>CM067380.1:18907588-23907588 GCA_034510155.1 Eucriotettix oculatus | reverse complement strand
TCCAATTACGAAGTGACTTTAAATGTCATGTCACACTTCTTCTCCCTTGGCTCTGCAGCCCATTCAGGGCCTTGACCTACCCGGTCGACTGCGGGATGTCATCTTACATGACAAATTCAGAATTTTGAGTGATACGTGGTCAGTGTGTAGATTCTCCAGCAGCCTCTGTGACCTTGACGATAGAAACATCCAAGCCATTCCCAGGATTCGAACCCGGGACCTCTGTGTTGTGAGGCAGCGACGCGAGCCACCGGCTGCAAAGTATTTTATTCTCTACCATAATTGCAGTAGTTATCGCTTGAATTTCAATTGTATACTATTCTTTTTTATTGAAATAAATTTTACAATCTTCTTTTTACAACAAGGCGTTTAGTGACACTAACCTTCTGGCTAACAAACTTCTATGGTTGTCAATTTATTGGTATACATATCACAATCCGGTAGCTAATTGTTTGTCTAATATTATTTAAAAGCTGTTGTAATACTTGAAGTTCCAGATCGATCCACTCCGACAACTGCTTGAGTTCTTAGCTTTGGACGCTATTGAGGACAATTTTAAGTCGTCGCATCAGCTGTAAGTAAAGAGAATGGCCTGTGTTTGCTATACAGCGTTACGTAAATATTCCAAACAGCTAATTATAACTTCGAACACGTACAAACAGCGACCGAACAATTTTCCAGCCACTTAAACGATGTACGGCTGGCGCTTGGTTTGCTTAGGCATTCTCGGGAGCGGCCGCACCTCCAGAGTAAACGGCAAGCTCTACGCTTACAGTCTCGACCACATCAGCTATACACTCATCACTGACATGGGCATTGGCAGACCACGACTCCGTTCACTGGGATTCAAAATCAAACAACCAACATCGACGTGGCGGTCGTCTTAAGTCTCACACCTATGAGTCTTTGGTCACGGCGCTGCAGAAGGCTCTGTCACAACCACGTGTTGCATATTTAGTCGGGAATTCACCTGATCACTCTGTAGACCCCTATTAACTTATCATATTACCCCACTAACTTGTGTTATTTGAATGAACTGCCGTAATCGTATTACCACGTTTCCCTGTGAGGCCAAGGCCCGGTGCACACTGGAGAAACATCTTTCATGGAACGTGCACACTGAGCAGTAACGTGTTTCATGAAACAGAATTCATTTAATCATTCGCTTGTTTTTCTTGCCTTAAATTTCATAATTTTTAAACAAAGGCGATGACTTTCCCTACTTGGAATCCGTCTTCAAACAAGTTTCAAAATTGTTAAAAATTCAGATTTAATTTTTATAGGCAAATATTTCATAAAACATTACCATTACAAATGTGATGTTTCATCAGTGTGTAAGCCCAAATATAACATGTATCACAAAACGTGTTTCAAGAAACATTTTTCTCCACTGTACACCACGCCTAAGACTTCTAATAACTCCGTAGGTGAACCGAGGAAATGCAAATCTATATAGGGTTTTTTCAATAAGGGTGGGTCGATGTTGAAATGGAATAAAACAAGGTGTGTGTGAGGTATTAACCTAATTCTTTTTTATTTCAAAGGCCCATATACGCCCTTTCAAATAAAGAAAGAATTTCGTTAATACCTAACACACAGCTGGATTTATTCCATTCCCCGCACTTATTGAAAAACCCTATATAATAAAACATTAGGTATGTTGCTTGAATATTCTTTACACAAAAGCGTGGGCAAATTGAAACAAAACTTGTCACATACATTCTTAAAAAATCAAAGAATTATTTTGGTAATGGTGGCACTCACATTATATTATTATAATACTGTAGTTAAAAAAATATCCGGCGTTTGCCACCCCAATATGACGGCTAAATTTTTACATTCTCGCAATACGAACACCAGAAACATATAACAATACGAAAAAATGTTTTTTTTAAAAAAAACACGGACGTTTGCATAATTAAGAAACCGATTTTCTTATGTTTCACAGATCCACGGACCATGTTTCAGCTCTATTTTTGTACAATTATGTCCTGCAATAAGAACTTTATCCTTTATAGGATAGTGGTCGATATATTAATCACCTACCATAAGTTCAAAAAAATACGTTTCGTATTAAAATAGACACTAAGCCACAGATTTGGGGTTCTTAAATGGATATAGGTTTCTAAGAGCCCACTTTTCCTTCTCTGAAGTTGTTAGACTTCAATTATTGGAATGGTGGTTTCACAACCGACTTGCCACTATTTTGTGTCCGCATCCAAAAATCTACCCACAATATTTTTAATTTCTTTTTTTTGGGGGGGGGGGGAGAGGTAACAGGCTACATGAGGGTGATCCGAAACAGGTAATAGCATAGGAAGGGAATTGAAAAGGGGGGCCACAGGTTTCTGAAATTGTTTTCTTGCAGTAAGTGGTTTCATATGGCAATTTTCTACTTTCAAGATATCTTCTGTCAATAGTGTTTAGACTTACCACATTATTTATTAGAAACAGGTCGAGCCAAGTAAAAAATTTTGGCTACTGAATACTGATAAATTAATAATGAAAATTGTAATTTTAATAAACATATTATTCTGCCTCCACACACACAACAGGATGAAATTTTTAGTGCTGTGTCTATAACGGTTTCTGAGAAAAAGGTACCTAAATATCATTATTTTAACTTTGGCAAAAAAGGGGCTTCCGAGTTTCCGTAAGACTGAATCCAGCATGTGTCATGCAAGTCGCCTCGTTTTCGGAGGTTTTAGGGCCTGGTCGGAATAAAGGAAAGAAAGGAAACGTTATTTACGAAACAATAAATAATTTAATGGATTCCTATACCATTAGAGAGAAAATGTAAATACGATTTAAATAGTAGGGGACACGATGTTTGTTCAGACATATTAAACAAGTTTTCATGGTATCTACTTTTATTAATCGTTGTTTGTAATAAAAATGTGGTCAGCAGACGACATATTTCTAACGCGTCTTCTCCCCCCCCCCCCCCACACACATAAATATCGTATATAACAATTTGCATTAAGAGGAGTAGGATTGTTGCTTGTAGGATTGAAAGTTTCCCCTTTGTTCGAAATTCGCTACGAGACAGCGATATCAAATTCCTCTCCCTTTTTTTGAGAGAAAGCGAGATTGAACAGGAAGCAACGAGAGTGAGAATCGTAGAGTGCATGGACCTGGACATGGACATGGACCAGGCGAGTAATGGGACGCACGTAAGGCCGTGCGTGTGTACTCTCTTTACAATGTACACAAATAAATAGTTGAATGAAAAACATTCTAATAGCTTTAAGTGAAACTAAACATTCATAATACGTTGTGTTGAGTGCAGTCAAACAAGGCCGAACATTGTTCTACGTGATAGATCGGACTCGCACTTTGGCCAGGGCGAAAACTGGAATATTTTGAACGATTCGGCACATTGTTTTCTGCAGGAGGTAGCATTTAGCCACTCTCCACTGCATCGCTGCCGTGTGAGTATAACTATGTACAATATTAATAATACTGCTACAGCGGACAACACTCTGGGAATTATTTTTTTGTGTATTAAATTGTTAATTTACAGTCTGTAGCGGTCACAATACAATGCAATAAGTCAATTGTACACAAGTATGCCTTAAAACGTGAGTACGGTAATCGTCCAATGATGATTCCCTAGAAGTTCAGTGGTGTGTTTTGTTTGACTAGTTTCTGTCTTCCTTCTCCTGTGGGCCACGATCTTCTAAGTCTTCTCTGTGTTTCAGGAGGCTAGATCATTTCTGTTATTAATCTATTTTGGTATCCTTCCATTCGTTCAAAGTAGTGTAGAGTGTCGTTACTCTTTTGAGTTCTTCAGTGATGATTGGGAAGTTCAGGTCGTTGTGAAATTGGAAATAAATGGTACGTTGGTGATTGTGCGGAGTATTTTTTACTGTATTCTTTGATTCGATGGCTTCGTCCATCCCCACAATTCTATGCCGTAAGTCCATATGGGTTTAATGATACATTTGTATAATAAAATTTTATTGTCTAAACATAATCTAGATTTTCTTCCCATTAACCAAGGAATTTTCCTTAATTTTAGATTTATTTGCAGTCTTTTTTTGGACACGTTTTTTCCAGGTCATTTTTTGCTTCGTTCTTTATTGGAATTCGAACGATGTTACCATCCTAATTCCTTCTACATAGTTTCCAATACTTCCAAATTTTTAAAAGTTAAATAATGTACCACCAAGTTGGCACACATTTCTAACACAAAAGTGTTTTCCTTTTGTACACATATATAATCAAAAATGAATGTATCTTTGTTTGTCCCTTATGCACTTCTTTTATTAATATTATTATTATATTATAACTTCTTATGCACTCCTATACCATTAATTTAATTGCGACGGATTTTTGGGTAGTTGTTGTTCCTATACGATTCATCCGATTGCGATGATCGTTTATTGAGTTGTTGAGCCCATGCCCACTAAGGATTCTCGAAATATCTAAAGACATTTGCTGTGAAATACGGAAGTCGCTGAACATTCAACATGCTGTTTGGGTTGTAGTTCAGCCACTACGAGTGCGGGTAGAGCGGACAATACGTTTTCTTAGCGACTGAAATGAAACGCTGTGGGGGGTTAGACATATGTACATACCCTAGGGGCGGATGGAAGTATTAAAATGTGCAATAAAGGTCGATGTTTGTGTCGAATAGATCATTTTCGGGGTCAATGAGATTGACGGTGTTACTTCCGATGATGTTTGTGTGTAGTTTAAACGCCTTTTCGATTGGGGCATATAACTGAAAGCAAATTAGATATCTCTCGCTGTGCCTAAGTTGCTATTATTAGTAAAATTCCAGTAAATGTCACCCTCATGTAGTCTATTAACCAAAGAAAGGTTTATGTACAGTTGACTGCGGGGTTCACCTGACTACGTTAGGGACGTCTCGTACTCTCTCTATTTTTTTAAGGTTCTCACATGCTGAGGCACCTTCATATATTGGGGTCGAAGACCTTGGGCATACGGTAAGAGTTGTCGGCTCATCCCATTGGATCAATCGGTCAACTGCCTCCTAAAAGGAGGGAATGCTGCGACCCCACAGAAAACTCATCTCCCGTCATTCGGACGGGCGTGAGAATAGAACCCAATAGCCCGACCTACCTGATGCAGGTTTTCTAAGTTTTTCCCTGCATCTCTTTTGGGTGAAACACCGGGGCCCTAGTCAACCCTTCGCTACCTTGCTCTACCTTCCACATCGCCCTTTTCAATAGCCTTCCTATGCTATTAAAGGTGAGTTGCCTGAAAACATATCTATTTTCTTTGAATGTTTTATTTATTAAAAATCTACTCCCATTATTTCCGCTCATTTGTCCCTTTGTGCTGTTTTGAATATCCTGATTTCTGTTTTATCAGGTCGACCTATTATTGCATTTTGATTTGCCCATATTATTTATGAGACACATTATTCGAACCTATGGCTGAGCTTCGACTGGAAAGTTTCGGGAGCCGTGTTTTTACAAAACTTCTGTTACGCCGAGTGTATTTTTCGAACTGATCATGGTATAGATGATTTCGCTCCTTGATCTTCCACATTGGCTTCTTCGTGTACATTTCTCGTTAATTTTTTTCTTAAATTGTTTATTATCGGGAATCTGTGGAAATCAGCGAAATGAACCAACTTTCTCCATCTTTCATTTTAAAATGTATTTATTTATTTCTGGCAGTATATATATACTAATTGACATTTCCTTATATTTACATATTATATATATTTTTTAAAAAAAAGTTCTGTTCTGATTGTGAATTCTATCAGGGACCTGCATGCTAGGCTGGAGAACTGAAATCCTCCTTGGAGTAACCTTCTATCCACTTGTTTCTGGCCGCTTTAAGGTTAGGTCATTCAAAAATTAGATGTGGGATTGATAACCGTATGTTTCATTGATGACAGCTTGAAGGGAGTTCCTTGGAAAGAAGAACGAGTGAGTTACGTTTGAATGCATTGTTCTCAATCTTGATAGCAGCACCTGATGTCTTCCATGAAACTTCTTAGGTTGAAATATATTTTTAGAACCACCGTCTTTGAGTAAAATACGCTTGGCTTAGTTTTCTCCCAATTACTTTCCATGGATTTAATCGTTTCTTCTTTAACTATTTCAGTTCTTCATTCCTTTCAATTTCGAGCTGCGATGTGTCTGCTGACGGGGCAAAGATTTTCAAACGTGGAACTAAGTATATTTTTAATACATTTTCGCATCTTCAACAAAGAATATAAATTGATTTAAATACATACGTAATACCTCAATTTTCAGTTATGACTAATTTAAAAAAATTCAACGTGAAATTATGAAAAATCAAGTGTAGCACAAAATGCATTAATTTTTTTAATTTCCTTCTTTGGGACGACGCCGACATACCCCCCCCCCCCAAAATAGGCACTAAACGGAAAAAATAAACATAAAATGTTCTGTTTCTAAACTTGTTATATGTATTCATTTGAGCCGAATTTAGTAGTATTTTTTTCGACGTATCAGATTCCGTTTTATTTATATGTCAAGGAGTTAAAGATGTAAGATGAACAGAAATTAAATTAAAAATTGTTGTTTTTTCTCTACTTCTCTACGAAAATCATGGTTAGTTGCCTCACGCAGCCTTGCCATGAGATACTTTTTTTTGTATTAAATTCATAACGTTTTGAAATTTGGTACTTTTTGTAACACGGAGCGTATTTCGTATCCAGCGCTTTGAGAGTAAGAAGGATAGACAAGTAAAATTGTTCATTTCGGAGTTAAAGTTTCATTCGCTGGTCTCCAAAAATTTCTCGGTTATCATTCAGAGAATGTGTTCGATACGAGAACATAAACGTTCTATTATTAGAAAATTGTTTTTCGTTGTACTTGTTAATTGTTTAAGGATGTTAAATGAAGTGTAAAGAGTTTCGTGAGGTTTCTACAAAAATTATTAATAATTTTTAAAATGGAGTTTTTGCCCGTTAGGCTTATTATTTGATAGCGACATGGGCGCGTCCTCTTTGCGTGCAGCGACTGTACCCCCATCAGTATGGATGTATGCTGATATATCGCTCACAGATTCCGCAGCGCTAGCTACAAGCTCCAATGGCCAAATAACGAAATGGTAATTAACACAAAATGGCTGCCGTTGTTCTTTTTATTCCGGCTTCCTCCCCAGTCCCCTCCTGCAGCATCCCCACCATTACGAGAGCGCCAGTTCGAGCATAAATCTATGCAGGCTCCGCATTTAGCGAGAAGGAAACACAGCCAGAGGAAGAAGAACAAATGAAAGGAACCCATTTAGAAAATTTATGTTGTCTCGGAACCACTATACTTTTTGCTCTCCTTCAATCCTGCTATCGTGTTACTCCCGCTCTGCCATTCCTTAGCGCGGATTAAGAACCAAATTCGGATGAACTCAGTCACACGGAAAGCAATTTTACGGTCTTGTCAATTTTCCTCTCACTTCCTCCATCTTCGTCTCTCTTTCCTTTGGGGCCCTCTAATTATTCGTCTGAAACACGTCAAGAATATCGCTCACGTACGATCATAAAATTGTTCGACATCCTTTGCGCCTCATCTCCTCCTTTATCGACGAAACTCAAATCATTTGGGTACGATACGCAATTACTAAACCATTATCATACTGTAGTATTCGATAACGTAAACGCAGTTAAATAAATAAACCGTCCAACGTGTCAGAAATAATTTAATAAAAAATAACACAACGTTTCGTACCTTTCCTTGGAACCTCCTCATGCGCACGAGTATAAAATAACAAATGTGGATTATATAATTTTTAATGCAAATATATTTCTTATCATTACAATTTTCGGCTGAGTTCTACGTGAAAAACAATATTTTATTTTTTACTAAAATTACTTAATATTACAGGAAATAAATTATATTCATAATTGCATAATTCATTTCTACCAGAGCTGTCATTCTATACTTATGTGGGTTTTTTATCAGTCTCGATGATCTTCGAAACTCTATCAATAAATATTAATTTATTAATTTTTTTTAATCTGGTTAGATCAGAGATTTAAAAATGATGTTTCGAAGTTACCTAAACTTACTGAATTTTAATTAATTAAAAAAGAAGTTTTAAGGTTGACAAAATAATACTTAAATTTGCATTTAGAAATGGATTTTTATTTAAAGCGTTTGTTCGTTGCGATGAATAAGGCAAAATTATTGGCCGAAAGCTCCTTAATAAAATATTTTTAAAAATTAATAATTAAGTTTTTATTAATGAAGTTTTGAAGATTGAGATTAATAAAAAAACACGGGGATACAAAATTATCAAAATCATGAATATTAAATTAATATTACTTGAAGAGCTGTGTTAATTTTTATTAAAATGTCTCCGACACGTTGGCCGTTGTATTTATTGATTGGTTAAATTGATGTATGATAAGTAGACGCAGAACATTGTTACAGTTAACAATTTTTATTATTTTGTCGATAAAACACGTCAGTAGGTCATATATAAATTCGGAAATATTAAACCTATCTCAATCGAGTGTAAACAGTATGTAGGGTTTTTCGATAAGGGTGGATCGATGATGAAATGGAATAAAATAATCCGCGTATATTATTGTAATTATATTTTATTTGAAAGGTCCATGTAACATATCATTTCAAATAAAGAAATATTTTCGTTAATACCTCGAACACAGATTGTTTTATTCCATTTCAACATCGACTCGCCATTAATGAAAAAACCCTATATTTATATATAAATTCAAAATTGTTTTTATAAGAAAATTTACTTTATGGATATATAAAATGTATATAGTTATTGTTTACAAGAGGGTGGTGATTAATAAGTTAATGTAGAAATTTGTCGCCCCAAGATATTAAGCAATTCAAGTGACCGCAAACAAATAATAATAATAAAATTTTATTGCGAGTTTCATGTGTGTATAAATTAGCATGATCACAGTGGTAACAGGATAAAATACAATTTTTACTGTTTTTATATAATTTTTATCATATTTCAGATGTATTGTTCATTACTTTAATACAAAGATATGTTTTTGCATAGTTCTCAGTTTATTTGTACTCTTACAAAACGGTCACTGGATTTTCTTACACAATTGTTCGCCAAATAGTCGGCGTTTGTCATTCTGTTTGGATCGTATGAATTTTCATTGTTTTCCTATTGTTGTTCTACGAATTAGTAAAGGAAAAGTATATGACAGGAGCTTT
This sequence comes from Eucriotettix oculatus, assembly GCA_034510155.1. NCBI lineage: Eukaryota > Metazoa > Arthropoda > Insecta > Orthoptera > Tetrigidae > Eucriotettix > Eucriotettix oculatus. The sequence goes on along the minus strand of CM067380.1, from coordinate 23,898,439 downwards.
ATTGTGTTATTATAGGCAGTTATACATGGAATCTCGTAATGGAATATGGAAGAAATGGGAAAGGGAACATGTAGGTTATTAAGCACAAAGTGACTTGAGATATTCACTAGAATTCGCATTATATTTAGCAGAATGTTACGCGCTGCACACATTGCATGAAATCAGTTAAGTGGTCAACCGTGTGCCAAATTCCAGATTTTCCGAAAGCTTGATGGATGACGTGGCCTGCATTGCAGCTTAACGCCCTGCTGAACCGCATGAAATATTACATAACTGCATTGTGTTAATGCGTAAATCGTGTTACTAGTGTGGTAATTCTGTGCGTACCATCAAAGGCACAAATCAAGCGTTTCACATCAAGCCCACTGATTTCCAGATCCACCAGACAAAAATTTGACGTATGTGACGCTAAGAGAACTGCCAGAATAATTTTTGGGGGAATATAATCGACTCTTTCAGTGGTTCTCTGTACAGTGAGACCTTTTTCGTCATTTTCCTTGTTTGGATGACGATATGATGATGTGTTCAGTATTTTGTATACACCATTCTGCCTCATGGCTCAGTTTTAATTTCTCGTACCTGTTTTTCTTCCATATTCTTCCGCTTATGACTTGTTTATATCATACAATGTTTTATTACCATTACCAAGCACAATTTTTTATACGTCTATGCTTTACATAAGTTTGTCGCCAAAAAGTAAAAAATAAAATAAAAATAGCCCCTACCTCAACGCAACCTTTGATTCGACGGCCATTTAAGGCGAAACCATCCGATATTGTTAGTAATAACCGGAGTTTTGGTATTTTTTCTGAGATTTCAAAAAAAAGTAATAAAACGTGCATATTATAAAAATTCTAAAATTAAAAAAATATAAAACGTTTATAATTTTTTTTCCAGAAAATTCGTTCTGCTTGCACTTTTAAGAAAGCAAACACCGTAAATACGCTGAATTTTAATCCAACCGTCTGAATCGCTCAATTGGTAACTTCTACTTTTCTTTGCTGTTTCCGAAGAAGGAAATACAAATTTTTATTCTTCAATAACGATGAGACGACTCATTCAACATTTTTTTTGCACAAGTCAAAATTTTTAACACCGCTTGTTTTTCTACTTTTCCATTCATCGAAAGACACTTGCGCTTTCCATGCCCATAGACTTTTAACTGAATGAACTTTTGCTTTCTCAGCCTTATAAAGGGCAGGGCGTCTCGATAAAATTTCGCATCAAATTTTTCCCGGTGTACAAAGAACGTTAAACGTTCATTGTTTTTATATCCTTTCGGTTTTCAGTCCTTCATAACTCAAAAGATTCGATCTGGAATTGCCCAGTCACGGTTTACAGGCAGGGCTGATGGAACTGTTGATAACCGAAGATCCTGAGATTTAATCATTGTTACCAGGCTTTTCGTCGTCATAACCGGGCCACGATTTCAAATGAAAAGGTAAAATTTGCTCGTTATAAACGAACTTGTTATAACAGGGTTTCACTGTGTTATAAACAATTAACGAATTAACAAAATTGTCCTCCCATGAAAAGGTGTCTAATGAATGGCGTAGTTTCCAAATTTGAATTTTCACTCATCTTTCTTGTTCTTACTTTAAAGATTTAAATACCTGGAAAAATGCTAGATTTTCATAATTATACAGCGTTAACAAAACAGCCATTTATGAGTCTGTAACTGGAGAATTTATAAAGCGTTAGCAATTTAACCTAACCAACCCGTTGTTAAAATTGTTGAATAGTTTTAAGGGAACTACGACTGACGTACATCACCGCAGTTTCAATTATCCTCGCGAAAATAATTATTTTCCAATATAAATTGTGACTTGCCACAATTGCTTGTAAATAAAAGACAGAAACACTACAGGAATTATATGAACTTAACACTTCACTTAACTTTGACTTTAACATTTAAATTCGAATATTATTCAAAATACCACTTCACACTTTTTTTGAGATATGTCCTGAATTTATTTTCCTTAAAGAGAATTTCCTCCAAATACTCGCACGGGTAAATTATTCCAGTCTTTGATGGTCCTATTTAGGAATGAGAATTTGCTAACATCTGTTTTTGATTTCTACATTTTACTTTTGATGATCCCATCTACCAGGCTTTTGCATTTTGGAGTTAATTCCAGTCCATGGTTTTTGCCCCGTATAAGCTTTGAATAGCAAATGCAGCCTTGCTTTCTCCCTCCTTTGTGACAATATCTCCCAACCTAGTTGTTCTACTTTTTCCTTTCCATGACCCGACCCTACTGGCACAAAATTAGCAGCCCTCGATATTTTCTATAGGGATCCCGGAGGCCAAAACTGGTTTAACTAAGGATAAATATTCCACCTTCTGTGATTTTGACGGTCACCCAGCTAGTTTATAATAAATATATGATACGCCATAACCAGGAATAATGTATCTTAAATTTCTGCCTCATTAGAGAACTTCAATTTTAGAGAATGAAAGAAATGAATACATTCATAATTACTTACAAGAAATTTTTTTGTTAATTTTTGAGCTACGTAACTAATTTATTTATTATTTTAAAGAAATAACAGCTTTTGTTATATGATTAGTTATGATCGTTGCTTTCCGTTGGTACTTAATTTATTTTGGCACGAAGAAGAAATTCGGTTGCAATAAATAAGCTGAGCTAATGTTCGCCAAATAGCAGCCCCTTCAAATCTCGTGCTTAATGACGCGAGAGAGGGTATTGCAGTCGTAAGAGATTAAATTCGTCCTTTTAATCAGAAGCGGCGCAGGAAGAAATTTCGCTGAAATTCGGAGTGAACGCCGGAATGATTGGTGGCCGCCATCTTGGTGATCGCGGCTTGTAAGTGAGGGCAACGTTCATCACCGATGAGTAACAGTAAAGGCGATTACAGGCGAAGATTGCAGCCTCATGCATGCTGCATGAGGCAGGCTTTCAGCTGATGAGGGTTGACCGCTGACTTGTGTGTTTCTGTCACCGCATCCACTTCGTCCCCACGCCACGCGATAACTGCGCCGCTGACAACGATTGGAAAGCTTCGAAATACCCTCGCAACTTTCCTCATACTGTCCCATATAAAATATAACTTGCTTGTATCGGCAAATGTTGCACCCACGAAACTCAAAACTAAACAGAGAAACCAACGTGATAAGAAAGCAAACTCTATTAATCTGAAAAGAACAACTAAAAAATAAATATGTAATCTCATTCCCTACTCTATTACAATTTACCGTACGTTTTTTAGTGCTTCTTCTTCTAGGTTATATCTCCTCTTCCTCTCTTCAAAATTTCCCTGTACTCGTCCATACCTTTTCTCAATTGAAAATCTCTTACAATCTTCCTGAATCATCTCTAAAATTTTCATTGCATAAAATCCGTCTGTACTTCAGAAAACCTTTCCTGGTTTCCTCAAACTAGGTATCGTATGGATTTTTTTTATACGTATTAATAGCAATAGTCGTTCCATGTTATTCAGTTATTTCTAAAACTCCAGTATAATTTTCTGACTTCAAGTTAAAAAAGACGGTCAATAAGTCAGAAATTCATTTTATTACTATTTAATTAATCCAAATACGACGTTTCGTCTCACTTTTGAGACATTTCGGACGTATTCCGCGACACCAAATTCCTCTCATGTAAATAGCCATACGTTTAATAATCATTTCGGCCGAGGGAGTCATGAAGTGAAGAACGTGAATTGCTAAATTTTATGCCTGATGAAGTCTCAAAAGTGAGACGAAACGTCGTCTTTGGATTAATTAAATAGTAAAAAAATTAATTTCTGGCTTATTGACCGTCTTTTTATTGATTTAAGTTATTTATGGTTCTGGCGTATCACATATTTATTTTAAAATTGGTTCATAATACTAACAGTTTGAACACTATATTATTGGTTCGCCCAATTGATAATTTTACAGAATAAAATTTGGATAATTTTTTATATTAAATCTACTTATAAAAGTATTAATTACTATGAGCAAGAGGAAGGCAGAAAAAACGAAAATTGAGAAACCAAACCACTAATCTCTAAAATAACTGAAAAACAATAAACAATAGACTACTCTCAACTACCCCAAACTCATAGATAAAATTCACCTCCTCAGGAATTCTAAAACAATAATAATAACCGTTTGAAAATAACTAGGTCATTTCTCTCGCTACTGAAGAGAAAGTCATTTTAATTATTTATGTAAAGTAAAAATACTATATTGCATGTCAAATCAACTATAATATCTTCGGATAAAATTTTATTTCAATAAAAAAATAAGAAAAGGTATATCAAATTGATCAATTCACAGACAAATTAGAAGTTTTATTAAATTATAACTGTGTTTCGTAATATACAAGTTTTCGTCTTGGCCATTATCCATAGACAGTTACAGCCGAAATGTGATTGTCAAGTCATATATAAATTTTTTCATTGGAAACTTTTAGAATGAAAATATAAATTTATATAAGTAAATTATTTCATCAAATTTAAAAGGGTAATATTTAATTAAATAAATAATTTATATAAATTTATATTTGCACCTGAAGTTGCCACAAAGAGGGAAACGACATGTCGTGCTGCTTTTACTAGTGTGTTCAAAATTATTTATTTTTTTAAAATTTTATTCAGAGTTTCAACAACTACTAAGGTCATTCTTACGATTCGGGAACTCATTTTCTGTTAGTTGTAAAGGTTTAACAGTTTGGAAACTCTCACACACACGTTTCTGACACACATTTTCACTTTTTTAAACTATAATTCCTTCCACTTTTCACACCCCTACCGTATTTTTCTCTGGAGTTTCAAGAATGTGTGTACAATTTAAAAAAATAATATACAAAAATTGAAATTTACAAATAGACATCCCTTTTTATTAAATAGATAATGTAAATAAAAATACTACAAGTAAATATTGATTTATATTTTCATAATCGTATTATACATTTTTGAATAACATGTTTATATATTAATTGTTTTATTTAATTTTTTTGAAATTCTTCAATAGCAAATTCTTGCTATTATCTGATTTAATTTATTTCATTAGTCCTGGAATGAGAAAATAGGAAACGTCAATACATAAAATTGTGAAGTAATTCTTATAAGCTACAATTAATAACGGAAGTTTAATTAAATAGTTTATCCGGCAAATATGCAATAATGAGTTAAATCAGCCTCTTTGTCAGTTTTTTAAATTTAAACATAACGACGTTTCGTCTCTCATTTGAGACTTCTTCAGGTAAACTTTTAGCTGTACATGTACACGGAACCTTCTACGGAAGTCATGGAGTGGGGCTCCATGCACAACTAAATTTTTACCTGATGAAGTCTCAAATGAGAGGCGAAACGTTGTAATGTTTTAATATTTAAATTTAGGAAATCTGACAAAGGTGCTGATTTAACTCCTAATTAGAAGTTTAATTGTTCATAACTACAATTCGGGACTCACTAATTTTCCTGTCGAAACATGACTGCAAATACAATCTAATAACAATAATATTTTTAAAATTTTAATTTACAATCTAATTCTATATTGAGTATTAAGTAAATTATTTATAATACTTTTAAGTTAGTAGGGTAGAAAATAATATTTATAATATGCATACAAATGAAACACGCACTAGGTTAAATAATCATTTGGCAACGAAATATCATCAGTACATATCATCAATGCCTACTTTGTAGAAGAGGTTCAAAAAAGGGTACGAAGCGTTGTGGTATTTTTTTTATTAGATTGTTTTACCCTTGTTAGCCATTTTATGTATTTATTAGGCTAGTATTTAGTAAATAAACGAAGGAAAGGGATCGGGGAACTTATTTGGAACAGAAGAAACGAATTTTACATTCATGAAGGAACCGGATGAGAGCGTCTGGACAGACCTAAGTAGGTCCTCGTCTCCAGGTTTTGTCGATTCTGGACGCGTCGCCTTGAATAAATAATAAAACAGCCTATAAGTCAGGGCATATATTTTAATTTTATTGACTTTAGTTTATTACACTACACGACGTTTCATTTTTAAATTTGGAATCTCATTTGATGAATTTTGGTGTGCATGTCGCACGAGCTATAGAGTTTTCTTGTAATTTTGGGAACGTAATGTTGGTTACGTCGTGGATTAGTGGTCCTAATTGTGCGTTCCGGGAGTGAGTATTTTATCGGTGAAGCGGAAGCCGAAGCCGAAGCCTAAATGTGGTCCGGGGCTCCTTGCGAGCTGAACCTGCGCTTTTGGGGCGGTATGTACCTGCTGTCCCCAGAGGCGGCCCTTAACTGTCTGCGTGCTTGTGGGGGTGAGGGAGGAACTGCGACAAATTGTTTCATTAACACACGTCGTTAAAACTAATTACTCCCACCTGGGCGTGACGTCATTATGTCGCAGTGCAACACCGTAGTCTCAAACCAACACGTGCATAAGTCACTGCGACAACGCTTCTCATCACGCCGCCCTTCTGTTTAAATACAAAACTAACTGTAAGTAAGATCTGAGCCCGTCGGGGCGCCGGGTTCGTGTCCCGAGACACGATCCTCGGCCCCTGCAGCAGCACACCAAATCTAATGCGAACATACTCCGAAAATCCAATCATAATCATAGTACTCAATCACGAGACTCCCTTCGCTTGATTCTAACATGAGCCATACTGTGGCATCGATAGTGCTCCTAAATACTCCAGGAATTATTTAAAGCGTCGTTGAAGCTATGCGACGAGCTCTCGCCTTGGAAGTGCGGCTGGACTATCGTAGACTCAGGTAGCTAGTGCCCTACCATTAGAGAAGACCTTCACGTCCACTTACTAAATATTGCTCATATGAGCTGGAATATCATCCACTACAAGTCGCTACTAATACTATATATGAATGGACCAGACAATGGAAAATTAAATTGAATGAATTAAAATCCATTCATGTTAACTTTACGAATAAAAGAATGATTGACCCTCCATCTCTGCACATAAACGGAACCACAGTACCATACGAAAATAAAGCCAAATATCTCGGTATGACATTAGATACCAAGTTTAGATGGAAAGAACACACAAAAAAGAAAAAGGAAGAACTCATAAAATATCGACAGTATAGATGGTTCATTGGAAGATATTCCAACCTGTCTTTGTATAACAAAACTTTGGTGTATAGCCAAATTATTAAACCAACCTGGTCGCATGGTATACAACTATGAGGATGTGCAAAAGAAAATAATATCAATCAAATACAGACATTCCAAAATAAAGTTTTACGTGCCATGGTGAATGTCCCATGGTACAGTAGAAACGCTGATATCCATAAAGACCTTGCCATTCCAACTGTCAAAGAAGAAATTAAAAGATTTTCGGGCAAGCACGAAGAAAGGCTTCGCCTACATGAAAACAGACGTTCTTCAGCTCTCGGACAATAAATACCTGTTCCGAAGACTCAAGCGAAGGAAACCATTTGAATTAGTATGAGTGACAAATTACAAAATAAAGCACGCTGCGTCAGCGTGAAATACAGTCGTAGGACAACAATGAAAACTAAAGGATGTCATTGGACTAATTTAGCTAATAAGTAACTAGATATAAGAATTAACAAAATAAAACTAATGGTTGGTCTCTACAGACCAGTTTTAGTTACGGAGGTAGTTTTTAGTGGGTAAAAATCCCACACACCGTGAAGTACGGGCTTCATGGCGTCTTTCTGAAGATTTTCCACCTGCCAACGGGGAAAAAAATATATGAGATGGAATATAAACACTTTATTTCTTAGTGATTTCACCATGAGTCAACTTCCCAGTTTCATTGTGGTTTGTAAGCAGAACCACATATTTATTGCCAGAAATTAATTTAGACTTCATGAGGGCCCAAGCTACTTTAATCACGGAGCCCGTTATAAATCCAGTTATTCCCATCGGTGACAAATATTATTTTCGAATACCTAACGGGTTAAACGGAAATACGATTCACTAGTACGAAGGTTGTTTGATAATCTGGTAAAAATGTAACAAAAATATTTTTTTTTAGAAAACTTACTTTATTACTCTACACAGTCTCCTTCCTTGGCTATAACCTTCGCCAACCCATCAGAAATTTTTTTTCAAACGCTGCAAAATACTCCTTCACATCCACAATTGATGAAAATTTCTTAAAAGTTGGGGAGTAGGAAGGAGTCACTTGGTGCCAGTTCTGGTGAGTAGGGTGGATGAGAAACAAATTCGAATCCAAACCCGTACACTTCCGCCATTGTGCTGTGTGCATTGTCATGGCGAAACAATACTTGGTCGTTTCTCAATCAGCGCCTGATTCGAACGATCATTCATACGGAGCACCGTAATAGAGCTCAGGTACAGAATAATCATATTCCGTAGATCCTGTAAAGAAGCTAAGCTTCAAGGATGTGGAATGAGTCAGGGTGTACATTTATTACATTATTTTATTATATAAAAGGTAAACATACTTATAACAAATTTTTGTAACCAAACAGAAAGGCGATTCCAACATTATAAACTAATTGCTCGTCTCCGATTCTTCTATAAATTTCTTTACTGAATAGAAGGAGTGGCTGAGCAAAAATGAGGATAATTCAGACTTAAATTTACCTTGGTTATCGGACAACTGTTTAATTCTATGCGGCAGTCTGTTGAAGATTGATATCCCAGAATAATGCACACCTTTCTGTGCAATTGACAATGTTTTACATTTTTTGAACAGATTATTTTGGTTCCTTGTATTGAAGGGATGAATATCAGAATTATTCAAAAATAAGTACCTATTTGTGATTACAAATAACATCAATGAATAAATGTATTGGCACGTCAACGTGAAAATACCTAACTTTTGTTGTGCCCCTTTCCAAGAAATCTCTCAATATTATGCCCTTACAATCCCAAAAGTCAGTATCCATCACCTTTCCAGATGACAAAACGGTCTTCACCTTTTCCGATGCACTTTCACCAGATTTTGTCCATAATTTTGATCGTTTTTTGTGTCTCTGGAGTGTAGTGATGGATCCGAGTTTCATCGATGGTTACGAATCTGCGCAAAAAAAGTCTTGTAAGTTTCCCTTAAACATTGCTAGCTTCTGCGTTGAAATGTTCCTCCGAGTCCGTTTTTGTTCCAATGCCAACAGTCGCGGCATCCATTTCGCACAGGCCTTTTCCATGGCTAGTTTTTTCATGGAGGATGAAACGCACTCGTTCAGTTGAGAAGCCTACAGCACCAGCTACCTCACGCGATGTTCCATTACGATATCAATTGGGCGGCCGGAGCTAGTTTCATCTTCTGTGCTTCTGTGACCTCGTTTAAACTCATTAATCCAGAAGTAAATGGTCTTCAATCCTGGTGCAGAGTCCGCATCAACTTCATCAAATTCGGTTTTTATTTGTGCAACTGTCCAGCACTTCAAATGACAGTGTTTAATGACAGCACGAAATTCGTTTTTCTTTTCATTGTCTCCTCCTGACTACACGTCTAACACTAAAGAAGGCTGCCCACAGTAAACTACGTTTATGAATATTTATGAAAGGATCCTGTTTACCAACAATGGCGCAAAAGTGAAAAATTTCCCGCTCATTAACAAAAAGATTTATCGAAGGACCCTCGTAAATTAATAGTGAAATAGTAAATCTTTAACTGATTTCGGAAAAAACGGGAAAAATTCTCCAAGTTTCTATTAGCTCAATACGTTTGAAAGCTTTCAAATATTTTGCTATATTCATCCTGCGTGAACAATATTATATTTATAAAGTCATCAAGCTAACACGTTGCAGAATAACCTACCTTATTTCTTCTCTGCTTATAAATAATATATTAGCCTTAACTTGTAACGAAGTATATAGAAAAATTTGCTTGTTAAATGTAAAAATTAAATAGCATCGTTAAGATACTGCAACCCTGTCTTACTCCCATTTTAATTGTTATCTTCTTTATTAGGGTCCATCAATGCTAATTGACTTCTGACTGACTTCTGCAAAGTTGTAGATGCAAGAAAAATCATTGCAGAAACTCATCTTGACAACGACGAAATCACGCTATACCAGTAACTGAAACATCCACATTATTGCGTTTAATCTCAACTGTAAGGAAACGCGGCAACCTTCTTGTGGATACTTAATCTGAGACAATTTGTTTCGTCTTTTATCTGGGATTCGTTTGATGAACTCAATTTAGGGGGAGATTTAGAAACACTATCCTTGTCTGTCTTATCGGATACGGTTTCCCACAGTGTGGTTCATCGTACAATAAAGCGGAGCGATAAATCACCCGTGTAGTCATCTCCAGTGAGGTTCCCGAGTACCGCGATTAGTGTGGAATACATACTTTTCCGTGTTTCAGAGGTGATAGGATGCCCCCGATACGAACAACTTCACTAGCTTCATAATGGTGTGGGCGTGGGATTCGACTTGTCCGGTATTTGTGTCGATTCCTGTGTTTTGAGGGTAGCCTATTTGACTGTTTAAAAAGTTAAGTATTGCGTGGGGAGTCGGGAAATTATAATGTGACCCAGATGACCGTGAGAGGAGTAGTATTCGTTACATTGGGCTGGTCTCTGTGTTGAATAGTGACATCCGCCGCGAAGTTGAAGTGTCCATGGTTGTGGTGGGAAGCGATAAGAAATGAAAAGTTACCTCATTGGGCGTTACTAGTGTCTAATCCATACATTTCGGTGTAGCTGAGATGCCCTTCTGTTCCCGTCGATGACTTAATTATAAAAATATTCCAAAATGGCTCAGCGAATAGTCATTATAACGAAGTGGATTGTCTTATCAAAAATAGCTTGCATCCACTGGAGAATAACATTTTGTACAATATCTTATCGACATCTAACTTCTTGCTTCATCAATCGAACTTGTTCGAGGAATTTCTTATCTTAAATATAAATATCATATTATCGTCTCCAGACTAACAACGATCATAAATACACAATAGTCGTCCTCCGCTCATAATTGTCTTGAAATTTAACAAAATGAAAACTCTGGTACATAAGTGTTACGTTATCTCTAAAATTGACTTTCCGCGTCAACCTGTAGAGATAATAAACATTAATTTAATTTCAGGAGCAGAAAAAAGCTTTCAATCGAAGCTGAGACTCAAAGGCTATCAAACGTAATTAAAAATGAGAACAGAAAAATCTCGGCCGGGCCGAGAATCGAACTGAGGTACGCGGGGCGCTCTGACCGTCTGAACTTGTCGACTCACCGTCCTTGTGATCAATTTAGGTCCGTTGATTTAGAATATTGTTGATGTGCCGAAACACGCCATACTGGAATGCCCCAATAAGAGAAACCTTAAGAAAAGAAAGACTATGGGAAATAATAAGAAACCCACCACTCACCGCGGCTCTAGAAAATTTGACAAACCTGATATCCGCTTTAGAACTGACAAAATACAGGACTAAAAATATAGACTCTTAAATATTACATCATAAGACTTAATATACTCATCATCGGACCGGACTTTCAAATCCAGGAACCGGATGAGAATAAAGACCAAAATATGGACATCATAAAATAAAATAGAATATAAATTATAGTAATAGTAAGATTATTCAAGTAATTATCTTAAACAAATTACATAACTCTGCTAATACAAATACAGTCATAAATAATTAGAGTAAAAAATTAGTAAAAAAGTTTGAACCTACAACTACTCGACCAACGCGTCATGGAGATCCGGAAACGTGGGTCGTAACCGGAAAACCGGAGTTGTTCCACAAACAAAATGTATAAAGGTGGAAAGGATGAGGAGACAAAGAAATTAAGAATTCTCTCCTTCAGTCTCTCCACGAAAATAATATAATAATAAAATTAGTGTAACAGATGATGATCTTACATGCTAAAACAAATTTAAATATACGCATATACTTTATTATTGTATTCATACATATTTATATCTAAATAAAAAAATGTACCAACAAAATAAAAATATTGTTAAACAGACCTGTTATTGAATCTAGAAAACAGGTCAAGTAAATTATTATCAATTAAAAAAATGTCCAGGTCCATACAACGAATGGAGAAACTTGTAACCGACCTGGGTTACTCAGATTGTATTACCAACACGTACCAGTCCGGACGAGATTGTTGTTTATTCCAATAGGATTAGCTTAGTCACGATTTGACATTTAATTCACGTTTTAATAGAACTTTTGAAGTTCTTGAAACGAAAATTATTTTTTCTAATAAACAACATAATTATGAAACATTTTGCAACGCTGAATGTAACTCATCTGACATGTCGTAGTGGGTAAATAGTTTGATTCAATTCCCGCCTGAAGTTCCCGTGTTGAAGTTTCAACGTCAGTCTAAGAGAAACTATGGTTGTATTATGAGTTGTTCCCTGGATGCAGGTGACCAGGAAAAGATATTGTTGTAACTCGACAATTGATTTAAATCCTAAGTCTTAATCTTAAGAATTCTGTAATAATTGAGAGAACCTCATGCGTACACAGGTTGTGGTACTCAATCCACAGTCTGGTTTCAAGCAGTTATCCATGCCAATCTTTCCATCTCTACATAACTATTGCAGACCACATCCAGGCTGACTCCCCAAATATATTCTATTCTCTGCCTTCCTGTTCCATTCCTCCCCCCACACACTTCCTTCAGTGTCCGTCATAATGTTCTCTCCTCACCTATTCCATTCTAGATTACCTGATTTGTGACCAGATCGGTCCATCTACCTTGAGCGTTCTACTGCAGCACCAAATTCCAAAAGCTTCTATTATTTTTTGTTTCGCTCCCTACAACGCCACATTCCACACAGTTGTAGAAGTGATTTCATATGTTCCAAAAGTAAATGAGATGAGTGGACAAGCTATCAAACTGTCGTATGATTACTCGAAAAAAATATTGCAACAGTATGAAGAATATAACGAGGCCTCTTCTTAAAGGCTGTACCGTTCATTTAAACATTTTCTTGATTCGTTCCGCAATTTCAGTATTTACCCAGTCCAAGGGTTCATATCAATGATAAGATATGATCCTGGTTACTGGTTATCATACCATGCATTGCTAATATGATTTGTTTAATTTAGTCAATCAGAAGAAAAAAGTTTAGATGTTTTGGGGATAAGCAGTTCTACTTCTGTAAAAGTAGTGGATTCTTACGATTCTTCTTCTCTGGAGACGAAGTGTATTTTTATTGTTAGATTTACCACTCGTTCCTCACTCACCTAAATCACATCGCCTACTTGTACACCTCTCAGTCATCAGTTACTTCTTTGTCATGAGAGATGACAAAAAACCCAAACAATGTTTTCAAATACTGAAAAACCAAAATCAAGATATACGTTGTCCATTTAGTTCGTAAAGTTCTTTTTTTTAAGTGATATTGATATACGTATCCGTTAACATAATGACGTGTTAATAGTGGTAGGGCTAATTGTGGCTTAGTTGTGAGTCTGTGATGAAGGAAGGCTGTCGCTAGTGGCTTCCTCGGCAGTAACGTTCCGTTCTTTAGAGAATATTCATTCAGATTTGTTGGTTGCCTGTCAGAGCAGAGCAGAGCAGAACGGAGCAGAACAGAGTGGAGCAGAGCGGAGCCGAGCGCGGACGAAGCGTGCAAGCAGCAGATGGAGCTGTGAGTTCTAATTGGAGCTCGTAAAGTGGGAGACGATGGCGCCAATTAGGAGCAGCGGCGGGATTGGACAGCTAAACACACAACGATAGAGTGAGCAGCGCTGGGGGAGGAAGACACCGGTCGATAGAAGCGTAATGGAGGCGCGCTCTAACCTGGTCACCCAGTACACTCCGTCAACATGGCGCCAGCAGATCTTGGGCCATCTTCAAATTGACTGGCAGCGGTTGCCAATGTCCGCGACACGTTCACGGCCTACGTCATCGTTGCCTGTCTATGGCCGGGGTACTTCTTCAACTTTAAAGACTTCAGGTTTTTTTTTAATTCGTAGCGGAATGCACGGCGCATACATTTTTCAGGCGACATGATTGGCGCATGACTTGTATTTCTTCTCCTTTTTTTAGAGGGAGGGAATTTTTATTTTCCGGAGAATGTGAGAGAAAAGATTGATTTTAAGAGGGAAGCAGTTTTTTCCTATTTAATAACGTAAATTGCAAATCTCGGGAAGCTGAAAATCCTGAAATTTTTATGGAGGTTGTGAAAGGACGATTTCCAGCGGATAGTTGTACTTGAATTTACGTGTCCTGCCAAAAGGGATGGTGGAAGATGTTTTTTTACTGACCAATGGATGCACGGAGATGGACAATACGTAGGCGGACAGGGCGGAAGTCGATGGTTTTGGAATTGGTGGGTGGAAAAAAAGAGTTGAATCAATGTTGCTGTAGTCTATTACTGGAAAAATGAAAGTTTTGTTCGTATGGAAGAGGAGATTAAGGATGACAGGAGCCGGTCCTGGAGCGTAGGCATTTCATAAGGTTAAATCTTTAGGCCACGCGCTTTCCAAGTAGTGGGACATGTGGCTGAAGGTTTGGTTCAGGTAAATCCGAAGTACGTGACTGAGATTGCCTGGTTCCAGAAAAGTATACGGATGGGATATTTTTTGATGTGAAAATGAGGATGGCGGAATAACTAATGGAAAGTTTTGGTGGAGTTCTGTTTGACTCTCCACTTAGACATTCTTGGAAGGTGACAAGGGAAGGAAGAGGGTTATTTGAATTTTTTGTTCCAATTTGTACCTGACGAGTGAAGATATTCAATTCGTTTAATGTTCTTTACTATTCAGTGAATATTATTACCTGCGGTGGTTTCCCTTTGACTTCCGCCGATGTATAATAATGGAAGTGATGAACCAATACGAACGTGGCAGCGGTAACTCTGCAATAGGTCGTGGTGTATATGCTGTAGATGAGTAAAACACACACCAACTTCCACGCCCTCGCCGGGATTCAAACCCGGGACGCTGACCACTACACCATAGAAGCCCGTTCCTTTAATATATTGGTTTTTTAACACATCTGCACACAGGACTATTGTAAAGCAAATTAAATGAACCAATTTTGTTGGAATATTAATTTAATCATCATAAATTGTAACAAGGATTTCTCTGTCTGTTAGGACCCTGGTCATCTCTAAAATTCGAAGTTAGTGGAGGATATATATACCCTTTTTTGGTCTATTTTCGGAAAAAGGTTCTCTGGTATTTTTAAATGTATTTTTCGGCCAGTAAAGAGGAAGAACAGGCTAGAAAAGAGAGGAAGAAAGAAGGAGAACAGTGGATATACAAAAGATAGATTTAGATTTATTGTTGTTTTCATTAATCCTCGATTGAGGAAATAGGATACATCATACATTAAAAATTAAAAATGAACAAAATAAAGTACATAATTAAAGACAAATAATCTTACAATAAATTAATAAAAGAAAATGTATATAGACAAAAGTCAATATAAACACAACACGGACACACACACTGGGAAACACAAACAAGCACACACTGAGGAACACGCAATGGAGTTTTAACTACTTGGAGCTCTGCGACCAGGAAACTGTCCTTCCCTCTGTCGTAGCTCCAGGCAATACATGAAACAAACAAACAAAAGAGCAGAAAAAACTGAATAGATATTTTAAAGATATGTGATGTGCTGTTTTACAAGGCAGCTCATTCAACGCTTTTTGCAGGAACCTTGATTTAAATACTAGAAGGACGATTAAGAAAATCCTGTACCGAGTAAAACGCGCCATTTAAAAGAATAGTTTTACTCTGCTTCACGAAGCTTTTGTAGGTACTATTTTTAACCTCTGACGGAAGGCTGTTGTATAAAATTATCCCGGTATTGTGAATACTTTTCTGGTGTAGAGCAAGGCGATGCTTGTCCGACCTTAGAGCTGAACGATTTCTGGTCGCGTATTCATGAAACTCGCCATTTGTTTGAAACAAATTAGTGTTCCGCTTTACAAACTTTAATATTTCATAAATATATACGCTTGGTAAAGTAAGTATTTGCAAACTTTTGAAGAAAGGTTTGCAACTCGATCTAGAATTCGTGCTAGAAAGTATTCTAATTGCACGCTTTTGCAACTTAAATATTTCATTACTCCTGGAGCAGTTTCCCCAATTAGAGATGCCATAGCTCATAATTGAATGAAAATACGCGAAGTAAACCATTTTGACGTACTTTTTGTCAACGTGTTGCATTAGTGTTCTCAGAGAATAACAAGCTGAACTTAGTTTTCCGGCAAGCAGATCTATATGGTCATTCCACTTTAATTTATCGTCAATCCGAAGGCCGAGGAAAGGTGCATTAGCTGAGAACTTGTCTACGGGTCTATTACTAGCATCAGCACTAAACTCAACTAACTTAGTCTTATCTAGCTTGAGGGATAATTTATTCACGTTAAACCAAATATTTAGACCATTCAGAGCGTTGTCTACTTTCTTAATCAGATTATCGAAGTTTTTATCTGCAATAATTATATTTGTATCATCCGCGTAAAGAATCGATTTTAGAGGATTTACGTATCCTGGAAGATCGTTTATGTACAGAATAAAAAGTAAAGGCCCAAGAATTGATCCTTGAGGAACCCCACATGTAATAAATTCCCAATCGGATAATTGAAGTTGGCCGTCTTTGGTTTCAATTACTACTTGTTGTTTGCGGTTTGTAAGGTACGATCTTAGTAAAAGTGACGTAATTCCCCGAATTCCATAATATTCCATCTTTTTTATTAATATTTGGTGATCTACGGTGTCGAAAGCCTTAGAGAGGTCAGCAAAAATGCCAGCTATCTTCAGTCCTTCATCCAATGAATTCTGGATATTTTGAATGAAGTCGTACATTGCGCTATCTGTGGACTTTCCTTTAAGAAAGCCATGCTGCGCTGTTGATAAAATCTTATATTTATTCACGAAATGAAGTAATCTAATATGAATTATTTTTTCAAATATTTTAGAGAAAATAAGAAGGAGAGAAATGGGCCTGTAATTAGATATATCAGATGGCGATCCTTTCTTAAACAGGGGAATTATATCCACAAGAATAAGGAGAGAGATTATGAAATAAGACAAATAAACCAGACAAATAGATTCATTGAGCGAAGTCGAAGGCGACGAAGTATTAAATACAGCGTGAAAGTAGATATTACTCCATGTTTTCGATGAGCAAGGAAACTGTTGGTTTGATTCAGAGGCATAGTAGGAAAGTCCGACCACTCGCTTGCATCAGCTGTCCTCTCTGCAGTGGCTATGAAACCACGAATAAATGATAGTTTAACTGACTAGACGTAACAAAACACGTGCTGCTCTTAATGATAAAATATACCTAACGTTATCGTGCAAAGTCTTCTCATTTAATATCTTGTAAACGCCACATCTTGAATTCAGAATCGATTAGAATTGTCTCTAGATTGTTCTATGGAACCTGTGTCACGGTTTTTCTTGGTCCGGCTCAATGTTCACAAGAGATAAAATTGATATTCCGCTCTGGCAGAAATTTATTGATTGGTTAACGGATGAAGATACTATATAGTTGACATTCTGTCGACCTTTGGGGTGTAGTGGTCGATGTTTTGGCATTCCAAACTGTGCATTAGCTTGATCTGGTCTTTGGTGGTTAAATATAGTAGTAATAAACCATTATCAGTCTCTGGTAATTCATTCGTCCTACAGTTGGCCATATTCATCCACGGGCTAGTAATTGTTAAAAACCTCTCTCACGTACTGAAATGTCTATAAAATTGGATGGAGAAATCTCGCAGCTGACAGGGGGTGGGAGTGGACGAGGGTAGCTCACATGTTAAGAACGTCCCGTAATAGGCGTAATTCCTGGGTTCGATTTCCGGCCCGCTCGGGATGTTTAGATCATAATCATTTAATTCTGTGCAAAAAGCTTTTAGTTATGAGCTCCGATGAAGTATTGCTTCCGTTTTCATTAATTTGTTTGAAAAAAAGCACGATTTAAATTTTAATTATAAAGAAACACCAAATTTGCCAACAAAAATTTCAAAGTAGGCTTTCTTGATGTATTATATATATATATTATCAGTCGTCGGCTAGCCGATCACTGGAAATGTCTTCCTAACTTTCTGATGAAGGGGGCGGTGCCTCCGAAAATTCAAGTACTCTAAACCTCACAAGGTGTCTACCATCTATGAACCTCAGGTAAGTCATCTTCTTTCTATCTCTCTGTCCTTTCCCCATTAATTGTTTTAATAAACATGACAATGTCATTTCCTGACTCATGTATATATATATATATATATATATACGGTTTTCTAATAAATAACATTATATGACACGTAATTAAGTAAAAAATGAAAGGTCATACAGACAAAAAAACGCATTTTATCTCAGTTAATTGTAACGCGTAAATTAAAGAACTGCCAAATTATGAAAACGTCAAAGAGATCTAAATATTTGCTGATAATATCGTAGTTTCTTGCACGGAATTCGGTTGATAAACCGAGAATAATTTATTAATACAAATTAAATGTTCTCCTAAAATATAAAAAAATAAAAGCTAACTTTATGCCGAGCATTAAAATTTAAAGTATAATTAAACATTATCTGACAATTCATAAATTAATTGGCCTTATATAATTACAATATTTAAATAATGCTAGATTTAAATATTAATCATTTCCAAAGGAAATGTTACAATCACAAACCAATTACAAAATTATCATAAACATGTTGATCGTTTTGACTTTTTATTTTTCAAAAGATTTATTTGATTACATTTTATGGAGTTAATTTTTGTCTCATTGTGTGTTAGTTTTTTTTGTTGTTGTTTTTTTCTTGTATGTATAATATTTTTATTTTTTGCTTGATCACGGATGAAATAGTATTATTTATCAGGAAAGCGTATTTTGTAGTTCTAAGCGATATGAAGTCATTCATGGATATAGGACTGTCGGGAGGGGTTGTGCAGTGCAGTGCATAGCCGTGCCGTATCGTATTCTATCGCAAACAGCTATTATAAACAAATACCAGACAGTTAATGAAGCTGCTGCCGTTTAATAAGAGCAGATGGCCGGTCCATCGCCCCGATAGACCATTTCACATTAATGACACGGCCATTATTTGCCTTTCTCTTCAAGTAACACCGAGATATGCTATATTAAAAACTTACATCATTTAGCAAGTCTCCGTACGTTATCCTTCGCTCTAAACAATCACAATTGTAAAACACTTGACGTCTTTGACGCAGTAATGTTCCATTTGCCATATAAACAGGTTAATAATGTTAATTATGCTGGAAGGAAATCTGCAGCCTGTCATTCGAATCCATTCTGAGTTTCGACACACACCTTACCAACGAGATTCTAAAACTATCGTAATACTCAGCCGATAATTGAATTTACATGTGAATAATTTGGTGCCGTGTTGGACCATCTACAGCGACGGTTACGGTCGAAATGATTCGGCTGAAGGAGTCAAGGAGTAAATAGGATGTATTGCTAAATTATAAGCTTGAAGAAGTCTCAAATTGGAAATGAAACGTCGCTTTTCTTAATAAATAGTGATATAATTAATGGCTACTTTTTGGCCGTCTTTTTATTTGTTGACTGTTAATTAAATCTAAACTGGTGCGATGGCTGAAATAAGCACAGTGAATAGCGTCTAAAACCCCATACATATAATTATCCTGCAGCAAGTTAAAAGAGACCGAAAATATTTCGCGGTTGTCTTTTTACCCCTTGGCTCCCCTATACTAGGGCTTAAGTACAACTTAAGTTGCACGTTCAATGTCATAATTGAACTTACCGAAACCTACCTTTATAGGTACTCTCCTCCAATACTCAATGTGGTTGAAATTATACGCAACGATGATGGGGAGAAACACTTTCAAACTAATGACCCCGAATAATCTTTGTTAGACGCAAAATTTCAACCCCCTTGAATTCCGCCCCTAAGGGTGGTAGTTTTTGAATAACAGAATTGAACTTAGCGTCTCTCATAGAACCGTATTTGACACCAAATTCGATTTTGCTTTATATAACACCCCTCACTCCTATAGATTCTCCCCACCCGTGCCGCGTGGGGTTGAAATTGTACACAAACAACATCGGGAGAAATACTATGGATCTCATTTATTAAACATAAATAACGTTGAAATATTATATTTATAAAATTTATAAATATTATATTTATAACATTTCCGCCCACACCACCAATCCACTACGGGCGTAGTCGTGTCTTACCCCAACAGCCTTTGTTTCTGTGTCGCAAGGAACCCGTGTACAAAATTTAGTCGAAATTGCTCCAGATGTTTAGATATGTATGCGGAACATGCACACATACGGAAGTTAAGAATTTTTTACTCATAAGCAGTGAATTTCCAGAATAAGAAGATAGTTGAACCCTATCTTCGGTCTGTTTAGCGCGAAATAATTTGTAAATTTAATGGACGATTTATTTAAGTAAAAAAGCATTCTAAGTTGTTAATATACATGCTAAAATTTTCGTAACTCACATGATCCTGTTATGGTACAATCATTTTTTATAATTGTGGTCGCCTTTCTCAGTGTAAGTTGGTTTTTCTAGCTTATGCCGCATGTCCGCTTTTTTCCCCTGTGTGTGGTTTAAACAGTCCGCTAAATCTTTCTTACGTCTGGTTGGCAACGTTTCCCACCCTAATTTTGCTATTTAATCTCGCCCGTGACCTTGTCCCCGTAATACAAATTTTGCTCCTCCTCTCTTAAGTTTCCCTATGTGGTGTATTCTATAAGGATCCCAACAACCTGCGTTCCTACTCGATGGGACGAACCAGAGATTTATGATCAAGTCCCTTTTATTTTCCGCTTCCCTTTTCTAAGTATTCTCGGAACGAAATAAAGATTTCCCCCGCATTTCTATACAACTTCTCCCAACTCGAATTCTGACATTCCATTCTGCTGTGAATAATTCTGGTCAGGATTTTACAGGTATATGGGGTGAATCTTAACAACACAAATAATAAAGAAGATCAAAATCTCGACCGAACCGGGTCGTCTTGCTTCACTTTCACAGTCTTTATGGCTGAATCTCCGTTATAAGCAATTCATTTGTTTTTGAATTTAAATCATTGCACCATTGATCAATTTACTCAATGCCCATTCTTCGCTGATATCCCGAAAGTTAAGTTGTGAAGAATGTGATTAAGTAAGTTGGCTGCACGGATCTCGCATCTGTTCGGAGAGCAACTCCGAATAGCTGAGGTGGTAGGGCGACCGTCCGGAATTCAGTTTCCTTCGAGGTTGAACTTCAATTGGAAGCAATTTTTCCGTCTTTCATATTACATGTCACACTACATCCACAAAATCAGTGAAGTGAGGTAATGGAGCATATTTCGCCAACATTCCACTCTTAAAATCGACCTTGCTAAGTAAATGTGCCAAAATAAAGACTCGCAATTGACCAAAGGTAATTTGTTGAGAAGAAACCTGGACCATTAGTAACAATGATGCTGAAACATTACGTAAGTTTGGAAGAAAACGTATCAGGACGATATATGAAGCATACTGAATATTGAAGAAGTGTACAATATGCTTAAAGAAGAAGGTGTAGTTGGATTTGTGAAATGTCGTCGACTCTTCTGGCAGTGGCATGTACTAAGAACGGGAGTGGAAATGATGTTAAAAATCATAAAAGTGTATGGAGACGTGGTATACGTCGGAAAATATGGCTCCAGGATTTTGTGAATGAATCTGATGGCGGGAGATGGTTCAACGAAGAGAGGAATGGAGGAATGTCGTGAAGGCAACTCGGGGCCCATATCTAGCGAAATGTATGATTACTTTATTTTTAAAATCTTATGGAGCATCTCCTGTCTCTTATGTTTTACAAACCACTTTAGGAAGAATTTATTTATCATGCAGCGAGGTATGTGGTCTATGTTTAATCAAAGTTGCCGTGTACTTCGACACATCAAATAAATACCAGCTCCATGGCCAGAAAATAACGACTTATTTGGTTTACAGTAAGACTAATTAGCTATTATGACTTCGAAACATAATTATTCCGTTCCAAAAAGTCTGTAGAATATTAACAATTTGGCCGCACACAGAGGGAAACAAATTACGACAAACTAGAGTAAAAGGTTAACTAGTGTAGCCGAGAAAAATATTGACCTTCACGCCACGTATACAACCATTAAGAAATAAGCATGGGGGACTTTAAATTTATTATAACCATTTTTAATATTGCTATTGTTTTAGTAATAATAATTCAAGAAATAGTTTGTAAGAAGTCGATACGCCCCACCCCCGTCGTGATGATAAATGCGTAGACACGAACTTTGAGGCAATAGTATATTTTTGGAAGGAAGGCGCCGGGACTCAATCTTGAGCAGAGCTGCGAGATTGTGTTCATTACGACCGTAAGCCGGAACAATCAGGTTTCGGTGTGTGGTTGGTTAATTAATGGAGGGGCGGCTCCCCAAGTCGATGTATTTCGCAAGATTAGTAACAGCGCAAAATGGCTGCCGCTTCCCCCTTGAAGCGCCCTTCTTTTCCTTTTTGGTCCCCTGAAAACGGGTAAAATTAGCTCGAGATTAAAACTGGCCTTCTCTCTGCGCGAGCCTCCCCCGCGCACCTCCCCCGCCCGCGTGGCACTAATTAGCCCCAGATTAAAGTAATGTCGAGGGAACCATTAGAAGCTGGGAACGGAACCTAATTAAAAGTGTAGCTCGTAAAAGTTAAGATTAATGGCCACCAGGGGGAAGGAAAGCGCTGATGACACCTCTGAGCGCACAGCCGACCCGACAAGTTCCTCCCCCGCACGCCAAAATCTGTCTTCTACTTCGACACACCAAATAAATACCAGCTCCTGATTCTATCAGCGCCCTCATTCTCCGTCCTATTAAACACACTCCGCGAGAATTTTTAATTAGTTTCGTTTTTCAGCCGCGGTACGAAACGTCAACATACTTTATGCGACGATTTTAATTCTCAAACGTAGACATTTAACCTTAGCAAGATTCGACGATTCATAGTCCCTCGCATTCAGAAAAATAAACTGAAGTAGTTGGGGTAACAAATATATAATTGGTAGGTAACAAGGAAACAACAAAACTATGACGTTTAACGTGACACAGCTCTCACATACAATTCCATTACGACACAAATATAAATAACATACGCAAAGTAAATAATTGAAAATATTTAGGAATTTATTTCATCTCAAATTTTTGAAACTGAACTAATTTTTTCATCGGTTTAATTGCTACGCAAGTCTACTTTAATATGCAGTGGCCGAATGGCCAGAAAATAAATTAAGAACTGAACTTATGAAGATAGTAACCCACTCGCAAGGACAATGGTTGAATTATAAGTGGATAAATTAACCATAGCTATAAGGTAAATATTGTAAATCAATCAAGATGAATATGGCTCCCTGAAGTCGAAAGTTCTCGCTCTGTTAGTGAATAAATTTAGAGACCGTAATTTGTTTTTGTTTTTCATCTGTTTAATATTGAAAAAAACTTTTTTTATGACCTTCAAATTTATAATTTTTATTTTAACGTCTGTTTTTAATAGACCTAAAGGATATATTTAACCATTATGACATTTTTGTAATTAAAAAACAAATTTTATAAATAAATAACTAATATTTCTTATTAATTATAATAACGGTCGTTAAATTTATCTTATTTGTAATGAGAAAGATATTACCGAGTTTATGGAGAAATTAAGGAAATTATTTTCTAAAATTCTTTTTATAGTAAGGCTAACTAATGTAGTACATTTTGGAAGCCTACTGAAAGGACTTAAAAAAGGGGACCAGATTGTGCACAATATTCGAAGTAAATATATTTTTTGGCAATACTTCATTTAATTTATGATAAACTTGCGAAGAAAAACTTAGCATTTAAATTAGAAAAAAAAAGACATTATGTCGAAATCTAAATTAAGGTACGAATGTATAAACTCCGTTTAAGCAGCTGCATTAATAGAACAACAATTTACTGATGCCAGGGTTACTTTCTACGTAGCCTGTTTATTATTATTTCAAATATAAAATATTATTAATAGAATAGGAGCTGAATTTGTTATTTATTCCAAATAAAGTAATTAAATTAACCTGGCTTAATATTATAAATAAAATACAAAGACCGGCAAAAAGTCGGAAATAGAATAATTTAAATTGAATTTAAAAACAGTCATTTCGGCCCTGGACGTTGCGGCAGCAACACGAAATTTTATTATAGTCTAATCAATGAGCTGAGAAAGTCCCGAAAGTTGGGGACGAAACGTTGAAATTCAAATTAATTTTTCTGTTTCTCACTTTTGGCAATTCTTTGTGTTCTATTATTTATTCCAATAATATGTTGACTGTGATAAAATTTATAAGAGGTAATTCAATTAAAGTACGAGGTCTTTTCCGGTGAATGGCATGTATAAATTCCTCTCGGGTTTCACTTCAGTCTGAAGATGATGGCAGAGCAAGCCATCGAAACGTCACTGTTAAAATCTTTGACCCGGTTGGAAACCCGAGAGGAATGTATACAGGTAATTCAATGTTTATGCAGTCACAAATATGTTATTTCTGAGTAGATTTAGATTTATTGTTGTTTCCATTAATCCTCGATTGAGGAAATAGGATACGTCATACATTAAAAATTAAAAATGAACAAAATTAAGTACATAATTAAAGACAAATAAACTTAAAATAAATTAATAAAAGAAAATGAATATAGACAAAAGTCAATATAAACACAACACGGACACACGATGTCACACACACACTGGGAAACACAAACAAGCACACACTGAGGAACACGCAATGGAGTTTTAACTACTTGGAGCTCTGCGACCAGGAAACTGTCCTTCCCTCTGTCGTAGCTCCAGGCAGGCAATACATGAAACAAACAAACAAAAGAGCAGAAAAAACTGAATAGAAATTTTAAAGATATGTGATGTGCTATTTTACAAGGCAGCTCATTCAACGCTTTTTGCAGGAACCTTGATTTAAATACTAGAAGGACGATTAAGAAAATCCTGTACCGAGTAAAACGCGCCATTTAAAAGAATAGTTTTACTCTGCTTCACGAAGCTTTTGTAGGTACTATTTTTAACCTCTGGCGGAAGGCTGTTGTATAAAATTATCCCGGTATTGTGAATACTTTTCTGGTGTAGAGCAAGGCGATGCTTGTCCGACCTTAGAGCTGAACGATTTCTAGTCGCGTATTCATGAAACTCGCCATTTGTTTGAAACAAATTAGTGTTTCGCTTTACAAACTTTAATATTTCATAAATATATACGCTTGGTAAAGTAAGTATTTGAAAACTTTGAAGAAAGGTTTGCAACTCGATCTAGAATTCGTGCTAGAAAGTATTCTAATTGCACGTATCCGTCATACATCCAAGTAATACTGACTTCATCACTCAAAGTGAAAGTGAAAGTACTCTGTCCAGTATAACATGTATGACGGACTCTAGTCTTCGAAATCTAAGTAGAAATTCACACAGTTAAGACATTTGTTATAAATATTCTTAAAATTATGATAAAAGTCGTACTAAATTATACCAATTTCATTGTTGCGTGTTGCCGTTATTAGTACTAGGATATTGCGGACCGGTAGACCAACGAAACTCATACGCAGCTTCACTAGATTTTTTTAATATGATTATTTTTGTCGAGTGAGCCGCCAACCCGATTTGCATGTCAACCATAAATTATAGTTTTTTTAAATAATCGGCCTAATAAAATGTCATTTTTGAATTGTAAATGAAGTAACTTTAGTTCTGGGGAATAAGAAGAGGAAAATTGTCGCTGGGCGCACAAAGGAAAAAGGAGCTTCTTTGGAGGAGGCATCGGCGTTCGAATGGATAAATGTTACAAATCAATAATTGTACTAGATTTTGAAGCTAAAACTGGGACAAATGAGTTATCGTCCTAAATATTGGTAAATTTCACATTTGAGATAAAACCTTAAATAGATTCAAAACTCCGCTAAGAATATTTAAATTATAGTGTAATTCAATTATGGTTGCAATAGTTCCTTGTGGAGCAAGCGTGTGGCCACAAAGACTGAAACTTTCGGACATCGTCAACAGAGGCCCTCGCGGTCCTGGTAGAAGAACTCCCACTGGACCTCGAAATAAGGGGGCGAAATATCTGCTGAAGAAGGGGAATCTAAGGAAAGTTAAAGAAATTGTTGGTAATAAAGAGGTAATTGAGGAAACAGTCCTCGATTTATGGCAAAAAAGATGAGACACTACCACGAACGGGAAAAGAACATCAATTTTTTTACGAAGAGTTAGAGAAATGTTTTGGATGAACCATCTTCAGCCAATGAAGGGTTTGATTCACTTCCTCTCGGGACATTCCAATACTTGGAATGAATAAATTGGAAAAGTAACAGTCGGTGTGACTGCGGTAACGGAGCACGTGGTCCTGGAATGTGCCCCTTAAGATCTGGACAGGACTAAAAGAACACTTTTAAGGAATGTGCCAATCGAGTAAATAATAAGACGGTGGCAATCTTGGAGAATCTCGCAAATGAAATATCGGGAATAGAAAAGGCAAAATTTAGAAAGAAATAGGAACAGAGGAACATATAGCTAGTAGAAACTACGTTCTCATATGGGTTACGCAAGCTGGATGCGAAATAAAATATAGGCTACTGTGAAAGAATTAACATCCTTGAAACGGTGTAAATCTGGATCCGGCTTAAAGAGGCAGAGCCACGGTTGAACAACAACAAAACATTCCTGCAAACTTCCCAGAAAGCGCAATGAAGGTAAAGTCAGATGTAAGAAGGATAGCATCCTGCTACTACCGAGCAATGGTGGAATCCGTTATAACGAGATTTCCGAAGCTCCGCAGTGGGAACAGTTGGCTAGAATCACTAAAATCGCATGCCTCCTGCCTTTCAGAAGAAAGAACGGGAGACAGTAAGGAGAGAATGAACCTACTAGAACAGCGTCTGATCGATAGGCGCTGTTAAACGAAATAATAATAAGATCAATTAAACGTAACACAAGGCTGGAAATGGAATACCATTGTAGTCCACTTGCAAAGACTCGTTAGATTAGATTACATATATAAGTAGATAGTAGATTAGTCTAGAAATTAGTTACTTTTGATTTACTAATGTTTATTTCTGAAATATTGTGTAGTATTGTAAAAATATGCATTGTAGTTAAATTGAATAATTATTTTTTAAAAAGTCCTCGACAGAAGAAATAGATTAAATACAAAATTATGATACAGTTTAACGCAGTATTGTCAATATCCTAATGAATTTATATAACTGTGAACTTAATGTAAAAATGACACGTCAATGTGATTATACGTAGCTATTTACAATTCCTCATTATCAACCTAGTGAAACACCTGGCACGATATCACTAAGCAATGATCTTGTCTTCTAAGCAACAGGCGCCACCTTCAGGCTGAATTCTTGCGTCGATTAACGTCGTACATGTAAAAAGAAATCAGAGAGACAGTATAATGTAATAGAGAGACAGGGTTATACATATTTGCAAAACTATTACGGAATTGCAACAAGGTAATAGTATATTTTGGTCTTTACGTAGGGCTCCTGAGAATAAAAAATGTATATTGTGTTTGTTAAAAAATTAATGAGATATTAGTATTTAGTGTAAATTACTTACAAATTTTCTAGATAATATTTCTATCGGTGTTATAGGTGAGTACTGAATCGGAACAGTATAATGTGTAAATAAAAGGATCCGAAACAAAACTGCATTATCCTATTGGAATATAAGGCGGATGTCAACTCACACACACCCTATTTTTAGTTAATTAACTAAACAATCCGATACCTAAGAGTAATGCAAGGAAACTAGGTAGGTCGGGACTGGACGCAACAAACCCGACTCCATGCCTCAATCAAATTTGGGGGCAGCTGGCTGGTCCGAGGGAATCGGCAAACCACTCTTACCGCGTGCTCAAGGTCTGTGATCCGATTCGTGCACCTGCCAAACTGCTCAAGGCTGTCTAAGCTTGTGTGGGACTTTATTTGGGAGGAAAACCCAGTAGGAATAAGTCAGTACTTACGGACTTTCCAGAACCCCTCTGGGTCCTAATTTGTACGGTTGCAATAATCTTCTTATATCCTAATAGCTTCCCTAATCCGTTTCGGGGATTTTCCGGCATCATTCCTCTTTTATCAGTCAGTCGTTCCCCCAAATTGTGCACACAACGTCTGAGCATTTCGGGAATTTAGTTAGTCCTCGTCGAATGAAACGAAAGGGTTTAGCATGTTTGCTGAATTAATTTGTCTCTTGACGCAATGGTTCAAGCGTCAAATTTTTCAATGATACTGAGCGGCGTTTTTCTCTCGAGTCAAAATGAAGCAGGGCCTGTCTTGGTGAAAGCAGAAAGTAGTTGGCACACCGACATCACGTCCGCCGTACAATCATCCGGCCAGTTAGTTCTAAGAGCTTTGTGTCTCTCGCTAGGGAGAAGTTGCAAGCAAACTAATTAAATAGATTTTAATTAAAGAAAGAGGAGAATTGATTCAACTGCAACGAGATTGGACAATCCTAATCTTTGACACCAGGATAATTTTCGACCCCATAGAGGGGCTTTTTCATGAATATCACTCTTCGGGTGAAGTATGAGTCAGGATCGTGGCGTTACACTTAAATGACTTTTTTGTTTATGATTTAGCTTTCCTGATCATCATCGGCAGCGCCTTCAGATCGGAAGGACGTTTATTTCCACCAGGCCTGGTGCTGGGTCAAAGATTATTTCCTCCCACACATTTTCGACTGAACATGGTCGAATTCCTAGGACCATCTGTTTCATTAGACTAGGTCATTATTTATGAATAATTGCATTTTAAATTGAGAATAATGTCATGACACGACGTTTCGATGATCTACAACTATGTGATCTTCCAGGCGATGATAATGACTGTCGTACCAGGTGGAAAATCGAGATCTTTTTGTACAGCAACTACACCTTAACCTTCTCTCTTTATATGGCATCAGTAGAGTTTATTGGCTATTCGGTTGTCCCTATTGACGAAGAAACTGTCAAGAATGACGATTCTATCAGTAATTTCGAACAGTAATAAAATGTTTATTTACGATTCAACTCATTGTTGCAAAGTGGCAGTCTGAGCACCCGTACAAGTATGCAAGACAAAACAAAAACAAACCTTACATTACTTCTGATGTAATTAATTGTCATTTTAGGAAGTATGTAATTTGAAAAATATTTTTTTTTCCAAACAAGATTTGAAATCTGAGCAACCATAATTGATATGAGAAATGCTAATTTCATACATTCATATTTATGTCACTAACTGATAACTAATTTCAACTATTTATAAATCACCTGATAACTTTACATTATTTTTTAAACAATTATTGCTGGCTTGTTGATCAAATATGATGATTTAGAATAAGAAATAACCAGGACAGCCCCCGAAAATGTCTTATTGAATTTAGAACATTTTAAGGAGCTTTTCACATTGTGTCATATTCATCTTATTTGCTTAGTTTTATTTTTGAGACACACAGTATCTCGTCATTAACGATATGTACGTTGAAACAGTTTCAACTTGATACAGTCAAGACAGTGGCGTAACACGGTACAAATGTATTAAGTTTAAACAGCGTTTCAATATATTTATTGTTAATGACGAGGCTGTGTGTCTGAAAAATGAAATTAAGCAAATAAGATGAATATGACACAAAGTCGAAAGCTCCTTAAAATGTTCTAAATATAATAAAGACATTTTCCAATACTGTCCTGATTGTTATTCTTATTCTACAATTATTGCTGCAAGTAACTTAAAAATTATTATCTGTAGAAGTAACTTTTAGAATAATAACTGTAGAAAAGAAAAATTTGAATGATAAATTACAAGCTTTAGATAAATTTCCAACAAGCAATCAAAGTTGGACATTTTGTAATACAGAGCCTATAATATTGTTCCAGAGTAAATTATGACTGAAATGAGTTCCTTATTGCATTCTACAAAAATTAATAGTAAGTTAGGAAACCTGTATCACATAACTTTCCACATCCATTTACCAAGTAAATAACTTTTATGTATTTGGACAGTATCGAAAATATTTATTTTGGAAGCTATTTATTAACAATGGGCTAAGCTACTTGTACAAAATACAAGTGATACCACATTTTTTAATATCACCACATAAATGAACCATGACAACAGAATTATGTTACTTAGGCAACATCTGATACTGCAACTGAACAAAATATTAATGGCATCAAAATGATTTTGAGAATTTGCACATATCAAACATAACTTCTGTTCCCAGCATGTAAACAAACCAACACTGCAAGTGAAGTCAACCACTGCATTCTTCTAGTTGAACTCTATGCTTTATTTATGTTGAGCATATCTCACTGTATTTGAAAATATAATGCAAGCAGAGTAGACAGATCCACTGAAACAATTAAATAGGCTAAGATTTGGAAAGTAGCACTCTCCAAACATAGTGCAATTTCTCTCCATTTAATCACTATAATATTTAGACAATAAATTACTTCCGTAATAAATATTTTCAATTTAATTTATCATGGCAATTACATGTGAAATTTTTGAACTAATGGCTTCACTAGATATTCAATATTGTATTATATATACAATTAATCTTCTGTCTATTTCCTGTTCTTAATTGTTTTAATTAACCTGACAATGTCATTTTCTGACATATATATATATAATTAATGGGGAAAGGACAGAGAGATAGAAACAAGGTGACTTACCTGAGGTTCATAGATGGTAGACACCTTGTGTGGTTTAGAGTACTTGAATGTTCGGAGGCACCGCCCCCTTCATCAGAAAATTAGGAAGACAATAAGATTATTTGAATAATGGATTTTGTACTTTGCATTATTTGGTGTTCATCACAATTGTTCAACAAGTTCTAATAGTGGCATCTTACTTTTGCAACAAAGAATACAGTTATACTTTCTGCTTTGCAATGCCAATATTAATAAAATGTAGGGATAGTTAATAATATACTAATCATGAGGTTAATATCTCATGCAGACTTAATCACACAAAAATATTTGTTTCATTTTTCAGTCATATGAAATGAAATGCATCAGAATTTACTAAATAATAGCACATTTATGGAACTGTAATACCTAATCACAAATAACTATAGACATTGTTAATGAAAATAAGAAGAAAAAATCTTGGGTAGTTAACAGTTCAATATAGTTGTAAAATTGTAATTTTAACAGATTCGGGTGGCAACTTCCAAACCAATTTCTATTACAGGAATTTTAGCTGTATTTATACAAACCCTAATTCACTGTTCTAGGAAGCATATATTATATATGATTAAAGGTCCATAAAACAAACTTAATTAACAAATTTGAGTCATCCAAAGAAAAAATAATTTAAATATATGTACGTTTTAACATAGACAAGACCACAATGTAGCCAATTTGACAAAAAAATAATGTTTTGAAAGGTTCACATTTTGAAATACTAGCACAGTACTTATCTGACAGAACAAATACAATTTTTTCAAAGACAATTTTTAATAATGAACAAACTTTATAAATGAAATATATAAATACAAGAACATGAATCTTTACAATGGGTATGAAACAAATATATTGCACTGAAGTAACTGTCTGTTTAAATTTAAAAAAATTAACATCTATATTAGAAAGATATTTACACATTCAATGTACTTATTTTTTATTTCAGCTTTGCAGCAAATTCATTAAGCCACCACTTTGTTAAGTTTAAGTACAAATATGGTCCCTCCGGCTCATAGTCCAAGTAAGTGAAAGAAGAAATTGCTTTTGGAACAGCAGGTTCAATCTGTGTTCCTTCGTGCCACTCATTGAATGATGTGATAGAAATAAGACTTGGTCTAGTTGCCAATGCACTACGCCATGCAACCTCATAATACTTTCCATGACGTCTATGACGGGTGTTGGCAACATTCCAAGGCCTTATTTGAGTGTCAACATAGCCAGGTCCTACAGATGGAACAAATAAGAGTCCATTCTGGAGCGCATATTTACCGAGATTACGCCAGTTCTTCCATGATGATCCATAAGAAAATCCATTTGTAGCAAAATAAGTGTAGAATCCTAAATACAAGTTCCCATATTATTTTTTAAAGATTAACTTTAATTTATTTAAAAAGATTAAAACATATATAAAATAATAAGAACAAATTATTGATCAATTAATTTCTAAAAGAAACATAATTTATGTGCCAACTCAAGTCATGTAAGACAATAATTATGGGGTTTTGAGCATCTTTAATAACATAATATTAAGTAAATAACCAAAAAAGAATAAAAGTAAAAATTTCTGACCAATTCAGATTTTATTTTTAACAATTTCCAAAGAGGAAAAAAGTTTCAGTATTTATTTGTACCTTCGCCTTATTATTATCCTGTGGAGAAACATTGATCAGCATCATTTTAACAAGAAAACCAAACATTTGACATATTTTTAGTAGTAATATATAGCTAAACAGTTGTGTACCCTTTTTGTCTCCATAGGATAACAACCTGATGAAGGTACAAATAGTACCAAAACATTGATTTTTTCCTCTTTGGAAATTGTTAAAAATAAACTCTGAAATTATTACTTATTATTACAAAATCAGATGTGAAAATACAACCTTTAAAAAAAAGTTAAGTACTTACAGCTCATAATTAATTGTTTTTCAAGAAACTGCCATTAAATAGCAATGTATTGATCTTAATATATTAAGAGTTACAAACCATCAAAGTGAGCCTTCTTGATGTCATATCTGTGTTGCATTTCTACCAAGAGCCCAAGAAAAATTCCATCCAACTGTGTACCACGTACACTAATGTTTCCTTTATCACTCAAAAGTTCTTTCCAAGCACTTGGTGGTGTTAAATAAGAGTCATATATATAATAAACGGGCAATATTTTTCCTTTTCGTTGTATCCTGTACAGGGCAGGATGTTTTCCATACCGGCTAACTATGTATTGTAAATGTGTAGATAAGTTAATTGGATTACGATTATGATATGGTTCAATATGGGGAGCAACCTTTAAATCATATTGGAGAGCTGCATCCAATATAAGTGGCATTACAGTATCAGGTGATTCATCTTCAGTGTCTGAGAAGCCAGGAGGGTACCAAGAGACAACCAGAACACCTGAATGAAGGAATAATATAATTATTTAACACTTTACATATTACTTATGAATTAACTTGCAACTATAATTGAGGAAAAAATACCAATATTAGCATCCTTTAACTGCTTCATATGTTTGTGAACTACAGCAGGATCCCGAGAACTATAACACCCTAAGGCTGGATAAAAATTAGAACTTATATCAGCAGGTGGTTTGTGGTGGCCAGAAGGATAGACTCTTTTGTCTTCTTTCTTCCAGTTAGGTAAATATTGTTGGTTCCAGTGTTTCCAGCGTCCATCTACTCCTAAATTTCCATACCATGCATAGTAAAATATATGAACATTATAATTAGGTCTTGAGTTAGAATTTATATTCAATTTCAAAAGATTAATTGGTTGTGACTTGTTCATCTTCTGTGAAATTCTTTCAACTTTCCTCTGCAACCACTTGAGTCTCAGTTCACTTTTATTAATAACATGAGATTTATGAGAATCCTGAACCAATTTTTCATATTTTACTGCACTGTTACTGTCAGACGTATCTGTTTTAATACCGTTTAGAGTGTAAACAGATGTAACTGTTTCAAGAGTATTACTTTTTAACAAACAATCTAATTTCACATACAACTCTGACCACATGTACATCAGGCTACTTAAGACGAAGATGAAGGCAATGATTAATAAAATGTAAATCAAAACATAACGTTTAACACAAAGTATACAGGAACGGACAGGAAAAGCCATAAGATTAGAATTTCAAATCAAATAGCTAGAAGATATGTGTTTGTTCCTCTTCACTGGTCCCTATGGTAATAATACCAAATGCCTGAAACATAATATTATAATTTAGAAATTTTAGCTATACTATCAATATCTAGAAATTTACAACTATACATTTATATTACAATGACATTAAGTGTGCAGGATTATTAAATAGTAATAAGAAACAACAGATGAGGCATTATGAAAGTCATTGCTAATATATGGAAATTGCCAATGGGAAAATCACCCATGTGTGAAAAAATATAACTGACAAGGATGTGAAAGAAAGGAAGGTGGCTTACCTGAAGTTCAATTGTGGGGTGTGATTTTTTTCTTAAATTTTCAGAGGCAACGGCTAGCCATCATTGGAAATATTTTGCTAACTTCCAAAAATTCAAGAATTTTAAACCGTATGTGGTGCCTGTCATCTGTGAACTTGTAAGGTTTGTAGTTCTTTAAATTTTTGGTGGCACCACCCCTTTCATCAGAAAGTTTAGAATACATTTCCAGTGATCGGCTAGCTGATGACAAACTTTAAAGAACTCCAACCCTTACAAGGTGCCTGCCATCCGTGAACCTCAGGAAAGTCACCTACTTTCTACCTCTCTTTTCTGTCATTATATATATGTATGGTTCACTTGGATAAGAAATAGGGAACAGCGAGCCTTAATAGACATTCAAGTTTATAGATGTTAGTTCTCATTTATACATGCTATTTACAAATGTACCGTATTTTCTGTGACAATGGAACTGCTTGTAGATTATATTTTTTAATGTTCAAAAAAATATGAATCAACTGTGTATACATGGCAAATTTCAATGAAAGTAAAATATATATAACAAATCTTCTTGTACGAACTTTCTGTGAAATTATTTTTCATCTTAATTGTGAGAATCCTTCATCATAATACATTAAAAAGTAACCTGCAAAGCAACCACAATTTACAACTTTCTTATAATACTCAACATATTACATAAAAGTCATGTACACAACCCACTTTAACTGCAATTGCTGATATGAGCCCAATATGAATCTGACTTGGCAGCAACCATTAAATGCCATTCTTTACATTTAAATCAGGACTGTGGACAAACTTTTTCGAACACTTTACATACTTTATATTCAGAATCTGATCCAAAGTTAGTATTCAACCTTCTTGAAAACTATGTATTCCATGAGCAAATCATGGACCAGTAGTCTCGGTTGGCCCTCTTGCAATTTAAATAACAGATTTACATATAGTTTGAGATAATTTCTTTTCAAAAGAAAAACCCTATAAGCAAGCTATTCATTGGATAATTTGTTGAGGTGAAGATTCTACTAGAGATACAAAATTGTTATAGATTTTATTGCCTTTCTTAGTCTCAAACTATAGTTAAAATATATATATATATATAGGAAAGCTTTTATCATAGTCATAAGTACAAAATGACATTTTTCAAGAGATGGAATGAGGTTATCCTTGTAATTCAAACACATTGTTACAAAAATAATGGAATACTTGTTAAAATATATGTATTTACTAATATTTAATGTAAAAAACAACTATATATAATTAATATACTGTGAATAAAAACCACAGAAGAGTTGTCTCAATATGTTCCAGTTGATAATGGCTATGGCCGAAACATCCTGAAAATAAAGAACATATTGAGACAACTCTTCTGTGGTTTTTATTCACAATACATATGGATTTATTATTCATTCCATAAATGCCATTTAATAGTAAATTCAAATGAACATTAAAATAATGCAATTAATGACCAACTAAAAATGAACTAAGCAAATTATAAAAATACCTAAATTATCAATTTAATATGAACGCAAAGTCATTCACCAGAAGATATTTGTGAAACAATGCTTACACAATGATACTTAGTTGTAATCCAGGAAATAGTTTCAAATTAACTGGATGTATTTTTGAAGAGTTAGTACAAAAAACAAAACAATTTCATTCTATAACTCCATTAAAGTAAAAAAAAATTTTTTTTTTTCAATAGTTCCTACATGAATGTCAATGTATCTATGATGTTCACATCTATTATAATTTGGGTACCTCAAATCTTGTAATAGATTAAATTTATCACATTGTCACTAATTATATAATCTTGATACCTACATTCCTCCCACCTGTTTAAAAAATATTTATGGTTTCAGAATTGTGCACTATCTTTCCTTAATAAATCATTTTGGGATACCCGTAACTTTGAATACACCATTGAAGTCATAACCTTTTTAAGTTTATTGTATTGAGACTTTTATCCTATGGTGAATGATAAATATTTGTACAAGTAATGAAGGGATACAATCAATGTAGATGAAACTATTTAATTAGAAGTTTGTATAACGTGAAGTAACGATGGTGTGGCTCTGAAATATGTGGTGCATCTCAACTCATCTGTAGACTCGTTTTGTTTAACTTTAGTCCAGAAAAAACTTTTAATGTGAAAGATCGTAATGTTCATAACAATCAACAGTCAACAGAAATTGAGTGTAATGTTCATTATCCAATAGCAAAGGCAAAAATGAATTAGCCAACAGAAACCACAAATTCATAAACCATAAACCTTAGTCACTGTAAGCATATATTTGAACAAAAATTTTTTAAATGGGTAATTTGTATGACATTCATAGGAAGTAGAATTAATTAGGGTAAAAGAAATTAAAACAAACAAAATAAAATAGTATTGTATATTAATTTATTTCCGAAAAAATAAAAATTTATAAGACAGGCACAACTGAGTGTAAAACATATCTATTCAAATTTTTAAAAAAAGTTTATTTACATGTGTAATACCAGTAGTAACTTTTTGTTCAGTTGCGTGGAATTAAATTTTTTAATAGAAATTCAATAGGTACGTTAAAATAGAAGTTTAAGTAACGAATAGGAACACAACTCCTAAATTTGACAGATCAAACAAAATATGAAAAATAAAAGTAGCATACATATTTCCCATGACAATAAAAAAATGCAAGCTTTAAATTTTTAATACAACTTAACAATTAGTCTTCTCTAAATGGCATGCCATTGCAGAACTAATATTTAAAATGATTTTTTTGTACACGCGTTGTATGCATGTGTACACATAAGCAGCAACTTTCAAGACTCTTATACACTGTCACATTTCTTACTCACAGATGTTCCTGCATATTTCTAATTTAGACTTTGGTTCACATTAGTCACCAAAATTTAAATACGTAAAAAAACTTTTGATAAAAAGAGAACAAATATTGGGTTTATTACATTCGCTTCGCACTCCACTTATATCAACGTAAACAGCTAAACTTTACAAGGAGATAATTGGGATTGAACGCCACAGATGTTACGTTAACCCGCTTCAATTATGTACAGCAATATGCTGTATCACACAATGACTTTATAATTAAGGGACATTTCATTTGCTTTGTGTCTAGTGAAAAAAACGACGAATTTTTTTGAAGTCAGCTTTGATAACAATGGGGTGAAATTAATTACAATATTGTTATTGCGATTTTCCTTGTCAGCTCGATAGAAAGGTGAAATAAAATAGGAGAATAAGACGTGGTGTGTTAAATAACTGACGTAAGAAATTAAGGAAAAGAAGCCCCTACGTTCTTTAGAGTGAAGCGCTTAAATTATAAATATTCTTCTGGAAATATACGCTTTTATATTCCTCTAGGTTTATTCCTCACTTTGTTACAACAGCATGTTGAACCTCTAATTTTGTATTTCCTGTGTACAATTTAACCCTTCAATTATATCACTAAGACAATGAAAATACATAGTAGCTATATTTTAATCATTCAAGTTTGTGAAACTTGTTTGAATGAAGAATGCGTGAAAGTAAGCTCCTTGTCATTTGCAAGTATTAGTGTGATTAACATAAGCCTTGAACTTACTGCAGTAGTTGTTACAGCAGTTAACTACACAAAAGATCATTTTCAGGAGATCAACGACTGATATGACCGCTTTCCTCTCGCAGTAGATACCGCTACTAGAGCAACACCGTAATTTCAAGCTGAACCTGCCTATTCTTCTTCAAAAGAAGCTGCACTGTCGTTTTCCATTCAACCAGACTAAGATACAATTTTTTATCGGCTACGATAATCCATTAACACAAAACGAATTCAATCAAATTGCAATATACTTTTCCTCGCCGACTTAATAAAATAAAGGAATTGTGTGACTACATAACGTGTAATAATAATAATAATATTCCGTATATCCTGTAAAGAAGCTAAGCTTCAAGGATGTGGAATGAGTCAGGGTGTACATTTATTACATTATTTTATTATATAAAAGATAACTATACTTATAACAAATTTTTGTAACCAAACATTATAAACTAATTGCTCGTCTCCGATTCTTCTATAAATTTCTTTACTGAATAGAAGGAGTGGCTAAGCAAAATTGAGGATAATTCAGACTTAAATTTACCTTGGTTATCGGACAACTGTTTAATTATATGCGGCAGTCTGTTGAAGATGGATATCCCAGAATAATGCACACCTTTCTGTGAAATTGACAATGTTTTACATTTTTTATACAGATTATTTTTGTTCCTTGTATTGAAGGGATGAATATCAGAATTATTAAAAAATAAGTGCCTATTTGTGATTAAAAATAACATCAATGAATAAATGTATTGGCACGTCAAAGTGAAAATACCTAACTTTTTGAACAGAGTTCTGCGAGAAGTTCGTGAGGTAACCTGTTATATTGCTCTAATAACACGTTTTTGACTAATAAAAATCTTATCTATGCCTGCTGAGTTTCCCCAAAATATAATACCATATGATAAAACAGAATGGAAATATGCAAAGTATACTAATTTTCTTGTTTTTAGATGACTGAAGGTGGACATTGCTCTTACAGCATATGTAGCTGAGCTGAGTTTCTCAAGTTATTGATTAATCTGATCAGTCCAATTTAATTTATTATTTACTAAGAGACCTAAGAATTTAACTGTGTCACGAAGTTCCCTATATTGACCAATTTTAAGCCGTTCCTATCTGACCTGATGCAGGTACTCTAGGGTTTTCCGTGCATCAACTTTAGATGAAACACCGGGTAGGATCCTCACACTACAGCCCGGGGCCCTAGTCAACCTTCCACCTCCCCCCCTTTGCAATTCCCTTCTTCTGCTATCAAAGGGGAGTTGCTTGCTTCAGGATCATCCTCATGTAGCTTGTTAACCGCCAATATATATATAAACTTCTTCAAGTCGTCTTCTAACGAAGTGACTCGTTTCAGACAGTTTTGTTGCTTGCACTGTATAAGATTCTCAATCTTCTTGTTTTGTTTGCATAAATATACTACATTAATTTCCACTGAAGATTAACTTGATTTTGCGTTAATTAAATTTATTTCCTCTTCAATACACATTAAAAATAAATTTAACCAATACCGGCATAACGCTTTGGAAAATTGGAGGGCGTAGGACAGGGCTTAAATACATAATACATTTTGTGCTTATATTCGAGCTGAATTTCGCATGCCACAAACTTTTTAGAAAATATTTATTTACTAAGAATGCTAGTGTAGGGAGTTTTAAGTTTTCAATACTATGTACACACAACGAAGAGAAATGGAATCATTATTATTAGCAACATTGTGGTATTTGCTTTTAATTTATCACGCCGAAGCATATATATAAATGCATCTTTTTTTTTGTTTATAGGAGATTCTTTGAGAATGGGTATTGACGAATTTCTTTGAAATATGCTTGTGAATATGTTCTACGATGCTTACATTAAGTTTCGGCAAGTTTGAGTGAATAAAATACATGTAAACATTTGTGTATATAATTATATAGCATTATTTTATTTTGTACATAATATTGTAAAGATGAGTGCTTATCTGCAAGTGGCAGAAGACGAAGGTGAAGAACCTATAGAACTTCCTACTGAAGATGATAGCACTTTACTTCTATCAACTTTAGCTGCACAATTTCCCGGTACTTGTGGACTGAAATATCGTAACCCGGAATCTCGTGCAATGAGAGGTGTTCGATTAGTGGAAGGAAGACTACACCCACCTGAGAATGGCTGGGGAAATGGAGTTTATTTTTGTGTTTTTCCTAAAGGTCAGTAAAATTACCATTTGTTTACTATCCAGAATTTCGGCTATTTTGTACATTTTATTGTAATGAATTTGTATACAGATCTAAGTATAATCATTGCCTGTTGTCATGTACATTGCTATTTTTATTTAACATAAGGTGTTGTAATCTTGGAGTGATGAATTGCTATACTATATGCTCAATTATTTTGCGGTTATATCTTATATAATAATTCAGTTGAGGTTCAGGTATATTTTATGCTGTTGCTGCTATGTTTTTGTACAGTATCATTTATATTTGGCTAGACAAAGTAATTCAGTGATATTTCATAGTTTCATTGCCTTAAATTTGAACCGAAATGTGTTTATGCAATTACCAAGACAGTTTGTTTTATTTTTGACTACTGTCACATTTATGTAGTCAGTTTTTACAATATAATCATTAACAGTAAAATTAAATAATTATATATATATATATATTAAACATACTTTGATTACTATAAACTACACACTAACATAAATACTTGCACAAATCTTTAGTATGTCATGTAGAGAGAGACAAGAGTTATTGCAAACTAAAGTGGCACAAATGTCTACTGCATTTGTATAATTTTTGCATTTTATTAGTTTATACATTTAATATATTAATTTAAACATATGTATGTGAGAGGTTGTTGCTGCAAGTAACATACTTGAGATTTGGTTGTTTTAAATGTTAGCATTACAAATCAATATTAAAAGATATAAAAGAATTTTCGTAAGGGTACTTTAATGTAATTATGACCAGATGTGCAAGGATTGTAATATTAATAAATGCATTTCATTAGGTTAGTATTTTTTTTATCTCCTGGTAAGCAAAGCTTCAAGGATGTGTAAACTCATGTTCTCAACCACCAATTATTTAACAAATTAGATTTGTAATTGTGTGTCAAAAGATATAATTAATATTTATTTCTTGTGTGTGCTCAAAACTAATTTTACTTATAAAAATTGTGAACTTTTCTAAAATGTAGTTTTGGAAACTTCAT
Organism: Eucriotettix oculatus; assembly: GCA_034510155.1. Lineage (NCBI taxonomy): Eukaryota > Metazoa > Arthropoda > Insecta > Orthoptera > Tetrigidae > Eucriotettix > Eucriotettix oculatus. Next base: position 23,857,673 of record CM067380.1, on the reverse strand, counting down.
TTTTTGATGTAAACTACTTTCTGTCTGTTATTTGACAGAATGCCTTTGAAAAATATTTCTTTTCTATTTAAGATTATTTTGAAAATCAAACTGGCAGGTTTTCAGTGTTGTCATTGTACAAGTTACAGAACTTCAAGTATGATTAAAATAATTCATATTTATACTTGTCAGTAAATTCCAAGAAGCTTAATTAATATAAGCTGCATTTATTTGATTCCTGTAAATAAAAAGCTTGCTTCTTATAAACTACTATCTTGTCTTTGAACCTAATCACATTCAAATTAAATTTATAGTTCAGAATGTCAACATTAGTTAATGTGAGAGAAGAGTTCTAAATGATTAAATTTAGCTGACATTTTATGTTATATACTTGGTAAAACATTCATGTTTAGCATAAAAATAACTTCAATTGTATATTTCATAATTAAAAGATAAATCCCATATTCAGATTTCTTTGTATATTGTTTCTAGAAACACTTACTTCTCAACATTTACTTTAATGATAATCTAATGGAAATATTGTTGATTGACTCTAAACTAAAACTTAAGTGTGTACTGTTGAACAAATTCCTGACTTTAATAAATGCCATGATGGGCCCTAAATGTAGTGATCTGAAGTTTTAATCTCCATGTATCTTTTGATAATTTAGTTCTTCACAGATAAATGATCCAAATTATTTAATCGCTTTTGCTATGATGCTAAGAATGTTTTATCATGACCATATTCTTTGATAATATTACAGTAATGGAGTTCTTCCTATTATGTTCTTTTTACATAAGTAAAACATGCATATATTTTAATTAATTTTTAATTTATTGAAGAATATGTTCTATTACTGATGTCAGGCAAAATAATTTCTAACTGATCAATACTACACCTGTTTTATACCATGGTGGAAATATATAATTAGGTCAGTTGAATGTGTTTTTCTTCTTCAGCACTTTAGTTTATGTATGGTATAACTTTGACAACTTTGTCTTATACTGACATATATTTTGAAATAAGACAATTTAAAGTGAGATATCAATTCAATTTTATATAAAACTTAAAAAAAATCAGTTATGTTTTGTGCAAATAATATTATCAGATGTGAAAATAATAAAATACAATACTCTCAAAAGATTACCAATATGTCAAGTTGTTAATTAAAATATATCGTTTTATCTTAAGTTGTACAGTTATTCTTATAAATTGACATTGATCAGTATTACTGTCCATTTTTACCACTAATACTTCGTTTCCAATTTGCTGCTATTTACCTAGATGCTTCTTTTTGTAAGATATCATTTCATCTTTACAATTCCACTATTAACCTGGCCAAAGCAGTCATGATTTAGGATGTTTATTAATTTTTAATTCAAAACTTACATATATATTTAACTCTTTCACTTTAGTTTCACTGTGTATCTTCAGGATTTAAATATTGGCTGGGTTTGTTTGTTAAAGTGCTTCATTTTCTATTTTTTGTTTATATGTGCCTTTTAATCGTAAACTAGCTTCAAGGTTCCTTCAAGAAATATTTCATGCATCCACAAATATTAACTGTTCTAATCGTTGGATGAAATATTTTGTCAGTTCCTCACAACCCATCCTCTCAGAAAGTTACTAATGCCTCATAAAAAATGTTTTGGAGGCATTTCCTGTAACTTGAAATAATCTACTTCTACGAAATATTTGATGTCAGTTAGTTTGATACCTTTATATAAATAATTTGACTGCCATCTTTTAGACAGAATTTTAAATTGAAAATCAGAGTACCTTAAAGAAAATAAAAATTGAAATGAATTTCATGCAAAGTTAACACATAGGATCTACATGACCACAGTTTGTGATTGCAATGAATTTCTGTTACCTTCCATTTCAAATATTCTTTGTTGCAATGATCTTCTCCTCATTTGCAAGAAATACCAACAATTCTAGGAATCAATTAAGCTTAACACCAGTTGCCTTTGAACTTCTGCAGTGGTTGTCATAGCAGTTAACTGCACAAATGGTCATTTTCAGGAGATAGATGCTGCGGAAATACTAGAAAGCCATTGCAGAGAGCATGGAGTTTCCAACACATGGTCTTCTCATGACATCATGCACAGAAGAGATGTGTTTGAACCACTGGAGTATGCTACATTGTATATTTCCACCATGTGTCCGAACTACCAGGTAACCCTGCTTATTGGCTAATGGGGCCTCATCACCTGGTTTGTTTTCCCCTGCTTAGATGTTCATGACTTTGTGGACCACATTGTAGATAAAAAATTGTTTCAACATAACTTATATGTCTATAAAAGGAAACATGTGTATGTTATTAATATATGATGGCAATAATTTGTTCTAAGATTGTTAAAATATATAAAAGAACTTTGTTATAGAGTATTGATCTTAAGAAAATACTCAAAAACATTTAGTACCACATGAGTATATATTTTTTCTTAAACTTTTAAGAATTAAATTATAACAAAGAATTGAACACAAATTTATCATATATCTTCAAAAAATGTGAATTACAATATGGTACAGACTAAATAAAAAATTTCAGAACCATATATTTAGGGGAGAAAATAGTAAACAACTTATTTTGATTGTATTTGTAATTAAATATTGGAAATACATTTTTAGCCCTAACATTTATGAACCACAAAAATAGAATTGGATTTTGAAAAAGTTTCAATCTATCTTATGCCTTTTGAAAATGACATATGGTTATTGTAAGAAATACGGACTATTTTATGTCTTTGAAATAACGAATTAATGCTGAAGAAACAAAGATTATAAATTCCTTAAGATCTCATTCAAAACCAGTCAAATGACTACTCTTTCCGTGGTAACAGTGGTATTTCCTTTCTGAATGATAGTTTGTAAATAATGATTAGTAAGCCATTAATTTGTTTTCCATCTACAAAGTATTACTACTTTTTCATAATATATTTGGGGAATACTATAACGTGTCTTTTAAAATCTATAATTCATTTTTTATTTGCAAAATCTTTTTGTGGCAAAAAAAGCCGTTCCTTTTACATACAATCTTTGCTCTTGAGGATAGAATTAAAAATTTACAGTATTCCACTGACCTATAACCAATATTAAGAGAAGAAAAGCCGTTTCCAACATAATTACATTATTAATAAAAATTGGAATTATATAATCCAGTTGCTTACTTTAAAATTACTCTAGTTGTCATTTATTTAAATGATATCATACTTGAAATCTCCAGTCTTAGATATTTATATTCTGTTTTTTTAGGATGTTAATGTGTTTACTTATGAGTTGAAAACCTTTATGATTAGATTTAATACACAAAGTTAAAATTTCTGACAATTGCCAACTAACTTATACAAATGGAATTTTACTGTGGCTAATAGTGTAACTATAAATTTAGTAAGAAGTAAAATGTATACTGAGCAGTCTAAATTGAAAGTCACACCTGTTAAAAAGTAAAATTATACAATTGCATTAACTTTTTGTATTAAAAGAAATGTCCATTAACTGTAAATCATTGCGTTTCTTTTAACACACATAGTTGATAAACTTTTATTGTGCTTTTACTATTTTATGTAGATGAATAATGAAGGTTATAAGAATAAAGAATAGTCATACAAAATTCATTATGTAAGAACACACTTTTGCACACCCATTTAAACAGTAATTACTTCAAGACAGAAATATTGAATTATTTTCAATCAATAAATATAAATATGGAAATAAATATAATTGCTTCTGTGAGCTCAAAGATCTCAACTAGGGATAATGATTGTAATCAAATAATATACACTTTCTCAGTGTTATGACTTAATAAAAGCTTCTCGATTAATCAAGCAGGTCCAATCAACGTTTGTAAAGAGGAAAATCCTCTCGACAGTATGCACTATGCACCTGTTGATGGCAGATAAGAATTTTGCCTAAACGCTGTGTTCAAACACTGACTTGACCTAGTTGATTAATCGATAATCTTTTATTAAGATATTGATAGTGTTTCCATAGCTCTACAATAATGGCTGTAGATACTTGTGCTAGGTGAAATTTCAACTTATATCTTTTGTCTCTTTCTACATTATTTTCCGTGAATCCTACTCTTATTAATGTTTGGTTTTGGAAGCTCTTCCTTCATCTTTTTTTCTTAACATTGTTACTTTTTAAGCATTTTTTGCTGTATTATGAACTACAAAATCTTAAAATGAAATGTAAATTTAATTTTTTGAATCCTTATAATTATGTGATAATTTTTAAAAAGAGGTTAACATCAAACATAATAGTCTATTTCTTCTTCTGTGGGTACACTTCATACACAATATGTTTCTCACCAAAACTTCTGAGCTCTGTGAGTTTATCATAAATGGAAAATGTGTTTTAAAAGGCTGATAACTTTTTCATCCTTCAGGGAAAAAATATTCAATCAGAGCTTGATCCTGTGTAACTGTGTGTCTATAATTAATAAGGACAATGAAGAGAGTGGCTGAAATACTTCAAGTTAGAGTTAACTATCATCACATTGGGTAGTAAGGAACATGTTAAATTTTCGTATATATTTGGTAACAGGAAAGAGAGAAAGAAAGGTTGTGACTTATCTGAAGTTGAAGATTGTAGTCACCATTGGGGGGGGGGGGGGTTGAAATTTTCATCATATAGAGTAGGAAATGTGTTATGAGTGACGGCCAACTGTGAACTGTGTAGTATAAATTGCCACATGGCAATCTGTTTCTAGTAAACAATAGATCCCACCATGCAACCAACTTTCAGACAGAGGCAAGTATTTGATAGGAGCTGGCATCACACAAGGCAACCTACATACTAATATATGTACAAGTATGCAGCCTTATGCACAAATGAACAGGTAGCTGAGCAAGCATACATACATAATTATATAATTATTTATAAGTATGTCAGGTTTTTTGTGTGCATGTCTCAAGTTCCCATCAAATCCTGACCTTCTTTGAGGGAAAAAGTTGGTGACCCGGTTGGGTCCATTTTTTACCAGCAAATCTATCTGCTAGTCAAATTATACCGCAAAGTTGACGGATGGCCACCACTCTGATTGTATTTCCTTATCTCATAATGAAGGGGTGGTTTTTTCTGAAAACTTTAAATTTACAATCCACAATGATGACCCCCATCTTCAACTTCAGGCAAGCCACCACCTTTCTCTCTTTCCTGCCCGTATCAATTGTGTTAATGATTTTGACATTTTCACATCTGTATTGCATACATATGCATCTGTGTATTTGTAAGAGGTAGTCAAATGAAAACAGATCACCCGTTACAAAAGTTCAATGGAATTCGTTTCATTCGAAAGTATTTGTCAGAAGTGTTAATATATTTGTCCCATTCCAGTCTTGTAGAAACAGATAGGTTTCTGATGGATCCACAATCTCACCCACTCTTGCACTTTCTAGTCTGAATGAAATTGACTTCAATGAATGTCTTTCTTCAGGTTGTGAAAAATGTAGAATTCACAAGGGGAAAGAACTGGTCTGTACATAGTCATAAAGTCAAAACACCCTGGAATGCTGTTGGAAGATATTGTCTTTTTGTATGATAAAGCCTGTCAAATCTGATGAGGGAGAGATTTGGCTATGTCAGAGTAAGAAGAACAATGAAGGGAAATGGTGATCTGCAGTGGAAAATCAACAAGGGAGATAAAGTGGTAACAGCAGAGAGAACATCAATAATGAGAGGAATAAACTAATTCAGGATGCATTGAATGTTTAGAAAGTATATGCTTTTACAAGCGTTGTCTCTGCTATTATTGCTCTGAATATACCCTTTCTTGAAGAGGAACAGAGTTTACCTTGCTGTACAAAATTTGCTATCTTATACTTCCTTTTATAGAATCCTTTTGCATACTTTTATTCTCTCGTTTGAAAATTTTTTCATCTTTCACTCATCTGTGGTTTGCTTATTCCTTGTCACTTCCATATTTGGCATTGGGGCCAATTATCTCATTTGTCTTAAGTTGTGACTATAAATACAATTTTGTCCATATCTGCCAAGATACACAACTTCTTTAGAGTAAAAAAATCTAGTGCATTCCATTTTGTTTACATTAAAAAACATTTAAAATGTTTAATTCAATGCCAGCATGGCAATTCAATTTTTACTTTCTAAATCTTTTAAGCATTTCAAAAGTTTCATTATTTCAGAAAATAAAAGAAAATCTGATGACCACTTGGAAAATTCTACAGCTAAAACCAAAAGAATGGAAACGAAGTTGAAGTGCTCAGACTTGATTGTACTTGGTTTACCTTGGAAAACTACAGAGCAACAACTGAGGGAGTACTTTGAAACATACGGAGAAGTACTTATGGCACAGGTAAGTTTAATAAAATTTATCTTAACACTATGCTGTTCACATGCCAAAACAGGATTATTTTATTTTCAATAAAATAATCATGAAAGCACAGACTTTTGGATCTTGAAAAAAGAATGTTGATATACTCTGAATGAATTGAATAATCTAGAATATATCTCATCTTCTCAAAATATGGTGCACAATTGTCCACTTGCTAGGGTAGTAGTGGGGTAGGCTGGAGTTTACGCAAACATTACAGCAACTTGGTTGTTTGAAAACTATCTTGAAGACAACGATACACAGATATATATTGATTCTGTTGAGTACATCAAAAATATTGTCTGTAAAAGCTAAAATATGATAAATATAGGGTTATTACAAATGATTGACGTGATTTCACAGCTCTATAATAAATTTATTAATCTTGGTTGAATTTTAAAAGATTTGTTCAGTAAATAATGTTATTTTGTTTTTGCTCAGACTTTTCAAAACTACACTCTTGCGTGTATTTTGTGCTACTGAAATATCTTCATGTTAACCATAGTAATTTTTTCTAGGTTAAAAAAGATCCTAAGTCTGGCCAATCAAAAGGATTTGGTTTTATTCGGTTTGGCAGTTATGAATCTCAGATGCGAGTATTGGCTCAGAGACATATGATAGATGGGCGATGGTGTGATGTTAAAATACCCAATTCAAAGGTAAAATGAGATCTGACAATATTTCACTTTCATAATTAATATTTTTTAAATCTTCTGTATTTATGAGCATCACTAATGGGGGTGCTCCTATATATATATGCCATACATATGATTCAAAGAGCAAATTTCCTGCCTTTCTCCCAAATATTTCTATCTTTCTTTCTATCCAATAATCCAATGTGTGACTTTGTCACTTATCCAATATATAATGTATTATACATTACTTGTAATTAAAATACAATTGAATTAAGGCCTGCCATCACTATTCAGAACAGAGGGAAGTTCTTCAAATTTTTGGAGGCATTAGCCTCCTTCTTCGGGAGTAAATGAGACATATAGCATGTGTTGGCTGGCAGTTAATTGAAAAGGAATAGTTCTCCACTTTTTCTCCTAAAAGAGGATGATGATGCCTCCAAAAATATGAAGATCATGTCTTTAATCGTGATGACAACCGTCCATTTCACGGATGCCACCATTACCAAATTTTCTGTTTCCATGTTTTCATTAATTTCAATGACACATCCTTACTTATAAATATATATATATAAGTAAGGATGTGTCATATATATATATATATAATGCCAGGAAAAAAAGAGAGAGAAATTTGGTGACACCTGAGATTCCCAGATGGCAGGGATGTTTGAAGTTCTTAAATTTTTGGAAGCAGCGCCCCCTTCATCAGACTGTTAGGAAGACATTTCCAGCGATTGGCTAACTGACAACTGAGAGTCAGTCAACGGCTATCCAATCACTGGAAATGTCTTCCTAACAGGGGCGGTACCTCGGAAAATTTAAGACCTTCAAACCCTACATGGTGCCTGCCATCTGTGAACCTCAGGTGAGTCACCAACTATCTATCTTTCCTGTCCTTATTAATTATATATATATATAAGTAAGTAAGTCCAGGAAAGCGAGAGAGAAAGATGGTAGCTTACGTGCAGTATAGAGCTGGCAGACAGCATTGTGTGTACGGGTTTTCTTCAGATTTCTGGAGGTAACTGCCTTCTTCTTCAGGAGAGAAGGGTGTGTACTCTGAATGATGGCCAGCTATAGAATGTTTTATATTCTAATCTAATTTTAATTCTACTTTTCATTGTTTTTGCAAAAGTATGAACAAAAGAAATGTTATTTTTTAAAAAGTCTATTTTATGAAGCTCACTTTTTGGATGTAATTATTTCATACTTTCAGGAAGGCCAAGTGCAGCAAGTTCCTTGCAAGGTGTTCGTTGGTCGCTGTACAGAGGACATGCAGTCAGAGGATTTGCGTGAGTATTTCTCTAAGTATGGAGAAGTGACTGATGTCTTCATTCCAAAGCCTTTCCGAGCATTCGCCTTTGTCACATTTCTGGATCCTGAGATTGCTCAAGGTCTTTGTGGAGAGGATCACATAATCAAAGGAGTGTCCGTTCATGTGAGCAATGCTGCCCCTAAAACGGACCCAAATGGTCGGCCATACGGATCCGGGGGAGGAGGTGGTCGTGGCCCTGGATCCAGAGAGCCAAAAAACTTGGCAGGCCCCTTTGGTGGGGGGGCAGGAACAGCGCACCATTATCACCACCACGGGGGAATAGGGAGTGGGAATATGGGGGCAGGAGCTGGAGGATGGAATCAGGCAGGACCTGGCAACCGGGGCAACATTGACATGCCAAATCTACAAGCTTTAGGTATAACAGGACAAGCAGGGGCTGCTGGTGGGGGTGGTGCCCAAAACCTTAATAACCCTTTGGGCATGGGAACATTAAACTTAGGAACAATGCCAGTGAATCCTGCTCTAATGGCTGCACTAAATCAAGCTAGTTGGGGCTTAATAGGAGGTATGCAAGGTAACCAAGCACCTGGAGGTGGAGGAGAAGGAGGTCCTCAAGGATTTGGGAACCCTGCAACAGCAGCAGGATTTGGGGGACCTACAGGTGGACCACAACAGGGAGGTGCTCCTCCTACTGGGACGGGTCAAGCTGGGGGTGGTTTTGTTTGGATGAACCAAAGTGGAGCTGCTGGTGGAAATGATGCTTCTCAAGGGGGTGGAGCACCTGGGTCAAATACTCCACAACAACCTGGTTCATGGCCTCAAAGAGCAAAGCAAGAAAGCTTTCTATAATACAAATAGTTTTTACCCTCCATCTGGATAAATGATTCAAATTGGAGAAACCAAAGCTGCTGTTATACATTTATGTGTATATAAATGTATCAATATTATGTTATATTTTCTACTTTTACCAACTTGGTGTAAGATTTTAATTTAACCTTTAAATCTCATATAAAGGCTGTAAAGCAATTTGTTTCTTCATCTGTGTGTACAATGTAATAATCCATCCTGATGTTAAATGTGCCTTGTTTTCCTGGAATTTTAAATAATTTTCTTTATGATGGACAGTTGTTCATAGTTATACATTTTTAATGTTACTGGTAATTATGATGTTTTTTAAATGTAACATTCCAGAGAGAATTCCATTTTTATTTAATAGACCTGTATTTTAAGGTTTTATGAAGGTATTTGTTATCTGATGCTAGCCATGGACTTTACTTAATGTGAATATCTCTTAAAGACATATACTACTGAATTGAAATGGACACTTTCCATTAAATTTCAAATGTTGCTTAAATAATTAGGTAATATAGTTCAAAACTAATATAGAATGGGGTTGTTATATTCAACTTAACAATGTTAATTGTGCAATGAACAAAATATTTTGGCTATATGCCTGAGGTGCTAAACATATTTTCTACTCTTCATTAGACAACATGATTGATCATCGTAAGAAGTTGAGTAAAATCAATTTATATCTTTATTATGTATTAGCAGTATTACTTTTAAATAGTTTATTTACAAAGAAGAAAGTTTAAATTCTCAGATTTTGGAGTACTTAATAGAAATTTTCAGTTTCAAACTGTATGAGAAATATTACTTTCTTTTAGGTATTATTTTTGTTTTGGATAAAAATCTCCTGCAGAAACAACAATTGGGTTACCTAAATGGAATAAAGCTAGAATCTACTTTGTCTGTAAAAGTACTTACTGATTCATTTTAAATGTTTGTCAGTACAAAATTTCTTGAAATGGTTAAGCACTTACTATTCTAATTAATAATTTGTTATAAAGAAGGGTTTCATCTATTGTAATTAATAATCAGTTTGTCTAAAAGAAATGACCACTACAAAAATGCTATTTATAAATAAACATTTGTTTTATTCTAAGTCTTTTCCTGTGTAAAATTGTGTGAAGGATAAAAGTTAAATTTTTATGTTTATAAAAATAAATCCTTCCAACTGTACTGGGATTATGACTCATGTTTTGGTATGGTCTAGATAATGTATATATTGTATTGTTTTTCAAAATATTTCTTAGCTTGAATTCTGAAGATTAATTCACACTTCGAAAAAGAGTTTTATCTTATTTGGATGAAAAGTGCTATTATTGATATGTTTAGAAAGTTAATCTTTTCTCAGCAATACAATTGTGTGTAAAATCTAATCTTTTTAATAAAAAAAAATAGCATAATGATTGTTTCTGTTAAAAATATTTTCATTTACGGGCTGTGAGAATGTAAATAAAGATTTGCATATACAGAATACACATTTTATTCAAGTTTGTCACTTAATTTTTGAGCATAGAAATTGATTTATGTAGAAATTAAATGTTTTTGTTTCCCCTGAATTTTGGTATTATAGGAATAAATGATATATGTGAGATAAATATCAACTCTCAATATCCAGTCCCTCAACTTATTAATATTGTGCATATTTTCATAGCATAGAATGAATATTCAATTCAAATTATTTGTTATTTCAGAAGTCAACAATTTCCACAATTTTTGGAATCAACTTATGAAAATTTTGGAAAACAGACATTATTCTTCTCTTGATAATTATTCACAATGATCGATTTTGTACTTTTTGTGTTTTTATTTTCTAATAGTGCAAATGTCTGATTTGCAGCTTATTACGACTTATTAACAGAATTTTTCTGAAATTTAACTGTGCTGACATTTGTGCTTTGCTAGATTTTTAAAATTCTGTGTAACAAGGAATTCTGTTCTGCACACACACACACACACACACACATATATATATATATATTAAAACAATTAATGGGGAAAGGACAGAGAGAGAGAGAAAGAAGATGACTTACCTGAGGTTCATAGATGGTAGACACCTTGTGAGGTTTAGAGAACTTGAATTTTCGGAGGCACCGCCCCCTTCATCAGAAAGTTAGGAAGACATTTCCTGTGATCGGCTAGCCGATGACACATCTTCTTTCTATCTCTGTCCTTTCCCCATTAATTGTTTTAATAAATATGACAATGTCATTTACTGACTCATATATATATATATATATATATAATATGAGATAGGAAATGACATTGTCATGTTTAAAACAATTAATGGGGAAAGGACAGAGAGATAGAAAGAAGATGACTTACCTGAGGTTCATAGATGGTAGACACCTTGTGAGGTTTAGAGAACTTGAATTTTCGGAGGCACCGCCCCCTTCATCAGAAAGTTAGGAAGACATTTCCTGTGATCGGCTAGCCGATGACACATCTTCTTTCTATCTCTGTCCTTTCCCCATTAATTGTTTTAATAAATATGACAATGTCATTTACTGACTCATATATATATATATATATATATATATTCTTTCTCCATGGCTCTACAGCTCATTTATGGCCTGGGCCTACCAAGTTGACTGTGGACTGTCATCTTGCATGACACATTCCCAGTTTGGAGTGACATGTGGTCAGCGTATCGAATATATATTTATTGTCATTTGTTGTTAGATACTCTGTTATTTCTTAAATATTATATATGCTGAAAGTAACCTTCTGTACATATGACATGTTACAGTAATTGCCTTTTCTCGATTTACTGTGAAAAATTATTACTTGTGGACTACAATTTGGACATTTTTGATTATTAGAATTTAAAACATTTTTAATAGCCAAAAGGTTTCATTCATATATTTTTATGAAGTTTGAATCTTAATTACATTATTTTTATGTCTGTTGAATGGTAATTTTAAAAAGGAGATTCATAAGTGTTTATTATTTCCCTTTCCTGTATTTTGTTTACATTAAGACTTTTCACAATTTTATTTCTACTACTTTTTTCTTCTACATTGCTACATTTTAGTCCATAAATCTGAACTTTCTTGAAAACTAGTACTTCTTACAGTAAATTCAAGTTGTACTAGATTGTATCTTGTTCAGTCAATTTTGCCATTATTAATAATGCTTTCTTTGAAGAACTGGTCTTCTGGAAGTACATGTTACAATATTACATTTTTCTAAATACTGAGGTTCAAATCTTTAATTTTTATTTAGTTTGCAGTTTGACTAAAAAAATTCAGCAAAATCTCTTAATTGATCATTATTTATGATAAATTTTGATCAATTTATTCAAAATCAAATAAATTTAAATGGAATACCAAAAAAAGTCTAAGGGTTAGTTGGATTTTTTTTTATTTTTAGAAAGAAGCAGCAGTGTTTCTCCTACTCAAAATTCACTACAGAAAACTTAGATTACAAATAGGAATTTATTATAAATTCTATCATCTGCTTCAAGTTGGGATTAATTTTAACATGAAATAGTTTAGTTGTTAGAGAATTTGAATTGTAAGTAAAATAATGTTATGTGGTTTTTTAAATGAACCATGCCTGTGAAAAAGTTATAGATTTTCTGAAAGAAAAATAACAATATCAACCAATAATAGTTGTGGCTTATCCTCCAGCAGTTCCAAGTGTCTTCATAGTCTAGTTTATGATTATACATTGGACTTGTTCCTGAAAAATAATAACTTAACCAGCCTTACTTTTTACATGTGAAGTGTATTAATACACAAATATCTTTCCTGAAATTTACAACATGAACATTTACTATGTTATACAATTATCTGACAATGTAATATATCCAAACTTTTCGAAAACTATTTTCATTGAAACATCTTTGAGGTAATATTAAGGAAAATTGCTTTACAAAGTCGTTTTATGTTGTTTGATATTTGTTGTACCATTACCTGTTCCATATGGAGTTAGCAGTGAGTTGCTGAATTCCTCTCAATGCCACAAATTTACATTCATTTTTAATAATTACATTAACACTTGAAAATCATTAGTCTTCTTGTTTTATGTAAGTTTATATAAAAAAATTTGATCTACTGTGGGACACTGGACATTTTTAAATATTCGATTGTCTGTCTTATTCTGGTTATTAATATTACTTTACAGAAGCTATTTCTAGATGGTCCAATAGATATCTGATTAATTCTATGTTGGTATATTCATTAGGCATGAATGTGTACACAATGAGACGTTTTTTTTTTGTAAATTTTACTTTGATAGACAACTTAATTTTAAATTCCATTCATATGTGTGTAAACAGTTTGAGGACTTCATAGTTGTTTGATATTTACTGTACTACTGCATCTCACTCCATATGAGTTAATTATAGCTTGTTCCTGAATTCCTCATCTCTTGCTATAATTCCCCCCCCCCCCCCCCTTGTTTTCACTTTCTCCACATAATAATTAAAATTCAAGATATTTTAAACTTATATTTCAAGTTTACTATGATGATTGTTGTTTAATTAATATTTTAACACAATTGTGAAACAAATTATTTAAGTATATTACGTGTACTAGCAATATATATGGGGCACAGTCAGGTAGCAAGTTTGAAATGTTTTTGCTTATGTGTGCAGATTATGAACAGCATATCTACTATGTACATGCGTGTTTGTTTTGTTTGGATGTTATTGTCTATGTGTATATGCTTCACTCTGCTTTAGTTTTACAGTAGCAGTGTTTAAATATTGTCACATTGTGCTCTAATTGAAATTCTTTTATCATTAAAAGATTAGGAAGCCTGTGCTGTTGAAACTTGCATAAAAATTAAAGAAAAATAGCAGTTTATTTTATATTTACTTGGAAAGTTATTCGCTATTTGAAATTTGTTACTATCTGACAATTTCAGAGTGCATTGAAATTATGTATATTTGACATTAAGGGGACCAAAAGTATCAGTGTTGAAGTAGTTCAGTATGTATAAACAAGGTTAGGTTACTATTCTAATTTTATCTCATTATTTAACTGGTCTGAATATTTAGTTTCATTTAATATTTTTAATTTCTTGTAACAAACATTTTACAGTAATTGTTAGTTGATAATGAATCAACATTTTATAATTGTACATATTACTTGTAAAAAATTCTGTAAATACTGGGCTTTCATGTGTCATGTTTTCACTGATTTTTTAAAAATAAGAACACTTAGATATTCACTTATATACTTGTTTCTTATTATTCTGACTTTCGAATACAGAATATTTAAAATTTCAGATACTTAAAAAAGAACATAAATTATTCAATATTAATTCATATTCATGTATGATTTTGTCCAAATGAATTTATACTTCAATTGGCAATAGTTGATGGAAGTGTTCACAGAATTTTTATTTAATATTTAATGGTTTTTCTCTCTTTAATTTAAAAGAAGTTTCATGCTTACCAGATTTAGTGCCTACTTTAAAGTGATATAGGGCAAGAAATTTGATACTTACTCTGCAGCTTGGTTTTCTCCTCTTTGTTTTTAATATGTAAATAAACATGCCTCAGGGACGGAAGGAATCACTCACTTGCAATTTCTGTGATATGATTTATCACAGATTAAATTTAAAAATTAAAAGACTGCTGAGCAGCCAAGTGATACTATATTTTATTAATGATAAATCACAGTTCTATTATTTTGTAAATTATAATGGTTTTGTATGAATTGCTATAAAATGATCTATATTTCCCTATTATTTACCTATGGAAAAGTTTATTGAACTTATGTAATGGGTGCCAGCTAATATTTATTTTAATCAGCTGTTGAATACTAGGTGAAGCTATTTTTTTAAATGTTATGATAAACATGTTTTTATGCTCAAGGAGACTTTATTGTTAAAACATGTTATTGTTTTTATTTGTGATCAGAGAATGGAGTAATCTTGAGCGTTATGTTATACATGTAATGTGATATGGGCTGAGAGTTTTCTGAGACAGGAATGCTAAGGAAGAATGCATAATTTCAGATGAGTGATGTGTACTTGTTGACGATATGTACTATAAAACATGAAGCTTAGGAAAATTGCAACAGAACAATATTGTATATTTTTCATGAATGAATGAATGAGCATAAAATGGATGCTGCAGTACAAGACAAGAAGTGTATTGTATAACTTTTTTTTTAAAAAAAAATAATTTTTTCTGCTTCATCTTTACCATTTTTGATACTTTTCACAATCATGTAACAGTGTTGTACCCAGACAATAACTGTTATAAAATTATTTTTTAATAGTTATTTTATGTATAGTTTACATGAATCATTATTTTTTTAAATTTAGAACTTTTAAAAAATTATTAATTGTAGTCCATGCCCTCTTTCAAATATAATGTTAAAAAATAATACTAATTTTTTTCAAATGACGTACTACTCTTTCCCACTCAATTTTAGATACTCAAAGTTCAATTGTGTCATTTGATACTATGATGTTATATTGAACTCAATCGATTTGTAGAAAAGAAACTATTTTCAATGCGTTACTGTCTTGTATTATGTATTCATTTTATTGTTCATAAAGTGTGTTCATTCTATATTCTAGATGAGTATAATTGAGCAAACTGTTTGTTTGCCTCATCTGAGCGAGTGAGTGATGACTTGAACCTGCTTGCATGTTGAGTGTTTGAAGTTTTGAGTGTGACTTAAAAAGGCAGTTTGAAGTATACTATATCAATTGTAAAAAGTAGAGTTGATCAGTATGTGTATATTATTTAAAGATTTAGTACGATATTTATCTCCTAACACAAGTCACAATATATTATGACATTGAGTGTTTATATAATGTTATATCACATTTTGTCAGGATTTTTTAATTTGATATATAAAAGTTTATACTTTCAACTGAGCAGTAAACTTTGAAAGTACATAAGTTAATTTTTATAGTGTTTATAGAATAAAAATATCGAAGAACGAAAGGTTTTGTATGAAGTGTATTTATAAAGAAAAATGGATAATGCATGGCTATTAGTATTGGTGAGGAAATTATAATTAATCTTCTTGAATAAAATGTGGGATACTCAGTGAAGTTTACATTTTTAAAATTTAGAATAGATGAATTTAAATTAATAAATATTTTCAGGTATTACCTGGAGTTTCTTGTTCTAATTTTGTATATTCTATACCGAGAGCATATTTTAATCAAATATGTTCTTGTAATTCATATATAACAAGTTTCAAGGTTGTTTTCATTTTATAAAAATATAAAGACTTTTATCCTTAGGCATTTTTGTTTACTAATGTAAGTTTTAGTAAAAATTCCTCAGCTAGTCATATTATAAAATTTATTGAAGATGTCATTATCTCATTATTTTTCTAAATTGGATGGTATCCTGTCGAATTAAAATGTAATTTTAAGCAATGTTTCTCTGATGAATTCTTTTAGTTTCCGCAAATGATTAAAAAAAGTTTTTATTGCACTAATGTCCTGTTGTTAGATACATTGGACATAAGAATATAATGAAACTTGTTCTTCATATATTTAAGAAATAAATAATTATGTACTGCCTTAAAGACTATATTAAGATAATTATAGACATATTATTCTTAAAAGTAAATAGTTATCCTATAATAATTTTAAACTTTACATTTCATAATACTTCATATTTCTGGACTGATTAAATGTATTTTATAGGTTTCTTTCTCTGTATTACAACACATAATTTGCAACTTAAAATTTTATTAGTAAAAAAAAGTAACTGTATGTACCTTCATAACATGTTTATCTGAATACAGTTTTACTTTAACTTTGATAATGAACAGCCTAAGAGAACAATATTTCTATTTTCGAGAAAACCGGCAACTCTTGACAACCTTACTGAGGAAATAAAACATGTAGCTTTATCAATAAATCCAGTCACAAACAAATTAGATATTAGGTTTTGTGCATATTATTCTTACAGTCTTTCTAAACATGTACAAAAATAAAAATCTAAGTTTTCCAATTACAAATTTAGGCCCTATATTATGTAATATACTCATTTGTCAAGAATATTTAGTAATGCTCCAACTAATGCTTATCATAACAGAATTTATTAATTACTCCTTTTTTGATGACTAAGACTTTTTAATGCTTTTCATTATTTAAAAAGTAATAGTCTACATAACTAAGCATTTTGTAATTATGTAAATACTATGATAATTCAAGAATACTTGCAGGCTGTTAACTGAGAAATTAAGTAATTTGTTCCAAACTTTTCAGAATTGTACAGTGTCATTTTTCTTTTAGAAACAAAAAACTTCTAGTAGCTATTTCATTAACACACAACCGTCGAGTTAAATGGAGTCTTGATCATTGTCACTTAAATACTAGCTTACTAGTTAAAATAATTCAAAAAATGTTGTTTTGTTTTAATTATTTATGGGAACTGTTAAGACATTAATTATCTTAATAAATATACACATTATTGTAACTATGAATTTAAATTATGTAACTTTCTGAGTGTCCCATTATGTGTCATAAAGATTTGTTTTTGTTTATTGTTGAATTAACCTAGTGTGAAATATTTTTTATATATTGCTGATGTATTGTTTTGCTTATGTTTGCTTTGTGTGAACAAAAGGAAAGTTGTGAATCTGAGTTATTTTGTTTATTATAATAAATATATTGCGAAAGCAAAAATGGTACAAACAAGTTAATGTTAATTTTGGCAATGTGTTGTGTGCACGTAGTCGAAATGAAAGTTAGAGAGTTATGAAAAACCTGTGTGTTTTTTTGGTGTGAGTTTCAACTGTGTGTTTATACAACCAGAAAAGAATGCTAATTATATAAAATTTAATAAATGACTGAGAACCTTTTATTTTTTTACCCTTTCAATAATTCCAAGCAATCACAAGATATTTGACTTATTTTTTCCACATACAATACTTCTCAAGCAAATATCTTGCAATTTTCCAATCCTAGCATTATTTTGTCCTCCTTCAGGCAGGCTGCAAAAAGCGAAAAAGCCCTCATTGTACACATTAAAAATCAATACATTTTATTTTCTGATGGTAAGTCGAAAAATATTTCCCAAAATATAATCAACCAATTTTATTTTTACATAATAACTATTGTTCTTTTGTATCCACATGTTTTTATTGGCACATTTAAGCTCCTTTTTTTCTTTAAAGGTAAAGGGGACAATTTTTTTTGAGAATCATAGGACAAAAAAAATATTCGTGTTTCCAGTCATCAGCTGATGTTGCCTTTGATGAACAAAGATGCATGT
This sequence comes from Eucriotettix oculatus, assembly GCA_034510155.1. Lineage (NCBI taxonomy): Eukaryota > Metazoa > Arthropoda > Insecta > Orthoptera > Tetrigidae > Eucriotettix > Eucriotettix oculatus. Next base: position 23,839,394 of record CM067380.1, on the reverse strand, counting down.
GATGTATGACAAGTTCAGAGGATTCCAACCTGGTAAGAAACAAAACATTGTACATTGAATTCTGATAAAACAACTTTATGTGGAGTTATTTTCTTACTTGAGTGGAATTCTGGGAACATCATACATACACATAGTTTCTAAATGTATTGAATTACAGAAACAAATGAGGATCAATACATGTTTTGTGCATTATAATATTTTTTGAGAAGTATATATAATACTGTGTTGAGGAAGAGGTTTTATATGAGATTTTCCTTATTATTTTGTAATATAGCTTAACAGTAGGAATAAAACACCATCTTCATTGTTTAGGTATTGGCCATGTTCATTATGTAAAATAATTGTATTATAGTAAGTTTGGAAGATATATCCACAATTGTGTTATCTGGTACAAAGATAAAACAATTTGGAATTTGTAGTGGTGTGAGTCTTCAGTTTTCACATAAATACAAAATATCCCTGATAAATGAACCAGTCTTGAAAACCAATACACATTTATTGTAATCCCTCATTACAGATACTAATGAAAAAAAATTATTTTGAAGTAGTTTTAAGCTGTATTAATTTATGCTTTTAAAGTTTGATTTTCTATTAGTCTGATGTTAATTTGTTACTATTTAACTTATTGCTTTGTGTGTGTGGTTTTGTATCCATAAAATATATTTAGTTTCTTTGATTAATCGTTTAGAATATTTGCTAAATGTTAAGGTTACATTCAAGATCAAGAATATGGATATTACTTTTAAGATTAAATGACTGGTATTTAATATAAATATAATTATGTGACAATTTCAAAGTAGCATGCTTTTGCTGAAGGTAACAAATTAATAGAATAAAGCAAATCATTCAATGATAAATTCAGGTAAGTATTTGTTTTGTGTTTATTTAATTTTTAAGTATTATTATTTAATAATATGTAACCATATCTGATACATCATGAATATACACAGTCGTACATAAGTAAATGAGATCTTTCCTTTATATTTAAATGGCCTTAATAAAAGTTGACATAACATCTCTTGATAATATGTAACTTAAAATAGTTGGGTTCAAAAGTATGTAAGTCCATACAAAATTAAATCATAGTATTGAGTTGCTATTCTACATAGGTTGACAAAAATGATGTTCATAAAATTGATACTCCATGAAGAAAACTTGATAGGCCAATGAAGCTTACTGTGAAGCAAGACAACAAAAGCAAAAAGTCTTATATTCCAGAGTTCGACAGAGCCCTCTGGATTGTCTTGTTAAGCGTGTAAATAGTGGCACTATACTGGACACAGGCATAAATGGGTCTGGAAGCAGTGAATGATTAGGCGACTGTGAATGCTTAATTTCATGGTGCTGTTTCAGTGAAACATTGTGCCTCAAAAGTGAACACAATTGTGGAAGGAGTGGTTTGAATAAAATTGGACGATTAAATATCCAATAGTGGATGACACCACATACAGAGTGACATCCACATGGCAGTGACAGATAGCCAAGGTTAACTTGGACAAAAATGATGATCACATACACATTATATATCATGACCAGTATTATTTATAATCTCAAATGTTGAAATTGTGACCTGTCTTTGACTTCCAAAAGCAGCCAGCACCAATGAACTATGAACAGTAGTACAAGTTGACAAAAAGAGATCCCATACTCTTTGGTTCAATTAAAAAATGTGTAGCAGTTCTTATTGCAGCTGTAGAGGTTTCACAAATGTATTTTTATGTAATTGTTTGAAATATTTGTCATGGAAATCATTATTAGTAATATTTAAATTAAATTTGATTAAAATATTATTTAATTGTGGGGAAATTTTTTATTTGAGAAAGAAACTCATTTTAGTGTGCTGACATGTAATTTAAGTTTACTTTCATATAAGTAAGAATTTCAGAAAGTTCCTCAAACTTTCAAATGTAATTCGTGATTTATAGATATGATGTATTTCTTAAGTTATTATTAATTATATTTCACTGAAATTTGAATCATTTTTACATCTCTTACCACAATTCCTGGATCTTCACCAGCAAATAGAAATATTCTTACATTCTTTGATTTTCCTATGCTCAATGTCTGTATAACTTGGGTAATGTCAAATTTTTCATGAATTATACTCAACATCAAAATTCAGACAATTGATATTATTAGAGCATATCTTTATTTGTATGCACATGATTAATTCAGAGAAACTAGGTACTGTAATTGATAATTTGTGATAAAAAGTTTTTATTTCACCATTAAAGTGATAACAATTTATTTGAATCACTTAGATAAGTAAAAAACAACAGTTCTGAGGGGCACCATGTATTATTCAGATGAGGCACATTCTTCATGTTCCCATTCACTTGACACATTTGGATACGTAGTGTCAAATAATAGTTTTCAGAAGATTTTTAAAAGGAATTTGTGTAGGTATATAGCTGTTTTGACACCGGTCACGCTGAAGGCATTTTCCTTCGACAACACTTTCATATTAACACAATCCATAATGTAGTGAAGTGTTTTAATTATAGGACTTGTTGACAAAGCTTTACATGCTTCCTTTTTTTAGGAAAAAGCTTTAGTCTAAATAATTGTTTTTTAATTACAAGTAATATACATAATCATGTAAGGATGTGACATTCTCAAAATAATTAGAACAATTTGTATGGAAAGGAATGATAGAAATGTGAGGTCTTACCTGAAATTGAAGCTTAGTCGGGAAGTTATTTGGGAGAAAAAGACACATTTCATGTGCCAGCCAGCAGGAAGGAGTAGGCTAATGCCTCTGAAGATTTGAAGAACTACTTCCTGTCCTGAGTGGCAACATTTGGTTTCAATTTCAGGTAAGCCACCACCTTTCCCTCTTTTCTTTCCACATCAAAATTACATATATTGAAAGGCTATCTTTTCAGTCTTGAAAGAGGAGCATATTTTTGCAGCCATACTTTTCTGTCTTTCATTTTATATTTATATTCACCCCATAAAAAACTTATAATAATTATTTTATCAAAGAACGAAGGTTTTCCCGGTGTATCTGCTGCTTCAGTAGTTCTTGGGCTTCCAGCCGGGTGAATGTAGGCATTGGCCACGACGCCGGTCACTGCCATCGTTCTCAAGTGTTTTTGAGAACGATGGCAGTGACTGCCGTCGAAACGTCGTGGCCAATGCCTACATTCACCCGGCTGGAAGCCCAAGAACTACTGAAGCAATAATTATTTTATTTCTATCATTGAAGACAGTGGGAATTAATTTCTTATTTATAAATTTAAAAAGTACATATCAAAGTCTATGTATATAAACCTGTGTGTGTGTGTTATAATAGGAAAGAGGAAAGGAATTAATATAAATCGCTATCCACTCATACAATAATACTGTTTCAATTCTTCTTGATAAAGAAATTTTCTGTGAAGTTATCACCTTTCTCTGGATTCTCTACCTTGTGGAATCTATATGTATACACATTCACCACATTTTAGTGGCTTAGTATTATGTTCTATCAATTCCTTTTAACACTTTTATTTTTCAGTGATCCTTGAAATGTTGTTACTGATCAACTCATACTTCGTTTTTCAAATTCGAGGAAAGGATGATGCATTGTTATGGTTAAAATCATAATATCAGTATAGTTTGCTGTAGTTACATCACCAAACTATGATATTTCAAAAAAGAAATTGTTTACAATCACTAACCACTTCATACATATGAAACTGTGCCAAATGATCTGGGCTGCCTGATATATTCGTAAAAGTTTTCATTTTCAATGTTTACAGTTGATAAACATTTTTACAAAACACAAATTAGCTTAATTTCGTGCAGCCTGCCTTTTTTAGAATCCTTGCTCTGTTGCCCTTTCCTTGTGAACTGTCAATTAGGAAGTGTGAAAGAGAGGTGTGGGCATGATGGAGAGAACGCTGACCTGATGAAAGTGATGGAGAACTGAGAGCAGGTGAGCTAGATGTGGACATAAGAATCTTGTTCACAGCTTACATTAATATTGTTGCATATTAACATCAATAGAATGCTCAACATTGAGTCCCAAATATCTAATCAAAACATTAAATTTAAATGCTGTTCAATTCTGTATAATTTTGTAACACCAGTTATTATCAATATCGATTAAATATGTTTTACAGTATACAAATCCCCATATAGAAACGTAAATTCTTGAAGCTATTAAATTAATTTCCTTTTGCTTGATTCCTATTTTGTGTACAATTCCTTACTCTGTACACTAGTTTTTTTCTCTATATGATCATTAATATTGTTGCCAAAAAATATTTCTTTTTTTATTGTAATTTATTTAAATTTTACTTGCACTATGTCTTGCTGTACTTATATATAATTAGCATGCATAATAATGTTGCAGATGCTTTCGTATATGAGTACTACTTTATTGTTTCTTAGATAACTTACAATTTTGTGCATGCTAGGAAAAAAATAAATGTTTTTCTTTAAAGTAATTAAATTATTAACTATTTCCACTCAATTACCAATTATTTGCAATAAACTCCTTAATCTTTCTAAGCATCTCAATATAAATATGAATATATAAGACGTTGAATTTTAGTGTGAATGGTTGATAGTGAAAATGATTTTACAGATTAATTTATCAAATATTGAAACTTTTTATGAAAATATTTATTATTCATTATTATGAAAAGCAATTTACAGATGATTTTTGAAACAAGTCTTTCTTACCTTGTAAATTTTAAAAACTCCAATTTTGTTTTTTGAGACTGTAGATTGATATTTATGCTGTTTGTTACAGCTTTTTTATATTCTGAAACACTTGTGGAAAAATATTATTGCATGATTATTTCTTTTCAAAACCTAAATAATACTTTGGAAATAACTTTTTAATTTACTAGCTAGTAAAGATGTGACATTGTCAAAATAATTAACTTATTTGGATGGGAAAGAAGGATAGAGCGCAGTTGATTGCCTTAAATTGATAGTAGTTGTTGTCAGGGTTTTGGCTTCCTTCTTCAGGCCTATACATCTGACCGTCATGCTGGCCAACACTTAGAATGTGTCTAATTTTCTCCTGAAGGAGTAGGCTGATGCCTCCAAAAATTTGAATAATTTTCCATGGCCTTATATGCTTCAATTTCAAGTAACCCACTACCTATCTTTCCTTTCCTTAACAATTGCTGTAATTATTTAGACAATGTCACATAATTAGTTATGAAACAACAATTTACATCACATGTGCATCTAATAGAGAATTTTTTTAAATTAAATATGTGATCATTGTAGTAGTAGTTATCCACATTTTTGGTATAGTTGTCAATATTTTGTCAGTCATCTTTGAACATTATCTAGGCTTTTCTGAGACCTGATGATGTTAACTGAAATTCCAAAAACAGCAGACAACACAACACTCTTAATAGACCAACTAAAGATTGTTAATATATTATTCTATGTACAGTATGGCTATGATCAAATCTTGTTATGAAGTGAAGGTGATTATGTCTATGCATACAAATGCTGCCTTTTATATTTTCCATATATCTACACATTCATTCATTTCAACCATTTACATTTATTCTTGAAATTGTTAATGTAGATGAATGATGATCTCAATGACTTATCTCAATTATAGATTTTATTTATAGTGTACAGAAAATTATTATGGAACATGTAATATAATTCAAGTATTCATAAAACAAAATTATAATTTCTGTTTGGTTGATAGCTGTTAAAGTTGTTCAACTTGTTTACAATTCCTGATATTTATATCAACAGTTATATACATTTCAATTATAAATTAACAATTCAAATCCTATATATATTCATCTGTTCAGAGTATCAAAATTTGTTTATTGTTTTTATGCTTAATGTGAAATATGTATCAAAATGTGTTTCTTGATATGAGATATTCATCATGAAAGAATTCTGTAATATGTATACTATATGCCTGTTTGTAACTGTCCCGAAATATTTTGTTCTGAGAATAAAATAGACTTTAAGATACAGGTGTTGAATAGTATGAATAAACAAACTGCAATGATTTAAAATAGCTAAGTGTGTAAATACATTAGAATATGTCTGTGATGCACAAACAAGTTGACAATATCACTGCTTAAACATAAGAACAAAATTTCAACCATGCCAATCATTCTTCACATATTCAATTACATAGATGCAAACAATAAACTTATGTAATAAAATATAGCTGTGCAAATTATATGGTAGTACCCTTTAACTTTGTTTTTCAAATGTACATGTATTTGAATTATGTTATGGTTTTTAAATCTAAATTTTATTCTGTCTTTCAGATTGCTGCTGACTCGTTAAGAAGAGAACATATTTGAAAAACAATTATCGTGGAGCGCTTTCAAATAGGATTTTAACTAGATCAAAAATAAAACTTTTCCATTCTGTGGAATGTGCCAGTGTCGTTATTGCAATTTGTGATAACTTCTTATGTTGATCATTGTTGCATATAAAAACGAATATAGCATATGTACTTTTTATTTATTCTATTATTAAAAACAATACTACATTTGTGATCAATATTTACGAATATATATTTAAATGGTTATATTCATCTTAAGAGTTTCATATTGATTTTTGATAAAATGTTAATCTAATCCTCACCTCTTATAAACCATAATAAATTATATATACATTATTTTATTGTCAGTTTTACAAAATGTGAGTTTATAATTGTAATGGTTTATAAATTTATCTAATATCAAATTTTTGTTTTAATTTTTTAATTCTACCCAATATTGTGTTTGTCAATATTCTTTTCAATAGATTCATACTTTCCCAAATAATATTTTGAGAATGGTATTAATTTTAACAGAGCATAGAGGTTGTACCACAATATAAGACTTGATGTATTAATAAATTGGTCGCCTTTGCAATTTTCAATTATGTAATGGCAAGTTTTCTAATACACTGACCTTCCATTTTGTTTGTTTTTCTAATTTGAATTTCTTCACGGCATTCCCACTCTCTTATGCTGTCCTCCTCTCAAAGGTATGTCAGTATTTGTAATTTGCATTATGAACCTAAAGGTACTCACTAAGTAAATGATATTAACTGTTAATATTTAATGAATTTAAAATATCCTTGTGTTAGATTGAAGAGGCATTTTTTAATGAAGTCTGAAATTATTTATTGCACAGATTTACTCATTGTTTATAGCATCTCCGAAATCTTCACGATACGAGACTTTACTACTAACAACATTATACTATACTTCCTTTCAGAGATAAGATAGTTTCCTACCTCATTGCGACATAATGATTTTCAATTTCAATTGACCAACAGTATTGTCAAGCCATTTGTCTCACCTCATACGTCAAATTTGATTATTTAATAATTTGGTTAGTACTGTAATCAATTGTATTCACTAGTTTACTATAATATTATTATATTAATTATATATTATTATTATTTAATCAATAATGCATTTGATTAATCAATTTTAACATTCTATTGTTTTACTGTTAATGTAATATTTGAAAATTATTTAAATGCAATTCAAGTAAGTATTTTAAAAATATCAACTTAACATTATTGGATTTGCATTTAATTATTGAAGTGATATACTAAAAGTATTTTTTATTTCCTGATTGTTTTTAAATTACTAAAGTATTGCTGGCTTGTATCTCAAACCTATTTATACAGGTGAACAATTACAGTATGAGGTTAATAATGTTCTGATTACTCGAATTATTAAATTTGATTTGGTTAAGAATATGGCAACTATATATGTATATTATATTAGCAGGTTTCAATTATCAGGTGATTCTTTTTGCAATACACACTTCTCTCAAATGAATACCTTACCTTTCTGATTTGAATATACCCTTCTATGTTATATGACTTTAGCATTTGCTCCTAGCTTACATTTGTCCATTTATCTTATTCCTGCATAATGTCTCAGAAATTTCAATGCAAAAATTAAAACAGTATACCATTTCACTACTACAAAATAGGTATTGTCAAAACTTGTGGAACCACAGTTCCCAATTGTTGCCCATACCGTTAACCATGGTTCCAATAACTTTGACTGTTCCTTGTGCCCAAACTCATTTAATTTTGTACTGTATTTGTCTTGTGTACCGAGACTTAATGCCCTTGAATAATTTTCCTTTTATTCTTTTTATTTTATTTATTACACAAAAATAATATATTCTACAGTCAATATAAATATAATTTTATCATTACGTATGTCCATTTAACCTTCACTTGGGGTGGAAAAAATATCAGCATGATAACATGGTCATCATTGGCAAAAACTAAACTGGTCATCATCGAGGAGAAGATGGATAACACCTCTAAAAAATTACATAAATTCTCTTCAACTCATATTGTGGTATATAGCCTCTCGTACACACTTTTGCTGTACTTCAAGGCCACAAAATAATTCTTTATAGTCTTAGGTTACACCATTTTGCTCTGTATTGTTTTATGAATTAATTGTATAGCCATTCCAGAGTATGTGGATGAAAGTATTCTGTTCCAGCATTTGCTAAATTTTATTTTTCTCTAAGCTGTCCCCAAAAATCTTTTTCCGAGTATTGATATGAACTGAATTATGCAGTTTCCACACGTCTTTGTTGTGATCTGACCTAATTATATTAGTAATTAAGTATATTTTAATAGTTATCATCTGTCTGTATGTAATAATAAGCACCCATGTTTTCTATCAGCACCAACTGTACCTTGTTTAGTTATTTACTGTATCATTAATAGGGCATTTTGAAGATATGAATTTTATTACTATGAACCCAACATACTCCTTTACAATACATGTTTTTCATATTAAATACTATTAGTGTGTGAATTATCAATAAATTACATTACTTCTATCATAAGATGTGTGTAATTGTCAGACCAAATGTCTCATTATATGTTTGTGATAATGTAGTGAGGTCAGTATTTTATAGTACAAATAAATTATTTTCCACTATTTAAAAAATATTGCCATTAACATTCCAAATTGGAATGTAAAAAAAAAATTCATTATGACTTTTTCCTTACAGTGATACTTTTTAATTAGAATGAAAGCCTACAAATTGTTTGCAGGTTATGAAATGTCATTAATGTAACCTGACTTACTTATAATATTATAGAAGACAATAATATAAATTTAATGGCTATTATAACATAAGTTCAAAAAATTTGTTAATAATCCATAATCAACCATGTTTCCATACATTTTTGTACTCTCATTAGGTTGGTTCTAAATATTGTGTGTTAATTAAAAAAACAGTCATCAAAGTACTACAGAACATAAATTAAAATACTACTGTGTCAGTTAAACTATTTCTTTAAAGGAACACACAAACATACAACAAGTTACGGTTTAACCAACTTGGTTATAGGGCATTTCTAATTATTTCCTTGAATGTCAAAAGTAAGGAACTTGGTAACCCTAAAAAAACTACAATTTAGTTAACCAACTTGCTTATTGTAGTAAGCATTTAATCAAGATGGTGCTTTGATCATAAGGAAAGTGAAATTACAATTTTTTTATAAAAATTTAACTACTACTTATTGATCAGACTGACTACTAACTTAAGTATCTTGGATAGCAGATAATTTGTTAGTTGTTGTCCAGTATGGAGCTCTATTTTCTGCCAGTTTATAACGTTTCTCAAACACATTTATATTCTTTCAGTACCTGGACAAGTAAAAGTGTTTATGTTTAAAGACACATTGTGGATTTTGAACTTCACTGACTCCAACCAGATTTGGATTTTGGGCCCTCATACTCAACTTCAGTAATGCAGATGATTACAATGTGCTAACATACCGAGGTCGGTGTCGTCTTCCTGTTGGACAGCAACAATTTTGTTAATATTCTAGCAGCATGTAATGTGCTCTAAAATTACACTCCTAATTTGAGAATCTGGAGATGAAGAGGGAGTAATTGTAGATGGTCGGACAATTGTCACATGTGACTTGGTTGACTATAATGTAAAGAACGTAAGTTTTAAAAGGGGAAACCAAGCAAGAAGTGTTGTGTATTTTGCAATTTTCACGTGCAGTTTGGTTTAGTGTGTGGTTAGAGTTAGTGGATCTTTGTTGTAAAGAGTGGTAAGTAGTTTGGTTCAGCAAGCGTTTCAAATCGGTGTGTCCAGCTTTTGCCCACTATAAGTTTTTATTTAGAAATATGGAAGGTGAAAATAAGAAATGGATGAGGAAACTGTCATGAGAGTGGACTCGCAATCAAATCTTGAGATTTGTCCAGTATGTGGAGTGTAGGCCCACACTGGGAATTTTCTCATATAGACTATAAAAAAAAATTAAAAGTCAATTATATGAAGTAAGTAAACACTACAATGGTGGAAATAATATAGCAATATAAACAACTGCACATGTATTTTTCAGGAGATTCAGATTGATTTTTCACCATCAGGTTGGAGTAATGTGGGGTATTGCGTTCGTTGGAGTATGTCAAGGGGTTTTTATAAATATGTTTCAAAGCCATACTGTAAATGGAAATGGAGACAGCCGAGTTCTATTTTAGCTTTGCAACTGGCGAGTTGGTCAAAAATAAATGCAAGTAATCCTTTTTTTCAAAAGAAGTAAGTTTAGTAGTTATTATAAAGCAGCAAGTAAAAAAAAATACTGCTGGAGTAGCGTTACGCTGGCCACATGTCGCTCCAAATCGGAATGTGCCATGCAAGATGACAGTCCGCAGTCACCCCGGTAGGCCCAGGCCCTCAATGTGCTGTAGAGCCAAAGAAGAAGAGGTAAAACAATTATATGAGAACAGAAGACTAGTTGTCAATGCATAAATTTGGAGCTGTATATGATTAGTGGTTTGAACATGAACATGAACTTGGTGAAGAGGGTAGAGAAACTAACTTCAAAGTAAAAGAAAACTATCAATAAATTTACTTATGCTAACACTAACCAATTGCTATTGTCAGAGGAATTATTGCTTTTAGCTCACAAATAATTAAAACATTTTATATACAATTTTACTTTTCCGTCGAGGATGTTTCATATCATCGCAAATTCAAGGAAATGAATGCTAATGTCAAGTATTATCATGTCTTAAATTTCTGGCACTCGTTTCCTTCCATGATTTACTATGGAGTCACAAACTATATTAATCTGTCTAACCCTTATCATACGTTTGATGTATTGGTTTTGTGAATTTCGGGCCCCATTACTCCAAAATATTAATTATTTGTAGGCATTTTACAAATTTATTTTCGTTGTGCACTCTTTTCAGACAGTTGTCACTGGTGGATGTGGATTTATCAACATCAATTTGAAATAAAGTTTGGGATTATGCTTCCAAAAATGAAAATGTGTTTTTGATTGAGTTTCTTCTTAGGCTAGGCTTACACGGGCAGTGATCACTGCCAGAAAAAGACGTGCAGTGGCGTATAAACATATGTCAGTCCTGCACTGACAATTCATCTCTGACACGCCAGCACTGCCGCAGTTTTCTTGGAGCTTGTGAACAGTGTGTAAGACAAAACTGGCGTTCCCCCTCCACTGTCCTAGACGCCGCCCACTTTGCAGCTACGATTGTCAATTATCGACTGTGAACAGCCTGACTATTGATTGCGAAATGGTTAACAGTTTCTATTTTGAGTTTTCAATTCGCGTACGGTTTGGTTAGTTTGGAATTGGAGTAAGTGGATCTTTGTTGTAAACATTGGTGAGTAGTTTGGCTCTGCAACCTTTTAGGATAGAGTCCAGTTCCACCAGTTTATTTACTTTCATAGTGCCGTGATACTAAAATCACATTATCTTCTTTCCAGAATCGACTTGCCAAGCAACAGATACAGATTTATCATTTTGCTCCTCCTGCACAATGAAGGATATTTAGGTGAGTTATGTGACATTAATCATCATCAAATAATTTTTTATGCAAGAGTCAGTTTTCTTCTGCATTCTCAAGCTGAAGAATCTATTTCTCTCTCACTGTTAACAACTTGGACGTGTACGTAAATGTTTGTCTCTTATTTTGGCAGGACTTGCATAAGCTGCCACTCTTCAGGAAAGGAAGGAAGCCTTCTACAGAAAACAACCATCCATCTCGGGTGAGTGGACCTTCACTCTTGGCAAAGTTAACTTGTCTTGCGTTCAATCAAAAAATTCATTGATATAGTATTGTTTCTTAAATATCTAAAAACAGCCATAAACAATGAAAATATTTCATTTGAATCTTGTGGCATTTTTTGTGTCACCGTAACATACTATTTTTGGAAGTACACTAGTGATGCATAGAGAAAGTAATCAATTGTTAAAAAGAGGTCAAAAGTTATCTATGTTCCTCCTTTGACCAAGGTGAAAAAGTACAGTTTTCTTTAATGATTGACATAACAAAAAAAAATGCAATACAAGCTGGTATAGTTCCTAATTGGAACAGATTGCTAAATGATTGCACAAACAAGTAGCCAAACTACAGAGAAAAACAAATTAGAAAAGAAATACTAGATGACTAGTATCCATCATATATAGATCTGCAATTAACATATGAACTGATAATATGATGCTCGACAATGGCCATATTCCCTTATTGTCAGGCTTATTTCTTTGTTTTTGCACCCTGGTTGTGTTGTATTTCTCATTTATCACTTAATTTTGTCTGTTATTTGGCCACTTCTTTGTGTAATTAAAGTACTTTTGACATATTTTTAATCTTTGGATCTGTATTCTGATAATCAAGATACTTTAAAATTATCAAATTGCAGACTGTCTCATTGTTACTTGTAAACCTTTGGATTAATTTAATTTAAATTTACATGATAAACTTTATGTAAAATTTTATTTTCATTTGTTTATGGCAGTAATATCCAAAAGCCAAGTTAACTTTTATGATTAAAGATGAGTTTGGTTACAGCAGTGATGTCTCCAACATGGTCAAAATTATAAATAAAAATGAGAAAGTATCCCATAAATTTTTGTATATATTAACTGGGTTATTTATAATTCAGCATTGGATTTGCCTACAGTTAAAATGGAATAAGGAAATGAAGTAATACATATTTTCATGTACATTGCCTTCATAGACTGTCGTCACTGCTGCTACTAAACTCGTCTTGTTCCACATTTCTGTTACACTTTGTAGATTTTAATTTCTTGCTAGCCTCTAGTCTTCAGTTTTGTAAGAGTAGTTTCTTTCCTGCCACATTTTTTTGTCATTTTGCCTCAATGACCAACACATTTACCTGCCTTGCTGTCTTCATCGTCCCCTGCATTGAGCTCACGAGTTGTGTAACAGATAATATCTAAAATTAACTTTTGTTGTATTCTCTAGACGTTTTATTTTTCCATTCTTTGAGGGGTCAATTTTTATGATTTACAGTAGTCTTCAAAAGTCAGTTGGACAGACCACGCTTCCCCTTTATAAATTCTTTTCATTTTATTGTATATTTCAATGTGCCTGTTATCTTGAACTCATTTTATTACTCTCCTTGTTTAAAACTTGTAAATTTCCATTTCAAACACTTATTCTCAAACTGATGAAAATAAATTACTGTGTCTACATTGTCACTCACTTCAGTACATGAACCCTTTGCTTTTTTGCAAGTATTCTGAAAGTTGGCTCATCTTTCCCATTTCTGAAAACGCTTCAAATAGTCATCACGGTCTTTGCTGATGATATTTCTCATCTGTATTAAAAATTAGCTCTTGTCTAATCAGTAACCATTTTGGATGTGCTCCTAATTCCCTAGATATAACAGAGTACGGGTTTAAAAATCCTTCCGTTTGACCCACATTCTGTGACTGAATTGCCTCATCAGAGATTGTAAAATTGACCACCTGGTGATTTGTATGTTGAACAAGCAATTCCTCATTCAGTTGAATGTATTAGTTCTCATCCCTTAATCTGAATCATCAACCTTGGCACTAGTTTTGGGCCCTGTGTAGTGGCTCGTGGCTCTCAGATATTGTATGGTTGTAGTAGAATCACAATTTCCTAAATTATATTTGAGCCAGCTTCATCTCTCGTGGCATACCATAGTATTTGTTTCAATTTTTGTACTGCTAGACCAAGTCCAGGATTATTGTCTTCCTTTTTTTTAATAACATTGTTCTGTAATAGGACAGCACTTAGAATTATGGTGTTTGTTTCTTTATATAAACCTTCTAACCATAGTTTGCAAGAATTCCAGAAATAAACTGTAGTTTATTTTCAAATACCACGTCATCCTGCGTAGTGGTCTCGTCTAACCTTTCTACTTCTGCCATGCTATGAATTTGTATGCTTTCTCAGCTCCCTTCCAACTCTGAAATTGCACATCTTTCTTTTAATGTTTTTTTGGCCATTGTCTTTTGTGGAATCACTGCTGTAAATTAACGGCTGTGAAGTGGTCCTGGTTTGTCCCAGTCTCGCTTCCCTCACCCCCGCAACTTTCAGAAATAAACTATCTCCAGCTTTCAGCACCAATAAATTTTTGAATAATGTCTTCCTCTTGTGTGCTTGAATTAATATGCTTTCATTTCATACTGTGTGAATTTGCCTATCTTTCTGTTTTGTTACAATTATTCTTTAATATCAAGTTTCATTGGTGAGTCTTCTCTTTCATGGCAGTTCCAAAAGTCCAAAAATAAACTATCTCCAAATTATGGCATAATTGCAATGGCCACTGTCTCCCTTCCCTGACCACTGTGATGCTCAAAAATAAACTATCTCCAGCTTTTAACAGCTTTACATTTTTCCACAAGTGTACACTTTCTTTCTATATTGTAGTTTCATTTCTACTTTTTTTAATGTTTTATGTAACTTTTCAGACCCACCTTTGAGGAGCTTGTAGACTGGGGGCTTCAAAACCCTCGGCCCACTCGCTCCTCGAAACGTCAGACCGGGAAGCTGTGGATTCTGAAAAGTTTCGACGTAGGACAGAAAAGCTTTTTTATCGTGTTGGACTTAGGGTGATTTTTGCAGCGCTGTGCCCAGCCAGGTCACCACCCAAGCATCAATAGCTGCTACAACAACCAAATTTAGCTGGATTTTTTTTTAATTGAGGAATGGATTTAAAAATTTGTGAATTGATAAGGACAAAAATTTAAAGGTCTACTACTGTGTGGATGGAAATACTACAATATTGTTATTAGGTTAGCAATAATTCAAACATTAAGTATTTAGACATTTAATTGAACTTTAAAATCAAAAATAAACATAAGATAAGTTCTTGTAACCCACTGAAGTGGGAACAGTACAAAGTAAAGATGCAATAAAGAAATTTGTGCAGGTCCAGAAAACTCAGCAGTAGTCTTTAATAAGTTCCACAGCAGCCCAGAATCACTCCTGCAACAAGAAAAAAAGATTTGAAATATTAACAGTTTACAAGGTTTTGCTGAACTGAATAAAATAGGCCCTTAGTCTAAAACACCAAAAAATTTCTTTCAAACTTTCAACCTTTTAATACTTTGCAGCAAATTTCACATTATCTTGGCTGTGTGAACAAAGGAAATCAAATATTCACACATTATGTTTAATAAATTTATTTTACTAATTGATACAAATTTCTCTGATAACATTTGAAATGCATGAAACCTCACATGTAGGACAATGCATTGAGCTGCAAAAGTTTCAAACATAGTAGCAGTCTCAATCTTTCAATTCTGAATATTTGAAATATCAAGGCCTCATCACTCATGTAAAATTTAACAGTATTTGAATAATTATTTATATTACAAAATGAACAATCATTTCTCATTCTTAAATGACAGTCAGTCTTCAGTTACATTTTTAAGCTAGATGGTGGGGGTAGAAAATGAGCCAGTTTTGTCTAAGCAAGCTCACATTTAACTTAATCAAGTGCAGAAATTTTACATTCACATTTTAAAAACTCCACTTATAGAACAATTACAAGAACCAAATAAGTGCAATAAATGTGGTGGATCTTTAAAACTGAAAAACTAAGTATATAGATAGCTGGATGTATTTTGTGCAAATCAAGTGGCAAAGAATAAAAGAAAATGTGGAAGTAAAGTATCAGTCCCATTTTTAGAAAATTCACAACCAACTGTTTGAAATTGTGAATTTTGTTAGATTTGTGCTGTGCTAAAGTAATTTTAAATTCACTACATAATTTGTTATTACTTAGGAAATAAATAGTTATTTGATTCACACAAACACATCCATTTCCTCATTCCAAACCCAGAAAACTGTTTGGGTAAGTAAAGCTATCAGATCCCTTCATCTTGGCGTGGAAATGCTGAGGTTGAAGTCGCACTGCCTCCAATTGGACAATTTACAAAATTTTTCATCTAATACTTATGGCATATAAATGGTGGGTTAAAAATGAAACCTGGTGAAAATTGTACATTATCACTTTTAAAGAGTATTTGCCAAAGAAATTTTTTGAAGACAGCTGATAATTACAGAGACAAAATTATGTGACATCCCAGGCTACCCATGAAAAGGGAAGACGAGCGGCAATGTCTCATGCCGAGGAATGGGGTTCGATTCGCGGTACCAATTAGTAATTTTACCCGTCGGTATTACCAATTTTTTGTTGCAATTAATCATCTATTTTTAATTTGCATTTAAAATTGCACTTTATACTACAGTAAAATACCGCGTTTCAGCAGCGGCAATGTACGATATATTTTCATAAATATGCGAGGTAATATGGAAATGAGAGGGTTCCAGGAGTCATTAATTTCACTCTAGACATGCCTTAATAAAACATTAATTCTGAAAATACGCGGAATCTAGCCGTTACCAGGTATAAACTGGCCGCACTTGAATTTAACCCATCTTTAAGCAATCTCTGAACATGTACCAGATAATTGTTTAAGGAAAAAATCCGCGGAAATATAAAATTTCGGAAATACAAACTATTATAAATTTGTTACTGGACTCGCAAAAAGCGTATGAGCGGGTTCGATTCACACTTCAGAAAAATATTTTTAACCTTCTTTATTCACTAATTTTGTAATCACAAAAATTAATACGCACATTAAATTGTACTAACATTTCGATAAGATGGTCATGCATGAATTATTCCACTGCTGTTAATTGGTCTTCATTCTATTTTAATATCTTAAATATACACAGCGTATTACGGGAAAGTCTAATAAAGTGGCGACATCTCTTAACCAGGGTAGTTAACAAAGAATTCAAAAACACGATATTACATTTAGCATTTGGTAAATACTATATATTACAGAATTATTTAACGGTATTTGAATAATGATTTATGTTACAAAATTAACAATCATTTCTCACCATTAAACGACGTTCTTAATTTGTTTTGTTTTCTGGAGGGTTAAAATTTATCCTTTTCGTCAGTGCTGCTTTGGTAACAGGAGTATTATACGAAGAACAGAATTATAAGTGCAATAAATGTGATTGATCTTTAAAACTCTCAAATAATCAGAAATATATAGCTAGCTGGATGTGTGTGCGAATCAAATAACTAAGAATAAAAAAAAGAAAATGCAGTTGAAATAAAGTATTATTATAGGGGAGGTCCATTTAACTTTTTTACGTGTTTCTTCGTCTTAGTGTGGAAATGCTGAAGTTGGCAACGAACCCGTCGGGGGGAATGCTGAGGTTGGCAACAGTATGAAATCACACTCCGCCTCCAAATGGTCAATTTACGAAAAATTTAAAATCCGTTTATCTTCAAAATTAGTGATTTCTTACAAATATTTTACGTTTTCCGTTCTAAAAAACGCGATACATAAGTTTTTTTAAAAACAATTCCTGCTTGTGTACACCATAATTTCCAGTTCATAATTTTAAAGTTCGTATATATTCGAAATTAGAGATTTGCGACAATTTTTTTGTTTTCCATTCTAAAGGGGCTTGTAAACAAGCAACTTTTTACGGCAATATGTGGCCGGAAATCCTGACAGCAATATAACAGTATTGCCGAGCAATGTCGCGTTACATGTGTGTTGCCGGGAGTTCGGTCCGGC
This sequence comes from Eucriotettix oculatus, assembly GCA_034510155.1. NCBI lineage: Eukaryota > Metazoa > Arthropoda > Insecta > Orthoptera > Tetrigidae > Eucriotettix > Eucriotettix oculatus. The sequence goes on along the minus strand of CM067380.1, from coordinate 23,821,556 downwards.
AATACTAGTCCTCTGTAGCCAATCAGCCGAGTTAAAAATTAATATTAGATGTGGTTAGCGTCGTTCTCTCAGTGTTCCGTATAAAAATTATTTAGTATTCAAATCACGGATTGCTCAAACGAAAAATTTATTGCATTTATCGATGCAGTTGATTTTGAGAATACAAAGTAAAAAAAGTTTGGCAAAAAGCCAACAAATTTGACTACTGCTGAAACCTACATATTGGTCATTTATTGAAAAGTAACTAACAAAAAAAGAATTTCTAATTTTTAAAATAATTCAGCAAGTAAGGAGATTAGCCTGTAATTAAATAATCCTTCCTTTAAAACTACGCATACTTCAATAATGGTTGTGCACTAAATAAATACGTCAAAAATGTATTATGAGATCAATATTTGAATAAAGTATTCCTTCGACATAGAAGACTACGTTTTTGAATAAATAATTATCAAGAATCCATTCGTTGCTTAAATTGTTCCACGTTTTAATTGAAAAAGGTCAGATCCTGGTTCCCATTTTCTTTAATTTCTTATCACAACTAACGATGCGCTAATAAGAAATTCTTCATTTTCGTCCATTGTTGCTATACTGCGTGTAAGCGAGAAATGTTGTGGCTACGCAGCGCCGCTATGTTGTCGGGCCATAGCTTGGGCAACACATTGCCGGGCCATAATCTTTAGAAATATTGCCGGCAACGTGAAATTTTTGATGCTCATTTACAAGACCGTTAATAATGGCAGTTTAAAAAATAAATTTCTTCCCGAATTGAGCTACAAATTTATAAAAAAAACTTCGTATATCTGCTTCTAAAGGGGGCTCGTAAACTAGCCATAAAATTTCACATTGCCGGCAATATTTCTGAAAATTTTTGCCCGGCAATATTGTCGGCAATGTATATCCCGGCCACATTTAACCGGAACATTTCCCGCTTACACGTAGTACAGCAATATGGCCAAAAATAAAGTTATTAGCGCATCATTAAAGAAAATGATAACCTGGTTTGGACCTTTTTTAAATTAACAATTCACAATCTAAGCAACAAACTGATTCTTGAATCTTTTCAAAAACGTCGCCTTTATGTCAAATTGAATATTTCTTTAAAAAATATGTCATTGGAGGGAAAAAGGATACAGTGATGGGGAATACAACACCGATCTATACGAGATTGGCATTTCAAAACTTATTTTGACGGGAATGCCCTATACATCTTTGACGTATTTATTCTGTGTCCGATTGAAGTATGCGGAGTTTTAAAGGAAGGATTAATTGAATTTATTTAATTAAGGCTAGACCTCTATTTGCTGAAAAATTTTAAAAATTTAAAATTACTTCGTAGTTTTCTTTGTTACTATTCAAAAAATTTTCAATATATAGGTTTCACAAGCTGTAAAATTTGTTGGCTATTGTTTATCAAACATATTTATTTACTTGATATTCTCTAATTACCCACGTCTCAAATTTATGAAATTGTGCATCCATAAATGCAATAATTTTTTCGTTTGGCGAATCCACGATTGGAATAATTAATATTTATACGAAACACTGAGAAGGAACGACGCTAACCACATCTAATATTAAATATTAACTCAGCTGATCGGCCACAGAGACCTCTAGGTGAGGGCTGGGAACTAGTATTGCCGGGCAATAATGCATATTTTCGATACCGGATCGAACTCACCGGCAACACCCAGGCAAGTGGTTGCAATACGGGCAATATTGCTCAGCAATACTGTAATATTGCCGGGCAATATGTTTATGTTGCTGGATTTTGGGCAATATTGCTTGGCCATGATTGCCGACCACATATTGCCGTAAAAAGTTGCCCCTTTAGAAGGGACACGTTTGCAGCACAAATTCCCAATGTCAAAATCCTTTTTTCTTCAAACTGCCAATGTTAATTACAATTTGAAATGAGTTATAAACCCGCTACTTACATCAAGAATTTAATTCTGTTAGAAATAAACCAAAATTGTTCCTCGGTAGAATTGGAAGGAAGTTTCTCCCCACTTCTTTCTCTTGACGTCCTGTAACAATAAAATTTGTTTTTAAAAAGATTCCACATAAATTTCTTTATAAAAATAAAATGTGCTTTCAAACAAAGCACTATTTTACAACAAAAGAATCTAAGGTAAAAAAATATGACAACTTGATGACCTTTATTCAAGCTATACTGTTTTAACATACGACTTGATAAAGAACTGAAACATTGCTGAATTTTTTCCACTGAAGTTCAGATCATGTGACCGTTAAATTGGCCTACGTTCAAAAGTGAACTTTATGAACGATACTTTTATATAGCCATGCCCCTTCCTGTTAAATATTTATTACGATGATGAACGAATTAACGGAAAAGACTTCAGTCTAGTTTTAGACTACAAAACTCCTATAAACCAAAAATTGTACCCGCGTGGATTCCACATAACAGAAAATAAACTGCCCCATTTTGTGTCCCATAAAGAAATAGTCCTCAAACACAAGCACTAAATATTACTTAGTCGATGTAATAAGGATTCAACCTACTATGAGAAACTGAAGTCTGCGAGGGACCGAGTCAAATTGTGCTTAGCCTGGATAGTTTGGGCAACTAACCTACTGTATTACTCTATTTAAACAGTCAGAGCACAAGAAAGTCCTGAAGGGCAGTAAATGGCGACGTAATTTAAACATTTCGGGGAAATTTTTTTCAGCATACAGTTTCAATTTAATGGTAGTCTGTTAAACGTTGTATTTCTCATTCTATCACACGTCTTGTCTCTTTAAAAGAACACTGCGCTTACAAATAAAATACCTATTTTGCAGTTATTAAGCAATGTCTCGAAAAGGTCTTAGTTTCAAGCAATTTATCGTTCATAATCGCAAAGTTGTAAATGTCACCTATTAAACGTTCATAAATATTGTATAGAAATGTAATACGTACAAAACAGAATTTTTGAACTATATGAAAACGTAGTTAGGCTTGTATTACAAATTTCGGTCAACAGGCACAGTTCCCCAGCTTCGATGAAGGTTCTGTTGAGACGGACTGCTTCTATATTACGTTTGCACACAATAAAGAAAGTGCACAAGAAATATAAAAAGCCTTGCGTTAAGGAACACGAGTCACGTCTTCAAGTTCCTTTGGTTGAAAAGGGCAAATCGCACGGTGAATGATAAATAATCACGGTAATAATTTTACGTCAAACTGTCGGGTACATTGGCCTTAGTCAAATTTTGAAACTCACCTGCATAAGCGAATCGGTCAGTGAAACAAGTTCTTCCTCCAAGGTATTACCCACGTCTAAGCCTCTTCACTCAGTAGAAGGCACGAGGAAACAAGTTATGTGCATTGCGCATGTAAAGGAAGGGGAAACATGGCTCCAGCCAATCAAAGCATTCAGCGGCAGTTTAAACGTTCCGTGGCAATAGTTTCCTAAACAGCTGAAGGCGTGCTTTTGCAATACATCAAACGCAGAGCACTGGTCTTTCTGTATATTGCCTTCAATTTAATTGAATGATTAAAAACAAATAAATTATTAAAAATACCCTCCTAATACATATTAATTAATTTTTTATTTATAACAAGTATCTTTTTATCAATATTGTATTTAATTATTAATAAATAAAACACAAAGAATTGTAAGAAGGCAGACATGAAACAATTTTTTTAATAAAGTAATTATATTATCTGACTTATTATAAATAAAACACAAGGGCTGGCCAAAAGTCAGAAATGAAAAAAAAAACATTTTTGTCCTCCAACTTTAGTCTCCTCCTCAGTTCTTTAATTAAAATAATACCAGACATTGCAGAAGCAACAAGAAAATATAAAATATTCCCTACATTTAAATGAAGATCAAGGCATATCTTTTTAATCCAGAGCTGGATCAAGTAGAACACTACATTTAGATTTAAAAATGATTGATTCACTTAAGGAATTATTAATAAAAATTACATATTTTATTGGTCAAAGATGCCACGAATATTCTGTAGAATCTACATCTAAGATTTTAGTCCAGCACTTTTTCATCCAAAACAATAAATTTTTGAATTTAATAAATAATACAATACTTACATGGCATAATTTTACAATTTGTAAGCAACATAAAACTTTAAAGTAGAAATCCAAAAGCTTTGTTGGTTAATGTCTTCAGAAAATATATCTTATGCAATTAAATGGACTTTTCAATTCAAATGATGGCATTTTTAAATAAACAAGTGTCGTGATAATGAAGAGTGAGGCAAACTCACCTAAACTGGAGGCTCTGTCCTAGTTGTCTCAGCATTCCAACAACTCAAGTCCTACACATATCTGACTGTTGCCTGAATATGACAAGCCACAGACAGTAAACTAAAATAGATTCTTTTGAATAATTTCACCAAAGTAAATAATCAAATGTACTAATACTATTTTTTTTTGGTATGTTAAAATCTAGTTTCCAAAACTTCTTAACATTTAAAACCATTATATTTCTTTTAGATAATAAAATAATTACTTAATACCAATAATTTTACCATAATGTCCCAAATTGCAAAGAATGCTTTTATTCTCAGGGAAATGGAGGAGGGGATGTAACAGCTTTGATATCTATATAGTGATCTACCTATTACTAGGAATATATTAGGTTTAGATTTCTTTTTCTGCTAGTCATCGGTTGAGGAAATAGGATACTGGGGGCTTTTAAACACTTTGCCCACTTACTCCTCAAAATGCTGGACCATGAATCTGTAGAATCTGAGAAGTCCTGACGCTGAATATAAAAGCTCATTTTTTCAACCTGGACTTTGGGTTATTTATAGGCCTGTAACCACTGTGAGTGGTACTTCATCAAAAATTGCTGTATCCATACCATAGTCAGCATGTCCAGACGACCACCATTGCACATGCAGTTCTGTCAATGGCTCTTACAGAAGTGTGTTGCAGAGCCACTGTTTTTGTCAATGTTTTTATTTACCAATGAGGTAGGGCTCCCAAGAGATGGTGTTGTGAACTTTCATAACCAGCATGTGTGCACTGATGAAAATCCTTCTGCAGTTGCAGGAAGAGGACGACGTCAACATCATTTCTCCGTCAATGTACGGGAAAGCGTTCTTGCTGATAAATTACTAGAGCCATACATTGTACCACATTGATTAAATGTGTCTTATTATCATCAATTTATTTTTAAACTGTTGACTATTTTGTTCGAGGATGTGTCATGTCAGCGAAACCACATGATGTTAATTATGTACCCCCTTAGCAAGTGACATCAGGTCAAACCTCTTCTATGAACAAGCGTGTAGATCTAGGAAAGTATGCTTTACTGGACCCATTTTTATTGGACTTTTTTTTCTTGTATTCACAGTTATTACCTCCTCTCAAAATATTAAACTTTTTTTTAACACCCTGTATATTATGACAGTATGTACACCCCACAAACAAATGTACATGAAGGTGAGAGAGAAAGTATGATGAAAACAATGTGTTTAGAATGGATTGCTGTGACACCAATCCTGCCCTATAGCTATGTCATTGGCTGTCACAGCTTTGCTGTTTACTCAGTAGATGGGTACACTTCAGGATATAAGAGCAAACATAGTTAGAAATGCTTGCTGGTTAGAAATTTTGTTTTTCATTGTCTTATTTAATATTTCTTCTAAGATTTACTTTGGAAATCAACAGATAAAAATCAATTATGAACTGAAATAACTGTATTAATCAGTTATCCAAGGTTCTTTCTACGGTAATTGAAAAGCATGTTATTGAAATAAAATATGGGAGTAGGAAAGGGAATACTAAAGAATTTTTTAAGTATTTTCAAATTGTAATTACCATATGTATTTGGTAATATAAAACCAGTTGAATTATAAAATTTTACCATGCATCCATTATTGATAGGTATAAATAAAAAACTCATTTCTTAGAAAAATCACAGGCTACTGAAACTAAACAGAGTAAACAAAATAACTTTAACTCTTGTTTGTTTTAACATGAATACATACATAAAAATACTTCACACATATACATAATGGCACAATTAAAATCTATTGGAATCCATGCAACATAAGGAAGCAGTCAATTACTAAGTTTAAAGAAAATAATTCTGGAAGGTTTCCATAAGCTATTACCTGCATTACAAATTTAATTTCTCACGAGATTTTGACACTATGGATAATTTAACTTTAGCATAAATTGATGTTTTACTTCTTTCACATACCAAAACTAATTTGAGTTTTTAGTACCACAATATCTTCATTTTAATGAAATAAAGTATTTGATGAATTTTAATAGTTTATTACTTGATGTAATTTTTTTAGTTGATAGTCACAAAGGGTTAATTTTTCTGAATTGTTTGGATTTATTAAATGATTTGCTGAAAATTTGCATACAAATGTTTCAATTATTATTTCTTTACGTGTTATTGTCCTAAAGTGGAAAGACCATAAACTTCACAGAAAACCATAGTTATTTGATTATATAGTATCAAACTTATGCAGAACATAACTTCACATTTTTTTGTGTATAAATCAACAAAATTATTTTAATGCTGAATGTGTAAATATCTCATATCTGATCCAATAAATTAATTAAAGAATTTCTTATTTTTGTATAGCACTTAGTTAAAGTATGTTTTTCTCAAATATGTACTAATCAACATCATAAAGAAGTTGACCATAAAATTAAGTAGCAGTGTGGGATAATTGGTCTGCTTTTGAATGTCCTCACTATTTATAAGAATATTTGTTTAATTCTCATCTTGAAATATAAATTTTCCCTAAAATTAATATCTGTTGTGTGATTTTTATATAGAAAAATTAGTTCAACTTTTTTAACCAGTTTCTTTCACTTCTGTAATTTACATTATTTTGACATATTAGCAAAGCAATGTGAATTGTCTCATTTATTGCAGTAGATATTATGTTTTTTCAAACACCTTTAAATTGATGTAGGTTTTCTCAAATTTGTTGCAACAGGTTTTTAGAGCAAAACATCAGTTTTTAATAATGAATTTTGGAAATGAATACTTTGTTTCTGAAGATCAAGTAATATCAATTGAACAAATTAGTGTATTTCAGGTGCATGTCATGCTGTTAACTGAAGGAAACTCCAGAATAATGTCTTTAAATATTTCTTTTTTAAATGATGACAGATTTATTTATTCTTATCAACAATAAGCTGTGTATGATAGAGAGAATAAAATTGGGTTTTTACCCTTACTTTGGAAGTAACCTTGGAAATTATAGGAAACTGAATACTGAAAGGAGAAATATTTTACAATCCCTTTGAGAGATGGGAACACTTAAAATATTTTTGTACAATCAACTTTCATTTCATAATTTGTATATGCATTTGGTAATTAACATGTCACTTTTTACAATTTTTAAAAGATTTATTCTATTATTTGTATGCATTTTCTTAACAAGTTAATAATTAACATTATTCAATATAAGTGCAGACTAGTTCTTTGTATACATACATATATTTATATAAATAATTGTTGGAAATTCTGCACATTATTGTTGCATTTATATGGCACAGGTGTAAAATGCTAATTTGTCCCCAGAAATTATTATAATAGGTGACACTCTTTTGAAACATAAATATACAACATATTGAAGTTGGAATGCATCTAAATTGCTCTTTTAGCTCATTCAACTGAATCACTCACTTTGTATGTCAGATTTAGGCAATGAATTAAGAAGGACTAGTCAGTATCAAGAATCATGTAAAGGCACACAGAGGTTTGATAAACATTCATTTCTGACATTGTCATGAAAATTATTGTGCATCTATTGTAATCAATGTGAAATACACACCGATTTCTAAATTAAAATTATTATAATGATATACATGGTGGCTTAGACAGTCATTCAAAACAGCAGAAACCTTATTATTTTCATGTGGAACAGGTTAGTTAATAAATTGAACTGTGCAGATTATCATCATTCTTTGTATTTTCTTGCAATGTATATCATCATTTTAATATATAAAAACTATTGAAAGGTTTGATTCATTGCTTGATCTCTTAAAAACATTATATATACACTTCTTGTAATTTCTGATTTGTATATTATGCAATAAATAATGTCTAAAAATCTATCGATGAATTTAGAACAGAAGTGTCTCTATGGTGTAGCATTAAAAATTCCAATATTACTTGTCCACTATTGTATTGACTACTAATACAATTTTACTGTGTAGGCACATTATGTTACATACATAATACAATCAGTCTCATCTAGTATATGTATGTTTGTATTTGTACAGAATCAAGGAATGCTCAATCTTAAGGCAATACAATTTGGTTTTTCTATGCTAGGATACATTTAATTTTAGTGTGAGGCTTTTCATTATCAGATTTTAAATTACATGAAATTTAAAATGAATGATAATTAATAAACAACTTGAGTGTAGTGTAATCAGTATTCTTTTGTATATTTAATTTAAAAATGAGGTTTATGGAGCATAATTAAAGTGTTTCTTTAAAAGTGAGCGTGTCAACATGTTCATTCTACACCTATGAAAAGTTCAGTGAAATGAAGTACCTTCTTTTATATATATCAGAAACTTGTGAATTTTGTAAGTATTGTACAGTATATTATGTGTTTGAATTGATTGTCAATTAGATGCTGTCACTGTAAGCCACCACATATTTATTATGAAGCTTTTGTTTAATACATATATTTTTGAAAACAAAGGGATGAGCTTCAAGTAAAATGCAGCAAACACTTGAAACTACCAAGAAGCAAGTATTGACATTATTAGTGTTGTTATCCATAATAAAAGATAATTGTTTTAATTTTGACTTAAAATTTCCAGAACTAAATAAACATTATCAAATAAATTTAGAGGTAATAAAAATATCTACGGAAGAAGAGATTATTGTAATACACTTCAAACACATTGTTTAATATGCACTATAATTTCATGACATGCCTCCCTGTCTTTATTGTCTCAGAAAATAGCAACAATAATTATTGTGATGTAGGGCTATAGTCATTTCACTTCTGTTGTGCTTTGAGAACACACATATACAGGAATTACTAGCAATAACTGAAACACTTAAAATAAAATTACTTCACATGATTCCAAGTGACTATAACCCCAAAATTATAATAATTAAATATTGAACAAGTAAGCAAACAATAAATGATCATTTCTTTCTTAAATTAGATGATACTTGTACCAATTATAAAATAAATAATAGATGCTTGAAATTCATGGTATTTAACAGCCATTCATTAAAGAAATCAATGCCTTTCAGATGCTTTAGTATTGATATAGACAAGTACATTTTCTTAGCCCATGAGCATATATAAAAAAGCAATGGCTAAATATTTGTTAGTATGCTGGCAGGCCCCAAACAAGTGAAAAACATTGAAATTAAAGTACCACACTTTAGTGTGCCAAACTATAGAATTACTAAACAATCTCTTTTCAAATTTCTTCTATCATTTGCTAAAAGTACAATACTAGAAAAATTATACTATACTTTGATAAAATATTTTAAGGCACTAAACTTTTGTGAATCAACATTCTTTTTATTTAATAAGTAATGATGTTTTGATTAAGAAAATTTTACTATAAAAATTTAGAATAAAATGTCTATAAAACATTTTTGTACTATTACAAACATTGCTTAGAAAATTTAATTCCAGTCAACTTTTATTTTTTGGAAGGTTGGCCAGCATTTTTAAAAATTTATATCTTCTTTTACTTCAGCCATTAATTCATCTAATTTTATTTAAAGGTTGATGAAAATCTATAATGGAATCTATCTAATCACATATACATATTCACATATGAGCAACAAAAATATGACTAACATTTATATGTGTACACATTCATGTATAGTATACATATTACATATGACATTATTACAATAGAAATAATAAGCACTATAGATAGATGGGATGAGGAAGGGGGAACACATCTCGCATCTTATAAGGCACGACTGCTACCTACCCAAAAATGCTACCAAACTAGATACGCTGTATTATACCTCAACATGTCTTTTTCTAAAGGCACAAATTATTATTTATATATTTTTAATTATTATAATATTGTATATACCTCATAGCTAAAAACCTAAATATAAGGCAGATACCATTTTTCTTAAATATTTTCTAATAATACTACACAATGGAAAAACATTTCATTTTAAAATGGATAACTTTTCATGATCCCTAGTTTTTATTTTATTGAGCCTCAAGACTCATTGTTTATCACACTACTTAATTCCACCTGCTATAGAATGTTTACTTTATAGTTTTTTTTTGTCACAGTACTTTAAGCTTATTTGTCTTTTACAAATTGAATATTAGTATATCCCAAAATTGTCAGTGCAATTTTTCAAGATGTGTAATACTCTGTAGAAACACATTTATCTACATGTTACTGACACATTGGCTTGTTTTTACATTCAAAGGCTAATTGGCATGTTTTACATAATTGCATTATTATGGAATTTGTGCTATTAAAATGTTTTCTTTTCATAACAATGCAGTCTAGTTTCACAAAATGTCTTACTTATGATATGACTTTTGGTACAATAAACCAAAATTATAACACACGTTTGAACTTTCTAGCTACACGAAATATATTTGTATACATATATGTATATTATAAAGTATATATATTTATTTATTTGTATTTACACATTCTTTGTATTTTCTTGCAATGTATATCATCATTTTAATATATAAATACTATTCAAAGGTTTGATTCATTGCTTGATCATAAATTTGTATAACTAGTTTTTGTATATCATATGTTTTTCATATATTAAATAAACTTTCTTTAAGAATTAATAAAAGCACAGGTGTAAATCGCCTCCTTTGGGTATATACAACTTACTTATTTCACAATAGTTCAAAATATTCATAATATTGGCTTGCAATAATAATACTGGAAACAATATAATTTAATGTGTGAAAACTGATTGTTCCAATTAAACTACTATTAGATATAATAACTTAATTTTGTAGTGACTTCACAACGTAACCATCCACAGACGTTGTGATGGGTATCTCAACTCTCTATTCACATATTCACACATAATGCATGTAATTAAAACCCTAAACACCATTATCTGATTGTCTGTGCATTCAACATTTATAATGATGTCATTTATCACCAGATATTTGGGTTTTAGGTTCACAAATTCACACGTCAACGTTCGATGTAAGTATCATTCCATATGTCTGTATTTGTGAGCCGACATCTGGGATAGTCCAAGAACTGCATATTGGCAGCTAAGACAGTGGTAATGAGTTTGCTTTCCAGAATGTGCACAAGACTCAATGTTGCACGGTTGCGAAGGAGTGAACTTCTCAAATCCAGCAGCCATTATTGAGTCAAGCTTCTGATGCTGGCGCCGGTGAGCTACCACTTTGTTTGTATCAGTACAAACAAACTCGCACTTCAGGCAGTGGAAGTGAGAGGCTTTGTTCTGCATTGCTCCTAAAAATAAATTATTGTATAGATGATTTTGTCAATGTAAGGCCAGACAAAAAACAAATTTCTGAGAAAGTACACACACTCTTAGCAATGGACAGCCGTGGAATGTCTGAAAATTTGAACACCTACAACCAACAATGGTGCCTTCTATCTTCAAACTTCAGAGAAGCCACCACCTTTCTTTTTGTATTTTTCTGTGAACCTCAGGTAAGCTATTCACTTTCTATCTCTGTTTCATGTCCTTATTAATAATATATATGTGAATGGCATCAATATGACATTAAAATAATTTGTAAATAATTTGCTTCAGTTGCTGAGAATTGGGGTTTATTTTAACTTTTTCCTACATTTGATATGAGTGTTGGAGTGTATGTGGTATCAAAATCTTATACAGTCCCTGGTATTATTTACTATTTCATTAGTGGGAAGTTTCCAACCAAAGAGAGGACATAGTCACCATCACTGACCAATTATTACATTAAGATTATCAAACACACTAAAAACTATAAAACAAAACAATTCTCCATACTGTGTACATCTCTGTTTCACAAAATGACACAGTGTTTACAACAGTAGTCCAATTTTATTGGACATAGATATTCTTAATACTGTGAAAGGAAAAAAATATTTTTTAATTCAGTAATTCTTAATGTGAGCAAAATTGTAACAGGACCCCAAGACTACTTTTTTAATTCAGCTATCTCATTATCTGACTGCACATTTTCTTTCATTCTTCCAAGAAGGCAGGCAACAATAGTCATTATAGGTGTCTGAAGCCATCCAAGAAGCTTTATCATAAAAAAATATTAATCAACCGCATGTGAAAGAAATGGCTATCTTTGAAGAGGCTTAAGATATATTGAAATGTGATTATTAATCTGTCTCTATTCACTTCAAAATAGAAGTTATTAAGTTATGTCTTATGAAGATTTTAATTGCACAGAACAAAAATGTTACCTAAGGTAGATGTGTAAACACATTCTTGTCTTCCACAAGCAACATTAGCACGGAACTGTTGGAAATCTCCGCCCATAAGTGTGTCTAGGCGTTCATGCCTTGCAGTGTGCTGTACAAATCTTGTTTTGTCACAGAAGCTGTAGCCACAGTCAGACCGCATACAGTGGAAATGAGTTTGATGTTCCCGATAGCCACAATGTGGGTATTTACAGTCTTCATTGAATCTGAAATTTGATTTTTATATTCAAATTTCTTTACATAGAAATAGAAAATTAACTGTCTTATAAATCTTTTTTTTTAAATTCATAATGTGATAATGATTTCACTCTAAATTTATTTTACACAGTAAACTTTTTGTATTATATACAAGTACAGTAACAAATTACAGAAGTATGATAAAGTAGTGTTACTGTAATTTACCTGAATCGAATGTATCCTTCTGGCACAGGTTCATCTTTGAGAATGCGCATGCTGTTCTGAACACGTGCCTTCTTTGCTTCTGGGCTCATATCAAGTGGAGTTGGTGGCATTAAATGAGGTGATAAAGACCTTTTCATTCCTGCTAATGCCATAGCCTGCTCTGGTTCACCTGATAGAAGTTGATGGTGCTCAAGTAGTCCATTATGGTGGTGGTGTGGGTGATGAGAATGTAAACTTGGAGGAGCAGCAAACATCAGGCCTGCAAAATAAGAAAACATGCTGATTTATTGAATCTGTTAAGCAAAACATGAGGGTTGTTTTAATGTAAGCAATAATTAGCAAATTATTTTATTCATTGTCAAAAATTAAATGTTTAAAAAAATCAAATTATCAAGAGAATTGTTTGGTAATACAAACAGTAATTAACTAAAAAAATTGAGAATCTAACATGTAATGTACAACATTAAAGAAAAAAACATGTGTGATGAAACTTGGCTCAAATGAAATTATAAAAATTAAGTCATGCTTCCTGAAATAATTTGTATTCATTGCAAATTTTTGTGCAGTGGATTTAATTGAGTCTTGGCAACTAACTTAGAAACAGATAATGGGTTTAACAATTCCACTTTTAACATAATATAATTTGATTAAGATGCCTTGTTTAGTGAGATGGTGATAAGAATGCAAAAATATAATACAACACAATCCAAGGAATAGGAAAATTCCAACAAGTTTTATCTACACAGAGAAATGGCAGTTTGCAACATATCTCATGTACCTGGAAAAATTGGAATAACTGCAAGTAGATTTGATCTAGATGGAGAAATTGTAAAATTTTGTAACACATTATGGGTGCCAATATAGTTGACTGTTTTATATCAATCCTCAAGTAACTTATGCCCATGTTTAACATTCATGACATAACAGAAAGTGGCATCTATGAACTTCAGGTAAGTCACCAACTTTGTCTCTCTTTCCTGTCCTTATTAATTGTTTTAATTAGTGCTAGAAAGATGGGCAGACTATTTTGAGGATCTGCTGAATAAGAATAATGAAGATATACATACAGATATTGATATGGAGAAGAAGAGATACCTAGTCTGGCTGAAGTAGAATGCGCAATTAAGAGGACAAAGAACAATAAAGCCCCAGAGAGGACAATATCAATGCTGAGCTATTCAAATATGGAGGAGACATCCTGTCAGAACACCTATATAGTCTTATTAAGAAATATGAATAAAAGAACAAATGCCAGGTAAATGGTCAACTGTAATGTTTTTCTCAAGCATGACCTATATGCTTTAATTTGTGCATCTATTTATTAATTGTGTGAATAAAGCTTCTTTATTTAACACAATTCAAGCTGTTATTCATTACTACTTGTTTATAACACTTTCTATTCATCATAGAGGTAATAGAATTATCTATGCATGCCCTCCAGCTCTCCAAACTCAGACACATTATGTATTTTATTGGACATAGATATTCTTAATACTGTGAAAGGAAAAAAATATTTTTTAATTCAGTAATTCTTAATGTGAGCAAAATTGTAACAGGACCCCAAGACTACTTTTTTAATTCAGCTATCTCATTATCTGACTGCACATTTCTCATCCTCAAAAAGAGCTCAAAACTAAAATGTGTAAACTATAAAGAATTTTTTTTTTGGAGTGGCATAAAAATTCTTACAATAATTATTGTAGACCATCTGGAACCCCATGCTGAGAACGCTATAGGGGAATACCAAAGTGGATTCCGAAGAGGAAGATCTTCAATGGACCAAGTGTTTACAATCAGGAATATAACGGAAAAATTACTATGAATATAATATGTGGTACACTAGGTGTTTATTGATCATAAGCACGTATATGATAACTCACTATGGGAGCTTGACATTCCAGATAAGGTAGTTTGATTGATAAATATGACTCTTAATGACAATAAGGGAAAAGTTATATTATCCTGCATGCTGTTTAATCTCACACTGGAAAGAGTACTAAGGAAAATACTTCTCAATCCTGGTGGTACTTTATTGAATAGAATAATATGTGTCATACGCCAGGCAGACCCAGGAAGAGATGGATAGAAGATGTTGAAAAAGACTTGTGAGAGTTAGGTGTGAGAAGATGGCAACATAGTGCCCAGGATCATACAGTTTGGAAGAGCGTGGTGAAGCAAGCCCAGGCTCTACAAAGGCCGTAGCACTAATGAGTAGCAGTAATTGTTTTTATTAACCTGACAATGTCATTTTCTGGCACACACACAGATATATATTTTAGGAAATAATCACTTAAATTATTCACAAATTAATGATTGAAATAAATCATTTCAAGATTCATATACCTGCAGGAGATGTGTAGATAGTAGGGATGCCAGGTTGAATAAAAGGTATTCCCTGTGAAGTGATGAGAGCAAACTGCTGACCTGCAGCTGCAGCAGCTGCCATAGCTGCATTGAAACTGGCTGCTGTTGATGTGTGAGGAGGAAATACAGTAGGAGGGTGCAAAGTTGGGAGTACTTCACATGCTGGACCTGATTGTTCGTAACATGGTGGTGCCCCTGCAAAAAATATGGTGCTATGTTAGTAATACTGTTAACTAAATTGACATTTTTAATATATCCAAACAGGTACAGCTATAATTATAAAATACAAATTGCCTGAAAAATTCAACTGACCAATATTATTAGAAGAATCATTACTCTCTTCATTATTATTATCCTCCAATTCCTTTTTAACTGACGGGCTAAGTGCACCAGTGTTATGTTTAGCTATGTGTGGTCTCAAACGTTCCATTTCTGAAAAAGCCTAATAGATAAACATTTATATTAGTATTTGATTTTCTTGTAAAAAACAGTTATTATTTAAAAACACCATAACAACCTTATATCCTAAGAAATTATATATAGTTAAAAGATTAATAAATTCAAAAATAAATAAATAAATAATAAATACCAATATTATTTTACCTGATTACAAACATTGCAATGATAGTGCTCTTTTCTTTTAAGTTTACAGAATGGCCGGCTACATGATTGTTCTGGTCCATACCGCACGTGGCGCTCTGGAAGCATCCAATCTGGTCGACTTGATGATTCTTGGATGACTTGTGGCTGTTGTAGCAACCTTGTTAATGACTGAGGAGATGTTTCTCTTGAATAACATGCTTCACTTTTTACAGAATCTGTTAAAAATTTTCTTAGTAAGTTGTCATTTTTTCATAAGAATAACACTTAATATTTCTTTAACTGAAATATTTATGTTATTAATTATATAAATAAGAAAGTACATGAATAAATTCATATTGAGTTTGGTGTGTGACACACTTTAAATACATAATGTGTCTGAGTTTGGAGAGCTGGAGGGCATGCATAGATAATTCTATTACCTCTATGATGAATAGAAAGTGTTATAAACAAGTAGTAATGAATAACAGCTTGAATTGTGTTAAATAAAGAAGCTTTATTCACACAATTAATAAATAGATGCACAAATTAAAGCATATAGGTCATGCTTGAGAAAAACATTAAAGCAAATTGTGAGAGCGTAAAGGGGCACGTTAGGGTGTTAGGCTTGGGTAGGGTCTCACCCACCTGTTACAAGCTGGATCTTGTTGGACGAAGCAGCGGCAATCACTTCGATGTTGCAGCGAGAGGGGGATGGAGGGGAGGGAGACGTGCCCCAGGATGATTTGGAAATCCCCCCTTTCCCATACTGGGGGCCTGGCTCACACGAAAACGCAGAGAGTGGGTAAAAAGTCCCAGAAGCCTTCACCACTGGAGAAAACCAAAACCAAGGTATAGAAATGATACAAGTCAAGTAGCTAACGTTGAAATTTATAAAAAAGCTAAAAGAGACAAGAAATACCAGAACCACAAATCCTAACATCCACAATCAAGCAGAAGTTTTTGTATGTCAGTGATGTAACATTGATAGAGTCATCATTAAGAAGGTTAAAATATTCCAATATTTTTAAGCAACTGATTAAATGAAATTTTGCATAACACTACTAAACACAAGATACAAATCATTAGCATAAGCAATGATATGTTAAAATGTGTTTCAATTTAACTAAGAATCCTACTATGTATTTGTGAACTACATACTGAAATAAATGGTACTGTTTAAAACAATTTCTATTGTTGAGTGATACTTGCAATTTTATTACAATTTCCAACTGTAGTACCATGATATAAAACAAACTCTTACCAGTTGTTCTGTTTAATGGTGTTTCAGGTGAAGGTGTAGCTTGTGATGATTGCATCTGAACTGGGGAAGTAGTATTTGGTGAACTGCAGTTTGTGAGTGGCAAATTTTCCATTATAATTTCTTTCTTGACTTGACTTACATCAGCTTCCATTTGCATAGGTTCAATTTTTATGTGAACTGGTGATCCATCTAGCAATCAAACAAAAAGAAACTTAATTAATTTATTTTTTAAGTTAATTCTCTTGAAGAGTTAAATACTTAATATTTTGTTTAAAAGATTAGAAGAAAAACTAATTATAATGCAATACTAATGTGGAAAAACAGATATAGGGTTATTTATCTGTAAATATACAAGAGAAAACAAACCTGCTTCATGTTTTTTAATAGTTTGTGACAATGTTTCATGATTTTCTATTTGAACAGAAGACGAGTCCATGATACCATCTCCATCTTCTGAGCGATGCTTTTGTTCATGTAAAGCCATTGCTGAATACCTCACAAAAGAGTAACCACACCCAGCCCTCACACAATGGAAATGTCTGTTCAGTTTATTACTGTTGGCAGAGAACAGACATGCTTGATAATAATATTTATAGTTATCAACTATAAGAATAAATTACATCATTACCATTAAAATGAATGAAAAATCAATGTTTATCAAAATAACAGTACAATAACGCAAAATAATTCTATGCTGATGACACATGACCAATTATCTTAACTAATGTATATGAAGAGCACATTACTTTATATTCTGTCTATGACATTGATTAAAGCTTTCTGATGATACATACTGTCAATATAATCAAACAAAAAGGTAAAGGAGTTGAAAAGAAAATTCTTTAAAAGAATTACTGTTAGTCAGGAAAAAGTATTTCAAGTTAAATTTAAATTTAATCAATATGTTTTCAAAAATGAATACCTGTGACAAGAAGGCATACGGCAATCCACAGTTCTGTCAAAGAACCTGAACCCCTCCATTATATCAATATTATCATGAAAATCTTTGGAGTGCATAATTAGAATGTCTTCACGATCGGTGACATAGAAACATCTTGGTTGATTACAGTGGAAATGTTGGCTCCTAGTATTGAAAGGACATAGAGCATCAGGACATGGTACCCCTTCACCAAATGAGTAGAATCCTTCTTGAAGTAATTCAATCTGGTTCTGGAAGCAAGTGGAAAATTTCTGAACACTATAGCTATATGAACATATATACAAAAGTTTATCCTTAAGTTTTGGATGAATAATACAAATTTAATTCAAGGTAGTTTAAACTTGTCAAAAACATGACTAAAGAATGCTCTTACCTGAGAATTTATTGGAGTTGAGTACTTTAAGCTATCTTCTGGACTAGTAGGTGACTTCACATCAGAGCAAACAACAGGAAGGCCTGGTTGGTTGCTTGGTGTTTGGGGTGTTGGCACTGTGCTTGGTTTTGGTAGTTTAAAGCTTGTAAATATTGCTTGTGGCGAGTCCATTACTGAACCTGGTGCCATAGGAAACTGAAAAGAAAATAAATCTATGTAAGACAATTGATTGCTCCAAAGAATAATTTAATAAATGACATTAATAATTTAACTAAATTATTTTAACAGTTGCCTTCAGCTACTTTTTCAAAAATAACAATATGCTGTATGAATTTTGTGACACAATAATCTTTACCTAAACCTGGCAGATGCAAAACAAATTATTCAATTGTATTCATGATCAAAGAATCATGAGTCATTCATATTTTTTATATCAATACTAGCATATAAGCCATATTTTCATAAGAATAAATTCGACTACCTTTAGAAAATATATTAATGAAATTTATTTTTCTAAAATATATTATTCAAGTTGTTTTTTTTACATATGTAGTAGTATTTTTCCATTTTCACTGCCATAATGTATGGGCATTATAATAATTTGTTACAATGCAATCCCAAAAATATACAAGTCATATGTGTAAGACTCTTACAAAATTCGTTTATTTCGTCTAAATATCATTTCCTGTGCAGTAAAATCACAGTGTCAAGAAATTTCTAGTGTAATGTAAGGATAGAATATTTAATTGTTGTAAGATTCTAGCAGGATATATATCTTCAACTCTCACACTTGCAGATTAAGCTCCATTGTTAATTTTTATAGGGTTCTCCACACAATGTGTAATATTTCAAGTCATAGAGGAAATGTTTCAAGTAAAATATATATCATGTCTACTGATGTAAATATGCTCATTCTGACAGACTCCCATATTAAATTGATAAATACTTTATGAAGAATATTGACAACTATAATAAAAATGAGATTCAGAAATCTGTGTAAAATGTATCTTCACATATATCGCACAACATAGATATTTTGTTAATGGTATTAGGTTTTTAATCTACGTATTTTCATGCATGTAAACAGTTAATAACACTTTATTCGTTATGTTAGTTTCCATTGTTATCGTTGTGAGAGTATGTTCTTTACTTCACAAATGAAAATAATTATTTGAATAGGCAGTTAATAAAGCTTCTAGCATGACATTAGGACAGGATAATGAGTACAAATTAATGTCATGCAAACCATGAAATTGCATTTATATACCAGTGCACCCTAAACCTCTCAAAATTAAGGAAATTGATTATGAATATTATTCATCTGAAAAACTTACATAGTCATTCCAAACCTGTAAAGAACGGAAAATAAAATATTACTCACACTAAATCTGAGTCATAAATTGGAAAGTGTGTACACACACAGAAATTAAACGAATAGTGCTATATAAAAATGAGTTTATTGTAATGAGCATTCTATATAGATCTCAAAATTAAATTATGTTGTTTATTTACCTCGATAACTCTGTTTTTAGGTGGCCGGCCTCTCTTTCTTCGAAACATTCCATCTATCGAGGTGGCTAAATGTGTCATAGTCAGAGGGTCTTTAGTGAGACTCAGTTTCCGAGAATATTCGTGCATTTTGTAATGATCCAGACGTCGGAACGGCTTATCGGATGGTAATATCACTTCACGACAGTTATCCTAAAGTAAAAGAAATTATATTTTACTATGAAATCATATGAAAAGCATTCTATTATATACCATTTCTACAGCTTGCAATCTACTTGTGTATGTTTTTATTGTTTTTAAATAAAAATTGTATGAAAGAGGTTTTTATTACCCAAGTGCAATGATAATGTTTTTCTTTGGTTTGGTAAGGGCAGTCCTCCTCACATTGGCATGGGCCACCTGCTTCCACAGTGATGTAGAAAGCTTCACTAACTTGTTCCTGTTGTTCATGGTTGCGTGAATGTTCACGTACACTGTCTAGCAACCTGGAATTATTATACATTATGAATTACAAAGTAAAAAGAACAAATTTAGGTAACAGTAATGCTTGACCTCCACATGTAATCAAGACCAAATGAGCAATAAGATTCTTTTTTAAAATAAATTATTTCCAATGCATATGAAGTACCACAATGAACATTATTAAACAACAATACATATTAAGAATTCTTCAATTGCAATTACATTCACAATTAAGTTTAATATTTTGTCTTCACAGTTACCTGAAAGTCATTTCACAACCTTCTGCACCACAGTGATAATGCTCTTTGAAGATGTGTTCACATTGTCCTCCACCAACACACTTTTCACTGGGTCCGTATCGCGCAAGGTATTTCTGCCAAAAATCTTCACCAGTCCAAGGGTTGCTGGTGTTAATGGTCTCATTGCTCAAGTCCATGGCATTTGTCTGCTCTTGCAGAGGCATTCCAAAGCAGTGAGACGCAGTCTGTAGGCTGCCACTTCCCTCCACTCCTAAAAGAATAATTGGCATGTAAACTTTCCTGATTATGAAAGAAACAATTTATAAGCATTAATATAATTTAAAAACTAATGTAATAATTATAACAATAAGAATTGTAATAGTAATAGTTGTGATAAAAGTAATAATAATAATAATAATAATAATAATGCATAAACTTCTCGGGTTACTGCGTGGGATATCTGAAGATGTTGACAGTGCAAACGACCGAAACGTCACTTTCGCTCTCAATATTACAAACAGTTCACCGGGAAATATCATTTAAATGCTAATAATCACTTTACCACAACCATGTTTAGCATAATTGTAACCACCATAACCGTCATTTTATTAATGTCTAAAAATAGCTTTTAACTCAAATACGTGCATACATGGAATGAGTAAAACAATCCTTTTAAGGAATTTTTATACAAAAATAAATATTATTAATTCATAGTAGTGTTAGCTCCTGAACAAAGTTAAATTTATTAATTCATAGTAGTGTTAGCTCCCGAACAAAGTTAAATTAAGTCCAGATTATAGTTTGATTTAAGGGTGTCTTGTGCGCACGTTCCCATTGTACCGCTACTTTATAAGTTTTGTTCCGAATATCTTAAACTGAAATGTTTGGAGTGTAATTAAATTCAATATCAACAACGCGAGGAAAGCTAGGGAATTTTAATTTTCACCGCCGCAGGTAGTGTGTAGAAAACACTGGATTATTATCCGGAAGATTAAGGGCGTATCTCATAACTGTTTCTCTAGATGATTCTGGATGAAGCCAGAAGATAAAGCTTCACACCAACTTGAATGTATTAATGAATCCCTTTATCGTACCTGAATACACGCTAGTTGCCAACACATTCTTATGTGCTATGACCCACTTAGGACGCCTACACTGCAGCGCTAGTAGGAAGCATGCAAATTATCAGGCATTGGTTTGGTTGTTGTAAGCCTTTGCAGTCGGAGAAGTTGCAAACGAAAAGAGCAAGACGGACGGGCACACCAGTCTAGTAGGAAGTACAAAAGGAAGGTAGTATACGAGGAGCTGAATTTGAACTTTTTCGATTGTCATCTTTGGTATGAACCAATTGGTGCTCTGAGGGTCAAAATTCTTAGAATCGATAATGATTGGCGTCAAGAACACGAAGCTATAAGTACGTGAAGGTCGCGGGTTCAAACAGTGTTATTTCCGTAATTCTTCAGACAGGATGAAACGAAAATAAGTTTTGGCCGTAGGAACCGTGTCATGTGAGAGAAAAGAAAGTAAATACGAAGCAGAACAGGTCAAGTACTATGGGTAAGGAAATGAACGCTCCCAACACAGCACTCAATCGCTTGATATGTTTACTAGTCAAATTTGGAATGTATTGTTTTATCTAGAAACGGACGGAATCGATTCGGTCGACGGTGATGAGGACCGGAACCTCGTAAAAATAAAAGTATGGCCGGTGTTATGACGGACCTGTAATGGGGTTGTATTTGGAGAAAGACGCCGGGGACGAACGTCCAGACCCTGAGTCGCCGTTCTGAGATGGAGGAACTCCGTGCACGCCGACGGAGCTGGGACCCTGTTGAATAACCGACGTCTGGATGGCGCCGACCGACGTCTCGGATTGCTGGCTCAGCTGGAAGCAAAGGGCGGCGTTAGCGTCGCTGGGCGAGGGGGGTGGAGGCGGGGGCGGGGACCGGGTCAGCGGATCAGACGCTTACGTGGTCGTTGAAGGCCTGGAGGATGTTGGGTTGTTGGCCCTCGCTGAAGGTCTTGATCATGCTTTGTGCCAGTTTGTACTTGCGGTACGCCATTTCTGAGTCCTGGCGCTCGTGTTTGCGTTTGTGGCTGAAGAGCTGGCCGCTGGAGTGCAGGACGTAGTTGCAACCGGTCCGGATGCAGTGGATGTGGTTGCAAACTCGCGAGAAACGACAGCTCTCGAAGGGGCAGTTCTCGTTCTTCATGAACTTCTTGAAGCCGTCCCTGTTGAGCTGTTCGTCCTTGATGTGGTAGGTCTTGTGCTTCTCTGCAAGGGAACGCAACGCACTCGTCAGCGGGTCAGGAGTTCGGTTCGCGACGGGGTTAGCGCGAACGCGACACACTTACCCATGTCGGCCTTGTTCTTGAAGGTGTACTTGCAGTTGTCTCGCCGACAGTGGAAGTGCGTGGTACGTTGTCCGAAGAAGGAGCAATACGCGGCGCCGCACTCCTCCGTGGCCCGGAACCTCTGGAAGCCTTCCTGTATTATGGCGGAGTCCTTGCGGTGGTAGTTGGCGTGCATCTGCACGTCAGAGGTGCTGATGTAGACCTTGTCGCAGCCCTCCTTGATGCAGTGGTAATGCGTCTGCTTGCGGTTGTGGCTGCAGCCGCGGTACCTGTCGGAGCAGTCGTCCATGGGGGAGTACCTCATGAAGCCGTGCTGCAGGGACTCGTCGCGCTTCTTGTGCCACTTGAAGTGCCTTATCATCTCCTCCTTCTTGACGAACACCCTGGAGTTGCAATCGAGGCAGTGGAAGTGCTCCCTGTAGTTGAGGTCCTTGCAGTAGGCGTTGCCGCACTCGACGGCGCTGCCGAAGCGCTTCACGTAGCGCGAGTAGTCGACCGGGACGCCGGGCTTGGCGTTGCCCGCGTCTCTGCTGGGGCTCAGCGGCGACATGCGGTGGCCGTGTCCGTGCCCGTGCCCGTGTCCATGTCCGTGCCCGTGCCCATGTCCGTGCCCGTGACCGTGCCCGTGCCCGACGACCAGGTTCCCTCCTGCGACAATTAAAAAAATACTCGTCACCCCGGCCTTTGTACGCCGCTTTTTTACCTTCCGTGTTGAATTTCACCCTTTCCACGGTTCTGGCAGGGGGGAACGTTCACACATTCGAAATGCTCCGCGGAACCCGCTGCGCCCGACAATAAAATGTCCTTCGTAACCCCTTCTCAAATAACCGAGAAATGAAACTCAAAACCCTATTCAACAGCGCAGCCTAAGTATCACCCCTTCACGGCCTGCTTTTTTGTATTTTACCTCGTTTCAGAATAATTTCCTAATCCCTTCTCCGAGAGAAGCCATGAGCCGTTATAAGAATTCGGAGTTCCCATGAATCTCGTCATGATACCGAGTCAGCTGCTTGTAGCGGATTTTTTTTAACCTACTGGTCACGTCGCCATCATACACCTTACCTACTCTGTGAAATATTTTGCTGCATACAACACCGTAATTAAGATTTTAAGTATGATGATTATGGTATTCAGTAAATAAAAATATTAACAACCTACTTCTTCATAGTCTTGTGTAATTGTTAAAAGTGGAATTACAAAGCAGTTATGTCCGCCATCGTCTGTAGTGTGCACCAAATTATGCCACTTCCGAATGATTCTTTGCTGTTGAACGCTCAGCCAGAAGACGAACGCAGCCTTTACTTAGCGTCCCAAATCGAAATTTTCCTCGTCCTTCCTTTCTGGAAGCGTTATAGGGCCTTTAATGTTATATATAAATAATTTGCCCGTCGGTATCCAGTCCTATACAAAACTCCTCTTCGCGGATGACTACATTATTTATAGGGAAATTAAACATCCAAACGACGTTGATGCTCTTCAGTCAGATTGAGACTAGGTATTTAACAGATCATGGTAAAATAAAATGAAAATAAATGCTTAGCATTACAAAGCTTTACCAAGCAGAAAAATTGTGAGGGTGTAAATTACAAATGTGGTGCTGAATTAAAGAAGTATCAAACCGCTGAAAATAATTGGGTGTAACGTTTCGTAAAGACGTATCATGATACAGTGGCCAGTAAGCTATACAAAGGGTTACAAAGAAAAGCTCCAGGTCGTAGCCTATAGAGCCTATTCTAGGGTATGCGAATGAGCACATTCAGGCAGCGGACAAATTTCAGAAAAAGGCATCGATATAATCTTGTGTCAAATAGAAGGGAACAGGCTAGACTTTGCACACAATCACGATGGTCTCGAGAAACGTGAACATTTTCCTTTTACCTCCGACTTGCTTATCTAAAAGGGATTATTCGTGAAAGATTCGACAGAGGAAACAGCTAAATGATATGGGGAACTTTTTGTTTCTAAATAGATCAAACCGGGCTTGAAAGAGTTTACCTGTAAACCTGCCTGCACTCAGAGTATAACAATTAAAAAAGATTAACTACTTAGGGTAGGGATCAATTGAAAATAATAGGATTGCGACTAAAAATTCAGTAAAGTGAAGCAGAAAATAAAATCATATTGATATTTAAATCTAAAATTCAAGTAATTGCAGTGAAGTTCAGGGAAGAGTGAAAAATTGCACAGAACAATAGGACGCCATTAATAGTTATAAGTATTAACATATATAGCTTATAATGGTAATGGAGCGGTTTATTTTGTTTCCCCCCTTTTTTATATATTTCGTTCTCTCGTTGTATAAGTTTTGTACATTTATTTGATTATATTAAACATTGCCACGGGGGTTTCCCCAATGCAATGCGTAATTTTTACTGATACCAAAATTGATCACATATCGTTCAAAATAACGCGGCAAATTGTTTGTGAAACTAAACAACGAGTCAGTAGCGGTTCATTCCTCAACAAGAATATTTTTCTATATACTCCGGGGAATACGGAAACCAACCTGTAAGTTTCGAGAAACGCGTTTAAGATTCCGGGTAATGGGTGGAGGAATTAGTTACAACTCTCAGCCTTCAACATTTGCGTTTGGTATTCTCATTCGTCTTCTCCCGTTGTGTATCAACATCACCAACGAAGAGCGAAAACTGTCTTCTACAGTTTGTATATAGTTAAATAGCTGTCAGACAGAAAATTTTTACTCTCGTCTGTTCCTTCCTTCATCATTCGCCTGTAATACCAGACACCATCAAAGGTTTCCTAAAATTCCCTCTCACCCGATTCCACATAATGAATAATATTCAATTAAAAAATTCTCCACGTTTAACCTGAGAAACATTCCGAGGTTTTCTTTAAGCGACTACGACCAGCATTCTTTTTGCAATTTCCTTATTTCTGAAATTAATTGAAAACTTTTAAAAGTATTTAAATGGTATACTTTTGTAAAGGTAATCTGTTATTCATTGGGCATTAATTTACAGCTTTATTTTGTCTAACAAATGAAGTTTTTAAAACTATGATCGAATGATATATATTTTATACTCTCGTCAATTACAATACGTTTGTTTACTACTCCATATCAGAATTTTTAGCATATCCAAATATTTTCTTTTACATTCCTAACACATTGAGCTCGTGTACAAATTCTTATATTTTAAAAATTAATTTGATATTATTATTGAGAAATAATGGGACGGAAATATTACATAAATGTTTAATCTTTACAAAATACTTAATAAAACTGGATGAAGTGAAGCGAAAATTAAATCATCGTTTGAAAAGATATTTGGATATGGGAAAATTTTCGTTTCTAAATAGAACAAATCCGGATTGAAAGAGTGTACCTGTAAACGTGCCTGCACACAGAGTATAAAATAATTAAAACAGATTAACTACTTATGATAGGGATAAAAAATACATATTACGTTACGTACATTGTTTCCATCTATAATAAAATTTTAAGTGTAATTGTGGGTAGGATTTACAATAAATAAAAAGACGGCCAAAAAGTCAGCTTTAAATATATCACTATTTATTAACAAAAGCGACGTCGTTTTATTTATTGTAAATTTTAAAGTCAGATAACTATGTTGAGGGTAGGATTGTTTTCTCATTGTTAATGATGGGGAATGTGCCACGGGGAAGAATTATTAATTTTATATGAAGAATAACATTGAAATTACAGGATATTTCTCACAATTACCCTCCCAATTTGTTTTCGACATTTGGTTATGTTGAAGTTATAATTGATAATAAACGAATGTCATTTGTAAATACAGATTGTTTTCTTTCTTACGAGAAACTTTTTTTTTAACAAAAATGTGACCTCGGAATTACCAGGTTTTCCTATTTTAGTGAAATATTGAACAGAAATTATAAGTGCTCGAATTAAATATATCCACGATGAAATTCGCCAGAGTTATTGTTGTCCTGTCGGGTATATTAATTTTTATTTACATCTTAGCACAAAATTTGTCACAATGAGCAACTATAGTTTTGAATTGGTTAAAATTGATTATGTTTTGTTTCCCGTAGAAAAGGAAAGTTGGGAAGCGGCGGTTGAGTTTAGTTTAGTGAAATTCGTTAACTGCAGCGAAGCATAATCCCCCACCGCGATGAACGGATTGCTACACGTATAAAGTGGAATCCTTTAACGTGTAGGTCTGTTGAAGTGGCATGGTGGGACATGAAAAGGGTTGAATAGAAGGCCTTTTTCTTTTCTCCGCAAAGGCTCAAGGTCCTACCATTTAACATATTTCCTTCGGTATAAAAAAAGACATCCGTATCTTCACAGCAATCAAAAAGAATACTGCACCCTCTTTTATAGAATCTTACTAAAAGATTTAATATATAATAGATAAATAGGAGTGCATTTTGTAAAGGTCGTGCACACAGATCATAAAAAAGCGCAGGGCACGGAGGGGGCTCCCCTTCTGCGACCTTTACAAAAGATTGAGTTTTTTTTTTCCAAACGCGGAAAAGGATCCAAGTCCTCTTTGTTTGGGCAATTCAGACACAGGTTTCTCCTATTCTTGTTTCTTTTTTACGTTTGAATTCCGCATTCTTCGGTTATTCCCTTTTAACCCAGTAATATAAAGGGTTAGGAGTGTTTATCCTTCCGGTAGCCCGAGAGGGGCGGCATTGAAAGATGCTCCCTGGAAACGGTCGAGCAGATGTGGCCGCCGAAAGATTTAGCGCGCCGCGTTTCGTATTTTACGTATTTAAAAAAGAAGCCGGTTTATGTGAGCAAGCAGCGAGTGTACGCGGCTATGACGTCACGCCAAGGGAGGTTAGGCTGCAGCTGCACTGGCCGAATACATTCTCTTAAACTGTTTTAAATAAAACCAAATTCCCTCAACCAGATTAGTTTAAAGCGAGCTTTGATTGTTTGAGAGGGAGGGGAGACCGTTTCCTTTATTATACTAAGTGTCCCTTCAACGAGCTGAAACCTCGCCCCACCACCGCACCACGCACTCACGCACTCACGGCCTCCCGGACCGTAAACACTCCTCCAGCTCTTGCTTTTACATTTGTTTTACACGCCCAACATCTTCACGACCCAACGTGGACGGAAGTTTTCATTTACCCGGCGCGGATGCCACACAAATCGAATTCGTTACGCTAATCACGGGAAACGGGTCCGCGGCAATCCAACTATCGATTTGAAATAGTTTCCCGTGTCGCATCTCTTTCAGTTAGGTTGAGTCCAGATGAGGAATAAAATAGTGCTGATTGGACGGTGTCCGGCCACGCAGCTGCGTGTACGAGTACGAGTATATTAAACGCTATCCAGGTGGCGAGAACGCCACATGTTCGATATGTGACGGAAAGAGCTGCAGATGGCTGAAATATTATCTCCCGCTGCAAAGGAGACAAATGACGACTCAATTCTTCTCGTATCGAAAGCTATCAATACATTATTCACATCTCGCATGCATAATTCAGCCGATATCCCTTCCGCATTCGCGATCGGGGAATTGCAAGCCAAGAATCTGTTTATTCATCGAATCCCGCACGTACTTGGCGTTTCGGTGCCAGAGATAGAATAAAAATAGCTAAAAAGTGTCTCGAAGTGGGAAGCGGAAAGGGGCCGGGGGAAAAAGAGAGAAGGGGGGGGGGAGGACCTCCGTGATGTATGAAGTGGAGATTTTCCAATCAAGGGAGGCTTCAAACAGGTTTTCGGTGGCGCGCTAAACTGCCAATTACAATATTAATTAAAACGCGCTTGGTTGAGTGAGGCGAAGATTTCCTCGATGTGGGTCATATGTTCCCGGCGAGACACGGGGTGAAAGCCTTGATTTATATTCGCGGCTCATGCTTCTCTCCGTCAATATTCCACCGACCTTCCCCATTAATTAGTGCTATTCCTATTTTCGGCCTACACTTTACAACTACCGGTGAGCGAGAACGTTCCACATTCGGAACCATAAATAATACTTTCGCCGACAATTTCCCAGAGCTGTTTACGAGACTTTCCTGCGCGTTATTTTTAAATCGAAACGCTAATCTCGAAGCGGAGGAAAAGAGAGTTTCCCCCGCAGCGCGAAAAACGTTTCGCCGCGTAAGACGTATCGTGGCGTTCGACCCAATTTCCAAACACCTGAACAAGTTCGCAGAATAAGCAGACAGTTGCCACGGGCGCAAATATCCCCTTTGTCCGGGAGCTGAGCCACGTCCGAGAGGCCGCGGACGTCCCGCATCCATTCCGAAGAATAAAAATTGAAAGAACAGTTCCAGCGAGGCCGCGGGCGACAGCAAAAAGAGTATCCTTTATTGGAAGCAATTGTCGAGGGAAAGGGGGAGCGGGCTTACCGTTCTTGGGCGAAGGGTCGATGAAGACGTACGCGGAGGGCGGCGTGGGCGTGCTGGGCAGGGGCGACGCCAGCTTCCGCTCCTGCATCGCCGCCAGCGTCAGGATCGTCGCCATGTCCTGCGGCAGCATCACCTGCGAACAACTCTCTCCATTTACATACAATGTGTAAAAAATATTTAAATTATACATTCCGTTAGCTCGTCCTTTTAAACCTATTCCCACGGGAACGAATAAGAATCACGCCGCCGCGCCGTCGACTCGGGACGCGATACTCGGCGCTGTGGGAAGCCACCGGAATTACAAAGACGTGAAATCTGAAATTGAGATTCCCACGTTTGAAATATGCATTCGGTTCTAAATTTTATGTAGAGTACTGCACGCGTGACGTATGTATAAATACTAATCGGTCGTCCGCGAAACCGATCGCCGGACGGCGCCACTTTCGGGCTTTCCGCGGTGACTTGAACGATTTTTCTCCGATTCGATTTGGTTTAGATTCTAGATCGGACTTTAATTATCGTCGGGTACGTCGGAAGAAGAAATGTTTGATTTCTTTATAACGAGCCGGGTGATTAATATTGGAACGAGCGAGCGAGCGAGTGAGCGAGACGGCCGCGACCTTGTTCGCCGGAAACTTAACGAATACGTGGTCGTTCTCTGCAGCAGCGCCTCGCAACTTTCACAAATTCCAGACGCGAGGATTCGCCGAACTTTTGCGGTGTCACATTTCCCGCGAATCAGCACCGAATCACGTTTCCCCTGAAACGCGAGGCTGCGTTATTCTTTATCTCTGTGCGCGGAGAAGATGCTAATGAGGGCGAAGAAGGTCAATAAGTTATACCGTTAGGCGCGGCGGTGCGGCGGAGGAAGGTACTAACCCTGTGGTTGGTGAGCGCAGCCCTCTGGCGGTGCAGGTCGACGGCGGCGGGGGTCTCGGGGGCGGCGGCGGCGGCCTTGTGGGGCGGCGAGAACGGCGTCCTCGGCGGCGTCGGAGGACTCGGCGCCGTCTGCCCCGGCTGCTTCAGCGACAGCGTCTCCAGGATCTTACCTGCGCACGCAAAAGGTCGTTCACCCACACAGCAAACGGCATACGGCATACGGAATACAGATCGATTAGCTGATCCCATCGCTCAATTCGAAATGCTTTATTAGAGCATGCGTAAACGTTCCACACAACAAGTCTTAACATTAAACGCGATCAGATACCTGAGCAGACGTCAAGACTTACTGGAACGAATAACAAGTATTAGTCTTCCTCCAGATTTGGGACTGAGAGCAACAAACGGACCATACAACTACTTCCCTGACTAACTTCCTGACAAACGGTGCTATTTTCACAGTTTGGCCCAACGTTGTGTATCACCCACTGGTGGCGGAGTCGCCATAAATATGTTTGTGGCGGTAATAATGGGATCCGTGGTCGGTTTCAGACATGAAAACAACAACGTGACAAACAGGAAACGACACCAAGTTGAAATCATCATGAATGTATTTGTCCTTAGGAAATATATTCGATGGAGACTACGTCACAGTCACAGAGCCAAACTGTTTCCAACGAAACAGTAGCCAAGATATACTCATACATACTTTCTCTCTCTCTGCCAAGTGAATTCTTTCCTCCTACGCGTTACAAATGTCCCTATCAAGTGGCAGTACTGTTACGATTTCTCGGGTTTTCCTGCTTTAACGTTGTATTACATTCCTTCCAGATTCTCTCCATCTGATATTTATGCATCTACTGATATTAGTTGTTAAGGATCCAGTTATATTATAAGATGTCGTTTCTTACTTGGCTAATGTCATTGTCATCGATATAGTTTTATCTACGGTTTCATCATAGATTTACGATAATCCAATATTCAATTCGTAACAACCGTCTACGACGTCCGAATATAATATTCTTGATGAGAAATGTTTTCTCGTCGCATTGAATTACACTCCTTACGAGACGATTCATCTCATTAAAGATGAAATATTCTTGCTTTTAGAATCGTAATATTAAAAATTTACGACAGAACAGTGATTAATTGTTGACACGTAAAATGTGCACGGGGCGAATCACAATCCACTGCGACTGATCTTGCCAGGCTTGCGATCGTTTATTAAAACGGCGAGCGAGAGTCCTGAGGTCGTGGGAGAAAATTGTGTGGCCATGATTCTCAGAACAAATCCTAGAGTTTTCTATTAAGCGGAAGACACTCACGATGGTTGCACACACACATCATGTCGGAACAGAAAGTAATGTAGAAACGCCTTTGATGTGACTTGTGTAAAGTTTTGCAATGCAAAGGTAAACGCTTGCTTGCAGATCACGACGCCTGGCTAGATTGAATAATAATCCCGCACTAGTTACGTAAAGAATGTCACATAATATGATTGCAAATTATTTGTAGCGTTTGTTGTGAGCCGCCGTCTCGATTTGAAGTTCACACGACAATCTACACGAATTGAATTTGTCCGTCCTGCTCCGAAAGCCGATACGTAGCTCAGCGACACGTACTACGTTTTCCGTCGACAACCGACGTCGAATGTGGTTTTCGTTTCCCGTGGAATTTGAAGGCAGACGATCGGAACCTGGGTCTGTCAGATCCGCAGCATTCGTGCTAAGAAACGGAGAACTTCTCGTAGGAAAGTGCAACCATTAATAACGAAAGACCGGTGTCGGGTCCAGGCGAACGCAAAAAGCAGAATTTTCACGACACTTCGCCACGACAACTGTAGTTACATTACTGCAAATGTTCATTAAAACTCGTAATGAACATCTGAAATGGTTATCAAGTAATAATTTCGGGTTATTAAATGACATGTTTATTTGAAGTAAAGTTTTTAAATAAGCTTGGGAAGCTAAATTTACGAGTAAATATAATAAGAAACAAGCATTATGCTATTTATCAAATATAAACAATCTGTATTATCAGAAGTGAAACCATTAAAAGAAACACTTCAGTTTCTGGGAGTAACAGTAGAAGATTATTTCTGTGTAATTGTGTCACATACGGCGTCGACCTAAATTATATACTCGTAATCTTAGCGTACATATGAGAAAAATAAGATGGAAAATGCAAATAAAGTAGAAGAGTTCCGCAGGCAGTGGCGAATTTAAGCAAATTTGGTTGAAAGAAAACAAAAGGGGGAAGAGATGTGGGTCGATGAGGGGTCGCTTTTTTTGCCCGTATCCGTTCCACCCCAGGCAACAATTTATTAATGCCTACTGACACCGACCTTTCTTGTCACAGGGGAGGAGTTAGGATTTTGGGTGAAAAGTGGGAAAAAATTGAATCGTAACCCTCTTTTCACGGCCGTTTGATTCACAATGGATAATGGGTCAATGAAGCCTGTATTTAGAAGGGGTTGCAGCGCACAGGTAGAGGATTCCTGTTACATAACAAATATTAACCTGCGTCTGTCCACATGAAGTAACGTCCCAATTTCGGTGCATGGGAACCTCACATGGTCGATTTATTCGACTCAATCGTGCGGTTCTGCCGTGAAAGAGGCGACTCAAAGGTGAAACCGTTGGGCCAAAACCCTTGCCCCTTTTACACAACACTCACACCACTCACACTCACACTCATGCTCGAAACAAATTCCCCGTCTCTTCTTCAGTCGCCTTCACAGAAGACGTTCCTTGTTAATTTCAGAAATGGTATGGAACTCTGGACGCTCCGTGCTTTTACGCCCGTAAAAAAGGGAATAATTTATCGCCTGGTCCCTGAAAAGATCTGTTTTATGTCGGTTTGTCATAACCCCCGCCCTTTCATAGATAAGGGAACAGGCTTCTCGGTTCATGGTTCGTAAACGTCTCTATCCGTCGTTAATTCATGTCAACTGCTTGCACTTTTCGTGCGGACTTCAGTAACAAGCTAATCTTCTCCAATTACGGAAAACTTACAACACAAAGCCTTCTTTGCAGAGCCGTACCATATTACACTTAAAATTAAAACATGTCTTATAAGAATTATAATTTCTTAAGTGCACCAACCTGTAATTACAAATAAAATAATATTTAAAACAATATTCCGAGATTTCCATGGTATTATTATTGCACAGAGGGATTAGTTAGCGTACTGGCTTTCGTACTTCTTCCCTTCCTTGAAAGGCATCCACGAAGCCACTTTACCTCGTATACAATGCAAATCTCGGAAAAATTAATAATATAATATACATTTAACATTAGGTTAAATTAACTATATTTTAATAAAATACATAGATAAACACAAACACGAGGAAGGAGTTCCGCTGCCAGCCATCTTGATTTCTTATACAATTTCTGGAATCGTTTAAGCTAAAGATGATCGTTTCTTGTCTCTAAATTATGGAATTCTAATACGATAATTTTTCTAATTTAAAAAATTATTGATTACTATAGCACTACGTTTCAATACTTATTTGTATCTTTTTCAGGCTTTGGTCCGACTGAAAGGAATGTCTTGATGTTTTCTCAATCTGGCTATGAACATTATTTGTAATGGAACATTGTTTTGAATTATAATTATTGTCCGTTAATTGCTCATTAACAGTGATGTTCCGTTGCCGTAGAAACCTAACAGGCAAGTCAGACCACAACCTGATGTGGGTAGCCTACAAATATGAACAGAGACGTTCTGATGTTAGATAAAAATATTTGTTAATGACAAAATGCATCGTATTAATAAAACATTGGTGTTAAAATAAAATATTACGGAATTATGTCCTCACTCTTGAACTTGTACTGGCGATCATTGAATATCTAAAGGACGTTAGGTAAAGTCTTTCACTAATCTATTTTTGTTTATTGTGGTACATTGCAATCTGTCGGAAAGAACTGTATCTTAATTGTGATGAATATCCGAATATCCGAATCTAGTCCCCCCTCCCAAGTTACGAGTCTGTGCGACGTTTCTAAAATCGTACTCCACCTCACCCCGTGGATATCAGTGAAATCATATCAAGTTTCAGCTAAATTAGACATCCAGAAAAAAACAGTAAAAGGTGAATTGTCCAGAGAGAATTGTTCAGAGAGGAATTCACAGACGACTAATGCTTTGCAAACAGGGAGAGTCGTAAAATAAATACAAACAAGTTATTGAAAAATACAGTGCTGCCAATGTAACAGAAAAGTAGGAAACGGTCGTGGGGTGCACAATCATTTTAATTAGCAATGTGACAGAGAGCCCGGGAATAGTTTAGCCACATCCGAAGGAAATTCCTTGCTGACCTTGAGGACACGTCTATTTCTTTTAGAATCCCCCTCTCTGGTCTTTCAAAGGCGTTCCGTCAACGTAACGGGGATGAAAAAAAGAAGATTCGAGCATGGCGAGAGACTGAGGAAACTACAGAATTCGGAGGTATCAGCCTTCTTATAATCACGCGACAAGAAGGATATCGTCTAATCTAAATCTATTAGAAACAGTAAAAAAATTTGCTTACTTTTTAATTAATTTTGCGAGCACCTTAAAAAATAACGTACGAATGACTTCCTGTCGCAAATGGGAATTATCAAAGTAGATACAACAAAATTTTTACCTTCGTACCGCAGGACGCCAATGATTAGTAAAACAAAGATTGTTACGATGTCACGGTGTGATCGTGGGTATTGTAATACTGATGCTCCATTGTGAAAGAGGTAAGAAGTGAAAGCTAAGAAATACAGAAGGAAAACTTTTAATAAGCGTGAAAATACACACTTGACAATGAACGGTCAGGAACGAAGACTCGAAATTGAATATGGAAAAAGACACTTAGAGAAGTGGCAAGAAATGTTGTTCGTCTTCAGTGCGGGTCATTTAAAGAATATTTAGTCTTTCAAGTGTGAATCTGCATAATATATCCAGATTGTTTGTAAAAATAAGTAAAAAATTATTATTTCTAACTAATATTGTAACGTAATATAAATCTCGAGTGCCCTTTCAGAGAAAGAAATGAAATTTTGATCTTTTAAAGTAAAAATTAATAATAAAATTCGTGAAGTTGTTCACGATTGTTGGAGCCAGCCAATGTACAATTGTGAACCGAAAGAACGCGAGCAACCTAAAACATTAGTAACTAACATTGAATCGCGATTTAAAATATTTATATCGGCAAACACGCATAGAGAGGTGGAAACAGTTCTGCACTATTAATAAATGGATTTCAAAAAACCAAACTGATTTGAAAAATAAATTTCAGAATGTAGACGTCTAAACCATAACACGTTTTGGGCGTAATTATGTTTGCGAGGAATTTTTTTTCTGCAATGAAAATAAATAAAATCTTCAGCTGATCGAGGTTAAATGCCGTGGGAGTTGTTGTGTCGTCTATATCAGCGAATATAGACGAATTGGTTGTAATTGCAAAGAAGCATCGCCAAACTTCTTTTTGAAATTTGTTCAAGTTGTTTTTCAGATGAAATTAAAAGTGAGTAAATATTTCGAACCGTTCAATAGATAAGAGGCATTTTAATTAGCATCTGAGAAAAGGCACCGGACGTGACATCTTTGGAGGCCTTAACCTTGGAATAGGATCTTTTTTTTTGGACGAACCAAAAATATATGGGTTTCTTACTTTGTCCGAATTTTAACACACGTCAAATTCATCATCATCATGGTAACCCCTGTGCCTGAATGGATATGAATATGACATAAATGTTCTGATTCTTCCTGTTTTATGTGATTCTCTTTATAGTTTTATAATTTTGTTTGTAAAGAGATAAATAGTGTCTGTCCTTATGCCCATATATTGGCGTGTTCTAAAAGAATGGTTGCTGATCCCTGCTATAGAGTGAAGGCTAAAAAGCTGGAGAATATAAGAATCGAGGAAGGAAGAAGTCCTTACAATGTCATGAGAGGAATTAGGGTGATCTGCGATCGTAGCAGGTAAACGTAAAATGAAGGGTGTAGGTTGTAGCATTGATGCAACCATTAGAAGTCCTCTGAGTGAGCCTTGGTAGTTTTAGTTGCGTTACCGATTGTGGAGGAATATTCTGTTTTGAAGGTAAAAACGGTATCGGTGTTAGTGATCCAGGAAGCGAAGACGAATAAAAATGGGAATATCTCGGCAGTTGGAGGGATAGAAGGTCGCTTCCGGATTGATGAGCTTCCTGCCAGCTGAGGATTTCTGGCTCCCCGCCTCCGCAACCCTTTTCACATCCTCTCTCACAGCTGCCCATCAAAACACACAAATCCCCCCGAACTGTGCGGGCCGGGCATTAACCAGCCCCCTCCCCCCCCGAGGTAAAAAAGCTAAAAGGATGCGCGGTGCTGGGGCTGGGTCTGGGTCTGGTCTGGTCGGGTCGGGTCGGGCTTGACCGTCTCCGCAGTACTTGAGGCAAATTGGATAAGCGCTTCTCCGAGAATCGCGGGAAGCCCCTGCGGCGCCAGTACGGATTCCGAGATCGATGACGGATTCAAAGGCTGCTGACTGATTGGGGGCTAATGAAAATACGCGTCCGTGGCGTATCGGCAGATTCGGGCCCGCGGCGACGCGGTGACAGCTGCGGGTATTAACGCCTCGGGCCGCGTCACTACACAATACACGCGCCCGTCCGGCCCGAGGCTCCGTCCGAATTAGGCGAAAAGCAAAGATTCCGTGCCAATCTCGTCTTCAGCACTCCTCTCCGCCCCGCCCCGCCCCACCCCGC
The DNA here is from genome assembly GCA_034510155.1 of Eucriotettix oculatus. NCBI lineage: Eukaryota > Metazoa > Arthropoda > Insecta > Orthoptera > Tetrigidae > Eucriotettix > Eucriotettix oculatus. Next base: position 23,784,768 of record CM067380.1, on the reverse strand, counting down.
CCCACGCCGCCCCACAACGCCACCGTCACAAAGATCACGGCCACAATATAAGTTTGACGTCACATCCTCGTAGCAAATACCAATAGGGGCAACTCGATAAATTGCTTTAATGGCCGAATTTCGAGATATCGCGGCAGTCCCGGACACATTCGCTAGTAATTATCCATCTGTCTGATCGAACGGCTCGATTGACAGATAATTAATAAGAACTGTTACCGCGACCTACTCGTACGTAACTCTGTCCCATGTATGGCGAGTTTAATGAATAATCGCAACGCGTAAGACAGTGGTCTCTTTATACTTTCTGGTATTAATTTATCCGGGCCTAAAATTGACGAGAGTCTGTAGCGGGGAAGATACTAAATAAAAATTAGGGAACGAAAAAGAAGTAACCGGAATTTCGTAACCGCACCGTTTTTGTCTACTGTCAACGATGAAAATAGGCACAAACAGACTCGACACGTTATATTTTTGTTCCAGCATAGAAATAAGTAAATATTCCGTTAAATTGAAACAAATAGTAAAGGGTAATAAAACTCTCGCGTAACAACAGTACTTTGCCGCTGCGGTCTTATGTCACGTCGGAGGTGACAAGTTGGAAACTCAACGTCTGTAAAATGTGGGTCCGATTGCCGTGTTAGTTAAGCATCAGCAAAGGAGCAATTAACATCTCCAGCTTATTGCAGGCAACTTTTAATATATAAGTAAAGAAAATGGTACAAATTATGATAGTGATAGGGAATGTTTTGAAATCGAATCTCAAAGTGATTTTGATTCTAGTGTAGAAACTAGAAGTCATATCTTATTACGTCATGGGAAAAGAAGCGTTATATGGTCTCTCTAGTAGGATTCCTTTTACGAATATCAATTTTTGGGAAAGTTCAGACGCCTATAGAGTATTTTCAGAAAATTCGGACAGACTCATAACGCAAAGAAATTTATATGCGAACGAGCAAATTGCAAAGAAAGAATCATCTGCCAGATCAATTTGGCAAGGAAATATTTGCTTTTTTGGTGTTATTTTGAATATGAGTACAGTCTGTTTTAAGTGATTTTGAAGAGAATATATTTTACTCACTTCAATCCATTGACATTCAAATACGAACTTTAATAGCTGTCCTATAACAAAATTGTAAATGTCAAAAAACGTCTGGAGTATATTGAACACAAAACTTTTTCCCAGGAAAAGAATATGAGTGGCCAAAGCTGTTAGTGACTCTCAAAAGAAGATTCAATGCAACCAAAAAGCTTTCTTTCATGTTGGACATTGTTTAAGAAAATATAAAATGTTAGAAGATTATAAATAATTATTTGAACGTCGTATATTCGAAATGCTTCTCCAAAAAATAAACATTTTCTAACAAAAGTATTATTCTTATAATACAGAACACTTTGGCATGGTGAGAATAGTGTATCAAAAGCTAGGGTCCTAGAAGAGCCAAATAAAATGGAATCTAGAAGAGTAGAAATAAGAAGCGAGATTTAGAAGGAATAAATAGTCTTAATTGACAAATGGGTTAAATTATCAGAACTTTTTTTGTCGTGCAAGTCCAGGAATTATCGTAGGACAAGAGAATGAAACTTGTATTCCGACTGATTAGTATAAAAACGGAAATTAACGATTTAAGTAATTTTGTACAATATTTCACTTTGAGAGTGTTTAACGTCCACGACAAAGCCTTGTTTAAATTCACGCCCGACGGACGAGTCCTACATAAATTGTTAATTATGCAAACCTGTCTCAAGTTTGTTTCGCTTGATTTAAGCGAGACGCAGGCTTCTAGATGCAGTTAGCGTCGATTAACGGAATTACGGACTGGAGGATGACGATTATGAGGTCCGTGTGCAATGAATAAACGGCTCATTGTGCAATGTACGATTCCGAGAGCGGTGAATGGCAAACACCTCGTCGTGAGTGATCGGGTAACTTCTAGGTTTCCGTTGGCATCGTATTAAAGTCGAGCACGACGAGATTAGTATTCCAAACGAGCAAGTTCGTGAAAATATCAGGAAGTTTCGATGCGGATCACGGCCGTCATCTTCGCCAAAGTTAGTAGCGGTCTTGTATAGAATTTATCATGGAAAAATCGTCGCTCAAGGTGTGGGGATGGGATGGGATCGCTTTCATTTGAGCCCGCGACGATCTTCGCCGGGATTCAAACACGCGCCCGCTCTATTCCAGATGCAAAACGAGTCACGCGAGCGTCGACGTATCCCAGCTTTGATCTCTGTCCTATTTTAACGTTTAAGCGGACTGTACATTATTCCTTTCTATTCTGGTTGCCATGGAGATTTTGGCTGTTTTTTCCTACGCACTTTAGTAGTATCATTAATCATGAGCGGAGTAACAAATGGAGGTGGCAAGGCGGCGCGCCTCGATGCGGAGCTGCGATACACCGCTCATTTTATAATGGCGAAAATTTCCCCAAATAATCAATTAGATCGGGGAACCCGTGTCGCACTGTATTTTCTCGCAGACATCCGCAGAACGATGACGGGTGTTTGCATATCGAACAGGTTTCCGGTATTAAAAAGTGTTCGGAATGTTTCGTCGCGGCGCGGCGGCCGTGCGCGAGGCTGTGTGTGTGTGTGTGTGTGAGTGAGGGGGGGGGGTGAGGGGGGGCGATACAAAGGAAACTAGGTCCTGAGAAATGAGCGCGCATTTATTTTTCGAGGTTAATTTCAAGATGGCGGCGGGGTTCCTCGTGGCGCCGGCTTCCCGCTGGTCGCGGCCAGATTAAGGAGGCGTCCGTACTGACCCGAGGAGAAGTTGGCGATGGGCACGCTCTTGGTGATGGTCTCGGCCATGTCGGCGCCGCTCAGCCCGTAGATGCCGAGCAGCTCCTTCATGGTGTTCTCCGCGTACTCCTTCATGGCGGAGGCGTCGGCGCCGGGTTGCGGGAACGCGTCGCCGTGGTGGAAGAAAGCGGCTTCCGGGGCGCCGCCGGAGTCGCTGTTGGTGTCGCTGAAGGTGGCGCCCCTCGAGAAGCTGAGGTCCATGGGCGCCAGCGCCGCCGCGTGGTGCAGCCGTCGTTGAGGCGCCGTCGTCGGCTTCCGGCGTCGCCTCACCGCCTCCGGCGCCTCCACCGCCTCCACGTCCAGGTCCAGGTCCTCGCTGTCCGACGCCGCCGTCGCCGCCGCGGGCTGAGCGTCGCTGTTCTCCTTGCCCGCGTACAGGATGTTCCGCGGCTTGAAGTTCTTCCTCTTGTTCCGCTTGGGCTCGGGCTGTTGCGGGGGCAGGTCGTCCTCGTCGCTGTCAGACTCGGTCACGTCGTCGTCGTCGAAGTGCTCCATGGCGTGGGGGTAGTCTTCCTGCATCAGGGGCGCTGCATCTGCGGAACAAAGTTGTCGGTGAGGCCGCCTCGCCGTCCTGGCAAGAAACGCGCGTGCCTCACTGCAAATGTTAGCGGCGCTCGCGGGTCACCAGCTATTCATAGTGACTTACTTGCAGAGCACAGGTACGGAGCCGAGGACGTGAGCGTCGACATCGCCTCAGAGCATAGCGCGCATCCTGCAACAACCAACACCATCCATCATTCATATACACAAATCACCAAAAATTGGTTTCAGAAATACGTATAAGAACGTTTTGGTTCTGTCCCATTTGCAATCAGTTTCAAATCAGGTAACATAGCAGGCAGGTTGCGAATAATCTTGTCCCGGTCATACTACCATTTATCGCATACATTTTATTTTAAAATATCTAATACAAATCAAGACCACGCACCAACACAAGAAAAACGATACCAAAATAAATACTTTACTGAATTTGAGGACAACATGTCAACTATAGGGTTTTTCAATAAGGGCGGGTCAACGTTGGAATGAAACAAGCTGTGTGTGAGGTATTAACGAAATTCTGTTTTTAATTGCAAGGGTATATATAATTAAAAAATTCGTTAATACCTCACACAAAGTTTCCTTTATTCTATTTCAACATCGACCCGACCTTATTGAAAAGCCGTATAATGCTAAGCTAAGATTTACTTGAAACCCTTTCAAATGCAAATTTTCTAAATTTTACAAAACTTGTATTGTTCTTTATATTATTAATGTAAAATTTAGAATGTCTTTTTAATTGAATTTTATTATGAATACAGGTACGTGAATTTTGATTGGCTTTTAGTCCGACATTGGCCTATTCATATATCATTCTACTTGTAATGGGCTAGAACATGAAGAAGGAGGCTGGGTATACATCTACGAACAAGCTCTAGATGAAGAAAACCTTGTGGAATTTTTTTTATTACTTTGTAGAGCAGTGGTTAGATAACCCATTAGTGACACACATTTTATGAAACCGCTACGATAGACGCCACAGAAGTAATAATGCCGTTGAATGATAGAAGGTTGGAAGACCCAGTACGACGACAGTTTAAAATTGGAAGCTGGGAAATCAAGTGAGTTAAGAATGGAACCGAATTTAGTTGGAGTAAAAGGGAAGAAGAAATACCGTGGAGTTAGTTGGGGAAATATGACGGGGACTGTGATGTTGGAAAGCTTTTAAGGTCAATGCTTATGTACTGTAATTATATACATAAACTGCTTTATGTTCTGTAAGTGGACTAAATACTTAGTCACAAATTAATAATCAATAGTAAAGAGTCGATTTTAAGAGCCTCTTAAGCAATATGACCTTGCTTTTCTGTGCAGAAGAGTAGTATTATCAACTAGCGAGAGCAGCCGTAATATAATTTCATTAAAATTAATTCTAAAATTTACGTTAATAATATAAACAACAATAGAAGTATGGTCAAATATAAAATATCTACACGTTTCGACTCCCGCCCTCTGTTCAACTCCCTGAATCCAAATTTCTGAATACGTAAAGGGGCGCCCATACCGATCTTGAATAATTGCAACTCATGATTATAGTCATGAAGATAGATCGAATTAGTTTCTCCATGGATGCATGAGGTATTGAACTACGTTAAAAACATAGATAGACTAGCAACTATTAATTCAAATGACTTATTTGGCTTCCATACACATACCATACAGTTAAAAATAATCTGTGAACATTTCAGTAACGGTTTCCGAGAAAAATGTACCTATTTTAACATTGGCAAGACCACTTAAAATTTTTTACTGATTATATTATCGGTATTTACTATTAATTAGTATAATGTAAAAGACCTCTAATTATTACAAAAAAGTGCAGTACTCAGTTAAGTCAGAAATTCTTTTTATTAAAGATTTAATTACTCTTTCGTCTCATACGTGAAAATAAAAAAATTCACATAGAGTCAACCCTTATTTTAAGATCTACAGACAACGAACAAATTAAATAAACGTTAGACTTACACGAATTTTTTATTATTTTTATTTTCCTCTTCATATTTCAGAAGTAATAATTATCACAGAGAAACACTCACGTTTGTTATATAGTTATCCCTCAACAAAGTCTTGTGAATAAGTACGAGTAATTAATCAGTTAAACGGAAATGAGACAGAACTTTAATTTCCAAAACTTGATGTAATCCTGTTTCATTTAGGCCTAAAAATGTTTACCGTTTTCTGATTCGAAACTAAATCTCTTAATGTGGTCACACAGAGATTAAGAAAAAAACTGCGCCCGCTCTTGTGTTGTGCATTATTTTATTACTTGTCAGAGAGGTGAAAACTGTGATGACAATGCCGGATGCTCGACATGATTTCATTCCTTGAGGGTTTGATAATACAATGAAACGGAAATTGTGATAAATTTCAATTGTTTCAATTTCAAAATAATTGTTACAAAGAAATAGGAGGATATCCAATAGGATCTTCATCATCAGCTGCTTTCTTTCAATGAACTCATTATGAGAGGTCTTGAAACTAAACCTATAAATAAATGAAAAAGCCAACTTGCTGTTTCTTGGGATTTGTAAACTTTCGGTTTGATGCGACAAAATTTGGACTAGTTCTGTTTGCATTAATGATCCTATTAATATAAAAGTACTAGCTCGCTGCCCGGCGTTGCCTGGGAATTAATTTACCCCCATCACGGAAAACGCGCAAATGAACGCTGGAAATAAAATGTTTTATTTAGGATATTAGATAGAATACGGTTGATTGTACATGTGTATAAATCGTAATTCAAACAATGCGACTTCCACATTTGCTCATAATATTTCAAATACATTTCATTGTCGAATTAATCGACAAATGATTCACTCAATACGCACGCAATATACACGGAATATATCAGAACTTGGCGATCCGAAATCGAAATGTCAAAACAATCCCAAGCTACGACGCAATGAACTCGCGCAGATATTCGAACGTTCAGGCTGAAAATTTGGATTATAAGCTTTTTTTATGTGAGAAATAAAAAAATTAAAAAATTGGTTTCGACAACAAAGTCACCTACTAGGTCCAACTATACCTAAGAACATTCCAGGTGACCTCATGAATACAAACACGAAATTTCATCAAGCCGTTTAGAAGGTGGAAAATTACGAACATGTGTACACCTGAATTTTGTATACAAAAATTTTAATTCTTGCCGGAAATTTAAGTTTTCCAATAGTTTGTTTTGTATTATGCTGTAGGCCTATTAGATTGCATATGCTTGGAATGAGAAAATATAGTTTTTGTTTTTGCTCCGCGGTCTTTCCAATAATTATATCTTAAGCTGCAAATGTCTACTAACTGTCTGCTGTCAAGATAATACGATTCATAATACGTGACATTCTGAAGCCGACAGTTGTAAATATTGTCTGGTTTGCTTATCCCGAAAACGTTTTCTTTTAAAAAATATTTTGGTTGGATGGAAGAAAATTATAGACGATATACGAAAAACGTATTATACTTTAGAGATCCATCTCAATGCAGACACTAATCTGAACCAGGAATCTTAATAATATTGTCAGCATTAGTTACAGAATTGAATATTTGGCTAAATACAACCAAGTATAAAAGTACATTGCAGATCTCATCAGGCGCATAAAAACTTCGGAAATTAAGTTCATGAGGCTGCAATGTCAGACAACACGTTTTTATTTCAAAATTTTCTGTAGTCCGTCCGTATTGGGCCAAATTTTCAATTCACTTATCAATTTAATTGACGCGAAAAAATCTACTACCTTTAAAAAATTAAATTAAAATCAAAGCTAATGAGTAAATACGTTTAAAATTATACCAATAATTTAAAAAGAATTTTGATTCTCTATTATTATGAAAATTTTATCAATCAATGTAATAAAATTGTTAATTGTTAAATTTCGAATTTTAGTACAGTTAAGACAATAGCAGAAGCATGTTAGAAACATCATTAAAAAGCTTTGATTTAATAGTTGTACCATTTAAAAAAAATACACTATAAACTTAGGGATTGTTTGATAATGTTGCTTTTAAATCTTCTAATAATTTAAATTTAGTCAAAAATATTATTGATATAATTAACTTTTCAGACAAACATAATGTTATATACAAACTTAACTGTTTATACTGTAAATATTGTTACATAGGCCAAATCAAACATGATCTAAAACTGCTATCAATCAACACAAAAATGATTTGATCTAGCGTTCAAAATTATTTTTTTCATGTCAAAACATATTTATTTAAATAATCATAAATATTATCGGCTAAATGTCACAATGTTAGCTGCTGAATGTATTTATTATTTTGTAATGAAGAGTGAAATGATACACTCTAGATCCTATAATTCCGCCATTAATGTGAATAATTATGCCTACATTGTAATAAATATATATTCCTTATTATTATGAACTGTTATATCATTCAATGTAATAAATTCTTCCATGTTTCATTTCTGAATGCCAATAATACGCTTAACAGCTGAACGTTTATAAGTGATTTCGGCCGCCATGTTTGTGCGCTGAGTACATTCAAATTTCTATCAGTTCTTATCTCTTCAATTTGCTAGTAATGTTTCCTATAATTTTACTATGCATGTCATATTTGTGAATTCCGGTTTTGTTTGTAATTTTATATCTACAGTAATTGATTATTGCAGCTGAAAAGGTTCGAATGAAAGGAAGACAACGTCGTGATGTAAAGTTTTTAAAATAAATTTAATTTAATTTCTTACCAACCGGGCTGTTTACTCATTCGTTTTCAAGAAAGTAATATGAATATCGATATTAAAAGTTATGTTTCTCATTATGTAAAATATTGTCTCTCTCATCTATGAGACTATTTATTCTCCTTTTGTTTCACTATTTTAATTTTTTCTCCGTTACAATGATCTGTCTTCAATTGTATTTTCTGTATTGTTTTCTGGTGTGTGTGTCATCTCTCTTTCTCATTGATGTATTTTCACCATCTTGTTGAATTTTATTATGTATGTAATGGGTTTGTCCTATTTCACCAGACGAGGACTAATGGAATCAATAAATCTAAATCTAAAAAACATCAAACGTGCTTGATGGCACACTAATTACGTACAATTGAAATTATCGCAAGAGTAATGTCTTATTGTCACCGAACAATATTACTTTGCATATACAAGGCAGTTAAAATACCAGAGTGCTTTTCAAACTACCCTGTTATTTGAAAGTGATATTTTTGAAGGTAAACAGTGCTGGATTGAATCTTAATACGTATTCATATTCATAAGAGATGTAAAAGAGCTATTCTCTGACCGCATTCTGCAACTCAAAACCCTAGTGATAATAGGTCTACGGGTCTCATTAAAATAATTTGTACTTGTCGATGGTGAGTTCTGTTCGGCCGTGGTTTCTGCATTCTTACTCGTCTCGTACCTACGCAATGCAAGCACCCGGGCTTAGCGTTTCATAACGCACGAGTACATCCAATATGGTGGCTGCAAAACGTGATTCGAACTGTAATTGCTTTCCACGGTTTCTCCTTTCGGAAAGCGTGCGTTAGGAATACGAAAATTTTTTGTGTGCTCCCATTTGAAGAGCCCCTTCGTGGGCCAACCCTTCCGTTCCCAATTACGCGTGTCGTAAGCTGTCTCGACGTGCGTTTGACAAATCTGGTCTGGTGAGCCCAGACAGGGCAGCTTCGCGATACCATCAAGGAACAATGACACGCGAATTATGCAAATACACTTCGGTTGCTATATCTCCACAAACTGGTCACGGAAAATCACACAATTAGGCCGAATTCAAGTCACGTTGTTGGTATCGTAATCAGTAGCTTGCTGCGTAAGCTTGGCCAATGCTCACTCACTCATACAGGACCACGCCAGGCCAGCTTCCACTCCTCATAAATGAGGACAACGCACGAAAACGCGCCCGAGGGAATGGAAGGACTTCTCGCATTAGGACACGCCCAACGAGCCAACGATTCTCAAATCTCAACGACATTTCCTTCGTCGCTTTTCCTCAAGATCACACTTTTGTTGATCTCCTCATCAATTAAATCTGCCCAAAGTCAAGAATCAGGTCTAGTCGTATAAATTCGAAATTTAACCTCTACCTCGTCCATACACTGGAATGAAATCTACGATCCATATAAAAAACAGTAGTTTTCTTTAATTGTTACTAATTTTCGTCTTTGCCTTTCGGACTTCATCAGGTCAGGATATTCGTTACAATAAATTTTACAAAAATTTATAAAATTTTAAGGAACAATATTTTGATAAAAATTAATCAATAAATGAGTTAAATCAGCCTCTTTGTCAGTTTTCCAAATTAAGTATTAAACATTTACAACGTTTCATCTGTCATTGAGACTTCTTCAGGTAAATTTAGCTGTACATGGAACCTCACTCCATCTTAAATGAGAGACGAAATGTTGTAATGTTTAAAATTTAAATTTAAAAAACTGACAAAGGTACTGATTTAACTCATTTATTGTATATTTAATTGTCAGATACAAATATTTAAAAATTAATCAAATTTCCTGTTTCTTAATAAATTTAGATATAATTAATATATAATATTAATTTCAAATTTGAAGTATGTAACTAAAAATTAAACGAAAAATTTATATTTTGTATTTTTATATTTTTAAATACATACTTCAAAACCGCAAAGAAAATCGTTTATTTTAAATAAATTATTTATGAAACTGGAAATTTCAACAGTTTTTTATTATTAAAAGATATATCAGACCTTTAATTTAATTAATAGCAACATATCAGCATACTTTCATAAATTTAAAACAAAGTCTTTGAAAGCATATATTGTTTTGTTATATATAGCTTAAGTTGTTATTATTTCTACGAAATATTGTCCCTTTAAATTGTCTGCATTTTTGTTGTCAGTAACCTGCTCACATGAAGTTCCAAAGGCAATGATTGTCTGTGAATTGGTTGGTTTAATTTGTCTTCGCATAATTTACTTAAAAAACCAGACGTTAAGTGAATAAAAATATCCCGTACAGTTCATGCAGAATTTAAAATTACGTACTTCTACGACTATCTTTTAGGAGTAAAATCAGAATGAAACCTTATTTGATACAAGTGAAGGAGGATGTTGAGTGTTCAGGAGGTCTTTGATGTTTAGACTGAATAATTGAATATGTACTGAAATAAAAATCCTGGGACAAGCTCTAATAATTTAACTTGTTGAAGCTTCCGACTCTACCCGGGAGCCAGATTCATCTATAATGTATACAAAAATATATTTTTAATAGAAAACTACGGATCCACACTATTACATTATATTTTATATTATCATGAGCATAATCGAACATTATTAGATAGCTTAAATTACAACTATTCATTCATTTTTATGAAATATTGATTGAATTCGTCAGTTTTTGATATCATTGAGATTGTAATTCGTTGTAGCTGCTAACAAGTTACATCAAAGAAATAGGTTATTACATGTATACATTTTCCTGTCTTTCAAATTAGTTTTTAATTCCGAAATATTTTCGTCTATCTCACTTCTATTCAGTATTGCAAATTATTACTATTTAAATTAATAAATAATTCTTCAGTAGCTGTCAGTTAAATTTTATGAAAAATTGAATCATTATCAAAATGAAATAGTTTTTAACATGTTCGGAAAATGATGTATTAAACTTTATATGACTCCGAATAGTCGAAAGCTTCTTTAAGTAAAACAAATAAATTATTAGAGACTGACTCGGATGTTTTCATATTTAATTAAATTGGATAGTTTGTTTTCAAGTCTTTGTACAGGGAAGTACAAATACTTCAAAACTGGTGGAAGTTGGATGATTGTAATTGCTAATAAATGTTTAAATTCCTATTAAATGGACTTATTTTACGTAGCCAGTGACCTAGAATTTTTCTGGAACAATTTTGTCGCTTCAGCGTCGTGTTTCCGTATTCATTTCCTGCTTTACTGATGGAACAATGATTTCAATAATTCTTCCACTATCACAGGATTTTCAAATATATATTCGAGCAGACTCTAAATCACCGCTAATTAAAAAGATTCCGAAAAATCTTTTCGATCTAAGGCATAAAAGTATCTGGCAGGCGCGGAAATAGAAATCACAATCCGACGACGAGTGAAAGCGAAGAAGGATTTTGTCAGCTGCAAGGGCGAAAATTTAGGAGGCACAATTAAGGATGTACAGGGAACTGATGCTGTGATGCACTGCAGAAGACCGAGTTCGGAGGGACCGATATCTGACTTCAGAAAGGAAAGTAAGATTGCCAAGAGAAATAATAGTAATGGACAAAAAAGAGGGTATTAATACGATAAAAAAGGAGTGCAGGCGGGAATGGAACACAGATGGCATACAATAATTACAAGAGCCAAGTGTCAAGTTTGTGAACACTGCTAAGCTAAACGAGTTTGTTCAAATACTTATACTCTGGAAAATAATTACATAGCGTTTATAGAAAAGAATTTCAAGGTACTGATATGGAAATTTTGGCCCAAATTACAAAGTTTTAATGGTCGGCATGTTTCTTTTTTTTAAATTCAGGCTGTTTTCAAAAAGAGGTATATTTATAGGCAACACACACATATCAAGTAAATAATTCATATATTAATAGAAACAATAAATATTATCGTGTGTGTAAGTCAATTAATCGTGCAAGGGAAGAAACAGGACAACTCGAAACATTTTGGCCTGAGAATTTAATATCCTCAAAGATGTAATATTTGGAATTCAGTTATCATGGGAACTATATGAAAATGATGTACAGGAAAATTATTTCAACATTTTTGTCTAATTTAGGAATTCACGCCGTTGTAGAAAATCGATTTTCATATAGACGTAGTACTGATTGAAATAAAATAACGCCATCTCAGATAATTTCAGTTACTTCATCATGGTTAATTATTTTAAAATTCACAGAAGCTTTTTCTGTAACTGGAAATAAGATGCTTAAACTCAAATTTCATTTCTACATCAATTGAAAATATAATTTATAACTTCATCTACTTTTCTACGGCAGCAAAGTGTGCGGATAGCTGGGCATTTCTAGTACATAAATAAAAAATACATAGGTTGTTCTGGGAAGTTAGAGAGATCCTGCCTCAGAAATTGTATTAAATATGGGCGAATAAGAATACACTTAAAGAATTAAGTTTTTTTATGATGATAAAAACCATAGATTTTAAAATGACGTTATATTATTCTATGTTTAAATTTGGATCACCTTTTTATTCGTGGCCGAGGTGAGAAATCTGCAATATTTTTTGTTCCACAAACGCGTAGTAGAGTATGGGCCTGTCAAGGAGGCAACTGCAACATTTATGATGCCGTTGACGAATAAGGGGAAACAGAAACCTAGGAATTCGTGTTTTTTCAAGGATATCTGTCATTATTGTTTCCACGACTGTCACGGCACAGTGCCAAAATACGGAACGTAGTGTTTGGACTTGTGATAATCGTTGCGAAGTTAGATTTGAGTCGTGCGAATCAGTTCCGACTTCTTTCCTAATCTCTATTACTAGAGAGTTTCGGCATACAATGTCGTACGATAAAAAATGCTTCTCTGAAAGGTCATTCGAGGCTGTACATGTGACGATCATGTCTTCCCTAGCGGAATGGTTCCTTCACAAATAAAAGTCCGACGTCGGTTCCTCGCGTCAACATGTGTCGCCGTCTCAAGACAAGCTGTTGATAGCGCAGCTGCATAACAAAGATTTTACACAAACCTGTTTTAAATTACGGACTTCTGTTCTGTAGGGGAAGGGGGGAAAAGGAAATTTCAAGTAGACCAGCGGACTAAATTCTATCTAATATGGTTCGTGGAGATTATGAGATACACACGTTGGAAGATAACCACCTGGAACGTCTTCGGATTTCGAGACAAGTTCGGTCCAGATTTGTCCGAACGAAAGCTTCGAGCTGGCAACGACAAATCTTGGAAAGTGAGTCGATGTGTGAGAAAGTGATACGTTAAGGTGTTCTCCAGTTGGAGGCTCCAGTGTCACGTTTCCAACTGTCATCAATAGCAGCGAGCGCTGCTCCCACAAAACAGGTACAGCTCGCACATAAATCAGTGTCTATCTGCGAATTTTTAGGAAGCTTAATTAGAGACGCGAATGGCAGTTATTTTCTGGCCGGGCGAGATAACGCCTATAAAAATCCCGATTGGACTCGAAATTCGCGCGAGGATCAAAGGTTACACGCGTTTATTTTTTAGCTCATCAGCAATGAGGTCGATCACTGCAAAAAGAAATAGAGTCACACGGAGAAAAGTCCACGAAAGAGAAGACATGCTTTACAAAACACCGATCGGGGATGGCGCCTGAAATATCTGCTTTAAAGCCGATCTTTAATTCCCTCACACTCGGACATTATCACGAATATTGGTTCAATTTATCAAGCAGGCCCCCGAACGAGTTTCGTAAAGACTTTTGCGGCACGGGGGACCCTTAATATTTCCCGGACGCGATTTAATTGGCAAACGTGTCCGCAATGGCGCTTATTTGTAAAGAATTCCTTGTCATTAGAAGGGCGATCGCTTTTCGGACGACGCGAGGTCTGAGGCCGCTCGTTATACAAAACGGATACCCGATTGTTCATACATCACGGCGAATTCAAAAAGAATTACCGGACCGTGCAACTTTCTTTTTGACATATAGAAAATTAGAAGCTGCGCCTCGAAGATACAAAAGGACACTTTGATTTATTATCTAGATATTTACCATGCACGCGAAATGCTGAATTGTCATTTAAAGTGTGTGAATTCGGGACATCGCTAATGGATTGTGTTCAGTCGACTACGAGAAAAAATCATCTGGCGCATAGAAAATGAAAAGGAGAGGGGACAATGCCGGGCCGTGATTAGCTTAGGAAATCGATCTGCCCCCAGAGAAATGGACAAAATACAAATAAAACTCGCCTAGACAAAGAATTGACCAGTATATGCAAAGCGTGGACCCCTTTAATACATTATTTGCATCTGACAAGGGCACGATTGCGCATGGGGGAAACAGATCATTCGGAGAGGGGGGAGTAGAGGGGAACTGCTTTTCAGCTTCTTTTTTGTTTTATGAAACACAAAACGACTGGCACGACCATTAATTTTCGAGTGAAAAAAAAGAAAGTAAATAATCCAGAAAGGGTTAAAAGAGACAATGAGAAAAGACGAATAGGGAACGAATAAGGAGCGGCGAAGAGGGGAACGAATGGGAGGGGGCATTCTAAAAATTAAAATATTCGTAACAGCCGGATGATATATGTGCTACGACGGGGTAGCCACGAAATGGGAAACAGTTCGGGGCGCATTTGCATATGACGGGACCGGCACAATAATCTTAACAAAACGGATAAGTTGGAGGCATGGCGGCCCAAGCTCGACCCGGTCCGGCGAGCCTCGAAACTTCACGCAGCATTGGCAAATGATAAAAGGAATACTTGGACGCTTTTTAAATGTTTTCTCTTCTTTTCGTCGGTTCCCACTAAGGAGAGTGACAATCGCAGGTGTGCCCCTCGATTCATTTAATAAGTCGGAATCTTTGTTGCCGCGGATTTGGGAGGAGGAGAATGTTTCATAAGGAAGAGAGGGTATTTATAAAACGGAAGAAAGGCCGCATCGCCGTGGTGTCGACGTCTGGAAATTACGTTTCAAATCCGATATCTCGCGTTCCACATCGAAAGAAAAATGAGCCAACTTCATGCCGGCTTAAAACTCCGTAGTCAAATAAATTACATTTTGTAATTGTCTTTGTTGGAAGGGCGGGGTAAAGCCGAAGGGGAGGGGGAGCAGACTTATGTTAAGGTCACATATTTCCACTAACCCGCGAGCATAAAAAATGAATACAATCATGCAACCGGAGGCTTACATTAATTACATCGATTAGTCATGTCTGGTTCGTGAATCACGCTTTTTTACTTCCGAAAAATACCTGGCGATAGATGCGATAATTATACAGCAAAATAAAAGATGTTATTATTTTTATGTTTTATTTATTTATGTTTTTCGAAATGAGGAATAGGTTGTTTATTGGCACTGGAGTGGGAGCTCGTTAAAGCCTGATTGTTTTGTGTGTTGCCATGGGCGAACCGTTTTTATAATGAACGTTATAATTAGATAATACAGAAAAGGCGATATTTAATCTGGACTTAAAGAACACTCGCTTTCTGAGATCTCATCCGTCAGAAGCCGCGCTCCGAGCTCTGGGCGAACCAAGTGTCTGCGGCTTATCGTTTCTAAAAATGACAAATCTTAATTAGCGGCCATTGTTAAGAGAAATGCGTGTGTTGTGTGTTTGGGGACTGGCTACGTTTATTGCGATCCTTTGCCGAGGGTCTGCAGGGCCCCTCAAACTTTAACTTCAGAATTGAAGAACAGGTCTCATTCATTATTCATATCTGCTATACATCTCCAAAGCGCTCTCCACAACATGATTGGAAAACGACTCCATTTTCTTACATTCCCAACATACCGTAACGTTAAAAAAACACAAACGTATTTCCTGTTGAGAATTTCTCTGCCTTACGTTACTGATACCAACATTGAGAAGAGTAATTTCGTGTGGGAAGATTGATGTTCGGGACTAATTGCACCCAAGTGAATGATGGGTAAAAAATGCGCTCATCAGAAAACGGACTACCTTAACTTAACCACACAGTCTTGGGCGAAATTTATATTCCCTGAATATGACGGAAGTCAGTTGCACTATACTAAACCGTTTAACAATGAAAATAAGCTCTTATAACACATTCCGATTGTATTAATTTTTGACGTGACCGTGACAAATGTTTATAAACGGCAATTTAAAGGAATTATTAATTAGAATTAAATTAAGGAAACGTACACACTTTTCCTTACACTGTAAAGAATCATCCCCCTCCCCTTGGTTTTTAAAAGCTGTACAATTGCTATATATTGTGAATTACGAACAAAGCTTATTAACAGGAGGCAAAATTCGTAAATACCTTTTTAATTGCCCCTTAATGAGTCAAGCGGCTTATCGGATGAAAATAATGTGGTTTAATTTTTCTCCTTTCACCTTTGTAGTGAAGAAGTCCCTTGTAAATATCACGATACAGACTAATTATAAATTTATAAGGGAACCGAACAGAGTAGCATCTCCAATAAATATGAGACTAAGCGAACGTGAAAATGATATGATTTTATTACAATAAATTAGTACGTCTGTTGATTGGTGGAGAAAACGTCTACAATTTAATAAAACTTTTGTCTGTTTCTTTGGCCATTGTTTTATCAAAAAATGCTTTCATTATTTGATATAATGTAGTATAATGAGAAATACGCTAGTTTTAAAGACAATCGCAAGGCTCATTCGTTGTTATGTATTACATTATGTGAAGGCATTCTTTTGTGTAAGATAGGCCTGTTTGTGTTTCTTTCTGAAATGGAAAAATGGAAAGAAAAATAGCAGGGGAAGTTGTTTAGATTTTTTTTCTCGTGTTGGTAGCTAAGCAAATGCGTCGCTCCGATTTGAATGCAAAGTGTGGTACAGCTAGAAAAATGATGCAGAAAATGTTCCATCTACGCGTCAAGTACTGGAGTGAAATTTATTATGAATGAAGTAGGACCTACATTCTAGGAAAAAAACATGTCTGCTCAATCTAGTAGAAAAATTTTGCTTAAGTAATATGACCAAAATAAAAATAATTATAATTCAATTAATGCATTGGGTTGTTTGACCGTTTGATGTAGATGATAAGGAGATAGTAAAACCCCTTTGACGGAAACAGTTTTTTTTAAAAAAAATATTACAATAGTAGCTTTCGACAGCTTTAAAATGCCATATTCATTTTACAAAAACAATAGTAAACAAATCAAAAAATTTCTATCAGAAACAATTCAATTCTTAAATTATTCTTTAAATATGTATAAAATATATTTTAAGATTTTCTAAAGGATAATAAATTAATTAAAAAACAACTGTAACCGTCAAAAGGTTTTTACTATCTCTTTATCAATTAATTAATTTAACTACATGTTTGGGCCGTATTGGCGGCCCTCATCAGGCCTACGAATAGTTCAGTGATTATAAATTTAATGAGACCGATTTTTAATTTTGATACTTCTGTAATACATCCCCATATCTTTGTTATTTCAGCCCGTTTTTATATTCTTTGATTATCGGCTAACGTCTTTGTACATTTGTATCTACAATTTCACATCTATACTAACATACTAAATCTCCATGAGTTTTCAGTCAGTCTCAAAAACTCTATTAATAAATATTTTTTTACTGTTCTTGTTACAAATGTAAAAAATGAGCTATCGGCCATAATTTTGCAGGTAATCATTTCTACAAAAATAATAATTTTTGTGTGATATGAAACATTTTCAATTTTTGACAAATTTTATACGGGATTTTGTGATTAAAATTGATTTACATTAAAAACAACAACCAAAATTATGGCCGAAAGATCCTTGTTAGTAATATGTAACAAAATTAATAAATGATATTTATTAAAATAATAAACTTTTCAATATTTTTGAGACTGATTGAAAACCCGTGGGGTATTGAGATATGAAACTGTAGATATAATTGTAAAAAGATAATAGCTGATAATTAAAGAATGGAAAAACGATTTGAATTAACAATGATGGTTTTAAAAGTTAGAAGATTAAAAATCATTGATTAAACTATTGTAAACATTGCTTAATAAATCAGTAACCTTTTAGGCATTGAGTATTTTTACTAGAAAGTTTCTAAAGATTGTTTTCCGACAACAATTACAACCTGAACATAGCACATACTTTCGTCGAAGTTGTGTAGAGGCCACATTAAAGTAAGTGGATGTGTTAAGAGACGCAGTTAACTACCATTTTAAATAAACATTTTGAAATTTGCATATAGGACTCTAATTTCGACATTTTACGATCAGCAATATTCAAGAAATTATGTCCCTGATTTTATTGCGAACTCGTTAATTGGTATTGTTTCGCCTTGACACTAGTTGTTAAACGTATAAAGATATAAAATTAAAGCGGGTGCATCTTATGTCGGGTGTCTCAAGTGACTTATAACACATTTAATACATTTGAAACGTAATAAACAACCTAATTTACGTTTCATCATTTTTAAAATAAAAGGAATTTTTTTTAGACAGACTACTTAGTAATAAAATAATTGATGTATTCGCATACATTTAGGCGAAATATTTCCAGTCCGTGTCACAAACAAGAATTACAATATCAATAACACTTATAATTTCTTCTGACCTATATAATGAAACATTTTTATGTACATAACTAATAATAATTTGAGCCATCATATGCATATTTTCGTATTTCAAAGGAACAGTTATCTTTTATCATTCATTTAATCTATCTGAATATTGCATGTCCGATCCTGGCTGTATAATTTATTTCTCTACATATTAAAAAGTTTGGGTGTAATGTTGTGGAGTTTGCGGTCCGATATCCATAGTTAAATATTTAAGTTTTCACTCAAAGTGTTGGACCAGATCACAAAAACTAAATCGACGGATTTCACTCACTATATTGGAAAATAGGGGATTTTACTACGACAGGGCAAACTGTTTAATGAAATCTATTTATTATGAACAATCATGTATAAGAACTACATTTCTGTAATCATTTTTAAACGGGGATTCTAATACTCAGGACCATGAAGTAATGTAAATGCACCCGGATGATGGCCTTGGTTCTTAAAAAAAAATTTTAACACAGCTTACCTACTACAGTGACAAATAATAGAATTGTACTTGTAAAAATTATAAACAGGCATCTTCTTTAATCCAATATAGGAACAATGTCGGCGTTTAATGTCACATTGCTTCAAACAACAAACTACAAATTTGTCAGGCGCAAATTATGAATTGTTTCCGTCAACGAAACAAACATTTTGGCAACATATCAGCGACGGAAAGGTATTATATAATGAATACAGACTAAAGAAGAATCATTCATTTTCTCCTCCCATTTTGGCCTAAAAATTATTTTGTTTTTAGATAATGCACCGGTGAGAGGAATAATAGTTTGAGTATGAAACAAAATCACGTCATATTCTGCTATTTGTGTACTTTTTATGCAATCAAATTTTTTTAAATTATTGTTTTGTCTTTTATGGTATTAGTCGGATAAGTAATCGTAAATGGGTTCAAAACGAATATGCTTACTGCGACGTCGTTTTATGCTTAAAAATACTGCTGTTACCGTTCGGTTGTGATCCACTCGGTGCATTTATTCCTGTTTCGAATCTCATCGTCTTAAACTTTACTTTTCTCCATTAATAACACTTGTGGAATTTAAATCCTTCAGAACGATTTTTTTTTCAATTGGAGGCTTTCGATTATTTTGCCATTTACAACCCGTTTAAAATTATGTGTATTGTTATTGTCATGAAGTAGTCGACGTTGACAGTTTTATATATAAACAAAATTTTAAACAAGTTGAAAATGACGCGATAGTCGAAAGGTTCATATGGAAAATAAAAAGTTTATTCTGAAGACTGTTTTTGGTTGATTCAACACGTTTTATTTTTAATTTGGAAAATTAACGGTGCACAGCGTAACTTACAGAATTCTACCAGACGCACTTCAAAATAAATTATAAACCAAATCTGTATAATCGGACCAAAAAAGTTGAGAGTATTTTCTTTCTAAAATGGTTCCCCTGCAGCCGCAAAACCATTGCTTTATGATTTTATAAAATCCTAAACTGTGTGTTTACAAATTCATTATTACCTAATAATCCAAAATGTCACTTGTAAGGTGTGTTGGAAATCTTTTTTTTTTAGTAGTGTGCCCTTTTGCTAAATCGTTGTCAATTAAGATGATGCTATTCCTTGCGGGAAAAAACTGGAGTCCACGTCCGGTACAAAACAACGATTTATAAAAGGACGAAGAAAATTTTTGAACATTAGTGTATTCTGCACATGTAAAACAGCAATCTTCACTGTTATATGAAGGAAATATGAATTACACATAACGCTATACATATGTTGAAAGCAATTATTTCCATTTCCTGATAAAACAAGACGTTTTCGTAGTTTTCGTCACTTCTTTATATTGTTACATGCAGATTCCTATATTGTAATCATAAATTATCTAAGAAAAATCGACCAGAGCGATGAGTTTAATTAAAACATCTATCTGTCTCATTTAATACACCGAAATTTTGCCCTAAAATGAAACGAATTCTTATAATAATCGCAGTTCATTGACTACAGCTTTGAAACATGGAAACGAAAGCTTGTTTTGGTGACAAATAAAAGTATTGGAATATAGGACAGATGAGTTATACTAACTTTATAAATATTAAATAAAACCGAAGAAACCGCCACTTCTTTCCATTGAAGTGGCATTCACAGTTTATGGGAACACTCCTTTGAATATAAAATAATTATTTAATTAGAAATTAAAAAATTCTAGGGAGTGATTTACCTGAAAGTCATAAAGAGGTATCTACGCTTTATCGGGCATCCAAGGAACTATAAACACGACTGAAAATTATCATAAAAGAATCTCCTGTACCTGAGGGAGTAATATCTCTAAAACTAATTATAGCCCTTTAATGAGCAAGAAAAAAAACCGTTGTGAAAATAGTACTTAGATTACTGGGAAATATTTCACATAAATTGCAAAAATATTTTTGTACATTTGAAAGACATGAGGTAAATCCTTCGTAAAATTTTTACCCCGCCCAATTTAAAATTTAAATATAAATTACTACCAAACCTCGGATAGAATTATCTTTAATTTTAATTGCACAACTAATTTTCGAGAACTTCTGACATCATAAATACATATTACAATAAAATTAGAATTTTTGCGTATTGATGATTTCGTATTCAAAACAATTTCGATGTTTACCGTCTTAAATTGTTATATAAAGTACTTTAAGTTCTCACAAAATGCTTAAAGGAGTAAAATACTGCTGAAGTAGTTTAAATGGGTGTGAATGTCGTATAAAAACAGCTGAAAAGGAATTTTCTAGCGCCCGGGAGTCGAATTTTTGTCTTTCAATTACGCGAAGTTCTTAAGTTGTTAATGCTTGTTTTCGATCTAAGCACAACTGACTGGGCACAAATGCCTTTTAAAAGCAGCCTAACATCGATTACATTGGTTCGTGTCTAACGTCCCTGTATGTGTGCTGAAATACCATCCCGGACATCCTCAATTTGGACTTTTCTGGTTTCCCTAAATCTCGTTTCATTTCAATATCAAGCTACACCAACCACGAGATATAAACTTCCCGCTTTTCCAAGTGAGAACATATTTATATATAGAAGATCAACAAATAATTTTTCAATTTATGTTTCTTAAAAAACTTGTGTGTTTATTCGACTGAAAACAACGGAATTTTAATTGTAGTAGATACGCCAGCATTCGTTCATTCTTTTTTAAAATTCTGTCTATAGGCTATATTTAGTAAACTAAAATAATGTGATGTAATTGCGCATAAATTAGTATTTATGATATGGGAATCTATGAATCATGTTTAAGGAATATTTTAAAAATTTACAAATAATATTTACATTAATCAACGCTTATATTCAACAAAAAAAAATAGTTACGTGTAAATGAAGAACAAGTAATTATGGAAGTGTTATTAATTATTTAAGTACTTGTTTCATGTTTGAAGAAAATCTCCAAAATCTCTCCGCCTCTTGCACGGCGTTACATTCCTGTGAGTTGAATTTTTTTAAAGATTCCCGTGGTTATGTATTGCAAAGCTGGTTTACATTCGAAGGCAAGATCTGACATGTAGTTTTGTGGCTGGCGAAGAAGCTCGTAATTAGAGTATGAGCTGCTAATTGAGAACAATTCTCACAACGGTGGTGAAATCTCCGATTGTCCAGCACAACCTTGTCTCATTTGCTGATTACAAAAGCACCTTCTTCATAACGGCCGCTTTTAATTACTACTTTCTAGGCAAAGCTGTTCCCATTCTAGTTGTTGAGATTTCTATTTTGGCTCTAGGCTCATCATTCTAGTGCAAGGCTGAGGTGAGAAAATAGACGAAAAGGAAGTGCACGGAAATTGTTGTCGTGTTCTCTAAGATTTTGCTGTTATATTTAAAGGAACTGAGAAATCAGAACTGAAATGAAAATGATATCGGGATTGGAAAAGTCAAGTGACTGGGAAATATGAAAATGACTACGTTTTTGTCTAAAAATATGATATTTAAATACTGCATCCTACGTAGAAGACGGAGTAAATTAATTAATAGAACATGACTGGTGTAAATGCATAGTCACCACAGCCTTGAATATATAATTGAGGAAGATTAGACTGTAAAACTCTTTTAAAAATCCTATTGTCTAGATTTAAAAAGAAATAATATTCCTGACGAACAATAGATAAAATAATTGCAGGGAGTCAATATTAATGTTACTTAAAAGTGTATTTTAAAGGCAAAATTGGACCATTTTTTTAAAGAATCTTTTTTATATACTGAAAAATAAACCATTTTATTCTTGAGTTACAGAATCAAGTAAAATATTTTAAGTTTTAATTTTGTGAGATAATTACCGTGTTTCTTCCTGTTATTTCTAATGATTATTTTCTTCGAGTGAAGAGTTAAGAGAAAATTTGTAGTGTTTATTAAAATACGTGTAATATACTGAATCACACAATCCAACTGCCACGCACGTGTATATTTGACCATCACTCAAGAAGTCATTTTCAAGTGTATTTACGAAATCGCAAATTATTTTGCGTTCTAGTCGTAGAATTGTATGGAACACGTTCGGTTCGAGGAAACTAGAAAATTGGCTTGGAGCGCACAATTATGAGTCTGAGATAAACATTCAGAGCAATCCAGTTTTACAATATCGTTATTCTCGGATGCTGTCAGAGTCTTCGTTGTTGACGACGAGGACATTATTTTGGGTAATTCCTTGTGGGACGTGTCAGTTTCGTTCGTAATAGACGATCATGTTCGTTGCCCGAAATTTTCACAATTTTGTACTATTGGAAGACGTGGATGCTATTTCCTGCACTATTGCAGTTTCTGTATGAATTCCACCCGTTATTAGTTGAAGAAACGTGATTCGCCATTACACGAAAGTACAGATGTTACAAGAGTAAGCTTAAGCATTTACAATTAGTGGCGGTAACCGACGTCGGGTATTAGTGTTACGTGAGAGGAGAAATCGTCAGCAGTAATGAATGGAAGTTTAGTTCACGTTACATTCGACTAGTTGGTGCATAATCTGCATTCGTGATCTTTTCACATTAGAAATAAATCTGGTGGTGTCACTACGCGAAAGAAATGTGAGTCAAGCTGGCTGCATTTGGGAGTGGATGCAGATGTTTTAGATGCACGCCTGAGAATTGTCAGGAGGTTCGAATTTGCGCGCATCATGAGAAATCCCAGTTCGTGGGCGGGTCAGTTGTATTCTTTTTCTTTGAAAGGCTGTATTAAAGGCGCGTGATTCGTTCCACGTGTTCGCAGGGTGACTTCGGGGCCACGTTGGGAGAGATGTTTTTAATAGGTGCGTGGAGGGAAAATTCCTAATTTCAGGCCAGTCGGGTGTCGACAATGCGATGGCTTAACTAATGCTAAGTAAGCGGCCACGGTTATCCCACATCGGTACGAATGAACGCTAATGGGAGTGAAGCACAAGAGCCTTGTGCGGGTTTCGTCAACAGCATCCAGGCTGCACCATCGGAGACGTCGTTTAGCGAGATTTCTCTTCTTTGTTCTGGGCTCCGCAATTAGCCACGCCCGTCTCAACTAGTTCAATATCGTAAGAGAGCGCATCTCGGCTGGACCTCACCGGAAACAGGTTTTCGGGCTGGAACACGCGTTCGCAATTAGTTCGTAATAGCCGTGGCCCATAGGGTGCGAGCGAAGCCGGCGATGACCTACAATTCCGGCCGGAGAAAGAGCCCGGCCACACGGAAATAAGAAGATGACAATAAAATAAAAACGCAACGGTATCCTAGGTGAAAGCCGCATGAGTTGCAGAACACGTGATTATACACTCAGAAATAACGGTAAAGTGTCGGACGCTCTAAAAACGTTTTAATAAGGAGTAATTCGCATTGTCCGCGCCTGATATCGGTTCGTGGGGACCAGTCGCTCTCTGGCTCTCCGACTCTCTGACTCTCTTGCTCTCTTAATGTATATTTAATTGCCGCCACGGCGCACTTCCTACGAGTCGGTGAAAACGGCGCTACCTGTAACGCGTGTATCCAGGATAAAGAGCTATAAAATTAACGCCGAAGGCCGACTATAATGTTTGGCAACGACCCGGTCGCGTTATGCGCCCAAATTACGGCTCCGAAGATTATTAAGTGTATGTGGAAACCGCGAAGGTCTCTCGCATCCAAAGCGGACCAGCTGCAGCCCTTCCAATAAGCCTATCCCACTTCTCATTGTTTCCAGGACAATGGAGCATTAATGGATGCCTATTGTTTTCTTTTTAGATAGATCTTTTAAAAATGAATTCCTTCCTTTTCCATTTATCAAATTGTCACAAGTCCATTTAGTCAGAAGAAGGAAATCGGGTAATGCATTGATAATGAAGTGTTCCGGACGCCTCTACCCGTCGCGTCCCGTCCCGTCCCGTATTCGTGTTTGTGTTACGAGTACGATAGCGAATGCAGATGTGTTGCCCAACAGAGGACCGACAACTCCCGTATTTTGCAAACAAAGCTCTCGTGTTGCAAAATAATGTAATTTCGCTCTTCGTCCTACAGAAAAAAAATACACCGCAAGTGTAAATAAACTTGCTGCGAATAAACAGTAAGTAATATCCCCGCAATAAAGCACTGCAAACAGTGATAACGGAGCCAAGGCAAATTCGCTACTTTGTCAGACTCCCGAAGCTTGGGCACGGAAAAAAGGGCTATTTACACGGCGGAGACAATTAACAATCAATATGTTCTCAGATTGGCTGAACAAATAAGCCGACGTCAGCGGTTGTACTGCTGGAAATCTAAGCTTCAACAGAGACAAAAATAGACGCTATATGGTGACAGAATATCCTTCACGTATATCAACAACTTTGGTTGCTGTCTAAATGTCGCCAGCTTGTTCAACAAGATGCACTGTTGTAACGAGATATATCGTAAATTAATTTTTCGTCGAGGAAGAGTTCTTGAGTACATGCACGAGGCCAATTTTTCCTTCACATCACTGTCCACTATTATCTTACTTTAGTAAATCCTTTCTTGTCATTGTTATTAATTTATATTGCCCATAACTAGCAACTACATTTTTCGTTTGAAAAGTTATATTTAATTATTTTCACATATTTTAATTATACACAGCCGAAGAGGTCCCTAAACTAAGAGATGCAACGTTTCGTTTAATATTAATTTAAATTTATAATAAATTTAGCATTAGTCAGATTAATCTTCCTATTTAATTTATAGTTATTAATTGTAAAAAGTAAACCGAGCCATGGCCCGTGCCTTCACTTTAGCAGTGCTTGTTGTAAAAAAGCAAAACATTCCTAAGCAAAATAGACTCGTGAATTCCTTGACCACCAAAATTTATCCATTCTCTTTTTTGTTTTTGTGTACACATCAGTTCCTCTCCGAAAAATGTAATTGGTTAAGTGGACGTAAATAACACTCCATAATATTGTAGACAAGAGGAAGAGTTCCGCAATGATTCAGTCTGCTTTCCTTATTAGCCTAATTTTGAAATACACGTAAATGCAAAAGTCCTGAGCGTCGAAAATGGACAAACAATCGACTTGCCACAAAAAAATATCTATAACTAAAATTAAAGAGAATTATCGTACAAAAGTAACTGATGCTGAAACAAATCAAAAATTATTTTTGTATTAAAGATATATATGCCCGACGCAGTTTGCAGAATTAAGTAATCGATTCCTTTCTGTAAGGAATTAAATTCACGGTTTCTCTCATGTGGTGCTGCTTAATGTGTCTCCTTTTCATGTGACCCACTCAGGCACACTTTCTAAGTCTAATAAAAATATATTAAAAGCTGCAACAACAAAACTGTTATTAAAATAAATAAGTCAACGTTCTTCTGATTCAGTGGCTTGATTTTATTAAAAAGTTAACATACACATGATGAGGTTCCAAATGGAAGGAACGCAACCTTGTATTAAAATTTTTCTGATGCATAAAAATGTTTTATTTATTAAGGCTTTACAATTTAGGGAAAAGTGAGCCATTTTCGCTGTCAAAGTATGCCTTGTGTAAAAGAATGACAAAAAAATGTGTCAGAATTCCTCATCCAACCAGAATCCAATTCCATAAAATAGTTTCAAGTCCTGAACGTATGAAATTCTCTTCAAATACCGTGCCCCAAATACGTTTGTACAACAAGATCCACTTTGGTAACAAAATTTTTTGGTCAAATATATCGTTATTTATTGCTACACTAAATTAATTTTTCGTCGAATATTTTCATGGAGGAGGAAACATTTGTAGAGTTCTTGCGTACATATACGAGAATGCCAAGGTTATCAAAACATTAGAAGCGTACAGTCTATCGATCTCACAAAATGAATTTAGTGTAATGACGATCAAATAAATTCTTATAACTAATTAATTACGGTATAAACCACTATGAAGCGATTGAGGCACCAATTCTAGTGAAATTAATTATTTTTAAAGAATCTAATTTAAACAGACGTTCACGTTACTGAGGAGTTGAAATAATGTTAAAAGATTTTATTTGGCACATCGATAATTTGTTATAAAGGAGAATATTTTCATTGCTGCAGCCAAAGAAATACTCATGCACACGGCGAATTTAAAATTGCTGCAAGAATAATTAACGGTCCTCGGTACTCAACCTAATTAAAGGAATTGAATAATTGGTACGGTGTTCTCGATGTTACTTGAGCGACACTAACACACAGCTAAACCTTAGAATCCTTCATCTACAAATCCTTGTCACATATTCTCCTCGGCCTTTTGTATTCAAATAAGCGTAATACAATTACACTTAAACCCACGTCACCAGAGCTAACACAAATATTTCAGAATAATTTAGCTCCGATTTCGCAAAATTTGGCATCCTCACGTTTCACTGGCAAAACGTGAAATTATACTTTCAAATTAAACCGTGATATCGAATCATCGCACAGAGTGCTCAAGGAAATTGTATTAGCTAATATTGCGTGATAAAATAATGGCCTATTCAGGACCACAGAAATACACCAAAAACGGTTGAATGAAGCATTCCTCTAATTTTAACGTTAAAAATAACAGTGAAAATCAAAAAATTACCACTTCTATGAAAAGTGTGTACACTTGGATAGTTTAGTCCGTTCATATAATTTACTAAACAATATTGTAAAATATATAAACTACGTTAAAATTAAAATTTCCATACAACAGTTATATGATAAAGGTGTCAATTTTGCGTGAGAAATATTAATAAATTTTATAGCTTTTAATATTATATTTAAATTCTACAGGTATGAATTTAACTGGAAAATTTTAAAGGCCATAAAATTTAAATAACATCCACAGAAGACTTTGAACGACTTGACAGTACTTATTTTAAAGTTCAGCGCAGTGAGAGTTACAAAATTAAGTTAACATGTCACAAGATTCTTGAAAACTCGAGAAATTATTTTTGCTTTTTTGCGATCACTTACAATCTGTTTTTTTTAAATATTGCTGGTAAAATAAATTTAAAGGATTAAGTTTTCTAAGAGCAGAAATTACCATGAAAATCTTGAGGCTCTGCTTATCACATTTCTTACAGTTTCGGTTCATATGAGAAATATTTTGTAACGGCCACAAAATCGATTAGGTAAAAAGACACGCCGTGTTACATTTCTTTTCGTATAATTCTAGGGAACTGTTATTAAAGTAATGTGCAAGAAGGCTGCTTGGCGTAGTTAGAGAAAAAAGTCAGTCAGCGGTACGCAATAAAGCAAACTTGGAAAACACTTTGACGGTGGTATTTCTTTTCGACCCAATTTCGTATCGAGGGACACAAACACTAGTTCCCGTGTCTTGTACGAGAACAGTGCGGAAATCGTAGTGTGATAATAAATGATCTTATTTATAGTCAAGCACACTACAAATAGATATGAGAAAGGTCAACACAAAAATACTCTCCAAAGTCGTGAACAGGAAGCGAGAACCCAGGTCTCAATATTAAAACATTGCTCCCAAAGAAAGAAGTAAGGCTAGCAAGATTTGATACTGGAAACATTGCATTGTACGGTGTTTCCTTTGGGAGAGGAGCGAAGGAAATTTGTCATTTATCGCAGCTTCTGTTCGGTGTCGCTGCTGGAAAAGTGGCCTTAAAGAGCGACATACCGATACGGACCGGCTCTTGGTGATAAAGTCTCTCTCCCACGCACGGAGAACGCCGGCGGATTTTTTGGGGGCAGAAGGGGTGCAGGATCGATCTAGATAATATTGTCGCAGGCGTGCCTCAGTCCTCAATTCCCCAATTCTCCATGCTCGTGATATATGCAATGCTGCAAGACCTACGTGATCTGGAAGCACGAACGCCTTTTAACCGCGTTTCTTCCATTGTTGGTATGTCTTTGTTGTTTTTGAGGCAACGCCTACAACTGACAACTTGCTAAAAGACGAGGGGGAGACTTAATACACAAACACACATGCAGGATGGCCGGAAGATGTCGGGGGTAAAGGAGAGCGAGCGGTTTTGCGGAGAAAACGCCGGGCGTCTACGCGCGTTTCATTAATCATCGCGCCGGGAGAAAGGCTCAACGCGGAAGTACACTAATCAATCGCTAAAATTCAGACAAAATGTGGGCCCCGGAGAAAAGAAACCAAACGTTAGCACCATCTGGGTCGCGAACACGGCGGACCCCTGTCAATCCTTCCTTGCCACTCTTTACACGTCAACAACAAAAAAAAAATCACCGTAACAACGATGCTCAGAAGGCATTGCATCACTGATGGTACATGGGGAGAGAGAGAGAGAGAGTGCGCGCGCGAGAGAGATAGAGAGAGACAGACAGACAGAGAGAAACACGCGGCAAAATCACAGACTGAGTGACATCACAACACCACGTGGCAGACCAGACACTCACCGCAGTCGAATTTCAGCGACAGAATCTTGAGGTCTGTTTGCGTAGCTGTATAAAGATAGCGACAACGTAACAGCTACCGCCAAATTCTAGCTCACGCGGAAAGGTACCCAATATACATATGTCGTGGGGTGATACACTCTCGCCCCCCTATCCCCGAAATAAATGCTCGTGTTCATAAAAATGTAGCTCCGTGCAGGTCCGAAAATCGTTTATCCTGCCAAGGGAAACAGATAGAGATAGTGTGCGTGCGTGTGTGAGAGAGTGACAGAGGGAGGGAGTCACTCACTTTGGGTTTTAGGATCTCGTGTGCCGTGGAGCAGTATTGAGAATCACGTTTGCAGACCTAATTTGCCAAGGCTGAGCACCGCCATTGCAGCACCAATCAATATGAGGATGTAGGCCTACGGACGATACAAATCCTGGCGTAGTTGCCACATTCCCGCGCCGTTTACCAAGGAAACCATCCCTGTCACACATCCACCACGGATAAGCTTTAAACTGGACCACAAGTGTTTATATTTTCCAGTTAAAGTGTCCGAATATTTTTTTTTGCCATTGCAAAAATATATACATTTTGCCAAAGCGCCGTTTGGATTACAAATTTTTCAAAACGGAGGGAAATTCAAAATTTCACTTTCAAACAAATGCCAGAAAATTAACGACAGCAATAAATTAAATCAACTGAATGCTATAGCTAACTAATTCTAGACTGAGGTACCACAATATTGAACATAACTGTCAGGGAAACAAATCCTACGAGGAGGAAACTAAAAAGCGGTAAAAATAAACCTCGACACCGGAATCGTTCTTCTGCTCCACAGCTTCACGCTTGACAAACGGCGTAGACACCAAAACTAATAATAATAGCCGCGTAAACGATACACACAAATAGAAATTAGTCGTCAACAAATCGTGTCATCTCGAGAAATAACAACAACACAATGTCATCATGATATTAAGTAATGTTAAAGAAAGAAGTTACCGAAGCTTAATATTTGCTACTTACCGGTGGTAAACGTTAAACTAGTTGCCCAAGAAGAAGGCGATCTAAGAAAATTCAGTCGTGACGTAGAACATCGTTATTGTTTATATCTAAGACACTCGGTTTCATACGCAAAACTTTATCACATGCCACTATTGTCATATCGCAAAAAAATCACAGAACGTCAGAACTAGCTTTACCAAAAAATTTGCTTTAATTTAAAAAATAGTTTTATACGAATTTTCAATTTAATACAAACGGCGATAAATACCCTCGGTCGAAGAAACAGACGTCGATTCCTCGAGAGGCTCGTTCGTTCTTTTTAAAGAAGGCACTGTAATTTGGTAATCGTCCCTCGCACCTCTGTCGAGCGTGACAGCAGCACGGGCCGGTCGTGCGTCCTCCTAGGAACCTCTTCCGATAATTCTCACATACAATCCTCCTCGGTGCCCCGCTAAACTTGAACTGAAGCAAACACGAAAATCAAGTAAAAACTGAGGCCGTCTTCCCTCCTCCCTCTCCTCCACTTTTCTTCCTATTCTACCTTCCCCCTTCCTCTCCCTTCGTTTTTTTCTTACTCCTTTCTAGCCCTCCCAGACCATCCGTTCGATCCATAACCATGCTAAAATCCTTACTCACTCAACCCATTCCAATTCCGAACTGCCAAGACTCCGCCGGTCTGTACGCTACTGCGCAGACGCGAATGCACTCGCGTTCCCCCACCACGGCCGTCGCTCCCTACCACGGCCCGTCAAACACCAGCAGTCTTTTCCCCTTTCTGGTCCCTAAAATCTATCTCTCCCCTCTTTTTTGATGAAAATGTTTTCGGTTGTGCATCACAGATGGCGTTCGCGACGCTTACATCATTACTTTTTACGTACGAATTACGAAAAAAAGTGTCGTGTGGAACTGTGAAGGGAGTGTTCCTCTCGCGAAGATGCTTTTTTTTTTCCTGGCCGAGGCGCCGTCGTAATTCTTTTAATGGGAACGGACTGCCACGTGCGATTCCGATTGCCGTGACTTTGTGTATAAATTTTTCGCAGCTGTGGTCAGCAGATCGCCATATATTAGCGACCCCTCCCCTGCCCCCTCCCCTTTCGCTAGCCCGTCCCACCAAACATTCATTCATTGAATGGGCAGTGTGACACGCGGTTCTTTCACCACCCGGGGCGAGGGCGTATTCGTGCTCCGTACACGCACACACGCACACACACACACACTCACACACCGCACTACATACATGTTCATTTATCACGCTGTCGCACTGTTTGTAAACCCTTCCAAATATTAATCGCGGAATTCTATCTGGTCACTTCATTTTCAAGCGAGTGTCCGCACGGCTTTACTTTTCTCAGCAACATGTGTTATTTGGCAAAATATACAAAATGACGCCTAATATAATCACAGAATCATATCATATAACCTTCGCATGTTATCTACAGCAAAAAAATTATTTAACTCGGCGGTAAAAAATTATTTCTATTTTTTCCTTGCGATACATCAGTACACATATAAACTTAATCACATTATTCGTAAATCGTTCTACGAGACAGACTTTTAGATTTTTATGAATTACACGTTCTGTTGCGTAAATTTCTAAATATTTGTAGGTATAAATCACTCAATTACACCCAGTCAGGCCACTAAGTTTTCTGTTGAAATCCGAATTCTACGTTTGTTTTTCGAGAAATCGCCTAAGAATGTCAGCAGCCGGAAAAAAGTATTCCCAGAATGCAACGCTGGCTCGGCCGAGGGCTCAGAATTTAACATGCTTTTTGAGAAATGATCGCCATGTTTTCCAGGTAATGCCTATTCGAAGAATTGCGTCAGTTTAAAGCCATCGTTACAGTTTATTTCAGTTCTTTCAAATATGAAGGTTCATAAATCAATTAGACATATTTATCTGTATATTATTCTTGTTATTTAGTATTAAAACGTCCAAAAATTGAAGTTATAATTTTGACGTGGAAGCATAGTTTAAATACACAACTGTTGTTTCGAAAAGAAAAAGTAAAAACTTTTTTGAGTAACTCTGTTGCCATTTATCACATCGGAATTGTGATTAGAGGATCGCAATATTATTCGCGGAATATTGTTGGACCACTTCCGTTTAAATAGAGTTCTCAGTTCTAACTGATTATACCCCTGAGACCTGAATAACTACTTTACTCTCTGGTTAGTTATTTTCCGTAGCGTCTGATACCTGACCAACGGCAAAGTTATAGTGCAAAACAATTACAATCTTTTGAAAGGCGATAAAAAGTCTAAGAGAACCTGAATAAACATGATATTGAACAAAATATCGATAGACATGATGTAACCATGATTTGAATTATCGTAATTATGTGGATTGTAATAACACTACATAGAACAACAAAACAAAAAGAAATTACGAGAACAGTGAAGTGATGTGTACTGGAAATATATAAACGGCGACGAAGTCCTGGGTTAACAAATAAAGTATTTTAGAAATAAATGAAATACCTAATAGTTTGATATCAAAGAATGAAGTTCAACAGTAAACATATCTATAATTCATTAATTAGTGTTTAGTAATTAATTCAAGAGTATTTGACATAGATGTAAGCAACCAACCATGTGCAAAAATTAGGAAAAATATATGTAAGAAAAAATACCGGGCCAGTCAGATTTAGGAAGCCGAAGTACTAATCTTGAAGTATTGAAACGGTTTTAATGTTGCAGACACTGTTTAGTTAAAAATTGGAAATTATAATCATACTTCATTTTCCTTATTTCAAACAATTTATATTTTAGACAACTATGATAAAAATCCCCGTATTTCCTCCATGCTGACTACAGGAAAAAAATTAATTTCGATTTGGTTTCTGTTGTAACGTCGGTATCTATAGTTTCTTCTTATTAATTATTAATCTGTCCACAGTAACTGACGATAGGTATAATTGTTGGCGAGAAGTGAATTATTTTTTTAATGTAATAAGTATTTTAATTTCGAAAAGTTTGTCGACAATGAAGCTGAGGAATTTGTTAGAGACGTTGTCGGGTTTCTATTATCTATAATAGACGAAATGGTAAGAGAGTGGAAGAAGAAAGTAATTAACAAAGTGTTTAACATAAAAAAAGGCTGTACATTTTTTGGGAAGAAAAAGGTTTCGAGTCTCAAACCTAGGCCCACAAGTCCTTACAGAAGCGAATATAAATAATATTATATAATGCATTCAACCTGTGGTTCATTACCAAAATAGTAAGCAAGGAAAGAATAAAATTAAAATTATACAAAAACTGACAATTTTTTATAAATAATATAAATAAATAGCCTAGATTCAGAAAAAAATATTTAAAAAGAAAAATACAACGTTTCGTCCTCTTCTGGGACTTCTTCAGGAATAACATTTTTAATAATTTTGTATGCAATTATTTACTCAATTAATAATTTTGACAAGTAACAGGCAAGGCAGCAGGACTTTGTGTCTGAATTTTTACGTGTCATAAATTATTAACCGAGTAACTAATTGCACACAATATTCTTAAAATTGTTATGTCTGACGAAGCCCCAGAAGAGGTCGAAACGTCGTCGTATCTTTTTTGTTGTAATAAATAGTTTCATGTTTCAAGGCCATTTATTTATTTGTTTCACTGACTAGGTTGTGTTACATTTGCGGGAGAGTACAGCGTTTAATTGAAATGAAACCTTGGCTGTAGGGTTTGGAAAAGCGAGAAATCACAGTGAGAACAGTAGAACGTTCTAACTAATTATACGAACATATATACGATAATTATAATAGGTGGTACCTTTGTGGAGAGAAAGTCACGTGAATCCGGGGATCGTAAATTTGATAATTATACATAAATAAATTCTTCGGTGAACTGCAAAAACGAATTAAAGCAATCGTATTACTGATGACGTAAAACTGACGCGTAGGTAACTACCGTAGTCACTCGAAACAGGAGAGAATTTTAAAATTTGTGGGCAGTCGATGTACAGACGCAAACATACAACTCTCTGACGTGAAAAGGTATGCAAATGCAATTTTTGTGTATTAAATACACGGGCAATCGGCGACGAAAAAGAATGGCGGACGACTGACGCTGGTACAGAGTGGTGACGGGTTAGACGATGTGAAGGGAAGAGAGAGAGAGAGAGGTAGGGGGGGGGGGAGGCTCAGATACAACCCCAGCTCTCGACTCGAGTGCGCGAGGGAAAACGGCTTCAATACAGGCAAATTTGGCGCTCCGAAGCTGGAAGAACTGACAAATCAAAATTCGGATACCTGAATAGATTATAAGTGCGCCAAACTTACGACAAATATGCAGACACTCGTTCGATACAAGATTTCAATATCCGTTGACTTCTCAAAAAATGTCGGGGAATTTGTCTTGATAAAAAAAATATTTTCTGGACATTAAAGACAACAGATTTGCATTACAGTAGTTGTAGAATCTTAATGTCAATGATTGCTATTTACTCCACACAGCAAGAAGCTGTGATTATTCTTCAACATATTTAAAAACTATTGTAACATATTTATAAAACAAAGTCAATACCTGAATAAAACGAGTCAGTTATAAATACAAATATAAATATTTACTGACCTTTTGTGATGTTAGAATAAAATATTTTAAACGGTTTTCCAATAATAAGATTATATAGCATAGCAATTTGCTCCTAACAAATTAAAAATTAATAAACAATTGTGGATATATTTCGTAAATTTGACAAAACACCTTCGCGGTATCATGTATACACTATTACATATAAATGAATGTTTTCGACAATTAAATAATTAAATGAATTGTAACCTTTGTTGTCAGTGGTTTTATTTCAAAGTAGTCTTCCGTTTGAGACTTTTTCAGGCACACTAAAAAGCACGAAATGTTAAATTGAATGTAGATGAAAATGATTCCAGGTCAAGCTTCAAATATAAATTAATGTTTTTGTCTCAAATGAATTGTAACAGACTTTGTTGTCAACGAAAGATGATTCCTTATAATATGGAAAATATCTGTAGTGGACAAAAGTTGCAGGCCCCAGAGTAGTGAAGTTTGCCAACATGACTATTCTCCTCACCAAAGACAATGTAATCCTCTCAAAACGTCAGGTTATATTTTTCACTGTTGAAAAATTTCAAATCCAGATCAAGTATATATTTACCTTCGGGAAAATATTTTTTGAGCCGACCTCCTGTGGTCTAGTGGCTAGCGTCGCTGCTTCACAACACAGAGTTCCCGGGTTCGAGCCACGGCATGGGCTTGGATGTTTGTGTCGTCATGGTCACGGAGACTGGGATTAAGACTGGTGGAGAATTGATACGCTGACCACTATCACTCCAAATTCGGAATGTGTCGACACGGTAGGCCAAGACCCTCAATGGGCTGCAGAAAGAAAGAAGAATACGTTTCATGAAAGAGTAAAATGTGGCATCGGCAACCGAAGTTGTCCATACCCTTAAATGCTAATAATTAGCCTTAAATTACCATTCCAAATTTAGTATTTTATATAGTGTATAATATTTATTAACTTTATTATATAAATTTATTTAAGTGGAAATGGTTTATGTTGCGTCGATCCGAGCGGAAAATAAGTAATTTTCGTGGACTATTCTCCTTAAATGTCTGTTGATTTCTTTTATTATTGAGGTACGAATCTTGGCTCCCCAGACGACTTAGGGTGGGATTTTTATAGGGGTGAGAGAGATTGACCCACATGTACGCACGAGGGAGGGAAGAAGCAGATTGTCTCCTGTTGCTTTGTTTCAATTGCCTTTCTGCTGGGCCCTGAATCACCTAAAATTCGTATATATATATATATATATATATATATATATATATATGATGGAAGCCGTCGGTTTTTTTATGTCCAGGTATGCGTAATAACGAATTCCTTTCTCGCTGTTACAGTAACTCTCGAATATACTGCTGATGAATAGGATGAAATATGTACTCGTAAAGAATGTTTCTACAATAACGACGATTGAAATGTATTGTGTAACTATTCACAATACAGTGCACGCGGTGTTAAACGACTTTACGACCATCATACTTATAGAGACCGTATTTTTTTTAGCGAAATAAAGAACAAATCAAATAAAAATATACCATATAAAACTCATACGTTTATAATATTTGTTACGAAAGTAGTTGGATACAAAAAAATATTATTATTACACAAACACACGTATTGTAAACATTTAAGTGCAATTAATTTTGATAATTATCAGTAGAATTAATTTTTAATAGTTGTAATAATTCGCAAAATTCCATTAGCATGAATAGAAAGTTATGGTTGAATGAAATAATATTCAATTATTTGTCCACGTATCGTTACAATCCGTTACCCCTTTGTTAACAAATGGAAATTGTTCATCTTATATTTGATTTAAAAAAAAGTATTTTTCTATTGGGTACCATGATAAAGGTTCTACAAAATACAAAAAATTAAAGTTTTTAGGTTTATTGTTTGAGTCAATATATATTATTTCAAGTAGTATTCTCAAAAGAAAAAATATATAATTTTAACCGAACATAAATAAGTCATAAATACGAAAAACTAGGAATAATAGACGAAAACCTCACGTGCAGTCCTTGTGTAGCTAATTAACGTTGCGTAAAAGTGTATTAATTGATGTGAGGTCCATGTGTGATCTGTACTATAAAGAGGAGGGCCACTCAACAGTAAAAATGTGACATGATCGAACCCCCCGAAGATAGCCGACAACAATGCTCCCAGTGGTCGGTTGGACGACAAACTACTGCCGCCCTCTATGTAGTACTGCACGACGTGATGGCGTATTCGAAACTAGTTCAATATATTCTTTAAAAAAAATTTAACTGTGTGAAGACATTACAAAATAAATGACAAAATGTCTGTTTTAGAAAATAAAACACATTTAGAAAACCAAACAGTCAAATAAAGGACTGTCCTGTTTAATAAAGGACGTTTGGTCACCGTAATTATACTTCACTCAGTTAACGGCAAACAATGTCTAACAGAAACCACCTATAGCAAAGTAAGTTACAACAATATTAAGGTAGTTTAATTGAAGGGTTGTTCGTCTTGAGTATCTTCAAAAAGAGGAACCGGTCGAGAAATCACAGACGAGAAAATTCAGTCTAGTCATTTTGGTAACAACTACGTATTAAGAGGACAGGCCCTGGGCGGTAGTCATGGAAGGAGACTGCCTACGGCGGCAAAACCTCCTGAGCAAAAACAATCGCAAAATCTGCTTGGCAGATCGTCCGAGCTTAACGCTTAAGAACTGGCTGATGAAACAGGCCTAGATTATTCACCTTTAACAAAGTAAGAATCAGTTTACGTTCCTTAAATTGGGCCTATAGTGAGCTTGGCTTTAACAATTTTGCCAACGCTGCCTATAAGTGAGAGAACCTTTCACAATTTAAAAATAATAAAACATTAACTTGAATAGAATAAATCTGAAAGAAGTTATTCGCGTGTTGGTAGGAAATAAACTTGAAAGAAATTGTTTTAATTTAGGATTAGACTTCGTATATAAGTTTAGTAGTTCTTAATATACTCATAAAATTATAATTAAATTCTCTCTTAAAAAATTGGTTCTAATTTTCGTTGTTTTAAAGTTCTCCGGCGTTACTTGTTTAAAAATATAAAAAAAAATTTTAATGAAACAATTTCGGGTTTCTATTTTATTAATATGTCTCTTTCTTGGTTAAACAGTTTATTGTATAATCATTTTTATTAAAAGTTATTTCAAGCTTGGGTTCGCCTACGGCTTGAAAGAGGATAGTTTTCTTACTTTCTACTGCAATCCATTTCTACTGAAATCAGCTTCATAATTTAGCTAATTGCTCAGTATATTCCAGAGATTATAAACCAATTTTATTCAACAGTTGACTGATATTATTGCTGTCAGTGGTGAAACTCTTTTGCAGAAAACATGTCCTATCCATTCATTTTTCTCAGAATATGTTGGCCTGCGACAATTTTATTATTTTTCAGCGGTGATTCCAGAAACATGTGCCATTGTCCAACAGTCTGAAAATATTGTTTTAACAACTTGCCACCGGGCTCTAATTGCGTGTTTAGTTTCCAGCGATAGTTAAGAGTGAGTCATTGCCGTTTTATCAGTGCTATGAAATCTGTTAACCCTTGAGCGTTGCGTACAATGAAATTAAAAGTTTGTAGCGGGGAGTTGCTGGTAGGTTGAGGTTCCCCTCTCTCTCTCTCTCTTATCCGGGAAGGGGATTACGGTGCCACAGGTCCGCAGGTCAGAACGCTCTCGACCTGATCATATATAATAGAGTTGCTCCTCTTCTCCAGGTGCCTTGGCGGAGGACGGAACCACGTAACAGACGACAGCTGATTTCCGTGACTCCTCGAGCAACGTCTTCCCGATATGAAATGAGACAAAGCCACTAAGCTTGATAACATAACCGACCTTTGTACCTTGTAATGCTCAGGTGTAATGAGTGTTTTTATAATTCGCAGTAGAGCTATCGAGAGTGTTCTTGTGTTTCAGCATGATGACTCAGAGTAAAGAAATCCTCTGGTACATTTAATAATCACACTGCCTTAAAAGAGTATGAAACATTCCGGGGAATCGAGAAAGTGAAAATATCTCGGGTACTTCGATGGAGCTAAAAATTCTCTCGGTACACTGAAGGAGTCAAGAATACACGCGTTGAAAGTTACGCCCCCGTACCATAAGGAAGTAAAAAGAAATTAATCCTGAACCTTGATTAAGTCGCAAAAACCCACCGATGCTTATGCAATTATTTATCTAATTCCCTAAATCTTGCCACGACATTTACAATAGTCAAAAATGCGTTAAAGAAGAACGGGAAATTTAGTGTTGCCTCAGTTTATTTGAAACGCGTTGCGAAGTGCGAAAAACCTGCGCGGGCAGAAGACTTGAACCTTAGTGTGTGAATTGTTAGTTCACTGTACAAAACAAACGTAAAAAATATAATCATATAATAATATCAATTGAAAATTATTTTTAATTATATCTAATGTCATTAATTTTCTTCTGTAGTCAATTAAATTAATTTAAAAGGACTGGTTCATATCAATCAATTAATTAGTCTTTAAACAACCCGATTTATTTAGGCCCAAAGGGTCTATATTGGACAACATAGGCCAGTTGAAAGACGAGCAATTAATATCTTTAATAGAATAAGACCCTTTGGGCCTAATTTTAGTATATGTGGAG
The DNA here is from genome assembly GCA_034510155.1 of Eucriotettix oculatus. NCBI lineage: Eukaryota > Metazoa > Arthropoda > Insecta > Orthoptera > Tetrigidae > Eucriotettix > Eucriotettix oculatus. The sequence continues at coordinate 23,745,355 of CM067380.1, read as the reverse complement.
TGTCTCAAGTATGACATAGCAAGATTGCTACAATGTTGTAAATAGAATTATAATGCTGCTGTAAATTAGATAACGCGTAAAGAAAATTGTGAATCTTATGTTATTTTACTGTTTATTTAATGAAATTTAAGCTAATATGTATCTGTTTTTAGTTGAAAATGACAATATAGTCGAAAGCTACTGAGGAGGATATGTGAATTGGACTGAAAAATAAATCGGGTTGTTTAAAGACTAATTAATTGTAGTCATTAATTTTTTTAATTAACACTTGAAATTATTCCGTCAATCTTTGCAAATATAAGTACACATAAATAAAAATACTGACATAGGCTAAGATTTTCAAGAATTTTAACTCAAACTATTTTGCCAGAATTTCGATTTTACAACATATCTATTAAATCATGTTAATGAAAAAATATTACCTATGTTTTTTATCACCTTTGATATTTCCTGAAGCTTTCATTTCAGTATTTTTAATGGTCTAAAGCAGAATATGAAATCCGCCGTGGTTCGGTGAATATATCCCATGTTAAAAGGCGGTTGTAAATAAAACGGTAATGTAAATACATGTTAAAACCTTTCGTATTGTTTATCATCATCCTTCCGCGTGTTCCTATTTTGAATGATATAATCAGTCAAATGTGAGAGTACAACAATGTAAATTAACGTGAGTCGTGAATTCGACTGATGTAGTACATCAGTAACATTTTCAGTCCAAGTCAAATAGTGAGAGCTTTCGGTTCTTTGGTCATAATCATGTAAACACTCTTCAGCATACAATTCATCATTAAGATTATTCACCGTCTTCTTCCAATCGAAGCGTGGAACATTTCGTGGCACAGTAGGTTCGCCCATGGTTTCCATTGTGAGTTCCACTGATGTAGTAGTATAGAAATAAATCTTGGACTGATGAACAGAATTACTGTTCTCTATTTCACTGTAAACAAATTTAGAGAAAATTTCGTGTAATTAAACATGGACGATTTCCCTCGATTTTTTTATGTCTGTGTCAACGCAGACTTACGCGTGCTGACACATTCGCATATTTTATTACCCTTAGTTCCTTCTATGGTTGTTGCAAGGGTTTCTCATCCCCTGCCCGTGTTTCTCCTCGAGGTTTTAATATGTGTACCAAGTTTTGTTGCAATTTGTCAAACAAACATACGCACATCCTTTTTTATTATATAGATAGTGGAGAAGCAATTCCAACGTTTCGTAGCACGTAACAGAGGTGTATTTTGTAATACAATTTAGCGGGAGTAGCAGGAATTTCACGACAAGAAAAGCCAAGGACCTCGTTTCTTTTCTTCATAAGGAATTTTTAAAATTAGAGTGAAAATTAGAGCAGAGACCATGCATAAATTTAAGGCGAGCAGTGGAATACTTGAATAAGTATGGGAAAGTGCTGCTGTATTTGAACGGTTAGCACCTGGACTTGGCCATAAAAAGTGGAGTAATAAGGGTGGGGATGAGAGCAATGCTGCATGTGACAAAGGCCATTGAATAGTAAAATTATTCATAAGGAGAAATTTTAGTGTGTTCCGTAAAATATGTTAATATCACGTAAGTATACCATGTAAGAAGTACCAACACCGGACCATTTCACTCATCAGACCATTGCCACTCATGGTCGCTCCCATCAGAATAGTAATTGACGCAAGGTTTGATGTGAAATAATAACGTTCAGATAATAGAACTGTGTTCTTATTCGTGGAATAGAAGCAAGAGTCAGAGGCCTGAGAGTCTGGCGTCTGTGCCTCAGCATCCGAGTAACGAAGAATAGGACTACCCCAGGAATTTATAGCGTGGATTGGATTTGGAGGAGGGTGGGGGTGGGACGTGGCATTGTGGGGTCCAGAGGCTAGGGGCGTATTGAGGGATTCCATATTTCCGGCACTGAGCTTAGGAAAATCCTTTCTATAATATTCATCTAAAGTAATAGTGTTGGATAGCTGCTTCTGCGTGAAGAGTGATTTCATTAATGAATGGTAGACTGTCTATTTTTAGTTGTTAATTTATTTTAGTTTTATAGTCTACATGCGGCATAATTAGGCATTACTACGTGCTGTATCTATGTACTTGTGACGAATTGTATTTCCTCAATTGAGGGCCAGAGGAAATTAAATCTAAGCTCAAATGGAATATCGGGGTCTTGCCATCCAGTCAAGAACCGCCAGGAAGTTAAAGAGGTTGCGGCAGTAAAAGGGGTTGTTGTGGAAATTTTAGCTATTGACGCACGTCACGAGGCTGATTGCATAGTGGTAAATCTGGAAGGCCACAAGTAGATTGTCTGGCAGTATTCATGGCCAGCCATTGCCCTCAGTAGAAGCTTGATGTGATAAATCAATTGAAGGTGGACCTTGTCCGTGTTAAACTAATTCCCTGGCTGGATCAGAGTTCATACGTCGGTAAAAAAATCCGATAAAACACCGTGAAGTAATGTTCTTTTAACGTTTTTGGTATGGAACACTCCCTCGACTTACACTTTCAGTGAACACTTTGCATTCAGGTTCGTGGATTAGTTTTTCCAGAATTATTTTTTTGCTAATATTTTGTATTACTAGGCCATTTACCTATAATATATAAGCAGGGCGATTCAGTAAAAATAAATTTATTTAAAAAAAGGCATGCACGTAGAAGGTACCCAGAAAAAGAACAAACCGGCCTGAATGAACAGCAAACCTGAAGTATAGGGCTTTTCATTAAGGGCTGGTCGATATGGAAATGAAATAAAAACCTGCGTGTGACGTATTAACGAAATTCCTTTTTCATATGATAGGTTCATGTATACCCTTTCAAATAAAATAATAATTTCGTTAATACGTTACACAGCTGCTTTAATTCCATTTCAACATCAACTCGTCCTTATTGAAAAACCCTATATAAGGCTGAGATCACAATTATAAGATATGTTGTCATTTAACGTAACCAATTAATAAAAAGTGCACCACCATTTTAGTGCCCAACGTGGAACAGAAATTAAAATTCTCTAAAATTATGATTATATAAACACTTATCATTACACTAGATTGTGTCTATGGATGAAAACCAACTGTAATTGACTTCCTCAGGAATAAAAGAAGAATAGTGATTGGGTGCCACATGTAGAAATAATTTTAGCTGTCAAGAAACATCGAAATCCGCCCCACAAATATTACGGTTTATATGAGCAAAGTTCAATCACTGGAGAGTGCGCCTTACAGAACACTTTTCGAAAGGATTGTATTACGTTAGATTTGAGGACTCGACATTTTATAACATTAAGAAATCACTGTGCATGGCAGTATTGGACCTCTGAAGAGCTTTTTAAAAATTTTATAAATTTAATTTTTAATATAATTCTTGATTCTTAAACCACGAGAGACGCCGCCATGATAAGCACCATGTCGGGTTAAACTGACTTACAAACCAAAACGTGCAGTAGCCCATAAACTCACCCAACTAAAATAGTGAAGGTTCATTACAAAGCAACATTCTCCATTCCTCCATGTATGAAATTTCTGCTTAGCCGACATTTTTTTTGTAACGCGATACAGATTGCTGAGCAATCGTCAATCGAACAACGAAGAATCCTCTTACGCGACATATATTTTGTAGAAACAGACTGGATGTACTATAACATTGATCTCCGAAGGATTTCCTACTTAAAATACCGTGGAAGATAACTGATGCATGTGTCTAAATATATTCTCACAGCATTGCGATAGATAACAACAAAGCGCTGAGCTGTCTTTTTCGCTTTACTATCGCCTTATCAAATTTCGAGAACGCAGAGTATTTTGTTCTCCTCCATCACCACGCGGCCACAAATAGAAACAAAGGACCACACACACAATGCTGATAGTTACTGGGTGATGAGTAATTTACCTCAGCCGATAATTTAGTTTAATAGTAAGAATTATTGAAAGTTCTGAAATAAGGATTGTCAAGAAGACTATAAATTTTTATGTTGCTGACGTAATACGTAACAGCTAATAAACTTAACACTCCAAATACGATTGAAAGCTGATTATACGAAGAATGAAGCCTCAGTGACGCTATGAACCCGTTAAATCCACACATGTTAATAACCAATTAAACGAATATATAACAATAGACTTCTTCCTCTCAGTCTGTGTGTTTTCAAGGTTTCTTGTAGGTTTCCCAGTGTATCTAGCTGTTAAAATAACTCCCGGAGAAGATAACTTTTTATGACTTTCTATTATGTTGCAGTACAATGTTACAATCCCGTCATAAAATAGACTTCGATTAGTTAGCAAATAAAAGTGAGCATAATGCATGTTAATATATCTTTATCATAACCTTCGCCCCCGCACATTTTTGTGCGTAGATAAGTCGTGCTTCGAGATCTAAGCTGTTTAGATCCTTGGTTCGTAGGCGAGAAGATGGCAATAAACGTCGGTCCTGTAAAATATGCCATCTGATTGTAAGGAGAAATCCCCTGTTTTCGTAAAGTGAATTGGTGACATTGCCAAAAGGCTCATAACTTACTTGAGAAACGTTATTGCTAGACACATTTTATTTAACAAAAACTACTGCTAAATCAATAGATTTTTATACCTTTTTTCGAAAACGCTTTCCGTTACATAACCGTATTCAATTTATTTTTAATCAATAGTAGGCAGAACATAAACATAAATATACAATAATAAAACTATTATTCTAATTTTGACCATTTCATTAAATTTTACTTGTTCAGATTAATTTCTAATTTATTATCATGGTGAGGCATAATTTAATTCTTTATGTACGTACTTTATTATTACAAAAATTAATTTGCTTATTTCAAGTACCTGCAACATATCCGTAAGATAACCGGAATTCTTAGTCAACACACGACAAACTCTTGTGGAATTCCTGTACGTTTAATTTTAATTTATAGTCCAAGTTATTTAAAAGAACGTTGCCCAAAACATTTAACTTAGCAGGTTGAACCTTGATAATTCATGTCCAGTTAAAATTATTATTCTCGTCATATTCATTTATAAAATATAAAATTGTTATTCGATAGTAAAAATTTCCGATATCGATATTAATCGGAGTGTATTTATGGAGATAAATAAACAGAAAACGTCTAATAATATTTTCTTTAATTTTAATGTTGAGAAGGTCTACTATTTTTGTATAATATTTTGCAATGCAGACAGTTTCTTTTCTGGCCTTCTCCCCTTCATTTGTGTGCTGGGGAATGCACATAAGGTGGATTTATGTTCATTATTTCTTGACGTGAATTTTTTTCCCTGTGTTTCGAAGTTATTGTGTACACTATTGAGGTTATAACGGGAGATTGGTAATGTCGCTCTAGTTAAACAAACTCTTGAAAATTGTTTAACGAGAAAATCCCAGTTTCCCTTATCGGCTTTCATCGCATCTCTGCAACATCCTACAGCATCTATCTGAACATTTTGCACGGCGTTGTCCTCGAAACTGATGAACGAAGTGATATTTACTACTTTCCCGGAATATAAACAGCTTGGTGTGAAAATTACGCTTGGTAATTCCCCGATAGAAGCTGCGTCATCAGGTTATTAGCGCGACCTAGACTCTCTACGCCGCCAGTTCGTCAATTTGTGTTACTGTCCCGTTTACACATACATTATCCGTAAATCCCACAGTATCAACATCGACGTGATGTTCTCTAATGACGACGTGTTCAGCTTTCAGCAAGGCAATGAGATGTTCGACTCAACTTTATGATCGGCTAACGTTTCGACTGCTGGAGCTGCCATCGTCAGCATTGTGAATAACCTCTTGGCTTAATGGCAGAGGGAAAAAAAAGGAGAGAATTTTTACGATTGCGTTCTTAAGACAATTAGGAATAAAAATAATAGTTTTCAATTCGTGATGGTCGTATTGAATATTTAATTACAGTTGTCTCATAAATGGAAATCCTCTGCGTATGACGCGATTTCTGAACACTCACAGTTAAATGCAACTGAAACAGTAAGCCAATTTTCTGCGAGCAGTAAAAGGACGTGGAGGTTTTAGTATCGTAATATGACTTTTATTAAAGAATTTTTACTGCACTTCGGTTTTTTCGTGTTCAAAGGTACAGCACGACTACGGAGTTTCTCTTCCCGAATATTTTACAACAGAAAGATATCACACTTTTTATTGAATTTTTACAATTATATCATTGAGGGAACCCGTAATTTATTTTGTGATGCAAAGTTTTATCATGACATTATAAATTCAATAAATAAACAAAAATACGTTAGCATATAATTTTATTGCTATTAAATTAATATAAATGGGACGTTTCGTCTCCCTTTTGAGACTTCATCAGGCATACTACAAACATAACATTACAAAACATTTTGATGTCTTATGAGGTCTAGAAAGGGAGACGAAACTTCCAATTTCTATTAATTAAATAGCAATGACTTATTGGCTGTTTTTTATTTACTTACGTCAGAAAATTATGAATATGAATTCAAATTAATGAGATACATTTTTCTGAGATATTAATAATAACGGCATGGACAGCGACTTAACCTCAAATAACCTTGGCTGTATTGCATGCTACATCAATCAAATTAATGAAAGGGCATAATACATATTTGAAAAAAAATTGTACACTAAAACGTTTTGGTACATTTTCCCTGAGTTTGCCTATGTTACTACGGTAACGGATTATAGTCTTTATTAATTACTTTTAATAATCAATATTACATTCTAATGATTATCATTTGTCTAAATTCTGTTACCGTAGAAACATGACAAACAACCCGAAGTACGAAAATGAACTGAAAAGTCTTTAAATAAATATTTTTAAAATGTTTGCTATAAATGGTCCTTTTAATTGATCTTATTTAATAAAAAGGTGTTACTTGTGACAAATAAAATTATTAACATTGATAACCATTTTGAATCTGTGGAAGTTGAAATAATATCTGCGAGGGGGATAATCTGTGATGTAGAAAAGAAGATCGACACTCATTCACCCCTCGTTGGGGGCACAATAGTAATATGAAATTAATTTGGATCATTTATTGATTTTAATTAATCATATACTCAAATGTTATAATTTTCTATACATTCTTAAGAAACGTAAATTCATTGAAAATATTACGATAGTAATTCGGATTGTGTTAGTAAGGCATTGAAAATAAGGACAAGAAAGGTAAGCAGAAATAAACGGTAGAATCTAGTAAGAAGAAAACTAAACCCATCAATGATTGACAAAATTATTTTCAATATTGATTCTTAACTGTTACTACGAGATAAAATGTTAAACAATATTTATAAAAAAAGGTTTCTTTTAAATGTACGTTTGAAGTAATAATTAACATTTTTGTGGTTGAAGTTAATGTACTCAGAAAATGGCGCAAAGGAAGACGTAGTTCGCTGTTTAAGTCCTTGGCCTGGAGTGGGGAACTGACCACAGACAGGATTTGAAGTTTTAAAACTCTTTGAAGGTTTCCGGTAATTTCAGAAGAAACGCAGTCTACAAAAGGTGTAGTAAATGAGGCTGCATTCGACACATTCTGAATTGCAAGCAGTTCAACTGTCTCCAACCGTGAAATTCTATAATAACTCCGTGTTCTGGGGAAATTAGGTTTTAGTAATTGTCTGGAACACATAAAACAGAAAGCAATCAAATTCTGGCAATGTTCGCGTGCACTTTACGAGAGCGAGTGGGAACATCGGCGGTCATCGTTGCTGTTAATGGGTGTCAGGGGTTCGGTCCATTTCATTGCAGAAAAGGAGCATAATATTTCAGCATCCAACGTGCTGGAGTGAGTATTAATGAGCAGGAAACTCTCCCACCAGCCGCCTCCGGTGTAATTAAGCTTCCAAGATAAATCCTTGAACGATTTTAAACTTTTATATCATACTTTCTCCTTTAATAAGTTACAATGGGTTTTTTCTCTCGGTATACAATACACTGTGACTGACTGCGACACTATTGTTGGCCACCATTACAAATATCTCTGTGGCATTTATTTACGTTGAACTTCTCAAACGTACACGAGTGTTAAGAAACGAAAATTACATTAGAACCCGCTTATTACTTCCATAACCAGTAACGTTTATGAAAATAGTGAGGAATTATACTTAATAACAGTTCAAATATAATTAATTGTTAATAAGTATAAGAAAAATAGGAATTACTTTTTTGTGTTGATTATCAGTCACTTCTTACCACAGCACTATTATTCATTCCGAACAGCTTAGCCAATTACCTCTTTACTTGTTGACACACTTAATCTATTTAAAGCGCGTTTGATTACGATATTTCACTTCATATTATTAGAGCTGGACCTGCGGACTCGTGGCAGTCTTAAGTTATACATTTGCAGTAAGTTAAATTGTTAGGCTTTCATGAATTGACCAATGACTTGCAAATCGTTTTATTTAAAGCGGAAATATATTTTCAAAGTTAAATTCAGTATTTAATTACTAATTTGAAACTGTAGCATTTTAAAGTTAATTTTCCTTTTTGAAAGTTATTTTATTTAATTACATTTTAATTACACTTCCAACTGTAACAATTTAGACACATTATAGTGTCAACCGGACACCTTTATTGACGTTATCTTATGAATCTCAATTGCCGCATTTCTGCTACGAAAATAAGTTTTATTGGTGGAACGGTTCGATGTCTTTGATGAAAGAAGATAGCTGATTGGATAAAAGGCAAGCTTAAACAATGGAGCATCTATGAGGACACTTACCCGCTAGACATCGATGTGTGAGGGGTCTCTACGAAATTCTGTGTGATCTCTTTCACGCTTGATCAGATAATTGCTATTTGTGCTCCATTTTAGAGTCAAATTCCTGTGAGAAGACTTTCCATAAATTACATACACCGTTGCTAATTTAGGTGCTACGATTAATCTCGTTTCGTATAGTCTGTTAATGGTACAATGAGAAGAATCTTTATATTCTGTAATATCTTGTAATACAGTTTAGTATATCTAAAATCAATGTTTAAATAATGATTGACACTTTGAAGAGTCAACCTTCACAATAAGCATTGCCAATAGGCCGTTTCCTGTAAACATATGCTATGGCAGTCCTACATCCAGACAACGACGAGATTAAAACAACTGACTTCAACATCAATTGTAAGTTACAGTATATAAGACACACGTGTCTAAAATATGAACAAATGAAGTAAGTGCGTATTCGAATAGAGAAAATGTGCGAAAAGTACAATACAAGCTTGCAATAGAAGGAGTTTTTTTGTCACAGAGAATAAACACGCAGCAAAAAATGTGTGTTGCGTGTTGCATTCAGGAAAGAGGTTGCTTTATTTTTGTGCCGAAGATATGCAACAAGAAATGTTTTATTATACATCGATGGCTTCCCCGTTATAATTGAAGCATAAACACTCACTTTATTTGCTCAGGTTTCAGGAAGTGCAACGGGAGATTTATTATTAAGAGAGATTTAGTATTTTCTGTAAATGAGCGTAAGTACTTACTATCATTAGTAATAATATTTTCATGTTGGTTGAGAACCAATTTTCAGCCTTCTAAAATACTTAAGTACAGCGAAAAATATAAATTTTTTTGAGTTTTATCATATTAATGAAGAAAATCTTATGCTTTTCGTTGTTTTTGAAATTGGCGAGGAAAGTGCTAATATGCCAGAGCCCTTTTCTTCTCTAAAAGTATTAACAATAGTGTTAATGAACAATAGATAAGCATCTGTGCAGGACACACTTATATTATCATTTTTAATCTTATCATACACATTATGTCGGTGAACCTTAAATTTTCTTTTTAATTGAATTATCTGCCATGAAAATAATATTTTTTATTATTGTCTTCAGTCTGCCTGGAAGAACGTTATATTTTGTCTCGATATCTCCCGAATCTTTTCTGTATTGTTGCAAATTCGCTGTCATTGGGTAAGCCTTACCTGAACCGACGCGGTGGTTAGAGCAGTCGCCCGGTAAGCAAGAGGTCCCGGGTTCGGTCCAGATTTTTTAATTTGGATTTTCTAAATTCAGTTCCAAGGCCTTTGGCTGAGTTTCAAATGAATCATTTCTTCTCAGGTCTTTAATAATGGCATTTCTAATCCCTTTCGTTATTACAATAATTTATTTGCTTAGTAATAAATGTATAGTATATTCTGATACTCTAAAAGCACTTATTATTTTCTGTAGCCATGTAGATTAAGGAAATCGCGGAAGAGTCCCAACAGCCACGAAAACGCATATGCAACAAGGAAGTGGTATTGAGTGGCATAAAATTTTTCACACGTATTGGAAGTGTACAAAGTGCTTTTAATATTCATTGCGGGGAATGCCATGAATGCTAACATAAAATATATTTATTTTTGAGTGTCACGGTTAAAGTGACGAAATAGACGCATTTGTGAGGATGATTATTTTACGTGATGGGTTTCTAAGATAATGATGGATATCTAAATTAAGCGCACACAAATAAGAATTTTAATATGAAAGAAGTAAACATGTTCAAAGGAGGGTGCATGAGAACCCATGCCTATTAGATCATCTACGACAAAGTTAATAAACTTTTCCACGGGATGGGAGGATCTGTAAAGCTAAACGAATTTTAATTGTCGATACGCCACGTGGAATTTATTGCTTGCTAGCTCCTGAATACAAATAGCCTTTATCAATTCCCCTCAGAAAAACCTTATAGGTTGTACACAATTTACTTGTTTGTTTAAAATAATGAAATAAATGATTTGATGATTTTCATTTTCTTACACTTGCAATACCTAATTATAATTATAGTCCCTTGCTTCTCAATATGAAAATTATACATGAATTCAGAAGAAAAAAAGTAATTTCATGAGCTGAGTTCTGAACCCCGTTCAAAAGGAGCTTGTTTTTCATGGTAACCCTTTCAATATTCACGAACAGAAGAAAAATGATTTGAAATAAAGCAGCTCAGCCTTGATGGCTATGAAACGATAAGGACGGAAAATCGCGACTAGATCGGGAATAGACCTCGGGACCTTCACTTAGTACATGGTGTTCTTAACCAACTGAGCTGTCCTGGTCGATTCCCCGTCACGTACGAAATTTCTCCATCAATGCTATAGACCTTCAATTTAGTTTCATAGCCTTCAAGGCTGACCTTCGTATGAAAGAATTTTTATTCTCTTCTTGAATTAAAATCATTGAACGTATGATCAATTTACACACAATATCCATTCTTCATTGATGTTTTAAAATTTGGCCGTGAAGAATGTGATTTAGTAAATTGTCGGTTGAGTCTGAGTTTCATCTTTACAATGGATGGAGGAATTTCATACCTGAAATGGAGTCGACTCGGATAGTTGTGCTTGTTAAAGAGCACGAAATACCAAGTGGAAAGCCAGAATTCGAGATTTTCCATCATCCTGTAATTATTTCAATATTTGCAAGTGAATAACCGAACACCGTGTTCTTTAAACAGAAGCAAATGTAGAAATGTGTAACTTTGGCAAAGGATTCGAAGTAAACATCACGTAAATTGAAGGGATGGTGATTTCTTTGAAATGCAGATACAAAATCCGAAACCCACAGATTTAGAACGTTTTATATGTGAGAAGAAGGAATAAAGTAATAATTATTAAAGTAAAGTGTACATACATGCCGCCTAGTTTGGTATATTGGGTTGGTTAAAATAATGATAAATTTAATCATTAAATGAAACTAATAATGGCCAAAAGTCAGAAAAGGGGGAATTTTAAATAAAAAAAATGTTACGCTTTCATCTTTCGGGACCCTTTCAGTTCATTCTACAAAAAAAGATGCGTAGTTGAATGGAAATAAATAAAAAAACCTTGCTAAGTTATGCGTACTTTCTTGTTAAAATTTCGTTTTGATACAGCAACATCCGGGGCCGAAACGAAGGAAAACAATGCCAAAGGAACAGATCACAAAACTTATATTGTAACAACCGAATTTTGATAAACTACAAGAAGTTTCAAGAATGCACAAGTAAATCACAATATAGTGATTCATATTTTGCATATCTGATAATACATTAATCTTATGTGAAGCCTTTCGCTCATCAATCGAGAATAATAATTGCTTTCTACATCTAAAATTTTAACGTAAATCCAGTCAATCCTGTGGTTTTTAAAATAAACGTGTTTAGTTAACACGGATTTATATATTGGTTGTTTTAAGTTTGCAAAATGTTCCTCAGTTCTTGTTTGAAGCTTGCGCTTGGTCTGGCCAATATAACAACCTTTACAGGCAAATCACTCAATTTTATACGTGACTGTGTTTATCAAAATTATTTATAAAATATTTAGAATTTTTAACAAAATTTAAATTATTAACTGATTTTAACATTACCATAACGGGTTAGCAAACAAGTTATTTAATTTAAATTGTATGTTCTCTAAATACGGTAAAACAATGAAGCCATAGATTCTGTAACTATTATTGGTTGCGGTTGAATTATTTTTATAAATCAAATAATGCAATCTATTTCTAACATATTAATAATAAAATTAATTTTATTTTCTAAATTAAGTGTGTTCAATTTAATTATTTTATTTGTAAATTTAATCATTTATTAAATCAAATTTCCTCTGATTTTCCCTTCCGAAGTAGTACATTTTAGGGTACGAACAAACAAGTCTAGACACACACGGTGCTGTGATTTTGTTTTTATATCGATTTCAGAATCCTCACTTCGTCGTGTCGGTTTTCGGTACCTTTTCTACCCTGAATTGAACATGCGGGCTTTCCGACCGCAGCCGGGGATCAAATACGTGAACCAGTGGCCAATTTACTGCACTCAAAGAGCTGTGCCTTAATGTTTGCTCAAACGCTCTTTCTTGAGAATCATTTGGGGATTTCCTGGTTTTTGAATATAATGTTTATAAATGTTACGCAAGACACAGAGGACTTCCCCGGACGCAGCTATATTTATGAATTCTCACCTGGATTCTCTTCGAGAAGCATTCTTGGCAGCATTATAAACTCCTGGGTAACTAGCAATATTCTCTTCTGGCTGACTTACAAATTCACAATAAGGTGAAAAAGACAAAAACCTGTCAGATAATAAAACTTCCTTAGTCCGAACGAGTATTCATCGCAAGCTCGTAAATCTCCCGCAACGTTTAGCGCAGCCGCCTTTTCTTTTGTCGCAGTGACACACTTAGCGCAATACTTCGCGATGATCTACGTTTTTTATATAAAACAAAAACGCCACCAGAGAAAAATGTGTGCTCATTTTTAGCCACTTCCAGAAAAGAAGTCCCTTGCCAAGACATCCACAAACTATTGTGCGTACTAACACGCGCTCTGAATAATACTCATAAATTTTCTCCTACACCCAAAATTCGGCAAGACCATTAAAATAAAATAATATAACCACCTATTTCTTAAATTATGTGTAGTTAACAGAGTTTGGCCCCTTTTTTTCTGACGGAGAATTTAAAATGAACAGAAATAAAACAGAAATATATTGTGACCGTCAGGGTTGTTTTAAGAATGAAAGGACTACTAAAGTGATACAAACTGTAATATTTTCTATCAATATAGTAAGAACTTTCAATACTATATAGAGCTGACGTCGGATGTATACAACGATTAACCTATCTTACGGTTTAGTGTTTAATCATTTCTATTTTTTTTGGTTTATTTCGCATCAAACATAAGGTTATTAGCGATATTCCAATTACATTTTTAAGATCGTACTTTAAAATCAATTCTTAAAAACCATTTGAAAAATGCAAGAGTACAAAAATGGTTGCTTCTTATTAAAACTATTTACATTTAAATTTAAAAAGAAAATATTAAGTACATTTTATAAATTAAACTGTCTGAAACAGAAAAATTTAACTTGTATTTCGTTAAAAATACTATTTCACAAACAAATTTTAGACCGTTTAAGTGTCTTTGTTTGTTGCCAATTATTTAGGATTGAAATGAGGAGCATATCTCTGTTTGATTTTTCAAGTTTTACATTCCACTAATATCTGTGGAATCGTAAGGTTGACATTAAAGTTCATGCATACAGGATTTTCTTCTCCTGTAATATAATTTTTTTGAATATATTTATTTGACTTGTCCATGACTTAATTTTCATTCTGCAGGAGATTCTTGAATTATGAGTGAAACGTATGATTATTAATTAAATATTATATTTTATTGATTGTCTGATTCATTAGGCATATCCTTAATTATGAAATAAGGATATATAGGGTTTTTCAATAAGGGCGGGTAGATGTCGAAATATGCCCTTTCAAATAAAAAAAATCGTCAATACCTCACACACACCATGTTTTATTCTATTTCAACATCGAGCCGCCCTTATTGAAAAATATAGGAACCGAATGTTGCAAATTGTAAGACCTGGCATAATAAACATTTTATATACCTAGCAAAGCGATTTTTTTTATTGATTTTGTCTTCTGAAGGAAGAAAATATTGTAGCTTAAGAAGAAGAACAAAATAAATTCAATAACCAGGAAACATACGTTTTGAATTCTATACTACAACAAATATTTTTGGACTATGAATAATTTTAATGTAAGTTTCTACAAAGACAAAGAGACTTTAGTGTAATACAATTTTTTGAATACTAGAACGATATAGACAAATAACATTTATTTATAGTTCAATGCAACTTCTAAAATATATTAGTATATGAATATGACCTATCGAAAGCTTGTGTAATTAAAACTGACAAATTTTAATGGAATAAATTAAGGAACCCCTGAAGAGTTCCTAAGAAAGGAATACTACGTTGTGCTGTTATCATTAAAATACTCTAACTTTTCTTACTAAAACTTGTTTCTGACTAATGTGGCTGTTAAATAAAGTTTCCATGACTGTAGGAACAGAAAATATTGTGAATATCGTTAATACAAAATTTGTAGGCAATCGAAAATTTATTTTTAAAATTTACAATGTTAAAAATTAAGGGTTTTAAAGTAGTGATTCGTTTCTGAGTTCGAAGAAATTATACAAATTACTAATTAAATAAATATTTTCTGACTCATTGGCTATTACAATTTTTTAATCATTAAAAGAGCAGATTTAATGTGATAGTTTTTAAAATAATTTTTCCCCGTAGTCATTGAATTCAATTAAAGCAAATTACTATGCTCATCAAGTTTAATAAGATACTAATTTGATTTGTAGTAGTCACAGAAGTGTAAAGAAATTGCTCAAAATTTCGACTCTGTTACTATTGGTAACTGTACATTGCTTTGCACGACGCTCCTCAGACACATAATTAACAAGCAATGCCCCGGCCGGGGTTCGAACTGAAAGTCCGTGACGCAAGGCGGAGTAACCTTGCGCAATAATAAACTATGTAAATAGCATGCAAGTATTTACTCGGCCTGTTGTAATTTAATGGCAGCAGTTGAGCAACGTATTTAAGCTGCAGGTCGCATTCCCACTTTATTGAAATGAACAATGATATTTTACAAACTACATTCCGCACTATTTAATTTTCGCCACGGCGAGAGCGCCATTTAGAAATATCAGCTGAATGACCTCAGTTCATAAACATTATGAATGAATTTTATTTTAATTCTTGAGCTATTATCAGTAATTCCTTTTAAGAAGCTTAGGCGGAAGAATTTGTCATTAAATGAGGATCGAGTCGCAATTTTAATAAGAACAACATACTAAGCAATATATCAATAGTAATTAACGTCCGTGTCGCAGTATAATATTCCGCCATACTGAAGGAAGATTTACTATTATTACAAGTTATGAAAGAAAGTTTACTTAGTGTTTAAGCTAATAATGGAGTGTGCCTATACTGCTATACTTTCTGAAAATATAATAAATTACAAACTTTACGTACTATCAAGACTTTAACAGTTAATTGAAAATAAAATGTAACGTGTTCTTGATGAAACTGTCAAAACGATTTATTTAGATAACACATGAATTATTTTAAATGTAATGACATAAAGTCAATAAATTTTGTTTATTATAACCGTTACGTAAGCTAAAAGATTCTTAATACGACATACTTAACGACCATTTTAACAGACATTATTATAATTAAATAAATATTTTATTATCCAATAATCAACTGTTCCCGTACATTCTCGTCACATTGGCCAAATTAATCAGAAATAAATTGTAATAAGAAAATTTGCATTTCGGCTGCAATGTTTGTGCAATGATGACACATGCAAATTTTATCGTTTATATTTAATGAAATTAATTATTTATAATAACTTACATCTGCACCTGGAAAGGTGCGTCGAGATGTTATCATGTTCTACATTTTCTTATTAATCTTTTTATATGAACTTGTATAAATTTGCAACGTGCTCAATTTCCGTAGAAACATAACAGATAATATTCATTGAAAACCTGATGAGGGCACAAAAATTTACAGAAACGTCGTTGATAATGGATTTTTAACAATTATAATAAAGGGTGTTAAAGCGGCCGCTAAATATATGTTATTAATAACTTGACAGATGTAAAGGTAAATATCAGTTGAACGACAAGGACGGAAAAATCTCAACCGGAGCCAGGACTCGAACACCGGACATCCCGCTTTCCGGGCGGGTACTCTACCACTGATCTAGTCCGAGTCGCGGTCCCTCCAGTCCTGAAACCTAAACTAGGCTCACGTACAATTTACTAATCAAATTCTTCACAACCTAGTTTCTAGAAATTCGATGAAGAAAGGGCCTTGTGTAAATTGATCAAAGGTGCATAAGTCAAAGGAAGTAGAAATGCTTCAATCGAAGTTCACGTAAAGCTGATTTAGAAGAAAGAAAAGAATGGAAAAAATATCGACCGGTCCCAGGAGGTCCTGGGTTCGAGTCCTGGGTCTGGTCGACATTTTTCAATTCTTCTCTTTCTTTCAAATTAGCGACACGCTTTACCAGAGCTTCAATTGAAGCATTTCTACTTCCTTTGATAAAATAAGATTTACAAATAAATAAAACAGCCAATATGTCAGCTTTTTAACAGTATTTATGAAATATCTCCACGACGTATCGTACAAATTTTTGGACTTCTTCAGGCACACAAATAATCAATTTCAAACCATTATATATTTGAGTACACAAAATCTAGCTAAATCATAAAATTTGAATTAAATTAAAAAATAATATAAAAATGGATAGATTGATACATATCATATTATATATATTTTTAGAGTTTAAATCATACCATATGAGGAATGAAACGGCGTGTACTACTGCTTAATAAACGTTTATATTAATTTTTTACCGAGAGCATTTTTATTGTTTATTTAGATGTTGAAACTAATATCATTTACACTGCTTTACGTTGCCGAATTATTTTAATGAGTCCATATGGAGGAGTTGTCCCCTGGCACGTTGCACATTTTTTATCCATAAAAACACGTGGAGTGCGTTTCGTCAGGGGTAACCTTGAGAACACCCCGGAACTTTAAATCGAAGGGGTTGTGCTTCCCAGGCGTTATAGGAAACCATGTGCCTTTATGTCTAGCAGGCGGTGCGTAGAGAGGAGAGGGGAAGATCCCTCAGGATAGAAGCCACCTGGAAGACTGGCTAAACTCTAGGGATCGTGTGAGACTCGGGATAATTATTTTTATCAGTGGACACGAACTCCTGCAGGTGCGGACCGATACAAAAGGATATAGTGGGAAAATAAATTTTCATCTACGAAGCATTTATTGTTCATTTTAATGAACTTACTTTGAGTTACTCGAGTCTAGAAAGTAGAATTGTTAGAACAACCGCAGTGGAATTACAAGACGACCTGGCCTCACTTTACACATTTAATTGAAATAAAAAAGTGACTGTTTTGATGCTAATTTCATAAATTTTCGAGTTCTCTTCAAATCGTTTCATCTCAAAGCAATCAGAAAATTACAGTTACTTGTATCCACCGAATTACGTGTATTTTCATTTTATTTCTTCGATCTGATCAAACCCTGTAGTGATAATAAGACACTGTAAAAATGTTTCATAAAGGGAGAGAGAGAATTTTATGTACTGCATTTCTGCAACTTAGATGACTAGTTTAAACCGATGGAGTATTCACCATCAGCGTTTGATAAAATCCGTAAGGCGTTTGAAATTCGCGTAGGAAACCATGAATAGCGGCTCCGAACGATATGTTAAAAATTTATTTTTTAAGACTTATAATGTTACTAATTAACGCTAGCATTATTGAGATGACGTGTCAATTTTCTATAGCAAGAAATAATTATTGGTTTGGATCAATCTTTTTTCAAACAAATTATCCTTCCAACGTCGGAAACGTATTTTCAGCAGGCAATTTTTTAAGCACAGATCTTACTTTTTCGCAATCACTGTAATAAAATAAAACAGGAACAAAATAAAAGTCTTGTGCAGGTATAGAATTACCCAGAACCAAAACAGGTTAAGCACAAAAAATAAGTAGTAATAAACTAATAACGTTTTAAAATAATTTCAGTTTTGTCCGACAGGAGAAATAATTGCCTGTAATTATTTTGGAGCGTATGGAATTACTAGTGCTTGTTGCGGATGGGGAACCAACTGTTGAGGGTTTCAGGGAAGCTGACAAATCAGTTATCTTTCCAGAAGGCCGCAGTGCTTGATACTAAACTATTAGCGACACAGCACTTCTTCAGCGTCCAGCAAGTCGACCGCTGCGGGAAAGTTAAAGGAATAAAACACGAAATCCTCGCCGCCAGGGAAAATACCAACGAGGATCATTTTCGTAAGAATTTGAAGAAAGTCAAGTACAAACCACGAGTCGCAAGGCAGGCAAAACTTCTCGGAAGAGCATGGGAGCCGGACATTATGTGTGGAGTCAAGTCATTTCTATACAACCAACAATGGATCTGATATTTAGTTTCCGTCATCGTCTCAACTACAGATTTTGTAGTAATAGGCAAAAACAGAGAGGGGGGAAGCTTTCATCCGGTCACCATTGGTCATTAGCTGTTCATGCAATTCCTTCCGGAGTCCAAAGGCATCTCTTTGGTTTCATAATGTCCCCCGAAGCCTTCACATCACATCTGTCCGATGCCCTCGCTAGACAGTCCTTGACATATCATCTGTATCAAATCTTAGTGCTTAAAATATTTAAATGTCAAGTAAAATAAGAAATGACGTGGAAGCCCCAAGAGAAGCAAATTTGTTTCACGTGATTAGTTAATGTTAATTCTTTAAAAGTTGAATGTAGACAGTTGAGCGCGACAGAATGAAGCAACAACAAGACGAATTGTTTAATGTTTCACATTAATTGGAAGAAATAAAATGTAGTGTTGCGTGAGAAATTATTTGAAAACTAGTTAATGGGCCTTTGACAATTTCAAAGAAGTTCTAGCTACTGTTTCCATAATAATAGTTCTTTCGCGCTCATTCCTCGTGTCATGGCTGGATAGAAGGATCTTTTTCAAGTGTAATTGTTGAAGTAAAATGTGTAAAATACAAGTCTTCAATTGCCGCCTCACCTACCTCTGTATGGTTTTAGGTGTTAAGGTGCCGACGCGATGCAAGAACAAAGGCTTAATAGGTTCTAGTCATGCTTTTCATTGTTGGTCATGGTACGTTGGCGTTTATTAGCCATTATCGTCTCTTCAGAAGGGCGAGAAATTTGGAAAGAAGGAGCAGTATAAGATTCCACCACGGCCTTTAGCTGAACATGCTTAGGAGACTGGGGACACAATCCCACTATGAAAATCTTTGTATTATTGGGAGAGTAAAATAAGAGCGGTTAATAGATACATGTAAAGGAGTAACAGGCCGACGTTTAGAGCAGTTAACAGCTCTTCAGGGAGTTGGAGCACCGTCACGCGAGGCAGCAGCCATGAACCTACTCGGTTCTGCTCAGCCCCAGACACACTTCAATATCATACCTCGATCTAATTTCTCTCTCCACTGTTCTCCAAATGAGACCATCCAAACAATATTATCCGCCGTAGTCTTTTAAAATCCAAGCTATTCAGACAACTTAATAAATACGGAGAACACATGAAATAATTCATTAGGGCGGAATTACAAATATAACATGACTAGTTACAACTTCATATAAATTCGGGACGGTTGGGGAACAAATTAAATTGATTCATTTAGTTTCCCACCATGTTGAACTGTGGGACTACTGATGGAGATGATCATGTTTGGAAACTCCATCCGGCCTGAAAGTGATAATGGCTATTACTAGTGTTTGTACCCACAATTAACCGTGGAGATAACTGAAACAGCATGGAAAATTTTATATCAATTTTTTCGTGAGAGATGAAGGATTAACCCGGAATGAATTTGCCGGTGTCTTAGAATTTCAGAATAATTTTTTTCCTTCATTTCTGTCCGGCTGATATCTCTCCATTATATTAATATTATATTACATTCATTTACACCACTTTATATACCATTATATGTACGCAAGCATCAGTATAAGTATCAACAAAAATGCTACAGCATCAAAAGTAACGCGAATTAATTAAGAAATACGTACTTTAGCGGTTGATATTAACTTGAGACAATATCCTGAGTAGCAATATCCATTCCAATTCTCCCGGGACCGCTAATGGAAACAAAAAAAAAACCGAGCAGAATGTAAATTGGAAATCCCCTTCTCGCTATTTGAGGTCTGAAACCACGTGATTCAGGGTAAAAAACAATGAATCGCGTGAGACCGTGCCTGTGTTCTAAATGGACCAACGAGCGTTATGTACAAGTATCGGAAGTCAGTTAATGGTTCACAGTGAAATGACTGCAATGGGCCAGTCACTCCGCCCGTAAGAGGTCATAAAAGCAAACTGGAATCTCGCCGGGCGCACAAACTTGGACGTCCTCAGTCTTTCAACCTTCGGCTCGATCTCAGCTTCATTTTATCAATACGTTTTGTCCAAGTACGGTGCCGATTCTTGCTTGTGGAATACGGGGCTGTAGGCTAGATTGAAATATTTAGATTTATGGTGAGTAAATCCCATCTAGAACATAGAAAAAAGAGAAGTTCAAACGTTACTCAAAACAACAAGCCTTGAGAGAAGTAGCCTTACAATACTATTGTTAAATTCGACTACTGTCATGAAATTTAACTCGTCTCTAACACATCGATTAGAAGCAACGTACGTTAAAAGAAAGTAAGGAAACGTACGGTTTATCAAAGACAGGGTTTTCCGAAAAGAATCATCCGATTTCAAAATTTCATAACTAGTCAGCTTTTATCCCGATGTTGTTGAACAATTTACTGTTAAAAGGAGGGAATTCGTGGTAAGTAGCAGCGCGATTTGGCCAACACTCACTTTAGGTTTTGTCAACATGGCGTCTATGAAAAATGATTGTCTTTTAAACACGTGACTACGGGTGGTGTTTTTTAAAGTATATGAAGCAAGTATATCTGAAAAAGACAAAAGAAAACTGGACGAAGAAAATAATGAATTTCCTGAACTTCAGTTTCAGTGGCTGTGTAGTGTACGAGAATTATAATTTCCAACATAATAGAAAGTGTATATTAAAATCAACTGATGTTCCAAAGCTTCGCCCAGTAATAGTAAATTAACGAATTTCTCCTACACACTTTCACTATCACAGTTATTTAAAATTGATCTGGACTTTGGGCTAGAAAGAGAAAGTGTTTCAAAATTGGCGAAGGTAATTTATTGTAATCAGATATCTACCAATTACGAAGGAAACTAGCTCAAGCCTGAATTTTGATGTCACTATTCTATTTTAACGTACATTGAAGATTAAATGGATCCAATAAAGCGAGTTACGACAAAATTAAAAAAAATGTATTCGAGGCAATTATCTTTAATATAGTACTTGAGAAGTTCCGATGCTATTAAATACAGTTGAGAGTATAAATAGTAGGGGAGTATGTTAAATGTTGTGTGATGTGAATCTTGGGGGAACATTATGAAAGGAACTCCGGAAGGAATTACATGAAGAAGTAATGGCTAATGGTTACCGGCTGATTGCAGCTTGCAATAGCGTCTCTTGAAAGCCTCCCCCCACCTCCCCCTCTCCCTCTGTCGTTGACTAATATTTCCTTCCAGTTGTTACCTCTGAGGAGAGTGTTGTATCGGTAAGTTCCGGCAATCCCACGCGCTGTCGCTCTCGAGCGATGAAATGTGCCTCTTCAGTCTTAAAGCGGATGTGAGGAAATGTTTCTGCAACTTCTTCTATGCGATGCCCTCGCCCCAACGTACAACAAATCGATCCAACAGGCGAACTGGACGCGCTCACTTAATCAAGCGTAATCTGGTAAAAATTATAATATTCAGATTAAACAACGGGATTGCGCGGACGTCTGCAAATTCCAAAAATCATTACGGGATTAAAGTAAATAAGTCCCAAATGGAGAATATTGAAAGCGCCGATGACGAGTGACAAAATCCACGCTTAATTTACTACTATTACTACTGCTAATTATTAATTGAAAACCGGAATCCGTACTTTTCAAATTTCAACTTATACCTATAAACGTAGAATTAAATCGAAACTGTCTAAATTTGCATGTAGGTTGATTGCTGATAGTTACACAGTTTACAGAGTTGTGATTGCAGTAATAAGGTGGCATAGAAGATCATTCGTAAAAAAATCATAGTTTCCTCACGACGATATGAAATAGAAAGTTTCTATTTTCGCGTCTCTGTGTATTTAATTTTTAACAGTTTCTCGTGTTAATATATTTATGCGAGGAGAGAGAAGACCACGACAACCGCAACGTTTGTCTCAAGGAAAATAAAATGCGAGTTAATGCTAAGAAAAGGATTTTACAAATGAACTATATAGTACAGTTTAGTCGGGGAAGTCATTAAGGAATTAATGTTAACACTTACTTTCGGTAGGCAAAGCAGGCGAGTTTCACGACGAGAAACGAATGGAGCTTGTTACATTTCACGACGATAAATCTAAAAAAAAGGAGAATTCCAAATTAAAGGACTGCGGTCACTTTTCAAATAAAAACTTCAAGGAATTCTAAACGTATTAGATAACTGGTTAAAAACTTTGAACGGAAAGTAGAATTGGAATAATTAGATATCTTATAAAATTAAAACATCATAAGACTTAAATTCTACAGAAACTAGAGAAAGATTCTCATTAAGAAAACTACATTTTACAAATACGAGTAATTTAATAATTTTTAGATTCTAAGAGAAAGAGAAATATAAAATGGTTACTTAAGATATATGAAAGCAGAGTTTCCAAACTATGTTTAATGAAATAGTGAAACAAATACAACAAACACATGCAGGACAATTTCTCATATTTTAAATTGGTCCAAAATAAAAAGATAAAATATATGATCGTTTCGGGATATTAGTAAGAGGAGAAGTAGATCGCAGATATGTTCGTAGGACATGAAATTATTTATGGGGTCAGTGATCCAATTTGGAGGAGTAAAAATTAATGATAGCTGAAGTGACCGGAGAAAGGAAACAGAAGCGAGGCGAAAGAGAGTCAGAAATATACTAATTAGATTATTAGAATAAGAGACAAAGGTTAGAGAAATAAGAATAATGAAACGAAGTTTTCCAGTTTCGTCTCTACTCTGTTCATTCTCATCACTTATGACTTATTTCTCTACTCATAAATATAAATATAGCACTTGAGCCTGTACATTTCCTTTCGTGTATTAGTGATCTGAAACCCGATGTCGTTGCTATACAGAATCGTTGAAAGGTTCTATGCGATATTAAAAAAAGGCGTACGTTCATAATCTTGATTTTGTTCGCTTTTCATAAAAAACGACTGAAGCCTTTTCCGAGAATTGTTATATTGCTGTTATATAGAGGCGGTCAAACCTTTTTGTGCAATAATAAACTGTTATATTAAGATTAATGGTGAACGTTCCAAAACCTGACTTTTAAGTATTTGGACAAGGGTATATTTACTGAAGATTCTCTGATGTGGTAAATTATATTGATGCTTCCTTAAATTGTCATACACCATTTTAAAACTTAAAAATACCAATTTTCTTTCATTTTTAAGGAGAATGTTAAGGGGACTGTTACTGGGCAATTTCATAAATTATTTCCTCGACTGATTCACTTGTATGATGAATAATAGAGGTTTTCTATTATTTGCAATATTCCTTAAAATATTAAAAATTTCAATACAATCTTCTTAAACGGAACTTCCACATGCCGTTATGTACGATTCTTGTTCTACTATTATACGCAAATTGAAAATGACTTCACCTGTTTCCTTTCTTATCTTGATACAATTTTCTCTTCGTTCTACAATTTCATACAGTATATATATAAAATTGTATAAGTTAGATTGATGACCGCAGATAATTGATCGTGGATCTGCAAGCTATTTTGTTTCGTATCTTATCCTATCCTATTCCGCAGGTGGCGGCCCGAAGCGTGCAGATGCCACAAGTGTTACAGCGACTCACGCACATTACTAGCCCGCTAAATGCAACCACCTAAATATCTACTTCTACCTAACTAACTACTTTTACCTTTAGAATTACTTTTATCTTTGCAGCGACCACGAATGAGAAACTCCAAATAAATGGTGTGGTGCGTAATACTCAGTTAATTAATTTATTAATCGTTCCATAAACAATGTAGTTGAACTACTACTCCCCACTAGAGTCCTATTAGCATTGTGATACTAAATATACTCGCACCATTTTTTTTATATAATATCTGATGTAACGTGTATTCGTGTCGACTGTGACGAGAACAAGGACAGTCGTGAAATTACTGAATTTGTGGTTTCTACTTTAGTTACTGTAATACGTCTGCCTCAAGTGCTTTTATTTATCTATTCTTGGTCAATAGTTATCTTAGTAATAGCAACACGTTAACCTCACTTCCCTAAAATTGCTCATTTTGCACAACGTTTTCTCTCATGCACGTAACTCTTTCTATAGTTTATCAAATTTTTACAACGATTTAATTTCTTCTCGTTTACGCCCGAATCCTCTTTTTCCTGTGATTTTAAATTATCCTCTTTGATTTTTTTTTCAGTAACCGTTTCAATAAGAAAAAATATTATGTTTAATAATTTTTAATTATAAATAGTGTATTTCAATGATTCAATAAATATACAATACGCAACTTGATTTTTCTGTAAAATTATTATTCTATGTAAAATATATTATAAACAAAATCGTAGTAAAGCTGTTGACACAGCAGTATATTTAATTAAACTGCAAATAAAACTTGAGGAGAAACCAACAAAAGATCAGTTACAAGTCATTTTTAAAAAACAGTATGACAGAGAAAGATGTGATTAACCGTAATTTGAATTAATACAGCCTAATACTTGCTCATCTTGGATGTTCAGGATCTATCACGCTCACTAACAGCATTACGTCCGTGAATAAAGAAATCAGTCACGTCCAGATCTGAATTCATTATCTAAGACTTTAAAAGAGAATATTATCAAATTAAATTTTAAATAAGACTCGAGACTGCGGTACAGACTTTTCATTACTACTAAATCTCATATTTCTTTAAAATTGTCGCTATCTAAAAAATAAACCAAATCGTATTTAACATTTAATTTTAGATGTATTTATTTTGAGCATGAAGGCTATCATTATTTATTTAAGCGTCCTCTTTTGGCCGTAGAAATAAAAAATACTGTATTTTGTGACGCACAGTAAAATTCTGTATTATTTATATTTTCTACGTCCCAGCATAATAAAGCAGCGCCTTTTAAGTAATTCCACAAATAAATAGGCACCCAGTGATCAAGTGGCAGTACAGTTAAGCATCTCGGGTAGAGAAAGAACTCACTCGATGCCACCATTCTGCATCAGCAAACGTTGACTTGGATTTCTATTACAAGATAATGCCCTTCTCCCTGCCCCCCCTCTCCCCCAGCCTCTCAACTCCCCCAACACAATGCACCTGATCAAGGCCAGTGCGTAAGGCGCAACATCTCTCTCCAGTCGCAACGCAATATCTGAACGTGAATAATTAACATGGAAGCACGGTTGCTTCTGGTGACGTAGATCGTGCTTCACCTGAGCCATTAACCTCTTAGGCTTTCTGGATTTAGCAAAAGGACCTTCAGAAATCACCCCTCGAAGCCACCTGCGACCCCACAGAACCCTCACGGGGATTTCAGGTGCTGAAAGCCGAGTCAGCTGTCTCTCCCGACCCTTACCTCCAAAAATGTTCACACTTTCCGACAGCCTGTTGTGATGATCTATCGTGATAACCTACAAATTAAAGACGTCATAACTTACATTTTTTCACAACGTACCTCTAATTAATCAGTGGTGGTTTACGGAAAATAGTGATACGGATCCAGGGAGTCTTCTGGACCTTATTACGACCCTCTTCGAAGTACAGTAGCGGTCAGGAAATTAGATGTGAAAATCTATCCCATTGCCAGATATGGAACTGGCAAGTAGAGCCAAGGTCAGCGTTAATAGCTCTCCGTTCCATACATTAGTTAAATTAACTATTGATAGTAGGGATGGATGGTAAAGAAACTATAGTTTAATAGTCTATCAGGCATTCATCGTAACTACTTCCATTGTTGTGCTGGCCCAACAGTCGGCTCCGCATATCGGAACTGTTCAAACATCCTCCCTTCAACGAAGTTGTTACATTTGAATATTTTCGTATTACGCACAGATGTTCCCTACCTCAGTTTTGTGTGTATTTAAGCGTATGGTAATAGGTATTCTGACATATTTATTGATTACCCCAGCTACCCCAGTGTTTCTTATTGGGGATGAGGCGGATGGGAATAGAACCGCCAGCTGTCCCTCGCGGTTCTGGGTATTTTACAGTTTCTCCTAGTATTCAATTAAACGTCAAGCAACTCCATCTAATCACGCATCTGAAAGAGAGATCTTCTTCGAGACTATGACAATAAAAATATAATACAACTAAGTTCTAGAATAGAGGAACAGGTCATAGTTACCGAAAGGTCAGTGATTATTTAATGAGGCATGAGGTTGAGTCGTAAAATTAATTTTACTCATAGAGAGTCGCCACAGGAGCTGTTTGATTTTTATTTTAATAGTACATAACAGACACCGATTGTTTCTTATAAATTTAATGTGCCTGATTTTTTAAAAATTTTGATTCTGATATATTGCATCCCCATGAGTTTAAGTCAGTCCTTAAATATTCAAAATTCCACTAATGAACATTTATTTATTAATTTTCTTAAAAATTTCACGAAGTAGCTTTCGACCAATAATTTTTCCATAATCGTCTCCGATAAAAATGAAAGCCTCTAAACCATTCCATAGATAACCCACACGTACAAGACCCATTTTACAAAATTTTACATACAATAATTTCATTCTCTGATTGTAATTTAATGAAAATCTCAATCTATAATTTACGTTAATAATATAAACAAAAATAGTAGTTCGGTAAAGTTTAGAATATTTAAATTTAAAATATTTTACAAAAAATTTACAAAAAATTACTGATGTGTCCTGCACCAATTTAATAAATTATAGATTGTTTGGTATCATTTTTTGTAGAACCGTAGAATTGATATATAAGAATTATTTTAAAATATATTGACGGATTGAAGGTATCTACAGTATTCAAAATTACTTTTTATAGTGTACAATTTTAATATAAATTTTGTTTCTATAATATTTTAACTAATTTGTCTTTTATGCCAAAACTTGAAAAAAAAATCATAATCAAAATTAAAATATAATTTTTGATTTTATTAAACATTGTGACTAATTTAAAACCAGGGGTTTTCATCACTGTACATCAAAATTTTAAATCAGGTATTTAATACACAAATCATAGTCCACTAGGTAAGTAATGAGGTGTGACTAGGGCCTGTCCTAATCCTCAGGGCAGACTACATGAGTTTACGACAGCTCAGCGACACTCCCTGTTGATACTACTATTATACCATATTATATATTATTCATGGGCCATTACATATGTTTTACTTTATTTATTTTAATTTCTTATGAATCATGGCAATTATAATGATCTATAAAATTCTTATTATCTATTTTATCTCACTCACATTTTAAAAACGTTGCCATGTGTGTTCATTTTATTATTTTGAGAGAAACTGCCACCGGAATTTATCACATTCGTAGAAAATTATATGCATACATACTTTCATATTCATTTATTTTTTGCTGATGATTTCGATCTTGTTGATCTTAATTATCTATAAAATTCTACTTGTCCATTTAATGTAACTGCCATATTTTAATCTAGACTGTAATGCTATTCTATTTCCAGATGATACAAGAGACACCGGAATAGGTTGCCAATAATGCATTTAATACTGTTATAAACTGGTTCGCAGTAAATGCATTGACTCTGAACTGTAATAGAACACACGCCGTGATGTTCGCACAACAAATTCTACATTAATTTGCTCTATTCTAAAAATGTTTGTATATGTTTACTTTTCTCAGACTAATAAAAAAAAATTGAGATAAAAACTAACCTCATGTTTATTTTTTGATATTGTTCATTAAAACAAATAAATTTGTTGAGACTGAAAATTGTTTCTTTTCTGTAGAATTATGGTATGCCAATTTTTAATTGAAATTCAAGAAGTTTTTTTGCAGTGTTTCTCAATTAGCGTTTTCTAACGTTATCTTTCAGAAAGCCCATTCTCTTTGTTATATTTCTAGTTCTGTATTTTTGAAAAATAATTAAGTTTACATTTCTCCGTAACAACCACATTGCTGTGATGGTTGACGCGGCACATTTATTGTATGCAAGTTGATGTGTCGCCTCGTGGAAGTCGGATTAGTTAGTGTTTATGTTTGTCGCCTCACGCATGCTCGTTGTTTTATGAATAGTCGACGTAAGAGATGGAGGAACGTCGTAGGCCGAGTAATGTACGTGGAACCTCGCATAATTGTCTCCACCGCTGACTTTTAGCGACCATATTATTTCGCATGGTTGCACAACAATCGTGCTAAGTCAAATACGCATCTCGGTGCTAAAATTGGCAGCTCTTGTCATACTCGGGCTGATAAAACACGCGTCTCTGCATTTCTACGAAGCTTAATCCGTGTTTCTGGAGATACATTGCGACCCGTAGTTTTTTTTATTCTAAAAAAAACATATACGACTGACCGATTTCATAATAACATTACCTCGTTATGTTGACAGACAAAATCATAAAATTTTAAAATAAAAAGTGCAAATGTAGTGTTGTTAATGTTTGTGGAGAGTGTGCGTCACGTTGCAGCAATGTTAGGTGAAATTTCCTGTCGCAGTCAGCATTTCTACAGCAGCGTGGGACGTGCTTCACACACGCGGAACCACAGATTTAACTTAATCAATTATTCAAGATTCACAGTCGACTGATCTACGTAGTCATAATCTTAAGCGTATCCGAAATCAGAATTGTTCGTCTCATAATATTGGTAGGCATAACATCCGGACAGTTTAAGGAAAGTAAACTTTATGAGTTCGTGAATAAATACTATTCTATAAGCTTGTATTATGTTTTGTAAATGGCGTGATGCGGTACCCTCCATTGTTTGTTCTATTTAATTCTGGTTAGTGTGCCAACGTTGTATGAGTCATCTTATGACCTGGAGGTCATCAAGGGATTCCTGTGTGCCGAGAAATGTGCCAAGAGTCTCGTTCCTTCCTGAATAACTGTCGTTATTAGCAGAATTGAAGGTCTTAGTGTAGCATACGATTGGTTATATACCATGACGTTTTTATTATTATTATTATCTTTATATGTCAAAGTTGGAGATTTTGACACAACCCAATTGGTTTAGATGAGATGGACGATAGCTTTCTACAAAAGTAGTTCTTTTTCCAACGATCAGGAGGCTCTTCTTTTATCAGTGTGTTTCTTCTTCTTTTTGACGTGTCCTTGTGCATATAAAATCGTATTTTTTGATAGAGGTGGATTGATGGAACTCTGTGTCGTTTTCAGTGGTTGCTCAGGGTTGAGATTGGGTCATGGGCAAGGTGAATGCCAGTTGTCTTCACTTAAGCCACACTTGTAATTGATTATGGTGGATTTGAGCTGGTTGTTATTATGGTTGTATCACCCGCAAGCGTTCCTATATTATGGCAGGACGTAAATCAGAAGTATGGTATATAAGGGACAAACATTCAGAGATTGTACAGCTTACGTACAATTTGAGTACAGGAATTTATGGTGGGAAGTGACGTATTGAGGCACGAACACAAGAAATGAAACATGGAAAGGAAAACCTTGTCCATATACAACAACATCGCAAAGTAACTTTTGCAATGCTCAGCACTGCGGCTAGGCAGCTGTGATTAGTTGGAAATGCTGTAGGTAGAAGGCGGTAATATTCCTGGATATACACTCGGGAAAACGTCATTTGAAACTGTAGTTTTGGACGTGACGGGAGATTTCATGAATAATGAACAATCAGACATGCATTTAATGAGTCTTGTCCCATGACAGTAGAATCACCATTTATAGTAGACATAGCAAGAGCTTCCCTGAGGAACTTTTGGGTGAAAACGTTTCATTTCTTTCACCTTATCTGTTACGTCATGAATTGTTCAGAAAAATATATAACGTAATACCGATTTTGGAGAATGAAGGCAATCCCCCTCATCATACTGGCTGGCGATAACGGAGTTGGGTGCAGAAACGTCGAGAATTTTTATTCTAGATGGTGATTGTACGAAATACAAATGATGTCGGTTTCTCAGTCATTCCAAAGAATCCTTCCTGTAATGCTCCTAATCTGAGTTCCTTTAATCAACAGTAACGCGTCTCAATTTTTTTAGTCTTCCTGTAATTTTTTAAGATATGGATATTTCCTCCAACACTACTACCTAAATTTGCAGTCTGTTACGGAAAGTTAACATATAGTGATTTTTTTTCAATAGCTTTCATTTGAGAACTATTTTTTTAAATCAAGCTATGGGAGCTGACCAACCAGATGAGTTTCCTCGATGAAAAACTCAAGCCGGCAGTTAGACCTTGTACTTAAAAAGTTCACCAGTTGACCATCCAACTACTTGGCCTATTGTGCAAGATGAAGAATTCGTAACCCAGTTTAAAATGAGAACTTATTTAAGTCGTGTTGGAGGTTGAGAGAAGGGAAAGTGGAAAGAGAAATATGTATCACATGATTGGCTGTAACCTTTGTTTATATGACGGTGTTATTTGTGTAAGAGTTGACAAAGCAACAGTTGAGTGCGTTGGA
Source organism: Eucriotettix oculatus (assembly GCA_034510155.1). NCBI lineage: Eukaryota > Metazoa > Arthropoda > Insecta > Orthoptera > Tetrigidae > Eucriotettix > Eucriotettix oculatus. Next base: position 23,714,370 of record CM067380.1, on the reverse strand, counting down.
ACAAGACTTGTCTCCACTTACATAATGCAGCAGAAGCTGCTGCAGTCAGCCAGTCAGGCTCTTCTAATAGAGACGCCGAGTTGTTTGTGTACCGATTGTGAACATTTGCAGAAAGGCGTGTTACAGGCCTCCACAAACAACTACAGCAGCTTCATGAGGCCGTTGACTTCCGTAGCTATTGTGTCTCATCGTATTTGCCGTTACATTCCGTTTCAGACTAAAACATGCGACAGCACGAGGATTTACATAACCATTGAAACTTTAAATTGCTCTATTCGAACTCAGAACTGCGTGTCCGGGAAGTGTGCGTTATTTCGTCCCGTCCGAAACCTTGGCTCCATCTCAATTTAAAACTGACCACTCCGGCGAAACCATTGGAGACAAATTTCGCTTAATAGATACACATCAGACAGTTCTTATTCTAGTCCCTTTAATCATCGCGACACGAATATTGAAGTACTGGCGCAGTCTGAGGCTTCAAGGCTGACATACAATTATTACAGCTAGAATTACTTCGTTTGAGTTGTAACTGCAGCTACATTTATAATGGTCAAGAAGTTCGTTAACAATTAATTAAAAACAAAAATTACTCGCACATTATTATATTACCAAAATAAACTATTGTTCTTCCACAATCCGTTGGTCTCATCATGTGCGCACTTCACAAAAACTGAAACAACAACACATCTAAGATAACATAACAGGGGATCAAAGAGGCTATTTGAGAATATAATCATAAATTTTGTTGAGATAGGTTGTATTTGTTTTAAATCAATGGATGAATAATTGGTTTAATTTCAGACAATATTGTTACATTACTCCAATGAAAACTGTGGTTGAGTTCACAGGTCTTCTGAGAACTGAGAACCATGCTGTTTCAAATCAGATATATGTCCTATTACGTGGGTTTTTAACGCCCAATTTGTTGTTGCTATGTAAGAAACGTTGCATATTTTTGTGTGTAACATTATGCGCATCTAAATATATTGATACAACACTGGTGATTTTTGCCTCACGAGAAACAATAGTTGTACTTAATACATTATCCATCCTTTTTTCAAATAAGAATTCGGAATTTCTCCATCACCCACCCTTTTTTCTTGATTTAAATATTTTTAAATAAACGCTTTTTCGTCCATTGCATTGAGGAAAATTTTTTTTTGCTCTCGGGCTGAAAATTTTTAGATCCTTCTGAATTCAAATGTGATACAATGATTTTCCCCATTTCGAAATAACAAGCATTTCAAAAATTCTGACTCAAGTAGAAAGTAAGAAATGGCGATTTTCTGCTATATTTTGCTTGTCTATGGTCACCCTTGATGTCCAACAATAATCTTTTGGTAAGGAAACCACTAATCTGTGACACCGAAGTAAGGAATGAGCTCTCAGAATCAGTTTTTTTTACACTTTCCACGATTTCTCGTTACGTTTAAATAATTGGTGTGAACAAAAACGGCCATTTATTGAATATGTATGACATATCTATTAATTATGTCTAAAAATGGGCAGAGTGCCAGGAGGTCGATACATACAATTACTTGAGATCAATAAATTTATTTTTAATAAATAAATCCAACGTCTGTACAGCATTTCAGGTATCGAAGATCGATTTCGGAAGAAAAAAATTATGTGTAGATATGAGAAATAATTTGGCCTGTAAAAGGAAGGGATGGAGTTATACCTGAAAATATTGATTAACCAAGGAGACAAATTGTAGTAACAGTTTCTTTTATAACACTTATAAAATAATGCTAAGGATGATTAAAGTGTGGATTTGAATTTAAATCTTTTAACTTCGCCTGCAGAGCGGAATTTTTCGTATTATTCTGTATAAGATTTAAAATAGGTTAGTTTGGAGACGACTACAATTAACTACACTACTGTGAACAACTTTCTGCGAATTCTAAGTGGTTTATAAACTTCCATAGGCATTTAATGTAAACTGGATACACACGTATTAATAACCAAGTTTTTCCCCAAAATATTTGTCAATTTATTGAACTACTAGAATGTGTATATAATTAATTAAAAACGTAAAGTGGACTATTCAGATTTATTTTATGCAATTGTTTTTCATCGCAATTTTATAAAATTGCACAGGTCAAAGTTTCATAGAGGTGAAAGCAAATTTATACGAGACCATAAGATTGCTGAGAAACTGCTCTCCGGAATTTTTACGTTCAAAAGGAGTAGGATAATAAGATTTTTGTCGAAGAGGATTGTTTATGTTTAGAGCGAGTATTTTATGATGAAATTATTGCGTACCTTAATAACGTGTTTATTACGTGGAGCGCATAACTTACTTTACTCGCTGTAGTAAAAACACCTTTGTGTTCCTTTGTAGCTGCTGGCAAGGCGTTCATTCTTTGCTCGAATCGTTGCTCTATTATGTTCAGTTTGTCAGCAAGCTCAATTCCAAAAAGAGTTTCTCTTTATTCGGAGCATGCGAGTGAAGTTAAAACTGTCGAGACTGCAGCACGAACTTCGTTTCTTGCTTTAATATCTGTCTGCTTAAATGGGACTAATTAACTGACGCTGTCATATGCTGCTTTTTAAGAGTGAACGTGCCCACACAAGCATGGCCGAGTCTCCTGTTTCGTCCCTGCCAATTTCCGATCAGTCGACAAAACGTATGTAGAACTGTTTCATAAAGAGGACGACGGGATCGTCCGATTAAAAAAAAATTATTTATTTTAAGTCGCGTTAACCTTTCGGTCATTAGCGACTGCTACATTTTTACATCATATATTTACACAGATAAATTTTAATTGGTTGTCATAATTTTTTACGGAGTTTTAAGTAATTAATGAATTTTATTACGTGATGTACCTTGTTTATACTGTTAAGGTTCTTGTTGACTAGATTTGTATTTTGGCGGTTTTTGTTGAATTTAATTCGAATACATGTTTGATTGTTATAGGGCTATTACACAATTCGCAAACTGTTGGTGTATTTTTGGATAAGAGGTGTTTATGTGCTAGTTTGTGGTGGCCTATTCTGCTGTCTCGTAACATTCACTGGTTCTAAGCAGAATAGGGAAAGGGAGAATAATTGGGAGGGATAGATTAATGGGCCACGTTTTGAGACACGAGAGAGTTGTAAAATTAGCATTTGAGGGACGTATGTGGGGTCAAGGATGGAATACGCGAAGCAGATTAGGGTGGGTATGGGATGTGGTAGCTATGCAGAAATGTATAGACTTGCGCTGGACAGTCTTAGGACTGAATACCACAACAACAACATTCACTGAATTACATCGAGTCGGAAGTAGTAAATAATTTTACAGTCCCACTATCGTCATTACGACCGTCACCCCGATTAAATCAAGCATTTCAATATTTCTATTGCTAAGATAAGAAATATTGTCATTATAATTTCGCAGGAAAATGGGTGAAGGACGTTATTATCGATTAATATTTAATAGCACATTCCGTATGACGTTCCGTTTTTTTTGCTGTAGGGTTTTATCATGGCACTTCAGCAATGAATCGTAACTTACAAGCGGAAGAGACTCAAAACGTCATTACTACTTTTTTAAAAGTTATTTCTTCCTCATCAGCCGTTAATTATTTTTGTTTCGATTTGTGCGTGAAATCGCAATATACGACGTTTCACTTTTTTGAGTTCACGGGTTCATGGTAGACTTGAGTCCAATGGCCTCTTGAACCTTCCGAAGTGTTTATGAAGAGAGAGAAAAAAAATGTGTTGACGACTATTATGGTTTTGTCCTTAGAGGAACATCACATAGGTTTAATATTTTTTAAAACATTCAAGAACTACATGCTGAAGACTGAGAGATATTTTCCAAGGTTAAACGTATTTACGTGTCTTACATGCCACATTCTTTTGACAAATTCTTCCCAGAGATTTCCATTGGCCAATGAGGGTACCACACCCTCAATCATAACCTGAGGACGGAGAATTTTGAGCGTTTCCGCGGTCCACTGAGTTTCCACTCAGGGAGATTCATTTTGCCACCGTCATGGCCGATGTACGTACGGAAACGTCGGAGTAATTTGCGGCCAACAAGAAAGATAAGAAGCAGGCGGACTTCATTATGTCTTCCTGAAACGGCGCGGCGCCGTCCGCGAGCCTGATTTACACGAAAGCAAGCCATCCAGCATCTAACTCACTAAACACACACTGCTTCAAATAATCCACGTGCAAAATCTCCACACAACCGCATAAATATTATAAAAGCGATCGAATACAGTAACAACACTTTATGCAAAGGCAATGAAGTCGCAGAATACCTTTATGAAAGTGACGATAATGTTATAAATTATAATCGCGATATTAACAATAAAATTACTTTAAAACTTCAGTAATACTCAATAAGAAATTCAAAACGACATGAATAATTTACTCGGTATAATTCGGGTAAATTAATACTGTGAGCTGTAAATACATCTCAAAATAAGCGAATTACATTATAAAATTATGTATCATGATCAGAAAACTACTGCAACAATGTTGGAATAAATCAAGTGACTGCCATAGTTTCCGAACACAAATTAACAAAGCTGTGTTGGTATGAAAGAATAAAAAGCATTTCATTCAGATGTTTAAATCTTAAACATATAATTAATTTTAGAATCAATATTCCAGAAAGTCTATTATTTTCTCCAAAACGATTAAATATTTCCAGGTACAGTTTCGGAGTTGTTTTCTTTATTCCTTGACACTTTGTTCGTCAGAGATTTACAGAGTGACTTGTCCCAGTCTATTTCACCATCCTTATCTTCTTAATAACCTGAATCCGCTTAGAAGCGCTATATCAACTTACTAAATCAAAAAATCATATAGATCAAATGAGCAGCAAGCAAAAGCCTGATACAATTTTCAGTTGCTTGGGCAATGCTTTTTCCCCTCCAATATTTTCCGATTTCCTTAAATCGGCAAGAATACGGCAATTCAGTGTAAGCTGATATATTGGTTTGTTGGACGAACGCACAACCACAAATTTATTAAAAATAATTTTAGAGCCATGTATTTTAACTCGAATATCTGATACCAGTGAAACGTTTTTGTTTTAAATAACCAGAATTTATAATTAAGTCAAATTGAGGGAAGAATACGTTAACTGCATATTTCTGACCACAGTAACATCGCAAGCAGCCAATTATTAATTTCTGTTGGTGTCACGATTAATTTAATGTTGATGACTATTTCCAAACTAGGTCTCAGCTCGAAATTCATATCAATGAACCAATTAATTGATTTATTAACTTCAATTAAATTATCTCTTGGTAGCAGCTATATTTAAAAATAAAACTTATATCTAAAATGAAATGTAACACAGATCATCATTTTGTTGCCAATAAAAGAAATCAAACACTCACAAGTATCAGAATATTTTAATATGAAACACATTTTCATTAAGAGCTTTCCTCTCATTTTACTATGGTAAAATACATTTTATAAAATTTGTTTTAGAGTGAATTTAACACCTTTATTCAGACGGGTTTCAATTATCTGACCTATCTTTTTTTATGTGGCGATTTTATTATTTTCCTGGAAAAATAGTTCCAATCCATAAGCGGTCTGTTCAGAAACAAGTATTTTCCCAGATCCGTGTGGTGCTGTTCATGTTTAATTTTAAAATAGTATAAATTTTAAATAAAGCGTAAATCCCGTTCGCCTTTCTCCGTTCTGTAGGTGATTTCCACGATTTATGCCCGTTTCTCAAAGTTCTATTGCATATTTCATCCATAGCCTGCATCTTATCCTATGCCTTAATATATATGGATCTCTTCAAAACGATCTGTACTCCAACGAATCCCTGATTTTTAATGTAAAAGTAACAGAATTGATACGTTCCAAATACAATTAAAAATATTTTACAATTAATTTGAGTAAACGCTTGGTCGTTAAACTCGAGTATATAGACTAGACAGTAAGTACAGAATAATGTAGCTATATGTCGTCCAGAAATATCTTCGTACTGTAATAATCATATTACATTTCTATTAAAAGGAAAGGAGAAAGAAGAGAGTGCCAGGGTATCGTTGGTGGTGAAAAGTTAGTTTTTAGCGGGAGTACGATCTGTGTGTTTGTTGACGATAGGAAATTCGTGTATCACTCATTGATTAAAAGTGTTTGCGATCTTCAAATTTTGCACTGACTCACAAGAGCCGAGATGTGCCGATCCGCCGATATATAGCAGCTCAAATACACGCATTGATTACTGGTCATGGCCTGAATATTCAATAAAAATATAATACCGATGCACAAATAAACGAAAAACACCTGCCAGCCAATATATATGTGGTTATATTTCTAAAATAACTGATTCAGATAAATATTTACATAACACTTGTATAATCGCGTGCAAGACTTTCAGAGGCAAAAATAGTCGTTAAAAACGCTAAGAAGTTTCAAACTCCGTAAGTCATAAGAATTAATTATGTAAAAAAAATAATGAAAGCTGCATTATAAACGCATTAAGGAGCGGCCAGAACATGGCTAAGGGCTTCAAATTTAACTGACATACGCATCTTAGCAAGGGTGTAAATGACTTTATGCAACACAGTCTTTTATTTAGTGTAGAAGTTCTTTCAGGAGTAGAAACAGCAGAATCAGCAGATTCAATACCCTGAAGGTCAGTAAACCGACTGTTCGAATCGCAACTTTTTAATTGAATAACTTTTTCTGCTATCAGTGGCGCTACTGCCAAAGTTCACGCCAAAAAATGTGTTCGTGACTATTAATATTAAACAATCGAGCTGATATTAACAACCGAGATAGTTCACATAAACTAGCTGTCAGTATGTAAATATTTCATTTTAATCTAGGTTTTGCAATCTTTCGTCACATCGTATTTTAGGTTTAACGTTTACTCGGTTTAATCATTTGTCTTCCCCAAGATGTTGTCTCTCAGTGCCTGTGCCCCTCCCCCCTGCCCCCCTGCCCCCCTTCCTCCCAGGCTCAAGTGTCTGACTACCGTAAAAAGCGCTAATGGCGAGCAGATGTCAACGTACTCACCCATATTCATTATCACAGCCTTAATACAATTTTTAACTTATACTATACCAAGAAGCAATAATACAATGTGGGGAAAAAATGAGATTTATTTTTATCAACAAATCACTAAATCTTTCACGCGGGTCTTTTAACAGTTTCAATATTTTTGCATTCCACGTGTTATCCGCAAAATGCGGTCGTCGAAACTTATCCATCGTAAAATTTGACCTAGTACAACTGAGAAGTACTGAGCAATAAAATAAGTACAGCAACTCCAAGTTTTACATTTTATTGCCCAGTTCACTTCCAGTTTCCCTAATGATATTCCTATTCATTAAGGAGTAGAAGATAATGACATTTTTACGGAAGCCTCTCTGCATTAATATATTTATTGCTGTCTCCCGGCATTTATTGAATCTCTATCAGGAGTAGTCTATTGCCCTGCAAGGTACTGAATTCTCACTTATAACTATAAAAGTAGAATATACGTGGCAAATCTTTGTACGCTTTCTACTGTTTTTGTATTATTATTTCAGCTACAACATCAACTGTCTGATACTCGTTGAAAAATAGTGTTGAATTGCCTCACGAGCGAAATTTCAGTTCTGGGATATAAAGTGGTATTAGAAAAGACAATTTTCGAATTTATTGCGACGAAATTTAAATAGCTGCTATTAATCTTCTACGTTGTCTTTTGGCGGAAAAATGAAGTATTAAAAGACAGTCACTGGGATTGTTAAAGAATTCATTCATTGGATGCTTTCGAGCTACTCTTGGCCATATTAATTAGTCTAATTGTTATCAAAATTCTCTCTTGCGAACCAAATTAAATCTTTAAAAGTCAGGTGGAGTTCCGCGCTTTGTACTTCGTTCAATTTATAAAATAACATCATGTTGATATCACGTCGTCCAATTGTATTTTTTTAAATCCTTTTAAGTGTCAGTTCCTTTAGAAATCATGTTCTTTGTTATAAATTCTTTGCAAAGAACTGCTCATTTTTATAAGAGGATTACTTCAGCGTTATAATTGTAATTGGAAATATTTTAAATGTCTGTAAAAACAACTCTCAATTTATTTTTATTGTGTTACTATCTCAGCTTCCAAATTGAAGTCTTTGAATATTTATAGTGATTTTTCTGGAATAATTATCATAAATCTTTGATTGTTTTCTCCCTCGTTCTGATTTTTTTATTGACTCCAATTTCTGTATAAGCTATGGTAACACAATAAATACATCTTTTTGTGACACTGAACTAACTTAATAAAATAATAGTTGAAAGGCAATGCTCCTGTGGAAATTCTCTAAAGTAAATTATGATACGGCATTCCCTAGTTTTTAAAACATGTCTTTTTAATTAAATATGCGTGTAAGGTCTGATGGCTTGGATCTTGGCCCTTCCTCAACCTTCTACAGAGTTGATTTTGAAGCCTTGTAAACCTGTCTTTATCAAACACCAGAAGATGTCCCAAACTGAGGGACGAAACGTTGTGTAATGAACTGAAGAAATGGAATACTTTGTTCAAGACTGGGACGAAAGCTTTCAATAGTAAATTATTTTGGAATATCAGTGACTGCTAAATGGTAAAAAGACTTATAAGTCAGAAGAATTATCAAATTTATTGACATGAGTTCATTAAAACACCAGATGAGGTTCCAAGCTAAGGGACGAAGCGTTGTGTAATAATAATAATCATATTCCGTAGATCCTGTAAAGAAGCTAAGCTTCAAGGATGTGGAATGGGTCAGGGTGTACATTTATTACATTATTTTATTGTATAAAAGATAAATATACTTATAACAAATTTTTGTATTATAAACTAATTAATTAATTACTCTTCTCCGATTCTTCTATAAATTCCTTTATTGAATAGAAGGAGTGGCTAAGCAAAAATGAGCATAATTCAGTCTTAAATTTACCTTGATTATCGGACAACTGTATAATTCTGTGCGACAGTCTGTTGAAGATGGATATCCCTGAATAATGCACACCTTTCTGTGCAATTGACAATGCTTTACATTTTTTATACAGATTATTTTTGTTCCTAGTATTGAAGGGATGAATATCAGTATTATTCAAAAATAAGTGCCTATTTGTGATTACAAATAACATCAATGAATAAATGTATTGGCACGTTAAAGTGAAAATGCCTAACTTTTTGAACAGAGTTCTGCAAGAAGTTCTTGAGGTAACCTGACATATTGCTCTAATAACTCGTTTTTGACTAATAAAAATCTTATCTATGCCTACCGAGTTGCCCCAAAATATAATACCATATGATAAAACAGAATGAAAATATGCAAAGAATACTAATTTTCTTGTTTTTAAATCACTGAAGGTGGACATTGCACATGTAGCTGAGCTGAGTTTATTAAGTAATTGATTAATCTGATCAGTCCAATTTAATTTATTATTTACTAAGAGACCTAAGAATTTAGCAGAGGAAGTTTCATTTACATTTTTTCTGTCGTATTTAAGTGTTATAGATTGTAAAGTTGTGTTGAGTGTGTGAAATTGCATGGAATGTGTTTTGTCACAGTTATTTGTTAGTCCGTTCCATTAAACCAGGTAAATTATTGTTACTTGCCTCTTCTAGTGTGTCTTTGTTACTTTTTACTATGAACTGATGACAATAAATTCAATAATTCTTCTGACGTATAGGGCTCTTTACCATTTTTATTTCTAAACAGTCAGATAATATGAATAATCAGTAACCATCATAAGGTTTATTGACTACAATAGTCCAGACGATGTGCGTGTTGGCTTGTCCTCTATTGATTGTCAATGACAAGTAGATGCCACCTAATGAAATCTATTTATCAGTTAGTCAACATACATCAGCTTCCAACGGATCAGCGACGGGATTAACACGAAGTATTTAATGATATTTGTGATGCGATGGGTGTGAGGGAATATGTTGCGTTGCGCTGCGGTTTCACGTGCTCGAGCCTCATATGAATCCCATTTCCATCCCCGGCTTGCTCGGCTTCGTAAGGTTTTCAACGCCCAATGACAGAGCACATTAGACAAAGGGCCGATATCGCTGGCCGTGCTAGTGCGATGATGGCCAGGTAAATACGTATTCCAGCAGTGACAAAGAACCACGGCCAGGTGGATGGCCGCCAAGTCGACCGAGCCCGCTCTGCCAACGGGCTAACAGTTCACGTATAAAGGAACGCACTCTTTTCTTAATCAACTTTAAACGCGTAATAATTTTCTCGGGCCCTAGGCTGTCATTAATTCTCCCTTTCATTGGCTACCCCAGACTCCCGGAGTCGCGGCATTGCAGCCGTTTCCTTCTACGGAAAGTGTAACACGTCCAAGCACCAAACTACGACGACACACGTTTCACGCCGTATATGCAACACTTCCAACGAAATAAAGAAAAAGTAGAACTGATCACGTATCGGAATTAAACCTCCAAACAAATATCTCAGACACTACTTCATATTCCAACTGAAAGTTCACTGAATACATTCCTCGAGACGGACGAATGCAGAAGAAGGGATCCACTCAAAATGAATCATACACGCCACAATGGCTTCGATATAAACAATCAACGCAACTTAAACTCAATGTCCAAATCAAGTATGCTAATGCCGTAGAAGACTGTACTGATAACACTAGTCAGGATTGCAAAACCACATCACGTTCTCCGGACCACATGGTTTAAAATATTTTTGCATATTATGCAATTCTCATCTCTTGGACGTGAAAGAGCATGACAATCTCCAACAGATGAGAGCGTTATTAGACCGTGAGAGATTATTTTAAGGGGAGACAGCATGCAAAAAATAAAGCAAATGCGTTTTTCGTGCTTCAGTGTAAAAATAGTTTATTAAATGGCGCGTTTCTTGAGATTCTTGATCGTTCCACCAGTAGTTGTTCCTGCAAAAGTGATGAATGTGTTGCTATGAAATATTACCTATTACATAACTTTAAAACTTGCTGTAGAGTTTTTTTTGTTTGTTTCATATATTGCCCGGAGCTATTACGAAAGGTCAGATTCATCGTCATGCAGCTACAAGAAGTGCATTCTACATTGCTTATGCGTGTTTGTGTTCTCTAGTGTGCGTGTAGTATTTTCAATGTTTTAGACTATATCCTGTTTCTTTTAGTTATTTATTTAAAGATTATTTGTATTTAATTATGTACTTTATTTTGTTGTTTTAATGATTTGTGATTTGTATTGTATGACGTATCCTATTTCCTTAATGGAAACAACAATAAATCTAAATCTGTATAGTAAAAGTCATTAAAAAGTACCAAGCATCTTCATATACAGTTCACTTTGCTTATATGATTATAATAAAAATATTTTTAGAGGAATATGATGACTGCTTCTGATTTGTGTCATATTGTGAATCATGTGAAACTGTGGTCATCTCAGGAATTAATCCGTACTAACTGAGTAACGGGCGTTGCCCGGGTGTTTATGTATATTAGCCCGGAATTAATTCCACACCAATTGTTTGGCCAACACGTGATTTACCTGGCATGCAGACCGCTACTATTTTCGGGTTAGCTTCAAATTATCCGGCGGTGTCTTGACACGGTCAATAATTCTCTTTGTACATTAAAGAAGACATTAAAAAAATTCCCGTAAATTAAGAGAATGAAAAATATTCCCAGTACTTAAGAAGATTTAAAAATTCTTCAGGAACCCTAAGACAGTCCAGAAACACTGGGTACATTAAATAAGTACCTGTACCTTAAGAGAACGAAAAATAATCCTGATTCCTTAAGAGACTCCAAAATAAAGTCGGTACTTTAACAGAGTTAAATCTCACAGGATATCTTAAGGAAGTATAAGAATGATCGCGGTACGATAAGGAAGTCATATTTATTCCCGGTACTTGAAGAGAGACAATTTTTTTCAGATTGCTTTCTTAAATTATGGTTATAAAGTGTACCTTATATGACAGAAAGACATATTAAAACGAATCGGGTGTCATTTATTTGAAAATGCTTGCATTAATTCGGAAGCCTTCGCAGAGAATCTTTTGGAGAGGTGGGGGTGGGGGATTTTTGACCTGAAAGAGGAAATGAATTGGTCTAAATCTTCGAAAGGTCAACAGAAACCTTATAGGGGCTGAGCATAACTACTCTCGAAAATTTCACCCCAATGGGTTAAATGATACACGAAAGCATACGGGGCAAACAAAGATAATTTCATTTTAATTTATAAATAAAGGAAAAGAAAACTGTGGTCATCTGTTAGAGATTATAGTGCTGTTTCCTTTCTGAGGAATGAGAATGACATAACATGCCATCTTTTAAAATGTTCTTAACATTAAGTATAGGGGTTTTCAATAAGGGTGGGTCTATGTTGAAATGGAATAAAACAAGCTGTGTGTGAGGTATTAACGAAATTATTTTTTTATTTGAAAGGCTCATGAATGCCTTTTAAATAAAAGAAGAAATTCGTTAATACCTCACACACAGCTTGTTTCATTTCATTTCAACTTCGACTCGCCCTTATTAAAAAGCCCTATAGAAGGATATTTTGGGGGAAACTGTTATATGGTTTCACAAATAACTTGAAAATGTAAATTAGGGTCGAAACTGAACTTGGAAATATAGAATCGGATTAGAAAGCGGATTACAATTGTTTAGCCCCTTCACAAATTCCTCAGCAGACGTGTGATAATGTAATTAAAGTCCAATAGGAATTTTAAAGTATCCTGACCTTCCTCGAGTAAAGAAATTTAGATTAATGTCAACAAATCTCTTTTGAAATTTAGGAACACTCGGATCGAAAGTTCTAAATGTTTGAAAAACACAAGCAGATATGAAAGCAGCTGCGAAGTTCAAAAAATTACCACACTTTTCGACCGTTTGTTTAATCTAGGCTATTCTCAGATAAATATTAGGCGTAATAAACCACGCACAGTCTAATATATTCTAAGTAATTTTAATAGGAAGCTTTCGCCCTCTATATAACCAGGTATAATAAGTAACAAACGTGCGTAAGGTTACGCATTCTGATATATCACGTTTCTGTACGTTTAATAATTATTGTATTTCATTATACAGAGGTCTAAAGATTCCTATGAATAATATTACTAACATTATAAGACACTGTGTGTGATTTACTTCCCCTTACAGTGTTTTTAGCTATAAATCAGAAGACAGTAAAAGTATTGGACATCACACTTTAATTTTAAAAAACCCAGAACATGTCTATAATGACAGAATAATCGCTTCTCCTTATATTTTGTGTTTCACATCAACTTTTACTGTTGAGTTATTAGCGCTCTTCATGGGGTTAGGTTGTGATGGTATCAGGACGAACATGCTAACAAGTTTCACTGAATTTTGCTTTAAAATACAAATAAAATAAACTTGAACACTTTTCTCACCGACATTACCTCTAAAATATTTTTAAAATCAGAGACATTAATTTTAGGTCGTTTTGAGGTATATAATTCTCATACGACATCGGGATATTACGTTTGTCACTATGAACGCTGTAATAATATTATGGTTATGTTTTTAAAACCAATATACTGTATGACTGACAGTTTGATTTTAAATATTTTCTCTAAATATTAGGTATGATAGAAAACTTGTTGCTTTCTGTGATCAGTGGAATATCAGTGGAAATAAGAGAATTCAGGTAACAGACTTTGACATAAGAAATGTTAGAACCGCAGGTAAGGAACAGGAATCGAAGGGGGTATAATTTTCGGTTTACTGATTTATTAACGCTTCTGGTTGAGATGGCGTAATTATAGTCGGGCACGCATCTTACCATGATCTGGAAAGAGAAAGCAGAGGCGCTGATGTCAGTGGACAGTACTGACAATATTGTTTCTCCGTCAACGTGATGTGTGTAACATACAGAGCTTAAAATAAGCCAGCGTTAGGCAAACAAGTGATTCTGCCTCAAGATCTGTGCTAAGATTTCGGAACAGTTGGGCTGCCAACGGGACCTGCCAATTATTATTAAACTAGCTAAAGGCCATTGTCCGTTCTCAATCTGATGAGTACAGGTGCTCTTTTTCAACCAGATTCCTGTGTTAAGGAGAAGTAGGGACACATTTAGCACTACACGTGTCTGAATTTTTATAATAGTCCGCATAATTTCCCGCAATTCAGGTAGTAAATTTCTATACTATTTCTCTGCAAATAAAAGTTTAGCTAGTTAGTATGCAAACGGTAATGGTCGCTAATTACACGAATAGCAGATAAAACATTTTTTCAAGATCAATTAATTATAATTTATAAAGGTTATAACTGAATATGATCAAGTACGAAGTATGTTGCAAGGAATTATTTAATACTGAAAATTGGAAAACGCTGAAAGTAAATAACAACAAGGACGATTAAAGTACCCTATAATAAAATAAATCACGCGATTTCATGACTGACCAGGGAAATATAATGATTTCACGATATTAACGCTTAAATAATTTTTCTAAAATCAGTGGTTTGATCTATGTACTAGGTTAAAAAATGGACACATTTTACAAACCTTCAATTTTGTCTCTAAATTTTTTAATTCTCTGGTGTACTGACCGTAGAATCCAAGCGAACACACAACTATATCAATAAAAATTAGAGTATGTTGGTAAAATATATTGAGCGTTTTTTTTTCCTATTTTCCTAAAAATGATTCTATTTTAAATATATACTTCGTTTGATCAAAGGAATATGGGATTTTTTCGAAAACGTCTTAATATATACATTAATTTTCCTATTTCTGTATATAGATGAATATGACACAGTTTATCGGAAATTTCATGTTGGAAAAATTATTTATTAATGAATTCGAAAAATTGGATACCGATTAAAAACCCTCGGGGAACCTATTAAATTGCTTTGAATATTATCGTTTTTATTATAATACATTATTTTACTGTCATTTATTTGGTTTAGGACTCCAGATTGGGCAGAAGGGCCGTTTGAAAGGTGAAATATAATTTGGCCACTTTCAGCAATAGTGAGCTACAGAAACGGCAACGTAAATTATGGCCTAATTAATGTTATATTTTATTTTTAATTTACTTTAACTGATGTATCTAAATGCTTTCATCATTCTACGCTAAATTATGACTTTTATTGGTATAATAAATTAAGTCTTAATTATTACGCAATTTTTTTTAAGTTGTGAACAAAAGATCATAAAATTCACACATTTTTTTTTCAGAATAACTTAATAATTGTTTCTATGTAAAGGGGCATGAAAGTGGCCACAGTTGTTTCGGCATTACATTTTCTCTGTCAGTATGACGGTATGTGAATAGAGTATCTGTTTGTCTTAGATTTCCCGTTATAAAGTTTTTTTTAAGGTAGAGGAGGGAAGACAGGGTCTGAGAAATTGTATTGGGGTTGCACCCTGGAGTCTGCCTGACAACTTTTAACAAAAACCGGGGAATCCAAAATAAACACCGAAGTTCAGCCCTTCCCCTTGTGAGGTTCACGTCGGTCCAACTACTCCCTTCTTACATATATCTTTTCTTTTCTATTCTATTCCGAATAACGTGATTCATGTAGGCTTCCTCTACTGTGAGATGACATGTCACTTAATCGTTCTCGGAAATTCGATATTCTGCTAGAATAGTTCCATTAGTCCGCCAAATATATTTTTGTTGGGTTTCGTTTTCGTGTGTGCTATAATTTGTTGATGATATGATTGTAAGCTACCAACTGGCTCAAGCCCAATTTTAGTTCAATACATACATTCATACATAGAACCATTACGTAAAAATAGACGCCGCACTTCGGTTCGCTGCATATTTTGGTTGCAAGATAACTTACAAATGCATTTGTCCAAAGATATGCCTGTTTGTAGATGGAGTTTCCATAGTCCGCGTGCATCGCGTTTTCACGTAAGTATAACTGATGATATTAAAACGTTAAAGAGGAACGTGACAGCGGCGAGTTAAAAACGTAGTGACAGTGTTGAGTGATTGCTACTGAAACTGAGTCGAAAAGCAGAAATGTTATAATATGATAACAATATTCAACTTTATCATCTCCGAAAGCTTGCAGTATTTTTGTAAAGAAGCTTTCGGAAAGGATAAAGTTGAACATGTCCCTAAGGTCGAAAGCTCCTTGTTGTATATGTCGACGAGCAATTGCATTTAAATAATTGTGAAAGTTATGATGGACTAAATAAAGGTCTTTATTGATATCATACTAATATTGTACTTTCTATTCATTTGAATAATAATGATGCTTAAAAAAAATTCCGTCCTATGGTATTAAAGGTCAGTTGCCAGTTTCTTTCACCCTCATGCGGCCTGTTTCCTGCTCCCAAAAAAATATTATTGCATGAATACATTTTTAGAAAGCATCAATTAGTTTTATAAAATATTACAAGTATAGGAGATTACAAAACAGTTGAATAACTTAGATTACCAAATAGATACGTTATTATTTTTTAAATGCTGGAAAACGTTTAAACTGTATAGTCGATTCCCAATAAGGGACATTTTCAGGTTACTTGAAAAAATTATATTCTCAGGTTTCTTGAGGTACTCAGAATTTTTTTTCTATAAAGTGACTCCTTTTAAGAATGCGTTTTTTTTGTTTCTCCTAACTTTATAGACTTGTATTGGTAGCAGCAGTATCTTTTTTGCAATTGCGCTTCATATTGAATTTTTTAATCATAAACATAATGACTTTAACGTGAAGGAAATATAGCATTGTTTTTTAAGAATTCGTTTGCAAGAGTTTCTCTTTTTTAATTCTAAAATATATCAATTTTTTTTTGTAACCTTTGAAATCTGTCCACATATTTGGACGCAACAGCGCCCCAAATTTCAGTACCATATTTCAGATGATAGGCTCCTACATATGTTTATTAAATAGTTTTTACAAGAAAATTCAATAATCTTTGTAGTACGCACAAGGTTTAGCTTATTTTACTAGAAACGTAGTGTATGCGAGTGTCGGACGTAAGATTATGATGAAGGTAAATTACCGACGTTTCGAACAGTGTTTTGAAACACGCTCACCTATACATTTCAACTGTTTTCGTCCTCCGCCAGATTATTACATCTCAAGCTATTATTTTCTAAAAGTACAATAAAATGGCAGCGTTCCCATAAATCGTCAAACCTCGATTCCATGCGGCGTGTCGTAGCGTGAGTTTTATTTTTTTGTTTTTCTCTGGACATGCTTGAACTCGAGAAAGTTAATTATTTCTTATATTGAAAAGATTTTTCTTCGTGTTCACCTAGAAACGAATTTAATTTCAGCCGCGAGCGACGTTATGAAATTAAATTGAGGAAGCGGCGCGGCGGGGAAATAGACGAAGAAAAGCGTCTCGGGCCACGTATCGGTTATTTGTCATTGAAAAACGTGCTTCTCCGGCAAAGGGCGAGCACAACCCTAGGGCATTTTAAACGTACATTCCTTATAAGCCTCCCACTTGGAAAACACTCTTTGTACTTGCCTCGACCAAATGATAGGTTTGGCACGTTTCAGATATATCACAAGTGTACCAGCCTTCCCTTAGATTTAGGACATTACGGGCCGAAAATGCGATGCCTTGTAAAACAGATTAATAGTATATACTTAGGGAGTAGAGTCAGGATAATTTAAAGTAAGGCCGTGAGCCGTAACATCCGTGTCTCGGGGCGAAACGAGCTGTCACGCTCTTTATTCTGAAAAGACTACCACCTCTTACAAGTGATTCCACATTCATAAATAACATAGGCAATTTGCATTTCATTACGTGTTCCGCGAGGCCCTCGATGGCTGACAAATTGTCTCATTAGCGCCGGAGCTGTCACCAGGGGCCATTGTCTCTGTCTCTCACATCGTCGAATCGAATAGAATAGAATCGAACCCGGGACCGCGGAAGTCCGCGCCACGCAACTTCCTCCTGCGGTAATTAATTCTTCTAGATTAATAACTGGCGGGATGGATCACAAATTGGAAAACTAATTAAAAGGATAAAGCGAGCCGCTATTAAAACATATAGGAAAGGATATGCTCACGCACGGCGGTGATTTTTATTTGTGGACGTGGACTGGAGCGGGTCAGAGGGGGGGGGTTCAAGGGGGGAGGGGGCGGGCTAATAGACGACGAGAAGTCGTCATAATTAAGGCGGCTCGCTTAATATTCAGCAGAGAGCTGCTCTATGATCCATACTGTTCACGATCATGCATGCCTATCCCCTCCACTCCTTCAATAGTCTGTCTGCTCGGTCTCCCACCCGTTTTCAGGTCTGCTAAAAAAAGTGGAGGAACGAAAACTTGCCGGACCACATTCCAAGACTCCAAGTTCAGATACACATATACAACAAAGGTAGTCGCCATTTCACTAACATCGGACCCTCTCTCTCTATCCGCCGCCACAAAAAAGAGAAGGCGACCAGAAGGTGTAGGGGGAACCCGGGGGAAGGGGGGGGGGCAGCTTTTGACGTAATCATCGGACTGCGATCGAAATGAGAACTTTTCCTCAAATTGAAAAAAGAATATCACCTTGGCCTCTGCTACGCCCAGTCACAAAAAAGACACACACACACAGACATATATATATATATATATATATATATATATATATATATAGAGAGAGAGAGAGAGAGAGAGGGGGGGGCGTGATGTTAATGACTTTAATTTTGTTATTCCGGGAATTATCCGCCTCCCTGGCTCACAAGGCTGTTAATTATTGATAGCTCGAATAGTTAGCAAAGGGCAGGCTAGACGACATTTAACAACTAATGTGGACTAGGGCCAAGTCCCGCGTTCGAATATGCCTATATTATTAGGAGCGGAACGCCGGCCAAGTTCAACACTGACATTTGTGTAACCGAGACCTTCTCACAAATTCTGCACGTTAACCTCCTCGGCCCAGTATTTCAAATCGACGCATCAACTGGCACTTCTTCGCGGCTCTACTTCGAAAATGTGATTCCGTGAAATGTTACGGTCATTCGAGACGGCGATAAACCGCAGTGTACAGTTTTCGCAACTTAGAGGATCTCACTGTGTAAACTGACTATTACTGACAACTCTACTAGCGTATCTACATGCTGACGAATATAGCCACGTAGCAAATGCTGGGCCGTTTACGGGAATATCATAAAATTATTATAATATTTCATATAGAAAATTCAAAAAACATTAAAGTGCCAAAGGACGATTAATAAAAAAGATGTATATTTACTGTTCATAAACTTCATGTGGCAATAATATGCTTCGATTGGCGAAGATTATCACAATTTATGATTCATGAAGGGCAAAGAAAACAGAATGATTAGATTTGCTATCAAAGTAATTGATTTACAAATGGTTATCTCGATCATACAATTTACTTATAATTTTAAAATTAAAATACAAAGAATTTCAAAAAGTCAGAAATAGAATAATTTAATTTGAAACGTTCGGGACCTCCCATGTTTATTAATTAAAATATTACAAAATTTCATTTTGCTGCTGCAACGTCCGGGGCCAAAATGTTCATTTTTATTATAATATTAAGTCAGATTAATTTAATTACTTTATTTATACTTATATTTTTGTTTGTCTCTCTCTCCATTTCCGTAAGTAATTGCCGGAAATAGACAAACCCAAAACCGATCAAATATATTTATATGACAGACTGTTGTAAGTTACAAATGTTTACAGAATCGTTGTTGTGGTGTTAAAAAAGATTTTTTGAAAAAAGTAATGCTCGTTAAATATATTTTATTGAGGACAACAGACAAAATTAAATTATTATTTAAGATACGTTTCACAATTTCTCTGCAAAGCCATTGAAAATTATCAAAAAAAATTCTTCCAGTTCGTATTTTAAAAATTGTGATTTTTGTTTCACGAATTTCTCTTTGATAATAACGGTGATTAGCGTTTTAAAGGAAACTAAGTCAGTTCTTCATAAAATAAGTTCATAATATTTCATTTTTAACTTTTATAAATTTCGTATACTGAGAAGTTGATTGTTTGGTGTGGTGGAGTAAAATAAAAAAAATGTTTGGAGTGGTAGTTACAATTCCCCCGTTTTCCTGCTTTCATATGAAAACGTATGTTTGTGTCGTCACTAATAAAGTGGATATATGGACTCTTCACAGTACCGCTATAATTGATTAAGCACCAGAAATACTTGGAGGATGTAAACCGCCTCAATGAAATTTAGATCGCAAGCTACTTCGTATTATTGTGTACTCAACCTTAGCACTTTTTATGCCGGCTGTTTGTCCGCAAGTCTTCCAATTAATCGTATTAGGAAGGGCAAGGTAATTGCAATGCGTGTAGCAAAGGTGAGGTGCTAAGAATGCCGACAGACATGGCGTGCAGCTCAGTTAACTTCATTTGTGCCAATGAATCGGGTTACAGTAGGCAAACACTACCAAAAAATACGTCTTACTTTTCAATTGCTGAAATGGTGGAATAGATAAAGACACTACAGAATTCAATTCAAATTTATTAACACAGTATATGTTACATTAGGTTGATCTAAGCGTTTGTTGATCAGGGTTGAAGGAAACCATCTTAAAAGAGTGGGCTGAAGTGTTTCATTAAACCATATTTCATAATTTATTTTAATTATGTTTAGAGTGGAATTAACTACTACGCCATAATTAATTTCTTAATAAGCAATTTAACACTTTACCTTCAAGTTTCCTTGAAAGAACAAACGCGGCATGAAGTCATTCCCAAAACAAAATTTTTGATGTTCGTTTCGTTTGTTTCAATAATCGTGCGCCTTGTCGCTAAAATCTATTTAGTAATTTTTACATGTATTTTAATAAATACTAAAGAAGTTGAGGAACTGGAGCATTAAACTCTGACATGCACGTGTACTAGTCGATAATTAATATTCCTATAGTTTAAGTTATTAAGAAGACACTCTAGGATTACAGAATTTTAAAAAAAATATATCTTATGCAATGGTCAAGTAGCTTTTCTAAAGAGTGATCAGGACAAGAAAGTATACTTATTTGAGGTATACTATTGATTATGAAGTGTTAGTTACTCGATAATGAGAAGGAGACGAAACCCATCGCAAGAAGCGTGGCGGGAAACTGTGCTATAAGTTTCCTTACCGTAAGAGCACGTCAAAAAAATAATTTATATGCGGTGTGGTGCAACGAGGAATTGTTTGATATGGCCAGAGCGTGGTTTTTGGAGAAAATAACTTACTTTAATTACCAGACTAAAATTTTCCTTCGAATTACAATTTTACGATTATAAATTAAATCTGTTAATTTTTTATCAGAATATTCACCTTTACTACACCTCGTACCTTTTTAAAAGTAGCCCCATCAATTTAAGAAAAATATAAGTTAAAGCGACAAATTTACAGACAAAATCAAAGTTTAATTTTTTGTTTAGTATATAACAAAATATATTTGGACATTTATTATTTGTTAATATTAATGTTTCATTACGTCCTTGTTTTGGTAACAGGCTACATGGGGGAGATCCTGAAACAGGTAACTTCCGTTTAATACCATAGGAAGGGAATTGAAAAGGAGGAATTTGGAAGGTATAGCAAGATAGCCAAGGGTTGTCTAAGGCCATAGTTTAAGGATCTTACCCGGTGATTCATCTAAAAGAGATGCAGGGAAAAACCTAGAAAATCAGCATCTGGTAGGTGGGTCTAAACCTGAAGAAATTTATTTGTAACTGACGAAGTCCCAAATGTGAGTAGTTGTATGAATCTGCAATATTTTGTTTGTAAATAGACCGTTTTTAATGTATCTTAACATGGCTATTTTAGGAAAATAGTCGTTGATTGAAATATTTTTTAAGATAAAGTCGTCTTATTAATACAGAATTGTTCTCATGTGACTTATTGATACTATTTAAAAATGATAATATTTATTCCATTATGTCGTTTATGGATAATGAATTTGAGTTTTGAATTTTCCGATTCAACAACATTTGTCAACACATTCGATATTTTTGTGGAAGATAATTCGCAGTCGAGTTGGGATGAGTGACAGTTTTGCGCGTCCCGTAACGGCTCTATCATCAAACCAGTTTCCTCCGCTATTCTAAGCTTTATGTGATAAGTATTAGCGCAATTACGATATCTTAAGGCCGCTAAAAAAAACATGCACCAGCGCAAGGTCCCGGTTCGAACTCTGGAATTGGTCCATCGTCACAGCTTCACCGGTCTTAAACGGTCTGGACCAACTTAGCCACGCGACACATTGTGCATATTGATGCTGCCGCTAATTATGATTAAAATGTTACTATTAATGCGTTACGCGGGCTTCTGGAAAAGATACAAAACTGGTTTCGCCGCACACCTCTCCGTTGCACGTAATTTATAGTGGCCTGACAGTAATTTTCAATAATACCTCCTGATATTTGGTTTTGGCTGTGCATTTGAAGCGTTATTTATGGCTGCTGCAACCTTGGAATTTACTTGCGCGACAAATTTTCTAAACGTATGGTCCCGAATAATGTGAAAGATTAATAATTATCTGAAGCGATGCGCGTAACGTCAGCTCGTAACAAATGGTCACAAACGTGAAGACAATGGAGCAGTTACACACCGCTCAAAGCACAAACAAATTACACGAGGCAGAAAATTTCTGTTTTCGAAGCTTGCCCGTGTAAAATGAAGACGCGATATGCGTAAACAGGGCGTCTAAGTTAATTAAATTTCAGTAGAGCAGGGCAAAAAGTAGACCTTGAGAATGTAGCGCGCGCTTTCCAAGAAAAAACCTCGGATACATCATATGCTCAGAATGTGATTCTAAAACGAACCCTAGCAAACTAATGTCGGAGGAAGATATTTTCACCAACCACTAATGCTCAACAGCGGTCGAGAGGCATTCAACTTTTATTCTTTTTTTGAATGGACAAATCGTGATTGGAAACAATATGCAATTATGATTGCGTTTGCGAGCCTGTCTATTCCTTTCTTTGTAAATGCATCGCAGATTAATAGTTGACGAGATTTAATAATCATTGTGTAGAGCACGTCATAATTATAAATTAATTTTTATTAATGCTGCATTTATATCTTAATGTGGTACATTCATAAATATAATCACACGCACATTTTGTGGCCATTAAGATATATGAATCTTCCCATTCAACAGGTTGTACAGTTTGAAATACTGCAGAATCCTACTTAAAGATGAAACATCTGAAATGTGTACTAACTTTTATCGTCCTCTTTATTAAGAAGAAAAGTAGATGTTTTAAAGGAAAAGTATAGGTTTATTAAAGTGAAAATTGCGAATTGGTCGTTAATCTGGCCACAAGATGAAATAAAACTCACCAATATGAACCCACAATTAAATCTGCCAAAAGTGGAATTCCTAAATATTGTCAAAATTATTTTTCTATTTAAAACAGGATACTAGGGTCTTTCTAATAAAAAAATAATTTCGTCAACACCCCACTTTCGGCTCGTTTTATTCCACTTGAACAACGACCCACCCTTATTGAAGAACCCTACACATGATCTCTGCTAATGAAAAAATATCTGGAGCAATTAAGGAAAGATTTTACGGATCATGTACTCATTGTAAACTATTTACTTGTGTATTTAGTGACTTATTGAAAAACTCTACACATGATTTCTGCTAATGATAAAATATCTGGAGCAATTAAGGAAAGATTTTACGGATCATGTACTCATTGTAAACTATTTACTTGTGTATTTAGTGACTTATTGAAAAACTCTACACATGATTTCTGCTAATGATAAAATATCTGGAGCAATTAGAAATTTACGGACATGTTCTGTAAATATTTACTTGTGTATTTAGTGACTTATTGAAAAACTCTACACATGATTTCTGCTAATGAAAAAATATCTGGAGCAATTAAGGAAAGATTTTACGGATCATGTACTCATTGTAAACTATTTACTTGTGTATTTAGTGACTTGGACGATAAATTAGTAGGAATACTTAGAATTTCTGTCCTGACTACGGCAGACATAAAACGATAGTACATACAGTATATATCATCTTATAAATTCAATTACATTAACGCACAAAACGTCACTTCCATATGATTACGTACGTTTTATAAAATACTATTACTTATTTTTGATGACGGTAGCTGTGGTAGATTCATAATGGAAGATGTAGAAGTGAAATGAGCAGGAAAAGGACGATGAAAATGTTGAGGTGGGAATACAAAAACAAATAAAGGAAAGTAACAAACTCTTTGAACATTAACGAGGAAAATATTCACTTGTTGAGTATTGTGATCCAACACGAGTTTGCGGAGTCACACGTGTAATTAGACCCCTAATATGTACAGAACGAATTTATCTCGCTGGAGGAATTCGTCAACTAAGAAGCTGGAGTTTGAAATAACTGTGTGTATCGAGCACGCGATAAGTGTTCAATTTCAGACAATAAACCAAGAATTATAATGAAAAGTTCTTCAAGCACTCCATTTTGCGGTGACATCAGTGACAATAATTTTACTGTTTCTGCTAGTGAATTTATTTTAACCGATCTGAGTCTCGCAAACATGACTGCGGAATAAGATTGGGGACGTGCACTTTGATATGATCGCAGAGAATCCACAGCCGTTCCTACACGACTAAACAATGCCTTCGTCATATTCTATTCGGCGCACTCATTGCAATTCAAAGTCCGCCGACAACGGGGTGATTGGAACTTCATTAACTCTCACTTGATTATTATTTAGCGCCTTCAACCTTATCAGCTACGCTATAAAAAGTTTCATTAAGTTGGGTAAAAGGTGTGTACATTTATCTAGGGCGTATTCTTTATAATTCAGATTAAATCAATATTTGCGAATGCTGACGTTTCCATATTGTTCAATTCTTTCATCATGTATTCCATATAGCAGGAAAACGTCTTACCTATGCTTCGTCACGGCGGCGCAATTTTTTTTGGATTCGTGGAAAATAAATAAACACCATAACAGCGAATAAGTCACAAAATTACTGTATTCTTTTTCATGTTACAACGTTCCGTACACTTCACCAGGTAAATAGATAAATAATCAAAATTTTTATGCAACAAATTAAATATTTTAATTGACAATAATTTCGTTAAAATATAAATAGTTCAGTTTTGAATTAATTTAAGTGTCTTCAATCAAGCTGACAGTTTGTACGTATGTATACCTTAAGCGCGTGGAGCAATTTCGACCAAATTATGTATTCCCCGTTCTTTGTGATCCGAAAAAAAAACCACTGTAGGGTGAGACACGGCCTAGGTGGAGGAAAGGCGGAAATTGGAAAACGTGCAAAATCGGTCAATATTTTCGTCAAATAAATACTTTTCGGGGGTCTATTACTTTGGAATCTCCTGATGTTGTTTGTGTACAGTAACACCATCATTCATCATGGGAGGAGAGTGTCGATAGGAGAGGGAGTGACGGGAACTCGCGGAAAATTAACAATTCTGACATTAAACATCTCGATTAAGTTGCAGTTCAGCTCATAAGAGCTGAGTCGAAATAAAGATCTACGTATAATCTTAATCGCATGGAGCATTTTCCACCAGATTTTGTCCGTATGTTCCTTGCAATGCCCAAGGAAACACAGTTTGGGGTAAGACACGACTACGACCCTCAGAGACTAGGGCTTAAGGGGATGGAAATTTGAAAACTTACACAAGCGGCCGATGTTTGCATGGAATAAATATTTTTCCGGGTTCAATTACTCTGATAGCATTTCCCTCTGTGTTATTGGTTTATAAGCGTGAAGGATTAAAAATTGTTGACGAAACGTTGTAACGTATGTATGTATAGTAATTTCTGACTTTGGGATGTTTTGGTGTTTATTTCTTAATTTTATTAATGCTAGAGTAATTAAAATATTCGCTGAGTATATTTTAGAAACCTTCTGTCGATGAAGCGTTTTTTTTAAAAAATACATTAATTTCGAAACAATTGTATTCGTTCATGTTGCATTATTCTATTTTAATAATGTCTTTTTCCTCTTAGAGAAAATATTTGAAATATTTTATAGCAGTTGTACAAAGAATACTGATGTTTTATTCACTTTGATATATTTCAATTTTTAAATTGTTAATATTGTATTGTTCCCTACACTAATGGAATGTTCGCATTATCTAGTTACCTGATTTATTGAGCTAAATATAATCGTATTGCATATAATATTTAATAGCAGCCATATCAATGAGTTTTGTGTTCCGTTACCGTTGCAACGTAACAAGTAGAATTCCCAACCAGACTGAGGACACGTTTGTAACAGTAAGACACGCATTTAAGTCGGGCCACAGACTGAAGAGGGAAAAAAGAAGTGCCGCCGAAACGTTGTGCTTTCAATAATTTATTTAATAATTAATATAATTTTTGAGTTATTAAAAGTTAATGTGTCGTTAAGTGTATCTGGTTGCAATAAATTTTACAATATTTAAGTAGAACTGGTAGTGTCAGTTGAATGTGGGCTGAAGCTGGCCAAAACCACTCACAGACGGGCAACAGATTATGTGGACGAAGATCTTACCCACGAATGCGAGCCTTCAAAACAAACAAAAAAACACAACAAACATGAATTACCTGGAACCGTATCCGGCGTCTCTGTCTGAAAAATGTCTGGCACCCAGAAGGTATTGTAATTACAGCGCATAATGAGCGAAAGTTTACGCCAGTGAAAGTAATTTAATAGACATTCAATACGTCGCTTAAAAAAGAAACGAAAACTAACATCTCGGTCGTGAAACTCGGTGCGAAATACCGGGATATAAATTTCTAGTCAGCTATATTGACACAATTTTCCACTTACAAAATGATTCTCAAGGACTAATTACGAAAATACAGCTGACATTTATCCACGGATTGGCACACGTTCAATTATATGAACGAGTTTCTTATGATTTTACAAATATTTTTGTCTTTCCACGAGTATTATATTCAAGAACAACGTAGATGCAGAGTAGAAAAACTATTTAAGAGTGCTGAGTGAGAATTATTGTAAGTAAGCGAAATGTATAGGGTTCTTCAATAAGGGCGGGTCGATGTTGAAATGGAATAAAACAAGCTGTGTGTGAGGATTAACCAAATTCTTTTTCAATTTGAAAAGGCCTTCAAATAAAATAATAATTATGTTAATACCTCAGACACAGCATGTTTTATTCCATTTCAACATCGACCCGCCTTTATAGAATAAAATCGGAGGGTTTGACAGAAAAATAAAATTTGCTTGGAGCAGTTCACAGAGTTCCAGAAAATTAGTTACGAGTTCTTAATTTTCTTCAACGCAATGTCCAGAGTGTTCATCACTGAGCCAACTTTTACAACTTTCGAATTTGACGACTGTCCTACAGCCCATCTATGAAATAACTACTCACTTAGTCCCCTTTCTTCTGTGTACCACTAAACTACTTTGATGGTCCATCTACCGTATCCTTACTGTAATTTTCACAACGTTATGTGATTTGTAACGCCATTAAGTGTCTGCTGATACATAGACAATGTAGAAGGCGTCAGAACAATAGCACAATGGAGGAATCTTCTGTGGAAAATGGAGTTGGCTTGTCGAAAAGTGATGTGGTAATATTATATTTGCGTGAAGACAAAGGGACGGTTATTAAAATGGTGTCATAGCCACCTGCATTGTTAGAGTTTAAATAAATAAAAATTATTTTCAACATTTATTATTCATATTAATCATATCTGAACTCAAATGAATCAATAATTAAATCTGCCATGCTAAAAAGTTATGATCCATTATTTCTGTAAATCTACATAATAAAACAAGATGTTTGTTTATTTGTGTGCCCGTATGTTTGAATACTGTTAGAAATTTGAAGGCGTGGAGCAATTGCAACGAAACTTAGTATGCATATTATTAAAAACCTCTAGCACAAACGTGGAAGGAATTATTGTTTCAAAAAAATGAAAAATGTGTAGCATACGTAAGTATGTGACGTTAGCGAGATATAATACAAGGAAATCCCACACATTAAATTGCATGCAATATGGCTTTTTTTGTCCACATCCCGCTACTCTTACAATTGATCAATTATTCAATACGAACAGTAGAAACACGAGGAATGATAATAAAGTAATACGAAATACATAAGTTTGTAGATTTCCGTTTTAGTTACAGCCGCCTTTTAACAAGACATTTTTCACGGGACCGCTGCAGATGGTTAAGGTTTTTAAACTATTATATTCTGCAACGCGAACTTCAAAAGGAGATAAAACATTAGGTACGGTTAATATATTTGTAGCCAGTTGCAAGAACTGACGAAATAATTATTGTGGTTCTTAAGTTGTGTGAGTATTTGAATTTCGGCGTTTATA
The DNA here is from genome assembly GCA_034510155.1 of Eucriotettix oculatus. Classification (NCBI taxonomy): domain Eukaryota; kingdom Metazoa; phylum Arthropoda; class Insecta; order Orthoptera; family Tetrigidae; genus Eucriotettix; species Eucriotettix oculatus. Next base: position 23,686,222 of record CM067380.1, on the reverse strand, counting down.
ATTGAAATTCAAGCGAGAATTATTGTTACATATTTTGAGATTTTTGTATTTATAATTGAATTGAGTTACAAAATTAATGGGTTGATAGGTTGTGAGTTTTATCAATTTTGAGTAATAAATAATAATAGCCAAGTAGGAATTTTATAATTTAATACATATGATTGTTTAAGTGTAAGGATTGACGAAATATTAAATGAGTTAAAACAGCCATTTTTAGTGTTTATTTTATTTTAATAATGAACTATATTCGTCTCATTTGACACTTCTTCAGGTGTAAAAACTTAGCTGTCACTCCATGACTCCTTCGGCCGAAGAAGTGCCAAATAAACTGATTGACGAAATAATTTTAAGTGAAATTTCCAAGGTGATACATTAAACAGAATAGTTTTTCAGTCGAAGAGTTGCTGTTTTCGTTATCTTTTACGTTTGTTTTACACAGTAATCCATGAACCATGATTTAATCTTTAAATCTTTTGCGTCCGTATTATTTCAAAGTTCGCACAGAGCAACAGGTTTTTAATAAATGACGCTATGCTACATTTCAGGTTCTTCAGAAATGGGCAACGCCGGGCACCCAGCTAGTTATTTAAAATAATTTAGTTTAACAAAAGTTTATCATACCTAATATAATGCCAAAAATTATGTTACAGAGGTTTTTGTCTACGGAAGTGACTGTGCGTGAAAAGCACAGGATTTTCGATTTGCTTTTCCAAAATGTTATTAAGTTACTAAATATTACTTGAAACAAATTGTAAGTATTTTTTTAAATTTGTAGACGTATTATATTTTTATTGATAAGATTTTTATGAATGGTTTCTTTTAAACTTTCAGATAGCCGACCTTGTTGAATTTATGTATACCACATTATGACGTATTGTATATATATTGTTTTACAATTTTTGTTGATTAGTTTACGTTAGAAACCGTAAAGTGTGTCAAATACATATTAGGTATTCGGTAACGTTCATTTTTTGCCGTCATCAGCGGCAGCCTTTCCTTTGCACGGTTCGGGTTAAGCTGCTGTCACCAAAAAGGACCTCCCCCCAAAATCTTTGAAAAATTCGGAGCCGTGTCGTGAAACCCATTTAATTAATGGCTGAGCAGAGCAGTGCGTGTCGGAGTTTTTGAGGAAAGTCGCTCGTCCACGTACTTCGCTCTTCATCCATCACCGTCGACCGTTGAGCAGCCTTCAATACGTGATTCGGCCGAAACTGATCACTTGTAAGAAATTTTTGACACCGGCGTGATGAATTATCGGAAATGCTGGAGCTGTTGCGCCGTGAGAAAACGCCGCTAAAACAAATTTATTTATTTTTTTGTGCGCGGTGTAACTCTTTATCTGGGGGGAGAGGGGTGCGGTCCCCGCCTATAGAAAATCAACCCCTCCGTTCATTCAACGCCGCTACCTAAAAATACAACGAAATCTGAGATATTGCTCGATCTAAAGTTTTCCCCCCAACGGTAATTCCCATAATTCAGGATTTGTGCGACTGCTTGCGAGGAAAACTAGTTTCAAACTTTGTTATTTAATACTTCCTTTTAGTAAACGCGGACGTTTCGTAGAAAGGAATAAGGATGAAAGAAAGGATTGGGATAGACGACAAGGCATGGCAGTGCGTGAACGCATATTTTCGTGCGGGAATAGACCTTGATCAGGGCTGTGTCCTTGGAGCGGTCACTGTGGCTTATGATGCCTCGCTTTACCGCACATTACCGACCGTACACGGATTACAAATATGCATATTTCGCCTCGAACCACTTACACCGGTCAAACTACTCCGTCACAAATTAAAATCGTGCTACGATTCACGTTGCAAACAGAAATAACGGGCTTCTTCGTGGGGGTGCGCGGTTCGACTTACCAGTCGGCATTTCATCTAAAAGAACAATCAGACGGAACCATGTTGGAATCTGTGACGAGACCTAAAACCGGATCCTTATTCCAACTCTTAACCAAGCATATTAAATAAATCGCCACGTTTTTAAAATTAGAACATAAGGTGAAAGGACAAAGGGAAGCACAGTTAAATAATTTTACTAACCAACAATCGGGTTTCCAACGCGGTTTCGAAATCATACTCCTGTATTTCAAATATTCACCTGACCGTAAAAAAATCAAAACTATGTGATTATTAATGAAAAATTTCCCTGGTAGCAAAATTAGACTATGGCACTAACATACTAGATGATAAAGAACCAATAATTTCCGTTCTGTTCCAAATCTCAACCAAGATAACAGCAACAAATTACAAAATAAGTTTCGCCCTTGGCTCTGCAGCCCATTCAGAGCCTTGGCCTACCGGGTCGACTGTGGACTGTCATTTTACTTGACACTTTCCGAATATGGAACGAGACGTGGTCAGCGTATCGATCCTCCAGCAGTCTTAATCCCAGCCTCCGTGACCATTTCTCTCATAAATTCAAATATTACATCGGCCGAGGTTTTAGAGATAAAGTTTCAAATGCTTTAACATATTCAAACATTCAGCCTCACCTACAAAGTAAGAAATGACGATTTTCTGTTATCTGGAGCATCGGCCAGTATCTTTCGATTCCAAATGCCTTAATACCTCTTTCCAGAGCTGAAATGTCCCGATAAAAGCGATCCCCGTGATCATCGCTCACTGCGACAAGTTTTCCAGAAATCTAGGTACGACTGCAGGTAATAAAATTGTTTATGAGATGTTATAATTCGTTGTCAATATTATTGTAATTTTCTGCCTTTCCATTTCACAAACAACTAAAAAGTTTTGGAATCCTAACTTGCTGGCCAATTATTCATCAAAAGAGGCAAAATAAAGCAGAAAGTTGTCATTTACTACTTTTTAATTTAATTTTTCAGCGGTTGAAATTATAAATGCCTGCATCTCGGAAACCTTGCGTGATGGGGAAAGCCGATATCATATTTGAAATTAGGGGAAAAAATATTATCATGAACACAGATTTATTAGTTTCCTCGGTTGAGGAAATAGGACACGTCGTTATTAATGGAAAATTTCCCTGGTAGTAAAATTAGACTATGCCGCTACTATACTCGATAATAAATAACCAATAACTTCCGTTTCGTTTCAAATTTCAACCAAGATAAAAACAACAACAAATTGCTGTCGACGGTTGAGGAATTAGGATACGTCATAAATTACATGAAGGATTAAAAAAATATCATAATTAACTACAAAAAATCATTAAATACATAAATAGAATAAAGACGATTGGCCGTCTTGTGGTCTAATTGCCTCACAGAGGTCCCGGGTTCGATTCCTGGCAAGGGCATAGGTGTGTTGTGTGTGTTTTCACGTTCCCTTACTTAGGAAACTTAATTAAACAGCAAATCAGTTAACGAATAGGAAAGTCGGTAATGATGTTGGTGCGATTGTAAACAATTTAAAAAAACATATAGTATAAAATCATTGGTAACACGACACGCACACTAGAAAGCACAAACACACGCCTAGAAGCACAAACACACGCATAAACAAGAAATTTCACTTCTTGGAGCTTCTTTGTTTCCAACTGCAATGGAAAAAAAACTGCATTAAGGTCAACTGTCGGTACTCGTGAGACAAAAATCATGTTGACCAATGTCGACATATTTTATTAATTCACTTCAAGCTAATTTGTCTGATCATGAAAAGTATATCATCCAAATGAATGCTCAGATTATTTTTCAAAATATTGAGGAAGAGCTAAATCTAGTTTGTGAATGGAATGGAGACGTGTCTCATTTAAAAACGTTTCCTGGAATGACCGCATTTCTGTGATGGAAATTCCTGCTATATCAAATAATGAAGCTTGAACCGGGAAGGTTCCCTTTCTTTTTGTAACTACTGTCCTCCTGATTCACGGAAATTGTTTATTCAACGGGGTTCGTAATTGTTAAGATGCCGGGAATAAAGTAAGCAACGGGGAAATATAGAACGGTTTACGATATTTAGTCGTAAGAAAAAAAAATAACGGAGTGTCAGTTACAATAAAACACTATAATTTAATAAAAGCGTTAAATAATAATAGTGCCCACACAGCCCTGTTTATACGAGAGTCTTCGTCAGACTTCCACAATGCCTGCATCTGTTCCAACGGCAGCTACAGCACATAAATTAATTTAGGAGGAATTACTTGTTTCCTAATTTTAATGAACTTTAAAATAATAGCATTTAAAAATTTGTGCTTCGATTTCGAATATTTTAAACTGCCCGCCTTCCACTGAGATCCCTCCCGCATATATCTGGGCTACCTTGTCTGTAATGAGAAATGCGCAAGCGCAGTATTTCCTTTCAAACCTCTGCTCGTCTATGATCCAACAATTGTATGAGCTACAATAAGCATAACACCGGACACGTCACGCTGACACACAGGCTGCCTCATCAGGCTCCAGTTTTGACGAATTACCAAACAGATCACTTTTTGTGGACTTGCTGTGGTTTATTTGAATTAACAAAAGGTTATTTAAAAGATAAAAGAAACATTCAACGGACGGAATTTCGAAGAACTCTGAGAAAATTAGCGCACGATCCTGCATAAAATATTGCCATAATATTTGGATTCGTCCTCAAATTCGCTTTCTTTATTTAAATTTGTAAGAAGTAAAATTATTTTCGTGTTAGAAATTTGCTCCAATTTGAATTTATATTTTTACAGTTTTAAAAATTCGTTCATATTTTACGGATATATAAATGTTGCATATTACGGGCCGTGGAGTATTATCAATAATGTAGATTCTATTATTATTAATATCTTTCGTAAGGTGAATTGTAAAATTGTCCTCTGGGGTGATGAAGCGCACAACTTTAAATGCTCACGAGCTGCCACTGATCTGCATTATTATCATTTCATAAAAATTGTAGTGTTTTATTGTACCTGACAAGCATTTAATTAATATTTTTTTAAAATTTAGAATTTTAAGGAATGATTATGACTATGTCGAAAGCTTCCAAATTGAAGAAATAACTAATCCTGGAGACTGTGCAAAAGGTTTTTATTAATTTTGAATAGTTGAGGTTGGAAGCGGTGACACAGCGAGCGATCTTCGTAGGAAGTATGAAAGTATTAAAAATGTCGATGGCCTGAATGATAAGCGAAGAAAAGGCATTGAATTACAGTGAGAAGAGTAGGTATTCTTTTCTGTATTTCTGTTCCTGGTCAATCACCCTTACATTTTCGCCTGTCTGTACACTTCGAGGTTTTAATAAGAAACACGATATTCTTATGAAACGCATATAACTTTCACTTATCTTCGAATCCACGTGCAATACCGTGTAAGAGAAATATGAGAAGGTGTAAAATTGTATGCGTGTATAAAAATTAAATTTCACCGAATGTCCATTGTGTAAGCAGCAGTAATTTATGCGCAGTTATGTTGCTCGTTTTTCTTTCCCTGTTGTGACATCCTAAGCGTGCTTCGTTTCTATTATTGACAGTTATTAATTCCTTTCCAGATACAACTTGTCTATTTAATGAATTTGCTTTTGCACGTTGATTAATTGCAGGAAAATTTTAGAACTGTTTCGTGCCAAACTGCATTATACTAGAAATTCAGAAACGCCAACGCGCCAGTGCAAGTAATTAAAAAATTCAGGTTAAATTACACGATATACCGATTTCGCCCAGAAAGAAAAGCAATGCAATGATGTAGGTGTCGGTAATGACTCCTGTACAGCTTCGTTTTATAACCGAGTGCAGCAGCTGTGTGTCTTATGATTAGTATTCTACGAAGACGCATACTTTATTAATGTTCTCCCAGCCACAGGGAATGGGTTAGAGCGATTATGAGAATTAGCAAACGATTATAATATCTGGCAATATTCTTATTATGCACGGAAAAACGTGTTTCAGATTTATTGAAAAACTAATTGATTTTCGCATATTTTTGCTTATATTTCATCAGACTTTTTTTCCTCTTCCATCACATATGCCGGAACGAGTTTTTACTACTAGAAGACAAATCAGACTTGTTACACACTTACGATCGGAAGTTTTGATATTAACTCTAGTGAGATAATGACACGTCTGATACGGGCTTCCGTAAATTTCCACGTAGCTACAAAGTGTTGATTTAAATCCTCCACTAATTTGTATTACATCGGTCCACGAATTTTTATCTGTGAATGTGTGTGATTTGTTACTTATATATTTAAATAACAAACATGAAACAGAAATGTCTGTAGGAATTCGAAATATGCCACAAACGTAGAGATTGTGTACGAATACGATGTTGTATTTCTTTCTCCACTGTAATACATTAATGTATATATATATTCATCTTTATATATATATATATATATAAAGATGAATCAAAACAACGAACTCATAAACAAACTAGAAATTTTATTTAATTGTAACCACGTTTCGTCTTCGCCTTTGGGAAGACTTCATCAGGTAACGATATTGACCACGAAAAATTAGAAAATTTAAAATAATAAAATATTGCTAAACAAATTTTGAGTTCCTTAATTAATGAAGTTAAAATTATACATTATGCTACACGCCATTTTGATGCATGTAAATAACCACTGAAGGTCCATACATAAAATTTCTCGTACCGGACTGTATCCATGGAGAATCAGTTACAACCGTAATGTGTCTCAATTGTACAATACGTTGTTGCTTTGTGTTTGAAAAATTTTTAATATATTCATCGTAAGTGATTAATTACATAAATCAAAATTGTTTGTAGACAATAAACCTGACCTGATGAAGTAACAAAGGGCGAGGACGGGAACTGGTTATAATTAAATAAAACTTCTGACACTGTTTGTTTTGAATTTTCTTTACATAAATTTTTCATAAAATCAGACGTTATGTTAAATATCAAACAAAAATATATATGAATCTATTAATATTAGTAGTACTGTAGGTGTCTAATTAAGGTTAATACTATTATTTTACTTTACGTCTGATTTTCATTCATAAAATAAATCAAACAATCAGTGTATTAAAAGCATGAAATACATTATTAATCATTTACTAGCAATGAATTTTCCGTACCTTTTTATCATCTAAGTTTATATTTAATAAAAAACGGCCAATAAGTCAGCATATAAATTTATTACTATCTAATTAACATGAATACGACGTTTCGTCTCCTTTTTGAGACCTTCTCAGGCATACTACAAACATAATATTACAAAAAATTAAATGTAGGTTCTATGTTGAATTTTTTTAAATATAAATAAAAAATGTAACATAGAACCCATACCTAATTTCTTGTAATATTATGTTTGTAGTATACCTTAAGGATGTCTCAAAAGGGAGACGAAGCGTCGATTTTATGTTAATTAAATAGTAATAAATTTATATGCTAACTTATTGAGCGTCTTTTTATTTATTCTAATCAATTTGTTTGTGTTACGTTTCTACAGTAAGATAAATATTAGAATTTTCAACTTAATGATACAAGTTATTTTGTTTATTATAGAAAATTTAGTTATTATACACAACACCATTATTTATCTTCATAAATAGTAATAAATCAGGTAACCAAAATTCATGTAAAATTCCTATAAATGAAGGTATCAATGATCAATTTGAAAATTTATAAATTTTAATGTCTGTTACAATGGTTGTTTACTAAAGTAAAATTTTATACTTTGTGAATGCAGATGTAAAGAATAATATCGATTTTGCTGAAGTATCGTGTTTGGAAAGATGAAATCAAAACTTGGTCCGTGATTTTGAATCTTTGCTATACCGTGAGTGGTTAGAGCCTGTAATTCGGTGCGAAGTGTCATGCAGGCTGGCAGGCAGGCAGGGCGTTTGCTGATTAGCATAATATTCTCATAAGGCACAGCTCTTTGTACGAAATCGTCGTTTGGAGCACTAGATGGCTGCTAGTTCTCTTAATTACGTTGGCAACGCTGTGCTATTATAATGACGCAGCGCGTAATGGCGGTCCCTTAGTTCCGTACACGACCTCGTGTTAACCATATAATACAAATTTCTCAGCAAGTTTTACGAATCACTGATCGTGCAGTTTGAGTGCGGGGCTTAATACGAGGGTGGGTCAACGCCGTATGAATGCTCACGTCAAGCAGATGTCAACGTTCTTCTCGACCTCACGTACTCGCTTTAAACGGAAAATAATTGATTGATCTTGAGGTACAAACGTGTTCACGTCTGCGTCATCCCTTCGACAAATAATTCAGGGACTGCGATGAATGTGTGTTTGACATGCCGGAGTCTATTGGCTGTTAGCGCCCCCTTTAGGCAGGGGATTTTACTTCTCGAAGGGAACGAATATGTTTAACATTACAGTAAAATCCAATACTTCGATATTCCCGGGGAAATTTAAGTTGCTGAATTTAACACGTTGCTGGTTTATGAAATAAGTTGTAGATCAAGGTGACGTTATAAGATTGGAAGAAGAAAAACTCGAGAAACGAGACCGCGTTCGTTGAACTCAAAAATTCCGTAATTTCCAGCCTCTTTCGTAAAGGTTTCACTGCGACGCAATCCAAAGGCAATAAAAGAAACATCTGATGTACGTTGTGAACAGAAACTCAAAGACAGTGGTGGGAAGTATTTTGGAGATGAATTGAAAATTTATGGAGGAATGAAAGATTCTCATTAAAACTGCAAACCTAAAATAAATTCAGAGGTTTGTAGAACCGATTATTTGTAGTGTCACATGCACTAGTGGTTCAAGGTTGGAATTTCGCATTGTCTGGCTTGAGAATCGAAACGCCACAGAATTATTCGACTTCCTTAAGAGATTTTATTAGTTAAATTATAATTCAAATAAGTGTGAAAATGAAATGTCTGTACGGTGTACGGGAAGCGTGCGTTTATTTCGTTTTGAGTAAGGGAATTCGCTAGGAGTCCCCCCGGGTGAAGGAGCAACGTGGTGCGCATTTTTTATCCACTGCTAAAAATCACCCCACTCTTACGGAGATTTGAATAAGGTAGATGCTGTGAAACTGAGAGGGACCTAAAGGTCACATAAGCAGCGGCAGCAGCAGCAGGATTGTATGAAACGGCTGCTCGCAGCTATCCACCACATTTGATAGCAGACCAGGAACCAGTTTCGCACAACAGACCATTATTAACATGTACTAAAGCCTCAAATCGCACTGCAGCTGTTGTGTACTCCAAGGACTAACACTCGCCTCTGCCTATGCCAACAACGGGTCGAATTTTAGCATCACTAATAAACGAAGACTGCCAAAAATCATATGGATTTTTGTTATCTCAGTTTTAGATGCTGACGATACCCGTGAAGAACTTTGTTATATCCTGAAAAACAGAAATGTCCCATTGCTTGAGCTTGACTCCTAAGAGGGTATGGTGCATGTATTTATTTACGAGTCTTCTTTTTCTCCAATCTATTGTTTTTGCATTTCAATAAGTTTTTTGCAATATACCCAGTCGAGTGCCTTCATCACTTCTGAAAAACGAACATAGACATATTTATAAATAAAAAATTCAGCCAAATATCTCAGAAAAAAATTTTGTTAACATAATTACGACGTTTCGTCCATCTTTATGGAATTCATCAGGTAAATTTTAAAATAATTTGGGCCGTAACCATCGCTGGACGCAGTCAACGACAAAAAATTATCCACATTTTATAATAGTTCTGTCGATTTAAGAATTTACCTGATGAAGTCCACAAAGATGGACCAAATGGCGTAATCATATAAACTAAATATTAATTAAATTTTTTGGTGAAAAATTTGGCGGTATTTCTTTAATTTATTATAATAAATGAAATATAATTTATTTTTGAATATATATATATATATATATATATTACATTTTTCCATGTGTCTTTCTCCTACAGTTCTCACAATGCCTAAAGCGTCTCTTGTTCCCCTTTCCCCCCAATAAATACCCAAACCCCCAAAAACATATTGTGCTACAACGGTATATCCCCTTCCATATTTTTGATAGTCTACTGCTGAGCAAGATTTTGGCGATATGCGAAAATTCTTCACATTTCTTGGTACCTTCGTTCTTTGGAGTCTCCACCAATTCAGAAAAGAGAATCTCATTGGGCGATTCACTACGCATATTGTTAATTTTCTAACAATTTTTCATCTTATTTATTTGTGTTTCTTATTTCTTTCAAAGAACAATGATTAATTTGGATCAAAGGATTTCCGCCAAACCGTTGATCATGAAACAAATACAAACATTTTTTAATTCAATAAATAAATATAATGGCAAAACAGTCAGAGAACGTTAGAACAGTCACGAAAGCTTGACCACGTTTTTAATATCTTTTCAATATTCTTTTATGCAATATTAAATCACTTTTGGAATCTACAAATGGAAAATATTGGAAGCGTACACAATAAAATTTATCAGAATATTCAACACCGTTGAAGAAATTTTAGGTAATAACATTAATGTTTTAAGTCGTATGTTTTTTACAACTGTTGTTCGCCTGATGACGCCCCAAAGAAGGAACGAAACGTAGTGTTATTGTATTAATTGAATAGACAACAATTAGACCCTTTCCGACTGTCTGGCAATTATATTTTTAGGATATATCTATTCTTTTTATTCAGAGCGTCCTAATGAAAATTTAGCATATACCTTATTCGGCTTTTGTTAGGCGAAATGATTGTCATAATTTTCCACCAACATTTCAATTCAATGATTTTAAGAAAGTGTTCTTGAATATTATATTAATTATTTTGAGATTACTTTTTATAAGCCAAACAGGTAAAATTTTTAACGAGGAAGAGGGCCAGACAGTCAATCCCTAGAAATAAATTAATTCAGCTTGCGTAAACGTACTGTGCATTTCAGAACATGATTTCCATCACAAATCTACACACATATTATATATACAAGATTAGTGTGACTTGTTGTCCACTTATACTGAATTAAACATTGAATATTTAAATATTCATTGTGATTTGTAATTGGTATCCAAATGAGCCATAATTTTATTCTATTAAAAATAACACAAAATGGATGTAAAAGTTTGGATACAAAGGCGTCGATAATTATATCTTTATGAATAATTTAAAATAAGGAAAATAATTAAACTTGTCTGTTTCAAAAACAGTAGTTCATTAACATACACTACCATAATCATTGTGTTCGATGTATAGTACCTTTATTTTACCTCGTAATGAAATGATCATCATGTGTAATTACCAGTTGGTGAAATTACACACAGAAACTTGGTTTCTCATGCGTATACAGATTGAAATAAATGTGAACGGCGGTGGAAAACGCATAGAAAACCATAATAAACTCTTTACGTTGAAGATGATACAGTATTCACCTATACGCATTTATAGTAATTCCAATTGCTCTCACGATTTGAGAAGTAGAAGATAATAAATAAGGAGAAAATAAAAATTGACTTAATAGCTGTTGTATGATGTTATTAAATTGTAATTTAAAAGTTCCGTTCCTTTTCTGTAATAGGAATTACCAAAAAAAGATTCGTTAGTGCTCATACAAGCGAAGTAGTTTCAAGGATATTAGCTTAGGGCAGTCTTCGTCGTAATTGTGTAAAACCACAAAGTACTGTTCGTACATAGATAGTTATAAAATTGGCCAGGTAAACGAAGTACAATAATGTGACTGTTAATTGGAATATTTAAGTAATTTCGTGATGAAATATATTTGTGAATTACAAGAAAAAAAGTAGTTAAATGAGACAAATTACGGAACATTACCACATCTAGACCTGAAAAGTGGAAACTAGTAGAGGGAAACAAAATTGGTGCAACCACCCTTAAACATTACAGTTATACTCCAAGACTTTTTCACTATTACAGAGTTTAATATTCTCATTTTTCTACCGATCTATCTATTAATTTAAAAATAATATTTCATGGCCTAATACAGACAAGTAGATAAAATTAAAACCACGACGTTTCATATGACTTCGCAGATCGCGTCAGGCGTCATATGAAACGTGCTTTGAAACTTTATCAGCTCGTCCAATGTTTGACCATGAACTTCCTTTCCAAATTTGTTTCACAGATAAGTAATTACGATTTGTGTTTATTTATCTTACTATCTTCATAATCAATTATGGTTTCACGTTAACTGCATATTTAATATGAAATATGATATACTTTTAAACTAATTCGTCGTATACACTGTACTATAAATTAATAGGAAAAATGGGATGATTATGGCCAAGTAGCTATCGAAATTAACACGTTTCTTCATAGCTGTGACGGTATAATGTTTTTTATTTCAGAAATCTGATATCACACAGTGTTTGTGACTGTAAACTATTTACAAATCAGGAAATAGACGAACCCTTTGACTGGTACTGGATTTGCCTCCATAGGGTCGGTTTCCATGCCATAATAGGCGTTTTTAATACTTTTCACGGTGTTATCAACAAATTCTGTTCTCCGTGCTGCGATGTGAATGATAATGCGAATAATTTATTTTGCGAATAAAATCTTAAATATTTAAAAAAAAGATGCAGATACATACAAATTTAATTCGTTTAAATTGATTTTAATTATTAATTGCGTTTAATTATAATACCGATAATTAACGGCAAGACTTTCCATTTTAAGTAACGTATGTTGTGCGGAGGGTGAAGCACCGACACCGATTTGTGCAGATCTAAATTGTTTCATTAAGTTGAAAAGCGACAGAAATGCCTCTGCAGATCACAGGTAAACGGCAAAAAGCTAGACAAGTCGTGAGTTTCCATTATTAAAAGGTAGTTTTAATGAATGTCGAGTGACTGTGTATGGGAAAGTACGAAAAGCTTTCTCCTGCGGCACCTGTGCGTGGGTCCATTGTCGTTTCTCGACGCGGCGCGGCGCCCCTCTGCACGTTTTCACGCTCTGCAAGCTTTATTCACCACCTCCCGATATTTGTTGCCCCGACACCGTGCAATTTGTGGTGGCCAGGTGGGTCACGATTATATGTTGGTGCCCCGTCCCTTTGACACTTGTTGTGGCTCCAATTTCCGTTCTTTCGCATTTCCCTTACGCGCGCACCCCAATGCACAGATTACCAACGCATCATTTGTACGATTTCACGCAGTATACGGAAACCTCTACGTTTCTCCAACATTTACTACAAAGGAATAAAATACGGACAGTTCATACCCCCTTCCCCCTCAACCTAAAGTTTCGAAACGATTTCCCCAAAAACCATTAGTATTGATAAAGATGTAATTATAAAGAGGTAATTAAATAAAATATGAATCCAATTCAAACAAATATTTAAAAAGTATAGCTAAAATTGCAAAATGATTCTACTTGAAATCTTTTTAACATGTCACTTCAAAAGAGTTTCCTTTATTTTCCTAGGCACGGTTATCGTCGCATATAACTGACCTTAACCGAGGGAGGTTATTATTAATATGTATTTACTACACAGTATATATATATATATATATATCTGACGAATGACAGTAGATTCTGAGACTGACCAAGTTGACACGGTGCTAAATAATACCTTAATATTAGCATAATTTACAGATACATCCTGATAAATATGACCGTAAGCTACAGATTGTATAGTTTAAAGATAAATACAAACGTAGCTGTAAAAAAACACCGATACGCAACGTAGTCATTTTGAATGTCTCACTATAGGATCAGTTTCCATTAAAAATTTAGTGGCCTTGAAAATTTGATCCATAAATTATTTTAAGGAATTGTTCTTAAAAATCATACTAATGAATCCATTGAACAATCATTCTCGGAAATTAGTTAAACGTAACGAAGTTCTATCCCTATTTAATAACATCCAGCACAACTAGCTCCCCTTAATTGTGAATAACTGATCTTTCTTCTGTCGCAGTCTCACGTTTTCCTTAAAAATAATCAACTTGGGTGAACTGCAAGAATTTATCCAAGTACGGTATAAAAATATTTCTCCTTCGACAAGTCTATGGGAATGCGAATTATATTCCCCAAAAATAAATACGTACAGCTAAAAATAAATTCATTGGACGGCCGACTTTCGTAGCATCCAACTGACCGTGGCCTTGACTGCAGCCTTGCGACATTGTTTGCGATTTTTGGTTTAATTCCATCCACACTTTTATGACCTTTCGGCGCTGTTGACAATAACCAAAACATTTAAATCGGTTCGTTCTAGACAAGGTCAAAGGACTCCAAAATCGACCCGAAGCGAAAAAAGTGAATAAATTACCCGCAGAATAATAAACAATTATTTGGTATGCTATTGGTCCGATAATACAATATAATCTATTGGTATTATACAACACGAGTGAAACATTTGCGGATTGACGAGTTTTCACATGGGCAAGATCGTTATGTTAAATTATTATTTTGAACGGTACATAATATACGTTACACAAATATCGATAAGTGACTAGCTATATCGATTCCCCTAAATGACCAGCGAGTAAGTACTATATTTTTCGAGAAAGGTTTTCTTTATTTTTTAATTCTGATATTAGTATTCGCGTGTTGACCGACAGAAATCCTACTTTTATTTCCCTTTCTCGTCTTTTTTTTTAAAAAAAACTGGATGAACAATATAAGAAGTATGTTGTTATTGAGAAAAGTCGGATTGAGCCTAATTTGTCAACATGAATTCAATTCGTAGTTGGAGTTGGAATGAGGGATTCGTGAATTTAACGCTACCGTACGTATTTTACGGCTGAAAGTTAAGGATATATACTCCTTTCACGGGAGGATCGGCGTAACGATCAATATCGGTAACCTGAACACAAAAACATCTTGAAATGGAATAATTCTCTGAATGTGCCAGAAGAATCTTTGTTAGTCGCTTAGAACGTTGCTTAAACTAGCTCAAATTTGGTTCGCGAAAGGGTGGAACCTATAAATAGCTTTATTGATTCGGCAAAGCTCTTCCAAGGTGAAACAAAACAAGAAACTCCTGACTTTCTTCGTCTCACATTTCGAATAATGAAATCATATTGCCGTAATTTTTAATTTCGAAAATTAAACACACTTTTCTGTAGAAATTTAAATTATTTTATGTTTACATTTATCGTTACGCTTGATTAAAAAACGTATGACGGATGCATGAACGTCATTTTATTTATCGAAATTAGAGCGGAAGTTTAGTTCTGATATATCATTTCGCAAGGAAAACAATCAAAATTTTTTAAAGTGTCTCATTTACAGATTCCTTGCCCTTTCATTTTAGTTGCAGATAATTTAATATTTGTCTATTACCACGTCAGTGAGTTATTAAGGTGCTTTGTTGTTTCTGATGATTCTGTCTGGTGTCCAACTGAGCAGATGGAACCAGTGGACCACACGTCGCATGGCTGTAACCACTGACGATGCAATACAGGAGAAAAATGGAAAGAGAGATTACAGTATCAATGAGTGATTGAGGATCTCACACAGGAAAATAAGTTTGGAGACGTGGAGTTATTTCCGGGCGAAGTGTGTGCGAAGTGAAATAATCTCCTCACTGTGCAACGAACACAGGTGACACCACATTCTGTCCTAATGCTCATTGCCATAATCATTAGTGCAGCTGCTATGCAGTCCTGCTCATTACGTATCGGTGTTTTTAGTAGGTAATTCTTGGCCTGGAGCGAGGTGGCGTTTGTTCCTCACGATCCGTCTTGACACAAACAGAGCAACGGGGAGAAAGTGGACTTTGTGCCTAACGAGAAGCTGGCTGATGGATTTCTTTCCACGCATTAGGAACGGGGAAAATCCGAATCTATTGTAAATGTATTTAAAATGCAAAAGAATTAAATATTCCATTTTCAAAGGAAGGCTCAGCTTTCTTGAAGACTCAACATGTAATTTACTTATCCATTTCTCTCCATTTTAATAATAGCAAATCAGACCAAACATCCATCTAACGTAATAAAAAAACTTTAAAATATCCCGTTGTACCCCACCAGGGGGCAGAAAGGGACAGGAATTCATTTAAGAAAAATTTTAACGCCTTTTGTGTTTATTTTGCGTATGGTTAATCGCTGCATCAATTTTTTCTTTCGCAAATGCACAGCCTTTGCTAGTATTTTCCCCTTATTTCCGTTTATTTTCTTTTTGGGTACAGCATCCTTTAACTCATTTTTCAAAGAGGAGTGTGCCACTTCTTGTTTTCTCGAGGAACACACATTTTGCCGTATACAGTAGTATCCCGTTCCGCCCCTCTGCTTAAGGATTTTCACCGAGCAGATTTAAACCTTTATACGTAACTTATGTGCAGCTAAAGACACCTATGTTATGAGTATATAACATTAATGAGTTAAAAATGAGCAGTTTTGTAGCTTACCTTCTGTAGAGATGCTGCAAATATTATAAATTCACAGATGCAAGTGGCCAAAACAAGGTACAGAGTCAGAACTTGGCCAAGTCGGCTGCCGGAATGTCTTCCTTCACCTGTGACCATTTTACACCCCTATTTACTAAACACTAGCACTATCCATCCAGTCACCAAAAATATGGTATCCCGTTCTACCCCACTATCCCCTTCCGCCCAGAGTTGCCCTACAAAACAGAAAAATTTTTAATTATATTTCTAGAGGACGGATAGTCTTTCTTGATGAATGGAATGCCAATACGTAATTTATTTATCTATTTTCGGCGCTAATAGATCGTAGAGCGTTCAGTCTCCTCTAATATAAAGTAATTAAAAATATTTTATATCCAAACGAATGATCATAATTCCAGATGTATATAATGTCAAACCAAAGTTCGCTTATTTGTTTCCGCGCACTTAGCATAAAATTCACCCGATCATCCATCCAATGAAATAAATATATTAAAAAATTTAAATGCTTTATATTCACAGGATGGATCGAATTTCCTTAGGAGTAGAATATTATTACGTAATTTATTCATGTATGTCGTTAGAGCACTTTAGTTTTCAATTTGCACGTGTGAATATAAATTTCACTGCCTGACCAAAAGTAACGACTTTCTAAATTTTCATGTGTCAGAACGTGTGTCTGGAGTTGGGTCACGAAGTGCAGAATCATGGGCGGCGAGATTAGAAATTTCAAGAAGCAAAACAGCTTAAACGTCTCGCGTCATTGGGATCTTTCTCGTACATACGCAGAGTGTGATTGTTTAATTAACCGTATGACTTCATGTTAAGGTTGGAACGAGCCGTTTTCTACAGTAGCTGGAGATTTCAGCATACGGCAGTGGAAACACGGAATTTACGTGGGAGGATTGACAACGACTCGTTAAAATAGCTTTTCTGATAGAGTTACGTTTTATTAACAGGAAACAATAAGGAAATGCTTGCGCTCCTGAAAATAATGAGAGGAACAAAAAAGTTCTATCATAATTTTTTCACAGATTTATTACTTTTTGTTTCAAAACTATTGCGTTCATGTATATATACACTAAATGTGTGTCCGAAATGAATTATAATTCGTTTATGATGCAGCTCAAATGTTTGAGGCCAATAACATTATTAAAGTGGGATTTAAAGGTAAAAAATTGGCTGTTCTGATTTCTAATAATAATCTGGTAAGTTTATGACTGATAGTAAAATCTCAGTATTGATATGGAGTGAGTATTCAATAGTTCCTCCAAACAGCTTACACTAAGACCACGAGGTCAATTCCCATTCATTGGGTCTGTCTCCTTATCTCGGTTCCTCTATCGCAAAGCACGACTCAAAGTTGCTGGCTTTAGCGTAAAAGCAAGGATTACTCATCAAGAAATGGTCTTTGAACAGCCGAGGGAATGGGATTCTCCATACCTTTTCTATGAACATCCGATTGCTTGCAGGTTTATAATACGCTCAAGAAAGAAAAGATACTTCTCAAACAAAGATACAATTGGCCTTTATGATATCTATAGTTATATTGTCAATCATAATTGCCTGTTGTGAGTGTGTCTATCTCAGTATTGAAATGAGAAATCACCCGACCAAATGATTTGGTTGCTCATGTCAGGCAGTAAACTTGAAAAACAATTGTTTGATCTACAGTGCCTGAGGAAATCAGACGTTCTACGAGGAGAATAGTCTCAACCCACGATATAACGTGATTTAATTTAACAATATTGACGAAGGTTTTGTAATCGGTGACGCAGGTGCGATTCGATTCCGAGTCGACAAAGAGCGTTGGTCCAGCGTAGCGATATAATCTCCAAGGTAAAAGGCCGCGGGCTCTACTGCCGATTTAATATAATTGCTCGAAATTGACAGTTTTTGTTCGGAGGCCGAAGGCAGCTTTCGCGAAGTGATATCAACGTAACAAATGCCTTCTTGTCGGAACCTGACGAAATCTTAAACGACGCGGTGCAGATACAACGGAAGGTCGGTTACCAGAAAGTTAAATCTGATTCAAAATCTGGATAACACTCAATTTAGGTAGGAATATAACTGAAAACATGGGACATAAACAAAACCTTTCTCGAGGATGCAGATAAACTTTTATCCTATTGGGATGACTGTGATAATGTCTCTGAAACTAAATAGTTCAAAAGTAACACATTATGCAAGGGTCAAACATGAGTCCAAAGAGAGCCGAAAAACTGTTTCTCATATTTTATAAAGAACCACGTGTAGATACACAAATTTAAATGGTAATGTTTAGTGAAATTTCATATTTTAACATGTCACATAACATACGAACACTCCACAAAAATATAAATATTAAAAATAAAATAATAATTTCAAAAAAATAGTAATAAAATTCCAATTTAATAAAAATACACATTTTATTAAAAATGGTACTAATATCTATGGCCATTCTTCGGTCAAATTGTTAAGTTTGGTTGTAAAATTATTTAAAGATATTTATTGGTCATCTGCGGACCTTGATCTGACTTCACTAACTTCGTTGTGGACTACAAACAATTCACAGCTTTATGTTTGAATATTTTGACTCAGGCAGGAATTTACAAAATTTCATCATAGAATAAGGTTTGTGCAGCGTTAGCAATGCCCGATTCTCTTTCATCTTCAATTCTCCAATTCCCCAGCCGCTTCTACAATGAGAATTATTTCAGAGATTAGAAATTCACCCTCAATAATGGGTTCACAAAATAAGCGAAAGTAGATCTTCAAACTTTGTAATTATTTAAATATTTCTTTATATTCCTCAAACTTTTATTCTTCATCTGCCCACCATTCTATTAAGGTTACGGTCATTTTTCTTTAGAAAAAATTATTTTATCCTATTGTTAAGATAATACAGAAGCTTGACATTGCACTTACTTCCAGCATATTGTATTTCAGACGAAAAAATAATTTCGAGGTGCAATTCTATAAACATCGCATTAATGTTCTGGATCTTGACGATAGTGCCAGAGTATAATTGATACATTCTATTATTTTATATTACTTTAGCAAAGATATAAAACGATTTACATAACTAAGCAGTACGACAATTCGACAAGCGTGTCGAGTCGTATCACTTCGTAATATAGGATTTTTCAATAAGGGCTGGTCGATGTTGAATTGGAACAAAAAAACGTTGTACGTGAGGAATTAACAAAATTATTTTTTTATTTGAAAGGCTCATTTATGCCCTTTCAAATTAAAAGAAGAATTTTGTTAGTACCTCACACAAAACGTGTTTTATTCCATTTTAACATCGACCAGCTCTTATCGAAAAACCCTGTAGGGGAACTCGTGGCGGAACGAGATAAGCTATTTCTTTTTACTGGATAGTGCTGGAGTTTTGTAAATACGGGTGGAACATTGTAACTGGTCAAGAAAGAAGTCCTGGCATCCGACTTGACCAAGTTCTGATTGCACCTTGTGAATGAACTCTTGTTTTGGCATCTTACATGTGTGAATGTGAATATGCAGAATTTCGACAGAAGGTAATCTTCAAAACTTCCCGCTCTTAACACTTTAATGGCATCTATTCATAAACTAGGTGTCTTTGATTACATATAAATTACGTATAAGGTTTAAATTTGCGTATTAACCTCAGTGGGAAAATTTAAACTGAAACTTGCGTTGCGGGGCGGAACGGGATACTACTTTATAAGGCAAAACGTAATGTGTTCCTCAAGAAAAAACAGGAAAACTGACAGACTCATCTTATAGAAGTGAATTACAGGATGCTGAACCCAAAAAGAATAGATTAAGAAAAAAGAAGAATTGGGAAAAAAAGCTATAAAAAATTCTAGCATTGACTGTGCAATTGCAAAAAAATCTCTTTGCTAAAGGAAAAATTTATAAAGTGATCAACCGTACGCAAGATATATATAAGAAATAAACCACAAAAATTGTCAAGATTTTTCATAAATTAAATTAAATTTTAATTCTGATAATTGGTCTTACAAAACATCATATCCCGTTAACGTGAAATTTGTTATTTGAAATATTCATCAAAAATCTAATTTCGTCGTTTTAAGTTATATTGATACTAGATTAAGTAAATAATAGAATAAACTAATGATTTATACTTTTATGATGTGAATTTTTCTTTTTCCATAATTTTACAAAAATAGTTAAACAATTACATCAACCAAGATATAATTTTTTAAATCTTGATGTACCTTGACTTTTTAATTGATAACACAATTTTAAGTTCTGTAAGAGAAGGGTGTGCACAACAATTCATCTATTTTAATTAATTGATGATTGGAGCGTTTATGGTGTTAAACTAAATTTGTAAGCAATAAACTGACCACTATGGTATTTAAACCTGAAAAAGCTAAAAAATTAATGAGGGTCAAAATAAAGTTTTTTGTTTTTAAACAATAAAACCTTAGCCAGTGGGAAAAAATGTTGTATTTCCATCATATTATTTACAACCCTCTTTGTAGACGTCACACAGATTTAAGCGGGTTTATCTCTTCGTGTAAAATCGTAAAAAAAATCCACAAGAAATCTGAACAACGTAAAATATCTGGGTTTGTTATTTAGAGGATGCTATCTTTCCGGCAAATTTGTCTTGTCACCACATAACGCGGCGAGGCAAAATAAATGGCCGATTACGACCTATCCATCGCGGGATCAAGGAAACGGCCGTGAAATCTTCAAACACAGAAAGCGATCCAAATTGCCGCACATTTTAACGGGACTGCCGGCCCTTAAGCCATGTACACAAATTTTACTGTACTCAAACCGAGCATTATAAAACAGTCTTGCTAAACTGGGATCAGAATGTTACGGTCGAGGCCCCCATATATGGAATTATAGGAGCCTTTGGATGCGCGCTTCACAAAAAAGATAATAAAACGGACTTTAAAAGCGGGGCACTGTAATGGGATAATAAATAGTTTACTACATAAAAAATACGTAACAAGTGAACATAAAATCATAGTTTCTTTTTAAAAACCTGGAAAGGTTCTTGCTGCGCAGCTGTCACGAAGACTGATGTGTGGGTGGCCAGCATTCTCAAATATACAGGCCAGAAGGTTGCGGAATATATTTCTCGGTATCGTAGAGTGGCTTGCTCAATGCTCCATTGTAGTCCTGTACGTGAAGCCTCTGATCTAATACTGCCTGGCCAACATTAACTACCGCAACTCACTCTGTTTAAATTACAAGCAAGGAACCAAAAACCATTCCTAAATAGGACAATTAATGACTGGAACAATCTGCCTGCAGGAATGTTTGGGGAACTTCCTCTAACAGAAAGAAAATTTCGACTCAATCTAAGTTTAGTGTAGTGTAGTGCAGTGTAGTGAAGTGATCAGTGCTGCGAAATCTCTAAAAATGTACTACAGTGAAATATATTTCCAGTTTTTTTGCTTTGTTTCTTTTTTTTCAGGCAAAAACAATACTATTCTTTAAAAAAAATTCCAATAATATGATTCCACACTTATTTATTAATATTGAATATAATTATACATTCAACTATAGGTTAAATATGGTCCTTACAACCAGTTTATTAATTAATGTTTAAGTTCTATTCATCTGCCACCGGGCATCTGCCCATTTGTAGATTTAATAAATACAAAGTTTTTTCACTCGATTCACTTTTAAATAGAAATGCGGAATATAACAACGACAACGTCAAATGACCTCGGGTATCGAATAAATGTAACTACGTACTTGAATGAGAGACTCCGCAAGCACATCGGGTAATATTTTGATCTTCAATCGAGCATCACACTCACCATTTGTATGATATATAACTTATTATTCACTTACACGTGTGTATGAAAGGAGGAATAAATTCATATCCAGTTAAACGTGTCTTCCATTCACATAAATACTGTAGATTTATAATACACATATACAATATTATAAGCAGAATTATCTCTCAACGTGTTGGGGGAAATATTTCGAACAGTCGATTCCCAACTCGTTCCTTAATCACGATGAGACAATATGGATTAAAAATTAGCAGAAGGATTTACTTTTCTATTCCACTGAAGCTTTTATACAGTTCTGAATCTAAATGTAACAATGACGTGTGTGACTATTATACAACACTCACAAGCACAAAACCGAAATGGAAAAGACTGAAAATAAAATTCATTTGACAATAAGGCCAGAAAGACCACTAAAAAATTATACATAATTCATTTAATGAAATCCATCTGTCCGACTATTGGACATAATCAACCTTAAATTAAACATGTTAAAAATTATAGACACAAATACACAACAAATCAGTCAATATGTCAGTAACACACTATATATTTAACACACTACACAGTTCCTATACGATGTTTTGTTAATATTTTTGGACCAATTCAGTTACAGAAAAACGTAAAGTTAAGGATATTAAAAAAAATACAACCAATTTTAAATTTAAATTAACAATTATTCGTTCAAATACATATTGTTCACTTTGGTATTAAATTATTTAAGTATAACACAACGTTACTTTTGGAACGGATTAAAATGTATATGGATTAAAAATTTGAAATCAAAAATGAGAAAAAATTCTCCCTTAACTGTATCCACTGACGGTTACTACCGAAATGTATAATAAGTAAATAATGAGATTACATACAATTAAATCGCCATAACAAGAGGATATAGTAAATTTTGTTCAAATTATTCTTATCATTTCCGACATTTTATGTAGTAGCAGTACAACTTATATGTAGCATTTTCTTTGTCAGTCTTGAGAAACAATTATTTTCATCAAACAAGACATTAACATTTTGTCAATAGAAATGATGTTTTTTGGAGATATTTTTGCTTGGACACAACTGAATCACATTCGATGTTTTTTTCATAATCGTTTTCGGCGCTTCTTCATTTGACCAATATAAAGTGAATTATAGTCCAAACACATTATACAAATTTTATTTGACCAAAATTTTAATTTGGTCTTTGTCATGTTTTAAAATTTTTTAATTATTTCTGGATTAAAAATCTAAATTTGTAATTACTGCCTTTAATTAAAATTTGTTATTTTTCTAGTTAAAAATATAATTAGTGTCTTAAAGGTGTTTGTAAATGACGGTTTATCCTGTGAAAGCTTGATGTTATATCTATGTTCCCTAATCCTGGTAACAATTCCTATTTTGCTTTGGCCAGTATATATCGATTTACAATTGGTAAACAACGTTATGAAATTTGCTTTATCGCCATGGTATTTCAAGTTTTGATAATAGTAATGAATTTAAATCACCATGATTATACGAAAAATTAAAATTAAACATTTGTCGAGGGGAACAGATGTAGCTAGATATGTTTAAGCGGAAGAAATGTGGCAACAGCTCTTCTGAATAGCGAAAATTAATTAAAGAAACATTTTATGTAGCTGTCAGATTATTCCGCAATTTCTAGCGAACAAAATAAACAATAATTCGTGAGTTCCATTGGTACTGACATAGAAAACAGAACATTTTGTATTGATTTACATAATTACAAATATCCTGGAGTCTAACGAGAATCACCGACTCAATTACAGTTATTCATTCAATTATTGCATTATAATTATGGTAATGCGTGTTAGTTTTTTATTACAGTGTTTTCTAAAAGATTGATGGTTTAAATTATTCAATTAATGCTTCCAAGACTGGTAAAACAGCAACCTGATCCAGTCCTCAAAATAATTTATCTAAATTATAAATAATCACAGTTTTAAAATACGTACAATACCAAAAGCTCGTTGTATGTTTTTAAAGATGTGAAATAATTTCTACTGACGACTGGATACGGTGTTCTTTAAATTATAAATCGTTGAAATTGAATAGATTTTTCTTATTTTGTATCCTCATTCTGCTCATACTCGATCCTTTTTGATTTTTCAAAAGTTGTCAGTGGATTGTAGGAAAATGAATTCCTGAATTTTGGAGCATTAAAAACACGCTCCCTGATGACTAGAAACAACAGAGACGATCTTGTTCCAAAAACAGTTTATGTTGAAAATAAAACGAATTACTTAGCACATTTTATTGAGGGGATCGTAATGGCGGTAAGCTGTTTCACATAAAGATGTTAATACCGCAGTGTATTGCGAGCAATTCACTTATAAAAAAAACTAAGGGTAAACCAAAGATGGAAAATGATAGGTCACAAAAAGGTACAGAGTAGTCTTTGCAGGAGCAACTACACATTTGTGCTATAAAGCCAGCACTCTTTGCCATAAAAATTCCAAACAAAAGACGGGAAATAAAACACACGACGAAGAGCAACAAAAAGAGTGCCTATAAAAGAAATTAGCATTTTATGTGTGTGGGTAAATGTCCGACTGAATTCTCATATATAACAAAATACGAGGATGAAGTGGAATAATGGTGAGAAGCTGAAGTGCTGTGTTTGTCGGCAAAAAGTTATGCAGATGCTGGCCTTCTTAGATTCATTAAGAAAATTTGAAATATGAAAAGAATGAAATTTAATTGGTGAGTTTCTGTAAAAATGCGGTGTACGTTGATGACACCGGATTTAGTACCTGACCCGGAAATTATATGTTAATATATTTAAAATTCTGTTCCAGTCGCATATGAAAAGCAGTATATATCTCAGTGTAGAGGTAAATTTATACTTCCTGTTAACTTAAATATTGTAACATAAATTAATATTCTAAAATCCACTCAAAGTTCGCTGAACACGTCAACACAAAAATAGCCGCCTTTGGTGGCTTGCAAGAGATGCAGGAAGGATGGAAATGAGAGAAATTTCCCTTTACAGAGTAAAGCATTCCAGAGTTGGAACTTTGCGTCAAAAGAAACGACTGAACTGGAACGGAAGCAAGATTAATGTAACGAATTAAGCCAATAACCCTCTCCCCGTAAGAGTCTTCCAAAATAAGCCAAGTCAGTGCATCATCGCAACGAGTATCTATTGAAAAAGAAACCAAAGCAATCACACCCTGGCGCCGGTACTCACTTTAACTAGAACATACTATAGAGGAAGAGTTTTTCGTTGCACTGATCTCCCCGTGGAGAAGGAGATAGTAATATAAAACAGGAATACGATACCATTAAAACGCGACACGCCATCGTTCCGACAGAATATTGCTACAGTTACAACAACAGTCAATAAACGTGTGAAGCAATGCAGGTAAAATTAAAATGCTAGATGTGAATTCCACCACACGTGTCATAAAAGTAATTAATCTGCAGACTTATGAACTCTCAAACTACAAGAAAGCTCTGACAAAAAAAAACGTAAAGAGTCACCACATCTTTATACATTGTGTTCATAATTACTGTGAAAGACTCTATTAATTCCGTGACTCCTCGGTTAAAGAAATAGAACACGTCATTAATGAAACTACAAATCGATACTAGAAACTATGGTATGTTAACATACAACACACACTTCAAATTAATGGATCACGTAAACCGTTCTTAGAGAGTACAGTTGAATATTTAGAGTATGGTTACAATTAATATCAACAAAAAGGTATTTGAGAAACTGATAATTAAAATGTTAATCATTATACTTATTGTATTTTAGGTCGCGTCAACTATGATGTAATTGGCGACCACAGAGGTTACTTACATACAAATATAAAATATTATTGAGAGCAATGTTATCGGTTTACAACTTTCTTGGGTTAGATCTTTCTCATAAATTTTGATCACTTTTCGAAATTCTAATAGTCCTTCGATTCTCTCTTCCGAGGATCTGATGTCCTTTTGTCAATATAATGATCCTATTATTCAGTTTTTCTTCTCTGGGAGTTTTATTTACGGCAGTGGGAAATTGATATTTTGTATGGGGGCGGATGAATAGCGTTCCGCGTACTCTTTTAATGTTAAGATCTAGATTTCGCATACAGCTAATTCTTTGTAAAACAAAATGCAAACTCCGATCTTAAGGAGTATTTGTAGCGTACATAAACATAATTAACTATTTTGTAGTGAAATTGAACGTGGAAATTGTTTGGATATTTTTTTAAAAGAAGTGTTCATCATCTTTGTCATTAAAGCGAGAGTCTCTGGTGGTTGTTTTGTTTTATGTGGGTATATCTTCGCCTTTTTGGGGGGCTTCTAATCGGACGTAAATGAAGATTGAAGAAAAATAAATTGATTAAAATTATTGCGTGCGGAATTAATATTGTTCCATTCTTCAACGTAATATGAAAACATAACGTATCACATCCTAATGTTCACTTAAATTACGAGAGACGTGCAATTTAAAGGCGGGATGAACCGACAATGGCAAATCGGCGGAGTTCAGGATTACAACTTGAGGTTAGTGGGAGTTTCCAGTGGATGGCACACCAGGACCATGAGAGAGATAGAGAGAAAGAGAGACAGAGAAAGAGAGAGATTCAGGAAAAGAAATGCGTGGGCATATCATATTAGAAGTTGCTACGGTAATTTCATATCATCTATCAAAACCATTTACAATACCCAGGATTTGTGTACTATGAATTACATTACGATTTGAAATAACAATTTTTTTTTAAAGAATAGTTTTAAACTTTATTGGTTTAAGGTCTAAAAACGTGCACAAGTCAATGTAGAGAGACACGCAGTTCATACGATTTCTGAGGAAGCCTACGAAAAACCTGAAAGAAAAGGAAGAAAGGATAAAATGTAGACTACTAACATCTTCGTGGAAGGATCGAGAATAAGAAGGATGATGTCTATAAGGCTTTCGGATTGTCTCCATATCCACTTTATTAAATGAAGCACAAAAAAAGACTGCTTGTAACATTTCCAATAACATTTTTTTCTTAATTGTATCATCTATAACCAATAACTTCGCCTGTTTTGTAACTTCCCGTATCTTAGAATTTACGTCTCTAGAACAGGAAATGGAACGACTGATATAATGGCTTCAAAATTTACAACCAATTTCGTAAATCATTCTGAAAAATCCATTTAAAAATTTTGAAATATTATTTTGGCGTCGATAGAATTTTAACGCAGTTACAATATGTGGAAAATAGTTATAAAATTGTAATAAAATTGTGTAAGTGTAAACTCTGCATGATAGCAAGATTTTGTTTTTGTGTTGCATGACGGGAAACCTCAGCTTTGAAGGATAAAGAAATTCTCTCCGAAGAGCTTTGTGTCAAAGTTTATTTCGAATAAAGTGAAAAAGAAATCAGTGCAGTAAGGAAGACTTAATGGCATGGGGAGGCAGCAAACGTACTAACTGTTCCCAAGAAGTTGGTAATTTTTCAAGTTTAATTACATCTTATCTCGTGGGTCGCCGCAGGAGGGCGTGGTAGATCAAATCTGGCTGCGCAGTACCACCAGACGAATAACGCCTAAGCACTTAGTTGAAGCCTGCATTCCATCTCGGAAAACCCGCTCATTAACCATGCTCGAGGTGTCTGTTTCGACTACGACTTCGATCTGATACTTATGCTTTCAGTATATGGAACTACATATGCCAGTAAGATAAGGGTCTTGGTTTCTAAAGCTCGGCGCGAATAGAAATCTTTTGTACGCTTCAGTTTACTGCTCTTGACGGTTTTACGACCTGGGTAATGAGTGGTCGACAACTCGTGAGGTGGAAGATGAAGTTGCTGTGGTTAAAATAACAATTAGATTCATTTAATGAAAATATTAACTAGGGTATATTGAGGAATGAAGAGGATTGGGTGCAAGTCACGATTTTGCCAGATACCACGAATCCAAACTTCACAGTGAAGTTTCAGTCTCCCAAACCATTATCGGAAACGGCAAGGCCAATATTCCAAGGATTCTTACTTGAAATAATGTGTACGAGAGTTGAGAGAAGTCAAATTAATCATTACGATTCTGGACCATTGCCCGATTCTCATCACCAGGCAGATTTCTGTATTATATACCATTCCTTCCTGACAATTTTATATAGACGCCTGCTTTTGAAAAATTTGCTGCTATTACGTTACAGACTATAAACATTTACTTCTGCAAAACTGTACATCCGGATTATCTTCCCAATCAATTGCATGTTCATTTATCTGTTTTCAGATGTAATTAAAATCATATTATCAGATGATTCGATCAGATTTAATTTACAAACACATTTTATTTGGCTGATTCACGGCCCTGAATGACTAGTCCGTGATCAGATTACCGCATAAGAGGAAACAGTAGTCTTGTTTTCCCCAACTTTAGCAAAATAAAGCGTGAAAAAAACTGGAATGTCCAAACGTAAAGTTACAAATCATTGCTCAGCCTTCATTCAATTCTATAGAGCGTAATTAATTACAATTTATTTATCAAAAAATTTCATCAGTGACTTGTAAAAATGACAATTGCGTAATCCTCTGTTAGTTTCCTTTCCCACGTGAACGTGAGTTCTGCCTCCGAGAACGTCGATTAATGTGTTTTATGTGATGACTACGTCTATTTGCTTATGAAACACTATGGGATACTGAATTTAACCTATTATTAAGACCACGACATATATTAATTTAATGTCCTATCGTCCTAATCACTAGTGATTACGGCTGGGCTGTTCGAGCGGTATGTCGCCTGTCTGACCCAGAGGATTCGGGAAGGCTCAATTCACGTCTCATTACTCACAAAGTGGACCTTTGTAGATAAAATTCCGATTTTTTTGAACATATTACTTCAAAATATTTAATATATTTAAATTCAAACACACTATTTCATAATTAAATAATTTACTGAATTTGATCCCAACGTATTAGAAGTGTCAGGCATAAATGTAAGATTATAGACAAAAATTTTATTGTTGATTATTGTAGATTATGTTATTTATTAAATACGAATGTAGTACCAGAGTCGTGATTAGCATTTTACCCAATATTTGCTATATTGTTAAATTATAGATTATTTGGAATCAGTTTTCTTGTAGTTTGAAAAAATTATGTATATTAATAATTTTTAAACAAATTGTAAAATGAAACAAATCGGAGTTTGGTCTAAATAAATCTATTTTGTGGGGTTTGAGTAGGGCTTTTCCTAATCCTCCAGACCCGACAGTCCAGCTGCAATCGCTAGTTGATAGTTCTATACGTCCACTGCGTTGAAAAAATGTTTTCGGGTAACAGCTGCAATGAGAGCCAACGTAAAAAATACACTGAAACCGACTAGGGATTCATAAGATTTTACTTCTAATATAAGGATTGTTTTCTGGACAAGGAAGGAACAAAGCGGGGTCGTATTCGGAGCAATCCTTCATCTAAGAATATGTTTGCTGTTTGTTCAAACATTAAACAATGGGGAAACACCTTCCCACTTTGAATCGGCATGCAATTATTATAAATGTCTGTTGATCTCCGAAGACCTTGAGGTGTAGGAGGATGGCCGAAACTTCCTGGCTCAGGAGCCAGGCCTCGAGTCTCGTGACGTGGTGATTGTCCCGACATTCCTCCAACCAAGAATTCTCAACATGGAACTTGAAAATTTAAGTGCTCACCTCCACATTTTTGTTGAAATTTACGTGTAAGCGGCACATTGTATGCTAATGAAGAGGAATGAGGTGTAATTACTCGACAATAAATAGATGTCGCACACTAGACCCAGCTGCCGGGAAACAACCGCGATGATTCAAAGATGGCGAAGCAAAAACGAGCGAGCATACCTGTGAGCTGGGAGGCGCGCCGAGATACCATAAAATTGTTATTCCTCTACATATGCAATATGTAATAAAACTGTACGCTTTGTTTTGTTTTGTTTGGCGTTTCGTAATAACCGTCCTTGCTTTTCTCCAATAATGCTGCGATACGTGAGATGCCTTTTTGTGCAGTATTTTATTTTCACTTTCTTGACAACGAGAAAAATATAGTAATTAATAGTCACGGGAAAGAAATTTATTGGATGTAAAAGTGATTTTATAGTTTTATGTAAATTTTTAAAGCCGTGCATTATTTTGACTTAATAAATTACAGGCACAGTTTCAAGGTTTTGAAGCTCCTCGTGGGCGGACTAGCAGCCTAAATATTCCAATTGAAGCGACGCACGGATTCCAACCTGTTCCGTCTTTGTAGCAGTGCGTCTGATTAAATTCTCAACAAAATTGTCGCCGTATATTTCTGCCGCATATTTCACCGGCAGACCGGTTTCCGACTCCGCCGCCACAATGGCAAAAATGGCCATATTTACACGGGTTAAACTGTCGGCATTCATTTCCCGGTATTCCGTGAAAGTGAACACGCATCGCTAAATGAGCTTATTTATAAGTAACGATAGTAGAGAGACTCGTCTCATTTTTCAAAAGTTACGTCCAAACTACCTGTCGATGTCCAACTGGTTCCGTCATCGTATTTAAGGGTGTTCTATCATCACCACCAACAGGTTCCAAATTCGAGATGAATTCATCTAGTAACAGCACCGGGTAAGCTACAGTTTTCTTTTTAAAGCTATTAATTTTCGCAGAATGTAAAATTACCCATTATCATATTTAAATCTGATATGCGATCAACGGATCAATTAACTGGATCCCACCTAATTTTTCATTCCGGTCATGACATATTACGAAAACTGATCTGCAACATGCACTTCAATTCTGTCCCAAAGACACATGAAACAGCCGTAAATACCAAATAATTTCAATGGATTTTAAAAATCTCGAGAATAATATAAGATTTAGAGTATTCTAGTTAGAGCAAAACTCTCATTAGAGAAGAATTGACTAAGCCACGTTTTACGCGCCCTAGATTCTGCCTTGTTACACTGATCTGATTCAGGATCAGCGTTGACTGAGGTATGCAATTGAATGACTGTATTTTCCTCTGGCAAGCAATAATAGACGTACGTTTCCCGTTCGAAGCAATTTATGAGGCTCATTTACTTAGGTATGCGATTCACGAGCATGTTTCCTGTAGTAAGCAATTCACGCGTTACAAACCGTTTAAATCGTAGACTACATTTTCAGAAGCGATGCCTTGTTTCGAGAAAAGTGTGTGTTCGTTTCATATAGACACAGTTAATGAACGTCAGGGAATTTGAAAGGATTGTGTATAATTACATCCAGCAATCCAAATTCGTTTTGTTTAATTTAGCCTGCTGAGAAATAGCAACTTCTAACAATAGACCATATTTATTTAATGACAGGAGCACAACATTAACAGACATCTTGAAAACATTGGAAACAATAACATTGAAAAGACCTTAAAAATACTGGACGAAGGATTGCGCCTTTATCTAACGAACGAATAAATGAAAAGTCTGCTTTTTTTCAATTCTTTACAATGTAATTGTTAGCCAATTTTGCAATAGTCAGAATATTAAGGTCTTTCATCATTTTATGAAACGGTTATTTTCATGTATTATTATTATTTGAACTGTGTTATACTTTACGATAGACAACATATTATTCTCCTTTATGTTTCAGCAAAAAATTAATTCAGTTAATCTGGAAGCTAAAGAATTTTAATTACAGCTGTCCAGCTGTAAATGAAATTTATCATCAACATGAGGCTAATTTTGTAAATTGAAATAATTACATAGTAATGAGTACCACACAACTCTTATATGATCTTTCTCGTACGTTTGAGAATCTTTATTAACGTGTTCAAAATATGATAGAAATTTTTTCCATTCGTTAAAAAAGTTTGTTTTAGCACCTTCCTTCTCCTCTTAGGCGATAACCTATAACTTTAATTTCATTTTTAATGCCATAGTTAAACTCGATTACTCAATTTACACCGGTTTAGAGCACATTCTCGATTGTTTTCTGGTTATTTTTTCCACCTCCACCCCTTCTATTATGAATGGGGCTAACAGTGTCGGAGGACACACTATCAATTTAATTTATTTAGATATGTAATTATATGATGGAAATATTGGCCGTTCTTTAAAAACATCCACCCTCTGCACACCCAGTCCCAGAGCACACTAGTGCGAAATTTGGTCGAAATTGGTCCACTCACTTAGAATTGTATGAACATACACATGAGCACACAAACAAACATACAGAAAATTTTATTACAGAATTTAGGGAAGATAAGGTGAAATATGACATCTGTAGGCCGGAATATTCTGAATAAAATGAATGATTGAAGAAAATAAGGGTCTAAATAATACACGAATAAGATAAACTAAACGGACACTAACAGACATTGAAATACATAAAAATATTTTAATAGCGGCGTTTCAGAAAATTTTTGAATTTTCATTGGCTGTTCACGTTAATTTTTAAAAACCGGGTTAAAAAAATCGGCTATGAATATAATAATTTATGAATTTTAAAATATGTTACAATGGTCGTTTAATTAATTTTATTTATCCCAGTGACTGTTATAAGGGTTTCTACCGCATCATTTATCCACCAAATGTTTTATCTAACATGATGAATAATGAGCGTGAAACAAAATAATCCTCTACATGTGTTTTTTTTTTGCTTTACGTTTTCTACAGTGAAAAATGTAGCAATGTTCCACTGTATTGTGTGTACATGTTTGTGGCGAGTCATGAAGATGAGAGAAAACATAAACTTATTTTATCGTTAAGGGCAGCTTGATTTTTTTTCTTTAAAGGATTTTAGACAAATAAACTACGATCTGTGGCTGTTCCATTGAACATTGAAATTGATTCACCTTCATAATAATACAAAAATTGTTAAATTCATGAGAAGAAGGAATAATAGCAAATAGACTGAGGTTTTTTCTGCTATAGTTGATATAGAACTAAAATTATTAAAAAATAGAGATTAAGAATCGGGGTGCGAAAATCTCGATTTAATGGGGAATTGAACCCAGGACTTCCGCTTATTACGTGATGCTCTGCACTAAAGACAAGCTAACCTACTATTTAAAAGATTACATTGTTAACAAACGAAATTTAGTGATTCAATGAATAATGGATAGTGTGTGTGTGTAAACTGATAGAAAGTACAATGATTTATAAATAAAACACTAAGAATGACCAAATGTCAGAAATGGAACAATATAATTACAAAACGTTTCGTCCCCCAACTTAAGAGACCTCCTCAGTTCTTTAATTTTACAGAATTTCAAGTTGCTCCTGCAACATCCGTGACGTTGGGGGACGTAACGTAATCTAATTAGTTTAATAAAAATCTGTTCCATTTCTGATTTTTGGCAATTAATTGGGTTTCATTTAAAATATAATATAATAAACTTATTTTGGTCCAGGGCGTTGTATGAGCAGCACAAATTTTTTTAAAACTTTAATTAAAGAACTGAGGAGATCGCTAAAGTTAGGGGACGAAACGTTAACTAATTAAAAAATCCCAATTATGATTTTTGGCCATTCTTTGTGTTTTATTAAAAATATAATATAATTACTTTATTTCGGCCCCCGGGTGAGGAACACATAATTTTGAATAAGTTTAATTAACGAACTGAGGAGGTAGTTAAAGTTGAGGGAAACGCATTCTTATAAAATGATTCCTTTCCTGAGTTTTGGCCATTTTTTCTGTTTTATTCATAATAGTAAATCAGATCATATAATTACTTTATTTATAGTGCAATGATTTAGTTCAAGATGGAAAGAACATTATGAAAGTATTATCTCTCCCTAGGAGGGATTATTTATGACAAGATCGTACGTTAAGCGACTGAAGCAAGTTGCCATCAATTTAGTTACAGAAATCCTCTACCGAACAATAAATTCAGCCACTTTCATGACGCCCACGTGCTATATTCAGAGAAGAATCATATGCGATTTTACAATCCACTGTACATTTGCCATTCGCAGTAGAACGTATCAAAGCGGAGTCCATTGCGAGAGGAACCCTCTGGTGATGAGAGAGGAGCCGTGTTTCTTACAATGTCAAGGATACAGTGGCAGACCGCAAAACGAGAACAGGACGTTCGGAGCTTTAACGAGACTGGATTCACAATGGTTCAACGCGTATCTAGCGCCAGAAGAACCGGACGGAGACGCAGACGGAGACGGAGACGCCGACGCAGACACCACGCAAACAACCAATGCTGTTCAGGGGTGACGGAATTTTAATTTTTCTGACTACACATACAAAAGAGAAAAATCACGTCAAAAGGTTAGAAAAATTATACTGCGTTAAATGTACAGTCCAACTCTGTTATAACGATCCCTACGAACAGTCCAATTTTGCTCGTAATAACAGGGGCTCTTTATATCTGCGATTTTGTTTTAATTCAAAAATTGCGGACGAGACAAGATAATACGCCATTAGTTTACTGTAGTTGTTATTAAAAAGGAATCAAAATAACTAAACTGAAGTACAAAATGGTCGTGTCAATATTTACTTTCTTGCACGTTGAAAATGGGATCGTCAAAGGTAGGCCGGAACCGCGTTCAATTCTCAATTTTTTTTCTAAAATTTCTCAAATTACCTTTGCACTTCTTATGGTGTTAAGAAGGACTAATTGTAGAGCTGTAACGCTTAGACTGTTCTTCACAAAAATCCTAATTTTTCCCGCACGTCAACATTTTAAAAGTTGATTTCTCTCATGATTTCTTGACTCCATGTGTAATGCGGTAAAACTGAGAAGGCCCAAGATAATTTTTGGAAATTAAAGTCTGGGCAAAGTGGTGTATTTTGCGACGTGTGGTTCGGTAAAGAGGAATGTCCGAATGCAAAAGGGGGGATGGGGGAGGTTTGACGTAAATTATGGTCCAGCGACCTGTTTTGCCGAGTGAGCAGTGAAAATGACAACAGTAGCAGAGCGGACACCGAACTACACGAAAATATTTCGAGAGTCGAGATATGCTGTCCATTTAAAAGTTTAATATGTAAGAAATGAGCAAACTTTTGTTGGGAGAGAGACGGTAACTATGGGATCGTGGCCGAGAACGGAGGAAATTGTAAGAAAAATTTAAAGCTTACTTTGAAGCTACTTGGAAGGCGTATACGACGAAAGGAGTATTTATAACCGAGGAAATATAAGAAGTGAGATTAAAATCAGAGCAAAGTGTTTTATTTTTTAATTGCTTGTGTCTGTGAAAATGATCTCCGGAAGGTGAAGGAAGGAAGTTGAATTACATTACCAATTTTCATAAGTCGCGCACAATTATAATTTTGAAAAAGAAAATAATTATTTCAAAATTTCAGTAACAGTATCCAAATATTCAAAAAAACCACATATTATAAAAATGTCTTCATTGATAAAAGGTGTAATAACGTTTAACATCAAACATAGGTATAATGTTGTGCTAAAACTGTGAAATACACAAGATGCTTTCATAAGGTTTGGTTGTAGTGATTCAGGCACGAGTTTCCAATCACAGAAGAAGCTACTACAAACAGTTCAAACTAAAATTTCAATGAATATTCGTGATCTGAGCACTTCCTTTACAGTTCCCGATAGCATATGCCGACGATAGTAACCTGACCGCTCTGCTTTTTTAATATCCACCGAGATAACAGTATTTGAACTGGTGGCTGTATCATCCGCAGCCTGAAGTACTACTGAAGATTTTTTAAAGAGATGACTTGAATTTGTGCAAGTGTGTGGATATTTGCAAATCAGGTAAGCTTACGGGTACGTCCTGTGAGCGAAATGAAAAGAAAGGTTCGTTAGAATACATTGGCATTGACAGCAATGATCTGGATGTGGTAGATCTGTGAATGGTAGAAGCTCCGGCAGCGTGAGTGCGGCTTTGACACGCAAGGTTGCGTGTGGCTACCGACGGCGCGATCCTACACGCACGCCGCCTGTCCATCACGGACACGCGTCCGCCAAACCGCACTGTAATTTACAACCATCATCGCACCTAACCGCCCAATACACGACAATTAATATATCAGCGGCTGTAACCTCCCGCCCTGAGCGTCAGCATCCTTCAACCGACGGATCAAGGTGCCAACTGCAAAATCGCCACCAATTCCGTCATCTGCTTTCACTGCAAGAAATTAAACTATCAAACGAATTCAGAAAGAACCATTGTCTGGTAACAAATCAAAAAAGGTGCAATGTCAAAAAAGTGATAAAAGTCGGCATAAAATTTAAGTATCCGGCAGTCTCACAGGACCGTAAATTCTCTCAGCCACATAACATTATGGTGGCACTATCGGCAATATATTTATCCCGAGGGAATGTTGACATCTATTTTTAAAATACATGAAATGAATACTGTTATGTTATCAAATTATTTGTAGCGCCTCGCGTCACAGAGATTATGGCACAAGCGTAGTTGTTTTTGCTCGCCATGGGCCAGGACTTAAGGAGAATCACTACGCTGACCACGTGCAACTCCGAATGTGTCACTGAAGATGTCACGGAAGACCAAGATCATAAATGGAGAAAGAAAGTAAATTAATTTTGTAAATGAATAGTTTCTTTAAATGAGATTAAGACTTAAAAGTGGCTGTATGAGCTTCGAAAGTGATATAATGCTGAATAAAAAAAGAAAACAATTTTCTGAAGATTTAAATTGAGCTAAATTGTTAAGACTATAATAATTTCAAAAGGCGTTAAATTTTGTGAATTCGCAAAACTTTCCACAATACGGTTTCCGCTCTTGCCCAAAAAAGATAGAAAAGTGAATTCACAACTTAACTATGTTTATTCTTACATTGACCTGATTTCATTCAAAATAAATCAGAAAATATCATAGTTAGTCGGAAATAAAATAAAATTAATAATAATATTTTAGAACAACGCGACGATGCGTTTTTTTCATTGAAATTATCATTAATATGTTCAAATTTTGAATGTGCGTCCGCAATGTTTTGTGCGTTGAGATTAAAATGTTATCAGTTTGTGTGTCTTGAATTTCATTGAAAGGTTTCAATGAGAGCGACGAAATGTTGTGATGTATCAAGGTTTATATTTTATTGCAGAGGATGAAACTGCACTGTCCATATCGACAGTGAAATTAATGATGAGGGCAGATAAAATAACAGCTTCATCAACTAGAATGACCGTGGTTTGGATTGCTGATTGGACTTTTTCATTGACTCCCTTTGAAAAATACGTATTACAACATTGCAAAGGAATTGGACGAGAACATTCACGAAGAAACACAAATTAGGAGGAAAGCTAAATCGTTTTCATCAAAACAAAGTTTCGGCTACATGATTATTTCGGAAATTAGTAGTCTGTTCCATTAATTACTCGACAGTAAAATATTATTAAGCAAAGTATGAAAGGCGAGATAGGCTATATGGAGAAAAAACATGATTACTAAGGATGTACAGTGATTTCGCCTAGATAAAAATATGGAGAGACAGTTCAACCCAGGAAAAAGACTGGTGAATAGAAAAAATAAATTATTAATTGCCAACGAATACTCAGAAACCAATACATATGAGCGTATTACTCCGAAGAAATTGAGTGGAATTGAGACAGATACGCAATAGAAATTTTCACGAATTTGTAATGAAAATTTTCATTTAAATAATTATTTTTCGTGAGCTAACCTTGTCCAAACTTGCTCAGATATATTACAGGGCGTGGTGTAGCAATCGCTTACTAAGATTCCCGATTCGAATCTCGAAGAATTATGTCCATATCTTGAAAGCGGACGCCATGAAAACTCGGGGTTTCTTCGATACCTAAAATTTGCGTTCCAAAATTATTCCAAATGTAATCCCGTTCTGTACGTCAGATATTTACGATTTTAAATGGAATAGTTGTAAATTAAAAACTTGAACACTATATGTTTTACAGGTATTTTCAGACATTGAACTGCATTTGATTGGCTGAAGGAAATTGTACCAGTTTCTGTGCCAAATAATTAGAAGCAACGGCTTTCCAAATTAAAGGCAGCTCTTCGCTTAGGGCCAGTGACATGTAATTAAGTGTAATTACATGTAATAACTATTCAGCATAAAAATTGCCAAAATTGATCATGTGATCACTTACAACACTTAAATGTTATGAGAGGCTCGTATACATTTATTTTTCGAGAGAAAACGGTTTCACGTACTTCTGCTGTAATTGAAAAAGAAAACTTGATTCTACGCCAAAACGAGCATATCTAAACCAATAAGTCATTAAAAAAATGGTAATAATATCTGACGGAGTATGTGATGGAATGAAACGATACACTAATTATATTTATTATCTTCCTGTTGCTTTTCACTATCACGTGTAGACGTATAAAATTTATGTTCACGTTAATTAAAATGATGCTAAGGTCTGATAGGAAAAGAGCAGGCCTATAGAACTTATGAATACTTTCCAATACCAGTTAGTTGGTGTCTCTGGTCATTTTGCGCTATGTATGTTGTTGGATTCATTCGTGTTCTGATATCCTTCCAGGACGTAACATCAGTATAAATATTTCAAAGCACACTTTTTTGTGGGGTAACACGCTATGTGAGGGTGATCCTGAAACATGAAACTCCCCTTTAGCGTCATAGGAAGGGAAATGAAAAGGGGGATGTGGAAGGTAGAGCTTGGTAGACTAGGATAGACTATAGTTGAAGGATCCTACCCAATGTTTCACCTAAAAGAGGTGCAGGTAAATTCTGAATCAGGTAAGTCGGGCTAATGAGTACTGTTTTCACGCATTTTCGTGTCCGTGTCTCCACCAGTTTTTAGGAGGCAGCTGGCCGACTGATCCCAACGGGATTAGCGGACAACTCTTTCCGTATGCCCAAGATCTTCAACCCGAACATACATACACTTCCGAAAAGAGATGAAGATAACTGGACACGTGAGAACCTTAAAACCAGAAAGAGAACGAGGCATCCCCAAAGGTAAGCCCATCTTCACTCTGTGGAGAAATAACTGCCGGAGAAAGCTCCCACTGGCGTTTTAAAGCCCGGAAAACGCACTTCTTCTACCCGCATAATTTATAAATTATTATTAACACATAATGAGTTAAACAAAAAATTAGTTTCAAGAACAACGTAGTACACTGCAATGAATGACTTGCCGTCTGCTTTGTTCGCATGCATGTTAATGGCATCGCAAAAATTTGAATCAATGATGAGGAAATTATTATTTACAGTCGCTAATTGGCGAGACAAATGAAATAGGGGAATTGTCACCGCAGTTTAATTTTAGATAATCTGGATGTGCACTTGCGCTAATTTCTTGCGAAATTCATGGATTAATTGGTATGAAGATACAACGTACGCGGATGATGACACGAAATGTGTGAAGAATTCGAGGAATATTTATTTTTTAGATTTGTGCCCACATCGCCGGATTCTACAAGTAGATAGAGCTTGTAAGGCACATACTTCCCTAATGATTATAAATCTTAATTGACGATTGCCTCCTAAAGTGAGAACTAACATTAATAAGCAAATGTTATTTATTGCTAATGTTATTCCATGTTTCCGCAGACTGGTTTTCCAGGACCTGTCTTAATAACAGCGTTTACGTAACGTGTTCATCCGACGTCGCCTAGAAATACGAAGTCGGAAGCGAGTGATGGAAGAGTACGATGAGGAAGACATCAATGGACGGAGGCTTGAAATGCCAGCGTTAAAAGGCCGATGCATAATGGTTTAATTAGAGAGATAAAATGTGAGGAAGCTTACAAATTGTCGGCAGGTAAACCTCGCGGCTGGAATTTCAGGTTTCGGTGTCTAGGTGGTCCACCATCCCAGTGACCCAGTGGCGAACAACAGCCAATTAGGCAGGTCTGGTCGGCTCAATGCAGACGCCTGCCTGCCTGCCTCTGCCTGATGGCTGATGGACGAAGCTACGAGGTCGGCGATCTCGCTGTCAGGGGATCCTTGCTGACAGACAAAACCACTAACTACGGCTTCTGGGAAACAGCATTCGCCGACTTCCTTCCACCTCTGGCACCCACGAGACAGATACACTTACGATTTCCATTAGGTTCGAAATCAGGAGACGGCATGCAGCACACTCAGAACATAACCTAGATAAAAAAGTGATACGTTATTTTGCATAACCAATTAATTATTAACTACACAAATTTTACACTGTTATACAAAACATTTACCCTAAAAATGAACGTAACGACAAAACCGAGAAGGACAAGCACAGATATCACGTAAAAATAATATAGTGTTTTACATATATTTAATACTATAAATCATAACGTAGCCATGCAATGTCACAAAAAGAAGTCTATAATAAGAACACGCCCAATTGAACAAGAATGTGGACCGAGTGGGGCGATTTTTTTCCTCCAAACCAATCCTGTAAGATGACAAAGTTTCGCAAAAGCCTGGCACATATCTATTGTTACCGATTTGGTAAAATATCCACCAAAAATGTAGAATGAAACACTATTTCAACTTGTTTTCTACATTATGTTTACCGCAGCGATGAGGATTCCAGCAGGCTGAACCAGGTTTCTCAGATCGTTGGAACCAATGACGCATGACGTTATGCCCAAATATTAACTACTATCTGGAAAATCTACTGCTGGTTCAATACCCATTACATATTGCTTGGAGACACATTTTTCTTTGAAGTAAAAATATTTCTTCGACATTTAGATGTACAGAGGAATTTATTTTCATCAAATGAACCTCACTGCTCGTTGGTGTATTTAGTGCATGTCGGCTTGAAAATCGTTCAAATCCTCTTTTCTTTCTGTTTGATTGCAAATAAAACAGTCATCTGCCATTCTCTTCGATACACCATTCATAAATGCTCTGAACAATAGGGGTACGATTACGCTTCCCTGCGGCACAATGGATCTTATTCAAACAGAATTGGATAGATCGTATTTGTCTTATCTTACGCACACTGGAAACTTTTTACAAGCAACTGCCTGAGCCCTAAAATACAACACACTGTTGAGGTAATTAAAAATATCCAACGTGTTCTAATTTTTGAGTCAAAACTTGCGAAGTTCAGATATTTGGTGACCAAATAGT
Source organism: Eucriotettix oculatus (assembly GCA_034510155.1). Lineage (NCBI taxonomy): Eukaryota > Metazoa > Arthropoda > Insecta > Orthoptera > Tetrigidae > Eucriotettix > Eucriotettix oculatus. The sequence continues at coordinate 23,645,368 of CM067380.1, read as the reverse complement.
TGCTGAAGGAGGACAGGCTTCAGTCTTCATTTGGAAGCCGAACAGAACTAACATGGCGTTTAATATTAAGTTATGTAATTTATAAATTTAAAAACGTCCTGGTGCATGCAACATAAATTTCAAGAATATTCCAATGAAAAATTAAAAGACAGTAAATTTATTTACATAGTTCTCCACTTTTCTTGAAAAAATTAAATATAATCTATGACCCCTTACATTAAACTTATGATCCTTGGCTACTTACAATAAATGGCATTTCCCGCTCGTTTACATTACATTTTATTTAAATTTTTCTAATAATCGGTACAGGAAACGTTGTACTGTTAATCCTACAAAATAGTGTCTGAGGAACCGATCCAGACGGTGAAATAAAATAAATTGCAAAAACACCTAATGTAAGGGAAAGGAAACAATGAATGTGAGAAAAGAATATATGGCCCATTTATATTTATATAATTTTTATTTTTATTCCAAAACGTTGTTTCATGTATGTAAAACGTAAATTTTACTTCCAGTTCGTTTTAGTACGTCCAGAGAATTTCTGTGCCACTCAATATATGAATAATAAGAACTGAATAGTCATCGACTCAAACTTTTCGTGTTCTTCATCACCTTCGTTGAGATTAATGAAATGGCCGCAGTGAGTATTTCAAAATACAAATGGCTGTTTACTTCACGCAGTTAAATGAGAAGAATAATTTATAATTCAGAATGGGTTGATAGAAGGGAAAACCATAATACAACGGAGAATCGTTTCAGCGCTTTCATTTCAAAGGTATCGTTTGGTTAAGAAGTTTTTTTTTGTATTTTGAATCTATAGCAAATAAAACGACCGTTCAGAAAATAAAACAGTGCTGTATTATTTATTGCCTAATAACTGCAGCTGAACTAGATGATCGTCTAAGATATTTTCCATTCTACTAGGTCATTGATGTTTAGAAAAAGCAAATTTAAATTACGGAAATGTGTGCGATGGAAATGATGAAGTCGATTTGCTTATCCTGCTTCTCAATTTTCCGAAAACGGCGATATGAAACAATATTAAAATGAAACGTGAACAAGTTATTGGCCTGTATACTGGACGTTGTTATCTAGCATGTTCGTATCTCATGCGCAGTAGTAAATCTTTCACTTGAAATTTCTGTTTATATCGTACGATATAAACGTTTCGCCTACATCCGCAGCAGAATATAGGCTAACGGTGCGTGATTAATGTTGCCTGTTCGCCGCAATATCAGATCGCAGTGTGTTATTATAGACAGCTCTACTTAAAATTGTTTTACTTTAAGACTACATTTAATCAAATCTCTCTGAATCCGGTCAGAAGAAACAGATTTCGCGAGCAAAATAACCAGTTTTTGTCGGCTGATGGAATAATAAATAATTGGGATTTTTATGAGGACACACAATTTACAGCGACAGTAACAACGGTAATGAAATATATACACGCACAGGAATGTAAAGCGGAATGGTTCTCTCAGTGATCCATTGTAAACTTACTGGGTCCGTTTCTCGGAGGCGGAAATGAACTAGAAATACGAAGAGGACTCGAAGCGACTTTCCAACAACGATCCGAATAATCTACATCAACGTCCATGTCCAGTAAGTAGAAATGGAAGATCATTTGAAACAACGGTATACGTACATAACACTGGAATAAATTCAGAATTATAATACAGCAATTAGTAAGTAACAAATGAACAGAGAGCAATGTTAAGAATTGAAGAAAAAATATTTCTTGTTTTGGCTCTGTACTATTTTTTTAAAACCATCGTCGGAAACAAAGTCAAATTGCAATAGGAAATTTTATTTAGGAATTTCAGGAGGAACTGTGTCTGTCAGTCGAGGGAAATACTGTGTGTGCTAAAAGGTTCCGAGTTATTGTTTCAGAATTGGTGTCAACAGAAGAACCGCTTGCAATTAGATAAGGAGTGCAATACTTCACAACCGAATTGTCTGTCATTCAAGGAAGAAACTTGTTGAAAAAAGCAGTTGCTTCACAACACCCACAGACGCCGCACAAATCGTAAATTGCGCTCAGTTCAAAAATTTTATCGTTCTTATATTACTTCAGTGGTTATTAATTTGCTTCGAAACTGCTCCATTTCAGAACCTGTATAAGTATCCGGAAACGTAATGCCAATATTGTCAGCTTTTTAAATACATTGTGTTCGTGATTTATAAAATAAATATTATTTTAATTCAAGAATTGAAGGAACAGAAGAATGCTGCCAGTTGAAGGCTATGAACTTGAATTTTAATGAGACCAGGGTAGATAAATCTCGACCGGAAAGGGAATCGAACTCGGGAACTACCCCAACCCGACACGTAATTCCTCCATCCTATAGACCTGAAAGCTCAGGCTCACCTAGAATTGCTGAACGGAGAGCCAAAGCTTTCAGATCTATACGATGGCGGAATTTCGTGTAGGATTGGGGCTGAATTGCTGATGGACCAGATCTAGTAACTTTTAGGTGAGTCTGAGATTTCAGATCTACAGAATTAATGAATTTCGTATAGGATTGGGTGATTGGGGCTGAATTGCTGATGGACCAGATCTAGTAACTTTTAGGTGAGTCTGAGATTTCAGATCTACAGAATTAATGAATTTCGTATAGGATTGGGTGATTGGGGCTGAATTGCTGATGGACCAGATCTAGTAACTTTCAGGTGAGTCTGAGATTTCAGATCTACAGAATTAATGAATTTCGTATAGGATTGGGTGATTGGGGCTGAATTGCTGATGGACCAGATCTAGTAACTTTCAGGTGAGTCTGAGATTTCAGATCTATAGGCTGTAGGAATTTCGTGTCGCTGGTCCAGATTATTCCAACCAATCTTTTAAAATTTATTTTGTTCTATTTCAACTTCATTCACATGTTATATATAAAATAGTTTATTTATTAATACAATTAATGTACACTTTTTATCCTTTCATTGGACAATAATACATATTATCGATTGTAGGACGGGTTTTGAATCGAGTATTTGTTTAGTATTGTAGAATTTATGTCGTGGAATGGAACCTGTATCTGAGTAGAGGATTGCCAAAGACATTTTCTTGATGTTCAATGTTAAATCATTACTAATTTTGCACAGCTTACCCCGGGCTTACGCAGTGCGTAGTTATTCGGCTCGGGTCAGCAAACAATAGAGCAGCGATCGTTTCAAGCAGGATAGTAAACAATTCTGTGGTATGTGACATACTGAAATTGATCTGAAACCGACTTGAAGTATATGATGTGTCAAGAGGAGGTCGCTGCGCTTTGATTTAACTGCGGTAGAAATCGCATAGTTTGGTTCCTTTCCGCGGGGCGCGGTCAGTAGATCATGCAGCTGAGACGGATTACTTACCAAATTAGCACTGAATTTTGCTACTTCATTTATGATAAATATCTTATAAAGCTGTCGGGACTCAACTGCGATTGGAAATAACTTGTGCCCAGACGCGGCAACTAATTTGAATAATTAATGTATCAGTTTGGTGTAGGGCGCACACTTATGGAGCGAATAAATTATTTACCTGTCACAAATCCCGTCTTCCAGATACCCAATTTATTAGGATTACAATTTAAGAACGATGCCGAAAAAATAAATAAACTAATTTTTTTTTACATTTTCGTCAAACGTGTTCCTTAACTGCTGCGAATATTTTGGAATGCCTTCGGATATTGATCGGAAAGTAAATTTTGCATTCAATATTACTTGAAAATGTTTTACGTTAATCACTGGGGTCATTAAAACAGCTAAGCTTACCATACCACTGAAAATAATATGCATTTAAAATATTTAATCAGTAGGAGTATTATTTTAATTCAATAAATATATAATTGATTTAGAAGAAAGACAAGAATGGAAAAATGTCGACCGGACCAAGGATTTAAGGTACCAGGAGGACTCTTGACTCGGTTAACGTACCTTCAGTGATCATTCCAGGCAAATTTAACCCCAGATAGGAACAGTTCCGGGAGGGGACGTGAAAGGATAATGTTCTAAAAAATGTTAAGCTTCCTGGCTAATTCATGTAATGACCAAGAGATTAATGTATAATTAATTCCTTTTCGGGGCTAATATAAATAAATACCCGAGCATCGGAAAATAATCTTTATATATAAAATTCCGATGTACGCGTTTTCCTAATTATTTTCCTCCGGCTTGATCGAGTTTGAAGAATTTTTCTTGTATAGTTCTTAGCTATAGTTGGACTCGGCAGGTGGCGCTGTTGTCGAAATACAGAATTTAAAAAAAAATTCCAACCAAATTTATATATATATATATATATAATTTGGATTTGTCACATAATAATGATTCTCTCCATCAGTCTCTCCACGAAAATAATTTAATAATAAAACTAGTGTAACAGATGATGGTCTTACATGCTAAAACAAATTTAAATATACGCATATACTTTATTATTGTATTCATACATATTTATATCTATGTAAAAAAATGTACCAACAAAAGAAAAATATTGTTAAACAGACCTGTTATTGAATCTAGAAAACAGGTCAAGTAAATTATTATCAATAAAAAACAAATAATAATGATATAATCCCAATTTTTGAGCCGGACTGTTAGAATAATCTACGGCATGCGTTATAGTTCATTGCGTCGTAGCTTGGCATTATTTTGCCATTTCTATTTCGAATTGCTTAGTTCTGATAAACTCCGTGTATTGCAGTTGCGTGCATAATGAGTGGGTTATTTATCGATAAATTCGAATTTAAACTAATAAAGTGTATTTGAAATAATATTTTTTTTTATATATTACGATTTATACAAATGTTCATTGTCGGTCCGTAAGAACACATTTTATTTTCAGCTTGCGCGATTTCGATGGTAGGGGGCGTGAAAAGGTAAAATTTCTCAAATGTGACGATCTATCTGATGGTTTAACCATGTTTTGATAAAGAGATTACTGTCGAATTAAATTCTGCATCGCGATAATATAAATGAATTACCGGGAAAGCCGGGTACCCAACTAATAGATAATAAATGTGATCAAGGAACCTACCGGAGACAGCTTGGGTTCTGTAAATCTTTTTATTTTTTGTGTGCACGTAATCACAATTCTGTTTTTAGGCACAGGAACTGTTACTTTTTTGTTTGTTTACATTTAGAAAAGTATATATTTGGCTATGGTTTTTCACATTTACAACTTTACCAAAACGGCAATTTCAACTCTTTCAAAGTTCTCTAGTGTATCTAAGACGCACAACTACCAGGTACAAAATTCAAAGGTTGTCTGTGACTTCCCCGACTTTTGAGAATGTGCGAATGCCCCGGGACAGTCCGACGGCCTTATTGTTGACTTACGTAAGGGAGGGGGGGGGGTTATCGCGGGGGATTTTGATGGGGGGGGGGGGAGGGACACGCACCGCAGATACCACAAACCACAACACAAAACCACACCACACACGCACGTCTTAATAGCCGTCCGTTGTTACGAAATGGGAAACTGGTGGGGACCAACCAATTTCACCTAACTGTGCTTTTAATCAGTTTTCGCTACGTTTGCGTCGGAATTGGCGCATTTTCAAAGAAAACCTTGCCCGGTCCCGTGAAACTCACTCGGTACTTTCTCTCGTACTGTTTCCTATGTGCAATTAAAATTTTACGAGTTCTACTTTCTCTCATACCTCTTCGAAGTGACTCGCATGTTTGTTAACTAACGCGCCACTTACTCTATTCAGTTTTTGTTGTTCGGCGGCGAATGAGCCTGTCTTAATTGGTCATTTGTGGAAATAGTGTCCTGGACTCCACGAGCTTGCGATGCCATGCATGTCGCCTTATCGAAATAAACCCGGAATTCCAATAGAGGTTCGGAGGGCTTTTTGTGTCCTTGCGACGCGGAACATTAGCAACAACTGTTTTCATCAAAGGCCTTACGTAAAGCCAGCAAATAAGAAAACACAGAAAGTATCAATCTCGTTTAGTATACTATAATGATTAATTACATCAAATTTATTTAACTGTTAATACAAAACAATATAAAAGAAAATACAAAAAGATAAAAAATTTGGCTGCTCAAATTTTTGAAACGAAAAGAACACCGGAAGGAGCCTTGTATCAGGGTTATTGACAGTAGGGAGATAAAATTCAAAAACTAATCTATTGGCATATATGTATAAAATTTTGTTTTAGAAAGTTTATATATATATGGTTTGTAGATAAGTGCGGGTCGTTTTTGAAATGGAATAAAACAAGCTGTGAGTGAGGTATTAACGAAATTTCCATCTTGTTTTATTTAATTTCAACAATGACCCGCCCTTATAGATAGTTTATTCTCATCTGATTGGCTAGAATAGAGTTCCTTTATATTTTGACTTTACTTCTCCTAATACCTCGCCGCACTATTACTTTACTTCTTTAAATTTAATTTGACCATCTTCTAATTGAAACTCTCCCATCTATATTTGCTCTCAAAGGAGCTCTGCAGACATCTTTATATTTTTTAAGTTAAACAAAACAACTATTAATCAATTTAATTTAATTGATAATTGAATAAAAACAACCGTAAGTCTTCAGTTATTTATTTTCAAAGATCAGGAGCTTTCTGCCATAGAAATTCTCAACTGTAAAATACATACAATGTATATTGTGGTTTTTACACATCTGTTTAGAAAAAACTCAACCTTCCTTACCTGTGGACAATAGTTATTACTCAATACGTTATGGTCAGCTCTGTCCACGCTGCGACCTTCTGAATGTCTGGAAATGCGCTACCAATCTTACAATTTTAACACATTTTTCTATCAAAATTTTAGTTCGTTACAGTATACATATATATTTAAAAATTTATAAACACTAAAATAGTATTACTTGTACGAAAACGGAAATCACGTGGATGTGGAAAATGTCTTTTTCCGGCAATTCAATTAAGGCAAACTTGTTGATGAAATTGCGGTTATTGAACGATATTATCGATTTCCGTCGTCAAATCATTTAGCGGTTTGCTAAACGAACTATTATTATAGCTACATTGTTAATTTTCTTGGTGAGTACTGAAGTTGAAAAGGTATTAATAAAATTAAGAACCAGTAGCATAACTGATTTAACGTTCATTAAATGACGGAATCGACGGTCCGTTTCTTGTGATGGTATGTTTTGTATTAGTCACTAACGGTCCAAGCATGGCGATTGTCAAGCTGGATTCTTAACTTGCAGCGATTAACGTCAGGCTAACAGCTGAGTTGTGTTCTCGCGGTTGATTGCCCTCGACTTCATTCGGCTAACATTAACTTATGAACAACTTACTATCAACTTATGCTCCTCTATAATTTTATTCTCTTAAACGTCTTAGGCGACTCCAATTTATTACTTTTAACCTCTTTTCCATCTCTCCGCTAATACCATTTTCTGTATACAACTCCAGTGTAATTTTTCTTATTCTTCCCGACGATAGAACAACCCTTAAGCCTCGTCATCCAATTAGTTTAGTTGCACAGCGACAGAGCATAAATTATTGGCGTCAAAGGATACCAGGGGTCAGTCAACCACTTGGATAATCTGCTATTAGTCACATATTTTGTTGTTCCCTGCAGACGCAACTCTCGCTTCATCCAGTTGTCGGTGTCCCTGGGAAAGGGATTAATTCTCAGTACTTGCTTTTATTTTTACCTGCTCTCTGCCAGTCGATGGCGCTCACAGAACTAAATGTTTTTATAAGTACTAAATATTAAAATTTAATCCAGAGAAATTCTACATTAAAATGTAGTAGATTGGTATCTGAAGCATGATTTAAATTAGTTTGAATCTCACTGAAATACAGTTCAACAAAAGCGGCTCATGTCTGTTAAATTTATCTTTAAGCTGTGCTGTTGGAAGTATAAGTGAGCTGCATGGACATCCAAGAGTTATTACAAAATTAAATGTTTGTAGAGGTTCCGCCCTGTTTGAGTGGCAACGGTGAAGCTTCACAAACGAGTAACGCGTATGCTTCATAATTCTTTGCGTGGTTATGAGCCAGAGATACTGCTCGAAAGGAATTCTCGTAGGTGTTTAAGGCCTCTTATGCCTTCACTAATGACTAGCGATATTGCCTTGTAACAAGATCCATTACAGGTAGACACCGTGTTTCAGTTTTATTTGATTCCTATGCATAGTATCACATTCTAAAGCACTAAAACCAATACAAAAATTTGCTTCGCTCAATCAAGTAAATGTCTGAGGATCATTACAACCAAGCTCTAGGCAAACTACGACAGTTTCTAACGACCTCAGTATTTTATTGCAAGTCATTTCCTCAATTCTGATGAACAAATCTGATACAAGGGTCTCTCTGAGCTGTAAAGAACTCTGTGCTAATATTCTGACCATTTTACAACGACGAGGAATGCAATTCAGTTTTCTGTACGTACACGAAATTTTAATTGTGTTTACTGCAACTTCTTAATTGAAAGTGTTATTAATATTTTCCCAGAAGAGAAATATTTACGTACTTCATATACTGACGAGCCGGATTCCTTAAATATCCCTGTTAGAGTAGCAACAATTAAGAAATAGAATTGGATAGAGAATACAAACAGAAGTGAGGTAAAATTGTGGTAAAGAATATGAAAGAGAAGAAGCTGAGGTAAGGAACTGCAGACCGACGTTTCCAACGGAAACCCTTGCAGTGTAGACCGACATGGAATCCGATCTTCTTGACTTGTATTTATCCGTAAAAGTGTAAGTAGTTTCTCTTCACTTCAATTTTTTCTAAATTTTCTTTTTTAAGAAAGAAAATTCGCCAATATTTGTTGTGTTTCTTTACCTTTTCTAAACATGTTTTATATGAAGAATATCTTTGCTTAGACGTTTGCTAAAATTATAACTTCAGCAGAAATGAATTGACGTCCATTTAACTACAACAATATTATAAAACAAATGCTTCGATGGGTCATAATTTTTTAGAGAAAAGGTGTGTGACTTTTTGACGTGTAAAATTATTATAGTGTTATACTTTAATTCATATTAACAATGAAACATTTTACACACCAGATGGTATTGAATTACATATGGAAGGAGAGTGACCGCGGAATAAAGAAGACGTGAAACAACACTTAAAATTTTTCGCACATTGACGAGAACAGTAAGCAACGTTGAAACTTTTACCAAGTTTTGAGAGATGAAGAATAAACTTCCCTCGGAACGTTAAATAATTGCCAACGAATAAACTGAAGACTTCATGAAAATGACTGCGTCTTTGAATATCTAATTTGAAGTTTCACAAGTTTTGGAAATGGAGGAGTCAGTAATCGCACCAGTGGGACATTACCACACCCTCAGAGACTTCTCTAATGAAGATCGTTTAGTGAGCTTTACCATCAATAAAATTACAGATATAATGCTGTACACACGATTTTCTGCTTCCATTTATATTATCTACAAAAATTTATTTCATAATCAACATTTTCTAGGTTCAAGATTGTTAGTTTACATATAATGAAGAATATTGCATCATTTTATTTATAATTTCCTTGTGTTACAGTTCCTTGGCAGTATCAAAAAGGTTATGTTGTAGTATTTGCTCAGTGCATGAAGAAACATGTTTCTTGTGAGAATTTTACGTTTTGGAGATTAAATGTTTCCTACAAAATTGTATAAAGGAAGTATTTTACGTCGGGGGTACTTGTACCTCTCAACTATGTGGTGATTTAAGGGTTAACTTATTTATTTTAAATAATTTCCCTTTTACGCATTTTATTGTATGTGTATTTTATAATATTATTTTTCTTTTCAAATTTATGTATTTCAGGCTTATGAATACAATAGTAAATTTGACTTATCCAATTTTCTCAGTAGAGAACTACTGGAATCAATAAATCTAAATATTAATGAATTGTATGTTACTGTCTTTATCATTGGGCGGATTTCACGTGGTAGTTTCATAGACGAAAATAGAATTGAGGGTTTGCCGTGAGAAATGTAAAAGAGTGTCAATTTTATTGAAGCGACGACACAGTGGAAGAAAAATGGATTCCATTGTGCGATTATAGTTTTTTCTTTCGCTCAGTTACTATGATTTCTTGATTTGTTATACTTTTTGGGTTTCATTTACATAAAACTCATCTCCAGTCATTCAGAAGGGCAAAAGCCGGACCTACCTCGTGCAGGTTTTCTAGGGTTTTCCTTGCATCTCACCTGGTAGGATACTTAAACTATAGCCCGAAGGCCCTAGCCAACCCTTGACTACCTTACTCTACCTTCCACATCCCCCTTTTTCGATTCCCTTCTTGTGCTGTTAAAGGAAAGTTGCTTGTTTCAGGAACACCCTCATGTAGCCTCGTTAGCCAATCTCGACCTAGGGGGAGACAGAGAGATCGTTAGGATTTCAGGAAAGCTGGAAAGGTCCAGCACCTGACCCCGTGTATACCAAGTCGGTTGATATAAAAATGTCAATCCAGTGTCCTCAGACTAATAACCAATGCGCGATGCTATACGACTAATCATATGCTACAGGAAGGTCTCAGAATCCCGCGCACAGCGATCCCTTGATGAAGAACGAGCTCCCACACCAGAGGTCCATCAGAAGACTCAAACGACATTGGCCCACTGACCTAAAAATTAAATAGGAGCAATCAATGAAGGGGTCCGCATCACGCCATATTCAAGACATGGTATTAGCTTATTCTCACATGTATTCCGATTGCTGATTCTCCAAAATAAAAATGTTATTGCAAGATTCAGTTCTGCTGAGAGTTCCTCGCGTCCCTTCTACACATTCAGTTAAAAATATGTGGCCGACAGGTGACGGTATAAATTCTGTACTTCTTAAGGTGTGTAAAACGTAGTAGCTGCTGCAGGAAAATCAATTGCATTACCGTCCCGGATTGTGATACGCCAGTATGAAACAATGTGCCATCCCCCCCTCTCCCTCCTCCACCCCCTCTCCCACCCCCACCCCCGTCTCACCCAACCAGCATCGAACCAGAGTCAGTGAGGTGGGTGTGCGTGGATGTTGGGTGGAAGACAAGAAAATAACAAAAGAAGGAATAACGACCATACACGTGTAGTAAATTCCTCAATAAATGCCTTGTAAATCAATCAGAAGGAAAGGGCTGGGAAAAAGAAAGAAGCGGCGAGCGTTTTACGACCGACCAAGTCTGCGAAATGCAAGCTGGCGAATGCAACATACTCTGGAAACTGCAACAAAGCAGCTGCCCCATAAACGTTGAGCCAAGATTTAGCGCGTGTGCACCGCGTTTCACAAATATCGCTGATTTAGTGCCGCGTTCTTTTGCATTATTGCGCCGATTGTTATAGCTCGACTGTCGTTAAATTCGAAATATGCAATTACGTCGTTCGTGGTTTAAGATTTCAGCTGCTCGGTCTGGTTCGTTATAAAGCGACTAGTTTTCCACGGGAGGGAGGCACCGAGTCATCGAGTCATCCAGTCATCGAGACGTCGAGGCGTCGCCACCGCGTCTTTGTGTTCGCAAATCACATGGATTTTGTGATCACAACCAGTTTACATCGTACAAGTTTGCGTAAAACCAGAAAAAGTAAAAATAAACGGAGAAACGTTTTCACTTCCGTCGTTTCGGTGTTTTGTGAGAATATAAATCGCCATCAACATTGCTGGTCTCGTTCCTCTTAATTCGCTTCGTTTAGAGAAAATAGGTCATTCCCTACGTCCCCAAAATATAGATTTCATTACTACTTAATCGTTTATGTGCAGATGTTAAGTAACTTGGAAAGAGATAAATGTCAGTGAGGAAAATAACCTTTGCCAGCTTGAACGAAAAAAAGTTTCCTCAAGACGAAAAATGTTGCAAATAGCAGAGAAATTTGTTGCATAAATATATTACACATTATCCGAAACATTGGTTTGCTTTTATCCTTAATTAGAAATGACAGAAGGCCCCTTTTTATTTAATATAGAATTTTCCAAAGACTTTTTTCCCCTTAATTAATCAGTTAAAAACTCATTCAAAAACGTTACATTTTCGAATAATTATTAGTTTCTTATATTGCACTAAAATAGCTGTGTTATATTATGAAACAAACAATTTAGCAAACAGTCGTCATACATAGGTGCAAATAACACAATAGTATGTACAATTCGCCAAAACAAAATTTTTGGTGCTTTTGACTCAACGGCCAATTTCATTCGTTTACAACATACGAAATAATTTTAAAACCTGCTCGGTGCAACATGACTTACGAAAAAGTGTACTTAGGTCCTAGAAAATAAAAATGAAATTCCTATTTTTCATTTGCAGATGATGGTCGTGTTCATTTTAAAATTGTTACTAACATATAACAATAGGTACGCACTAATATTCTGAAATTGACTGCTAGAGAACTCCCACTCTGTGATGCAAAATATAGACATACCACGTGTACATAACACAATTTTGTTAACTAATTCCACAGCGAAACAACATTTTCTAATAATAACTTTAGAGCATACGTTAAATAAATCATTTGTCGGTTTTGGATGTGATAAATGATGAAGAGAACATCGTAGGCTGCAATAAAACAAAATAAATAATAAGTTCGTCCTTATCAGCAGACAATACTTAATGAGAAACAGTTAGCGTCTTTTTTTTCAAGTTATTTTCAGCTTGAAAGTGTGGTTCTAGAGCTCTTTTTGAATTTCAAGTTCGTATGTAATCGCCGTTATGTAAAGACGCTACTCCGTGTTGAAACGTCTGTAATTTTACAATTTACTTTGTAATTTTTTTCATCAAAGGCGAACATTTTATTGTTAATTTTAGCAGACCTTAATTTCCAATTTTTAAAACAGGTTGAACCATCAGACTTTCTCATTTATGTAATGTTTCCGTTTCATTGTCGCAATTTTTAATATAATAATTTTCTTATTCAATATTACCTATTTTAAATATTTTCTCTATTTAAAATATCTGGTATGTGTGTAAGCGTCATTGATGTAGTTTTTTTTTCGGTTTTCATGTTTTCTCTGTAGAGGACTAACGGGACAATAAGGCTAATTCACATTCCTTCAGGGTATGAAGTTCCAAAAATATTATTTATCATTAATAGATATTATTGCCGAGGTTACCATTGAATATAGTGGTTTTAGTTAAGTAGGTTTAAAAGAAGCAAAATTTTTAATTACATTGAAACAAAATAAATTTAATTAAAAGTATACCGTTTGATTAAAATTCAGGTTACCAGTGGGTAGTGGAAACGTTGGATTTTTAATTTAATTTATTTCTTTGTACATGGCCAACAGTATTTAGAAATATTCCTCTTAAATCAGATGTATATTAGGAAATAAATTCTTGTCCAGAAGAGTATTTAGTCTTGAAAGAGGTAACAGAATTAGTAAACCAGATACTTCTTTGTATTTTTTACTATTGGAAACTTTGGTTCCCTAATTATTTTACTAATTTCTACCTTCAATCTATTTATTTCATCTTATCCGTTCCTCTACCTTACTACGCATTCGTCTTGACAAGAATTATTTTCAGTCTTTAATTATTTTGAAATCTCTTAAACTTGAACAGATATATGCAATGGAAACCCAGCCAATTATATCAACTAACAATTCCACGTCGTTGCAACAAACTTTCAATTCCTGACAGAGTATGAATATCAAATGTCGAAACTATGTTGGAAAAAAATTACTAATACATTTAATAACGAGTAATCAAGTCAACACGGCAAATATAGGGGTTTTCAATAATAGGGGGTCGACCTTGAAATGTAATAAAATAATTGTATGTGAGGTATTAACAAAATTCTTTTTCTATTTGAAAGGGCATACATAGGCCTTTAAAATGGAAAAAGGATTTACTTAATACCTCACTCACAGATTTTTTATTCCATTTCAACATCGACCCGCCATTATTAAAAAAAACTCTATAGAAAGACGACGCAAACCTTCAAAAGTTGACGTTAAAAGGGATAGACTTTTTTTCGGTGCGTTTCCTAGAATAACAAATTTTCAGAGAATTTACTAATCTCCGTAAAATCCTATATTCCTGGCAGGAGTCCTTTCAGCGTCTTGTCATAAATTTCGTATGGAGTCAGCTCGAATTCTGTAAAAAAAATGCTTTTGTGCTTACTTAAATTTATTGATTAATAAAAGCTTAAAATGTGAGAAGGTTTTGCGAAGAAACTAAACACACAAGGATATTTAAATATATTGGTAACCCTACATTGAAATAAACGTATTAATACAGGAACTTGTTTTTCGAAAAGAACAACGTAGTTTGCTAATTCATGCAGATGAGAGGGAATTAATTCTTTATGAAAAGATTAATAAGAGGTTGATCATGTTGATTCTTAAAGGGTTATTTTCCCGTTATTTTCAAAATTTTCAGAATTATATTTATATAAAACAAATAATAAGGACAGGAAAGAGAGAATTTAAGAATCTGAAACCCTACGTGGTGCCTGCCATTTGTGAACTTCAGGTAAGTTCCCAACTTTCTGTCTCTCTTTCCTGTTTTAATCAACCTGACGCATACATATAGTGCCCTAATCCTCAGTCTTATATCCGAGAAGTGCAACGAGCCAGATTCGTCAGACGAAACACAAGTTCTACCGCCATTTGCTCAGTAAATATTTTAACAGATTTCATATCAAGATTTGGCCTGCCATGGCAGCTTACATTTATACACAATTTAAATCCCGCTGAATTAGCATGGAACTGTCCGATTAAATGACAAACGTGATCTTGGTAATGTTAACCACCGCATTCCTTGTACTCAGCTACAGGAGGAACTGGATTCTGGAAACTGCAGCGAAAAAAAGTGTCAATCTTCGTGAATGGAGGTGTAAGTGCTGGGGAACGTTCGTAATCGTAACGTACAGCGACGGGCCCGGGAACAAAGCACTCCGGACGCATAAAACACACTTTACTCGTCGTTCATAATTAGACAGGTGAACCAAACGGCCATCTGTTTGGTGTAAGCTTCGGCGATCAATATCTTCCTCCGTCGTAGGAATCCTGAAATCATTAACGGCTTCGTCAGTCACTACCCATTCTTTATAAATCTATCAAAAGAACTCCTTGTATCTATCGAATGAAATTAGCACATCTGTTCGTCACCCTCACGTTTTTATCAAGAATTTAGAAACCACGAGATTCGTTTCCTCTTAATTTACTTCTTAACAATCTGAAGAAAATAAAATTACAGCTTGTATTACATTACGATATCAACTCATGTCCATTTTCATTTATTATTACAATTCTCTATTTTTTCTCATTGTAAACAAAATATATTAAAGGACCTATTAACATTTTTAATTATTAAAAAAATGAATAAAATAACAATCATAACCAAAATGTTGAGTTTACAAAAATGTGCGGAAAAGTAGTTGACTACTGATTAATAATTTTTGTTACCTTAATAACGTCGTTTAAGAAAAATACTTCTAGCAATTTGTAAATCGTTTCGGTTACCTGATTTATTTTAAGACACAAAAACGTAAAAAGGAACAAATCAAAATGGAAACCATTTTTACAATTGAGCGTTTTAGTGGTTATTCTGAAGTGGAGTAAAACTTCCACCCCATACGTAAGGAATATTTTCTCATTATTCTTGGAGCACAACAACGTTATGCAACTAAATTGTCGTAGAAGAAACCTCACTGCACAATCGATTATTCTGTTTAGAATAATATAAGATTCTCCCTGCTACTAATTGTGCGTTCAGGCTGTTCTCTTGATAAAAAAAATTAGTGAATTAATATTGGGTTTGTAGGGTGGAGAATTCTCCACGATTGATTATTTTTCTCACTGAATTAAACTTACGTTAAAGTCTCCCAATATCAATTCATAAAGTGTGTTAGATGAGTATGTAAGCCGGAAAATGTTATATACAGGTCGAATTAAAGCTATGAACGTCAAGTTAACGACTAAAATTATATAAATAGGATTTATAATTATTTATTGAATTCGTAGTAAAGGCTTGTTGAGAGCTTCGTGATTTCAATTAATTCAAAGTGACGATACGTCGACACTCTTAACTCAAGGATAATGATTAATTATAACCGTATTTGGATTCTAGAGTCAATAAATGCTTTTGGAAAAAGGATATAACAAAAGAAAGTGTCCAGATATTTCTCGCTAGCTTGGGAACGAAAACCAGCGGCAGTAAATTAAATAAAATATTTATAATTCCAATATTATGGTTTCAGTAATGATTCACTCGGCTTCATAATATCCTTCTATCTAGATGCAGTAAATAACGTGCTGGAGATTATATTTTTATACCTTTTTTCCTTTAAGGTGTCGTTTTAACAGCTTCTTTCAACATCGAAGACAATATAAAGCTCGTCAAACTCTTCTCGAACAATTAGAATTTTAAATCCAAATATAATTATATGTACATTTAAAGATGATTTATGACCACGAGAACCCATAAAATATTTTCGCTTCGAAGGTTAATGACAATGACGTAATTGTATCGGAGACTGTGCTTATCTGATGTTCCATGTGTGAAGTGCGGGGAACGTGTTGAAAATCAGAAGCTGTGGTAGAATCGAGAGGAAAAGGCTGATAGATATCCTTTTCGTCTTCACAGAATGAGCCTGACTCTCTTTCAGCCGTGAACCTGCTCTTTGCCGCTTACCCTGGGGTCGGGTCTCGGGTTTTCTGCACGTGAACGACGGGATGAAAAGGGGGTCACCGCTTTTATGCGAACAACAAATACGGATAGCCGAGGAAGTTCCGCCTCGCCTCGTAATACTGGAGGGTCAGGAAGTCTCGAAGGTCACGGAACTGTCTTTGGTCAATGAACTGCACGAGGAGTAGAAGATCACTCATCACAATTTTGGATTTTATTCGCAGGGCTTATTCTCGTTTGCTGAGACAACCTTCGTAACGTACCATTAATTTGTAAGCCAGAAGAGAAAATCTGATGGACTCCGGAAGGTGGACTCCCGACAAAAACTGACATCCACTTTTTCGTCACCCGCTCCATCCTGAGCCCGCATTACTTCAGGACGCTGTCACTATATTCACTAGCCAGTGATATTTATTTATTCCTCGCTTAAATTATAGCCTTGGCTCTTCATGCTGGAATTCTCTTCTATCCTGAGTACGTATGCGCCTTTTATCAGAAATAAAAACAGCAACGGTAATAATTTGGAAATGTTTGTGATTATATTTAGTGTGTCTTGGAAGTGAAACATGAGGTCACAGGTAAATGAAAGCCGCGTGGAATGATTTTGGCGCTGCTCTGGGCAGGACGCGCAGTGTTCTTGTCCCGGATATAATTACTACATACGCTCAGACCTCCCCATCAGCCGTGAAATTGCCAGGAAGACGGGTAATTAAGACGGTTCCCTGTGTCGTAAAAGTTCAATTCTTAATTGCTTTCTGGCACAATCCGACTTTGTATCTGAATATTATAATTCGAGCTATAATAATTTTCAGTGACACTTCTACAGCGGAAAGATTAATGACGTTCATTGTTTCAAGTATTACGTCTGTTCAGAGTTGCGTGAATTCTAATGTTTCGTAACTTTTCTGCATTTTTTAACGGTGCAAACGAAGCAACAAAGTCAGGATAATTTATTATTATTACACTGAGACATGCACAGTAATAAAAAATAATTTAATGAAAGCATCAAAATGGAATTCAGTTTCATAGCCTTCATGGCTGAACTTCGTTTGAGATCATTCTTCAGTTCTTGAACTACAATTCAGTGGTAGTTTACTAGAATAAGTCATATAATTTATTTATTTTATTATTTAAAAATATACTTGCTTTTTTATGTCAAGTACGATTTATGTTTTCCGTTTGCTTCTTGGTTTTAAAAGTCAAGATCCCAGCCAATGAGAGGAAAGCCTTAAAATAATGAGAGTAATGAATAAAGAAATTATGCGTTTTCTGGACGTTTCGAAGAACGTGAATCGTTTTCCCAGTGGGATAGACCGCATTGTCGCACTAATTTGAATTTATTCTAGCCCTGCTCCATGTTACTACCTACGCCAATTCTTCGGGCTGTTTCCAAATATCACACGATGATTCTCCTGTTCTTAGATCAACGTTGTGTAAAACTCTTACTACAGTTGTGTGAAACGGGAATGAAGAAGAAGAGAGAGACTTGTTGGTGGTGATAAGTTAGTCTTTGCCGTTTAGTGGCTTTGTTGAAGATTGGGAGTTAATGTAAAATAAAAATAAATAATACGGTTGTTAAAACTGTTGTTTTGGGTCTGTAAAATATTACAGAAATTAAATGATAATATTTATGCACCGAGCTGTCAGGATATAACATCTAAGTTGACTATTCGACACAAATGATAATAAAACTGTAAAATCACTTTTATGCCCTTACATTTGCCACCACGTGTCCTTTATGATCAGGTTGTTAGATTCAAATCATAATTCTTCCCAATTCTTATATACACATCCCTGAGAATTTATTGTGAAAAAAATTCTCTGTGGTTGATGTGGTCTGACCGGAGACAAAATAAATATTTTGAAAAAGTCTAATCAGAATTTCGGGAGAATATGCCCACTTACGTAAGTCGGAAACTGTGGGAAAAGGTTTCCAGACATATTTTGGCTTCCATTACCTAATAATTGGGTGGCAATAATTGGAACCGGTGAGACATGCCGAGAAGATCCTATCATTAAAAAACAGAAGTTGATGAAAATAACCAGAAAAAAATTGACTTCTGAACTGTCCATCGATTGCCCACAGGACTGTGGAACGGAAAATTACTATGCAAGTATAGGAGTCGAGAGTCAGATTCATGAGGAAAGATGAGAGTATTGAGATGAGTGAACATGCAGACCCAGCCTCAGTAATCATCCTGCCAGGCTCACAAATCGACTCAACGTGATTGACGCATTCTGATGACGTCGGGTCTGCCATTTTCTCTAAAAAAAGGTACCCTCGAAAGATTTTTCGTGTTATTTATTCTTAATATTATTTGTATCAGAGAAAGTTACCTGATAACTTACAGAAATTTTTAAATCAAATATTATTTATTATAAACTACAATAGATTTAATATGTTTTGCACCACATTCAGTAGCATGCGTTGCTATAATAAGGGTTACCAAATTAACAAAATTCAAGTACTAAAATCAATTCTCCTTATCTACAAAATCCACCACCTTCATTGAAAAAAATATGTGACGAGCTCCTTAGATACGATACGTATTCATTTACTTAAGTAAACGAAAATCCATTCGATTTATCATTTTCTGGAAAGGTTTATATCGAACAACGAGCGTCTGAAGATTTTAAATTGCGATGTATATCACTGAACGTTATTTAAGGAACATACCTTCCATCTGATTGTATATCGCTCTCTGCGGGTTTCTGTCTGAGATTATTACACCATTATGTCTGAATGAGAATGGTGATGATAACAAGACGATTCTTGATACCGATTCCAAACGCTTACAAAGAGCGTGGTCTGCTCAAATGGAGGTTCACTTAATTAAGCTCTATACATTCAGCCTATATAAGGTATATGCATTTAAAATCAAAGGTCAAGCGAACAGAATTAGGCATCAAGAAAGGCATCTCCGAACTTCTGAGAATGCTGTCTCAAATGAAGCATTGAAAATTTATCCATCCGCCGGCTTTGAAAGGTTTTCTTCAAATTTCTCGTCCAAGGACAAAGACTATAATTTTTGGGACTGATTTTGGTATTAGGAGTCTTTTAGAGGGCCAGAGACAATGTTCCAGATTTTAGTAACACAGTTATCCGAAAATTGGTTCAGTACCAATGCTAACATCATTTTGGAAAATTTTATTTCCATTGTACCGAGAGTAACTGTACTTCTGCATTAACAACATATATTCCAGAGAATGATAATGATTTAATGGTCGATAAAACATATTATAACGGCAAATTAATGTGGTAAATAAATGATATTATGTAAATAACGAAAAGAGTGTGACTGGTAAAATTAAAATTCGACAAATAAAGAGACACGTTGGTTCAGCATTTTCTTATATTCTTAAATGGATGCGAAAGTATTACTGGTTCGTTGTGAACAATAATTAAAATCGTGTCAGAATCCACGGGATTTTTTTAATGTTACAACTATATACGATGTCGTTAATTTGCCTGTATTGGTTTTATTTTAGATGACAAAAGGTGACGTTAGGAAAATTATTTAAAATTGACTAATGCTGAGAAGAAGCTTCTGAGAACATTATTGGTTACTCTCCCTGGAATAGTCGTCGTTTCGGTGAATAGAAAAGATAACAGAAACTCCGGATTGGAAAGTGACAGCTCAGAAAAGTTCTAAGAAAATGGGGACGAACAAGAGTTACGTCACACTTATGCGTGTGTAGTCAATCTGGGAAAAAATGATTTCGGTTGGGATAGTAAGATTGTTTCTGAGGAACGTGAATAAATCTGGGAAATGAACGATAAAGAAAGGCTTGGTAGGCTGCTACGTAGTTCCCAGTTCGACGTGTTCACGATAATGATTAAGAGACAGTAATGTAATTGTGTGGAGGGCTTGATAAGCAATCACGTGGTCCGTCAGTAAGCTGTCCAGCTTTGAGTCTTGTGATTGCATAAATGAGCTTGAACTGCAAACATGTGGATGAGGAGTTTTTAACGGCGCGGCTGGTGCTCGCATTTTATGTATTCCATTGTTCCTCGGCGATACTGGTACGCTATAACATCTTGACAGCACATGCGCCAACGTCCGGTCTACATGTTTTATTTCCACCTAGTGTAATTCTTCCATGCGGGTCACTATAAATTCTAAATGTTCTTAGTTAACTTGGAGAGTATTATCAATATTTGGAATTTTCCATTACGCGAGGTAAGAAATAGATCAGCAAGGCTTAGGCTAACAGCTTCAGACCATTTATCATTGCAGTTCAAATATTTACGCCAAGAAGCAGAAGTTACTTTTAAAGGATTTGTCTGCTTCACACAAAGGGTATTAAATATGGTAAGGGGAACGTTGTATATAAATACTGAATTTAGTCGAAGGCCAGCCGAGTATTTTATATTCTATTACGGAACGCTCTATTACGCAATGTCCATGTTTCTCCTTGGACCTAGTAAAGTATATAGTCACCTGCTACTTCTCTCGGCCCCTCCCACACCTGCTACAAAAGGGAGTCGTTATAATCCATTTATTTAATTCCCCTGTAATATCACCCCCGAAAACGTCGTGCGATGAAAATTCTATCATCAATCCGAAAAGTGAATTTTCTTTTCATAAGCAAATAAATATCTGTTTTTCTAACAACAACGTTTTCTGTCACGTACCAAAATACTCTACCTGAAAGTACATTAATGTGGGTTCGATTCCTAGACCTGTCGAGATTTTCCTTTCCTAATCTGTCGTTATTTTTCACCCAGCCTGTTTTCTGCCGGATTTAATAGTTACGTGCTGAATATTTGTTGCTGTGGTCATTGACGATAGTGTAACAACACAGCTCTAATTCTCCATCATTAAATTTAAAAAAATAAACATTATTTGGAAACAGGTATTTAAAAAATTAAATATGACATTTCTTTGGTAACAGGTTACATGAGGGTGATCATGAAACAGGGAACTCCCCTTTAATAGCATAGGAAGGGAATTGAATAGGGAGGATGTGGAAGGTAGAGCAAGGTAGCCAAGGAACGAAACAACTCGACTAAAAGAATGACCTTGCTAACGTACGATTTTCTGATAGTAAACATTCTGTATTCGCAAAATAAATTCGTACAATGAATCACAGGTTTGAAATGATATATAAAAAAAGTGAATAAAAACTATCAATATTCAGAGAGATACAGACTCTTGGAGCACTGTCTATCTTACTATTTTATCTTTTTGACTCCTCTGACTTTTTCAGTTTTATTGACTTATTTTTTAGTTAATAAGTTGAAGCATTCTGAATGCCAGAGGAAACCTCGTTTTAATATATTTATTTTACTCTATTCTTTCTGTAATATGATCACATTTTCAATTTAACAGACATAATAATATCCGTGACAATATACCTCCATTGTTTCTTTACTACGTGTTGCAGTAATTTTGTACAGTTTTGTTACGCCCAGTATAATTCACAAATAACACTGAGGAACAAACAAAGATTTTTTTGTCTTAGAAAATTAAACATGCTATTCTAATACTATATTTTAACCTTAATTCAAATATGAAATCGGATTTTCGCAAGGTTTCCGAGAGACTGCCATTTAAAATATCACACGTTTTTAAATACTTTATACAGAATATTCAAACAATGTAACTAGGGATGGTAGAAGTATAGTAGACATAAAGAGTAGGATAGCACAGGCAAGAAAGGCTTTCGCAGAAAAAGGCGAATTTACTTACGGGTAATACAAGAATGAATATTAGTAAATCATTACTAAAAATTTTCGCATGGAGTGTGGCGATATATGGGTGCGAAACGTGGACGGTAGGAGTTATAGACAAGAAAAGAATAGAAGGTTTCGAAATGTGGTGCTGTAGGAAAATTCTGAATATCAGATGCGTGAATAGGGTAACTAACCAGGAAGTTCTGAGCAGAATAGGGGAAGATAGATCAATTTGGAGGACTTTAACCAAGAGAAGGCCACATTTTGAGACATGGGGGTATTGTAAAATTAGCATTAGAGGGATGTGTGTGGGGTAAGAACAGAAGAGGGAGGCAAAGGATGGTATTCAATAAGACGATTAGTTATGTAGAAATGTAAAGACTTGCGCATGATATATTAGCAATGAGGGTTGCATCAGACCAGTCTTAGGACTGATTAACACAACATCAAACACATTCAAACATTCTGACTTGCGTAGGAAGTACGAAATGACTATTTTCTGCAATATTTCGCCTCTGGAAGATCCGTCTTGATGGCCCAACAAGAAACGGCTAGCATATTAGGATTCCGTATTTCCTGATGAAAGTGTTCCCCCGTGATCATCGCTCACTGCGACAACATAAGTTTAGGTGAGTGCAGGCAGTGTATTATTACATCCCAAATATTTATAAGATCGTTGACAATATTAAGGTGATTTTCCATCGTTCAGTATGAAGTTTCTGCCTGTTTGGGAAATTATTGATTGTTCGTAAAATAAATATTAGTGCCCCTGAAAACGTGGTATGCGGCTGTATTTGGGTCTCTGTAGGAGGACCGAGTTTCTTGCGGTTGGAAACGTTCGAGTCGGTCTTCTCAGCTAATGAAATGGATATCGTAGGCCACAGCGAGCGAAACGTGTTGAGGACTAATGGGAAATAAATATTTTTGCTAGCGATCGGCTGTGGGTGCGTGCAGAAAGATGGCGGACCCCCGTGGCTGGATGACGCATTCGCAGGCCGCGAGAAATAATGCTCGTTCGATGACACAGTAAGTTTTTAAAAGAGAAAGGCCTCCAGCACATTTATGGATGAGTGAGAGTCGGGTCTGGCCTGTCCGGGCCTTTCACCCGCGGAGGCAAGCCAAGACCGTCTCAGCAAAACCAAAAGCGGGCGCCTCGAGGAAAGACCTCGCTGCCTGTGTAATTGCTTATTGTCAGTCGTAATGTAAAGCAGACTGCATTTGATTTGGCATTGTCTCTTTGAGGAATGGGCGCGGCTCCCGCATAAGCATTTAAAAATAATTTTGCCCCACTTACCGGTGTGGCAATAACTGCGTTAGTGTATAACGCCCGTGCCACGCATTAGAAAGAAGTTCCCGTCCGGAATAAAATAAACATTTATGTTGCAAGGACGGCGCGGGGTTTTGCGGCGAGGATTTGCTAATAGCTAATTAGGACACGGTGTTACAGCGAAGGGGAGGCGGCCTGCGCCTGACGTTGACAAAAGGCGCCAACTATTATACACACCAGATATATTTCTCCGCAAAGTTATATTTAGAAAGATGCAAAACACGGCGTTATTATGGTAATTGTGTGCACCCTTAACAAGCGCCTTTGTAATAGATTTCCCCTATAATGGCTGCTCGGACTGGAGGCAAAAAGCACGTCAGCCGACTTGGAAGACAAAGGCGAGGCGAGGCGAAGGCGAAATCTCGTCTCGGATGCGGCGCGGTAAACCACCGGTAGCAAGTCTCCTGCTTCGTCTTCGTCTTCTCCTTCGCCTCGCCTTGCCTCGCCTTCGACTCGGTCTTGGAAACAATTATTGTTGTAAATACTGGCCCGTCTCGGTCAGTCCGGACTGGTACAGCGGCCTTTCGTATATAAATACACGTCAGAATGTTGAATGGGGTCATTAGTCAATTTACAAGCCTATTAAAAGCGGCAGAGTGAGGGTTCGAGTGCGTCGTGTTTAAATGCATTCTTGCATACTGATGGCCTCGGACCCTTGGGGAAATTGAAAGAGAGAAACACGCGCCCACGGTATCGTACTTTTATATGAAATACGAGTGGTGTTGGCTTCGGAAGCCCTTCCGCCGTAAATTGACGCTACCGGGTGAACAACATCGGCGGTTTTCCACGTTTGCCTCGTCTCGTGATTTACTGCAAGCGAAACTCGAAACACATATATGGACGGCAAATAAACGGGGCTCGACCTGCTTAAAACTGATTTGTATGGGCGGAAAATCCGCTAAAACTGGTCTAGACCTGTGTAATAAAAAGAACGCACTGCAGCCATTTTTGAATGCGCAAAAAGAAAGGAGCATAAAATCTTGTAAATAAAGGAATAAAAACACTCGCAGACGTCGGGAATTTAGGCTCTTTATTGTTGGAACTGACCGCCTGGCCGCTATAAAACAGGACGACGAACTTTATTAAGTATCTGATGTTTACAGGGATACAAATTTGTCTCGGAGTAATACGTCAACGATGGCTCATCCAGGAGTTCAATTTATTGACGCCTGTTACCAGCGTAGTCGAATTAGCAACTTATTCGTTCTGACAATTCCCTGGCACTACTTCCTAATGCTAATTCAATTATTAACAAATAAATTCATTTACAGCAAACATCTAGAATAAATTGGACCTAACAATATTCATAGTGTAGAAGCTTGTGTGACAAACTTAGTTCCAGAATCAGAAGACTTTATACGTAAGTATTATCAGTTAAGAAACGCCAAATTTATTAATTAAATATATCTGTACAGAATGTGTTCAATAGAATAGTGTCTCAGTGACTTCCTTATATAGCTTAATTCCCCCCCCCCGGTTAATGAGTGATGGCTTCCCTAAATTGTCATTACTTTGTTCTATTACGAAATGGTAGTACAGTTGCAACACTACTCTGAAATGATAAAAGACGCCATAACAAAATTAGAAAAATAAATTGAACAGAATGAATTAGACATTAATAAATACTCTTCATAATATATTCAATTATAAATAATTTTTCTTCTCTAATGTTGCCCTTCCGGTGGATTAATTATATAGAAGAGAATCTCGATATGGAATACATTTGTAATTAAATAACGTAACCCACTGAGATAAAGAAAACTTTCATTAATTCGAAGAAATTGTTCCTTTCTTCCAGAAGCCTTTTCATGTTCTTAGATGATTAAAAAAATTATAGATAAGCTCATATATTAAAAATATTATAAATAATGTTACAAAAACACGAATGAATGTATTATCAGTTGCCCCTTATTAGTTTTGCCTTATCTGAATTCAGAAAACAACATACAAAATCTCCTGCCAGGAAATTAATAATAAAAAGTAGGGTATTCATAAGCAAAAAATATTTTATGAGAAACAAATCCAATGAAATTTTTTTTAAAAAAATACGGAGTAAATTTAAAAATGCCAGAGGTTCCGACGCGGATTATCGGAGATTATAGGATTATAGGACGAACTTTATTCAATATGTCCACTACTCCACGTCGAAACGTCCGGCATTTTGAAGTATATTTATGTAATCGTCTCTCATTAAATACTGACGGTATATAATGTCGAACTTTTTATTATTAATTTTAAGAGATATTAATTACTATGTTAGAAATTAATAAGGTCTAAAATGAAACTAATTTCCTAATTTTCAAATGACATATAACATTATTCACCATGCTTAACGAAGCTTAATGTAGACCAACGAATATCCGTGACATTAAAATATAGATAGGAAGTTGAGAGTATAGGAATTTAGATTTATATTATATATTCATGACTATGAACAACGATA
Source organism: Eucriotettix oculatus (assembly GCA_034510155.1). Lineage (NCBI taxonomy): Eukaryota > Metazoa > Arthropoda > Insecta > Orthoptera > Tetrigidae > Eucriotettix > Eucriotettix oculatus. Next base: position 23,619,395 of record CM067380.1, on the reverse strand, counting down.
TACATTTACAGATGATAAAGAAGATTGTTGGTGAAATTGTAATTAAATCTGTACGATGCCGAAGTAGGGTAAAGAAAATAGAAATTATAAATAAAATTTGAGTTTAATATGAATTATTTTGAAAAATAAAACACAGTAAACTGGCCAGGAGTGAGGTATAGAAATTTAATTCAAAATAAAATAAAGAAGTATAATATATTTAATTTTTTGTAGAAACTACTGAAGAGGACCGAAGCGTTGTAGTTTATTTTTTTGAATTTCTATTTCTGGCTTTTGGTCTGGTTTATTGTATTTTATTTATTAAAAATAGAATTTTTAACATAACGACAAAATTTTCCAGGTGAGAAATGAGGAGTAGCGTAATAATCAACGTGCGGGTTCCATCTGTTTTCTTTTAAAAATTCTGTGGTCCCGGGTTCGATTCCCTGTCCGGTCGATTATTTTCCATCCTGATTCATCAATTCAGTTTCATCAACAATGGCGCTGAACCTCTTTCAAAGTATTTATGCTTTTCTAGATGATTTCGAAAATTTGCACATGTTGAGTTTCAACTTGGAACATAGTCAATACTTTTCCGTTTTAAATGACATATACTCGTTCATCAATATCACGCATTTATGACCTCGATCATTTGTATTCAAACTCACCATATCAGTCTTAAACACAGTTTTCATTATTTCCATTTTTTGGGGGGCAACAGGCTACAAAGGGTAATCCGTAGCTTTTCCACGATTCTCAAGAAAACAAGATACAATTCAAATGTAATAAATAAATTTGAGTGTTTATTTGTTTGTTTGATTCACATACAAATTTAAACGCGTGTAGCAATTCCCAGCAAACTTTGTACAAATATTACATACCACCCAGGAACAAACACTGGACGGATAAATCACCCCTAGCTGATATAGGGGTGGAGTCGTGAGCATTTATCACTTTCCCTAAATGTGCCAGAGCTTATCTTAACGTACAGATGGTAACCCTTTTACTCTTTTTGGGTACCGGGAATATTTTTCCTCTCTTGAGAAACCCGGGACTATTTTTTGTCTCTCAAGGTAGCGGGAGTATTTCGTACTGTTTTTTGTGTAAGTAGAACTTTTTACTGTTCTAGTGTATCGGAAGTATTTTACTATCGTTTATAGTACCGGAAGTATTTGACTCTTTTAGGGAACTAGAGTATTAAATGTACCGTCGATGAGATTATTTTAAGTTATTGCGCTTATTCAAGGTACCAGTTTCTTGACTCGATTAAGGTACTGTGACTCATCATACCGGTTATGATTAAATTAACATTTCGTCGGCATAGGAAGAGTAGGGCGTGTAAAGTATATATTCCAAAATGTGACGCTCCCGATCCCCTTTTTAATCACGTGTTGATTGACAGATAATTGTCGAATTAAATAAAGTCCCTGACTAATATAAAACCGATAACGTGCTAATTGACTCTTCCCATAAATAAAATGCCGTGGTACCGTTTCAATTATATTTTAAAATTCACACTAAAATAAGTATGAATTTTTGAAATCTTTTAGAGTGAATAATAAATTTTAATTGAGACTGCACAGTCGGCTTTTATTTATAAAATTTTGGTGAAATAGCGTCCTCTGAGTAAGTTGTAAGTACAGGCAACGTCAGAGAAATTTCAGATATTTTTTTATTTCTGTAGAATTAAGTAAAGCTTTGGTTTTGTCTAATTTTTATGTATCCAATTAGTACATATTTATCTGGTTACTGCAGATTAAATGTTGGATGCCTTACCGCTTATTATAGTTAATTTATGGAACCCTATTCACAGTAATTTTAGTCTCACAGAAGCGACGAAAATGCCCACACAAAATTGTCGGAAAATACTTCGTAAGAAGGACAAATTTCGTACTCAATGCATATTAATCGAAAGTGACGAAACTCGGAACAAAATCGTGAACGATTCATGATAATGTAGTTACAAATGGATAGCTCTAGTGTCCTTATAAACGGAGTGATTAAAAAATCAGGGCAAGGACGCGTGGCTGAATTTGGAATGTCGCATTAATGTAAGCGAGAAAGCCGAGAACAATGCAAATTCTTTTGCTGACATCTGTTATAGGCAATACAAATAAAAATTTAATATCACGTAGGCACTGGTAGAGGCGACCGCCCGTGGAGTGGGCCGGGTTCGAATTCCAGCAACACGGCGATATCCTGCGTACATAATTATCTATGACGTATGACGCTCTTTTGCGAAAATAGCGGACACAGAGATAGTCCCGCGCCATTCTGGAAACAGATCGATGGCGACGTTGAGCGGCAATCTCGATAGGGATCTCTTTATCGTAACAAATTGCAGTGCTTACTTTGCGATACAAAACTGACCGCTGTCGTAAATATAAATACGGTTTTGCCCTTCACAAAACACACCGAGTTTCGAATCGCTTACGAACAAAAATATCAGTGACAACATTATAAAAGAATAAATAAACTATGCTATTTTCAGGCTAGGTAATAGGGAACGGGTGAAAGAAGCCTGATCATAGGAGCAGAGATTTCAATAAAAATTCAAAAAGCTCTAGTAAATATTATTTACAATTTACTGGTCCTAGAAACGGTCGGTACAGAATAAGATCACGAGGACGAAGAATCTAATGTTTCAAAGATTATGAAAATTACACGTAGGTGCGTTTTTTTTAGTTTATGTTCCCACAGGTTTTGTACCAGTCGAAGCAAAATAAACTCCTGAAGTATTTTTAATATAATTTTGGAACAAGAATTACAAGGATTTAGAATCAAAAACGATGCTAAGCTCAATATTAAACCAAATACTGTATTGTCATTCTACTATTTCAAATTAAATCACGAAATGGATTAGAAAAATATTAAACCTTCAAGGAATTTTTATTACAAATTATTTGTTTAAAGACTGATAGTTAAATTATTAATGATGATAATTTTTCCCTTGTTTTTATCAGTCACGTAATAAAAACTATTACATTTTTGATTTCCAAATATTATTGGGAGCTTTCGGCAATTGCAATTATCATCGTCCCATAATTTGTAGCAAAATTTCTAAATTTCTTCAGGGAAAAGTATGCGATTCCAGGCTATGCTGGCTTACACAGAGCATTTTTTTTAACTTCGGAGTTCCAGAAGTTTATGCTCCATGTGCTCACTGAACACAACCGGCAACATACTTCCATGAAATGTCGAAAAATTTACATTGAAAAACTTTCAATGAGCCTTTTAAAATTTAGCCACCACAGGAGACGGGATTTTGCCCGAGTAATATCAGTTATTTTCAAAAATGGGTTTGAATAAGTAACCTTAAGACTAAAATTGTAGAATGGTGGATGTTGATATATAGAGAGGTTGAAAATTATTAACTTGGCCAAAAGCTTCATCCTATTAAAATTATTACAACCCTTTGAGCCTACGTGTTGTTTATTTCCCCGAATATTACTTATAGGCTAAAATGACGAATTATAAAATTGTTAACAATAACGATAATATTCAGTTTTGAAATTCACATATATTGGAGATTATTAGTACTTCAGTCGCTTTGGTTACAGGCATTATATGACCAGTACGAACTAAGTGCTTGGAATTGTCTTGAATTCATTTTCATGCGTTTCAAATAGTTGGGAAAATGAAAGAGACGGTTATTAATTTAAATTAATATCTTAATTTACATTAAAAATATATATCTCTTCAAAAATATATTGTTATATTCTGTGGTGCAAAAATGTTAAGGGCTGCCAACAAACGTTAGATACTAAAAGGCCTCTTATTTTTTTCGTAACCGTCAATAAATGTCAGAGTTGATGACATTGAGGTTGTAGTATGACTACAAAAAAAAACATCTTTGGGGGGATGGCGTGTCACCTCTGGACATTGGGTGGAGGTTAAAAAAAGCGAAGATTTCCGGTTTTGAATTGATAATATAAGAAGAGAGACGATTCGTAAATATAATAATATATTCATGGAAAATGATTGTGAAGAATATAACAATGAATACGGGGTAAATATCACTTCACCACGAGTAGAAACATTTGATTCCTAAATTTTTGTCGCCTATGTTGGACAATTTAAAGTTGCTTAATATATTTTGTGAAATTTTATGAACACTTCATTCATTTGGTAGTATAGATCTTATTTGGTTGCAAGTGAAACCACGTATTAGCCCTGAGAAAATGATTAGAAATTTTATTTTGATACGTGACGTATTGTGACCTCATCGACATTTTCTTTATAGTCGCATGTTTTTCTTTTTGGTAATAGGCTGCGTGAGGGTGATCCTGAAACAGGCAACTCTCCTTTAATAGCAAGAGAAGTGAAAAGGGTGGATGTGGGAGATAGACAAGGTAGCCATGGGTTAACTGGGGCCCCGGGGCTTTAGTTTAAGTATCCTACCCAGTGTTTCACCTGAAAGTGATGGAAGGAAAACTCTAGGTAGCTCGGGCCGAGCCGGGAATAAGGATACAATAAGAAAACTGGTAATATAGCTGCGAGATATAGAAATTATTAGAAGGTGCTACAGACTGAATTGAATACTGTTCAATAGAAGATGCTACAGACTGAATTGAATACTGTTCAATAGAAGGTGCAACAGACTGAATTGAATACTGTTCAATAGAAGGTGCCACAGACTGAATTGAATACTGTTCAATAGAAGATGCTACAGACTGAATTGAATACTGTTCAATAGAAGATGCTACAGACTGAATTGAATACTGTTCAATAGAAGATGCTACAGACTGAATTGAATACTGTTCAATAGAAGATGCTACAGACTGAATTGAATACTGTTCAATAGAAGATGCTACAGACTGAATTGAATACTGTTCAATAGAAGATGCTACAGACTGAATTGAATACTGTTCAATAGAAGACGCTACAGACTGAATTGAATACTGTTCAATAGAAGATGCTACAGACTGAATTGAATACTGTTCAATAGAAGATGCTACAGACTGAATTGAATACTGTTCAATAGAAGATGCTACAGACTGAATTGAATACTGTTCAATAGAAGATGCTACAGACTGAATTGAATACTGTTCAATAGAAGATGCTACAGACTGAATTGAATACTGTTCAATAGAAGATGCTACAGACTGAATTGAATACTGTTCAATAGAAGATGCTACAGACTGAATTGAATACTGTTCAATAGAAGATGCTACAGACTGAATTGAATACTGTTCAATTTAAGGGGAGATGGAAGGCCCCATTTTGACCAATTATTAGATATGGATAATAAAACTTCTACAAATTTCCAGAAAACCAAAAAAAATAAGTTATAATAAACAATTTTTTCTGCTTATATACACATACCAGAAGGTTAAACATAATCAGGGCAAATTCAGTTGTCCGAGCGTAAGCTAAAATCGGTATATAAGAGTCTTCCGATTCCCCGTAAATTAAAAATCTTAAGGAGGCGGTACGATTATGAACATTAGTTAAAAATATATTTCTCCAACGTCGTGCTAGGTTTGTCGTGTTGTCGTTTTCAGATGAAATAACAAGCAGCTTCAGTGCATCGCAAGAATAAGCAAATGGATTAATTAAATATGCCTTCATAGATTATGTACCTTTAATTATTATTTTTCTAACAATTCGGTTCGTATGTATTTTATCAGAATTAGAGCTTTCTACTTTAATTAATAGCCTCTTGAAAGTCGTTTGTTGTCACGAAGAATGGTCAGTACCGATAGGTGGGAGGGATAAAACACACACAAAACCAGTTTTAGTGGATAAATGTGATTGTGGTCAGTGTGGTTTTAGTTTTGTGGGATTAAGCGTAGGATAAAGTTGAAATTAGTCAGGCACAAACTTACACTTGGGAAATGAACCGATGGCGCGAAACAATTATGTAAAAATATGGTAATGAAAGAATTCATAAACTAAATTATAGCGAGCCTTGTAAGCTGCCAAGCCTGGCCACAGAAATATTAACAAACTGCTCGGTGGCATTGAGACATCGGAGGACGCGAAAGAGGCAGGTGCTCTGAGGACCGCGATCGGTTCTCCTCCGCCAATCCAGGGTTCAATGAACCATATGTCCTGGAGAAATCGCACAATTTCACAGGTGAGCAGCAGATTCGGCCGCGTCCGGTTCGCCATACACGCATTAATTTGCCGTTGTTGTTTTCACACATTCATAAAGCTCGCCGCCAGAGGCGCTTCAAAACTGGTTTTCCTCGTGGCGCTTGGCCGCGATCTTCTGATAGCCGCCTGCGTTGCGCCTGCCTCAGTCGGACCTTCGCCGAATTTACTAATGCTCATTACACAGCACACGGCACACGGCACACGGCACACAACCAAAATCGCCTCCTCCTTCGCTGTCTCCATCAGAACCGGCTTTTTTTTCTAAATGAAATCCCTAATAAAGGTAGATGGAGTGGAACTTCTTCCATAGAACGAAAAAGAATTTGAATGTTACCAAACATCCTTGTTTGCATAAGTAAACAGCATGTTATACATTCCAGGAAAACACAAAAAAAATCTCAGCCAATAAAAAAACTGGTCCATTACAACTGTATAAAAACCTTTAAAAAATAAAATGTTTCGGAGGGCACATCTGTCGATGCAGCGGAGAAATATCGAGGAAATGGGGAAACAGGTTGCATAAGCTGCTTATTACTCAGTGATGAGAAATATGATGCCCTCAAATGCTTTTTTTTTCACTACAGGGCAAAAGGACGATAAACAGCATTAATAGGAAACATGAAATTGCTGTGTTTAGATTTTTCACACTTAGTGTCAAAGACAAAGTTCTGTGGCTAACCAGGCTTCGATCAGCAGCTGTTCCGGATTATAGCGCACGTATTCAAATCATAATATTACTAATTGAGAGTATTCATCAACTCATTAGCATTTGTTCCTTTTCAGCTTACCATTCAACGTGAAACCATTATAATGAATATGTATTAATCATTAGTTATTATTGATAGTAGTTTCCTCTGGTATACAAACTGATGTAATACCAATGCGATTAAATAATTGTAAATTATTCTTCAAGAAATTTAATACGACTCATTTTTAATTTTGATACTTATGTATTAGATTCTCATGAGTTTGTCTAATTAGTCTCAATAATTTATTACTTCATTAATCAATATTTATTCGTTAAAGAAAATTACTAAGAAGATTTGGACCAAAATTATGCTATAATCATCTCTATTAAGAATGTCTTTATAAAGTACATTTTCAATAACATAATTATATATGGAATATAATTTTGTATTTTTAATTACTGAGCGTTTCGTTTGACCAATGTAATAAGAGTTGTAATCCAAACAATTAATTTGGTATACAACATTATGATTATCGAAATTATTAATTATCATAAAATAATATTAATTATTTTACATTTTATTCACAAATATATTAAAATTAGGTTGACTAAGATCAAATACGAAATTATAAACATATTGGTTTCATGACAGAAGTAAATAAATATTAATTCATCTACACCAAATATATCTTATACTTGTACACCTGATGAGGTTCGAAAGCAAGAACGAAACGAAGGTATTTTTTTTTTAAATCGTATAAGGTCTTCAGCGACTGTTGTGAATTAGGAACCATTTTCTTTTGTCGGGTTTGCTAAGTCTTAGAACAGAAACATACAACAACCAGGGACCTCTGTGTTACGAAGCAGTAACACTAACCACTACACTACAGAGGTGGACAGGTTAATTTTGCATTAAATATTTCTGACGTACAGGTAATTTGATTTATTTATTCAACTAACGTCCGATAAATTTTACAAATTTAAAACAATTTATTCAAATAATAATTAAAAGAAATATTTACACAATTTAAGACATTAAAAATGTAACGGTTTCCATTAATGTAAGAAAGTTTTTCATCACCTAAATGAGATAGAATTGTTTTGAGTTAATATGCAAAATAAATGCTATCGTTACCATCATGGACACATTTTAAGAAACTGTCTCAAAATTGACAAGAAATAGTTATGGAAAATATATGTCTTATCAAAACGCTTTTGGTAATATAATTTAAATTTATAATAGTCTATAACGTGTCTAAATATCCGCATGAAACTGCACAATTCTTTTTTCTTCCTGTTAATCATTTTCAATGGAAGAAAAGTTCAGCCTGAGCGCAAAATTATTCTGAAGTAATCTTCTTTGAAGTGTAATTCAGTCTCCAAACAATCTCATCTTAAATGTCATTTTCATTTCTTACTTGTTTATTTGAAATAATTTATTTCTATGTGTTTTTTGTACTTTTTGATGTGTGTAGTTGTCTAGTTCTCAATATGTTTCTCTTATAATTAATAACTTTTTTCGTTTAAGTATGTAACGGTAATAGCGACTTCCTTGGTTCAGGACATTTGCAATTAATAAATAAATATAAATCTGTCTTCCGCAGTTCCAGTGATGTTCACAACTAAACCACCTCCTCTCAAAAATGTTAACAGTTTGCATTTGTTTATTTTCCTCCTTAATACACCGTGGAGCCATTTATCTTTCCCTTACAAGTCTGTAGCCGTCATCTTGGAAACCTTTCCAACGTCCTCGTTATCTTTCAGCCAATGCACTACGAGGGGAATCTCCGGCGGTATCAGTTTCTTTTGTGGATGTCATTAATATTCCTGCGAGATAATGAAGAATCCTCGTCACATATATTTAGATACTCGAATGCTGCCGACGACAAGGCTGAATAAAATAGGAAGTTGGAAAATAATCACGTTAAAGAGAGAAAAGTAGAGCAATGATGAAGTTCGGAGTTTACGTACAGTATGAGTATATTAAGTCTTATGATGTAATATTTAAGATTCTATATTTTTAGTCCTGTATTTTGTCAGTTCTAAAGCGGATATCAGGTTTGTCAAATTTTCTAGAGCCGCGGTGAGTGGTGGGTTTCTTATTATTTCCCATAGTCTTTCTTTTCTTAAGGTTTCTCTTATTGGGGCATTCCAGTATGGCGTGTTCCGGTGTTCCTATCTCTCCACAGGCACATAGATTGTCTGGTCTGCTATTTATTCTTCCCAGATATTGTCCGTATGGACCAAGACCAGTAAGAAAATGTACAAGACTCTTGGTTGGGTTGAGGTGTTTAAGCTGTAATCTTTCTCTTATGTTAGGTAGAATTTCGTACACCCTTCTCCCTTTATTCGATGAATTCCATCTTTCTTGCCAAATGTTTAATATTTCTTCTTTAATTTCTATTTTGGTGTTTGCTTCCTTGCCTAAAATTTCTACGACTTTGCACTGGTTCTCTTTTTTGAGCCAGTACTGCGCGCTCCTTTTCCTGATTTCTAGATCCAACGGGACAACAGCTAGAACTGTCAGTGCTTCTGAAGGCACCTGATATTCTTAACAAAGTTTTCCGCTGAATTTGTTGGATTTTTAGCATTGGTTTAACTAGTCTCAATCTACGCGCCCATGTGCTCGCTGTGATTGCTGCCAATATTGAGTTGTGGTATAACTTGAAAATATTTAAAGGTATTTGGAAATTAATTGCTGCCACTCTTGTAATTTGATTCATTACTTTTATGCTTTTGGTTTTTATTGTATCTATATGCTCCGAAAATGTATTTTTGTCGTCCAGCCAAATTCCAAGATACCTTAAGCTTTTTTGTCTTTTTATAGTGTTGTCACATATTTTGACCACTGGGTTGCGGGTCATCATCGGACCGGACTTTCAAATCCAGGAACCGGATGAGTATAAGAACCAAAATATGGACATCATAACATAAAATAGAATATAAATTAGAGGAATAGTAAGATTATTCAAGTAATTATCTTAAACAAATTACATAACTCTGCAAATACAGTCATAAATAATTAGAATATAAAATTAGTTAAAAAAGTTTGAACCTACAACTACTCGACCAACGCGTCATGGAGATCCGGAAACGTGGGTCGTAACCGGAAAACCGGAGTTGTTTCACAAACAAAATGTATAAAGGTGGAAAGGATGAGGAGACAAAGAAATTAAGAATTCTCTCCTTCGGTCTCTCCGCGAAAATAATATAATAATAAAACTAGTGAATCAGATGATGATCTTACATGCTAAAACAAATTTAAATATACGCATATACTTTATTATTGTATTCATACATATTTATATCTATGTAAAAAAATGTACCAACAAAAGAAAAATATTGTTAAACAGACCTGTTATTGAATCTAGAAAACAGGTCAAGTAAATTATTATCAATAATAAAAAAAAGTTTACGTACAGGTGTGTTTGTAGTTTGTCTGATCCATCCCTAGTCAGCTGTTTCCGATTTTCGAAAAGAAATTATTATTTTTTTCGTTCCCCTCTTGCCTTTCCGTATAAGTTCAACATGGTATTGCTGTGAGGGATTTGAAGGAAAGAAACGTATAAATAAAGGCGTTTTTACGTTGTTAGAGTTGTGGTCAGTCGAGGTGAGGTGAGTTATGTTATTCGTGGCAGGAATTTCTAGGTTCTGGAGCGTATCTGGAGCAGCGGTCGGAGGCTGCAATCTGATGTGAAGGTCTCCCAGCTTCTCCGGCTCCCTCGACCAATTACAGACATTATTATTCACTTAAACTTTAGCGCAGTTGACTGTGGGAAAAACTGGCCCATAAACCCGGCATCGCGGGAAGGAGAGTCGAGTCTTCTTGCATCTCACTAACAGGATGAAACCAATTGACGGTAAAGAAAAACGCCACGTTTATCAAGGAGATCGGCAAATAAGGAAATTGGAATTAAAGGCTCGTTCAGAATTCTGCGGCAGCAGTCGTACTGTATTACAGCCTCGAAAATATCGAACTTTCTTAACAACGAACCTTTGGAGATGAATGCTGCAAAAGTCGTGAACATAATACACTAGCTGGGTGCTCGGTGTTGATCGACTTTTTATATTATCAGCCCGGTAAGTAACACGTAATTTGTTAGACACTAACCTCTTGGTAAACGCGTCGTTTTACCTTTTTATGCCTCTACTCTTCCTATGCCGACGAAATGTTCATTTAATCATAACCGGTATCATGACTCACAGAATCGGAACGGGACACTTAATGTTTAACAATATTTGTAAAATTATGGAAAAAGAAAAATCACTTCATAAAAGTATAAAACATTAGTTGATTCGATTACTTATTTAATCTAATATCGATATTACTTAAAGTAACGGATTTAGATATTTAATAAATTTTTAAAAAGAAACAAAATTCTCGTTCTTATGAAAAAGCCATGAACTATATACAAAACAAACACTAAAGGTTTTTAATAAATTTAATGTATAAAAATATTAAAAACCTTTAGTGTTTGTTTTGTATATAGCTCATGGCTTTTTCATAAGAACGTCTTCACGTGAAATAATTTCAATAAACCTAAAACAGAACTGTTATTATCCTTCTAGTACATTCTTATCATTGAAATTTTATTTTCAAATATTCAAAAATTAGATTGATTAAAATGACATACGAAACTAACATTTATTGTAAACAAATCTGTAAAGTAGAGCGATGATGTTGTAAATGAAAATGGTTTTTCCTTTCACGTCTTTTTTTTACGTATTCGTACCTCAAACGCGTTACTTACGACAATATATTCCTGAAGAGAAAATATAAGTTATATTAAGCTGTACCATCCCTTAAAGTTTGCCCCAAATCCGTATAATAAAATGGATATTTTGGTACAGTTCATTAACATTTTTTTAATTTTAGTTTAACTTAAAAACTTGTCAAATACTATGAAATACTAAAACCTTGTGACACATTGGATTACGGCATATTATATCTACCCTACTGTATCAAAATATCCATTCTATCATACCATATAATTCGCAGAATGAATATGAAGATGTCGAATTGAAGATATTAATATTACAGGAGACTGTGGACAAGGTTTCTATACTAAATGTAAATGTTTATAATCGGTACCCAAAAAAGCTTAAATATAATGGGGCAATGCGATTTAATCTAAATAAACTGTGGGATAAAGCCCGAGATTGCTGAATTGTATTTCTGGTTGTCTTGTCTAATACAGGGGTTGCTTTTATTCCATGTGAAATTATCACGGCGAATCTTGGGAAACTATTACACAGTTGACATTTCTTACTTAAAATTAGGTACGAGGACATTTTGAGAAACAACATGGGTCAGGGATAGTAATGATTTCGAGAATTTAAAAATTGTTATCAACAAAATACAACCACTACGAGCTAGAAAAAGAAAATGATCAGTTTGAAAAAAAAAACCATGAGTGCATTTCCGTCCTCTGACGTGCAGAAGCTATTGGGAAACGCCGGCATATTTAATAACTTCAAAGTTTAAGCCATCTAAGTATTAGAAGTGTGGAATTCGCAACGTTGGCACGAGGCTTACGACACAAGTCAGCAAGAACAGTGCATTGGCCTTAATATGTGACCTCCTACAACTATAGTCATAATCCTAATGCAGCTAAACACTAGTAAACGACAACAACACTTTTGTTGGGAAATGCTGGCACATTTAATAACTACAACTCAAATTACAAGATTGCTTAATATACAAAAGTCAAGCTTTGTTTCATTAAACGGCAGATACAGCTTACCGTGATGTTGTTAAGTAATATTACATCGGGAAAATGCATCATAACTCGTTAAGTAATTTAAGAATATGACTTAAAGCAATTTTAGGCTTTAATAATACCCATAATAAATTATTTACTGAAGGCCTTTGTTCCACAGATTCTTACCGTTGCAATACAAATAAATATATAACGCTCAATGTTGTTAAAAATCATCCATTAACTAATTATAATCAAAACTACTGCAGTAGTGTGTATAGAAACATATTGGCTTGTCATTTCATTTACTAATGAATTTAAATTAATTTAATTTCATTACATGTATAATAATGCACAATTAGAACTCAATACTCATTCGATAATTGAAGAATCATTTGCATATCATACCCTTTCAAATTCCCTTCCTATGCTATTATATGAGAGTTGCCACTTAAGTGGACGTCCCTCATGTTGGCCTGTTACCCAAAAAATAGAACAAAATTAAGTAAGGGTATAGAAGTTTAAAGTAATTAAAACAATTGGTATGGCATATATCGTCTTTTATCCTGAAGGAGGAGGATGACGTCTCCGAAAATTTGATGAACTTCCACCAGTCCTGAGTGAAACGCCAAATTTCTCAGGTACGGTAGCACCATGTTTTTCCATTTCCTTTGCATATTTTTGTGGGAATAAAAAGCTACATGAGGGTGACCCTGAAACTGAAACCATTCCCCTTTAATACAATAGGAAGGGAATTGAAAAGGGGAGATGTGGAAGTGAAATTAAGACAGCCAAGGGTCCCCGGGCTATAGTTTAAGAATCCTGCCCGGTAATTCACCTAAAACAGATGCAGAGGAAACCCTAGAAAACCTGAATCAATAATTTATATATATATATATATATAATTGGGGTAACAGGCTGCATGAGGGTGATGCTGAAACAGGCATCTCCCCTTAATAGAATAGGAAGGGAATTGAAAAGGGGGTTGTAGAAGGCACAGAAAGGTAGCCAAGGGTTGACTAGGGTCCCCCTGGTTACCGTTTAAGGGTATTTCACCCTAGAAAACCTGCATCATGTAGGTTATGTACTATTCTTACACCCTTCCGAATATAGGGAGATGGGTTTGCTGTGGGGTCACAGCATTCCCTTCTTCATGTCGCCACCAGTTTTAAGGAGGCAGTTGGCCGACTGATCCAATAGGATCAGCGGACTACTCTTGCCGTATGCCCAAAGTCTTCAACCCCAACATCCTGAAATAGATGAAGGTGCCTCGTCACCTTCAAAAAACCCTGAGGTAGTACGAGGCATCCCCAAAGATTAAGCCCTTCAATCAATCTGGGGAGAAATACCTGGGAGAGAAAGCATCTTGCACATACATAAATATATTATATATACCTTCGAGTGAGATGAAAGAATCAGAGAAGCTTTTGTACGGCGTAGAAATGTAAAGCTGAGAAGTGCCTTCAATACCGTCGCCATCAAGGACTACTTGAAACTGTGGCAGCCGCTCTGGCTTCCAGTGAATGAGAGGGGAGAAAGAGACAAACGTTGGCACATGTAGGAAGCTAATAATTATCGACAATAAACCCTTATTGCGGCGCAAACATTAATATGTGACAACTAGGCAAAAATTTGATTCGAGGGCACAAGGAAGATCTTCAAAGTCAAATCGGCTCCAATTGGTAAAGAACTATATTAATCATCTCGTCAGGAACATAAATAGGGCTAACGTGATTGACGGGGCCTGACAGTATGGGTTCAGAATATTAGTCACTTTTATATTAATCGGCTATTACTACGTTGTTAATTTGGATCCAAATTTTTCGTACTAAGTAACCTACTTTAGTACATGTTCTTGTTTTCCAAATATTATATATATATATTATTTTTTATATATACATTACAGTAGCTTTTGTGCACTCGGTGTTCTCATAAGAATATCTTCATGCGGGAATTAAGTAACCGTTCGTATGCTATACGTCTCTCAGCGCGGTCTTTTATCATGATACCATGAATTTTATGGACCATTTGTCCAAAAAAAGAAACTTCAATCGTCCTGAACTTACAACATCTGCATTAGTGCCAGTAGTGTTGTATTTAAACTCAAACATTCAGCAATAAATATCTTGAGTGCTGGTGCAGGGTTTTGTATGTAGGACGTCGTCAACGTTTTTAAATAAAAATGTTTTATCGCTGCACCACAATCGTGTTTAACAGTTTCTGCGAAACGAGTAACACCGATCACTTTGAGATAACTGCGCGTTGTATCTGTCCAAGTAATGTCGCTAAGCAAAATTTTCTGCCATTTCCAAGCAATTTGTCAGGTTCATCAATTCATATATAATATCAGTTCATAGTTGATCATTGACAAATTTTACAAGGGATATGGATTAATAAATGTATACAGCCATTTAATGAACGTACACTTTGCATACATCCTCAAATTTTAATCTCTTGAAGCTAAGTGTTACATAAAAATACAATATATTATTTAGATTTGAATTAATCGACGTTACATTTGAAAATCCGGCGTCAGTATAGAATGAAAAAATTATATATAAAAATAGGATAGCGTCGTCATCAGTCATACAGTTACTCAATATAATTAGAGTAATTAAACTTTTACCGTGCGTGTACAGGTATTTTGTTCAGTTTCGGTGACCTCACCAGTTTGAGGCGGAATTGGTGAAAGTTCAGTTATTAAAAATTTATTAGATGACCTTACACGTTACATTTCACGCCATATTTCCATGTCATCCCAATTAAAATAAGTACGTTTGAGAATAGTATAAATTCATTTTAGGTCCTATGTTTCCGTTCCTTTGTTGATGGCTGCATTTTTTTGTGTATGAAAATCCATTGTTGGAATGTTAAGACACTAAACAAAAGACAGATGAAGTGTATCTCTTTTCTTCAGTCTCCAGTTTCCATATGTAGAAAAATAAGTGCGTTAAACTTGCAAGAGCTGTAGAGCTACAGATAACGTCGCGTTACGCATGCATAATTTATTTTATTTATGAGCCACGTATTCCAGGGAGAGCACAAAACATATGCAGCACATTGGTTTGTTCGTTAACTGTACTTCACAAGCATTAATTCCAAATGCAAAATTACATATTCGGAGCTTAAAGGTAATAACAAATATATATATTGAGCATTGGAGCCAGTCCACGTCTTATTATAATGCATCATGCAGTGCGATTGCAATTGACGTTGCATTGAGATTTCTCCTGAGGAATCCAATTCATTACGGAATTTAAAAACTCACAAGTAGCAATAGCCAAGCTGATGTTCTGGATAAATTCCGTTCGGTTTCATAATGTGAACTGAAGAATATTACAAATAAGATTTTATTTTAACGGCTACTTTTAATAACGGGTTTATTATCAGACATTTTTATTACTCAAAATGTTTTAGTTTAACAGCTCAACGTTTCTATACACATGTCTTCTACTGAAAGGCCATAAACGTTCGCTCCATCAGTCTGGTTTTGTTTAATTTCTGCGGTAACGAAACACAAATCTCATCAACATGCGAGTCTTTACGCATTATACACAATACGATTCCATTTAACTTTATAAACCAGATAAATAATAAATTGATTTTCTTTAAATTTAGACTTGAGAAAAAAAAGTAGGAATGTATTTTAATTATTGTACTGTTGTTAACCGTTGCTTCTTCCTCACAATATTTAGGACAGGAAAATAATGTTTTTCCGTAATTATAATTATTTTGAAAAAAAGGAATTAGGTAAATTTTGTATCAGAAATATTACATTGGTTTTTTTCCATACACCACTGGAGACAAAATACTGTTGCTTTACTTTTTAATATATATTTTATTGTTAATTTTTGATGACAAAACGTAGGATTGAATTTTAAATATTATACTTTTGTTAATTAATTTCTTCTCCCTAACAAGACCTAGCACAGAAATTTCTCTTTATTAAAACTATTTTGAAAAAAAAGGGTAAATTTTGTATTTGAAATATTACATTACATTGTTTTTTTTCCATACACCACTTAAGACCAAAATAATGTTTTACTTTTTCATATATTTTATTGTTAATTTTTATATTAAACATTGCATTGTTGCATACATATATTGGAATTAGAAGATTTTTATCTGATTTATTAAAGTAAATAAAATCGTATTGTTTAACGAGCCGTATAACAGACTTGTACAATGAATTTTGAGGTTTTTGAATCTAAAGTAGACGTTTAGACCAATAAGTTTGGTCCTTGTCAATAAAATAAATCCCAGATTATTGACAATGACTAAAATGGATGGTTGAAACGTCTTCTTTATATTCAATTTTTTTCTCAAATTTATTATTATACGAGTCGTTAATTCTTCATATGTATTTTATTCACAGATGTTAATCCTAAAATTGTATTGTGTTTAATAATTGTACTTCACAAGCATTAATTCCAAATGCAAAATTACATATTCATTAATTGAAGTTTCCTTACAGAAGAATAATATTCATAGCCAGGCTGAGGCTATTATAACATTTATGACCTGAAGAGGGTAAAAATATGTACAGAAACGTCGTGCAATTATGCTAAAGTTTTATGATTAAATAAAAAATTTCTGTTAACGGTCGTTCAATATATATTGATAGGAAATTGGGTCATTTATTTCACTGAATACGCATGAAATGAGTTGTATATATTTATTTAATCGGAGTGAGGCAATTGAAAGTAACATTCGTTTTGAGTTACTAAATGACTGATCTCTGATTGGTATCAAATTATTTCATTGAACGCAATTTAGAATGTGTTACGTTAAACCGTCGTTTGGCTCGTCTTGTGTGTGTGCTGATTGCGAGGTTCTTGACATGAGCGGAAGCATACGGAATATAGGCATGACTCATCGTGCCAACTCATGACTGAGCGATCCAAAGCCCAAAATCCCTCTGCGTGGTCATTACGTCGATTGCAACACGCCATTGCGACTCTATGTGCGCTGTATTCCTTAATAGATACACCATTTCCAGGTTCGTCGAGTGCTGTGTTTCTGATCGACAAAGACGGCGGCATATGCGAACTACCTGGGTCGTCGGACTCGTCAATCTCGTTACGAGAAGACAAGTATTCAGCAGTTCGGAATGAAACTATGAAACAACCTTACGGAACGAAAAATAAAAATAACGGACATTTATTCATTATAAATGGAGAAAATATCCGGAGAAACTAGCAGATTCACATGAGAACCACGAAAAATCTAATATATATAAAATTTGTGTATATTCCTCTTATCTTTCGTAATTCATTTGTCGTCTGCTATTTTCACAGTAGAGGACTAATGAAATAAAAATTATTACTGCTGCTTCCTCTGAACGCTGTATGTCAAAGTTCGATGACTATTCCGCATAGAATCATGTTAAATAATAGAGCATTCATTTTATATATAATTTTTGTAACGTACACTTTTAGAACGATTTTGATTTAATTCACGTACACGTTTTATAGTAAGACATATTTAACGATCATTAGAAAACATTTTTATTTATCATAAAACGTTTATTTAACAACGCAAGGTTTCTGTACATGTTTGTACAGTCTTCAGGCTGTATGACTGATGAAATTTTTAATTTTAATAAATGATTATTATAGGTCGTTAAATACATCATATGAGTAAAAGTAGACGTTAAATTATAATATTATACACGTTTAATAATAAACTTGTACAGCGTTAATTACGGACTAATAATATTAGAATATTTTCAGAAATCAATTTAGAATAAGTGAAATCTACTGCATTTCGATTCTTAATATTAAAATATAAACGTCATAGTAATTAGATGTGTTTTATGATTACTCGTGTTAAAAAATATTGTTATTTAATAGGGAGAAAATTTTTGTCTTGCCTGTGCTTCCAATCCAAACATGACCAGGTATTTATTCAACCACAGTGTTGACTGGAAACGGGCCAAATAACGACACATATCAAATTATTACGGAACCGCAACATCAATGCTCACCATGTTCCAAACACGACGAAGTTGCGGAAAGTATTCCAGAGTACTCTCACAGGATCATCTGGGTTCAAATTTAATTCTAAGCTCAAGACTGTTTTTCCCTACTATAGTGGACTACATATCACGGTCTCAAATTTACTCCGGCAATGTAATGTTGGTATCACGTATCCTTGGTTTGCTATGTTATGAATGATAAGGACCCTTTGAATTCTGATGACACCCATTTTGTTTTGTGGTGAATAAAATTTAATGGACTACATTGTATGACTACAAAGAAAACAAAATAGTACGTTAAGAAAGATCATCTTTGAGAGGAAGAAGAAATCTATAATTTCTGGATGTCTCCTGTTAGCTGCAGATGAGAATTTTTTTTACATGCTGAAAGGAAAATATTATGAAAGAAACTATTGGCTAAGGAGAGATATGCAGAGAGAATTATTTTGATTGGAGACGAATGAGTAGTAATTTGGGGCAAAAATTGTTTATTCTTAAACTTAAGTACAATTTCGTTCAATATATTGTTGCATGGAATGTAAACTTCATTCATTTGTGAAATTATCAAATTATTTGATTTCTAGTAAAACTATGATTTTGAGCCCTGAAAGAAAGAGTAGAATTTTTCACGTGACGCATTATGACGTCTTCAACGTTTTTCTTCTCATAACAACGAGACGGGCATATTGAAAGTTAAAGTAATTTTGAATTAGGGGTAGGATTGTTACAGGAAAGACTGCAATATTATTTACATAGGACACACGAAGCATAGGAGCATACGGCTAATTACTTATTACCAACTGAAAATCATTCAGTTACAACTAAACATTTTCATTTCTTCAATTACAAATATAATAAGATTATGCCAGTATACTTGATGTTGAATGTAACTATTACTCTTGACTCCAGTAAATTATTAATATTGTCACGTTTCTGAAGGATCGTGAGATACAGTAACACACACACAAACACCTAGGGGTTATAGACGTGTATTTAACAGGAAGTAATGTACCGCGGAAGACTGCCTCTACCATAATGTCCAGTACAATGTATAAATTCACGGAAGATTCCAGAAACAGAACATCCTCGAAACAGAAAATACTAGAAATGAAAGGTAAACAAAGTAAATAAAAAATGGTTGTGTTGCGTGGGACTCGAACCCGGCCGTGAAATATGGCAAAATCAAAAACAGTAAGCGAAACTGACCCAGTAAAATCTATGATCTCCTTCTGGGCACTTGACTTCTTGGACTGTATTTATAAAGACTTGCTCCCGCTCATCCGGATTCATTTTATGTTACAACTTAAGGTCTACTGATTGGTAGAATAAACGTTATACTTTTAACTTATCTTGTCCACAGAGTCTTTAATTTTTTTTAACTGTGTTTGTAAACTTCAATTCTGTTACAGTTCTTAAGTGAGAACCTGAAAATAATTACAGACGCACGCTCAGTGTGGCCGAAACTAAAAAATTCAAAATTTTCGGTATTAACATGTTTTCATAAAAATTATATTATACACTTCCAAGTGATAACGGAACTTTGGAGACGTGGTAAACATTATAATTAATGGTGTACAAGAATTTTATCTCCAACAATATTTTTATTCTCAGGAAGTTAATTTTCTTGGCTACGTGGACTGTTATTTGAGATTTAAGAAATATTAAACGCGGCGTGAAATCACGTTTGACGCTGATACCTGGACTTATTTTACACTGTATGGAGATTTTTCTGTTTCCTCTGAGACGGGTTTGTTCCTCCTAACGAGACGTTTGAGTAGGTAAAAATAGATACCAATGAGAATTTCAAGAAAGGATTTCGTTTAGTCAGACAGGACAGGACGTCTTGTTTTGTGGAGATTATTCACGAAGCAATAAAAAGTACTAAGACTCAAGGGATGATTGGTATTAGTAAATCACGTGGAATCTTTCTTGAAACTACGAAATATCAGATGGAGGCTACAGAAAGACATAAGGCATTAGAAGGAGGAGACGCCTTGCATGGTATTAGGCTCCGAGAGTCACGCCCTGGTGAGACTATAATTCCTTATTGTCACTCGCGTCCTGGTCTTTGTATACACAATAAGTAAAAAGAACGAGTAGCAGCACATTACGACGATCGAGGTGGACAGAAAACTCTCACAAAGTTTCTAACACAATATGACACAAATCAATTCAATAAGTTGGATTGGAAACGTGAAAATACTTATAGTATTAAAATTAGCGACTGGCACGACATAAGAGTCCAACTGTCCTGAAGAAGGAGGCTCGGGTACCTGAAAATTTGACACCTTCCTTGCATGGCGACCCTTACTGCCGAATTGAGGTACACGAAGACGATAAGCACACGCTCTACAGAATCCTAGGGTAACTTAGTGGCAAAGTAAGATATAAATAAAGCGAAAAGCATTTGAACGTTCACGAATCGATGGAAACAGTTTTGCTATAAATGAAGCACCCCAACCGCTTTTCACGTGTATGACATCACGAAAGCCACAGACCGCCGTTTCAGATTGTCCGCAATCACTTGAGAAAGATCGTCAGGGAACGTCCAAGTGGAATGGAGCCTGTATCAAGTTCCCTGGGGCACTGGTACGGACAACAAAATCGCATTCAACACAGAAAGACTTTTTTTCAATCATTAAAACGTTCTTTGTATTAAAAGAATTTACTTGAAAGTTTGGGATGTGTAACTGGAAATTCAGAAAAGCCTTGTACGATATCACTGAGTGGATTCAGGAGGCTCGTGGCCAAGTGATGTACGAGACGATCTAAGAAATCGATGAACGAACAAGGTCATAAATCGTGTAGGGTGGAATCGACGTCTATTATAAATGAAATCTCCAGGGCACAGCAGCTGACCGGAACTGGTGGAACGAATACGTGCAGATTTAATATCGCATTTTTACCTCGATATGATTACCTACAGGACTCCAAGATATCCACTGGAACATAACCCACAAAATAATCAATACCTCCTCGCAATTGCTTTAGCCATATATGATGGGAAAGTTTTATGAAGAATACACAGCTGAATGTTACGGTCAACAGATTCGAACAGCAGACGGCGTTCCTTCAGGGCAGTGGACAACATATTCAACATTTCATCCAGCAAGAAATTCACGTCTTTTTGAAGTATTTTCTGGAGAGTGCTGTGGATGTGTGTGGAAAGACCACTTCGGTTCTACAGTATTACTAAGCAGATAATTTCCTTCACTGCTCGTTTTTTCTCTTCCAGTAGGTCCTAATATTAATGATGTACCCTATTAAATATTATTATTTCGTAATATTTACGTGCCAGTTCAACTACTAGTTTCACTTCGCTTCCTTGAGTCTTTTCCTATACATTGCTTTCAAGTTTAATCTAAACATATTTCCCACTTCCTTCTGAGTACTTTCGCAGGTGGGTTAATCCAATTCATTATTGTTCCTTTAAAGGAATGCAAATTTGCCTATATCTGTTCTTCGATTTTTAGTTTTGATTTTATGGTTCCTAATAGCAAAGGATTTTTAATTTTATAGATTTAGGAGATATGTAAATTTCCTAGTCTTGCCCAACACGGCTTGTTTCAGTCTTTTTGTTAATATTTGATTTTGTCTACACACTTTGGTTACATGGGGAGGGGGAATTTGTATCTGGGAAATGGATTTTTATACTTGCAACGCGCACAAGCACTATGAAAAGTGTCGCGTTGTCTCTTCCTTATGTACGTGTGATTGTATAATTTTCTTGTTCTCAGGGGGTGGGGGAGGGAAGACATAGTAAATTGTAAAGTAACGTTATCTTCCGTAGAAGTGGATCAGCTGTATGATACGAGTGACAGAGGAAACAATAGTCCGAGGTCGGGCGCCGCGAGCAGTGTCCCGAATTGCGGGTCTGGTCCCGTTACGAGGCCCCGAATATTACCAGTCATAGTGGAATAATTTGCGAGGTGTGCGCAGCAGCGCAGGAAAAGCCGACAAAATCCGCCCTTAATGAAGAGGGACGGGAACGGGAACGGGACGGACCCCTGGGGCGCGGCGGGGTAAGGGTCAAGTGCGGGCCACGCTCCATGGCAAGGGGGGGGGGGAGGATTCGGCACCTCGCTACCTGTCAAAATAAAGCCAATCCCACAAAAGGAGCGTTTTGCTACCTATTATGCCTTCCACAAATACGGGAAATCCCGTACCCCATTGTCCGGCTATAATATATTCCACTCACATTACTAAAAAAAAGGTAAAGAATTATTGGGGTGAGATTCTCTTTTTAGCGAGAGTGCAACTCCATTTAGAAAACCGTGCTGAATACCGGTAGCCGTGGGCTCGAGTTCGAGACTGACCTGTCCCGGGAGGGAAACCTCGCATTGTGCCTCTTGTCACGAACCCAATTTTATGGAACCGCTTTTCATTCTTCGCTTAGGATTCCCCGCTGGGCGAGATATAAATATATATATTTTTTGCAAACGCTTCTTATTTTTACGTAAGCGACTCGCGCCGAAAAAAAACTACTTATAGTATTCTGTTATTAAAATTCTGTGAGGAGGGGAAATGAGGTAGCGAAAGAAATATAGACCGTAATTTATCGCTTGTCAGATACAATGTGGAAGGCGATCATAAATAATTCCTACGTAAAACAACGTTTACGATAAAATACTGCTCAACCTTTCCGACGAGGGAAATTCTTCAATAAGCAGGGAAGACGTTGACAATTGGAATATTGGCTCATTTCAATTACAACGAATCTACGGACATGGCAAAATTTTTCCCTTCGAGGAACGAGATGTGGGTTATAATTTTGGAATTCACACTTAGCAACCCAGGCTTCTCGTATAGGCGGGTTCGTCGTTAGTATAACATAAATTTATGTCCAAAATACTCGTAAACCTCTGAACGTTGGGGCAGTTATTACCAACGTAATTTGGGTTCGTATTGGTTCCCCCAAATAACGAACGGGAATCTATTCCAACAATCTCAGCTTTTATTAACAACAGAAATATATAATTATACAGAGAACCTTTTTATAGAAGTATATCCGTCTAAACTTTACCAGTACCATTACATGAATAATTCATCCTACTTCAGATTCGCTTATCGCTGAAATATCGTAATAAATATTTACTATATATGTCGTTAATTGTTTTGTAATAGATTTTTAATTTAGAGAAAGACTACTGATTTGCGTAGTAATAGACCTATAATTACTACCGATTTCATTTGATTTTGATTCCTTTACTGAGGAAATAGGACAATACAAAGCACTAACATACACAGCTAATAAAATAAATCAGTGAATAATACGGAACTAGGAAAATAACTCTTACAATACAAATAAGAACAATATCAGAAAACATAATAATAAATATCAATTAAATTAATAATTAAAAATTATGTAAAATAGCCTACTTGAAAACAACAAAAATATGTAAAATAAAAGATTAAATATATTCATGGTTAGGTTCGTTATTTAACATACATTATTATTATTTTAAGAATAAGAAATTCAGACGGATAAATAAATACTTATTAAAGTATTAAGTATAACAGTTCTCACTCAATTTGTCACTGCTACACTTTCATCGAGTCATAAATTGTGTGAAATATGGAAAATAATTAAATAAAAACATTTAAACGTTCTATGTGCTGGGCCTGATATACAATACAATGATCTATGCCATGTAAGCAACTAATAGTTAATTATTTTTAATCGCGATTATATTATAATGTTGTGGCATTTTTAACAAAGATAATATCCAGTCATTTTTATAAATAAGTAATATGTTATTGTTATTTTTTTTGTTAATGTTAAATAGGAATTCTACGTTAATGTTATAAAATAGTAATGAATATTGGTAATGTCTTGTTCAGAGAATTAATTATATAAGCTATATCCCCACTTTAAGAGTCACTTTATTGCGTTATGAGGAAAGAACCGGCCAACACTGGAAAAATCTCTCTTCCGGAAACTAAATGGTGAAAGCCCACTTTGCCATCGCGTTTAAAACTCTAACAAGTTAAAAAGTTTTTGCACGTTTGAGTAACTACGCCAATAGTGAAAAAACTGACATTCTCCAGCCAGTTCATGCATGTTTTTAAAATAATGTTAAGTAATTTTATTTGATTACGTTTATTAACGCAATTGGATAGAAATTGTGAAATAAACTAATTACTGCTCAGTAATTATTTTAGTTCTGTCAGATATACGTTAATTCGTTTTCATACATTTCCCATTTTAGAGATTGTCTGGTCCAAAAATGTTAAGTGTTATTTACGTAATAACGAAAAATATACCCGATTCCATTAATAAGGCATTTTGACATTTTTAGCAAATGAGATTTTTCGATAATATTTTGTTAATTAAAGTGTTTGTAGATGTACTATATGAGCCAGCACAATCAAACATTACGATTTTAGAAATCTCTTAGTACAGTAGATCTGTATTTGAGATCTACTTTCTATTCTCATGCTGATTAGAAATAAAATGTATCCTTGTAGCAAACTACGAACAGAAAGTTTATAAATTCCCCTCGATACCATGACGTATTCATTTATGAGATAGGAATTTTAAATTACAGTTTTAGACACTATTCAATTCTTTTCCGGGTGAGTTATTAGAATTTCCGATTTATAAACGCAAACTATCAAGGGCATGTAGAAATACAAAGGCAGGGCTAAGAATTTTCGCTCCTTTAATGATTTCACACTTCCTTGTCTTCTAGGTGCAGAAAAAAGAATCGTGCAGTTTGAAACTTTTTCTATTCTTCTAAAGGTCCTTCGTCGTGTACTCGATCCAAATATTGGACATAGATTGAAAGTCGTTTCCTACCGATCCTGTCACTCAAGGCACTTCTGTGTCTTAATATTATCAAACAGTTTGTGGTTTCTTATTAATTACTCTAATCCTCGCCCAAGAACAGTGATTAATAGATAAGTAAATAGCCAGAGAAAGCGATAAAAATTAACAATTACGTAATGAGGTAGCCAATAAACACACAAAATTAGATGACACATACCTGTACATCGCGTGGGTTGTTCCAAGCGTCTTACTATTTTCAACACCTGAAACAAGAAAAATGGTCATCAGAAACGTGGTGTCGCATATTTTGCCACCTAAATCTGTCTGCTACTTCACTTCCTATTTAGCTATTTTAATATAAATATTTTTTTCCAAAGAGATTAATTCTTCAATGTTTTCGTCCTAATCCGGGCTCTCCTCAGACGACTGACAGATTTACTGAAGTAATATTAAAAAGTGCGGTTTAATTGAAGCTGGTCATTCGCTGTTGGTTTTTCTGTTTCACTTTATTTTGACACGGATTATTTATGTGGTGATTCAGATGTTTATTTACTCCACTTATCCTTGAAGGAACCGAAAAAAACTCTATGCTCCAACAAGTTGAGTATCTTCGTATTAGCTTATTTTCTAGCGTTTCTTTAACCAATAAGTAAGTTGTATTGTATTTGCTAATAATCTACAATTGGGCGCAAGCCCGGTGGCAGATACATAATTAAATATACATAATTATAAACTAAAGAAAGATACACATGTTCTGTGGATGCCCTGAAAGAGAAAAGAGAAACACTTCACTTCACTTTAGTTTTTTATATTCGGAAACACATTTATATTAAAAAATATCCACTTCACTTCACACGTTTTTTCAGATTTGACCTAAATTTATTTTCTTGAAGAGGATTTCCTCCAAACACCCCCACAGGTAAATTATTCCAATCGTTGATAGTCCTATTTAGGAATGAGAATTTGCCAACATCTGTTTTTTGTTTTCTATATTTCACTTTGAATTGGTGATCCCATCTACCTATATAACTGGGCTTTTGCATTTTGTAGCTAATTCCAATCCATGGTTTTTGCCCCGTATAAGCTTTGAATAGCAAATGCAGTCTTGGTTTCTCCCTCCTTTCTGACAATACCTCCCAACCTAGCTGTTTTACTTTTTCCTTCCTGTGACCTGGCCCTACTTGCAGTTTCAGTATTAAAAAATATTCTTCCCTGTCAAGAAGATATATTTGTGGACCATCAACACACACTTTAATAACTAAAGATTTTTTTTAACAACATAGCGTTTCGGTACAGTTTTTGTACGGTCTGAAAGAAACGTTTGTCTTAATATTGTAAACGTTTTCTTGGTCTGGTTATTAATATTAATTATTACCATAGAAACATAAAAAGTGTGATGAAACTTCATTTTAGTCAGGCTGCAACCAGAAGATGGTTCGATGTGAACAGAAATGTTGAGCTGTAAATGGAAAACTAATTGATTGATAATTATATAAAATGTCTGTTCATGTTCGTTAAATATGTTTTACTATTAAAGGCAGGCGTCGAAAAACTATTTTTCCGTGTATTATTTGGGTTCCTGTGTTTTTAGTACGTTCTTTTCTGGTCCATACGCAGTTTCTTCTGTCTTTATGTGATACCAACCTGAAGCTTGTGCAGGAGATGAGTGATTTGAAATACTTCTAGCAGCCCGATTGTTGTAGGTCGAGTGAAATACAACTGGACGTAGCATCGGTATTCGCTGAGTTATGATGAACAGAATGAGGTGGTGTGATTTGCCTCTGTATTTGCAGCGGTGACGTAAGACGAGGATAGTCCTGCTGGATCAGTACGACCTGAAGTCGAGTGGAGTGGTGTGTGGACGGTCACGGTGTCCTTCTTTTCGATTTCTGACGACGGTGACAGGTCTGTTTGTGTCGCTGGACGCGTGGAAGGGAAACATGACGCACATTCGTTAACCGGAACTGGTGAGTGCGAGCCGACTGGTAAAACGGAAAGACGTTCAACGAATAATAGGAGTTTTTAAATGTGTTTGTGTTGAGATAAACATATTGACGCGACTTGTCACAGGCTCCCCGCCGAGACAGCGGCTGTTAAAACAGCAGACAATCAAGATTAAGCCAGCAGCAGGCTTTTAGTAGTGACATCTGCTCGTCTCAAAATAACTGCTATATTATCCCGGACTCGGAAGGCATATTGTCAAACAAGCAACGTTTCGGTAACGCACTAATGCAGTCCGCTCTAAATCAGACTCACTAATTAACCTCCGCTAATCAGGCTGCTCGCTCTCTTCGGCGCTTTCCCGGTGATCAGCACGACTACACAAATAATTTCTCAGAGTAAAACCGTGACTACACATTTATCAGGCAGCGAAACTGCCCCCAGCTGTATGACACACTAATGTTTCTCGAGCTGGACCAACTTGTCCGACTGACGATGCTCTACATGCTCCATCCTCAATACGAACAATCTTCTTACTGTAAGAATTTTTTTTAACTTATCAGTCCCATATTTCGGTACTTATACGTACCTACGTTAGACAGTGAAGTAAGCGCATCCATATCAGCGAGTTTCTTGATCTGTAACCGTGGGAATTTCGTTCTCTTCATGATAACAAAATTGCTAACGTTAGGTCGTATGATAGTATTTCAGATTTCATACATATCGTTACAAAAAAATACCCAAAATTCACAGCAACTACGTTTCGACCTCTCCTCTGACCACTTCAAGTATAAAAATTAGAATCCACAATTTTTAGAAAAAATACTATATGTATTTGTAAAATATTTTGATGGATAACAAATGAAAATGTTACAATTTTATATACAATCCTTTCGGTAATTAACAATTTTGATATGAGTAAAATGAAACTCTAAAAAGTCAACAACGTTAAATTATATTACAACAGTATATGACAAAAAATGTATGAATTATTATTTTTACAGATTATCAACCTTTTTCTTAGTGAGTTTATACACGTAATCCAACACTAACATGTAAAATCTTAAAGAAGAAATACGGTGTTTTCGGCCACACTTTACTGTAGTTAGGACCTTACCTATAAATTTTACACATCCAAAATTGTTAGTGAATTAAAGGATTGTATACAAAATTGTAATAAAATTAATATATTCTGCATTTCTTACCAAAAAAATGTTAAATACTCTCAAAATTGTAGATTAAAATTGTTATTCCTGAAGAGGTCCGAGGAGAATATTTTTTGTAATACTCAAGGCCATTTATTTATTCATATTTTTATAATAAAATCCAAAGTTTCTCTTTAGGATTGAAGTTTATATACGTCCCAAATGAAGCGTCAACGAAACGATATATTTCTAAATTAATGGAAAAGTGTTACTAATATTTCACCAAGTGAAAACTTCATTGCAGTAAAAAATAATTAATTCAGGGTTGACGGAAAAAATGTGCACCGGATTGGAATCCAATTTGGTAGGTGATATGTTTATGACGTAAATGAAGATTGTAGGCTATAGTGTGTGAAATTGATCATAGGTAGAATGATTAATTCAAGAACAGCCGAAAGGCTTTCAGTCGAAGGTCAGCACTAAAAGGCTATAAACGTACGAATCAGAGGTCCTGGGTGCGATCCCCGGTCCGGTTGAAATTTTTCCACCCTAAGCTTCGATTGAAATAATTAATTTATGCGTTGAACTGATTTCAGAAGAGGAATTTGGCAAAGTATAGACTGGCTCATGGAGAATGTTATTGTAAAATACCGCAA
The DNA here is from genome assembly GCA_034510155.1 of Eucriotettix oculatus. Classification (NCBI taxonomy): domain Eukaryota; kingdom Metazoa; phylum Arthropoda; class Insecta; order Orthoptera; family Tetrigidae; genus Eucriotettix; species Eucriotettix oculatus. The sequence continues at coordinate 23,590,442 of CM067380.1, read as the reverse complement.
CAGAAGACTAGTTTGTGCAATATTCTGACTGCACTGATGAATCGGAGAAGAGAAGGTCAAGTCGGAAGCTCAAATAAAACTATGCATTATTTTATAGTTGTACTCGGGATTTAATTAACCTTAGATATGCAATTAGAAATAAGTTCTTCCAAATCATAAAAAGGATGAAAAATTAAGATAATAGTAAATTATAGCTTACTTTAACGTCTGTTTTCAATTATAACCGATCATTGACAGATTTTCTTTTACAATTAATTTTTAATTAATCATAAAATCGTCTTTTTTGACAACACAACGGTTCTGTATACATGTGCTCTGTTTTATCAGTCTGGATACGAATATTACTTTGTTTTGTAAACGTTTACATCATGAGAATCATTTTTAAAAGATTAAAAATGTTCAGAAACGTTGTGTGTTAAGTAAAATAATTAACGATTCATAATTTTTTTTTGTTGGTAAAAATGTCTGTTAATGGGAGTCTAAGGGTCCTATCTCGCCAATCTTGAAATAGGTACTTCTTATTACGGAAACCGTCATAGGTACAGCACGGAAATTTTCACAAATTATTTTTAACCTTTCGGCACGTGTGTGGAATCATAACAAATATTAGTTTTGAATAGAAATTTTAAAAGTTCCCATAAAAACAGATACGGATGAATAAATATATTATTAAAATTTTGACTATAATAAATAATCTATTGTGTTCCCACGTGCATACCAAACGGTTGAAAAGAAGTTGTGATAATTTCAGTGGTAGATCTATATCTATAATGATCTTAGAGAAAAGGGTACCGAAAAATCACTATTTTAATATTGCTAACATAGGACCTTTTAGATTCGTTAATTGTGTCATGGAAATAGTAAACGGTAGAGGAGTACTGGTGTAATAAAGGTTTGATTCTATAGCGACCAGGTCCCTGCATTTGAAAATGATTCGTGTGAAAGTTCGAAGCGTTAATGTTAAAATACGGCCACGTTAGCATCAGTTTCAATTATGAACTCTGTAAACGAAGGGTTTTAGAGGATTGTGGCCCCATAATTCCTGGGAGTAATCCAATTTCTGGAACACGCCCTGTTAAAACTATTATTAAAGTAGCGTCGACTGCAGCCAAACCGGAATACGCAACGCCGGTACGCTATCAGATGCCATAAATAACGCTATCGGGTGCCCACGGCACTCGACGATACCTTCCCGCAAATGGGTCCGGATATTTGGGAATTCGCCTCGCGTCGGAAATAACCGCGGGCCGCCGCAATTCTCCTTACAAATTTTTGTCAAACCGGCGACTAATTATGAGCAGAGCGCGAGCGCGAGCGCGACAGACGGCGGCCGTTTTTGCCCACATATGACAAGCTCGGCTTCCAGGAAAGGAGAAAAGTGGACGCGAGACCACTTTTGGGGGATTGATACCTGAGAACGCGTGGGAAGCGCGGCTTTTCAGTCCGGAGGCCCTCGTTTATTGGAAAGCACCGCGTAACGGTGGACGCGCCGTGCCAACACGGATTATATCACGTCCTCGTCCACGTCCAGTCGCACGGGCATTTCTGCCAGCCATTTAAGTCGCCAGTCGCTAGTCGCTAGTCGCTTCCGGCCTCCGTCTAGCTTTCGTAGCAACGTGAGTGTTTTCTCAATATTACACCTACGCGTAATATCCCCCAGGAGTTGGTATTAGAAAGCTCACTTGGGAAGGGGGGCAGCCTTAACAAAAGGAGGATGGTGGAGGAGGGGAAGGGGGGGGCGGGCAGCAGAAGCGCTTTCCGGAATTATTTCGCCGGGACCGAGTGTGTGTGACCCCGAAACTGCGAACTGTGGCAGCCACGCATTCCGTTACCTAGATTATACCTTTGTTTTGAGACCATCTCGCGGCTCCACAGGTGATAATGAGCGAGTCTGAATATTCCCAATTTGAACTTCCGCGCAAGGAGGCGTCTGGTTTTATTTGCTTGCCCCCCTCCCCCTCTCCAGAGTACAAGGTGGCCAATTGCCCCCCCCCCCCGGCCCCCCTCAGCAGACCGCCTCTTAGGCACGGCCCGGCGCGGCCATCGTGTCGTTTTATTTCACTCAGCACCGTTGTACGCTCCATTCACAGCGTCACCTCAATATTCATTAAATGCAAAATAGCCTCGCACCTAACACGCAAAACATTCTTCGAACCAGGAAACGTTCCTGTTTACTACTTTCGCAGGTGAACACGTACAGAATCCAGTCGATGGATATGTCTGCGACCCAAAGGTCCACTTCAATTCAAATTATAAAAACTATAGCAATGTGCGTGCATGTTGCGTGCGTTTGTGTGTGGAGAGAGAAGATTGGAAAGCGCTCGAGGTCACCACATAGGTTCTTGCTACGTCATGCCTTGATATATTACTTACGAGCTATTCAGACCGAACATAATTATATTCCAAAGAATATTTATCGCGACTGTTGACACAGTTTTGAAATTTTACCACCTCCCGGCGCGGCGGCTCGCTGTATTTATGCAGGACCACTTGGAAACTTTTAGCAGCAATTTAGTTACCTTTCGTCCAATTACCGCCGTTTTTAGGAAGGAAAAAATTCTGAAGCTCTTACGTACTGTTTCAATTTTTTATCGACGGCGATAAAAATTAAAGTAACTAAATTTCCTCACAAGTGTAATCATTAAGGGACATTTCGAAGCTAATAGCCTTGAACTGTAAACGTAGCTGTTAGATAACCACTTAATAGCCGAATTCCATATGTGAATAAACAACTGAAGTTTTCATAAATTTATTCATTTCATTGTTACATGCGTATGTTGCAGATAATTAAAATGAAATATTCAATGTACTGTTTTGTTCTCTTTTATTGATCATTAAAAACCCATTACCAGGCTACAGACAATTATTTTTTATTTTTACGATAGCTTTAAAAATTATTCTTTATGAAAGAAGTTCTTTTGTATTATATCTGAGTGCCGATAAAAAGTTGATAACCAAACAGTATTGTGAACTCAGAAATTAAAACTGCGTTAAAACTAAATGATCTAATTGCTTTTTATATACATATGAATCATTCCCAAACGTTTGCAATTGTTTGAATGGACGTGGAGAAGAGCATTTGCTTTTCGCACTTGCTATGGACGATTCTAGAGAGAACTCCATTCAAATGAAACTACAGATCTATATTTACATTGCTTTAAAGGTATCAATAAAATAATTAAATTTGTTTTGAGGCTGGTTATTGGTTTAGTTACTGATGCTCCTCTTCCGTACCGTAATGAGTTGAAATTATAGACTAACGGGAGTGACATTATTAATCTGATGGAACCGGGAAGATTAATATTTGAGGCTAATATAGGTTATTTTCACAGGTTTTAAAAATTCTACCCCCCCTGATAGTCATGTTTCACCCCCGACTGTGTTTGTCCCAAGGGACGTGTGTAGCAATTTTTGTTGAAATTGCTTCACGCGATTATTTTTTTTGCGGAACATATTTCGCACGTATATACAAACTCATCAAATTTTATTTGTGAGCTGATTGTGCCTTTAATAATATAATTAAATGTTGTATAAGGCTAATATGAAAGATAGTAAGCAAGTATGTAATAGCGGTGATAAGAAACGTTTCAAATCGACAGGGGATGTGAATTTCATCCCTTATGAGAACCAATCACAATCAACAGTATCGTCTAATGCCAATACTTTTCTTATTGGACTTGAAACTTATTCAATAAGAATATATCTTCTAGCAGCAGTAAGTTAATAAAGCTGGTTTTATTGCATTTCTTTTCTAACGAAATAAAGTATGGATGAATATTAAATAACATCTGAATCGACGTAGTAGATGAATAAATCAGTAACACCTCTCTTAATAACTCAGAGGGAAAGTGTTACTTCTTCACAAATTTATATTATTTACTTGTTCGACTACATTTCTGTGTTGCATGTTGGCTCGCTTTTAAATCTAACTTGAAATCCTTAAAGAAACAGTACTGAATTAATAAGAAATAAATATATTTTCGGAGATAAGCTTTTTTACGTTAGGGACAAAACCTGGCCTGTAGTATACGACAGTAAATTTCCACCTCGTTCGGCGGAAATGGATAGCAAATTTATTGGACATAAATGGCAGAATAATTTAAGGAATGGCAACGGTGCAAGTTAGCGGTTCGTTGGTCTCACGGGCAACGGAAGGCTTCGGACATTAATTTCTGGAATAACCGACCAACTTCTTCACCGCATTACGCGTAATTCCAGCTTCATTTATTTTTTACAGTTCGACTTGATTATGTGCGAATACTTATGAAACGCAGCCGTACCAGGTATATTGAAGAAAATTTGCAGCCCAAGTACTAAAACCAAAAGTCACTAATTATTTCCCCACGAAGAGAGAAATTGTAGGTCACGCACATGAAGATTTCTCAAATGCATTGAAACAGAGTACGCATGTCATTATCTATTTGTATTAAACATTTGGACTGCGTGTAGTAGATGCCAAGTAGTATGATTGCGTATGACTTCGACTCAGATTCACATTCATGCAACTCCTGAATCAATGAATGGCGTCTTGAGTCTCGAAAGTAATGTACACGAACAACTGAATGGCCTATTTTTAGGCTTTTTATTGGATGAAAGTTTGTACATGCAATGTCATCGTAAATCACAAGGTGCTACCGACATGACTTTCTATTCCACGTCTGTGAAAATTACTGGGGAGTTTTGACCATTGTGCCTGAGATGTAATGCAAACTCACAAAACAATTCAAGGAATGGAGGAGGAAATATTAAAATATCTGATATTAATATTTATCTGAGATATAACAGAAGAAATAAATAAAATTGCCAGCCACTCAAAAAAGTTTATCTTCGTTAAGTTTGCGGGCTTGTATCTGGCTCTCTCAAGGTACCGGGTGTGTATTTAACTCTCTAAGGGTATCGGAATTTTGTGATTGAATAATTATACCAGTTAAAATGAAGCCAACATTACATCGACATGTATTGGGTATAAATCTTTCAAAAAAGTGCCGCCCTCGATGTTCGTTGAATAATGTGTTGATCAAGAGATTAGTGTAGAATTTAATAGTGTACCAGGCAAATGAAAATAAAAACCGGGCACCAAGCTACCAAATAAATATATGTATATATGGCTAAACCGTTAGAAACAATTTTATTTTAACTTTATAAATCAATTAACGTCTGATATCAAAAATGAAAATAAAATAATTTCGGACCGGATTTTTCAGACTGTTCTTATATATAAATAAATAAAAACTGTCTGAAAAAAATCAGTCGGAAATTATTTTATTTTTATTTTTACTTTAGTTTCAACATTAATGAAGAAATTTTATATAATAATATTAAATATTCAGATTTCACCTTTTTTACAACCATTGTTCACCTATTGATTAGGATTTTTTTGTCAATTATTTATCCTTCTCTGATTGTTTGTCCATTATATTTACTTCTTGAAGGAAATGCTTCCATTTATAAAGAGTACCTGTAGATTTGTATTCGAAGAATTTGGCATCAGGAGGAACAATGTATATGTTGACTTATATATATACATTTTAATGTTTGAGGGTGTGTCTTCTATAGACTCCAAAACTACTACGCCATTTTCTCTGAAAATTCGACATTCTGATCCTATAATCGCTGCGGGTGTTTGGACAGTCGTTTGAATTAGATCCGATAGGTGGCACTGTTGTTTTGATAATTTTATTTAGATTTTGCTCCAAAGTGTGCTGGGAAATTGGTTCAATGTAATACAATGGGATTTGCTTGTGTCACAAACGCAATCACAAAAAAAAAAACATTGTGTATCCAAGAGGGTTGCAATGAACTTATACTCCAATAGTAGAATAATATCAATTTATGTTATACCAAAGAAAATATACATAATCTATATTTTAACAGTGAAGATATCTAATTTTAAATAAATGCAATAATTGATGTCAAAATTTTGATTGTATTCATTTAATGTCGGCCTATATAATTCAAATCAAGGGAAGCATTCTCTGGGTATTACCGGGTTCCGTATATAAATATATGAGTGTTTATAGTTTCTTATAAGAATAAATTGATTCTGAATCCTTAGAGATATCTCCGTGAACATTGCAGTATGTTCCCACCCATCGTTTTGAATGAACAGTTTGGTGATGACGAACTAATTTCAATCTTCGCTGGAGTTACGTAGTTTCCCATATCGTTATTTCGATTCCTCTGGTGTCGGTAAAAAGTTTGACAGTCCAGAAAGGTTAACGTTAGTTGTTCAGCGAGCAGTTTTATGGCCCAAGCTATTACTAGTCACGGGGAGTCCCAAAACGACAAAATTTTGCCGCTCTGAAGTGTAAACATGGAAGTGGCGCTTTATTGCCAACATCCTGCAAGCGGGAGACCTGGATCAAATTTTACTTTCTTGTTTCCATTATAAAAGTAAGACCCGAGAGGCTATCAGGCTGGTCCAATTATGAAAGACCCGGCCGTTAACTAATGTGCCAGAAACACAGGGGTCATTACAAACACAAGTAAGTTAAGCTTTATGACTTTAGCGGTACGCCGCTTTCTTTCAACAATTAACACACTAAGGAGCAAATTAAAAATAAATAAAGGCGGAAGCAACATGGCATTAGGTTACGAGAGAAGATGTGGTGACAGCGACAGTGACAGGGATACGATCCCCACACAAGACGCTTAAACTTGCATATTTGCAGAATCAGCTCTTTTATTATACTTCCACAAGTAACGTGGCTATAAAATTAGTGTGACGTAGCGTGGGTCACTGATATATCTGAATGGCGGAAATTGCGAAGTAGTTTTTAGCGATCCGCGACGCCGTAAGCAGCTGTTTATAGAACTCTGTCTTCCCAGCATGAAGCGTTTCAAATGGCGCCATGATATGGACGAACCAACTCAATATCACCAAACACCGTACATAATGAAGCGGGGAAATGTGAGGCACTCGTAATGTGGTGTCCGAGGTTCGGTTCATCACGACTTTGATAATCCGTAAAAATTCACAGTATTCGAATTAAATATCGGGACAGGGTCTGAATTTTTTTTGATGTACGTCTCATAAAAAACTCTTACTTTGTATAGGAAACTGTTTTTCCCAACTAAAGATCAGTTACATACAAAATTACACTGTTAATGTCATTTTTAAGCTTATCAATAAACACTCAAATTCACACGAAAGGATGGTATGAATATTTTGGTGATTTGATATAATGATATATTTGATTTTTGAGGTGATGATAATTTTATAAAATCATTACTGTCGTGGGAAAACACGGCTACCACACATAACTAATCGCCGGAGTTACGTATTTTCCCATATCGTTATTTAGATTCCTCTGGTGTCGGTAAAAAGTTTGACAGTCCAGAAAGGAGATTGGTGGAAATTTTTAAATATGCAAAATCAGCCGATATTTCCGTCGAATAAACACTTTTCGGGGTCAATTACTTTTAGGGTGTTTCCCGCGACACTATTTGTATCCGTCATACCCAAATGACATACAGAACTTACTACAGTATACAGTAACCTGCGTGCGGCGAAGGAGCGACGACAAACGTATCATAACTTCAGTAAAATGTTAGTTATATTTAAGCATTAATATCCCGGGCATCTCTGGCCACACAGTTAGTTTATAAATAATATTAAAGTATAATAGAAATGCTTCCAATCGGAGCTCAGAACAGGTTGTGAAAAATGTTATTTAACAGCTAAGGCAAAATCTTTGTCTAAAGTTTGGCCTCCATATTTGGTAAGAAAAGACCCAGTTACAATATTTTTCCTTTCGAGGTTTTTCTTTCATCAAATCACTGTGCTTTCGTAGCTAAAATCTGAGCGATTGCTTTCCAATGAAATGTAGATACTGTCCAGTTTGGTTTCGTTGCCCTAGTTGGTTAATTATAAATATTCATTGTATCCAAAAAAAATTCCACAGGTAATCCATAGTGTATATCATTTGTTCCCATTACACTATAGACGCGTATTCTTAATAGTCAAGAGCACACGAGGGATAATAAGGTTCTGAGTTTTCCAAACACCCAACACATGCCTTCAGAAAGCAGAAACAGCCAAATAAAAGTGACAAGAACAATCGTGGAACCTTATATTAATTTATTTAAAAAATTTTAACAACCTTCGTGCCTTGTTACAAGAAATAGTAAATAAACCTGTCGATAACATAACCTAAGTCTAAGGAACACAAGATCAGTTCATTAGCCCTAAGCACCCTAAGTTGCCTTTCTCCTGGTCCTTGGTTGGACGACGCTCTTATTTTATTATTTAAATATAGAAAGCAGGGCTTAGCAGTGCCACGGGTGGTTTAATGAGCTTTGTTGGTCCAAGTCTGTAAGGTTTGGAAACGGATTGGATTAAACCTCTCCAAAGATGACTTTTTTTGTAAATAAAATACAATTAATGGCCAAAAGTCAGAAATAGAATTTTAATTTAAATTAAGACGTTTCGTTTTCAAACTTTCGGGACTTCTTCAGTTCAAAAATCATGTTAGTACAACAAAATTCAGGGCCGAAAATTCAAATAAGATTTTAACTAAGGATCCGAAAGTTTCGGACGAAACGTCTTTATTTAAATTCTTCTATTTATGACTTTTGGCCATTCATAGTATTTTATTTATAAAATTAAGTCCTATTAATCAAATTATTTTCTTTGTAGATTTTTTCTCGTTCCTCACTCGGATACTTCTATTAGATTTGATTCGCGGAATTCACATTCTCGGTCACAGCAGACTGTGGAACGTTCCAAAAATATTTTCTTACTAGTTTTAACTTGTATTTAAATTTAAAATATATAATGGATGTTAAGAACTCCTACAAATGGATTTGTGTAATTTGAGTAATTTTGGAAAGGGAAATTAATATGCTTATGGAAATACAAATTCGCAGAGTAATATTATTCAGATTCATCCTCAGTTAAAAATACAATTTGATTTTATTGACAGACAAAACTAAGTAATGCACAGTATGGTCGTGGGTCAAAATTTATTCTAGACAATTAGCCGGGTATTTCGAAAATATGTTTAGTGTTAACTGGCGTGAATTATTTTTTGACATACCTCCGTAAATTAAAGATTTTGGGAAACGCAAGCAACTACTTCATTCTTCCAATTTTTCTCGAACATAATATAGTGACGATATATTTTTTCGAAAATGAGTATGTATACTTAGCCGAGAGCTTGGTATGAAATCCAACTCAGGTTCTTGTGAGTCGGGCAAGAATATATATTTCTCCGTTGTGGACATTACAGCCCTAAAATAACACTTTAACAGATAATTATTTTTCTTTTTATATTGACTTCCAGTCATCAATAAAACCACTAACACAAAAAGCCTGCTGACACACCAAAGTCTTTGCAGCGATATCCCGGGACCAGTGTCTCATTTCTTCCTCCACTCCGTTTCAAACAAATGTAATGAGATTATTAAAGTATTAAGAGAAGACTTAAATAAGTTATGAAGAGATAAGAATCAACAACTGCATGAAAACCTAAAAGTGACCACTTGCTAACAACAGAGAGGGTAATTAATAAATAATCACTTTATAAGGCTTGAAGATTCGGAAACATGATACCGAGACCATTTTTACGGCTTCCAAGAGTCCTAATTAAGTAAAATAATTAGTCTTCAATCAGTTTTTACGATTAAATTACTTTTTTCCTTCAGAATATTTGTTCAATTGGACTGTATCGTCTCTAGTTGCACGCCGAAGGCGGAAATTACTTGTTCTTATTTTACTTCAACTCCAATCGAATCTCTTAGAACTGACGGAAAATTAAATATGTTAGTTCAAGAACAGAATAAATTAAATCAATCAAGTTCAGCTCCGAAGGTTATGAAAGTTAATTAACTAGGGAATCGAATCCAGGATGTGGTCGTTCTACCCACTGAGCAATCCTGGGTTCGATTTCAGAACTTTATATCATAATCTGTTGACAATATCGTTGCAAATATGGCGAGGATATGATACAACATTAATTTGACATCAAGTATTTTTTTGTGTTAAAGGTTATTAGGAGGATTTATTAAAATTACTGAATTTCAGGTAAAATATTGGAACAGATGGAATTTGTGCGATCAGGGCACCGCACTTAGTTCAACGTTATTAGTTGTAGAGATTCTAAGGAGGCGGTACAGGTTTCTTGTCATGCTCGGTGTGTATGTAATAAAGCGAGAAACAGAACGTACGCAAGCAACAAGGCGGTATGTACGTAAGAATAAACCTATTAGACCAAAGTGAATAAACGCGATGAGAACTTGTGGAGTCGTGAGAAAATTAGCACAGGCCCTTGGCATCATTAGCTAGGCGGAAGTGCGCACAATACGTCGGGTATTCCAGCAATTTGGAACATTCAGAATATGAGAGTTCTCGTAGGAGATCCGTTTCCGGTTGCCATTGTCACAGATATGTTCCACAAAGAAGTGGCTCATTCAATTGCCTTAAGTGATCCTTTATTCTCTACAATAACTATTACCAAGGAAAGTAAGTCGCTTTATGAAACAACACACATGTTTAACGTGTTCAACATCCACCATCCGTACATACTTTAATTTTGGAACGATTAGGAGACGAAACCAGAAACACCTTAATGGTAATATTTGAAGATTTGAAAAATGTTTATCAGATGGGGCAGGTACATATGCCAAACGTTAATGAAGTGATGGAAAATATAATTCCACTGACTTAGCTAAAAGAGCCGAGCCACTGAACGAAAATACAACTTCACAGCGAGAAGAATTCACCCAAAGGCTACCCTGAAGGGAAAATAATTGAATAACCAACTCACTGAAACATTTTCTGAAACTCAATGCAGATGTTACTTAAATCAGATTAACTAAGCCATCTGAGGGTTGTAGAGTGATTATAATTCTTCAGAAAAACTCTGGAGGATTCACGCGATTCCACAAAGGGACCCCGAGTCCTTTGCCTCAGAGGTCTTTTTCAACATTGGCTTAATTTTTAAAAATTCTCTGTAGCTGATACAAGACCGCTTACTTTTTAGGTATATGATTGGTGCAGGACTATTTTAATATTAAAAAAAATTCTCCATTTTGAGAGGCAGTGAACTTATATTTTCCTGAGGGCAAAATAAGAACATAGATTTGTCTTTGAGGAAGAACTTTTTCCTACTTAATTCCGTTGATAACGGGATGCTGACGGTTCTAATATTTTTATGGAGCTTCACGTGATGAGGAATTGATTGATTACTTTGGATTCGGAAGCAGGACACAAGCAGAGTCCCTCTTTTCCCCCCAAGTAAATGTGGAATCGTTATAAATGTGTACAAGAACATTTTCCATAATTCAGAATGTGTTCGTTGCTGAACACGGCAATTGTGGTCATCACATACCGGCATTTAGAAATTTATTAATGGGTTGAGAAATGAACAAGGCAATAATTGTCTCTTGATTGAACAAGTTTTAAGTTGAGAAACGTATTGAAAATAGTTGTGTGTGCTTACAGAAACAATGACACGGTACTGCTGATAATGCATGAAATGATTATGCTCCTATTTTTTTTGTGTAAAATATGACAACGCTTTATTACAATATAATTTAGAATTTTAGTATATGTATATATAACAAAGAAAAAATAGTATAGGAATTAGAAAGCAAAAATAAAAACGGATTGTTCCGATTAATGCAGTTGACTAAACAATTCATTCGGCATGTGAAAAGATCAGAGCTTGTAGCATACAAGAAAGATATACATGTGCAAACGACTTTATGGGACAGGTAATTACCCACTTTATACGTCCAATATTGACAAACAGTTCAGAGCATACGACGATAAAACTGCACAGTTGAAAACTGTTTAATCAGTGTAAATAAGTAATGCAGCAGTCATCGTTGGGGAATACAAGAAGACCGCGCTCAAATAATAAATCACTTTGTGAGAACTGGATCAATTTTTAAATAAACAAAATGGGCACGAAACATTTGTTGGAGCATTGGCTGGATGGTGGAATTCTCAACTGGAACCCACGACATTCTAACCAGACGAGCGGTAATTTTACAAATGCGACGGGGAACAAGTTGTCACTGAGTAATAAACAAGATTGACATTACAACTGGGAAATAATCACTGTCAGATAGACGAACGTTATAGGGGAATAGTAAGAAAAAATTGTTGTTACATTTTTAGAGATCACTACATGCGTCTAGATCTTGTAGCGTGATTCAAAGATACCCAGGTACAAAACAAATCATGGTCAAAAGGAATATTGTAGTTTAAAATACGGAAGTTGAAAATAACATTTAGGTGTAATAATTTATAAGAATTTATTAAGAAAATAAATTTTAAGGAACATGTTAAAAGAATCGATAAAACCTGAATAATGAAGTATGCTTGCTTTGTAGATAAGAAATATAATTTCTCGTAGGAGTAAATTGTAGGCATATAATAAAATTATAAAACCTTATTGAAGTTACTGCAGGGCTGTAGATCTTTTAGCAATTAAGGAAATATGTACAGATCGTATACTATTTTAAATAGAGCTCTAAGGCATATTTTAAAAGAAAATAGATGTACTTAAGTAAGATAGCTGAAAAGATAATTAGATTGTATTAGTTGTTGTATGCAATGTGATTGCTTGTTACGGATTTATAAGTTGGAAAACTGTATTTTATCAAAATATTTATTTGCTAAATAGAGAAAAGTAGTAATATTCACAACCACCGAACTAGGAGTGCTGTAGATTTTGATATAGAATATAAATTAAAAATGATAAAGAAGATCTCCATTTATGATAAAGAACTAATATTGCATAATGTTATTAATAATGATATTTGAAATAGTTAAACAACTATAGAGTTTAAAGAAAGAATATAATAAATTAAACAATTAAATTTATTCCAGCATTGAAAATTCGATTTATTATTCTTCTGTAATTTTTTTACTGCTACTGTTTGAATTGAAATCAATAAACAGTGAAACCATTTCGTGCAAGAACATTCCGAAGACAATCTTTCGACATCGAAGATATGAATAGGTCACATAACGACTTTAACCACATGTCTGCGCCCTGGCGATTATTATAATGGCGCCGTATTCCATCCAGGGAATAATGGATTACATCCTCACACTTTACAGCTAGGTTATTAAAACGATGCGAGACGTAAAAACAAACTACTGCTCCGAAGATAATATTATATAACGTTGCAGTTTCAATAAACCGTATTCTATGGGATGTGCGCTACATTGTTTAAAATAAATAAATTTGAACTATGAAATAAAACGATAAACTTAGGAACGAACACGATTTTGAGAATGTAGGAAATAAAAACAAATTTTAAATAATATTTTGTTTATGTCTGTTTTTAATAAGAGGATATTGTCCATGGAATAATGGATTACATCCTCACACTTTACAGCTAGGTTATTAAAACGATGCGAGAAGCAAAAACAAAGTACTGCTCCGAAGATAATATTATATAACGTTGCAGTTTCAATAAACCGTATTCTATGGGATATGCGCTACATTGTTTAAAATAAATAAATTTGAACTGTGAAATAAAACGATAAACTTAGGAATGAACACGATTTTGAGAATGTAGGAAATAAAAACAAATTTTAAATAATATTTTGTTAATGTCTGTTTTTAATAACAGGATATTGTCATGGTAAAACACGACTAAATATGGAATTTTGTGGTGCAAAATCAAGGGCAAATTGAAGAAGGCTGAAAAATCTATAAAATTTGGCGGCCGTTCTTATTTTCACAAATCGTTGACACTTACACCTGGCTGTGACGAGACCTGGTAATTTACACAAACATCGATGGTAATTAGGGAGAATCTCTCCTCCCAAAATAAAATTTTGGACAGGATTTTTGTCACCGCTATCGAAGGAAATTAAATAATAGGGTGGGGGAAAGCTATTAAGTAGGGACCCAAATGCATTTTGAGGCAATTGGGAATTGGAGATTGGCAATTGCCTTCATGATTATGATGAAAGATTGAGAGAGTCTTGGAGTGTGATTGATTGAGAGAGAGTGTGTGTGTGTGTGTGTTGTAACTACGAGCAGGATTGAGAGACTATTTCAGTCGGTAAAGTGGTCGTGAATTGGATGATCGAGGGCGGAATGCTCTTGATCATGGCAGCGGATAAGAAGATTAAGGTGTTCATTTTCCAACACGGAAGTTTAAAGGAGTCTATATGGACCGGCAAGAGATTTGAGGAGCAACGGCAAGTTGCAGACAAATCACAATACTGTAATCATTCTGTTTGTAACCTTTCTTCCGTTTTCCTTGTAATTCCAATTCTGCCGTTTTGAGAACGCCCTTAAATAATTTACGAGAATAGGCATCCTCCTTCTAAATCTTAGTCTAATATTTGCACATATAATTTAAAGAGTATATTGTAAAATCCTAAAAAAAACTCTCACTTAATACAAAGAATTTGGATTAAAAATTATATCAATTAATAAATGTAAAGTACATTAATTTCCAACTATGTATGTAATACTCCTTATTCAAACCAATTAAAACCCAGCACATTTATTGAAATATATTTAACATTTTTGTATTTAAAAAAATTTTTACCAACCATAAAGAGCGTAACAATATATGCCAAACCGATAAATAAAAATTTAACGATTTTTAAATTATAAAAAATTATGGCTAATAGTCATCAAATAAATTTTATTAATACACCTTTTTACATTCATTGATATAAGTTTAATTTGCTACCTGTTATAAGTCAGTGGGTTCCGTTATTAACAATGTATAAATAATATTTCTTTGTATTTAAATTTGATTATATAATTTTTGGAATCCTGTTTTTCCGCATTTTACAAACATTGTTACAATCAATATTAGTTAACCAGTTATAAAATAATAATGGTCAAAATTTTATCTGTTTAACTTCAAAATGTCTCGTGTGTAAAACCATAAAATGAAGTTTTCCACTGATAACAACAATATTAGATTCCACATTTATTTAAAAAATTTGTCATTTCGTTGCGGCTGTAATTGAAGTTGTTCTTATATATTCTGATATTTATAGTTAAATTGGATAGCGGTTGGCCCGTAAAACATAAGATTCGTTTAAATCATCATTATCAGATAATAAAGTAGCTTTTGGAACTACCATTGTTCGTGTTTTAGTTATAGGGTGACAAATAATTAAGAATTAGACCTGAAAATTAGACTATGATTGAGACGGAAATAAAGATCTCTAAGAAACTAATAGAATAAAT
The DNA here is from genome assembly GCA_034510155.1 of Eucriotettix oculatus. Lineage (NCBI taxonomy): Eukaryota > Metazoa > Arthropoda > Insecta > Orthoptera > Tetrigidae > Eucriotettix > Eucriotettix oculatus. The sequence continues at coordinate 23,575,263 of CM067380.1, read as the reverse complement.
CATAAAAGTGAGTAAGTTGTAAATACTAATTATAACAATGGAACACATTTTAATTGTTATAAGGAATAATAGAAAAGTTTTTTAAAATATGTATAATTGTTTTTATTTGTCTGGAAATTAAGGTCATATACTTAATTATTAAAACGATAACAGTCCTAACTGTTTGAGTGTTATGTAATTAATGTTTTCAAACTTTTGGTCTTTGTTATAACAACAAATATGAATAAAATTCTTAACTTGTGCAGGTGTACTCATAAATTGTTCAAAGTTGACACTAGGAAATATTTTCAGCCAACACAAATGGACAATCATTTGTATCAATCTGAACGATTATAAATATGACGTGAGCAGTTTAATTACGTATTCATCTCACGGGGACAAAAAATTGTGCTGATTAACCTTGTTTCACACCGAACGTTCTTACCGAAGCACGGTGACGCAATTAATCAACAACTTTACAACTCCGACAGCAGGAATTCCTGATTTCCCTCTGAAGCAAAACTTCTGTCAAATCTCTACTTTGTTCCTTCTGATTGACGTCAGCGGAAAATTGAGCCTATTCATGTGTGTTATTATGGCATTAGCCATTGACTTTTTGTGAGAGGTTTTCGCCTTGAACTCGGCAACTCAGGAATAATTATAAGCAAGCTGACAAACATTACATAGAACTAGCAGCAACGAGGCGGACTTTAATATCCTTGTATATCAATATACTTGTTGAAACCACGAGCAAGCCATCAAGCTACTGCACGGCGCTGCCTGCCATTCTCTAATAAATGCGCCTTCTTAATGACAATAATTATTGTAAGGAAATGTAGCGTCCCTTACAATTTTATGACTCGCTGCTCAGATTTAAAGTATAAACAGCATTTTAGCGTCGGAGAATCGTATTCACTGCTGGAAAACAATACGCGGTTGTACATTGATTTATTCACTTCGCAGAAAGGACTTATATTAACCACAGATTACTGGCAGAATTTCACACGGTTTTTTAGTCGGAATGTGTCAACGCGGCATATGATGAATAACTCGAATACATTCCTGGTTTTTATCGCCGAATATGAAAATCAACTGTTGGTTATTTACCACTGAAAGTGATCGATTTACCCGACTTTGTCTATATTAGTAAAAAAAGTCCTAACATTTCAGCACATTTGTTTCAAACGTATAGGTAATATTTTACATTCCAGCCCTGGTTTTATAATACGCCAATTAAAATTCTGGCAAAATAAGCTTACACAGTGTTCAAATACAGAATAAATCAGTAAATTCAGCTCATACCCTAGAACGAAATGTAATAAAAGTGGTATTTTTAAATAGACATGAAAAGAAAAAATGATTATTAGGTCTTCCAGATAAATGTGCTTGTCTCTACCGATTTAAATGCTTTCTATTGTCATTCACCATTGCTCCCGTCTTAAACAGCTTGGATAGAAAATTTATCTATGAGGAAGTTATTAAAAAAACGATTCTCTATTCAAAGTTCCAAAAGTGTTCCAAAAATAATTATTTATTTCATATGCTTTACCAATCTTAGGAACCAGTTGGCAGCAAAATTAGACAATGTCCATCTTAAGGCAGGAACCCGAAAGGCTGTAACTGCTTAAAATAGATAAGTGTCCTGCTTGTAATTAGCTAAGTAGTGGATGGCAAGCATTAATTAAAAGCCAATGAGATGAAGAGGAATTCTTGTCATTGGCAACACGAAGCTTGTTGAAAATAAGGTTCTAAGTTGTGATTTCCGAAAGCAGCCGCACTGCCTGTAGGTATTTCAGTTCAATTAGCAGGCACAGAGAATTGAGTACAGCTATGATGAAGATTTCAGAGGCATTGTTCAGGTACGATATCATCCAAAGAGTATACGAAAGTGAAGCTTCAGCACAGACGCTAATAAACGGTGACTGTAGAAATGACGCTGTCGAGAGAAGACGCTATTCCTAAAAATCATCTCTCCAGGATCACAAATTGGACCTACGTAACGCTTTTTGGAATTAGCATTAAAATTGAATCCATTGATCCCATAAAGAAGCAGAACTTCAGGGATGTCGAACGAGTCAGACATTATACATAAATTGTTACGGTTGTTTAATTACTATTAACTATATTATACTATTTACATTCATATGATTGTTAAACTTACAATAAAATATGATTACGATTTACAAGAGAGACAAGATATACAATTTGTACCTGATATAATATAATATTGAAAAATATTGCATACATCAGATTCTCAAAAATTTTTCAACAGAGTATATGAGTGGCTGACTAATAAGTTAGTTAATTCTTGAACTTGTTTGTGTTTATTTTTAACTGTTTAATGGAGGATGGAAGTTTATTAAATATGTTAATAGCATTATAATGAACACCCTTTTGTATTACAGTAAGAGGCTTCCCTTCCTCGTTTAAAGAATTTTTATTTCTGGTATCAAAGCTGTGTTGTGAATAGGTGACTGGTATTAATCACAAATAACATCAGTGATTGAATATACTGACAAGTAAAAGTAAGTATTCCCATTTTCTTGAAGAACCCCCTGCAATATGTTTTTTGTGGAACCTGACAACTTTTTTCTGGAGATTAAAAATTTTGTCTTTTATGATGCATTACTCCAGCATACTATACCAAATGTCATTAAAGAGTGAAAGTATGCAGATTAAACTTATTTTTTCACGTTTGGATCGCTACAACTTGCCGAACCCCGTTTTCTTAGAGGAGAATATTAATGTGATCCTTCCAATTTAATTTATTATTATAGATACAGATATACATAACATTTTGTGTTTTCAACTTCACTATTGCAGCCCTAGATCGGAAGAAATTTCCATTTATCTCATATTTGTACCAAGTTAAATTGCGTCAGAACTTTTCCGTTTTATGAACCCACAAAATTACCGTACATCGTATGTTCAAGATACTTTTCAATGTTATGCGAATGTAACTGAGTACATTCCTCTCAAATAAAGTGATATTTGTTAATCGTCAGAATTTATTTAATTTATTCACGAGTAATTTAACAAATGATTTGAGTTCAACATTTATTACAGAGTATTTTGAATCAATTTCGATGTAGTGATGGTTTTAATATCAATGCAAATATAACATTATTTATGGCTCAGACAGTGTAGACGACTATTTCCTCCCAGCTTTATCTTATTTTGCATGTTCAAACTACTTCTTAAAGTTATGTGACTGTTATTGTTGAAGTCTTGCCAAAATAAAATTTTTATTAATCGTTTAGCAAATAATGTTGTTATGCCTGAATACTAGAATATCAAAGAAAATATATAGTTTCTTCAGTGTTTACTACTCGTGCATGTTCCAATCAGTACTTTTTAAAACCTTGTTTATTGTTAATTACGAAGTATTTCAGAAACTATAAATTACAGTGAATAACGTTGACTTACCAAGCAGAAAAGCAAAAGCGTTGCAATCCTGCTTGGATACTGGCTCCATTTGGCACCATTTTTCTGTTAGAAGAAACGAATCATGATCAGGAACTTTTTTAAACATACGATTTTTCTTAAAGCACTAAATTCGCCTCACAAAAAATTTGCCCTAAGAAATATATTCAATAGTGTTTTTCAATGAAATGGAATAAAACAATCTGTGTGTGAAGTATTAACGAAATAATTTTTTATTTGAAAGGTCAATGTTTGTCCTTTCACATTTCCAAACATTTTCAATTGAAATGAATGCAAATTTATTAATTTTGTTAATTTGTCAGGAATAATATTTGAGTCGTTTCTGCTCAGCAGGATCGAGTGTTTCTGACAAGCGTTACATATACGGTTGTTAATGGCTGTTTACGGCCTCACCATTAACACTTGCGATGGCTAATTACTAGAGAACACACCAATTTATAGAACATAGGCAAGCGAAACATCTTGCGACTATGTGGAAAGTTTCAAGGAAAAATCACGTGCCTCCCAATGTCCTCGGCTGGTCTCAGAGAACGTTCTTTACGCTTTACAAAAACTTATAATAGGGTATTTAACAAAACGTTTAGGTATTAAACTGATCCACAGAACTTTAATTCAAAATAACTATAATTACAGTTTCCCATCCAAATTACTTTATTTATTTTTTTAAAAATAACTTGAGTTCCATCTGTACGGTACGTGCGTAGTCACACATTACTAGATGAGATTGACACGATGCCACTGAAAACCGATGTACTATAAATTGAAATGATATTTGAGAAAAATAAAATATTTTATTTGAACATACTAAGGATATTTACGGCAATATTTCCAAGAACTACAAGAATTTTTTTAGAAAAATATTAAATGTATTTTAACGTCTATTTTTTATAATAAGAAATATTTAACTGACATTAACAGGCTCGTATAATTCAAAATATTTTTTAAATGTAAATTTCTAACACTATTAATGAATTCAAAGCTATTTCGTACAGTGTGGTTGGTTACATTCAGCCCAATCGATAAAACGATTATTAATAATGCTGAGAAATTGTGTGGGGGACTTCCAAGATTTATGTATATATATGCGTCAAAAATGACAATGAAAGGTTAATTGAAACAATTAATAAGCCCACGGGTGCTGGCCGTCACTGGAAATGTCTTCCTAACCTTCTGATGAAGGGAGAGGTGCCTCCGAAAATTTAAGAACTTCGAACAATACATGGTGCCTGCCATCTGTGAACCTCAGGTAAGTCACAAACTTTCTATCTCTCTTTCCCGCCAGTTTAATTATATATAATAAGCGAATTTTTTGGCAATCATATACATTTTTTTCCTCCAAATTTTCAAAAACAATTTATTATATTTGATTAATGAAACCAACTATACTGCTAGAAAAAGTGTTGTAACTCTATTTAAATAATCGATAATAGAAAATGTCTTAGCTATTGTTTCATATGTCTTATAATGATGAAATAATGTTCTTTTTACAAATTGTGGCTGATAGAAAATTGTAAATAAAAAGAAACCCTTGCAATGCTTAGGGTTTCTCAATAATGGCGGATCGAAGTTGAAATGGAATAAAACATGCTGTGTGTGAGATATTAGCGAAATTATTTTTTATTTGAAAGAGCATACATGTATCTTTAAAATAGAAAAGGAATTTTGTAAATACCTTACACACAGCTTGTTTTAATCCATTTCAACAGCGACTCTGCCTTATTTTGGAGGACGACATAAAGGTTAATTGGTGTGACATGCTCTCAATGCAATACTTTTCTTTTTGTTGTATTCCGAGTTTCTTAACTAAAAATGAGTAACTGTAGTTTATTTTACAGGTGAAATAACTGAGGTAATGGAAAAGAAACATAAACGTGATACATGAGTAGGCTCATTAGCACTGGGTTTCATTCCTACACAGTCACTAACCACACATCAGTTGAAATGTTCACTCATGCAACTTTAACATTATCATACGTGCAGTGAGTAATTTATGGAAATGTTCGTTTGCCTTCCTTTTAACTTCTCTACTGCAACAGAGAGAAATGTTCGGGCTGTCCATTGTTTCCCGCCTATCTCCTCGGAGCTACACTTTATTAATGTCTTGGCCGAGTACAAATTGAAAACGTAATTTATTTTACTATGTGATTAATCGGGATTAGAAATCAGTCCGACAAGTGTCTTCCCAGATTGCATCTGGCTACCCAAAACTTAACATACATGTACGAATAATGCCGATATTTTACCTAACTAATATGACCGTCCCCCCAAAGTAATGTATGCAGCGTTATCAGTTTGATGATTATATATTCTGAAAGTATTAAATAATTCTTGTGCAATAAACTAAAGTGAAATGATGTTATAGATTACCTTTTAGTTTCAGGTGTAATTCCATTGTTTTTTTAAAGGCCAGAAAAACAGTATATATTTTTTTCAAAATTAACTTAAATTAAGATTATTCATTATATACTACTTCAAATTGAAATACGACCCACAAGACGTTTTATTATTTAAAATAATTTTATCTAATTACTATAATTTTATGTATTTGCCACCGGAAAAACTGACCAAATGTAGATTAAATAAATACAAAACGACACAATTATTTTTTATATAGTAATTACTACAGTTCGCATGAATTATGCTGATATTTTATGATTTATTGCAAGTAGATGGTAAATATTCCAGCTATATGTCTTTATTTTATGTAATAGTGATCTTTAAATGGTTCAAAGATTCTCTATAACGTAAATTAATGTTAATTAAATGAATTTGCCTGCACATTTTGTGAACCTTTTTCCGGGATCCCACAATCACAGTAACAATTGTAAATAGTCTCATTTATATATTCTTAAAAACTGAGCTTACCCGACATCAACTGAAAAATAAAATATTATCTTCCAATTAAAATTACTTAATTAATTCAGGTTGATGCTAACTTCCAATGAATATTCATAAAAAATGGTACTTTTTTTGCAACTTATGGTTATTGAAAATACCCTACCGTACTACCAACTCGTGTTTGTAGCTGGACTATTTGAGTGGCAGGTAGCAGAGCGCCATCGTGGCCCAGTGGATTAGGAAAATAACAATTCATTACGCACCAAATATAATTGTAGATAAGACTCCGATTTTTTAAAATTATTTTATATAGCTATGTATGTGTCAATTCTACACACAATTACAAGAAAAATGATACCAAACAATATATAAGTGCTCACGATACAGGTACTGCATTCCTATATTCAATATTTCAAACTATAATTTATGTTAATAATGTAATCATGAGTAAAAGTTTAGCCAAATAATAATTTTACGTTCATTTCTTTTGAAATGTAGATTATTTGTTGGACTCCAATTTAATAAATTACTGATTTGGTATTATTTTTCCTGTAATAGATAGAATGTCTGGGTACAGATTAATAATTAGAATTTACACTAAATAATAACCAAGAAATTTTATTTTAATATTCATGCAAGTATGCTAAATTAAATTTCGGTCTGAATCATCTGAATTATAAATATTGCTGACTTGGATCGTTTTCCATAGTTACGACATTCGAAATATAGTTTTCAGCTTTATATTTTTCATTAGACGCGCTTTCGCGAGAATTATTTATTATTTCGCTGCAAATAATTTTTAACGCGTTTTATGAATATTTAATGAAGGTTAGTATCTGAAGGACCATTTTTAAGAATAAATTTATAAAAGAGTTGTTTGATGTTTACATTTGCATGGACTACAATACCGTGCCAGTAGGAGCCTAATTTATTTCGCCCTCTGTCTTCAAAAAGAATTCAAATGCACATAAATAAATGTATAATTTTTGAAATTAAAAAATTAAGAAATATGCCAATTGTTAGCTTGCAAACTTTAATTTTTAATTTCATTATTTTACATATGAGTGTCTTTTGAAAAGATGTAATAATTCCTACAGTGACAATATGTTCTAACTCCGTATGCGAAGTTATTAAATGTAAAATTTACCGGTGGACTTGCCACGAAAAGTAAAAATTTTTAGGACTACGCGTCATTGCAGATTGTTACGACGGTACAGCAAAGGTTTACAAATCGACGTAATACGAAGCGTATCACTAAAGAGCGGTATTTGTCTTAGAGAGGAAATAAAAACCTGAGAACAACTTGTTGACAAAGTGATCGAAGACATTAACGTGATACTAAAAAAGAGGTTACGCAGGATGAACATGTTCTGAGTGCAGCATAGAAAACCTTAAGTAAAGACTACAATTACCTTCACGTAAACAAGGTTACTTGAAATGAGTAAATTCTATAAATAAAGACATTGTTGCTACATTCACTGCGTGTCTTAATAAGGTTACAGGATTCTTGATAACGGGCCAGTTGTATATTAATATGGCTTGGTATCTTATTTTTCTCGTGTCTTAGAAAACCGAGGGTGAACTTACCATGTAATTACGTAGTAATCCCAAAAAACTGTAAAATGTTAGGAAATGTATTAATAAAATTAATTCAAGTAAATTGAAAAATATAATAAGTTTTCTTATTTGGTGATCGTAAAAAAAGCTTAATTTATCAAGGCACTTGCAGGAAAGCCTGCGATACTCGAAATTTATTTATATTAGACGGTTAAGTATTTAATTCATCAGTAAACTCTTGGTGAACACTTAGCGTCAATTTTTGAAAAATTTACACTTTTACTACGGCGACGGAATGGTAATTTCACCACTACAAGCATGACGACTCTTAGTACCTTAATCGAGTGCGTTAAATAAGCACAGTAACTTAAAAAATAAAAGTAAAATGTATTATTAGTTGTCCAGTAGCTCGAGAGAATCTAAAATTCACTTTTAGGACACCGATATATTTGACTCTCTTAGGAGAGATTTAAAATTTCCCGATATGAGAGTAAAAAATTATTCCGGCGTGGATCAATAATAATTCCGATACCTAAGTGAGTAAAAATTAATTACAGTATCTCAGTTAGGGGCTGACTTGAGTTCATCCGGTTATGTTGGATGTTGGAATTAAATTGTGTGACTTTCATATCCCTGAATTCGACACCAATCCCCATATTCTATCCCTAAAGGTGCTTCCCTCATGCCGAAAGAGGTTGAAATTATACACAGCACTGATCCCAGTGACTCTGGAGTAAATATCTCCCTTTTTTGCACAGTTTAAATTTTCCAACTCTGCTTTTAGAGAATGGTAGTCGCGTCTTACGCCTACAGTGTTTGTTTCCGGGCCGTAAGGAGCATTCATGTATATCCAATTTTATTTAGAAAATTGCGGTGAACAGACGTCTTTATTAGTTCTGAGTAACAACTTGAATTGATGTAACTGACCGTTTTTCCCCTCTTCAATGCATGTTATTGTTAGTATTTTTAACACTGCCACTATGCAGAGGAATAAATCTAACTATTTATCTATTATATAAATGTGAAAATTGTTTTATAATTGTAGGTAATGATATGATTGAGTCGCTTGATAGTTTTAATTTCTTAGGTGTTATTGATTATGAATTAAAATTTAATAAATATGCAGAGTTTAATAAAAAAACCTTTGCAAAAAATAGGACTACTTTTTAGTTCAAGAAATGTTTTGTCCTTAAAAGATACGAAAACCGTCTTTATGTCAATTATGGTTCCTTATGTACGTTTTTGTAATTATTTGCTGTTTTGCAACAGGTTTAAATATTACTGAAAATTAGAATGCAGGGCTTTGGGCTTTTTCACATGAGAACTAGTATTGTCAGATTAAGGATATGCTAAATAAATTATAATTGTTAAGTGTTAGGGACCGAATTCTGTATGATTTAATTTTTATTCAAAAAATATATAAGGGACAATTATCAGATTATTTAAATACTTTTATAAAAAGTAATTCAGATGAACGTAGTCACGACACCAGGGGAAGGGAAAATTTTAGGAAGGGCCACTTAAAATTAAAATTTTCTATTTTTAATAAAGGTTTAGTATTATACGACGAGTTACCGGAACTGTTAAGGACATCAAAAATACAAATGTATTTAAAAACAGTTGAAAGACTGATTAAATTTGGTTTAAGAATAATTTTTGTATTATTTGGGAAAATTGAATTGGGAATATGCCATTATTTTTAAGCTAATTTGAAGAAATAAATTTAAAAAATCTTATAAATTAAAAGTGGCTATACAGACAGAGAGAGATTCTGTAACGAATTTAATTTTTGTTTGTAACCCATGGATATGACTTTAATATATAATATTCATGTGATACGTATTATATTTTAAATTTTAATGGCGGTCTAATTAATTTAAGTTTACAATAACTTGATCATTTACTTGATTTCAGAGGATTACCTTTAGATCTGAGAATTAAAGGGAAATAAAAATCCTAATGAAACCATTGCACATCAAAGTGATTGATAAATCAAACACTGCCCTCTGTTGTGTGCTTGAGACAATTATAATAAACAGTTATGAGCCTCACAATGTCCTATAATTTCTTTGAATCCGTCAGACTTAATGTTTTATGATTTCTGTAAGACTATAACAAGTTTAGTTTAAATAGAATGTGCATATAGTAGTTAAATTTTCCGTGCAAGTGAGGTATATACATATACACACGCAAAATCTTTTCATAAGATGTCAACAATAATAGTTTGTGCTGAGGATGTTCTTTGCGGACGAGTATTCTTTGTAGAAATTGTTGGAACGTCAAACAAGGTATCCAAGGAAACGTAAAAATTCCGCGACTCCTAAACTGACAAAAACCAGGAATGCTATGGGAAACAAAAACCGAATTTTCAGACGCAACGGTACGATTCTGTGACCATCTGCCTTGTATAGAGAGATTAGTTCTTCCAGACAATTTTATATAAGACACTCATGTATAGGGGTTTTCAATATGGGTGTGGAAGATGTTGAAATGGAAAAAAACAAGCTGTGTGTGAGTGAGATATTAAAAAAAATTATTTCAAAGACCCGTGTAGGCCATTTCAAATAAAAAAGGATTCCGTTAATACCTCACACATGGCTTGATTTATTCCATTTTCAACATCGACCCGCTCTTATTGAAAAACCCAATACGTGAACAAACATCACCAATTTTATTTTACATTAATTACGAATTCTTTATTTTAGTGTCCGATTTTAAATAACTACGTCAAAATAGTTTTAATTGAAACTTTTCCCCTCGGTGTTGTCTATCAGTACGACCAACGTTCTGTAAGAAATGCGAGTAATAATAGAATCATTAACAATAAATTAACTAACGGTTCGTTAGATGTCGGTTAAATAGAAAATGCTAAAGTTACATAACTGGATGCCTATTGTAAATCAATATGATTGAGAGGCAATTATATTATAAATAGCGAATGAAATACATATATTAAGTAAACGTGATTAAAGAGCAAATTAAATGACGAATAGAAGATCAATCTTGAGACTTGATATATTCGTCCGTGTATTTTGTGAAAGCTACGAACACCGGAACAATGGCGATGGTTAAACTGGCTTCTTGGGATTCAGCGATGAATAGCATTGATGTGTCCTGGCAGCGATGAACTCTCGAACCTAGACTTCAGTCGATTATTACCCATTCCAGTATTGTTCTCCCGGATAAAACATCCCCATGGTACTTTTGAGGGTCACTAACCCTTGGCAACATCTGCTGTTGTTTACATATTTGGAGACAAAAGGTTTTCCATCATCTTGGTATTGCCAGGTTCTATGATCCATTTTTATCCTAATACCGGTCTCTTTCTGCTGGAATGTGCTCAACGAAATTAAAAGCCTTTTAAGCGTACTTGAATTTCCTTCCGATGCTATTAAAAAGGGAGTTTTTCTATTATATAACTAAATAATTTGATCTAGTCTTCTTCTCCTCCTTCCTCGGCTCGACGGCCCATTGAGAGCCTTGGCCAACTTACTTTGTGCTTCACCTTTTGATATTTCCTGAAGTTCAAATTGCGGGATATAGTTTGGAAAAAGTCTATTTTGAAGCATGCCTTGGGTTATGTGAAATATCTCATGTTAAGCGGCGATTATAAATCAAAGGGAAATGAACCAAATTTACTATTTAAAAAAATGTACACAAATAGACGCCACATTGCTTGCATTTAAATATGGCTTATTTCTTTGTATTATGACTGCCTCAGTTCATGGGTGACGTTACAGGCTTTTGCTTGCTGCCTGCCACATTTGCATTTTTTTTAATACTATAATTTCTTCGAAGTTGAATCACAAACGAGGAAGGTCTGAACAGAATACGGGAAGAGCGAACAATATGGAGGACATTGACCAAGAGAAGAGATAGAGTAATAGGCCACATTTTAAGACACGAGGGTCTTGTAAAATTGGCATTACAGGGAAGTGTGTGGGGTAAGAACAGAAGACGGAGGCCAAGGATGGAGTACGCTAAGCAGTTAGGGAGAATGTAAGATGTGCTTGCTTTGCAGAAGGGAAAAGGCTTGCGCAAGATAGGTTAGCATGGAGGGTTGCAACAGACCAGTCTTAGGACTGAATACCACAACAACAAAAACAACTATAGAATTATTATACCAAATAAAGAGACGTTAAAAATTGGATTTTCATGTCTCAAATTCGTGTGATGATGAACACACACACACATTTATACGCGTGTTACTATCACGAGCGAGTTAGTTTTGCAGTTTTCATATGTGATATTTTGAGAATTGTAATTATCTTCATCATAGAAATTTGTATTCATCACGAGTCTGTCTTGGATGTTTCGATCTTCGTCAGATTTCATTTTTATACCGGATAAACTGTTCTAAAGCGTTACAATGAGTTGTGAAAGACGTACAGGAAAAAGAAACCAATGAATAACAGGTTTGTCATTAAATATGTTATTTCGTCACTATTTGGGAGCTCAATAAAGAAAGTAGTTCTTGTTTCTTGGAAAGTCATCAAAATTACACTGTTAATAACAACAGCTTATGCGTATAATAAATATAAATTTACGTTTGCGTTTCTACATTGACGAATTGGCCAGGATGTTTCTTTTGCATTTTCTCCTTACGTGAAGTTTAAATCTCGAAAAGTTATAGCGCTTTTAGAGCTGGAGGAACAAAGAGGAGCCTGTACTTGTGCAATAGATCTGTTGCTTTTGTTTTTACGTCGGTCGTTATTCACATCGGTTTCGTTACTGCGTTAAAAGTTTGGAGGAACTTTAACACTCACGCACGTTATCTCGTTAACACAAAGTACGACAAAACCACGACTTAATGCCGCCATTGTAGATTTTACTTTCTCCGGATCGGGATAAGAGCTGTGAATCTGGGGTCAAGGGCTCACTTCGGGTGAGTATTTGGGCAAACCGGGGTGCAGCACGGCACCGGTAATAAAAACAACATTCATTTGCCGTTAGCTTCTAACAAAACAAGCAATAAAAGCTTGATGACAAGAGAGAGGGTCTGTGGTGGGGGCAGGCAGCTGTACGGAGGCAATGCTAAGACGAAGATAAGGAAAGGCAATTTACGGGTAACGAGACCGGAGAAAACTGTGCCGGCAGCTGGCTCTGCCTCTGCCTCTGTCTCTTGCTCACATGCAAATGGATCATCATTAAGAACGCGCGAAAACTTCCCTTCACAATCGATACATACGGGAAATACTTCAGAAAAGACTCGTCGATTTTTCATACCAAAGTATTCCAAGTCTACAAGAAATAACCATTCAACTGCGACAAGCACGAAGATCTATTCATTATCTAGGCTGGAACTGACCTCAGTTATTAAGTGGGAGTTCACTTGTTTGCTTTATTGAAGGAATATTAAATACGTAGCAGAATTGGTCAACCGAAAAGGTGGTTAATTTTGGAAAAATTGACGTTTCGAGCAATGAGAAACTCTGTCTTCAGGGAACGGAGCCCAGACCATCTTAGAGGCGGCCACCTCGACTTAATCTATTTAAAAAAAGCAAGCTGACGTAGTTAGGATGTAAATAATTCCGAGAACCAATACAGCAGTCTCAATAAAATAGACGAACGCCTTTTGTATGGATGGGATATATAAATATATAAATATCTTCAAGGAATTTGTTTTATTAATATTAAATGACTGATTTTAATTTTGACGATAATGACGAAAACCCCTTAGTTTTAAAGCAGTCACACATTTAAGAAAACCGAAATTATATTTAATTTTATTTCTAATATTTAAAAATATTTTAGAGGAGCTTTCGGCATATGCTATAGTCATGTTCATTTGTCAAACTAAACTTTTGGTATATATATTTTAAGTTATCCATAATTTCTAATTTTGCGTGGAATGTATTTGATTCCAAATTGTGTTGACTTACATATGGAATTAATCGTCACTAAATAGATAAATGTACAGAGGGTGCGAAGAGGAAAATTTTCAAAAACGTCACGATTGATCTTATGTTTTAATCACGCGTTGACAAAGAGATTATGGTCAAATTAAACACTGCAGCGGGATAATACAATTGAATTACCGGGTAACGGAGGGTACCCAGATAGTAAATACATAACACATATGATTCTCAAGAATACTCTCTGCAATTATTCCTTGAGGTTTATTTTCAATAAATCTATTAAGTTTTAATAATTAAAAAACCTTTAGTACGGTTTCTATCACCCTTTGATATTTAACAATGTTCTTATTGCAGTATACATATAACTAACCAAAAGTCGAGCTTGAAATCTGCTGTTTGCTTCTGTGAATATAAGCTATGTTATGTTAAAAGGTGGTTCTACGTACAAACTTACGAATTTATTTCGTATTGTTCATCATCCTTCTCATTTGTGTTCGTATTTTGCAGGATATAATTGATAAGTTGTGGTAGCAGCATATTATAAACAAATAGATTTCATATTTCGCGGGCTGAAATACTCCCACACTTTTTAAAACTGTATTTCCTTCCACGTCTGTGCTAGTAGTTATTCACCCCCCGGCCTTCCTCTAGTGTTTCTCCTCGGGTTTTAAGAATGTCTGTGCCATTTTTTGGAATCTTCCCACTATTTAAAATGTTTATAAATAATATATAAATATACACCCATTTATTATATATAAATAAATATAGAGTGGATTTAATTGTGATATCATGTAATAAGTAAAATATAAGACTGCGTAACAAGTATGAAACATAATATAATAGAGCACAATATGTATTATTGTGATATTAATTTGGTAATATAATACAATTTGCGTTCTTAGTTCCCTAGACAAGGTAATATATGAAATCAGTTCTGGGGAAGAGGAGTGAAATTTTATGGAACTTCCGCGCTGATTAATGTCTGCACGAGAAGTGAGTTTAAGGAATACAGTCTTAAAGCGATTATTTAATGCTATTATTTGTCAATTAAAGGAGAATGGCTTGAAAAGTCCACCTGAAAATATATTTGTGTGGACGGGGCAGCAGAAGAGCGATCATGGAAGGAACCTGAAAGTATAGTTCGTTTGGTTCTACATGGCATGTTTAGATACGCAGCAGGGAAAGGAGAAGGGAAGTATTGTCGTTTGAGGAGGAACTTCGCCTGCCGAACGCTACTAACATTGCTAAAATTTTTTAATTATATTCATGCAAACGGGATAATGGGACTGCGACAACGTCTTTTTAACACAGCCTATACATTTTACGGATGTTTCTTAGCGTACAACATATCCTGAACTGACAACAATATATTTACTAGCGCCAATGATTACAGAATTGCTTTCAACTTTAAAGTTACGTTTACAAGTATGTGAGTTAAAGTGAGCTCCTGTCTGCCGCTAACTACAATATGGGCGGAATTGTCCACTGACACTTCACTAGATAAATCTTCCCAACAATATTTTCTGCCAAAACGTACGAAAATTATCTCTATAAGGATCAGTGTTTCCACGTGATCGTGCATGGACTTCATGAAATCCGAAAACCCTGAATTTTAACGTGAGGCTCTTTTATACAGTTTTAGTTTAACAGAGAAGACATTAAATATTCTGTCAATCCATGGTGAAAAGATGAACTGCCATTACACGATTAGATTATGTTTAAAACAATACGCTTGTGTATTCTGTAAGTATGTCGGGCACCGGCAAGAACTCGTTTATTTGTAATGGATCGGCACTATAACAGTCGTGGGAGAAGATTTTATAATGAGACGTTAAATTATACTTGAAATTGTGTGAAAATATGCGTTTTAATCGAATAGCAGACACTTTATGGAGTGCAGCGCCTTGTCTGAGAAGTAACGGTCTCACACGTAACGCCTTTCTGGGGGAACAATGGTTTAAGATAGAATCTGCAGCCGCCATCCAGGGAAACTTCCCCAAGTCTATTTCATTTAAAGAGTCAACTAAATACATACTGCTGGGTAAATATAAATTGCTGTTCGAGAATACCGTTTGAAAGACACTCTCCGGTTAGGAACATGAATATTTGGCTCAATGCCTAGGATACAAAAATCTTATTCTTTCCTTGCTACCTTCAATTGTGTTCTCATTACTGCTCAGTGTTCAGTAAAGTAATAAATGTAGTTCTAAATATATTTAATTTTAAGGTTATCTTGCAGCTTTCGGCAATATTGCTATAATCTACACAAAAACAAATAAGGGACCTCGGGGCGGAACGGGATAGCAGAATAGAACGGAATACCCTATTTTATTTACTTGATTGTGCTGAAGTTTGGTTGGAACATGGTAACTGGTCAAGGAAGAAGTTCTGGCAGACTAAATGACTGCACCTTGTCAATGAACTCTTGTTTTGGTGTCTTACATTTGGGAATTTGCAATTTTTGCATCATTTTGACAGAGGTAAGCTACAAAACTGCTCGCTTATAACTTCTTAATGGTATATAATCGTAGAGTACATGTATTTAGCTACATATAAGTTAGTTTTATGTTGAAATCTGCTTGTATTAAGGCTAGGTGAAAAACCTTAAACTGAAGCTTGCGTGCGAGGCGGAACTGGATACTACTGTATAAGGCAAAATGCAGTGTGTACATCAAGAAAAAGAGGAAAAACTGAGAGACTCACTTTATAAAAATGGGTTATTGGAAGCTGTGCCAGAAAAGGATAGGTAAAGAAATATTAGAATCGGGAGGAAGGGAAAAATGCTAGCAAAGACTGAAGTAGAAATAAAATCTCTTTCCGAAATAAAAACTTTATAAAGCGATCAACCATACGCAAAATAAATATAAGAAATAAAAAACGTAAGGTGTTAAAATTTTTCTTAATTTAAATTTAATTTCATTGTATAAATTGTAATTATAAAACAATTCCAGGGGTGGAGCAGAACGGGAAATTTGTAAGTTTCTTTTCATAAATTCACCAAAAATATAAATTCGTTGGTTTAATTATATTAATATTATAATAAGTAAATAATAGAATAAACTAAAGTTATAAACCTTTATGAAACGATTGTTCTTTTCAGAAAATTGTACAGAAATTGTTAAACAATAAGCGTCCCGTTCCACTATATCAATTTTTAATATAATTATAATCCATAGAAACCTCGTATATAAAAATATTCTCATTATCGAATATTTATAGAGATTATTAAGGATTTAAATATTTCCGAAAGCTACAAGATAATTAAAAAATTAAACATTTTAGAAAATTATGAATTATTTTTCTTGTCACAAATGGGAATTGCTGATAAATACGTTGGGGATATAAGACAAACAAAATCAATCGGTTATAATGAATTTAATTTCCTGTAGGAAAATACTATGTACAATTTTACCCAATCCGGTAAGATTGACGTCGTCGACAGTGAATGAAAGCCACCGAAAGTCCGCATCACAATGATATTAACACTCTGCAGATTATTAGAATAGTTCCCAACGTTAAGAGTGGTGGTTATTAAATGCCCTACAACAATGGCAGAGCCCGTAATGTAAGGTCATAACAGTGAATGATGGTCACGACTAAGACAAGTTTTCCGGGAATCGAACCCGGACTTTGTACCTTCGTCACTGGTGTAACGTAAATCACCGGGTAATATTTGCAGTTTAATATGTTTCTGAGTAATATATTACATGCATTAAAACTACTGCCTTTCATGACAGGAAATAAGCATGTGGATGTCGATCATTTTTATATTTAGATATATGTATGAAAGTAGCGATAAATACTCGGAGAGTATTGGCACATTATTGTTATGATTTTAGTGTTTTGATGTCACAAATTCTATGTAACACAGGATCAATTAATCATTAAATGTTTGATAGTGGCCTTGAGACTTTGACAGTCCTTCCTGTCTTACGAATTAAGTGCAATAATAGGGATGGTAAATCGAAGCCACGATTGCATACTTTTGCAACGTGAATCCGGCGTATTAACGAGCAGTTGCGCTTTACGGCTTGTCTAAACATAACGGATATATTTAAGTAAGTAAAAAAAAAGAAGAAGCTGGCACAGCAGCTAGGATATAACACACTTAACAGACCTCGAATTCAATACGGTGGTTCAGGGCTCACATTTCCCCTTTCTGCAAGAAAAGAAATAGTATACGTAAACTGTTAGAAACAATCTGCACGCGGTTCTTTATGTAAAAACGCAGCCATTCTTTCGTAAACAAGTCTAATATTGTTGCTAATACGGCGAAAAATTACACTGGCAGATTTACGCTTGGGCGTCGGAAGCCTATTTTGTACTGCAATAAAGGCCAGGAATGTTTTTAATTAACAACAAAGGTCAACATCGAAACCGTGGAACTTGACGAAAATTAAGTTGAAGTGAAAGTAACAAACTATGGAACGCTTCCGCACCGAATAAACTTTGATCACATAAACTGGAATATCAAGAAACTAAAAAAATTCAATTGGACCCCTACAGATGGCGTCAATCACGTTCTATTCCATTCCTGAGGAAGCAATTGCCAAGTCAACAGTTGGTTGTCAGCTTAGTCTCAAGTTAACTGCTATTTCATCGAATCTATAATCATAATTTTATGTAAATTTTATTTATTTTGTGTTAGTAAAGTTCTTTGTCGACCTCCTGTGGTGTAGTGGCTAGCGTCGCTGCCTCGCAACCCAGGGGTTCCGGGTTCGAATCCTGGCATGGACTTTGACGTTTGTGTTGTCATGGTCACGGAGACTGGGGTTAAGACTGATGGAGAGTCGATACGCTGACCACGTGTCACTCCATATTCGGAATGTGTCATGGAAGATGACAGTCCGCAGTCGTCCTGATAGGCCAAGGTCCTTAATGGGCTACAGAGCCAACGAGGAAGAAAGTGCTTTGTAGTAGTTGAGGTCTCCTTATCATTCAAAAGATTTGGTTGAATCGTTGCTTTTCTAATAAATTTATTTGAAGTGAATCTTCCAAATTATACCAACATTTTGTGCTCAAAAAAATACCAAGTAATACAAAAGTCATTATCAACAAAATGCAGTGTGTTCATTCACTGAAGTGTTGAGTAATTTTGAAAAACTTTGGGCAGGATGTCAAATCAGGACAATAATACTGAAATTATTTCAATAGATTGACGAAGCTCTGTTTTGTTCTAATCATTGCATTTAAAATGTTGAGATGAATTAATATATACTGTTCTACTGTAGAGCTTCCTTTCTCAGTGCCAACCAAAGCTGAACCTGTCGTTTATAATCAGAACATTCTTGTATTGCATTTTAAATTCCACTGTGTAGTTTTCTTTGAGTTAGCCAGTCGCCGATTGACTGAATGTGGTTCTTCATATTTTTGTCTGAGCAAACCTGTTCATATCACAATAGTTGCGACATCCTACATCCTCAATTATCTGATTTATGAACTGTGACGTCCGTCTTCCTGACTCTCCAGTTAAACATCTCTATTATAGTATTCAAGAGTCCTGGTTGTTCAGTATATGGCCTACTTTCTCTAATTCGTTTCTGCTCCAAGGACTCTAAACCGTGAAAATTAAAACAATGCAGTCCTCAATTGACTATGTGCCAGTTTTCGTCTTTTCAGATGTTCCAAGAGCAAAGTCGCACTGGAGAATAGTGTTAATCAGTAATTAATCATTACAGTTAACATCTGGTAGATTATGATATCTGTTTGTAGTTAAAGTTCTTCTTTTGTTGATTTCTGAGCTGAGTAGTTTCATAAGCTTGTACAGGTATCGTGCCACGTCGGAAGGGGCACTCACTATTATTATTATTCAGCAATGCGGAATATTCTAAAGTTGTTTTGGAGGATGGGAGAGGGGTAGGTAAATAATCCTCGATTTCAGAAGGAATGATACCGGTGCTTGGTTCGGCACGTTTTGGAATCTGGCCTAGTATTTTGGAACGGTTTTGATAAGCATTAACAGGGTGACCTGAAATTTGCGCGTTTAATATTTCCGGAGAGAGAGAGAGCAGCGGCCGGTAGCTGAAGCCAGCCACTTAACAACTCAATAATTTAACGGGAACAACTATTAGCACGAGGGCGAGAGCAAACAGCGCCTTAGCGCCCGCGCGTGCTTTTATACGGGAATAAAGTGTGACATCTGGGTCAGCGAATGCTCGTCGCTGGCAATTCGGAAGGTGCTGTCCCGTCCCTGTCCTGTCCTGCCCTGTCAGAGAAACCCCCACCAATATGCTTCCTGCATAGCGCAGACACGTGATCCGACAACTCAAGTGCCACACAGCCTATGAATGAGAGAATATTAAGGTAGTAGTGGAAGTCAACGGCCCCGCTCGGCCGCACCGGCACACTACCAACTTCCCCACATTCATTTCCTTATGGAATAGCCTCACTTCCTATTAGTATTCTCACACACACACATAGAAACCATAAGCAACGGTTATATGCAATCCATGACCAACGATCAACAAGGCAAACGATGGTTCCGAAAGTCAGATAACGGCCAAACGACACATTTAGGAGACACTAACGAAAATACTAGTTTTTTTTAACCCTAACAAAAACGTAGTGACAGCTGTATTCTAACAAACAGAGAAAAATACAGGTGTCCAAAATTAATTAACCTGATAAAGATTTAAAATAATACAGAATAGACAAAATAAATGGCTAACTGAATTTAATTTGGCAGTCCAAAGAATTTTATATTAGTATACTTGATTTTTCAGACTGACTTTGACAAAAATTATCAATGGTCGGTTAGAAATAAAGTGCAAATAAACTCAACAAAGAGTAACGTACAACGTTTTTTAATAAGGGCGGGCCAATGTTGGAATAGCTGTGTGTGTGGAATTTGAAAAGCATTCATGGGCATTTCAAATAAAAAAAGTAATTTCGTTAATACCTCACACTTCCTTAACCCTCCAGCCCATTCAGGGCCTTGGCCTAGCGGATTGACTCCGAACTGTTATTTTACTCAGCACATTCCGAATTTGAAGTGATACGTGGTGAGGGTATCGGTTCTCCAGCAGTCTTAATCCCAGTCTCAGTGGCCATGTCGGCACAAACATCCAAGCCCATGTCAGGGTTCGAACCCGGGACCTCTGGGTTACGAGGCAGCGACGCTAGCCACTACACCACAGGAGGTCGACACAGCACTTTACTAACACAAAATAAATAAAATTTACATAAAATTATAGATTCAATGAAATAGCAGTTAACTTGAGACTAAGCTGACAACCAACTGTTGACTTGGCAATTGCTTCCTCAGGAATGGAATAGAACGTGATTGACGCCATCTGTAGGGGTCCAATGGAATTTTTTTAGTTTCTTGATACTCCAGTTTATGTGATCAAAGTTTATTCAGTGCGGAAGCGTTCCATAGTTTGTTACTTTCACTTCAACTTAATTTTCGTCAAGTTCCACGGTTTCGATGTTGACCTTTGTTGTTAATTAAAAACATTCCTGGCCTTTATTGCAGTACAAAATAGGCTTCCAACGCCCAAGCGTATATCTGCCAGTGTAATTTTTCGCCGTATTCCAACAGTTCTAAATAACTTGAGATCACGATTAGTACAGATATAAATTTGGAAAATCAAGGCAGAGACGTCCCAGGTAAAGTGTGGAGGAGCTCTACACTTAACAGAAAGGGTCTTGATGCAAAGTATGTATGAGATATAATCTAGACATCAAAATCATAAATGGCTTATTCAGCAGCTTCACCGCGGACAAACATATCAAACTTGGATAGAAGGATATCCAAGGAATCTCCATTGCTGACCAGGAAGCTAAATGCGAAGCAGCAAGCAAAAAGATTTACAACGACCTCGATATTAAATCCCCGTCTGAAATTTCACTTCTCTACAAGAAGCAGTTGGGGGAGAATTACAGTCCACTACACAATCTCGCCCTCTCAGCCAACCTGTTCAGAAGTTAACAAGGGATTCCATTCAAGTTTAGAACCAACCATTCTAACTTCTCCCCTTAATTTCTTATTTTGCAGATCGCCCCAATCAACCTGAATTGTTCAGCCCATAACACCATGAAACATCCTGCTATATTGGTTCTCTCTCACCACCATCAGAAGAAAACACTTCGAAATCCAGTCACCCTGTGAAATTTCATCTTCCAGCCATCTTCCAAACTCTTCAACTTCCTTATTGAACATAATTCAATGTCTCCCATGATTTTATATTGTTATCCTGTAGTCGTTAATGACTCCACTAGTTTAAGCTACTTAAAAAAAGGCGTACAGATCGTTGTTCAGACCAATTTTAGAATATGGAGTATCACGTTGAGATCCAAATAGAAAAATGGAAACAATGTTATGGGACCAAGTCGCGAACAATCTTCATGAGCAATTGGAAGCACATAGCAATAGGATTAAACATGTGACTCTTTGCGAAATATATTACAAAATTAATAATGCTGTGTACCAGCCTGGAAACAAAAGTAATCGAATGGCGGCCACTTATATCTGTAAAAATAATCACACTTTCAAAATTAACAAAAAAGGCCGACGCACATACGCTTTCATTTGTAAATATAAAAATACGTGACATTGAATTCCTTGCCTGAGGAAACGCTGACTGCTTTTCGAATACCGATGACCAGTTTAGAGTTAGTCTAAGAAAACTGCAGTGACCAATTTGTTATCTTCATATATTTTTCTTATTGATTTTTATATGATCAGAGTGAATAATCAGTGATTAAAATCAGCGAAGTAAACGTTAATAAAAAAAGTTGTAATGATATTGAAGTCCAGTAAAGTGAAATCCAAGTGGGTTCTCATTTGTTCTTTAAAAGTCAAAGCTTTCAAATGACAAATGAAGTTAAGTTCCAGTTATATAATTGTAATAAGTGTAGATATAGATGCCATAAGACAATTTTTATAGGCAACTAAAAAGTACAGTACTGTAAATATTTCAACATGAGCAATGGTAGTTTCAATTTAATGTTTTTTTTTTCATTCTTCGATACCGCGGATTTCTACAGTATAAACTCGGTTCTTCAAAAAATAAGTCGACTGATGTGACGTCTGGGAGCGAGATGACCAAGAAATAGGTCCATCTCTACCAATAACAAGATATGGGAATCAAGGAAATCAGTTACAATAACAGGAGACTCCACCAGTCTTTTAATTAAATGTTCCCTTGGTGAAGGTGTATTAAAATCATGTCGGAACCGCCTCTTATTGGAGATTTTGTTTCCCATAACCAGAGAACGCACACGACACCATTGTTTTACAAACTAAAAAATTCCGTCATTGGCCAAATTAAAAAAAAACGAATTTCTTCAACTACGATAATATTGACATCAATTAATTACCCTTACCTCATAAATTACGTTTCTATTTAATTTTGTTATCCTGTGGATAAATTATTTGTTACTTATTACTTAAAATAGTAATTAATCAATTGAAAGACTTAATTATATGGCTTAAATGTTTGTAAAATTAAAACGTATATTGCTTTTATTCATAACTACGTCATGACACATTCCCTTATCAATAAACAGTATTCGCATCATTTTAAGTGCCTTCTGTTTATGCTTCGTTGTTCCGAAGCTGAAGGGAATTTATTCCAAGATATTGCCTTAACTTTGTGTGTCAGCACTGAGCCTATTCGAAACTTCTGTGAACTTCATCGTAACATCACGAATGCTTTAGACGGTAACATGTTTACAATTCCGAGAAATGACTTTCTAGTAGATCAGCATTTCAGGAGAGGCGCCCACACTGCTTGGAAAGTTTTTCAAGGTGAGGAATATTATTTGTAGGTTAAAATAGATGTGAACGAGCAAGATTTCAGTTACCAAGCAGATATCAAAGTGAAGTAGAAAAACGTAGAAACTGTAAAGACGCCAAAGACCACAGACGCCGCAAGGATTACAAATCAG
The DNA here is from genome assembly GCA_034510155.1 of Eucriotettix oculatus. NCBI lineage: Eukaryota > Metazoa > Arthropoda > Insecta > Orthoptera > Tetrigidae > Eucriotettix > Eucriotettix oculatus. The sequence goes on along the minus strand of CM067380.1, from coordinate 23,551,696 downwards.
GTTAACGTCAATGATGATGCGTTTTGATAAAATGCTTGAAACATAACCATTTTTATCCTACACACTATTGTCTCATCGCTGCTGATTCAAGTAACCTATTTATATCCGCCTATATGTTCATTTCTTCTTAATATTATTTTTTTATAGTTGAGTAGTAATTTCTGCTCTAATTAAATCAAAATAAAATTAGAGTTAAGTCGATTCAGTGTATTACGCTGATGTAGATTTGGTAAGGACGGTCATTATACAAAATAATTTATAATATATTTCCTTGTTACATGGAATAAAACAAATATTTATATTTACCTAACAAACCATAAAGAAATAATAAAATGAAGTTAGAAAGTAATAAATTCCTTTAACAAATGATAATATTGATATAAATTAATTTTTATTTTAAAAAATATGTATTTTGCATAACTATAAATACTAAACTAAATACATATTTGTTGAAGCAATTTCAACAAAAAATACTTTGTTAATTTTGGAAACGAAGGAACTGAGATCGCAACTTCTAGATAATTTAAAATTGTAAAGGGAAGATAAACATTAAAATATGAACGTAGTGAATAGAACCTAGTAAACATTTTATAAACAATAACAGTAACCATAAATTCTAGTAAATTAGATCAATACTGTATGACCGTGCAGATGTAAACAGGACGATACATTTGCAGCAAGAATTAAATTTCATAAATTAACGCAGAACATAGTACGGAACAATACATAAACTTTTAGGGGCCTAAGCATCTTGCCATATATTAGTTTAGTATAAATATAAAAAAAATATTATTGTTGTATGTACGTAAATGTAAATTATTTAATCATCTTAAAATAGTTTATATACCAGTGATTGTTATGAGCTTATTCACTACAACGCTCCATTCAGTTCGAAAGCCTATTAAATTGCATTTGAAGTCAAATTCATATTACACTTTTGCCATTCTCCTTTTCGATTCCAGTGTCCATATTGGTAACTTTGCGCTTCTATTTGGCCCTCGCTACGTAGATAATTATCTCAAATCAATTCTGACAGGACTAAAAACAACAAAACAGCAAGGAAATGCTCGTAACCCCCTTAGCCATGTAAGGGCCTAGACAATAAAAACTGCTGCTGTACGCAATACTCTGGAGAAATCGTTAATGGAGGCTTGGAAGCTTCCAGGAAAAATAGAATGCTTTCCATACAAAACCCAGGTCAACGTAAAATATACTTTCGTTTTAACTGCATAAATTATTTAACAAGATTCCATCTTCAAAAAGTGCTTCTGCGTAATACACATCGAGTCATTTATGGCTTTTATGCCAATACGACAAGTGGACAATTGACCATAATTTCGATCAATACGTACTGATTTTTAAGACTATCGTTGGAGTGGAATCGTAATAATAATGGCCGAATGGGAATATTTTGACTATTAGAACCCTGCTCCTTGGAAATGATGAAATTCACACTCGTAAAGGAAGATTCTCGTCGTTCTTGTTTTCCGATGACAGATTTTATGGCTTTTATGCCAATACGACAAGTGGACAATTGACCATAATTTAGATCAATACGTACTGATTTTTAAGACTGTCATTGGAGTGGAATCGTAATAATAAAGGCCGAATGAGAATATTTGGACTATTAGAACCCTGCTCCTTGGAAATGATGAAATTCACACTCGTAAAGGAAGATTCTCGTCGTTGTTTCCCGATGACAGATTTTATGTTCTGTAGCATGTAGAAAGTTGACTTGAGAGAATGACTAGTTGTGTCTAGTTTAGATTCACCCCTTCGGCATACATCATTCGAGTAGAGCTTGGACTAGAGCATTGTATTTAGATCTGCGGCGCAGCTGTCGCCAGGTCTCGTAAACAACAGTTTATTGCCACTAAAACGGAAGTACTACATTTATGACCGACCACTCCTAGTGAAAGTGTATATTCCTCTCGCAAGTAATACGTGCATTTCATACCGTTTCTTCTTTTTGGCTTTTTTTTATTGTAAGTTTCACGTGACCTTTGAGCGTGCGGTCTTGTTAAACACGAGTAGTTTTACGCTTAGCTTCGTGTCTTTCTAATTTCATTTCCAGGATACTCAGGCATTCGTCACGGGCAACAGCTCAGCGGACGACCCGAGGAAATTCTTAGGAGCAGAGGAGATAAGCGAGATAACGCGTTTCGTGTCGTCAGCATTCCCCCTTGCTGAACTTGTCATCGTGCGTGGACGCTCTTCAGGCCTGGTGGTATTGACATTGACCATGGCCTGGATATCGACAAATCATTTAACAAACATACAATGTAGCGACTTAAAAGCTCACAGAAGTGGCGAAGACATCTTTAACGTCACTTGAAACGTGAGATGCGAACCAGACTCCCGAGCTGGGGCTGATGGAGCGTGCCACGGAACGTCCGAAAATTCAACAAGAACACTCGAGACAACGCCTACCTCTTCCTTCATGCCCATTCTGCTAAAATAGGTTAATCATCCATGCCAACATGTGGAATAACGAAAGGGGCTAGATTTAATATATTTATTCTACTCTATTCTGTCTATATATGACTAAATTTTCAATTAAACTGACATAAAAATATTCGTCACAATATACCTCCATTATTTATTTATTACGTATTTATTAGAGCTAAAATTATCATCCAGTTTTGTTACGCCCTGTATCATCCACAAATAACACTTAGAAAGTCAAACCTCCTTATTCTAATGCTACATTTTCTCCTTAATTCAAATATGAAATAGGATTTTCGTTAGGTCTTCGAGAGACGATTTGCACGGCTCTAAATACTTTATACACAATATTCAAATATAATAACTAGGGATGGTAGAAGTATAGTAGACGTAATAGCACAGGCAGGAAAGGCATTCGTAAAAAAAGACGAACTTACTAACGGCTAAAATAAGTACCAATATTAGACAAATGTTCGTATGGAGTGTGGCGTTATATGTGTGCAAAACGTGGACGGTAAGAGTTCCAGAAAGGAAAAGAACAGCAGTATTTGAAATGTGGTGCTGTAGAAGAATGCTGAAAATTAGATGGTTGGATAGAGTAACTAACCAGGAAGTTCTAAGCAGCGTAGGGGAAGAGAGAATAATTGGGAGGACGTTAACTAAGAGAAGGGGGTATATTAATAGGCCCCGTTTTGAGACACGAGGGTCTTGTAAAATTAGCATTAGAGGGGTAAGATCACAAGCGGGGAGGAAGGATGGAATACGCTAAGTAGATTAGGGAGGATGTGGGATGTGGTAGTTATGCAGAAATGTAAAGGCTTGCGCAGAATAAGTTAGCATGGAAGTTTGCACCAGACCAGTCTAAGGACTGAGCACTACATCAATAAAAACAAGAAATACATTTACAGTGATTTGAATTAAGGAAAGTGTCGGAAGCTGGAAGAACAATGCAATCTATTTCTCTATTTGCATTTGTCTCCGTTGTCGCGTTGCATCCCTGGATATTCCAACCTATCGTTCTGCTGATCCTCTATCACTGCTCTAGTACTGTCTGTTTGCGACGAAACTTGGTCTTCATTGTACTACGGCTGTTAGAAATGTCTCTATTTTAAAGTAATTTTTGATCCCTTATACTGGACCACGAAATCAGGTGTCCTACAAAATTTCGAACTCTTTGGAATGGTTTCGTCCCCTGGCACGGATTCTCGCCTCGGCTGGAACCAAGTATGTATTTGGTTTGTGCTCGTACTCATACCGTACGGATTATCTCCGCGAAAAGCTGACGTCAAAATTATTAAGTTTTCAACCCTTCCTAAGATCGCTAATAAAGAGAAATAGAATGATATACATATCTGTTTGAAAGATATGCGACGTCCGTTTAGGACCTTTAATGATGAGGATAGAAACACCTGTGTCTGGCGTGAAGCATTCGTCCCACTATTAGAATTGGCTTGTGATGAAATGCACAGAAATTTTAATTGAGACTGCCAGTTAAATACTCGAAGTTTGATCCTCCAAATTAAAAGTCTCCGGCTTTGAGCGGTTTCGACTCGCTGCTCTATTTATGGTGTTCTATTGGACGTCTCCACGAGACAAGAGGTATGAAAGAAGACGGAGGGAGGCAAGGACTGGCTCATCGCGGCTGCGTGGACAGAAGAGAGCCTTTTCCCCATGCGTAAACAAATTGAGTGTCTGTGTTTATCGGCCACCTACGTGGAGGATAGGATAGGATAGGAGAGGAGAGGAGAGGACAGGAGAGGAGAGGAGGTACTCACTCGTATGCCCAGCGCAGACATCTGCAGGCCCAGGCCTCTCCAGCCAGCTGTTTATTATCCCTGGCGCTGAATCTCGCGTGGTGGATGGAATAACGGCTGCGGATTAAAATGATTAAAACAGATGGTATTTCCATTCAGCAACTAAACGTTTGTCTGTTTCAACATTGACAAGTCTCTGGCAAAGAAAATTGGACGACCTGTGGAAGACGGAAATGAGCATACCTTACCTTGCCCTTCCCTGAGCGGAAACAAAAACCTGCAGAAGGTGAAGAATATAATAAACTAACTCTAAATCAATCTAAATACTCAAGACCATGAAAACTTGAACCACAATAAAAGTCTGCAACAAAATTTGGTCACTTTTCCTAAACACAGATTGATGTGGCGACAGAATGACAACGCTCAGTTTTGATTCTGAGTGCGTCCTTGTTGGTTTTGAGAATGAAAATCGGAGAACGTCATGTACGATCATAATGGAATTAAATGTGACACAGGAAAGTCTAAGAAGACGAATAATAAGTACTATTCTCTTCCTTAGTCAATTACTATCAAATATGCTTTCAATACCAAGGATTTATGCGCTCACGTTCCTTATTTCAAACATATGTATTATTTTATAGCATTATCGTTTAACTGGTCCTGGTCGTCAACCACTGAATACTCGAACAACTCCTTGGCTGTTGTAAGCGTTTTCTACTTTTTATTTATTTTTAATATTTTGTATAGTCGCATCAACTGCAAGGTCAGTAGCGACTGTGCACGATTAGGGGAATTTTATCCAAGTAGATGTATGTGAGTATGGATTCTCAAACAACACACACATCCAAGCCCATGCCAGGATTAGAACCCAGGACCTCTGCGGTACGAGGCAGCTAGCCACTAGACCACAGGAGGTCAGTTACGTTTTCTTTGTTAAGCTCAATTATTATCCGCTGGACACAGGCTTTCTCAAGGTTTGCGCTGATCACTTTCTGTATGGAACATGAGCGTAAAAAAACGCACACACATGATAATGAAGTCTAGGATTAGATGAAAACCGAGATAATCAGCTTCTCTACTGGCGGATTGGACCGAAAGATCATGATCACCTGCTTCACGCGTACGTCCATCACTTGTTCCACTCTCATCTTCATCAGTTTCCTCTCTCACTCTCTCCACAGCCGCTCCAAGTGCATTCAGGCTATTCGTAATTAAATTAATTAAATGGTAATAGATTTTAGAAGAGAAAGATTTGCCATAGTGGACTACTTTAAACGCGGAGTTCCTCAGGGATCAATTCGGGACGCTTTGATTTTTTTAATTATGCTCCGAACAATATTCCTACAGAGTACATCCTGCATGGTGATGATAACGGCATATTAGTGAAAAATATGTCAGGAACCGGGAAACCTTCAGATCGAAAATGGCAAGATGACATATAGGAAAAGCCTTAATAGAAAACTAGTCTAAAGAAAGCCCAGGGCCAAAGAGTGAAAGAATATAGGTACAAGGGAAGGAAGACCACACTTCGAAAAGCTTTTAGTAGTCATCACCTTATTATTAGCAAATAATAATAGTACTCAGTCGACCCACAGTCTGAGAGGATAGAAACAAGTACAGAAAAGTCAGATAATGCGCCCTTAAATATGTAAGAAACGTTAACTGAAAATACTGTCTATGAGTTGAACTTGCCATTAATATTAAATTTAAAAGTTCAAGTTTAGAAGTCAGTACAAGAAGTAGAGTAAAGAGACTGATTGTTACAAGTTTGGAACTGTTTAAAACTTCAATTGGTATTCATGAAGAGACTTCAAAACCGTTTAAATATGTAGTAAGGTACAAATCTGCAGATGCCTGAGTGGTGAAAATAAACGATGTTGCTATCGTTTAGAAAATATTTAGAATCAGCTTTCTTCGATTCAGTGATTTGTGTGGTCCAGTTAAGTATTTATGTATACTCGCGTGCGTGGTCTTACTGTAAAAACTAAATTAAACAGGTCTAGACGTTTACTAACATAAAACAAGTGTTTTCACGCTCAGTTGTGTAAATTTGGTATGTTTTCGCTTAATATGAATTGAAAAATTAGAAATTCTGTAGAAGCGAGAATAAAGATCACACAATTTTTCCTTTTATTAACGGGAGGGGGGAGGGGGACTAAGCCAGTGACCACATTTATCACAGGGTTCTAAGCTGTTCATTCCTCAGTATATTGCAAGTGAGTCGCCGAGTTGAAAATATTTCCGTCTATTAATGGGGGAACGGGCGTTTACTCGAATTCTAGGGGCTAAATAATAGTTGGCGATTTGTGCAGAGATCTCCAAAGTTTGACTGGAATCCTCTAGACAATGTGTTGCAGGCTTCGAGCAGCTGTCCCTTAGACAGACATCCTGTCGCCTCAGTGTCTAACTGCTGCAAAAAATCAGGTCTTGTATATAGTGAAGCGTAAAGCGACAGCTGTGGGAATTAACTGCGCTTTCCTTTTGCACTAAGTCTGTAGTAGCAAAATGATTTGGAAATGTCAAAGTTGTGTGACCTTTTTAGGCAGTTGTCTTCACGTACCTTCGGCCAACTCCGACGAGCAGTAGCTTTAAACGTCTGCACAAACCAAACATAGACGAAGATGACACATGACCTGTTACCTGTGTAATGATCATTAAGTTTGAATCAGTTTATTCTTTCCGCAATAATTAACACAATTCTCATGGCATTTTAACTGCGAAATTCATGAAAAATAAGTAGAAAACCTTTACTTCACAAGAGTACTTGACGAAATAAAATCAACGTAATATATAGAAATGTAGCTAATGAAACGTTATATACTTTATTGACAGGAAAATTAATGACATGTAATTAACGACTTTTAACAGACATTTTTTATTTATTAAATTGCACAGCGTTTCTGAACATATTTTTACCCTCTTCCAACTGTGATTTTACTTAAATGAAGGTTTGTTTTAACAGTGTAAACATTGCCTCAGTTTCGTTGTGAATAATATACATGAATACTGAAAAAAAAATTCTAAAAAACTTTAGTACCAAATCGTACAAGTATGCATTTAATATAAGAAATAATAATTTAAAAAAAAGAGTTTAGCCTTTTCTAGTTGCACCAATATTAGAAGAATATACCGAAATATTAATTTGTAACAAATAGTTATTATTGTCAGGATAATTAAAGGATTTGCCGTTAGTCATAAAAATTCACACTATTAAAAAAATTAGATAATCATTCATTACAGACTTTTTTAAAAAATATTTTATTCAAAGATGTATACATTTCCGTATTTTCATAAAGTTGTAAAAATAATATACTTCTTTGTTAAAAAACCTGATAAAAGCACAAGAATGTAGTGAAACATCGTTGAATAAAATGTTTTTAAAACGTCTGTAATAAGTGGTCCCTTAAATTAATACAATTAAGATACGGCAGTCGTAAAGGAAAGTATTTATTTTATTTTGTGTCGCCTGGTTCATGAGCGACAGTTACATGGAATAACCTTGCATTTTATGAGTACACATCTTAAGAGCTAGTTTAGGTAGAGTTATATTTCGGCATAGAGGTTAATTTTGAAGTATAATGATAAAAATAAATTGATAAAAATACAATTTCACAGCGTTTCGTTCCGGCGATCATAAGAGTAATTCAGTCACTTTGAGTATTATAAATTAACTGTAGCCTATACATTGCCTAATTATTTCATTTATTTCTAGCAAAAGTTCTGATTAAAATTTAGAAGTTATTCTCTGCTTGTTGTAATAGAAAATGATGTTATTCTGCTGATGTTATAGTCACATTCAGAAGACGACCAGTTAATAATTTGAAATCCCTGCTCCCTCCACTCTCCTTTCCCGCTGTCTAATTAATCAAGGACACGCTGTTTTTAATTTCATTTAAATAATACTATCTCTCAGATTAAGAAGGTGATTTCGGCATAGAATTCGCGTCTACATAAATTCATCTTTCACAAATACATATTATTTTCTCTTGCTTTCGTTTAGGGCTGTTACCTGACATCTTGAAACGTGAATATCTGAAGGAATTTTTGAAATTAATTCGTTGTTGTGTTCTATCTTTCAGGAAAGTATGATAATTACTATTAGAAACAATGTTCCACATATCACAGTAAATTTGTATGAGATTATTCTAATTAAAAGTGAATTTTTTTATATATTTATTCCTTAGGTAAAGTTTGCCTCGCATCTGAAAATAAGACCGTGATTTCAGGAAATACGGAAGGGAATTATCTAGGTGAGCGTTTGGATGAGTGTGCTAAAAGGTAAACATAACGAGAAGCCTCTAATTTCATGAGAGTAGTTCTCCCGCTTATTCAAACACAGATGTGTACTGACGTCATATTTGACAATTAAGTGAAAATCTTGCAAATTTCGAATGTGCTTTTGAAATTCACTCTCGGTACTTTGTTGGAAATTAGAAGTTACGTGGAATCTTCAGGATTCTTGTCCCCGGATATGTCTGAAAACAATATATTGCACAAATGAGAGGTATAAATATTTGTGGCAAGTTTGCGGTTTTTATAAAAGGTAAATCGTCGGAAGTAATAACTAAAAGTGCAAATGAAGAGGTGTGCATGCTTGAATGTAATTTATCAAGCAAGCGATCACAAGCATCCATTTTTTTTCTGTGGAGCAGTTTCATATAGTAGTAAATTTGCAGTGTCTGTTAGCTTTTGAGGAATGTCAGACTGGGCCTGATTCACGTAATTACGCTGACCGACCTTCATTACATTGTTTTACCGCGCAAGCGCCAATTGAACAATAGGGCCGTGACCTCGTCCCGCGATTGCATCTGCAACACCAAAATTTATAAGCCTTTATCTCAGAAACGGAGATTTCTCCCATGTGCTCTTCTGGGGGAGTAGGATTATTTTCCCCAGCTTAAACACAAATCGACTTTATCAGCAGGAGTCATAAATTCCAGTCAGAGCGCAGCCTGGAGTCAGTAGAAAAGAGAGAAAATTAAAACAAAATTGACGTTTCAGATATGCAGGAGGGACGAGAAAGAGTTATGGGAAATTATTTACCAGGGGAAAAATATTAATGCAAGCATATGCTGATCACCATTCAGTTATTGCTTTACACACCTGCAGACATTTCCAAGTCGTCACGATATCAGTTTCTTCTTTGCACACTTACACAGCAGGAAGAAATTTAGTGTCATTACGAGCTAGAGTTAATAAATTCCAATGACTGCAAGTCATTGAGTAAATTTAGAACCCAAAGTCACGAAACCTAATCACACAGCTAACACCTGGAAAAATGCTACCAATTTGTGATAAAACATTTATCAAGAAAACATAAATAAAAAGAATTAGCATTTCAAGAAAGATTAAATTTACTGAAGCTTGAACAAATTGAAAAGATAGGAAGAATAATGATTATTCCGACAAATCGGTAAGTCAAACCTGGTGATATAAAATAAAATAACGATAATTGCTGGTAGGGAAAGGCAGATCATAAGCCACAAAATTGAGCACCGTTGATGTACAAATTTCTGTGATATGAAGGGATTAGTAGAGAAGGTCATCAAACCCGGTCACATTACTGGACACTAAAAAAAACTTAAACGCTGTAGGGTACACTTTAGATTACTGAGAGCATCGTAGATCATCAAAAATAGTCATTAATTACTCTTCAGGTTCCTCATTAATCTCGATCTTTTTAGAGAACAGAAGAAATGCTTTCAAACAATCTCAGCTCTGAAGCTGCAAATGAAACATGACAATGAATTATATTATTGCGGTTAGCACATCTCTCTCTCTCTCTTTCCCTCTCATTCTCTGCCCCCTCCCCCCTCTCTCATTCAGCGTCAAGATACGTGACTCATGTGAAAATTAGACAAGGATATAATGAGTATAACGCGTACCTTAGTGCTATGGGCGAACTGATATGAGACAGGGAATGTGATCACTCGAAGAATGCTAGATAGTCTAGTCTGTGTGTGAAAAAATTATATAATTAATAAGGACAGGAAAGAGAGATGAAATCTGGTGTCTTACCTAAAGTTCACAAATGGCAGTCACCATGTAGGGTTTCAGAATCTTAAATTTTCGGAGGCACCACCCGCTTCATCAGAAGGTTAGGAAAACGTTTCGAGTGACAGCGATGAAGGGAGCGGTGCCTCCGAAAATTCAAGAATTGAAACCCTACATGGTGACCGCCATTTGTGATCTTCAGGTAAGACACCAGCTTTCTGTCTCTCTTTCCTGTCCTTATTAATTGTTTTATTTAACCTGAAAATGTTATTTTCTAACCTAAGAGATGTGATGGGAATTTAAGAGCAACATCACACAATAAGAATAGTGATATTGTGCCTGTAACGTACAAATTATCTACAGGTGGAAAGGAGTGATGTAATCGTTGTGGAGTTGAGAACAAATGTAAGTCAAGAATTTTGACGGGGAGGTGATAAACAATATAATGTGAGGGAAACTACAGCTGTGTATGCAACGTTTACTCATTGGCCCAAATTGACTATGAGAGAGGCTATTTTAGGGTTATCTCGCTTCTCTTATTTATTCATATACGAGATCAGTAATTTTTAACTTTAAAAGGTGGGATTTCGTAAGAATGGAAAGGAGTGAGGATGGGTATCATGGAGCGGAGCAAAAGAATCAAGTTCTTCTATAGCCGGAAAATTTCATCGCAATGATTAGTCGTTAACGTCTCCCCAGTTTCGGGCGTAGGGAATCCCAACAATTAATTTTTCTCATTCGATGCGGCTTGTAAAATTCCATTTTCGTGACGAAAGCAATTTCAAGAGCAAATCGTCGTGGCACAGAGCATGGGAGTTATGGCTGCGTGTGAAATACAATAGCTGAGCGATTAAATTCAGGCGGAAACTGACAATGAGCTGAGCTAGCGCGGAGTCAGACGAGCCCCATAAAAGTACGAAGCCTAACCACAATTATCATTGTCTCGTACCGCAATTTCTTCTGGAATCCAGAACAGATATTTAATTTAAATTTAATGGAGTGAGGCAATAAATATACACAGTAACCGCATTTGAATGGCGCCTTCAAATGAGTTCGTGTAACAAAGGCTAAAGCAAGTCTTACGACGAAGCCTCGTTTGCCATACGCGAAACAATCCCAAAGCATGATTGAAATGGTCCATGTACAGAACGTATTTGTTTAGCGACGTGTTGAGAGGCGAGAACACGTTCTTAATTTTGGGTCGAATTACCGTCTCTTCTGAGCGGCGACCCTCTTTTAATTACTTGCACAGGTACAGTCAATGACGAAGGAACCGGTTTTGCCGACGAGCACATTTGTGGATTTGAAGTCTGGACTGAAGCCAGATATCCATGTAGCACATATGATGGGGCAGGCAGCGGATTTACATATACTTATGCAGCAAACGGGAACGGCTTGTTTAAATAGAATGAAATGCAGAGTAAGTGGAGGGGGATTTCAATGGAACCCTCTGCCTACCCTTTCCATTTTTAATTTGAGTGTCAACTCGAACCTTTTGTTATAACTGGAGCTTGGTTTTTTGATGGATAGGAAGAAATTATAAACTGCTGCGGATAATAACATACGAAAATGATATATTGAATAGACTGATATGCAAAACACGTTTCGGATTTTCTATTCGTCGGCCGGAGAAAATTTATGGCTTCTCGTTTTGAAATAAAATGCAGCGGGGTTTTTGCATGCCAGATATTTATTCCCTTTTGTGGCATGTCGTTGAATATCAGCCTTATTATTTCCATTGTCTGTAAGTCGCCGTCTGCGCCGCCGCTTTTGGGCAGCATGAAGGTCAGCACAAAATACGAGTATTTATTTTGTTATTTACTGTCCCACACCAATTAATTTTCTTTTATGCTGTAACGAAATCGTGATCGTTTCTTCGCTTTTTACTGGTTTAACGTCAGACATTTTCGATGCACGATTCTATTTATTAATTAGATACGTTAGATTATAACGTCGTTAATCCTTATGGATAAGAATGCATTTATCACACAAATCACTAAATTTATTCTCTGAACGAAAATCAGGAAAAACATAAACATAAAAAATATGGTCATATTAGAAATTTTCTGATCATTACTTTTTCAGGCATGAAAAATTCTCCAAGCCATGCACATCGTCGAGAATTTAAGTACTGATTTATTATTAAGAAATTTGCTTACACTTTTTCAAATAGTATGAATAATAAAGTAACCTAGTCTATAAAACCTTTAAATACAAATAATGACTCAACGTATATTATTTTTCAGTATTTTCAATTTCTAGATTACAATGGCCATATTAAAATTCAGAAATGTGTCTTTAATGAATTTCTGGGCCTAAATAATAGTTGTCTGATTGGGAATCACCCTATAAGTAAGGGAAAGTTTCAACCAAACTGCACAAAATACAGGTCAATGTTCAATAAATCAGAATGGAACGTCACTTGACGTGGGTCTCACATTTTCAACGCACATATACAAACTTAAAATTCAACAGGCAAAAATTCCGGAGACGCTAAATCCGTAAGAAGGTATCCGTTCACTCTTCGGCTTAATCAAGGCGGAAACTGTGCGAAAATGCTTAGTGGAATTCTTTTATAATAACCCGCTCAAACGTTGCTCTGAGGAGTGAGGAGCAAGCAATTATTGTCATACGGTAAGACACAGCGAAGGGTCGTTATTCAAACTAGGAAATTCTCTCAAAAATAACCAGAATGATGTTTGAATAATCTGAAGTGTTTCGTTAATATGCTCTGACATAAATGTTAATGCCATATTTTTAAAATCATATCTCTCTAGTACCTGAAGTTTAATGGTAATAAAATAATCTTGTTTATAGCGTAATTGAGTTTTATAAAATTACGATTTTTAAAACAATATAAATACATGCTGTTTTGAAAATTTCACGGTAGCGAAATCGGATACTATCCACAAAAATCACATTTTTTTTAGATCACACCAATTTCTCGGCAGTATGTTCAAGAAAATAAATTGCGTTTCGTACGTCTAAGTTAAGGGTAGAACGAGACGCCCGTTGGTTGGTCAATAATAAAAAATGTTAGTTTAATATGCAGTGTGACGTTAAAGGTATTTATTGTGTCTGAAGGACATTGTGCACATTTCCTAAAATGAATCTTCGGGTTCCCGGTCAAGGACAGACACACGAAGTCGCGTGGAAAACTCACAAGATTCAGCCGCAGTTGTTCAGTATTTGCCAAATCTCATTTGGGGACGGTCTAAACGGAATTTATCCTATATCTGAGGGTGTTTAAATTATTTCATTTAGTGAAAATAAAAAGAAAATTACTTTCCAACAACAACAACAAAAATACGGTTATGACGTGCGTTCGTGAGAGTAGTCAGTCCTGTAATCCCAGAATTTGCATTGAACGAACGATCTTGGCAGGGTCCAACACAAGTCCCCTGCACCTCTTCTACGCCAGATGTGAATTAAAAACATACTTCATGCATCAACCAGATGTGAGGCGCACAAAGGACCCGGATTTCAGATGAATTTGCATGAAAAGGCAGCGGGGTTATAATAAAAATTAATATCCACCCAAGGTCTTATTCTATTTACGGAAGTACTTTGCATACGAAAAACTGGGTTTGTGGTTTGAAACGCGATGGGATCGGAGGGTGAAAACCAGTTTCGAATGTAGACAGCGAGAACCGTCACTTCCACAGCCGCAGTCGTCTGATAATCCAATTTTGTCACGTTTAAGCTATGTTTTACATCAATTATTAATCTTATCAAAAGTAAATATATATTCTTAACAGTGTATTCCTTCTGTCTTTTATATCAAGTAAATATAAACCTGCGGGAAACTGAAACTCTAATAAACTGTAAATTTTGCAATCAGACTGCGAGTTTTAGGTGAAAATGAGGATTTCTTTAAGTGAACGTGAAATTTTTTTAGCAATAAGCGTACATTTAACGTTTTTATATTTTGTCCTCAAATATTAAATAATAAAACAACTTAACATTTAAAAAGAATAATGTTACTAATATATGCCCAATAACGGATAAATATTAGTAATAATAATTATTATGTATGTGGGATTTTTGTGGAAGTGTAAATGTGATTTTTAAAATTTGTAATTTCTTTTCTGTACAGATGATTATGGAAATACTAGCCGAAATCTCCAGTTTTCAGAATTAATTTCTTTTAAAACTGTTACGTAGTTTCATTATTTAAATTGCGTTTCACAGCGATCCTTTGTCAAACAAAAACATCAAAAGGTAATTGTTTTCCTGAAAAAAACAATTTTTTACCTTCCAAATAATGAACTATATACAGTTGTACAAATAAAAGGAGAATAACTGAATACTAATGATGGGATACCGGGATGGAAGTATGTGGAGCGTTTTGAGATGTTGTGCTCGTGAGGAATGGTTAAAGTCAAGTGGACAGACGTGATGACTAATGAGGGGGACCTTAGAAGAGCGGACAATAAAAGGTCATTTAGAAGCACAGTCTTTCCGAAGGAAGCAAACTTGCTGGGAGAAATCCTGAGATTGATCACAGTGACGGCTGTGATAAGAAACGATATGTCGGCGTTTTACTAAAAAAAAATAGATCAGCGCGTATTGGCTTTGTAAACAAGCAAGCGAGAGAACAAAGTCATTGAAATAATAGAGAACAAAGAAATGATGGCCTCAAGTCCAGAAATGGAGCAAATGAAAGTTTGTTACCAGCAAATATGAACCAACTAGAAACAGTATTTAATGGACGTCAAAGACGTATTTTTCAAGCCTTAAGTCAGACAATTTTCGTTTAGTCATTACGTTCGTAATTAATGGCTGCGATGCTAATAATAATTGTAGAATTTCAACACCCTTTAGTGGTCTAAGCTTGAGACATAACCCCCATATAAATTATGGACTAATTCAGGATTACCTGTATTGAAACTTGACGAAGGTATTGTTTCTGCACGTAATGACGGGACGATTTATTATGAAACATCATTAAATTAAACGTGAGAGTTGCATGAGCGTGAGAATAATATACTTGTTAATTATCGCAGTCTGTTTGGTGAATGCTGAAAGGTACATCTGTAACGGAAATAGAGGAAGGAGGCTCACAAAGCGTTACTGGCTGACGTGTGATTTCATTAACAAGGCAGGCTCCTCTCCTCTCTTCTCTTCTCTTCTCCTCTCAACATGCGTAACGTGAAGTATTCGTTCGATTATTGATTTATTATTTGGAAGGATAGGGGCCGTCACAGAGAAATACGTGACACTGGAGGGAGAAAGGGGGAAGGGTATGCTAATGAAACCCGGACCAGAGAGAGGAACTGCATCCCAAGCTGTTATGTGAAGACCAGTTGCCATTTTGAACGTCGTGTAATCACTGAAATGAAACAACAAATCAATTGAGAGATCGCATGCTATGAGTCAGTGGGTTTACTTTCATTTTCATTGAGAAAGGCAAAAAAAAACCAATTGTGACTAAGAATCTCATGTTAGTCTCGACTGATACTTGAATCTAAGTTCCTCGAACATAAATGCTACTGTCAGAATTAGCTTCGTGCCCTCTACTCTTATTTTATGGGCTTCACTTGACCTTTTATTCATCCTCTAACTGTTGTAAGCATCGTCGTTTATCTTTAAAAAAAAATTATGCATCAGAATCAAAAAATTGTTTTACTCTGCAAATTAGAGAATAATTGCCTTTTCGTCAATTTCACTTAAGACAAATAGAAATAATGCAACAACGAATAGACATTTTAGTTACTAAATATATTACAGCTTCGGAGAGTAATATTCAATAAAACTATTCTGTTTGTGGCAAACAATAAATTGTACATAGTATGAATGATAACCACAATTTCCTCAAATTGGTATTTAGAATATTTGTGTACGTACGAGGAAATTTGCGGCATCAAGTGAAAATGCATAGCGATATTTGCATGTAAGTACGGACTATTCTATAAACAACTGATCTCATTCCTCCATTCGTAACTATTTCAATCAGAATGCAGTATGTTAAATTAATTTGTCTACAAAATGGCTGGATCTATAATTATAGTTCAATTAAACTTACATTTATAAAATTAACACCTAAACAGTCAATAAATCATAAATTTTTTTGCAACATGTAAGATACTTTACATTCGTTCACAATTTTGGGACTTCTCCTAATAAACAGATAAATAATAAAAAATTTCTGGACTTAATTATTTGTAAGGATGCAAATAAACATATCTCAATTCCGAATTACAGGTCCACAAGAGAAAAATTACTTTCCAAATGACACAGTAATAATGTTTTCAGACTTGAGCTGGTTGGAGAAAACGATCTTTAATTTTAAAATATGAGTTGCTAGTTAATAATTTATTAAATCTTCTGTATCTTTACATCAAGACGTCTAGAATTATTGTTTTATTGATTCACCAATACAGTCCTCATGCATAAAATATTTATTTTACATTATTTCTTCATTGTCACAGGAGCTTTTGGTCTCTTGGGCCATTTTTGTCTGTTTCTAGACAATACTTTTTGTACATTGTACAATCACAAAGTGCGGTATTTATATTGAGACGAGCACGACAAGGAGTAAATTTTTTAAGTTTTTTTTATATTTTTATAAAATTTGTAAATATATTAAATACTTCAATGGCTAATTTACAGTGTACAAAAAGTATTCTCTAGAAACAGATGAATATGGCCTAAGAGGCCGAAAGGTACTGTGACGATCATTGAAGAAATGATGTAAAATAAATATTTTATGAAGGAGGAAAATCAGTTTAATAATAAATCTTTTGCATTGCAGTTACGTGTTGTTAGTACTCCAAACACTTAGGGCAAGAATAATTTAGTAACATTCACCGGTTCCTTCTAATGATATACAAGGCTTATAAGTTGAAACTGTTTCGATGTACTATTTGAAGAACTAACGTTGGGGATATAATTAATTAGCTAGTTGACGACTTGTTTCTCAAGGCACTTTGCTGTTATCGAATAGAATACAAACAATTTTTGCACTTATTTTAGCCTTTCATATAATTGTTGAAACACGAGCTTCTGAGCTGAATCGTTCAAACAGATGTCGTGGTAGTTGAAAACCCTCATATCGAAGGAGGGGACGAGTGAGTGACTCAAAGGGTCATTGTCCCTCAACCCCATCGCCGAATGAGGTATGTTTTGTAATCGTCAAAACGTTGTCAATTTCCTCTTTTGGGCCGCCGTCTTCATTAAATCGGTTTCGTCCACTTAATTGTCACTTTTTCATTTAATTTCTATTGTCTACTTGTTAAAGATAACTATGAATAGTTAAGCAAATTACATTTATAAGTAATTCATTCTTTAGAGAGCGTCTCCCCTAGTTTCTCTAATTGGTTGTACTTGAATGCATCTAATTGACGCTCACGCCGCTATTCTTCCTTTGTGCAGAAATTCTTAAAACCTGTTGCATTGTAATCAATGGCGTATTCATCAATAAAACTTTCATCATTAGTTCCTTCATCAAACAGTAATGTAACGATATAAGGTGTACGAGATGCGAATTCTGTTATCTCCTCTTAACGTACTGATCCTGTAATTAATCAGTTGAGGTTGAATTATAGGAATGTTTAGTCACTTCCCGCGTTTTCATAATATAGGTTGGTTAAATAATGGCGGGTTGGTGTTGAAATGTTGCAATGAAATAAAATAAGCTGTGTGTTGGGTATTAAAAATTATTTTTTATTTGAAAGGCCCGCGTATAATAAACAATCGAATTTAGTTAATACCTCACATTGCTTTTATTGAAAAATCCTATATATATAAATCTAAGCCGTATCTTGACCATTTATAAATAAGAAAACGACGGAACTATCTTATGATTATATCCTGATTCTGGCGTTTTTAGAATGGTTACGTAAATATTTGTTTTCATGCTCCTTAACACAACTGTTCACAGAATTTAGATGTATGTGTTTAATCTACATACATGAAATTAAAGTAATTAAATATAATTATTTTGAATAAATAAACATGACGTGTGGTCAGTACTTCAAATATAGGAAGGTATATTCAGGGTTCTCAGACTCTAAATTCATCAAACAAATCTGCACCATTCACCAAGTAGGAGTCCTCTTCAACCCCAACAGCTCCATTTATTTCTCAGGATCTGGCTTCTTACTTCATCATGTCTTCCATCTTCCACTCTCCTGTCCTCGTTCGTCGAATGTTTCTTCTGCCTCCAAAGATCTGTTAATTTCGTCCGTAGAAATCATAGCCACCTGTGATTCCTTGAAGGCAGTCTGTAGTTTAACTGCCTTGACTTTCCTCCAACTCATTTCCTTGGATATTGTTCCTGTTACCGTTCTTCCAATTCCCTTTACAACTACCATTCTTATTACTAACTTAACTTTATTGTTTCTGCATTTTGAATCTCAATCATCACTTCACTACAGTACACTAACCTATATTCTCTAACGAGAGTTCAGGATGAGCTCAAGTTTTCTTCCCGTTGGAGAACTTGCTCCAAAAAATTTTGGAGGTAAATAATTCCAGTCATTCATTGCATTATTAATTAATGCCGAAGGAGGAGTTGCCAAAGGTTGAACTGCGTAGTAGTATGAGATCAATCAGTTTCACATAAAATGGAAATCTTTGAAGTGGTCACTGGGTGAACTCCTCAATTTCCGTTACAGGATAATCCGATTCACACACACAAAAATATTACGTCAGGTAAAACAGGCTACTTACAGAGAGATCTGATTTCACACGAGCATTCTAATCATTTTATTTTGCCCTTCTTATAATTCTCTGAATATCTTGCCTTTGCAGGACGTATAGTGAAAAGAAAAATTGAGATAGTAGAGGAGTATTATTCACACTTAATCTAGAAAATCAGGAAAGTGCGCTGAGAGAGTAAATACACTGATAATTAAATAGGGAACAGAAAGAAGGATGGACGTATTTGAAAAGATTCTCTTAAACACTGTAATTATGCCCGAATGATCAACCCCTACTTGACAAAGTATTAATATGACAGATTCTTGGAAACATTAAAGCAAGATCTGAGAAGCTAAGGACGAGTTTTATCATATTTTGGTCAACATGTCAAAACACAAGCTTTATTACACGGGAGGAGGAGGAGGAGGAATATTGGAGTTCCGCCAGATCAGTAATCTATTAAATTTGGATGACTCACAGCAACCTCACTTTTGCATATAAGAATCATAAATTATTTGCAATCATTTTTTACTGCTTATTTAATGTCAGCCAACACCCGCCAACTCATCACGGCTCTGTTGTGTCTTATCGTGACCATAAAAAACCTTTCTGTCCTTTATAAGGTTTATTTGTAACTAATATATAACCAAATTTTCCATTACTTGAAATTTTAAATGTTAAAAAATATTCATTAAGGCGTTAACAGTCCAATTGATTCAAAGGGATTTTATAGAGAGTTATCAATTTGTATCTAAATGATACTGCAAGTACTTGAACTATTAACTGCTCCGATAAAATTTAATTAGTCAATGAATTTAATATATATTTCTGAGTTGCAACCCGTAACCTTTCCAAAGACGTACCAATTTGCACAATTTTTTATCATACACGTATTAGTCTTTGTATTTGAGTACTTCATTACTTATTTCAGTCTTTATTATTGATGCATTTCTTACTTATGCAATGAAGATTTTCACTAGAAACGATTTCTTCCGCACGAGAATAATGTAATCAATTAATAAACTTCTTTCCATTCTGAAACTCTGTAGAAAATAGAATACATACTGCCCTGAAAAATTCATGAAAAATTATTTAGTTGCAGGTGAGCCGAAGAAAGTGTCAATTTTTAGATTATTTAACATTTCATGCACGAAATATTTTAATCAAAGGATCAGATGTTAAAACGCAAAGTATGGCTTTTACATCATAAGGACACGTTTAAGTTACAAATAAAAAGGTAAAAATTTGATAAAATGTTAAAAAATAATGGTTAATAAATCTTACTTAAATTTAAGGCAACAGTATAGGAATTTAGTATGTTTAAATTTGTTTTAATAAATTTGGTTTATTACCTAAATTTTCAATATTGTTACAAACAAATTCATACTGTCTTCTGATTCAATTTTTGCGACATCATAAATCACAATGGATTACACAAACGCACTGCTTGAACATTTTTATGATTCAAGGCGAAAGAATTTTATAAATTCATTAGATGTTGGTATTGTACCCGTAATATTTCATAATTCTCATAATAATAGTAAGAAGGGTTGTAACCTAAAGTCACATTTCACATTTTTAATCTGAAGTCCATCATACTGGAGGGATCCAAAATTAAAATAATTGTATCACGTGCTTTGAATCGTAATTTCAAACCGAAAAGGTCCGATTTCTTGAATTACAGAGATTCTGTGTTACTTTTTTTGCCGAGAAAGGAAATAAGATGTAAAAAAATGCTGAAGGAGTCGTCTTTTAACCTTATTCCTCGCACGTACGCGCCGTGCGCTCTTTACACAGACAGCGAGATATGATTTCACGCCATCCTGTCGTAATTATGTGCTTTTCATACATCATTTTGCTTGTCTCCTTCCGTGATTCACGGACGCCTGAGTTCTTTTAAGCACAGTCACCGTTCTTAACTTGCATTCGCTTTTGTCGTATCATGTAGTGCTGTAGCTCTTGAACTGCGGTTCACAACATCTCAGATTCCACCAGGAAATCCTAATTATTGCTCATCTGAATTAAAAACTCCCTTTATGGTCATTCTTACAAGGTTTCTTGAATCATTATTAAATGAATTAGCGAAAATGATTTGGAAGTATTCTTCCAACACTTAAAAAATTATTTTGGGAATCATAAAAACGTTAATGTTAGAACTTTTGAATACTCCAGCATTATTAGATCTATGTTGCGACTAGACAACATTACAACAAAACCGCGAACTTGAATGCAATTATGTTGAAATTTTAGACTATAGATTCATAAGCAATATTTTTAATATTTGACATGATACTTTTCAAATTTGTCATTTGTAAATACTTAATGATTAGTGACTAATATATTATTAAATAAAAATAAAATTGAGAATTCATTAATCTTTTTAATATAGTATATTTAGTATAAATCATCGAAGAAACCATTGACTTTGATTTGAAACTTTATATATTGCAGCTTTTCTTTTTGAAGCATTTCACTTTTGAATTTTTACACAAGTTTGTAATTTGAAATGTATTTCTCCCTTCATCCCATGCAATTTCCACATAGTTTACGGCTATTACAGTTATTATTATTTATTATCTCTGTAATAAAATTGAGTTTTTGTGAGTATGCATGTTCCGCAAACAAAACTAAGTAGATATTGGGACCAAATTTTGTACTTGTGTTCCTTGCGATTCGAAAATAATATATTACATACGTTCGTAACTGACTACCGTCCCTAGGAGCGATTGTGGACAATGTTGTAAATTTTAAAACAAGCAAAAACTTGTTCCTTCATGACGACAAAAATCGCCTCAACCTTCTGTCTTCATCTACTGCGCACCTCGGCACACCATACTATTTCTAACGTCCTATACAAACTCAGAAAATGGTTCCAATTTCTATCAATTACGTGTGTAATTTACGAGATAAGATCTGGAATAAAAAAAGCAAGAAATGTAAGCGAAATTAACAAGGACAGAAAAAGAGACATTCATATGAATCAGGGGAAAAAAGGATTGGTTTATTTAAGAAACCGCTGAAATAAGTCTTAATTATATGGAATGAGGAGGTTAAAAATATCTTAAAAGTACAGAAAAGCGAAAATTAAACACGTAGCGTTATATGAAGATATGACAACATACAAAACATACCAAGGACTGGAAATTTAATTCATAAAATCCATCCTGAATGACTTGATCCAGAATTTCTAAGTTATTAAATTATAATTCATAGACTTATCTACCAAGCTACGATAAGAGATTTGTGAGAATCGGAATGCAAACTAGAAGCAGTGGAATTGAGATTTTGGGAGTGACGTAAGAAAAAAAATTTACGTATATGCTGTATAGTTATTAATTCTCTATGGCCGCTTCATGTGGCATCTACGGATAAATAATAAATACTCAGTGACACTGTATTGGATTTATTCACTCGGATCCCTACAAATAATAACGACGGTTAACGGAAATCTTCAGTCACATTCTGCAAACTTCGACAAACAGGATATGAGCGTTTTACTCCTGAGAAACAGCCAAACTGAAATTTGATTGTACTTCGACCACAAAAGCAGTACTATTAATTTTTTTGGTTGGCGCTGTCAACACTATTTTCTGTTAAACTGCGTCCAAACTTTTAGAATCGCTTGATGGTGTTGACGTTAACGAAAATGTTCTATACATTAGTTCCATCAAAACAAGCCTAAAGGACGAATATTAAGTTCAAATCTGGAAAGAAAGGAATGAAAGACGTTTCGTGTGGTTAGTCAAAATAGAAATTGACCAACAAAATTTCTACTTCCTATTCGTGCGTGGAATTTCGTATAGTTCGGGTATTTATAGTTATGACACGATTATAAAGTCGAACGAAAGTCTTATATATCTAATATTTGAAAAGATGTAGCAAAACATCTGTTGAACGTTGATTCTTTATTTTAAAATAATGATCAATAAATTGTGTGTTTATAGAATTTCATAGAAAGGAGAGAAATCCTGCCGACATGGCTACGGATGGGCGTTTAATAAGCTCAGAAAACCTTAGCAGATTAGTGTAACAAGGGGGATATAATAGAATTTAGGCTCCTTTGAAAAGCTAGGAGAAAGGAAGAGGCGAAACGTGCCCCCTATTGACATCGTTTGTTGTAGTGAATAGAAACCCCAAGGAAACAGCGCTTTGTCGGCAGAAAAAGCCGATTCCGTTCCTGACATTCCTCAGTAAGTAAACAGTGATTAATAAACACCGCAGGCTGGGCTTAATTAACCTATATTGAAATCTCACTTAGATACGTAACAGTGAAATGTAATTCAGCAACAGAACGGAATTCACATGGTCTTATTGCGAAATAGTTATTCTGGGAGTTTGATTCACCGCTGTGTATTCTTCGTGCGTTGCCAATACGTCATTGTCAGATTTGTATTCCACACGGTCCCACTATTCCAAATCCGATATGGAGATTGTAATGCCTTCATCACGCTGTCCAAATTACATAAAAACTGCACCATAATATTCCACAAACTTTTATTGTGAAGACATATTTCTTTTCTTCCTCGCAAAAATCATTGCTGCTCCAGTCAAAAAAAAAATCAACAGTTCACATTACGTTGTTCCTTTCACCAAAAATTCCGTTTTCCCTGCAACCGTTTCTTGTGATCCGACTTTAGAGTTTTCCAGTGTAAGATTTAAATACAGTGATCAGCCAATCAGTATCTACTTTGCAATAAAGTACGATAAACCAGTGTGGAATGAACAAGATTACCACAAAGCAACTTGACACGTTTTTTTTAAAAAAAATGATTAACTCGCTATTACTACCACAAAATTAAATTCATTGCATTACTAAATATTTTATTTGCCAGAGTACATTTTTTCATTTTTATTGCCACCCAAATGTATTTAATAAATAAAAATTTAAGGTAATCTTGGCACTATTAATCTTCATATTTAATAAATGATTCTTGGTTTATAAACTGGGTCAAGTGTTTATTATAAGGAAACGATTCAGCGAAATTCATCACTGCTTTTTTTCTTTTTCTAATTCCAAGACGAAACGTTGGGTTATAAACAATTGACCTGATTTATAAACCGAGAATTATTTATTAAATCAACACCCGGCAAATATATACGTTATCTTACATATTTGTATTATTTACGTAAGCTCTCCTTTCTGGTCCATGACCTGTTACAACTCGCCCTCATACAAAATGTGTTCAGTGTTTAAGGGCAGATCGTTAATATGTGACAACATTGACACTCATTACGTAAGAAAAAGGTTCTTCATGAAGCACGTTAAAGGGGCTATGAAACTGAATTAGAAGATCAGGATAGAAAAATCTTGACCCGGGACCTCCGCTTCCCTGGAGGATACTCTATAATAAACCTGATCTCAGCTCCCCCTACAATATTTTAAGGAGTCATTATCAAAATTTCTAGGACACGGCGATGAAAGTATATATCAAGTGTAAATTGATAATGGGTTCTAAATAATAGAATACAAGAAATGCATTTTCATGAAGAAAACCAAAGGAGTTATGTAACTAAATTAGAAAATTAAGAATGGAAAATTTTCTGCCTGGTCGAGAAAAATTTCACGTTGAAATTATTAATATTTGTCTGTGCAGTTTTAAAAATTTCTGTTTATTATCTTTGGTATGCGAACGAGAAGTGTGTTGTATTTATTTGAGAGTGGAGAATATATTTTTTAAAAATTGAGTGGAATTACTTCTTCTTCAATGCAATAAGAAAACATTTATAAAGTTACCTTTATGTTTCACAATTTTAAGGTTCGCGTACAATATGACATATAGGTGTCATTTAAAATATGCTGTAAGGAACTGGCATTACGGCGGAGTCTGGAATTAGACGCTGTTTGTCAAAAGGCTAGTGTTTGACAACCTTTTTTTACGTTTGTAAATACTTTTAGAGGTTTTGGTTTTAAAGATACAATTTTAAAGCAAAATTCATTTTTTTAATTAACCGGATTGATCGTTAAATTTAATGAAGTTAACTTGCAGTTACAAGGATGAGAGTTTAAATTTAATAAAAGATAAGTTAATCGGTGGGAGTCTTACTGAGACGCCTGCGGGAGTTTTCTCTCGCAGATATTTCTCCGCAGATTGACTGCGGGGTTCACCTGACTATGTTGGGGATGCCTCGTACTCTCTCTGGTTTTTCCAAAGTTCTCACATGCCGAGGCACCTTCACCTATTTTGGGAGGTGTATGTACTGGCGTCGAAGACCTTGGGCAAACTCGTCTCCCGTCATTCGGAAGGGCGTGAGAATATTACCCAATAGCCTGTCCTACCTGATGCAGGTTTTGTAGGGTTTTCCATGCATCTCCTTAGGATTCTTGAACTATAGCCCGGGGTCCTAGTCAACCCTTGGCTACCTTGCCATATCTTCCACATTCCATTCCCCTCATTTCAGTACCCTTCCTATTCTATTAAAGGGGATTGGCCTGTTAACCAATAAAAAGAAAAACCAAATCGGCGAGGATTTTCCCAGCTTCCCAATTCGTCACAAACAAACCACCTGGATTATAATCAATTACGTTCAAAATTAAAAAATGCTTCACACAGACTTTGAAACTAAGTTTTGGGATGTTTTGATTATGTGTTTGATTATTGATCCGTATGGTGGAATTGAAGCACAAGAGAAGAACTTAATTTAATGTGCAGAAAGTGATATCAGCAAATTTGCTCGTTAATTATTCTGCGTTATGGACTTTTAATTTTCATCTACATATTCCATATATCAAACATACATTTTAAGATGATTAAATTGGAACAATTCAAAGTAGCACGTGGTCTACGAGAAAAAAACAAACAAATGGGCACCTCTACGTTAGAGGGAGTTTCCAAAGATTGTCCCTGACAGTGACGAGTATTACATTTTTTGTTGGTCAACGTTGATATATAACGGAAAGACATAAAAATAATATTCTTGCGAAGTTTACAGAGACGCGAAATGTGAAGAACACCGATAAGGATGATTTACTTTGGATGTAAACTTGAAGCCTTTGAAGTAGTTTAATTGTTGATTCTTCGTCAGTGCCACTTTGACGGACTGCAACGTACCAGTTTGGAAACGGGCATCTAATGATTTAGCGAGTCGTGCGGAGTCAGCATGGTCTGTTTGACGTTCACGTTCACGTGCGTGTGCGTGTGCGTGTGCCTGAGCGTGTCACTCCGGTTGGTCCTGATAAGAAAGTCTATGCCTTGGAGCCGGCGCCGCTGACTATACCCCTGAACGTTGATTTATAGCCGAACACTTACCGCCCTGCACATCGGTATTCAGAGTTCAGCACGTTCTCCTGACAGACGAACCCTTTGTGGCAGAAGTGTTATGCAAGCAAATAGCTGTGCTCGATAACAACAAAGTAGTGACTGGACTCGGGTGTCGTCTGGAGCGCGGACTTCACGTGGCTCAATAATGTAACAACTCCTAGCCAGATGCTCAGCTGCTCAGCTGCTCCAGTAATCGCCCTGGGCGCGACTTTGTATGCTGCTATCTTTCTCTTCTCTTCTGCTCTGCTCTGTTCTGCTCTCCTCTGCCCTGCGCCGCCTCTTCCAAACAATTAACCTAGCCACGAACACAAGAACCAATCAAAAGCGGCCTTCTCCATGTGCTTCTCTCACACAACCCAACAATGCTAGTGACCGCTTCCTTACACTTTTCATAAAGACAATTTCAGTACCACGAAATCTTGAAGCTACAACGCCTACAACAAATAATTATTCAGGGATCATATTAAATGTGGTTAGTAATAATGTCAAAATAATTAAAGCAATTGACATGGACAGGAAAGAAAGAAAGAAAGGGAGGAAGGGAGGGGTAGTGGCTTACCTGAAATTTAGGCTGGAGGTCACCATGGATAAACAATCATTGGGGGTACACCCGGGTCATAATACAATTAAACCTCGACGTTTCGATGGAAATCTCACCCATCTTTATCACGTGATAAATTTAATTCTATTATAATTCGGGTGGAAGCCCAAGAATTGTTTATGCAAACGATTCACCGGGAAAACCTACGATATTCAACTTCCTTGTTCAGGGAAAAAAGGAGACTGCCCAAATGCTCCATTTCCTTTCCATATCAACCGCTTTAATTATTTCGACATTGTCACATCCTTATTTGCTTCTATATATACCTGATAAATTACCGTATGTTACAACATTCTTCTAGAATGAATATCGAGATTAGACTGCGAAACGATTCAACGTTTGAATATACAATCAGATTCTTCTGCAGATTGACTTTTTCATTTAGATGAGTATGAATTACAGCAACGCTCACAGCGTCACTTTTAGGAGGATCAAAATTGTATGAAAAGCTTCGTAAAATTTTTCTATTCAATTATATTCATTTTCTCCTTTTTGGTGTGTTAAATGAACCTATATAAAATATTCTTTAGTCAATATTGGCAGCGTCCACAGACGTGGACGGAATCGAAACTAAGAAAGAGAGAATGCAGCATTGCCATAGCTAGTGAGATCGTTTTGAGTGATACAAATAATTTGTTATCCTCAAAATTCTACCGTGGTTTGCCAGGGTGTTAGGCTTGCGGAAGTACAGTACTTTAATCCAGAGAAGAAATCTCTTGGTACATTCAAAAAGCCCGGCGGAATGAGAGAGTGAGAAATGGCGTTAAACGTTGAAATATAAATTTTCTGACACTAAGTAAAATAATTAAAATACGGCCAAATATGTCAGCAAACAAATTTAATTAGCATTTACTTAAAATAATATTAATCTTAACATTATGATCCAACGTTTCATCCATCTTAGTGGACCTCTTCAGGTAAATGTTAACAGAGTTAGATGCAAATTTTCACTCCCGGTACAGTAAAGGAAGTCAAGAACACACGCGGTGAAAACTATGCCGTGTAGTATGTATTGCCAGGATATAAGTGGGAAAAAGTCGAGCATAATATGAGCATTGGTTCCGTGAAGTATGTCATGTTAAAGGACGGTTCTAAACAGACCAGGAAAATACAAACTTACGCATTAAAACAAATCAGTTTTCCATGAATTTCACAAATACCATGTGTATATGCTCTATTAATTACTTTGAAAAGGGATAGATCACAGTTTCCACTGAAATGATCAAATAAGCAGCGGTAATGGGGTATCTTTTCCCGATGTACATAAAAAAGATACCCATTAAATTTCAGCTGTTAACTTTCTTCCCGCGGATTTAATTTGGTGTATTTAGGATTCCAGGAAATCATTGGTAATTCTATATTAGACGACAATAATGCTCACAATACAGTCAATACATAATTAAATATCTAGTTAATTGAAAAAATCTGGGCTCCTAATTGGAGAAAACTAAAGTTGCTCATTTTCCGTCCTATGTCAATTCTGAATTTGATTCTTCACAGTCATTAAGGTGGTACTGAAACGTCGTTATGATGAATAAAATATTTTAAAATGTCTGTTAAATGGTAATTTAATTGATGAATTGCATAAAAATTACTGGTTATTATGTTGAATTGATACTTTACATTACCATACATCAAGCACGATGATGACACTGGACCAGATCTCCAGTCGCAGACACAAATCCATACGGATATGTTACTTTTATATTGTATTATATGTAATTTGTTGGAAAGAAAGTTTCTTCACCTAGAGTATCATTTAAATTTCGATTGTGATAAAATACAAGTACAGGGAATCATAATCTCGGGAAAATGTCAGAAAAGGAATAATGGAAATAATGTTGAAAGGTAAGGAAAATTGAATTAATTTAAGAGTTAAAAATGCATCAGGCATTGTGGGGAGAGGTTAAGGAGGTTTCCCTACTTGGGGACAATTAAAGCTAAGCAATTGAGACTACTATGTTTGATCACACCAAACAGATGTCTGATAATTTTTCCGTGACGATTTCTGGAACGTAAATATAGTTCTCCCATAAAAAAAGTACTTCAGATGGATTAAATCCAGTCTGTGAAATACTTTAAGAATGTTATCTTTCACCACTGTGTAAGTTGTTTCTTCACCCATCATGTGTCATTTTCATCTAATTTTTCCCAGGATCTTTGTATCGGCGCAGTCCTTGAGATCTGAAAGGCCGTTGATCTTCAAATGCAACATTTTAATATCTTCTCAATTCAATAGAGAATATGCTGTTGCCTTCCATGGATTTGGTTAAAAATAATCGTTCGACAAGCATAAGACTAAACTAAATCCAAGGTGGCCAAGGGAAAAATATTTTCTATTATCTTAAATGACGTTTTCGCCAGGTTTCTTTGACCGAAAATGGTAAAGTAGCTTCAAAAATGTTGCGTCGTATACTGCGTACCCAATTTTTTTAATTAATGGAAGCTAAACGCTTGACAAACTGTGGAAACAAATTCTTGGGAGTAATTGAAGTCCAGAAAACCGGATTAAAAATTAAATTACATTTTCTCTTCAGTTCGCCGCACTATGTAGCTGTAAGCTGTGATCGTAATGTACTCCTTTTTTTTCTAATATATTGGTACCTTACTGTACATATATTGGGACATTACAGTTGTGCGAATAATAAGAGGTATACAGTAATAAAAAAGAAACAAAAGAAACTTCTGTGTAGCCGTAGCCACCCATCGGTAGGCCGCAAAGAAGTATACATTAATAGGTGAACAATATTGTTAAACAATGATTTGATATTACATATCATGTGCTGAATGATTATACAATTTCGGGAAAAAGTCAATCGTTTATTAGGTTGGAATGTCTTTTTCTTTTTAGGGTTTTTGCTGCTCTGCGTTGCGGAGGATTATGGTAAATTTGTTGCGACAGCTTCTAGAAAAAAAAAGAGAGTCGTCCTTGAACTTCTGATAATTTTAACAGAAGGGGGAGACGAAAGAGAGACTATTAGGTACTGTAGTGTGTTTATTGAGTAGTGAGGTAAAAGAAATAAATAATCAAAACATGGACATTGTCTTTCACTCAATTCTAAACAAACCACACGTTAATTAGATATTAAAAATATATCGCTGACTTACAGAAGTGACAATGTAGAAATAATTAAGCTGGAAATACTTTTGTTGAAGAAGGGTGCATAACATAATAATTTCTCAATTCCGCTACTTGAATTAAATGTAAGGGTTGTACCTTAAAGCAATACGGACTCTTCTTTCTTTTACCGAGACGTAATTATTTTACAATTCTCTTTTAGACAATAATGTGGAGCTTTTCATTTAGGACAGGCTGGGCGTAGAATGGAATGCGCTGCTTTAATAAGAAGCTTGTGAAATCAAATTAGTATTCTCAGCGGGATAATTTAGCCGTATTCTCTTCGTCCGGCATTTGCTTTATTTTGGTTGGTTTTTGTATATGCACATATATGAAACGATACTATTTCCAATTAGAATGATTATTAGCATTTACAATGACACGTCTTCGCCGCGTCTGACACGCCTGCCTTTTGTTTCTGTGTTCGGTTCGGAACATGATCGTCTTTTGTTAAGTCTCCAGCAAAACAGCAGGTGAGGTTGGCGCCGTCTCAACTTGACAGATTATTAATAAGAGGGGAAATGCACAATAAAACAACTAAAAGAAACAAGAATACGTATGCTCTATACTCTACATACAACGTTGCCACATTGAGAACGAATCCGACGGTGGAACGGACGGACGGACGGACGGGACGCAGGTGAGAACTACGATAATGAATTCGCAGTGCTCTGCTCTGCTCAGCTTTGCAGGCCAAACTAACTCACTTCAACAGCAAATACAGCACCAAAGGCACCTTATCTCTGCAAACAGAGATACTCATCTCTTATAATATTACCAAATTACGGCGCCCTTGCGGAGGAAAATTTATTCACTCTTAAATCAAACGTGATATAATCTTTGTCGAAAGAAAAGGATTTACTCTTGAGAAGAGACACACACACACGAAAGGCTCCATTCTCATCAAGAACAGAGTGCTGGGAGAATGCCATATCATTCAATCATTAATGCCATTCGTGTTAATTAAAAACCATGCATTCACTGCTAGTTCATATACGCGCAGCATTTGTACAAGACTTGAAATATTGTAAGAACAATACAAATGCATTACTCAGAAATATATATCCATCGTCAATTTCAATTATCTTTCACAGTTCATTAAGAACTAATGCAAACACGAACTAACTAAATTTTAAGTCCGCACCCCCAGTGTAATAAAAAAAAGTTAGCTGGGAGCCTGATCAGAGTTCCGAATTACTGTATGGCATTTCCATTAATTACCTTTAATTGCTGTAGATATTTTATACCGTAATATTATTCTACTTCTTATAAATAATTTTGTAATTATACGTATCGAGTACAGAAGTCAATACTTCAAAATCTGCTGTATTAGAGATGATGGGGGTCTGGCTTCTCTACAGGGTACATTGGCTTATGATTGAACACTGATACTAATTTGGGCGGAACTCATAATTTCGGAGTTGGACGCGCGCTTGACGAGAAACTGATTGTCAGTTGTTGATAAACAGTGCACTGATTGCTTGGTTTTTATCTCCCTCCCTGTCCCTCTCTCTTTCTCTCTCTCCCGTCCGCCCGCCCGCGCAGTAAGGCCATGTTTAAAATGGCACTGTTTATGTGCAAATGTTTACGTTCTCCCCGTCGCAGAAGTATCATATTTGTTGCGGGGAAGAATTCTTCACATTGAGCTCGGAGCGCTGTTGCCTATAGTTCTGTTGTCACTGCTCTTCTGAATAGCGGACGCGTTTCAAAAACAAGCAGTCTTTCACACAGCACGCTCAAAGGCACCACAAAACCATTTTACAGCGAATCTTCCAGATCGAATTTCAGTCAAAGTCAATTCCGCTTCGGACCCGGTCTCTTAATTATCTCCAAATAAGTACACGGTGACTTCTTTATTGGTACTCTTTAGGCTCATTGTTGCTTCCCTTTCATTTCATAATTTCGTTTCGCTGTAGTTTAGTTTTAAACTCCTTTTCTTAGTATAATGTGAAGAGCGGTATGACCAGTTTTACATTTTGAATTCATCTTTTCTTCCACTCAGTGAACATGCTGACTGCTGGTAAATCCTTAAATTTGGATCTCTCAATTTGAAGGTTCATAAACAGGCTTTCATTTTTACATTTTGAATTCATCTTTTCTTCCACTCATTGAACATGCTGACTGCTGGTAAATCCTTAAATTTGGATCTCTCAATTTGAAGGTTCATAAACAGGCTTTCATTTTTACATTTTGAATTCATCTTTTCTTCCACTCAGTGAACATGCTGACTGCTGGTAAATCCTTAAATTTGGATCTCTCAATTTGGAGGTTCATAAACAGGCTGTCATTGTAAAGTAAATATTGCACCGTTCTCATGAATACATATTTGCAACTCAACTCAGCCTGAAAGAGAATCTATGCAAAGCTCATGAAATGCAGAAATGATAAATAGTAGAGCTTTAAATCCATCTCCGGTAATTTTTATCGAGATTTTCCTAATTCTACCAAGCTAACCAGGAAGCTTCTCCAAAATACCGAGGATTAGTGACCGACTCCTGGTTTGATACTGTCTGAAGTAAGATGCCACCAAAATGAATGATTATTGGGGCACTTAGGATGCATGGCTGCTTCAGAGGAAATAGTCATCCATCTTTCAGCGTATTATAATCTAGATTGTCAATCCGAGACCAGTGTGCCGGGGGAAGAACAGCCTCGTTCAACACGGTAAGACCTGGAACACTTAAATAAACTGTCGTTATTGTCCAGTTCCTGATTTAATTAAGCGACTCGTAAGGGA
This sequence comes from Eucriotettix oculatus, assembly GCA_034510155.1. Classification (NCBI taxonomy): domain Eukaryota; kingdom Metazoa; phylum Arthropoda; class Insecta; order Orthoptera; family Tetrigidae; genus Eucriotettix; species Eucriotettix oculatus. Next base: position 23,519,145 of record CM067380.1, on the reverse strand, counting down.
GAACTTCATATAATTTGCAGAATTGTGCGTGACCGATTTTATTTTCATGATTTCTGCTCTTTTCGTACGTTTTAATACGTTCATTGACATTTGTTGCCAATGATGATGATTCTCATTTAACAACACTGCCGGATTGTGAACTCAGCGTGATTACAGTATTTTTGGAAAGCCTTTAACCTGTTTTTCTTTTCTCTTTATTCAAAAAGTTATCGACTACCTTATAATTAGCGACATGTTAATTTCATAAATTATCGTTACAAACATTTGTCTTTTATAATAAAACACAAAATACAATGCACCTAAATTATATGAAATATCTCAGTTTCCTTACAAAATTAATAATGGTATTCATGGGAATCCACTATGGATTCGTAGTTTTTACCCTGTAGGTATTTTAGACTATGTTGGTGATACTTGGAGCATTGATTGATGACATGGTCTATATTTAAGGCAGTAGAACACAGATCACACGATGGTAGGTTGGATCTATTCATTATGGCTCAGTCTGCATTTCAAAACCTGGGGTTAAATGTAATTGCATTCAGCGATGTTTTGCAATAGCAGGGAAAATAAGCCACACACAATCTTATTTCTATATTATTCATAATTCACTATAGTGGCTATAAATCTATATTATTTACAATGTTTAATAATATTTGAAATAAAAATCGTATTTCATCGGCACATTTATACAATCAGCTAGTAAATATTAAATATACGTCATTATAAGATTTTAGACTTAAGGTTACTCATTTAAAACCGTCTAACACGTCCGAAGGTGTGATGTTGTCTGTTTACAATGAGTAGTTTACAATATCGACAAACCTTGATATCGAGTCAAAGAAGAATAGGAGGCAAAACTTTTCTGAAACTCTAAAATATTAAGATGATTAAAAGTATAAAATCAGTCTTCTGGGCATTGTTTGCTATTCGTGTGTTTAATTTTATCAATTAACTCGTCTTATTGTTTTTTAATTACAGAACATTTCTGCAATTTATGATGGTATCACTGCTAACTTTAAGCTTAACTTTAATTTTATTAGAATGTAGAATGGCTACTTAGAGATTTTGGCTATTAATTATAGACTGTGTACGGTTTATTTTCCCCTAATGTTGACCAGGGCTATTGTTATCAACAAAGAAGCTGTTCTCAATCGAGGACCCATGAAAATATAAAAATGCTATAGACAACAGGTTGAGATTATTGGGATACTTTGAATTTACAAGTTGCTGAATGGGTAATGGCATTTAACATTTTTTCAGTAATTGTAATAATTGAGTAGGAGATAAAACAAACCAGGTTGTATCAGTTTTCTTGCAAGAGAAACATATTTTGAGGCGCAGGTATATCGAATTCTTACAAATAAACGTGCTGGAGTTAAAAGTGTTCGCAATGGGAATAAGAGCATGGGAATGCCGAGGGTTGTGCGTGTTACTGTCTAATATGATGCAAATAGCCAAGGTAACTGAATTTAGTCCGTTGGTTTTTATGGCTGTACAATCGTTAACATGAATTTACATTCTGGTGTTAATCATATTTTAGAAATTAGGCAACTATTAAAATGACCGAGTCTATTTGCACTATTATTTTCCGTACGTGTTGCTGCGTATAATTTAGGTTTTGCGTGGGCGTTTAGACGGTGGCGGACTCTGGCGAAGCACAATGATAACACAGGACCAAGTTGCCACGCGAATTGTTGAATGAGGCCAAAAGAAGCCGGAGATCAATAGCGCATAGATAAGCTCGCACTGGATCTGATAATGTTGCCAACACAACTCTACTGTATAATACGAAGCAGGCCACGCCTCTTACTCCGCCTTTCCAGTGTGCAATTGGCCACTTTCTCCCATCAATCTCCTCCCTTTTTTTAAATATTGTCTGGTCAAAGGAGCAGATGCAATTCTCGGGCTGTGTGGGCTCTACAAATTACACGTGCGATTCGATATTGTGGATCAGGACGAGTAGACGACGTCGGTGTGCTACAGATTCCCCGTTTGCGCAAATTAATTGCCCGCCCCCATCGCTTCGCGTTCGGTTTTGGACAAGGCGTTCCACGAAGGCGCCTATCTCGCAACTAGAGACGTAAGCAGAGCCTTGTGCGAAGACCTGGCGACTGCGTTTCTCAGCTGTGTTTCCATTAGACAGCAGCCATTTCGGGCAACGACCTCACAGGTACAGGTACAGGTACAGATACAGATACAGGCAAAGAGGTAACAGCCACAGCCCTGGTTTCAACTCCGAATGCGAGTGCCACAACACGGAGATGAGGTGAAGCCGCGCTTCGGCGCACGCCATATGCCGTACACAGGGTTATTACTTCCTGTACACACGTGGACAGGAAAATAGCTTGCGTACACGCACAGAGCGCACTCAAATTATCGTGGGCGGACGACTTCGAACGGCCCAATAATGCTTCCTGCTATTGTTAAGCGGCAAATGGTATATTCCCTTGAACTGAGCTCAAACTCAACGTCTGCTCTCAACGCAGCTTGGACGTGCAAAATGCTAACCTTACCATAACTTATGCTACAGTAACGACTTACACCCCCGGGGACGCTCGTGCAAAAGTGAAACGATTAAACCTAGCAAACCACCACTTAGCAACTCCTCACAACCGGCTCAATAAACAAGTGATGCGAGTAAGCAAACAGATCTAATATCTAGAAAACTGCTTACCCCTTCGGTGTACGCAACTGGGGCAGTGTTATAGACTCCAAACATTTTACCATTCAACATTACCAATTAAGATGAGTTCTACAAACTTAATTTTCAGACGAATTTTAATATGATAAACAATTTCATTGATTTTTTTATACATTATATCTGGACGTTACGTCATTACGTCTTTCTCTAATAGCGTTTAAGCATATATTAACACACACAACTGTGCAAATTCAAAGTTTGCACGTCAAAATTCGCTCTTTCGAGACGCCTAAGGACATCATGAACTGAAAATAAACGAAATACCAGCATTTTATTTCATTTTTAAACTGTTTATATTCTGAATGTGTTGACGTAGATTGTCCTTCCTGTTTTCTATGTATAAATGCTGTTAGAGGAAGACCGAAACGCACAGATATATATTTTATAAAAGAATTATGTGTAACAGTTTCTCGATTAAAATTTTCTTGAAAACTAACGCCCTATTATTGATAATTAATCATAGTATACCTAAAATTGGTATGTTTTTAAATGTAATATCTATTTACTATAAAAATATTGTAATAGTGTTATGGCTGTAATACTATCCCAGTTATGTACATTGTTTGGGTTGGCGAAGGGGTTTAACAATTAAACATAGATTAGAGGAAGAAGTTTATTTCAACACATTCAGAATATTAACAGCAAGATCAGTTTTAAACGTTCCCTATGTCGTTTTACTGTCCAGTTCCTGATTTCATTAAGCGTCTGGAATGAACTAACTTTGCCGTATCAATATAGAATTCGATTGAGTTGTGCGTAATACTCTACATCAATTAGGCTGGAGGTGGGCTGGCTGCAGGAGTTACGCTCAGATGAAAAGATTTGCATCGGATAGATTAGAATGGGCTGACTACAGCAAAAACATTCTCTGTTTAAACGCTGTTAGATAAAGAGGCAGAGTAGCGCCGATACACCAACACATAACATAAAAATACAAACACATTAGAGAGGAAAATCAAGCACAGAAAAAGGACAAAATACTTACATAATAAAAAATAATAAGATAATACATTAAATATTTTGTGAAACAATAAACACAAATCTAAGGAAGTATAAACAAAATTTGTAAACAAGAAAAAAGTCGTTCCATGAATGTGATAACGTGGTGCTTGAAAAAGAATAAAAAATTAGAGAAAATGAGAATGTATTTAATGTAATATGGTATTACGATTATTTTCACTTTAATAAAAAATAAATATTGTAAGGTAAATAAAATATATATGAAAAAAATGGAATTGTTGGAGGGTAAAAGTAAATTACTAAAAACTCCTAGTTACTCTTGAAAATTAGAAAGTATAATCCGATCAAATAAAATCTTCAATATTGTGAACAAATTTGTGTAATTCAAACGCCAAGGAAAGTCTTGGAAATCATTTTTACGTTCTGCAACCCATTGCAAAGTAGTGTTGAAATTTGGAGACACCACATGTATTAATTTTTTCGAAAACAAAATAGCATCACTTATTTATTAGTTGAAGTATTGAAAAAAAATTTTGATGAACGGCTTAGATAACACACGTAAAATTATTAAATTTAATCTGTGATATTTTATGACAAACATTTTAAAAACTCTTGATATTATTTTATCAAGACTTATTTCATTTATATATACAGAAGTGACCATTTTTAAGTCACGAATACGTTTTATTTCTTCTCATTTGTTTATTAAGAGATACTTTTCGTTAAATTTGTCATTATTATTCAATGTAAAATATTTAATATAGGTTCATGAATATGACACAATAATTTTTAAAAAATTAGTTCACACAATTAAAGCATACTTTTTTGACTTTGTTAATATTGTAATGGCCACAGACATGCCCAAAAATTAAATAATATATGTATTAGGCAGAGGTATACGTTTAATTAAAAACTGATACATCCTGAATCAAAGAATCCTGCGAAATGATGAGAGCTGCCGAAGAATCATCAAGGGGAAAATAATTCTATGTGGTTTCAAATCCTGGACTCAGAAACAAACCTTGAGAGAAAGTAATGTCAAGGTGTAGCCATCCTCACACATTAAGCACAACTTCATGTATAGTATATAGTACACTACTCTACTTGACAATGTTTTGAATTATTCCTAATGCCAAAGCTTGTCACCTCAAGGGTGCACCTGACTGATAGGCTACGTGGACAAACTGCACTTTCAGCTTCATTTCTTATTAATTATTTGACTGGAGTTATAATCACTTATTTACGTAGAAATACAGATTTATTGACATAATGATTGTGAAAACTATGCGAAAACATCCAATAATTTTGAATATAATTGAGAGTTAATTACAAACGAAGGCTGACTGATAAGTTACCTTTTCAATGGCAGAAACTGCTTTCTAAAATTTATGGTAGCAATATTATGCACAAGATGCAGTCAAGTGTGCGTGCGTGGGATGGTTCCAACCACCCAATAAATTCATCCTGCTTTTGTCGAATGGGTGGAACAAAAATTGACCTGAACGTTCCATGAGAAATCTCGTGGAATTTGGTTCTATTCCGATTCGAGTCACACGATCGACGTGGAAAATAGGACACATTGTTTACATAAGGATGAGCTCAGTAAGCCGAAATATAAACTCAGTTCGTCAGTACTAAATGTTTGGAAGTCAATAATATTCCCCCGTGATCTTTGAAACAAATGGTGTGAACCTTTCTGAGGTTTTCCCATTCCTTCCATGATTTTATTTATCTTTATGATCCTTTCATATGACAAAAAATTTACTTTGTATATTTTATATTATTTAAAGTCATCAAAGGTGTTCTTATGGTCATTGGCATTTGTAAACAATACAGCTTTGATTTTTTGGCCTGACGTTGGCCATCAAAATCAGTTGTTGTCGTTTCGTTACGATGTCTGATGGTTTCCTCTTTTACCAATATTTTAGAAACGCTAAGTACGGAGGTCCTTATATTCGTCCCAGCCAGCCGAGAAAGAAATATCATATTCCTGAGATGGTCCACATATTGTGAAAGATGCGTACATGTTTACGTTGAATGCCTGAAAACGTAACATGTCAACGGCGTAAAGTTCTTAAGAGTGCATGTCTTTTACGTTGTAAATATTCATCAGCGGACTGAGGAAACTACAAATTATCTTCCCGCATGCAGGAGAAGTCGCTTCCCATAAGTAGGAAACCTTCAGCTGGAACGTGCGGGAAAAAAATCCTTCGTGTTTTTTTACAAGTGCCACAATGAAATTCATTCAGCATGAAAGAATGCGTGTCACACGATTTTGCAAATGCAGACTAATGCATTTCAAGGTCAAGTAAGCATTCTTCTTTTTATGAGAATGTTCGTAATTTGGACGATCCGAAGGACGCGTTTTGTATTTTCACGTGCTTTCCAGAATTCTAGAAAATTGTTTATATGATGACTAAAAATGTTATATTCCTCAAATCAAATATAGTGGTTGTCAATTAGGGCGGGTCGATGTTCAAACGTTGAAATTGAGTAGAACACTGTGTGTGTGTGTGCCCTTTCAAATAAAAAAGAATTTCACTAACACCAAATTCACGGCTTGCTTCATTCCATTTGAAAATCGACAAGTGCTTATTGAAAAAGTAATTTCTTTAGTTCATGCATTTGTTTTCAACAAACCTAGAACTTCACCGTTGATCATGTTACTGTGAGAATAAAACATATTAAATGAGCTACTAGTAATAATAGATTGAGTGAACAGTTGGCAGTTCATGGAAATAATATTTTTTTAAATGTTGACATCAAATAATAAATACAAAATAACGAATTATGGAACAGGATTAGCGGATTACCAGTTCGAACGAGTAATGTCACATGCTGACTCCCACATTATCGCGCTATTTTATAATTTAGATTGATAGTAAGATGTAAAATATCAGTAATTGAGTTCGTATATCCGATGTAGTGGCTGGAGTTTCCTGATCTACTTTTCCCTAAAAATATTGAACGTTGCTTGTTGGTTGCAACAATGTAAACGCATAATTCTTTAATTTATTTAATACATATATATATATTTATAAAATGCGTACAATTGGGGTGCCGCTACTCCACAGACCCAGGAATTGCCTTCCGTAATATAATTAACGATTAGAAATTGGTGCGGCGACGAAGAGACGCCAAATCTAAAATCAAATTCACCAACCTTGGGAGAAAATTCCACAATTTAACAACCACGACTCCACAATGAAATAGTGAGGAGTACAAAAAAAAATAGATTTAAGATGAAAAATATATGTGGCCATACGAAAAGGCTACACGAAGTGGGGCAAAAGCCGAGATCCGAGAAGAGGTTTGTATTGAAAGAATTGTTTTGGTTTGCAACGAACCACAACGAAATTGCTATTTGCCTGATTTATTGCACATTCTGAATGGGGTTTTTACTCACTTTTAAGCTTTGGAAACAGTTCCCACTAATTGTATGAATAGAATCTGATAAACCAGAGAAGTTGAATTTGTATTCGATTCCTGTGTCAGTGATGCGTAGATCGGTGCCAACATCTTCACACATCGAAAATGAAGGCGTAGATCCGATGTAGCGAATCTTAATAAGCGTTTTCATAGTTGAAGAAGCCCTCAAAAGAATAGTCAGTTGGAAAAAGCAATTTCTAGGTCCGCAAGCGTTATTTTATTCCAAACTCATACATTTCTTACTTCAACTGAACATATTTTCCTAAATAAATACTATTTTAAGATTTTATATTTCTGACATTCTAACAGCATAGGTACAGTAAGCCGTTTCATTTAAATCACCATCTTAATTCAGTGTCATAATTAAATAGGAGTTATTCATTGACTTACATATTTACGGTGTCCATCTTTCGCCAATCATCATCCCTTATAATGCGAATCTGCAGCTGCTGACTTAACAGAAATCTCCTCAACACTCTCCATCAGCATCTGCGAATGTCAAATTCATTATTCAATTAGATGTTGCTGTGAACGTCTCTACTATTTTATTTAATGTCTTTCCCAACATGCAACTACGAATCAGACAGTAAAGTGAAATATGCAATCAATAAAAAAAACACTGGTTGGGTAAAATTTTGCTTCCTGGATGTGTCATTATTTCCACCGCCGGTTACGAAAACTATAAACAACTTTTAGCGGACTTAGTGAAAGTGGTGGAACGACAATTTAATAGTCGTCAATAGGCATCAAATGTTTGGGTCGTTTCCGACTTCTTCTTACTTTTCGGGGTACTAGTTAGTTAACTAGTGGTTTCTCAGTATGGAAGCACACACACCCAAGGCCCTCGTCGGGATTCGAGCCCAAAAACACGACTCTACTTATGTTTTCAGATTTTTACTAATACGTTTGTCAAAGTTAAAATTTCATTCAAGATTTTACTCAAAGGGAAATGTAAAAATATTCACGTTTCTAAGAATTATTTCGTCTCAAGAATTAATTCACGTGTCGTAATCGTAGTTTTCCGGCGAAGTAAGTTCATTTTTCCCAATTCCAGGAATTGACTGTCTAGTTGCCAACAGAAGCTGAAGTGTCGTAACCCTCAGTCAAGGGAGGTATTGTACATTATTAATTCACTTCTAAAGAAATATTTGCGAAGCAGGTATACAGAACATAAATTTTATTTCGTGTCTAATTTCTTAAAAGAAAACTGTTTGTAGAACAGAATGTCATAATTATGGGGGCTTAAGATGTCTTTCAGTGACTTAATTACGCCCAAGTAATTTTTAATTGGAACTGAATGATGGCGAGCCACAGAGAGGCAATAATTCGCCCTAGCGAAGTATTCGTGTAGGACGGAAATAACGGCTTTGAGCTCAAACACAATCCACATTCCAGGTGACACGGAGCTCCTCACATTTTATATTTTTAGTTCTTGCGCCGTCATTCATCACTGGTTTCCGTTGGCTTCTCTTGGCAAGCCTTAAATAATTCTTGTGGCAGCGCGGAGTTCACACGAAAATGACGCGGGGATCGGTGAGTATTAATAACACCAGACGGTGGCAGAATTGCTGAAGAATAGAGAGTTGTAGCCAGCGAGGCGCCGATTATCCATCACAGACAGGACCAACACCTTCCGTATGTCCCACATTCACACACAAATTAGCCGTGCTTCAAAGTTTACAAAACACTGAATCGCCAATCTTAACATCATCAGCTCTTTTGGCTACGTCCTACTCCTTTTCAGACTCGTCGTTCTTGTTGAGCCTGCACTTTTTTTATTCATATTTAAAATTATAATTCTTGCCATAAAACAATTGGTGCAAAGAGAAACTTTCTCCGATGAAGACATAGTAATGGACTGAACTATTGGAGCAACGGCACAAACATCGTCAGCGCAATTCTCTCTCGTTTAATGCTTTATAAAATAAGAAGCAGAACTGGATCCTAATGTTTCGGTTATTACCACTGCTTTCCCATATTTCTTTCGAAATAATTACCTTCAACTCACACAAGAAATATGCTTTGGTAAGTAGCGCTGTGAGTGTCTAGACTTCGGCCACCACATCCCAAGTCGTGTTAAATTTGCGAATGACTCGTTTCATGAAGATATCCAACCCGTTCACCATGAAGTTATTGGCAACAATTTCTTAAACGCGTCTTCTCATATTACATGACCACCGGCTGCAGCACAACTTCTCCACTCTGGCTCTCACACACCTATTAGATGATATATCTTATATTAATTTTCATGAATCATTCATTATATTTAAATATACATTTTTGTTAAGACTGTGGCACGCTGGTTGCATATTTCCGCATAATTAGGGAAATGCAACCCAGTCGTTCAACAGCGGCTTTATTTGTTCACCAAACAAGCTTCTAAAATATAAATAAGTATAATGTATAGTCGAAGTTATTAAAGATAGGCATCGTTATCAAGATTATAATGGACGTGTGCAATAAGACTTCTTTCCTTACCGTATTACAATAAATGCAAAAAGGTTTTCAAATTAGTTACAATTAGTTGCCTTTTATCTTCATTTGTTTGCTCGTGACCTTGTTTCCTCATTAGTCTGCTACTCGTTTCTCTCAAGCCATATAAATGTAATTACTAATTTCGATTCTTTTGTGAGTATAAAACATATTTCCCCTGAGACCGCCAATACCTAGGGATACAGAACAGGCACAAATCTAAAACTATGAAATATAAATCCTTCAAACGAAACATTTTTAGGACGAACAGGCTACGTGAGGATGATCAAATAAAAAAACCATAATAAATTCAATTACTCAGTCCAATTACATCACATAAATAGGTTTAATTAACACAAATGCAACTTACATAAACGATTTAATTATTACTGCAGTACAAAAGACATTTTCTTCACAATACCTGGCAGTAATTCTAGATATCAACTGCATTATTAGTTCTGAGGCGACTACCATAAAATGTGTGGCAAGAATGGCTTATCTAACCATAGGAATAAAATAAATACGCCACTTAGTTAATAATGTTTAATAGTCACGAGTTGATTTTAAGACCTACTTAAGCACCATTTGCTCGTTATTGTTTCCAGCTATAGTATTATCAACTATATATATATTAAAATTTTTGAAGTAAAATTTTATATATAATAAATCCAAGTATGATCGACAGAAGTTCTCTACTCCTGCTCACTGCTATTCACTGGATATGATAGAACCTAGTCCGAGACACAACCAATGAAACCAAAAACTGTAACGAAATAAAGCTCAACGTCTCATGAAGTTCTAACCCAAATTTGATCAAACGTGGAAAAAAAACACTTGTAGAAAACATCAACAAGAGTTTACAATATATCAAAGCCCAAGAAGGCATCACCAAATTCTTTAAAAAAATCAATTGTACAATTATACAAGTGGCTAATGAGAAAGTAGTTGATGCTACTATGAATAAATAAAAAATAATTCCTGGACAGTAATTTTTTTTGCAGACCTCTATATTGTCCTCTCTCATATAAACAAATTCAACGCGCCAGACTTGCACACTAAGAAAAATCCGTATTACTTCTTTGACTTACTGCGAGCCATCCCTTTACTCTTATCTTCTTTGCGGTTGCCCACAAATAATATAACAAAAAAATTATTACATTTTAACGAGTCATGTAGACTTCATTAAATAATCTTTAACTCAACGATTCATCATGTTCTCTTCGCCATTCTAAACATACTTCGTTTCACTTTCATTCAATCCTGTAATATTTATACACAGATTCAGAAGAACATTTGTAACACTAAGTATTGTCTTGAAGTTTACTTTGTTGGGTTGTTCTTTCCAACCTAGAAAATCTTATCGTTACGCTAACTCAATTACATCATACCTTTCTTTTATATGGTGGACCCGAATATTCCTCCTTTTCTATCTCTCTGGTAATTTCGACTACGCCCGTCTTACCTTCTTTGACAATGATAACTTCTGTTTTAGTCATCTGATATTGAAATGTAACTAGGCGATACTTCTGCCTGTGCATTTAAGCCGAATTTTTAAAACGCCAAAAATTTTAGTTTCTGTTTATCAATTCTTAGAGAATAATAGCCTCATTGTTTGTTGTCTAATTTTGTTGTATGAGGGAAGAATGATCCAATTGTTATTAGATATTTGTAACATCAAGAGCTTTACTATGACGGATCTTGCAATTGTTCAGGTAAAATACAGAGGAATTCAATTTGGTCACACGTAAGAAAGCCTAAAATATTATTGAAGAACAGAATTATTTTTTCTGAGACAAATACTGTATAATTGAGGTAATATTTGAAAAGTATATTCGGACCAGATCTGTAACAAATATATTCCCAACTATATAATAAAAGTAAGCGTGATAAAATTCACATTAAAATCAAGAGAATGGTAAAGAAATATGGAAGCGGGAAGAAAATATGGGTCAAAATGCTACACAGTTTTTTTACACGGTTAAAAGGTTGAAAAAATAAATCTGAAGTAAATATTACGAAGGAAAAATTATTATATTTACCTCATCAACAAACGTATTTAAATATGTAAAGCATAGTTTGAAGATTTATTTCATCGTGCCCTTTCTTCTCCTGAATATGAATCGATCATCTTGTAGAACTACAATTTTACACACACACACACATATATATAGTTATAAATAATATTATTTTGTTTTGTACAGATAATCTTCAGTGTATCGCAAATTAATTTAGTCTTTACGGCCAATTGATCATGCTCCAACAGTTGATATATGCCTCGGGTACAATTTACAGTCCACACGTATTTTCTTGTCTTCAGAAGCTGCGCCAGTGTCTAATTCTATTACCGCCTATTTGAAAGGAGATGGGTGGGGGATGAATTTATAAGGAATTGGAGTGGAAACGACCCTGGCCTTCTATTAAGGCACAATTGTCTCATTTAACTGAACAATTTGGGCTTAACCGAGTAATGTGATAAATCGTGCGGCTCTTCCATACTTCCTGATTTTATTTTACGTTAGTTCCCAAGTTTTGAGACAATGACTAGGATGTATTTTATTACAAAACTTGCTGCCAGTTTCTATTTGAAAGACAGCTATCCCATTCTTAATAGCTGCTAATAACCAATAGATTCCGGCGTGCCATCACGTCAGCTGAAAAACCGCATTTCCCGTCGACAGGCGGGTAATTGAATTCCGATTCTGTCCTCTGCTGTACTTCATGCCTTAAACCTGAGTACGTTGCTACGATACCTTTAAGCGACTAAAGTATTTTTCTCTCCGGGTGTCAGTCAACCCAATCCAGTCGCATCACTGGAACAAATCTGAAGGTTATCTCAATTTGCAATAATATCATCAATCTGGACTTACGTCAAACGACCAAAGTCGTGCAGACGCTTTGAAAAGTAAATGTTGAATTAACAATGCGGAGCTGAGAAACAAAGAGTATTCAATACGCATTCACTCATGCACAAATAAATAATTAGTGTTTTATATCATAATATGACTCAAATATAGAATTTTTATATGTATTGTTTAGAGAAGATTTACTTCAATTCAAACACCATAAGGAAATATGAGAATAATTAGAAGATATAATTTCTTAGATTGAGATTTTTTCTAAGAATAAACAGAAAAGTAATTATTAGCGAGCGGAAAAAATAGGGCAAAGCCAATCATATGACGAGTAGTTAGTAATATTTTTTCTCCCGTGCTTATGCTTTCTACACTGAAGTAGAGAGTTTCAGGTACGATCGAGTAGATCTTTTATAACTGTCCTGACAAAAATTACAAATTGGACGTAAAAGCAGATGCAATGTGAACACCGCCGTAAATCCTCCAGAAATTTCAAGATAATTATTTAATTTAATAGCAAAGCTGTGCCGACCCACCGGGTAATCTATAGTCTGGACCACGTGAGGTAAAGAAGATGAAGTCTTCCCAGGTGGGGGATTGTCAGATAAAAATGCTCGCGAAGTCATTTAATTTAATCGAGACACCCTGTGAGGTGTAAAATTGTTTTTGGCAAGTGTAGCAACACACCAAAAGGAACCGGGACAAAATTTGATAAGCCATATCTGTTTCGGTGATAGATAGGCAAACAACAAGGAAAATCCTGAATTCGGAGACTGCACGCACAACAGAGCAGAAAAGGCATCCCCTCTATTTCCTGAAGGTACCAATGACTGTGGAATACTCCTCTGGAAGATGTAAGGTTCTTATAAATGGCAATTAAATGATTTATTTAGTTGTTCTTAAAACGCAATTTTCTAATAAAATCCCTTAGACAAAATTATTACTTTGCATTAAGCGTGTAGCTCGCACTTTGCAAAGAAGAACTTCAGTAATTAATGTCAATAAATTTTTCATCAATTAGTCAATATATTCATATTTTTGTATAAATTGATGCATTTATATAATATCACCACTCGTTGGTTTCCTAATTCCTCTTGCTACATTTTTTTTTGTCTTCGGCCTATTTGTTTCCCCTTCTAAGAATTCCTTTTCAACTTATGATTGCTCATAAAACCCCCTTAAATTCAATTTAGGCAATGGAAAAACCGATAAAATATATTAATGATTCTAACCCGTTGAGAGAGAATATCAGTTCCAAATACGGAAATAATTTTTCGGTGACAAGTGAATGAATAGAAAAATTGTTTCATTAGTATTAAAATATAAGGATACGAATATGGATAGCATAATTAAGTTGAAACCGACGGTAATTTATAGTTTTATGTCAGTTAAAAAGTTTTGTGTAATATACGTTGCCTGCTGTGAAAGAAAATTACATAAAAGTTATTTTAAGTCGTGAATAAAGGATAGTGTAATTAGACCAAAATATGTTTCGGTTATAAAACATTATTCTTATTATCATTACTATTCACTTCATTTTCTATATTTTATTATTCTATTATTTACTATTCAGACCATTGCAGGCTTTCATCTTATGACACATTTTGAAATTTGAAATTTTAAGTTGGGAAGCGTGAAAGATTCTTCTGTATCATCGTTGGGAATATCCTTCCAGCAACTAACGACCACTGGCCTGAATGATCTGTCGAAAATTGGGGAAACTCATATCACGATCTGATTTCCATCCACTATTTATCATTTGAAAACGTGCGCCATCTCGGCCGGTCACTACTTTCGCATTAGTAATTTGATTAAAAAGAAATTGAATGACAGAATTCACTACAATGTTTTTATAATATGACATATTTTCTTTTCTCTTTAAATATGAATGGTATTTCGTATTTTCATATAGTATTTTTGACCATAGTGGTTTTTACGTAGTCCGATCAAAATTCAATTAAATAGGGAGAACAGATTTTTCGTGAAGAAACTGTGTGAAAAGGTTATCATAAACTTTTATTTCTTAGGCATTTCACATTTTCTGTAGTGTCCACTATTGCTTCAGTTATTTATGGACCCGCACACTGATTCCCTTTTTGGAAGAAATATTTGAGTGCACATGCGTAAAAATCAACATTCTGACTACGTTTAATACGTCGGTACACTTAGCTGCACATGCAAGTAGCTAACGTATCACGCTACTTGCGATTACTTATTCTAGGTTTTGTCGTGAATTCGTAATTTATCTGAAGCCTAGCCGAGGACATCGTCATGCTGCCCGACTGCATCTCATTGCCTGACTGACGTCTCAACCTGCTACGGCTCCAAGGCAATGGATATTTTACATTCGATGGGAATCGGAGGCTGATTTACTCAATCGCGAATGCAAGCCAAGATGGGAAATGAAAGCCAATAACAAGGCATTCCCAGCTCCCGTCTACAGATTCCATATCTGATTCTCATAGTTTCGGAGGCGCACAAAGCCTCTTGTATCAAGATTATCGTGCTACCATTTCGTGACCACTTCTGCTATAAGTTTCATGGGACGACAATGGCCGACCCCTGGAAGCCCATCAGATCAACAGTTTACACTCTAGCATGGGCTATAAATTTACATTTGCTTTGTACAACCAATGCAAGCTCAACAAATTATTTTCTCCTACGAGTGCATCTTCTGCCTGGAACACTAAAAGTGTGAGAAACTATTTATTCCCAGCCTTTACATCTAGCCCGCTATCGTGACTACACTTTTTCTTATGTCTTTTATAAAAATATTAATTCAGAAATGAATAAGTTGCATGTTTATACAATCTTTCATTACTGCTGTTGTCCACTCTCACAAAACAAGCTTATTATGTAAGTGCATTATAATTGTGAAGTAGGAGTCCTCGGTTCGAATGTACGAAGAATTAGCTGCAAACAGTTCTAATTGGAATTCTTTAAAAGGATCCTTGTGTAATACTCAATTATAGCGACGTCAATTACAACCATTCCAATGATATAAAAATCTAAAGCGACGGATCTTGCGCAAGAAATTCTATCCCATAATTTCATTACAAGCTTAGAATATGTTATCTTATTGTGAAAGTTAGCCTTTAGGAGTTAAGAAATTGATACAAACCTTGCTAGTTGGCCAACTTTTCCTGTTTGGAAACAAATGGTAACTTTCTTTTATAAACATTTAACTTGTATAGATTCAACGAAGACGGTCGATGCGCTCGGGAAATATCCAGTATAGTGTACAATCAACTAACGAATAAATGCTATTATTAATTCATTGGCGTTATATGGGTGCGAAACTGGGATGGTAGGAGTTGCAGAAAGGAAAAGAATAGAACCCTTTAAAATTGCTGAAAATCATGCGCGTATAGAATCACTAACGAAGAAGTTATAAGCAGAATAAGATAAGAAAGAACAATATGGAGGACTTTGACCAAGAGAAGGGACCGATTAATAGGTCACGTTTTGAGACATGATAGTCTTGTAAAATTAGCATTAGAGGGAAATGTGTGGGTTAGAACAGAGGACGGAATACACAAAGTCTCATCATAGCACAGTTCGAATTTTTTTAGTAGCTCTGATTGCTTCAGTCGTCCCTGGAGACGAAGAGAATTTTTTAACTTTAAAATTGTTGTATTCAACGTGACGCTGTTTTATTATTTACCTTTTATGTTGACAGTACAAAACGAGGATCTCAGAAGTTGGTACTTAAAGCACCAACTTAAGTAACATAATCATCTGCTTCTTTGCTTACCTGACAAACAAGAGAGCTTGATTAAAATGTTGACAATTTTATGTGGAAAATAAAATACTTTTGTGCACGGGGAAGGGGGGGCAGTACTACTAATTTTTTTAAATTATAGTTGATTGCAAGTCATCGATTTTTCGTACAATAATTGGCCAGAAGGTTCAACGCGTATGAAACTATAGAAACCCAATTTAAGTTACACTAAACGTAACCACATAAAGCTATCTACATTGTATTGTTTCGGTGTATTCCAAGTTCTTTTTTATACTGCGACACTCATTTGTATCATCGACAAAATAATTTGCCTTTGCGACAAGTTTCCTTACCGGCTGTGGTGTTCCAAGAAAAGTACGGAAACCTTAGTAACATTTCAAGAGAGTAACTAGCAGCAGAAACCTTGTTCGACAACATAGGCACACATTTTTTTCGCTTCATCACGGTTATGCAAATCTCCATTGGAATTTCACCTACTCACTGCCCCCTCCCGTTTTTTTACTGCATACCGTTAATGTCGGCATTCAATGCGCCATTCTACAAGCCAGACTAGCACACATACACAGATCATATATATATATATATATATATATATATATATATATATATATAGAGAGAGAGAGAGAGAGAGAGAGAGAGAGAGATCTAAGTATTGCGAAATAGGATGGCGATAAATACGATAAGGTAACGTAGATTGACGTTTATATTGCTATTCCACAATATAGTATAGCTTTTTAGCCACGAACCCAAAAGGCAGGCAAATATATAGAATGAACGTACATTTAGCGTCATATGTGTAGAAAATAACTAGACCTACAATTATAAAGCCCTATTCTCTTTAATAGTTTCGTGACACGCGAAAATGATTTATCGACATAATTTATTTGTTTTATTTTTTAAGTCACACCAACATCTACGGTCCTTAGCGACTAATTTACTATTTTAAGGATTTTATCTTACTGAATTTGGGATCAAGAAGACAGACACAAACACCCAAGCCTTTACCAGGAATTGAACCACGGACCCCTGCACTAAACCACAGGAGGTCGGCAACTTTGTTTTTTCGTTGTGTTATGAGGCTTACTTGTTAAAAACTTAGCTGAGGTAAAATTGCGTAAAAATAATATGTTTTGTTACGTCAGCGATGTTCGCCCTTAAAAGGCAATTGTGATTTTTTTTGTCTAGAATAAGCTATTATATGTAACACGGAACTTTGGGGACAATTATTAAAGATTTAATCTGTGTGCGCATGTAAACGTTATATAAATATTTCCTGAAGCAAGGATAAGAAAATAAATTTCATCTGAATCGTTTTATGGAAAACACCAAGAATTCCCATTTTGCCGTAATCTGTACATCCACAGGTATGAAGTATAAAATAGAGCCCAGATCCACATGATGCATTGTGAAAATGCAAATAGTTTTGATTTCCTTACGCCGTAGCTAGAAAGCGGCATTCGCGGAGGTACGAGTACACATTCTTACAGCAGTCGTAAATCTAACTGTAAACAAATGAGTAAAAGGTCCTTTCACTGTCTTCCTTCTTTAAACTACTCCATAAATTCAAGTTTCTGCTCTGCGAACGTTATTTAAATTACGGTATAAACTATCCATATCCATGCGAGTCTACTACCATTTGCTAAAATACATTGCTGTTGTATTTAGCACAACATCGAAGCTCCAGTGTGCGGTATTGACAGATGTGAGTCCTCGTCTTCAGCTTTCGTCCACTGCAATTCATTAGAACATCGTTTTGTGTTCCTTACAAATCGCATTTCTACTGTTGCAAAGTGTAACACTGAATCGTCCCAGGAATTCGTGTTCTTTCATCATTCTATCCCCATAAATAAACCGAATAAGTTTTCTGGACGAAGTACACGTCCGTTTGGCATCGATCAACAGAAGTTTTAAACGAAGTAATTTTACTCCGTTTTGATTTAAAATCTATATAGTAAAATAATAATGTACGTTTCGATATTCTTTATGTAGATTTAAACGCGTGGAAAAATTGCAACAAAGGTTGATACATCTAGACCAAAAACTGACGTGGAGAAAACATGTCCAAAATAACGACAGTAAATAAATGTAAAATTAAGAGAAATGTCATGGTTAATGGGAAGAAAATCGTAACTATCTTTAGACAAGAAAATTTTACTACTCAAATGCATCATTAAACCCATATGAACTTTTGGCATAGAATTGTGGGGATGCACGAAGCCATCGAATACAATCACAAATACTCCGCACAATCACCAACGCACCATGGTTTGTTTCCACTTCCTCATTACACAACGATCTCAACATCCCATTCATCACTGAGGAAATCAAAAGACTAACGACACACTACACTACTTTGAACGAATTTAACGACACCAAAATGGACTAATAACCGAAATAAAATAGCCTCCTGAAACACAGAGAAGACTTACAAGATCGTGGCCTACAGATTTAATGCAGGAGAAGCAAGACAGAAACTTAGTGGACTTCCAGGGAATCGTCATTGAACTATTACCCTACTCACGTTTTAAGGCACACTCGTATACAATTTACTTATTGCATTGTATTTTGACCATTGCAGATTGTAAATTAACAATTTAAATTTAAAAAAATTAAAATCCCGAGGAGAAGCACTGGAGAGAGGATGGGGGAGGGGAAGGGGGGTGAGAAAAGTGCAGCACAAATGTCGAGTGAATTAAATTTACAAGAAGTAATTGAATATGTCAGAGCGCAAAAGTCTGGACATCACCATTCATTGACTGAGCTGTATTTAATTGCATGTAATACGAGGTCTTACACTCATATATGATCAATTATATCCTGCAAAATACGAACCAGTGGAAGGATGATTACGAACAATACCAAAGAATTTTTAAAATAAATTTCCGTTTTATATTGAACCGTCTTTTAACATGAGATATATTCGCGGAACCACGTTATATTTCAAACCCCAAAAATTTCAATGTGACGATTTTGTATTGTGTCTCTGATATATTATTGTAATAAAAATTATACTGCGAATAAAGGCACCTTATGATCTCTAGAAGAAATTTCTTGCAGGAAAATTTTTCCAGTGCATAAAATGTTTCATAATGGGAACACAAAATTAGGAATTTTTGACAGTATTTCTAATTATGGTACCTCGGTTGGCCATTAAATTCTGAACCTAACTACACCGTAATATTTACATACAGTGAATTTGAACCTAAGTTTCGATTTTTTACGAACGGGTAGAATTTTTTTCATGAATTTACAAGGCGTTCACATTGCATGCCAATTCTGTGTCTCATTAAAACAAAGTTTTAAGTTAAAATTATAAAAAAAATTGATCCAGGATACATTTTTTCTGTTTGAAACAATTTAATGGTGTATTTTGTAGTGAAAGACGAATTCAATTGACACAAGAACGAGAATTGAAGCATAACAAAAGCGAGATTGCGTGTCCAAAGTTGAGGAAAATGAAACATCGTCCGCGCGATAAATCTCAAAGAAATATCAATTCAACCGAGGAAAGAAATCATTAGCATAAATTTGGAACCAAATAAGAGCAAAGACACGTGTGTTTGTAACACTCTGAAAAGGTCATAATGAAATTGACAGCGAGTGTCGACACTCCAATCATTGCACAACCTTATTTAGCCGATGTCCTCTTGCCTTATTAAAAATGTATAGTTCCCTAATTTCAATGACGAGCTAGGGGAACGTCCTATTAACGGCAACTACATTCGAAGCATATCATTTTGGGCAGTTGTGTGTACAAAGGCGTGAACAACATGGCAATTACAAAGAGGTTGGCCTTTCTTCCCGAGGAAAATATGGGTCGGAGGGGCCATTATTATTCTGTACGCCGCGTCCCCTTATTCTTACCAAAAATGAAGATGGAATAAAGTCGAGTAAATATTTCTTGTGGAGTAGCGTGCAACGAAAGTGGGACCTAGGGCAGAATAATATTCACTCTTCACTCATTGTCGCTAACATAGACATTTCATCATCGACTAAAAAATAATTATCTTCTTTTTTTATTCTAATAATTTATTCTAGTAAAATGTTTTCTATATTATTAGTTTTAATGCTTCGTCTGGGGTAGTCGTGCGAGTTGAAACATATTGAGTTTCGCCTACAGCTGTTACAGGAAGAGAAGATTTGCAAAATTTACTTAAGAAGAGCAAAAACACACATTTCGACGGCCTCTTGTGCTCTAGCGTCGCTGCGTCTCTGCCTCGCAACACAGAGGTCCCGAGTTTCAATCCTGGCACGTGCTTGGATGCTTGAGTCATGGTCTTTTAAGGCAAAACTGCACAAAACCGTGTTCCCCATCGTGCCTATTATTCATGACCCCGTGACATTCCTATTTTCCCGTCAGTCGTGAAGTCTGCGGAGATGATTTTGATAATTTGGAGGATGCAGTTTGATGCTATATTAGAACAATCATGCTTAAAATAGAAATTTTTTATAGCACACAGTTTTAAAATCAATAAAAATATTTTTTTACGTGGCAATCCGTAATGTTCTAGGTTTTCCACGTAGCTTGACAGGTAGGTACTGTCAGGTTATTTGAGAATATTTTTAAAATTCTGTTTATAAAACGACCTCGTGTGGTGTTCTATTTTAATTTTCCGTGCAACAATTATTTTACCAAATGATCATAGCTGTTGACGTTGGTACCAAAAACAACTTGGATGTCTCACGGAAAGCTCATAATTAAGCCATTTCGTACTGTATGAATAAAAATATTTTTACAAACAATAAACAAATTTTACATACACATTCAAGTGTCTCACAGATGATATGAATTTACAAAATTCATAATTTTAAGACAGCAAAGTGGATAACGAACTACAACGACGCCGCATTGTTAAAGATCTATTGCTGTACACACACTAAACTTGTGCTGGAAAAGAAGAAAAATAATAGTTTTTTTTATCTTATGGGGAATTGATACACTGACCACATGACCAAATTCGGAATGTGTCACGCCAGATGACGACTCGGTAGGCCTAGGTCCTCAAGAGGGCTGTTGAGCCATCGGTAGAAGAATAGTTTTTTATAGTCTGACACCCTAGCGACAAAGTAGTAGTGGCTGCAAGATTATTTTAATAATTGGCTACAGAAAGTTGAAGTGTGGAAAGATACTTCGGAACTAGGATGGGTGCCATCAGGTGTCCCAGAGGGATCGTTCATGGACACTATTTTTTTGCTATATCCATCCATGAATTACCGAATGTTATAAATTATACGTTTTTTACTTTTTGAAGATGACTTTATAATCTATAGGAGAATAAATGAAGAGTTTGTCGTAGGTAGCATCCGAAACGACTTAGACCCACCAACTACATGGGTGAAGCAAAATAAAATCAAAATTAACGATTACAAATTTGAGGTTATCAGGTTTTACTGAATTACGCCTACAGAATTTCTTGGTATATGAAATTTATTTCAATTAAATAAGAAATTAACTTTCACGTTTAATCGGGGTGAAAGGGACAGGAAGGTAACTTATGCTACCGGAAAAGCAAAGCTGTTAGGGTGGGATACGCTACAGGCCTTTTGCAGGATGGAAACCTTATTAGGGAATTCGGGATAGAATGGAAGAACTGCAAGAGTGTTTGGAGAAAGTATTGCAACGGGAAGAATATTTAGATTGAATTTAAACTCTCTCTGGTGAATAAATGTTAGCGTAGTCAATTCAAGAAAAGTGATAGTGTTAGATTCACAATCCATTAACAACAAACTCAAGTGAAATGTTATAATAATAATTAACCTCTATTCTCAGTTATAATTCTGTTTTTATTTTCAGGCCAGGACAATATGTCATTTATATAAATTGATCTCTGATTAGTATGTTTCTTTACATACCTTTCATAACTGGAAATAATCCACAAGTCCAGTATTTAAAATAATTATGTTTACTTACAGCAATTCATTTATTTTGTTTACTGTATCTGCCGTCAGGAAACTTGCCCTTTGTAGGTTAAAAAAATAAATACATTCATTTCTTTTTTCATGCCGACCTCGCGAAACGTGCTATTTTAATTTTCCGAACAATAGTTATTTTACGAAATGACTATAGATTTCCTTCGACAATACTTATGTGTGTGCCAGAAACCTTAGAAGTCAAAGATGACTTAAGTCATTATTCGATTACAATAAAACTGGCTTAGATGAAGATACAAAACCAAATAAGAGAAGGTGTGAAAAAGGTTTTTACATGTCGAGGCACCTTCATCTATTTTGGGAGGTGTATGTACTGGGGTCGAAGACTTTGGGCATATGGTAGGAAATGATCCCATTGGGCCAACTGCCTTCTAAAACTGGTGGAGACACGGAGAAGGGAATGATGAGACCCCTCAGAAAACTCATCTCCCGTCATTCGGAAGGACGTTAGAATAGTGTACAAAAGACCGACCTACCTGTTGAAACGTTTTTTTAGGCTTTTCCCTGCATCTCTTTTAGGTGAAACACCGGGTAGGATCCTTAAACTATAGCCCGGGAGCCCTAGTCAATCCATGGCTACCTTGATTTACCTATCACATCCCCTTCCCCCTTTTCAATTCCCTTTATATGCGGTTAAAGAGGAGTTCACTGTTTCAGGATCACCCTCATGTAGTCAGTTACCAGCTACAATTCTTCCCCCACCCCCCGCACACCACAATCCAAAAAAATATTAATAAGGGGTTCAGAATTACAAACTAGTATCTTGGGTAACGGAGTACGAGGGCGTTCGATTGAAGCTGTATTCTTCTAAACAATAAGGAAAATAATCCCTTCAAGGAATATGAAGTTTTAAGATATCACATTTGAAATCGACATATGTATAGAAATTTAAATGGTGGACTTTTCACACGAGAGACGTATCCAAATAACACAACTTGTATTGATATAAGTTGGTCACTTCGCATCATTCGTTCAGAGGAACATGACGATCTAAATGAGATAAAAAGGACGTGGATAAATTATTCTTTCTGGAATTCCGTAAGTAATACACATTACTGTAGGAACCGATTATTGGAAAATGGCACAAAATTGAAGGTATGTAAAATAAATTTTAATTTCATTTCTGTGTTTAATTTAATTGTAATTAAATATGTAAAATATTTGAGAAACAAAAATGGAAATTTGTTCTGAAAATTTAAAAAAAACTTATTTTTTGTATGATTATGTAGGAATTAAAGTAATTAATAAATGATATTTATTTATTAATTTGTAAAATTTTATTCGTTCCTTGGCTCTGCAGCCTATTCAGGGCCTACGTGGTCAGCGTATCGACTCTACATCAGTCTTAACCCCAGTGTCCGTGACCGTGACGACACAAACATCCAAGCCCATGCCAGGATTCGAGCCCAGGACCTTTGTGTTGTGAGGCAGCGACGCTAGACCCTAGACCACAGATTAAAATAATTAATTGACGTAGAACGGTGTTACAGCCGTAGAATGTCATCAGTTTGTGTGATTTGAAATTGGAATTGAGTCTGGGAAGTGACCACCGTGAGCACGACTGAATGTTATTGGATGGCTTTTATTTTGCCGTGTGCTGGTGAATGAGGCTGTTTACGTGTACCTTGGAAGATTTTACGCGAATTGGTGCTATGGCGGACACGGAGGCACGTCCACGTCGAAGCATGCAATCAGCCAGCCAGAAGTCCCATATCACCAAGCGCTCTATAATTAACCATAATAGAAGGACGGAAACAATTATTAGAACACCTCGGACGCCAAGTGCGCAAGCAATTTGTGAAGAAATTACACATACTTGCGTGGTCGTTAATCTCGCCGGGAGGATCACACTTAAAAACGAAACATTTAATAAAAGCGTGTAACTTTGGCACGTATAAAATCTGTATTAATTTTTTGTTGGCCCTAAAGTAATCGCCGAAAAAGGAGAACGAGTTATATAGACTTTAGGGAGAAAAAATTCCTCCAGCGTCAGCGTTTATAAGAGACCGCGATAGAAATTTGGCAGGATGCTATTCTTGGCAAATTGCCCTTAATTATTTCTTTTCCCCGACCGGATCCCAATTACGGGCGCTCCGTGTCGTGTACCCGAAGCTTACGACAGTCGTAATTGTTCCTTCATTTGCAATTTAAGAAAAGGTTTTGCTTATGGCCTATGAATGCGCCGTGTAAGACGATTAGCAATAAAAGACTTGCAGAAATCACGCGTAACCGCCAACCGCAACCTGTTTCCCTCCTCAAATAAATCTGTCCCTACTATTATTACGATTGCGATACGGAATCGCAGCACGATTGTCGAGACCACGGCCTAAAAATGTAAATTGATAATGGAACTTTCCAAACGTCTTCCTGATCTACTTTCTTTCTTATTCATGTGTCCTTAAGCAACGGCCATATTTCTCGCATGCTGGATTCCTCAATAATTATTTGTATATTTTTTTCTTATAAATGCTTCGGCAAACACTCTGTTACCCTTGCAAATACGATAAAGGAACCTCAAATTTGTATTCCGTTTATTAGGATCCTTAAACAATAGCCCGGAGTCCCTAGTAAACACTTGGCTACCATTCTCAACCTTCCATATACCCCCCAATTTTCAATTCCCTTCCTATGCTACTAAACGGGAGTTGCCTGTTTCAGGGTCACCCTCATGTAGCCTGTAATCTTCCCCTTTCCCCCCTCCCCCCGCTCAATAAGATTCTTAATTAAAGTAGTTAAACTAAATTAATATTTACCTTTAGATAGGCAAACAAGACAAATATTGAATAAAAAAATGTACCGGCATTCCACTGACGGAAAAAATTAGTGTGTGTGTGTGTGAGATCACTCCGTAGGTTCCAAAATTTGACCTTAAGGAGATGACTGTGGAAATTACACTTATTTACCTTCTTTTCAATATCGATATATTTACCAAATTAAGTAAAAATTAGGAAACTGTTTTTGCGGGAGACATAGAACATGCCCAAATGATGTAAGAATTCCTTAGTCGCTAGGAAAAAATTTTGAGGAGTGTGAGACAAATTCCTTGTGCAGTGAGTTTTGATTGAAATTACGGGTTACTAATCCATATAATGGTTTTAAAGTGTCTGAAACATTAACTCTGCATTAAAGAATCCAAACTATTTTCTCCGTGGATCTGGCTCATTATAATGTAGTTCTGGAAATAAGGCCTCTGACCATTCCTTAACCACAATTTAATTAATCGGTGCTAATGAGTAAAAGATGCCGACGTTTCGTTCAAACTCGGAGCTTATAAATCAATCATCGTCTGTCACACGTCGTAAGTCCGGTGAAAAACAAAAAACATATTTGATTTACTGCTAATTATCCGAAGGGGGAATTTCACTTAGATTAGTAAAAAAGACTTTCCAAGACAAGAAGTATGTGTAACTACCCGGTTATTATGGTATGCATTGTTTCTAGTACTCCGTGGTAGAGTGAGTAACAATATGTGAAACCTTTATGAGCAGAGAATTTCATATTCTATGACGCACCAGGGAAAACTTTATTCTGGTACACAATACGTAATACGTAGAAATTATGAGCAGTCGTCAATTACCGTTAATGTGCACAATATATTACAAGTGTAGTATTAAAGTAGACGGAGGAGTATTAAGTCCGTAAAAGCAGGGAAACGTGTATTATAATGTAAGCGAGATTTATTTTCTTTCGCGGAGTCGCTCGTGTCACTCATACCTAAGCTATTATGTAAAACTTTGTATTCAAATATCGTAAAATACGAAAATGGTTTCGACTTTCATTTTCCCCCGAAGGCGAATGACTACTTTTTATGTTACACCGTTAAAGGTCAGAAGAGTTCCACAAGCAAATTTGTATTTTAGCGAGGGGAAGAAAAATTATAGAACTAAGTTTAGTAAAAAAGAAAAAAGATGTGTTGGCGCAACTCACACTTTTATTAGCATACTAGCGACAAGTTTGTTCAACGTTTGACATTTCACAGTGCTCATAATTCTCGTAGAACTCCTCGGCAATTTTTAGCCTTAAACAAAACAAATGAAAAGGTCATTTTACAAAGTTAGATGAAAAAAAAAAATCTCAAAAATATTTTACGACAAGATAACAAATGGAAAGGCTATTTATAATAATGGAAATATAAAGTGTGTGTTTCATTACATGTTAATACTTTACTTACATAGATGTGGCTCGTTATAAGGTAGATATGATCATCAAATCTCGAAATACTCAACAGAATTTAATTTAGGTGCTCACGAGTAACAGATACCGACGTTTCGTTCAAACTTAGAGCTAGTAAATTATATTTAAAACTTGCTACTGTTAAAGATTTGTTAACAGTCGTAATTTCTGCAAAACAAACAAGAGAAGTGAATAATCCTCGGCTAGAAAGTTGGTATCAAGGCCGAGTTTGAAGAGCGAGTAATCCAGCGTAATTCCGAATCCACGTGGCTTTCTCATTCGACCGAATTCACTTCTTTGAGGTTACCCGGAAACCTAGTGAACACAAATAGACCACGGACCATCCCGAACTCAAGGACAGAATTCACAGAGAAAGCAGGCCGAAACTTTGCTATTGTGAAGTAAATCTTTTCGTAGAGGTGCTCTGCGCGAATTTACTAATGCGGTGCTATTAATTCCCTTTACTTGCGTGGGCTTCTACTGCTTTCCGATTCGGCACGATCCGCTTGAAAAGATTCACTTAATTAAAATAAATTAAGGAGTTGCGAGAGGGAAAATACGCCCGACCCTTTCACGTTCGCTGAACAGACGACCCGGGTTTGAATTCGTAATCTTAAACACGTTTCGCTGATCAACTGTAGTAGTATTTTCCCAACCATTATAATTAGCCCAAAACCCGCGAAAATCAACAAAACTATTATTAAATTTATTAATCAAAATATTAAAGTTACGCCATTGACACGAGCCCAAATTTATTTTAGCGTAGAATTCAGAAGTTGAAGAAATTGTCCCAAAATACAGACCAAAATAGGATGTAGCGAAAAGAAATTGAACAAAATTTGGATTCAGAACAAAAACAATTATTATAGGTAATCATCTTGCATTGATCAAATCACAAGGCTGTCAAATAAACAGTGTCGCACTTTCCTCCAGCTACGTTGTATTGCATTTTTGTAATATCCCCAGTGATTTTTATCAGTCACCAGTCTAATTTGCTAATTAAATATTTAATTCACCTTAAATCATACATTTGCTAATAATGGTAGATAATGCACCACCCAACAAGGAAATTGTGGTATAATAAACAAATAAATTTCCATTTTCAAAAATCAATTTAAATGATTACATCCCCCTCTTTTAATTGACAACATTTTCATAGTTGTATGAAACATTTTCTCAAGTCTCTCTGTGAATATTAATTGTTACGTCTCCACAGTAACAGAACCTGTAACATATTGATGTGGGTGCTTTTACTTATTATTTAGCTCAATAAATAAGATATCCATAAATTTTGAAAATTCCTGTTGTTGGATGGTACAAAATAATATTTGAAATTACAAACTTATATAAATTTTATTTTAAGACAAAAAAAGTTGAAAAGAAAAATGAACAGTATTTTCTTTATCTCATGTGCTGTCAGGAACAAAGAATTTAATATATCATAAAAAAATTACTTCTAAAAATGAAATCGAGGGGGTTTCGAAGAGATGAAAAAACTGATTTATTAATAGAAAATGGGTAATGGATACTTATAATTAATTAAATTTATTTAACAACGATTTTTTTGTCACAATGAGGACACCCATCAGGTTAAGAATAAAGATATTAAAACTTATAAATATAACCGTACAAATGAACTATAGAGTTATGAAATAACGAAGATAAATAGAATAAAGTTTGGATGCTCATCAAATCAATGTCATTTGTTGACATTACGAGGAATAGAATTTTGTTAAATGTGAAGAAAATAATCTGGACTTGTAATTGCTGCTTTTATTAAAAATTTGGAAATTTTGCCTATCATATGTACGATTGGTGTTAAAATGCGTTTGGAAATGAGAGATAAAACATCGTGTGGAAGCTTAATGTTAGATCTATGTTCACTAATTGTGGCTCTTTTGGTTTGGCCCATTCATATAACCTTTGATTATCCTCAGGTGTATTTTCTCTATTTATAAATATAGCATCCACCATCTGACTATAGGGACCATTGTAATAATTAGTTACATATTCATAATTTTGTATACATATTCGCACTGTTTAGTTTATATTCATTAAAATCTTTATTTCCTTGAGTAGATTTGTTTTTTAGGGATAGGTCACAACAAACAACACGCTTACATTCCTCACGAAACTGGTGTCTTTGTACAGTTATAAGTATTAATATCTTTACTCTGAAAGTGCTGAGTGTTTATATCCGGACGGACACATGTCGTTGTCTGTTTGGGCGTTATTAACAGCTCAATGAGAATGAGTTATAGGATGCTGTACCCAGTAAGAATAGATTAAGAAAGAAAACAAACGGAAAACGGGGAAAATACAAGCAAAGGCTGTACAGTTACAGCGAAAGGAAAATTTTATAAAGCAATCAACCATACGCAAAATAAACAAAAAATATGATAAGATTTTTAAAAATTTTATTGAATTAATTGTAATTAAAAAACATCCTGTCCAGCTTTGTCCCATGGGTGGGGCAGAACAAGAGACTTGCAAGCTTATTTTTTTAAAATTATAAAAATATGTAAGCTGTTGTTTTAAGTTATATTGATATTAGAATAAGTAAATAATAGAACAAACTAATGTTTTATACTTTTATGACTTTTCTTTTTCCATAATCCCACAGAAATTGTTAAACAGTAAGTGTTTTGTTCCGACCCGACTTTCCCTAAATATATAATATTTAATTTTTAAAATGTCTTGGAGGGAACAATTTTTTTTGGACATATTGAAGGTTGGTAGAGTTATGTAAAAAATATTCCAAAATGACCTGTGTTATTATATGAGATTCTTGTTGATGAAATTCACAAATTTTTTGTACACGTGATTATTGGACGATTGACAAAATTATGTTTGTTAGAAAACTATGAATTAGTTGTCTTGCTATGAATGGTGTTTGATAAGAACAATACAGTGAGATTCTTCTAGTTGTTTAGTCGCATTCATCAACGGCAGCAGTTACCTCGTTGTTGTGATAGGAGTTGCTTTCTTGTTAGATTGTTCGGGTATCTTCGTAAAAAAAGGAGGCCTTGGCCGATCCTCAGGACCCGAAAATATCAGGGCAGCAATGCGATGCATTTCCGCAGCTAAGAGCGAGACAACTGTCAGCACTCGGACATTTACTACTCCCGGCGGTCTTTCGTCACCTCGTGACAGCTTCAGTAGGTGTTCAAGTAAGTACCTCTTCCTCCAATTACTTAAACACGTAAATCACTTCCTCGTGACATTTCATCACTTCAAATCTGGGCCATTCAGTGCTAAATATGATTAATGCCGGGGCAGTAGACGACGTTGCTGAACGGGGAGGCTGGAATAAATTATTGTGGTTTGTTGATTTGTTGAGGTGGCGAAAGGAAGACTCTTACAAAGAAAGGGGAATGAACAAGTCCTACAAACCAACAGGAATACTGCTTCAGTCAACGTTTACAAACTCCCTCTACATTTCCTCTTTACTTACCTGTCTCTAAGATATTTGAAGAAATACTTTGCCTTTGCCAGAAATGTTAACCTCTGTTCAATCATTTTGGTTGTAACAACCTGACCGTTATATTTATAATATTTTTGGGTTACACTTCAAACCGTAGAATCATTCTGTCTTAACGATTTAAATCTATAATGTAACTTCAATATTTTCAGCATTAAAAATATCTTGAAATTCTGAATAAGAGCCGCATCGACATGACGCTGCAATTGAACCCATTTATTTATTTAAATAGACAAAATTACATTTATAATATACAGTCAAATATTCTTTATTCATCACTCCTAAATAAAAATATTATTCTTAAGCATCTTTAATGCTTAGAATGTTTCAAATCAAAGAAATCCATATGCAAAACATTTTCCAAATTTGCCATTGTTACCATGGGAGTGTTTCAAGTATACAGTAATTTGTTCTGCAGTGCTTTAGATCAAACACGTTCTTCGACCAGGAGGTTCTAAAAGGAACTCTAAAATCAATCAATATCACTTTTAGCTGACTCGAAAAGAAATTTCATTTATTTACAGCAACGTTGAGAACGAGGAGATTGGATTTTAAATGTTGTAAATTTGTGCAGCATAATCATTATGTAACATTTTTTTAATAAATTTCTAACTTTCAATTGCCTTAATAAACCTATTAGTGAAAAGATACAACACTTTGATCGCTGAGACATTTCGAGTAATTTTTACTCTTCTTTAAAATCTTTTTAATCTGTTAGAATTATTAAATAAAAAGACGGCTTCACATCAACTATAGAGATCACATGTTTCCAATGTCATTTTTATAAGGTTCGCTTAATTAAGGTATTCAAGCATGTACTCGGGAAATAAATTTAGTAAAACGATTCTGCAATCTGTGGGAAAGATTTCACATTGCACAGCCTTTAAGGCCAGGAAGCCGGCCGCTTCAAATATTCTCTCTACAGGAAATTCTTGTAGATTTTATTTCGCTGAGATATTTTCCGGAAACTGATAAATGTTATCCAAGAACCACTTCCCTCACAATTACCGAGTGCTGAAACAGTTCTCCACAGACGTACAGAAAAACCGAATGGCATTTGTAGGATTCGATTCAATTATCTTTTACACGTGAACTTCCTCCTGCTATATATTTTCCGTATTGCTCGGACAACAACCAATTTTTATAGTCTCGGTGGTACGATGCATCCACTTCCCAACACAACCGATGACACAAGTATGAAAGATAAAATCGTTCTGAACACCGATTTTGAGTACCTTTTCACTGCAGTTGCTTTTTAATCATTCTGGCTCTGAAAACTCTACTGCTGCAAGATTTGTTTTTCTGTTGGATTTATTTGTCACATTAATGTATTTAAGAGAATAATGTCTAGGCTGAACGCGTAGATCTTGGAAATGCAGGGACGAGGGCCGCTCTTGTCCCGACATTATTTACGACTTTGTTATATAAGGCGAGGGAGATCAAGAAACTCTCCATTCCAGATATATTTTTCTAGGTGCCTTGCACTCGACGGTCATATACCGACGGAATGTCTTAATGTTGCACACGGGCAATATTTATGAAAGAGAACCACGGAAGCAGCACACGCATGGACACGCACTTCAGCTGCGGAAGTGTTCTATTCTTACGGAATCCTAATGGCAGGATTGCCCTATCTGCCATGCAAAATTCGATCTTACTCAATTCTCGTGGTGGCAAAGCACGCATACAAAGCGACACCTGGTGAGAAGGGGACCTCACACGCGTCTAACTAGAAATTTTAATTTCATTCCGATTACGAGGTCATCTTGGTCACGTAAAACAGTAGCGTCTATCAGCATATATTACAAATTCTATTTACGTAAAAAGAATGCATGTTTTCAAGCTAATTAATTTTATGAAGAAAGTAGTGTACAAACGACGATTCTGTTATCATCCCACTCCTTTGAATTCTGCCACAATTTTCGTTTTGAAAAGTTTTTTTTTGAACACGAAATATTGATTCTTCTAAAAATCGGCATTTTAAATTAAAATTTTTATTGGGATTTGGCCCGTTGCTTTTTAGACGTATGAGGTTTGTTCAGAGAGCTTTTTAAGAAATATTACAGTCTGAAATATAGACTTTTAATTCAGATTCAAATATTTGTATTGAAGAGGAAGTGTTATTTGACTGACACTAACAGATGCGGAAATTTCTACGAATATATCGCTGTTCCTTATACGGACGTGCAAAGTGAGGAAAAAGAGCGGCGAAAACGGGCGAGTATAAGATTCCTACCAAGTGCCGCAGGCTTGATTATTAAAGAGCATCGTACTTGGGCTCTGAGGTTAACACGAGGAATTTTGCCTAACGTTTCCCTTCACAGGAATGCACAGATTTGGGCGTAGAAAGACCGAGCGCCGACCACTACACGCCGAGGCCCGCGGCTTCTGTGCTCACGAATACCTATATATATCACTTCCGTCCTGGAAGAAAAGATATGCCGTAGAAACACACACACACACAATAAAAGCAAAGGACACCAAAGCCACGCGTCTAAGACCTCCATATCAAATTGCCAGGGAAGGGAAACATCACGCACGAAGATAAAGTTTTAATGGAAGGCGAAAAATCGGCGTGATTCCCCCCCCCCACCCCCAATTTTAAGTGAACTATACCACGTTTAATTGGCATCAATAGCATCAAAGTCAAATTACCTCTTAACATTCCGAAAAGTACGCCATTGGTAATAGAACAATATTTCATTATTACCCCCTTTATTTCAAAATTTATTTAATAAGTTTTGTCCTTTAACAAGCAAAATTACTAAACATTTACAAAAATATCAAATCAAAAGTAGAGTAGAAAATGCTAATAAATCAGACTCCAAGTTCTAAATCCTATTAGTTTCAAATGGAATCAGAGTTACGCAAAGCTTACTCTAGTACAGAAGTAGCATATGGAAATTAAACCACAGCACTATGGTCCCAGGGTCTTCCAAAATTAGGACATTCTATATTATTTATGGCCGGAGGACGATGTAACAATTACGGAGATGAGATTAGATAAATATAAATGTACGCTGAAATAATTTCTCTATGATGAAGTTGGGGCAGGGTCCATCTATTTAAAATTCATCGTAGTATATGTATAATGTTTTGAAAAAGGAAAATTTAATAAAATGGAGCAGGGTAAATTAAATAAAACGTCTGCTATGATTTTATAATATATTTAACAACAACTATATAAAGTACTTCCTTCCTGCTCTGTCAAAAGAAAATATGCAATGAATTAATAATTAGAAAAGAAAATCTATTTTTTTTTGTAAAGGAATGGTGGGCTTAATTACTTGTTGGCGAAGACTGCTGTGGAATTATAATTGACGACTTTGATGGACTTACAGTCTTATGGGTACTTTAGTACCGTCGTTCAGAAATTTTCTGTCTAGGTAGATCATCGCCGGCGGGTATCTTTCTTGTATCGGCTGCCTTAACTTTTCCTTCCTTTTCCATCTCACATGTCTGTACTCTCTCCTACGCCTCTCTCGCGTCCCTTCGATAACTGCCTCTCTACATCTTTTTTTCTATCACTTAAGCTCCATTAAGCACCGTTCTCCCTTCCAGATCCAAAAATTGGTCAATGACAAGTCTTTTTCACCTCCACAAGCTCCGAATACGGGGCAACACGTCTCTTTTCCGAAACGCGGAACCTCACGATCAAAAACAGTCCTACTTCCCGTGGGAAATATACGTGCGTTCAAATATTTTGACATCCGAATTTATCCCATGGAAGAGCATATAACCCTTGGCTGGGTCAGTGCCGGATATTCCATCACAGACTACCCAAATGAATGGGGATTTTATTAAAGTTAAAATAAATGAAATAACTCCCCAATTAATTTATTAAGCGCACGTTCACTACATATGACGCCAGATTGGCCCTGAACTACATGAAAATTATATTTATAACGGACAATATTCAGGTTGAAGAGACCTTGACATCTTTTTTCATGGATTTTCTTATATTTTTTGCCCGATAAAATGATTTCGGTTCTGGCTGCTTTCTCCTCTAAAATTACTGAAGCTTGTAAAACCCGGGATGGACTTATGTAAAAAATTAAGTGTATAGCAAGAGATTAATAATCAGCTTCGGGTGTCAATTCCCACAAAATACATAAATGAGTAAAAATACATGTTATCTGTTCTTTTCTGAGCCGCAGGGGCCAGAATATGTTTGACGTCAGACGAATTCCTAAGCGCTTCTGGTGTAAGAGGTTTCGAGAGGCCTAAAAGTAAGTCACGTGGAGAAGAAACTTGTTAGCATCTGCTTAGTTCGTTGAAAGCAGTTTTTAACGTCAAGGAAACAGAAGCCCGCGAAACATTTCCGCATTACAGGCTTTAATAAAAACGTCTCGACATTGCGAAGATTCTAGTGAGAGAGGAAACATTGCTCTCGTTTGAAATCACGAATTAGTCATCATTTTGAAGAAACTTTAGTTTAACAGTTTTTGATCCAAGCGGCCGCACATTTCTCGCCTTTAACCCTCACAGCGTCCATCATTCAACACAAGACCGATGCACAATCAGAAGAATACTATTAAAGCAGGTATTAGCTTTACATTGTTGAAAGAATAACATCCTATGACACAGGATGTCCGAAAAAGATTGATTTTGTGTATTCCTCTACTTTTTGGTGGACGCCATCTTGGAAAACTTATGTATACGGGAATTGCGGGTATTTCAATCAATACTAGTTCTTCACACGCACACATACTGGGCACCTAATAAGAAACAAAAGGAAGAGTACAATCTTTTTCGTATACATTGCATTTAACCACCTTAACGTATGGACATGTTATTAAGTTTACAAATTTTTTAAAATATATTCAGAAACAAAAAGAGGCCGACAGATCAGTCGGTAAGATCACCGCATAATCGACGGCCTTGTCGACATTTTTCTATTCTAATCCATTGGTTAAGCTTAATTACCTTTAGAGGTTTATTTCTAAATATATTAGATTCTGTGTACTAATTGAAAATTTTGCAACACAGGGAAACTGTTAATATTTTGTAGATGAAACATCTATATTTAAATTAGAAAGGAAAATATAAAATAATTAGCCTACTTTTTGTATTATATAAATATATAGTAAATGACAATTTTACTACTCGACGTCGTTGCAGTACAGTTTCGTACTTTCGTCAGATTGCTCATTCTGCTTCTGTGCTAACGGAACTGATTTCACGTCCATACAACTTATTGATGTGTTATTTAAATAGTTATACAATTTGAATTTGAAATAAAATATATTCAAAAGAAAAAATATTTTTGTTATATGTCAGCGGTGTAAAGAAAAAGAAGTTGATTTTGGCGCACCTCAGGGCAGCAAATTGGGTCCGCAGTTATTAATTTTGTGTATTAATGAACTTTCAAAAATAGTTAAGGAAGCCAACGTTCATCCATTGCTTGATGATGCGCTGGTAATAATTGTAAACATCTAGCAAATAAAATTGCTTGTGAACTGGATGTGTTTCAATAATTTAAGTTTACATGATAAAAAGACCAAATGTATATAGGGAAGAAATGTGACAATTTTTATGTAATGGTAGGTAATGATGTGATAGAGTAATTAGTTTTAAGTACTAAGATGCAGAGTATGTAGAAAATGAATTGGCAAAAATTAGGAGTAATTTGTAAATTAAAAAATGTTTTGTCCCTTAAAGCTAAGAAAACCGTCTTTATGTTAATTTTAGTCCCTCGTGTTATTATTTGCTGTTTTTTGTAATTGAAAAATTATTGAAAAATTAGAAGTCAATAGAAGAGGATTAAGGGCTATTTAAAATGAGAGCAAGTATTATAGGATTAAGGATATGTTAAATAAATTGGAATTATTAAGAGTTAAGGACAAAATTATGCATTATGTTTTAGTTTTTATTCAAAAATAGATAAGGGACAATTACCAGATTATTTAAATATTTTTATTAAAGGAAATTCAGAAGTTCATAGTCAAAACACCAAGGATAGGGAAAATTTTTATATGGGCCACTTGAATTTAAAATTTACAAAAAATTCGAATTTTAATACAGTTTTAGGATAATACAATGAGTACTGGTAGCTGCTAAGGACACTTAAAATATAAATGTATTTAAAATAGTTTAAAAAGACTGATTAAATGAGATGGAGTGAATTTAGTTTTGTATTATTTGGGAAAATAAAATTAAGAATATATAATAAGTTTTAAACTAACTGGAATAAATAAATAAAAATAAGCTCTACCCACATTGTAATTCTGTGTGCGTGTGTTTGTATGAATAAATGATAACGATTCATGATGAAACGATCTAGTCTCACTACTATTACATTCTCCTGTGACCTTCATGGTTGTTTTTTTAAATAGGATTTATAATGCAATATTCTTCATAAATACACGTCTAGAAGTTACTGCTAACGGAAAATAATGGTCTTCTGACAAGCGTTATTAATATTGCGTGAAGTTTTATCCTGATTTTAATTTTCTAATAAAGTAGGAATTGCAGCTGTATTGTGAGGATTGTGGTTTTTTTTATTTTAAAAAATATGTATATCATCAAGAGGCTCTTACAACTAAAGTGTTATTACGACTTGTTATTAATTAGTTAATCTGACGTCTTTCGTAGGATTTTTTCGTTAAGTGCGTTTGTATGCCTCTATTTTAATGAGTTTGAAATATTCGTACACGTACTTCATTAATGTTTTAAATGAGGATTCTTATGGGTATATTTCTAATTAGGTTTATTGGCTTTTAAATACTTCCTTTAATTATGCGACCTGAAAAATCCTATATTCTTTATTTTCTCGTTTTCCCAATGAACGAGCGCCGAGATTCATTTACTTTCCAGTTTGAGAGGCCGAACCATTAAGTTAGAGATATATTCGACGTTATAATGGTTTTCTGCGAGATTATTCGCTGCGGAGCGAAGGAAATCACTCGAGCAGCACCGTCGAGTAAACGCACTCGGTTTATGTATTTCCCGCTATTGTTTCCACGATGAGTTTATTACATAACAAACGAGAAAGCGTTACGGGATGTGGATATGAGCGAATAATTGGAAGGCAAGTACATCCACACCCACTCTGACAAAATTACTCTGTGCTCAGTCTAGCGTCGAGAAGAGAAGAGAAGAGCCTAGTCCAAACCGTACATTTGCTACGCTGCTACGTACGAGTACGTTAGGAGACGAGTTCTGCGCACCGCGAGTGGGCAATATATCAACCACAAACACCTTTCTACATACTAATTCCAGCATTTCGTATTAAAGCGCTTTCTATCTGCTCTGCGGTAACGGAAGTCTTAGCCTCATATGGAATTTACTACCGCTGTCATTGACCGGGTCGTGCTCCGCTGCTAGATTCAACTACCCACTGCATGGGAACACAACAAGCAATCGTTTCATAAACAGCTCCGACGACTTACACTCACGTCTCACAGACGCTTTCAATACTTCCCCCCATCCCACAAGCAATTAGCCGTGCTCAATTAATACGTATCTTAGCCCCAAACCCACACTGGTAACTTTTTTCAATCGCTAAAATATAGCACTTATGATAGATCGCACACTGGCAACTAAACATTTATGGGCAATCTTGGAAAATCATTTTAGACTGAATATATGTAACATTAATGACATGATAAATAACCTTAAATAAAGATCATAGGTTTCCCCGGTGAACTTGTCGATTAAATAGTTCTTGGGTTTCAGCCCGGATCATATTAGATTTGAAACATTACTTGATAAAGATGAATGAGACATTCATCGAAACGTCGTGTTTACATTCTAATATGATCCAGGTTAAAACTATTTAATCAACAAACTCACCGGGGAAACCTATGATCTTCATCTTAGATTATTTATCATGTCATTAATATCAGGTTCCTTGATCTGTATTTCATTATTTTCTATGGAAATGTCAACGAAAAATATTTTTTTAACCAGAGCGCTAGAACGGTGTCCTGAATCAGACACAGATGCTGCTGTGACGTCACAAGCTTGCAAACATGCAATTGAGATTCTTTTGAATTTGTTACGTTTAGCAAGGTATGACTTCCAAATTCGGCGTGGAACCTCGGAGTATAAACACGTCTTTCATAAACACAAGAAAAGTATTTGCTTCTCTTCCAAAATACGTCAAACTTCTAAAGAAGTTGATGCAATTAGCTGGGAGAAACCCGAGATATATATACACCCATTCCAATTCACTTTATATGAAAATCACTGTAATTTAGGTAAAATATATATATTTTTCCTTTGAAAAAACGTTACTTCAATCTTTTTAGTTATATTATTTTATATTAAAATATTTATTTATTTAAAAAATATTATTAGGTAAGCTATATGTACTATAGATGTTGAAATGGAATAAAGCATGCTGTGTGTGACGTGTAAACGAATTTCTTTTTCTATTTGAAATGGCACACATGGGCCTTACAAACTTGGTAATACCTCACAGACAGCTTGTTTTATTCCATTATTGGAAAACCCTATATAATAATTAATTAATAATGTCTGTATTAGTATATTGTAAATATGATACATGTTTCCAATAACAACAGCTAATTGGTAGATACAATAAATAGAAAATATACAAATACAACCTGAGAATGCTGAATATTTCAAGTTCATATGCTACCTGTATAAATGAGAAATTCACTTTGAATGTAATTTCAAAGAAGCCTTTGGACTTCAGAAGAATGTTATTTCATAATAAATAGGCATATTTTTTTTTACTTTGGAAAAAAACATTACTTCAATCTTTTGAATTATATTATTTTATATTTAAATATTTATTTATTTAATAATTATTATTAGGTAAGCTATATGCACTATAGAAATTTTTAATAAGGCCGGGTCGATGTTGAAATCATATAATAATTGCTAAAAATTAGATTCAATACATTTTCTTAAATTCCAGAATTTTTTATGAATATGTCTACATATGACCAGAAATTATATCTTGAAAACATCCCCATTCATCCATTCATTGGAAAAAATGTTTCATGCATATTTTAGGCTATATTAATATCATATATATTTAAAGTTTTAGGCATTATAAAAATAATTTTTGTTCTCTTTCATTTACACGGCAGTTCCCACATTTTGAGTTTCACAGCTCTGAAATTTGATCTATTTTGGGAAGGTTACTACTGTCTGCTTTCATAAAGTATCTCTCCATTTTACAAAAATGAGAACCAAATTAATTTCCAACAATAATAAAATTGCCGAGAATCAAGTAATTTATTGGTAGCTGCGGAAACTCTGTGAACCTGGTCTGTGATGTCACTATACTTACAGAAAATCACAGTGCGCTTTCGACCACATGACCGAGTCCCTAAAGTATTATTTAAAAATTTATTACAAATATTTCAAATAAAATGGATTCAAAGCGAAAAAAACTTTTAGGGCGACAAGAAGCTGATGTATGTTTTTAATACAGTTAAATAGCCTATTAATAGTGTCTATCACGTTCTCTTTTGCGGGTGAGTCAACTGTCTCCGTTGAAAGTGAATCATACAACTTCAGATAAATAGTTGCTGGCTACGGTAGAATAGGTTTTCAGAATAGAGTTAACGTGGCGTTTAACATTGAATTATTGGAAATTGGAAAAGTCCTACATTATACAATACAAAACTCAAAGTATATTCCGATAAACAATTAAAACAAGAAATTTTGGACCTAATTTTGACAATTTATTGAAAACTGGTATGAAACGAGGATTAAAGAATACTGTAAGTATTTTTAATAGTTGCATTACTTATTTTTACTTCGTCCACCAAAAAGGAATGGCATTACCCAATCATTCATGTCGTTAATTACACATATATTTTTTCGGAATAATTAAATTGTTAAAGCACGAGGTCTTTCCCGGTGAATGGCATGTATAAATTGCTATTCGAACTTTTTAATAATTGGTCCGTCAAAAGTCTAGTATCCATTATTAAGATGCTCCCTAAACTCACACAATGTCTTCGAAACCCATTGAGTGGAAAAAAATTAGTGTCCGCTCTGCAGGTTGGAAACAATTCCAGAGCAAATGAACTATTTAAGCGACTGGATTAAAAAGCTGTCAGTGATGACTACACCATCTTCCTTGGATCTGAGTATCTTTTGACGCTCGAGAAGTAGAATGAAACCGGGAATGAAATAAAATGTACGGAAAAAATTACCAATGGTTGCCATTAGTTAAAATCCTATAGTACCTTATTAAGTGGATATGAATTTGACGATATCTGCAATAGAGATGGATTTATTAACATGTCTGACACAATTGAAGCTTTGCAACAAATTATTCCTCTAAACGTATAAAAACTATGAACCTCATTTAATATCATTCCCTGGTCCAGAGCTGATCAAAATAACGCCCTTTAAGTTTTAGCTTATTCTCTTGGCATCATTTATAAAATATATATAATTAATTACGCCCTCTTTTTGTTTTCTCATTCCTTAACATACATTTTGAGTGCAATTGTTTAATTTGATCAATCCGTTTTCTAATACCCTTCAGTGTCAACGGACATTCAATTTCTTCCGAATGTAATCAATAAGAACTTAGTTGATGTGTTCACCTCTTGTCTGAGGCTTAACGATGCAACGATTACCTGCGCTAGGCACACGTATCGATCTAACTTTTCTAATGTTATCCCATCGACCGATGGTTCGTTTTGTTCAGCGTATTGCTTGAACAACACCTTTGTTTCGTGAAGTTGCAATCAGCTTAATAGTGACATGAACTTCGTGCATTAATTTGCTGTCACCAAAATCATCAAAGATCCCCGTTTGGTTTACCTCCCACTTCAGTTTCTTGAACGATTTCTCTGGTCTTGCTGTGAAAAATATTGTATGATGTCAGGTCACACAGTATCTGACATTTAATCTGTCCTAAACAAATTGAATATATTTGGGACCATCGGGAATAATTTATGAAAACTTGAAATTTTGAGTTTTGCACTGACGACGTCGGCAAGATGAGTTAGTGAGAGTTGATCCACATTAAAAAAAAAACATGGCGTTAATGATGAGTGGTGCGTTGAAATATGAAGTTATACATCTGTTCGTCCGAGGTTCACGCCACAGCTGAATTTTTGTCTGAGGTAACAAGACCTTATTTGTGCTTGTGAGCCGGCGTGATAACACACAATGAGCCTCAGAGTGTCTGGTTATGGAGGTAAACCGAGCCGAAGAATATTCCTACGGTTGTACAGGACGCGCATTGTGTCCGCCCGGCTCAGAGGGGCGTGGTCCATGACATCACTTCCTTCACAGTCGAACTTCATCATGCATTACTTATTGCAGTTACTTCGAAACTGGGAGCTCTTCGGGAAAACTCTTTTGCAATGGAAAATTTAAAAATCAATTATCCTCACCTAACGATGTCAAGTTTCTTATCAGTTAATTTAAAACCACATTTCTATTAATTTAACAGTAAATCCTAGTTTATCTTAAATTTACATTCAAAACGGTAACATTAAAAAATGTAAATATTTGGCAAACTTTATTGAACACTACGATATTTGCCCTATTTATGCTTACGTTACACTTGCTAAAAATTTCTGAAATTCACTGCTACTCACGGCCATATGTGTACATACTACAAAAATAAAATCACAGTTTATTATATTCATGCGTGTTTTTTCCATGACCTATACCCAAGACATGACGTGGAATAACCTATCAATAAAGAACTGAAATTTGTCAGAAATATATTTTAATAAATTAAAAAATTATATTTTATTCAAATAAAGTCATTTATAATTCAAAGAAGTCACATAAATATAACTATTAACATATCTAGTGATTTCATGTTTAATTATTTCTCTGAACATTGGCTCAGTATCTTTATACGGGAGGAGATTGATGTCTTACACATTGGACATTTCTTAAGTTATGAAATAAATATAAAAAAATATTGGGATGTGCATACTATAAACTATTATAAAATATGATACCTTTACCGCCGAAACATTCTTCACTTGTTCATC
Organism: Eucriotettix oculatus; assembly: GCA_034510155.1. Taxonomy (NCBI): domain Eukaryota; kingdom Metazoa; phylum Arthropoda; class Insecta; order Orthoptera; family Tetrigidae; genus Eucriotettix; species Eucriotettix oculatus. The sequence goes on along the minus strand of CM067380.1, from coordinate 23,477,450 downwards.
CAAGATAACAGACATAGTTTCTATTAATGGCAGAACTTGCACTACGGGGAACTAGACTACTTGATTGCAACTTCTTGCATCTTTACATAACTCTTGTTAGGCATTTTACATGGAAATAAGTGTATTGCAGCAATTTCTTGCAAGTGTAAAGTAAACTTTTATTTGCAGGAAAAAATCTTTAACTTGACAGGGGACGATATTACAGTCAGTTATTTGCTAGTGAAGAAACATAAGTTTTCTTTGGTTAGTTTCTTTTCCTCTGTCGTATATTGTGGAACTGTTACTGCGATCATGTATTTTCTTAAAAAATAATTGTAGATACTAGTTATGATAATGTTCACCTATTATATTAAAAAAAAGACGAAAAGTGTTTTCCCTTCGTTTATATCTCTCTTTCTGTTGTCACTACTTAGCTTCTATTCATTTCGCAATTTTCCTCAAGCGGAATAACGCGGGCTTGAAGTGTTAATTACGAACCGCAATTTCACGGCGCTTTATTGTTTTATAATATTGTTCTCTAGAATGACTTTTCAAGAGCTTATATTTTCTCTTGCCTTGATAACTTAATGCTTTACAATTTGAAGTACCCACACTGGTGTTGATTGCACAAGAGGTTGAGAGACTAGCTATTTATAATAGAAAGGAATCTTCTCCAATATCTTAACAAGAAAGAACATAGAAACCTAATCTTCAATATTTAGAGACGGAGGAGAGAGGGAGGGGGGAGGTGAGAGGGAGAGAGAGATGGAAATAAAGAGAATGAACTGTCTACAAACAATAAAAATGTGATGCATTCGTTCAAACCTTAATGGTATTCAGGAACAGTAATTACGGCTGACCTCTTTAAGACTGATCCCTGATAACGTTGGTTCGGGGAGGTTGAATAGTAGGAAAATGGCGTTGAAAATATAATAGGGCCAACCATTGCGTCAAACCCTACTAAATTAATGACAGATAAAAAGAATCATATCATGTGCGTCGATGCGAACGTACTGTGAAATATCAGCCCGATCAATTATCGATTTGTAGAGACTTGTCAGCATGACACGGAGGATTGTGGAATTGAAAAGACCTTCCAGTATGACTTTCGGAAAGTTTTCTTTTTCTGAAGCACACGGATTAGAGACGGTATTGGCATCCTCAACAGTACGCTAAATTTATCATATTCAATTTGTTCCTCCTTTTTGAATGAACCATAATCCTTACGAACATAAAATGTATCGAATGAAGTACGTATCACTGGTTATGTAAGCACATTCTCCGTGATCTTTTAAAAGCGAAAGTTTATTGTTGGTATATAGTACAAACCATTTTCCAACATACTTCGTCCAAGTCGACTGCGAGCAATCAGTCGATGTTACTGTAAACATTAATCAGAAATAATCATGGTCACGTCCAGGAATCACAGACGATAAAATCGCAGGTATTGAATTTTGAAAATGCTTGAATCTATTTCGACATTCTAAAGCGTCAGTCCGAGAACATCATATGATAGTCATCAGTGTTCCTTACCGAGTTTGAGGTTGAATCCAGATAAAAATATTGGGCAATTGAGGCTTTGCATTTGAATGTTTGGTATGATTTCAATTTAAAATTAACAGAGATTTGTGTGCTGAGAATGTTGCTTTGCATGAAACATAGTTGGCCTGTTGGGTTGTTGGGCTGAAATGCCAATAGTGAAGTATACTACAGGGCTGCTTCTCGTTACCTGCTTATAAGTCAGCTGCTGCTACCTGCTGCTTTACCGCATATGAAACTGACCGCATGTGGGACGACACCGTTAGTGGTTGGTTATACAGTGTTCCAGGCACTTCCCTCCGTTTTCCCTTCTTTGTTACGTGCTCTGTACGTGGTGTTTAGAACATTTTATAATATGTCGAATTTTTAAAAATTGGACATAACAATTATTTTATTGGGAGGAGAAAAACCTGAAGAAGGTGCGAATATTCGCCGAAACGTTGATTAAAAATAAATAACTTGTCTGTAAAAACCGGTCGAAAATTATTTAATTTTAACCAATAATATTGTCTGATTGATGATGTCATATTTGCAAATGTTTAGAGGTTCCACTACACTATTGATGGATTTAGCTGTGGCAGAAGTCTGATGTCAACTGGCCGTAGCCGGCGTGAGAAGAGGCGAAATTTTGGCAAGCTGAGAACTTTCAAGCCGGAACATAAAAATATTATTCCGAACCAATTAAGCGGCCAGAGTCTGACCGTGAAGGAATCCGTCCAAATTATTGGTCAACGAAAATAGCGGAGATGTACGTCAAGCACGAAATTGGAAGAGACGTTCACGGTAGGCGGGGAAAACGGAAGAGAGAGAGAGAGAAATCTGCACAGACAAGGGGGCGCAATATGACCTGTGCTAATACTCCCACGTCCAAGTGAAAATTCTCTTAGTACTTCTCAAGACGATTCGATGAAAATATATACAGGAAATTGCTCTGCAGTCACAATATCTGTGAACTGGTGAATTTTGAAAATTAGTTTATTCCTCTAGCTGGCTTTAAACAATAGGAACCTGTGACCGTGATTGAAGTTGTAAAGTCAAAGTCAGAAACCTGAGTAAGTCTGTCTTTAGCCTTCTGTGAACTTTTACACTGTCGTCAGCTGCCAAATCTGAATTGTGTAAGACGCATTTCCTCTTATTAGGATATAAAGAGAAGTCTTCTTTCCCCTTGGCTATGCAGCCCATTAAGGGCCTTGGCTTACCGGGTCGACTGCGGACTATCATCTTCCATGACACATTCCGAATTTGGAGTCGCACGTGGTCAGCGTTTCAATTCTCCTTCAGCCTTAACCACAGTTTTCGTGACCCTGACGAGCACCAAACGTCCATGTCCATGCCGGGATTCAAACCTAGGACCTCTGTGATGCGAGGAGGAATTGCTGACCCCTACACCACAGCAGGTTGGTGATACGCTGAATATACAACCCCTAAGCATTTAGAGCCTCACATTTTTTATGTAAAAGTTTTCATTCTAAATGCTGGGTATTAGAAATTGTTTAATAATTAATGGAGTAAAAGTGGTGGATGCATGTATCCACAATTCAACCATTTATTAAAATTAAATTTATTTAAAGGAAATACTTCTAATAGTTTCGTTTGAATATCATTTGAATCCAATAGCACAAGATTAATTCCTTCATCAAATTAATCAAGTTTCAAATTCAGTATTCTCATTTTCAGCAGTAGTCCGTTCATTTGGGAATATTAGACAAAGTATACTGAAATGTATGATGCTCGACTATTTTATTAGACATTCAAGAGATGGGATACACTTTTCTTTAAAGCCTTTTCAGTTCATAATACGTGGAAGTGAATTCAGGACAAGGTGAAATAAAAACGATTGATTATGTTTGTAGAATAAAGGCCAGGCAACTGCTCATACTAAGTACGACAATAAATGGAAAAAAAAATTACCTGCAGGAGCATTTGGAGAAATTCCTTCGACAAAGAAAATTCGGACTCAATCTAAACTCTCTTAAGTGAATATAGGTTAGTGTATTGAAGTGATACTGCTTCGTAAAATTAGGTTCACAATCCATTAGCTATTAACTGAAGTGATGTGTTGATACAGTTTCTCTCTTTAGTCACTCTATATTTTCAAATATTTTAATTACATGGTTTCCTTTTTGAGGTCAGAGCAAAGCAATGCTAGTAATGTATTCTTTCAAGAAAATTATTTCAGATTAATTATTATTATTTGTGAATAAACTCAACAAAACCTACGCATGTAGTACGACGAAGTGTGGTCTTCTCTTCCTTTGTGTCCATATTTCTCTCATTATTTTATTCTGAGTTTTCTTTGTCAGTTTAGACCAGGTTGTACCAGTCTTATTTTATACTTTCTTCTCTTCGCCAACTTACCATTTTTGAGATACTTATCTGAATGTTGTCTGGGTTGCGACATAATGAGGTCAAATTTATGAATACTTTTAATTTGTCAATCCAATTTATGGTGTCTCGGCTTTGCTCCTGTTTTCATTTGGTTTGTTAGTCTGCTTGGTTTCACTTCTTTGATGTGTCCATAGAATTTTAATCGCCACTTTCTAATTCCGCTGTGAATGTTTGTGTAATGTTTATTTTCCTTATGAGTGATTGCTTGTCTTCTTTGGTCACAATATTTTTTCTCTCATATAATATTACTTTTTATGAATTAAATACTGCTAACAGGTCGAGTTAATTTATTTTTAATAATTGTATTTATTTATTGTCATTTAATTTTCACCGCCATTTTGTATAAAATTAATGTTAGCTTCTTGTGGCACCTAAAGGCTCACATTTGATACATTTAAGGATTACATATGCAATCCTGTAGTCTTGTATAATTCTCGACCCAGGTTCCTTTGCAGGTCTTGAGAAAGCGATTGCTGAGGCTTAATTGAAAACTACGCAAATGTGGCACCGACTCGGGAGATCTGGCCGCACGTGCGATTCGCAGTCCATTGATATTCCGATACAGGGCTGAGGTTCGATACCCTCTCCAGAAAAGCTTATGATTCCAATGTCGCATAAACGTGCCGCAATACAATAAACATTTTTGTCGCGCTTCCGGTGATTTTACGCTCCACTCTCACGTTATTTTGCAGGTCACACTCTGCGTTATAAAGCCCCGGGAATGAGCAATCTGCGGTAGGAGTGTGCATACTTATAGGGCCACGGCTGTGCGCACATGTTCAATGAGAGGAAGCCAGAGTTTCTCGCACGCTTTTAAAATACTCAATGTACGCCTTCATCGCAATGCGAATCACAGTTGTCTGGCAGTATTTTACCTGACCCAGCCCTGCGCACCTTAACTACATAGCACCGAAGCACAACTCAAAACGACGATCAATTTAAACGTTTAACGCACAGCCCTTAATGGAAGCTCCATTCTGTTGTTCATCACCGTCAATTACGAGAAACATTATACATGGATATTGATCGATGACTGCGATATATCTCTACCAGTGTTAAGAGATTGGTTATGTCATCATGAAAGCATTGTATCAAATTAAGTAATGTTTATGAATCTCACGGTATGTTTCGTGGACACAACTCACGGAATTGTTTTCCCGAAGACGACTTCACCCCTTTGTTGAACACTGCAAGCTTCCAGCATAAAACGTTCTGTAACGCTTAAACAACTAAGTACGGAATGTGGTGGTACAAAATCACAGACAGTTGGTTGGAGGGAAATTGAAGAAGTGTGCGAATAGGGTGATAAAACCTAGTCAGGTTGGCGCCGGTCTGACACATCTAGAAACGTCGAGACTCCATGACATCTGTGATAACACCTGGTATTTTTCCCAAATATTGGTGGTGAGTGGGGTGAATAACTCCTGGGGATGTATAATTTAAATTGGGGAGGATTTTGTCCCTGCCACAGAGGGAAATTAAATATTTAAGTGGGAAAAGGGGATGTAAATTGAGATTCGTTTCCATCTACATACCTAATATTCCTTATTCAAACCAATAAATCCCCACCTATTCATTTCAATTGTAAACCTCTCTCTATCCCTCTAGGAATCCAAATGTTTCCCTGCGTATACACCTTATAAATATTAAAATTTGTGAGACTTAATACTAACTTATAACTCACCAAAGGTGACCATTATGAGCACGGATCCAGAAACCGATCAGTCTACCTTCAGATAAACATTGTCTTCACTTTTACGAGAGTAAAAACTTAAAAGGCCTATCAGAAGAAATTGGAGCCATTTTAAACAGTACACAAAAGCGTGCTACAATGGTTCCTGAATTTATAAATCTATCTGTAACCAATTTAAGTCCACTTTCTTGAAATTGTGCTCTATCAGCGTTCTACAGTTAAACAGGTACATTCTTATCACCTCGTTCAATGTATTTAATTCTAAATTACAAAGACGTTTTAAGATAGGTTACATTTAAATGAAACAAATCATGTAACAAAAATAATAGGACGATAATAGACGCGGAATTGTGTGTTAAGCATATGCAACAAGAAAGAAGACGTTTGGGTTATGTAAGGCTTAGTATAATTAATACCCAAGTCAGTTTGGATTCGCAGGCGTAACATGTTTGAACATGTGTTGGATAGCCGTTTCTGGTAAGACTCGTACTCTATTTGTTGTTAATTGGATGGAATTATTTTGGAAAATTTTCTCACAATATTCAATCAATTTTGTATTAAGAATATTAACGAAATCAGTTTTTTATTTCAGCTTCTACAGAATAAAGCCCATTATATAAAAATATTATTATCGTATGAAAAGGAACAAGTGCTTATATTTACTATTCCAAAAACATTCTTGTGCCTTTGGTTCAAATTTTGGAAGAATTTTTTGTTATAAATAATTATTTTAATGACTCGATAAAAAATCGCTAAAAGAAGACTAAAAAAGTTTCAAGCAGATTTTATGATTATGTCTTTGCTCGCTCTCAGAGTCAACGATATGCAACACTTGTATTTAAAAAGAACAAAGACTTTGCAGACTCAGGATAATTAAATATGGACACTTACGGGAAGAAATTTCAGGTACTTAAAGCATACTTAGAAAATTCAGTCCGGTTAGAAATAAAAAAAAATTGAATTTAATCCAACAGATTTGTGGAAATAAAAGTCAGTGCATAATAATTTGAGACATTTCAACAATGTTTAACTATACGGTTGTATTATTTCTGATTTAACTTTCACTTGTTTAATAACTTTTTCCGTTAATCTATGCTCCCTTTTCAACTTTCTATTTTACGTTATAAAAAGTATTTAATATTTTTCAAAAATGACTCCTAGTATTTCTTGACTATGATGTTTTTTGATCAAAGTAAGGATTTGTATTAATTATTGAAACATTATACCGGCGCTGTATCTCTGCATAGATATTCTTCAGCCATAATCGATTGGTATGCATTGTAACCCAAGACATACTCTCCGTTTTATATGCTAAAACAAATGGCTATTAGTACATTCAGAAAAGGACACTTTCCATGTGAGAGTCATGAACTGCATTTCAACATCTAATCAACACACGAATGTCCTATTGTATTCGGTGTAAAAATATAATTCGCGCCCGGAAGTTTTGAGTATCTAGAGTTGTAATTTTTTTACCGGCGTATGATAAGAGTATTCTTGCTATTTAGTTCAAACATGGTAATAGAAACTATTTTTTGTTTTTTACTCACTGATTTGTCAGAAATAAGTGAGAATTTAGGATATTTTTACGAAGCTTACCGAATCCATAGCTCGCCAGGATAATAGATTTTATCCACTTACACTACCATAATTTTCATTAAAAAAAATAAATTCTGTAAGCTGTATAGTCAATTAAAAAGAGAATTCTATTTACGTTACTTTATATAATTATTAATGAATAAAAACACTCAAATTTATCCGCATTCCATCCGCAACAATGAACTGCCCTATCCAAGGGCTGGAGGCACATACCCAGGGTATTTGCCACCCACCAAGTGTACAATGGATTTCGTATTAATTTTTATGTTTCTATGACATTAAACTATACCTGTCAAGTGTCTTTAAATATGTATCGGCTTTCCGTCGATTCGAATATTTATCTTCATCGCTCGAGCTATACACCAACTTACTAAATCTATAACTGTGGATACCTACAGAATTTGAATATCATTATTGATTTTTATCCGTATATAATCTAAATAAATACAAAAACGATCCGTATCAATAAAGCGAGGTATAATAAAGTTAATGCTACATTTTTATTAAAAGTGATGCTTTCAAATGAAGGTCAGACATATAGGCCATGAAACTGAATCAAATGATAATGTGAAAATATCGATCTGGCCGTGAATCGAACCCGGGACCACCACATGATGCGCCGTGTCTCTGCCATCTGAGATATCCAAGGGGACGGCGTCATTGTATAGCCCTCAGTTTCCCTACAATTTATTAGATTTTATTTTAGAACTTTAATAAGGAATTAATATCAAGTGTAAATTTTTAAAATATGCAATTAATTAATTTAAAGCAGCACAGATGTTTGAGCCACCGCTTAGCGAGTGATCCCGGGTTCGATTCTGGGTCAGGTCGATATTTTAAATTTGTGACGTTCTTCGAGGCTTCTTTCACAAATCTTTTAATACATGGCTTTCACAGAACAACTATTAGATCTCAAACATGACTAATTAGCTCAAATAACCGAAAAAACAAACGCAGAAAGGCCACTTGGTACGTGGTGGCGCTACCATTTGAGTCCATCTTGAAGTAACTCATAGAACTTTATTCAATTTACACGTAAAATCAGCTGGTCATTCAAGTCCTAAAACAGATCAAAAAGAATGTGCTCTAGTAAATTGTAGGCGAGCCTGATCTCAGGGCAATATACTGGGTGGACAAAGCTTGTACCTGGCGGATCGTTCACACGGATAGCTCAGACGGTAGAGCCTCCGCGGACGGAGTGCTGGTCCCGGATTCGATTCACGGTCCTATCGTGATTCTTCCATCCAGATCTTTTAATTCAATTTCATCGCCTACATGTCCGTGTTTCGTTTGAAAACGTTTCTTATTTAATGATTAAAAAACATTCCTCACTTCTCCTGATACAGGTATTCAACAAAAATTTACGTATCGTTCAGCGTGTATTTAAATGATACATCAATTAAAGTCAGCAATAACGTTCAAACTGTATAGAGTTCAATTAATAAGTTGAAGTATTACACGAGCGATGAACGAACTCCAAGATAAATATTCAAATCGGCGGAAAACGGATACAGATAAGCATTGCTTTTGATACAACAACTTCCTTTAGAAAACAAGAAAATGTGTAAAGTAAGTGGCCCGTGTACCGTAGCCTTTTCCGTCCTATTGTTTCATAACTGTGTCAACACTTGAAATATTAACTCAACTCTGAAACTAAACACGCATTTCAAGTGTAGTAGACGTTGCCATAAATGCAGTGTGATCAGTTTTGACATTCTCCTTACGTTTTGACTGTCGTTATTTAAGGCAACTGCAGCCCTCGTACCTACTCACTTAACTAATTTGTTGCATTGGTTAAAACTGCATTTTTGAATCTCGTCATGCCCCGGCGTACCATTTACTGACTCGCATTGAGCAGAAGAGCAAGTTTGCGTCAGTCACTTTTGACGTAGCTTTGCGTAAACACGTCAATTCATAAAATTGGTACAACGAAGAAGAGAAAAGACAGCACGAGGAAGTTATTTCGTTGTTGAAATCTTCATCAGTGGGACCTCGTAGATTACTGAGCCTTGACCTTGACACTGGAATATGCTTGAAATGCTGAGAGCCTCGTAATTTTACACCACACACAAATTATGGAAATGTAAGAGCAACGGAAAGAAATGGCTTCTTCGGGGGACAGGGTGGAACAAGACGAATGCGAGGCTATTTTCCACAGATTCCATGATTCGATCTCTCGACTCGGCGAATATGTTACGTGTCAATATAACTGCCTGATAAGACGAGTACATAATTTAGAGGACTATTTTCTTAGAGTGGTTTCATTATTTGTTTCAAACAGATTTACTGAAAGAACCCGAAAATAATGTAATTTTGAGCACTTCATAATTTATTTTACAAATATGACAAAAGTTAATTTTTTAATATTAAACGTATCGGATTTTGAATACATTGTTAATAATTCCTCATTATTAATTGCATGGAATGGGACACCATTTCTACGTAACAATTGTTTAATTAATGTTCGCTTTTTACTCTCGGGAATAATATAAAATTATCTCAATCATAACAACCCTTGAAGATTGGCTCTTGTCTCTATATATCTGAGTTAACATCATGTTATGTGTCATCTACCATGGCCTTATTGCTTAGCCCGAATTTGTATCCATCTCTTATATTAATTATAATTTTTGTTAAACGGAACCCATTTACAGACCTCCAAATAGCTTTATTTATATTAATTATAATTTTTGTTAAACGGAACCCATTAACAGACCTCCAAACAGCTTTATTTATATTAATTATAATTTTTGTTAAACGGAACCCATTAACAGACCTCCAAATAGCTTTATTTATATTAATTATAATTTTTGCTAAACGGAACCCATTAACAGACCTCCAAATAGCTTTATTTATATTAATCATAGCTTTTGAAATTATCAATCGATAATTTAATAAACTGAAGTTCTTTTACGTTAAAAAGTAGTTAGGAAGAAGAACTGATTATAAAATAATTTTTTCATTAATATAACACTAAGTATTTAGAGATGATTAGAAATGTGCTTTTAATCTAGTAATAATACAGGTTAGTTCTAATTCATCTTAAGCAAAAAGAAGCATTTTCAATACGCCTGGTATTCAGATTTATCCTACTTTCAACCTTTAACAGTATTTATAGCTAATAAAAATGGTTTCTTTAAACGATTCCCGTGTTTCTACTTGTGGAAAAATTGCACAACGTTTTGATGTCTATTATACTACCGACAACAAGTGGTCTGAGACTCAATGTAATTAATATTGGCAAAGGTAAAATAGCTTTTACAGTTCGAAAAATGTCCTAATTTTAGCTGAAACGTATAAATAAATAGCCAAATAAGCCCTATACAGCTACAGAGCATATAAACAAACAGTAAATGGGCAATTGTGTCCTAGCGCATTTATTTCCAAAAATATTATTTCGTTTGGTGTTTAAAGTCTTGCAGTAAGAAAACTTGTACTTTACAAGACTAACGAAGAAATGCTACAAATATAAATCATATTGCATTAAATATTACAAATAATAAGGCGAATAGTTTGAACAAGACTATTGTTAAAACGATTTAATTTAGCGTATCATATCATTATTTATTTCAATTTCCACGAATTCGCATTGTTAGACTTGACGGTCTACAAACAAACGTCAGTATCAGACGCACTTTCACTTATGGACCTCTACTTTGTAATTAAAATGTTTGTATTTGCGTTAATTCAAGAAATATTAGTTTGTACCTTTTATATATCTGAACTAAATTAATTCAAAACTGTAATTTGAATTTTTACGAAATTATAATCAATTTAAATTTTTCATTTGTTGTAAAAAATTTGTCTGCAGTTATCAGAAGAAATTTCATGATGCATCTTTTTACCTGAAGACGTCCCAAAGTTGTGGACGAAACGTTGAATATACTGTGTTGCATAATATTAAGAAATCTGGCTTATTTGTTTAGTTATTGATACAGACTAACATTTACATCTTATCCATAAACATAGAACTAAACGTAACAAAGCAACTCATATTCATGACATGAAATTTCACTCTGCACACAGTGTCACGGATATTTGTTATTAATAATCTCCCGTCTTTAAATCTCAATTTTATGTTAGTAACTCTTAAATTTCAACTACTGAAAGACAAGGTCAGAACAAATAATCTAAGAGAAATACTAGACTATCATTAAACGTTGCTTCCAGAAACTATAACAATTAAATGTTAAATGAGTCATAACAGCCTCTGTCAGTTTTTATTTTATTTAAATAATGAACTATCCTAAGTTTTGTCTCTCATTTGCCACTTCTTCAGGCATAAAAATTTCGGCCGAAGGTGTCATGGAGTGGGGTCAATGAACTGCTGTTTTATTAAAACATTTGAAATATAAATAATTAATATCTGATGAATTCGTAGTACTATCAAGGTCCCTACTGTGTTGAATAATATAAAGAATATGAATTATGGGCTGCCTTCATGTTTGTTTAATAATCCTGTATTACCATAATTAATACTTGTTTTATTTATACAGTTATGATTTAATTGAGAAGACGGCACTGGAAGGAAACTTTCGTCAAAAAACACATCTGATACTTTAACAATAAAAAGTGTAATGAAATGTTTCTTAAAATAAAGAAATAAGTTTTAATGTGTTAGTAAAGTACAAATATAAATTAATCTTATTTGTATGTAACATATATCAGCTTCAACGTTTTCCTGGGACATATTCCAGTAATGGCGATCGTGAAGCCAGTCTTTATGATAAACGACAGACGATAACAGATCAGTGATTGGACACGAAACAAAATATAATTTAAAGAGCGCTATTCGTAATTTCGGGTTAAATATTCGACAAGCAATCTGAGATACTGTACGCGTGACAGAGTAATAATAAGTTGATAGTCCCGTCCAAGCGAGCAAATTAACAGCGAGTTTCAATATGTTTAATTTCCCTGAGACTGAGGCAGCACTGTTGCTGGCGGAGTCAAGGATACTCGGGCAAGAGAAAGACGGAGATTAAAAGCAGACAAGAAATGAATGTACTTCAAGGAATGAGATAGTTCGGTGTCGTTTTTGGTTTCTCATTATCAATCGATCTGCTTCATCTTGACTTCTTTTCAAATAGACCTTCTTTGAGGCTCACGCTGCCTTCTGCATATTTCTTTTTTTCTCATATTCCATTCTTCTCCCCCCTCCCACCACTCTTTAGCTGTCTTACAATCTCCGGACAGAATCAACCCATCAAACTAGGGAATACCTCACTTACTGCTATTATTAATATCCCCGTCTGACGCCCGGCTGGCTCATGTTTGCCTGATAAAATATGAGCCACCATTTCCTCCCAAATGATGGCCGCTTGTTCGCCGGGAAGACACGATGGCTTTGGGTTGTCATGCGCAGACTGCATCTCCACGGAACAGGGCTATTGTTATACTTAACGCTGTAGGTATTAATCAAACGCCATATTTGTAAAAACGTACCTCGCCGCAACATTAATAACACCACCAGGAAATAACCTTTTACAATGCATTGCTCGTTCGGGGTTGCTAAAGCTCTGCTAAACTGTATTTACTGTCCCGTCTCGGTTTCGTTTCTCAAAGCTCACCCGTCAAACAATAATATCCTTTAACGCCAGAATACTGTTTACAACATGACTGAGTTGACGATTAATACGCGTATCTTAAGTGGCCACTCCGTGAAATGTCCAACTTGAACGACGGTTTCAAGAAAAAAAAAACACCGTAATAAACTACTCAAATATTGCTTTTCAAAACGTTAAAACACACCTTCGGTAACGTTTTAAACGACAACTATTTTTTTTCTGATGAAGAATATCCCTCCCGGCAATAAAGGAATTAATTACATTTTGAGAAACAAAACCCATATAATCACAGGTTACACGACAGAATACAAGCGAGTGAATTATAATTATTAGACTGAATGGAATCCAAAGGAGGGGCAGTTAAAGAAGATGATACGATTCAATATATGCAATAAATCAATGTCAAGCTGTTTCGAAACGAATTATCCAATATAAAAGTATTTATATGAATTCAAGTAACTCCATGGGATAAATTCTAAAAACTGTTGGGGAATACAAAACTTTTTTCCTTTTAAAAAAACCTAATACTTATGATTTATTAGTTCTGGCAGTAAATATGTACAATTTTCCTGTCACGTTTGGAATATCTGTTTCAAATAAAATATTCCAATCTGTTACCAAGATTCTCCTCTGCAGATTTAAAAAATAATAATTTCTCTCTCATTTAAATTAAAATAAGAAATATAATTAAACATAAATCTAAATGAAATTTATAAGTTGATGAAACCTTTATACCAATGTTAGATACAGTTATTGATATGCAAGTCTAAGCTCAAAGGGAAATTTCTTTGTAGGAAATCGGGAATTGCTGATAATGAGTAATTATGCTTGTATGTGTGGGATTAGACAGAAGAAGCTACCCGCTTTTTATTTTGGTAATTGTTTAAACTGATGGTTTTATACATTATAAATAATAAGTTCATGAGTTCATAATAATGTTTATATATAAAAAGAAATGTAATAACATAGTTAGATATGAATTAATTTGAATTTTGTCGTAGACTAGTAAAAAGTGGAGTTAATTTGACATGTATACTTCTGGAACATCGTTCGTGATAAACTATAGTGGTTTTTCAATAAGGACGGGACGAAGTTGAAGTTTTCTTTATTTGAAAGGGCATACATTGACATTTTAATTGAAAAAACAATTTCATTGACCCGCCCTTACTGAAAAACCATATAGAATGACTGTGCCTTTGTGCATACTACAGGACAAATCCTCGTATTGTTATGGAAAGTGCATCGTGAATGAAGAAAATCAGGTAAAAGTGGGTGAAGTTTGTATTTTTTTTTAAATGTGGGTGGACAATGTTATACATGTTGATGTTTATATTGAGATGGCGATGGTGAGTTAAGCCGAAAGCTACTGAAGAATTTCATTGAATGTTGAATAAACGAATTTTTCTGACGACCTGCTGGTTTTTCAAATAATTATATCTAACGTGAATATAAAACTCATATGTTTAAATATAATTTGCTGCTGGCGCCTAATATTTTAAAAGAGACCTGAAATTTATTCTTTGTAACAGCAGTGTTGTCGAACGATAATACAGTTTTTTTTATAAGACGAGAAAAAAGTATTTAGGAATTCAGGAAAATACAGTACTGTAATTATAAAAATTGAAATGTGACTGCTGTTTAGCAAATGTTGCGATTTAAAATTTTTTCCACTAATTCAGAAAGTTGAGTGATGTGCACGGTGGCTAATATACCTGTGTTGCGTTTGGGAGAAGAAATGTTGATCCATATGGATGTCAGTCGGTGTTTCTTACACTTTACGTAAAGAATATTAGTTGGTTTAGTTGTATATTGCCTACAGTTGTATAGGCAATATAGCTTTAACAGTTAACCTAGAATTTCATCTCAACCTTACAACTTTTTAAAAAAAACATTTCAGCGTTTATTATTTATTGCACAAAGCATCGCAAACTCCTCGGACAAGCATATTTTGACAGGCCCCATTCATCGCCCCCTGTGACAATGAGTACAAAATTTACCCACGAACATTTCTGGAACATTGACAAAGATAGATGTAGCCACCTGATGAGCCAGGAGAATATCGTCTCGTCAATTTATCTCGAGTGCTGCTTTCATATCGCGGCGGACAGATATGGATAGTGGAACAAAGAATCAAGCACAGGAATGGCTGCGCCTCTCGAGAAAAATAAAACTATACGATGGGGTCGATTCCAACAAAGTGTACGATCCGGGCCCTTCATCTCGGAGGCACGGACAAATATGCATCTGAATAAGTACATTCTGGTCGCAACCAACACGAGACCACAAGAATTCGCGAGTACATCCGCCATCATCACCGGCCACAGAATGTAACCGCCGAGTACAAGAGTTACTTTATACCAGTCATACGCAGATGATTGACAATGCTTACAACACAGGCTTCGTTCGTTGCAAAAGAATTGTAAAGACATTTTCCTACTATAAGACAGGAGAAAGCGTGGATAATATGCCAATATTGGCGAGGTGAGAGAACAAAAGATAAATAATGTTGATCTCTGAATGCACAAGGAAATTCTATTCAGGATATTTGCTGTATTTTTTCGTTATTAAAGAACTGTTATATGTTTAGTATGAAAATAATTGTACGCGTTTTTCTTTCTCCGGTCAAAGTGGATAATAGAGATATTAGAAATAAGACTTTTGGATGGGGTGGGAAGGTACGAGAATAAATTTAATTCACGTTTTCCCCACTTCTAACGTGAGAAATAAATCCAGAAGGAAAATATATGTATCAAACAAACATTGATCACCATTTGGGGGCAAAAAAATATGTTCAGTACTACAAAAAACATGTTTCGCAATTAATAAGTAAATATATATTAACTGAAGAAGACAAGAGTTGCTCTTTTATTTCATAAAAGGAGAAAACTACCATCGAATCCAAAATTTAAGTAAACAAAATAACGATTCTTTGTGAAACAGGTTTTACGGGTTGAGAATTGATTTCAAGTGTATCTTGAAACAATGAATCTAAACAACAGGGACTACAATGCTTCAAATCACATAAATATTGTTTAAGGTAAAACTGTAATGAAACATAAAACATCACATAAATAACAGACCACAATCTTCACACTCAAGACCGATGTATAGAATAACATTATCCTTAAAATTAATATGAAAGATCTTAAAATATTGTTCTGTATGTATTCGGCATTATTTCAGAAAATTGAATAAATAAACACAGATTTTATTTAGATTATACTTAGTTTCGTAACCACATTTGGGACTTCTTCAGGCGTTACTACAAAAATTATAGAAATAGTCATTAAAATTATTAATAACATTAGTAATAATAATAAGGTATTTTAATAATTTTAATTTAAATATTTTCAATAACTTATGTAGAAACACCTGAAGAAGTCCCAAATATGCTGACAAAATGTCATTTAGTCTAGACTAAAACTGACTGTGAAACTGGTCCTTAATTAATTTATTTTAAATACTTAAATATCAAACGTTAATTGATTTACTATTAATATTTCATAAAGTTAAAGAAATACTTTATTACGTTTATATCAATTTTTTGACGTCGTCTGATAACAATATCAAATTCGACACCGGAATGAAACAGAGTTATCCAAATGATTTAATTAACCACAACCAAACGAGCTCTTAAAAGCCAAACAAAACCACGGGTCAAATTATAAACTGCTAAAGTAGTCAGTGATAATTAGAACTGCATAACTAACAATACCTACAATTTGGAAAATACGAAAATTCTTGATAATGATGCTTCTAAGGCCAGATTGATTTATTCAAATTAAGTAGCCGTATGAGTAATGTAAAAATTGATACCAAGGGCCTTAGCAGCATCGAGATGAAATAATTTCTTCCTTAGTTATATTAAATTTTTTTCATTTAATGTCGTGCACTTGCATCTGTTACATGATGATACCCAAAAATTTTGGAATAAACGTAGGAATGTTTTTATGTAACTTTTTAAATATTTTGTCTCAGTAGCCATTACTTAAAATTTTATCTTAGAAACAGACAGAAGTAATCAGATTACTATGTAATACCAATGAAAATATTAATATTCAAGTGAGATAAGGTAAGTTATTTGCCATAGTCAATTTGGAAAATGTAACAAAACCAGATGCTACAGAAATGTCTAGTTTTAATAGGCTCTAATACAGCACAAATTTTAGTTACGTAAATATATTTGTATAACTATTGTGTTACGTATTTTCTGTAATTATATATTTGAAAATTTAATAAACTTTTATAACGAAAACAGGTGCTCTCATAATGTTTTTCAAAGTGGTTTATTCGTATTGGTTTCTTGTTGTGCTATCACTTATAGGTTTTAATTTTTGTGTTTCTGGGTGAAGATAGTTTTTTTTGGTCTGTAATATTATGTTCCTCATCAGCAGCTTCAAAACGGAAGGTTTAACCATTTTAAATTTGGACCAAGAAATTATAGGAATAACTTATATGATGAACGTCTGCAAAAAGAAAATTGCATGTGTGAAAAATTTGTTTTCCGAAGGTCTGCTCTGGAATATTATTTGGAATTTCAGAAAAAGAGATTAAGCGCATCTGATTTTTCTTGATGTCCATACGTTTTTTAGACGTTGTGGTTTGTTTTCTACGCACTTGGAGACAACGAGTTTCGATTACGCAAAATCAGTTTTAGGCGAATCAAAGCTGAAAGCGTCGGGTCATGTAGTGTATGGAATTTCAATCCAACCGGTTGTCTAACAAATAACTTACAGCTCGGTCCCAAGCTCAATCCAAAGATCGACTTCCAAAAAGAGATGGAATAAAGGTTTAAGTAAAAGTGAGCTTAATTACGGCAAAGGAGGAGAGGGGATTGATTTATAGTTTGGTGGGCGACAGGTAAAGTTGACAGATGACAGTGACTAATGCGCGTGGCAAAGAATCATAATGAACCTGCGCGGGTACGAATCGAAGGAACACGGATTTCTTCTCTTCCCTCAAATATCTGCTATTAGCATCTCGTCAGACGTGTATTTCGTTTCCCTGCGTCACGTAAGTTATTTGCACTTCTATATTTTACACCAAGCGACTGATTAAATTTCCAAAACAGAAAATGAAGTTTGAGAAAATGCTCCATCACGTCCCACGATGCAGGCTGCCCATCAGATAAAACCATGCTGTGATACCAAATGAGATTTACCATTAGAAGTGGGGGATTACTCTCATCAACATAACTAAGGGCCGCATTAATTATCTGATAACAAATGGCAATTATGCTCATAATTCTGTGCGGGAACGATTCCTTTCGGTTATTACGCTAAAGCGTCAATGGACGAACATCAAATTCCGATTCACTTTATGGAAGTAAACACGTTCAAGGCGTATTATACATCATTCGAGTAAAAATATATGATTCGGACAGTCGCGCGATAAAAAGTAAACCTCACATCCATAATCATTTATAATATGCAAGAGCAAGTATTCATTTAATAGGCATTTAATGCTAAATCTCCACGGGGTTACATAAAATGTCTGACACTACTTGATAATAATTTTAAATATTAAAATTTTTCTGTTACGGGTAATCTGTTTCATTTCCTTTCAGTCAAACGTCATAAGAGAAACTGACATAGCGTTTACACATTCCACAGATGAAACCCTTTAATTCTTAAATTACGAAATAATTAAACAGCGCGTATAATTATGTTAAAACTACGTCTTTTAGCATCAAATTAATAGAGAATATGTAAAAGTATTGGAGTGGCACAATGGTGAAAAAATCAAGGAATGAAGAGTTCAGAATAAAACATTCTATGATCCAGAAAAGGATTGGTACATTACTTTTAATTTTTATCTTATTGCTTTGATGATCTTACTAAATACATACACTTTTGATAGCTTCTCATTTTATCTGTTCACGGAACTAAGCTAGCTTGGTTTTCAGTCATTTCTTCAGGCATTTTCTCTTTAATCCAGTTTTCACTGACCACTTAAAATGCTTCTTGAGAAAACCGAAAAACTTTATACAGTATAGTTGTTACAATGAAGTTGATCCATGATGAAATCGCCTCTTGTCCATTCACTTTCCCCGTTCTCCTATGCGTTATTAACTGACGAGTTCTAATAAAACACCACGCCCGCTTCCTGTCAAATTTTCTCCCCCACAAGGTAATGAATGTGTTAATTACTAATAGATGCTGACGGATACAAACCTTAATCAGTCATTAAGAAGCGGTTGAATGTATCTCGCCGTTCTAAACAAAGGATTCACAATTACCTTTCTGTAGCTTTTCGATCGAATGTTGATGACAGATATGACTGTGGATGATGTGACACATTCTTGAGGGCTTGTGTTTGAATTATCGACAGACTGTACCTTCGTGGAATTTTCCCACTTGGACCATCTTGTATTAGATTTTTCCCAACAAAACGGGGATATGATCTTCCTGAAGCAAGAAAATTGCTCCCATAATATAAGTCTTGTAAAAGTTAAATTATCAGAAATAAATGTGTTCCTGAATCCATTATTCTCTTTGAAATTAATTAAAGACAATTGCCTGCAGATTACAGACTGATTGTACTTTTCTCTACTTATTATTTTTTTCCTAAGTCATGAATTTTTCACATATTGAAGGAATATCCTTCTTCCTTGGACAAAATGTTCTGTGCTACATTTTTTTGTTATTTTAAGCTAAACCTCTATTATGTGCGAATTAAAAAATCACTTCTTTGAGTCTATATTAAGCTGATTTCAATACTATAATATATATATATTATCTTACTATTTATATACTATCTTACTATACTTACTATCAAACTATTTCTTATGAAGTAAGTTTTTCTATTATTATATTATCTATTTTTTTTAGTTGGCTCATATAATTTAATAAATTTTGTTTTGTATCAAAGTGTTTGATTTATTTTTTTAGGATTGCCTTTATTTTTATGTTTTTGGTACTTGTTTGGCGGAGACTAATCGAACTCCTTTTGATTTGCTGAGGGTGAATCTGAATTAGTTTCTGGATTTAATGTTGATATATATATATTAGTGTTGTATTCACTTTTACACGATATTTTGAAGAAACAGGTTGTTCTAAAAATAAATATCATGTCCTTTGTTCCTGACATCACTTAGAAAAATACTGTTACTATTTTGGACATTTTAAGTTTAAAATTTTTTCATGAAGTTTGCAATTTGAAAAATAACAAACACGAAAACAGCCAGTCAGTCAGAAAAAACTATATTATACAACGCGATTGCAATTTTGGAACTTCTTCAGGTAAAAAGGAGACAAAGTTTCTTCATGTGTTTCATTTTTTTATTGTATGCAATTATACATATATTTTTTTATAACTTGGAAATTTAGTTGGTACCCATCAAGGGATGCAGTCCTTGAAAGAATATTTCATATTTGGACCTTTACTTTTGTACAAGATATTTTGATAATTGCATGCAATCAAAAATTTAACACGTGAGGAAATTTGTCTCTTTTTTACCTGAAGAAGTCCTAAAATTCTTAATATAGCTATTTAATTGTGTTTCAAGTATAGAGGGTTTTCAATTGATTGTAAGATCATAGAATTATTTTAAAAATTCAAAACCTTACTAAGAACCTATGTAGGATACTTGACGATAACATTAATGTGACAGATGTCAGTAATGTATATAAATAATTTAATACGAGAAGTAGGATCATTTTCTAGTTTAAGAAAAGTGTTGTTAGTAATTGAATAAAGCCAAAAGATTAATGTTTATTTGAGGTATAGAAAACAAAATAATATATCTTGTTGTAAGGTTTTTAAGATTCATTTTTAAATAAATTTTGACTAATTTCAGAC
Source organism: Eucriotettix oculatus (assembly GCA_034510155.1). Lineage (NCBI taxonomy): Eukaryota > Metazoa > Arthropoda > Insecta > Orthoptera > Tetrigidae > Eucriotettix > Eucriotettix oculatus. Next base: position 23,456,885 of record CM067380.1, on the reverse strand, counting down.
TTATTCTTAAAAATATTAAAAAAGAGAAAACAAAGTTTCAGTACTTATTTGTACCTTCTTCAGGTTTTTATCCTATGGAGGTTTATTGATGGTATCTTCTCAGTTGTGTACCTTTCTGTTATATTGCTACTAATTAATTCTTTTCTTGTTAACACGAAATTTATTAATATTTTTCAACAGGATGAAGAAACGAACAAGTAACGAAACGTCGTTTTCTACCTTTTTAAATAGTTTTAAGAATAAATTCAAACATTTTATTTAATTATTATATAAATTAGACGTAAAATACAACCATTAATATCTTTTTATTCAAAAGTAATTTTTGTTTGTTAATATGCAATTATTTAAGAAAACTTCATGAATTTTGCTGAAACCAACGGTGTGATTACAAATAAGCCAAAAGTTTTGAAAGGTGTCACGTTTTGTTATGTGCAAAGTTATGAAACTGCAAATTCTGGTTAAAATAAAATTTTTGACCAAATTCAGACTTTATTCTCACAACAATTTAAAAAACAGGGAACAACGTATCGGTACTTATTTGTACCTTCAGGTTTTTTCCTATGGAGGTATATTGATGGTGATAATCAGATATGTTCTCAGCTGTGTACCTTTCTGTTATATTGCTATTAATTAATTGTTTTCTTGTTAAAACGAGATTTATTAATATTTTTCTACAGGATAAAAACCTGAAGAAACGAACAAGTAACGAAACGTCGTTTTCTGCCTTTTTAAATAGTTTTAAGAATAAATTCAAACATTTTATTTAATTATTATATAAATTAGACGTAAAAATACAACCATTAATATTATTTTATTCAAAAGTAATTTTGGTTTGTTAATATGCAATTATTTAAGAAAACTTCATGAATTTTGCTGAAACCATTGGTGTATAAATTTTGCTGAAACCATCGGTGTGATGACAGACAACTTTTAATAACCCAAAAGTTTGGAACGATGTCACGTTTTGTAATGTGTAAAGTTATGAAACTGAAAATTCTGGTTAATATAAAACTTTTGACCAAATTCAGACTTTATTCTCACAACAATTTAAAAAACAGGGAACAACGTATCGGTACTTATTTGTAACTTCTTCAGGTTTTCATCCCGCGGAGAAAAATTAATGGTGATAATTATGTGCGTGTTCTCCGTTGTGTACCTTTTTCTCTAATAACCTTTTTCTGCTACTAAGAAATTTTTTTCTTGTCAAAATGAGGTTTATTAATTTTTCTCCACAGGATAAAAACCTGAAGAAGGAACAAATAAGTCCAGAAAGGTTGTTTTCTGCCTTTTCAAATTGTTTAAAGAGTAAAATCTGAAGTTGGTCAAATATTTTATTTTAATTATTACGTAAACCAGTCGTAAAAATTCAACCATTAATAACTTTTTTTTGGTTTGTTGTTTTGAAATTATATGGTTATTAAAAATTCATGTGTTTTGTTGAAACCAGCGGTGTTTTAATAACCCAAAATTTTTTAAAGAGTACACATTGTGATTTGTAAAGCTATGAATCTGGAGTAAATCAGGTAATTCATATCGACCAAATATTGGTGAAATAATTAAAAGATAGATGAAGGGCGCATTTCAAAGGAAAGAATTGATGATCCGCTTTAATTGAGCGTCATAGTTGGAGACAGAGTTTCCATTTATCGAGTGCATTGTAAATACCCCGGAATGCGGCAGGTCGAGCGACTCGCCGCGGAGGGTCAGTTGCAAATCATTTATCATACTGTATCGGCTCAATTAACCTCGATGTTCCCCACAGAAAACAATACGATTAACGAAGATAATTAGACAATATTCTCGTCGGGGCCCGGCCCGGCCCGGCTCCGAGAAGAATTCCGCAAACTCATTCTTTAGAGGGATAGATTGTTGACGAGCTGGCCTTGAGACGCATACGGATGTTGCATAATCACTGGCGATCGCCGCTTCACGGAAAGATGTTTATTCGTAGTTACAGAACTTTCCCAAGTCGAATGTCATTTTTACAAGTTGCCCGCGGCTCGTAATAGAAGGTCTCGGAGAAAAAGAAGAGACAAGGCCAGCGTAGTTATATTCGCATTTAGGAGAGATATTTCTTCATTGAACAGCGACCTGAAATAATACACTACTCCTGTGGAGCGGGTGATGCTCAAATCCCTGAATTCCTAACAAGCTGTCAACCGCCCCCCCCCCCTCCTTCCTTCCCTCGCCCGGTCCATCCCTTTCCTGTGACACAGCATCTTTGCTCCTCAACGGTCGCTCTCTCCACAGAACATATCGCCGCTCACAAAAGAAGAGAGAAACTGCTGCGAAAGATCGTCATAAAGCTCCTATTTGTTGGCGTGTAAGCGGCGCCACGGCGTGCCTATTGTAATATCATAAAACAACAGGCCATGGTTCACATGGTGGTAGTCTTTTATGATGTAAAATCGAGGAGAGAAGCCTGTTGCGCCACGCAGGGTGAAATATATTCTTACCATATTTATCGTCCAGAGTGGACGTTTGTAAACAAATCCACTGGAAAATCACTCGTCTGTCTCCGTTTTGCTCAACAATTTCCTCATGTTGCTCTTTAACTTGGGCGGGGCTCAGAATTTATTACAATAATTATTCAATTAAAATTATACAAACCAACAGATTTTTATTCATTTTTCCAGGAACTACCACGAACAAAATAGAAACATATTATGGTGTAAATACAAATCCAACATCTCATGCTCCATCTAGACGGACGTCACAATATCTTATTAATTCCTATCGCGTACCCATTTTGCATACCACAATTTACGAGACGTTTATTTGAGACCTTAACCAGTCACTAATGACTCAGAGTCTACATACGAAACGAAAACATCTGCCAGTTTTTGTCACTTTTATGTACTTTTTTTTATTAATTACTTAACAAAAATTGCCATTGACGACCATATCAAGATACGTTCAAAAGTAGACATTAATTAAAAATTGTGCGAGTTCAGAGTACTTGAAGTAAACAAAACATCAAGATTTAAAATGACATCAATAACTCGATGTTTATAATAACACTGGGTAAATAGAATGCAATTAAAGCGCAACAGTGTGAACAGAACAATTTCAGGATGATGATTTAATCTTTGTGGCTTCTGTGAATTTGAGTCATCCGAGTGATGAAACTTTTTTACTTATTCATTTTCAGGTATTTTATTCAAACGATTACCTCAGCTACCAGCTGAAACGTTTCTGTTTACCTGGGCTTTGTTTAAAGTTAAAGTAACAAACGAAACCTCGTAATGTGCACTTGATAAGGGGCAACACGACATAATTCTTATCTTTTGCTGCTCAAGATACTATTATATACTGTGTTTACATTTGCTTAACCTTAATACCTTGAACAAACAGCTCCTCGAATGCAACTATGGAAAAACAGTTTGTGTCGGGACAATCCCTTGAGCTTAATTGTTTCACTCTTATTTGCTTCATCTCGTAATACGAGAAGCTCATGAAGAGTAGAGCGGTCTCAATCCACCAAACAATTTACGGAAAACGTTTTTTATTATTTACGTTGGCTAATAGTTTCGTGGCGACCGCTACGTTTCGTCATAATCAAAACGCTTTGACCTTCTCGTCGCCTACTTGTTTATAATTAAATTTACTCTCATGACAGTTTCCAATATTATTTCCAAAGATTAATGATGCATGTACGGAGTCTCTGAATATTATTGTGTATTTTATTAAATTCAAATTATTCTGTTTTCTATTTTAGTCTAACTCTGATTGCCTTAGGAGTCGAGAATCGAGGTTGCAGTTGAAGAGTTTTATCGCTTTGTATTTACAAGGATTTCTATGGAGTTATTGCAAGTCAGGCTGCCCCAAATTCGAATCCCGTTCCTTCCACACACACACACACACACACTCGGCAAATCGAGGGCTTAGCAAGCCGGTTCGTGACATGTCCAAATTCATTTTTTACGGCGAGGTATAATAGCTCATTACAAACCTAACAAACACATTGCTCGTTTTAACAAACTAAGAGGCACGATTCTGTAAATGGTTAAATTATGCGACCGAAGGAATACAACGATTTATCATAAAAATCAAGTTTGGTGGTGCCATATGCCGGAAATAATGCGTGTGTGTGAAAATATTTGTGCAGCCGGAATTTCTAGCCGACAAAAAGGGTTAAAAACATGTGTGAGAGAAGGAGGAGACTTATTTTATACCTCCGTCTGCACTTCACAAAGAACGCGAGAGAAGTGGGGAGCCCAGACCACATGGGAAGAGAGAGCATCAAAGGGTATTGTGAGGGGCCCAAAGGGGAGGGGGGCAGGGGGGGGGCGAAAGAAGGGGGAGAGAAGGACGGGGAATGCAAACATGATATAGAGTAAACTATTTTCCTCGTATTCAAAAATCATGACTAAGCTCATTTTTTTTCTCAGTCCTGAAATAATTTTTATCCACATTGAAGGACCTTCTCGGAAAATGAATACAGCCAGGTAATGAGTACGTGTCATTAATATGCGGGCCACGTATTCAGCCGTGACACAGACTTATGGAGAAATATGGAACCCACTTAAATAGCGCAAGCTATCAAGCTGTCTGCGACTTTTTGTGTTCTCCTCTCATCTCGCGTTTTTCTTAAATAAGAGAATTATCAATTACGCGCGTGTTCAATGGCATTGGGAAAAGGAAAACATGATTGTATTCCTTGTTTTCGACACTGACAAAGCACCTTGTAGTAATGCGGTGCCCAAGGCGTTGGTTGCGTCCCTATTCCAGCAAAGTGGTTCTGTGGTCACTGCTTCCAATTAAATACACTCATCTGCAACTAAATTGAACATACAAAAATAAAATTACTTAAGACTACTTTCATTACTCTTGTTTCCTGACAAGGAACAATTGTAACGTGTTCTACGGACTGCACGAAAATTTAATTTTAATTCATCATTTCCGAATTATGGAACAAATGCTAGATAAGTCGAATAAATAATTACAATGAAAGAATATTAGGCACAGGTGCGATATAAATAACTGTAATGGTCGTAGTAACGGTTTACAATTCCGAAGTTTTCCTGTGAAGGCAAGTAGTAAATAGTAAGTAAACACACAGATAAACATAATCACATGCAGTGACTAAACCATGTTATACCCAATAGTTCCAACTGATTTGGCTATGTAATCAATTGTTACTCATGTAGAAATTTCTTTTCAGAATAGAATGAGTGGCTAATTAAAAATGTTAATTATTTTCGTTAATTTCTCATTTGTATAATATGTTACGAAGCTTGTTGTGACTCTAAAGTGTACTCCCTCTTGGACAACTGATAGACATCGTGTGTCCGTGTTGTGTTTATATTGACTTTTGTCTATATACATTTTCTTTTATTAATTTATTTTAAGATTATTTGTCTTTAATTATGTACTTTATTTTGTTCATTTTTAACTTTTAATGTATGACGTATCCTATTTCCTCAATCGAGGATTAATGGAAACAACAATAAATCTAAATCTAAAATCTTTATGTTTCATATACAAGTTAATTTTATTTCTCCTGTTAATACTGTGAACATCTGAATTAGTTATAAATAAATTTTTATTGTTAAGCACAAATGAATGTACTGACTTTGGAGGGTAACAAATTCCTGGGCAAGGTGTTATTGAGTTAACCTGGCAATAGAGTCTAATAATAGTACAAATTTGTACGATTAGTATAGGGATAAGGGATTTCACTGGTTGCCACTTTTTTTCATAACGAACGGGAACATCATAGCCAAAAATATGTATACTCGCCAAATAAATTCCTTTCTATCTATACATTTTATTTATAAATATTGGAAAAATTATTATAAAATATCATTTAACAATTCCACCAGCCCCATTCTTTTTTAGTCTCTTTGGTAAAAATTATTATTAACTCCTTAACTTCACTTTAAAAAAACTGTCGAATATTCAGAAATAATATATCATTTACTGTCTGTTCAAAGAGGGAAAGAGTGGAGGAACGAAGGAAAACCGCAGTGAGAAAAATCAAGTATGAAAAGGAGAAATTAAAAAAGGCAGGAACATAACAGAAATGACACACCATCGAGACATGTTTATTGAGAGAAATTTGTTACCAATGAAGTAATAAATTCTCCAAACGGCAAACTTAAATATGATATGAATTTCGAACAGGGAAGAAGTTCTGTAATACATCTGTCAGACAACTAGCAGAGTTTCTATTCAGGCTTGGCTAAACATGGTATAATACTTAAGCTAAATTAATTAATTAGTTGGACAATATTACTGAATAATTTGGATAAGTTTCATAGCTAGAAGTTACTGCTGGAGAATCTAAATGAGTTGAGTTCAACGAACTATAAGGAATCACAATTGATTAATCAGGTCTGTGATACTCAGGGGCATAAGTCGGATCCTACCAATAAATTTTATATTTGGGCAATATGATATGATTACGGCGTACATCTGGAAGTTTTCTCGACAGTTGAATCAAATAAAAGCTTGAAGAAAATAAAAGTGTCTCATTTGTGACTGAGGTTTGCACTGAATTAATTATATTAGCTTATCCTCTACCATAATGCTACAGATAAACTCCGGAAAGTAAATTGTATCCTCAGTCTTATGTATTTTCTGCATTCTTAATTAAACAACGTTGTGTGCTCGGCATTAAATGTCATACCGTACAATTGATCGTTCTTAGTAGCCGGTATTTGACCAGGTGCCATCTTCAGCGCATAGGTTTACGGATATAATTATATTATTTTAATTTGTAGCGGAATGAAGGGTGCATAAGCTTTCAGGGGACATGATTGTCGCAGGCCTTTCATACTTTTTCCTCTTTCAGAGGGACGGGAGATTTATTTTGTTGAGAGAGAGAGAGAAAAAAAGGAGATTTTTTTTTGAGAGCGGAGTTTTTATCTACGCAATATCGTCAAGTTTCCATTTGCTACTGTTCCGGGATAGGACGGTTGTAGAATGGTGGGAAATCGGGAAGTTGAAAGTCCTGATGTTTTTAACGAGGGTCATAAAGGATGTTCTCTGAGGATAGATGGATTTGCCTTTAAGATTCCTTCCAAAAGTTATGGATAATGGATTGGAATTATGGGTTATTTCTTATGGACTGGTGGCCGTAGGATCGTCCTCTGAAGGGTTCACTCATGCAATCTCTGATCATCGTGAACTGCGAGATGCAACCTTGGCGAAATTTTTGGAGATCCCTAAATTTCGTGATTGTTTGGAAGGTTTGGAAATTTTTTGGGTTCTCTATAAGGTTGGTTTCAGAGTGATGCTTGGTGCTAGTGTTCAACCACTATCAATTCACCAGGTCTTTCTGCTTTCATTCATCAGTTACATTGCAAGAACGCGATATTTGTGAAAATTCGAACTTCCCAGTCCATAATGAAGTATCAATTTCTTCAACATTTGTATGTCCAAGCCGACTGAGTAATCCGTTTTAACGCAGAAACTAGGCCTTGTTCACTTAATTGGGTAAGGCTTGCAGTTACATTTTTACAAGTAGAAATATTTGATCACCGTGCTGATTTATGAACAATCATTGGCTCGGTTCCTTTAAACGCTTGCCAAAACGGTAAAAGTATTTCAGCATACAAATGGTTTTATTCATCCGCGTATCTCAATGTGTCATTTATCACAATTATCAAACTGGTCACGTACTGAACCTGCTGTTTCGACACTTAGCGGTATATTTGGTTCGTTTGGCAAATGTGGCGTCCTTGTCTCCGCATTGCTCTACAATTCACCTCACTTAAAGTCTCAGAATACGACATGTCGCAACAACAACAACATCCCACTCACCTGTACCTTTTCGTACTAGGTTCAATTGATGAAAGGAAATACGAACGCTCCGACCTCCGTTTTTTTTCGAAATTGTGGCACAAGTGATACAGCCGTAGTCATAGAGTTTAGATAATAAAATTTCCCAGATGGTTGTTGCTGGTCATCATCGGGAAAATTTATAATGGTGCTTCTACAATCCAGTCGTACTCATCCTTGAACATTCAACGCAATCGTAATCACAGTGAATATCACACTTCATGATCAGTCTTTCGTTTCTTGATTCGTTCGTTATGAAAATACTTTAAATTATTTTTTATTGTTCACGTGTGCATGTTGAAGAACGTCAACCGTCCCGAGCTCTTGGTGAAGCCACACTGATGGTGACCAGATATATTGATGCTGTAATGAGATGAATGGGAAATTATACGACGTAGCACATTGTCACCACTCTATCCCTTCATATCACAAATGTGACCACGAAGAGTGCTCAAATAACATGCTCTCAGGTCGTCGGCTTTTCGAACGCGATCCACCCAAAATTGCCAAAACGTCCAACCTGCTTGGAGAAGACGTAAGGAAAATTTCCTCACTTTCTATACGGATAATGGTTTTTGGAAAACGTTCTAACCGTGAGTAGTCAGCGTTAATTTATAATCATTACGCGAGAAACATTAACTCGAATGGAGTATACATGTGTTTAGTTCTTCCTATACTTCGGCGAATACTATATGCAGAAGTAACATTGTTTTATTCACAATAAATATCCTTTATTTTATTAACAGGCTACATGAGGGTGATGATGGATTGTATATAAAGGCATTGTAATAATCTTACTGCAATCGAGAGAAACGGACAAAAAAAGAGATACCTAGGGGTTATCGCTGGTGAAAAGTTAGTCTGGGACCAAAATATATAAAGTCTGACGATATAGCTTTATTAATTATTTACCTCAACGTCCAATAATCAATTTAAAAAACTGATATATCCCTGCAGCTCGGCATTAACACACATCTCAGGTTCTTTATCGTAAATATTGCAACACCCAAGACAGCACTTTTAACAAATAAATTAATTGTTTACATTAAATTGCAATCATCAACAAAACAAAAGATTAACTTATCACCACTAACGGTACCCCGGCACGCGTGATTCTTTCTTCTTCTTTCTCAATGTCACTCGAACGAATAGGATTCTTTTAGCATTTCTTCGTATTTTTTTTCTTTCTCCATGGCTCTAAAGCCCATTGAGGGCCTGGGCCTACCGAGTCGACTGCGGACTGTCATCTTGCATGACACATTACGAGTTTGGAGTGTCACGTGGTCAGCGTATCGATCCTCCAACATTTCTTCGTATAGAGTGTCAATATATCATTCTACTATTCTCTCAAGCACAAGATCACTGTTTTCACTAACTTCGCCGCTGTTACTTCAGAGTCAGGTGGTTTATGACATGAGAGAGACAGAGAGATAATCTATAAAGTATTACTTACGATCACTTAGACTAGGTTTTGAAAGAAAGTAAATGTTCTAAAATACATTCAGGTGATTAAGGGACAAGATACGAAGCCTAAACTTAAACATTACATTTTCCATGTATTAAATAACAAGTAATATTGTAAATCACATGCTGTAATCTATAATTACTGTATAGAAGCAGGAGTGTCTCGTAACAGCACGACCAGATACGTGGCGGTATACTGAAGTTGGGGGTTGCCAAAATTGTGCACTTAGACTAGCAAAAAGCATGACATGTCTCGGAGAGCGATATCCTAGGAAACGCACTCAATCCCTCTCTTGTCGAAAAAAAGTAACGGGATGCGGTTGGAATACAAGTAGGGACTGTGGTGCTAACCATGAGATCATCCAATACACCTAAATGAATTGCTCCTTCATTTTGTTTACTGTACAAGGAAAACCGCACCTTTACACAGTTCCACTTTCTGGGAATAGAATTAAGAATACTTTTATATTATGCTCATTTCAAAACACGTTGCTCCTGGAGTCATTACGATCATGTCGTAGAAAAACTCTTATTCGCCAATGAACGAATTCTTACTTCTGCATATCCTGCAGCATATCTAAAATATTCGTATTTAATGATTTAATTATTGAGCATTTAAGAATGATTACTCGCGACGCACGAAATCGTTTTCCTGCGTCTTTTGAAATGTAATATAACAATGCAAATCTATAAAAATAATAAAATTTCTCTTCTAAGTCGGTTTTGAAATATAAATGATATATTAAAGGGAACCATTAGATGCAGTATATAGGGTTTTTCAGTAAGGCCGGGTCGATGTTGCAATGGAACAAAACATGTGTGTGAGGTGTGAACGAAATTCTTTATTATTTTGAAGAGCATAAATGGGTCTTTAAAATAAGGATAGAATTTCGTTATTCCGTAACACACAATTTCAACTTCGACCCACACTTATTGAAAACCCCACTAAGATTCGGTCTCTGCGCTATACATATGTTGCAAGTTAGTAAAAACAAATTTTATTATTCTAAACCTCAAATTGGACACGTCTCCAAACAATTAACACTATCGAAACGTAATAAATATTAAGTTCCATTCTGTATATGATAAATATTCTGGAAATTGTAGGATGTATAAAAAATAATCGTCCGTTTTAAAATTTTCATGACTTGAGTATTTAACCCGTTGTGATTGAAAAATGTACTGATAAAAAGAGGAGACTCAAAATTTCATTGGTTTAGTGATTGGCTTCCTCGACGATGGATCGACGGTACTGGACAAAATTATTCAGACTTCCATCACTGGCCTCCAAGCTCTTCGAACCTCACTGGATGTGATTTTTTCTAGTGGAGGTTATAAAAGAACCAGTTTATTTGTTCTTAATAAGACTATTTATTAAGCCATAAAAAATAATTAAATTTTATTTTTATAAATTCGTCACGTCACAGGAGTTTTCCGCTAAAAAATCCATATTCTACCGTAAAAAATACAAAGGTATATTTTGTAGTATTTTAAATTTCTATGCAATTTAACATTGACGTCAGACTCAGGATAATTACCTGTTGTTGTGTGATATTCTCGAAAATAGAGCCACGTAGCATTACAAATTATCTTGAATAATAGCGCACAGCAACAGGTAATTATCCTCTGTCTGACGTCTATGGTACATTGTGTAGAAATTGAAAATACTGATGTTTGTACCTTTGATTGTTTTCATATAAGAATATTGCTATGTAAGTTGAAAGTTCCAGTGTCGTGACGAATTAGTCAAAAAGGGACTACATATCTTTGCTGATGAATAAGTTGTTCTATTAACAAAAGTTAATCTGCAAAACCCTCTGAGTCTCAGTTTCTGTGCCTCCACTTTGGGCAACAATGGTCGAACTGTGGAAGTGTATAGCAACAGCCGTGGAAAGAGTAACTTAAGACATGACTACTAGAAAATAGGGCGAATTTGAGTACTACGTATGTCGTGCATCTCAATAAGGACACATTGAGCAACTTTGAGTTATTTAAAGGAACTTTATGCATTTTCTTTTATAACGAAATAAATAATTAATTGGAAGATTCATTTAGAAACATCTTATATGATCCAAAATAGTCACTGGATTAAATATCTAATTTAGAAACGATATTAGCACGTTGACTGTAAAATTCACTAGTAAATCACAAAAGAATCCGTGAACATATTTTAACAGTAAATAGTGAAATGTGCGGTTTAGGCTGTTGACAATAGTTTGTACTTTTAATTCATCGGTAAAATTCAGTCTTCATCTTGATTCAAGTACGGGATGTAATTAAGGCGTGGCTTAAATGCATGAATAGAATACATGATGATTGGCCTTACTCCTCTTTCGGGATTCTCTCTTGGCAACGAACAGCTGAACGTGTGAACGGAATAAATTGATGAATTAAAATTTTTTTAAACAAAGTTTTTCGTGGAAGGAAACTCGAAGATATGTCTCACTGTCACATGCTAGTCTGAAATATCAGGAAATATGAACCTGATTTTTACGGTTGAGATTTTATATCATAGCTCAGTCATCCTGAAAAAATTATGGGTAGGGTAATCTGACCTTGTAATGGGTCGAAGTTCAGGGCCCTGTTGGATCGTTTCGTCGAGAATATAAGATGTCGTACTGACGAACACATCGGCCAACAAGTATAAATAATTATCTAATTGGAGGGGGAGGTGGAAGAGTTGATTATAGTTTCTGTGGTTAGAACCAGTGCTCCAAGGACTCTGGTTTCGCATTTCTTGTAAAATGATAATGAGTATGCAAATCAGGCTTCAGGAATGGGTTTTTAATATTGAAACGCTTACACAAATGGAGTTCCTCGGAGCGGACGTGGCGGCCCCGGGCAGGGAATTGCTACAGATAAGCGCCGCTCTGGACATGTGGAATGACAGGCTAATCGCGCATCTACACATGTCTGTCACGGGCCTAACCGCGTTAGCCATTCGTTCCGTATGAAATTCGGCGTTCGTTGATCGATCCCGGTGCCTTCCAGCGCTCCAGCGATCACGCCTCTCCAAGACAACGTTGCAAAATTCGACGCCCTCGTCGGCCGTCGCTTCCGCCGGAAGATTCCTCCGACGCTAACCACCGTCCTCACCTTCTCAGCAAGACTTGGAGGCAGCAGACGCATGCAACGCACAGCCACTTCATCTTCACTCACTTCTCACATTTCTACTTCATATCCTGAAAACGACGACTGGAACGAACTATTTTCAAAGCTGAAATCATAGCGATTCATAGTTTGGTCACTCAAGACTGTTCAAGGAGAAAACGACCACAATACAGGCTTCCAAAAATTAATGATTTTTTTCGGTGGGATCTTAACAACAGAAGCTATTCTCATAAATATTAATAGAGAAACCCTGATAAGTTGAAGAAATGAAGGTGCAGTTATTGGCACACAATACGCCAAGATAATTAATAAAATGAAACATTATAACACCTGATCATGGCCACGTTTATTTTTATAATTGTACTCGATTTTCAAGATCTCAGACCCTTATTATAAATAAGCAATTTCTGTATTCGATATCCCAACCAGTCTGTAAACGATTTGTTTAAATCATAAACAACTGAATTTAAGCAGACGCAACACTCTTTCCACCTTGTTAGATGGCTGTAAAGCTGAAGGTTAAAGCCGCGAATAGAGATAAAATTGGATGTAATTAGCACATCTAATTAGAGGTACGTTCTGTGGAATGTTACTTTTAAAATTCATCATCAATTGTAAATATGAGTTTTCATAGTTAAATTATTTTATAAACCCCTGAAAATGAGCAATAATTAGCCATACTCTAAAGTTATAGGATATATTATGACTTAAAGTTAATATAACTTAATGGGAACAACTTTTCTTGTCTTTTAGATTTAATGTTAGTCCTCGGTTAAGGAAACCGGATACGTCATACATTACAGCAAGTAACAAATAGTTATAACAAAATAAAATAATGTAATTAACTACAAAAAATCTTTACATAACTAGAATAAACGATATATAGTATAAAATCATTGGAAACACGATACGCACACTAGAGAGCATAAAAACACATATGCATAAACAATTGAGATATCACTATTTGGAGCTGCACGACGAAGAATCTGACCTTTCGTAGTAGCTCCAGGAAATACAAGAAACAAACAAAAGAAGAGTTTTAAAGTTATGTAACGGGAAATTTTACAAAGCAACGCATCCAACGCTTTTGCAGGAATAGTAATTTGAACTCCTGTACAGAGTAAAACGCGCAATTTAATCTAGTCAATTAATTAAGTAACAGAGTCGTGTTCTATGTTCATAAATGTAGTTCCCACATATACATGTTAAAATATGTCGTTTCTGTTCTCTGTTGAAATAGGTTAGAAATGACCAATTATGTCGAAAGCCTCTGCCGAATAAAATCATTGATTTTTGAAGACTAGATTGTGTTTATATTTTTAATTTTCAATCAATCCAATTTAGTTTTCACCCTGTATTTCCACGCTTTACTGCGCCGATTTGTGACATATAAGCGTCCTCTATAATCGTCAGGTAGTATTTTGTTCTATAAATGATTTTAAGAGGTTGCATTATTGTATAAAATATTTTTTTTCTCTTTGGCCGGGACGACTGCGGACTGTCATCTTCCATGACATATTACGAATTTGGAATGGTACGTGGTCAGTGTATCGATACTCCTTCAGTCTTGACCCCAGTTTTCGTGACCATGACGAACACGAACATCCATCCCCATGCTGGGATTCGAACCCGTGAGGCATAACACCAGCGCAGGTCGGCCTTATATCAAACGCAGTATTATTGAATAAGTAATCACACAGTCTGTTGAGTCATTATATTTGTTTCTACGTATTATGAGCCTTGTCAGTGAAGTACCAATTTTTTTCCTACAATAAAATGGATGTTTGTTTGTATGTTTTTATATTATTTATAAAAGTTTAAACGCGTCGAGTATTTTCGTACAATTTTTCATACATGTTTTTTACAACGCGGAAAAGAAACGTGAAAAAAGGGAGATATGGAAGTCGTTGTGTTTAGTTCTGCCATTTAACATGACGGTAAAGCAAGAGTTCAGCCTCCTGGAGGGGTTAAAGGTAATATTCAACGTAAAACTTTAAACGCTTGGAGTAATTTCTAGCAAACTTTGTACACCTGCTACTTACGATCCAGAAACGAACACAATTGGATAAAACCACATATAGGGGAAATAGTGGTATTTTAATGAATAAATAAAAGGGAAAAATCTAATCTTAAATAGGTTATAATTTTAAAAAAATGTTTCAGGCGTACGATAAACCACCAAATCCGCCTCTAATTATATTTCACGTATCTTTCATAAGTTAATCTTGAAGAATTCTTTGATCTTTAGAGTCTGGGTCATCGATTCGATTCGAATTACTTCTCCAGATGTTATCTACCAAAGAATTGGTTGCCGAGTGTGCAATGCCGCTGTTTCAAATCCACCCTGAATGAAGGCTTTCACTTTTCTCAGGTTCCACTAGACTAGTCTAGACCAGGATCCAACTCACGACTCCTGGTTCCAAAGCTGGACTGCAGTTGCAGATATCACCGAGATCTCTCGGAAATAAAGATTACTGTGGCCCCACAGGAAAAGTAAACCATGGACTACGAGCTATTTTCTTCCGAGTAAAAGTACGAATATTCTGTACTAATTCTTTGTGGCCGCTTGGGAAATCAACACTCCTTCCTTGAATATCGCCCATACACGGTAATAAAGAACAAAATTCCTCACGGACAGATTCAAGTTTTCGGGGCCATGTCCTCAATCTATCCTTTGAATAGTCCTAGCTATTCAAAATAGTTCTAAATTGCTGAATAATACGACGTTATAAACTTAATTACTGATTTGCGAGTTATTCGGAAATTATCAACTGGTCGCTAAACTGAGAGACTGCTTCTAATTTTAATATTAAAGACCAATATGTGATAAAAGTAGTTTATTTCGTCAAAGTCAGGAAGATAATCTTTTAATTATTTATACTGACCATTACGTCTAGAGTATAATTCGGTAAAATTCCTGAAAAATCTTTTAATTCTTTTACATTAATCGCACATAGTTAAGTATAAATGAATATATTTCAATTTCTAACGTCCGGTAGCTTAATTGGACGGTTTTAAAGTCAGTCAGTTTTATGTTTTACGTCTCTGAAACGAATATTAGATTAGTGCAAAGAGACGTTCTCCGAATCTGTGGCTATTTCTGCGGCGCTCTTCTTCGTATCTGCTCCATTACTCGCTATCGGACAGGAATAAGGAGGATATCTTTATGGCACAGCTCAGGGATTCTAAAACCGAACCTGCCTCCTATTTACTGGCCGGAAAACATAAACATCCATACATAATATTTCGGACCCTGTGGAATTCCGTAACCGTGTTCAGACTTGCTCCCGATGTCTGTGGTTTATAACTATTGCAAATAAATAGCAATTTACGTGATCTTGCGACATCTCTGAATAAATTTTTATGCACGACTGAGGAAACTTAATTCACAAAGCTTTTTTTCAGATCCACGTCCTTATAATCCAAAATACTAACCTTATTGATTAATGTATATATTGTTTTACAAAGCTTTCAATATACATGAGCCTAGATACAATTAAGGGAACTCATAGCGGAACGGGGTAGCGAGGTAGAACAGGATACTAGCTGACTTACCTGATAAGAATGATTTTCAGGATACTGTACCCAAAAATAATAGATTAAAAAAGAAAAGGAACGGAAAAAGTGGAAAATACTAGCAAAGACAGAGAAGGTGCTAAAAGAATCTCTTTGCTAAGCGATCAACCGTCAGCAAAATATATAAGAAAGAAACTACAGAAGGTGATTTATCTAAAATTAAGTTTAAATTTACTGTATTAATTTTCAGAACGGGAAATTTGCTACTTTTTAAAAATTCATAAAAATCTACATTTGTTGTTTTAGGTTATATTGATATTATATTAAGTAAATAATAGAATAGACTAATGTTTTATACTCTTATGAAGCGATTTTTCATTTTCCTTTTACAACAATTGTTAGACAAAAATTATCCCCTATACCAAATCTTAGTAATCATGGAAATTGCTTCACGACCTCGTATTTTACTTAACTCCATTAAATTTTGTTTAAAATTGCGAAGTGATACATTATGTTAAAATCAGTTTAGACTTTCGTAGTATTTGAAGTAAGAAACTCCATTACAGGGCGTTTAGTGCTGAATTTTTACGACTCTATTTTTATACAAATAACGTCCAAAACGTAGCACTGCTAAAAATTTATTACTAATGTCTTAATGGGTTGTTAAATATGTTGTATCTTAAATATATAAGCTATATTATCATGATAACTGAACATCAGGATTTTCGTGTAGCCTGCAAGTGAAATAAATTACGATTGATCTTAACTCAACGTGATGTAAGTAAATCTTTGAAGTTTCACACAACCACTCGATTTTCTACACCGGATATTAACTTAAATGCATCTGCAGACATATTTAGCAAGTGTTCCGCACAATCCTCGTCTCATTAAATTCACTTAAGGACGTCGATTCTGTAGTTTGGGCCTATAGAAACCAATCAATTTCTAATAGCTGCATACTTTTCTATTAGCCAAATCTCCACGACTCGGGAACGTTTCGGTATCGTCATTGCAGTGTGTTGGACTTGCAAGTGTTCATGTTACTCGTATCACGAGATTGACACTTCAAGGGCGCCAAAATATCCTACTCACAAGGCAATAAAGTTACCAATATATTAAAAAAACAAAACAAGGCAGTCGTGTCTTCTCAGGTATTCCGACTTCGTTCCAAAGGAATGATCGATTGTTTCTACCTGCTCCTGACAAACATGAAATTCATCATCTTGGGGAAATTTTTGAGAACTGCTTCATCGCACTGCATTCAGGAGAAGCCATTACAAACCTCTGCATCCATTCTTACAACTGCAACAACTTTCTTAGTAATGAGATGAAATTAAGTTCTGCTTAACGGGCTTCATAGTGCTTAGAATATTCTACAATAGTAATATTCACCAGACTGACGGAGGATTATTACACTAAACACGTACCACGCTAAAAAAATCCGGATTGTGCCATGAAAGATGGCAGCAGCGTTGCAGTCATCCCGAAAGGCCAAGACACTAAACATAAATAGAAAATACTACTTGTGGTTTCTTATTGTCTATTATTAATCGCAGAGCCATGAAAGTCGTTTGGCTGGCCATTACACCTACAATAAATCTTAATGTAAATCTATAAGCAAAACAGTGCCAAAGAAAAATATATAGGGGACTCGGGGCGGAACGGGGCTACACTATTTTTTTTGTCTGGATAGTGCGGAAGTTTAGTAAATAAGGATGTAACATGACCACTGGTCAAAGAAGAAATCCCGGAAGCAGCCTCAAGTTCTGACTACACCTTGTCAATGTTTTGGCGTCTTACATCTGTGAATTTATAATTTTTGCAGCATTTCGGCATAAGGTAATTCATAAAACTCATCGCTTTTAACTCTTTAATGGTATATATTAGTAAATTAGGTGTCTTTGGCTGCATATAAGTTACATAATAGGTTTTATTCTGCTTGTATTAAGGCTCGGTGAAAAACCTTAAACTTAAATTTACGTGCGATGCGGAACGAGATACTACTGTATACGGCAAAATGTAATGTGGTCGTCAAGAAAAAAAGGAAAAACTGACAGACCCCTTTATAAGAACGAGTTACAGGATGATGTGCCCAAAACGAATAGATGAAGAAAGAAAAAGCAAAGGCTGTGCAGTAAAAATAATATCTCTTGGCGAAAATGAAAAATTGAGAAAGCGATGAACCGTACGTAAAATAAATATAAGAAAGAAAAGGCAATAGGTGTTAAAATTTTTCTTAATTTAAATTTAATTACATTGTATAAACTGCAATAGCAAAACATCTTGTTGTACGTTTATTTTAAAAAGTCACCAAAAATCTAAAATCCATGTTTTAAGCTATACTGAAATTGGATTAAGTAAATAATAGAATAAACTAATGTTTTATACCTTTTTGAAGTGATTTTCCTTTTTCGACAATTTTACACCCCGATTTCCCCTATTTATGCATAAAGGATTATTATTTTTTGAAGTCTAATTTTGAATTTATTAATTAGTGACAACAATCTATCATAAATAAACTTTTTGAAATTAATATTTTTAATAAATTCGTAGTAATTGTTACATTAAATTAATGTATATATCACATATATATCTTAATTATGATTATTTTACCAATTGATTGGATACTATAAAAATAAAACCGATTTTTAAAATTGGAGGTTGGTGGACCAGACTATAAAGCAATTTCTATAACTGCTAATATTTGACACAATCATTAATACATATTCAAAGTTTTTTTTAAAAAAAGTAGTAAGTTATATATCGTGCATCTACATGGAAACAGACACTACTACACGCATACGAGTAGCTAATAGGAAATAAAACTGACCTCAGTTGGATTTGTAGATTTCAATATGTGTGTGTGAAGCGCACCAACATACGCGGAAGTGTTGGGTTTGAACGTGTGCTCATATATATATTTAAAAAATTGTTAAATAAGTTTCATTAAACGTGAAAGATTATGACTAATGGGAGAGAGATTTTCTTACCCAAAAATGAGAATGAACGGCATATAAATACAGCAACGCAAATCGAAATATGTCTTTTTCAGTAACTGAGGAACAATTGAATCGTGAATTTGTTGGGCATATTTGAAAAGAGAGTCAGACAATCAATATTCACAGTGATCGAGTTGACGTAGTGACAGTTTCTGTTGTGAATAAAAGCAAAAGTTTTGAGAGGCAACGTTACGACGTTACGAAAAACAAAACTGAGAAGCGAACTTCCAGGAACACGAAAATGATTAATGTTTCTTGATAAATTATGATCGCTACCAATTCGTTAATCGACAAAAACATAGATTGTTATGGCTTATTACAGACAGCATGGAAGATAAATAGGTAAGGTATTATGCTGAGGAACGTTAAGGTATGCAGTTCCAAGAAAATTGTCCTGGAGGTCGTATTTTACAGTGATACTAAGTATATTTTCATTTCGTTTCTTTTACAGTCCGATATGATCGGGGAGTGTTTGATGCTCGTTTTCCATTTAAAAGCCGTCAGAACCGGCAGTAATTTACCACTCGTGAAAATTTTTCCTACACTTTGATGTGTAATGGTGGCCAAGTGGCCGAAGTGATATAAGAGGTTTCTGGAGAAACTGTTATCTCGTACGCATTCCTCATATATTAACATTCCAACATAAGTGTTGTGAGTATATATAGCTTCTCTGCGGTCTACGCGCTCTGTAGGAAGAGACCGCATGAAACCCCCCCTTATCTTATTCTCAATTATCTACAGCCTGATGCTTCCGTTATTGATATTCTTCTGTTAGGAGTCGAGAAAACGACCGCGCCTACCGACGGACCCGCGTCTTTGTTTTCGAAGGATATGCGAAGCAATACTAACTCCTACAGTGGATTAAGGATCATCAATCATATCGGCTGAGGCGAAGCAGTGTCGTTCACCTCGCAGCAGCTGCCACGGCGAGCTTCTCTTCACTTAGCAGACCCGATTTCGGTACCTACAAATTATCTAGAATATACACACGCGTCACAGTCCTTACACATTTCCAGTAATAGGGTCGTTTAAGGAAAGAAGATTACCTCAAAGAGGTATTGGAGCAAGTCCTCCAACCTAAAGAAAATACAGACTCATAATATAGGTTAGCGATGCTGCTCCGTAAAATAAATCAGATTCACAATTCATAAACGATAAATTAAAGTGAAATGTTTTTGTTGTTCCGTTTCGAACTTAGAGTATCACCTGCGACTTGCGGCTACTTCACAAGCCAAAGTACAGAGTTGTATGTCTATACAACTGGCATTCAGGGACCATGTCGATGACGATTATCTTTAAAGCTGAAATTTGACACACAAGATCCATGCCCTCGTAGGTATTCGAACCCGGTACCTCAGCGATGGGAAGCAGCGATGCTGGACCACTACACCAGAGTGAAATGCCGTTACTATGTCTCCATTTTAATCTTTATTTTCCAGGATTCCATTGCTTTCTTATAGTAATATAATTCTTTTTCTGAATTGAACATCGATTAATATTATTGTATTTAATTCATATTATATTTACATTTATTTTCTAGCCTATTGGCCAGCGTTGCCCGGAAAAGTATTCATTTCGACAAAAAGCTCTTGTTCAACACATGGTTTAACCGGCAATGAGAGAGTCACTTATTTGAACATTTACCACTTCACGCACCCTCCACTACCCATGCTGACAAAAAGTAAAATTCATCATAACAGTATGATGACTCACAGTACTCTAGTCGACTCACGAAATCTGCCTATATACAGGCAAAAATACACACGGCATCAATATGAAGCAAAAGATACTCTGGGTACCAAAATAGAGCGAAAAATACTCTGGGTACCAAAATAGAGCGAAAAATACTCTGGGTACCAAAATAGAGCGAAAAATACTCTGGGTACCAAAATAGAGCGAAAAATACTCTGGGTACCAAAATAGAGCAAAAAATTCTCTGGGTACCAAAATAGAGCGAAAAATACTCTGGGTACCAAAATAGAGCGAAAAATACTCTGGGTACCAAAATAGAGCGAAAAATACTCTGGGTACCAAAATAGAGCGAAAAATACTCTGGGTACCAAAATAGAGCGAAAAATACTCTGGGTACCAAAATAGAGCGAAAAATACTCTGGGTACCAAAATAGAGCGAAAAATACTCTGGGTACCAAAA
Organism: Eucriotettix oculatus; assembly: GCA_034510155.1. Classification (NCBI taxonomy): domain Eukaryota; kingdom Metazoa; phylum Arthropoda; class Insecta; order Orthoptera; family Tetrigidae; genus Eucriotettix; species Eucriotettix oculatus. The sequence goes on along the minus strand of CM067380.1, from coordinate 23,435,858 downwards.
TAGAGCGAAAAATACTCTGGGTACCAAAATAGAGCGAAAAATACTCTGGGTACCAAAATAGAGCAAAAAATACTCCCGGAACCCTAAGAGAATAAAAACTACTCCCGCTACTCTAAGGAAATTAAAAATTATCCTGGTACCCTAAGAGAATTAAAATACTTGGATCTCCCATTCATATGGTTTACTTATCTAGTGTTTGTTCTGGATCGTAAGTAACGTGTGTGCAAAGTTTGGTAAAATAGATGCACGCATATAAGATTGTAATTTAATAATATTTTCAACCGGACAAATAGCCCGTTAGTTGATTAAATTTTTACAAACACACAAATACAAAGATATTTTTACAATATTCCAAACGCATTCAATGACCCACAGTTATTAATAATGTACGACTGTAAATACGAGTCGTTTACTTACACCCAACCGAAATCATATAGCGTTACTAAAATAAAATAGTAAGGACAGAAAATTCGCAATTAGAATGGTTGCAACACAGTGGTGCATAATATCTGAATCAGGGAAGCGGTGAACGAAGTAAATTCACGACAGAAATCTTAAATGAACGATTGCACGATTTCGTGTGGGAGAAATGAATGTTACTTCGTGACAATTAAATAGCTGCTTAGTTGGAGCCATGCTTCTGTAACAACGATAATTATTCCATTGTATCAATAATTCACAAGTCTTTTGAATTCTGTAACATTGTCGTCTCTAGCAATTAATTTTCCATGGTGCAAGAAAGAAGAAATATCAGAAAGAGGAAAACGATAATCACTTTCATAATAAGGATGTGACACTGTGATTTCGCAACGCCCTTACGCAAGAGGAAGAGGGATGAAAAGCACCGTTCGCGTGGATCTTGGAGGTGCAAGTGTCCTGCCTGGGGTTCACTAGCGCTACGTAGTGGAAGTGGAGAGAACTAGTGTACTCCACACTGTGGAACAACGCAACCAATTGTATACTTTCCCAAGAAATACACCAAGAAGACAATAGTCGCGTCCATCTATCCAAATAAACGGAAAATAACATACAAGGAAAGAAAATGAAATCATTTAAACGAGAATAACCCATTCCCTGCTGTATGATTTGGTCGTTAATAAGCAATCAAAAACAATTTTTTTTAAACTATAGAATCTAGATTTAACACTAATTTTTATCCAGTGGAAGAATTAAATTTTAAAAAAGTCTATTTCTAAATGTTTGACAGACTAAATCATAATTCTGTTATCCTTTTGTGCGGTTATAGAGTGGTATGTTGTGCTATTTTGAAGTTATTTTTGGGAAGATATCATTAACGTTTTTTTAAAAGAAGTTAGATAGATTTATTCATTCAGATGTAGCACAGAAGAACCCGCCCAAATTTATTTCGTATTTTAGGACGAATTAAATTTAAAAAATAGAATGAGAACATTCGGAGACAGGCAGAGAAGATGCGGAAAGTCCAGGATTAGAAAGGCGCCAGACTAATGCTATGATTAAAGATATTCGTCCTCCAGGGGACGGTGACCCATGTAAGTTTCCCAAGACTTCTCTTCTTCCGTTAAGTGCGGATCCCGCGATCGGCGAAATTGAATGACGATTGGTGAAGACACGTCACGCGGGGTGGCGCCTTTCCATAGTGACGGGAAAAAGAGAGATTATGAGGGAGGTGACAAGGAGGTGAAATAGTCACGGTGTTAGAAGGCACTGGAGGTAAGGATACGAGAGAAGGAGCAGTGTTGTTTTCATTTAATTTTAAGCGATTCATTTGGAATGGATCAACCAATTGGAGTCCAGGGGATTGCGGGACGGAAACACGAAGGACTTCAAGAAATAAATCTAGTGAAATTTTTAAAACACCATTGGACAGCTTCATCGGATATTAAAATTTTTAATGCCTTCAATCATGTTCAACAATTTTAACCCTTCAAGGATTACTTTAGTTTCACATTACATTCTTGAAAAGGGTTAAATCTAAACGCTTTTTGAAACTTTGAAAACTTCTACATCTCCTTTAAATTGTTGGACTGAGCTCAAACATGGGTCGCATAATTTCTGAAAACACGATTTTTTAATTAATTTTATTATTACATTTTTCGTATATATTTTGGGTCCCCAACATTATAGGGGTGAATATTTTAAATTGTTAGAAACTAGTAAATAATTTTCAGAATTATGACACGCACACAAGGATCCGTTATGTTTCTTCATCTCTCGTGTGTACGATTTGCCTATGCGACATTTATGAATGAAAAGAGATGAAAGAGTCGTGGATGAAACCATTTTATTGGGGGTAGCTCGCTTCGCCCAAGACCCATGTTGCTTTCCCGTTGGAAACCCTTTAAAAATGATAAAAATTACCAAGAAACAGATAATTTAAAATATGTAACTCAAACATTTTAATTTCCGGGGGAATAAGTAAAAATAAGTTTTCTCCTTCTGCATTCTGCGACACAGATTCAAACGATGGCAACTTTTTTACTTTGTGAATACAATTAAACGGAGGACAGTAGTCCCTCCCCCTCGCTGAGGTTAGCGTCCTCAAAGAGTGCAAAACTCGTTACGTTACGCGAGGCGAATCGGATTACCTGAAAAACTCTCAAACTTCACCATTAATTGGACAGCGACATGAGAATATTCGCGATCAAAAGACTGGCGTCCGAGGCTCAAAATACGCCACTCACTGGCGTGACTGACATCTCAAAACAGGAAACGGGATATATTCAAAAATACGATTTCAGAGCGGTCTACGACGCAACACATCAACATCCAATAATGCTGTGTTCACCAACCAGATGTTTTAAAAACAATTAATATTTCCTATCATATTTCATATAAACATTTGCCTAGGAAACTTATTTCGTGCCAACATTTAAACAAAAAAATAGTGCGTTTTATGAAAGAGTTTAAACAATTGCAAGTCGAAATAAAGATTCGGTGTTGAACTTTCATGTCAGGAAATACCACGTTTTACTTGAGACTAAATCTTGTGAGACTTCAAAGGCTCGAACCAGAACATTTAAGGCAGCGAGAGTTTTCTGAATAAATTTCTGACAAATAGAAACTCATCAATTACATTATTTTTAACAACTTTTAATGATTTCCTTCCCTTCCCGTTCATGTATCCATCTTTTTCACTTATTTATCTACCTATTTTAATTTCTTTTCTCACTCTCAAAATATGTAGTATGTTTCTTTTTTCATTTCAGTGTCTATTATTTTGCATTTCTTTGGTTGTATTTGTTCCTAATGAAGAGGTTAATCATCTAATTTCCAGAGTCAAGTAACTACAAATGTCCAATTGTTGAACGTTCTAATAGGATAGTTTGTCAATTTTTAAATGAAATATAATGACGCATTTTCCTGTTACTTATTTCATTGTATTGCCTGAAATTTTACACATCTTTTTTTCTGCGAACTTTTCATTTTTCCTTGTGTATGACCGCATGAAAATTCTATTTAAAATATATTTATTAATAAATATAAACCAAATCACTGATTGCTTATACGCGAACTAATAAATTTTGACAAATTGAAGGTTTAAAGAATTAAATAATAAAATGGATCATTATTTTGAATATTATAAATATATTATAGTGAAACTGGAAATGTGTGTTTAAAATTCATATATTTTTTGTATTTTATAAAGAAGAATATAGCAAAATTGGTTTTAAAAATTAATAATTAAAAATTTGTGTTATAAAAACCATCAATTTGTCAAAATTTATTAGTTTGAGTGTAGGTAATCAATTTTGTGATTCGGTTTATATTAATTGATAGGTATATTTCAAATAGAATTTTCAAGCAGTCATATACAAGACAAATGAAAAATTCGCACAAACATGACAATAGAGAAAAAAAGTAATCATTGCAACAGCAAGTTTTAATAATGGTAATTATAATTATCAGCGGATTTACGTAAAATCTGAATTAACAGGCTTATACACTAATTTCTTCGGAAATTCACCTTTGTGGAAGGAAGTCTCAACTGGAATTAATGCACAGTTTGTATGCATGTTTTGAGTTCTCCTTCTTAATGGGTTTAGAAAGTTATTGAGGTGACTTAAATAACCATTAGCTTAAATTTGGCGTGCACGGGAAAGATGTCTATAGATTTTGTACTTTCTCTAGAAAAGCAACGCTCAGCAAATGACAAGGCGCTTCTGCGTAAGGTGTTTAACATGTAAACGAGAACGTAACGGTTCTATTGCCTAAGATATGGCTCTCTTATTACCTAACCCTCTAAAGGTAATATCGACCCATTAATAAGCCACGAGCGTACATTTCTTTCTATAGCGACAGGCTTATTCTAGACACCCACGCGTCGTGTAGGCATTACGGAATTGCGTGTCGATACCCAATAGAATGATACAGTTTCACGGACTTTGATGAATGCTGCGCCACTCGGTGAAGGATAGCGCCATTACATACTCTAAGTATACCGAACAATTAACAGTGTGCTACGAGAACGCGTCCATATTTCCTACTCAGCTCGAAAGTCACCGAACGCGGCATAATTAAAGGGAAACATTCTTCGGAGACCAATGAAACACAGGGAAAGGCCCCAGAAGTGAGTTGCGTACGCACGCGGAGTAATTAATAACATTCACATGACGCAATGGGCACAAGCTCGACGACAACGTGTCTACGTTTATACTTCACTAATACGTCCACTTGGTGCCATTTATGTTAGAGGTCCTCCACAGTTTTGGAGCGCGATATAAAAAAAAAATTAAATACCAGAAAATTCCTGAGACAGTTAAAAAACTGCCACATAATATTTACAGAATTTTTTAAAATTTATTTGAAGCTCCGACATTAAGACAAAATAAGAAAAATAATTTGTTCCTTTTTTAAATTCACTTTCCCTTTCAACCGTTAAATGTTGTCTGAGTTTTCTGAAATATATAATTATCCTTAACTGCGTTATTGCAGGTAGTGAGTGCACTACCATTAGTACTCCATAGTAGCAGTACAAAGCGCAATTTCAAACGCGAAATATTGGCGAATGCAGCTGTCAGTTACATTGCAACGCAAAATTGAAAAGCCTTCAGTCAAAATCAACGTTTCACGACACCTGTCATTTGTTTTGACGCATATTTCAATTGTTTGTGTAACCGAATTACTACGAATCAGAACTACTTTTCTAATTTCATCGAGTGAACGAAATCAGTTGTTGTATTGGAGTTGAATATAAACTCAGTGTTAAAGTTACGTGAAAAGATGGGAGAGTTTACATGAAAATATCCAAGTTGCAATTTTCCAGTTCATGAAGTACAGACACAAAAAGTAGCAGAATGTCTATAATGCGTTAGCTGCAAAGCAGTTTAAACCCAACAGAGATTCCACATCAGTTCTGAAACAAATTGTCAATGTAAATCTTATGCTAATTTGCATTTTGAAACGTGGTCCTGGAAACAATTTTGAAGGTTAATCTCATGCTAATTTGATTATTTAAAAAATTGCAAGGATAATTTTGGAAATTAAAGTATACGTATTCCTCTTAAAAAGATGAGGCACCATCAAAAGATTATAGTTCCGAAATCAACGTTAACACGAATCCGCTAAAAACGATTTTCAAGCTCCGTTAAATCATTTACTACAGAAAATAATGAAAAAGATCAATAATGTAGACGAACTGATGGAATGATAGTCTTCGAAAATATTTCTGCAGAATAACTGGATCCAATGTTTCTGTTACCACAACAAGTTATGCTGGAAGCAATGTACTCTTATATGTAGAACGATATAACGTATATGGCAGACAAAGTTGAAAAATCTAGAATCTATCAGAAAAATCAAATTTAAAATTAGCAGCAATATTTTCAATTTATTTTTTAATTTAATCTAGATTTTAGATCATAAGTGAAACGTTCTATATTTATTTTCGTTTGTCACTTTTATTGTTTATATTGTTGATTACTACTACAGAGAAGGATTTCAATGGTTACGTACTATTTTAAGGAAAATATTCTATAAATAAAATTGTAATTTTAATCCTGATGACGCTTTACAAAATAAATAAATATCACAAATTATCTCGCTTGACCCTTGAAATACTTTGGCACATAAATCCTTTCCTTCCTAATAAATCTAAAATTATTAGTTTTTCACGTCTAGCATAATTTTGTATGTTATGCTTTTATTTGATTCTTTTGAGTTCATTTACAGGTAAATTTTTATTCTCAATCGTTATATCTATAAACCAGTATTTTCGTACATCTGTGCTTCTTTCCGCTTTCAAGAAACGGTATAATGAATAAAGAGCAATTGAACAGAAAGAGAGAGGATAGAAATTAAAATACAACTACTTCTTGTTTGTATGTCAATCAATAATTTTTAAGAGGGTAAAACATTTATTTTAGTTCGAAACCAGGACAAACAGAACAGCTTATTTTCTGTTATTGTTAAATGAATGATTATTAACATAGTTTGACTTAAGTTTCATGTCATCGTAATAAATATGTAGTTACCACGGTAATTTAAATCTATTTTAATATTCATTAAACTCAGTTTCTAGATTCGTGTGTATTTTGGCGAATCTATGGCATAAGTAAAGGTATTTTGGAAGAAATATGTATTTTTAATACCCTTGATAAAATGTTTTCGGGACGTTGACACATATCCTGAAATTAGGTGTGGATTTATTTCTCTAATTATCAGAATCTTAATAAGGACTGTTATTGTATGACCACGAGTTCGATTCGTAGCCTCGGTCATGTTTATATGCAAATAATTGGACGAGTTATTTTGTCATGCCATCTAGTAGAAAAGTTACAATTGGAGTAGTTCCAATAATTAAAATATTTAACAAACACTCCAACAACTATGAAAATTTCACAAATAAAAATACATTAGGAACAAAATAGCTGTGTATTGAAAATGTTAATTCACACGTTTCATATAAATGTCGAGATACACATTAGTACGCGGAACAAACCAGTTATTCTCTTGGAGAAAGTAATAACCACATCACGAAGCACAAAACACAAACACTACTTTAGAAGATTGTCATCTTCCTCTGGGCTGGGCGACGTGGGATCTCAACAACCGTCGACAAATGAATCGGTACACGAAACAGCAAAACAACAACAGCAATTCCCAAGCAGGAAGGTTAGTTAAAAGTAATATGCACTATGCTGATGTACTAAACATTTTTGCGGGCAAATAACTTTATTGTCAGCTGGTTGATTAATGAATTATGTTTGAGAAACCTTACACTCTTCTTCGTCAAATCTGGTTGGATATTTCATTCTTTTACTTTTATTCCGGAAACAACATGATGGATTACCCGAAGAAGGAAACCTCTTATGATCCTGATATGGAATACTGAACTTTCTTAAAATTAGTTCTTTAAATAAAGAGATTCAGGAATAAAACAAACCAGTGATTAATTTAATTTATTTTTATCAGGTGGTACACGTAATTTATCACGCACATTATTCAACGAAGCTCATTTTTAAGAAGCAGACTCGCATTGCATAAAGAACGAGCCAAGAACTGGGAGGATCATTTTACTGAAACTATTGTGCATTCCGGTTTTCTTTTCTTTTTTTTTTCAAGAGAAACAGTCTGTTTGACCGTAGTTCTTTGACGTGCTTATCTGGTTATCGATAACGAGGATCTCGTGTATTATAGATTCCATTAGCCTCGCTGGAAGAAAATGGATATGTCATCACATAAAAGTGTTGAATAACAAAAATCAGTCTTCAAAGGAAAATATTATTTTCAATAGGAAGCTTTCCATTATTTTGCCATTTTCAACCTTAAAACAAGATCATGAACAGTAATTCAATGTGTAATGTTTATTTTGTAATTTAATGGTTTCTTTATACGATTAGGCTACATTGTTGTAGTATTTTATTTAAAAGGGTAACATTAATACAAGTTCAATTTTTTAATTTAATGGGATGAAATCTTTATTCCAAGGTACTATTTCGTGGGAAGGTATAGACAAAAGTTGGAGTGGCAAGTACGCGACCAAGTTTCTGTAATCAAAATTTATTTTGACGGAGATCACTTTCACTTATACACACAATAAACAATTAAACATTTTCCTCTTTTTCTCGGTCACGATCCCATAGCTACTCTCTCTCTCTTCCGACAGCATTATTCTCAATTCTTACATATTAAAATTTTAATTCGTCCATACTCCTGGATTCTAGAAATTTTAAAAACATTCTGTGTGGTTTGGTGTCCGCTCTGCTACTTTCCTTTTCACTGCACACTTGCCAAAAGAGTCGTCCTGCCATAAAATGCATCAAATTTCCTCTTTTCGACCTTCCGACAACCCTCCTTACAAGACGTGGCGAAATACTTAAATACTCTAACAAATATTCTGCGCCCTCTCAATATCACCTCAATACAAATGACAATAAATAATTGTATAATTGATTAATATATACATATTCATAGTCATACCCGTTTCAAATTACGAATAAATATTAAACAATCAACATCAACGACGTCTTGTCAATATAGTAAATGCCAACTTCCTACAATGTCAACTTCCTGACAAAATCGATAAAATCACAATTACATCGACCTTCATTTTAATGATATGCAACTAAATTCAATATATAAGACTTCAGTACTAATAAACCTATATATATACAATAAAACCTAATAATGTAAGAATTTAATGAGTCATAAAACATTTTAATTAATTTAAAATTTCAACATATTATCCTCAAACAGTTAATGATGTTGCCTCTGTTTACAGACGGCGTCGACGTTGATTCTTTAATGTACACGCATAATTTTAAACCGGTAAATATATGTATATATGTAATGAATTATACAACTGTTAAATTGCCATATGAATTTCTGTACATAATCTTGTATTATGACTGAAAATGACCAAATAGTCGTAAGCTGCCTGTTGAAAATAAAATTTTATTCTGAAGACTGTTTTAGGTTAATTCAACACTTATAATTTCATGAGATAACATATCCTTCTGCTTCCAGGGAGCCTAATGGAATTTAAAATAAAAGAGATCCTCGTTATCGATAATCATACAAGCAGATCAAAGAAGAACGCTCTAACAGACTGCTTCCGTTGAAAAAAAAACAATGAACAATAGTATCTGTAAAATATTAATCTCCCAGTTTGTATTTAAATTTTACCAGCTATAATATTAATGGATCAAATTATTAATGTTACCAGAAGAAATTTAGGTATACATAATTAAATTGAACATATAATTTTCTAATGAACTATATGAAAACAATAATTAGACATTACGCACAAATTTATATTTTTAAATATATTCTTTCAAATCATGTTAAAAACCACTGACTGAATATTTATTAATATAACTAATATTTAAATCTCCAATAATGTAAAGCTACACAAGTTGAAATAAATGTAAGCACCATGGCCTTATAACGAACAGAAAAAGTCAGTATTATATTGTATATGAAACAATGCAGGAATAACGAATAGAAAAAGGCTAGAAAAAATGAAATAGAATGGTGCATAAAATCTCTTTTCAAGGATGTGATAATTGATAAATTCTTGTGCTGTTGCTTTCACTGTAGAAAGTTAGAAAAACTACAAAATACTTTTATGAAAAATTATTTCCTTATGATGATACTTGCTCCATCTGAGAGATAAGCGTGTTGTTTGAGCGTGGTTCATTTTAGGTTCCAAAAATGATTTTAGATTTATTTTACCTGAGATGCAACAATTATTAAGTGTTGCGTTGAATGTGCGTAGAAAAAGTGAAGCTAGTGCCGAGGACATCGTCTGCGTCAAGCATTGATACCGCATTAAATGCTTGCAGAATTGTAAGGACGAGCTAGGGAGAAGTAATTTTACATGTTGAGGCTACTTTTGCAGCCGTCTTGCAGCTTAAATTGGTCGTACGTTGGAGTTGAATCTCACGAATCTGCAGACGCTGCGGAAAGCAGTCCGTTGCACAATTGCCATGAATTGTTTGCGTGCGACGGTAGCCGTTGTCTCCTCATTAAGCATGTAAATTAGCCATTAGCGACGATGGAGCAGCGCCCACGCCTAGCCATGACGTCATATCTGCGAATTTTACAGCTCGCGTCTTGAAGATATTTAGAAACGATTTGAGCACAAGAGCTGCGTTTCTACACAGACGTAACAGTGTTACACATCCGTGGCTTGGAACTATATTTTCTTAGTTTACGGTTTTGTATTGCTAGTTTGGATCGAAGTTGCCACAAAGATTGCAGTTAAAGATTGTGAACGTAAAACATGCCGTCCGCTGTGAAAGTATATTTTACAACTTACTTGAAGCCGAAACGGAGTTAAGATACATTTGTCACTTTTCTTATCTAACTTCCAATGGAATTTTATTGTCGACTGCCTGGATTACGTCACTGCTGCACAGCCATAAAGTGAAGATTGAATATAAAAAGAATCACGATAGAGACGAAAATTAAGCATTGAAAACAATATTTTATGTCAGCGAAATCTACGTCAGAGCTAAACAAAGTATGTGAATTCTCCGCTCTGAAGAACTAAATTATTTATCATACGTCGACCAACATTCTTATTTTTACCTTTTTCTTGCTTTCTCATATTCACATAATTTATTTCGTCATTATTTTCCTTTCCCAGAATTTATATTTCTATAGTCCCATAGATTTATTTAAATTTCAACGAACCACGTGTAGAAAAACAAAACAAAACACAATTTACTGAATTGTATGACTATGACAAATTAAAAAGATTCTGAAATTTGTAAAAGCCAAAAAAAATTTATTCGAGTGAAGTACGTCACCTAAGCTTGTTGCACGTAACGCCATTAAAACTAATACTTAAATTCAGTATTGTTCCAGTACAAGTGACTAGTAAATGTAATGGAACGAGATGAATTTTGTGTCTTACTTCTTAAGGTTATGTCTCTACTTAGTATGTATATATTTATTATTACTACAGGTGGGCTTTTATCCGGTGGCAGTTTGTTGATAAAACTTAAGTACAAAAATAAATTACAGAAAATAAAACAATATAAAAATATTTCTCGTCCATTTCTTTTACAAAATAAGCACATAACGTTACAGTGTGTCTACCTTCTTTTTCAAAACACTTATTTCAAAATCTACGGAACGGAATGAAGATATAAAATTTCGGAAGGCAATTTTCTGGCTTTTAGCAAATTCAGCACAAAAATGAATTTATATTCCCGATTTCTTTGTGACGGTTATTCACTTCCTTTGAGTCGCTTTACTTATTACGAAAAGAAAAACAAAAAAAAATCCATATAATTAGTTTAGTATATGAAACCATATGAAAAGTATTTGCGAAAAAATGCAACTTACTTAAACTAGTATAGGTTTTTGATTATAATCATTACCCGTTGTCAAAAATTTGTTCCATAAATGTGTAATAGTTGTAGCTGCTCGTCCATTACAATAAAATCCTACTGCTTTTCAATTTAGAAATATATTTTTTAACAAAACAGGAAATACTGTGATTTCCGCTTGAATATAGAAATAATTGATTAACATTATTCGTAAGGAGTGTGTTAGCATACAATTCAAATTTGTCAGTAATATATATTTGGGTGAGAAACCTTACAGCAGTCACTTTAATTCCTAAATAATTTATTTCACTCGAAGAGTCGTCCATAATCTCCAAAATTATTAATAAATAATTTAAAGGTCTACTAAACTACCTATAAAAGTTATTAATAAATTATTTTAAGGTCTACTAAAATACCTATAAAAATTGTGTGTTGTTACGTACTACTTCAAACTATAAAATTAGCGTCATCCATTTTGTAAGATTTTTAAAGGCCTCTAAGTACGTATGAGAAGCTTTTATTAATAGCTAACTAGGTGCCCGGCGATGCCCTGGATATTAATTCTTAAATATGACAAACATTTTACTTAAGATATGATACTTTTTGTTTTCTAGCGAACGTCGTCGTCGCCGCCGCCGCACTCATACACGTATACTACGTAAGTGTATAATGTATCCTGTCCTATATGTCATTACGGTTGAACGGATACAAACAGCGTCGTTCGAAACACAGTAATAGTAATTATCCCCTAAAAGTATTTATACGACTGAAATATCGGCCGATTTAGCATATTGAAATATTTCCGCTCTCTCCACCCCCGCCGCTATGGGTGGTAGCCGTGTCTTACCCCTACAGTGCTGATTTCAGGGACGCAAATAACATGGGTGCAATATTTGTATGCGGAACATATATACACACACACACTAGCAGACACACGTACAAAATTTGAGCTATTTTATACATACACAATGAATTTCATTTTGAAGAATAATGTAGTTGTTCCATCTGCTTGGTCTGTTTAGCGCAAAAACTTGTAAATTTAATGAAAGTTTTATATAAGTAACAATGTATATTAGGTATTGGAAAATATATAGAAAACTGTTCCTCTCTCGAGTGCGGCGTACACTCTGAGCCATATAAAGGCGACGCATTGGGTCACTCAGTCAATTTTATTTTGTTTCATATTTGGGAATATATATGAATGATGTGGCCAACCATAGGCTGAAAGCTTACAGGTAAAACAATTTTGTTTTAAATTCCAGAGACTCTTTGAAGGCTTGTTTTGACTATAACATTTATCCACCAAGTTAATGCTTTCATATGAGTAAAGAATTTGACGAGGTCTAATATAAATTACGAAAATCAGGACACTCTCTTAGTTATAAACAGTATTTCTCAAGACGGCGCCATTTTCTTGTGTGGGATGAGAGACAAAGTAACTCTTCGGCTTTCATTTGTGATCATTACTCAGCGCATTATTTTAATTACAGAATTCAGACTTCTGCACATAAATTACCGTCCTGGAAGATAATTATAAATCTAAAGTTTTAGTTTAGTTTTAGTTCACAGAAAAAGAAATCAGTTCAAATATAAAATCGAATGTGAAGTGTTTCCTAAAATCTGTTTGTATATTGATATTATAATTTTAGTTTTTTTTAATAACTATTTACGAGTTATTTTGCACTAACGTCCTCAGTACTGTTACTGTAGTGAACATAATGAGAAAGCGGTGTCGTCCTTACTGAGGATAAGCTGTCAGAAAGTGAAGTAATTTGCTGTGTGTGTGAATGAGACTCAAGGATTTGGAGCGTCAGATGTCTAGCGTTCGGCATTGAGCATACCAATAGAGAGAGCTTCGATTCGTATCGAGCATACTGAAATTACTCTTTCATCATCCGCTGAAAATTTAAGGACACTACGTTTAAGTAAACCCTAGTCACGACTCACTTTTCCATTTCAATACAACTCAGGTGCCTAATGCCATCCTGTCCGCTAACTCAATTACCGGACAGAGGTCATTGAAATAATAAAACGAATCAATTGGCGACACGTGCGAATCCTCTTTTAATCAAGTCACAGAATTTCACTATTTTTATTCTATACAGAAACATTACATTCCAAAAATCTTGAAGAATGCCTTACCGTTTCCAAAACTGGTTCTCTTTGACTGCAGTAAAGCTTTCCTTGTGTAATGAAACATATATAAATGCCATTTTACATACATAATTCATTATAATTTGGGCAAATAATATTTTTTTATATGTTCAAAATTATTCAGATGCGTCCAAACACATGTGACTAAATAACCATAGTTTGGAATAAATAAAAAGACGGCCAACAAGTCAGCAAATAATTTTAATACTATTTAATTAATAAAAAAAATTTCTATCTCATTGGCCGTCTTTTTATTTAATTTAAACTGAAGTCCGAAAATTATATTGAAACCATACGTTTGATTGGCTAATTACTGAAATTTTAAGGAGTCAAATCATATTCAAGATTGATGATTGTAATGTTGCACGTAAAAATAATCCGGTTTTAAATGTGAAAAATGATACAAATAATTTTAAAAAATACATGAAACAATGTCATTGTGATCACCTGTTTAATTGGGAGGGGTGATCACCTGTTTAAATTACAAGCAATGAACCAAAAAACAGACGTTGGAAAATACTCATTCCCAAATAGGACAATTAATGACTGGAACAATCTGCCTGCAGGAATGTTTGGGGAACTTCCTCTAACAGAAAGAAAATTTCGACTCAATGTAAGTTTAGTGTAGTGTAGTGCAGTGTAGTGAAGTGATCAGTGCTGCGAAATCTCTAAAAATATACTACAGTGAAATATATTTCCAGTTTTTTTGTTTTGTTTCTTTTTTTTCAGGCAAAAACAATACTATTCTTTAAAAAAATTTAATTTCCAATAATATGATTCCACACTTATTTATTTATATTGAATATAATTATACATTCAACTATAGGTTAAATATGGTCCTTACGACCAGTTTATTAATTATTTTTTAAGTTTATGTATCTGCCACCGGGCAACTGCCCATTTGTAGATTTAATAAATAGAATACAATAACATTACGTTGCCCAATGTTTTATTACCAATCGAAATTAACAAAAGATTATGTAGAACTCATTCCGTCTGTTTATGCGTGTAAAACACACGGTTCTTGAAATTTATCTCCAAAATGTTATTGTGGATGAACAATTCATGGGTTTCCACCCGGGTTAAATTGAGCCCAAGCCACTTTCACTCGAGTAATTTTTTGACTAATATTCAAATAATTTTATAGTAAATTTTTTGATGCCATTTTTATACGTTTTTCTGTAATTTTTACATGTTCACATATTAAGAATTCATCTGCAGCAAATTAGTTATTTAATACTTCTACATCTGAGGAGCTTCCAAGAAAATGAAACATTGGTTTTTTACTAAATTGTTTCCGAAATGTTGGCGGCCTTATTTATTGTTTCATTCAAACTAATTTGAAATTTTAATTTTTTTTAAATAAGAACAAAGGCTACGGTACTATCCACTAAGCTCATAAAAGGGCTATTTCTGGTTTTACAGATTATAGTCTCTAATTCTTCTGACCTTTAGAGAGCTTCTTCAAGCACTTATTCGATTGACTGAGTGCATTCGAATATTTCTCTAAACATTTACGTAACATCAAGGTATCTATTTCTGAAATATACATTCGCCCTTCACTTATATCCCCGGATAATTCTCCTTGTTTCATACCATGTATATGATTAATCGATAACTCGGAAATTAATTAACCTTGATTTCATTCAAAGATTTTTAAACGCTTCACCAGTTTAGTTAAATGCGAATAAAAAATTTACGATCACCAACTTGAAGTCCAAAAATGTTTTGTACGAAAATGAAACTCAGATTCTATAATATAAAAATAGGTGTTCACTTGTTCTTAAATAACAATCAAAGGACAGAAAAATAAAAATAGATCGATTAAATTCTTAGAAAAATTCAGTCTTGGACCAAGAAAGTGGTGTGCCAATCATTTGAGCATCCTTAATATTGTATAATTAAATAAAAATATTTTTCATTATATGCTTGCTCTGAAATAAAGAGAAAATGAAGTCCAGTACAATTCGACAAACCATTCACCAATATTTTAGACACACAATCCTCACCAGATAGTGACCGATGATGCAAGGGGAATTAATCTCAAGTGTAATAAATTATTCAGTCCCAAGTATTCATGACATTTAGTTGGAATAATTCGATGTCTGAATTCTCAGTATTTGATGGATGAGACTTAATTTACAAAACAGATATTACAGTGTTAGTGATGATATCTATGCCATATGTCATCAAAATTCTCTATATAAAGTACGGAAAAACTCTTATTTGTAAGAAACAAACATAACAAGCAAGGCAATAGTAATAATATCTGTTATCATCCTTGAAATGATTCATCAAAACTTGCTTCAGAATTCTCTCACAGTGCAGTTCACTATGATCATAAAATATAAAAGTCATTAAAATAATAACAGGAAATCGCAGAATTGTGAGAAGAATTTTCATCTATAAATCAGGTTCTGAGAAGGGGCATGCTTTTGTAATTTTGTAGAAGGAAAACGTGACTTTACAGAAATCGGTAGCTAGGGAAAATGTGAAAGAGAACTGAGTGGGAGAAGGAAAGACAGAAACATGACGTTTATAGGAACCGTATGAGGCGAGAGAAGTAAAAATGCTTACGTACGATTCGTGAGAAAATCTGATGCCCTTCTCGAAACTGAGTAAATCACGGTTGGAAAATGAACGTAAATAACTCCTATCATTTAGGTGAAACAACAAAGAGGCAATTTTGAACAATCAATAAATAAGATTGAGTTAATGTGAAAGTAATAACCCAGGCTTCGCTTCAACTTACTACTGCATATCAACATGCATTTTCACTCAATGACTAAGGCAACATCAGTAAACCTCCCTACACCAATATGTTCGTTATTCGTCGTTGGGGCCCTAACAACATTGCCAGGAGACTTTTCCAAACTGTTCAATTCAATTGACCAATTGTTAGCTGAATTGATTCAGAGATGTTTTCATTCGTTGACCCTTCCGTCTATTTTACAAATGCGGTCGTTGTTAGAAGTCTCTTAGGAAATTAATTTAATTGCTGGCTGCATTTTCTACGTGCCCTTTCTATACTTCACTCTTGAGAGATTTCCGGCCATGAATTTACGCGTCCCATATTTTCCATAAGCCAAATAAACTACTTTACCCAATATAAATCTTTCCCTATCTTCAATGTTCCAAAACACACGTCGTCTCGTATACACAGAATCGTAAAAGATAGAGCCTCTTCTTACATCAGAGCAAACTCATGAAGTTGCCAATTTGTATCAGTCAAATGACAATAAAAGAATGTCAATAGTTTTTTTGAGCGCTGGAATTATCAGCTGTCATTCAGTCACTCAGGGTCAGACTTGTGCAAAGTAAACGTATTATTAACGTAACAAAATTCTATTAATTGCTAATAAATCTCTGGGAATAAAATAACTTCTGGAGGTTGTTATTTCACGAAGTGGTACCAACGAAATTAAAATTTAATTTTGAGCAATTGCTCCCTAATCGCAAAATTGATTCCAAATGCGTTAAGTGCTTGTGACTCGATATTTACACAAATTATGAAGTTCGTTTCTTGAAAACGATACTAGCAGAGGCATCAATAAAAGGATAAGCACCAGTTTACAAGGAATTAGGGTAAGAATTTGAGGAGAAAGCAGCGATCACTGTTCTCGGCTAATTAGCTGAGGTTGGTGATTCGCGCAATGAGGAAGCCCTCCAATTAATTATCAGTATGACGTCTTTACAATGGATATGTCACAATTCTGACACTGTGACTTGTTTTTGAACCTTGTCAAGGTTACCTAAATAATCGAAAATAAGCCCACAAAGTACGTATCGCTGAGGAAGTTGTTGCAATCGTCTGAGCACAGACGGAAAGCTCGCCGATAACAGAATCAACAACATTCACTGTAGTACCCCTAGACGAGCTGAAATCCCTTAAAGAAAATTAGTCAAAGTTTGTAGTGTAATAAGAAGCCGAGGTGTTAATTTCCGTAGGGCTGAGGCGAGTAGATGAGTATCAGAGCAGCTGGTGGCGAAAGTGGGTCACAGCTCGTCCGTCCCCTCCCTTCCCTCCAACTCACAAGCTTTCAAAGGTTCTTCCTCTAATACCTCAAACACGCGCCCGCATATTAATACATGCTCTAACATTAAATCAAATTTTTGTCAATCACGAATAAAATCCGATTTACTTCGTACAACTCAAAATTGTCCACTGAAGGAAAATAGTGACGTCCCATCAGTGGAACGCAGCAAATATACTGCCTCCAAATATTCAGCAGACAAAGTGGGAACGTTTTATGACTGGAGAAAGTAAAAATAATTAAGTTTTCTGGCGACGCGTGATTAGGATTAAAGGCGATGACTATTTCTCGTAGAATTCCAATTTTGAGATACTTGTAGGTAAAATCAACAGTGTTAGGGGACTTACTGGGATTTCAAGAAAAACAAAAGAATATAACAATACTACATAAACTATTTCCTTGAACATAACGTCAGGCAAGAAATCTAAGTATTTAACTAATTGAAAAAAACAAAACCGGACAGGAAGCTTTCGAATGTCGTCACGTGTTTACGTAATGGAAATACTGACGCTTGTTACGGATTACGAAACGTTTAATTAAATATTGACGGTTTGTAATAAACAACTTTTTCTGAACGAAATGATGAAAATGTAAATTAATAGAATTTCTTAGAGAGAATAAATTTTTTAATATTTATCATTTATATACATAAAATGTAAATTTTTTCTTTCAGTGGTAAATATTACTCCGAACTAATATTCCCGACTGCTAAATGTACCTCGTGTAGCCTGTTACACCCCCCCAAAAAAAATTAAAAACTTCATAAACAGACTGAAAAGAAGTTCGTCAGCCAATTTAAAGAGGGTATAATGTGCTGTTAAATAATTTTTTTAAAAATTTCAATCGTAATTAAATATATTTCATTTTATCAATATACCACAAGGAGTAAAAAATATTTTTGAAGTTCTTAATAATTTAAAAAAAATTTTAAACATTAAATACTTTAATGACTAATGTATATGCCCCAAGAGGCCGAAAGTTACTGGCTCTGTCATTGACGAAATGATATGAAATAAAATTTTTAACAAGAGGACTATATTTTTATATTAATAAAATAGAACCACAGAAGTCTGGATGTAAAGATAAATATATTTCATGAAGAGAAACAGCGCAAAAATAAAATACCCTTCTAAAAAAATGACATACTTTTTTACTTGATATTTGTAAACAGAATACTTTTACTTTAGAAAGTCTTAGCTAATACTTCCAATTGTTGATGAGACCAAAACTAAACTAATAAAAAAAACAGTAAGGCAGGCAACAACACAACGCTGAATATAATTGTGCGATTCCATTACGAGACAACACGACTCAATAAAAATTTAAAAGAAAAATCATTGTCAGCAATTCTTCTCCCTGGTTATAACTGACCAAAGAATTATGAACTTCGTCAATGATTAAAAAGCATTAAAAGTTTCTCAGAGGAGTTTTATATTTTTATTTCCTTCACAGCCCGTCATGCATTGTAAGATTATTAAATAACTTTTAGCTTGTTTGATATTAGTTTATCACTTAGTTACTGTAGTATATTTAAGTTGTTTTAATAAAAGTGAAATTACATAACTGCCAACCTTCCTCCATTCCCGGCCACTACCATTATTAGCACGAATAAATACTATTCTATCCTGCAATCAAACTGTTAATTAAAGCACTATATGAAATGAGTCACGCGTGATACAAAGACCTTCAAAGATTTATTAGTCCCGTAAAAATGAGTATATCCCGCTCGTGAGTTGCGTTCGAAGACGGGGAAACTTAAATTGGAAAAATTCTTGGAAAGCGTGACCGCCCGTAGGGTTGTAGAATCGACCGCTGCTAGAATCTTGCCACAAGCAGGTAAAAGTTGAACATCGTCCAGTCGCCTGTAAACAGCGCAGCTATTAATTTCATGTCATAGATTCTACTATAATAAAAGAGAACGCCAATATGGAATTGAAACTTCAAAGTTATATACTTCCCCATTTTATGAGAATAAATGGAGAGACCTCTGCGGAATTTGAAACGATAAATCATATAAAATACGAAAGTAGTGAAAGCGGTATTACAATTCCACGAGAGACGAATTATGGTTTGCATAATTAATGCCATTCAGCCGTAAAAAAGATTTTTTGATGAAACGGTTGTACAAATAGTTGTGTTAAATAAATATTAAAATTAAAAAATAATCATGGTTATCTATTTAATAAATTAAGCTGTAAATAATTTTTCACATTATGAGATAAAATATTAACGAATAATTTTTTTAGTCTCAATTCCCTGTGAATTACCGTTGATAAGGACCTTAACAAACTGGACCCAAAATATCGCTGATCAGAATTTCTTCAAACGTTTTTATGTGAACTTTTTGGCAACGAGATGTCACCATATGTAGAGTTACTACTTTTGGAAGGACGTCGAGCTATCGTTTGAGACGCCTGAGTAATGAAAGAAATCTTAAGACAAGACGACAGGATGTAGATTACAATAAAATAAGTTCTCCGTTCCTCCCTTTACAATGGTTATGATGAACTGGTACGAAGGGTAGGGAATGTAATTCACAGGGAATCAGGTGCAGTAAAGGCGCAGTAATATAACATATTATAGTATGATATTTTTCTTTGGATGGACGGATTTATTATACACTTTGAAAGCAAACACTTCTATCTCTGTCACCGCACAAACAGGGAGTAGGATTTCTAGTAAGACAGTTCTCAGTACGGCGCCCCTCAACTGTTGACCAGTACAAAAGGATAATCATTCTGAATCTTCATTCATCCATAATTTTTTGTACAATCGTCCAGGTGATTTAATATTGAAACGCGGGGTCCAAAGCAGGAAATACTGACTAGCAGCGAAACTACCGGTTACCTTTCTTAATTTATTTTAAATATTAAAAATCATTCCTTATACAGTGCCAAAATAACTCCCCCTCGAAATTTTTAAAGAATTCTCCTTATAATAATCTGTTAAGGGCAATAGACTTCATTAACTAGCAACTTCTATAGATAGTTCTGGTGGAAGTTTCTAACCATTCCTAGGCGGAAATTTTTAAGGAACAATGATAATCGAAATA
This sequence comes from Eucriotettix oculatus, assembly GCA_034510155.1. Taxonomy (NCBI): domain Eukaryota; kingdom Metazoa; phylum Arthropoda; class Insecta; order Orthoptera; family Tetrigidae; genus Eucriotettix; species Eucriotettix oculatus. The sequence continues at coordinate 23,415,360 of CM067380.1, read as the reverse complement.
ACCCCATAAACATCAGTGCGTATTTTTACAAAGAACGAGGGCAATTACCTAAATATACGAACAAATAATAGAACATTTGGTTTAAACATTAAGATCAAGAGGTATTGAACGATTATCACAATACGGATAAATAAATTTATTTCTTTCAAATTCGCAGAATTATTTAGATAATAAATATCTGAAAATCAAAGAAATTAAACCATCATTACACAATTACATTTGACCTCGCAGTTAATTGTTGCTGGGCTGGAAATAAAATATTGCAATAATTTTTTTTCTAACCTACAAGAGTTTTTTATATCGCTTAACAATGTTTATAATGCGTGACGCACTTATCATTTATATGTCTAATGCAATTAAGTACATGGAAAATTTCAATGTTTAAATTTATTCAAAATCCAAAAACTGTAAAAGTTTCCTTGCTATGTTTGTTAAATAAACTGTTCCAGGATCTGACGGAAAGAGAAATTTTCCCTCCAGCAAAAGGTGACATTTAATATTAATTCATCCGACATAGGTTTTTAAAGTGGGGTGAAATTTCATTTGACCCAGCTCGAAATATTGTAACATTGATAAATGAATTTCGCCTCAGCCGAGTTAACGCGATTAGTAATTAGAAAGTGACACGGGCGAGGCTCTTGGTCCGTGAGGCTGTTTTTCAGCAGGAGATTATCAACTTTCAGAAACGCACATTTAATTGACAAGGTCTCTTTATAGGCTAGCTTTAGCGTCACTTCCGCGAAATAATTAAACCGTACGAAATCCGTCTGAGTCAACCAAGGCTAATGAACAATTATGTCTCCGCTTTATTGCTAGGTATAAAGTTATCTTTCTGAAACTACTAGGAAAAATCTTCAGATTATAAAATTCCTGGAAAACATAACTATTTGAATGTGTGACGTCAAAACGAATTAATCGAGTGGTTTACGTAGAAGGAAACATCACTTGAATATTACAGTCATTAAATATGAAAAGAAGTTAAGCGCCGTTTTCTGAAAACGAACAATCTGGTGTAATTAATGAAAATATAAAATAAGTGCTTCAGAAGTAATTATTTTGTAATTATCGTGTAACTTGACAGACGTAATATCCGTTCTGGAATCTTGAAACATTCTGAAATGTGAGTAATGGTGAAGGAGAGGGCGGAGGGAGGGGGGAGAAGTCGAACTTGAACTTGTAGACAATTTTCTCGTTTTTTTGCATCACCGTTAACAATGGTTCCAATGCGTACTATTCACAAATATATTCCTTGGATACGTCATTTTCGTAAACTTACGCATCTAAGAACAAACGAGTTCCATTCTTCTTTTAACATGCCAAAATATTGTACTCCAAAAATCTCGCTTGTCCTGAGAGCCATTATACGCCTTACAATAAAAAAATATGGCGGCTCTACATTTTCATCGGTTAGACTTCAAAAAATTATTTTATGTAACATGACACGGAAACACATTACAAAACCAAGTATATATTTATTATATTAAATCTTTTTTAAGTTAAAAGTATATTAGAGGTCCTTTTAAAATATTTGACTGAATTTTATAAAAATGTAATGTGTTTGACAAATGTGAAATTTTAAAATAGTTGGGTTTATAGGTGAAAGCTTCAGCGGAAATTTTAAAGACATTAAGAAATATTATTATTAATGAATTTTTAAACTTTGAGGCGGATTTAAAACCTATCTTATTTCAAAATAAATTGTTTTGTATAACAATGACCATTATAAGGTAACGAATTTACTTCAACGGAACTAGCGGAAGTAGAAATGCATTTTTTGAAACAGGAATATAATTTGTGTGTCGTTTTGAGATCACGTTAAACTTAACAACGGGTAGAATGAACGCCGACTTAACGGGAGAAAGTTAGAATACCAGGTCTAATTCTCTCAAATTAAGGTTTAATAGATTGATTAGTGATATTGAAAGTGTTAAGGTAATCATTGTATTGATCTAGTTTTTTTTTAGATTCTATCCAAACTCGGAATACAACGGAAATAGGTAACCTTGAAGATGGCGAACTTTTCCACGGTTTTGTACCCGAAGAGCTATATGACTCAACGAGAACGTTAATTTTATATGGCAGAGCAAAAAACAGTCCCGCTGAAACGTAAGAAAAAAATAGATTGGCAACATATGTTAGCTTTCGTCTCTTCTTTACGTACATTAAGAGTAAAAGTGAAGACTTTGAGGATTTATTAGCCATCGTCAATATCTGATGTGAGATCACGTACTTCTGAACATATATCAAATCAGATCATTTTTCTTTATTGTAAGAATACTGAAATTCAATTAGTAATGTTAATGATGATTAAAAATTATATGATAATTGATTAATCTGCGCTTTAAGCATGGAGATCCACAAGACTTAGCTGTAGACTAAATTCGAGATGTGGGATACAAATACGCAGTTTTCTCCTTTTTGATTACATATTTCGTTTGAGCATCCAAGCAGTGCGCTGGAATGCGTCACAATAACTTACCTGTTGTTATCATGCCACGGCCAATGGGCAGCTTAAAAAATAATCATTCCCGGGACAAATAATCGTATGTTGCGTGGTCAGACCTGCAATTTTCAGAGAGGGAAAAAAGGACAAGGTGCCATTAGCGGCCATCAAGGAAACAGTGGTCGAAGATTTCCAGAATATCATCCGAACATTCTGGCTGCAAACTTGAGATCGCACAAGAAATCGTAAACACGGGCATTGCTCCTATCAACCACGGCTGACGATCGGTGATCGGTTCTCATTTACAAAATCGTTTAGACGAATACAGAACCAGGGTTAATATTTAAATTGAAATTATTTTTAAATATTATTAATAAATGTCTGACGTTTCGATGAGAAATACCTTTCAATGTAGGATTTGAGGGTTGGAGCTTCAGCAATTATTTAAACCGTGAACCCCATAAATGTCGCCTTTGAACATTTCTATCCCGATATCAAATTAACAGAACGTATGGACAAAATTTCAATTATAAAACCGTATATTAAGAAAAAAATTAATCGATGATCAATTTTAAAGCAGATAGGATTTTTTATATTCTTTATATAAATTTCGACCAAATCTTCTACACTAGCGCCCCAGGATTAAGCAATGTAGGAAGGAGTAAAACACGACTATCACTCCAAAGGGCGGGGATGGATTTCTTGGAAATTGCAAAACATCCAAATGCGACCGATATTTATGTCCAAAAATTACCTGAATCAAAGATATTTATAGTGATTGCCCCGATGATTGTCCCATTTCTGCATGAAAGGTGAGAGTTGAGAGCCGTAACAAAATATTTCGTGGAAACAACCGAGAATAGTATTGAATCCGGAATTGTGGAATTGTTCGAGTGGCAGTATGGCGATTAATTTTTATTTAAATTACAAGTAGTGTGGAAGGGGTTAAACAAAGTTCAAGTACAATCTTAAACTTGTTGAAGATTTTCAACCAGACTTTGATCGAGGAACGAACACTGGATAGGTAAAATACCCCTGGCGCTTTTAAGGACAAGGATCGCAAGTACCGGGAGTAGTTTTACCTCTATTAGAGAACGAAGAATACTTTTTTACTCTCTTAGGGTACTGAGTATTTTCTTCTCTATAAGCATATTTGTATTTACTTGTTAGACTACAATTCGACGTAAGCTCCATCTAAAAATAACCATTGCATTTTAAAATGTTTGTACTTCTGAAAAAATAGGTAAACCTAACCCTTCACTTCGCTTGGTATTTAACATTTGATTCGTTTATAGACTTATATTATTGAGGATAGTCACTTCACTTCAAGCGTTTTCTGAGATTTATCCTAAATTTATTTTCCTGAAGAAGATTTCCTCCAAACACTCCCACAGGTATATTATTCCAGTCGTTGATGGACCTATTTAGGAATGCCAACACATGTTTTTCTGTTTTTTACATTTTATTTTGAATTGATGATCCCATCTACCTATAAAACTGGGATTTTGCATTTTGGAACTAATTCCAGTCAATGGTTTTTGCCCCGTATAAGCTTTGAATAGCAAATGCAACCTTGATTTCTCTCTCCTCTGTGACAACAATTCCCAACCTAGTTCTTCTGCTAGTCCTTTAATAAACTTTCTCTATTAAATCTGTTTGATTCTAAGTTCAGGGATTATATTTAATTCTCTGATGGTACTGGAATTATTTCTTTGTGTTTTAAGTTTCCCGAAGTAGTTTGGTGTCCCTTACAGTTGTAGGAGAATTTCTGGCTCTCTTCTGTTACCGGAATATTAAATATCTATATTTTAAATTATAGTGTTTATTTAAGGTATCATTAGATTTCTTGATCCGATTAAAGTTTCATGAGTCAATTATACCGGTTTAATAAAATTAGTATTCTGTCAGAATATGTAGAGAAGAGGGGGATCAAAAAGATAACTGTTAAAAAAAGTAAAACAACGTGTTGACCTAGACATTAGTGGTTAATTAAATACGTTTCCGGGCTAATATAAAGAAATGCCCCTGGTACGCAGACATCCCGCTAGCGTATAAATATAAGAATGGTTTTGAACTGTCCTGAAAAAGAAAACAATGCAAATACACCTGAAAATAGTTATCAACTAAATAGACAAACTTTGATCGTCATTTTCTCTATTCAGTATACATGAATCAGTACTATGTGATTAGAGTAGAAAGTGCTATGATTATATGGTATTTTGAGGTCTATAGTTCGACATTAAAAATTTATTCTTGATCTGTTTTGTTGATAAAAATCCTCAACAACAGGTTAGTCGATTAAAACTAGAAGAATTACCATAGGAGAATATATAGGGTTTTTAATATGGGAGGGTCGATGTTGAAATGGAATAAAACAAGCTGTTTGTGAGGTATTAACGATTTTTTAAAGGGTATTTATGGGCTTTCTAATACAAAAAATAATATATTGTGAATAAAAACCACAGAAGAGTTGAGACAACTGTACTGTGGTTTTTATTCACATTATATTAACTATATATATAGTTCCTTTTTTACATTAAATATTACAAAAAATAATTTCTTAATGCCTCTCACGCAGATTTTTTTATTCCATTTCAGCGTTAATCCGACCTTATTGAAAACCCCTATATTGAACATTTATAAATATAACATGAGCTTATTGAAACCGTTTCAGTTTTAGGATAAACAGGATGAAATCACTGGAGGCGTTTAAATTTTCTATTAGTCTTCAAGTGTATTTTCCTAAAATATTCTCTCGCTTTCAAGTAACCTTTAAATTTTTTATGTGATTTCCCAATAATATTCTGCTCTCGCCCTATTTCGGAATTTGCATACAGTGCTTAACACGAAAGGCTTATTAACTCTGGAACATAATTTCCTAAAATCATCGCGTGCCTTAAAGGTTCCTTGAATTTTTTCTCATGCATTTCATGAGCATATTTTCTACTCTCGGCATATTTCTGAATTTATTTACAGTGTCACTTTCCACTAAAACCTTCTATATAATAGAAAAATTGGCTACAGGATTTTTGATATGCATACAATGCTACTTTCATCAAACGTACAATCTAAGACGAAGAAATTGAACACAAATGCAATGACAACGCAACGATATTCTTAATGGACATTTTGTATACAGTGAACGAACTCGATGACGCAAACAGGAATCAGGAGTTTTGCAACTGGTTTGTGGAAACTTTAGCGTTCAGCATTCGCTAAGGGACATCAAGATAGAGCAACGCGAAATGCACGGACATTTGCAAGTGAGCGAAACTCTAGAACAATTTTGCAATTGAATTGAACACACTGCTCTCACGGCGCACAAGGAATCTATTGTTCGGGCGATATGGGCCCGAACCTGCCAAAGAGATTAATTTTGTTGATTGTGCGGCATGATGAGTGCGCGGAAACAATAACAAGCGAATTTCGTGATGGCTTAATTACCGCTGAAAATTCCGCTACCCCAGAAAAAGCACCCATTGTTCGTGGAGAAAGCGGACGCTTCTCCCGCATTCGTACAATCATCATCCGACCACGCGCTTATTATATTTTATTTCCATGGATAATTTCGAGCTATCGGTACTGCACCGAACTTAATTTATTCTTCGCATCAGCTCGGTAATTTAGGATGCTCGTTCCGTCCGGAGATTACATCTAAATCAACAATATTCATGGGAGTATTAAAGGCGATATGTATTTTACGACTCTGGAGCGTAAGGTTAACAAGCTGATTGTCTTCTCAGGTAAACATGGAATCTCGCTCGCAAATTTTATTATTCGGGCAAACTCCGACGCCACGATAAAGATTAAGTACAGCTTGGCGAAGCGGCTTCGAGAAGCGTAAGGCAGATTTTGTATTCGAAAATAATGATGGACACGAACACTGATAAAACTCCTTGAAAACTTCACTACGAAGACATTGGGAGCGATCAACAATAGCATAATAAAAAATTCCACTCTTAATAATATTGTAGGGGTTAAATTAACCTGAATGTTTTGAAATTCCATGTTCCAAACCAATTTAAAATACCTATTGCATCACCTACTAACAGCTTCAGAAAATTTATTTCATGCCCTCATAGAAAGTATGCCGTTTAGGATTATCAAAATTTAAAACGTTAGGATGGCACATCTGAAGGAAAAATGACACCTAATTATTATAATTTCCACAACCTAGATAGGATCCATGGAATATGACCCAATACTATGGCAACAAGCTGAACCACTGATGATGTAAAGTTATAGTACAACAGTGCATTGCGTTTCATCTTCAAAATAATACATTATAGTACCAATTAAAAACTGTCAGGATGACGTGACTTAAATTTTACTAAGTGCCACTCTGAACATAAAAAGTAAAATAATTATTCAGTCTAATATTTATTATTTCTGAGAAGGTTAGGCTCAACATCAATAATTCTGACCGTAGTCCAATTAAAGTTGTGATTATCTAAGGGACTATATTTAGTTAAAACTGACTTCTGTTCCCTGGGAAGTTTGTAATTAACATTATATCCCTTGATCCTGGTTTTTAAAGCGCATTTAGTTTGGCCAATGTAAACTGACTTGCAAGCCATGCATTCTATTCTATACAGTACAAAATTGCTGCCATTACGTGTAAAGGATCTGAATACTGAATGTAGCAACTGATACAAACATTATATACAAGGAGTTAATTTTAAACACTTATTTGTTAGTTTTCTATAGTATAGAAGGTCCATCTTAATTTTATGTACATTGTGGTCACGGGATTTCACCTGAAATTGACGAAAGAGTTTCCCGGGTCTATTAATGATATTTAATTTAATAAAAGACCGAGGATAGATAATAGCTATTAAGATCTTAGTCACAACGATTAGATTCTCAGAATGTAAAATAGGGTTGAAAAATGTATGCCTATGTCTAAAGAATTATAAATCATAGTCCTTTCTTGATTAATGGTATGATTGGAAAAGTAACGTTGAACACGTCCAGAATTCGTGTCTAGTAGTAAAACACTTGATTAGTGAAAAACGTAGTGAATTAAAAATGGAATACTTTCCCGGTGAATTTAATGAAGAGAAGCTTCTCGGGTAATATCGTAGAACAGCGACGTTTCGACGGTTTTCACTGCCATCGTCTTCGAACCTGGAAGTGAAAGCCGTCGAAACGTCGTTGTTATACGATATTACCCGTGTGGAAACCCGAGAAACTTTCCTTCATTTGGTGATTTGTTAGCAGAAACGTTGCGCGATTTTTCTTGTTTAGTTTTCCCAAATTTGGCCAAGTATATTTAAAATAATTCTTCTTACAGACTTAAATAATGACTCCTAATAAGTTTTTATTTTTAAATGTCTCAAAATGAGGAGTTAAATATGTATTATTTTTAAAAATAGATTGAAAAAATAATAAACTACATAATTAGTTATTAATTAATTACGGATTGTCGAAATTCAAAATGTAAGTATGGCACATCTGAAGGAATAATGACATCTAATTATTATAATTTCACAACCTAGGTAGCATTATTTCATTATCTCTTCCAATCTTCATGAAGCTCCATTAAGAGCTAATGAAGCCAACTTGCTAAATAATATCATCAATGAATAGTGTATTTTATTAGGATTCTTTTATCAAGAGGTTCATGAAATATGGGGAAAACAAGGTTTATTTGAGTATTCTCTTTTAAGAAATAAATAATTTTTTATGCGGCAATACGATGTAGAAATTATTAAAGATTGTATTTTAACCAGTCACTGACATGTCATGGAATTAATTCCTGGAGTATGGAGGATAAATATACTGTTGTTATTCGCGCTGGTTTTGTCAGCCAGAAGTCAGGTAAGAAACGTAATTAAAGACGAGAAATTGAGATTGTCAATCATATAAAGGAGAGGAGTCTGCGCTTCAGTTAGAAATGATTTTTACAGACAGAGACCAGGCAGAGGAGTTGGAAAGGAACATTGACAATGAAGATTTAAAGGCAGACGGTGAGCAGCCAGACAAAATTTAAGCGTGTGACAATCGCAGATGTACAGACGAGCTTTTGATTGAGTGCCAGACTGCGGTGACGTCAGCCAATGGTCCAGTTGGCAAGGCATAACTAATCAGCTTCCGTCGTGAAAGACTCTTATTTTCGTTACACATGTTCAGACCGTGGCTGCGTGCGAACAGCGACGGACAATTCTGCTCAGCTCGCCTTTGAACGATTCGCAACAATTCGTTCCTCAGAGTCGAAAAAACTCGCGTCGATTTTTGGAAGGCAATTCCGGTACGCGCGAAATGCCGTAAATTCTGTCCACTTTAAAGCGTGAAGTTCTCACGATTTGTGAACATTCATAACTCCGCCGCTGTGAACCCTAGAAACACATTAAAAGTGGAAAATAAAAATAACATTCGTACACGGGCGCCAAACTTTAGCAGAGCCAATTAAACAGGGGCTATACCCCTTTGTTAGCGCCCCATTTCCCAACCTTAGAATATCTTTAATGTGTTTTAGTTGACGCGAACCCGCCAGACGAAAACAACGACGCGGCAAGCCAAGATTATTAACAAGTATCAACGGAGCGCCTCGTGCTTTTCTCTGAATCCAGGCCTGCTGCCATTACGCCCCCCCTCCCCCTCCCCCTCCCCCTGCCCATGCCCGCCCCCGCAGACAACGTTTCCCAGAGGGGAAGACAACACATGTTTGTCGGTTAATCTCCTTTTCCCGAGCATATGTAGAGATTCGTAGTTTCCGCTCTCTTACATTAAAATTAGTAAAGAATATCCTATACTTAATTGAGCGTTTTAATTGTTAAATTACCATCCTCAAAAAAATCTAAAATTCTTGGTCTTTACGGTAGAAAATGGGGGATAGAATCTACGAAATACCACTTAAAAACTCTGCTCAGCTTACGTATTCCCAATTATAATTCTTTATGAATATAGCACGCAAATGGAGTGTCCTTGTATTAATTTGTCCGTTTTTGAAGGATCAATCTTCCTAATTCTATTTATTTAGATTCAGTTTAATCAGTGAACTTCAAATAAAACACAGGAAAGAGCCATGAGTTAGATAAACATATATGTTAATTTTTAGCCAAAAAAAAACACACGATAATTTCGTGTTCAGACCAGAAATTATCACATTGTCATTAGGAATTGTTACGATCCACGGACCAGAGGTCTGAATTCACAAAATTTTATGGAGTAGTTACAGATCATTTCGTTGTGAGTCAAAAAATGTTTTCTTTTATGAGCTGCAGTTTAGCTTTTTTTTTAGTCATCCAAAACAAGACTGATTAAATATTAGTATACATTTTTTTTATAATTCAAAGGCCACCATTTTCAGGCTGTGGTTTATTGTTCTAAACGTTTCCTGTATATTTGGATGGACAGTTCGATTTTTTCTGAGCCCCATCTTTCGGAAATGGAGGCTCGAAATTTAGCAGTTTTGCTTAACGCACAAGTCCTTGCATTCTTCCGTCTTCCTCGAGTACACACGCACATATATTACGGAATTATAACCTTGAAGAGCAACGCAATTATTTCTTCATTTGAACAGTCCCCTTGTGCTGTTTGCAGCTGCTTAACTTCGAATCCCTCGTCTAGGTCACCATTTTTTTTTCTAAATAGACAGAAACCTTCGTTGCGTAATTTACAATTCCGTTCTCTAGCCTAAGAATGCGAAGAAACCTTGCAAATGTGACGTGTGTCTTGGACGGCCACGGAAGCTCGTGACTCCTAAAATTAGTCGAGCTGTTTTTTTCTGCTTTCTCGCCGAAGGTACCCGTTGTTTAGCGAATAATGCGAAGAGTACACACGACGTGAATTACGCCTTTCGTGTAACAGTAAAGCAATGGGAAAGCGATTCAATGTGTAAAGACCTATAAGATGTTTACGATATTGAGGAAAGTACTGCTAGACGTCCTGTACTAGTTCCAGGCTAGAAAGGTTTCTTGTAGCGCTGGAGTTCGCAGCTTAACACCTTATAATGCCATCGTAAATATACATTGCTGGGCTGCTTGTTCCATGTATGTTTTATCCACCGTATTTGTTGTGGGATAGAATAGGCATCCATTACTGTAACACCTTTAACACACACTTCTTATAATTTAAAAAATTGCTTGTCATTAAATTTTCATTCAACCGAAAAATGTTTCCGTACAAAGTTCTGCTGTTAGTTAAAAATGGTATGTTTAATAATTTTTTTAAGTCTGTTATTACTTGTTAAATATATCATACTATCTCGATTCTCAGCGTTACGTTTCATTTTTTTTGGTTAACAGGCTACATGAGGGTGATCCTGAAACAGGCAACTCCCCTTTAATAGCATAGGAAGGGAATTGAAAAGGGGGATGCGGAAGGTTTCATTTATAACCGCCTTTTAACTGGCATATTTCACGGAAATACTGCAAGTTCAAACTTGGAATTTTGCTCAATTCTATCCTCAAATACGTACTTTATGAAAGATAAATGGTGATAAAACCATAAGTAGTTTGGTAATTAATTTAAGTGAGAATTCTTGAGAATCATAGGACATGGAGCATGCAATAATAGTTAAATATTAAAAAATTATTCAATCATTGTGATTTAAAATTTTGATTTACGATGTGTAAAGTCTGCCGAAGTAATTTCACGAGAATTTTTTAGAATTAGCGACACAGCACACAATTTTTTTTTCTATTGAAGAACTGTCTGATTTCGTGACTTTCCTCATTTTATACAATGAAACATAATCCCTATTTTATGCTTCTGCGCGCGCAGGATCTTAAAATTCGCGTTACGCAACGCGTTCTAAATAAATTGACGCGACGCTAAATTTCGTGTTCTTCAGAAACGCCTTTTAATTGGACGATTTATGAATGTCGTGGCCAGACTGAAGAATTAGATAGGGAGAGAATGTTTTACTTTGTTAAGGTACAGGGCGTATGTTTCACTTGACTCATTTAGTGTACTCCAGCAAAGTACGGGGGAATAGTTTCACTCTCTCAATGAACCGAGAAGTTTCAGACTCTTTTAGGGTAGAGAGTTTATTTATTATACCAGGAGATTTCTTAACTCGATTAAAGTACTGAGAGTCGTCGTGCTGATTATGATGAGATAAACATTCAGTCGGGATGGAAGTACGTGGAAAGGTAAATTTTCAAACACAAAATAAAATAACGAGTTGTATGCCGCTTAGTCACGTATTGACCAAGGGATTAGGGTCAATTTGAATAATTCACCGCGCTAATTAAGCACCCACCTACTTTTACATATAATTATATATGGTGTAGTTTTCAGTCCTTAGACTGGTCTGGCGCAACTCTCCATGCTAATCTATTCTGTGCAAGACTTTACGTTTTCCACATAACAACAACATCCTCCGTAATCGGCTTAGCGTATTCCATCTTTTGTCTCTTCCATCTAATGCTAATTTTACAAGACCGTTATGCTTTAAAAATGTGACCTATTAATCCATCCCGTTCCTTGGTCAAAGTCCTCCAAATTGTTCTCTCTTCTCTTATTCTGCGTATAATTTCCTGGTTAGTAACTCTATCCAACCGTCTGATTTTCAAAATTTTTCTATAGCACCACATTTAAGAAGCCTTTTTTATCATTTCTGCAACTCCTACCGCCCATGTTTCACACCCATATAACCCCAAACTCCATTCAAACACAGACACACACACATATATATGTTTCCGTACAAAGTTCTGCTGTTAGTTAAAAATGACCGGTCACGGCTGCTTCAGGGCATACTTCTACAGGTTTGCCATAGATAATTCACCTGCATGCCCTGAATGTGGAGTTAATGAGACACCAGAACACGTGTTTTTCAGTTGCTCGAGATTTTCATATGGGAGACGAGCATTAGAAAGTGATATTGGAACCTCAATAACACCAGATAATTTGGTACCCAATATGCTGCTCTCACCTAATACCTGGAATAAAGTAAGCGCATATGCCTCTACAGTAATTCAAAGATTAAGAAATTACGAAAAAGAGAGAAATAATAGTGTTTAAAGGAGACAGAGAGAGCTTGACGCTACGACTGCTTCCTGTGAAGTAATGTCTAACGACGGTCCCACAGGAAGATACACACAGTCATCGTTGGAAAGGGAGGTGTTTTTAGTGGGTAGAATCCCACACTACTATCCAGTGCGGACCCTGAGATGGTGTCTTTAAAATATTTTCACCTGCCCTCGCAAAAAAAAGAATATATATATATATGTTTCTTGGTCCGTTTGAAAATGTTAAATGAACAGATCTCAACGTATTAACAAAACAGGTTTTCTGGTATCTGAAAGTTAATCATTTGCAGAGTGACCAATTTTAGGTCAAGAGGGTGGCTTTAAAGGAATTATTGTTTTGAATTAAGAACGTTAAATATGAATGCTGTGTGATACGTGTGAATTGCAAGTGAAGGGGGATGAGAATAAGCGATTGACGCGTGTCATCTCCTTTTCTCAAGTGTAGCACGTAACATTTTCACTTTTATGAATGACGTGAGCCCGCGGAAATGGTCCCTTGCGTGAAATTTAGTGTTCCATTGGACTGCTAGTGTATGAGCGCTTGTGTGAAAATTGCCGGAACCGGTCGCTTTGAGGCATCACGAGGTGGTGAAATTTTGCGGAGGAAAGTGTGTCCGCTCGTGCCGAGGCGGCAATGTAAATAGAGCGATTGAAGCGGCGCCCGCGGCTTCGATGAGTGATGGGTTCATTGAAGGTCCGCACATCTTTCTCAGCCACGGCAGCTGCTCAGTGGGCGTGATACGGGGCACTGAGCTTGCACCTGATAACCCACTCGCCCACTCGCCTTCTCGCTTTTCTGCGTCGCTTCCAGCATCTCAGCTATGTCGACGGTCCGACGGAACTTTCCCAGACTAACAATTCCCTATCACCGCTGCTGAATCTGGTTTCAAGCGGTCCTCCATCTTCAGCGTCCACGTCTCTCATTAGTCCTCTCCGGCGACGTCACCGAAGAAAAACATTTTCGTTCCAACACTTGCTTTGACGTTACGCAACGTTGGACGAGTCAATGAAGATATCAAAACAAAAATGGCGTTTAACACATAGCAAATTCGTCTGTCAGAGTGAGACGGATTCATTCATAGCTTCAGGGCCTCAAATTGTCAAGTTCAAAATTTCTTACAGGTTTCTAAAGGAAGAACTGATTACTGGTGGTGTATCGTTGTTTAATAACACTGTGACCTAACTTTAAAGTGGCGAAATGGATCAAAATGTAAGGCTAGCGAATCTCTCCCATTTTTGCCGATAATGACAGGGAAACAACATATCGACAGAAATGAACAATTTTCATTGGATAAGTAATCCTTGTGCTTCCAACCTGGTGAAACTAGGCTCAGGCCTTTATGAAGATCCATTCAATAGTTATTTTGGAAGCCCAAATAAACCGCACATTTTGGAGTCTCAATGAGGAAATAGATCTACAGCGCTAAAGGAAATAATACGGCTTTTCTTCACAAACGTCGAAGTGGAAGAAGAGGGGAAATACCGGCCAAGCACGCCGTTCCAACAAGAAAAGGTATAATATCGCAATAGAACAAATAGAAATGAAATTCCAGACCATAGAATCGAGGGTCAAGAAAATTATCAAGTCACGGGTTTATTTGTCAATAATAATAATAATGTATGAGCTGTCAGAAGAGTTCAATTTATAGGCCTTACTGCCAGTATATGAACTGTGTTAAAGCAGCTTTCAATCGAGGCTCATCAACAAAGGCTGGGTCTTGCAGCAGAGGTCCGTGGATCGTAACCCTTACTTATATACCAGAATACTGGTCTGAACACGAAATTATCGATTTATTGCTAAAAATTAACATACATTTATATTTAAATCCTGGTTCTTTATTGTGTTTTATTCGAAGTTTACTGATTAATCTGACTCTTGATAAATACAAACAACGAAGACTGATCCTTTTACAAGGGAAAAACTGATAAATGGTAACTCCATTTGCGAGCGATAGTCATCAAGAACGAAAATTGGGAATGCGTAAGCTGAAAAAACGCTGGACCCGAAGTAAAACGTAATGAAGCAGCAACTCTAGTAGCCGAAGACTGGGGAAAAGCAGATCTCAATTTGATTTTGGTCGTTAGAGCGTTTTACGAAAGAGTCCTGTAATAGAGCTGTGAAATCACGTGAAAGCAAACCTTTTGGGGATTTATTCACAACAAAAATAATACTCAAAGCAGCATAACAAATAAATACTGTTACTTCGGTGTACACAAATTTATATCACTATTATTCATATGAACTGGTGGACGTTCACGTACTTCCCAACACTATGAATCTAATTACAGGATCAGGATGGAAAACTCTAGAAGGGGAACCGGGATCGAACCCATGACTTCCCTTTGGTTCTTGGAGCTTGACCTCCGTGTTAAAAAGTTTTCAAATTATTCTTAATAAATTAAATTAACAGACAAAGAAATTTATAAACTTTGGAAGGTGATAAAGAACATGTTGATTGTTATCAGACTTTTTTTACTTTCATGCCTGGATTATTGATATAGGCCTACATCCCGAGATGTGCATTTTTCATTGTTGAATTTCATCTTTACGTGAGTAATAGTGAATTGACTCGCTAGAGAATTATTGGATTTTATGATCGTAAATATATATTTGTTTGCAATTTTAATTACAAGTATGATTGTAGAATGTGACAAAGTCTCGAAAGTAATACGAATTATCAATCTACTTGTAATTTTTTAGCTTTAATAATTAAAACGGGAGCTTTCGGACAATATCTTTACCAGTATAAAAATAACGCATTATAAAATTTGAAATGTACTTTAACAGTTCGATAAAAATTTAAATTTATAATTCTACAAACATTTAATTTGTAAAAATAATTAATAATTCTCCACGTAGAATTAAGTAATAAAATAGGTGGCTATGTAAATAGAAAATTAATGTTATCGAACATTATATATATATTATTGTGGAATTGTGTTATTATTTTAATTTATAATTTTTTCTTACTCATGAATATAGCAATATTGATCGAAAGACCCGACTTTAAAAATTATTAAATAGATTGTTTATTTAAATTGCGGCTGATAATAAGCCTTTGGGACTACTTAAAAATTACGCATCAGTCGTATTTAATTTACAATTCTTAAAGAAAAGAGACGAAAGATTTCAAATTAAATAAATAATAAAAGTTCTGGTTTTTCAATTACAAGGTTTTATTCCTGCGTAGTAGTATCAAAAAAGTTCGAACATTATTTAACAGATATGATTGTAATTTATTATAATTGTGCTTATTTATGATGGTATTTGAGGAGAAATAGACGGCGGGAAAGACTGAGAGTTACTGAAGCATTAATATCTAGGGTTCCTTATAAATAAAAATAGTCGGAAAATTCTAATCGTGAAAATGGGCAGTGTAAATAACTGAGTCACTCCTTACTGTTTAAAAATATGTAATAGCTTTTTGTAAAGAATTTCAAAATGCTAAGTTGAATGCCAAACAAATCTACTCCGAAAGAGGTGAGAATACGAGTTACGAGGAAAGCCATTAAAAGATATGTTGGTTTACAAATTTCGTTTACAATTAATTTGCATATAAGTTTGAATCCCACGCTTTCTCTTAGGCTGGCAAAAAAAAGAAAGGCACGTCGCTGCTCGGAGGCATTCGATGCGTGGGCTTCGCAGACTCTTCGTACTTGCGTTTCAGCGCTTCAGTACTTCAGTTCTTCACTCACAAAGAGAGCGTGACATGTTTATCCATAACAGGCGACACGTCACCGTTTACATCTCAAAGAATACACCTTTCAAACCTGCATCTAACTATTTATCGCTCGCTACCAATTAAAGTAATTATGATTTAAAATTTGCAATCTTTAACTACCTACGCAATCTAAAAAGAAATTTGAGTTTAGCATCGTTCAGAAATTTCTTAGCCGAAAAAAGCAATTATATTCCCACCTTCCTGTATTCGTTTTGAAGTTTTCATGCAAATTATGCTAAATAATTATGTTGAAAGTAAGAATAATTATATCCATGACCTTGTTTTTTTTTATAAATGATAATATTAACCCTTCCAATTCCTATTGGAGTCACAACTCTCTTGGCTTTTGAAGCTCATAGGACACAAAGAATGATTCCAATTGTTATCGTACGTTGTAGTTCCTTTCTTTGCCGTCAGGCTGCAGCAGTTGTTATTCGATGACATTCGATTGTTGTCACGCTTTGTTAATATGCACGTGGGGAGGCAACTTCCAACTCAGCTTTACATTACTTTAGATACGTTTTATATATATACAAATTTGTCAGTATCGGTTCTATTTCATATTAAATTAGACGATAACATTAATTACATTTATAGAATGTTTTGCCCAAAACTGGGATATTTACGGCCAAAATGTAGTGACTCCATTTATAATCATCAGGCCTGAGTCATGTGAGTATTTCTCTTGCGATGTTATGACACTGATATTTATCAGAATAGTTTCCTTTCTGGATATGTAGAATTCTGCATTACAATTCGGTTTTCAGAAACGGCATTTTGGGTTATTTCTCGCGATATCGCATTACATATTGCAGGTTGTGAATCACAATATAACTATTATGTGAAGCCCTTCTTAATCGAATGTCACGGTCGTTGAATTCTCCTGACTTTGTAGCAATTTCCACTTTACCTCAATAAACATAGGAATTGCTCCTTTCACTAGATTAGAAATATGTAACAGCGCGAAGGCAATATCCAGCCTATTAGAATTCATAAAGGAAGCTCAACTCTTCAAAGATATTTAATAAATTAAATATGTAAAAAACCTCAGCTATGTAAGTCGGGTCGCTAATGACACGGTCAATTGTTGATGCGACCATAAATAATTAATAAAAATAATAATTGTTGCAGTGAAGTGGAATAAATAATAAATTTGAATTATGCGGTGATCGTGAGCGAATAAAATTTTAAGTTTTCAAATAAGAAGGAGAAAAATTATTGACGACATTGGATTAGTAGTTTCTGAATAATAATATTATTTAGACTATTCTTTTATCAGTGTTGCCACCATGTTTAAAGACAGAATACCTTTATCAATTTATATGCATCGAGCTATTTGTGTCTTCAATAATTCAATTTCACTAATCTTTCTGAGCCGAGATTAAACTTAAGCCCTCTTGGTTCATATAATAATTAATGTTAGATCCATGTTGAATATCAGCTAGTAGATATTATTGCCGGATTTTCCATTGCCTAGATTGATTTCAGTTAAGGGGGGTTTAAGAATGAACAGAAGTTCAAAATAAATTTTTCTGATTCTTCCTTGGCTCTGCAGCGCATTTAGGGCCTTGGCCTACCGGGCAAATGATTTTTTATCGAGGGAAATATGTAGTCGAGTAGATGTTGTTCTCAAAGGTAATTTCTATCCTACATTGGGTTTAGAACGAATCTTGGTATTTTTCTGAGCAAAGGAGGAAAGGAACCGAGGACAGACAATAGATATTAAATATGGAGAAGATGAAAGAAAATTGTGAAGCAAATGGGTCTGACTGATATCTTTTCCCTGACGACGAAGTTTCATTGCAATAATGTCTGGTTTCACTTTATATATTTTCTTTGTGTTCACTTCTCCTGGAGGATTTATTACTTCATGTCTTGATATCTCTGCCCTTTAGATCCCCCAATTTCTTAGCGATCTCCTCTGTATTTCGAATATATTGCTTGTCCTTCGCTTTTAGCCTCTCTTTACTTGGTCTCTTCTTCACTTTTTACACAGCCAATAACACGTACTTCAATATTAAGTCACCATTGTTTAGCATTTCATTATTATGTAAATAAAGTGTCACTCTGACGAATGTTGTTCAATTTCTAATGGACTTTCTTAAACTAGTTTATCTAATTGCTATTTTAAGGTTAAGTCTAGAACTGTATTCCTGTGTTCGTGTTCAGATGTATTTATTGAACAGAACTTGCGTTTGGTTTCGAGGTCTTTTCATTTACATGTAAGCAAGTCGTGGTACATCAAACACAATGATGCATGACAAATGTAGCCAGCACCACAATCTGGGGCTCTTGATGTATGAGTTGTCTGCCTCATAATAACACAACGCCTTTTTCTGCAACTTGCGCATTTATTTCTCGAACAGGTAATACGTGCAATTAATTAACTTGAGTCCTAGCGTGCGTGATTGTATTTCATGTTGGCTAAAATTTATCACGAGAACAATGATATATACATGTGTAAACAGTTTGCTACAAACACACACAAAACGACAATACGTCTGCGCTTTCGGTCAATACGAACTCGATTAAAATCCTAGTGAAGGCTATTAAACGCGGAAATTAAGAACCGGACAGAAATGTGAAATCAAATATATTACACAGTTAGAAAGTGAAAAGATTTATCACGCTTAAAGCTGTAGAGAGACAGCAATTATCGAATAGACGTGTAGGTGTCCACATAATTTAAAAGTTTCAGTATTTCAAATTGATAAAATCCACCATGATGATATAAAAAACAAGTGTTAAGTTTATTAGAAGTGGCGTTATACATAGAATATAATTCATTTTAGTTGTCAGTCGAGTCGAGGCCACGAAATTAGTCGGTTGAGAGATTTTGCGGTGTCATCATCTAGGGATCGGGCAGGAGACTCAAGCTATGTCCGTTATCAATAGCAAAGTGATCTAATACTCGATGTAGGCAACGTTGACCTTGGCTCGCTTTACCAGGCGCTTATTTGGCAACGGAGTAAATTCTTCTCGCTCGCCTAATTTCCTGGCTGCGACCACAGAAATTATCTTCAGTAACTCGGCGCAGTCTTCCTCTATTACTTCAACCCTTCCCCTCGCCCTCTCATTATCGTCTTCTTTATTAATGTTGGAAGCTGCAGTGTTTATTTCTACAAGTCCCTACTTCGCACTTTTCCAAGAATTACTCCATTCATTTTTTATATTCTTCAGAATTACTTAAGACAATGAGAGAATAATTTAAACACACCACAGTGAACCATGCAGAATATTAACCAAAAGTTTCGTGCTTGACGTTGTTAATTACCGATTCAAATTACCTGCTGACATTTACCCTCCGGCAGTTGAAAATTAATTCTACATTGCAAAGGAAGGAGAAATTCTTCAATTCAAGTAGGAGAGTAAAGTTAATTTGTATGAAAGACAAGAATTTAAAAATGTCTACAATACTAGGGACTCGAATCACGGACCTCCCGTTTTCCTGGCGAGAACTCTACCACTGAGCTAATCCGAGTTGACGTCCAAGGGTCGATTCAACATCCCTCCATTCCTGTAAACCTAAGCCAGGCTCACGTACAATTTACCAGTCACATTTATCACAACCAAATTCCTAGGAATCACGAGAAGAATGAACAAAGGTGCATGGGATTCAGGTCTAAGGAAGTATAAATGCTTCAATTAAAGCTCAAGTAGGAGCGTATAATTGTTGGTGAGCCTGGCTTGGGTTTACAGTAATGGAGGGATGTTGAATCGGTCCTTGGACGTAGAGTTGGATTAACTCATTATTAGAGTCCCTGCCCGGAAAACGGGAGATCCGGGGTTCGAGTACCAGGTATGGAAGACATTTTTCCGTTTTTGTCATCATTCCAAATTCTACATTTGTATGAGTAAGCTTATGCTTCAATGGAAATTTTCTTACACATGAACGCTGTGTATGTACCACTACTTCATTAATAGTCATCAATAATAATTTAATTTGCACTATTTCAAATGAACGTATAAGCATCAGCATTAAATTCATAGTTCATACAAATAAAGGGACTGACCTGACATTTTTAAACTGACCTGTCGCGACAATGTAAAATTAATTTTCTCCTAAATTAATCAATATTAAACTCCGATACTCCTGGTTTTTTTTTTCAATTATTTTAGGTCGCATCACCAAGGAGTGTGTTATTAGCGTCCGATATTACAGAGGTCTGATTATTTCAAATATTAGCTGGGTGCCCGGCTATGCCCGGGATATTAATATTTAAATATAACAAACATTGTACTTGAGTTATTATATTTTTTGTTTTTCGCGAGCGTCGTCGTCGTCGCCGCCGCCGCACGCAGGCTACGAAGTAAAGTGGAAATCATGTTCTATGTCATTAGGGTTGGACGGATAGAAATAGTGTCGCAGGAAACACCATAAAAGTAACCGAACCCGAAAATATGTCTTCGACTGAAATCTCGGTCGATTTTAGATATTTTAAAGCTTTCCGCCCTCTCCACTATTCTGATTTCCGAGTCGCTAAGAACATGAGAGCAAAATTTCGATGAAATTGCTCCTCGCGCTTAGATGTGTGTGCGGAACATGCACACACCCACATAAGAAATTTGCGACCTTTTTACAAATAACCAATGAATTTCATTTGTAAGAATATGTTAGTTGATCCATCTGTTTGGTCTGTTTAGTCCAAAATAATTTGTAAATTTAATGAAGGTTTTATTTTAGTAACAATATATTTTAAGTACTAAACAATATACAAAAATATTTATAACTAGAGTGCGGGGCACTCACTGTCGTAAAAGAAAGGCGTTGGGCCGCTCACAGTCAATTTCATTTTGTTTAAGATAAGATGATTCTGTAGCCCATCTTCAGCTATTAATATGACGACGTTGCATATTACCTTCGTATTGTTGCAGAGGTCCAGTCTTGTCGAGGTGGTTGTTCAGTACAAAATTAAAAAAAGAGTGACTTAAACGTTCTTGGCCATCCAAATTATGCGCAATAATTGCTTATAATTTGATAATGATTTTCAATTCATACAACCATCAGAAACACCGAGACAGTTATTTGACCAGAGCGTACTTCCAGCAATGTCAGTATTTATGCGAGGATTTCAATGCCACAGATTGATTAAGAAAAAATGACAATCACTCTCGGCACAATTAGTGCAGGTTTTCTGGTGTATGTACGTATTCACATTGGAATTCTATAATTATTGAACATTCACATAAGTATTGGATTGAACTGATGTTATTTTAAATAGATTCCACGGTTAATTAGCTGGGTAATTAGACCTGCGTGGGTGGAGCAGAGCATTTCCTAAGCGATCGGAAGATTTGTTCATTTTTTTCCTAGATCGAGTTTGTTGTTTTTGTAAAGTGGAAATCCAAACAATAAGATGGTGTTATCTTAGAGCGTGCGGATGTAGAGGATGGTGGATGGTGGATGCTGGATTCTGGATGGTGGAGCCGCTCGTCGCCTGTAGGAGGATCTTTAGTAGGTATGATTGCTTTAGAATATAATTGGGCGCCGCCCGCCGCGGGCAATGACTCGTAAGTTTCTGTCTTCCTCTCTCGAATTACACAGCTTTCCAACTTCGTTCTTTCATTTACAAAGTAATTACTTTTTATCGTGGAGTGTATTCGGTAACCTGTGCATGGGTTCGATATCCTACACCCGACGAATCTTTGTTCGAGATTAAGGACAGTCAGGCTATGAACCTGAGAAACGCACTTCCACGTGGAGACTGACAATTGATAATTACATTATTTACTTTTTCATTTGGTGCCAAGAGGATGCAGTTGCTTAAACGTACACAATTATATAACTATGAAGACAATAAAAGCTATATCACCAATAATGAAAAAACAAATCGTAATCAAGAAGTATACTTCCGGAATTTCCAGAGAATTCGGCCTGTTATTTAATCCGCATACAAAGTAAGAAATCTTAGAAAAGTGTTTAAAAGCACCAAAATGACATTCTTTTTTTCTTCCAGATATTAAATTAGTGTTATTTTTAAAGTACTGTTGTCAATAAAAATTATACTTTTTAAGCTTCAGAATTTTAATTAAAACTTATCAGTCACAGAGAGGATAAGATCAGACAATACGCCGTCAATAGAAACCGTGAATAAAATAAGTAATAGCATTGATAGATTGAGTTCTTTGCCGTAGATGAGAAATCAAGGTGATGATTTAGAAGAGGATTAAACAATGGAATGGTAGTTCTCAGTTAAATTATTGCGAAACGACCTGATGAAATGATCCTACTCCCGTTCTACTACGGATTCCTTCGCCCCCTTGTCATACTTCATAAAACATCCCATGATGAGAGGGAAAAATCGCTTTCTTGTGATTTTGTTCGAACCACTTTAAGTAACCCCATGCCTACGTATTTGAGAGGGAAGCTCAACATATTGGTAGTAGATGTGGGGAAATACTGAAGATAAAGCACATACCGTATACCCGACACCCTGACTCGGATAATGCATCCCCAGGTGCTCACCAGATCAGAGAGGGGACACTCATCCACTCGGATACAGCCTTTAAATATCTATTCGCGTTACTGGCTCATTACAAGGTTTTAGAAACGATATAAATCGCTCATCTTAACTCGGAACTACAACTAGTCTATTAGCTACTCTTCTTAAGTATCACAGACTGCAAGGTTGTACGGATATCTCTAAAGACTTGACTTGTTAATGGCACTTTAAAACAAAACTAAAAATAAGACCGTAGGGGATCCTTATTTATAGTATTACCAAAATATCTGTACATTTTCAAACCTGGTTGGGAAAAATCACAAAAACAGACAAGTCATGAATTTTTGAAGAAAAAAACTATCGTGGAAAGTTGTGGATGTGATCCAAAAAATTAGTTCCGTCGAATTTTTATATTTTCGTGTTGACATAGGGACAGCTTAAATTTGCATTTGAATTTCAGTTCGTTTACTCTGATCAAATTGAGCATGACACTACCTGTGAGAAACATAAAGCGAATACAAAACATTCAACAGGATCTCTGGTGAAAGTTATAACTCCACCAAATATTATGACTCTCGTCTTCTCAGTAAGATTATCATATTAGCGAAACATTCTTGTATAATAAGTAAAGTTCTAGAGTTTGGGAAACGACTTGGTCGGTTTTGTGTCAGTCGTGACAGAGAATCTTCCTTTTAAGAGCTGTGGATCTGTAAATCCGCGTAAAGAAATGTGGGATTGTGTTGACTCTGGGCTGTGTTGACAAATGCCTGGCTCTGTGTAGACAGAAGCATTGTTTACTGAGGTGCCAGTAGCTTGTAGACGGTACTCAGACTGAGGTTTGTGGGCTTTCTCAACAAATGTTACCATTAGGTAAGACCAGGCGCAACTGGGAAGAAGTACGTCTTCAAATAACTCTTATTCATGTATAATTACACATCAAGAATAATTGCAAGAATCTTCCTCTGTGATCAGACAAAATAAAATTACATCAGCCTTTTTCTCTCTAAAAGTTTCGAAAAATTTGTAACAGGGCCAACGAAAGTAATCCCTTCATTGTTCTCTGCATTAAACTATTGATTTATTTCCCTATATACAGGGAACAATATTTTTTTTCTTTTAAAATTTCCATCCAAGTTCCACAGATACCGAAGTATGTTCGTATATAAAATGTACGTTATATTTATCTGGCAACAACGAATAATAAAAGAATAAAACGACCATATTTCTCAAACAAAAAGTTATATTAAATCAATAAAATACAAATTGGAGCCTCTTCAGGTGCAAATATAAAAAAATTAACTTAGAGTATAATTTTTCTTTTAAAATATCAGGACATCACTAAAATTGTGGATTTTTTTTTAAAAAAATGGTGCGGTTTACCCACTCATTGAAGCCGAAAATGGCTGAAGAGTTTCCTAGAAAAAATTATTGATACGCAGTGCCAATTTTCATTTGTTTATTTTTTCAAATTTTTCGTTGGAAAAGTGACTGATTTTTAATTCATTTAAGTAAGATAACTAGTAAATCGTGGTAAAAAAAACGTAGATATCTGGTAAAATAAGTTCTTCATATTTTATTTTAAAAATTCACAGTGAAAAAGATAATGACATAGTTGAAACCATTCAATCATGGATTTACTATTGAAGTATGACTGTTACTAAAAGAAGAAAAATGAAAACTTACTTACAAACATGTGTAACAATGTCGGATAGTTTGGAAGCTTTCCAAAAGCTTTGAAATATTAAATATTATTAATTAAAATAAAAGTAATATGATCTTGTTAAATTTGGTTCAAAGAAGTTTTTTGCCTTCAAAGTGAAAGAATTTAATTCCTAAGATTTGCTAATACTTTTAGACCCTACACCTATTTATCAAAATTGTAAAAACGTTCTGTCAGCTTAAACTTCCCATAATTTTATTTTCTATTTTACGTTTTTCAACTTTTCTTCCCCTATATGCCTTCCTTTTTAAAAAAATCATTATCATTTCTAATTGTCTCTTTCTGAAATTGGGATCTTTGTTTTTTAAAACTAATTCCAAATTTTCCTTTGATTTGCTTGCCTCATTTTTAAGTATACGACAAAAAATAGTGTTGAAAAATTATGTCAGATGCTGTTTCCTCTATTCATTTGAGCAGTTGTACGCTCTTTACATGTTGTACACGATTCTAGCAACATCCAAAATAGAATATTCCTTTCTAGTACATATCATTTAATTATAGCATTGTCGTGTTTAAAAATTAGTGAATATATTAATCATTCCATAAAAACTTCACAAAAAAGAACTGGCATAATGAAGAACTCTTTTAAAGACCTCAGAAAATGTCTGAATCTTTTCTGTTTTAAATCATAACAAGGTATGTCAAATTGAAAATGTTAGGTATATTAATATATATTTAACTTACCTTTTTCTTATTTCTTTACATTTTTTTATTGTATGATTATGGATTTCGCTTTTCCCATTTTAGTATTGATGTATTTAGCGTTTTTCATTTTTTCAATAGAAGTATATTTAGAATCGATAAACCAAAAACAACATAACGTTCAGCTAAGAGGAAAAAACATCATTTAATAGACATGAGGCTAAAAAGTTCTCCAACATTGAAAAGCGACTAAATGATCCTTCATTTCTAAGTTTCTGTTTGTGGATACAATGAGAACAGAGAGAGGGAGAGGACTTGAAAAGCATTCAGGCCGAGTTCAGTGACACGCTTATTGAAAGTTTTGAAGGACCTTGAAAGATGATAGACGCATACGATTTGGAGATACGCGGTGCTTGTCTGTTTTATGAAGAAGAGAGAAAGCTGAGACAAGGTAATTGGATGGAGGCATATGAAAGGAAAAAGGACCCGAAACCACAATTGCCACATGTGGAATGACTACGTGCGAGAGTAGCTTTGCCAATAGCTGCTATAGCTCATCTAGGCCAATGACTCTACTTCAAGTGCATAATTGGCTTCAGAATTCGAGAATTTCGAATTGCTGTAGTGCGACAAATAAAGTACAGGAGCATGAAATGTAGTCTTCAGCACACGAGTATAAGTCAATTTTCCTAATGCCGAATTCAATATTTATTAAATA
The DNA here is from genome assembly GCA_034510155.1 of Eucriotettix oculatus. Taxonomy (NCBI): domain Eukaryota; kingdom Metazoa; phylum Arthropoda; class Insecta; order Orthoptera; family Tetrigidae; genus Eucriotettix; species Eucriotettix oculatus. The sequence continues at coordinate 23,389,695 of CM067380.1, read as the reverse complement.
TAAAGGGCAATGTCGGCATAAGCTGTGCATGGAAACTGGAAACACTAAGTAACGTTACTCAAACGAAACTTTGATTATATAAATCAAATAATGTTTTTTAGCAATTTACCAAAAAACCTCAATAAAACAATTGTGAAATATGAAATAATTTCTTTTTAAGAAGTTTGAGTTCACCAGAATCATCCAGCGACTTGTGCTCCTGACGAGATGATTTCTGTGACGGCGTCTGCGGTCGTCTCCATAGTTGTTGTACCTGACGAGTTTGACCGTTTTTCTGCTTCACACTGACATCAACATGGTATTTGGCATACCATCCTCTCTCTCAGGTATTAACGAGGTTCTCTCGGCTCACAAACTTTTCTATATATTTCTCCTTTCCAAAATGTTGAGACAAAGAGTCACGCCTTCCAGTAATCACATTATTGCTGTTTTCATCACAAATCCAGTCTTGATAAGAAGCCCTGTTTCTGTCAGTTTTTGCTTGACATCCGTAATTTAGTGGCTACTTTCAACGGATACTTTGGAATCTTTTCCGACTTCCATAATCGGGCCAGTCCTTTCCAAAATTTATTTACAAAAAAAAACTTCTAGCTCAGCCACAGTTGATTAATAATATTTAAATCCAATTTCACCACTTTTTTTCCTTTTTTTAGTTTTCATCTTTATTAAGCAAAATAAAATTGTATTAATTATAATACGTAAAAGCACACATCAATAAGTTTGATGTTCTGTTAAAATCTAAAAAGTAATATTCATAGCGTTTATAACAACAGGAAAATCATTCAGTCAGTTCAAAGGCTGAAGAAGGTAAAAAAATGTACGTAAACGATTTTGTGCTGTTAAATAAATGAAATTCTGAAGTGTATATAAATGGTCGTTAATTATATTCTATTCAATTTATTCTTATACATTCTCTGTAAAAAAATCCATTTGTTTCACTCGCGTTTAAAAACTTTGTTTTGTAACGAAATTCACCTTGAAGATTTATTTAGTTAGCGAATGCAGCTTCCTTGTAAATTTTATGAATGTATATTTCTCAAGTTTCAATACGGGTTATATCTGATTTGAATTAGTCATCTGGTGATAAATGAAGTTCACCTTACGACGATGGCGGAGCTTGCTGTCGAAACGTGTTTCATACAAGAACAGAAAGCCGAGAACTTTGCATTCATTTTATTTGATCTCCACAGGAGGTTTCAACCTATTTAGGTAATAATCATTGAAAGAAGATTATAACCATTTTATCAATATACATTCTATTTTAAATAAAATCCTTCAATTACTAAACGTCAGCACTTTAACACTGGCATTCATAACTGTAATTAATACATATCGATATCAAAGGCTGTCCTTTGAGTAATATAGACTTTTACAATCATATATTTTAAACTTTCTGTAAATACTGCAACGTGTTTTACATAGGGCAAACAAACTGAGCATTAAATCTCGCCTGAAAGAGTATATTTCTAATTTAAAACTACTTTGAGACAAACGGTCCTCAGTTGAAATGACAACTCAGCCACATTGAAGGGAATAATGTAAAAATATCAGATTCTGAAACCAAATGATATGCGAGATTAATGTCTGCAACGTCACGCATCAAGTCCAATTGTACGTCAATCACAAATAATGTCAGGAACATCTATGAATGTATTCTCTCAAATGCCATCTTTCCTCACCTCTTGGTATTTCTTTGTTATATCGGTATTTCAGTTTATTTGTAGTGCAAGTTTCACAGATTGTAGAAGAAACCTAGTGACTTTGTCAATGTAAAAATCTACAAGTAACCATTTCTTGTAATTGACTTCTTGGCCATCATATATTGTCAATTTTCAATCGCAGTTACAAAAATGTATTTTGTAATAAGATAAATCGCTTTCAACGACGTCTCTGTAGATTTTGGTCCCTCATCAGATTATGTTTTTCGGTAACAGAATAATTTAGAAATTACTCCTTCACGAGACTCTTTAACGCAAGTTCCTTTACTTATTATACAATTTACTTGTTAAATATACCACTATCATTAATAATATATCACGTAAACGAAAACCATGTTAACATTTCAGGAGGTTGACTGAACAAAACAACATTTTTAATTACAAATTCATATAAAAATGAGAGATTTTGTCACAAGTTGTGTGCAGCTCAGACAGAAAATTTTTCAAATCACAAATTGATTAAACATTTGCTTCTGGAAATTTATTTAATAGAAAAACAACAGTTTTCTTTAATCTTATATGTTGTAACAATAAAATGTAAACAAATAATATTTCTTTGTATTACATAATTTTTAAATAAAAATTGATTTAAAATATAAGAAATATTTATATGGTGTCGTGAGTATAGTCTTATATTGGTGATAAAATTGACCACAAGCAAAGGAAATAATTCGTGATAAATGAAAGACGCTCGAAAATAAAACAAGATAGTAATTAATTGCGATCATTGGCCTCGAGTTTTCAGGTGATCGTTTTTCACATAGCTGGCTAAATAAACGAAAGGCATGTAAAGGCAGACTACATGCATCTATTTGCAATTGAAATGATTTCCGCGCCCAGCCAATATCAAATAGCGCAATACATCGCGGTGTTTTATTTTCGAGGCCCGCTCGAGTACAATGCAGTAATGAAGCGAATGGTATTGCTCGGAGAGATAAGAACTAGCGCCTTCATTCGTGCATCACGTGGCGATAATGAAAACATGTATTTCCACTAATCACTTTCCAATATCTCACACACTATAAAAACAGTCATGCTTAGCAACACATAATATTTCAATCAGCTCGGATCCTAAACAATTATAAGAGCTCGTAAATTTTGTCCCGCCAGTTAATTGCTTTCGGCGCTTGGCTTATTAAATTTTGGAAATTGTGCGTGCCTTTCAGATTGGTTTCGAGGTGCAAAATAAATGTTAATAGTCAATAAACGGCTTTTGGTGCGATCTATTTGAAAATCCCCTCTGCCTAAGATTGTAAAGTTTTATGTATGCACTTAGTTCTGGTTCATATTCATTTTCAACGAGCCATAAAATCGTTACCGGCGCTAATAGTCGTTTCAATCTCAACCTCAAGAACAGTGACAAATTGCAGCAGAGTCCTGGTCATGTGTGTACTTTTCAAACAATATTAGCTGAGAAATCAGATCCTTGAGTATTAAAGATCATTACATCTTAAGTTGTGACACAAGAAATATGTGGTCAAAGTTTCACAAGAACAAAAAATATGGAAATTTAATTTAAAAAAATTATCATACTACAAACTATGTATAGAGTTTTTCAATGAGAGCGGGTCGATGTTGAATTGGAATAAAACAAGATATATGTGAGATATTAACTAATTTTAAAGGGCGGACGCAGGTCTTTCAAATAAAAAATATTTTCGTTAATACCTCACACACAACTTGTTTTATTCTATTTCAACATCGACCCGATTTATTGAAGAACCCTATATTTAAAAATTAGTAACTGAAATAGTATGACGTCCCTTGCTCAAGTCTGAAGTAAAATATGCTAAACAGCATAAAACATAAAATACACGGCTTAAATTTAAATATACACAAATAAAGAGTGCATGGATTCGTAGGGGGGTGAAGCGCAAAGAGTGTTACGGACACATAATTCTATAACAATTCACCACACCGGGATAATTTCATATGACAGCCTTCCTCCACATGTTAATAATAATAATTACAAAAGTTTCATTAATCAGTACAAAAAATATTTTATTAAATGGCGCGTTTTACTCTGTACAGTAGTTTCTTCATCGTTACGCTATATGATGCAATTAATGTTCCTGCAAAAGTGTTGAATGTTGTAATATTACGTTTTACAGAACTTTAAAATTTTGTGTAGTTTTTTCTGCTCTTTTGTTTGTTTCATGTATTGCCTGGAGTTACTACTAAAGGCCAGATTCCTCGTCGTGCAGCTCCAAGGAGTTAATTCTCCGTTGCACATGCGTGTGGTGTTTTTCAATGATTTTGGACTATATCCTGTTTATTTTATTTATTATAGAATATTGACAATTAATTATGTCCTTTATTTTGCTATCGTAACTACTTGTTATTTGCAATATATGACGTATCCTATTTCCTCAACAGAGGACGAATGGAAACAACAATAAATGCCCGAAAACCATGTTTGCCAGTCTTTCTGTTTCAAAATTTCATTAAGTGTCATAAGCATCTGCACTGGCTACTGGTGAACGTTATGGATTATAGAAGCCATAAACCCCTTCACCTGTCTCAAATTATAAAGGAAGACTCTAAACAATTTTCCTTCGTCTTTCTGACCCCTTTCATTTCGATTCTGTCTGTATTTTCCTATCAAAAATACGCTCGTGCAGGTCACGAGAGAGAGAAAGAGAGGAGAGAGAGGTGGAGGGAGGGAGAGGGAGGCGCAGAGAGAAGAGTAAGATAATTACACCCCAAGCAAAGATCGAATTATTCCAGGCAATAATTCAGAGAAGGTTTACAACTTTCCCTAAGGTCTAATATTAATTTAGTATACTATGCCGTATCGTGTTATCAAAATTAATAAATCTGGTTCCCAGGCAGAGGATATTAAAACACGCACACACGATATATACAAGAAATTGTTTACGAAAGCAATTCTTTTCTCATTTCCTTCAGAAAAATTAAGGCCTGGAGTTGTGCGTGTTCCTTGTAAAAATGTGCAAATTGTGAAATCAAGATCCAAATGAATGGATGATATAAAAAGTACACATTAAAAAGCACATATAAGCCATTTGAAGGAATTGGCGTGGCTTTATTTTACGCGTCGACGGCCTGTAAAGGACCCACTAAGCCTGTATAATATGGTGTAAACTAAAATGTTATTAAACGCCTTTGGCAGGTTTTTAATTTCGCTCTTTCTCTCACTCGACGCCCGGAGAGATTCCAAACCACGAGGATGAATTTTTTAGAGCCGCAGTTAGCCGTGGTCCTATTTCCGGAGCAAAAGGTTGGACAGTATCGATTGTAACAAAGACGCAAGTAACCATATGGTAAGGTCACATTTTTCATCTGTTACTTATACTATTAAAGCGCTCTCTGAAAAGAGCTTGTTCCAAAGTTTTAAAGCAATGAACGAGCAAAACTATGGACGTGTATTGTGTGGTGTGTGGTGGTCACAAAAACGCTCTGTTTCTCCCTCCCAGCCACCAGCCAGCATCCAGCAGCCTCCAGCCTCCAGCCTCCAGCCTCCCTGCCCCTCTGTCTGTACCACTCCTTCCGTGGCAGCACTTGAGCCCGAGAACAGTCTCGTAATCTTAGACCCACTAGCGCACTCTCTGCTAGTCACATCTCCACGAATCTGGTGCAAACGCGTGCATGCGTGGGTGGCTGCGCTCGCCGCCAACAGAAATTCCCAATTAATGCCCCAGAAAATCTCTAAATGACGCGGCGAGTACTCAACCCGCGAACGAAAAACATGTAATTATGCTAAACTTACATTATGCATCACGCTTTAATACCTTCGGGCTGTAAATTGTTGAGCCTAACGATCTTCTCGGTGGTAGACAATTACCAAACGTTTCTCCATTTTTGTGTGTGGCAAAACTTACGCCCCGAACAGAATTCCGATATTAGCATATTTAAAGTCCCATTAATATTGTTGTATGTGCATTTTTTACCGGGACGGGAGATATTATTTAGGCCTCTAAAGACAGCCGTGCCCCTCACGTGATAAATAAGTATTAAAACAGTAATTCTGCTTCGAAACAAATGGCACTCATTCTCCCGCCAGGAGCAACAGGTATGCGGATTAAAACGTGGACAGTTCGGAGGGCGGGAAAAAATATGTCTGGAATAATTTGAAACGTGTTGCTCCGAGAGGCAACAAAAGCACGCGAGAGCAACACAGAATACGTGATGCGAGAAGCCAGCAACTAACAATTCTCCCATGGAGCTTTCAACGCTCACATTCTCATAATTATTTGTCTAAAGTGAACCTCAAATTAAACGTTAAAGATATTACAACTTTGATTACATTTATTCGACAGGCTGCAGATGGTGCTCATTGACGTATTGAGGCTCAATGTTGAGTAATGAAGGCAGATATCAAATCACTTCCTGGCAGTCTTTGAACTGTTATGAGGTATTTTCGACGAAAGGGATTATAAAAGATGCGGTCAATGATAAATTTATGTGTTATTACGAACTTAAAAAATTGTTCTGCATTTATAATCGTCTCCAGTTTGGTTTTTATCCTCGCCGCGATGATTCTCTTTATTGATCTCGGTCTAAATATTTTTGAAGTCGTATTACGATTCTAGACTGGGACTCCGTCAAACATTGGCAAGTTTACTTACTCAATTCCGTGTAACAAACCCGAATTTGTGACGTATCAGATGGATAAAAATTGTTGGGCAGCGATAGTAAAATACTGTACTTATTTCCAAGAACCGCAGTTCAAAAATTCCTCTGAAGGAAAATTCCTTAAGAAAAATAACGTTAAATTATTAACTACTTAATTTTTTCCAAACGTGATTCAAGTATATGCATAACCTCAAAAAAATTTCATCTTACATTTAAAGTTACTGTGACCCTGCCTATAGGGTGCTGTCAAAATACATAAACTGTAAAGATGACCCAAAAGTGAGTCTCTATTTTTTTTATGAAATAGCCAGTTTCTCAATTAACTCGTGCACCTTCGTTTTCATATTTAAATGTGATAAAATGAAGTAAATTTAATTTTTTTATGTACATGAAGTTCTTAGCTCACACTTTTCTTTTTATTGCGGTCTCCGAATTTTGATTAAAGAGAGGAACAGAACCTTGTCGTCTTTCATGAACTGAGAGAGAAATTTAGAAGAATATTTAATGTACTCGAAAATAAATGCAAGGTAATTCGTTTTTATTTTCTTTGGGTATCAGGCTACATGGGGGTGATCCTGAAACAGGCAGCTTCCTTTTAATTAAATAGGAAGGGAATTAAAAAGGGGGGATGTGGAAGGAAGAGAAACGTAGCAAAGGCTTGACTACGGCCCCCGGGCAATGTTTTAAGAATTCTACCCGGTGTTTCACCTACAAAAGATGCAGGGAAAACCCTAGAAAACCTGCATCAGGCAGTCGGGCTATTTTGTACCATTCTCACGCCCTTCCGAATGACGGAAGACGAGATTTCAGTGGGGTAGCAGCATTCCCTTCTCAGTGTCTCCACCAGTGTTAGGGGGCATTTGGCCGACTGGTCCAAAGGGATTAGTGGACAACTCTTACCGTATGGCTAAGGTGCCTCGGCAAGCGAGAACCTTGAAAAAAAACCAGAGAGAATCCCAGGCAATCCCAAAGGTAAGCCCCGCAGTCTTGAAGTTGTGAAGAAATTGAAGAGATCTGGATCCACAAGTGACACTGGAGAAGTAAAGGGTAACCCAAATAACACAAAAATAATTCAACAATTGGTAAAATAAAATCGCGATCCTTGCTTTCAACATTGACCTTCATGAAGATTATCCGATTGATCAGCATATTTAAAACCTAGTTCATTTTTATAATAAAATGACCGATTTCCCATAAATAGGTACAAATATTTGGGAATGCTAATACACCATTAGTTTTGAAATCTATTGGCCTTGAAATCTAATTTTCCAGTCAGATTTTTAGTGATGCATTCCTTTACAGCTTTCAATGTGTTCTAAACAGTTTTGTTAATATGAAATATATTACTTGTCACGTCTCTTGAACTTAACCTACTTTTAAGTGTATAGTTAATTAAAATATTTACAATAAATAATTCACTATAATCACTTAAATAATACGTTGTGATTGCATTTATCAATAATTACGGTGAATTTATAACACAAAAAAATATTTTCCAATTCTTACGTAGAATATTCCGTGTTATCATTAATTTAATTTTTAACTGTAACAGTTTGATACTAATTTAGGATGCTTCGGATCGCTACACCCCTCCTCTTTTCTATCGACATAACTTAATTACGCGTGTTGACATAATTATAACTAGTTCCTTGTCAAATAATTTAGTAATCTTGGACACAAATGTCAGTACTTCCCAATTGAAAACAAAAGTCTAAGAGTGGAATCAGCCCCAAAATAGTAATAAAGAACTGTTAAACTAGGTATTTAGTAATAAAAATTCGAAATAAATAGAGAAAACCAAAACAGATAAATTTTCGTTCCTATATAAAACGATAAATACCTGAGGTATACGATTATTCACGTCGAGTCCTTTTAAAGAAAATATAATAAAAATTATTTCATAAGATCTTTAATTTAGAAATTCTCTTGCGAGCTTTCGGCAATATTGCCATAATTATTTGCACAAAAATAATTATATTCATCGTGCAAAAAAGGACTGTTATTACGAAATATGAATGAAGTAATAAATAAGTTTCGAAGCATAATTCGCGTCGGAAGCTTTCAACTATTTTTTATATTCTTCCTTATTCCTTCTCTGCTTATAATTAAGATATCACGATAAAAATGTAAAATTTTTGTCAACAACGCCGTAGGTCACAAAACATTACTCTGTTCACATTCCGTCACAACCGATTATATGAATTATATATCAATTTTTAGCACAGTTAAAATCAAGTAAAATATTGTACATACCAATATTCGACAACAGTAATTCCCAGTATTAACGAACTATGTAGTTGTATAAGTATTTGCAATATTCGCATTTCTTGCAGGAAAGTATTTATAAATAAAATTGGTACTATGGCTAAATTACAGATTAATTTTGACTACATTATTATGTTTATGGATTTTCATCAGTCGCCAGTTTCAATAAGAAAACTAACAATTTCCTTAAATATAGGATTTTTCAATAATGTTTAATTTTACTAATAAAATCTGCAGTTTTCAGCAATTTTGCCATAATCATCCGTGCGGAGAAAGTTAAATAATTTTTAGAGCACATTTCCAACCCAACTAAACCAACATATAAAAATATTTTAGAATACTAATCCACAATTGCCAAATTTACTTGTGTAAATCTTTGAGGGGTCCAATTTATTTTTTGCTGTCCTTAGAATTCACCAAAATTTTAGTACAGCGGATTTCAAGGTATAGAATAGTAAAATATCAATAAATGATGGATTAGAGATATAAAATTTAAAATTCTTGAAGTCTAAATTTTGCTTGGTAATTAAATGAATAGGGTGTGTGTCACTGCTTTTATCAGTGGATGGAAATTCAAGTTTCTGCCACCGGGTTCTTTACCCATTTCCAAAATAATATATAAACTTTACTGCCTGGCAAGTCAGTGTACACAAATACTGATGAAATTTGATGGCATAAGTGAATTTATAAATAATAATGTAAGTATATTTCTTCAGTCCTGGGATCGAATCTTGGCTTAGCAATTGATGTTGTACGTGTGTTTCACACTCAGAAACTATTATAGTTAACAAGATTCCGAGTTACCCTACCGTAGTCGCCAAGTAAAGATAATTTCCCGTCATGTAAAGGATTTAGAGGAGGATCGTAAGTGTTTCTATTGCTAATGGCGGAATCTTCGTCCAGTTGCACATGAAAGGACGTTTTGTTGCTGAATATTTGAGGCTAAGCAGTCGTCCGGGAGAACATCACACTCTTAGGTCTTTCTATTCCTATAGGAAGTGACGTGTGCGTTTACCTCCTTCCCCCCCCCCTTCTCCCCCCACTCCACCCCCGCCTCGCATACAAATATAACTCGATTGTATCTACAGTTTGCCTCTTTGTAGCGCTCGCGAGCGAAGAATTGCTTATTGCCTGTTCTGGAAAATCGCACCTTCTTCGTCACAGCAACTCGTAACGTCTGTTCGGATCGCGGTGTTTCGCTTTTTTTTATTATTATTATTACCAGAGTTGCTTTGCTCTCCGGTGCTATTGACTGTCAGCGAGAGATAAATTGTTTTTCGGAATCTTGCAATATAAATGAAGGCAGTGGTTAATTACATTCTACGGAGAATTTGTTTCACTTATTGACAAGCACAGGAAATTATTGTCAGAAACCGGTTCAAGGCCCTTTTTTTACCTCTCTGAAATAACTCGGCCCAGATGAACATCTCCTAGCGTTCGTTGCTCAAACTTCGTCCCCCTCAAAAAAAAAATTGTGTTGAATTAATCATTCCAGTAGCAGCGTTACTTTCGTATTTTAACCAAATTTAAACTTGCTATAATTTGTAGTTCGAAAATGTAAAATTTATACGTCTAATAACCTGTTTGATTCATAAAGGTTAAACTCCACATTTACAATGCGCGTCACTTAAATTATTGCGCGCATCAGGATTAACGGCAAAGCCGAACCAGTGCCAATCCTGGATCTGGCACGTCGTTATTCTCTTTCATATCTGAACATCAATGACAATTTCTCACATATAATCATTTTGAAAGAGGTGTGAGTCAAAAGCCGCAGTACTCCCTGTTATTTCAAAAACTCGGCAGGAATTGGGAAACCTGAATATTTCTGTTAGGTATGGACGAGGTGGTCCAGGTTTTACGGTATGTACCGAACATGGGCGCCATCTTGAAACTAAGTCAATTTTTAAATGGAAACGGGGTCGTGTGATATATCAAATTACATCAGTATTTTCTGACAAGTTCTTTCGTGTAAACAGATTTGATGTAGCAGGTATTGCTTAGAAGCTACAACACATTTTGTTTGGAAATTTTTTGGTGTAGGATTAGTTTTTGATTTCGGTCTCATGTAAATTAGTCCAAAATGCTGTCATAAAATAACTCATGTGTGAAATATTTTTCAAATATCCTTTCAATTTCATAATTAATAAGATTTTCTATTATCCTTGTTCAACGCGTTGCTCCTCTCGGTCAACACATATTGTCAATCCAGTAGTCATGCACTTGCAGGAAGATTTCCATAGAAATTTTGTCACACGCTCCTTCCATGCGTTGCTGGGTTTCAAAATTTCTCTGCTTAAAATGGTCCCACAGATAAAAGTCAAGTGGTGTGAGATCAGGCGATCTGGATGATCATAACACAGAACCACGTCGGCCAATCCAACGACGAGGAAATTGACCATCTTACCACTGACGAACGTCATATGAAAGTAAGAAGGAAAGCTACCTTCTTCATTCAGAACTACGGTAATCAGCACTTCTTGCACCATTTCCAGGTAAACGATGGACCACATCACCCGTACCTAACTGGAATATTCAAGTTTCCCAATTCCCACAAAGTTTTTGAAATAACAGGGTGTACTGCAACTCTTTACTCACCCTGTAATTGGAAATAAGGAGTTGTAAGAAGCAACGTATTATACAAAAACAATTACCTGGATGCTACTTTCTCAAATACACCGTACATTTTATGAATTTAGCCTATGTGATTAAATATAACTTTCATTTTTGTGGCTCAGCTCAATATCACATGAATTCTTATTCTCAGCACGTAAGTGAAATAGAATTTCCTAATGTCCGTCGTTAAAAAAAATCTCAGAAAAAACACAACGCTGACGCAATTTTCTTATGCTATAGGTTACAGAAACGCAGAAAACTTTTCGCAATTAATCACATCTCCGCAATTAATAATCTCCTCTCGAGTTTAATTGCCTTTACTGGATTGTAATTTATTAATTGCTGCAATTCAAAGTACATGTCATTTACATTTTTTTCAGCTCGTCAAAGATAGTAGATACTGCTTCTAAGTACAAAAAATACACTATTTCTAAGCGAACAACAAATTTTCCGACTCAATATATACATATAGTAAAGGAAAGAGAGACAGAAAGCTGGTGGCTCACCTGAAGTTCACAGATGGCAGGCACCCTGTAGGGTTTCAGATTATTGAATTTTCGGAGGCACCGTCCCCTTCATCAGAAGATTAGGAATACATTTCGAGTGACGGCCAGCCGTGGACCATCAGTGAACTTCAGGTGAGCCACCAGCTCTCTGTCTCTCATTCCTGCCCTAATTAATTCTTTTGATTAGCCTGACAATATCATTTTCTGACGCATATATGTGTGCTTAGGTTAACGCTTGAATATAAACGACCCGTTACACCTCCAACGAAACATTAATTAATTTCGTGAGTTTGCCAAAGTTTCGAATCAACAGACCTGTAAATAAAATCATCGAAACTGTTGACTGACCAAGAGCCCGTAACGCTCGTCTCCCGTAACACACGAGGACAGTGAGAACGTTGCCACTTGAAACATTGAATCGCCTCGAAGCCAACCGAGTTTTTAACCTACAAATGGTCTTCGTCACTCAAGACGCGTGTGAGATGTGTTAAATTTCATCCCGCGTTCCTCGGACTCTAGACAGAGGGCGTAACTATCTCGCCAAGTCTTTACAAAAACAAATGCACGTACTCAGGATATACACGTCCACATCTGCTTATTCGGAATTGAAACTTGTTTATTCACCTAGAGTGAGGTTCAATTTTATTCGACGTGCGTGCAAAGTCAGACAACTGATGCCGTGACTTTAAATAATACACTGCACATTGGCAACTACAAAACATTGAAATTCCAATATTGTAACCAATTTGTTACTAAATCGTCGCATTGTTACACTGCGAAATTAAATTCTTCACATATATAATGCATTAAAAATAATAATGCTGAAATGCCTAATTCTTACATTAAATTTGTAATACAAACAATATTATATCCAGATAAGTTTGTATATAGAGAACGTGGTTTGAAAGGAACTAGAACGGAAAACAGCATTTATGACTTGGAACTTTAAAATGAGCCAGATTCTGATAGATGATATATATATATATATATACTAAAAACTTGAGTAGTTTTATTTTTTTTAGAATCAGTGAAGTGATAACAGTGAAGTGCAGTGAAGTGATTTATGTGTGGCTCCTTTGTTTTCTTTTTCAGATAAAAAACTATACTTCAAAATTATTCCTTAGTGTAAACTTTTCGTGATTGTATTTGTGTCTTATTTGTATTTTCTTTGTATATAGCTGCACAGGGCAAATGCCCAATAGCAGCTTAGTAGTAATAATAAAATAGACTCGAAGGATTCAAAAGTCACAGGATACCCTGTTATTTAAAAAACTCTGCAGGAGTTGCGAAACCTGAATATTCCAGTTAGGTACGGAAATACTGCAAGAAGTGATGTTTCCCTTAGTTCTGAGTGAACAAACCAACCTGTAATTCTATACAAAAAGCGTTGTAACTTTTGAACCATAACTTCTACTACAAACCTGTTTACAGGAATGACCTTGTCAGAAAATTCTGGTGTTGTATGGTATATCATTCGACCCCCTTTCCATTTAAAAAAAAATTGTACTACATTGCATAAATAAACTGAAATATGAAATATTCATAGAAAACTTTTCAAGGAAAATTGTTCTGCTTGCACCTTCAAGATAGGACCGGAAATAGGAAATGCGAGGAATTTGAAAACGCGATTAATGCGCTGTCTAAATTGCTCAAAAGACACCTAATAATTTTCTTTGATTTCAAAGTTTGAAAAATTGAGTAACGTTGAAACTTTTGGAGAAAATAATCCCAATTTTTAATGCCACGGCCATTCAACTTTTTCACTGATCTGCCCATTCAATTACAACTGAATAATATTTTTCAGTCTCAGACTAATAAAGGGCAGGGCGATGTGTGACTACGAAAAATTTTCATTCATAAAATGTTTTCTAGGTGTGCAATTCGACAACTAGAAAGCTACAGTATGAAATTTCCCGCTACATATCAGTCACGGTTAACAAGTAGTGACAGGTCTGATGTATTGTTCATGCATCCGTCTGGCCGTAGCCCATCCGAGGACGTCTCCGAAGCTCCAGAGATTTACTCGTTATAACCGGTTCGACTAATACACAATAACATTTCTTTCAATTGAGAAAGTAAAAATTGCTCGTTGTAACAGGTTTCTCCCTGTCAAGAAACTGGTTATGTGTCAGGCGAAGAACATGAACAACAGGTGAACGAACGTAAATATTGCTATCCTTAAAAATAACTTCAATGCAGGGAATACGTTCCTATTGTATTTAAAAAATTGTGATAATTCATAAATATTCGTATTCACCACCGTATTTTGTTTCACACAAGCAGTCGTGCACGACGTCTGAAGAAATTTCAAACTAGTGTTTTCTGTTAAAAAAAATAGTTTTAGTACCGGAATTATTATTCGCGGAACTCTAACGTCACAAAGAAATTGAAATTTTTAAAAACATTCCTTCTGAAAAATTTATATAGACTTCTGATTTACTGAGCAGCATAATGTGTTGCATAACTCAATTACTCTTGGGGGTTGTTTCTGTTAGCGACGTAGCGGAATTTTAAATCCGTTTGATATTAATTATGGAATTCAATGCGTGTGGCGGAATATACGATATGCTTTTATATGCTGTGACACGAGTTCAAGGTCACTCGTTTCTCTGTACTCACGGGCTCATTTCTGTTTTCTCCTGCCACCGTTTGCGAAATAAAACATTTTAACGTATTTAATGGAAGAATATATTGCATGGAGTTAAACTTAAAAACGTGAAAGGTGACGATGCCTGCATGGGTTACCTGAAATTGAAGCTGGGCGCCGCCATCGAGGATGCCGTGTGATTCGAATTTTCGAAGGCAACAGCCTCCTCCTTCAGCAGAAAAGAATAGACACATGCCAGATCCAGCCATCTTCTCCTATCTGAAACATATTTTCTACTTTAAGCAAAGTACTAAACTTTCAATATTAATCACCTTAATACGATTCTTATGTTCTTTAAACAGATGTTAACGAGTGGACATATTGCAAACAAACTGGTACACATGTTTCAAAATCATTGAAATAACGAGAATTTTTGACTCGGTTAAGGTACCTGTTAATTTGATGCGAACCCCTTATCAGCATAATTCGGGGTGTGCCCATCGACGGGTTAATGGTCCAAAAAATTGACGCTTTCGATTCCAGTTAAATCACGAGATTACTGTCTAATTCATTTCCGGGATAATATAAATAAACACACGGGAAACGCCAGGCAGCCAGCTACTTGTAAATAATTTTTTTGGAGGACTGGGCTGATTTTTTATGGATAGAGAAAGAATATTCTGTTTACGTGACGGTAACGGTAGCGCTGTTGAGTGACCTACTTTGGTATTGAACAGTGAAAGCACATGGTCTTATTGCATCCATCGGCGTGGACAACAGAAACCTGAGTACCAGCATGTTGCCAATTTAATTTGATTTGTGTGCTCCGGAGGTGTCAAAAATTTTAATATGTAATTAACTTTTTAGCGCCAAGTCAACTTTATATATTCAGAGGGGAAGTTTGAAATAGAGGAAGGAGGAGGGTGAAACGAGTTAGGACTAGTTTTTTTATTAATTGTACAAGTTTTAAAATAGAATTTAATTAATTCTGGATAAAATTGGGCAGATCGGTCGATACTTTTTAAATATAATTTGATTAAGGTTAATTATTTGGCGGGTGCCGTGTTGTTGGAGGCCGGCAAGAATTTATGTACGGTTGCAAGGACGGCGGTGTGGGGTGTCAGGGTGGGAGGGGAAGAGGGAGGGTGGGGGGGCGGGGGAGGGAGGGGGAGGGGGAGGGGAGGGGGAAGAGATGCTTATCTCGGTAGCCGTACTTTTAAGACTTATAATGCCACACAATGACGAAGCCGGAGAGAGAAGGAGGCAAGTTAATGGTTTATGCAAATTAATATGGCCTTAAAAATTAATCTACTGCTGTAGTGAAGTGTTTCGTATCTCGTACTTTGTTAAGGAGAGAGCGCCCGGTCGCCCCAGAATCTCGCTCGCTTCTAATAACTAGCCGTGTTCTTTCCGCAACATTAAGCACATGAATAACTAATAAGCGGAGAGCTGGAATTCGCGGCGAGACTAACCTGGTTTGTGGATTTTGCCGTCTCGTCTCCACTAGGCCAGGCCGTCTTAGCGCCGCGCAGCGCCGCGCCGGTGTGAATGGAAGACAATACTGCGACAGTAAGAGTTATAGGCCGCAGGAGTTTCCGGTTTGGTGCCTATGATCAGCTGGTCGTTATGTTGTCAGACCGGCTCCGTTCCTAACCTTTATCTCTAGGTCAAGTTGAAGGCCGAGTCTGAACGCAATACTACGCCTACGAGTCATACCGTTATCACACGGGCTGCTTCTGCTCCTTCTGCATTCCTCCCTCCCGAAAACACGCCTCCGCCACACACATAACAAACTCCTTCGGGTTAACTAATAATTTCATTTTCCTCAACTTCTTGAAGAGACCATTCATTCTATTCGCAGAATGCAGAACAGCACGGCCTGCTAATAAAATTGGTCTCGTTGCCACTGACAAAGCTCCACGAGGTCAAAGTTCTCTTTCCTAGATCTAGTGATAGCTAAATTCACTATTGATATCGGGAATGGCTTCAGACGCCTGTCGGTGGTACAAATGAAGCCAGCGCAAAAACTCTCATCCGTCTAATTACATAGCCGCGACTCCATCAACTTTGATTGGATCAATATGAATATACAGGCACAGTCAACATCCAGAAGGTGCTCGTATAATAACAGATACGCCCTCTGCAGCCACCAATAAAAAATTAACAAATGTACACAAAACAAATATAAAACGTGAAAAGGAAGTCTGTTCCGAACACATCAGGTAAGAAATCTACACATCATAATAGTTTGGAATTGAATCATGTTTTACCACAGTTTTTATGACTTGACCGTTCTGACTGTTACCATAGAAACCATACCGATTTCAAGTTAGTTTCTTTATCGAACTACTATTTCTGTAAACTACATAAGGTATTCAATTCAACACTAACCCCTTGGTCAACACGTGATTTAACCTAAATGTAACGCGTCACTTATTTGAACATTTACCTTGTCACGCACGCCTACATATCTCGACGGAATGTTTACTTCATCATAACCGGCGTGATGACTCGCAGTACTTAAATTGAGTCAAGAAAACTCCTGGTGTGTTAAATAAGTACGCAACCTTAAAAAAAAAGAGTCTAAAGCAACCCGGAATGAAAGGATCTCCGGTACTTTAATAGTGTTAAAAATTCTCCCGGTACTCTAAGCACCTTAAAACCACGGTGAAAATACCTTCCGTACCTTGAGAAAATCAAAAGTTCTCCCTTAATTTAGTTCCTTCAATCTTGCCATGAAAATAAACAAATCCAGCAATCAAAAGGACGCCTCAAAAAAATATTCAATGTAGTGTCGTGAAAATTTACTTGAAACGCGTTGCGTAGCGCGGAGTTTAAAATACTCTTTTCAAGATAAAAGTTTGAATTATGGTTGATTGCATTTAACCTTCACCCCCAAATATATAAATAAATTGGAAGAAGATTGACCATGAGTAATGTCACTAATTTTTTTAATTACTTCAATACGCTGTATACATTGTCAACAAAATTATTTTTTCATATTTAATTATTACTATGAAATATAAAAATTTCTAAATTCCCTCATAGCCTAAAATTCTCAAGAGTTATCATTTAAATAATTCCTCGAGTACTCACAAATGAAAAAAAATTTTAATTACAATGAATAAAAAATTTTGGATTTCTATCAAACATTGATATTTCATAAAATTTGTGTGATGGAATATAATTGGTCAAAACTCGCGTTTCCGTCGTCCCGTTAAATATGTGACTTTGATCGGAAAATTTTTTGTTTTTATTATCTTCATTTCTGCATGTGTGCATATTCCATGATACAATTGATCAAATATGAGAGTAGCATTCTGTAAACAAATAGACGCCATATTGCGTTCAATTAAATATGGCGGATTTCCCCGTCTCAATAAAAGGAAAGAAAATTAAGATGAAGGGGAAGTGATAAAGTTCATCGTCGAGTACAAAAATCCGAGACATCAGTTCCTCTGCAGCTCAGTGAAAATTATGCTCAATACTGACGGTTTCTAAATTTACGGCTAGACTAACTGATTTTATTGTTTGCTCCGGCTATGCGTCCTTGCATTGTTCAAGTATGTCACTTACTCACCTAAACTGAAGGGCTTTTATTTGTTTTCTATATTAATCCTACGCAGACGAACTAGCCGAGACTGATCTAGAATCCGTATGAAAAACGATCACACTCGTGAGCCGAGGAACAAAAACGGACGCGGGGGAAGATTCGTTGAGTGATACGCTGTTTAAAAATGGGAATAACTTATCTGAAGGGTTGCTTTTGCAACGCCATTGACTTTTAAAAATAGTTAAAAATTTTAAAGAATCCCCTAGGGCCTTAAGGCAATCCCCAACTTTACAAATTCATTCATAAATAATATTTGTTAATTTCATTAATTTTTCCAACAGGAGTTATTGACCAAAATGTGTCATTAATCTATATACAGAAAACAGATACTTTAAAAAAAATTATATTAAAATATTTTGAAACAAAATCCCATATTGTCGAACAATGATATAAATTTGATGAATATTCGTAAAATTGGAGACTGATTTAAAACCCAAGGGTATCCCATTAAATTATTAAAAATTTATATTCATTATTTAATACTCCTTGAAGATTAATATATTTTTAATTAATTACGATGAATGTAAAGAACTATAATTTAAAAGTATTATTCACATTATTTTGCCTTCTTTCACGGAGTAATTTTAAATTGCGTATTTTCTCGGCATTTTATTAAAATTTTCATTTTAATGTGTACCTAGTGCATTACCAACATACACATACTATTAATAACCTAATAATAATTATTATCACTTGTATCTTGACACAATGTCAAATTCTATAAATGAAGAATTCGTTTGTCTGCACTATAGCTAGCTAATTAAGAGGAGATAAGAATCATTAATAGTTTTACAATTTTTATTAGAAATGTGTGCGTGTTATTCTGCCAATCTGTCTGTAAACAATTGATTTATAATATCATTTCGGCAACGTGAAGTACTGTTTTAACAATCTTAGCATTTATAAAAAATAGTTGGTAGTAATTAGTCTTTTCTATATTATTTATATGAAGTTATCAACTTTGTGACCAGGAACACAATTACTGTTGCCAGAGTAACGTTACGTTTAAAATAATAATTCTTATAAAAATGTATAGCTAAATTCATTGAAATATCTCTTTATGTGTATTTTTATTGCACTGCATGTGAGCATTTTTAAGTAACACTTTCATATTTATGTTAATTTCTAGTTTAAGTACTAATATGTTTATAAAATAAACGACCTGATGAAAGCAAAAAAAAAACAGTACACAGTAACGTTGTTGAATGAAATATTTCAATACATCTGGTAAAATGATCGTTTAATATAACTTCTTAATATTTTTTCATTTATTTAGTTTAATAATTACACTTATTATTTTCTTTTACAAATGGGCCGTTATAGATTTTTCCAATTGTGTACTTTTTTAGTGTTTTTTTTTCGTACTTGATTAGTTTTTGTGTGGTTTTTCTCCCTGTTATATTTTCCTAATAATGTTTTTTTTATTGGCATTTATGATTGGTTTTTTAAGTATCCTTTGTTTCACATTTTAAGTTATGATAGCTTAGTCTTCGTTGTCAAAATTAATTTATGATCCATACATTTGACTACAGTGTAGTGTTCTTTATTTATATACATGTATACTTCCACAGGCTAATATTTTAAGTTTCTAGTTCTAAAAGATTATTATAAGAAAATGTGTGAACATATTATTAATCTAATTGGTGTGATGTTTAATGAATTTATTGACGTATCCAACAATCGGAAATATAAATCTAAATCTTCTTTAGAGCAGTATGAAATCAGTAAATAATATTATCGGTGAAGAAACATCTGTGACTGAGGTTTCGGTCCCTACCTTCGAATGAACTTAATTTTCTAAAAGGGATTCCACAATATTACCCGAATTCTGGATTTTGTGGGCAGAAAAAAATGACAGTAAAAAATCTTTCCGCTTATTTCAGCTTAGATATAGATGGAATGCTTATTTGAAAAGAACGCGAGAAATTTGTAAAGTGGCATTTGTTTGCGTTTTTAGCAGTTCTCATAAGAATGCTCTTGATTCGATAATTGCATTACAAGGCCAGAATACAGTGTCAATTTTTTTTGTAATCATATAATTGAAATTTAAGTATGTTTGGGATACCAGTGACGTAGTAGCCGACTGAGAACTAAACGAAGGTCAAAATCCTTCCTCGATTAAGTTATCACTGCAAGCGTAAATCGAATAAAACTTCCTGTTGAGGTTTGACGTAGATGCGAGAATGCTACCGAAACTGGGAAGTTGGCGTCTAAGCCTCAACATTTTGTAGAGGCGGGGCTTGGGCCTTGTAAAACGGTTTTTATACTTCCATTAGCTCCGCATATCACTTCTGACCTCCGCATTAACGCATTCCGAAATCACCGGACTCGGTCGAGGTACAACCCAAAGTCACAGGGAAAAAATTTAAGTATGGTTACTAACGCACTGGTGCTATTAGCCCCGTTTATAATTTACAATGCAGGAAACATACTTTCCGTAGACAAAATCGACAATATAAAACGTGTCTTAATTAATATAGGTTGGAGATTGAGACACTTGTAAATTTTGGTAAATAGACTTCCAGTAAAAATCACTAGTTTTAAAATGTTAAATGAAAACGGGTGACAAAGATTTCCCTATAATTTTAAGTATCGGCAATTAATCATTTACTTCCTGAAAAGTGAAGAATAAGGTTAATACAATTATTCGTAATTCTAGATGGAAACCGTTACCTTACAGAATTAAAACATTCGTTTCATTTACGATAAATAATAAACAATGTTACTAATCAATTTTGTACGTAATTATAGAAGTTGAAGGTCCAGTAAACTTCAGCTGATACCTGTAGGCCAAAAATGTGGCAAGTATCAAAGCTGCATTACTTGTTTTCAAACCAATGGGAAATTACTGCAGTATATTCTTTCTCCTCTGGTAACAAATTATCCATGTTGCTGTATTTGGACATAACCTGTGGAACGAAAAAACCTAGAAACGAATTGGTGCAGTTAATGTAACGGGAACCGTAGCTTACGGTCCTGAGATCGAGTCCTGGCGGAAACCAGCGAGGCAAATAACGTGGCGAAATTCTTGACAAGCACGGAAAAAGGAAAATGGCCCGTCTGTTTATTTTTTCTCTGTGACATTCAATGTTGTAAGAAGATTCGTGCGTTGAAATAATCATCTACGACATTAACTTATAGGAAATGTAAATTTAAATGAGATATCAGATGCTAATTAATCAGCTTCATCATTAATAGAACGTGGGTGCTGGAAAATAGTAGAGCCTGTAATGAACTCAAAAAAAATAGGAGTAACGGTGAAAAATATATAGTATCTTTGAATGGGCCAGGACGTTTATTTACGTGTAATGATACCAAATGTCACGCGAAATCCGTACCTAGTAATACTGAAAGATCATGTTTGATCGTTCTTTATTATTAAGCATTTAAAAGAAATATTAGTGTTGCATTCTAGAATTGTTCCCCCTTGGCACTGAGAGCGTAATTTGAGTTGGCGCTTTTAAGAAAGCAGGAAACAGCTGAATCAGGTCAGTCGTACATGGATGCAAAACCCTTGACCTTTACGTAATGAGTTCCACATTTACCTCCAGGTCTCTCAAGTAGGCTCATGGATCGTTATTTTGAAAAGAATTTGTTTCGTGAATCGCGTTGAATGTTCGGAAATACTAAGAGTAGTAGAAATAAATAAACGAAATCTCGGTTTATTTCCGTGCATAAGTGCGTGATCGAATGTGGACATACGAATGGAGAACGTAGTCACGCAATGATTCTGAAAGGAAGTGCGTAGAGATTGCGTTTTTGTGGAAAGCGTAACATGTGGCGTGGTAGGAGCAATGGCCGCCGAGGCTGGTGATGGAGAACGCAATCCCGAAATTATTGGATACGGAGCGGCTCGCCCGAGGCCGCCACTGACGTGAACAAATTCAAGCTTCAAATAATAAAGTAAACGCTCGAAAACCGGTAATTAGTGTGACCCCAGGTTTGTTTATCATCCGCTGCTCTTGTGATCAATATATATTCGTTAGTTCCAGCGAGTGGGCGGGACTGCTACATTTAAATAATAGGTTTCCAGTTGTGCATATAGGAATGTATTGTGCAGTCGCGTTTAATTGTAGCGGTAAGTCTTTCCCCCGGACAGACTGCATTAAATAAAGGCAGCCGAATCTAAAGTTCTACGAGAAGTGCTAAAGCTCTGAGGGAATTCGTTAAGTGGCTTTGTTTGCTGCCCGCAATAAAAATAAGGCAGCGCCGATAGATGGAAATATATATTTGTAAGCTATTCAGTTTTAGTAGACGTGATAAATCAAATGTTATCATTGGTTATTGTCCACCGGGACGCCTATGGCACCGAGACCAAAGAACCGGTTCCAGTGCTATATTGCCTCAATGGAACCTCGCCAAAATCTGAACCACATTTCAGAAATTTTCATCCAATGCAGCAATCAGACACGACAACCGTCATTAATATCAATACCTTAACGTCACTCTCACAACAAACCAACAACAGGGTGTAACGCACTCCTGTGACGTGTTATGCTAATATATCGTGCGTAGAATGAGAGCTACTTAAAATTTGTTTTCGTCCAATATATACACCTGAGGACTCGTTCTTAATAACATAACAAATTATCGTCCCTGACTTTCCTTACGACTTAAAGATACAGCAGAGGCAGTGAGTGTGACCCTTCCTACCATTATAAAATGATTGTTCAGAAGTAAGAGAAACATTTATTTATTTAAAGTTTCAAATCGCTTCGACAGATCGGTCATTAGCGACTGCATATAACAAGACATTTATTCAGTTCTAAACTAAAGATATATTCTTTGTGTGAGAATTCCTTGCCACCAAGTTGTGTGTTCAGCACGTTCTACGTCAAATTAAATTTACAGAACACACAGTTGAACCACTAGTTTGTCAAACAGAGTGCTTGTTGCTCCTTAGACTTCTTCATTTCACAAAACTGCCGTCCAAGGTAGACATTTTCGACTTTTGGTAATATTTAACGGATAAATGTGTTATAATTAATTTATAAAGACAAATTAATTTTTATTGGTACGGAGAAAAACATTTTCAAATTGTGTAAATGTCGAAGCTCAAAAAACTTTATCCCTTGATTTCTCAAAAGAATTTTATCCGACTTACTGCTGTTCTCCTTTGGACGGCAGAAAAGTAGAGAAACAGCTTAGAAAGGTATTGTGAGAACTTGGGTCGAGAGCCTTTGGAAACAGGAAAAAAAAATATAGGACAGGCCCTAAAGGTTTCTTGTCCAGTCTTAAACATCCCATGTGTATGAGATTCGTCACCCATGTGCAGTTGGAATTTTCAGGTTGTGAAACGGTTGCCTGTTTCTATTATAAGGACAGTGGAATGTCATCACTGATATACATAATGTTGAACTATGCTCTCTACTCTATATTTTTGTAAAACTACGTGACAAGGCGTAGGATATAAATTTTGAAAAAAGCTTTTACGCGATTGAGGAAATGTGGAGACGCGGAGGAAGAAGTAATATCCGGGTGCCACTTCTCTAGGAGAAGTGTCAACGATTTAGAGAAAATAGTAAACTAATTGAGTGTCCCATGACGTAGGAAACGTAGTGAAACATGGCCATCTGTCGCCAAGATTGTGGGACAGGGATTAAGGATAGTAAGTAAATAAAAGTATATATTTGAATACAGACTGATTATTTTGGAATGGGCTGGTAAGTAGGACCTTGACATTTGTCATCTCACGGGCCGGTAATGCGAAGCTTTACTTTTCATACGGATAATAGTGTGGACATAAAAGACTAGTAAACGTGATGTGGGGACGCACGCTTAAGCGAGACGTCGTTTGTGAGCTGCGGGCTACAAATGTTGGTAGAGTGGAGATTTCCTGCCTGATCAGAAAAAGTGCACTCCATCAAGCATGACAAAACACAATCGGCCATTTGCATACGAAGAGAGAGAGAGAGAAGGAGAATGTCAACTGGCACGGAGACCGTTGACATGGCCCCGTATTTCCTTATTCAGATAAAGGTCGTCAATATTCCCTCATTGGCGAGCAGAGCAATTAATTTGTTAGGGGACCTGGTCGCTCGGGAAATTTAGCTTCATCATTCCATTTGGAGTGTGGCGTAAAATTTTCGATTCTCGCCGGTAAATTTACCACTATACGCCCTCTCTATACGTCAATTTATCGGGTGTTTGTGTCGAGGAAGAAGTAATAGGCGCTTCTCCCTACCTACGTAGGTTGCCGGAACGTCCGCATTTGCAATTCTACGGCGACAAATAAACAAGTAGTCACTTTCACACCTGCGCACGCACTAACGCAGCCGTCGTCATTCGAGGACTAATACAACTTTTTTCTTACGTTTCTCCCTCGTGCCCGCTTGTCGTTTAGAATCAGTTACACAGTGGTTCACCTCATAAACAAGCTGCCGTCGTGAGAGACTTAATACCGCGATAGTTGAAGTGGTCAAAATACGTGCAGTGGCTATAAATAGAGCAACTGCAATTGAAGCATCTGTACTACTTACGGTCTGAATTAAAATTAAATTATTAGACGTAGAAGGCAGTGGAAAGGAATAGGGCCGTTAATTAAAGTATTGTGGTCGGGACAAGCCGTAGCTGAACGCAACTGGCTACAGTTCGAGAAGAGAAAAGAACGTAATCAATTTGTAACCGATGTTTCCGGTGACGAAAACGAAATTGACGAAGAACGATGATAAAAGCCGACTGCCAAAATATGGTCGTAAGCATCAAGAGTCGTGAAAGCTTAAACGCATACGTAATAACGCCGGAGCTGTGCTTGGAAACGTAAAATTGTACCACATAATATGATGCAAGAATGTCAATGGCGCAAAACTACTCCATGTAAAGAGTGCGATGTACGTAGGTGGGGGTGGTGCGGGAGGCGCGGAGGGGGCAGGGGGCGGGGGGAGGAGGGGAGGGAGAGACTTGGGGTAACCAAGAGAGCCGAGCTGAGCCGTGCGCACCATCTAGCGGTCGCCGCCGTCACCTGCGACGGCACCAGCACCGGCATCGGCATCGGCACCGGCACCGACGACGACATCGGCATCGGCATCAGGCATCAGGCGCACCACAGCGCACAATGCAATTGAAACGAAGCCAAATGCCATTGACTCAACATTAGTTTAGCATGTCATGAGGCGAGGCGGGGACATCTGGAGAGTAATTCAATACACGGTCCACAAATCTTAGCTCCGTTCCCGCTGCAGCCGATGTCATCCATTACGAAACATTGTAACCCGGCTAAATAATCCCCATTACGTTATTACTCAAAGTATATTCTACTAAATCACAAAAACAACTGTTACAGATAAATAATTGTTTTACCGTGGATAAAAGTAGATGAATGATCTCAGCCCAGCTACGAGCACAATTATGCATCCCGGCAATCACCTTAACAATTCCGTTTAACCAGTATAAAACTAAATTATAATTTATCAACATAAATGCAACAATAATGTGATGAATACATGCTATTATTAACATGGTCGTTACGAAGTAAATAGAAATATTAGGCGAGTGATCGTGCGGTGTACTTGGAGACAGCAGCAGCTTCTTCATTTCGTCGCACTTCAAAAACACGGAAAAGTACACAAAACCAACAAGTACATTTCACTTAAAATCATTATATAGATGGTAACGATTATCGTTAGGAATGCATTAAAACAATTTCGTAGATCTGCTCGTAATATAAATTGAAACTCATTCTACAGAAACCAATTTTAGATACGAATGCACCTTTGAAGAGTTTCTGGGAGATGCAGAATGGAAACTATTGCATCTCGTTCTGAGTTTAACATTTTAGAGCTATAAGACAAAGGAAAAACGGATAGGATCTCAATGTTTTCAACTAGGAACACAACTATTCAGATCTCAGCTTTGGTCCGTTTGTGTATTAAAGATTGAAGATTTAGACCAAATTGTTAAGTCCAGGATATTTCTACACGTTGCAAAATAGAAATATATTCGACGGTCTCTCATTGGATTAGTGTTTGTCTTAAGCTTGTGCTTGTTTTTAAGAAGCTAATATTTTTAAGAACACAAGCCCAGCATTCTAGAGATGATAATAGGTTCGAAGAGGTAAGAGAATTACTTCAGCAACAAATAGCACACAATTTCTGGGTAGACCTCATTAGTGTTATACAATGGGTAACCAAGTTATTCCTTACGTCTTAGCCTTCATAAAATGCACACTTCACGTTTTCTACTTTATTGGGTGAAACTTAGATGATAAGCTAAGTTCATTATTGCGGCTAATTCGTCTCTCACCAATTAATTTGCCACTTTTCCCTTGCCATTTTCTTACCTATTCCACGATGTAATGACGCTCATTTTAAATCTCAAATCAATATTTTTTTTAAATAGAATTATTGAACTACCTGATGAAAAACGGCTGCTACTTTTATAAATGTATAAGCCCCTACCACACATTTATATAGTAAAAATAAATGAACTCTTATTTCTAGGACCGCTGATGATAGTCTTATTTGTAAATCTAACGCAATGGTTATGCCAAAACTTCAGCGCTTTATTTTTTTGGGTGTTGATATCTTTTCTTTTCCGTCAATATGTCCTTTCTTCAAGTAATCTACTCGGTCACCATTCACATTCTTCTGTAACTAAACTATATTTCTATTCCTAATGTTCTAATCACATCAATTGCTGATACGAGTGTTAAGGGTAAAAAATTAAAGAAATTAACCCGGAAGCTACAAAATTATTTACCATAAGACTATTTTAAACTTAAGTGAAAGCATATGTTGAGATTCAGATCGAAACCTCACTTAAATTTGTAAACATGTAGATACCAAATAGGTGACAGATTATTTGACATTAAAAAAGAAAGTATCTGCCTTTGAGATACGCGGGACATTCTTATTTATACAACGTTTCGTCCTCACATTTAGGACTTCATCAGGTAAATTTATAAAATATTACTAATTAGTTAAAAAGTTAACTATTAAAATTTCCTGTTTGTTAATTAACTTGATTAAAAATATAACGCCTTTAAAGTAAATAGGTACATATTCATTTTACAAAATATTTGGACCTCTATTTTTCTGTCAAAATTCCTGTGTAACTTAAAAATTGTAAGTAATATTATTTTTATGTTAACGAAGTTAATTAAAGATTGGAAATTTTAATAACGTTTCAACTAAATATTGTTACATTATATTTTTTCAATTTTTTGTAGTAATATACAGAAGAAATTTAGCAGATGAAGCCCCAAATGCGAGGACGGAACGTTGTATAATAAAAGCTTGTTTTATCCATGAATTTCTAATTAATTTAATTCTATATAATTATTTTGAAGAAAAAAGCCGTTAAGAATATATGATTATAACAATAAACTGAGCAATATGTAGTTATGAAGTAAATGCAAATTAAAATGTCAATGTCCATACTATTAAATTACAGACGATTAATTAGCTATGGAGAGTAAGACAGGATGAATAAATATACTGCTTATTTAAAATTAAAAATTATCATAACCACTTTGCCAGCGACTCGATCTAAATAGGAAAAACCAATAGTTTGTTTAAATTGCGAATGCATTTAGATATCAATCGTATTTAAGACATACTTTCTACGAATAATGTAAGTGATGAGAAACTATGAGACTTATTACTTTACGAAGCTGAATTAAATATTTATTTTTTGGGTTGTTGATAACGGATATGGGGGATTTTGCTACCAGCATGTTGCATTCAAACGTATAAAGATGTAATTGCAGTTTATAGTTACGGCCTTAAACAAAGCCATATCACGATCTCAAGTCTTAAT
This sequence comes from Eucriotettix oculatus, assembly GCA_034510155.1. Taxonomy (NCBI): domain Eukaryota; kingdom Metazoa; phylum Arthropoda; class Insecta; order Orthoptera; family Tetrigidae; genus Eucriotettix; species Eucriotettix oculatus. Next base: position 23,362,041 of record CM067380.1, on the reverse strand, counting down.
TAAACACCGCATCTGAAATGTGTTAATTGAAACAGAAATTCCAACGAATCTCACTGATGTGGAACACTCACAAAGGAAATCAAAGTTCGTTTATTTGTGCCGTGGATCTGTAGATAAATAATCTCCAGTTGACTAACCGAAACAAATTAAAACATTCTTATTTTAGAAACGAATAAATTATTATGTAAATGTTTCTAGGGAGTGGCTCGCGTTCAGCCCGAACTGGTGTTTTACTAATGCCGATTTAAGAAGGTAATCTGTGTAGGTATTAACTGCTCCCCAATGTACAAGTATTATTGATGTGAGAAGCGTGTTCTGAAATCCACCGAAAATTCCCGCCACGCATGAATTCGTAGTCTGTGGTATTTGCTAGCGTCTAGAACAGAACCTGCTTGTTTATTTGTAACATTGCTTACGTCTTGACACGAATTTTTCTTTCTTATTGGAAGACTTGAAATTCTTCTACCGTGCCTAAAACGAGAGTCCTGGAAGTCACGTTTTCAGGACAAATCGTAGATCCACAGTCATGTTCAGAACTAGGTTCAAGGATATGACTGGGATATATTATCCACGAATTACCCATGATGAGTGGAGTGCGGCGGTGAATTTACTGGAACGATTGTTGCGTTTATTTTGATATTAGTTTACATTCGTAATAAATGCACTTTAATTCCTTGCAATCGAAGAACTGTTAGATAATTACCTGGATTTTTGAATACGTGTGCGCTCAGCGGCTCAATGTTTTGCTTTTATTGCGGCTTGAACGACATTGCAAAGGCAGAGAAAGCGTTCTAATTACTTCCTAGGGATACGTTCAAGCTGCGATTTAATGTTGGTAATTACTGTACATCAAGCGTGATATATCTACCTAAAAATACATATTATTGCTTTTAGAAACATGAAACAGACAATAGTTTGGCTTCAAGTTCTTTCTCCGTCGACAATATGAAGGCGCCGCTAGTTTCAAGGTCCTGACCATAATGAGTTTTCTAATGAATGATAAAATTGTAAGATGGCTGGTAACACAAAAATAAGGAGGAAAAAGAAGGGAAAATATTAGAGACAGAAGCAGGATGAAGAACGTATGTTTCATTTTAGTTTTTCCCTTTCCAACCCAATGTTTTGAACCATATTTTCCCCCTTGTTACCTACTTACTTCTGTTCTAAAATCCTCTTGTCAACCAATCAGAAAGCGGAACCACAAGCAATAATATTCAGAGTAATTTTAAATTTCTAATCTATGATCTAATCTCCAATTCTGTGACAGAATTTTCGTCCTGCAGCCCCACTATTATTTTGATCTCACCCCAAACCTAAAAGCCCAATTCAGAAATAAGAAGATTCTATTAACTGGACTTAGTTATTAAATATTGGAGGTCAATTCTCACCGAGGACCGTTTTGTAAAACAAAATTTTCAAATTCGTTTAATGTCCACATCAGCATGTCACAAAATCTCGTGTTTCATATCACCATTAAAAAAAAAGTGTCAGCATTAACATGTCTAAGACCATATCACTTAACTGCAGACGATGCATTAGTTATGGACAGTCATAATAAATTAAATATACATTAAAAATATTATAAATAAAAATTAGCAAAATAATTTGGTCAGCCACTGGATCTTACAACTACAATGTCTGGTATTGATGAACGTAAACTAAAACAATAGGTTTTATTAAGAGTAGTAAAGAAGGAATTGGTCGAACGAGGTGATCTATGTAAATATGAAATTAACAGAATTTTATATAAATTATCAACAAATAAACATCAAAGGGGCGTATGAGTCAGAATTCTTAATGCTAATCAGCAGATTAGATACAAAACAATTTTCGGACTTCAGGTAAAAAATAGGAGATCGACTATCTTCTGGCGTTACATCACTCGAATGATGCAAATGTTACAGTTACAATATAGAGGTCCAAAGGCACATCAAAATCTGCTTACGGCTGTTGTAGGGCGCAGTCCAAAACTATTTTTTGGAGCGTTATTTTTTAATTAAAACATATGTATTTGCTTTAATTCAAGAAAATTTTTCATGTACTTTTTTTCCAGAAGAAGTTACAAAATTTTGGACAAATCGTTGTATGTAATGTGGTTAATAATAAATATTCTCACTTACTAGCCGTTTTAATGCTTATTTGTTCATTTGATAAAAGTCAGATTAATTTAAATATTTTACATTAATTCTTCTTTGAAGGTAGACCTCTGCTATTTTGGAGGTGTTAAATGTGAATATTATAATCAAAAAATATACCAAACAGTTCGCTTTGCTCTTCAGAAATCGATCTCATGGATTGCTTTAAATAAAGTGAAATAATAATATTCCGAGTAAATAATTGAATAAGTTACCGGATTTTTTGTGTAGAAAGTAGAAATCAGCCGACCTGCTGTGCCGTTGCTATCAGTATCATTGCTTTTCATCACAGAGGTCCCGGGTTCGAATTCTGGCACGAGCATGGATGTTTATGCTCGTCATGGTCACGACTGGTCATGGAAGACGACAGTCTGGCCTGGGCCCTAAATGGGTCTGCAGCACCGTGGAGAAAGGAAAATCGAAATTAACAATGAGAATGATGCGGATGGTAATATTTGAATGAGTTTGGAACTTCACGAGAGAATTGATGATCATGTCATCCAGTTAATAAATCATATGCCATTGAAGGTGTACGAGGAACCCAATGCTAACTATTAGCACTTATTAATTCACATACAGGTGCGACGTACTGGTTATTTGGAAGTGGGAGTAGATGCACATTAAAAAACAAAGGCAATAACTTATTCTTATTATCATAGAATGCTAATCATCAGCTTCCGAGTGTCGTTCCACTAGTATTGACAGGTTGAGCCTGAATTCCAAAGCAAGAAACCCCACTGTTTTCATAATTTTTGCCCATTGACTGTGAGTGTGTGTCTGTGTGTGTGTGGAGGCTTGTGTGGGAAGTGGTCCACGACGATGTAGCACGTACAGCCTCCAGCGCTTCAAAATGATTTGGGTCTAGAAATCATGACTGCCTGTAATTTCCCCGCGCTGCATTAATTGTAACGAGAATACTCTTCCCAGGGTTATACATTACCTCATACTATTATCTTAATACTAATACACCCGAGACCGCATCAATTCTATAAACTTAATTTAGAACAAAAATCTCGACAATATATCTTTAATAAGCGTTAATATATCACTTTTCCCTTACAGAATAATATGTGGCTGTCTTGAATAAATATCCATATTCATATATTTTCAAGTTTCAACCATTCCACGCCCATATAAGGGAATTCAGCTTCTGGGGAGTTCTCGACAGAAGGGATTTATTGGTAATCATAAATTATATAATAACATCTGTAGGGGAAGAATAGGCCACGCCTTCGAGACGAGACGCGACGAGAAGAGACGAGAAGAGACGAGATGAGACGAGATGAGCGGGCCAGGTCATTTGAAGAGACTGCGTGTTGCAACGAGAGCTTTTCTGCTGCCTCACTGCCTGTGTCACAACATGTTCCTTCAATTAAGCGCTGCTGCCCATTTATTTCCACACCTCGCCCGGGGCAAGAGTTTTATGGCAAAACTCGCACTTAGCGGACCTCACTTAATTCGGCCACGTAAATGTTTGTACTCCGCGTCACTGAGTCAGTGGTCTCGGGAACGCTAACCCACATTCAAATCGCTCACAGACATTGCAATTTTTCATTTACATTATCCCCTACAAATGTTCACATCAACTCCGGCGTATATTATTTTTTTTAATGGAGCTACAGTTTTCTTTACGCATCAGTTGTCGTGAATCACGGCACTGGGATCTACTTATCTGATGGTTGCTAAATTCACGCAAGTCGATTCCTAATACCAAAACTCAATCATTGCATAAAGTACCCGAGTAAAGCAACACTTAAAATTTATAGATTTTTTATTTAGCAACGATCTGAGAAAACTACTACCTCCTTGCGTAATAAATTGTTTTCTAGCTTCACTCTGACCAGCACAATCAAATCCTATGTTATTTTACTTTAAGCAAGCATCATTATGTAGCACAAACATGAAACCATGTAAGTGAAATGCATTCTTTATTTTAAAATCTATCTAAACTCTCAACAACAACGAAACTGCTTAAAAACATTAACATATAATTAAATAAATAGGGAAACAACAACAATCTTGATTAATCAATGTAATTTTATTGAGGTAATAATAAATTTTCAGCTGGAATAACCGGTTTCTAATTACATCAACTCTGAATTCGCTGTCATTGTTCACTACTTAGATATATACATGCATTAACAAACGTGTATATATATATAAATTCATGCTTGTATATCATTTAACATCAATTATTTTTCTGATCAATAATCTTCAATACAAATGCTTATTACAAAACCATCAAGAATAAACTAGCTACTAAATATATAACTCAAAGTAATACACAATACCATTTTACCTATAGGGCCAATTTTTTTTACAACAAGGTTACTTAAGCTTAAAAAATGATGAAAATATTAGAGAAGACAATTCCACTCGTGGACCAGGAAGTAAGAAGTATTGCAACTGGACCTGGAACTCGCGGTCATGAAAATTATCAACCGTAGCACGATCAGATGGCTGAGTATCTATATCTTTGTTCTTGATATAGACGTAATGAAAAGTTTTAAATAAAATAATAGCGAGACTGAGATAGGAATCATTAGCAAGTAACATTTTTAAATAAGCAATCTAGGTCACAAATTTAGCTTCTTAAGAAGTGATTCAATACAATTCTAAAAAACAATAAAACTGAGAATATTTAGTGAGGGGAAGTGGCTAAGCGCTACATTAACATTAATTAGAACAATACGAGAGATATACTAGCTATCAGCGTTATGAGATAAATATCTCTGCATTACAGCTACAAATAAATTTTACTTTCATTTCAAAATGGTAATTTTAAAGTCAATCAGTATATCCGTGTCCAGAAATTAAATTAAGTAAGTAAATCATTCCTCAAGAAAACATTTAGGCCCACGTTGCTTTTAAAGGAGAAAAGAATCCTCATAGATGACTGTTTCGGTTAGTAGCATACGTTCTAGTATCAGTAGCGGTATTAATTCCGCAAGCAGTCTATGCAATTTTAGCCGCTGCGATTTACAGAAGAAGAAAGTTGAAAACTTTACTACTCGGGACCATTGCTCTAATTTTGAAGTTTCTTGATTCCGTAGGGTCGTGGCCCGCATGTGCCGGAGTCCTTGCTTCTGTTCAAGGTCGCTACCGTATTTCTTTTTTTTTCGGGAGGTCACAATGTAAATCAAATGACAAGCTCACACAGGTACAAAGAAAATAGACTCAACGTTTGGTCGTGGAATACTGCATCCGACCATGGATCTCGTGAACTGTATGAAGCTTATTTTGCTTACTCGCTTGTAAGCATTTATTACTATAAATTATTCTGCGACTTTCAGTCGGCTGCTAAAATCAATGATATCCCAAATAATTTTTGTGTATTTCACTTTTAAATTTGTTTAGATACGAATGTAATTTTGAATGTTATGAGTATTGGTTTGAACAGAACCTGTCTGGAGCCCAAAATGAAAATAACAATACTTTAAATACCCAGCAATTAAATTATAGCTCCTACAATAATGTTGTTGTTGCCAAAACAACAGATTGACATTTCCAAGGCGTTTGGCAGAACAAACTAAATAAAACTACCTAGTTGATTTGTTTCCAGTTGAATCGTGTGCAAGTGGAAAGTGAAGGTGAAATTAAGAGTTTTCCATGGATTTATTACAAGCAGCCATTTTCAACTGCAATAAACTCAAAAAAAATTCTATTTACACGCATTCCGATCAAAAATGCAATTTATAACCTTCTGATTCAAGCTATATCCAGACATACCTGTATGTGCTATCAATTTGGTTTCTGTTACAATAAGAAACATCATCCATAATGTTAAATTACAATCCCCACGTCATCACAATAAATTAAATAGCTCAGAATATTGATAATTCTTTGTTAAATTAAAACTTAAGTCTTGTATGTACCCCGGTATTTTTTCTTTAAATTTCTGTATAATGTTTCAAAATGTTAAGTGTTTTTCATGACTGGATATCACAACAATGTGAGAACCTGAAGAAATTGCAATGCACCGAAACGTCGAATGAACTAAATAAAAGCCTTGTCTGTATCTGGTCGTTAATTAACTTCATTTAATTGTTAAAAAATTTCTATTTCTAATTCTGTAGGTTGTTACAAAGACTGCACTAACTGTGGATTCTATGTCACTGATTGACAACGCAAGTGAAACAAACCAAATTAGCAGTATTAGATGATGTATCATATTTTTAATAAAAGAATGAAAAAATCATGACCGGACAGGGACCTCCCGCTTACCTGGCGGGCGCTCTACCATCTGAGCCAATCTATGCGAGATCCCTACATCCCTTGCATAGACCTACACTCTACTAATTCACAATCTTCGCAACCTCACTTTTAAAGTATCTTTGAAGAAACAATATTATGTCAAGTGTATGAGATAAATCTAGAGAAGTTGTTAGGAAAGAGGAAACTGTACCCATTTTGAAGTGCAAATATGTGTCGGTTGTCTAGTCTCGGTTGGTGTGGTTAGCATTCGGAAAATTCTCAACTTAATTCAGGTTCAGCCGTAATTTAATTTTCACCAAAACAGCTTGCATTGGTAAAGGTGTTAATAACCTTTAATTCACGACCAACCAAACAAGTACGTGAAATACAGCAGTGTTTTGAAAACCAGTCATCGCTATCGATGAAGCGATTAACTCGTCTGCTGTGATGTAGAAATAAAACTCGATAACATATCGTGTCTGAGACTCACGTAACCTCTATAACTATCGCAGAACTGCTATAAACGGATCTTTTCCAAGTTTATTCCATTAGTTTCGCCAATTAGAGAGATAATACCCGTTTTCCCCGCAAGTACAATGGAAAATATTTACATATTCGAGTATTTGATCCAACTACCTCCGACCTGATTAATGGAAAAACGTTGTTCCTTATCTGGACTACACATATTTGTTTATACGTGCACAGACTGTACTTAGGCTCTAACGGGTAATTAACTACGCTAGCTTCTGTGCTGACGAAGTAATATAGATTCTTTATCGTGTTAAATTACATTTAAGAACGAGTTTTTCTCCCATTTCTTGTACAGAAAGCTATATTCATCGCATACAGAGAATCATTGAGAGCGGGGGACCAGTAAGTGAAATTAATCGATCATTTCTGTGATGTTATGTACGGTCGAAGTACAGCCTTCCGATCGCGTACCAACAGTTAATTAAGTTGCACTCTCTTCGTGCATAAATACAGAGACTACGGGACAAAGAAACATTTGTTTAGACCGACGGGGAGAAGATCGGGAGGGGCGAGGGAAATATAGCGCAGATAATATCGAGCCGCATTAATTTGACGCTCTAATGGAATAGTAATATCAACACATTCCGTAATTAAAGAATCGGCCTTCCCCGTTAGCCCGCGAATTCGTGGAGTTCAGTGATGCTGCGTCATGCCGGCGGTCTTTTGTTATGTGTGGCGGATCACTTTGTAGAAGTCTTCCTTTTTTGAATCGTGTGGGATACGGTCGTATAATGGCATCTCACTGGTAGCGCCCGGCTCGGGGATTTTTACTTTTAAATGTGGCAGCTCTTTTTTTTTTCTGTCCCTTCTGACACCATAAAGAGCGCTTATATGTTGAAATGTATAGTAAAGCCCGCTGCACAAAAGTGTAGCCCAGGTGAATTATACTGCAAGAGCTAGAGCCGTGCCCAGGGGTATACATGGCGCGCAATAAACTCCGATTCCCCAAAGTAGTGCTCATTAACTGTGAAAAGCGGAGAGAAATTTGGGCCGCGCGGTAGCTCATAATGCAGGGCGGGTCCGGGTTCAACTCCCTGCCATGCCGGTGCGACACCAACCGGTTTAATATAACAAATCCGACACTAAATTCGTACAGGGCCACGATGATTCGGCAGCATAACGTCTCATTACGTCCTCCACTCGGACTAATCCCGATTCCTCCGGATGCATGGAGATAGTAGACCGTAATACTTGGTGGTCCCGGGTTCAGTTCCGGGCCGATGTTACACCTATGCGCATTCTCGAAAACCTGTTGTCTCCGCTAAAACCGGTTTAGTACATCAAATTGTTTCGGAGCAGATGCAGGTACGAAATGAATGTGTGATATTCATCCGAGACCTTCATGCCTATGTCAACGGGGTTGGATTTACCTCAGTTCGAGGAAATATTCACAAGATCTGGTGCGTACCTTCCAAGGCCTCCAAACGAGACCAGAGACTTGTTGCTAATCTATGAATAATCTCGCTCGAATAAAACGAACAAAATTACAGACTAAATTCAAAATGGATTATCAGACAAATTTCCAACGACTGCTCTATCAAAAAGATTCGAGCCGTGATTCACAAATTCGTAAAAGATCATAAAGAATGGTAACACATCTCAGCCCATCAATTTCGTCTTACTACTGAAGCCAGGAGATTATAACTAAAAGCCCGTCCACGCAAGGTACTAATGTTTTGATGGAACGTAATTATAATGACATTTCCGTGCGCAATACAGTACGTATTGTTAAATTTTATGGAATGAAATTATGTCACCGTTCACCAAATAATCGACCAATGCTGTTAAATCGCATACATAGGTCATCTTCAACGAAACGAATATGATGTTGATATTTAAAAATCAACTTAAATGATGTTTATTCTAAACTTTGGAACAGTCACGTGTGTAAAACTTTGGCACAGTCACGTGTGTAAAACTTTGGAACAGTCACGTGTGTAAAACTTTGGAACAGTCACGTGTGTAAAACTTTGGAACAGTCACGTGTGTAAAACTTTGGAACAGTCACGTGTGTAAAACTTTGGAACAGTCACGTGTGTACACGACATTGGTGTTGTCCTCTCAACAATGTCGATAGTTACAAATTGTTGATCAAGCCGTTCTTTTCGGACAAGTTAACTTCCATAAGTTGTTGAAATATTAATAAATTCTTGAACATTCTACGTTCTAGGTGATGCCATGATTTTATGGGAAAATTAAAGAACAGAAATGTCCAATAGTTGCATTTTCAAGTCCCCGAGTTGGTGATCGCAAGTAACCGACGTATGGATGATTCGCAATATCCGTGCGTGATCCCGGCACAATTACTGGCCGGACATTTCTAAGTGAAGAAATGAAAGAAAAGACTTCAAATTCTTTTGAATAGTCATAAAGAAAAAGACAAGCCCCAATAAAAATAAAATAGACGTTTCCAAATGTATGTCAAGTTATCTGGAGAGGACAATCAGAACAACTTGACTTTCCGAGGAAGAACAACGCCCAGAGTGTAGTCGGTGGACTACGAAAGTGGGGCCCGGGGGAAAATCGAACCAGGGCCATCCACGCTGTCATCATCAGTTACCGTAATTGTACAAGCTTCCTAACCTAGGATGTGAACAAGCAGAGAACGTAAGGAGTGTACATTCAGGTTGCCTAGCCATTCACAACGTCGACTGCACAGGGGAATGTGACGGCATGCGTCCATCAAATAAACTGCTCTACAACTAAATATTACTTAGACTACATTGATAATTTCCTTCTAACACGAAACATTAATATGGAATAAAGTCTAAAATATCTACAATGTATTTTAGTTTTCTAACCAAATACTACAATTAATTATGAAATTCTTCACAGTACAATCAATAATTATAGCGTCCACAATTTAAAACAAAAAAATGTTTACTATGAAATCTGGTTAGGTTTGAGACTCCTTACATCTCATTTTTAATTTCCGTTTTAGAATTTAATGATAACAGAATTTTGTAAATCTCTAAAGTAGTGGTTATGAAATTCAATACAAATACTCTACAGCTTAATATCTATATAATATGGAATAATACGATGTATGCAATCGATTAAACGCAATTTGAACAATAGAGCCAAATACAGCAGTACAGAATTTGCGAGAATTAAGCAGCATTTAATCAGTCAATAGGTGATAAGAATAATTAAAAACTGATGATTTAGTTGCTACGAAATATCTTTTTTGTAATGCAATGGAGAGATTTTGTATCATTTCAGATATTTCGCTTCATATACGTTTGCCTAATATCTTCTATTAATAGATCTTTGTAATTATTAAATTTTAATACGGGTTAGAATACTTTCTTCAACTATAGTCGTGTTTCCTCACAATATTCACACTGTCTCGGAATTCAATTAATTTAAATATCCTGTATCAGTTCAGCTGAAAACATAATTACTTATCGCGTGAATTTGTATCGATTAGAATGAAAATTCAGGTAAAAGTGGTTTTATTTGAAGAGAGTTAGTAAATCTGTATTGCATCGTGGATGTAGTTCCTAATCATCCATTCTACTTTTGAAGTTAATGCCGTGGTAAACAGGTTTGCATTATTTGGCGAGTTAACGAATAGACCCTTCTTTTGTTTTCCGCTATTATTTTTCCCTTTAAGTATTTAAAGTAAAATGTCAGTTGTGTAATTCCTGCGGGAAAATAACAATCAGAAAATATAATCAATTAAATACAGATAAGTAAATGCTCCTGATACTTTTATTTATTTATGTAAAAAGTTGTTTCAGAATAGCGCCCGCTATATTAAATGAAGATTGAATTAGGCATAAATCGATATGAAAGGGCTGACGTGCCTTGTTTGGCTTCTGGGGTCCCGTGTACCTCACTGCGTTATGAAATCCGACTGTACACTTCATCCGTAGCTTGGAAAACGCGTTGCAGTAAAGCAATATAACACACGCAGTCAATCACCTCGTTTTCACATCCCCGCGTAAATTCTAGAGAGTACAACGCTCACAAAAAGGTATAATGCATTAAGCATATCAATACAACAATAAAAGAGATATAAAAATTGGCCCGAGAGCCTGGAAAAGGTTTCGGCCTTAAAAATAAAAAGCGGGTATAAAAGTCTGGGGACGAAAAAAAAAGACATCCGACAACACGGCACAGTATTCTGAGAGATACATTTGTCTGATATTTCCCTCGCGTCCATAAATCCGTGAATAATCTACGGAAGAGATAGTCTTTAATGGATTCATTACCGATTCCTTTGTAAGTCATTATAACCCTCTTAAGTCGGCTGCAGGGAATCATTTTTATTTAGGAAATTTTGTGCGTCTGTAACACAGCAGAAGTGACTGAACGTTTTGGTTTTGCAACACCAGCTACGCCAGAGATTATTGATTACAAAAATAGCAATCTAGTCCGGCCAGCATGTCTCTGACAATAATATACGTCACCTTAAAGTCACGCTTTGACATATGGACCACGCAGCATGACAATGGAGCCTGCCCGCGCGTATTAAAACACGCTTGCGATAACCAGTTTCTAATATCAGATCAAGTATCAACTAAAGGACCCGCCCTCAAAGCAATTCTTCCAAGAACATGTCGGAATTCATTTTTGTATGTTTTACATCCAACGTTTAATCTCGACTTCGATTCCAAATACCTGAAATGATCACAGAAGGAAATGTTTCTTCATATTAGCTGTAATTCCTAATTCCGTCAGGAAATATTGAACGAAGTAGTAATTGTAGTATCTTGTTTGGCCACATCATCATCGAGTGTACTGAACATTATAGTCACGTAGCTCAGTATCTTGAGAAGAGAAAGGGTTCAAAGTTCAATCCTATAGGGGTTTTCAATAAGGGCGGGTCAATGTTGAATTGGAATAAAAATAATATTTTTATTCTAAAAGGTATACATGGACCTTTCAAATTAAAAAAAGAATTTCGTTATTACCTCACAAACAGCTTGTTTTATTCCATTCGAACATCGACCGGCCCTTATTAAAAAAAACTATACAAAAGAAAATTTCATATCAAGTATGTAAATTAAAGAGGCAATTAATGATTATTTTTAAATTCATAGATTATAAATGTGTATCAAACGATTCTTAAATTTGCAATAAATAAAAAGACGGCCAATAAGCCGGCTTATAAATTTATCACTATTTATTCAAAAGCGACGTTTCGTCTCCATTTTGAGGCGTACTACAAACATATTATAAAAAATTAAATGTTAAAAAATTTTAATTCATATATAAATAGCATGATTCAAAACTTACAAATTTAGCAATTCATCATATTTACTCCTGGACTCGAAAAGATTATTGAATGTACATGTGAAGAATTACATTAAATTAATGAGAAGAATTTAGTGAGGGTTACGACCGAAATGATGAAGTAAATATGATGAATTTGTAATCTTTGAAAAATGTTTATATATAAATTTAAAAATTGTAACATAGAAGCCCTATTTAATTTCGTGTAATATTATGTTTGTAGTAAGCCTGAGGAAGTCTCAAAACGGAGACGAAACGTTGCTTGTGAATAAATAGTGATAAATTTATATGCTGACTTATTGGCCGTCTTTTTATTTATTATATTTGAAAGTCAGGAAACTATGCTGTGATTCTTAAATTTATTATTCATTGATATCGATGATTATTACACTTTCACAAAGCTCATTTAAAATTTAAATTTAGAAATTTAAATGAAATTTTTTTAAAAAAAATTGGGACTGATAAAAAAAAGCTTGAGGTCAAATGATACATAATTTTATATGAAAATATAAAATTTTAAAATATTTTTGACCAAATCAGTCCTGTTTAAAGTGTGTGTGAGAGAAGAGGGAGTATCCAAGCTTCAATACCTCCTATTCGCTGATTCTTACCTATTTATGTTGTATAGAGTGGGGCCAAATATTTTTAGAGGAGTCAGATAGTGAAAGGGATGAAGCTGATTTAATTTGTCGTATATCGCTGAAAGCCGTCTGCATCTGAGAACTGTTGGCATGCGCATAATCCAGAATTGAATACGCGAAACGAATAATGCATCAAGAAACAGCATGGCAGGCCCAATAGATACAGACGAAATGATGCATTAAATTTTCATAAATTCTACGAGTCATCACGGTCAATAATAAAACTGCTACTGTTAAGGTAGATTTAAAGACTGTTGGTTAGACTAACGTAAATCAGAAAGTAATAAGTTAAATGGAGGATCATTTCTACTAAAGTAAATATTTGCACGTTCGATGATTATGAACCACAATGTCAAAAAATAAACAAATTAATATCAGAATGTTATTTTATAAATAGAGTAACCATTAAAAGAAGAAGGAAATAATTTCATAGGATATTGTTTTGATACATTTTCAAAAAGCTCTTATAAATGTGCTGATTTCGTTGAGCATCTTCGTGCATTGTTTCTGGCAAATGGTAGAAACTGAATTAAAGAGTAATGTTCGATAATTTGCAGTTGTTCACTAAATTAGGAGAAAAAGTGGCTTATTGGTCGTCTTATATCTTGAGACTATTTCTAAGAGATCATTGTTAAGTTAAATAATCAGATAACGATATTCAAAGGCGTGAGAATCTAAGAAGTAGGATATAGAAGAGATATTAGAGGAACATAGAAGAGTATAGGGCTGATAGTGGGGCATGGAATGTTTGTTAGAGGGTAATGGCTTCATAAGCGAATACTAGTCGGCCGATTTACGTAGAACTTGATGAACCAAGTTCGAGAGAAATCGCCCACAAGGACAAATCACTGACATTCATCTACAGTTCATGGCTACATTCAACAATCCAGCTTAACGATCGCCACAGATTGAGTGAACCAGCGTTATTTTTTTTACTGTACAGATTCAAGTACCCTGAGAATATAATATAATCCATATATATATATATATATATATATATGCCCTGAGTAAAGATCTTCCCGAAACGCTCAGCATTAGCTTTGTCAAAGAAACCACGGTACAGAGAGAGCACATGAGTTCAAAGTAGTGTTACATCTTTTCTTTTATGTTATATACTTGTTTAAATAAGCCTATTTTTTGAATTGGAACTTAATATTTGAAACGAAAATGCGAACAGGTAGAAGGATGATCATAATTATTACGAAAGATTCTCTTGAATCCTCAAATTTTTTATACATTTCAAGTAACCAAGGCACATTTCCATAAGACACACTTATAAAACCAAAGATAAGATTTTTTAATCATTACAATTGAATAGAATTTGTGTCTATTGCATAAGTGAGAATGTTCGATAACATTAATAATTATGGGTAATGCCGTTAATTCTTTGAAATTATTTCGTTACACTTACACATCGTCAATCAAATGTACTAAATCAAAATGACACACACAACCTCAGATTCTCAAGAATTCTCGCTTGAAATTAGTTACTCAACCGTTGCAATTATAAATACAAAATGCAAAGCATAAACATAACCTACGTGTCTCAAGAATTATCACTTTATTAAAATACAAAGAATGGCCAAAAGTCTATTTCTCACATTTGGGCATTGTTTGTATTTTAATTATAATAATAAATCAGATTCATTTAATTACTTTATTTATAATTCTCTCTCAAATTATTCTGTCAGTTTTTGGATTATAATCGCGATTATAATGGTTAAAGAATCTTACCAATGGCTTTTTACCACGTTTTGGTATTTCATATTGCAAGATATAACTCGGCAAAATTCGACTTTGAAATCTGCCGTGTTTCCATGAATTATGTCATGTTAAAAGGCGGTTCAAACTACAACGAATACAAGCAAACTTTAGTATTTTTTAAAAGATCTCTCATTTTTCTATACGTTCGTATTTTTCAGGAATTAATTGATCAAATGTGATAGTAGAACATTGTGAACAAATAGATGTCATATTATGGGCAATTAAATGTGACGTCATAGACTACCGCATGCTGCTAAGCATCTTTAAAACTACAATTGCCGTCTACGTTTGTAAACAAATCTACAAACAACATATAACCTTATTATATAGATTTAATGAAATATTCTTAAAATCGAATGCCGACTGCTTTTACAGATGATGGAATCCTCGTGAATTGTTACGTCGCGACTCTTGAAGCACGGCTTGCTGTAATTATTGCTCCTCCATAATCCGACAGTGTATATATAAAAGTATGGAGTCAATTGCGAGAGTAGAGTACGAGGCATTGCTCCCTACTTGCTATGCATCCCACGTTGCTACGTTGAAGTTCATATAGTAGTTACATTAATGAAAAAGGAGCAATTGTCGAGAGAATAAAAGTAAGATGGGCAGATGGGCGCGCGTATATGGAAGGGTGTTATTTGGAGGCAGATGACGCGCAGGTGTCGGCTGGAAGAGAAAGCGGCCGAGCACTTCCTAAAAAGTACGCCAAAATATGCCCGGCCAATTTTACGCCCCCTTTACTAAACGTCGAACATTTCATTAGGGTTTCCATGCGCCCGAGATTCATCGGCGAGATGGTAAGGAGCTTAATGCCAGCTCACGAAATTGAATTTAAATACAATTATGATAATTAACGCAGGTTATAATTATTCGCCCATTAGTGATTCAGCACAATTTCATATGGCACACTAATCTACATGCTCATCGCCACCGTCACAAATAAAGGAGCGATTCTTTCTACTCGGTGAGCTGTTGAACCACACAGACTGTTTTCCCTGAAGAGTTCAAAGTCACTTCAAAGAAAAATGAAACCTCTATAGTTATCAATGATCCATCTACGAAATAATGGAAAAGTGTAACCAAAGAAATTGACGAAAAAGGGATACTGTGTCTTTTGACCTGGTAAACCGCAATCATATTAGAAAAATGAATCGAGTCATCGAGATTTAAGCTTTAATTTTACCGGCATCGATTCGTAATACTGAGACACTGTCAAAGTTCAACGAAGTCAACAAAAAACCGGGTACCACTATTTCGTTAGAGCAATCTATTTTTTTGGAATTCGAAGTTAAACACTATCTTACGATTTCAACGCACTTCATCATATTCAGGAAAATAAATATAAAAATTTCAGTCATCAAATATGAATATTGGAAATAATACTCGTTATTATTTCGTTAATACCTCACACACAGTTTGTTTCATTTCATTTTAACAACGACCTGCCATTATTGAAAACCGCTACAAAGTAGATCATTAACATATGTATACAATTTCATTCCTCACTGCAGCCTATTTTGTATATAACTCCTAAGAGCATTTACTTGTGCGACTTATCGATTGAAACTTACCCTAACAATTACTTTCAGCCGTCCTCATGTGGTCTAGTGGTTAGCGTCGCTTCCTCGCACAACAGACGTTCTGGGTTCGATTCCTGGCATGGGCTTGGACGTTTGTAGTGTTTCAGAATCCTTACTGTCATACCCCTACATGGATATGTTCCCCTAATCGTCCTTAGTAGCTAATAACCTAGCAATTGGTGCGATTATAAACAAAAAAATACTTTAACGCAACGTCAGTTATTGAGGAATGTCGGGGTCCATGTCTTGACGTCAAATTGTAGAAATTGAACTTTATCTTGTAAATAACAAACATCAAATTGGAAAAAAAATTATTTAAATCTCTGTATAGCTTCCTTATTCCGTGACTGTTTTTAAAATAATACTTCTTAGCCACAGTAATTTTGAGAAATTTTCTTAGATATAATTTTACTCGTTTATTTCTTGCCCTTTTCATTTCTTAAAAGGAACATAATACAATAGCATTAAGTATGTGTTTTTATACAAGAAACTCTGCTCAAGAGGAGTTTATCAATTTTCGGAACATTACAAGGGAAACACGGCGAAGACGATCAACGAGTCACGGGCCCGCCATTAATTCTCTCACACACGTATGTTTACGTCTTTAATACGTGTCTTCAAGGAACGATGCTTGCTAAACGCACATAACCTGGACCTGTTCAACTGCTGGGCTTGAATTCAAATCTCAACATTAGACGGTAATCAGGGAGCGGAAGAGAAAGAGAGCGAGCGAGAGACTGGTTTCTAATGTTGTTTTGCGTAGACACGTGTCACATGAATTGTGCGAAAAGCTAGTCGCTGTTCTGTTAGAAACTTTGCTGTGGTGGAAAATGATTAAATGACTGTAGGAAGTGTTTCATTTATACGACTGAACTTCCTTATTGAATGCAGTTTGTTCTTGCAGAGGTACTCCTCGCATAAAACAACGCCTTGTCAATTAGTTAATTTTATATTTTGTGACAAACACTGAAAAATATTTTTAGAAAAAATTAACCTGTAAAACTATCGCTATCAATCACAATAAGTTTCCGAATTGAGAAGGAGAACCAGAAAGATGAGAGAGGTCAAAATTGTAATATTTAGTTAAGTGTGATAATAGTCGCTGAAAAAGGTGAAGTAGCAGATTTAAATGATTTCTTAATGGTCGATTATTACAACACCTTCAGAAGCACTAACAGTTCTTCTAGCTGTTGTCCCGTTGGATCTAGAAATCAGGAAAAGGAGCGCGCAGTACTGGCTCAAAAAAGAGAACCAGTGCAAAGTCGTAGAAATTTTAGGCAAGGAAGCAAACACCAAAATAGAAATTAAAGAAGAAACATTAAACATTTGGCAAGAAAGATGGAATTCATCGAATAAAGGGAGAAGGGTGTACGAAATTCTACCTAACATAAGAGAAAGATTACAGCTTAAACACCTCAACCCAACCAAGGGTCTTATACATTTTCTTACTGGTCATGGTCCATACGGACAATATCTGGGAAGAATAAATAGCAGACCAGACAATCTATGTGCCTGTGGAGAGATAAGAACACCGGAACACGTCATACTGGAATGCCCCAATAAGAGAAACCTTAAGAAAAGAAAAACTATGGGAAATAATAAGAAACCCACCACTCACCGCGGCTCTAGAAAATTTGACAAACCTGATATCCGCTTTAGAACTGACAAAATACAGGACTAAAAATATAGAATCTTAAATATTACATCCTAAGACTTAATATACTCATCATCGGACCGGACTTTCAAATCCAGGAACCGGATGAGTATAAGAACCAAAATATGGACATCATAACATAAAATAGAATATAAATTATAGTAATAGTAAGATTATTAAAGTAATTATCTTAAACAAATTACATAACTCTGCTAATACAAATACAGTCATAGAGTATAAAATTAGTTAAAAAAGTTTGAACCTACAACTACTCGACCAACGCGTCATGGAGATCCGGAAACGTGGGTCGTAACCGGAAAACCGGAGTTGTTTCACAAACAAAATGTATAAAGGTGGAAAGGATGAGGAGACAAAGAAATTAAGAATTCTCTCCTTCAGTCTCTCCACGAAAATAATATAATAATAAAACTAGTGCAACAGATGATGATCTTACATGCTAAAACAAATTTAAATATACGCATATACTTTATTATTGTATTCATACATATTTATATCTATGTAAAAAAATGTACCAACAAAAGAAAAATATTGTTAAACAGACCTGTTATTGAATCTAGAAAACAGGTCAAGTAAATTATTATCAATAAAAAAATAGTCGCTGAAAAAGTTGAAGTAGCAGATTTAAATGATTTCTTAATGGTCGATTATTAGTTCATGGGTTCCAGTTTAAGATAAGAATACACGTGCTCCCATTATAATATCGTATTGTACTGCCTGCATAAAATGTTTTTATTGTGGAAACTTACCTCCAGAAATAATTTCTTTTCCTCGTGGAGTTTAATATTTTTCATTTGGACATGTTTATAACGACCTTGGTGAAACATATACTGGTTCATGATGACAGCGTCAAGAGTTGAGATGCTTAACCGAAATCTGATGAGACTGTGCAGTCACGGCCACGGCTAGTTGGATTTTACGAAAGACAGTTGCCAATAAAAGTCACTTGTTTCCTTTAGCCGCATTTGTACAAATGTGCTTTGACTGTCGGAGTTGAACGATATTTTCCGTTTTCATCTCTACCGAGCTATAAACAAGTTTATTATTCGTAAGGAAACGGAACCACCGAGGCACAATACTTAAAAATTATCAAATCAAAGCCGAAGGATAAAAGCTAGTTCTTATATATGTGAGGTATTCAGATAACGACACAACTTGCAACATTTCTGACTCAATTAATTTATCCGAGTGACAGATAAAATAGGTAAACACTGTGATTATTGTGAGAATCCTTCTAAGGGGCACGTTTTTGTCTGCCTTTCCGAATCGTGCTGTTTAGCATTTTCAGGCATATCTCGATTGAGTAATAAGCTCCACTACAAGTGCTACTAATGGGAAGTGCTAATGATCTTAGATGGCGACATTGCATTAAATTAAGATAAGTCAAATACGCAGCAAATTGGTACAGTGTTCCTCATTGAAGGCTCGCAACAACTTTCCGCTATAGAGAAATTAATTGAGGTATTATGACTTATAGAATACCGAAACACAGTGGGGACACTTAAAGGCCCGACCATTAGGCGTGTGAATGAAGTCCTTTCTTCGCGAGGACAGCATAAATCAATATGAACACAGATTCCTAGCTAGGATTATTGGGACGAGCGTGCGTTACTTGGGTCCCGGCCAGTCAATTAGTTCCTCCGATGTTTTACACATCTGGCAAAGAACGCCAGCTCTATTAATCGATTACATAAAGTACGCCTGATTGGCCATTTTTCGTTCGGCTTAAGTTATGCTAATTTATGCGCTCACTCCGAAGCAGTTCTCAGCAGTGTCGTTATATCCAGAACGTCACTCATTCTTTACTCCATTGCCAGACATTAAGGAAACAATTTCTGATGCTTTACAGACGCAAAGAAAAAATAAAAGAGGCAGTAGACATTTATTTCGAAGAGATTAGTGAGAACGGTAATGATGGAGCGGGAAAAATTTACTGCCCGAAGTACTATTAAAATTGGTAAACATAAATATGCAGCAATAATTCATCGTAAGTGCGGGCTGCTTGGAATGCGTTCACTTAGGAACAATATCAATGCATCTGGGAAATATGACCCAGCATGATGTACTGTAGATGTTGACTGGAGCTTCTGTCACACGAGATAATGTATACAACACGAACGCTCGTTAAATTGGAGCCAATATACTAATTAGTGCATAACTCGTAAGCATTCGGATGAAGACTAATAATTCGCTCCCTTGTTAGAACACTACACGAGGGTAAAAACCCGGGCACAAATTAGTCTTCAACATCGTGGAATATTTTAGAAGGTATAATACATATCTAAAGTTAAAAAAATTGTATTGTTTCTGACAAAACGTTCAAACCTTCCTAACGATTATTTGCAACACGTACATTTGAGGAGTTTTCTTATATTAGTTTAACCAATAACATTAAAAAGTAATACATTTGACTTGTAATTAAAATAAATTAGAATTTAGGAAACCATCACGAAGTTACTTTCCAGATCTCCTTCTGGTTGAGCGATTAAGGCAAATAACCCTGAACTAAATACTTGATGAGTACTCTTACTACACTAATAACCTTGTTCCTATTTAATTGCTCTGAACACACACAAACAATTTTACCAGATTCAGGCTACTTAAAAGAAATTTAAATGATTAAAAGCTTTACATTGAAAAAAAAACTGAAAAGAAGCTAATCGAAAATGAGAAACCAGTAGATATAGGATTACTGAATGTAAAAAATTAACGATTATGGTTTAATCTTTTAACACTTCAAGTAAAAATAATGCGAAATTGTTGGGTTTGTTGATATTTCATTTTTAATTTAATTTTCTAAGGGCTGAACCGAATGCAGACCCGAAGAACGTTATGGCAGGAATTGAGAGGAAACTAAGGATGTTATAGGGTTTCTTAGTAAGGGCGGCTTGATGTTGAAATAGAATAAAACAAGTTGTGAGTTATTAACAAAATTATTCCTTATGTAAAAGACCTATTTATGCCCTTACAAGTAAGAAAAATAATTTTGTTAATACCGCACACAAAGCCTGTTTTAATTAATTTCAATATCGACCCGCTCTTGTTTGAAAAACCCTATATAATGCCTATTAGTAAGTTACGCAAGAACAATGGGAAGAATTGCAGACATCAAATATAGAATAACACACCACATTTTCATTTCTTGCTACAACATCAGAGAATAAAAAATCCATTGTGTAATTTTGAACATTTTGCGATAATTACTAGTAATATGAAACGATTCACACAGTCTCAAGTTTTACTTAAAACTCCAATGTGATAGCTTTCGACTTACGTCTGTGAATTCGAGAAACTTTAGTTAATTGCTTTTATTCTAAGTTCTATAAAACTAATTCTTGTTAAAAGTGTATTTAGTCGCACTATTTTATGTTTTTTCAAAGTTAAACTTATGGTTGAGTATTTTTATTTAAATTAGAGTTTAGGAACACACT
This sequence comes from Eucriotettix oculatus, assembly GCA_034510155.1. NCBI lineage: Eukaryota > Metazoa > Arthropoda > Insecta > Orthoptera > Tetrigidae > Eucriotettix > Eucriotettix oculatus. The sequence continues at coordinate 23,340,849 of CM067380.1, read as the reverse complement.
ATGCCACCTTGAAAAATAAATTTTCTAAATATATTGTTAATTTCCGGCATCTCATAAAAAGTAATTTATAACGTTGGTCACTGTACTTATCCTTAATTAGACCGATTTTTTGTAAACAGAGTTAACTGTCAGTCGGACAAATGCGCTTATATAATGTATTATTCAATGTGACAAGTGTTCAATTTCAGTTTTTGAAAAATTCCGAATTTTGACAAATATTTCATGTAGAACTACTATATAATAAATGTTTCTCACATATATCTCAAATTCGAGAATAATTATGACGTAAGTCTAAAGCTATGAAATTTAAGTTTTACATAAAAATTGACTCTGTATATAAGGTTTTTCATTACTACTAATTATATTTTTAAAATTTTGTGACTTTTTAAGTCGCTAGACAATTATGAAATCTCAGATTCCGTAATTGCATGAAATGTCTTGCATTATATAAAGAAATTAAGAAATCATAATGTGCAATTGAATCATAAATAATAAACGTCATATTTAAAAAATATATATATCGTACTAAGCGTTTAATAGTTGTCGTACGTATTCGTTTATAAAACTGGAGGGTCCCACAATCAGTGTCAGAAATTGCCGACCTTTAAAATAGGATTCTACAGCTGTTCTGAAATATAAAGGAACAACACCGGATAGATGGCAAACGCCCAAGGGGAGAAAAAGGAGGAAGACCATCATTGATAAATGAGAACTGGACCAGGATGATACGGAACAATACGGCTCCGAAAATATGTTCAAACACGTATAGTTCCATCAATCTAAATTTTATTCAAAGCATGTTTTAAATAGCATTAGCATCATTTTTGTTTCCAAGTTAATCGTTAAGCGCGTTACCACTAATAATCTATACATAAACTAAGAAATCAAGGACTGAGCATTACAAAATGAAACTGATTAATTAGTAGATCAGTAAACAGAAGTGATGCATGATTCATTAATAAAGTACCGTTCATTTGAAACTTTAATGTTAAGTATCTGAAAACTGTTTACGGATAGCTCTATTTTAAATCCATGTATCTTTATTAATTTTTCACGGCTTCAATTTGTACTATTAATTATAATAAAGAAAAAATATTTTTGTCACATAAAAACACGTATAAATTACAAAGAAGGGCCAAAAGTCCTAAATAGAACAATTAATTTTAAAAACTTCGTCCAAACTTTCTCAGTTCATTCTAAAAAAAATTATATAATTTCATATACATAGTTGAAACATAAACTTGGTAAGTTGTAGGTACTTACAATTAAATTATTATAAAATTACGTGTAGCTACTGGATTTTTGTAGAATAAACTATTTCTGAATTTTGGCCATTTTTTGTAATTTATTCATAATATTAAGTCATATCAATTCAATATTTTATTCATAAAGGCCACTTAATATTTTATGGAAGAATGAATCATTTTATTTAATCAAATGTATGTCCAAGTATCGTTTATTTTAGCTTAAATAGTGGAATAGGTAATTTTATAAAGTAAAATTTAAATCCAAGAGTAAAATATCAATAGTCAATAACACAGCGACCATTTTGAACGAAACTTTATCCACCTCCATTAAACAATTAAAAATAAATCCAAACAAGTTCAAATATGAACTAAGTTCTTACTAAGCCACTCCTTCTACTCTGTTGAAGAATTTATGGAGCTGAATGTATCATAGGGTAGATATTTATAATTATGAAAGAACATTATTAGAACACTAATTTTTTAGTATAGGAAGTAAAATTATTTATCAATTTATATATAAGGTACAAATTGTATGTCTTCTGTATAGAACTTAAGAAAATCTTATTATAAGTTAAAAATTAATGAATAGTTACAGTATATTTTAATATTAATGAAGCAACCTATGTAAAATCTCTGACTCGTTCCACATACTTGAAGCTTGTGCTTCTCTATAGGATTTATGGAATATGATTTTATACTTATACTAGTAATTAATAATTAAGGAAAGTAATACTAAATGCAGGAAAAATGTTTAAATTTTCAGAGGTTGGTAGCCCAAGGTTAAATGTAATTTAAAAGCCGTAGAGACTTATTCCGTGATAGTTTTACCTGCCCCCTTAACTGTCTCAGCGATATTATCGAGGATAAATTTAAAATTTGTGCTGGTATAAATTTTTTATTTTTGTTTGTGTTCAGGATTTTTTTAGTGTCGTCCAGTTTGGTAATAATTAATAATTTCAGTTAGTTTCTGTTCTTGGTTATATTTGAAATATGACCGCAGCTCGGTGTTTCCGTTACTTGACGGCCACCAGGGAAGGTTATTGAGATGTGGAGGAGCATATCCGTCCGTCATTCAAGACTCACTCAAGCGACCCACAAGAAAGCCAATTCCACCACCGTTGCTAGGAGAGCTGCAGCACTTATCGCGGAAAAGTTAAAACACATTGAAGGAGCTTTCACCGAGGTTGCTCGTAAAATCGCTGCAAGTAGTCAATACATTCATGCGGGTAAGTACAGTGTGAAGTGGACGGAGAGACGTCTGATCAGCGAGTGGGCTACTTACTCCAAAGATGCAGTTCATTCTGTCAGCTCCTCCGTACTTTCTAATGTACTTACAATGCTGGCTGACTCCGACGTCGGAGGTTTCCACCAGTTTTATTTCTTTCAGGAAAGTATTGTTTTCAGTCAATATAACCATGTAGTTACACATATTTATCTTGGACGACTAACTGAGACTCGACAAAGAAATAAATTTCACTACAAATACTGCAGTCAGTTTCAGCTGAACTCGGGACAGATTAATACTAACGGCCTTAATAGTTATGAGAGCAGTAGCGAATTGGAATGACTTGCTCACAGTGTTTCTCCACCATATTTTCTGCTGAGCCAACTTTCCCTGGTTGAGTCACTATTTTACTCGCCCGGAAGTTCCAAAGGCTCCTTTCATCGCTAACGTTATCTAAGTAATTCTTATTCTTACGTCGTCAACATTTTTCGCAGCTCTAGATTTATGATGCTTTTACTGTTTCATTTTTGAGGATTTTCAAGTGCCGACTTTTCACTTCCGTCCGGCCCTGTGCGCCAAACATGCTGTATTATAGAACACTTCAGCATCCGTAATTCTAAGTTTTATGCTAATAATGCGACCGTAGCAGGTGCAAGTAGGCCTTCACTTTCAGCCACATTGGTACTCCTGCCTCATGAATATCTAAGCGCTTTCATTTCTTCCACTCAATTACAGTCGGACGGTTATAACGAGAACCGGGTTTTCAGAGGAAATTTTAATCAATTGAAATAATTGCTTTTTGTTTATAAACAGATCGGGATATAACGAGGGAAAATTTAGCTTTTATCACGAAAATCTCTCAAGTTTCGTAAATTTCCATGCCCTCCCTCTATTTGTGTACTCTGGCTGATTCGTTGTGGACAGTTCAAACCTAATAACGTTTAACATTCTTTGTGCACCCAGAATAATACTTTATGATGGGAAATTTTACGATAAGATTGACACTGTAGTTAAAATTCGTACGTGAAGTCGAGAATGAGCAAGTGTCTTTTGATCAGTGGAAAAGTTTAAATGATAAAAGAAGTATGCGCAAGAAAACTGGACTGTTATATTCAACAGCCTCAACGTCACTAAAGAAAAACATCTCTTAACTTCATCCTTCGTTAATAACGTAAGTACAAATAATAGTAGACGTTTTTTATTGAGCAATTAAGACAAAGAATTGACCTACCAATCGTTGGCCCAAACACTTCCTCTCAAGTTCCTCCCTTGAAGTTATTTCTTCTTCTAACCCGTCCTGATTTTAAGGACAAGGGTGACTGCTTCTGGGAGGCTAAGATTAAGTATCTTCTTGAGAAATATAACCATCCCAGAGTGTTTATCCACGGATGGTTCGAAGGATGGTCGCCTATCTCAGCTGAAGTTAGCGATTCAATCCCAATTAACAAGAATTCTTCAGCCACAACTACTGAAACATATGCGATACTGATGGCATTACAATATTACAAAGACCATCCATCCAATTTCATTTTGATTTAGACCGATTCTCTCATGGCGATCAACTAACTCAGCAATCACCGATGTACATACAAATGATTGAATCAACGAAATCACGGATATTTTATGGAAGATAAAAGGAAACAACCAAGAAATCACCATCTACTGGATCCGGATAACGCGGGTATCCTAGGCATCGAGCTTCCGACAAAGCCGCTAGGCTGGAATTCTTCTTGCAACTATATCGCTCGAATATTCCTACCTTCTCAAGTAAAGACAATGTCCTGACTTAAAGTTGGAATAAGGGTAAAAGAGGAAAAAACGTAGGGATCCTCTATAATGTGATGGAGTCCTGCAAATGGATAACCGATCCACATGAAATCTCCAGAAGACAGCAGGTCGTTGTTGCAAGACTCAAATTATTCCACTCCCGCCTTACGCATTAATTTTGTTTTTCTTGGTCTCCTCAGACTTTCTGTTCCAATTGTAACACCGCCCAGATTATAATAATAATCACAGCGTATTTCGTTTTTTATGCATTGTATGAAAATAAAGGTACAAAGTCTGGTTATTACGAATAAATTCGGGTGGTCTCGCGCTCGTTAAAAACGAGTTCGCCTGTTATTTTTTTTTCACCTTTGTTACGAACCACAACTTCAGATTTATCTTGATGCATAATTTCTCTAACAATGTCTTCACAATTCCTCATAACATTATTTGTCAACAATTTCATCTTTCATGTCCTGGTGGTAATGTCTTCTCTATTACATACGGTACTCTGTCGTTTTGAGAGTTTCTAATTTTTATTCCCTTCACTATATTAAGCAATTAAACAAGTGGCCCCAGATTTGGGCTTTAGCCTGCTTTCTCAAAAGCTTTTAGATATATTCTAGGACTTAATTCTCAATTTAGAGGTACGAAGCAGACGGGAAACATTGACACTCCGGCCGCTGTGTCTCTACAAATTCGAAATGTGTCATGAAAGTTAACAGTCATGGATTGTATACAGCGTGGATAGTAATTAAGTGAATCACCTTTTTTACATAGAGAAATCCGTGAACCTCTCGTATCCCTCTGTTCAATATTTTCCAAAGGTTCATAAACTAACTTCACAATCTGCATATTTAGTAGTTCAAATTCTCAGGTAAGGATGACAAACTATATTTATCATAAGGAAGAATAAGCTAAACTACTAAGCTGTATTTTTAAAGTTCTATAAGTCCCATATCCCACGAAAAATTCAACCACTCACAACTTAGAAAAACGTAAAAAGTCAGCAAATTGTGACACAAAAGTTAACACATTCTACGACGTTTTCGAAAAATAAGTATTGTAAATTCTGTCCCCTGTAATCGTACAAGAGCATTCTGTTGTTTTCATCAAGTCAGCTTTATGGATGCTAATCATTACACGACACAAAGGCAAATCTCGGTTAATCTGCGGGTCCTGTTGGAACTGTTGACAAGTGGCTTAATAATGTAGCGACGTAATGAAGAGACTTTAGAAACTAAAGCAATGTTGAGAAAAGTTAATAGGGAGAATAATTTGGAAAAGAAAAAAACGGGCTTTTAATTTTTTAACTTTTTGTATTTTAATTAAAGGCGCGCTCATTTATTACAAGAAACCGGTTATAACGAACACATTTTATTAATTTTTGAATTTATATCATTGCTTTAGTGTATAAAGTTGGCCTGGATACATCGAGAGAGAAACCAGTTACAACGAGCAAATCTCTGTGTACCTTGACTGATTTATTGCCACAATTCCAGACCGTACCTTTTGATAAGAACAATGGACTTCTAATTATCTCAACACACCCAGAAAACATTAAGTGATGGACAGTTTTAAGAAGTCACATTTAGCCATGCCGTGTATAATATTGAGGCTGAAAAACATTAGATTAGATTTATTAGTTCTATCAGTCATGTACTGAGGAAGTGGAAAGGGGCAAATTAATATTAATTACGAGGGTGTATCAATGAGTAATTCCCATCGTATTTTTATCTTCTATTTGTCAAGACATATAAATGCAACATTAATGATTAAAATTTCTATATTTTCTCCGTCCTTATCCTTTGTTCACATTTTAACAAGAGTTTTTATTCCGCTGTCGTATAAAACCGTCGTCTTATTTCCTAAGAGCTCGAAGCTCGATCCTCATCTTCATAATGAATCCCACGATGAGCGTCCTTTAGTGGTCCCAACAGATGGAAGTTCGATGAGGCAGGACTTTCCATCCAGTTTTCCCAATCTCTTCAATCGGTTAACTTTTTGGTACCCATCTTGCGCAAACTTTGGTTTATTTCTGTTTTCGAATAATCATCACACTACCTGTACTGATGGAGAGAGTGAGACAATTTATTATTTGTTACCAGGCTGTCCTCTAAAAATGAGCTCATAGACTCTGAATGTTGCGTGGAGTCATTGCAGTGACCGGCCTGCCGCTTCGCTTTTCATCAGCCAACGGTGTTTCCCCTTCAGCTTCGTTATAGCGACGAATTCATCGCCGAACAGTGCTGAAATCCACCGTTGAATAACCGTACACATTTTTCGGTCTTTCATGAATCAGCGTTTCGCCTTCCGCATTTAAGAATTCAATCACAGAACGTTAATGTCAACCATTTTGAAAGGGTGTTCAGTGCTGTTACCTATTAACTTAGATTGCAGAAGAATGTTTGAGGAATCGCACCAATTTCAAAACTTTCACATAACTAAAGGATTTAAGAAGCGAAAATAAAACAGGAGGCATTACTTTTGAACCACCCTCGTTAAATATAAGTAGAATAACATACACAAATACAAAGATGTTTAGGAATATTGAGTGAGTATATAACGTATTATAAGAGTACATATTTGAAAATGAAGTAGAATCAACGAGAATATGTTGTTACTAATACGAGAAAAGCTATATTTGAAAATAAAGAGAAATTACAGCAGGTTATAAGAAGAAACATTACAGATGTGAGAAAAGTTATATGTAAAGTTACAACACAAATTAGTATTTGTAAAACTAAGTAACCGTTTCTTCACTTAGAAGTCTAAGGAGATGAAGACTTAAGTGTATGTCGATCAGTGAAAGTATTGAAATCATAAGAGAAATTGACGGTGCATTAAACTTGTTGACTTGTGCGTGCAGATTAGTTATTTAATATAACTTTAATCCCTTATAATAATAAAAGGAAACGTATTTTAGTATTTTTCTCAATTGTGAAATGTAACCGTTGTTATTTCAATCAAAATTCAATGGTCGCGTAGCGATCTTTTAGAATGTATATATTTAATAAATTATGTAGATATGAACTGTACCTTCCATAGGCTTTTGGAAACGAACTGGTTTCATATAATACTACTACAGTTTCAAAATATTAATCAGGGCCTTAATTACTGCACATTACGCTCCAAGTGCTATGACGCACTTTTTTTTATTGTGACGTTTATTAAGTTATAAACAGATAAGTTCAGGGAGCTGTGACTACAACGACATCAATTTAAAAGTATGCGAGTATGGAGAATAAAGCCGTGTTCGAGTGACAAGGGTTGAATATATTTACTACAAAGGACAAAGCAATTCTGATTCATCAGCTGGCTAGGGCGTACGCGAGCACAATCTGTCAGAAAACAGTCGGGGCTCTCCTATGCTGCATTTCATCAACTTTCATACAGGACATTTTATATGCGTTGAATTATATGGAAAATTGAAATTCATCGCTTTCAACGATAACACGTCATGATAAATATTTGAACCAAAATTTTGCGACAAAGATACCGGAATAATTTTCACGTTATAGCAAAAAAGGATGTAACATCGATGTAGCAAATAAAAGCCGGTGTTTCAGATACGAGTACTTGTAAACAGAGGTAATCGAACGTTGATATTATAAATATATTTATATTTATATATATGGGTCGTACTTGTCTATTGAAACAATGAGAACAGGAAGGGCCTAGGAAGTGGTTTCTACTTATTTCATATCCTATTCCACACAGTCCGGGCAATTCCGGCTTCTGTTTGTAGAAAACGAACTCTTTAGACAATTCGCTGTGTGTTGGGAGTCCGATGATCTTGGATGTCCATTATGCCCGTGTGAAAACTTGGTTGCTCCAGTTCACCTCTCCACTTTTGGCCAGATGGGTCTTGGCTGCGTTCCAGATCACGCCACTCAGGAAACGTCTGTAAAGTGAACACGACGCTTCCGGGACAGGAGAAGTCCTACTAAACCGTCATTATTACTACATCTACGGCCAACAACAAAACGCAAAAAGAGAAATTTACAAACGGTAATATCCAAACATCACAATGGCATGCAGACACTATTAATTATTTCACATACAATAAAACATAATAGCAAAGAAGGAAAGTGGCTCGCAACTGATTCGTGAAAAGGCGAACATAAAGACGATTCACAATCTTACGAATAAAGTCACTTTGAAGGTTGGTTATTCGTGACGTAAATACGGTTTTAGCGAAAACCACGAGACCATCCAATTTTGCTCGTAATAACGGGTGTCGGTTATATCTTACTTTTGCTCTAACTACTGTGTTTAATTATTATTATTATTACACGAAATAAAAATGACATTGCATAGCAACACTGGCATACAAAATTTTAATAAGAAACTTTTCTGGCAAATGACAATAGGACCGGCAAACAGGAGCCACGTTGAATTTTAAATCAGCCAGCTTAATGCACTAACTATATTTCTCAATCAATAATTTCCATCTTTATTTGTGATTATTTTTGAAGGACGAAATGTTTATTCTTCAATAACCTCGTGACCATTTCAGACGACAATCAAAAATGTTCTTTTTGCACCAGTCACCGTTTTTAACGTCGCGGTCAACTTACCTTATGATTTTAACTTTTCCGCTGACCGAGACACACTTGCACTTTCTTCCATCTATGTCCATTGAAACTGGAGAAACGTCCTGCAGTCTGAGTCTTATAAAGAGCAGAACGAACTGTAAAACTCCCCATCATTACTGGGTGTACAAAGAATTGTTAAACGATCGTAGCTTCTATCAAAGGTGCAGTCTGGAATTGTCTGCAAAATTTTACCTAGGTACATAGGAAGTACAAGGAAGTTCTCTAGACTTGCGAAATTTTTGTATTTCACATCACTACAGGTGGGCATTTGCCCGGTGGCAGTATAATAAAATTAGAACATATTTAGTAAATTAACTACAAAGATAAATTACAGAAAATGAAAAATTAAAATTACAATTATAAAATATTTCCCTTCCCTTTTTTACAAAATAAGTTCCTAGCTTTTCACGGTTTGTAACTTATTTTTGAAAATATTTATATTCTTATGGAAAGCCTCCAGTACCCTTGCAGGCAAAGCATTCCAGTCCCTTATCGCTCTGTTAACGAAGAAATATTTGCCCACATCCGTTTTCTGGTCCCTTTCCTTTATTTTGTAATTATGGTCATTTTTCGAAAAGAAATTTGGTATAGTCAGCCGCTCCCTTATTACTGACCAGACCAGTTCGTCCGTGTAAGCTTTGTACAGTCTAGTCCTTTTCCTACTATCACCGAGTGGTTCCCATTTAGTTTCACCCGAAACATTTTAATTGAGCTAAACTTTATCCGTGTTAACGTTTTTAAAATATGTGACGCCTTGAATTTGATTTATATCCTTCGAGATATCGAAGTCTCCATCTCCAAGAGCAGTAAAGCTTCTCTGCTGGTCTAACGTAGGAATCTAAAATATTTTGTATTTCTTACTTTATTAATGTATCTACTAGCATATATTGTGTTTTACACACACATTATCATAAAGTGAGAATGTGAATGGCCAGTTAAAGAGCCATTACGAGATTGAATCAGACCTTTCCGTACTCAGTCAGAACCTGATTACATAATTAACTTGCCCTTTGAGACTTCATGCAATAATTTCATGGGAGTTATGTTAGCCTCTGTGGCAGCACAGGTTTTAATGTATAAGTAAAACTCACAAATCCTTCATCAGAAAAGTAATTCAACCTCGAGATTTCCAGCATTACCGAACAACTCTAACCAAATCATTTCTTTTTCTGTAACTGTCGATTTGGGGTTATTTTCGTATTTCTTTTGTTGTGTTGTATTTGAACTATTCTTTTCAGTTGGGATTTCACGAAGATTCTGTTACATTTACCAATACCGTTCGAATGTAAAGGGTAAATACGTCTTTGGCACAATAGTTTTTTTTTTGGTAGTAGGTACGAGGCTCCTAAATTTCCACAATTTTTATTGATCCGTTCAGTTGTCTCGGAGCTATAAGAAATAAGCTGAAATATAAACCCTTTTGAGGACACAGGGGGAAACGACAAATATAACCGGTTTAGTGTCTGCCTTTGAACTGGTCACAGAGCCCTCCCTTTCCCCTTGAAAAAGCATCCGATTTCACATGCGGGCGCCCCAAAACAGGGGGAGCTTTGCTTTCCAAATCCGCGCTTTTCCAACTTCCTAATTGCCAACTCACTATCAATACTAAAATTAACTAATTCATTACGCGATCATGTCATGACATTTTTAGGTGCATACTTAATACAATTTTTCGAGAATCCCCGTTGTCAGTTGTAAATATTGATATTAGCAGATTCAAAGGTTCTTGCTCTGATTCCAGCATTTATTAACAAATTAAAGGAGCAGGTTTATGAAGTAAACGATCTTCCATCATAGTCGAATTTATATATAAATTACTAAATACTGAAGTCAGCGATGCATCAGAAGTTTATTGACCTAGGTAAGATTAATTTCTTATTCGTCCTGAGTAGAGAAAATATGTATGTATATATGTATATATTTAATCTATAAATTGGCTGTTTGACCGACGACAGAAACATGAAATTGTAATAAAAGTATTTACGATAAACAAATAAATTTTTGAATAAATCAACCCAATTTGTGGGCAGTATTTGAATTATAAAAAGTTATGTAAACAATAATATTTATCCCAGATAATTTTTTAAACTCTTTTGCCGGCTATGGAATCCATGAATACATGAATCTAACCCAAGTGAAGCAGACCAACAACCACCTCAGTGTGAGGAAACACTATTGAAACTTGATTTACGGGCCTAACTATGTTAAGGGCTTGGGTGTTTGTGTGCGTCTTTGTGTTCCCTAATCTAGTAACTCTTACAAGATTAGATCCCTAAATAGTAAATAGCTGTTGTCTTAAATTTTTTAGTATAAAATTAATTTTACTTACGAGATCTATACATAGCATAAATCTTTCATTAATGTCCGTCAAATATTGATGTTATTTAAAAAATTTCCAATAATTTTTCTGTCTGCAATTACTTATAATGCTTCAAATCCATTGTATTTTATAAAATTAAATTATTTGTGACAAATTTGTGGTAAAATAAATAATAACCTTTTGGTTACAAGATTAGATCCCTAAACAGTAAATAGCTGTTGTCTTAAATTTTTTAGTATAAAATTAATTTTACTTACGAGATCTATACATAGCATAAATCTTTCATTAATGTCCGTCAAATATTGATATTATTTAAAAAATTTCCAATAATTTTTCTGTCTGCAATTACTTATAATGCTTCAAATCCATTGTATTTTATAAAATTAAATTATTTGGGACAAATTTGTGATAAAATAAATAATAACCGTTTGGTTTTATAAATTAATTATATTGAATAGTCCTTGTAATATAAATATTGATAAAATAATTTATAAATAATTGTCTTTATAGCTCACAACTTTTCATTCCTTAGAAATGAAGGGTACTGAGGGATACTGTAACAATTAAAAGGAAAAACAGAAAACGAATGTTCTATTATTAATATTAAATTTTAATTAAAATTGATTCATGTTATAATTACAAGCAGGAGGTATTTGGAATTTCTGGTACTTAACGAAATGGGAAACAAAGATAAAGATACTACTTAGACTAATTAAGGAATAAGACGATGAAATAAGGGAGGAGTATTTTAAAGAGATTTCGTTCCGGGTTATAAGAAATTGGATAAGCGGACTTTCGTAGTTAGATCATTTTATGGTGTCAGGTTGACCTTTTAAAAAGCATTCCACAATTTCTCTTAGTACAGGAGTTAGCGCTTATTCACTCGACGCTGAGGTTTATTATCTCTGTGGGAATATTACTTGCTCTTCACATTATTCCGAAAGCATGTGCATCCGTCCACTTGAAAATTCCCTGACTCTACAGCATGTCTGCTCTGGCCTTTCTGCGTGAGACGATGAACAGGAGGGCGTAATGGGACAGAATGAAGTAACCGAAATGATTTGTTAGTCTCCCCAACCTTTGGAAGGCCACACGCATATCCAGACGTCTGAGTCTCTAAGGTGTTGAAGAATGTAAACAAGGATCACTTTTCCCATGCGACATGCGATATGGTCTCGAGTGCAAGCAACACGGAACACGCAACTTGGTCGGTACTACGTCTGTCAATTCCCACAGACCAGTAAATCAGGTGTAGGAGTATACGTCACTTAGGTCCGGTGACACACTTGGGTCTCAAGTGAGGCAGGCCTTAATGATCTGCATGAAAATACGAACCGCATGACACATGGAAAATTCAATTCAATTTCATTCAATATAAAAACCATACAAAGAGATTTATTTTCATCAATTTATAACAGGCCTATATACAAGCTGACTTTTCGGCTATTAGCCCAGTAAAATACTGACTGCAACACAGCCACTATTTTGAGCATTTACATTTTTAAACCCCTTACCCTGCCATATGTGGACTTAATATTAATTTAATCATAGCCAGTATTAAGACTCAAAGTGCCTTAGAAAATAAATAATCATGGTACATTAAAATAAGATCGTAGATTTTCCATCGAAACGTCATGTTTTATTTGTATTCTGACCCGGGTGGAAGCATAAGAATTATTTATCCAATTAAAATAAGTCTATAAATCAACGTGATTAATACTCCGTTACCTTGAGATAGATAAATATACCCCCGGTACCCCACGTGCTCTAAGACAGTCAGAAATAATCCAAGTACATTAAGACAGTCTAATGGTATACTAAGAGCAAACAGTAGTCCCTGTTCTCTGGGAGACAAAATTACTTTACGTATCGTAAGACGGACAGAAATACATCCAGTATCTTAAAAAATCAAATATACTCTCGGTATATTTCCGGTACTTAAAGAAAGTAAAATAATTCGGGTAGCCTAGAATAAAAAAATCCTCCCGGTATGTTAAGACATTGAAGACAAAAATACCTCGGACCTTAAGAGAGACAATAATACTTTGGCTACTTTAAAGACTAAAACGCATAAATGGAGACTTGAGGGGTGAGTCGGAACACTCTACCTTACCAATGATAAAATAGTGATTCTGAGGTACTTTTTTTGTCAGAAACTGTTAAGGATAAAACATTGAAATATTCACAGTTATTGTAACCTTATGGTATGTATGTGGAAGAAAAATAAATTATTTGAACAATTAGTTCAGGATAAAAAAAGACGTCTGAAATTCTCCACATAAAGATCTTGATAAATAAATGAAAAAATAAATTTCTAGTTATAATAAATCATTTAATCTGCTTTCATGCACATACCATAAGGTTAAAATCAGCTGTAAAAATTTCAGTGCTGTATCTACACCGGTTTTCGAGAAAAATAATAGTTATGTTAACAATTTAAGGACTCCGGCTCCCCTTAAAAAAAAGAAGAAAATACACGCAGTACCTTAGGATAAACTAAATGACTCCAAAACTTAATAGAGACAAAAATAATTCATGCCTCCCACCCTTATAGGGGCTAGGGGTGTTTTGCCCATCCATTGTTACCTTACCCCAACTTCTAGGAGTTAAGCTACAATTTACAGTCGGTATGTTTAGTGCCAGATTAAAAGCTGAGTGACTTCCATAACGCTGAATGTGACACCAATAGTGGTTTTTCTTTTGAAAGGCCCACCACCCCCACTCCTCCACCCCCTCCATTGCCGTAAGGGTTTGAAATTATACAGAGCCACAGGAGAAACACTATCAATCTCACTGACCCCGAAGAATATTTATTCGACGCAAATATCGGCCGTTTTTACGTGTTTTATAATTTCCACCCGGGCACACCCCATAGTGTTTGTTCCATAGTCGCGAATAATGTTTATATAAATTTGGGTGGAAAATAGCCTCACGACCTTTAATTTTGTATGCGGAACATACGGACAGTCATCCAAATTTTTTTTATTAAATAATAATTGATTTAGAGATGAATATGTACGGTTTTACAGTTTGGAAACGGCCTGTTACAATTTAATTATTAATTAATAAATATATTCAGTTGATATAAGGGAAGGATAGAAGATAAAACATATTACATTTCGACAACGAAAAGAAATATTCCTCCAGCTGTACAGAGGCGGAGTAGCATTACTGAAAATATAAAAGCCTGAAACTACGGTAAGCCCCAACAATCGTTAACACATCCACCAAGTTTTCTGATACATATTAAATCCTCACACCAATGAAATGGTGTACCGGGAAGTTATAAACGTAAAGCTGACATCACCCCATGACGCTTTCAAGATACAGAATCGAATAGTGAAATGATCAATTTCCAGCCGAATATAATTAATTTCTTAGTCGTATTGATATTCTGTGGCTCCGTTGAAATGTTTTGAAAGTGTGAGCTACATTGTGTCGAGGCGTAGAGAGGCAAGGCGAGTCTTTCCTTCGCTACATGGAGGATGCTTAATGTGCCGTTGATTGCACGTTAAGACTTCCACTCTTTGGAAGAACGGGTTTTCGTCGGCGAGTGCAAGGGCTGATAATATCGCTTGTTTAATAAAAGACTTTAACTTTTAATGGAATTGCAACTAATCACATTGTTAACTACTCCTTTCGGTCGCAGTAGTCATCGAATAAAATAATAGCTAATAATGGAATTCGGGTAACCTCACGCAGATCGCAATTATAAGGTGCGCTGTTCTATTTTTTGTCATTAAGAGCTCAAAGCCAATTACCTACATTATTCCACATAATTCGGGGTCCATTATTTCGGACAAACGCCAGTCTTAAAGACGTCCGCCGTTACCAATAATAGCGCTTATACACGGAATTGTTTTGTTTCATTATAAATGAGTAAAGAGACAGCATACCAGAAAGGTCCTTTACACTCATATTGGAATTGTATATTTATATACAAATATATGTAAATCATCTGAGTGTAGTATATTTAAGAAGCCTTTCTGCGTGAACATGTTACTAAACTAAGAGCTTGCAGGGCTGTTTAATACAAATGTGCGAATATTTGTACTCCTATGCTAAAATATAAAGCAATTAGCAATCGGCCTCGCATCACAGGACTCGCGGATTCGAATCCCGACATGGGTCTGGTTGTTTTTGTTAGTCACTGTAGTGTTAACACGGATTGAGAAGTCACTAGGTTTAACCATTAAGATAACAATTAAAGGTAATAGTTATTAATGTATGTACGTTTAATATAAGTTTAAATAAGGCCAAAAACAGACAAAAAAACTAGTGAAACATAAAATTTAATTGAAAAGCAACTACATGTTTCGGTCCTGATATGGACCCTTTTCAGGTTGAATTGGATTACAAAGCACGAAATTATAACATTACAAAGATATTTCATTAGAGACAAAGAATACAGTAAATAAAGAAACCAAAAGACAAAAATTTTAAATAAACAAAGATAACAATTATACATTTGAAAAATTAAGATTTCTAATACTAATTGGGATTTGTGGTTACTGTCTTGGTCTAAAATTTGGAAATAGTGTGGATCGAATCTAAAATGTATTTTGAAATAAATTAATTGTTTTAAGTTATACTGATATTACATTAAGTAAGTAATAGAATGAACTAATGTTTTATGATTTTAAGAAGTCATTTCTTTTTCCCCATAATTTTACAAAAATTGTTAAACAACGCCTATATGTAATGTATGATTCCATGAAAACCACAGAATTTTAAATAGTAAATTTTTATTTCTGAATTAATTATCTTTAATAAAAATTATTTAAAGTCGGTACTATTTATGAGGTCATATTTATTCACATGTAATTTATTATAATGTTCTTCAAAGTTATTCCATACTTTAGTGACGTTTATGGTCTTCAAGTTTTACTTATTGTAATGTCAATCAAATTTTAAGACAGGGTAAATAAACACTTGCTAAAAATGTTGTGCAGCGCTTGACGTTATTTAAGGAATCTGAATTTTATGACTGATTATGAATTATGAAAACTGTGTTATCCTTTGCATTGATTTCGTTAGGCTTCGGCACCGCCTGCAAGATGTCAACCGTCAATTTGTGACGTAGATAATTAACATATCATCAAACGTATACATTAGATTAATTAATGGAGGCTCCATCTGTTCTGCCCCAGCTACATTGACTGTGATTGGGTGTGAAGAGCTGAAGAACATTGATCCGACGAGGGTGTTGCGTTGGACTTGGGATTTGTCCATCAGGGAACCGACCCTTGTTGAAGGTGGCTCAGATATTGTTTATTACTTCCACTCCACCTGCTCGCCAGGACACACAAAAAAAATAACACTGGGGACCACGCAGCTGAGACATCATTTTCATGTTATTCTCAAAATTCAGCAGTATGCTAATTCTCACCTCGTTAGTGAGACTTGTTGATGAGATCGGTTTTAGCATCAATGGGTGAAGGGTTGTATTTAATGTGTAACATTTCAGACATTATTCTCCCATAATGTTTGGGTACTGAGTCTAATACTGCTATATTATTACAATCATTACTGTTGCCATATTTACTCAGAAGTTTATCATAAGGTTGTTCTAAATTAGAAATATGTTGTTCGGACGAGTTTTTAATGTTCATTATGTTTATCCTTATTTTTCTTTACAGAAAAAAATTATTTTACACTATATCAAGTTGAATTTCACTATATAAAAGTTCTAACGTTATTGTTTAGTATAAAAAGAAAATTTGAATTTGTCTCCTTGATAACCATTCAGTTGCTCCTGCTCCTAATAGACAATATTTCATCCTTTAGGAATAAATGTAAGGAAATTGATATTTAAAACTTCAATTGTCTACTTTAAAGTTTATTTTTTTTAGAACTAGTTGTAATTAGATATTATTACTACAGAACGTAATTAATGTGGCAACTGTAACAAGTCCTACAAGAAGCACGCGGTGTATTTAAGACGAAATGAGCCTCGTTGTCAGTGACAAATGAGAGCAATATGTTGAGTAGAGAAACCAAGGTTAGTTTTCCTCTATATTGCTGACCTTATGAGAGAGGCCTTTGCATCCGGTTTAGAAGCTACTTCCTTCACAATTTTGATGTAGTCCACAACTGCGTTATAAATAACGTCTTGATAAACTCTGAAACGTTTTCCCAAAAAGAAAAATATGCAACGCTAGTTTCCAGTGCTCTTACGATCGAATAAAAACCTTCATATAATTCCAGCACGTACGTTTCAAACCGCAACGTATTAGATAATTCTCAATTGTGCTATCAAGATGATATATGTCTAGAAGAAAGGCAACGATTTGAACTGTTAAAACCTAGAATCTAGCATAAAATTATGTGAACTGGTTTCACTGGAGTATTATTCAAGTTTGAATTCACATGCGATGAGACCCATACTTGTTATTCAACTATGAGTCTTCTAAAAAATGTGAATTTAGGCTTATATTGTAATAGTGAATTGTTGCACTCCCTCCCGCATCAACGGTCTCCAATCCATTCCTATGTTATTAAAGGGGAGTTGCGATCACATGCAGCTTGTCACTCAAAAAGTAGTGCAATGTGTATCAGTTTTAAAATATACAGAAATGTTGTGTACTGCGTCATAAGTCTAAAAGTTTCGCAATGTAAAAATTTCTATTGGCTGGATTAAGCAGTGTTTTTATTTTCTCTGAATAATGTTTTTTACTAACATTGTGCATACGTCCTTTGTATTAATATTATGATGAATCCTCGTAATTATCCGACTGCTACTCCGATATAAGAAAATGAAATTATTTAGTAATGTTAATATAAAAATAGTATAGAGTGATCTTGAGACGTTAAAGTGAAAAGTATGGAGTATGGGATGACATTTAGCGAGAATAACTGGACGGGTGCAACGTCGTTTAAACAATCGCATACTGAGTTGTGACATGAGAAAATCATATTAACATTCGGTTATAATATTATGTGCATATGACACTTAATTTAATTTTGCCAAAAAGAATTGTCCAGAAGGAAATTATCCAGAAAGAAAAATTCTGATTGAACATTGAGTGATTCAAAGAGCATGTAGATCTCGGATTTCGGTCCGCACGATCTGATTCATGAGTGAGTGATTCAAACAGGGGGTACCTCTTGGATTCAGAAAGCTACCGTTATTTTCTTGCGAATCAATGATCACTTAATCCTCTTCGAAAGAGATTTCGATCACACGGGCACACATCAAGTTCTGCTGATAGGTGAGTTCATCCCAAATTTAATCAGTGTTGTTGTATTGTATTTATTAAATCTACAAATGGGCAGATACCCGGTGGCAGATACATAGAACTTAAACAATAATTAATAAACTGGTCGTAAGGATTATATTTAACCTATAGTTGGAAGTATAATTAAATTCAATATAAATAAATAAGTGTGGAATCATATTATTAGGAATGATTTTTTTAAAAAAAGAATAGTATTGTTTTTGCCTGAAAAAAAAGAAACAAAAAAACTGGAAATGTATTTCACTGTAGTATATTTTTAGAGATTTCGCAGCACTGATCACTTCACTACACTGCACTACACTACACTAAACTTAGATTGAGTCGAAATTTTCTTTCTGTTAGAGGAAGTTCCCCAAACACTCCTGCAGGCAGATTGTTCCAGTCATTAATTGTCCTATTTAGGAATGAGTATTTTCCAACGTCTGTTTTTTTGGTTCCTTGCTTGTATTTTGAGCATGTGATCACCCCTCCCGATCCGAGTCGATTCTTTCATTCTATCTCGGATTCCCTGCCAAGGTTTTTGACCTGCAAAAGCTCTGTAGAAAATGTGTAGCCTAGCTCTTTCTCTTCTTGTCTGTAGCGTATCCCACCCTAGTCGCTTTACCTTTTCGTTCCCATGCCCAGGTCCTATTTGTACGAATTTTGCGGCCCTTCTTTGCACCCTTTCTAAGGATTCTACTTGACCTATCCTGTACGGATCCCAGCATGCTGCACCATATTCCATAAGTGGGCGTACTAATGACAAATATGCCAACTCTTTAGATTTCGCATTCCCCTTGTTGAGTGTTCTCATGACAAAGTGCAAGGTGTTCCACGCTTTCCTTGTAGCATAGTTTACCTGTTCCGCCCACCCTTACTGTTAAAATAAATGCCTAGGTATTTACAGTCTGTTTCCTCGATCACTGTTTCCCCATCTATTTTATATATCGAGGCATATTGAACGCGCATTTTAGTAAAACTAATCGCCTTACTTTTACTATTGTTGATTTTGATTTTATTTCGCTTAGCCCATGTACTTAGAGTATCTAAGTCAGTTTGGAGAGCAGCTGCGTCTTGTTCCCCAGTTATTTCCCTGTAAATTACACAAATTGTAACAACTGCTTCAATCCAGTTTCTTAAGTCGGGTAGATCAAGAACATACACATGATCCTTCATGAACCACCAAAGATAAAAATCGCATGTCGTCAGATCGGGTGAAAGTGAAAGTTATTCCGTTTCAGAAAATTTATAATCAATCCATAATTTAGGGAGACCATTTTCCGACACAGATTGGCTTTCTATTTCCGTACGTAAGGATGATGTACAATGAAAATAAATTTATTGAACGTCAGTAGGTCTTCTTGACTGAAATTGAGATAAGAGGAGTAGTTAAAATTTTGCATAAAGATGGTCTTGATAAATAAGTTAATCATTAAAATTTTACAAACATACCATTATATTAAAAATAAGCTGTGAAAATTTCCGAGAAAATGGTACCTAAAAATCACTTGGCACGCTACAGCCATCTGACTCTCCTACTGGCTTTACTTACTTCGGTACAGGAGCTAAGCGATTTAATTAAATTTGATTTTTGTGTGACTCGAACCCGGACCCTCGGGCGCCACCCTGTATTTGCACTCCGATAAGCTGATATTTTTTTCCAGCACGATGACCACGAAGCGATCACATTCCGCATGTGCACTACACCGCAGCGCCGCAGTTACCTTTTTTTTGCGAAGCACGAAATTTCGGATTAAAAACGGTCCACTATCGACGGCAGCGGCGCAATCCTCCCCGAGGCAAGATTCGAACCGCCAATTATCGTAACTGCATTTGATAATTTAGCTTTCCTCAATTCCAGGTAATGGTAGAACGAGGCTATAATGCGCGGTTGTATGACATCTGCTGTGTTCCTTTCCTAATTTTAGGTAGGGAAGCTGTTATTACAGCATACACTGCGACACACAAGGCCTTCTTTACTCTGTTCCCGAATCGTCTCGCAGGGGCATACTGTCCACTTCTGCGCCAATTATCTCCACTATTAATTTGAATAATCGGTCGTCTTATCTTGCATCGTAGAGGCCACGACTATTATCACTCCGTGCTTAATAATATCCCCCGGCCATCATTCTGTTCGGGATGTATAAAACTATGTACTGTATAAAATATTATATTTATAGACTTCTTTAAACGACGTATTGTAGCGAATCGTTTCGGACCGTTCAAGCTTTAGATAAACTCGTGAAAAGAGAAACGAACAACGCCGCGGGCGGAATACAGGACGATTTACTCGAGAAAAGACTGTACTCCGAAAGATGATATCAATACAATAAAAAAAGACACTAACTTGTGTCCTTTCCAATTATCTGAGTTGGAAATTCCGTATGAAATACAGTAATTTTTAACCCCTATACTTACAGGTATCCTCTCATCACTCTCTACTATTCGCCTTGTCTTTTTCTTTAATCTTATAAGAAATACAGCGAAGGAACAAGAAAGAAAAGAAAGCGAAACGTGTGTTTAATGGAGGACGTGATACAATTTCACGTTATATTCTCCCAGATGATGTAACATTTCTGGATAAGGTGGTCTTCCCTTCTTTTTACCACTTTTATTGCCGTCATTTCATAGCCGCTGTCTTGTACTAAAATTAGCTGGTACAAGAAACCAATAAAGGACCTAAGTATTACCCTAAAGGGCAGCGTCCGTGTAGACTGGAACTTTCACAAACTAGTTTATGGGCCTTCTCAAAACTTTTGTGACCGTCTTGACACCTGACACCGAATAATTTTCGCGAAGGCAATTGTGATTTCTTTAAATATAGCGGTAAAGCGTCGCCAAAATTAAATATGAAAATCGACTGTAACGTAAATAACTCGAGATTATTAATAATAAAATCTAAGAAATATATGTAGACAATCTTTGCAATGAGGAAGAATTACAAGTAAAATTAAAAAATACCAGACGTGGATTAACGTTTTTATCGAACTGCGAATACAAATGCAGTGGTAAGCGAAGATATTAAACCGTAGTAAAATACAGGAAATAACCTAAGAAAATAAAATTGTCATACACCTTGGTATTATTTTCTGCGTGATGCTACGCATAAACTCTATAAACGTCATATCCTTGGGGGTAATTGTACCCCCTAAGACAAATACTTGTATTTTGCACTTTTGAAGGAAACCTCAGAATTCACCTAGAAACTTGAAATTCTCACAAGAAATATACTTTCTATTTCATTGAGCATCAGTGACGAATACTGCAACATAGCCTTTTTGGTACTACCAAAGAATTGTAGCACACGGTAACTATAACGAAAATTCTGCTATTGTCTTTATTATGTATTAATTATAAAAGTTCGTCAAAATACAATCTTCTTGATTCTAGAAACTGTTAATTATGAAATGCATTTTTGTGCGTAAGGCAAATGGAAGCACAAAGCATGCAGAAACATTTCTTTTTATGGGATAAAGTTCCTAATTTTACGAAATCTATGAACGGGCTTTAGATCAAAAGTGTCGGAGTCAGTGGTACTGTCCCGCTGGTGCGACAGCTGACTCCTCATTGCTGTTGAATATTTGCAAGTTATCAACCACAATAACTCAACAGACGTCGTGCAGGGAGTACACGGATCCGGTTTTCTACGAAGAAAAGGTTGTTCCGGCGTTGTGACAAGTATACTTGCTTCCCGCGGTTTAAGGATTGACACTATTTTGAAGATTTTAAATTTCATAAATTATTTTTTTTACATTAATGAGGTACTCTGTCTAAAGTAGTGACGTATTGTATTGTATTTATTAAATCTACAAATGCACAGATGCCCGGTGGCAGATACATAGAACTTAAACAATAATTAATAAACTGGTTATAAAGACCATATTTAACCTATAGTTGAAAGTTTAATTATATTCAATAGAAATAAATAAGTGTGGAATCATATTATTAGGAATGATTTTTTTAAAAAAAGAATAGTATTGTTTTTGCATGAAAAAAAGAAACAAAACAAAAAAAGAACTGGAATCATATTTCACTGTAGTATATTTTTAGAGATTTCGCAGCACTGATCACTTCAATACACTGAACTACACTACACTAAACTTAGATTGAGTCGAAATTTTCTTTCTGTTAGAGGAAGTTCCCCAAACATTCCTGCAGGCAGATTGTCCTATTTAGGAATGAGTATTTTCCAACGTCTGTTACTTGGTTCCTTGCTTGTAATTTAAACATGTGATCACCCCTCCCGTTCTTTCATTCTATCTCGGATTCCCAGCCAAATCGAAACTGTGATGAAATTTAATAAAAGCATGATGGCTTAAAATTAGATTTATGTTACTTAATTCTTGTATTCAAATTAATTTATGTTTGGTCGTTGTAGCAAAAGCCACAATTATAAAACCTTTCATAAAACGCAATAGAAAGTCGTGCAGAATTTAAAAACGGAAAAACAACTCAAAAAAATTGATGAAAATAGAAACGTGTTAGTTTCGCATGTCTTCATATATTTAGAGTTAACTCCAAGATGTACGGAGAAGCCAACTTTTGAGATTCAGATTGAAAAAAAATTAATATATTACGGGAAGAAGATAAAAATTCTTAAATTAGGACAGGATTCGGACACCTGGAAGTAAACACGAGAAATCCGATATCCTAAATCCGCGAGACAAAACCGTCACTCATTAAACCCGACCTTGTACCAAATTTTCGGTTGCAGTAAAATGATATGTCTGGAAAGCTCTGTAAAGTATTTTAAAGCGGAGGAAAAATAAAATTTAACAGTAGCCGAGCGCTGCATTTGAGACGCTTCCACCTACGCGAGCAGAGACGGAGAGAGAGAGAGACAGAGAAGGAAATTGAATCCCCAAATTAGGAAGCCCAAGTTAATTTGGAGATCAGAATCTCCGGCGCTTATTTTCTCCACGCATTGCTAACAGTTAATGTGATAACAGATCATTGAATAGACTCTATCGGTGTTATTACAAAGAACGATTTCGGTTTTTCTTGATGAATATTTCGTTCGAAGTGAAGAGCAATGCTTCAAATATTTACAGCACGGCTTTTATCTAAATTAAACATTTTATTAAAATTCGGCTCCGATTGGTGTAGGCAATAAATGAAATTGTTTTGTTGGCATTTTCTTATTACGTAGTTAAATTAAACTTTAGTTCCTCAGCAAAATGTAACATTTTGGAGGCCAATCAGCATTTACCCACATATATTTTACTTTGACATTTGCGTTTTTAATCTCATTGCCTTAAAGACAGAAAAAAATAATGGATTAGTTTCATATATTGTAATGAAGTATGGGGCGTGCCGGTGTTTCCTGTAATATAAAATTTAGTAATTTTAAAATCATAAAATTGAAATCGGGTTAGCGGTGCACCATTTTAAAAATACTTTAAAGCAAAATTTGATCGCAAATTGTTTTGACAATACAGGTAAAATGTTTGCTTTCACTGTAGCATACAAATATTTAAAACACGTTGAATAATGTTTTATGAAAATTAATCTTCGGCCTGGAACGTTATAAAATTTGTGAATATTGTCTATAGATAATGTAATGTTATCGCCATAAATACGGAGCTACTACGGAATAAGTATTTCTACGGACGAAATTAATTGGTGAACACTCTGAACACTAGTTAGTCTCCAAAGAGTTTAAATTGATTCGCTACTTGAAATGACCGTTGATGATCAAATGTCAATACATTAATATCGCAATGGCTACAACAATACATTTAACCGTAGAAATTCCTTTACTCTACTCCTTCCCCGACTATCCTTAACATTCAAAATTAAAACAAATATCTTATTTACCAACAGCCCATTTATGACCTTGCGCTACCGACAAGAATGTTAGAACTCCGTTTTCCATGAAACACTAGGAATTTTTTTTGGAGCGGCAAATGAACAGTAAATGCAGACATTTATTAAAATTAGCAGTATTAATAACTGTACAATCCTAAAATCTCCTTTTCACTGACTCTTAAGCATTTTGAAAATTTTGTAGGAATAAATTTGGTGGCTTTTCAACAGCACTGGATTTTTATTAAAACGCCTTTAGTTCCGCTTCAAGCAACAACTATGATTTAATAATTTATTTTTTAATAGACGATACATGACACAGTATTGGAAACAAGGACTAGGAAAATATAATGTGTATTTTGATGAATAAGTTTCCAATAATGAGCTGTCTATTTTAAACGTATGTGGTCAAATAGCAGGTGGCAGCGGCTGTCCTATGAGTAGCCCCCCAGAGTGTTACTTACTAGCCAATTCTGTTGATCATAGTTTTATTTATTATATTTGACATTTTATTTTAAAATATCTAATACATATCAATTCTACTCACTGTTACAAGAAAAGTTATACAAAGGTATAGTTTACTAAATTTGAGTGAAACATTTCAACTATGTTTGATGTAGAATTAACATTTTAGAACATTTCTTTTAAAATATTTAAAATTCAAAAATCTATATATATTACCAAACTTCTATAAAGGCTTATATTACTAACGCATATTTTAATATGAATTTTTAATTAATTATATTGTGAACACAGTACGTCAATATTGACTCATCTTATCCAGAGACGAGCCATTTAATTAATTATTAGATTATAATAATTTATCTTGAATCTGAGACACAACAGATTTGAAAGTCTAAGTAAGAAATAAATAAAAATAGCTTGATGAAAATCATATTTTCTGTAAATACTCATAGTTAAAATGTGATATCAATTTTCATTATGTTTCGACACTTTACGTGTTCCCTATAACTCATTTTTAACGCAACATATAACCAACATACTCCATATGACGGTTTTTCGAAGTGAATTTTGAGTTATTTTTCGATATTAACATTAGCAACCAATTATGATCGAAGGGATTATAATAGAAAATATCCTGTATTATTGTATGTCATCAGAAGTCAGTTCCTCCGATACGGCTGAAAGCTGGCGATGATCCTTGTCATTTTAATGGAAATAATATACGGATTCCTTGTTGTATAGAATATCCGGGGGAAGAGACTTGTTGAGACTATACCATTATCCAAAATTCACATATAAACGGGTTAGAGAAATATGAGAACATTCCATACGGAAGTACTGTAAAACCATCATCTTTCACCACAGTCCTTGTGTAGATAACTATAACTTTTTTTATTTTTTTATTACACTAATTACACTAATAGCCTGTTTTCTTGAATATCTATAACAGGCCTTATTTTCATTTCTTACAATATTTGTGTTACAGATTTATTCTATTTTATTTTATAAATATTTATTTTTTTAACAATAATAAAACTAATAAACTAAAACTAAAGACAGAAGGGTATAGGGTGAAGGGTGAATGGGAGTAGGAGGATTGAAGGGAAAGTGCTGTGAGATCACAGCTGGCGGAACATGGAAGGGAAGAAAGCTAACTAAAGATAGCTATAACTTCTCCATCTGGTTAGTTCTTTGTAGAAATACTAATGATGTAATTCAGATTATTTAGAAAACAAGAAACTTCATAAATTCACTAAGGACCCCGCAAACAAGCAAACTTTAATCGCTAAAATTCAACACATTGTTACCATATGATAACCCGCTCATTAGCAAGTAATTAGTTGATACAGTTGAAAATATCCACCATAATCTAATTTTGTGGGTGAATCAACTGTTTGGGCAACTAAATAGTTGCTGGTTACAGCAGGACAGGAGTCAGAATAGAGGTAATAAGCTGGTTAATATTGTACTATTTATTTCCGAAATTGAAAAGCGTCTCGATTTATACAACATGAATACTAAAATTCTGATAGTAAATTAATTTAACAAAAACTAGTTGTTGTTGCGGGGTTTTACATTTCTTGCAACAACTTCTAATAATGATTCCACATGGTTGGCACAAAATTTCAGTTCTGTAAAGAAGATAAGTAATTAGTTAGTGGTAACGAGCAGAAAAATGGACATTACCAGTATTTTATTATGTAAATTCATAATTGTAAATAATGTGTATTTTATTATGTAAATTCATAATTCTAAATAATGTGTAAATAATATGTAAATAGTTGTCACTGTGGTCGCTAATGACCAGGCAGTCGATGCGACCGTTATAGATAAATTTTTTAAAAAAAATCAGTTCAAATGTTATTTTATTCCCAAGGGATAGATAAATTCTGAAAAAAGTTTTTGAAGTGTTGCTCCTTACTCGCACAGTTCCCAGCTGTGTCTCGATGTGTTACATCAGGTCTGATGAACGCCAAAAGTTTACCGAAACTATTCATGCTCATACGAAATCATTTAAATATATTACTATTATCTTTTCTTAATTTTTATAAGAAGCATCAGAAACGCTAATAGATAGTTTTGGGCGGACCATAATTTTTCGGCGTCCCGTCTGTCGTTTTAATGCCAAGGCACAAACGCATGAAAGCTCTAAGGAATCCATTTTACAGCTGAGTGAAATGTGGTTTCCAGTGTGCGCTATGGACCATAGAAACGAAGGGCTGTTTAATCTCCTATATTGCAAAGTTGTCAGTGTGTTGGAGAGATAGAGGGCTGCATTATTATTCTGAGGCGATTTTCTTCCCGTGGAGTAACGAGAACACGAAAGTCTCATCCGTCGAATTTTTTATATTTTTACTTACAAACCCGATTCTTGCACTGAATTAAAAGCTGTAGACGTGTTTGAGGCGGCGCTTTTTCAGATTCTCGGACCTTTGTGTGTCGTGCTTGAGAGCCTCAGCATCCACCAGAGATTGCATCCTTCACCGAATCGGACAGAGCGTAACTCCTGAGTTTTTAGAGCTTGTTATTATGCGAAATTACGGAGCGGCGGATGCCTCCCAGATGTTACAAATGAACGTTCACGTGCGGCGAATTTCAATGCCACGACAGGTTAACGTGGAAGCTGGGCCCCGCGAACCGCGAGAGCGCTGTTATTAATACGGCAAGGAAGGAAGGCAGCTGAGCTGGAGCTGGAGCTCGAGCTGGAACTGGGGATGTTTCCCCCTCTGCACTTCCTCAACCCTTTTTCTGCATTTCCTGTAGAGGCCCTCCTGCACACGTGTGTCGCGAGATTTATCATAAATTATTTTGGAATATGTGGCAGACTCGTTTTTTACCGCGCGTGAGAAATGTTCAAAGAGAATGCAGAAACATATGCGACAAATATAAGAGGTTTCCAGTTAGCGCCATGTGGTTCGGGGGATTTGTAAATTTCATCCCTTTAAATTTATTACTAAGAATTATAGCGACAGGCGTGACTTGCTTTCCAACCATCCCGGGACGCCAAATGCTGCGTGAAAATTGAGATAAACAAGGCTCATTTACGTGCCACAGGAAATGCAAGGAATATCAAAGCCGAATCTAGAAGACCTACCGATGGAGACACTGATCATGCAGTCCTTCAATCCATCAGGACACTATTTATCACACATTAGTTATTTCCAATGCGTCCAATATATATTTGAAACGCCTATAGTAAGGTCACATAATATTTTTCATTAAGAGCAGGAATTCTTAGACTCGACCGGAAACAAAAAGTATGTGGACCAATCGATCGGCAAAAATAAGCAAGAGAGTGTAAAAAAAGGAGGGGGGTGAAAGTGATTTCTAACCTGAGCGAGGACCCTGTTACCTCACAAGTATGGCTTTGTATGGTTATTTGGCAATCAAAATCTTAATTTTACTGCTATGGGGAAAATAGTACAATATAACTAAAATTATGAATCAGTTTCCGGGATAGCGCGGTTAAAGGAATACCCTATTTATTACCGGATATTGTAAATAGGGGTGGAACATTGTGACTGGTCAAGAACGAAATCCTGGCAGATAGCTTGACCAAGTTCTGAATGAACTCTTGTTACAACAGTGAATTTATAATTTTTGCAGCATTTCGACAGAAGGTAATCTACAAAACTCTTTATTGGTGTATATTCGTACGTTACGTATAAGGTTTAACTCCATTTGTATTAAGGATCAGTGAAAAGCCTTAAACTGAGACTAGCGTGCGTAAGGTAAATTGTTGTGTGTTCCTCTAGAAAAAGGAAAAACTGGCAGACTTAATGTATAAGAATGAGTTGCAGAATGCTGTACCCAAAAAAAATGAAATAAGAAAGAAACTGAACGGAAAAAAGGAATGAATGTTAGCAGTTGCAAAAAAACCTCTTTTCGAAAGGAAAAATTGATAAAATTATCAAGAGTACTCTAAATAAGTATAAGAAAGGAAGCACAATAGGTGTTAAGATTTTTCTTAAAATAAATTCAATTTTATTCCACTAATTTTAAATACAAAACATACTATTCCGTTCTTCACCTGTGGGTGGGGAGGAGTGGGAATTTTGTAAGTTTTGCTTTAAAAATTCACCAAAAATCTAACTTCATTGTTTTAAGTTGTATTTATATTACATTAGGTAAGTAATATTATGAGATAATGTTTCATAATATTATTAAGTCATTTTTCTTTTCCCATAATTTTACACAAAATGTTAAACAAAAAGTCCAGTTCCGTCCCGATTTCCCCCATAATAACAATTATAATTTTAATACGTTTCGTCCGCCAATCTCCTCAATTATTTCTACAAAAAAGTTTTATACAGTTAAATATATATATAGTTGAATAAAATTAATAAATAAAATGGGTATGATGGTGTACTTACAATTAAAATAATACAAAAATGTCTTGTTGCTCCTGCAACGTCCGGGGCAGAAATGAGTAAAATTATGGAAAAATAAAAATTACTTCATAAAATAATGAAACATTAGTTCATTCTATTAGAATGGTAAGGAAACGTCGCAAAGCTCACAATGTAGTTACAGAGTATTTTTAAACTGCAAGAGTTATATTTTAAAGATTCCAGAATGGCAGGATTAATGAATCATATGTAGAATTTAAATTTTGCGTATCTGTTTTTAAAATTGCTCTCTGGAATTAGGAGGTATAATTAATACGTTGGCGGGGTATGGGAGACCGACGGTAGGAAGGTGGATGGATAGTTCCTATTTTTTTTAGAGGTACACGGACATATTTCCGCAATCGATTTTGAAGCTCTCGCGATCCACTGTTTGAGCACCCATAATCTGCAGGGGTTGCACGTCCCTATGGTTAATGGTGATAACGGGACATGTAATAATAATGGAAAAGCGCATCCATAATTTAGCGAATCGATGAGTTTAATAGCGACACTCCCAGTGTTATTTAATCTTAAAGTAGTGATTTTTGAGAGCCTTTTTCTCGGAAATCGTTAGAGATATAACTCTAAAATTTTCACAACTCTTTTTTTGCGAGTAAACATAATAAATGATTTGCTATAAACACAATTTGAATTTTTTATTTATCAGGATCTATTTTTTATGGAAAATTTTAGAAGTCTACATCAATAACTGCTCATTAAATTCATTTATTCTGCTTCCACGCATATACCATGAGGTTAAAAATAAGTTGTGACAGTTACAGAGCTATATCTAGAACGGTTTCTGAGAAAGAGGTATCTATTGTAACATTGGCAAGATATGACCGTCAGACTCTTGGTAGATTTAGATTTATTGTTGTTCCCATTAATCCTCGATTGAGGAAATAGGATACGTCATACATTAAAAATTAAAAATGAACAAAATAAAGTACACAATTAAAGACAAATAAACTTAAAATAAATTAATAAAAGAAAATGTATATAGACAAAAGTCAATATAAACACAACACGGACACACACTGGGAAACACAAACAAGCACACACTGAGGAACACGCAATGGAGTTTTAACTACTTGGAGCTCTGCGACCAGGAAACTGTCCTTCCCTCTGTCGTAGCTCCAAAAGAGCAGAAAAAACTGAATAGAAATTTTAAGATATGTGCTATTTTATAAGGCAGCTCATTCAACAATTTTTGCAGGAACCTTGATTTAAATACTAGAAGGACGATTAAGAAAATCCTGTACCGAGTAAAACGCGCCATTTAAAAGAATAATTTTACTCTGCTTCACGAAGCTTTTGTAGGTACTATTTTTAACCTCTGGCGGAAGGCTGTTGTATAAAATTATCCCGGTATTGTGAATACTTTTCTGGTGTAGAGCAAGGCGATGCTTGTCCGACCTTAGAGCTGAACTATTTCTAGTCGCGTATTCATGACACTCGCCATTTGTTTGAAACAAATTAGTGTTTCGCTTTACAAACTTTAATATTTCATGAATATATACGCTCGGTAAAGTAAGTATTTGCAAACTTTTGAAGAAAGGTTTGCAACTGTCCTTCCTTCGTAGCTCCAGGCAATGCATGAAACAAACAAACAAAAGAGCAGAAAAAACTGAATAGAAATTTTAAAGATATGTGATGTGCTATTTTACAAGGCGGCTCGTTCAACACTTTTTGCAGGTACCTTGAATTAAATACTAGAAGGACGATTAAAAAATTCTGTACCGAGTCGGTAAGGTAAGTCACGTCCAGTCCCCATCCGCTTGGACGTGAAAAATAAAAATGTAGAAAATGTTGAATTTAATTTGTTTGGGGTGGTGTAACCTCGTTGATATTAAAGTCAAAGAAGGGTCAAAGACAACGCCGCAGAACGTCCTACAGCCTCATTGGTACTGTGTAACGGCACCGTCACCGCTTCACTGAGGGCCCGGGTTCGAATCCAGGCGTGGGCATGCACGTTTACCATCAATACGCTGCCTGCGTGCCACTCTACACGCATTCCGGAATGTGACATGGAAGGGGATAGTCTCGGTAGGTCAAAACCGCAAAATAAACTGTCGCGGCAAGGAGAGGGAAACAAAGGATGGAGGAAAGAAACTCAGTGCGTAGTGCAGTGTAATTGATATGGCTATCGTAACAGTCAAGGAAGCATTGAAACAGTTTTCCTCTCGCAAACCACTTTGCACCGACTGATCCTCCTTTAATCTGCAATTTCCGGCAGGTTTTTAAGATCTGTGGAGTTGATTTTATAACTTCACGTTTTCTCTGCTGTTAACTCTATGTTACTTCCCGAAGGAAAGTGAATAAAGAATTGTTGTTTAGAATGAATTTTTTGCCACATGAATATGTAAGATACTTTACTGTATAATCCGTTTATTGTTCTTGTCATTTTAAATAGCTTTCGATTTGCACTATAGACTGAATATTTCCGCTCTCCTGCCTACTATAAGATTAGGATAATTAAATCGTCTAGAAATCAGTTCGAATAAAATAGATATGAATAATTCGTCATAGGATTCCGGTAAACTGTTAATGTGATTTGTGCTGAAAATGTGGCAGCTGCGGCATGAAGCAATTGCAGGGGAACCCCTTTGAGGCTGTTCCGTACCTCTTCTAGCGGAAGGGATGAGAATCAATTAGACGTTGTCTGGAATGCGACTTCCTTTCTCACGTGTCTCCCCTTTTTTGAGGAGCCTATTTCCAAAGACTCTGCTTTTTTGTGTCTACCTGTTTCCTGGGCCCTCGAGCAGTGCAAAAGTGTCCTCAGCGATGACGTTGCTAGCGGCCGTGAGGGGGACTTGGGGGGGGGGAGGGAAGGGGGCAATCTTCACCCGATTTCTATGAGGGGGGTCAACACTGAGCGACTGGCATCGTTCAATTATTCTAGATACTGGGAGATTTCGTCTTAATCATTTTTCTCGTTCTAACAGAGAACTCTCCGATGTTAGACAGACATCAACATATTTCTTTTGTGCGCGAATTGTAGGTGCAACATTATTAAGGTGATAACTTTTGATCTCGTCTTGCTAATTATTTAATTCAAATACGTTCATAACCAAACCCCAGTTTGTGCCAAATTTTTAAGTAAAAGGTGGCACGATTGTAATTATATGAATAATTTAATTCCGTTTAAACGATTATGAAAACTGAGTTTTCTTTTATAGATATGTAGAATCAATGAATCTAAGCAGCGGCCAGCAATCAAACCTCTGCTCGTATGTGTGCATCGCCTCAAGGCTGAAGCAATATTTTCGGCGGGATCATTACAAGTCTTGACTCACGCCCATTTGTAACATTTTAGAAATAACTTCCAAGCATTCAATTCAACATTCATAGCAGCCGTGAAGATTTGACGACAACTCTCAAATTCTATGTTCTTTTTTTATAATAATTGACGGTACACATGGCTAATATGGATTGGATTGCCAATGTAGAATCTGGAACTATGAATGGGGGGAAAAGTAGCGAAGCTCCTTTAATAAATGTTCAGGTGCAGTCCAATAGGACACTACACTTCCCGTCCTTTGAAGGGCTCCCGCTGATTGTAAATAGTTGCGCCTATATTTATAATCACGCCCCAGCATAATTTCCGGGGTCGTGTTTATTGTGTTGAAAGTACAATTGCATTTCTTCACAATTATTCTGATTTGCACTGAACGCCCCAGGTTTCGAATTTTTCAATAGCGGACTGCCCATGGGGTTCGAAAGGCTTTACAATAGTAAATGTGAGAGAAAGGAATAGGAAACTGAAATCATTGAGAAAATAATAGAGAACGAGGTAGAATGACGACAGTTGGGTGGCAGAGGGAGAAGGTAAGCAAGCACATGGTGCGTATGGGGACAGCGCGGGCGTGTGCAGGACCTGGATGTGGGGATTAGCACCCCTTTCCTCCCCCTCCCCCCTCCCCCACCCCACAGCCAAAGCTACCCCAGGTGGACTGAACTGACTTCTAAGCACAGCATGGCGCTGATGGGTATGTAGCAGAAATAACGCCCAAAAGTTCCAAAGTTCATTGGACCCCACGCCAGTTTTCTAAATGAAGCTTTTGATAACGCTGCTAATGGAGGCAGCACCCAAGTTCAGGCTCATAAATTAGGGCTTCCTTCATAACTGCAGGAATCCTATGAACGAATCTGTTCAGTTTTTAACTACAACCAATCCATGTGTACCGTCAATTATTATAAAAAAAAAGAACAGAATTTGAGAGTTGTCGTCAAATCTTCACGGCTGCTATGAATGTTGAATTGAATGCTTGGAAGTTATTTCTAAAATGTTACAAATGGGCGTGAGTCAAGACTTGTAATGATCCCGCCGAAAATATTGCTTCAGCCTTGAGGCGATGCACACATACGAGCAGAGGTTTGATTGCTGGCCGCTGCTTAGACACCGAATTCGTTTTGCATTTTGAGAGAATACCGATTCCTTAGCTCAGTGCGCTAATGGACAGTGATGGATCACAGAGTTGCAACTAGCAGCACACCAATTAAGAACCTATTTTGGAGCGGTTCAAATGTGCACACGAGATAAACATAAATCGTTCCGAGCCACGTCTGCTCTTCTCAAATGTTTTCTTCCAATACGTATCTCCAATATTCTGCAACGAAGCCGATTAATAACAATTTTTTACCTAACAAAATGTGGTTTAGCGGATTGCTGAATATTTGGCATTCCACGGAATCTGATAAAATCGACTAGTATCGGACTCTTCGTGATATTTAGCCGTAGCAGTCTCCATTTTTAATTAAAACTTCAATTTGATAGCTTTCAATTTACGTCATATTCCTTCTCTGAATTTGAAATCTAAGTGAGAAATATTTTTGCAGCTACTATTTACGAACTCTCCTTTCAAATTCAGAGTTAAAAATTTTCAAACATCTGTGACTGAAAGATATATACGTAATTACTAACTGCAACAAAATTACTATATAATCATTGTTTCTTAAAAACTCACACTGGTGATGATGTAAGTCGAATATTATCAAATTAAATTTTAAAAAGGACTCGAGACTGTGTAACAGACTTTTCATTACTACTAAATCTCATCTTTCTTTAAAATTGTCGCTACCTAAAAAAATTAACCAAATCGTATTTAACATTTAATTTTAGATGTATATTTTTAACAATTACGCTATCATTATTTATTTAAATGTCCTTTTTGGGCCGTAAATATAAAACATACTGTATTTTGTGACGCACAGTAAAATTCTGTATTATTTATATTTTCTACGTTCCAACATTGCTATTTGAAAAATTCATATTCCATATTGAAAATTCCTACCGCTACGTAGTCTGTAGTTTTAGGAAACTTCATCATATGAAAATGAAACTTACTGACACAATATAAGCTTTATTATTTGTCTGTGTTACAGAATTATTTCGGTGAGTTTCTCTGAATTGATTCATATTTGCGAAGAATGTGTAATTTTGAAAATGGGGACAGAAAAAAACTGTACTTAACATCTTTTTTTCTTAATAAGTTTCAATACGAACATTTCGTAGCCTGAATAGAGTATTTATTTCAAATAAAAATTCAATTATTCCCACTTGGCATTTATCACGCACAGAACTTCTCCAATTTATGTCAAAATAGATTATATTAAGACTTTCACTGATTTAGCCATTCAAATAAACGACAAACAATCTTTATTAATTATTTAAAATCCTTGGGATACGAATCAATAAAATAATGAGTGTTTATTAAATTGATTGGCTTTATAATCGATAAATGTATATGTGATCATAATTGAATTTAATGTGTAATTTCACTTACAATCTTCTTCTTTTCGACTCGAAAAATCTTGGTTCTGAGCCGTCTGATGTAACAATCTTCGTATCAAATTATTCTTAATAACTGTTTTACAAGAAAATGTTCCCGTGTAACCAAGAGCTCGTGTAATGAGTTCCTCCCACAAAGACGATCGTCAGAACAAAGAAAAACTTCGTCATGTTATAGAGAAAACTATCATCGCGGTTCTAAAATGTCATAAAAAGAAGGTGCCGTAAGGTCCATTGTGGGCTTCCAATCAAGAAACCACTTAAATTTCATGTGTATGAGAACCTTCCATTATTTATACCCAATAGAATATAATGATCTTCAAGTGACAGACACTCCATACAATTCAGATGCTGGAAGTAATACTGCGGGCCGTAATTACGTTCATAACGGGGCCTTCTGGTTCGCCTTTTCATGGTATCTTTTGGGCCAGATAGTCAGTTATTTGATTAAAGATGGGGAAGTAGATTATACACGCAACTAACATCTCACAAAAAAACTGGCAAACCAGCGGTGGTTTGGAACCAGAACCGCTATATTCTATAATAGTGATGATAACACATCTCAAATATTATGCGACAAAGCTAAAAAAAAATTAAAACTTTTCGGCTCTGAGATGTGACGTTTCGATTGCTGATTATATGGCAAATGTTGCGTTCCAAATAGAATCAGATCTAATTCTCTAAAAGTGTGGCTATCTTAAAGACCTCCTGTGGCCTAGTGGCTAGCGTCGCTGCCTCAACATCGAGGTCCCGAGTTCGAATCCTGGCACGGTCAAGGACACTGGGATTGACTGCTAGAGAATCAATACGCTAACCACGTATCACTCATAATTCGGAATGTGTCACGTATGATGACAGGTCGCAGTCGACCCGGTAGGCCAAGGCTCTCGATAGCCAAGAAGTGGCTATCTTTAAATATTAGCCAAATTTTAATTTAGATGTACTATTTTTTTATATTGACCATAGGTACTATAAAAAGTTATTTAACAGTCTTCTTTTGGTCGTTACAACAAAAGATACGGTAGTTTTTTGAAGAAATGTAGATTTGTCTGTTACAAGGCTGGGTACAGCTATTGGCAAAATGCAGTCAGTATAGATCTATCATAATAACATAAAAACATTTTCGATGTTTTATCCGACCTGAGTTCCGCGCGAGACGTGAATGGAAATGTAGTGCAATATAATTTTATATGGCAATTACTGGTTCATTTAAAAAGGGTCGTCATCTTAAAATATAAACGAAATTGTAATTAATATTTAATTTTTAGGTGCATTACTTTTTTATTGTGACATTGGGTGCTATAAGAACTTTTTTAATTGTCATTCTTTTGAGTAATTTATTAATTTTCCTAAATTGTCACGAAAACAAAATTTAGTATTTCTGTTCATAAATTTTAATAAAACAGTAATTGATGGTTAAAGAAACAGACCAAAGTATTAATAGACTCACGACTTTTCCTCCAGCAATTGGTGGACCTTATCGCGTGAACAAAAGTGGATTGTTTTATTGTAACTAATACAATTTAAAATTAGTCTCAACTTTCGTTGCAATGTATGTACTTTTTGTACATAATGTTCAGCTGTTGGTAATAATTTCAAACGGTTTAAACAGGTTTGTAATTATTGTATGGAATCAGGTTTGCTGGGTGACACGAAGACACCCTTCCATTGGTGCAATCCTGTGCGTTCGTTAAAAGCATCGAGGTGCAGTTTAAGTGCACGTTTTTCGGGGAGGTTTCTGGGCGAGGTTGTGTTACTCTAATTTGGCCGACTTAATTAGCGGCAGATGCCTGCCTGGGTTCCCCAGGGGCTCAATCACGACGCAGACAGGCTTTCTTGCGGTCACCTTTTCGACGCTCCCTGCGATCACGAATCAGAAACCCCACAGCGTTCATCACTGGTGCGTTGAATTTATAACACAACCTGTTATCAGCGAGCTGTGATGTCACAAGGCCTGGAAACGAGCAGCCAAGGATGATGCTGCGTCTGGAATTTTTTGTAGAAAATGACAGATAGCCTCAAAGTTTGAACCAACGTGACAGACCGGGAAGAAGCTATGGTTGGAGAGTGTGTTTGTGTGTGAGGGAGGAGGATAATAGCATGAGAAGGCTGGGAAATTGCCTTTGGGCTTAATACACGTCTTTCTCAGGGGAGGGGGGGAAGCATGGCTAGGCCCACACTATATCATACAAAACATGGCTAAAACGAAAATATGTCCATTTAAGATGACTACTTTTTAAACGTTTTTAAATATTGACCAAGGAATACAGGTGAAAACTTTTTTCATATAAAAAATCTGATTATGGCATAATTTTGGCCGACAGCTCCTTTGAAAAACATCTTTCTTAACGAAATAAATATATAAATAAATTTTTATTATTGACGGTAGGAAATTTTTGAAACTCATTAAAAAAGATCGGTATCTAACACACAAATAATTCATTTTTAAATAAAAAATAGTCGATGGCTAAAACGAAAATATGTCAATTTAAGATGACTACTTTTTAAACGTTTTTAAATATTGACCAAGGAATACAGGTGAAAACTTTTTTCATATAAAAAATCTGATTATGGCATAATTTTGGCCGAAAGCCCCTTCGAAAAACATCTTTCTTAACGAAATAAATATATAAATAAATTTTTATTATTGACGGTAGGAAATTTTTGAAACTCATTAAAAAAGATCGGTATCTAACACACAAATAATTCATTTTTAAATAAAAAATAGTCGATGAACGTTAGCCATGGCTAAAACGAAAATATGTCAATTTAAGATGACTACTTTTTAAACGTTTCTAATATTGACCAAGGAATACAGGTGAAATTTTTTTTCATATAAAAAATCTGATTATGGCATAATTTTGGCCGACAGCTCCTTTGAAAAATATCTTTCTTAACAAAATAAATATATAAATAAATTTTTATTATTGACGGTAGGAAATTTTTGAAACTCATGAAAAAAGATCGGTATCTAACACATAAATAATTCATTTTTAAATAAAAAATAGTCGATGAACGTTAGCCATGGCTAAAACGAAAATATGTCGATTTAAGATGACTACTTTTTATACGTTTCTAATATTGACCAAGGAATACAGGTGAAATTTTTTTTCATATAAAAAATCTGATTATGGCAGAATTTTGGCCAACAGCCCCTTCGAAAAACATCTTAACAAAATAAATATATAAATAAATTTTTATTATTGACGGTAGGAAATTTTTGAAAGTCATGAAAAAAGATCGGTATCTAACACATAAATAATTCATTTTTAAATAAAAAATAGTCGATAAACCTCAGCCATAAAAACTATACAAAGCCGTCGGACGGAAACGTCCGATACAAAAATAGTTTTTTCCTTAATTGTAGTTGAGAAATAAACCTCGTAGAGAAAGCTAACATCTACTATTCAGGTAACCCGCTCATTTAATTTCCTCGGCGTGATTTTATTTTGGTTACGAACTGGTATCGAAAATCTACTTTATCGTCCTTTTGCAGAATGGCAAAGCCACGGTTTTCAATCTTGTTGACCTTTAAATTTTATTGTGCAGCCAAAACCTTTACCCTGAAAACGTGAATGCTGTTTTTAATATTTAATTGTCCAATTTATCCACTCACCTTCGTCAATTTCAATACCTCCAGTATAATTAGGAAGCTTAACATCTTTAAACACGGGGAAAAATAATTTTTATATCGTACTTAAAATACTTAATTATACTATTTTAAAACGAATAAATTAACCACATTCGTTAACAGTGGTCATGAAATTTGTACATACGTATAAAGAACAATCCTTTGTGCAATTTATAAAAACACATTTTCCGGAGCTCTCGGTTTACGGCCATCATTCGCAAAAGTACTAAGAATAAATAAATAAATTATCTATGCGCCTTAATGAAGTTGTTTTGCAGTTGATTACTGTAGAGATAAAAACTCAAGAAGACTTGTTTTAATGAATTGTACAAAATATTTTATTTATTTACACATTGGTACAACATTTATGAGGACTATTAAACATTGTTGCTAAATTGTATCTTTTAACATTATTTTTATAGTTTTAACCTTTCACCACGCTTTCATTAAAAATTATGTCAACTTTTCAAACGTTTCAGAGTCAGTATAATTTATAAACTCTCTAATTCTCTATTTTTTTATATCAAGATGCCTTGAAATCAGGGAATACCCATTTCATAGTTTCTAAAGATTTATCTGTTAATTAGGCCTTAATAATTCATCTAAAAGAACATCTTTCAAATGATGTATACACTGCTACCTAAGGGTCACAGGTTTAATTATGACGGAACAAGAATCCTGGACATTAAACATGCATACAAATTTCGGAGATACGTAAAAAAATTTAATAATAAGTATCAATATTTAGGGTGATACAAGTTCTATGAAACTATTTCATCTTTCTGATTATTCTGACAATATTTTAACTTTTTGAGCGGATTAATTGGTGTTAGTTAATAAGTTCTTACTACACACGAAGAGTTCTGTAAATTCAGAGGAAACGTTGTGTTTCTAAGTTTACATCATTTTTACTTTAGTCTGACTCAATATGGCCAAAGTCTCAATAATTTATTCGTTAAAATCCTTTTATTAATTTTAAATTATAATTATACCTGTAAATAAATTGTGTAAATATGTACGTCGTATGATGTATATAAAGGAAATTGACAGTTTTTTTTATAGAAACAGTTGTTTGAACTCTGGAAACTGTTTATGCCCTGGCATGAATGTTGAAGGAAGAATTTACCTTTGAATAAATTATCAAAAAACCATAACTTTCTGTCAGCATATGTGAAAATTTTTAATGTTGTTCACAGAGAAAGGAAAAGGTGTACAAGACGAATTCTGGAAGTTATATATATAGAGGCGAGCAGCTTGTTTGATATTTTAAACCGTTTAAAACAGAATTAGTCACATTAGTTAGCTCCATAACTAAATCAAGTATTCTGTACACGAAAAAAATAGTGCTGAATGTAATAAAAACAGACTCAATTGAATGTTTACATGTTGCTGACGTTTTTTATGTTTGTATAACTGCTACCGACTTAACATATATACTCCCAATAGAATATACAAATAAATAATGGTCATTAAAATATGTCCAGCTCAAATCTCTTGAGGTAAAGAACGCTGTTAAAATTGTCATTTAGTTTAAAATGGTTGGGATAATGAAATAAGGCCTGGGCCATGATCTTAAGTTTTCAGCCGATTGATAATCACCAAGATGACGCAATTAAAACAAGTTATTGTAGTCCAGTGAGGAAAAGGATGGTGACAATTCCCCTCTTGCTTGTAATATTCAACTATTTGTTACTATTTATAAGAACTCTAAAATTCAGGCATGTTTGCAACCTTTTTATCTGCCATGTTTATTAGAAACAGCACGATTTTAGCATCCCAAATTTCTATTTGAGAGCGCCTAGTTGTACTGAAAGTAAGCGTTCAGTGTCATGGATCAAGCAGCGGCCATGGCGTAGTCCTGAGACAACAGGCATAGACAATAGAAGTACGCGGATTGCGACTATTAGAGAAACGGGGCTCCTAATTAATCACAGTGCCCGTTGGGTCCGCAGTGGGGTCTTTGTGTACAAGGAGTTTATCACCGCCGCTTTTCTTAACCATGGCTGAATAGGAGCGTCTCCCATTGTGCCTTCGGGATCCAGCGTACATAAACCCAGCAGAATCTCAACGCTAAGGAAAAGAGATCTTTTTTGGGGCTCTTTCTTCCGAGGATGACTTTGGGGTGCACGTGTTTATCCGAGTTAAGCTGTATTCCGGTAAAAAGGACGTCTTTTGTCGTGAAACACCTGGTAACCCTACGCCGCACCCCCGAATGTCAGGTGGGCCGAGATATTAATACGCCAGTCCCCGACACCGAACGCATTGTTCAAATAATCCACAAACTGGAATGTCGCCCGCGCAAAACCTTCCGGAATTTGCGTTTCCCGGTAAAAATTTCAGTCGCTTACATTCCGCGCGAAATATTGTTCCGTAGTGAGTTTATATTCCGGCACAAAATATTTTATCGAGAATTAAACGCGTTTCACGCAGTTCCGTTTCGTAATAAGACGCGTGTTTCTAGGGCGCTGGAAGAATTTCCTTTTATAGAGAAATGCCGCGATACATTTACGCACACACTGTTCTTAGTAGTATAGTCATGTGAGAGACAAAGTTGAAAAACCCCGCTTACAAATTCATTTTCTGCTTATCAGGCTGGCTCAAAATGAGATGCGACCTTAAAAACAAAGCAAAAATATTCCGTTACTACTGGGTTTTGAAAATAATGGCATGTGAGAATTTAAATAAGAGGTAATAACGTTTGAATAAGAAGCTTACTGAAAGAATTCATTTTGCTGGGAATTAAAAATAGCAGAGAATGAGAACTTCACGATGTGGTCTAGTAAAGTAAAATAATAATAGACCCGCATTTCGGATACTAAACAGTTACATTATTATTCAAGGAGTAAGGAACTTCAGTTCAGAGCGTAGCCACAGGAGTCGGTAATTTACCTACTCAGTAGGCATGGTAGGTGACTGCCTACTGCGGCAAAATTCAGGTTCGTCAAAATCACCACGCTAGAGCGCAAAGAAAATCCTGAAAACGTGTTGGCAGACGATGATTCCTCCAATCTTAACACTTAAAGAACTAGCTGTCAAAATAGGCCTAGTTTCTTCACTTTTAACAGAGAAAGACGATCCAGATGACGTTCTTAAAATTCATTACTTCCCCTAAAACTAGCCCAGATGTTAGCGGTCGTATAACAAATTTTCCCGTAACTAGAAAGCACCTTTTCTAAATTAAAAATAAGAAGAAGAGAAGCATGTCAACTGCAAATCGTCTTAATGGAGTCAGATTGGACATTGAGTAATAAATTAGACCTGAAAAAATTTATGCTCGGATTTGCAGGAAATAAACTCCAAAGACAGTTTAGATTTAGACTTACTATATTATTTAACTACTTTCCTGTTTAAAATGCACACTTACATAATTTCTGAATACAGATACTATTTTTTATTTGTAAGTTCACTGTCCTCAGACGATTAAATTTGAAAAGATTGATTTTCGATAAAACGATTTTCCGTAAATCTTGTTTGTATTTGCCGTATTTAAATAACGTAATTTTTCTAGTTAACGTAGCTCCTTTATAATTCTTGGTGTGTAAATTTTTGGGTCTACCTAAGGCAGCAAAGACGTTAGGATCAGAACTCTGTTACCTCACAAACTCTACTTTATACAATGACTTGGCCATACCCACGGTGCAAGCAAATATCTGACTGTTGTATGAATCCCTGCGGAAGGAAATGTTCAGTCACAGCAATCCCATCATTGCATCATGCGTGGAATCTCCAATCGTCCAATCACAAAATAGAAGCCTGGAAGCGGAAGAGACTCTATCTATAACATCACATTGAAATCATAGGAAACAACTAGTTTCCGGTGAACTGTACCAGATAACACACTTCATGTAATTAAACGATGTTGTTTCATCCAAACTGTTGAATCCTAGGATAAGGGATTGAATAAAATTCTGTAAAAAAAAACATCGTACATCTCACCTCAAGTATTCAAAATATTTTTAAAGTCTATTTAGTACATCAGCAACAAAACCAACTTCATTATTTTATTAAGAACAATATATAGAATCTGCATAGTATAAATACCATCCAAAATATTTATTTTTAAATTGTTAGATTTTTTATCTACAATTATTTCATTTTTTTGGTTACAGACCTGCTGTATTCTCAATTATGATGATGGACAAATCACTGCTCAATATTTAATAAAAATAAGAACTTAACAAAATGAAATAAAATATTCATGATATAAAATAATATAGAATCACAACAGGAAAAAATAAATTAATTGTAAACAATTAGTGACAGTTCCAACGTCAAAAATGTTCAGATTCAGTTGTGAAACGGAAATTATTCACAGATTTTAACATCTGTATTG
This sequence comes from Eucriotettix oculatus, assembly GCA_034510155.1. Taxonomy (NCBI): domain Eukaryota; kingdom Metazoa; phylum Arthropoda; class Insecta; order Orthoptera; family Tetrigidae; genus Eucriotettix; species Eucriotettix oculatus. The sequence continues at coordinate 23,298,065 of CM067380.1, read as the reverse complement.
AATTTTATCATATTTTAATGTAATTAACGCATTGTCCAAATTCTGTTAGTATCCACCGTGATCGGTTCGAAATTTTTACGCATATTTCGTAATATTTAGAAATAAGTTGGTTGTAAGGTTGGCTTTAAGCTTACAAAAATTTCCATAAATTCACTATTATGCACGGCGTGGTCATACTTGCATATATTTCAAATATATACACAAAAAAATCATACTTTATTTTAAACGATCATGTTTTGTCCATGGACTATATCAGGGCCAATAAATTGAACAACTTATCTTATGAATGAATGAAGGAACCAAATTTATCAGAAATATACTTCAAAATAAAAACTAACAACATATTATTCAAATTAAAGGACATGTATCAATTATACTTCAAAAAAGTCAGATACATAAGACTGTTAACCAATTCTATGATACAATATTTAATAATTTATTTTAATATGCTTATTTAACATGAATTATGAATGGAAAGTTTTATTAATTAGAGGTTATATTTTAATGATTGTCTGATTTATTGACAATTCTTTCATTTTGAAAAAAAATATTCCGCATAATTTCATAAACTATATACTAAAATATATATACTATAAACTAAAATATAAATATATATTGATTGTTCCGAAACATTCTTCACTTTATCGCCCAAGATACTTCTTAAAAACTTGCAGAGAAAATAGGAATAGTTTCGACTCGTGCAAGACCTTGCACCACCTTTGTTGGTAGCAAATTCTTGCATTCTTACCCGCAAGCGCTTACACAACGAATTGTTGGGCATAACTAAATTTCAGCAATTTTTTGGAAGTGGAAAGCCAGCATAAATTAAGGGCTGTCAGAAACTGAACGAGACGATCATCTCGTTGTTGAACCCTACCTGTAGTTTTTCAGCAAGTTCCACTGGGAGCTATGGTATATGGTTAATAATAAAATAGTATTGCACTTGTATCTTCAAACGAACATCGTACATTTAGTAGATGCCTGAATTCTCCTTTCGTCTAGGTATAACTGGGTTCATTACCTAGGGTGTCTGCTTGTACCCAAGATTTAGGAACTAGCTACTGACAAAGGAAAGGGGACGAACCAAAAAGGATCAGTTAGAGGATTCCAATACAAAACTTTGTTACTCAATAAATGTTAAATTTTTCGTATTAATTATATGTAAGCGAAGCATGGATGCTTGAAACCCCAGAAAAGAATATAAGCACTTTCAGATGAACAATAAAATTTTAAATGGTGAGGCTAAATAGTAAATGAGGCATCTGAAAAAATTCTTGGAGCATCCTCATGACGAGAGCAGAGGTTTTTATCAAGGCACCCAAGGATAATGAATGCCGTAACAGTGATTCAGGGTCAGATATTGATCACAAATTAGTTAACTGTTGATAATATATCAAGTGATTAGCGAATTGGACGAGATGAAGAAAAATTGACCCGAAAAAGGCAATTTCCATCATATTATTGATTCTGATCATTTGACAGTATTGTATCGGCAAATGTTTATTTTAATTAGACGAGAAGACCGTAGCCTGTCGCAGTTAATTCTGTAAGAGGCGAATGTTACGTGCGCTGACTGTAGAGCCGAGGCTAGGCAAGGCGAGGCGAGGCGAGGCAAGGCGAGGCGAGATTGCCGGTTTTCGACTTACGGCGAACAATTGCTGAAAGGATTCAGAAGTGAATAAGTACCGTACAAACTTCCCATGCGGTGAGCCCAAATGGGTCGTTATGTCGTTATGTCCACTTAAGGAAATCTCGGTACGTCTCGGTGAAGGTTCGCGGTCGAGCCGTCGCATCGCATCACATCGCGTCGCATCGCGTCGCGTCGCGTCGTTCGCTAGCTCCAGCGCTTAGCGTCCTATCCGCAGGAGCACGGCAACCAGGTGTGCATCCGGTTTAGAACATGCGAATAACAATGAAAAAATTGGAGTGGGTGAAGTTTATTTCAACGAACGGCCAGGAGGGTTTTAATCTTCCCATGTGGCCTACATATTCCGCTAACCCCGTTCCCTCCCCTCCTTCCCCGGTGTTTCATCCGCCCTTTGTGAAAGGGGAAGTTTGTATTCAACCCTTTTCGCCCGTTTTTCAATGCTTCGCCGTTTTAATTTGCGAAGTTTAAAAAGACGCCAAAACTTGTCTGTTCCGCTAGAGTGAGTTTACGGCCGTGTTTTGATCTGGTGTCAAATGAAGGGCACACAGTATCTCTTTGCGAAAATCGGGATTCCCGCTCCAGGAACCGTCTCGCCTAATTTAATGCGCGTTGCAATTATTTTCCAATCCCTGAAATGGCCGAAACTAAATATCAGGATATGGATACGATATCGTCGATTCCCCACGGGATAATTTTATTTCTGCCGGTCTCTGTGGTCTAGTGGCTAGCGTCTCTAGGTTCGATTCCTCGCAAGGGCTTGGGTGTTTGTATGCGTCTTTGTCTTCCTAAAACAAGTAACCCTTACAATGGAAATAAGATCCCCAAAATAGTAAGTAATCGCTAATTACCTTGAAATTAAAAAAATTATTTCAATTCCTTTCTGGATTATTCCAGATTAATGTAAGCACTTGAGATACATGTTGATTGTCACCGACCTGTGCTCAGATAATCCACATGACTTGGTTGTATTCCAACTGATACGATTACTTGATGATAGCACATTGTTCTCCAAAATTAATTTTCAGATATGCAACAAAAAATGTAATAGCTTTCTGCAAAACCGTATAGATACAGCACTGAATTTTTCACAGCTTATTTTTAGCCTTATGTGGAAACAGAAAGATTATTTGAATTATTAGTTAAGGATAAAATACAAATTGTGATAAATTAAAATTTTTAATTCAACCAATAAGAAATTACTTATTCTAATTCCATACAAAAACCATAAGGTTAAAAATACACTGTGCGAATTTCAGTGTTATTTCTATAACGGTTTCCGAGGAAAAAGGAGAATAAATGTTATTGTTCTGTCATTGGCAAGATTGGGTCTTTCGAATCCCCTTAAGCTTAATGAGACTCCTCTTTTTCTTTCTGTTTATGCTTGAAACTAAATAATGATATATTCACATGAATTTTCACTGTGAATATATTATACATATTTCAATATTATTAAAATAATTATATATTTTACTTCAAAAATTATAAATTTGATATGACTGACCCGTGGTATTAGTGTTTTTGTATTTTGTTTCCAAATATTTATTTTATAATGGCAATATGGTAATTCAAAACTACTTAATAATTTTTAAAAATAATTTTGAAAACTAAACCTTTCTATAAAATATAAAAATTATAATTTTTATAATAACTAAAAATATAATATTTGCTACATTAGTACTCATCAAAATGACCTATTTATTAACCTTTATTATTTAATTCTACAAATTGTCATGATGTCAACTTTTAATACTTCCTGACGTGGAGATCGTCAAGTTTTTCACTGTATCGGTTTCCTGCAGGATACGTATGTAAGATAAAATGACTCCAGATACACAACGATCATATCTGACCTCACGGTATGACATTACCAAATTCAATGAAAACAATCCAGAACGTCAGTGTTAAAAATGCTCTATTTTTCCAAAAATAACACTATCTACCTTATTACGATATCAGTTCTAATATACGAGTACTTCAATTTTATATTTATCCACTTTACCAGGGTACTTTTTAATTAAATATTAATGTGGATTTGTAAATGTGGTATATGTTATAATTTTTTTCTATATTTAAATTAATCTTATAGTTATAAAGCTAACATCAAAACGCCGAATAAATTATATTGTTTTTATTTTTCAACACAAACTATACAAAGTTTCGTCCACAAATTTGAGACCTCTTCAGGCAAAATAAATGCATGAAAAATTTTCTCCTGGTGTTAAATTTCCTGAATGAACGCAAATAGATATATTTTAATTATAAATAAGAGGAATTAAAGTGAAAATTTTGTGTGCTGGTCTGCTTCCAATGACCGAACCGTAAAGCCCGAGAAAAAAAATTCAACTTTGATTCTTGCATCCATTCAAGATATTTAAAACTATAAAAAAATACTATTATATTTTCCCGCAAAAGTCTCAAAATTGTGGCTGAAACATTCTATCTATATAAATAATATAAAAATTCTACCTTTTTGGTATTTAAATTTTTGTTTCACTTTCAATGAATATGGCAATTTTGTCCCCGAAGCTTTTTTTTGATAATTATTATATTTTAATATTTGTTAAGTAGTTTTGATAGATTTTATTGCAATTATTAAAAATCCTTTTGATTCTTGCATCCATTCAAGATATTTAAAACTATAAAAAAATTACTATTATATTTTCCCGCAAAAGTCTCAAAATTGTGGCTGAAACATTCTATCTATATAAATAATATAAAAATTCTACCTTTTTGGTATTTAAATTTTTGTTGCACTTTCGATGAATATAGCAATTTTGGCCCTGAAGCTATTTTTTTGATAATTATTATTTTTTAAATATTTGTTTAGTAGTTTTGATAGATTTTATTGCAATTATTAAGAATCCTTTTGGGGATACATTACAAACATACCTTAATTTATCTATTTATACTTGAAATCCATAATTTCGTAAGTTTTTGTCCACCTGGAATGGCTTCGGTTTGTGAAGCTGGTACCTATTTTTAAAATATTTAAATGAGGGCTTATAAATATAGTAAAAAGTTATTATCCCAGAGCATTGTGGTTAGGTTGTCTCGTAAATTACAGCGTATTTTATTTTATCCGTCTAACTGTTGAGTGATAAAGTAACGTAAAATAATAATTAATTTTTATACGGAAATGGTTCAGTAACAGTTTAACAATTTGCATCGTTTTCAAAATTTTGATACTCGAGCGGCATTTTTTTGTGCTGTGTTTATAACATTTACGTTAATGTTTTAGTGGACAGTGACATTACGCGACACTAAGTGGTGTTTAAATTAGATGGGTAATGCTTTTGTTATCTTGTATTGTTAAATTCATATATGTATGTACAATAAGAACCAGGAAATGAAACGGAATGGGACTAGGTACGTTAAAAGAAAGAGGAAGAGGCGACACTTTTGAGCACGCCTGTACAGATGCACATAATATACGCGGGGATTATAAAGAATGTTCTACCCTTTATCCCCCATGCGATTCTCAAAATAGGAAGTGAGGATGCCATTGAATTTTGATAGAAAGGGTCCCCGTTTTTTCAGTGAACAGGTAAAGGGGTACAAACGGTCGGGAGGCGAAATCGTCGATGAAAAGGGAAAGAAACGTTAGACGCGGAAGGGGTGTGTCTGTAGTCTGTGTGTCTGTGTGGAATCCGAAGATAAGCTCCTTCAGATAGCATTGTTTTGCCGGTTCTTCCAGAAAGTGGAGAGACCTGAGCGTGAGAATCGCAGCCTCGGTAAACGACTATTCATTTAGAAAGTAATGCTACCTACCACATGTAGCTGGAGATCGGGAAATCGAACCGGGGGTCAAGCTGCAAACGACTGGAAACCAGCCATCATCCGCGAACCTGACTCGTGGTCATCCATCTCACTCGCGCCGCCAAATTTGCGGGTCATTCTATTTTATGAGGCTAAGACACTTTATTATCAGCACCCACGACGCGGCTGGCCTTGCAGCACGACCACAACTCAATAAGACACACGGAACTATTACACACATATAAATAATTCCAAAAAACAGCACTCCAATCTTTTCGCAGCTTTCGACTCCGTCAGTTATACTTAGCCAACACGCACTTCTCAACAAAAACAAGAACATATCAATTACAAATACAATGTAATAAAACCAGATATAGTTGTCATAATTATACAAATGCTTTAACTTTTTGTCAGTTTATTTAAAAACGGTATAGTCAACACCTGCATCGATTCCTTCATTCTAATTTCGTACATAATCCCAGCCATTTAAAATTTTAATCTATTGCTCTCTTTGAAAAAAATATGTGTACCTTCAAACAAAAAACAACGTGTGGTAACGTCTTTAGATGTACGGTAGGCTTCAAACCTAATTTTTGAACTATGAAGAAACAAATAATTATAGCATTGAAATGATAAAATATTAATGGACCCTAAACAACTCACGATGCAGTTATTAACACAAAAAATAAATTTCCTTAATTATTAGCTCCTCGCGGGTCTATTTTTGATCTACAAATGTGCAAATAACCCTGTGCCAGATGCTTTAACTTAAATAACGATATTGTGCCTGCCATTTTCCATTGTTACTCCTATGTATAAAGCTACTAATTAATTTGTAATCATACTCTATTCTTAGTTATATTGTACAGAAAAATAAGTTTTCTGTTCTATGATGACATACCATGGTTTTTGGTAACTCAGTATTTATGGTGTATCCCATATCCTACACTAATGTAATTAATATTATTTGTATTATATGTCATAATTATCCTTAATATATACTCCTGAAAACGGAATTTTTCAAACAATTGATCAATTTTCTATACTAATTTAATTTTTAGAGGGAAAACAGCGTGACGTTTCTAATTTTGTTTGGTTGCAACCAAAATTTATTTTCTTGAACATGACTTACCTTGAACCCTCCTTCTGGCTAATCGTTCGATTTCCTTATTTCCTAAATAGATTTAAAAAATTACTGAGATAGGTTTCTCGCCTTTATGGTCCAATCTACCAAGTAACTGGGCTTTTGGATTTTGACTTCTAGTCCAGACCATTCGGACTCGTTTCGATGTCCAGACCAGAATTCCAGTACTGAACAATGAGATCCAACACAGTCCACACTAACTGCAAGAATTGTGCTGCGGAATGGAAAGAGATTTGGGCCATGTTAAATCACTCGGAATCTTGAAGTGTTTCTGACCAGCCAGATTCTAAAATTGACCCGAGCACAACAGTCGATTCAGCTAGAACAGAACCTGTCAATTTTAAGTCGAGGATCTGACTGATGAAATTCTAACATGTAAGACAGTGAGATTATACACCAACTGAAAATCATATGTATTCTTATCTTTATTTAAAAAATTGATTATTACTATAATGTGGAAAATAGTGGTGCGATGTGCCAGTAAAAGAGTGTCCGTAGATATAGATATTTACACAGTTATAAATTAATAAAATTTAGTGCACCACTACTGGAGAATAATCAACAAAGAACAAATGTTTTATGCTTATAAAAAATTAAATGAAGTGAAATCGACATTTTATTCAATTAATACATGCTACTAGTGGAATTGAATCTACTGTTCAATTATAATTCTTTAATTAGTAGAGTAATTCTTGTAAGAGATTACACACTTTTAATGAGATAACAGCATTCCTTAATTGTTCAGCGCTTGCAGGAGTATGGATGAATATATGGTAGATTATTGAAATTTATAAAGTTTTAGCTTTGTCCATATCGAGTGTGTGTTGACTGCATACATCATTAATGTAAATGTTATGACTGGGTAATGAATCGATTTGGACAATGACGTGCCTAAGTGGACTTGACATATAAATTTAATAATCCCAGTGCTGATCAATAATAACGTTTCCCATACCTGTGCAGAAACGTGTCACTGGTCATCAGAGAGTAAAAATAGGCAATTTTCAGACTGAAAAAGAAAACCTAGAAGCATACGTTGTCTGAGTTCAAGATTCCCCGATACATATTTCGAGTCCCTCATCAGTGTCGGTTCGTGTCGGGGCTAAATAAGGGATGATAAGGGACAATGGATGGGGAATATTCTGTAACCCTCAGCCACTCGATCGTGTACAATTAAATACTTTTGGCTGTGTGTTCAAGGGCAGCGGTTGACGGGCGGCGTTGATTGATCATAGCAATCCTGGGGACCCTGGCGCTTTCCTTCTCAAGATATACAGTTGCTACTTTAATCTCCGTTACGAAAAACATTTGTCGTCTCAAAGATTAAATTATTTCCAGGTTGTCCTAAACTGGGCGATTCTCTTTTTTTCGTTTAAATACGAGTATTTTTGTGACGTGTCCGGTACGGAGCCAGTTGTTCGCAGCAAGAAAGGATTTGTGGTATAAAGCCCTCAGATCTGAAAAAAGAAGCCCTTTATCGTCCTCGACTCACCTTACAATACGGAGGGTGCATCTCAGGTATGCCCCCTCCCCTCTACACCAGCAATTATATAAGTACTGCTCTTGCCGAAAGAGGAACCGGCTCCTATTAAAAAAATATATATCAGGGCTAGGATGGCATCTCATTAAATTCACAATAAGACATGAACTCGCGCCGTGCTTCAGCACCTGGCGAATTCTATTCAGCCTTTCTAAAGAAGCAAAAATTTTAAAACTACGCGCACGACAAAACACCAACGTAAGATTTTTCCGTCTCAGTGGAAGCGACGGTTCATTCTAATTACAATGAAAAGAGCAAAATGAAGGACGTAAATGAAATCTTGCGATGATTTTTGGGGCACATTAATGTATACAAATGAATTGCAAGGATGGAAATGAGAGAAGAACATGAAATGACGGGCTCAGGTTGTACATAACATGTATATTACAGAGGATCTCTTATATTCGTAACGATTTTGTTATTATACAATATAATATTGTTTTGTGTGATCCAGTCCATCAAAAAATAAAAGAAACCTAACATCCTAAATATATATGTGAAATATTTAAATCGGTGTCTTGAGAGTCTAAAGATATAGGTGTAATTAATTTTGTCGCTTGCCAATTTTCTTAAATGGTGTTTGATAAATAGACAACGGGAAAAATCGACTAAAAACAATTTTTTTTAAGAAAATTATTGGTCTTCTAAATTACATTCATAGTTGTGGTTTAATCGCTTCTGGAATACACGTAGCCTAAGGCTGGTCTCATATTTGCAAGAAATTGATGCAATTTACTTAAATCAATCTAAAATGCCTAAGAAGTCGTTGTGCAACCGCTTGCATATAAACAGAGGTTGCGTCAAATAATGCAGTAGTGCAAGTATTTGCATGAATTGAAACCATTCCCTTTTCCTCTGCAAATCTTTAACAAGTAATGAATGTTTTGGCTCCAAAAGCATGGGATTTTAAAATCCTTTACTTTTATTTGGTATATCTACAATAATTTTATTTAAAATTTTTTCAAATAAAAATCACGCCAAATATGTATACTTATTTCATAATTCAAAAATGGCCCATTTACTCTAGTATAAAAATTAAACTCGCAACTCTTGCGAGAAACACCTGACCATGGATCACATCACTTTCCACTGTCCCAATCCCAACAAAATATAATGGATCATATGGAACAAAGGATATCACATCCTCGGAAGATACAATCAAAAAGCGATTAGAATACATGAGTGATCAACATTTATGACAAAATCTAACTCAAAAAAATTGTAAACCTTATATTATTTTCAATATGTTAATTCTTTTATAAAAATATATTTATAACAAATTTGACCGTTTCTTTCATTCGTAAGCTACTTTGACATAATGACGACAAAACACGAACGCATAAATTAAAGTATTATGTCGTTTATACATTATTAACGCATATACAAGTACAAGCACTTCGTACGTGATGGTGAATTTAAGATAATTTCTGTAAGTACAAAGCCAGACTAAGATTTTACACTAAAGAGTATAATCTTTTTAAGTACGATTACACATAGTTTTCTGTTCTAAATATGCGATTTCTAACATTTTAAAAATATTTAATATAATTTAAGAGTTTCGACGATAGTATAATTTGGTGTATTGAAGTACCATTCTTTATTGGGGAAATACGTATTTGTGTTTTATTTGATTTGTCTACATCTTTAGACAGAATGTGATTGGCTGTGCCTGAGCATCGAACACCAAACTTATTTTGCTTCGATAAGCACTAATTACTTACACTGCGGCGCGATTTAAACTGTATAAATAAATTTGACCCGCGGGATCAAAATGTACAGAAATTTTTGCCTACAAGTTGATGAATCGCCGATCTGTTTTTTTTGTAATTCTTATACGAGTTTCTTAGCCATGTTGTTAGTCTTGCACGAAGATTGATAAGAAAAAATTCTCGTTATTGGAGCGAGTTACGCGCTTTTTCTATCCCGGTAAATCCCATAACCTGGGAAAATGGCGCCATTTTGAATTGCGAGCTTCGGACACTCGGTTCATGGCCGAGTCCCAAGTCCACATGTGGCACTTAGCACAATTATTGTTACGTAGAAATATGAATTCAGCTTTTCGATGTTTCTCGGCCCGCCGCAATAAGAACATACTATTTGCTCAAATTATTTATGACCAAGCGCTGTTCTACATCGTGACTACAAAATAATTTGTTTCGAGGAAGAGAAGATTTGGAGGCAAATTACAGCCGCCGCTGTCTGCTGCAGTTTAGTTTCTTCATTTCTATAAAACTGTCTCAAACTTATGCAAACGAAAATGATGGCTAAAAAAAATAATTTTAATTCCATGGTGAAATACACTTTTTGAACTATTCTTACTAATTTATATGTATTATAGGTATTGATGTGTGAAGACTCGTTGAGTTGGTTGTTGCACGGGATCTTGGAATTTTTTAGGCAGAACCTTAATCTTGAGACATGAGAGCAGGACACATGCGTGTGCGTGTCCTGGTCCCATGTTCCATATGAGAAATTATTATTATAGCAATTTGTATTCATAATTTGTCGATCCATCTCCACCTTACGCAGTGATGTGTGAGGAATTTTGGAATTAGTTAACAAATAAAAATTCGTGAGCACGAACACAGAGAATCCGAGATTAAATACTGGGCTCGTTAAAGAATGTAAACACTGTTTTCACACTTGCGAAGTAAGTAACGTATGGGCCGCCTGGATTGATGGAGAATGGTGCAGATTTTCACGAGTTACTGCTCGCTTTTTGAATAGGCCCCCGAGGGTATTTTTACACTTAGAACCGTGACCAATGCCCCTTTTACAACAGCCTCTCTCATATCGGATTCCTGCAGAGCTCGTACCTTTGTACGTATTTAGTTTGGACTGTAACCCTTCTATAAGGCTTATTCTTGTACGCAAGTTCATTGATACAGCATCATTAATCATCCGCCATCGCCCTTGGTTATAACTGCCGCTGCTGTCCTTCAAAATACGTCCAAAACGATCATCAATTCACATCCATCTTTACTTTCAGGAGAAATGTTTCTTTTTTGTCGAAAGATCGTAAGGGGAAGTTTTTTTTTAATCTGCCTGAACAAGCATAATGGGCGCGTTAAGTTCGGTGCGTGCTGGTTTGTACCTCCTCAGGACTGTAATTATGCTCACTTTTTCACCGTACAAAAGGCATTCATCGCACTCGTATCGTAACAATTTTCCGACTGTGCGTCTTCAGTATTGGAATCGCTGAGAATTTTAATCAACACTTCATAATTACTGTAACTCGTAACGCGTAACCCATTAAAAATTGTTTTCGTGCTGCGATACCCTTTCATATAGGCATTGCCCTCGACGCAATTAATTTATGTCAGCGATTATTCTTACGCCAGAGACATGCCAGACACGCTATTGTTCAGACAACTGCGAAGCATTATCCAAAGTTTTGGGTTGGCGAAGTAAAAGAAATAATTTTTGCCGTCGGACTTGTTTCAGATTTTATTCTAAATAAACCCGACATTCAAATATTAATATTGCCAGTTGTTCCTTGCTGTAAAGGTCGAGTGCTAAAAATACGTAACCTACTCGGGATTAGGGGAAATACAATTTGCTGAAGTTGTTTGTAACTTCACAATTATTCTGCAAATACTTCCGGCTTTATTAATGAATGCATCTGAAGCAGTCGCAGCCACCTATACAGTGAAGAAGGGAACTAAGGATACGGTTAGTGTCACAAGTTGCCTCTAGAGGCAGCACGTCCAGCGAGAACTATAGGACATTCTTCATGTCTCTAATTCCATTACATCCAATAATTTACGTTCTTTGAGACAGAAAAAAAACCTTTGATTCAAATTCATTATAAATTATAAGGTAATAATGCGTAAGGAATTATATCAAAATTCGGGTCTTCTAGTTAAACTGATTATTTTAACATTTCATCAAAAAATTTAATACTTCAAAAGCGCGTAATTTACATAGCTTGGTGGGATAACAAAAGGATACGTTTCTCAGATGTTAGAAACCACTTTTCATATTATTTATGCAGCCGTAAATTAACAGCCGCGATCGCGACATTAGCATCGAAACCTAAATAGTCCAAAATTAATAAAGCGTATAATTTGCTGCTTTGAACTTAATGAACGCTTTCATCTGAAACTAAGATTATTTTCCACGCAGAGTCATAGTTTTAAGGGACATATACTATGCTAACCGCTGTTTTTCAAAAACGAAAGGAACTCCAGCTGCAGCTTCACAATTATTATCAAGTACTATCATTTTTATTTTAAAAAAATGTCGCGTTTACGTTCAGAATTACTATTTTATAAATTTTTGTAAATTTAAAAAAATAATTTCAGACAAGGTTATGTATTTTTTCTTAAGCTTAAAAGAAATATAATTACATTAACAGGGAAATGAAAGCGTTTGCTATTATTTTAGATCTAGTTCAATTCAATAAAATTTGTTTTGTGTCCAGAACTGTCAACCTTACAATAAATTATAATTTCAATTAAATTGGGTACACAGAGCTGTTAACAACAAAAGTAATAATATATTATTATTATTATTAAAGAACAGTCTTCTTTTGTGTAATCCGTGTACATTTACCGTAATAAATAATGTGGGTTGTTTTATTAGTGTTAAGTATAACTGATAATACTTAGGTTGAATTCTTAAAAACTTCTCTTCAGATTATGTAATCAAGGAAGAGAAGTTGGACGGCTCTCAGGCATGTCGAAATTTGTCTGCAATTAAACAAAATTAAGTTAGAATGATTAACTCTAATCTCTTACCCTGTAAGTCAGTAACGCGGAACGCATTTTAGTTCTGTGATCGAGCACAGTTGTCGCCACTGTACGGCAACAGGCCATGGCTGAGTTAGAGGACTTTCAGATTAAAACTTGACTATTTATCATAATTAGGCTTCATGTTCTCAACCTAATATGAACTGTCCTTTGATGTTTGTGACGGATTATAATTTTCGTTGGTTTTGAATCTTGAGAGTCAGCGCATCCTGGCTTTGAATCCCGGCACGATCATGATCAAGAATGCCGGGGTCAACACTGAGGGAGAATCGACCGACACGCTGGCCAAGTGTCATGTGTCATGTAGGATGACAGTTATCGACATGTGGGCTATTTGATATATTTCGCATATTGATGCATTTAGGAAGACAACTTGACTGACAGATTTTTTTTAATTCATCATTGTTTTTCCAGGGATTTATAAAATAGTATTTCTGTACGTAAATTATATCTTTGAGAAAAAAAATAATTGAAGGATAAAGAAAAATGGTCTTGAAAACATTTAACAGCTCAGCGTAATTAGTATTGTCATCGGTTTCGCGGAAAATAAATTCCAAGTGACTATTGAAATAAAACATTTCCTAACACTGAGCCTAAAAAATAGAGCCCATGCATGAAAATAATTCTTGTGTCTATATAAAACGTTTTATAAAAAGCTGCAAACTGGCGTTTAATACCCAGTGGATGAACATTGTGCATATAAATTGGAATATTAATAACAGTGGAGAAATTTTGAGGTTCTTTGAGAGGTAAAATAGTACAGATGGTAACCAATCATTGTTGTTTGTCCATTCCTGAGGAAGCAATTGCTAGGTCAACATTTGGCTGTCGGGTGTAGCCATGGTCCAGTCTGAAGGTAATTACTATTTAATTACAACTACAATCAGAATTATACAAGCATGTTGTTAAATTTATTGCATTGTTGTTGTGTATTTTGTGTTAGTAACGTGTTCTTCAGCACTTGAGGCGTGATGTTCACTAACGAGATTTTGTTCATTCAATAGGTATTTTGTATAATATTTTGAACTTAAATTCTGTTTTTAACACATTTATTTGTACTGAATCTTTCAGATGACGCAAGAATTTTGTGCCTAAGAAAACACCTGGTGATACAAAAGCCATTAGCAGCATAAGTGGTTTGGAGACTGAAAGAAATAATTCTATAAACACAAATTTGATAACCCGAATGCAAACTGTTCCTTCAGTGGAGTGTTCACTTCTATACAGCACAGCTATTTTAATTTTCTCATCATAAATGCGAAGAAATCTAGAATAATATTTCCATGTGAAGGTACAGAATATTGAAGAAATCCGGACAAAGTAGCTGGTCACACCGCCTCAATCGACTTATAACTTCAACAACAACAACAACAAAAAAGAATTATGAATCGTTATTAAGTATAAGATATAAATCTAGCGAAGAAAATGGTTTCCGAACGCACTGAAATATGGGACAGTTAAATTATGGGAATTTATGACAAAGAAATGTTTATTGTGGTACTAGGAACTAATTTAAGTTAAATGTCTAAGAGTTCCTTCGGCCAGATAACAAGAAATGAAAGTCGTCTGCTATTACTGCATAACGGAGGGACTTGTTTCCTTTTTTACCTTTCTAAAGGGAGTCTGTACAGCAATATAGAGTAAATGTGACGCCGAACTAACTAGTATCAGGCTTTTTGTAGCCTGGAAGTAAAAAACCAGACCAGATAAATGGGGAGTCTGTCTCGCCAGCAATATCCGACAAACCACGCCTTCCTACAAACGTATTTCTCTTAAGATTTGTCCACAATACTTTCGTGCATGCGAAATCAACCTGTCACGTTTATAGTGTAGTTAGTTGGGTGCACGGCGTTGACCAGGTATTTATTTACATTAGGCCATGAAAATGAATTAATTCCACAGTACCTTTTTGGTCAACGCGTGGCATAGATCCATGATGGACACATCCCGACCTATAACTATTGAGGATTACCTTCAAATTAACCTGTATGATGGCTGACGGTACCTTAACCAAGTGAAAAACTCTCCTCGTAAATAAGAACGGTACCTCAACAATATCTAAACAGACAATAAAATATATTCCCGGTATGTTAATTTTGTTAAAATTCTCCCGGTATCCTTAAGAGAGTCCGAAATACACACGGCTCAGTAATGAAGTGAAAAATACTCCCTTTACCTTAAATGCGTTGAAAATAATCCTGGTGCATGTTGTCTGTGCTAAATTTGCGATATGAAATGTAACCCTTATCCTTCAGTATCAATGTATTTGAAAACTTTTGGGCTTACACATTAGATTTTGAATATTTGTATTTTCTTATTAAATAAAACAACTTTCTCTTAATTTTTAAAAACATTTAATTTTAATGTACTCAAATTACCTGGGTAAAATTGAGCATGGAAATAGCTATAAAAATAATATTTTATGTATTACACTTAAGAACTGTTCGTTGTCCGTGATTTATTTCCCTTGAATACGATACAAACCTAGTGATAAAGGTTAATTAGAGAAGTGACAAACACTGTGGCACTCTATTAGAAATTAACTTTGTAAAAGCGAAGAAGATTCGTGTGGTATCTATTATCTATTGGAATTTGACAAAAAAAAACAGCAAACGCTAATGAAATTTCTCCAAAATTGAATCCAATTTTGCCAATCGTTCCCTCTTCTACACTACATTACTCGCGCCCACCAAGCGGAAGACAATTCAACTAATTCAAATAACCGCTTCACCATCTGTTGACTGCAATTCGATACTTCGTTGAGGATAGAATTTGTCCCGAGGAAACTTTCTTACTACAAGTCATTAAAAGTGTACTTACGAGCTCTGAAAAACACATTTTATAATTCTTAATTTCAGCTGAACTAAAGAAGTCTTTTCGTTAGCTATGAAACAAAACTGGACAAATTCGTATTATTAAAAACATGTCAAATATAGATTCGTTTTTCAGTTAGTCCTCAACAAGTAGTTTATACAGATAATACATGTTACACACAGAATGATAAAACATTAATATGCGACACAAATTAGACAGAGGATTATTTAGCCATACGTGATCAAGAAACAAAAAATATATTATTTGACTGTAAAACCAAATGTTTCAAAAAAGTCATTACTTACACAATCCCTGAAATAATTAATGCTCTAGTAACAGAAAAAAAGGGAAGGCCCATTTTTCAGGACCTTAATTATCTGAAATTTCTGAAACAGAAAACAAGAGAAACTGAACGAACAAAAGCAAATAAACTGACGCCTAGTATTGTAACCTTTCGGAGGCCTGAAATTTGTCTTGCTTCTTTAATGATTTTTATTCCTATCAGTCGCCAAAACAATTGACAAATAGCTATAAAAATAATATTTTATGTATTACATTTAAGAATTGTTCGTTGTCCGTGATTTATTTCCCTTGAATACGATACAAACCTAGTGATAAAGGTTAATTAGAGAAGTGACTAATAATGCCGTACACTTGAGGTTGATTAAAGAATAATAAAGCAACGTATGCCTATCTATTATGCGTGATAGTAATTAATAAACTAAGCCTAAAAGAACATGTAAGAAATTAACTATGACGATATATTAGGTCATTTATCAAGCTACCGACATGAATATAACGGAAAACGTTTGGTTTTCATATAATTACCAATAAAGACTTGTAGTGAAATATTCCGGTTAACTGCGGGGAAGTTTCAAAGATTATGAACACTATTAAAATAACATGAGAAGTTCATTTGTAAAGGATCCTCCAATGTCCCTTTTCATGTATAGAACAGATTGACAATTATTTAATTACAAATCAATCAGGTGTACAAAGATGTAATGTATCACGTAACCAAAATAGGCAAAATTTGTAATTATTGATTAATTCATAGTGAAGATTAATTAAAGATTATTCAAAATTGGTTTACACTTGATTATTCTTTTTGTGAAGAATATTCTGTATGACTAACTTATCACAATTGTAGGATGCCGAAATTATTTTATATTAATAGTTCGATCATTTGCGATTATAACCATAGACATAAAATTGAATTCATAATTTTGTATGTTGATAAACGTCCTTGAATCTAGAACTCTGTTTGAAATTCGTACCAAAGATAAAGAAACGTTTTTTATTAATCGCGTCGAATGAACGATGGCTGTAAAAATATTGCTTCAGCTTGGTATAAGTTAACGTGGTAAATGGAAGAGACCAAGAATTTTTAATTTAAGTAACTTGTTTGATATCTATATTATTAGCTCTTCTTCAAATACGTTATTTACAGAACTGTATACATTTATTTTTGTTTATTTCTATTTAAACATAATTACAGTATATCGTAGTGATTGACATTGTCCACCAATATCGTAATTTTTATTTCCGTTTATTACACGCTTAATTAATTTGCTTCCTTTTCTAACGGAGATTATATTGATGAAAAGTGTGTGTGTTTGTTTCCCTGACAATTTGTGGCCAGAAAACCTCGAATTGTTTCGATAGCATACTCCAAAAATGTTTTAAATATAAACGGCCATTAAGTTCAATTATATAGATTTCAGTTTTGATTTTGAACTATTGTTTCAATAAAATTTAGCACGAAATATACTCTTTAGTGGGCGTATGGACAAGTAAGCTCGCCCAATACAATCACGATCACATGTCATGAGATGACCAAGTGTGTACTCCTGCTTTTTAACCTTGCATTAAATAATTTACAGAAAACTGATTTTTAGTAATAATGATTTCAAAGTTAGAATTTTAATTGCATTTCAGTTTTCAGCACGTTAGTTTTAAGACTTACTGTCGACAGAAGACGATTGAATTCCCGAGTTGGTTAGCAAGATTCAGCTCTCGGATATGGACTATCATCCCGGATAGGAAATGTCTCAGTATCCGACAAACTGAAGCTATTAGTTCATAGTCATGTGAAATCATTAAATTATCTATTATAGAAACGTCGAATATAATTGTAAGCCTCAAAACCCGGCGCGTATTCACCTCAATAATCGAAATAAAAGGAGAGTGAATGAAAATACAAATATGAGGGACAAGCTATCAATGATAGGGCTAATTTTCGCCTTTGGAAATTGGTCGTAAACAACGGAAATTAAATCAAGGTTCCTATAAGCGCAACACTTTCGATTCGCGTTGGTGGGTGTATGTTCCGGGGTCGCAGGCATTGGGCCCCTCTACACCAGGGCCCAAGGTGGGGCCAATGAAGGCCATGGTTCGCGGGGGTTGACTTGTGTTGGCCGATGTTGGTGACATTGACTTTGGAAGCGGGTTTCTCCACTTATCAAAGCAGGCCAATATGCGCAAGCGAACTGGTCAGTGTCAAACGAGGTCTTTAAATTTTGGCCGTTGCATTGGTAATGATTGGCGGCCAGGTGTTGGCCCACAGTGAAGAAAGGCTATTAGAGTTGTCAGCTGTTGGACCAGCTTCAATTTCCCAGTCGGGTTGCGTACCCCACAAAATACCCTGACCTTCAGTTACGGGGTGGGCGTGGGACAAATACCAACAGACTGACCAACCTGACGCTGGTTTCCCTGCATCCACTTGTAGATAAATACCGGCATGGATCCTTAAACCACAATCTAAAAAATCTAATCAGCCCCCTTTTCCATCGCTTCCTATGCTATGAAATGGGAAAGCCACCAAAGCGTATAACCTTCTTGTAGCCCGTCTCTAAAAAGAAATACTGCACATATTTCCAAGCATTAGATAGAATCGTAGTAGCCTCAACACAAAATTAAGATTGTGGAAGTATTTTCTAAAACTGTAAGGAATAAATGATTATATGGAAGTGAAACGTGGATAATTGTTAATCCGTAAGATTGTTAATTGAAAAATAAATCAACAAAATTATAATTATTACAAATTTTGGAAAAGTGGAATGAACGTTGGGGTTTACTCAATAATATGACGAAGTAAAGCGGAACATCTAATAAGGAACCCAACCGTAATAGCGAACTGGTAAAGAAAGTTGTTCCATTTCTTTTCGTATCTTGGCCACTGCTTCTAGAAATTTAGAAGGCTTATGCAAACCTGACACAACTGAGTGACTCCTGATGAAAACATCCACGAGACGTGGGTTAGGCACAGATGTTGGCGTTGTGTTGGCCACATGTGTTCCTCGGAGTGTGCTAAGGCTCGAAGCCAGTGCAAGAATGAGGTCAAATCAATAAACTCTTCTGGCCATTGTGGCTATTAGGGACGACAGATGCATTGACTGGCTTGCCTGCCGCATCTCTGGAGAAGAATCTCAAAGAATTGGTGCAATCCTCTGTCGTGAATGCAATCGGAGTTCCAAGCAGAAAGCTCGCATTCTATTTCCTTTTCTTACCACGTCGATCACCTACGTTACGAAAATCATAAACAAATTCTGTGTTATGAGTCCAGTTAATAAATTTAAAGTGTAATGATTGACATTGTTATGGAGAATTTTTGCGAAATGGTTGCTTTATTTGCGAAAAATATCGTCAGTGCTCCGAGACGGTGTGGAGTGGATGCAACATTGATAAACAAGTGAAAGTCATTTCCCTGAGATGAATAAAAACTAAGAAAATGCAACACCTTTTGAAAGTGCCTCATAACTTACTTTTGCAGGAGTTAGAGACCATCTGCATCTTTCAAACCTAAAATCTCGGTAGAATCAAACATTTGGGATCACGTATACTTCTAACGAGATATTGGCAATAGTAATCAAACAAATACCCCGATTTATAATTTATCTACATCAAAACTGGCGAAATTGTTTATCATCTCCTGACTGCATGTACAAGGAAACGATTCCAAACACGATAGTAAATAACTGGCAGAAAAGTAAAGTTGGCAATCTCTCCAAAAATAAATGGGCACAAAATATGTAATTAAAAATTTTTACCGGGGTCTTTACTTTGATAAAATGTGTTGAGATCCTTGAAACACCTTTAATCCAGCGCGGAATAAAATTACGTTCTTCAAAAACAGAAGAAATGCTCTCAAGTGATTGCTATGGAACTGATTCTAAGGTTGAGAATAGAAAAATCTGGATCAGTTTTGGAATCGAACCTGGAAGCTCCTCTCAACCTTGTTCGATTCCCGGTCTGATCGATATATTTCCACCTTGATCCTGGATCATCTGAAAAATTGGACCACATTTGTGAAATCAATCATGAAAATGGAAGATATGAATTATTCAAAGTAAGGATTGAAACTGCTTTCCCGAAAAAGATTTCATGGCTTTTGAAAAATGTCAAAATAATGCTGCCATGAAGTTTAGAGTTTCCTTTCCTAATCAAACAATTTCTTACACATTTGACGAAGCGAGGAAACTCACCCGAAGAAAATAACATCAACGAAAACATGCAATCCATCAAAGACCGAGTACATCATAAAAATGTAAATTAAAATTGTAATCCGAAATTTAAATGTAACGATGGAACATGTCGCTAATGGTCCAGCAGTTGATGCGACTATAAATAAAATTAAAACATAAAAAATAAAATTACAAGACTGTAAATAATTGCAGTCTACAATTTAGAATACAGGTCGGGTGTTTGAGTTTCAAGCTACCAATCTGCTTCTTCAGACAGAAATAACGTTAAGTTGTGTTTTTCTTGTTCTTGGCACTGTCCGTGTTTGAGGAAATCTTCTGGTTAGCTGAAAGGTTGCCTACGTAAGGTAAATTGAAACAGTTACAGATCACTCGAGGGAAGAGTAAATTACTTTGAAACATTCGTTGATAATCTGCGATCCTACCGTGTTTTATAAAGCTGAATTTAAACAAGTTGTTTCGAAAACCGAATGCTGTCTGTGTTGGTAATTAAGTAGGAGAAGTAATTAGGAGGCTATTGTTGTCCAAATGTCATCGCGATAATAAGACTTTGTACTCCACTGTCGTCGTCGAATTCATTAAAATGCAAGAAGCAAAAGCGGAAACGTTAAACTTTCTTCTTCCTATCTATGGGCGGGGATTATTGTTGTTCTTCCTAACACGTGGAGAAAAAATGACTTGCCTGTGCTTTTAGAGCTTAGAAAGCGTGGAAATTTTTATTTTTAATGAGAACCTAAAACTAAAAGGATCAACAGAATTGTTTAATAATTAAAGTTAATCCGTCTACAGATTCATAATTTGTAAGAAATTTGAGACAGTAAACGTTCCAGGATTAGTTTTATTTATCTTAAAATTGTTTACCTTCTCTTCAATATATTTCAGTTAGTGTTAAAATTAGTTAGCATGGTTGCCGAATCTGGTGCTAGAAAGTTCGACAATTTTCGCGACATAAATCGTCCATCGTGGACTGAAACCATAGATCCTGTGCGTCCACAATGCCCAACCCTTTCCCTATCAAATTCCACGTCGCTGACAAAAGCCTCCAAGCAGTGCGGGTAAAACAACAAAATCAATATCTATGAAACGTAGCAAAATAGGGGCCTTAATTATCCTACCATGAATGCACGAAAGATCATTGAAATGAATGGCCTTTTAATAATGGTCCTTATGTTTTCTGAGTCAGTCGTTATGCGGGTTCCTACCTCACTGCCTTCTGCACAACTTTATTTAAATAGGATCTAGTCTCGTTTCACTTCCAGCTAATCTTACATCAATCATTGAAGACTCTTAAAAATTCTCTTAGGGAATTTAGTCTTTTCTGCTTAATGTGTTCTATGCATTTAACCTGTCGAACCATACTTTTTTATAAAATACTGTCCGCATTGAAATCTGACCACTGTTTAGATAAATACATTATCGAAAAAACTTCTCTTTCTAGGGAAGCATTTATAGACTTGTTTCGTAACTTGCATCATATTTTATTCGTATTAATTATCAATTGTGCAATATACTGAAATTTTGTCACTAACATTAATTTTAGTCGTTAATGCGACTAAGTCGTATCTACGCTCTCCTTTATTATTTTTGTTGCGATTTTTTCTTTCACTTCTTCCAGCAATATTTCAGCTTCTATTTCAAAATTAAAACAAGTTGCTGGGATTATATACTTGTTGGGTCTTTATGAATTGAGTTTTCAAACGTTCCACTAAACTCTTTGCAAAGTATTCAAATGTAAACTAGATGCCAAAAAGATGGAAACTAATCCGTAATATTAACAAAAAATATAACTGAGTCTATAAACGTACAAAACTAAAACACTGCAAGACGGCCATTAAACCAGGATGCCTCTATGGATCAGAAAAATTAATTTTAAACGGGAAAGGAAAGTTATAAAACATCCAGAAATGGTGCGCAAATTCAGAAGAAAACTTTTTTTACCAAAATTAGTAGACGAACAATAACGACTCAGAAGCAAACAGGAAATTAAGAATTAGACGTTTAGAATATCAGAATAATGTCCTTTTGTTTCGGCACCTTCGTTTCTATAGTTTGCAATACATATTTTTTAATTTACATGCAACGCCTCGGCATATATAAGCTTTGTTCTGAACATTTTCAAAATCTAAATCATGGTTACATTTAGATTTAGCTTTTAAATTATATCCGTAATGCTCTTTTAGTTAGCAGTAGACATTTACAGTGACGTTAGAAAGCGGCCATTAAGATTCTATGGACACATCAAAAGAATTAAACCATTTTGTTTAACTAAAGAAACAGTCGAATTCTAGGGAAATGTCCAAAACTGGAAAACCTACAGAACAAAAATCCTAAATTGGCAATTTGACCACGACGAAAAGCAAAAAAAAAAAGATAAACCCGGTCTAACATAAATATGGTTACAAAGAAAGGAAAATCGCACTTCAACTTAATTTGCGTTGTATTTATAGACTTATTAGCAACTTACGGTTAGTGGAATAGATTATCCACAAATGATAAAAGAATAAGTTTAAGCAACGCCATAAATCGGTTTGAAATTTCACGCCACATATCCTAAACAAACTCTCCACTCAAATATATTTGGACTACAAACTTTTATAATAATACTTATAAAATTTAAGAGGAACGGAGAGAAAACCTGCATATAGCCACTTCACAAATCAATTTAACGTATGCCTGCAGTTTGAACTAACTTCTCAAATATTTCTGCAGGAAAATTGTTCCAATCGTTTATTGGTCTAATTAAAAATATATATTTGCCGTCATCTT
Organism: Eucriotettix oculatus; assembly: GCA_034510155.1. NCBI lineage: Eukaryota > Metazoa > Arthropoda > Insecta > Orthoptera > Tetrigidae > Eucriotettix > Eucriotettix oculatus. The sequence continues at coordinate 23,275,165 of CM067380.1, read as the reverse complement.
CCTTCTGTTGCCCACATTTGACTTTGATTTCATTATTCTCTCGGTCGGGAAAAGTAGGCTTTTTTTAGCTAAACGCGCGTGTCTTTACACGTTTCCAATCTTGCTTATTACATCTTCCATACCTCGTCCTTGACCAGGCCCCCGTATTTTACTGACGCCTCTTAATGGGGTTTCACTTTACCACACTTGAGTGTGGACTTTTTTTTATAAAGCTGGCAAGCTTGAGTTACGGCTTCTCAGTCTTGTAAGTACACGTAACGAAGCGCAGGGATTTCCAACAATCTTCCGGATGTGTAACTTACCACCTCCACCCGCCCTAGATATGTACCACATACATTGTAATAACTCATTGAACGTTACTGTTTCACTCTTTTAGTCATTGTGTCGGCGTGCATATGGCGTCATTGCTTATGCTGTTCGTAAATTATTATTGAGTGCGTTATAACTGTTGCCTCAGCGTGCGTTAATTGAAAGGCTCGCCATTCCTAAATCCAGCCGTGACGATTCGCGCTAGTTTCTTCTACACCCTCGCCTGTTGATGTAACGCCAACCGTTCAATATTCTGTGTAGGTGTTACAATAACTTAAATAAGCGATTTCGGCTTGTGCAGCAAGAAGCAGCCGGTGTAATAAGAGACGGCGAGGCACGCACGGCTGTGCCCTCTCAGCAAACAAACATCTGCTATCCATAAAGCACTACGCACATGTCATAGGTGTCCTTATTTAGCGGGACAGTTAGCTCCGAATCTCGATATATTCTAGTACAACGTCAGCGGGGCGCGACTCAGCGAAATTAGTTTTCATCGCAATGGGCAATAGCCATAGCCCAGTGGCAATGCTTAAAATACACAGACTTAATTGCAAAAGTTATATAATAAATCAGGGCAAAAAAAGAAAAAAATAATTTAAAGATAAACAAGAAACATACTGCTCCATTACCCCAATTATATGTATATCTATATAAAACTGGTAATGGTGCCCTGTTCTCTGCACCTTTTCCCATGCACTTCACTACCCTGAAGTTACTAAACTTTTTAAAAATATTACTTCATTTCCACTCCACTCAATTTTCTTAATACTAACCCTATTATTATTATATTAATCTCTATCATGAATAGTTAATCTTTTTTGAACTGTTTCAAATTCTTTGGGCTAAAATAATTATTTCCAGTGATAAAAAAATATTCCAGGAATTCAACATGGTGCCTCGTTTCATGAACACAGTGCAAAATTCAGTTTACGTTTGATGTTAAACTTCTGGTTTAACCCATTATAGGGCAAAGCTATTATTTTTCAAAAATTGGAAAAAAATTATAGTTAGAAATAGTTTATTTTTTCTTTGAAAGGGGAAGGAAAAAGTGTAGGTTTTCTCAATAAGGGCGGCTCGATGTTGAAATGTAATAAAACAAATTGTCTGGTTTAACCCATTATAGGGCAAAGGTATTATTTGTCAAAAATTGTAAAAAAAAAATAGTTTATTTTTTCTTTGAAAGGGGAAGGAAAAAGTGTAGGTTTTCTCAATAAGGGCTGCTCGATGTTGAAATGTAATAAAACAAATTGTGTGTGAGGTTAGGTAATAACGAAATTATTTTTTATTTGAAAGGCCCACGTATGCCCTTTCAAATAAAAAACGAATCTTTTTAATACCTGACACACAGATTGGTTTATTCCATTTCAACATTTATTATTGAAAAGCTCTGTCCGTTTCAGAATGGATTTGGACTACCATTTAAAAGACCACTTTCTCATATTTAGGCATAAAAATAAAAAATTCCATTATAAGGCTTAGGAACTTCTAATAATATTGTGGTTAAATTTTTGGTTGTAGACACAAAATAGAGGCAAAGACACGTCCAGGGGGGATGATGGTCGATTATGAAACCACCATTCCAATAAGGAAAAAAATATGCTATTAAAAACCTCTATCCATTTAAGTACCCTAATCTGTTGCTTAGGATCAGTTATCAAAACGAAATAATACTTTTGAAACTTATGATCCTAGAATGGGCTACGAGGCAAGACAGCAAAATTAAAAATAAAATTGTGTGTGGCGAAAGTGAGTGGATAGGGTGGAAAACAAAGAAGCGACTGGCGAATAGGATCAATCTACCTATGATTAATTTGCACACAGTATCTATCTCTCATTGAAGTTCTAAAATTAGGCCGGGAAGAATGTGACTCAGAAAATTATAGCTTATACAAAGAATAAAGAAAGCTCATTGTTTAGAGCAACAGCGAACTAAGCGGAGGTCCTGCGATCGATTCCCTGCCCTGCCGACATTTTTATATTCTAACCTGTTAATTCACTTCGGTAGCTTTTAAATCGTAGTTCACGCCTGACGGTAGTGAAGGAAAGTTTTTCAACTTAGATTGTGACAATGGTGATGAAATTAGCAGAGTTTCGACCTTATTTCCCAATACAGAAAATGTTGGAAGAATAATTAGAAGCATAGTTCCGGGGTACATAATGGGTTACAATATTTTTAAGAGTGTTCTGCCCTTGTTTCTAATCGCAACTCTTTCAGCGGTCGTTCAACTTCCCTTTCAATTCTTCCGCATATTCAACTACTTATTGTTGATGCGTTTGATGATTAGACTTATTGTACGATAATTCATAAAGATATGGCTTGCGGTTCTATAGCACATAGAAACCGAACTATTTCTACTGATTTTGTACCGCTATCTGTTTTAATTACTTGGTTTTAGATTAAAAGTAGTAGGCCTTTATTTAACTGAGTTCCAGCCCTTTCCGCGTCTCTGGGTGAATGGCTTGTTTCGTATTTCACACATCTGCGTTCTTCTCATGCTGAGCATTTTCATTTCATTGTAATCCAAAGGAAGAGACCACAGAACTTTGGAGCGACCACTTGAGGCGTTTCAAGCAGGCCTGATAGTAATCCGAGCGCACACGTGCACGAATTTGTTTGACATGGCATTTCTCAAAGAGGTTCTGAGATCCACGATAAAATATGACGACGATTATATGTCCATGTAGACATAGTCACCTTTGAACTGTTATGAGTGGATGTCTTTAAAAAATATATACACGTGAGACGCTACGGCCATCTTAGTCTTTTGTTTTAGGTTGGATACACAAACTACTACTTTTAATTTTTGCTACATTTAAGCATCTCAATGTTACTCTTAATACTTTACAAGACTATACATACCACTTAGAAGGTGACTCTCCTCCAGATTTGAATGTTACATTATTCCCATAAGCTTTTTCTATAGGCCTATATATTGTCCTACGTTTGATGTCTCCCTTATAGCTCATATCCTTTGTATTCTTACTCCAAAAACACAAGTAATTTTCCACTGCTTCATATTACACATTTTAGAAAACTTTCAATACCTGCTGCCGGAATTAAAAATTAAAAGTTGTCTTCTCAATAAATCTTCCAGAATTTCGTAATTTAATTTTCACAATTATAAGGTAAATATGTCTGTGAAGAAACTAAAAAGTAACGATTTGTATATAACTTGTTTTAGTATCAAGTCCAAACATGTGATAGATTTCAAATGTGCTTAAAGCTTGCTTAATTTATCTGCACTTGAATTAAAAATACAGTTACGAATGAAGTAATAATTCATTTACCCAATATATACAAGCTTTGGTATTACAAATGTACACATTCTAATCATACATTCCTGACAGTGTAAAGAAAATGAATTTCATTGTTTTCAAATTCTTGTCACAATCTAAATGACATGTAAATTTAATTGAAATACATATTATAATCTGTTTAAATAATTTCTAAAAGGAATTTAATGAATAGAAAAAAACACTCAATTTAGGAACTTCAATATATTTCTGACCTTACTACATAAAAAACTGTACCTACTTCAAATCATTTTTCTTATTATAATTTTCCTTCATGATTTTAAGGCTGCAGATGAATAGTTATACATAATATATTAATGTGTTTTACATTTAACAAATTATATTTAATATAATTGCTTTTCCCACTAAATTGCTTCATCACTAAAACTATTCATTTACAGATGTTAGACAAGGGTTATTTTCACACCTTATGTAATAAATAAATCCTTATTTATAAGGATATATACTTTATAAAGTATATTTTCTGCCTTCTTTTGTTATTCAAAAACTATTGACTTTTGTTATAATCAGGTTTCCTGAATAAACTATTATTAACAGGAAAATTATGCTACCTAAGTAGAATACAGGTACAGTTTAAATGTAAGAAAACTTTGATATATAGGTAATCCTCTCTTGCCATGAAGTTATTAATAATATGTTTGTAAAAACATTTACATCAGGGTCATAAAAAGTTCTTATAATGTATGAAAGATATAAAGATTTTGTGTAAACATGAAAGTCAACTTCAAGTAGTAGTAATTGCCAATTGAAATAAAATTGAAACAGACTCCACAGTTATTAAAATAAGAACCAAGAAATGTTTAACTGAATTAGCTTAGCTTCAAAATGTGGTGTTAGTTCAGTTTTCCAGGTTAATCAATTCAAATCAGAAGTGCAAAATTTTCAGAAACAGATTCATTTGTAATTGAAATTAATTTCAGGATTATTTTAAGTTATTTTGAAATTTAGAAAATCATAAAAAAAATATTGTTTAGAATGGTAAGGGATCTCTAGTATTGTAGAAGAATATTTTAGATATAATGAGGCGTTTTTCTAAGTTATATTTTTAATAAATTACTACTCCAAGGAGTATTTCCTGATAAATAGAAACCAATTCAAGAATGGCAATGTTGATTAATCAGGTTTCACTTTTTAGTATTCTCTATGTGTGGGAAAGTATTTACATTACACAATCTCTTCATTATGCTTTAGGAAGAAAGTTGTAATCTTTCCAAACCATTTGCATGTGTCTATCGCTGTATTTTATTACAGTAGTAAAATTTAAGTACTATCGAATTACTGGAACTTCATTTATTTTGTTCCTTTACTTTAAATAACTAGAGGAAAGAATATAACATGGAAGGATTTTTATTTTATATAAACATTTAATTCTGATAGGAAACAAAAAAGGATTGTGGCTACACAATGTTCAACAGTTGGCCGATTACTTTTAAATATGCATAAACTGTTAACTAAAAATGATTACTCAATTTTCTGAGATTATACAGATAGCAAACATTTAAACAATAAACACAAGACATTTACAGAATAAACAAAAGACTTTTAAAGAAACCGTCATGACATCCATTTATTTTATAGAACATATTACAAGATTTTGAACAAAAAGTGCTCTTCATAGAAAAAACTTTAGGATCACCTGTGGGTAATAAAAAAATTAGGTAAACACATATTAATATATTTACAAACTAATTAAGGTCAGATATCTATATCCATGCTGTCAGAATAATGTTATCATTTCACTCCTGATAGACAAATGGTATGGATGTTATAGGCTAGTTCTCTGGGGGAAGAGAAAAAATTTATTGTGAAAAAAAATTGCCTAGACTTTCTCGTTACATTTTTAATTTCATCACTCATACAAACTTTGTAAATAAATATGCATTTATAAGAGTATTGTCTCTTATAGTGATACTTGTTTATTTACTATACAGAATATTTGTCCAAATACAAAAATATAACCTTTATAATAAATGAAAAACAAACACTAAAAATTCATTTTCTCCATTTGATGAAGAATTAAATTAATTTATTAACACAGTATAAAACATAGAACTACTAATATTTAAAGTCAGGCAATAAACTTCAATGAATGTAGTCTCACCTAATGCATAATTTGAAATTATGTCTATTTAACAGATAATGTTATGAATATACAGTTATGAATTGAAGTCTAAAGTAATGATTGATTTGTCTGTTTATTCCATTTGGAACATTAAATTTGAATTGCCTTAACAAATAAGACCATTAAAAAGTTTATAAATACATTTTTAACATTTAATTATTTGGATTTCAGTGATGGAATATTGAATAAGGTGGATGTCCATTTATAGTTGTGGACAATTATTGGATGTGATAAATCATAATGAGGAAGAAACTACTTTTTCCTTTGTTACTAAACAATTTAATGTGTACATAAAAAATGTAAAAACAAAATTGTCACAATGAATAATTTAAAGTTTTTAAAACCAACCAAATTAACTTACAGCATTTCCTGTTTACAGTTCCCAGATTTTGTAAAGATTAATACAAACTTAAGTCAGCCTGCTCATTAAATTTCATTTCATGAACAAAATTTACTTCTGAACCTCTCATTGCATTAATACTAAAGATAGTTGATTCTTTTATAACAATAGAAAAGCATTGAAGCACTCATTTCTAAATTGAAAGAAAGTGTTGTCAAAACACAAATCAAATAATACATCGATAGAATTTTATAAACCCTCTTATAGAAAAAAAAGTGAAAAAACTTTATATAATCTTAAACAATTACTACATTCTATCCCAGTTAATTTAAATCAGTAAACATTAATAAGTAAAATTAACGAAAGAGTGCCTATAGGGGAACTTACAGAATCCTTAATAGTACTTCAATAACTCCATAAATTACTAATTTTTTTTTAAATTTCACATATCAAATGCTATAAATCAAGTAGCTTGCAAATCATTTCAACAAACAGCATGAAATACAAAATGATTTTATATAATTTATAATTGAAGGATGTTTCACTGGGTCAATTACCTTTTGAATTTAACTTATATTATACTGAAATTTATCATCAAGACTGTAGAGTTAAATAAATAATAAGCAGTCTTTATATTTAACATTAATTGCATTACTCATACAAAGCACTGTGGTGTGAAGAAACAAATTCACATTTTTACAATTTATCAACCTACAATTATTATGAGGGAGCTATAAACCCTATACATTAACCAAATGTAATTTTACAACTATGGCTAATGCTTTTTAATAGAAGCACTAGTAATATTACTGTTTCAGAAATTATAATTGTCCAGAGTGCAGGGAAGACAACAGGTGAATATGAAATTATTCATTAAAATCAGAAAATGATTTAGTAAATTATTTATTAATTTAAAGTTGTAGATATCTTGGTCACAAATAGTTTGTGCATATAATAAAAAGTATATCAAAAAGTTATTGCATCAATAAGGTGGCATTCAGTGAATAATAACAGTGACCGAGTACCGACATACACACTTGGTTGAATGAGGTCCTTAAAAGTATGTGTCTTTGAAAACATAAAGAGGTTATACAATATTATAGCTACAGGAATAAAATGTATTCATTATGACAGAATCAGAGGACTACCAATTTCTAACAAATTGAATGTTAGAATTTGTTCATTATAATATTTTTTAACTATTTCAAATTACATAAGTCAACCAAAATTAATTAAGAATCTGAAAAGGCACAGCTAATATATATATATATAGTATACAAGCAATCCATAATTTTTAAAATATTTAACATTCCTGTTCACAAGAATGCCTAAGGGCCGTAATATTAGGCCCAAAAGTAATAAATGGCTATGGAAAAGCAAGACAAATATTTTAAAGTGAAATGTTAGAAAACCTTTTACTATTGGTCCCTATTGTCCAAACAGCAATAAAGAAAGAGATTATGAACATAAAAGTTGGATTTTTGTTTTGCTATATTCTTACTCAGTGGAACATTACAAGAGTGTGGAAGCAGTGGATTCAAGATCATTGCCTATTTAGAAATGGGACATGTATTTTGAAAATAATGTAGATTGACAGATATCCAATCTGCTTGGAGTGACAAATCATTCAGCTTCAGGTGTTACCTCAATGTAAAACTGGTGTGCTTTACAGGTGACCAATTCGTGCATTGTTATGACACATTTTCCTTGTGCCTGTATCATCAACATCACATAATACTGAAAATCATTTATACAAAGAGGAGCATTTGGAGTTATAACAAGTCTTTCAGTTGAATCCCTCTATGAGTTGAAGTACAGTGATGGATGTACAGGCATTAGTTAATATTTTGGAGACTGGTAACATCCACACTGCCCTGTTCAGCATCATATAAACCACACAGCAAGTGTTATGGTGTTTAGATCTATTACAAACCATTCATGACTTTAACTTCTTGAGGGCAGAATCATCAGTATATGGTACATTAAGGAAGTTGTCAAGGCAGAAGTTTTAACTTTCTTAAAGCAGACTCTTGAATCTTTAATTCAGTAAAGCACTGCCTAGCCACATATTTCCAGGAAGGTTCAAGATATCTTGAATATATGTCACAAAGTACACATAGCAGGTAAAGTGTCTTCCATATCCTAACATTTGGATGTTGAACTACTAAACCATCCTTCAATAACTGTGGTCATATATAGTTAACAACGTGTAGATCCCATTTCAGCTCACGAAGTTTCACAAAATACAGTTGTATTACACATTTTCTGTATAGATAAGTAAATTAATTGGATTCCATTGTCATGATTCCTTCATGGTTTCGCCATGTTTTGCAACGCCACAGTGTTAATCTTTGTGTAATCCATAATGGAAACCGAATCATATAATCAGCACTTATAATGCCTAACAACTCAAAAAAATAAGAAAACAGTTTCGTTGCTCAATAAGTAAAAAACGGAATTATTGACTGTCTCACGGGTTAAACAGTCTCAATAGCATTTTTTTTACCTTAGGATCACCTGTCAACCTTCCGCCCTCTATATCTAAAAAACCCCTCAGATGTATAAAAGGGTGTTATAGGGAAAAAATATAATGAGACCGCCTTCGGCAAAATGGAAAATTTTGAAATGAAGACTGGAAAAATTGGCATGGTTAGCGCTATGACGCAAATCGAAGTCTCATAGTTCATCAGGCGGCCAGTCAAGATCGGAAAAAAATCCTCTCGATAACAGACTTATGTAATTATGCCATTAAATATGATTTTCATATCCTTTTGTCTCAAAAATTAAGCTTTTTGCAGTTGTTCGTTCGTACTCTGCGCTATGGTAATTGCTATACTTCAGAATGGAAATGTCACATAATTAAATTTGGTTGGCTGTAACTTTGAATTGATGAAGTCACAAAATAATCATGATTATATTTCAATAGTGATTCTTAATGTAACAATTCTCCAATAAATATGTTGGGGCTGTACGACAATGGACAAATCTCTGTTGAGGCACGAATTCCATCCGCTACTTAATTTCAGTCAATACTTTTAAGATGAGAAATGTAATCATTTATGAAATTTGAGGGGAATGATATTACGTCTGTGATATTCTGTGTGTGTGAAGGAGATTTGTCAAACGTTTGATTTTTTTTTTCAACTCATTTCAGTTTACGGAGTAAAAGACATAGCCGACATATGCAATAGTTAATACTTTATTATATTCTTTGTTTACTAATTGGAGCGGTTTAACTTGTTCATAACGGCAACTAATGTTTCATTGGGTAAACGGCTTGACGTCAACTGATGACATCGCTTTCCTATTTCGTTACCAAGCCTGGATACCTGCGCTGACATCAATTCAGTCCTCTGAGATCTTTAAGAAAGGGATCGACAACATTAATGATAATTATTATAGCCCACGGTTACTTGAGATCAATGAGTTTACGATAAGTCAGATCCACGTTATTATAAGTTTAGTAACTTGCGACTTACTTTATAAAAAGAACAGTGAACTTATATTCTGATTATCCATTAGAAAATGGGTATAACTATTCATGAATCCTGTACATACTGATTATAATAGTATGCATATTTAGTGTCTAGAAAGATTTCGTTAAACGTCAATGATAAGACATGTAATTAAGTAACAATCATGGACTATTTGATACTTACATACTTATTAATTACTAATGATCTCCTTAACAATTCTGTTCTTTCCATGAAAGATACAAACAAATTTACAGATTTTATACAATTAATGCTTATGACGTGTAAAGTACAACGGGTTCAAAGTCGAGATTATTATGAGCTACTTAAAAATATTTTGGCAGTTATAAATTTCCATAAATACGAAATCAAATAATTTCAAGAAAATAAATATATATATTTAACGACAGTTAAGACTTTTTTAAGCGAATCTAGAATTTCCCGGTGTGTTTGATGAAGGTAGAGTTCTCGGGTTTCTACCCGTGTTACATCTTGTGTGAAATACAAAGCTCAGACGTCAGTCACCTGAGGACGATGACAGAGCTAGCTGTCGAAACGTCGTCTTTCACACAAGATATAACCCGGGTAGAAACATTTTATAATTGCAAAAAATTATCAATTTTTTTAACAGCACACCGTTTCGGTACGTTTTGTACCATTTTAAGGCAATTATCCGACTGAAAGGTTTGTCGGACCAGAGCCTGAATAGGGTACAAAGTAGTCGCGAAACGTTGTGCTGTTACATAATTTTTTTATAACTTTTTTAATTTAAAAACTGTTTCTGACTGTCGTGAAATATATCTAGTTATTATAAGTTAACATAGAAATAAATATTTATTAATATAATTTCAAGAAAATGTATTAAACAGCTTTAAATAGTTGATCAAAATTACGTATCCTATTTACAGTAAAATATTGAATAAAAACGTTATAAGGAATTTTAAAAAAGGTAAATAAGGTTTTAGTAGCAGCAAAGTTTTGAGAATAGCTGCGTTGGCCGTACGGATCTAATTTATCTGAGACAGTAGAAACTGAAACACACAAAGACTATCTTCACTGAAGCGCGTGGGTCTTATTAAGTCATTGACCTATATGCTACAGGTCAAACCGAAGACGTAACAAATTCCAGATTGCTCCTTCAAAAGGCAAGGAGAGGTCATAACCTGTTTGAAAAAAATGACCTAATTACAGAATAGTCTCTATATATGACAAACGTTATGCATTATCAATATGAAAAGGTTACGACAGTCTTATATTGACCTTTCTATTATTACGGCATTACGTTAGTCACATAAATAAAGAGGTTACGAGAAAAATCGAGCAGCGAGCAGTGATATTACAAATCCAGGAATTGCAATTCAGGTGTACTTATTGTTTTTTCAATTTAAAATATGTCACAGGAAACCGATTTCTCTGACTAGAATTCAACGGTTTGGAGAAGTTCATAAGAGAAATTAGAGCGTGAACTTTATTAATGAGTACTAAAGCTGATGCGACTAACAGGCGTGAGAACTGAGAGTCTGTATCGTTGGTATTTATTTCCTGAAGACTCAGATAAAATAGCTACAGGTCACGAATTATGCCTATCCATTACAAGATCTATTCGTTTCCTTACTTTTTTATTAAGCGAATTATTCGCCAGCTTAATGCTGTAGGGTTCAGTGATAGTTGTTAAACAAATGCAAGGCAATTCCTCCCAAGCGGGAAAACAGTCAAAAATTTAGAAGTCTCGCTAATGGGCCTTAATTACAGAAAAAAATCATAAAACAATGATGGTATCAAGCATCGCAGTAGGTGCTAAAATTGCCTCTAATGACCGTAGTTCACGTTTGGGCTCACAAGGGATTAATGGGAAGGGAAATCTCGTTCTTAAAAGATTAAATTTCCTTTGGAATGATCACAATAGAAAAATACTTAAATGTTTAAACTAGTTAAATAAATTACATTTATTAAAGTTTCTGTTAATGTAAATATTAAAATATTTGAAATATTGTTTTAGCATATTTAATTATCAGACCAATCAGCGAGTAATTTTGGTGAAACTGCGCGTTACTGCCAACATATAGATTTGAAAATGTTTTTGAAAAACAAGTTATTTCTCTATTAGTATAAATTAGTGTTTCGTTTGGAAAAAAAAAGCGATCGAAAGGTTTAATATAGGGAATTGGGACAGAGAAGAAAGAAACAACTTTGAAAATAGGGAAACACCACTAGTCGTGATTTTAAAATATTTATGGAAAGTAGGAGAAACGGCGCGAAAAAAATTTACGTGATAGCTCGGAAATATCAGAAAAGCAATTAGTTCAACGCCACTTTTAGCACATATCAAAACAAGCTAATAAATTTAATTACCACATTTAAGAGGTCGTTTAACATTCTTATCGAGCCGAACGACAGATGCACAGAAGTTTATGGGAATTAGATATTTTAGAATTTAACATGTCATGGCCAGATACGACATTGAAGAAGAGGAAAATTCAGTCCAAGGCCAATGTCCTTTAGCCTATTAAACATTATACCTTTAAGATAGAGTTCGAGTAAGATGAAAAGCATCTGGCTGAACACGAATAACAACGAAGCGACAATAGCGAGATGAGCAAACTGTTTGATTTAAAAACCTGAGAAATCTGAAGTCGAAGGAACGTAAGCAGCTCCGTAATTAAATAAGCCACAATGTGTTACTGCTTGAAATTATATTTGAAAAATTGGATTTCTCATAGGGAATAAACGGTGAACTGTGCCGGAAAGCGATAGAAAACAAACATATTTCACATTTATTGTTACAGCACCGCTTACTAGTAGCAAGAAACTTAATACGAACCACGAAGAAACATCGGGTGCAGTAAGAGATGTAAATTTTACTTATAACGGCAATCCCTGTTTAACGAAGACGATAAATTAATTAACTGACGAGATCATCATCTTTCTCACCTACTGTGTGGCGCGACAGACACATTAAAGTACAGACAAAATCAAAATATATACGATAAGCTTACGGAACTAACTTTCCTTCAGTTGATCATTTATTATTATTTTATTGTAAACAACAATCCTAATGTACCTATTATAAAACTATTTCCTCAGTGTAAGTTGTAAAGCTAATATGTTTCGTATCTGCTCTGGAGTGCTGAGCTTATGATTTGGCATAATTATTCATTATTTGATTTTACAGTTTCTCAAACTTTTAATAGAAACTATTCACATTGTGACTGAGGAATGCTGAAATTGCTTCTGACGAAACAATGAATGCTAAGCACCCACAGCAAAAACTTCAGTTTCTACTCTTCTTTTTTTATGGTACTGGTAACTCACGTAAATCATTCTCTCGATCTGGAAGATTGGCAGGAACCATATACGATATTAAGATGAGCCCACTTTTGAACTCCGCTAATCGGAGGCAATTTTGTGACACAGTCTGTTCTGAAGCGGTAAAGACCGTCGTTAAATAGCTAGCCGATGAGCAGGTAATTAGCATTCCATAGTCGTGTTACAGCGGCTGGAATGTGGCTGCGCCTCCCCTCCCCTCCCCCTTACCATACCATACCAACCCCCTCCCCCCTTCCTCATCACAACTGTACCATAGGTGGCAAATCTCAGGCTTCGCAATTTATAATTAAGTGATCTTCAAGCACGGAGTCATTCAGATCAATTTCAAGTTTGATTAGCTATATGTAGTCCTTTAACCTAAGAGGTCCGCAGACTTAATACGTTTTCCATCGTACGTTTTCAAGAACTAAGACTGAAAATCATGCTTATAAGGGATTTGAATAATTCTAAATATATTTACATTTTTTGAGGATAAACAAAATATACATGGCCAAGTTATTTTCCCTTTCAAATTGCATACGTCCAATGTTCACTTAATTTCCGAAGTAATTCTCATTCCAATTGACGTTTATAAACAACACAAACAATCAAACACCAAGGGCTTCACTCTTTCATGTCACGTGTAGTCGTTTGTACATAAAAAACGATTAAGTAAAATTCTCGCCAGTTGAACGGTAAGCACTGAATAATTTAAACACTATTCACATTTATTCCCATGCATTTTATCAAAGCTATTAATTATAATTAGCAACGCGGTGTGGGGTAGCAGAAGTTGGGCATACCGTAAGACCCCATTGGAGACACGGAGACGGGAATGCTGCAACCCCACAGCAAACTTCATTCGGAAGGGCGTTAGAATAGTACCCAAAAGCCCGACCTACCTGTTGCAGGTTTTCTAGGGGTTTCCCTGTATCTCTTTTACGTGATACGTCGGTTAGGATCCTTAAACTATAGCGCGGGAGCCCTAGTCATCCCTTGGCTACCTTCCTCTACCTCCGCACCCCCCCTATTTTTAATTCCCTTCCTATGCTAAAGGGGAGTTACCATTTTCTAGATCACCCTCATGAGACTTCTTACAAAAAAGTTCTTAATAACTGAACACTAATTAGGAAATTTTTATTTCTAATAAAAATAATCACGACAAAAATATAGGCATATTTTTTTATAAGATTTAAATTTTTTCCATTATTTCTACATAGAGGGCATTGGATACGTGAAAAAGTCTGTATTCAGATTAAATTAAGTAAACGGTTTCGGCGCCGCATTGAATGCACGATATTGCCAACTTAGTACAAAATGAACCTTTATGTAATTATTCATAAATATTAACGATTCATCGCAAGAAACAAAAATTGTTCACAAAACTTAATTTATGTATAAAACAGACACAAAATTTAATTATATTCTAGTAGGCAGATGTTAAAGTCATATATTATATTTTAAAAATTTCCACACGTATTTCTGTACTTTTTAAGTATCTGAACCAACATTAATTAACATTTGTTGTGAAAACCGGTTTACTAGTGCGTTTATGTTCATATCAAGTCAACGATACACTAAACTATCGGCTTGTAAAGCGCGCAAAATTTCCGTGGTTTTGTTATGAATAATGTTAAATTCTGTATAACGTAGAATTTAATAATAAAATCAAATCAGAATCAAGAATTTATAATACATGTTAATTATTTCTTCTTTTATCTGCAAAGTTTGAATATATTTTTAGTATTCTTTTTTTTAAAATGAAAATCGTGGTGGAAAACTGCACAAACCGACTTCGTAAAGACGCAATGAAAGGATTATTAGGAGTTTGCACTCTTAACAGGCACAAATATCGACGAACAGTATCCTGCCCCGTCCACTTCTTGAGCAGCCACGACCTTTCAACCCTTCTTAGGGGGTGGGGGTGCCTACTCTTTACTTTTAGAGCTGGACAAGACGCGGGTGGTCTAGCTGGTCGTATCACGACGGTAAGTAGAAACGTGCATGCACCAACGTCAGGCGTGTATATCAATCATCTGGAAGACTAGGAAATGTTTATAGAGACGAGGTGGATATTGAAGGACCTTACCAATATTACAGATTGTATAGATTTGAAGTAATTCCAATTATGACTCTAAAATAATATTCATAGAGCTATTACGAATTCAACAATTGGTCAACCGAAATGGCCACAAAAAAATACTTAACAAGCAGTTAAGTAAGATATGATCTGATGAATCGATAGCTGCAGATTGTATAAATTTCAAATTTATGCAATTGTGATTTTAAATGCATGTTCTTTAAATACATAAAAATAAATCAGTGTGTATCGTACCAATTTTAATGCAACTATTCCGTTATTCGTCGTACACACCGAGAAATGTAAATCCAAATTATGCAATTGTGATTTTAAATGCATGTTCTTTAAATACATTAAAATAAATCAGTGTGTATCGTACCAATTTTAATGCAACTATTCCGTTATTCGTCGTACACTCCCAGATATGTAAATCCAAATTATTGAGTATATTTTATGAAATGTTTTAATGCTGTAAATTACATTTTATTATACAGGCGTTGAAGTTTACACTGCAGCGACAACATTTGTATGATTTCGTCGAAGCTGAATGTATCATAGGGTATATATTTATAATTATGAAAGATAATTATGTAAGAACATTATTAGAACACTAATTTTTTAGTATAGGATGTAAAAAATATTTATCAATTTTATATATAAGGTACAAATTGTATGTCTTCTGTATAAAACTTAAGAAAATCTTATTATAAGTTAAAAATTAATGAATAGTTACAGTATATTCTAATATTAATAAAGCAACCTATGTAAAATCTCTGACTCGTTCCACATCCTTGAAGCTTCTGCTTCTCTATAGGATTTATGGAATATGATTTTATACTTACTTATATTTATACCTACTTCATGATGAATGTTTTCGTCGGTGTTGACACTTGATGTATGTAGCGAAAGGGGAAAAAATTACAAGATATGTGAATAGTGTTCAGAACTGAAGTAAATTTTACAAATGTAATAAAATACAGTAAATATAGGAAACTGATATCAGTCTATTATTATCACTAAGTGCATCATATTTTAGCAAAACAATTAAGCTGACGTGCCTACCCCAATTAGGGTAGGTTTCCCTCCTAACGACCACGAGATTATAGACCTGAAAGCTGGACTTTCGTCTCTCGTCTGTGGTCTTTGCCACCCTCGAGAAGAAAAAGGAACACCTAGCAATTACGGTTACAGTGAAAGTTTAGCAGTTTGTGAATCCAGCCTCAAAAACAGTGATAGTTATTGTAATGGCTGTTGGGAGTGGAATGGCTCATTAGGTCGTAAGAGATACTGAGAGCCGAGAAAAGCAAGGCGCTGTTGGCGGAAAACTTTTATCAACTATAAAAAATACGACCCAAGGAAATGTTATTCTTTTCAATCCTGAACATTTTAAATAATCGCTCTATTTTGACCTTGTAGAGGTTGGACACGACAACAACGAATCCTAAGAGAAAACCTTTATTTACTTTTCAAATCATAATTACAAGGCGACTGTGGATTTCGTACATTGTTTTTGGATCATACTTATTAGCTCTAAATCCTTCTTATGGATAACCTAAACCATAATGATATGCTCATGTGAGAAACAAACAAGTAATCCATTAATAATAAGACTGGTAGAGTTTAAAAGTATTGAATCAACCATGTAATCAAATTAAAATTTTTATTTTCAGTAGGAAGCTTCCGACATTGTCATTTTCAGCCCCTTAAAAATTATGTGTATGTTTTAAAACCTGGACAACGTCGTCAATGTTGACCAGTTTTTATACATAATTTTTAAAGGGTTGAAAATGACAATGTCGAAAGTTTCCAACTAAATTAAAAAAATTCAGTAAACTGTTTGGTTGACACAACACAGATATTGGCATTGTGTGTGTTTGATCTCTTCTTATGCATGTAAGTGGAGTATATAAAAAATCTTTTCATTTTATATGCCCCTACATTCGTCATTATACAAATCACTGAAGAAAACCTGGCAATGTAACTGTAACTCATTAATGGGTATGGCTGAAATATTTATTCGGATCAAAAATAAGCGGAATCGGCACGGTAATTAACGTTGAGTAGAATTTTCAAGCCCAGCTTTGATGGATTTTCTCCGAACTCCTCTAAATGCTCAGTTAATTTCTGTCATTTTCTTCTAATGTTTCCTTACAAGTTCATCGACAATTTAAACAGTCCCATTGTAAAATCTGAAGGCGGAGGCTTGAGGCATTCTTTGTAAATCATTAGAATAATAACGATAAAAGTTGCTGCTAATTCTCTAAAGCATATTTGATCATTTTCGGGCAACCCATTTCTTTTTGTGCTACGATAAATATTTATTTTTTCAATCTGAATGGTATAAAGCGTGTGGAGTCTGCTGAAGCCAACAGCAGAATACAGGAGTTCAATAATCTACTTAACAGAGAAGAAAATCATCCTAAATAACTTGAAAGTGGATTTGGAGGCAAAAAATACACTTCAAAATATCTGTTTGATTCATAAAATTATTGACAAAGTTATTTATTTCCAGAACTGGATGTAATTGTTATGAGAGACGTGATAATTGCGGAGTTATAAAGCAAAACCTCTTTTTTGGAATCAAAATTAATGGACGAAATTGCTTATAAGTAACTATAATGCACACATGTATCCCCAAATGAATAAAATGTTTCATATATATGCTGTACAATGAGAGGTAAAGGCCTCCTTGAGTTCGGGCGGTTCATAATGACGTAATTTTCTAGTCCCTGAAAATTAAAACTTTTCTTTGCTCGGTGGAGATATAAATTGACCTTTTTGCCCTCTAAGTGAGTAGTGGTTAAAATAAAGCAAACATTTTAACGTTTTTAAATAAAGGGATGAGTAAGCTCATGAATTAAACCGTGAACGTAATTTTGTTTCCCAAATTTACTATCAAAAAACCCGAGCTGAAATTAAAATATTGCCCAATTAATTTTTTCTTAAGAAGTAACATAACAATGTGCATCCACTAAAACTGAATACATATGTTTCGATATTTAAAATAATAATTTCTAAATAATTTCTAGTTCTTTTTAAGTTAAATTAAACAACGGTTTATTACTCACCGTATGATGACTTGTTCCGTGAACAATGACAAAACTGCTCAGGTTTCATCCAGTCTAAAGAAAATAAGAATAGTATTTTAGAATGGGATATATTCAAACTTCAGTTTTTAAATACCCATGTTATATTAGTGAATAATACGTCAAAATTTCTTCTTATTCCTTACTTAAATATAATTTAAATTGTCAGCAGTCGTTTGAAAAATAATTTCATTGAGACACCGTGCACAATTTTGAAAATCAAAATGTTTTTTGCCTGCTTTAAAAAGTTGTTTTTTTAATTTATTCCTATTTTCCTGACGAACCCCTTTCAATTTCATGCAAGTTTGACTATTCAGAGATTTTACTCAGTGTTAATAATCATCTTATGGATCTGCGTAGAATTCGCTCATTCGTACCAATATCTTTTTAAAGATACTCATGCAAATGCTGAATAGAATTGTCAAAAATACTAAACCATATTTTTGCATCTACGGATGTTTCACAATTCACTTTGATGACTCATACATATTGGAAATGTGTTTCCTGGAATTAACAATGTACGTTACGTAAGGTTTGTGATTCATCAACACACAATAATTTGTATCGAAACCTATAATTCCTCTGTCCGTAACCTACAAGCATCCTAAGATTATGTTATTGTTTTAAAATAAATTATTGTAACTCTTTAAAATAAATTTGTGAGTAAATATCCGTAAAAGTTAAATAACGTAAATGACATCCTCTGATTTATTTTCTCGACTATGTAGAACACTAAGGTTTTTTATTTCTAATTAATTGATTTTCGTTCTGGAAAGAATGAGAAATGTTTAGAAAATATCAGATAACTGAGGATGTGTGTCGTAACTATTGATATGTCAATGTTTGCGCCGTAGAGAACGAATTGGAGAACCGCATGAAACCAGTCAATGATATCACTTGGGTTCATATTACAACTCTCCAATCTAATCTATTCAATCTTCACATTCTTCCAGCTTTTATTTCTCAACCCCCATTACTTCATTCACTTATCATTTATGACCACGCCTTTTCCCTTATTTCCATCCTCCCTCGGCACAAACTTTAAAATCTCCCAGAAAAACGTTTCATCGTAATGTCCTATTAATGTAAAAAATTGTTACAGAAATTAAAAAAGAACTGGGGTAACGTTTGAAAAAAAAACTCTGACTTTTCTTCAAGAAATTTGAATTTATTTTTAACTGATACGTTTATTGTGTTTGTATTGTGCCCAAAGTGATATTAAATAATAATATTATCAATTACTGTGATAATATTTTCGGATAATTTAAAAATATATTGAATTAATGTTTCTATAGATTTACGAATTAGATTTTTGTTGCACATCATTTTAATCTTGTATAAACTGAAACAATTATTGTACCAACTAATAATATGATAAAAGTTTTTATATGAAATAAACAAAAAAATATTTTTGTTATGAATGGTGACAAAACATTGGGATTTCAATACAAGGAAAATTGTTATATTCATTCTAAGAGTTTTTTTAAGAACGGTTAATATTTTTCAAGTGCTTTGATGAGAGTAACAGTACAGAACAGAAGATTTTGAAAATTGATTTAATCGATCTCTTAGAATAGCTACATTAAGTAATTTGTCTAGTCGAAAGTAATAACATCAAAAATTATTAACTATTGCGAAAATAAAGAACGTTTTCTTATAATGCAGAGCTGGGAAATAAATTAATGGGAAACAACTTTTTCGTGTTTGTTGAATTATTTTTTGGTGGGTTTTTAATACATTTTTGAAAAAAAAAATAATTGTAGTAATAATTTAATATTTATTTTGAATTTTTTTAAAAATTTATCTTATTTCGAATGAATGTGCACAGTGTGTTCGCTCTTACAGACAAACGTGAAATGCTGTTTATTTTTAAGTCGATCTTAAAACGACGTTAGACTATTTTAAACAAAATTTAAATATCTGAAATTTTTGTCGCGCGCACGACCATTGAAAAATATTTTTATACCTCCATTTTTTTATTACCAGGTTACATTTATCTTTATATACAAAATCCTCCTATAGGGTTTGACAAATTTTGATAAATGTATTTATGGGGCCACCTGGTAGGCGGCGCAGTTGCCGAGATCAAGCATTTTTCCGACCTAATTATTTATATAATTTTTTTGGATTTCTCATATAAATAAACATGTAATCCTCACTTTTCAGACTGACCATTTGAATAATCCGTGGCTTTTGACTTACGCATCACTGCATGCGCACGTTCATTGCGACGTAGCTTGGCATTGTTTGACATTTCGGATTTCTGAACTTATATATTCTGTGCTTTGTAACACTGAACGTATTATTTATCGTCTAGTTCAACATTAACCAAATGAAGTGTGCTATTGTGAAAGGAGTATTGTTTGAAGTACATGTTCATTCGGCGGCTGTCCATCTAACCTAAATAAAACTTTTTATTTCGTTTGTCGAAACGAAACTAAAGTTAGAAGAATGAAAAAATGTCGACCAGACCCGGGAATCGAACATTGAAACATCTTATTTTCAGGGAATATTTGTGCGATTTTGTCTAAAAAAATCTGTTTGAAATATGGAAGTTTAGAACACAGAATTTGTGTCGATATGAATAATACCAGCTATTTTAAATTCGACGACTGTTGCTGACGGAGTTATTGGAAGTAACAGTCCGACGAAGATGACTGAGAAGATTCCATGCATACGTCACGTTTATTTCCAAAAATCCAAATGAAGTGTAATAATATATAGCAAATCTTATAAAAAATTGAAAAATCAAACGAAACTATTGTCTTAAATTTAGCTTTTATTGAAACTGTTGTCAGAACGCAGGAGAATTGCAGAAATTGCCGGAAGCTCCTGCGTTGTAACAACAGTTTCAATAAAAGCTGAATTGAGACAATAGTTTCGTTTGATTTTTCAATTTTGTTTTTGACGTGTAATTTTTCAGTCAGGCAGTGCCTGGGATGCAAAAATATCCCATAGAAATGGAGGGTGTAGAAATCCGAGACAAGTGAGCTGCACCACAGTGAGTTGATGTGTAACACTCCCGCCGCCACGGCTCGACTGCGCGCCCTAGTGGTCATGATGTCACAGCCGGCTGTGGGGGAGTATATAAGCAGGCTGCCGCGGCGCCTCGCTCAGCAGAGCCATGAGGTTGGTAGGCCTGGTGTTGTGCGTTCTCGGCGCGGCGTGGAGCGTGCCTCAGGAAGGTGAGCCTCACGACATACAAACACTTCTAAATGATTTTTGTATCCGTTTAAAAATTTTTGAAAAATTTGGAAATGCTTCTAAAATTTGTGAATGAGAAACATATATAATACTTGTACCCTGTTCTTTACCGAATACTAAATAACGCGAAGAACGCGAATCTAATTTATATTCGTATATTATTGTGTATATTAATGTGGAACGTCAATAATACACGAGTACAATAATTAAGTGCGCTTCCAGAGAATAAATTTATGTGATCGAACTTCACGTCATATCTCAGGAAATTCATGTTTATTACCAACATTTTCAATGCACTCAAAACTTGTCATTAGATTTTATACTCTGACAGTGGCGTTATAGTAAATAATTATCAGTTATATCGACCTTCGTGTGGGGTTGTAGCCACCCTTACACTTTCAATTGACTGACTCAATTTTCTCCGTTCTTTTTAGCTTTGCGGTACTGATTGATTTCTGAAGCCAGCCGAAACGCTTGACATTTTCCCACTTTGCCAATAAAAATTTATTAAGTGACCAAAAGTACGCTAATGTACATCAGCATGCAAACATCGATAAATACACTCAAGGACAAAAAAGGACTCCCCCCCCCCCCCGAGAACTGGTATGAAAAGTTATTAACAGTTAAATTCTTTTCTCTGTGAACGGAGCCTCCTAGCATTGGTATGATTTGCAAAGTGACTAGGACTGCTTGCTTTTATGAATAAGTTTATTAGCAGGAAAAAATTTTTCTCTGAAAAACGAAACCTCGCAGCACTGGTATGTAATGCAAAAAGCGACTCGGGGGCCAACTTCCTTTTGTCTCAGAAAAAACAATAGGATTCTGACAGATTTTTTTACCTCCGAAATTCAAATATGATGTCGGTTTTCACCATCACGCAAGGTTTTTCAGGTACAGGCATTTATAATTTCAAAGAATATAATATTTTCAAACATTTTGACTCACATAAAAAATAAGATATGACACTTTTATGCTATATTCTGTCTGTGGAATCAATCGCCCCCTCCATTTTGATGGTCCAACAATAAACGGACAATTGTTTTGAAACTTCCATGATGTGAGTGTTCCCAATGCTCGTCGCTCACTGCGCCAAGATTTTCCGGGAACGAATCTAGATGCGAGTGCAGGAAGTGTATTTTTAAGGACATCTTACAACCAAAAATTTTATAAGATGTTTTAAGACTCCCTGATAATACCAAAAAACTAATTTTTATGAACCCTGATATACTGGCCGATTTTTGCACCATCAAGAGAGATAATCCACAGGCGAAATACAGCGGAAAATCGTCATTTATTACTTTCCAGGTAAGTCAGAATGTATGAATATTGTGTAGTTAATAATGGAGGAAATATTACAGTGTTTGTAATTATAAACGCCAGAATTTCGGAAATCGTGCATACCGACATCATATTTGATTTGAGAATAGTATTTATCCAAAACAAAAGTTTCATTTTTGTTCCCGAGTGATAAGAGCGTAATATCGGAAGTGAAAGTAATTCTTTCAGAAAATGAAAATTTGGAAGGAACTACCCAAGTATAATATAGACAGAAAATTCTACTATTTGGGAAGAATTCGATAATACAATAAATCAGTTCCAAGGACGGCATGACGATGAATATGCACGTTTATTATTTTTTAAAATTTTAAATTAAAAAAATCATTTGATAGAGGAATTCCGAATACAATTTGAAAACAGGATAGAAATTCAAAAGGACAACAACTGGCAATTGTGAACCAGAAATCATGTTGGCCTCCGAGGCGTGTTATTATCATTGCGATTCTTCCCACTTATCACGATTGAAACGAAATTGCGTTAGTTTACAAGTTGCGTGTTGTCTGCTTCCCTACACACGCATGAAGTTAGATTGAAATCAGTTTCAGGAAGTCGGGACTGTACCAACGCAGGCCCCTTTACTCCTGCTTCCTTTTTAAGTTACCAACAATCACGATATTCAGCGAAGCTCAGGCGGACCTGCTCCTTTGTCACGCTTTATTTTCATTAATAATAGATGGTCGATAACAGACCATGAGTGTGTCACATGTGACATTGCCTCGGGTGCCAAGGATTGATTAGGATGAAGCCGAGCACGTGCCTCGAGCATGAACATTACTTGCTTGACTTGACGTCGGATTACTCTTCAGGTCTCACAACTCTAAACGGCATTCTCATTGTTCACGAAATTGCGTAAGTTTTCATCTGCTTGTCAGAGAAGAATAAGGATTACGGGATCTGGGGAATAGACAGGATTACACAGTTCAAGTAGACGTTATTTTCTACTCTCATCCAAGATAAAGCATGTCCTAGTGTCGCTTAACAGTACAACATTTTCCGTTTCGAAACATCAAACGTTTGGCAACCGAAGAGGGGCCACGGTAAGGACTTTGACGACACTAAAATCAATAAACAAAAATATAATCTAGATCAAGTTCTTATCTAACTACTGTATGATCTTTCAATCCCTAAATACTTTAAGAAACCGTGTCAGAAGGACTTTATTACTGCTTCATACCAGCGTGGTGCAGTATCTCACAACAACGTATGGCCCATCGGTCATTAAACTAAAATAAAGTACATGATATCTGATAATACTGAAAGCTGATAATGTTCATAGGCAGACTGAGGAAACTTTTATAACATCAAGTAAAACTTTTTAGTCGGACCACAACCTGACGAGGGTTATACAAGTACCGAAAAGGAGTGGTGTTAAATAAAAAAATGATGGTAGAATGTCTGTTGTTGGTTCGTTAAATAGGAATTATATTTTATTAAAATAAGAGATATATACGAATTCATAGAAGTTCAAACAGATGGTTGAAATAAATCGTCGTGGCATATTAACCAGCTGAAAACGTGAAATACGCTAGGGGGAAGTCAGGGTGGAACGGGATAGTAAACAGGGATGGAACATTGTAACTGGTCAAGGAAAAATCCTGGAGCCGACTTGACCAAGTACTGAATGCACCTTGTGAAGAAACTCTTCTTTTGGCGTCTTTGTAATTTTTGCAGCATTACAACAGTCGGTAATCTGCAAAACTCCTCGCTTTTAACTCTTTGATGGTATATATCGGTAAAGTAGGTGTCTTCAGCAGCATATAAGTTACGTATGAGGTTAAAATATTCTTGTATTTAAGGTTCTGTGAGAAACGTTAAACTGAGACTAGCGTGTGGGGCGGAACGAGATGATACTTTATAAGGCAAAATGGAATGTGTTCCTCAAGAAAATAAGGAAAAACCGGCAGACTCACCTTATAAGTATGAGTTATAGGATGGTGAACTTAAAAATTATAGATTAAGAAAGAAAAGGAACGGAAAAAAGGGGAAAATGTTAGCAGAGACTGTGCAGTTGCAAAAAAAAACTCTTTTCTAAAGGAAAAATTGATAAAGCGATCAACCGTACTCCAAATAAGTATAAGTAAGGAAACGAAAATTTAATTTAATTTTATTTCACTAATTATTTTTGGACACAATGGGAAATTTGTAATTTATTTTAAAAAAATTCATCACAAATCTAAATTCTTTGTTTTTAATTATATTAATATTGGATTAAGTAAGTAATAGAATAAACTAATGTTTTATACTTTCATTAAGTAATTTTTCTTTTTCCATAATTTTACAAAAATTGTTAAACAATAAGTGTCCCTTTACTTCCCCTACTTATTCTTGAATTCCAAAAATTATAATTGTCTTTCTGAAGCTGTTCTTCTGAATATTGTATACAAAGTTTTTACATTAACTTAACAGCAAGCTATAAAATTGCGTAAGTATATAGTGATGTTCCGCCTCCGCTCGTCGGTGGAGGATGATGGTTTTACCTGAAACGACTTATGCTCGGTCGGAAAACAATTTTGTAAAGGTAAAGTACAGGGGTACCGCGATGCAGAAGAGACAATAGATTCCAAAAGCGATAAGCTTTATAATATTTATTGAGACCGATTCAACGCATCCCAACACTAATGAATCTTCAAAATAATTTATTACCCCTACGTAAATTCACAATAAAAAAATTAATATTTACTGAAAATTTATTAGGTTAATTCAAATTTAAGTTCGTATTTGTAAATTAAATAATTCATTTTTCCAAAATAATCCAATATTAATTGTCTTCCGTTACTAGCAATTGAACATATTTGATCTGAATAGTGATAGAATTTAAGATTTTTAAAATCATTATAGCAAATTGCTTTATAGTACTTATGTATCACTCAGGCACAAAAGGATCCAGCGGACGAAGAATAAGGCTTCTAAAATGGTGGAATTCGAAAAGTTTTATTTTCTCATCTAGATTTTAGACTGTCTGAAATTATAAATTGCTAAGAGAAGATTAGTGCTATTTGAAAACCAATAATAATTTATTATTTATAATTATGAGCTTCGTAAGTAAAACTATTTAAATGTATCCTTGTGCCAAATAATATATGATAATATTATATCTTTTCTGTGATTGTTAAATCACCTAATAGAATCAAAACTAATATCCCACGAAAATTAAAATTGCAATTTATTTTTCGAAATAAATAAATTTGGAGATTTAGTTAATTTTATACGGTGTCTTGGAGTTTTGAACGATGTAGAGAATTCACCTAACCCGACCTTACCAACCAATGCCGGAAACTTCAGGTCGTTATTTAAAAAAGAAATTCCACAACACTCAAATGCACTTTTATTTCCTCCTCGTAAACTCGTTCACTGGTTTATGCAACAAAACTCTCGTAAATCTTACGTCTGTGAAGTAAACTCAGTGACAAAAGCAACTCAGCATTAATCTTTAACTTAGGAGCCTGGGATTTTGTATCTAATGTAATATTAGGAAAAAAACAGACTCGGTTTGTTCACGGGCCGAGACAAGTCGCAGCATTCATTGTTTTTACATCCAAGCTATAATTAACTACGTCTTTCGGGACAAGTATTCATTATTTAAGAACGTAGGAAAGTAAATCTCATGGTTCTATGTTAGCTACATAGTTTTGTTTCACAATTGGGGTAGTTTTCAGCATTTTGTTTTTAAATGACGAGTTCTCCATTACTGGAATTCCTAGGCACCGTTGACCGCAACTCCTCCTCCCATCCCTTTACTACACCCATTATCGAAATTACAGGTTCAAGCAGGCAGAACAGGAATATCTCTCAACGTATCAGGTATTCGGTTGGTTTTTCGCTCATTCAATTCGACAAGTTTTATTCTTAAAACTACACTAATTGTATGCAATCAAACCACGTCGTCATCCAACTATAAACAAAACATCGATCAGCAAAATTTGTAAAAAGAGACGACCAGGGCCAGGGTAAAATTAAACCTTTCATGGAGTCACACTCGAACTTTTTGCATACATGAATATTAAAACATGACACGATAAAAAACAAGTTATTAAGACATTAAAGAACACTTTCGGTGCTGAGAAACAGTACACAATTCTTCATGAAATATAAACTTAGCATGACTTATTTCTAATTTTACTACATTAATAATGGAATACCATGGGTTTTTAATCAGTCTCAATAATATTAAAAACTTTATTAATAAATTTTTACAAAAGATTTTTCAACAAATAATTTAATCATAGTCGTCTCCACAAAGAAATTATTTTAAGAAATACATGTTTAATAACAATGTGTGTATTATTTTGTTAACATTCGAACTTTCTTTTCAAAAAAGTCACGTACAATAAATTTAAATTAAAACAAAAATTACCTCTAGGAGATCTGAATATTATTGAGACTGATTAAAAATCCACGGAGATCCAACACAAACATACGACCTATTCAATTTATATTCCATGAAGAATAATTGTTAATTAAGAGATCAAAACCGATTTTTGGCAAGATTCTGAATAGTATTTGTAGACAGTATTACCTTATGACTTTCTAAAGCTTTGGACGAAGTTCCGTACGTGTGTCAAAATGAGCTCAAAATAATAGTACATACATTCAATAACTTATTTTTAATAATAGAGGATTTATTTATTGAATTTTATTTTATGAACAAGAAAGTTTTAATGTTGACCAAATATAATAGGATTTTGTAACTGAAAAGCTTCATTAAAAGAAATATTTCTAGAGATGGTCGAAAGCTCCTTTGTAAATTATTCAACCAAATTTATAATTCTTCATTAACGGAGACTTAAGGCACTGTACAAAGCTTACACGGACGAACCGGCCTGGTCAGAAATAAGGGAGCGGCTGACTATACCAAATTTCTTCTCTAAAAATGACCATAATTACAAAATAAATGGAAAGGGACCAGAAAACGGATGTGGGCAAATATTCCTTCGTTAACAGAGCAATAAGGGACTGGAATGCTTTGCCTGCAAGGGTACTGGAGGCTTTCCCTAAGAATATAAATATTTTCAAAAATAAGTTACAAACCGTGAAAAGTTAGGAACTTATTTTGTAAAAAAGGGAAGGGAAATATTTTATAATTGTAATTTTAATTTTTCTTTTTCTGTAATTTATCTTTGTACTTAATTTACTAAATATGTTCTAATTTTATTATACTGCCACTTGGCAAATGTCCACCTGTAGTGATGTGAAATACAATACAATACAAATATTATTGAGACTGGTTAAAAGCCCACGGGGATCCATTACAAGTATATCAAATATAAAATTTTCATTAATGCTTCATCTTTTAGCATTTGAAAGAATTATAAAAATACATATTGTCTGTAAATATAAATTGCTAAGAGAATATTAGCGAAATTTCAAAACCAATATAATATTATAAATAATTTATTACTTGCATTTATATGGTCTTCGTTTGTCAAAATATTTAAATGTATTCTTGAGCCTCATAAAATGTGATATCATACATTCTATTATATCTTTCCTGTGATTGTATAAATCGTCTAATATAATTAAAACTAATATCTCAAACAAAAATTATCATTGCAATTTTTTCGTTTTAAATTTAAAAATTTGGAGATTTCGATAATTTTGGCCTCCAAAAGTTCCCTTCATACGTCTTGCAAAAATATATCGTGGAAATTCCGTGAGAACTGCAAGAGCGTATCTTATGGGAACGCAAACGTTATATCTGTTAGGACAGGTCTTGAATAGCTTCCGACAAACATTCGGCTGTTAAAAGAAACATTTGGTGGTTTAGGATGGACTTACAGTCAGGAAATATTTGCATACCGCAGCACCTTACGTTCCTCGTCAAAGCAACGCACTAATATTTACATCTCCCTTTGCAAGTGTGAGAAAGAACAAAAACAACCCCTTAGATTTCGCACGTGTAAACTTGTTCGTCGTTTCCTTTCTTATGGTAAACATATTCAATTACAGTAATCCCTAGCATAAATACTTCGAGTATTGGGGTTATTATTTACCATCGGACAAAACCCTGGCTTTGCACGTATGCAAATAACAAATACTTGTATAATATCTGGTGCATCAACTGTGACAATGATCTTATTGATGCGAAATATATTTGACGAGATTCTTCACGTATCTAAATGTAACTTACAGCCTATGGCTCCTAATGGTTACAATGAAGAAATGTAACTAATTGAAAATCCAAAATAGTAGAGAGCGACTTCTGCTAATTTTTAATTTCAGAGTTAAAATCTCTTTCTCAATAAGAGACCAATTTGTGTGCGCCCGTCACTTTTCGGCCGCGACATCACAAACATTGATTAAATATATAAATTAATTTCCGATAACAGCCGTCGTTTACCACACAGGTTTCAGTTTATATTAGTAAGATGCAATAGAAAAGGAAAACTAGCGGCATATCAAATAAACCCATTTTCGGTTCGACATATCTAGAATTAACTGTTTATAGTGTACAACTTGTTACATCGGCCAAACAAAGCGCTCTCTAAAACCAAGTATCAATGAACACAAAAATAAGTCCATAAATTTTTTTGTTCATTAATTTTATTGGCAAAATGTCAAAAATTTTAGATCGAAGTAGGTAATTATTATTCTAGTTTGTTGAGTGACATTTTAGACATCAGATCCTATAATTCTCCCATTAATATGACTAATGATAACAAAAATTTAAAGAAAATTTATTATATATTTTTTTATCATTCAATGTGATGATTTTTCTGTTAAAAGTTGTTAATTTTTAAACGTCAACAATACGCCTTAGTCGTTTCGACTGCAATTTTTGTGCGTCGAACACTGCAAATTTTATCAGTTTATATACTTTATTAAAGAGTAATGTCCAATAAATTTTCATATAATCGTATTGTCATGTCAATTTTCTTTTCTTTGTATTTTTAGATTTACAATAATTTATTTTCGAATCGGGACAGGTTTCAATGAAAGGGAACGCAACGTCGTGCTGTACTAAATATCTCTTATTAAGTTTAATTTTATTTATGAGTAACTTGACTGTTTACCCATTTATTTATCTCTGGGAGACATTATTTTCAAACTTTAACTTAATAAATTCAAAATACAGATCTTGACTCGCCCATGAGCATTTTTATAATTGTTTGATAACAGTGATATCGACACACTGTACTAATTATGCAGCATTAGCCTATGATTTTGCGATGAGAATTATGTTCTTTTTTTATTGAACATTTATTTCACATGTTTCTCTGTTTTTATTTAATATAAATTATTTTTATGTCCTTTTATTATCCATGAAGAATTAAATGGATGCTATGCGCTTCGTTTAAATCATTCTCAGGTGAGAAAGCGTGGTCCGATGTTCGTAATAAATTAGAAACGCCCACCTATAACTGAACTAAAAACGCGGATCATGTATATAAAGAAAAGAAGTGCTTTTACCGCATTGAGAAAAACTTTTTTTTTACTCCGTTAAAATAACTTCACCGAACCGGTTAACAGAGGAACCGTTCAAATACAACTTATTGACAAGTGATCAGATTTATTGACTGTTCCGAAAGTACTTTATTGGCATTTAAAAATAGCCAAGTCAATTGAAACTGTCTGCTTTGCTCCTATTTTATGGTGTGGATAACCCGAGATTAAAGTTCGGGGCTCTGACTTGGCGAAGCACTATTTCTGTAATAAATTGAGCACTATAAGATTTTCCAGGGTGATAAGGAATCCGTCTGAGGTCACGATACTTTCGAAAACTGGCAAATAAAGATTTTATGAGGGTATTCGTAGAGATGTTCCAATGAACGTTACAATAAAACATTAAAAAAAAACAAGTGTAATGTGAACTCTGCCATGCTACAACTCTAAGTAGTAAACAAATTAATTCCCATTAGCTTGATGTTTAGCATTTAGCAGTTACCAGCGTTTATATTTAACATCAATATAAGAGTAGGTAACTAGGAGATGCTAATTCACTTAATTAGAATTTTTTTAATATTCCACAAGTTTATTTTTCAGTTACTAATTCAAACACACAAAATTTCACGGTTATCGGATGAATCCCTCAAGCTACCTGATGCAAATTTTCTAGGGGATTCCTTGCATCACCTTTAGTGAAACATCGGGTAGGATCCTTATACTACAACCCGGGGGTCCTAGTCAACCGTTGGCTACCTTGATCTACCTTCCACAGTCCCTTTTTGAATTCCCTTCCTATGCTATTAAAGGGGAGTTACCTGCTTCAGGATCATCCTCATGTAGCCAGTTACCCGCCAGAAAAAAAAATACAATTTCGGGTATATAACACAGAAGCATGCTACTTTACAGTGCCTTTTAATTACATAGATATACTACTCATGGTTGGGTAACATTTAAATTACAAAAAAAACTTCAATATCTCAACGATAATCACTAAATAACAAAAGAAAATTTCAACTTCAAAATATAAAAACAGTAACTTTCGTCTATTAATATCCAGATATAATCATCAGTAACAATTTATTAGTATTCTTTGGTATAGATTTAAAACATCAATAAAAGACACGAAAATAAAAGTTATCAGTTTATTTCGCCAAATGTGAAATACTGATATCACAGCATTTAGTCATTATAAAGAACAAAATTAAAATTATATAAGGGAGGCTTTCGCCCATTTTCAGGGCATAATCATCTGTACCAACAATTAATCTACGTTCTTAGAAAAAAAACATTCCAACATTCGATACTCAATAATTTTACAATCAATATAAAAATTATACCTGTTAGAAAAGTTACGTCAACATTCATTCTATCCCAACACGTGTCCGACATCACATTAAAATATTTGTATAAATCTTTTTTTTAAATTTAAATTTTAAATATTTTATATCTCAAAATTTAATTGTTACATACATTTTCATTATTTTTGTAACTCTACAGTAACTTTTTAGTCACCTTCAGTGAATTTTTGTTAATAATTCAATATTTTTGTTTAATTCAAAAGTATTATAATGATTAAAATTGTTACTCTTAGAAATAATTTTTCAATACGTTAATAAATCGATGTGTTGGATGTACAGAATAAAAAATTTTAAAGATATGAAATTTTAGATATTTTTTACCTATTGGTTGATACTATGTTGCCTGAACTTAGAATTATTAAACCTAGATAATTTTATTGTTTATTTCCTTCATTTACCACAGTCAATTCGATAAACTAGCTATAAAAACTTGTACTCTTTCGTTGTTGATAGTAAGGAATAAATCATTAATGCATTAGGTTTTTTTGTACGTGTTATTTTGGGTTGAAACTATTCCAGGCACATTTACTGATAGGCATCTACCCATTCGTAAACCTATTACATAATCTTAAACCTTCCAAAATATGCGTTTACCATTTATGCATCTTAAAACTAAAAATCGGATCGCAACTTCGTTAAATATATATATTATTGGGGCTAAAGGATCACTTAAAAATGCTACTAAGGCGTCACTTTATACTTCGCAAAAATTGTTTTCATGTTCACAGCTCACAAAATCGTTTATTTTGGGGGAAAAAGACACTCGAAACTGTGCTTTAATCTGCAATTGTAATGGTGAAAAGGTTATTACGCAATTGCTGATGAATTACTGATATTATTAGCACTTATTAGCGTTTATAAAAGCGAAACTTCCATTACATTATTTCAATTACAAGAACTTACTGAATAATTCTGGGTCTTCAGTACTGCCCTGTATTATATCTTTGTCTGCAGCAGACGGTGTTTTTTCTTTAGAATTTAAATTTAATTTAATTTACAAAATTAATATACAATTAATACCTATTATTGCAGCCACATACCCTCAATAGCTGGATGTTACTGTTATATCACACTTATTCATACTAGATTAATCTAAGATAAACTAACTATAAAAAGGCCGGAATTTAATGTAGATATTTGGTCAAATTCCCATTAATTGTAGCAAGTCGGTGAAGAGAATTGCCGCTCATTATACTCCAATCTATAAAGTCACCGACTTGTGGCAATTTATCACACAGCATTAAAAACTTTTAGCTCCGCAGCGTCTGGCTTCTGGCTGGACCCTCACGGTTGCACCTAGACACGCATCTAATCTGGACCGCTCTTCAAACTTATCTGTACTAAAAGCCGCGTGTGTTTTGTGCACTTCGTGGCCTTAAAAACAATTCCTTACAACCGTGGTTGTATGGCGTACTACGGCCACTATTGTTCCTTAATATCATTAGGACATTGACCTGCTCAATTCAGAACACAAAATTGACAATGCAAGTTAACGCCGAAACGACACAACAATCGCGTCGCTTATCATGGACCTCTTTATGAACATCTCTTAAAGTATCTGTCGGCCAAACTGTTTAAAGTCAGGGGTCAGGCTTTTCGCGGACGACTGCATCACCTGCAGAAAGATAACTAACGAGGAAGACGAGATAGTATTACAAGAAGATCTAGTTAAAGTCAATAGCTGGGCTCAGGAAAATAAAATGAAAATTAATGGGGGGAAAAAAGCAGCTCAATGTCGTTTACAAAACACACCTTGTTAAATGAGACAGAATATAAAATAGGTTGGAAACCAATTCCAAGGGTAACGAATTGCAAATATCTGGGGATATATCTCAACAGACTTGGGTGGGAGGAACAGGAGAATTCTACGGCTCGACAATGTATTCTTGTGTTTTATGTTTTAGAATCAAATATAAACCCTTCATGTCTTTACTTAAAATTAAATGGATTAAACCTAAATTACACAAATACATATCAAATTGTTACTAAAATAAATTAATTAGTTTCAAATAAATAGGTTTAAGCTATATTTTAAATAAACGGATATTGTCCAAGGTTATAGACGTCTTGATCTGATAATGTTAATAAATTACTGTTTTAGGCCAGGACTTTTGGAATGGTGTGGCAAGAGATGAGCTCGACACTGCACTAAGAGTAAGGCACAACACCAACATAGCCAAGAATGTGATCCTCTTCATTGGTGATGGAATGGGTCCCAACACACTTACAGCCACCAGAGTGTACAAGGGGAATGAAAATATTAAGTTAGAATTTGAGAAATTTCCCCACATGGGCCTGCTCAAAGTAAGTTCTAAAAGTTTCATATCAAACCTCAATTGGTGTTGTACCATTATAAATATATATAATTGATATAGATAAGAAAGAATGAGAAAGAAAACATGCTTTACCTCGGCTTGAAATATGGAAACCATGATGGTCAGAATTTGTAATTCAAATTGAAATCGAAATAGTGTATATTTCTCTTCATTCTAAACCATAGACAATAATGTCAATAATTTCACCTGTAATAATAGATATACAACAATACCACTGTCTCTCTCCAGCAAATGTCACAACATTGATGGAAATATTTTAAAAGTAAGGTGACCAAGAACGATGCAAAAATTGGAAAGGATTAAAATAATTAAAGAATATGCAGATCAGTATTGTTTTAATATTTTAACATATGATGGATCAATGTTTGTGATATACAGATGAATGGTATAATTGAATGACTACTTCCATTTTGGGGGCTACTATGATCCTTCTTCAAAAATGTAGAGAAGAATGTCCACGATTGGACAGCAACAGTGCACATCATAAAGTATATGTTGACATCTTCTTTATTGCTGCAGACTATCTTTCTATCAATAACTTTAATTTACATGTTACTGGAGGGATGAAAGAAACAAAGAATTATAAAGTTCATTAATATTAGACTTTAATGAAATTACTTATTGTTGTATTAGTGTAATTATTGCAAACAAAAGCCAGAGAAATAATGTATCTCTATGAAATATGAAGGAAACTATGAAATTGGTCAGAGTTTTGTTAATCCAAAAAATTTCCTTGAAAGTAATAATCCCATTTGGTTCTCTTACCAATGAACCCTGGACCACTAATTTTACCATTGTTGCATGAAACCCTACAATTGCCAAAAATTAATATATATCAGTTTATTTGCAATATCCACAGATTTTACAGGAAATTGCAATTTCATTCCCCTTAATAAGCTTCACTTTACCTACTTGTTCATATACCCTGGCTGATGGCAGTATTTTTCAGGTGGAGTTCAAGACTCAACAATGTGAATGTTAAATATATTATCAATGTAATGTTTCAGACATACACTGTTGACAAACAAGTCCCTGATTCTGCATCTACAGCAACAGCACTTTTCTGTGGAATCAAAGCTAATTTCAAAACTGTTGGAGTTGATTCTACTGTCAAGTATGAAAATTGTCACACAGCAACGAACAAGAAAGCTTGGGTAAAATCAGTTATTAACTGGGCACAGGAAGCTGGCAAAGACACAGGTATAAATTTAAGATTAGATTTATCACTGTTTAGCAAAAATTGTAATTATCATTTGGTGTTTTGGTTTTTCGTATTATTTTTGCTGAATGTTTCATGGCTGTTATTAATACTATAATGTAATATTAATAAATACAAAATACATGTTTCATATTTCCATTTCCTTTATTTCTGTAATTCAAAGTTCCTGAAACATGTGTAAAAACAATGAGCAGATTGCGATAATTAAAATTAAACACCTTCATATTACTTATTAATCTGTACAGAAATGACTGCTCAGTTACCAAATAGTTTTTCTAATTTAACATTTTTTAATGAGAACAAAATATATTTAACTATTGAATTCCCTGTTAAAATAAAATTCATCGTTAAATATTACATTTTAAAGGTTGAAGCTTTAGGCAGTATAATGTAATGAAATTTCACAATAAATTGTGTTAAAAAGAAACTGTTCTATGGGAAATTTAATAGAAATAATATACTATCTAACCACCACTTATAAATCATTTATTTATAGGATTTGTAACTACTACTCGTGTTACACATGCAACACCAAGCACATTGTATTCCCATTCTGCTAGCCGGAATTGGGAATGTGATGCAACACTTCCTGAAGATGCAACTCAGTGTAAGGACATAGCACGTCAGCTAGTTGAAGACCAACCAGGAAAGAATATAAAGGTGTTTTTTGTTGATATCAGTTAACTAAAAATAAGATATGTAAATGTCTTAAATAATTTAATTCTGATGACTTGGAGAATGAGAAAACTATTGGTTATCTGTAATACTATATGAAGAAGGTTTTGAGTAAGTGTGAAGTTCTATCATTAAATGTTTACATAAGATTAAATACATGTTAGACATTTTTAACAACTAAATGCTGCATTGAAATTTCTAAGTAATCTTTAGCAGAAAATATTAAAAATTCTATAACCTGTAAGTTTATTTATTTTGAGCAGTTAATAAAAACCGAATTATGATTGTATATTAAAAAATATTGAATAGGGATTCTAAAAATAAATTATTAAATATACCATTGGCAATAGCAACTTAACAACAGAACCCTAATCTTATTATTTAAGATTATTAATTATTTAATTATTCAATTATTTATTTAAATAGAGCACATTATATTTTTCTCATCTAATAATATTTTGAAAATTTCAGGTTATAATGGGGGGTGGCCTGCAGGTAATGATATCTGATGATAAAGCATTATCCAAAGAACCAATTGATCCCTGGGCTTGCAAACGTAAAGATGGACTTGACCTCTTAGAAGCATGGAAATCAGATAAAATTAATCGAAATTACACCAATAAAATTTTGAGGACAACTAAGGATCTACGAAATTTAGATACAGATAATACAGATTTTGTTTTAGGTTAGTTATATATGTTATATATATTCATGTTTTTATTGAATGATGTAGAAAATTCATTACAATTTTTAAGGGTGATATATGAAAAGTTATATCTTGTATCTATAACAATAATGAAACAACTTTTATTAGCAGCTTTTGGTTAACTTAAAGGCATGATGTGTAGTGAAATGTAAATACCACTGAGCCCTATCTAATTATTCCATGTTGCCCTTAAGGGGGACACAGTTTGAATTAAAGGTCATGAGACATGTTTATGTTCAAGCCAGAGGTGGGATAGCATCTATAAATCAAACCTTGCAACTACTTTTATCAAATTATTGAATTTATTGATTATTTGGTGAAACATATATATATATATATATATACATATATATACAACTTATCATGACCCCAATTTCCCTGTTTCAGGAATTTTTGGAAACAGTCATTTGTCATATGATGTAAACCGTGACAAGACAGAAAATGGTTCTCCTTCTTTGGAGGAAATGACAACTGCTGCAATCAGAATGTTACAAAAAAATCCAAAAGGATTTTTACTTGTGGTAATGCTGAGTAACATTTAGGACTATATCTTACATATGTCAAGCAATTCCTTCATTTTCTATTTTGCATACTTATAAAAAAGAAAATAATTTTAACTATTTTATTAACCTGTATTACACATTGTAGCATTGTGCACCATTATCTACTAGGAATACAAGAGTTTCAATTTGACACTTATTGCCATATTGAGAAATTTTATTAACATTTATATTGCATGTATATGAAGTGAAACATGTAAGTGACAAAAACTGAGTCTGCAATTTAAAGGTATCCTTTTCTGGATCAATTTTGAAGTGTTTATAAATTCAGCTTGAACCAGTAAGTTAAATGTAGGCTATTTTCCAATTTTGCACCTGTATGAATTAAAATTATTTAAGTTAGTAAGAATATGGACAGATAAGAAGAAAAAAAGGACAATCATGTTTATAGATTTCATTTTTGTGTTAAAGTTACATTAGCCGGAAGGTATTGAATTTAAATACTGAGTCATATGATTGGAAAATTTCATTAATTATTTTATTGTGTTTTATAAAGTTATCACATGATGCAATATAAAATTCACGACTGATGATGTTAAAAAAAATTCTCCATGCTCATACAGGTTGAAGGAGGATTAATCGATATTGCACACCATGATGGAACGGCAAGAAAAGCATTTGATGAGGTTATAGAATTTGAAAAGGCCATAACTAAAGGTTTGGAACTGACAATGCCAAAAACCAATGAAAGGCATATTAGGGC
This sequence comes from Eucriotettix oculatus, assembly GCA_034510155.1. Lineage (NCBI taxonomy): Eukaryota > Metazoa > Arthropoda > Insecta > Orthoptera > Tetrigidae > Eucriotettix > Eucriotettix oculatus. The sequence goes on along the minus strand of CM067380.1, from coordinate 23,237,652 downwards.
CAACACTGTACTGACAGACACACTTTTGGTTGTGACAAGTGATCACACGCATACATTGGCCATTAGTGGTTACCCTAAACGTGGAACAAATATTCTTGGTAACTTTTCTAATTTCTTAAAAATTATATTTAATTGAATCATTACTAAGATTCAAATTCAAATGGTATATTTTAATGAAGAAGACACCAACATAGGTTCAAATTTCATAATCTTATCATTTTCAACAGTGGTTGTAATTTGGATTTGAGAAATATATTAGATTCAATTTTATGAAAATGTTCTTTCATTAACATTTCAGGCATTGCACAAAATTCTAATACAGAAAACACACCTTACACAACACTGTCATATGCAACAGGAAATAAATATGGATTTAATTACACTATAATTGATGGGGAAGTTAGAAGGAAGAGCCCTATGAATTATAATAGTTCAAGTTATGACTACCACTTTCAAAATTCAATTGTTAGTGATGAAGGAACACATGGTGGTGGTGATGTGCCAGTTTATGCAATAGGTAAGTTTTACTTGTGTAGCAAATCAATGATTATTTATTACTATGCTAAATTAATTTAAATCTCCTATGATTCAGATAATGATTTTACTTTAGTTAGTTACACTATGATTATGAATTATTAAAATCTGTGTTCTATATTCCCATTCCAAAAGTTCTCCATTTTGTAAGACATTAATTCATCGATTTTTTTATGGAATTATTACTCTAACAGACAAATTAGCCTTGTAGTCTATGTATGTTGATTAATCATTTAAAAATCATAATTTATTATTTCATGAAAAATCTTGTCCCTTGAGAATAATTTTTATTAAAAAATTTGACAGATAATTTCCATTTCCAACAAAGTACCAATATCTTAAATTTATATTAATCTATTTAAGTTGAAAGCAGAATTTAAGGTGGTTAAATGCTCTATTATAGGAAATTGTGATATTTTTTGAAAAAGGAAGGCTGTATTGTATATTATTTTCACTCAATTTTCTATACGGTTTATTTTTTATTTACTCAATTTGTTTTACGAGTTAAGGTGATTAATGATACAAAGACTGTGTTAACTAACTAATACATTTTATTAAGGAAGACTTTTATTATGCTTTTAATTTACATGTCTAATGTTTCAAATTTATGTTTCTATTTTAGGGCCAATGGCACATTTGTTTCACACTTCCCATGAACAAAATTACGTAGCACATGTAATAAGTTATGCTGCCAGAATCGGACCTTATGCAAATGAAGCAATGACTAGTGGACAGTCTAAACCATCTATCCACATTAATTTTACCAGTATATTTATTTGTACAATATTAATAAAATTTTATAGTTTCTTTTAAATTTTTAGTGTTTTGAAATTTATTCTACAGTATGAAGAAAATATTTTATTTTGATACTCCTTCACAAAAAGTTGTTTATGACTGGTAAAATACACAATTATTCTTATATTATACATTTTTACCGTGGAAACAATTTGTATCATAAACGAATAAACGAGCCAAAAATGTCTGACATATATTTTAATAAATCAAAAAGTTAGATAATATTAATAAAAGAAATAGGTGGCACACCATATCAATCCTTTTTGGAACCTCTTCTAATGCAAATATTCGATATTTAAATAGAACCAGATCTTATAAGAATGATATATATAATTGTGCATAAATTTATTGAACATTAATTACAACACATTTCTTTGAAATTTCAATACATAATAAAAATTTTGTTGAGAAAAAAATTCACTCTATCCAAACATTGCAATCAAAATGACATAACATTTTTATTTTATTAATATGTTTTAATTTTTATTATATTAAAATATATTTCAGGCTAATTTTCATGTTTTATTCAATTATTATTCAATGGAGACAGATTATTTTTAATTTGTATTATATATGGTGTTGTAAATTGTTCACTTCGGCTTTGAGACATTACACTATAGAATCACATCTGTGTTAGATTTACGGACTGACCATATTTTGCGGCATATAACACAAAGAACGAAGAAATAAAATGATCTTAAGTGTGCATATATGCATGAATTGAGCTCAGGAAAATTGACCATGAGAGAAAAAAGACATGCTTTTCAACTTGTCAAGCAAAATGCAGACTGTGCTCTGATGGCTAAACCATCGTTTGTTGTTCATGAAATCTAAGGTTATTAGCAGACCTCCTGTGGTCTAGTGGCTAGCGTCGCTGTCTCGCACCACAGAGGTCCGGGGTCCGAATCCTGGCATGGGCTTGGGCGCTTGTGTTGTTTGACAAAACCATACTATGACTAAGAATATCAGAGGTAATCAAACCCCAAAATGTCCTTGTCAGATGTAAACCATATTATTAATTAATATCTCATAATTTCTTAATAAAATATGGCGACCCAAAGAACAGGGTTAATTGGTTAATTGCCCAATGCACGACTGATTTAAATTGATGTTTATTTACCGAGCAACTGGATGTTTACAGGTGGGATAATATTTGGTTAATGATTGGGGGGAAACAAACAGCGAATCGTCTGCTCCGAACTACAGCAGTGCAATTTGGGCTCTGTGAAATACGACACAATATAACTATATCCAACATTAACAACTATCCGAGAAATTACAAGTCTATAATGGCAGCAGCGCAGTAAGTCAAAAAAACTAAAACCAACATCTCACGGGAAAAACAAACTTCCGCTCAGTAGTTCATCGCTTTTCCATTTCTCAAACTTCACAGCAACTTTAGTGATAAACTGGATCTGTATTTTTTGTATGTTTTTCCTAGTCTTAAGATCTTGATTCGGTAGGCGGAAAAAACGCTTAAAATGGCTTCGTGGCTTACTGCATAAAAGGAGAAAAATATCTTTCTGCCTTATAGAAAAATTATTTCAAAGGAACACCATTTCCGAACCAAAATAATAAATGGAACGATGACACTAAAATAAATGACGCTGTACACTTGTTTAATTTGAGCGAACAAAACAGTTATGGTGGACTATTTGATAAATGGTTAAATAAAGGTGTTCAGAAAATTTTTGAGAATCCTATTAATGGACATTAATGAAATTCACCATCAATGCATATTTGTATTTTATCAGCTGAGCTACCCATGGATTTCCAATAATTTTCGAGAAGTAAGGCAGATATGTTTCATTTCATCTAACGATTCAACTTTTCGTGATTGTTTATACAATAATTTTGTACAGATTTGAAGTAACCTTTTCACAAATTGCCTGAATGTTTCTATTCTTTCTAAACAGTTCTATCAACAGTATTGTGGTCTTTCTACACACATGATACAAACACATTTAATGCATCTCGCCTTCCTCTTTGCTCCAGATAGGAGCTTTTTAAATTTATTCCAGAGCAAATAAGCAATATTAATAAATTTGAGGTTATTTTTATTTATCATCTACATCGTGTAAAATATTTTGACAATTAATATTCTCGCGCCAAGAAGAACGTGAGTTACCGTGTGCGTGGAATCATCTGCGTTACCCCGTGGTTAGGAGTTGCTTACAGAATAGTGTGATTTGCGGCAAGGATTCGATCCTCATTGGCCAGTATCATCCAGAGTTCAAAATTGGCGCGCCGAGTTTTGAGTTTATATGCAAATTGGACAAAAGGAGAAGTTGGACAGTAATCCACGAGGGGGAAAGTATTTTGGTGAGGCAGTGTAGACGGAGAAAGTAGAAAGATATAGCGGTTGAGTCAAGCTGAGAGTTAAGTAATAGTTGAACGAGCCCCGTGATTCCGGACCTCGAGAAGAAGTTGAAAAAGAGACAGGCAGTAAGTGCGACCCTCTTCCTGGAACGTGGTGACTGTCGAGCAGACGAGAGATTATGACCTCTGGGTACGTGAGTAGCTACAAGAAGACAATATGCCCCTCAAAGACGGTTCACCACAGAATTTTGAGCCCAATATTCCATAAAAATTGAGTATACTTTTTTATATTTATATAGCTGGCAGTCTCTTTTTTAATTAGAGCATAAAGATAATTTTTTATTGAAAATATAATTTTTAACTAGTTTATTATCTAATTTTACCCTTTCCATTTGCTCAACAGATAAACAGAATTAAATAAGAAACTATTATATTTTTAAGATTGTAGCTTCCTGAACACTGGAACACGTGTTGCTAAGAGATCAGTATAATGTGTTTATCAGGGTTCCTCCAATTCATGACATGCATTATAAAGTGTGAAGCGACTTCAACTTTAATGTGTATTGATAAATGAAATACTAATAAATTTAAAGGTACGTCCCTTTTAGAGTGCTGTCGGATAAGTCCAATTATGGTTCAGTAAATATTGCTAGTCCGTGTAAAATAATCCCGGAAGAGATCGTACAATTTTCATGATAACAAGTCACATACAGAGCCGCAGTTATGATAATTAAATTAAACACACAATTCAGTATTTGTATGTCAAGGAGATATCTCATTATAATTGTAATAAAGCTGTTTTCTCTGATGATCCAGTGACTATGGTCTTCCTTGAAACCATAATGCATTAACGATCTTTAGAATGATCAAACCTAAAAGGAGAATGAAGTCGTACTGATTGAAAGGACTGCCATCCTTGTTTAATTCCTTCAGGCCGTGACGGAACACTTGTCCTCACGTCGGATGTCGTAATTTCACGTTTCCGATTGGTGATAATGTCACGTTTGTGATGGTGGGACAACGCCCTACTGACGCAATGGCGCGAGGCGTGGTACAGCAGATCCGCATCAATTGCAAGTCTTAAGTCCAGAACATACCGCACAAAGCTAAAGGGCAAAGTGCTTACTCGAATACGCACAACAGCTAGCCTAATACTAATGTATGGTGTAGAGTCATCATAATACAAATTTTCATTTACAGATAAAGTCTTATACGGAGTGTCCCACTAATCTTGCGAGCTGAAAATAACTTTTGGACTGAAATAATTTTATAAGTTAGTAAGCCACAAAATGTGACGAATTTTTCCATCCGATTTCAAGATACATGTGACTTCAAAACGTTTCAATTAGAGCTTTATAATTAAAAATTGACATCATTACAATCTTCAAGACAAGTTCAAAAATGTACCATAAACCAAACATTCCAACCAAAATGTAACGTTTTAATGGATTACTTTAAATTAAGTGGGCAGGTAGAATAAATGCTAAATTATATTTTTAAAAAGACAACAACTAATAAAATAAAAGCTTATCTCCCTGCTCCTCTTTCAAAAGGCATTACACATTCCGGAAAATGAATTTACTTTGTAAATTAAAAGAGATAGCAAATTGATTCTTTCTCCCAGGGGATGGTGGGGCTTAAATGCTTGGTCAAACGGTAATTGATGGTTGCAATGGCTTCTGTGGCGTTCAGTAGATGGTATTAATGGATTTCAGGTTGCTTTAGAACGTTACCGACACCGGAACTCTGGCCGCAACCTTTGGAACCCTTGAAGAGGTAGCTTCTGGAATACCGCTGGCTGAGCATCTCCTCCGAACTTCTCAATAACTCTCCAACAGCTCTCTCTCTCCTCCTCCTTCTCCTCCTCCTCCTCCTCTCTTTTCAATATTTTACTAACCACGAAACCTGTGATTTCCCCTTTCCGGTTCAAATTGTGGCGAAAAGGAAAAAATCTTACATTTTCGAGGTTCCAGATACAGGGTTCACAAGTCTGCCCAAAGTTGCAAAATGACGCGCACCAGAGGTTCCTGAACCTTCTGTGGGAACGTCTGAACGTAACAAAATATTGAGCCATAAAATTATTTTATCCCTCACATTTATGACATTTTCTGGGCAGCGGCTTCTTAATCCTTCAAAGGACCGCTCCTTCAATAGATTTTGATGGTATGAGGCCAGGCCTACAGGTCGTTACCTGAAAGGGGTAACGAACCCTCGAGTTCCACCGCTCGTAAAATTTATTTAATTTCAAATAAAAATAATCTCTTGAATAATTTATAAAGTATGTATAAACTACAAAACCAAGAAATATGAATGATAACATTTTTTTATGATATACGCAGCAATACAATACATTTTGCAGGTTGTACATTAAACCCACTATATATTTTATTTAAACAATTCACCTTCCACTTCCACAAATATGGCAAGTGGAAGGTGAATTGGTGATCCATGATGATGGAAGAGGTGGAATATCTATCTCGCCCCCTACTTGCCGAAGGCACGCTGACTTGATGAGCAGGACGGCGACGCCTGCATATTACACCCAAAATTACCCCGTAGATTTTACTTTGCAAAGATTGAGTCTCTGCTACTTGTCCCAAATTCCCTACAGAGGGAGTGTCTCTAGATTAAAATTGACGTTATTATTTGATTTCTAAAATAATAATTTTATTACTTATTAATATATATTTTTCCTTTCAACATTTGATTTAATGCGTAATTAATGATTAAGTTTCTCCCTCCTCTATGACAACATTTATGTTATTGAATAAAAGATGTTCATTCAATCAGTAGTTTCCAACATATTCAACGTGAATACAAAAACCCATCTCCAAAGTATTATTTCCTGGATCGTAGGTAACATTGGTACCGAATTTGTTTGAAACTTCTCCAAGCTTAATTTATATAATAATAATGGTTAATAAGGTAACATATGTGTTCTATTAATCTTAGGCTTTATTTTGCGAAAACAAAAGTCCGGTAAACGTCATTCGGGAAAGTAAAATTTTCGGGAAAACGAACTCTCTCGAAATAATATTTGGGGAAAACGACACATCAAGAAAACGTCAATCGGGGTAATGTTGACGGGAAAACGAGAGTCGAGATTTTGACCTAGACCCAGGATAACATTCCGATTATCGTCTTGCCATATTAGGAAACCTGACGTATCCTGTTTCCTCAACCGAGGACTAATGGAATTGATAAAAATCTAAATCTTCCGAAACTAGGACGGAATTAAGTGGATCTTAATAGCAGAATTAAGATGACTTGAAGCCATCGGAAACAGAGTGACGTAGAAAGCAAGCACAATCCACTGACAGTCATAATCATTAAAAAATGGGTCATAGAAAAGCCAATGATGGTTATTATTATTTTATAATACGCGTGGAATTAGTGTTATTGAAGTAACAGAACGCAGAAGATTATTATTTTCGAGATCGAAGCTGTACCTGGGACGTTTAATATAGTTTCGTAACGTATCACTGTGACTCTTACTCCTATCCAAACATTTCGATTTTGTGTAACCGGGGTTTGAACAGGAAACTGCTGTCAATATAATGTTTGCGTTTCAAAATTAAATTACCATTGATTCGTTCTGCCTGAATACTCGACACATTTTCTTTTTATAATTCGTATTCATTTGTTTAAAATATTTATAAATAATAGGCACGGTCTTTTCCCTTTCATAAACGTGGTAAGTTCTTAATAAATCATATTACTGCGAATTCACCAGAGCTCTGCAGTTCTCTTTGCAGTTGTGCTTAATCACTAAACGCAGTTGGCTCACATCCATCTGTCAAGTATCATGCTGATTTTGCAGACACAACATAATTTCTTTCCCTGTGAAATTCACATTCAGTAATGAGTGCTATTCGTCACCAGTTTGCCATATTATTGAGCTTCGTGCGAAATAATGCATCTACCTGATTATCACGAGGTTGATGTGGTAACGTGCACATAAATGGCCGATTATGCAATTCTAGGCTTACAACCCAGGCAGTAATATATACTTTGTAGGGTTAATCTCTCTCGTGTGACGCCTTTGACGTGGCAGTGTCTGATTGGTGGCTGAGCTTTGAAACGGCCACGCATTGTTGACGTAATGGGCTGTGATTACCATTGTCTGATTGTAAGTCGAGTTTGCTTTTCTTTACTTTGGTCAGGAGAAGATCCAAGGCTTTGCTCAATCTCAAAGCTAAAGCTCCGATTTGAAAGACTGTCTGCTCTTGTAATCTCTTTGGATTCCGTGATTACGCTGTTCCACCATTCTCCAGAAAGGTCCAGAATGCTTGTGCCACCAAAGCAGTAGCGGCTCGTGAGTTTCTTAAGTTATGTGTAGGGCTCGCTCTAGGTGGTAGGCACGGTAGGAGACTGCCCACGGCGGCAAAATTTAGAAGTGGCAAAACCACCTGCGCTCTGGTGAAAAGAATCTAGAAAACGTCTTGACAGATGGCGACTCCTCCTATCTTAACACTTTAGAACTGGTTGGCGAAATATACCGAGTTTCTTACTTTTAACAAAGAAAGAAGATCCACTTGATGTTCTTTAAAATTTCTTCCCTTGAAATTGACCCAAATTTGGACAATGTTTTAAGAGTTTTCCTAACGTTGCCCATGGCTGTTGCTATATACATTTTTAAAAAATGAGAACGATTTCTACATTGAGCATGATTTTTCAGAAAACCTACTTCGATATTTAATTTTTTTAACTAGGCATAAGCTTTGTTAATAGTTTAAATAATTTTTTTATTGTTTTAAATTATATTTCTATAATATCTGAAAATAGTAAGTAGTCGTTTTAGTTTGCATGTTCATTGTCGTTAGCTCATAAATAGGTACATTTTTGATTTTCAATAAAACAAATTTCTGAAACCTGTATTAGCATTATTGTCTTGAATCAATTTTGTAAATTTTCTGGTTAACATGGTTCTTTTATAATACTTTAAGAATTTTAAAGCTCGGTGTAGAATTTTCATGTTTGCCTAAGACTGAAAAATGTTAAGGATGGTCTTGTCACGCCAAGAAACTACAACAATAAATAAAAATAACTATGTAAAATATTTATAAAGATACAACCTCCAATTTCCAACCACTCCAATCAGCGCTCAATTACCTAAATCAATGGTCCAAATAATGGCGAATCAGCATCGACCGCACCAAATCAATGACCAACCATATTCACACTAACCAAAAACCCTCTTCCCCAAATCCACCTTTATCAAAAATATTCATTAATCCCTACAAAAACAGAAACAACCTATCTATGAATCATGTTAGATTAAAAACTCTCGTGGTAAACTCAAATTAATCTTCTCCTCTCCAAAATCAAACATAAATTCAGAACCCTATATCCTCTCCTAAACAGAAACGCCCCTCTTACCATCAGCACAAAACGCCTCCTATATCTCACCATAATACAACTCACCTAGTCCTATGACTCGTCCATATGGGGAAGAGCAGTCAAAATTCAAACAAAACAAATAATAAATCCTGCGCACCATTACAAACTCTACCTGGTACCTCAGAAATTCCGTCATCCATCTAAAAGCGCTCTCAACCGCCCGAACCCCACGATCCAACAACTCCACGACATTCCTCCCCCATCTCTAAGCATGCGTCGGCACAAAAGAAAACTTCCAATCGAAATGATTCTTTCTCCAGAACATTCAGGCACATCCTAACCCACCTTACTATCATTCCCGCAGACCATATCCTCATATATTCCCGAATATTCAATTCACCGCCTGTCAACCCTCACCCACCACATCCTATGCCTCTCAGATACACGCGGGGAAAAAACCTAACCCATCTGATAAAGTAGGCTAATCAACAGATAAACCTACCTTCATGTTTTCCTGTGAAGTAGGGAAAATTATCATTAAAAAATAAATACCAATTGTAAATGACAATATTTTGTTTCTAATTTCAAGAAGAACAACTATAAATTATAAATAAATCTGTTATTTCATAACAATAGTACCCGCAATGGTGAATGAAGATCACTGCATGAAACCGCACACTATTTTTAACACTGTATTTGGATGAGTGCAGTGGAAAAGATTTCTTACATTTAGGGTATCAAATGTAATGGAATATCTGAAATATGCGTAAAAGTTATCATAAGTATGAGATACGACTCTATGAAACTGGAGCAACTGGAAACGGAGAAAAACGTTGGCATGGGTACAACTCGAACTTGTTCAATTTACGAGAGACTTCTGAATTTCATCTAGTTAGATTTACGCAGCAACACGCTTTCTGTGCCAAAACACACACATACAGAGTATGGAACAATTGCTTCTATACTCAGTAATAAGCTATTGGAGCGTGTTAATTCAAATTAAAAATACGTGTGTCGGAAAAAACTCATAGTTTCGTCAGTAGCTTAAACTGTATGTTTAGAAATTTAATCAAAATGTGTTATACTTCTACAGAATATAATGGGGAATAAATATTAAGCAGTGAAATTCACGAACAGTTACAATAAGAAATCCAGGGCGAACAGATGTTATGAGTTTAGATTTTGTGTGAAATAATATTATTTGAATATAACTTCCATGAAGTAAAAAAAAATTTCGTTTTCGTTTTATTAATATTAATTTACGGTGCTCTGGTGTGTGTTGGTGACAAGAGAGATTTTTGGTAAATCGTTCCATGGTTGGTTGTCGTCTCTCAGTGAGAGACCGGAAATTGTCACCAAAAAATCAAAATAAAAGTAAAATGTAAATGATGTAATCCGGCTTTGGAAATAACAATTTAAAGATAAAAGCGAATTGTCAGCTATTCGCAACGTAGCTCATGTTTGCAAAAATATAATTCTACCCAGAGATTCAGTTCATAAAACCGGATTCATGAGATTTCCATTAAAAGCCGAAGAGGTGGCAACTGGTTTTATGCGCTTCTCCTCATTTTCCCCAACGCCAAACTGTTCACGAAACAGTTCTTGCTGCATCTCATTTGCATAGTATTCCTACACTGTAACTTCAAGCACAGAGTTGAGCGTCCTTTAACATTTTTCCTCGCCTCCAAGGCTGTCGATATTTTTCGTATTTTACGAGTCCAAAACAGAAAGATTCTAATATGAAAGTATTGTTTTGTTTTTCAGCGCTCATTCTTCTTCATAATACAGCTTCAAGAAACGTTCAAGAAGTCTCAAACCAAAATACGATGCGTTAGATGAATCGGTTACCGAGCCGAAATTCTAATCTATAAACAGATATCATATTTCAGTTTCTTCGGGTATTCCATTGTCTGAGTACAAAATAAGAGAGAAAGATAGATGAGAAGCGAACCAAAGAGAAGGAATCAGAGAATAAACAACCAACCAAACAAGTATAACTAAGTATAAGTATAAAATCATATTCCATAAATCCTATAGAGAAGCACAAGCTTCAAGGATGTGGAACGAGTCAGAGATTTTACATGGGTTGCTTTATTAATATTAAAATATACTGTAACTATTCATTAATTTTTAACTTATAATAAGATTTTCTATACAGAAGACATACAATTTGTACCTTATATATAAAATTGATAAATATTTTTACATCCTATACTAAAAAATTAGTGTTCTAATAATGTTCTTTCATAATTATAAATATCTACCCTATGGTACATTCAGCTCCATAAATTCTTCAACAGAGTAGAAGGAGTGGCTTAGTAAGAACTTAGTTCATATTTGAACTTGTTTGGATTTATTTTTAATTGTTTAATGGAGGTGGGAAGTTTATTAAATATGCTAATAGCATTGTAAGTTAGGTTTACCGAGAGAGTTTGACGAAGAATGGCAGAGAAGCAGACAAGAGAGAAGGATATTAGAGAGCAAAACCCAACAGACGATTATCCATGTGAAAGTGACGCAGTGAAACGTCTACGGTAAGAACGGAATTTAAAAAATTACGCCAACGTTTCGAAGAGAAAGGAAACTCTGTTCGTTATCAGGGAGAAAGAAAACAAAGCGTTTCTGTATAACTGAATTCTTAAGCCCATCTAGACATGGAATTCAACAACAGGGCTGCAGTAATATAATTTAATTATTTTAACAAAATTACGAAACTGAAAATTTGAATACTTTATTTCAGAACGTAATTTCGTCTCTTTGAATTTCTCAACTTTTGACTACCTAAAATAATTCTGTTTAACTGAAGACGTCCTAAATTTGTGGAGTGAACGTTGTAAGTGAATATAACTTTCGTTTTGTCTAATTTATCATTTCAGAGCCGTTGACAACTGTAATTTTTACGTAACTATGTAGATTTAAGTTAAGAACAGTCGTGTATGTCCTGAGACTTGTTGGTGTTGTGTCGGTTATTCTCCCCTGCCCGAGGCCAAGTAATGCTGGGCTTAATGTGATATCCGAGGGATCCGCGTGCGTGTGTCCTGCCAGATAAGCTGACACTTTGATCAGCGTTTTTGTGAGCAAACCCTGGAGCAGCGCAGTCACTCTTTGTTCGTCAACATGGCGGCGGTCGTCTGGCTCTTGGCTGTCTGTTGTAAGTCATAAATCGCTTCAAGTACTCTTCATGGGCTCATGTTCAAAGTCTAACTTCAGAACGATGTCCCAGGGCCCCTACGGAAACGTAATTTATCTTTCACACGTGTTTCTCACAACCGAATCCCGTTGTCATTCAACGCGTAACAACAGAACGCGGAATAAGTTGAGAGAACCGCGATGTTTTTCTTTAATGAATAATTAATTGTTGGAATGAATTTTGTTCCAGTGCATGGTGAAAACTTGTAATAATTTGCTATCATTTCACAGACAATCATATATACTTATTATAACACATCAAACGGGCGTCTTACCCATCCGTGAAGTTTAAAATAAATAACTGATCTCTTCATGAGCCTAACATAAACAAACATCACCATTAACAGGTTGATCTTATGTTAACGGAGAAAGTAAAATAAAGTAACATTCACATACACTTGGATAATTTGTGTTCAGTGTTAAATATCATATTTATATGTTATATCATTATTTCGCAATAGATTAACAATATGAAACTGCTTATATTGGTAATTTACATTTAATTACGTGACTTGGTGCAGTGGTAAGGCATGGAACCTTAAATGACAAGGATCAGAGTTCGACACTGGTTCCTTCAGTTGTCTCGGTTGCAAATCAGCCTTCCTAAAAATATCAACACCATCGAAAAAAAATACATTCTTCAACTAAATCTGCACGTTTGACACATCCATTTACTTATAACGATCAATTAACTAGTCCTGTACTGACAAGTTAGTTGAGTCCTCCCTTAGTTCTTTAATTCTGATATCAGTCGTGAGATATTAATTAAAATATTAACACAATGAAAATAGTTTTTATAAAAGAGAACAGACGAAATGCTTCAAATTTTAATAAAACTCAAGTAAGAGAAAAATAAATGTAAAAAAAACACACGTCGGTTTCCGATCGAGCTGAACAATAAAAATAATTTTTCTGAATCACTACACTACATTTGGGATATAGGAACATTTTTTCCTTCATTCCTTCGTGTTACCCAAAAAGTGTGAAATGTTCCAAATACAATTGTCAGGTTTCAACCCGGGTCAAAGTTTGCTTATAGAACGTTTCGACAGCAAGCTCCGCCATCGTCGTCAGGTAGACTACCTGATCTGAACTTGCTGTTGAAGCGTTATATAAGCAAACTTTGAACCGAGTTGAAAGCCGACAATTGTATTTGGATCCATGAAGAAATGACGTTTCCCATGAATCTGTTCATCGAACTCCCTGCTTACACGGCATATATATATATAACAGTCCCATTTTAATTTTTTAGTAGTGACTTTCAACTATTAAATCACAAAAATTTCTACAAATCAGTAGCAAGAATTGGAGATTAATAACTTTGTAACGCACAGTAGATTGTAATAATTATTTGAAGAAGCACAATTATCACCTATAAGTAATTTATCATTTAAACAAAAATCGGTTCTTGTATTGCACATCCTTCATAACGATTACTCCCACATCATCTGAAAATCATCAAATGACTACTAATCATTTCCAAACTACAAACTTCAGGAATAGAAATTGCTAGGAATTAAGTTGAAAATTAATACGTTAACTTTCTAGTTTCCATTTTTTTTTATAAATATCAGAACAATTTTAACCTAAATCGTTTCCTTCATTTTTATCATTAACCATTTCATTTCTATTAGGTGTATTAGGAACCAAAGCACACAACGGCAGATGATCTGATTATTCACTAAAACTGAAACATTGCTTATAATAAAGTCTACGAGTTTATGTGATTAACTAGGGCTTATAATTAATATATCGCATTTCTTTTGTTTGTCTTAATATCTTCTAAAGGAAAAACAATGGATTTTTTCTTAGAATAATTCATAAGGATGTAACTACTTAACAAATTTTATTAACTGAGACTGCTGTTTGGTTATTTTTATTTACACTACTAATTCCCTGTTTATAAACGTCAGCATTTTCAGAAAAAAATATGTGCGAGATCAAAAACTGGTCTTATTTCATTGATTGGTTGTCGACGTAGGAAACCTCTTACAGTTTATTGCTTTAAGTCGACCATGACAATGACTTACAAGTTTAATCTCGTAGACTGCTCTTGTAGTTTGCCCGTGTTTCGTGAGAACACTACTCGCCCCTTTCCTCATGGCAACACGCAAAACACTTTTGATACGGAGTATTCATTACACTCGGACTGACTATGAAGGAAAATAGCTCCTTCCGTTGTGAATAACATTCCCCCAATTCTCGTGTTACTATTTTAAAGATATGCTTCATGAACACCTGGAAATGCCAAATTAACTCCCAAAATATTATTAATTTTAAAATTAAACATATTGGTCCAAATAGAGTATTATTTGTGTAGATGCCGGGAAAATACCCAAATTTAGTAACGACTTGTCTATACTTGATAAAACATTCCAAAGACATACAAATGCTAATTTTTGCAACACTTGTTTTATTTATTTAAATTAAGATTATAAATTAAATATTTACCAAAGCAGGCTCTAGTGACTAAATATGAATGTAAAACCTTAAATTTTATTCACTTTCAGACAACTCGATTTAAACGTATAAGTCCTTAATTGGAATCATAGATACTCCTGATTTGTAATGAAACGTTATCCAGATTTTTTTCTTAAAAAATGTATTAGGAACCAAAGGATACAATGGCAGATCATCAGATAATTCCCTAAAACTGAATCAATGCTTATAATAAAGTCTATGAGTCTATGTCATTAGCTAGGGCTTATAATTAATGTATCGCATTTCTTTTGTTTGTTCTCGCTCTCTCATAATAGAAGTGCTGAACTTTAACAATCAAAGATCGACAGGAAAAAAATTAAGGATGTCAAGTTAGGAATAAACGAGCTCGTTGCCCTTGTAGCCAAGCCCTTGGGCGTAATGATGGTATTCATTTTCATGCGTGAAGTCATTATTAATTCCGTGAGCAGTAAAGGACTCAGATAGAACAGCAGACGTGAGCTTAATGACACTGAGTTGCGAAATTCCTAGTTCAAAAGTTCACCACGCGCTTATCTTGCGCTTCGGACTACCCGAACGAAGCGCTTTATTCGCACATTTTACTCATCAAAATAGCGAATATTTGCGCAACTCTAAATTAACATGCCGATGACCTCAGAGCTGGAAATTTTACGTAATATTATTAATAATACTATTTGACCTTACTGAAATAAAAAATAATAATAAGGAAAATGACGCGGACCATAAGATCAAATTCCCTAACACGAAATGCAAACCGAGGTAAGAGAAAGAGGAAAAGGCTTTCAAAGTTGGCAATATATTAAAAACTTAGAAAGTTGTGTAAGGTATACTAACTCCACTACTTTATATTGCCATGAGGCGCATGAGTTTATAGAACAACTTCTCGTAAGACTACTCTCATTAAGCGTTGTTTATCAATTATCGAGGAAATAATCTTACCTCTGCTAGAACCCATACACTTTTGTGAAACGATTGAATGACGCATCTTCCAGTGACGTTTCATTTGTATAACTATACTAAATTCCATACAGCAAGAAGACAAAATTTATATAAAAAGATTTATATAATTTTCTTTTTTTTTCAGGTGGAGCCATTTTATCTTCTTCAGGTAAGTAGTGTCCATTCTAAATCTCGGCATTTATAAAAAGAATCCAATTGTTTCACTGCGTGAGATTATTTGCCATGTCACGGTGTAATGTTCCACCTTCAAGTCGTTAACTCGCCATTAATTTGAGGAATGAGTTGTTATTTAACAGATTGTCATTCTTCTTGAGTGGAAGTATTCGTAATTTTGATTAAATGCCTCACAGATTGTTAATTCACGGGCGTTTCGTGTCGTAGAACATCTGAAGAGCAACTTTGTTACTGTACTGTTTCAGAGATATAAGTAACAAATTAAACTATAGCTAATTTTTATATAAAGATATGGCAATATTAAACTACCTGATGCAGGTTTTCTAGGGTTTTCCCTGCATCTCTTTAGGTGAAACACCGGGTAGGATCCTTAAACCATAGTCCGGGGGCCCTAGTTAACCCTTGACTACCTTGCTCTACCTTCCGCATCCCCCCTTTTCAATTCCCTTCCTATGCTATTAAAGGGGAGTTGCCTGTTTCAGGATCACCCTCATGTAGCCTGTTAACCAAAAAAACCCCTGAAAATAACGAAAAATATATTTTAATTTACGTATTCCAAATTCATTGTTCGATGAATCGTTTGCTCTTTGTCGATAAATTATGTATAAAATGATACGTTTACCATTTTTATGTGAGTATACTTAACGCGTTAGAGCTTAACAGCAGTTTTAATTTGAAAAAAGAAGAAAATCCCGTCAAATATTCTGAATAACCATTCCACTTAAGGAGATTTCTTTCGGCAAAGTTTCTCAAAATTAGATAACAAAAGTGGTTTTGTTTTATGAAAACCACTCGCAATTATTTTGTGAGTTCCTTTTTAACGCAAAGGTGTCTGCGATTTTACTGGTTGGAAAGAGTCATGTTTCAACGTTATAAATGGAGGAGAATAACACAAGCTTCGCCGAGAGGAATCGACCACTGTGGTACATTTAGCCATATATTCAAAGATGCGACACAGCAAAGGTATGTGCATAGTAAAATGGAAATACTGCCTCGTAAAACCTACTAGCTTCACATCCTCATCAAACATTAACGACTGTACCTCCGTTTGGAGGCAGATCGTATAGAAAAGACGGTCCACTCCAGTATGACCAAGGTACACAAGCTGAAGACAAAACTGTAAATGCAGATTCATCCGAGCGTGTAGCTTCGTGCCTTGCAACAGATTTATCACGACTTTCTCTAAATATGCTTGGCGGAAAACTGTTCGTTTAAGTTTCATAACCTAGAGGCGGAGGATAACGAGGTAGGAAAATGAATTAATTGCATTTTCCTTTCAGTGTGGCATTTAAAGGACAAGATTGGTGTAATCCTAATAACACGATAAAACTTTCAATATCAACTGCTCTCGAATGACAAGAATTATTTTAATTTCATATTTCATCCGTTCGTATAAATTTTTAGGAAAATTTCTTCTTCGTCCACTGCAGTGATTGACCACTTGGCATTCAGGTTCTCAGATTTGCGTTCACGAATTTATTTTATTTGTACCCAATATTTCATTTTCTTATGCATGAAATTTTTGAAGATTCAGTACAAATAAATTTATTAAAAATTTATTTAAATATAAACTACTCGTAGAGTGAAGAGCAGGCCGCCAGAAAATTTTTCGTTAAATAAAAGTTTAATAACACAAAATTGATAAAATTAGGATCAGAGACGCAATTAAATACCATCTGTAGGCTAGGCTATAGCCTCAACTAACTGTTGTTATGAAAATGGCTTTCTCAGTAAAGGACCAATCATAAAAACCAGTGAGATTGGATGTCATTTGTATGGGTCGAATGAGACCATTTTAGATCTCAAGGAACATCGAAAATGCAAGCTGTTCTTGATATATCAGCTTATATATACTATATTCATTCCATGGAGGATGGGGGAAAGTTCAACCAGAGAAGTTACTGATTGTTCTCAAAACAAATTAATCTAGACAAATTGAAACAAAAACCGTATTTAAATCATATACCACTATATTTCTTATTTTAATTATATAATTAGGCAAATAAATTAGTTGTCGTTTGTTCATCATTGTAGTTTTAAAAAATAGCCCATTCAGTTCTATATGGTAGGAGAATTGCTTGCTTTTAGATAACCAAAGTACGTCCATCTAAACAGTGACTCAAACCTGCACAATGACCACGTTCATGAAATAAAAAAATTTTCACTGCCAATCTAAAAAGATAAAATAAAAACTTCTAGAACTAAGAAACAATCAAACGTTCAGTGTTCAACTATTTGTGCTCAGAAAATGGTTAGTTTCAGATATAAAATTTTCTGGCTCAGAAATATTTATGAGACCTATTAGTTCACCGAGTTAAGTAAACCTTATGCACACGATTCCAGACGCATGGCGACCGAAACAAGAATTTGAGTTCAGTGTGAGTGGGAGGAGTGCTCTTCGTTTGCCAAGCGTGAGCAAATTCGTGACTGGGATCCACTACAGAGGACGTCTGTTGGTACAAACCCACGCTGCTAGGATGTTGGTCATCAAGGTAAGTGTGGAGATTTGCCTTCCTTCCTTCCTCCCCACCAGCAGATCATGAACGCTCAAGACCTCAGCTGTTTATTTCCAGATGGTGAACATGTCCTACACTAACTTCCATTTGGAGTTGCCTGAAGGCGCTTGGCAGGAGCTTCCGTTCACTTCTGATGAATCCCACAGCCTTTCTCTGTCCGATGAAGTCTTCATTGTCAGCCTGCAGTCTTCGGGACTGGTAAGTGAAGACTACTCTGACGCTTCTGAGTTGCTATAAGTAGCAGTAGATCTAATGAATGTACTCGTGTTACAGATAAATAGCATGACAGTGAACAGTCAGCTGAGTGAAAACGACGTGAACTTCCTCCAGGGCATCGCCAGCCAGTTCCAGTTCGACTTGATGGGCGTCACTGCTGAGCAAACCAAGTCTACCAACTCCATCCACGGGCGAGGCGACTACTCTCAGCCCGCTGACTTTAAGATAATGGAGGTGCATAAACAAAACAGAAAAAACTTAAAAGTTTTCTACTAATTTGTAAGATAATGAAGAATTATTATGCGATTAGTATATTACTTCGTAAAGAAAATCACATCAGAAAAGTTCCAGGGACACAAAATTAACTATATTAAAAAAAAATTATGTGATCAACACATCATACTGCAAAGTATTATTTGAACAAAGTATTATAACGGGATTTCAAATATAAATAGATTAAATTTGGTAACTATTTCCTTAAAGATTGATCTTTGGGCGTTACTGATGAAATACAACTTTTTTAAACATTTTATTTATTCACAGATAAAAAAGAGAATTTATAAACAATGAATTACATGCGGCGGTTAAACGTTCATTAAATACTTTTTTTAATTAATCGTGACATAAGAGAAAATGCAACGGTGCCTCGGTTTATTGCTTCGCTTTTAAAGTGGTTGGAATTTCCCATTCATAGAATTTTGTAACGTTTTTAACTTCCGCGAATTCATGTTAAGAAATTAAATGAATTACAATTAAAAATGTACGCCTATAAGTAACAAGTAGAAAAGTATAGACAACTACTCTTCAGGAATCAGCCAGGATTTTTTAAAATTACAAATATTGTTTTCTGTCTTCGAGGAAGGAAACATTTATATCACTGTTGTTGTAGTTTCCAACTCTTTGACGTGTCTGTTCCAACTCTTCATCCTAACCTATTCTGTGCAAGCCTTTTCATTTCTGCATAACTGCCACATCCTCCCTAATCTGCTTAGCGTTTCACAGCCTTTGCCACCCTATTCTGTTGTTACCCCACACACTTCACTCTAATGCTAATTTTACAATTTACGTGTCTCAAAACGTCCCATCTCTTGGTCAAAGTCGTCCATATTGTTCTCTTGTCTTATTCTGCTCAAAACTTCCTGGTTAGTTACCCTGGCCACCCATCTGATTTTCAGCATTCTTTTATGGCACCACATTTCAAAAGCTTCTATTATTTTCGTTTCGGCAACTCCTATCGTCCACGTTTCGCACACATATAACGCCACATTCCATACAAACACTTTTAATAATGATTTCCTAACATTCGTACGACAAATAGCCGTAAGTAAATTCTTCATTTTTTTTGCGAAAGCCTTTCTTGCCTGTGCCATCCTACTCTTTATGCCTGCTGTACTTCTACCATCCCTAGTTATTAAGCAGAATTCCTTAACTTCCTTCACAGTATCATTTGCCAATCTAACATCTACATTACCTTGGTTTTCCCTCTATTAGTCCTCACGTTGAACTCCTTGAGGATTAAATTCACGACATTCACTATTATGGTTTCCAAGTGTTCTGATTCCATTAACACTGGAATCTTCTCTTAGTAGTTTAATTTAGATCATAGGATTGAGAATCGTACGTAGCCGTTGATTGATATCTAATCGAGGATTCTGATCGTACTGTCCTCTAAACCCAACGGTCGTTAAACCACACACAATGAATATTTTTAAGATGAAATATTGGATTGGCGTGTGTTTACTGCGATGTTTGTAAGTTGCCTGTCGCTGTCGGTAGGAGTCCGTGGCAGGAATTTGCGAGACGCGCTACGAGGTGAACCCGTCGACGCCTCGGGAGAGCTCGTCGCCGTCGCAAGCGCGCCTGTGCGGCAACAGGCCGTTCGTGGAGGTGCTGAAGAGCCGCGACTACGACCGCTGCTCGAGGGCGGCGGAGTACCACGCGGGTCTCCCGGGGCATCTGGGCTGCACGGCGTCCAGCGCGCAGTGCGCCGAGGTGTGGAGCCGCGCAGCCCTCACGCGCGTGCTGGGCTGCGGCGACCGCAGGGACTTCCTCATGCTCGGCTCTGTCGCCAGCTCCAAGGTCGTCGCCAACCTTCACCTGCACAACAACTCCGAGGCCGTGATGGACAGCTTCGTCAGGCTGGACCTGCTGGAGGCTCGGCCCCTCAGCTCGCGCTTCTCGCCTCCGGAGAGATCCACGACGCTCAACGAGCTGCGCTACCTTTACTCCGGCGCCCAACAACTAAACTCCGGGGTAAGCTATGCACTACTATCTTCAATTTGTCCACTTTACCAGTGCATTCATTAACAAGAAACGCTTTTCAAGCTTCGCTTCGTGTCAGCGCGCGTGCCAACATTTCGCTCTTAAGCTCCGATCTGGGCCTAGACAGCGAAACCTCTCCGTTTCATTTGATTCATTTATACGATTAGTTCTCAAATGAGAAAATAGGACAAAACAATTTTTACAGCCCACTGTTAATAACTATTAGATGTAAAAGTGTGCATAACTAAAAATACAATAAAGTAAGAATAACGATAAAAGTCCTCTAACGCTACTAAGGAATAATGGTTAGCTTTATTGTTGTTTCCATTAATCCTCGATTGAGAAAATGGGATACGTCATACATTAAAAATTAAAAATGAACAAAATAAAGTACATAATTAAAGACAAATAAACTTAAAATAAATTAGTAAAAGAAAGTGTATATAGACAAAAGTCAATATAAACACAACACGGACACACACTGGGAAACACAAACAAGCACACACTGAGGAACACGCAATGGAGTTTTAACTACTTGGAGCTCTGCGACCAGGAAACTGTCCTTCCCTCTGTCGTAGCTCCAGGCAATACATGAAACAAACAAACAAAAGAGCAGAAAAAACTGAATAGAAATTTTAAGATATGTGCTATTTTATAAGGCAGCTCATTCAACACTTTTTGCAGGAACCTTGATTTAAATACTAGAAGGACGATTAAGAAAATCCTGTACCGAGTAAAACGCGCCATTTAAAAGAATAATTTTACTCTGCTTCACGAAGCTTTTGTAGGTACTATTTTTAACCTCTGGCGGAAGGCTGTTGTATAAAATTATCCCGGTATTGTGAATACTTTTCTGGTGTAGAGCAAGGCGATGCTTGTCCGACCTTAGAGCTGAACGATTTCTAGTCGCGTATTCAAGAAACTCGCCATTTGTTTGAAACAAATTAGTGTTTCGCTTTACAAACTTTAATATTTCATGAATATATACGCTCGGTAAAGTAAGTATTTGCAAACTTTTGAAGAAAGGTTTGCAACTCGATCTAGAATTCGTGCTAGAAAGTATTCTAATTGTACGCTTTTGCAACTTAAATATTTCATTACTCCTGGAGCAGTTTCCCCAATACAGTATGCATACAAATTAGATACGAACTAGGTAAAATATATATTTTCGCAAATCACTAAATATGAAATGACAACACACGAGAATGAACCGAAAGACCTAACACGCGGACTACGAAGAAGCACAAGTCACTTCTCGGAGAAGAACGACAAGGAATCGACCTTCCGCAGAAACGTCGAGTCGTACACACAAAAATAAGCAGAAAACCCCTAAGCAAGTTTTAAATAAATATATCTAAGAACAACACATTCAACACTTACACCGTATAAAAATATTTAATTCTAAAAGGAACGGAGTAAAACGCTCCTTTCAGTAAAATATTCGTACAATGTTGTAGTTTTTCATGTTTTTTACCTCTGGAGGAAGACGATTATATAAAACTATCCCTGAATGGCGAGTACTACCCTGGTACAGATCAAGGCGTATAGAGCGATTTCTAGTTCCGTATTCCTGATTTTCGTAAACAAGGATCACAATTTATTACAAGTTGTTATTCCTGAAGTGGTCCCGGAAAAGGAGGAAACGTCGTTAATTTTTGTGATAAATAGAATATATGGGTCTGTTTATTTATATTACTGGGATTATTGTTACTTGTTTTTCATTATAATTTTTATTAACTTTATTAACGATGACTATGTGTCACATAAATAGTAATTTTATATAGAAAATAAACTACTTGAGAATTGACACAAGATAATTGTTACTTTAATAATTTAAGTATTATAATATATTAATTAGTTTAAAATGTGTTCATCTTCCTTTAGTATGCTGAAGAATATGGCCTAGTTACAAGACTAAAGTTACAGATTTCTATTTCGAATTCTAATATATTAATCTATTAACTATTAAAAATTTTCTAACAATGTATACATAATTTGATTTACATTATAATTTTTTAAGTATATTTGTACACATATTTAATTTTTCATTTTTTCTCACTATACCTTCCAGATTAAAATTAACGATTCCGTAAGAAGCTATTTCAAGCTGTTTGGCACAAGGAATGTCTATAATTCCTACATCATTTTTATTGTTTAACGCGTTAAAAAAAGAAAATTCCTTCCAGAATATTCAATTGTAGAATAGAACGAAATTAAACTTTTTTTTAAGTTTATTCATTTAATAGGTTACTAAACATATTTTCTGGCCGCCCTGTACGGCTAAGGGGGAGAAGATAAGTATTCTCACACCAATGATTTTTTTAAATAAATTCTTGTAAACAATTGTAAATCTGTGGACATTTTACCAGTGAGGATTTTAAGGTTTTGGCCCAGTCCCACCGTTCATTTTAATTTCAGCATTTTATAAAAAGCGCATGCCTAGCTTAAATATTAAATATAATCTACTCCGGAAGAAATTTGAGGCGTAAATAAATTAAAAATAAAGATTTATTGCACACGTTGGGACATATCAATTCATATCAAATTAGCACACATGAAATAGTTGAAATAGTGATTGACGTATTACACTTTTTATAACAGGCACCTATTAGCATGCCAACATTAGGAGTCGAGCTGGAATCTCAGCTCGAAACTGGTTTTACTAGAAATGTGAGGCAAGCTGCTGAGAACATGAATAAAACACACGACTCCAAACTCCACCACCGGAAATACAGCGACAAGAAGAAGAAGTCGAAGAAGGCGCCACCCACGACCGCCAGCCCCCCTGTTACCGTCACAGCCACAGCCACCGTCGCTACCACCTCCAAGAACACCCCCCTTGATCTGCTGAAACCATCGAGAAACCTGACGCAGCAGGCCTTCACGAATTACCCCGAGCGACCTTTCTCTGCCATGTTCCTGGCCCACCGTGCCCCTGAAGACAGGGCTTGTATGGTGCAGCAGCTGAAGAAACACGTCTCAGAAATCGCCAGCGAACTGGAAACACCGCAGGTCATGCCCGGGAAGAGGACCATGGAGAAAGTCAGCCTGGTCGTCGAGATCTGCAGGACCATGACCTTGCCTGAGCTGCAGAAGGCGATGGAAAATGTCATGGACGTTGAAGGACGAGACAGCAATATCCTGACTGAAAGGTAAGTTCAAGTAAACAGTCCATATCTGATTTAAGGATGCATGCCTGCAAGTCTCCGAGTTGGGTTTCCTAACATTTATAATTTTCATACCTTGTAAATTGCTCCAATTGTATATAGACGGATGAAGGGGTATGGAACAGAAAAATTATGAGTATTATTAATCGATTAATGAACGTAGACTTTCCCGGTGAATAATTCGGATGAAATCTTCACGGTTAACCAACCGGGTCAGGTATTTAAAAGAACACAACGTTTCTGCGGCCATCTTCTGCCGCCGTCTTCAGGCTATATGTCGTCATGTGTTGAATGCGCCGTATTTATACCTTCGGAATCACCTGATCCATGCGGGGATCCGATTGGTCCTTGTGCGTCACCTGTGGAAGGTCTGTCTGTCAACTGAGCTTGTATATCACGTATTTTTGTGATAATGGGATCCCATGCATTACTGATATGATAGCCAGAGTCTGTTTATGAGATTATTGTGTCTTAATTTCTATGACTTCCAATTTCACGCTATCACGCCATTCATGAGCCTGTTTTAATTTAGTTGTCTCCAAAAAATGCATTTTATGTCCCGTTGTCAAAACATGCTGAACAACAGCAGATTTGTCAAGTTGTTTCAAGCGAACGTACCTTTCGTGTTCAGTGCAACGTCCTCAGGGTTTGACCAATATACAGTCGGCCGCAGCCACATGGAATTTGGTACACTCCAGCAGTTTTTAAAACAATGTCATCTTTCACGGAGCCCAGAAGCTGTTCTATTTTGTTTTGTGGACGGAAAACTGTTCTTACGTTATGTTTGGCCAATATTCTACTGATTTTTGATTATATTTTTCCTGCATACGGAAGAAATGCCAGGGCTAATTGTGGTAATTCATGTTTTCTTACCGTATTATTAATCGGTTTGCCAATTGTGTGACTGGTAAAATTGAAACTCGATATATAGTTCGTTGCAAATATAACGACAGTCAGGTGCTGAAATATTAAAATATGTAAATAAAGAGAGTAATAAAGCAGTATCTCAAACTCTGGATTAAAAATGAAGATCTGATGATCCTTCCACAAGGATCCGTGGAATTTCAAACAACCGGTACACTTCTCCCTTCTTCTTTTTTTTTCAGAAAAATCTTCCGAGATGTCGTGAAGATGTGTGGGACTGTCCCAGCTTTCGAACTGGCCAAATCATGGATTGAAACGAAGAAAGTAACCGGCCAGGAAGCGTGCGATATCGTCGCAACTCTTCCAAGAACCCTGCTTACTCCCAACGTATTTCTTGTACAGAGCTTTTACGTAAGTCCTCAAAGCTGATTGCTTAAAACCAGTACTTTTGTCTCTTTCTAAGATCAGATTGGAATTAGTTTGAATTTTGGACGTCATCAGGCGACGACTTGACAGTTGAACCAATGACACGTCGTCACGTATTACTTTATAGTGTGTGTATTGGCCATTTGTTTTCCAACAGTTCACGGATGTATACGAAGAAAATTTATTAATTGAAGAATATAAAGGGAAAAAGTTTGTCACACTTGAGGAGTGAAAGTTCAGGGTGTCTTGGTTTCCATGTTTACATTATTTTTTGGCAGAAAATAATTAATTCAATCATCAGAGTATTTGCAGAAAATTTTATAATGTATCATAAAAATTTGTGAGATGGTACCAAGGACGGTTGAAATGAGATGCGAGTATTGGGAAAGAATTATAACATGTACGAAGGAAACGAAGGATTTTTCACTTTGGAACACAGAAATCAGAAAACTAGGCTTTTTGCATTACACAGTGTATACGCGGGGACACAAAACTCAAGTTTTTTTTCTTTTAGTTTCGATAACTTATATTCGAGTATATTACAGTTGTTTCTACATTGTATATAGTATTTATTCGTTGAATAAATAATTAACATGACTACACGATGTAAATGAATGTCCAGTGACAAACAATTTTATAGCGAGAGAAATGACTGAGCTGTGAATATAAATTTGCTATTGCGATTATTAATATTTGTTTAGCTTATTATTGGCGGTGAATACCATAATTTAGGGTAGTAGGGGTTCCAGATAACAGAGTGGGTTGTTTTGTTGCTTTTTTTAGTCGGAGAATGAGGTGCCGGGTAAGTGAATGAGTGGAAGGAAATAGTCGATTGGTAGTTCTTTTTTTAATCTGTGGTTGTGTGGAGGAGGAGAAGGAGGAGGTGGATTGCTGTCAGAACTCAAGTGATAACTAAACTATGAGGCCGTCTTTTCGTAGAGACAATTGCGTGCACTAAACGTGGAAACAGAATTAAAAATATTGGTAAATAAATACACCAATACTGACTGAAACAGGTTCTTTTCAGATGGATTTCTGGACAGTCCTCTCTAGAGGAAAAGGTTTAAAACTAAACTAATCAAGTAAAAACAGTGAAATTATACTCGTTTGATCCGTTTCCAGTTGAAAAGTGTAACGAAATCTAAAACCAGTAATAAAAAGTAAATATTACATCACATTACTAAAATAAATTTAACGGCCATTTTAACAGACTTTATTATAATTCAGAATTTATTTTACTTAACAATACCCAATAACGTTCTCGTTCATATCATCAGATTGACTGAATATTATACGTTGTTTCTACGGACACCAGAACATATTGCAAATTTCACCTTCAAAATATAAACATCATTGATATCAGTTCTTTGTTTCATTATGCAGTTTAATTATTATACACAACACGATTTTAGAAGGAAGACAAGAATGGAAAACTGTTGAACGGACCCGGGACTCGAAACCAGGACCTGTTTTGTTCCCGAGTGCAAAGGACAAAAATACGTTTATTTTTAAAAATTGAAACTGAATTTTTAAAAAATCTGTGGGTGTTTGAGAAAATATGAACCCATATTTAAAAAGAAACACGACAAATAAGTGTATCGTACAACTATTGGTACTTGTGAATAAATATCATGTTAGCCATTTTGACTACTCGGTATTAGTTTTCTATATTTTACGAAAAATTCAAAGCAGTGCTGCAATAGCTTAACAATGCGGTATACGAGTCGCCTAATGAGTAAAATGATTCTAATGATCGAAGCAATCAACAAGAGAGCTACATCAGCTTAAGGAACATGGGGACTGAAATTTGAAATTCCTGTAAATAAATTGCTACCGAGCTGAAATTTTAACTTAGTGTTAATAACAGAGATTTGTAGCAATGTACAAAATTTTGTTTTTGTAAACTAGATTTTTGCTGAGATATTTTGAAAACTATTTTCAAAATTTGGCAGTTTTAAAAATGTTCCTTTCGTTACGTACTTGAATATATTTTAACTTTTTTACATTCATATATATGGCTGACCATTTTTATCAATTGTCAGTATTATTTTTTAAATTGATTACAATTGTGGGGAGCAAATAAGTTTTTACTAAGAGCTTTATACGGTAACTTAAAACTTATAACTTTTTCACCTCAACTGCTTGAAAAATTAGAAAACTAATACTATTATTTGAACGTATTATCTCGCAGACTAGGTAAAAAAAAGAATGAAGCAATATCTTAATATTTGTGACCCTTAGAAGCATTTGGTACCTTTAATCATCAAGCTGAGAAAACCACATTTTTCTGAAAAAATGGTAATAATTTGTTAATTTAGAATCGAATATATTAATTAAAATTATCTTGCATCAAATGTTACACCTTCCTTCCTTGTTTGGCAGCTTCTTTTTTCAGTTTTTGTATTTATAGGCATATTAATATGAAGAATTGTAAAATCGATTTATTTCCCGTCCCCGTGTCCCTCAAGTGAATGAAGCATCAGTTTGTGTTAGAGACCGAGTTCCGATTGATTTCAGGACTTGGTCCGCTCGTCCGTGATGAGAGATGACGAGCAACTGAAAATTACTTCAGCGTTGTCCTTCACGAATCTGTTGCGCGTCGCATGCGTCAAGGAGTCAGAGCGTCGTTCCCGGTTCCCCGCGACGTCGCCGGGCACCGCGTGCACGCCCGAGGACGCCGCCCACTACTTGCAGTGGTTCAAGAACCAGCTGAAGGCGGACCCTGCGCTGCGAGAGGTGTACCTCTTCGCCCTGGGCAACTCGGCGTCCCCCGCAGCCATGGCGAGTCTGAAGGCCGCAGCCGTCGACAAGACGTACAGAGCGGGAGTGCGAGCCACGGCCGTGCTGGCCATGAGGGAGCTGCTGATCCGCGACGCCAACGCGACGGTGCCGACGCTGCTGCACCTGTTCCAGGACCCGACGCAGCCGCTGCCCGTGCGAATGGCCGCCGCGTCGCTGCTCGTCTTCGCCAGGT
Organism: Eucriotettix oculatus; assembly: GCA_034510155.1. Taxonomy (NCBI): domain Eukaryota; kingdom Metazoa; phylum Arthropoda; class Insecta; order Orthoptera; family Tetrigidae; genus Eucriotettix; species Eucriotettix oculatus. The sequence continues at coordinate 23,209,456 of CM067380.1, read as the reverse complement.
CCAGCCCCGTCGTGTGGCAACGACTCGCTCTTTCCACCTGGTTCGAACGCAGCCCCGCCATCTGCGCCTTCGTGTGGAGCTCCCTCACGACCCTGGCGCAAACCCGAGACCCCGTGCTCAAGCCCATGTGAGTTATCACTTTCATCTCAACTCGAAGCATTCACGATCTCGGAGGTCAGAAAAAAACACGACAATATCCAACTCCTTTCCGTTGAATATGGAGCCTTACTGGAGAGGCAGAGGGTGATTGGGTGGGTAACCTTCCCCCCCCCCTCCTTCTCTCTCTATCACTGATTTTGAACCAGTAAGTTGTATACTCTGGTATTGCAGAGTTTGGATATACGGTAACTGTTCCTAAAAGAAAAGTCTGTCAACCACTTCCTTAACTGGTCAAGGTATGGAGAAGGTAATGCTGCACCCCCACAGCAGTCCACACTCCCGTCATCGGAAGTACGTTACAAGTACCAAGATCTGACATGCCTGATGCAGATTTTATAGGGTTTCAACAGCATCGCTTTTAGGAGAATCCTGGGTAGGATCCTCAATCGATTGATGTTAACCATGATCAAGGAAACTGAAGAAATATCAACACGCTGAAAACTTGTGTTTGTACAAACCACACTTTTCTTCCTAAGCATATGTAGGGGGAAAGTGGGATGCGGCTTGTACTCGTAATATTTAAACACCTTTTACCACATAGTTTTCTGACTTTAAAATTTACAATAAATAAAAAGACGGCCAAAAAGTCAGCATATAAACATATCACTATTTATTCACAAAAGCGAAGTTTCATCTCCATTTTGAGAATTTCTCAGGGTTACTTTTTTTTTTCTCCGTGGTTCTACAGCCCATTGAAGGCCTGGGCCAACCGAATCGACTGCGGACTGTCATCATGCATGACACATTCCGAATTTGGAGTGACACGTGGTCAGCGTATCGATTCTCCAACAGTCTTAATCCAGGTCTTCTCGACCCTGACAACACAAACATCCAAGCCCATGCCAGGATTCGAACCCGTGACCTCTGGGTTGTGAGGTAGCAACGCTAGCCACTACACCACAAGTCCGTAAACGCAACTTTCGCAACGTATAACATTGCCACATTTTGCAGTACGAATCTTCTTTGCGTTTACAATTGGATTGAGAGAAAAGTTCCCAACAAATGTCTCAAATTTCAGGTACGGCTTACACACGCAAGTAGCCTACACACGTCTAAATACGGTATTATTACCTATGCTTATATACTCATTTTTATATTTTTCATAAAAGTAAAACAGTTTGCGCCGTATTATTGTTTCATTTCAAAGGAATATTCACATTCACCTACAAATTGGAGGGTCTGCAATATTTTTAACTTGGCCCTAGAGTAGTTGATTATTGTAGAGTTTAAAGTTAAATTATTATTTAAATGTTAGGAAGGACTGAGAGCTTGGAGAGCGTGTCTAAGAGCTCCGAGTAATAACCTCTGATGACGGATTTTGGACACGAACAATACTAAATTACGTGGCCCCGTAAATGCAAGGGTGCTGAGGAAAGCCAGATGTCAAGTTCTTCAAGTGGCAAGGGGGTGACAGGCAGCGCCAGACGGAATTTAGGTGGCCCGTGGCCCTCGAAAGCGAGAATGCGCGAACAGTAACCACCAACAGAGAACACCCACAATTATGAAAACAGTAAAAGGTGTCACTTCAGAGCGTAAACCCTAATTTCAGATTTAGGAGTGGTCGAATATGTACGAGATGTCAGCAAAGTTATGGCAACTACGGCGAGCAGGATTAACCCCAGGGAAAGAACCAATTAAGGTCAATCGGATGTCGATGGTACAATTTTTTCTTTGCTGTCTTCTACAAATATTAACAGTTAATCGAAGTTTAAGCAAACGCTTGGAAGGACCTTTATTTGAGTTTTGACATCACTTACGTTGTTTCTTATAGTTTAAAGTATTATAAAACGTTCACCGTAAATAAATATTGCTTTCTTGATGAATCTAATTATATTTTAATTAATTCTGTAAATTTATCATGGCATTTCAGGGCGCAGAATGCCGAAAGGGTTCTTCTCTTGGCCAAGCCCATGCGCTTGGGGCTTCATCTACCCTACAACACCGTGTGGACCTCCGTGACAACTGAACTGCGCCAAGTTCTCCTAAATCACTTTTCATACTCGCCGATAAGGGACGCCTCTCATCTCTACTACCGCTACATTCAGAGAATGGCTGGAATATCCAGGGGCGCTTTCGAGGTATCAATAGTCCTACACTAAAACCTAAACACCGAGAAACTGATTGTATTCATAATTTCATTATCCTTTTCACGTCGGATATAAGTGGTCCCGGAAAAGAAACAAGTGACCGTCTCCCTTCTCACAAGTTTAGAATTTCTTAATTTCCCCGATCTTGCAAGGAAACTACACCGCTCCTTCCCTTCATTCTCTTTTGATTGCAACATAAAGTAAACACCCTTCATTAAATAAATCACTAAACAATAAAATATAAAAAAATATTGCTCTGAAATGCAAAAATAAGACAAAACCGGAAGTCCTATACGTAGCGGAGACACTGTCCATCAGCAACCCTGATTCCAATTGAAAGGACAAAGAAGAAATATATTTATAAGAATCCCAAGCCCCACATTTCATAACATCATGAGAAATTAAACCCTTTCCCAAAGAACCAAAATGCACAATGAGGAAAAAAGACTGCTTTCAGGTCAGAGTAATCGATCCATTCTCTGATACGAGACTAGGAAGATCTCAAAGAATGAATCAATACTGGACTAGAAAAAGGCACAGAATATTAAAAAATGATTGATATAGCGTACCCCAAAGATAGACCATAGTAAATAAAAAGAAATAGAAACGTAATAAACTGATCATTTTGTGCTGTACAGTTTATACGGGGTGAGTCAAAATTATGTGAACCCTATAGAAAACGAAAAAAAATTAAGATTGTTCACATAATTTTGACTCACTCTGTATACTAGCAATCTATTGTTTATAAAGTCGATAGTTCATTTAATAAGATTTCATAGACTTCACGAATTGGTTGTGCAGAATAATATTTTTTGACGATTTAATGTCGACCAGCATGGAAGGAGAACAATTTTTGTTGAATATTATAAGGAAAATTTTAGATCCCTGGATTTTTTTTAGATAAATTCTAGTTATCTATATTACTGCTGGGTACCCGGAGTTGCCGCGGAATTTATTTAATTCCTTGGAAAATACGTGATTAAACCAGAAGAATCGAAAGTGTCACAATATGATCCTCAAGTATACCCCTAGTTTCTCGAGAGAGTATATACTCCCGGTACAATAACAAAGGTCCTACTCCCCTCACAAAGACTAACTAATCACCGGCACCCGTGCCCCTCTTCTTCTTCTTCCTTTCTATTTCAGTCGAATGTAATAAAATTATTACAAAAAATTATTGCTATCACATTGGGAATAACATCCATTTTGCAATATTTATACACATATACTAACTTCACATTCATAATCACATTGTTTTAAAATCAATAATATTAGTTTTAACATTCATCATTATTTCATGTATTGCTTTATTTTTTCATAAATAAAATTTTTTCCTAATTAGGGTGAACGCTCCAGTGAATGAACACTCTGCATTCAGGCACTCAGATTTGCGTTTACAAAATTATATTCTTCGTTCCCAACGCCAACTTTTCTGTTAATAATATTTGTAATGCTGTAGTTCTATTAACTAGCAATTGCTGCTGGAATGTCCGACTCGCAGGAATGCAAATTTGTTTGTAAAAATTAAGTAGAAAATACTCGGTAAATGGACAGCAGACCTCCAGTCAGCTATCTACAAAAACAACATTTACTAACCAAAAGATATAAAAAATAGTACAGTAACGAATTTTTAGTATAATTTTTATTTTAGTTCCATTTGATAATTTTTTTAAACAAGTAAAAACTCTGTAAAAGTTTGACCATAGATGCAAAAACATTCTTGAGGAATGGACTAGTCACAAAAAAGTAATGAATGGAATCAACTTTCTGGAGTCCAATGGAACTACTTTAGCTCTCAAGGAACTTCGAAATAGTTCCTCTGTTCTTAATATTCTAGTTTAAATGAGCAATGTTCATTCACTGGATAGTTCACCCTATAACGTTCCTGAAGGAGGTCTTGGTTGCGTTATTCTACCTTAGATAAGGAAACCTGACTGGTGCTCAAACAACAAGATTTCCATTCTAAATGGAGCTGAACTTAAAAGAGTGTCTCATTACAGTCAGAAGTTTGGGTGTCGAGTCCCGACGATTTCCTGTCGTTGCTGTACGATTTCCTCCACCCCAGCGAAGATCTGTCTAAAGTTCGACCAGCCCAGGAAGGTATCCTCTACTCCACACGCTGGATTCACGAGAAACTGAAGATTGCCCAGAGGAACATGCCTCGAATCAATGGTCGATTGCGCTTCAGATACAACGGACTCCAAGAACAACTCTTCCCCTTCGATAGAAACGGCTTCTTCGACCTCGTCAAAGGTGAGCTCAGTCACGGAACAACACGGATCGATTTCACACTCAATACAAGGTCACACTTCTTTCCAGCAAAAGTGGATTACATTTTCAATGTTTCGATTCTGCCGGTCAACAATTCGTAGTGATTTCCCCCCCTCACGAACTCAATCAATGGTTTCATCCCTCGATGTTAAACTGGTTGGAATCCATCAAGTGTGACAGCGTAATACAGTGATGTAGAATAGTGACGTCATTTCTGTGGATGAACATAAAAATCCGAATTCTTCAGACAATATATTAGTGCACTCCCTAGATGGTGTAAAAACATTGCATTTCATGGGACAGATTTCAAAAAATAATATATATACAAAGCTTTTCCGTACTCTTTGACTCCGTCATCAAAACGATGGACTGTGTGCATCGCGATTCTGACGATGTTATATCATTATTACGATTATAAAATGCTCAGAACTTCAAAATTATATAAACTGTTCTATAAACCTTAAGGAATTTTCGTACTATAATTTTTCGTTTAGACCTGTTTGATAAAGTTTTTAAAAATAAGTAAGAACAAAGAAATTCATGTCAGATAAAATATTTTTATATTCAAAGGAAAGTATTGTAGATATTCAAAAAGCCATTAACCAGCCTCCAAATAATTTTAATGATAGTTTTCAACAATTGTTATTATCAATCAGCAGTTTCATATGAATGGGTTTCTCATATATTGATTTAAAAAGTAACTGAAAACGAAAACTGAGTTTAAGGTATATTTTCTGTGTCCCCGAAACTTTTCCTAGAGTCAAGACGATTGCTATTATTAAAAAAAGTCAGACTTTTTGGATGCTGGTTATCGGTTTTTTAATAATCAACAACTGAAACTGATAGGACATCCCAGTTTTACTGAAATGGAAAATATATATTTAATTTTTGGTTGAAGCACGAAAGAGTTGTGGATAAAGTAGGAAGCGTAAGAGTTTTTGTGAATAAATGAGCGATGATTTATCAAACATACACCTTAAAGGAACTTGTTTTAATTGATTTCACGGTTTGCCAGCAGATCTCAGTAATAAGTCGAGAAAATGAAGTTTAGAGATTTGCAGAGATCATTTTCAAGTCAAACACTTTATCAACGTGTTCCTGTGATGAGCTGTAAAAGCAATTTAGTTATTTCAACCAATCATTTTAGGCTGAAGTTACTTTTTCTACCAATCGATGACAGTGAGATTAGTGCACTCACTTATCGACTTTTAACTGATGCGGATTCATTTCAAAATGGTGGATTTAAGTTGTGAAAGACCATTGATATAGTAACATTGTTGTTGCAGAGGGTCAAGCTCTTGTGAAGGAGTTGCAGACAGGGAAGCATTTTCACCTTCAGAACATTAACATGGACGAAATGGTGATGTCTACAACAACAGAGATGGGATTCCCGCTCTCGTTCCGGCTCAGAAGGTTTTGGGTTGGCAGGACTGTTGGTCAGGCAATTATCAATAGATTGGACTCGTCGTTCAAGTTCAACGCCTCAGCAATGTGAGTAACTAATCAACATAAAATATGCTTGAGATTAAAATTTCGATAGTTTAACAAAAACTGGAGAAAAATTGGTGCTAACCAGTTTCAGAACTCAAATACATCATTCAAATTGAGGGAAGCAATAGGGTAAGGAGTCAGTTCGATTTATAGTGGAAATCTTGTTCATTTCTATGGATAGTAACTTTTTCTTGTTTTTGTGCGTAGAATATCTATTAAATATTTTAATATAAAGTGGAATGAAGTGTGATATTCAGAATTCCGCTTGGTAAGTAATGAGGCCATTCCTATTCCCCTGGGCACAGGCTACCCGAGTCTAAAACAGCCCAACCGTACTTTTAGCAGTTTCTCAATTCCTATATTATTTTTCCATCCACCTTATTTTAAAGATATACTTTCCATAAGTACTCGAAAATGTTAATATCCAAAGTAGTCTTTCTAATACGTATTTAATTGCATTGTGGAAGGAATACAACGCAGCATTCTGTATCAATGTTGTTCAGTAAATTAACGCATTATGCTTTTTCTACACGACTTCTATAAGAGTTTGAATCGAGTGAGATTTGCCGATTCATACACTTGGTTCGTATAGTGGCACCTCGAGTAAGGAAATTTACGGTCTGCATTGCGATGCTGGGTTAAGACCTCCATCGGAGCTCGTGATGGCGTGAATGATGCAGCGTGCACACAGTGGGGAGCCATCTTGCAGCAACATCGACACCAGCCAGCACATGGCTCTATAAAACCTCGGCACATTCCTCTGCATCGCCTGCACAAAACGTCAAGTGTTTTCAATATTTCTGACACGTATCGGATATTGATTCAACAGAAATAGACGAGGCAGAAGGAGTCACATTGCTCTTCAGGGCTATGTGTTTTCATAAATTATGTCAACTTCAGTCGGAGACTTCTAGAAATTAAATTTCGAAGAAAGTAAGTAATTAGCTATACGCTCTTACTTGAGCTTCAATAGAAGTATTTCTACTTCCGTGAGTAATTTGTCTTGTAACACACCTCACCGCATGTTTCTTTTAATGAAGGATTTTATTTTTAAAAAATGGATATTAATTACTCAAATTATTTAATATAGGGCGGGTCGATGTTTAAATGGAATAAAACAAGCTGTATGTGAGGTATTAACGAAATTATTTTTTATTTTAAAGGTCCATGTATGCCTTTTAAAATAAAAAAGAATTTTGTTAATAAATCACACGCAGCTTGTTTTTTTCTATTTCTGCATTCCAACATATACCCACACTTATTGACAAATCCTATATAAAAAATAACCAATAATTGTTTTAAAATTTTAACTACAAAATTATTATTTTGTGAATAAAATATTAATGAGTAAATCTTGTCCGGTCCAGAACACTGCGTCTGTTTGTTCCAGGGGGCACAGGCAGTGTGACAGAATAATCCGTGTGGCTCGTTAGTCCACCATCCAAGATATATACTTAGCTATAGCTTACCTTGGCGTGGCTGTTGTAGTAGACGCAGGACTTCTGCTAGTACCCGACCTTTGTTCAGCGACCGAACGTTTTCCAAGGGCGGCAGCACCCGGGAATTCTGAAAATCGGATGAATATTAGACACTTGCAAAAATTGCTGCAATTCACTAACGCGCACCGCGTGGTCACTTATGTTACGTATAAATAGAATCGTATTTTATGTTATGCATAAAAAATGCTGGATGGTGGCAGGCGTCAGAGTATCCTCTGACTCTGTTCTCTCTCATTAACTTAAGCTGAAAGTGCCCAACAACTGCCCACATGTTCCATTTCGAACTTCTGGGAATGTTTCGTCGATTGGTTAGAGTGTTTTCGTGACGAATGTTTCAGGGTTTCGCAGCAATTGATGTCGGAGCTGGGCTTCTTCGTAGGCTGGGACAACACCCAACACGTGGCGGCGTCGCACGCGTTGACGGTGGCTCAGGTGCCGCCCCTGCAAGTGGAAGCCGCCCTCCGCGCCAACAGCTCGCGGCTGGTGCTGTCCACGGAGATGTTGGTTCCTCCGAGCGAGCCTGTGCCGCTGCTCAGACACAGCACCGTGCCGTTCACGGCTCAGGTGGACACGTTGAACCTCACCCCCATCTCCCTAGGCCGAAACACCCGCCTACAGTTTGACGTCAACCACTCGGGGGACCAGATGCTGCTGGGTTCCGCAGCCTTGACCTACAAGTCCGAGGGAGCGCAGAACACTCTGAGGAGCTGGCTCGGCAACGCACTGTCGGTCTTCGGACAACCCATGATGTGGCCAACACTGCATCACGGCGACGTGCGCGTCACTCTCTACCCTCTGCCCGCCGTCAAGCTCAACATCAGCGTTGGTAAGATCACATCACTTCCTACGATACTGCTGTTATAATCTGTCTCAAACATGACCAATATACGAATTTACCATTTAATAACTAAATCATGCCAGTTAGCTCAGACTGTTACCTCTTCTCAGCGTCCATATATACTTTTACGTGACTTTTAGATTTCCTTAGTCTGAATAAGTTGCAAATTATGTACATACATGAATATTAGTTATTTTTTATTTCGGTGTTTTAGGTGATGCTGAAACAATTCGTGGATGTTTCCACCTGAAAAACTTTCCTAAACGACTTCTTAATCACACGGCAAAGGACTCGTCATTAATACACGGCGACACGCAACTGGAAGGCAGCTTGATTAAGACGACTCTCAGAACGACAGCGGTCACACTGGGAGGAGCGCATGATCATGGAACGATATCAGGAGAAACGACGGAGCAAACGACGACCGAACAATCCGGGATAACCGAAGAAGTGACGACAGTGACAGAAGCAGCCTTGTCTCTCGAAACCAGCGCGTCAACAGAATCTACTCCCGACGAAGCGACGGCGACTCCAGAAGCCACAACAACTGAAACAACCACGGACTCGCCAACAACTGATACCACACCAGAGACGACGACAACATCGGTCGTGACGGAAACCTCGTCGGAGCAATCGACAACTACAACGGAAACCTCAGTAGAGGCTGTGATGACGACAGTACAAGATGATCAAAGTATGGCACCAAATTTGACGACGACAGATGAAACGCAATCGCCGTCACATTTCCATGATGATCTTCTAGAGTGTACAACGGAACCTGTACATAATTTTCCTCCCCTGGAATGTGAATTCAACGCCACCGAATTGGACCCCTTCTCCGACGACGTGAACGGAAGTCGTGTAGCCTACCTTCTGGACAGAGTACTTGCCGGAATCCCAGGTAGGCACTTATCAACCTTCACAGACTAAGATTATGCACTCACTTTTAGCTCAATTGCCTGGCGTTATGATGATCCTCGAGAACAAGCATTTCGCATTCTATCTTCTTTCTTCACAGTGATATTCACTGTCCATGTTGTTCCTGAATATAATATCTCCCGATTTTCGACTAACTTTGGTTGGATTGTATCAAGTACAGCTTCTCCTGGAATATTTTATCTATTGTTGTACAGAGTTCTTCCAACATTATAACTATGTGTATATATGTACGAATAAGCTTGCCTTGAATTGATATAGCGTCAAGTATAAGATCTCTAGCGAAGTTTTCTACTTTTAAAAATAGGCGGTAGATAACTCTTCCATCTTTTCTTTCAGATCCAGTGTTATTAGAAAGATCAGCCATTCCAAAAAAAACATTATTATTAGTGTCCGACCAAATTAGTTTCTACCGAAACCTAAGTTTCTTGTGTTATTTAAATTAACTTAATTTTGTTTTTCATAATCGTAGTTAGTATTTCTGATTCGTATTCCACATGTTTAATGTTTAACTAGAGATCAACTGAAGAAGCAAACTCACTAAACAAAATTCAATTTTAACACATTTCTTTCCTTTGATTCTTTAGATCGGAGACTATTAAAAATTCAGAAACCTAGCACAGAGTGGGTGAATTTGATAAATATAAATTCTGGTCATATACTTTCAGTTAGCATACTGATTTCTTAACAACATTCACATATTTATCCTGCCCAAACAAAGTGATGAATGCAGTAGTCCTCGATTGTCTTTTGTGGATTTTAGATTTATAAATGAGAAATTATATAAAATTTACTAGTAAAGTATCAATGAAAAGTTCAAATAAGATAAAATGCACTTCAGAAACAATTCTACAATTTTGTTTACTCCAGAAGTTGGCGATTATGAAATGGAAAAATCCGTTCTTAAAATATAATCTGATTGAATATTCATAAAAGGTTGTTATAAGTATAATAGAAACACTGAACTATATTTTTTAATGCCATGTACAGTATGTAACTTCCGATCGATATTAATTGGATCACTTTGCCCAGAGATGATCGTTGCTGTGCTCTGTTTTGGTACAGCTACAGATTAGGTCTGCATGTAAATAGAGTTTTTCTGTGCGTTTCTTCAGATGGGCGTTCGTTTGCCGTGGAAGTGAACGCCAGCATCCAGACTCCGTCGCCTACTTTATTTAGAGCGATGTTGACTCTGGGTGAGAGTAAAAATGGATCTATCTTCAGAAAGGGATTTTTCTTGAGATCTGAGGCGCATACTTGGCAGGTAAATATTCACTACATATACCATTCCTAGCAGGTAGAAGTAACAAATGTCGAGCAAAATAAACCACTATAAACTCTTTACTGATCAAAAGTACAGTAACACCACAATTCTGTATTCGTAAATCAATTTTTAAGTTTCTCGTGCATGATCAAATATGGTAACTATCTTATAACAACAAATAAAATTATTTATTCTAGAAGGAATCAGAAAATGCCTACTTATCAAATGTTTCATACTGACCCTTTCTTTTTATCACTGCAAAAATTGTTAACTTCGGATCATTTAATCAGAACAGTATGAATGAAGATGATCTTCTAGATCCTACTGTGCTGGGAGCGTAATACGACTTATGAAAATTGTATTGCAGCATATTTATTTACTAAAATACACGATTATTTTTAACACTTGTGAGATATTTGAATATAATCCACGTAATTTGCAAATATTAATTATAGAAGACTGAGACGTAACTTTGAGATTCCAGTCGGGTAAGCACATCGAAATCCCACAATGTTTCAAAAGCTCCATAGCCTTCTATGGTATTTGTCTTTCAGACGTTCCTGACCGCTAACTTAAATGTTCCCTCGGTGCCTTTAATGGACGCCCTGCAACTTCTAGAAACGAACCTATCCACAACACTCACAGCCGACTGGGTACTCCAGTTTAACGACACCAGATTCGTGATTCTCCTCAAGGTAAGAACTGCTTTCAGCTGCAATAAAATACATACATCAACGATCACTTCCGATTTTTATTCAAATAAAAAATCTAATCCATCAATAATTTATACCTTTCGTTGCTCAATTAATTTAAACGAGCCTATCCCTCTCAGTTTTAAACTTAATGCACGAATCGCATCACATCACTAAGCCGTGCGGTCAATCAGCTTCCTCCAACCGTAAAATAGTAGCTTCCGTCTACCTCTGGACAGATATCGCTGAGAAACATTATATAAGTTGTTTAAACCGGTTGGTGATACCAGAAATCCTTCGATAACTCTGTAATTCGTCGGCATAGAAACGATACCAAAAGCAAATATGTCTATTTTGAAGGCGACAAAATGAGTAAGAGGCTTTCCAGAGTATATAAAAATTATTGTAAGTGTATATTGTAACGGAACTAGCTGTTTCGTGGGATTCTTCCCTTCAATTGGATGTTTCGGAGGCCCATGAAGTTAGGGTGATTAAATAAAAAAAACACAAAAGAATCAGCTTATTTCAATTTATACCCGAGGTCCTTTCCCTATTAAAATCGTAATCAGGTGATAGGAGTTCCGGAATTCGGGTGAAACACGTGACAGAGTCGATTAGTACAAGTCAAAACACATCGTCTCTTTGTTTGGTTTAGTCCCTGGGAAAAACCGATTGTCCTCTCCTTAGCTCAGTAAAACGTAACTGCCTGAATTGTCCTCTGACCAACCGGACGTCACAGATGTTTGGATGTTCCTCCACTAAAGCGCAATTCCCAGTCATTTCGTGGCGGAGTGAAACAACATCATGTAGCATGTCCTGTGGGAAAGGCAATGGCACGAGGTTAAAAGCAAACCACCTGGGTCTCGAATCTCCACAAGAAATCGGGAGCGGTCATATGACGACAGCTTTGTTTGTACCTTCATAATATCATGCCGAGATAATGAGTTCCAGAGGACTTTGTGTGTATTGTAGAGTAACGCCGTTCGCAGCGATAAAAGGACGAACTATCTGAAGATGTCTGAAGATTTCGAGCATTGCTCGATGGCTGTTGGTGCCTCGAGGCACGTGAGCGCCGCCTGCAGATCTCTGGCCGAAGCCGCGTCCACCGTGAGCCGATACGACACCACCTTATCTTACAACTACAGGGTAAGCCCACACTTCACAGCCCACACCTTGCTGGAGGGATGCGATACTGACCGAGTCCGTTGCACGCAGATATTGGAGACGCTGTGGAACTCGTTGCCGTCGGGTTCCAGCAGGACACGTGTGGTGGTGGAGCTGTCCGACGAGGAAAGAGCCATGGACTTGTGGGTGCTCGCCCCTTCGCGAAACCTTGAAGATACCATCCACACAACCCTCCACCCTCTGGCGATGTCCGCCTTGCGCCTCAACCCGACGTGCTCCATTACAGACGGATTCGGATTTTCTGGTACTAATTACGTTTTCTTTTAAGAAATGTATTTTAAATATCTAATGCACAAACCGTAAAGATTCTTTAATGAAGGACTTATTATCATATAAAGACCTTATTCACAATTTCGTGCTTAAAATATAAAGGTAGATGTGTATGTGGGAACTAGATAACTCCATGTAATTTGAAAGAAATAATAAAAATGCTCAGATAGACGACGTTCCATAATTCTGGGTTTGAGTGACGAGTACATTCAAGACGATTTTAATGCCGCAGGAGCTGAATGTATTTCCGGAAAATGTTTTAAACAATTTTCGGCTGCTCATTTATCTGGTGTTGTGTGTCTGATCGAGACCGATCCGATTAAATCTACATTTGCCTTTTAGTGAACTTAAACAAGTTTCTCTCCAGCTTACTGCGGCGTCGGTGGAGGCCATGTGCGTACCTACGACGGTCTGGAGTTCGAGTACGCGTTGGATTCGAGCTGGCATCTTCTCACGAAGGACTGCTCGGGTAAGACGAGAGTCGCGGTCCTGGCGCGGTTCGTCAACAACATGACCGAGTTGTACGTGAACGTGGACAACTTCCGCATGCTGCGCGTCAGCGACGCTGAAGTGGTGATGGACGGGCATCCGGTTACGACGCCGACATCTTTCACAGACCTTGCGGGAACTACGATCATGAGACTCGTCAGGGGCACGGATATGGCGCTGCAGATCTCATTGCCACAACACGGACTTAAGGTGCTCTACGCAGACTCGGCGGTTCTACTTTACGTAAGTGCAGAGATGTACAAAATTAAATATATTTATACTATTATAACATGATGGTACAAAAAAAAATTGTAAGACTGTATGGAGGTTGTATATTGAGGAACATAATGGTCGTTCTGTGATGCCATCATGATTCTCCTCCCAGTATTTTATTAATCTAGGGCCAAAATTTCCCCTTTCTTTCGTCATGGAAATGGAACTTCTGGCTCATATATGTATGGCACTTTCAAATCTCTCAAACCAGATGATCTGGTCGACTGATCAGGACTATTCATATGAAGAAAGTTCCTCATTTCTATGTACTGTTTCAGTCTGACTTGGGCACACGTGGTCGTCTGTGTGGAATTTGTGGAGACAACGACGGAAGTGCTATGGGAGAACTGAGGAATCCCCGAGGTAACGTGGAAAAGACGCCCAACCTCTTCGCCGCCTCCTATCGGATACCCAACACGACCAGAATCTTCTAGCATACTAAATGAAGGTTCCTTCTGTTCCTTCCTTAAGTATGATTACAAAATTTAATAAATTCAATTCCTTAAATTATGTTTTTTTCTGACCAAATAAACTAATTTTTTTAAAACGGAGAAACATTTTTATTTTTGTAACGTGGCAGACGTCACGATAGAAATGTGGAAATATACATTTCAGAATCTGAGAGATCTGATCTGTCCACTAATTCTAATGAGATGTGCTCGGTTTCTTATAAAATTCTATATTTGACACGATGCTACCGGAAGAGTAAATCTACCGTTAAAAATTATTTTTTGTAAAATAGAAGATCTTCAGTTTATGATGAATAGTAAAATTCTATAACACTTAGTTATCGGATAATTTCCTATCACTGTTAAAATTCATTATTGAAGTGTGTATAATTTTGTGATATTATTCCTCAAAATTCCTTAATCAAACATCAGTGAAACTTAATACATGATTCACGTTCTGTCATAGACATGTTTTAAGCATTAATTACATAGTAAATTTTTGTCCAATTTTCCACTCTGTTTTGTTTGGTTTTGCAATTGGTTTGTTTCTGATGTTAAAACTGTTCATTGAGATTTTTCAATATAAATAGTAAATGGATAAAGGGTTAATTAAAAGTTTTCTGAAGGGGAAGTTCGTAAAGCAAGTAAATCTATTGGTTTAACTTATAATCAAAAAAAGAAACGTTCACACTCTATTATTGGGTAAAGTAGACAATCTAATGCAAGAGATTGTTATAGACAATCCAATGTAAACTAAGAGGACTGCTTTTTGTAAAATTCTTTAAACGTTATCTATAGTGTACAAACTACTCGAGACAAGAACAAAACTATAACAAAATGTAGGTTTACACATTTTAAAAAAAATTTTTTAATAATACTTGTGAAAAATTTAGTAAATGGTTAAACTCCCGACTGTAAGTTAAATAATTAAATAAAAGTTTTGACTTATTTCATACTGTATATTTAATAAAATCAAAAATAACGTTTCGGAACTTGTACTTTCTTGAAAATTTGAAAATAATTAATTTATTTGCGTATATTTAAAGCGTTCTGTAGTATGTATCTTACCTGTCTTCGGCCCCATAACGACACCAATATGTAGTGGAACCCGGACATTCTCTATGCGGTAATGAAAAATTCTAAATGAGTGAAAGTTCCATCACAAATTAATGACAGGTACTAGGAACTGACCAATTTATCTGGCGGTGAATTAGATTTTAATTTAAATGCACCTAAACTGACTAGAGAAATTTCAACAAATGCCGAAATTAATCGCTTATAGGTGACTTTTGTAAGTTTTTAAAGGCAGAGAGGGAAATGTGCATTACTGGAATGAGTTTCGTCAGAGTTGGAAAGGTCATGCGGCGCCGTGACTCCGTGAGATCAGATTGAACGGAAGAAGGTACTGGCGAAACTCAAAAGTCACAAGGTTATCATCACATTATTTCATTACACAGCGAGCGCCGCAGCTCCACGAACCAAATTCAACTACGCTCTTACAACTGAAATGGATTTTCATCGCCCTTCAATCTCATTGTGGTCTTATACAAATAATTGGAAATGCCTTAAATAAATATATAAACAATATAAGCAGTAATCTGAAGCACCCGTAGAATCATAGATTGTCAGTCACGCTTTAATTTTTTTTAATAACAAATAAACCAGCCTCATAAAATTAATATTCTTCAAGGTTGTGAATAAATTTATTATTATACATGAGTAAAACCGAAATACCATTTATTGTTACTCAATATTTATTGTACTGTAAATATATCATTTATATTAGCTTATATACTCTAACTCCGAAAACTTAAAAAATACGATCTAGAAGAATTCAGAGAGGAACTCCCACCTGACTCTAAATTATCATAAATTAGTGAGATTGTATTTGTAAAATATCACCAATTTATAAACATAATTAATGGACTGACAATTTTTCCATATGAATAATTGGCACCGTTTGAGTTTCACCATTATTTACGAGAGTACATAACTTAAGATTTCATCCAATATTACAAGATGCCCTTTCGAGTCATTTCCTTTGAAGGGTCCAATTAGATATTTACCACACGTTTCAATGATCATGAAATGGAATAGAACGATTTTTCATGGCACGTTCACCAGTGAGATTTTATTGTGGCGCTCTTGTATTATTTATTAAAATATGGGAAACGTAGTAAAAGATAAATGAATTCTGAATTGTAATGAGAATACTATACTCCATAAAAATGCACTTTATTATTCCATGCTTTGTATTCGGTGTTCCGTTGGATGATCGACGAGTTTGAACAGACGCCAAAATTTTGTAGCTCATAAAACAGATCCAATGTTTGAGAGAATATTTATCTCGGACTTATGAATGTTTATTTAAATATTGGAATGTTTCACGAAAGTAGTATTTGTTGAACAGGAACAATTATTTCACACGCGTTCCCTTCCTGAAAGTAACTACTGACTAAATATTATTTGCGGGTATTCTAGATAGTGTAAAATAATGTCTTTGGCGGATTTGACCACGTACTAGTAAGAGTTGACAGTACGTATATCAGATATAGGAATTAATGGCAAGTTCTAAGATTCATGTGAATGTATAATTAAGTATGTAATAGTTACAGGCATGTCCGATCCTTTATGTATATTATAAAAATGGCATTCTCATGCAGTAATAATACAAAGAAAATTTTTCTGGTGGTGGGAGCGGGGGTTTACAGTTTCCATGGGAATGGAACTTGAGGGATGGAAATTGGCAGATGTTGGGTCTCGAGTCTTTTGCCTGTCCACGCGTGGTCAGGAATAAATTAAGACTAACAACAGATGGTGACGTTCCACAATTTCGGGTAGGTCAGCCCGCGGAAGAACAACAAACAGATAAGGGACCGGGAGGGGGTGAATGTCTCTGCCATTTTAAGGAAAGCGAGAAGGTCCGCGGAGAAAGTATTTTGGAGAAGTGAGTCTTAGTGGTCTAAACAAAAGGAGTCTAAACAGGCAATTATTTGAGTGAATCTGAATAGAAGCCTGGGCCTGAGGCCGATTGAATGCATGCCCAACCTATACCTGCGACTTCCTTGCCGTCAAGCCAGCAGACGCCACGAAACTTTAAACAATTTCCAAATCATACACACCGAATACGGGACAGTGCTCAGACTTAAAACATATATTTAATGGCCCACCATACCCTCCTTATAGATGCCCTAACGCCCTGAGCCGAAATAAATCTAGTAATTGAGCCACAAATTTTAAAAAAATCAATAGCTTTGAATGAATGAAATTGTTTTTACGAAATAAATATAGACGAATAAAATTTTTCTTACAATATATATTTTCAGATTTTGATGAGATTAATGTTGACGCTTTTTTAATAGAAACGAAACTAGCACGATGCAATTGTGTGGTTTTATTATAAATATCGAGTAACATAGGTTTAAAATAAATATTTAAATAGAAATATTATATTTCTTAAGCACCATATTCAAACTAAAAATTATCCTAATATATACTTGCGACGGTGCCGCATGGCATTTAATTTAAATTAGTGTGACACTAAATTAGATTGATTTATTGATTGATTCAAGTAGTCCTCTACTAAGGATATTGGATAAGCCAACTTACCATTATAAATATATAAACATCAAATTCATTAATGAGAAAAGTGGTGGACCAATAGGCAACGTTTTGAGGCACGAAGGACTTGTTAAATTATTAATAGACGAATGTGCGTAGGATGCGAACAGAACAGTTCAATAATTCTTTACAGAAATGTTGTATTATTACTCCTAATTTTTGAAGGAAGACTTTTAAATAGTTCTACTCCCTGAAATTGTATACTTCTTTCATAAAGTGAGAGCTTACTTGTCAATAGATACGGTAGGTGACTCCCTACGGCGACAAAATTTAGGAGCGGCAAAACCGCCTGATATAGAGCGCAGAAAAAAAATTCAAAAACGTCTTGAAAGACGACGATTCCTCTAATATTAACAATTTGGAATTGTCTGACGAAATGAGCAGAGTTAACGCACTTTTTACAAAAAAGAAGATCCAGTTGACGTCCCTTTTATTCAATACGTCTCTTAAAATTGGACCAAATTTGAGCATTTTATTTATGAATTTTGCATGGCATACTTGAATTATAGTCTTCATAGTTATTATTTGTAATGAAATAACTTGCCACGGATTCATCCTAACAGGCGCATGTACTTGCTCCCGTAATACTATAACCTAAATCGTAGCGTACAATTAACACAATCGGCTTCCTCATTTTCAAGTAGTATTTCTTACTACTGAATTATTCAAGAACAGATTCTATTGCAAATCGTCAACAGTTAAATTACAAACACCGTAACATGGTTGACGTAGCAAGTGCGGTTGAAAGCGGCCATTAAGGCACAAGCAAAGAACTTGTTTCCCATTATCAGTAACAAGTAACTTTTAAAAGTATTACGTTATACGGCGTTATAAGCAGCAGACGAGGTTGAACGGTTAAGAATCCCGTTTTACGGCATTTGAGAATGTTTTGCCAGTTCGTGTAATGAAACGCACACGAATCGCCGATTTGCAGATCGCTCTACGCGCAAGAGATTTGTCACTCGTTATCTCCCACGGCAAATTACTCGCGAGTGAGTTACGGGGAATTACCAATAAGCGCAATATTTCAAGTGTGCGAGCGGCGTGTACAAGCAAGCATGCCTATTAAAGCATGTGCTTGACACACCGACCTGTTTCCGTACATTTGCGACTTCTGCTTTACGGCTATCAGCTGATCGTGCATTTTACAGTCCACAAACTGGTTGCAGACTTATCTTAATTCTTGACTTATTATATTCCTAATATTATTAATCATAATCATTTACCAAAATGGTTGTACAGGAAGTTTTAATCTTAACAAGGAAGTCTGTCACTGAACGTTGTTAATTACATTTACAGCTACTTTTCCTAGTTGTCTGTTGTCTAACAGGGAAACATGAACTCAAGGGGCTGCTTCGGAGCATTGAAACTGTCCGTAATTATTTCAATCAAGGGTTTTAAATTGTAAAAATATTTCTTCATTTTAAGGAGACATGAAATAAGTAGAGCTGGGGCATGACATTTTTAAGAAGGCTAACGTAATTCTGCCCATCTCATTGTAAAGAAACCCCAAAACTAGAACAATGGAGCTGTATTGAAATAAGAACCCTGAATCAGACTAATAATTTATTTAATTCACTTATAAAATTTTTTGACTCTATCGAGTCACACTCATCTTCTTAAGCTAAATTACAAACATTGCTTCATCTTTATGAAAACTTCATTTTCAGTTATTTATGACCAAAGAAGACATGGCTTCAGACCTGGATTCTCTTGCTAATTTGTCAGACGCGGTTGATAGATGCAAAATAGACGCAATAATTATTTATTGTCCTAAAGCCTTCGATGGTTTGCTACATGGTCTATCAATACGTAAATTAAAAGATCCAGGATTATATATTCGTATACTGAAATGAATTCTTGAATTTTTAAAAGAACGGATACTAGTAGTTCACGTAAACAACAAAATTTCCGACTCTAAAACTACGTCAGTGGAAAAGTATGACCGGACCACTTAAGTACATAGCATTCACAAATCATCTATCAATTGGTATAACATCACATTTTAACTTTTTCCCAACAAATACAGATAAGCTACACGGATTCTTAAGGCTGATTTGGACCATCATGGTCACAGTAAGGCAATTGTCTTTACTGCAACGAAAAATGTTCCTCCAGTTCGGCAAAAAAAAATGGGGAACGAAGTAGCAACGGAATCCAACTGTTGCAAATGTAATGGAATCAGTATTAGTAAGGATATAAATTGGGACAATCAAGTCAGTGAGGTGGAGGTCCTTGAGGAATATTACGAATAAAAGTAAGATATCGGTTTACAGATCGCTGGTCAGGCCAATTTTAGAATATGGAGTAACGAGTTGGGTTCCATATAGAAATGAACACACTAACATTGGACAAGATACAAAAACTGTTAGAAAAAATTTTTGCGAGTTGATTAACAAATATTCCTCATGGACAATTAGAATCTCCTAAAATAGGAGGAAACATGCGAGGCTTTGCGCAATATATAAAGATGATCACCATTTCAAAATTAAATAAAAATAGCAACGCACATGCCTTGAAAATTTTCATGTATAAATATAAGAATACGCGACTGGAATTCCTTGCCTGCAGAAATACTGGTGACTTTTCTGAATAGGGCCGATCAGATTCAAGGTAAGCCAAGAAAACTACAGTGATCATTTTGGTATTTTATATTAATTTTTTCTTATTCATTCTTTATCGGGTCGTAAATACGTAACTAAAATCAGTGAAGTGAGTAGTAATAATAAATCTAAATAAGGATGAGAATAGTGAATACGCGTGGTTCGTGACTTCTTTTCAAGACAAAAACATTGTAAAGACAATATAATCATATATATCATACTTGTAATTATAATATGTTACACTAAAATTTTAAATATAACTGCACTGCCAAATGCCCAACAGAAGGCAACATAATTAAATTAATAAAAGTTTTCAATAAAAGCGGATACTGAAAACTGATCCATTCAATGGATTTTTCATAAAGATGAAGCTACATTCGTAAATTGAAGTTAAGAATATGAATATGAACCGGCAGTGACGAAAGCTTCTAGAAGTTAATTAATTATTGAAGAGTGACTCGAGGTTTTTATTTGAATACAGAATCAATTATTCAGTCTAAAACCATCACAGGCCAATGGAACTCCGTTCAGGTTAGCGACTAGTTTGCAAAACTACACAACTATTAGGACTTTTTTTAAAAAAAATTCAAGAATACTTCCCGGCAACTTTCTCATTTCACTCTGTTCAATTTAATTTATAAATATATAACAACACCTTTACGCTCCGAAAATGATTTCTTAATTTCTATTTTCATTGTAGGGGTAAGATGTGCAATAATTATTCAGGTTTACACTAGAACAAAATTTAAAACAAGATTACCTATGCGAAACTTTTCATTTCCTTCTTTGGCAGCTGTAAAATTTTAAGAAACTGTTCTTCCGCCGACAGCCACAAATTCAATCAGGAAGCAATTTCATGTAGGAACGTGGCAATGGGAGATGGCTTTTCGTTGTTTTCGTTTGAAGATAACTTCATTCTGAATTCTCAGAGCTATGTTTTCTTCCTTTGCCGTTTCTCAGAATACAGGTTCTTGTACTCGTCTAAATGAGAACGGTTACGCTTATAAACAATACTCGAGGCTTCATCATTCAAATTCATGTCGTATCTCACAAATATTCAAGAATACTTGTAATGGATTATACTAACTAATATTATCATTAATATGTTTCATAGAAATGGCAACGAATTGATTGAGTATCCAGTATCAAAGACACAGATAAGCCTGGCTTATGTTTGTTTATTCATCATACGGAAAGGTCGGCGTATGTTTGTTCTGATTGAGGAGACGATTTACCTTGGACGGATTCTATATTTTCACGGACAACCGGGTTTTAGCCATCATTGATTTAGCTTCGGGACAGGACTTGTCTCTTGGCAACGTTCATGCAGCTCAGGTTGGCGATGAAGCCCCAGAAGCGCTCAGATCCAATCTCACGACCTGACTCTGGACAATCCCTTATTTAATACAAACATGGGGATTACCAGGCTGCGTAAACAAACCGACGAAGCTAATAATATGCGCTTAGACGCCGACGTGAACAGGAACAATGAATAAAGTATTTTCCTCGCGTTGAAAAAAAAAGAAATTATCAGTTTAAAATCTGAATATTTTGCTCCATGGAATAAGGTATTTTCCTCGCGTTGAAAAAAAAAGAAATTATCAGTTTAAAATATGAATATTTTGCTTCATGGAATAAGGTATTTTCCTCGCGTTGTAAAAAAAAGAAATTATCAGTTTAAAATATGAATATTTTGCTTCATGGAATAAGGTATTTTCCTGGCGTTGAAAAAAAGAAATTATCAGTTTAAAATATGAATATTTTGCTTCATGGAATAAGGTATTTTCCTCGCGTTGAAAAAAAAGAAATTATCAGTTTAAAATATGAATATTTTGCTTCATGGAATAAGGTATTTTCCTCGCGTTGAAAAAAAAGAATATTATCAGTTTAAAATATGAATATTTTGCTTCATGGAATAAGGTATTTTCCTCGCGTTGTAAAAAAAAGAAATTATCAGTTTAAAATATGAATATTTTGCTTCATGGAATAAGGTATTTTCCTCGCGTTGAAAAAAAAGAAATTATCAGTTTAAAATATGAATATTTTGCTTCATGGAATAAGGTATTTTCCTCGCGTTGAAAAAAAAGAAATTATCAGTTTAAAATATGAATATTTTGCTTCATGGAATAAGGTATTTTCCTCGCGTTGAAAAAAAAGAAATTATCAGTTTAAAATATGAATATTTTGCTTCATGGAATAAGGTATTTTCCTCGCGTTGAAAAAAAAAGAAATTATCAGTTTAAAATATGAATATTTTGCTTCATGGAATAAGGTATTTTCCTCGCATTGAAAAAAAAAAGAAATTATCAGTTTAAAATATGAATATTTTGCTTCATGGAATAAGGTATTTTCCTCGCGTTGTAAAAAAAAGAAGTTATCAGCTTAAAATATGAATATTTTGCTTCATAGAATAAGGTATTTTCCTCGCGTTGAAAAAAAAAAGAAATTATCAGTTTAAAATATGAATATTTTGGTTCATGGAATAAGGTATTTTCCTCGCGTTGAAAAAAAAAGAAATTATCAGTTTAAAATATGAATATTTTGCTTCATGGAATAAGGTATTTTCCTCGCGTTGAAAAAAAAAGAAATTATCAGTTTAAAATATGAATATTTTGCTTCATGGAATAAGGTATTTTCCTCGCGTTGAAAAAAAAGAAATTATCAGTTTAAAATATGAATATTTTGGTTCATGGAATAAGGTATTTTCCTCGCGTTGAAAAAAAAGAAATTATCATTTTAAAATATGAATATTTTGCTTCATGGAATAAGGTATTTTCCTCGCGTTGAAAAAAAAAGAAATTATCAGTTTAAAATATGAATATTTTGCTTCATGGAATAAGGTATTTTCCTCGCGTTGAAAAAAAAAATTATTAGTTTAAAATATGAATATTTTGCTTCATGGAATAAGGTATTTTCCTCGCGTTGAAAAAAAAGAAATTATCAGTTTAAAATATGAATATTTTGCTTCATGGAATAAGGTATTTTCCTCGCGTTGAAAAAAAAAGAAATTATCAGTTTAAAATATGAATATTTTGCTTCATGGATGGTTATGGCCGAAATGTACTTCAACAATGCGTTGGTATTTTTCTTTATTCAATTTTATTTCATCCATTCAAAATGTAAGTCGTATTATTTATATTTTAATAATTTAAATGAAATGTGCCAACCCCTTGTCGTGTGTAGTGGCTAACGTCGCTGCTTCACAACAAATAGGTCCCGGGATCGAATTCTGGCATAGGCTTGGATGCTTGTGTCATCATGATCACCGACACCGGGATTGAGACTGCTGGAGAATGGATAAGCTGACCACGTATCTGAATGCGTCATGTAAGACGACCCGGTAGGCCAAGACCAAGAGTGGGCTGCAGAGCCAAAGAACATGTGTACCATTTGCTTTTAAACGCAACACTGTCAGTTTAAATGCATAATTGGTTGCAAAATTTATTTTGAATGTAGCCAACTTCAGAGGATAATTGATTACGTTTTCCAGTACTCAAGAAGTTTTAAGGTTGTATGAATAAAATAAAAAATTCATTTGATTGCGAATTGGTTGATAGTATTTAGGTTGGATAGTATAAAATGGTTGTTTGAGAATAAATGCGACACACTTGACGATTGTGCAGAAGCGAGGCAAAGATGACACGCGTGACCCCGAATGGGACTGCAATATGCAGCTCGACTTCTCGGAAGAAATTGCCGAAACGCGTCATGGCCCACATTCAGGGCCAGTTCCATGTTGTTTCCATTGTGAGCCAGTGTCTTCGCCACACTCCATGGTGACAGAAGCAAGTCTTCAGGTAAGAAATTCGCACATCAAATAAATTATCGTTTTACTTACACGGTGATCAATCATTGACGAATTATTCGCAAAAGAGTCAATCCATGCCAAGCGGTCCAGAAATAAGGAAATTGGTTGCCGCACCATCTCAGAAAATATTAATATTTTGTTGGTACATTCCCTCATTTTTTGGCAGTTCCAAACTAATTTTGTTCATTTATATCGTGTGCGGTACAAAAATGGCCGTCGTTATTGCTATCAAAACTGTTTCTTTAGTTTAACCAGTATAAATAATTAAAGTATTATATTGATATACCCTACATATGGAAATCAAGCATTCTTTGCTACATTTAACAATTTCTTATACCATCTTTGAGTTAAATTTCAAAGTAGTCTGATGCTATGGAGATCTATTATGTCTACAACTTTCATATTTTTATCTATGAGCTCAACAGAAATATTTCAACTCAAAAACATTGGGAAAAAGTGAAACCCCTATATTTAAAAGGTTATTGAGGCTCGCAAACTGTTTTCTCTTGAATAATAAGCCCAAGAAAACTGATTTGGAATCTGTACATGAAAAATTACTATTAGGTAAGTAAATAGAGATTTTAATGTGTAAGATTGAATGTCCGAAAACACGACGCAGTTTATTTGAAGAGAATACGTCAACAGAGTGCTGGATAATTTAGAAAATCGTATATACCTGTTAACGCGAAATAAACTGGCATGTTCCCTTCAAATGAAGCGGAGGCGAAGCTTTTTTGCATTTGATTTTTAATTAAATTTATATTTGTCTCTTTGTGGCCAGTTTATTTTAATTCATTTTTTGAAATTAAGACTGTGTAAACTCGCTATTTTATTTAAAAAGTAATTGTCATTTAAAAATTATATTTTTAATGAATTATATATATGTGTATATATATACATTTTTACTAGAAGATGATTGGTGATGGGGCTTGCTCCCTCGCATTCTTCAAACTCAGCGGGTTTTAATGAACTCGTGATTTCGTAGAGACAACGAGACCGTTAAAGGACTACAGCTAAAACACTAATGGGGAGTTTATTTAAGGCAATGACAAACGTTTTCTCACTGGAAAGGTCTGTGGTGCTTTAAGACTCTCCACAACTGCTAACATTTGCTCGCGAAGCAAACATATGCAAGTTGAGATAGAGAAACATTCGTCTTCCATATACGCAAAGACACTTTGGCTAACGAGTAGGTACGAGTGGCACAACCGCGATATTTGCATCGAATGTTGAATCCAACACTGATTCATCAAGATTTATTAATCAAATTTATCTTCAGAGTTATCAGAATCTACAATAAGGTTCATTTTTCCGTTTTGGATAATTATTAAATATTAAAATATTATGATTTGGCTAATTAAAATACACGTATTTATAGTAAAATTAAATTTAATATCAACACAACGTTTCTGCCAACTTTCCGTCGGGTCACCTTACATTTCATTGCCGTTGCCACGAAAAAATAATTATAATATATAATAATATAATATAATTAAATTCCTAATATTGTGAACAAATTTATGAAATAATATGACTACATAAATTCTGGTCCAGAAAAAGAATTGATGCATGGCTTGTTGTACTGCCTTGACTGCATCAAAATTGTAGACTTAGTTATTTAGAAGTTAAAATATAAAAGATTGCTGTTAAGGCCCAACACGTCTCGTATATCTAACACATTTTCAGATAAAATATATGCAGAATGATGTTCTTTAATTGCGAGTCAAGAGGCAAGGACAAAGTGAGGTGATTTGTAAGAAAATATACTAATCATTAGGTAGTAATGAGGTGAAATGTTGTTCATGGCTAAAACTTGAGAAAATCAAAATAAGATTGATGTTGAAATTTAAGTTATTAGCCACGGACAGGAATTGATCAGAATGAAATGGAGTTGGAATTAGGAACGTTTCCATCGTCGTCTCATCTTCAGCGATCGAAGTAAAGAGAATTCAGGATAGATAATAGGAAAGGTTCGGTACGCGAGTTTATTTTTCTTAGCCTTCTAAACTCGAACGGAATCAAAGACGCTAGAATGGTTTTGAAGATGAAAATTAGAAACAGTGAACTAAGCTGAAGAGCGCAGGAGCCTAGCCATGTTCCCAGAAACGATATCCGAACATAGACTGGCATCTTCAGAGCTTTGAAAAGCTTGGGGTTTATTCCCTCCCCCCTCAAGCTAATAAAGTGGGAGAATAACTAAGCACGATCTAAAATTTAGTCACGTGTGGATCTACTTTACTAGTTAAAACCGATTTTACCAAAATGCATCTTTGTAACTGAACGCGACCTTAATTCTGCAAATGTCATCTTGAAACAAGACGCCTTTGTTGTTTATTAAGGCGTTACTTCCAAACAGCCACATCCTGCTATCAGTCTAATAGAAATTTACAGAAGTTTTTATATATTACATATTTATATTAAATTGGCCTCTTGAATAATTTAAACGATACAGACAAAAATCAGGATAATGTCACAGGAAATTTGCTATATATTTCAAATACAACTAATCACAATCCATTTAATTTCTTCATCAATTTCAGTACCTCTTTAAAACGGTACCAAAAATTCTACAAGCAATTTATGTCAGCTTGCAAAATAAATTTTAAATGGGTATATGTTTTAGTCTTCAACTTGAATTTTATCTGCTTGT
Source organism: Eucriotettix oculatus (assembly GCA_034510155.1). Classification (NCBI taxonomy): domain Eukaryota; kingdom Metazoa; phylum Arthropoda; class Insecta; order Orthoptera; family Tetrigidae; genus Eucriotettix; species Eucriotettix oculatus. The sequence continues at coordinate 23,182,871 of CM067380.1, read as the reverse complement.
CTATAATCTACAGAGCAGCCTTTGAAAATTCTCATATAGTGCGATGTATAAAAATTACAGTGCTCACATTTTCAAAAGTTCAGGACCGAGTCAAGTGGCACTTTCATACTTCCGCTCTCTTCTAATTGCGATGCTCTCGTGTCTACTCGTTAATAAAAGTCAAGCAGCGGGAGTTTTGGTCCCACAAATTTTATAACAGAAAGTTGTGATATGGAGAGCAACTGATGAGTGATAGATGTTGTAGCTGTAGCACAAGTGTCTGTGGTAAGCAGATATTTTTGAAAGTGGGGGAAAGTCACGGCTTTGTCCGTCACGGGGATCGATCGTCTTGTGACACTTAAGTCCCCCTCCGCAAAGCTCGCGCACGATTTCAAGCCAACCTGCAGCCTACTACATTTCAAATCCTTAGGCGCGACGTAACTCAATATTGTACCATTTCCTCCAACAACACTGCCCTAATCTTAATAGTACGACGACTTGGAAATAAGGATAGAATTTATAAGTTATCCTCGATTAATGATAATTAAATGCTTATATCTGCTTAATAAAAACTGTTGAATGTTTGTTTGCATATTGTTTATACAGATTTAAACGCATAGACTAATTGCGACGAGACGTGCTACATTAAAACCCCGAGAATAAACACTCGGAGGAACAGGGGCTGTGTGAAAGCCCTAGCAATAACGCATAAGGAATTATATCTTAAACCTATATGTGAAAGTGTCAGCAAGAGAAAGCCTGACACATTGAAACAGACATAATACATCGAAATCCGCCATATTTAGTTGCGCGCAATATGGCGTCTATATATTAACAGTGTGCTACTCTCACATTTAATTAATCCTGAAAAATACGAACACATGGAAGGATGATGATAAACAATACGAAACAAATTTTACTCTTCCGATTTATTTAGAACCGTTATTTAATGTGAAATACTTCACGGAATCATAACAACTAGAGTTTTCTCAGTTATATCCTGCAATGCGGACTTAAGGAAATATCAAGGGCGATAATAAACCACGGATAATTATTACATTTTCATACGTTTGTTGTCGGTTGCAAAGAATGGCGGAATAATTTGAGAACTCTTGAAAAATTTAGGTTAGATGTGAATTTTGAATGTTTTTGTATTTAAAAATATTCAAAGGTTTTGTATTTTGAGAAACGTGTTTTTAAGAAAACTTCACCATTTACTTGCAACAGAAACAGAAAATTTATTACTTAAATTCTCTGAATAAATATAAGATTTCGTTTCTCTTAATTACTTTTTTATTTCTGATGGATGCAATATTTAATTTTTCATTATTATCATTAGCACAGTATTTATAATTTTCTGGGCTCACGCAAAAACGAAAAATTACGTAAATCTATGATAAGAGAAAAACGTATAAAAAATTGTTCAGAAGTTAGTACAAACTTATGCCGATTTCGGTTGACAGTCTTCCTATTTTTCCCCCTAATTACAGTATGGGAAATTAAAACGTCGCAGTAAAGGGAATTCGGGGCGGGATACCCTATTTTTTACTAGAAAGTGCTGGAGGTTGGTAAATAGGGGTGGACATTGGAACTGGTCTGGCAGCCGACTTGACCAACTTGGTGAACGAACTCTTGTTTTGGCATCTTACATCTGTGAATTAATAATTTTTACTGCATTTCGACAGAAGGTAGTTCACAAAACTCCTCGCTTTTAACTCTTTAATTGTATGTATTCGTAAACTAGGTGTCTTTAGCTGCATATAAGTTACGTATAAGGTTTAAATCTACTTTAATTTAAAACCTTAAACCGAGACTGAGAGACAAAGTGCAAAGAGCTCCTCAAGAGAAAAAAGTAAAAACTGACAGACTCAACTTATGAGAATGAGTTACAGGATGATGCGCCCAAAAATAATAGAGCAGGAAAGAAAAGGAACAAAAATTATGGTAAAATGTTAGCAAAGACTGCAGTTGAATAGTAAATCGTTTTGCGAAAGGAAAAACTGATAAAGCGATGAACCCTACGGTAAATTAGAGAAGAAAGAAAACAAAAATGTTTAACAATTTTTTCAAATTAAATAAAATTTTATTGCACTAATTGTTTATACAAAACAACATCCAGGGGCAGAACGGGGAATTTGTAAGTATTTTTAAAAAAAATTCATCAAAAATTTAAGTACGTTGCTTTTAAGTTATATTGATATTATATTAAGTAAAAAATACTATACTTATGTTTTATACTTTTATGAAGTCAATTTTATTTTTCCATAAATTTACAAAAACTGCTCGTTCAGCCCCGACTTTCCTCTATCTCATCAAGTTGAAGCAAAGCCTCCTTTCCTGATCGATATTTTCTGAAAAAAGAATATATCGTCCCTTTATTCTGCCCGTCCATTTAATATTGAATTTTCTTCTATAGCCCCACATTTCTTATAACGTCAATATTTTATCTTTTCCCCTCTAGCCGTTGTCTTCCTATGTTAGTTTCCGATCAATTTATACACAAAAACAATTTTAATCGATACAACCGAGTTTTTGGTATAAGCGAGTCCAAATTTATTTTATTTCTAGTTTCAGATTTTATTTTTTCATATTTCCGTTTTTTGAGTATACGCTGAGCAGAATGTCCTCTAGTGAAAATCGCACGGTGCTCCTAAATGATTTAGATTTATTGTTGTTTCCATTAATCCTCGATTGAGGAAATAGGATACGTCATACATTAAAAATTAAAAATGAACAAAATAAAGTACATAATTAAAGACAAATAAACTTAAAATAAATTAGTAAAAGAAAGTGTATATAGACAAAAGTCAATATAAACACAACACGGACACACACTGGGAAACACAAACAAGCACACACTGAGGAACACGCAATGGAGTTTTAACTACTTGGAGCTCTGCGACCAGGAAACTGTCCTTCCGTCGTAGCTCCAGGCAATACATGAAACAAACAAACAAAAGAGCAGAAAAAACTGAATAGAAATTTTAAGATATTTGATGTGCTATTTTATAAGGCAGCTCATTCAACACTTTTTGCAGGAACCTTGATTTAAATACTAGAAGGACGATTAAGAAAATCCTGTACCGAGTAAAACGCGCCATTTAAAAGAATAATTTTACTCTGCTTCACGAAGCTTTTGTAGGTACTATTTTTAACCTCTGGCGGAAGGCTGTTGTATAAAATTATCCCGGTATTGTGAATACTTTTCTGGTGTAGAGCAAGGCGATGCTTGTCCGACCTTAGAGCTGAACGATTTCTAGTCGCGTATTCAAGAAACTCGCCATTTGTTTGAAACAAATTAGTGTTTCGCTTTACAAACTTTAATATTTCATGAATATATACGCTCGGTAAAGTAAGTATTTGCAAACTTTTGAAGAAAGGTTTGCAACTCGATCTAGAATTCGTGCTAGAAAGTATTTTTTTAATTGCACGCTTGTGCAACTTAAATATTTTATTACTCCTGGAGCAGTTTCCCCAATTAGAGATGCCATAGCTCATAATTGAATGAAAATACGCGAAATAAACCATTTTGACGTACTTTTTGTCAACGTGTTGCATTAGTGTTCTCAGAGAATAACAAGCTGAACTTAGTTTTCCGGCAAGCAGATCTATATGGTCATTCCACTTTAATTTATCGTCAATCCGAAGGCCGAGGAAAGGTGCATTAGCTGAGAAGTTGTCTACGGGTCTATTACTAGCATCAGCACTAAACTCAACTAACCTAGTCTTATCTAGGTTGAGGGATAATTTATTCACGTTAAAAAAAATATTTAGACCATTCAGAGCGTTGTCTACTTTCTTAATCAGATTATCTAAGTTTTTATCTGCAATAATTATATTTGTATCATCCGCGTAGAGAATCGATTTTATAGGATTTACGTATCCTGGAAGATCGTTTATGTACAGAATAAAAAGTAAAGGCCCAAGAATTGATCCTTGAGGAACTCCACATGTAATAAGTTCCCAATCGGATAAGTGAAGTTGGCCGTCTTTGGTTTCAATTACTACTTGTTGTTTGCGGTTTGTAAGATACGATCTTCAGACGTCGCTGTAGTTTCCCCAAAATTCGATCGGTATTATTCCACGCTGAGGAAAGTTTTCTTGTCCTTTGATTACGATAAAAATGTCGTCAGTGGGTTTGAGGCGTGTGTGTGTTGCGGGGCGAGTTAGTCTGTCCGCCACGCAGCGCTGCCTTGCGTGTGGTGGGAGTGGCGCCAACATTGATCGCCTCAGTCGGTGCTAGCTGATGTGACATGGACCATCTCCTGGAGAAGCTTCGCCAGAACATGGTAACTCCAGCTTAATCCATTGTCTCTCCTCCGTTGGTAGTTCGCACGCGGACCTTGCCAACACGGCGTGTCGCGCGTAACGGCTATTTAGGGGTATGAAAGTGCGTGCTTGCTTGCTTGATAACGATTCGCAAACGGGTGTGAAACGTCGCCACGCTGCTTCACTTGGAATCAACGGTCAAGCACAACCTCGGCCACATTTCTCTCACATTTTTCCGTGTCGCCATTTTCGAATACCTGTTGAAAATATTCAATCAGAGCATCACCACTTTCCTTACAATGTTCCTGAAGTCCTATTCGTGCTACACTAAAATCTTAACGTCGCCTTCTCTCGAATATGAAACGAGCACAATCTTTGACTACATCCAGGTCATTATTTATCTTTCAAATCCTAAAAAAATGTCCCGAAAACTAATTATTTCACGCTGAGAATCAAAACAGAAACAAAACGTAACAGTTCTTGACTTTCGTGTCATGAAACAAGCTTCTATTCCCACAAAAATAGTATACACACAGCGGGTCTAGGTCCTTACGATTCTCATTCTTCCTCGAAATTCTGGACGACAGGTTACGTAACAATTTATTGACGATCTGAAAAAGAGTCGTAGACAGATACGCTCAGTAAAATAGCCACCTTACGTCGCCAAACTCTTCCTGAAATAATTGAAACGATATTCAACCCTCTTCAGTGTTGCCCAGAAATGAAAGACGAGAGTGAAAGTTTTATCACTATTTTAAGTCTCTCTATTTCGGATTCTACACAAGATGATCAAACAATATTACACGAGGATTAGACAAAATGGTGAACTAATTACATGACAAGGCGAATATTTGTATCTAAACAAACGACGATGTAAATAAAAAAATACGTCGTGATAAATTGAAATAAAATTAATTACATGCATTGTCCAACAGCCAGTTGACGTTAGGACAACGAGTCGCATCACGATCCTTAAATAAACCAGTAAGATTAAAAATTCAAAGCTCTAGTGTGTTTTCCAGACCCCAGTACATTCACCAATCGTTATTCGTGGAAAGCAAACCGACGGCGGTTTTACTAACATGAAAATAATACCTATGAATAATTGCGATCCTCTCTGTGTTTCTCAGAATTTTTAGAGTATTGACTGTAGAAACACCAAATTGGCTAGTTCACGGAACGACAGATGATAGTGATGCTGTGAACTGAGGTCATTAACCTTTCAACAGAGAAATACGCATAGTTATTTTGACTCGCTGGATTTACAGCTACGTATTTATGAAAGAAAAAGAGCAATAATTTCTAATATTCTGTCCAAATCGTTTCTATAAGAAACGATAAATTTAAATTTTCAACCCCAAAATATATTTTTTCAGTTTTTTCTACTACCCTATAATCTACTCCCGGAGTTATCATCATAAAAATTGTAAAAATTCTAATTTATTTTCAGAAACAGAGTTTAATAATGAATCTCTCATAACGTGATTTAAGACGCATTCAGAGTCCCAAAAAATTACAAATAACTTCAAGGAATTTTTTACTTTATTAAAAGACTGATTTTTACTTTATATGATAATGGTGAAATTGATATGCTTTATCAGTCAGACCAGTGACTAGATAACCATAAAAACAATGCTAAGAGCAATACTACCTTTCCACTACAGCATTTAAACTTAAAACACAATATTGATTATGATAATGTTAAAGTTGTACATAAAATAAAATAATTAATATGCAGATTTTAAAATATATATACTTTTTAAAAACGGTAACGGTATAAATTCCAGAAAGGAAAGTGAAGACATATCAAAACACTACGCCAAAACAAAAATTTTAGAGTTATAATTAAAAAAATTTTGTTTTGGACCTGCACTTATCAAAGCTCGTTCTACAAGATTCGATTTGAATATTACGATTAATGTCGACATTTTCGGCGAATTAAATTTCGATGTGGATAAATTTCAGCCCAAATTCAGGGCTTATTGAAAGTTTTTTCAACGCAAATTTCGACAACTCGTGGATGTATGATGCCGAGTGTGTTTGGTTATCACAGGAGCAAAAAAAATTATTGAACTTCTGAAACTCCGGAGTTCGATAAACGCCCTGTGTAGGCCAGCACAGTCTAGAATAATTTACATTCCATGAGGAAATTTTGAAATTACATACATATATCTACAAAATTGTTTGACAAATGAGGATATGCACAATAGATTTAAGATTGAAATAATGTAAAAGCCAAATTTGTTTTTATATTGTAAAAACTCCATAAAATTTTTGATGTGTTTCAAATAATTTGTATTTGAAATTTGTAGATGACTACGGTAATACCGAAAGCTCCTGCAAAGTTGAATAAATTTGGAAGAAAAATAAATCTATAGTTTTGGTTAATTATTTGGTGTGACTGATAAAACATAAGGATTTCGCCGTTATCGACAAATAGTTTTCATTTTACATAGGTGAAGACAGTGAGCTCGCTTTCAAGGATAGTTAAAGGCAAAAACCCTTGAAAGATATCATATACTTATTACTTACAGCAAAGAAAGTAAACTATTTCATGATCCACTCCCAAAGATGCTCGTGGAAGGAAACAAGATAGGATTTTATTTTCCTGATACACTTTAAACCCTCTTATTTTGGAAAAGACTTAATAAAAATACGTATTTGTATTCTTTTATACATTTAAAACGGTTTAGTCACAGGCAAGGCGAATAACGATGGAACTCGAGGATGTACAACAGCTGATTTTGTTTCAGACTGGATTCCGTTCCTGAAAGCTGTGCCAATCCCTGTGAATGGTAATCCCTCTTATAGCAGGAGCTTGTGGCCAGCTGATGTAGTCATGTAACACGAAATCCGTTTGCGAATTCTCGCAGGCTAGCAACCCTCTGCCACAAATACTTTTTTTAACATAAAGTATGAACAAGTAGTCCCCGTATTGTCTAAATATACAAACTCCTTATTATGTGAAAATTAAATTTTGAGTTCTGATCCTTTCAAATGACAAATAAGTGATTCCTGTTAACTAATACTAATTTTATGTTAATATTATATATATATATCGATTTTATACACGGAAATACTATCTGCGCATCTTAAGTTAGATACCCACAGAAATCATCATCATTTTCCGATTTGAATAAATGAAGTAACTACATTCCTCTCCGCCACAGTTACTTACACAGGGTAGATATAGTAACAGAAAATGTTATTAAAAATGTATGCAATTGAAATGTAATTTAGAAGTTTAAACAACTGTCTAGTGAAACGTGAGTGAAATTATTTATTTCACCTTTATAAATGACTGAATCAATGTCAATAAAACAGGTATTCATACGTTCTAAAGCCTGACTTCGAAAATTTTTGGACTGTGAATAGTCATAAAGTTACTTTTTATAGAAACCTCAATTTCATTCTAATTTGTAAAATACTTAACGACATAATATTTTATACCAAGTTTTGATAATATGAATTGTATATAATTATTATTATATTTTAGAATAAAAAAATGTGACAAAGCTCCTGGATGTCAAACCGATGAATTTTAGTAAAATAAATTAAAATTCAATAAGGGTTAGATAAAAAAAATTATGTATAACGAAATGAAATCTATTATATGTATCGTGGAGTCATACGCAGGACTTTCTCTTTAATATTTTGCAAGCCTCAATTAGACGAGTTCAAATAAGTACCTCGGTAGCTTTGCAATTACTGTTTTATCTCTTTCCTATTCCACTTCAATAGCGAACTCCAAACTGTCAATATTTGCTTCTGAGAAGTGGAACTCCGTGAAGTTCCGTGGCTTATGCGTAGTAAGCTATTTTAATGAACAGTAATAATAAATTGAAGAGAATATTTTTTCTTTGCATTGCTTTACAATCTGTCTGGATGCTGGAGGAACTCAGCGTGGAAAGCATCCCAACAGATTGTGAACTTGTTACTTATTAATTTTACCATTAATTTATTTAACTTAGTGGGAGCGTGGCTCTAAAAAAACAGTGGGAGAACTGTAGTTAATAAATTATTGGTGGTGCGCACATTACATATTTATTCGGTGTGTTCTGTAAAAATAAATCAAAATGATGCTGATTTACTTTGCTACTGCAAGACGCTGAGGTCAAATTTTATCCAATGGAGATTTATCTCATGTCTCAATAGCCAAGCTATTCGTCCCGCAAATGTGATTACAAACATAGGTTAATTAAAACATTTAATGAGGACAGGAAAAAGAGACAATGTTGGCGACATATCTGAAGTTCACGTATGGCAGGCACCATGTAGGGTTTCAGATTCTTGAATTTTCGGAGGCGCCGCCCCCTTCATTAGAAGGTCAAGAAAACCTAAGCTTCTTGCAAGAATAATATTATAAAATTTAGGGTTTTTAAAGTAAAATCAGAGGTCATTTTGATTTTATTTTTTAATTTCATTATTCTTAAGCATAATAATTACCGACCTCTGTTGTGCAGTGGTTTGCTTTGCTGCCTCGCATCACAGAGGTCCTGGGTTCGTCTCCTGGCTTGGGTATGGATGTGGTGTTTTCACTTTGTTAACTACAACTAACTACTTCCCCCCCTTAACAGTAGTCGCTAATAGTTGATGCGACTTTAAATAAAAAGATTGTTTGACAAAAATATGGGATTTTGTTTTAAAATGCTTAATATAGCTTTTTTTAAAAATCATTCTTTCTTTATATTGATAAATATGGTACAGTTCTGCTGAAATCTTCTGTTGAAATAATTATCGAAGTTAATAAATATTAATTATTTATGAGTTTTTAAAATTAGGGATGTTTTAAAACCCAAAGCGATGCCATTAAATTATTTCCATTTTTCAGATGTTTTAATTGATGCCCTAATTTTTATATTGCGGTATAGAATTGTTATACTTTTGAGATATCGTTCCCCTCATTCCTCTCTTCGATCCGAACAAAGATTTTTTACTTCAACTTCTTTTACTACCACCAATGGTCTGCTATCACTTTTATAGCCCTTCAGGTTTCTTCCACGAGGATATCCTTCTTCTCCTTTAGATATTTAATGTAACACCCGATGAAGGTCTTCATCGATATAAAACGACTTGCAAGAAATGTCTTATTGTTGATGTATGATTGTGTTTTTAGAGGGTGGATGGATCAATTATACACTTTAGGGTCACAGCTCCTTGGTTTTTATTACTGTTGGTGGCCGCAATTTTCATCATTCATTGTAAACATTATAGGAAAAAGCACATTGCGATGATGTTTTAATTAAAAAATGCTTTTATTTTTATGTCACATGTGCCTCAATTCATCACCTTACATTATTAAACAAAAGGAAATGTGTGTTACAGTAAACTGTACTACCACTCAACCATTACCGTAGAAGGACCCTCCCTGTATATTTTCAAACGGGAATAAATTGTGGAAGGATTCTGGAAGGCACAAGAAAATCGAAGACAGTAGGTATTTATTTGTCTGCAACCTATTTTCCCTCCAGATTGTAAAGAATGGATGTATTCGTTCCTGAGCTCAGGAAATGACTCATTCAGCCGTGGAGCAGTGTTATAGCTTCAACAATGATAGCCTTTCTTTTTGCGAATTTGTCATCATTCCTCAAACTGAGACCCTAGAATGAATATTCTTGCTTCCGAACCAACCATGAATGACTCAAATACTAGTGCAAAACTTCAAATTTATCAAGTTAAATTATGCATGTACATGTAAAAGAATCTCACGCGCTTAGTTTAAAGCTCGTTAACTTCAACTTTAATATTTCTTCAGTGGGAGTCCGGTTTTATACCGAGGCTGAAAAATAACGATTACATGAGCTAAAATTATTGCCATATGCATTTTCATTCATTTAAGTTGCCTTTCCGCAAACTCGACGGCCAAATTTCAGGAATAGGTCTCGTATATTGAGAGAGAAAAAATTATTACAGCATGGGTTCGGATAACTCTGTAACTATGGATTTTCAGACCCATGTTTTTCTTCTCTCGATATGAGAAATCTATTCCCAAAATTTTCCGTCGGGTTTTGTAACACCCTGCAAACGTTAAGATACAGTGACGGGTAAGAATATTAGGAAATCAAATAATTAACGGTGTGGTATTTAACAGGTACCGTGACACGAAGATTTGGGTGTAGAAGGCGACAACCTGTCATACGTCAGACGGCTAGATTAATTATTCAATAACTCGTTTCTGAATTCGTTCGGAGTATAAAATCTAATCAACGATTATTTATATCACCCAGGTACAGTTATAACATTGGAGAGATTTTAGTATGAGAGTTGTAAATTTCACACTGCGTCAGGTTATTTAATACCTCTGATTCAGAGAAACTTAAACGGATTACAAACTAAATTGACTTTGTTTAATCTGAGAAATAGGAGTCGTCAGCAAAGTTGCCTGCTGAACCCTTAGTTTCGATAGTAGGTTTTACACTCATGTGAGAAGGCATATAAGTGCATCATCGAACCTCAGATGTAAAGTACAATAATTTTTACATCCTTTAACATCGATGAATTGCCGAATTAATAACCGCTTCACCCGTTTCTAAGCATAATATTTAAATTATAGTGACACCTTGAGGCATTCGATATTTGATATTACTCAGGAGGCAATAGCTACGCCGGGAACAGGTTCTGGCTCATATTCCAGTTATGATTGAAAATAGAAGAAATCTGCCGTGGGAGCATCCATAGCGGTGGAGGCTGGCTGCAATTAACAGATGCCTTTCAGCACGCATGTGGTATGCTAACTCACGGGCGTGGTCTGCCTCACAGTTAGAAAGTACACTATTCGAGGCGTCAGACACGAATCAATACATAACTCGGAACCTCCAAGTCTCGGCGCTGTGCGCTCAACTCTTCACTAAATTGTTCATAATAACGGAGCCCTTGGTGTCGTCTGCGGCAGAGATTCCGTGCACGGCCCTCCCGTCCACATCATTTCCCCTTCATAGGATTTGGCTTAGTGCCACCTTCATGAAAATTAAAACAAATGTAACAACATTACGATTCTTCCATAAGACTCGCGCCGGGAAAATATTTAAGTCTAAGAAACTACAGAACTTCACAGATATATTTCCACCAAACAGAGCAGTTTGCGTGCGAGCTAATATCGCAGACGTAAATTATCTGATGTTCCGTTTTCTGTTAAAAAGGACATAACTAGAGCACGGAAACTGCAGTGAGGTCAAAGGGAGACGTAATAACTCAATTTACCAGCGGGTAACAACTCCATTATTTTCCTTTTTAATTAATTTCGAAGAGTCGTCAATGGAATGACGATAGACGTTATTAAAACTTTCAGTTATGCGGTTAAACGATGAAAAATTCATTTGTTTTGCGACTGTAGTCCTATAAATTCGTGGCCTAAGCGTCGCTGCTCTCAAGGAGAAGTGGAAATATGTTTTAATAGCATCAGTCATTGTATAGCAATAAAATTTCTCGGGCTTTCAAGCAAGATAATTGGAAGTATGCTTCTAGTGCAAATGTCTCTTACGGTATTAAGACTTTCCATTTGAAATTCTCTGTAAATTAATAAAAGTTTACTGGCGTGACTCGACTGACAGACTGGCATGTGAAGGTCATTCTGGAAGCGGCCAGTGTGACGAGATGATTTATAAAACCAGTTGGCTAGAATTGGAAAAAAGATTACCGTGTAATAATCTAGTCTCGTCTACCTGCGTGATCTAGTGGTAAGACCTGCTACCACCTTGAGGGGCCGGGTTCAACTCCCGGGTAAAACAAAACGTGTTACACAGTCACTACCGTGCAAACATCATTAGGTGTTGTCAGTCGATTCATCACTTTACTCCCCACCCCCTCACTTCCCCAACCCCCTTCTCTTTCTCTCCCTCGCTTTCTGGGTACTGTTGTCTGTACCGACACACACAAAATGTATTTTTTTCTGAAAATATAAAATGTCTGTGCTAAAAGTATACTAGTTGTACAAAAAAGTAGCCAAATACAGACAAAATTATGTGAAAAAATAAATACCACACAACTTGGAGGAATTTTTTTCTTTTGATACGAAAACATGCAATATTTCTCAACTAGGTTAAAATGACTCATTACTGTGGTTTAACGGAAACTAAGATACTTTTATGCAGATTAATCACTTCATGAAGACGAACATTTAGTCCAAGGAAAGGTAATAACTCATTGGAACTTGATTTGACGGTGAAATGCTTTCAGATCCACAAACAAACCATATAGGGTTGCTTAAAATAGTCAAAATATTCTACAATGCTATGAAAAGAAATTAACTTCAATTAATTATTCATGGAGCTATGAATTAAGTTAATCATTAACTTATACGCTAACAAATCCATGAAGGATGTAACAGAATTTTGTTAGCCGGATTGTCATCCTTTCTGAGAAAAATTTCTATTATATAAATGGGAAAACTACTCCAGAAGGAATTCCGCCTGATAATGACTCAGAAAGTGAACTTAATTTAGTAGTTTTCCTCCGGATGCCGTGGAATAAGTGAAATAATCCTACTGTTTTCGAAACAATATTAAACTTCCACAATTACGCCGATGGATTACAGCATATGGAAGTGAATCAGTTTTTGCTACAGATTAGAATATGTTCTAAGACGAAATTAAAAATTAGAAGCACGTTAAGTGAAGAGGAGTGTTTGAAGTATCAGAAAATTATGCAAGTTAGTGGAAAGAGTATTGACACTCGCCACTATACATGGTACATATGCAGAGCGAATTTATTCCCTGTAATTGAGTTACATTTGTTGGCCGATTAAAAATAAAATTTTGAATTTAATATGACTCATATGGTTCTTTATATCAGTCGCTATTTTAGTAATACAAAATAATTAATAATTTTGAGAACCAGAACGTCCGCAATATAATTTTATAAAAAAAAACATTGTCAATTGATCAAGAATCCCAGATACATGAAACATTAAATTTCTATTATAAAAATTGCCCATTGAACGTTTTAATCCAACAAACCTTCAGAATGCCCATATTTATTAGTTGTCAATTCACGGCTGAAACGGTTTCCAGCAGGATATGGTTTTATCTTACAAAAAATCCTGTAAGACTATACAAATCAATCCTATCTGACTGCAAATCAAAATTTGACAAAACTATCGCAGATCGTTCCATTATCCGAAAGTGACGCGTGATTTGTAATAAACGTATAAGTCACCTTTATGAGTATCGACTTAAAATTTTGATAAGTACCGAGATTTAAAGTGATGTCAGTTTTAAAAATTTCTTAATAATCCAACCATCATTAATGGTATAAAAAATTTCATCGTTTTAAAAATTTTATTTTTTCTGTTCAGAAAGATTATGACAACATTGCCGAAATCTCTTGTTTTTAAAATTATAAATTAGTATCATTATTACAATTTGAACTCATAAAAACCAATTGCGGATAAATTACATACGTCATAGGAAAATATTAAAAATATCGTTGCAATGTCTTTAATTTCTCCTCCTTCTTTGTTCGAGACCATCTTGAACTAATTCTGGCAAAGATAGTATTATAGATAGTATTATTATCCTGTTGCGTTCATTCATGCAGTCGAGGTTTAAAACTGAGATCACAATACGTGTTTTTCTACTCTCATTCAACTTTTTTGTGTATAAAGTAGCAAAAAACACCATTTTCGATTTCCAGATTTCCTCTTCTGTATTTGGGAAAACCAAGGACGATCATCATCACGTCTGTATGGTATTACTTCTTGTATGTTATATTGCAAGAGCTTGAACCGATATTCTTTTACTTTCAGATTCCCTGTCATAAATCTCTTCTAGCGTTGACTCTGTAGTTAAATAGCGGACTTTTTAACTCATTTAAGTGTATATAAAAATATAACTGTAGTTTTTACTGGTATCAGGCTATTTCTTCATAAAATGAACCACTTCCAGCATGCTTCGACTCTAGTGGCATCCTGTAATTAACAGTCAGTTTCCTGCACTCCTCATCCATTATAGGAAGTGGCAAACTATTTGTATGTTTGTACTGCTTTCCACAATCGATTGCAAGGACATCTAAACATTTTCACTAATTCTATTTTTTTAAAGTAAAATATAAAACAGATATGGTAAGACAGACGCTTGAAGTAGGCGTGTCCCAAAATACTTAAAAACCCTATTTTATGCACTTTAAAATATCGGAACATATACAAACCATATATCAAACTGACCGGAATGAATTGTACTTCATAATGAATAAAAAAAATCGATTTTTTCAAAAGTTTCACGGACCGGTTCCCTTAAATAGTTCATATTGCATTCAACTCCTAGTTTCCTTTCACCGTTCTTTTTAGTACCTCATCTTACCTATTCAAAATCCATAAAGGATATAATTAAGGATGAAACAAGTTCCCGATCTTTACGAGCTGGGAGGACAGGATTAAACCTGGAAGTAGGTTAATGTGTCTTCACTGTGACCTATTTTAAGAAATATGACGTAAGTTAGTGAGTGTGTTGATGTCTCCAGTTCCGGCAGCCGCGTCCTCAGCTAATTGTTCGGACGTTGTATTGACACGGGCCTGCTGTAAGGTTTCTTTGTTGTGTGTTTTCGAGGTCGCAGCGCCGTTTTTACGCCGAACTGGGGCACCGTATAAAGTGCTCCAGCCAGCAGGTAGGTAGGTAGTTAAGCAGGCAGGCAGGCAGGCAACTTGGCAGGCAGGCAGGCAGCCTGGCTTGGCACGGCATGGCCCGGCTCGGCTCGGCGCGGCGCGACGCGACGCGGCGTTATATCGCGGGAGAAGAATGCGGCATTAAGCTGTCTGCGGTTGGCTATCGAAACTTGCATATATTCAACCAGTTCTGTTTTCTAAGAAGGTTTAGAGCTTCCTCATTCCACGCCTGCTTGGCTTTTTGCCGTGCATTTTTTCGATATGCGACACTTAAATCGTTTCTAAACGCTAGCCGGGAATCTGTACGCGGCACACTTTACGAGATCTCTCTAAATTACAGTTTCAAAGCGAAATCCAATTAGCTAGGCGTGTTATTATCGCTAGCGTTTATACCCCGTGATATATTTAACTCGACGCCACGGCCAAGAAACGCGTGTGAAAGTGAATAAGTAAAAGAATTGTAAAATCATGGGGCAACGTCCCGCACCTTAGCCAACGAACGCTTCCTGACCTCGCCTCAAAAGCGACGCCCATATTTGGAGACTGCCGGCTGGACAACTACAGCCCTAAACACTTTGCCTGCACTAAATCCATATCCATCATTACTTAATACAATTATTTACGGTAACAACTAAATATGCTGTCAGGAAGTCGTCCTCTGGTGCTCACATTACAACACTCAAAACCTACGTTTCTTCATGACGTAACTTAAAAACGTATTATTTATTTCACGTGATGCCATGATGAGAACCTAAATCAGATATACAAATATGCTGGCCACTTCCTTTTCAGTCTTTTCATCACATCAATTCCTAATAGACGTTTAAATTACTTATTTTAGTGCAGTTGTTATATTAAAGGTTTTATTAAGTGGTTACATTCAGTAACAAACATCTACTTATCTGATAATTGTGGTCTATCGCAGCAGCTCAGATTTGCATTACCTCTCACGATATTTGGGGCTCCATCAATAATTTTTTTTATTAAACTAATTAACAGGCATTACACGGAGTTAACAACAAGAACAAGTATCATCCTCTATCTACCCGAAGGTACACTTTTCTTTTTTTTAAGTTCCAAAATTCGGCAAGTTCTTTGATATCCGTAAAATTTTTCTTCGTATAAAATGTAATAAATTTTTAGTGAACAATAATACACCAATTTCAATATTAGGTTTTTGAATTTGTTTCAAAATTTGAGTTCCAATATTTTCATCGCGGGACCAGACAAAAATCTAAAATTTGAATAGATGAACGATAACAATTAAATAAAAATTCTTCCGTAACGAAGTAGCCACTTTGACGGATATAAAGTTAAGAAACACTAGACATTCGATTTCTGTACGTCTTCTGCGAAGTCTGTTCCTGAAAACGCAAACTTCTTTGTCCACTGAAAATCCCGGGCCTGCATAGAAAATTGGTATCCCTGCAGACGAAGTATTGATTTGATTGTATATTCAATTAACTAGCATTCCGGGATTGCATTGCAAATAACGAATTTCAAGCCCTTGACGCGACATAATCAATATCGAGGCCCGCTACGAGTTCAACCATGTCTGTCTTAAATAATATATAACTCACAACTTCTTTTTGTTATATCAATTCATACATTTTTGTTATATTTGCAAGTGCGTATTAACGTGGAAAAAATGGAAAGCAACGAAACGGTTCTGTATAATATAATAGACGCCAAATGGAGTGTATTAATAGTAAAACATTCTTTATCTCTCATCGGAAATTAAAAATTAATCGCTTCCAAAGACTGAACTTCCAAACCGTTTTGTCCGACGAGATGAACGACAAAACGTCGTAATGACGTATTCAGAATCTACGTTGTTTCACCCTGTCTTTCAGTTTAAACTGATACAAATTTTTATACTTCTATTTTTCTCAATATTATCTATTAAAATTTAGACTTTGATGATTTCTTTTTAATTACATTCACCTTTAAGGATATTTTTTGATGAATCTTTATAGAGTGAAAAATCAACCGGCTCTAACTCAGAAAATGAAAAACTAATGTAAACACGTGTTTATGGTGTTTTGAAGGTTCTATAAAATAATAAAATTGTTGACTACCAAACTGATTAATAAAATTTGGAGGATATTTACTGCCTGTGGACGTTATCCTGTGAACAACTTTGATGATTTCTTTTTAATTACATTCACCTTTAAGGATTTTTTTTTGATGAATCTACATAGAGTGAAAAATCAACCGGCTCTAACTCAGAAAATGAAAAACTAATGTAAACACGTGTTTATGGTGTTTTGAAGGTTCTATAAAATAATAAAATTGTTGACTACCAAACTGATTAATAAAATTTGGAGGATATTTACTGTTTGTGGACGTTATCCTGTGGACAACTTTGATGATTTCTTTTTAATTACATTCACCTTTAAGGATTTTTTTTGATGAATCTACATAGAGTGAAAAATCAACCGGCTCTAACTCAGAAAATGAAAAACTAATGTAAACACGTTTTTATGGTGTTTTGATGGTTTTATAAAATAATAAAATTGTTGACTACCAAACTGATTAATAAAATTTGGGAGATATTTACTGCCTGTGGACGTTATCCTGTGAACATTTTGGGACAAAACTGAATGACCTTTCTCGGTCATCACCTTTCTGAATCGCAATTTGTGCATTGGCTTTGTCAAATATAATTCACTCATTATTTCATTACTGTAGCTCTCTTTAAAATCATAAATTCTGCGGTAAATTTGCACGGAAAAGAAGTAAAAGTAAATTGAAAATAAATTAAAAATTATAGCAATCTGAAAATAGGAACAAGATATACTGTTGAACGATCTCTTCTACAAACTAATGCATATGAGGAGAGAAAAGTTGAATTATTTATTACTGCTTTATGTATTTTATTAAATTTCAGTGTCTTTCTATTTCTCTTCCTGAAGTTCGTGAGAATGTGTTCCGATCAAACAAAGGAGACTTTGTATTGATCGTCATGTCTCGTGAACAGTGGCACTGAGTCAGTCCATTAACCCAGGTCAATCTGATATGGTGTAAAGATCCGAAACAGGCTATTCAACCCGAGATATAGTATACTAAAGGAAAAGCAATTTATCACAGTAAAGCTACATTTCATTTCATTACAACACGAGCATAATCTATTAAATTAAATACAGGAAAATTCGTTGTGAATGCAGTAAGTAATTAAATGTAATTTAGAAGTGAATGTTTCCGTTTATGTCATTGTTCTAGAGTATATACACGCTCAAATATATGACAGGCGTTGCTTTCGACGAGAAAAAGGACGCTCCAGTGAAATGTATTTAATTATGAATAGTCACCCGGGAAGTTCTGTACACCTGTAAACTGTTATTACTTGAGATTATCGTAAGTAGTATTTTGTAACAACAAAAATAAAATTCTTCCAATGTTACCGAAACCATTATCTAATTTTTAAATGCGTTGCGTGAAAGGTTGTAGGAATATCAAATGAAGTTAAATTCTAATTTCTAAAACCCAAACTTGTAGATGGTACATTCATATTTTTTTTAGTGTATGATTAAAATAATAAAAGATAATGTTTCACACACAACAGAATATTACGAAGTTGAAAATTTTTACGAACAACAGTAACTGAAAATAGGCCGCACTGGTGGACTTTAAAATTTCATTATAACTTGGAAAGTAAAATAGTATATTTTAGAAAAAATAAAACGATTTAAAGTAACAAATTAATTATAAATATATTTTTAATCGACTTATTAAACGACCATTAATAGACATTTCAAAGAAAAATGTTACAAAATTTTAATTTAACAGAATTCTTCAGCCTGTTATCTTACTGAAAGGTTTGTCTTAATTTTCCTCAGTCTGCCTTACTTATTATTCTATTTACTCTAATAAATCAATTAACTGAATAATCTAAAGTAGAGAGGGGAGAAATACGATATTTAAAATCACAAACTAAAATAAAAACTTAAAAATAAAAACAACTATTTTTTATTAAAATGTTACTCCAAAAAGATAGAAAATAGGAAACTAATACCCTGTAAAATTAGATTTACTGCGTACTCAAACAACAAAAGAGTTTTACACTGCAAACATACAATATGAAACAATAGACTATTTGAAAATTACGGTCTTCGTCTTTTTTAAATCGATAAGTAAATGAAATAAGTAATGTAAACAAAAAATAACAACAAGGATTAAGATCATAAAAACGACATCCAATGTGATGTTCAAAAATTTAGAGTTGTTTTCAAGCACATTTATCTCAAAAAACATCATTTCTATTGGCAAAATGTAAAAGTCTTGGATAAAGAGAACAATACATATGAGAGAAATGCAACATATACGTTATAATTCTACTTCACTAAATGTTATAAATAATACGAATAATTTGAACCACATTTACGGTGCTCTCTTTTAATTACAAAATTTTTATCATATCACCACTTATTTGATAATATTAAACAATTTATGACACGCTATTTATGTAATTTATAAAGTAGCAATGTTTCAGTACAAATTCGTACCTCCTTCAGTATTTCTTAGAAATTATTGTAGTATCTTAGCACCCAAAAGAAGACTTTCCCTGTCACGCCATCGTTTTTAGATTAAGTGAATTTCAGTGAATTTGCCAAATATATTATGCATTTTTGGCTCTAAGGTATTACAATAATCTCAAAATTTGAACCGAAACGTTGTTAATTTCTAAATTAAACAAATAAAGTGACTGTAAAAGAACATAAATTGCTTTATGAATTCATAACAGATGTAAAATAAATGCTTTTAATTATTTATTTCAATTTTCATAATTTCATATTATCAAGTTTAACGGTCTGCAATAGATACATAAAATGGCATTTCGGTTATTAGAGTCATTGGACGCGTACGAGCAGCAAAAGTTTCGCTTTGGACCTCTATTTTTGAATTAAAACAAATGTACTTCCATCCATTAAAATGTAAGTTTAATTTAATCCAAAAATGAAATTTTTTTCATAAAATTATTGGCAATTTAAATTTGTTGTAAACAATTTTATCTGTAATGAACACCATATCATATTTTATGTTTGCAATATAAAGTAAAACTATAATAGTCTCTTTTAACTGATAAATTATTGTTTGAGTACACGTGGTTATTAGTTTTCTATTTTCTAATTTTTGGGTATTATATTTTATGAAAAAATTTTTTAATATTTATTTAATTTACTAATTTTTTATTTTAATGCGTGATTTTAAATATCGTATGGCTCCCTTCTCTTCCCTTCAATAATATTTTCTTTTACCTGGTGTATTTCCAAAAAGTTTGACGAAACTTTATTACGTACCTAGTGTGTTGAATAATATAGCTGTTTTCTGAATTATTTACTGATTTGATTTGTTAGAACCTCTTAGATTTATGATTCAATGGAACTATAAATTTACCTTGCTTTCAATACGATTTGATAACTATTGGCTAATATACGTCATACAATGAAATTAATAAATTTTTAAAAAATATCTCACAACTTTTTCTATTGCAATTATTGTGAGATCAATATCTCAGAGATAATTTCTAAACTATTGTAGATTACAATTATAAGTCAGCTAGTCTGTAATCCTACACATAACCATTTTCAAATTCCTAGTCAAGGCTATTTTTTATAATTCAATATGGGCAATGAGTATTGTTTTTCGAGGAATAAAAGAAACAATTTTCTGAATGTCTTATGATAAAGAGAACATGCCGACGGTGTATGTGAGGCTGTAGTACTATTTTTTCTAAAAGAATTTTAGCTGTAATGTGAACTCGTTTCACAGTGATCTGGGAACTAGATTGAATCGGGAAGATATCAGGAAAGGTAAGATTTATGTGCAGACACACGACATGAATCCGCGAAGTTTAGCGAACACTTTCAAAAGCAGTGTAAGAGAAATTATGTTGACAACTCGCCGAGGTGTGAAAAAAGTGTAATGAAGTATGAGACGCCAACGTGCCGTGTTGTACAGAGCGTCAAGACTCCTTTCTTTCAAGCTGCACATACATTCCATGCACGTGGAAGAACAGGTATCGCCGCCCACAAACTCGTATCAAATTACTGCAGATCAAACAGTTTTTGTAAAAAAAAAATAGAAAATAAAAATACAGCTGCAAGTCAGAGACAATGCAGCCTAGTGTTGACTTCCACTGCAATCTCTGATATAAGTTCATACTTCCGTTTCAGAAATGAAGCCCTCTACATCAGCGTTTCTCAGCCGGTGATCCACGAAAGATAATAAATATTTATACAATTTCGCTAACAAACAAAAATATTCCCAAAATTTTATTTCATTTTAAATGACTCTTGAATCAATAATAATGTTGAAAAAGTAAACCACGTATAGTTACAAACTTATCTGCATTCATTTACGTATTTAGAAAGATATTTTTAAAGTTCTTAAGATACAGAATACCAAATTACAATAATAAAAAGATTCGCTTTGCTAATCGAATTAAAAAAATTCCATTAACTAGTCTGTCTTCAGCTAATTTCTACCTTTTTGAGCAACTTATTTCCTTTGCCGGGGTTTCCTCAGAATAGCAACTTAAATACAAACTAAGCATCCACGCTCTTAGCAGGGATCGAACTCTCGTGCCTCTGTAGTGGGACACATCGACACATTGACGCTAATCACTAACCAAGAACTGGGTTCACATGATTTAATTTAGCTTAATAAATTAGGTAGCCGAAAACAAAGTAAAAATTCTCAGAGGGCAATAAAATATTGTTGGAAAATATATATATATTCTAGTTGAATTGCAAATGTACTTTATAAAATTTAGGTATATTTTTCTATACAGGTGATTCTGAGAATATTGTCAAGACCTCCTGTTTTCAAAATTATAAAATTACAAATTAGTTTTATTATTAAAATTATTTTTATTTCTACATAATATAATACTCTGAAATACAATCTTGCAAGTTTATTTTAAATATGCAATATGCTGTTTAAAAATCTTTCATTTATTTGATAATTTTTTCAAGTTAGTAATATTTGTTGCCAGTCATAATGTGATTAAGAGCCTCAATTGTTTCAAATCATAGAATTATACCAAAACATTTAGGTTATCATTTTTTATATAAATTTAAAATTCTTTAAGGATATGAGATATGAATATTACTTAATTTTAAGTATTTATATCTGTGCATTTAGCAACTTTATATAATAAATTACATTTAAATAAATTTTTCTCAATCTGTAAATTTTCAACATTCTTCAGAATCCATACTTTTTTCCCAATTCATAAATTTTGTTTATTATTCAGTAATCTATTATATACTATAATAAAGTCAGGTCATAGGAACCATAAAGCACTGTATACCTTTCACCCTGACTCGGATAATGCACACCCCCTGGTGTTCACCAGATCAGAGAGGGGGAACTCGCCCACTCTCAAAGATCCATAAAATTTCTGTTCACGTTCCTGGCTCATAACAAGCTATTAGAAAATATATGAATGGTTCTACAACTATAGTCTGTTAGCATCTTGTCAGAAATGTCCCTGAGTGAAGGTAATCGTATGGAAGTTCCTAATGACTAACTGTTAATTGGACGTTAAAATAAACTAAAAAAAACGTTAGTTATAATGAGTTAATATGAATGCGTTGTGAATTAGATGTTCCGAACACCACGTTTCCTAAAAGTCTGATATCTTAGTCAGTGCAGTGCTGTTTGAAACTGAGTGGAATGCGATTGGCAGTGCCATGGGCAGGGACACCGACAGGAACAGGAACAGGGACAGGGACAGAGACAGCGACAGAGACAGGGACAGGGACAGGGACGTGACACCTGGATTTTATGTGCTATGGGTTCACGAGGACGGGACGAGTACCTAGGCGGGACAGACGGTCATAAACTTAGCTACACAGTTGCACGAGCGAGCTATCAACGACCAACCAACTGGTTTTCGGGCTTCGTTTCTGCCGGCAAATTTTACGAGCAACACTATGTCACCCGTTCTAAATAACACTTCCTCGTCTCTTACAGAATTACGGATAGCACCAAATAGGCCACACTTATTTATTATTCCAGGAAATCTTACGAAACACAAAAAAAAATATGAGCTTCTCGCTTTTCTAAATATTCTTCAGCTTACAGCGAAGAAACAACTCATTTTCATATAATGGCGCATAATTTATCAAATATTCTTACAGTTATATGAACCTAAAATGACCAAATATTTAAAAGAACGCTCAAAACCCGAATGCTGTATTCTCAGATCGTTTTCAAAAGTTCTCCAACAGGAAAATTAATAGTAGCGAGTCGTAGATTCCCCACAATACTAAGCATATGGGACAAAAAAAGAAACTAACATTAACCCTGACATAAGTAAAGCCACCAGTTTTACTAAAACAAGTTTAGGAATCTATGTTATAAAAAATGCATGCATATTTATATATTCTTAACAGAAACGCACGGACAGATTGCAACGAGACTTCTTACACATATTCATCAAACCCCAAGAAAAAAGATTGGGGGAGGAGGGAAGGGCGAGAAACCCCTAACACAAACGTGGGAGAAATTATAATTAAAAAATTTGCTAATGTAGGCTTGCGACACAGAGTATTGAAACAGAAAATAATCCAAATACGCCATATTGCATTCCGCGCAATATACCTGCTATGTTTACTCACACCAAGAACTCACGATGATAAAAAGAACAATACAAAATATTTTAATGCTTAAGTTCGTATAGGGTTTTTCAATAAGGGCGAATCGATATTGAAATGAAATAAAACAAGCTGTTTATGAGATATTAAAGAAATTCTATTTTTATTTGAAAGGGCATACATGGGCCTTTCAAGTAATGTAAGATATAGTGTTCCAAATTGACATTGTTTATCCAGAAATTATATCTTTTTTATATGTTATGTATGCTTTCTTTTATTTGCCTATCATTTTATACATAGTTTCTTTTACTATCTCTCTTATTGTTTTATACTCATATTCTTGATATGTTGTATTCATATTTTTTGTTTGCTTTGCTTTGTTTTATTTTATTTATCATTGTATACATAGTTTTCTATACTCATATGTTGTATCCATATTTTGTTTCTTATATTTGTATTCTTAGTGTGATATGTAACATATTCTTTGACTTGTCCTATTTCCTCAATAGAGGACTAATGGATCCAATAAATCTTATCTTATCTAACTTCTTTAATACCTCACACATAGCCTGTTTTATTCCATATTGAAATACCCTATATATTTTCGTTTTAAAAACCGCGTTTTCATTTACATATTTCACGATAATACGCTTTCAAATTCGACTTTTCCCCAGTTATAGCGAGTTCAAAAAATATAAAAGGGCGTTAAAAACAAAAGTTAAAATATTTGATTCATTATAATTGAATAAATTTTTTTTTCATTTACAAGGGCCGACTGAATAACTTGAGAATGTAAACTCTCCTAAAATGTGTACACAGCTGTAACACTTTAATAAATGAAAGTAGCTAATAAAAAAGTAAAAAAACTTCACATATTATCCACGAACAGTTCTGTAGGTGAATTGTACCAATCGCTTATCATTCTGTTTAAGAAAGAAAATTTCTGTGTTCGATTTTTGGGGTCTCGCTTTGATTTTAAATTTGTGGTCACCTCTCACAATTTCACCGATTTTTCTAGCTTCGATCCTCGTGTATGATTAAAATAATGCGCCAAGCCTATCTATCTTCCTTCTGGTTGCCAACGATTCTCACCCTAATTTCTCTACCTGTTCCCTGTATCAGATATTTTGCTGCTCTCCTCTGAAGTATTTCTAGAACCTCTATGTGGCGTTTTCTATAAGCATCCTAACGACCCGCACCATTCTTCAGTATGGAACGTTCTGAAGCTGTTTCTTTTGTTTTGACGCCCCCATTTTTAAGATTCACATTACGAAATGTAAGGATTTCGTGCCGCAGAAATGATTCCTGGATATTCGCAGCAGTTTATTCCCCATTTATGTTATAACCCAATCTGCACGAAATTTATTAAACCTTATTGCCATGCTTTGTTTTTTTGCTGACATAATTTCTTCTTACTTAATCGCAACTATTTAGTTTATCTAAGTCCTTTTGTAATTCGCTTTCATCCGAAGCCATTTCAATTTTTTCTATTTACGATACAATCATCAGAAAATCGTCTAATTTTATAATTGGAAGATCAGTAATATATATCAGGGATAATGAAGATCCTTGAGGCACCACCGATGTAACATTTTGCTCTAGTGATTGTTGGCTACCATTTTGTATCCTTCGAGTTAGTCCGGTCAGAAATTCCTTGACCCAAAGCACAAATGGCCTGTCGATACTTGTCTTGACCAGTTTCTCTATCAAAATGTCATGTGGAACGAGGTCCAAAGCATTTGTTAAGTCAATGACGATTGTATCCATTCTTTCACCGTTGTATTATATTCCATCGGCTAGTTTCTGTAAATAAGTGCTTGGTTCCCTCACGAGAAGACTTGGTATAATCTTACTGTTATACGGGAATATAGCCCTGTAAAAATATAAAGTCTTTGCCCTTGATAAAGGATACTTGGCCGGAGCGACTGTAGCCATTAGTGTTGATGTAATGAAAGAAGCGCTTTCCATGACCGCTGAAATTCCCTGAATTTATAGGACATGTGGCTTGTCAAAATGAGGATGGAGTAGCCGTGACAGCTGAAGAGATGGTGAGGTTTAAAGTTGGGCCTTCGGCACGTGCAAAAACTAAAGCCGTTTACCTGCAACGCGTGGGAACTTGCAGCAAGGTCCAAAAGTCACAACCAGATGTTGCAAGCCTGCGAGCTGCCTTGTCACGTGGTATTGCTAATATTTATGAGAAAGAAAACCTTCAATTTTCCTGTGGTAATAAAAGTTGTAAAGCGTCTGATCGTTACTGATCTCAAGATTCTAGATGGCGTTTCCAAGGGTGTGAGTGTTGTTCCACGAGTCAGATCGGAGATGACATGTAATTACGTTGTTGGATTTAACACTGTGAAAACATAATTCTGAGAAAAAATAATAACCGCGACACAGGGAGACATTCGATCTAGGTAAATGATGACAGGTAAATCAACGAAATGACAGAGCTATTAGGCTGAAGTTACTAGGATTGCGTTGCTCTGAACTGACGACGGTGGTTTTCCCGGGCGAAACTTCAATCTTTTGTATAACCTTCCATCTTTACCTAGATCGAACGTCTGCTTTTCTTCTGAAAATCAGGCAGAAGAACACTTGAACTATATCATCGCTAAACTAATTTAAAGGGATTCAGCAACAGATCGTAATAAATATCAGTGAGATCTGAATTCAATTGATAGCGAAAACATACAGTATAATTATTTGAAAATTAAATTGATGCATTAAAAATTTGTCCAATATTTTGTGGTCCTCAACACGAGTAAATGTGAGAAATTTGATTAGGTAAATGCACGTTGTGTCAGAAAAAAATAAAAATGACAAATATTTTAAGACGAATTACAGATTCAGTTCAATGTGAATAATTTCAGGTATGAGCAACCATACATCCAAGGTGATACCAAGGGAATCAGCAACATCTATGATCTAAAATTCTTTGTAATGTCATTTTGTGGTCCTCAATACGAGTAAATGTAAGAAATTTGATTAGGTAAATGCACGTTGTGCCAGAAAAAAATAAAAATAACAAATAAGAAGAAAGCAACCCATTACAGATTCTGTTTAATGTGAATAATTTCAGGTATGAGCAACCATACATCCAAGGCGATACCAAGGGAATCAGCAATATCTATGATCTGAAATTCTTTGTAATTTTGATTTTGTACTGACGCATTTTTTAAGTCGCGTCTTCACCTGATAAGGACCACATGATGTTGGAGGAAACGATGTGAAATTTTTGTAATTTAAAATACTTATACTGTCTGTATTTGGCAATTAAATTAATTCATATCGTTTGATCGTTGCTTAATTAAAATAAGCGTTATACGTTTATTTCTACACCTACAGATCTTCAAGTTCCGAGTAATCTTGTTTGCAGAACTTGTCTCAGGCCGTTATTTTTTCATCAAACCAGGACCACGTAAAAGCGTTTGTTTTCCCTCGATGATTCATATTAGACCGAGGACTCGTTTTTCATCACAAAGACAAATAACTCTTGCTTCCCCCGGGGAAATAAAAGCCGAAACTCCATTACAAACAAACCGATACGTTAAAGATCTTAGTTTTATGATGACGAGTCCAAACAACATACAACTTTAGTTAATCAAAAGATCAATTGCAGGTTGTTCGTCGTTTTGTAAAAGAAAAAGAAAAGGACAATCTCTGCCCGGTAGGGAGTCCTGCTGAAGCAGCAGGAAGAAAAGTGTCGTAAAGGGTGATGAACTCTACCTCCCACGCGCGCACTAAAAACTGCGGCCACAGTGTGTGATGGAGCATTACTTAGATTTTAATGCCAATTGAAACCGGTTTGGTGCCACATATTGCTAAGCTAAAAGTCAAATCAATTTATATGACTATTGAACCATTCAACTGCCACATTTTAAACATGCACAGGCGTCAACGCTTTGTCGTAACTCACATTACTTCGCTTCACAAAGCTATTTAGCGAATAATAGCCGTCGACGGCTTCGCCAGATAAACTTTTACCCTTTCGCGGCGACGAAACTAGTCAAAACGTCAGACTGACACCCTTACATGGTGATAGATGTTTTGCTAACTTTACTATTTTTATTCAGTCCAGAAATAAGTTCGTTTAATGGCTGTTTCTTGTTGATATAAATGACTATCGAAACAATCTGGAATGGAAATTTTCAGAAACTGAAAAAATCAAACTAAACAAGCTGTAATTTAAACAATTTTTTGATCTTTCGATAATTTATCCATAACGATCTACAAACAAAAATTATATTTTAAAAAATTTAATTTTTACAAAGCCCGATGTGTGTATAAGTTTTATCGTTGGACATAATACATATATATATAATGTCAAACATTAAAACTTTTTTTATCAAAATGACCACTATTTATAAACTATATATTTTTATTTATTAAAGGTTTTGAGTTGCTTCATCCCAAGTGTCATTAGCGACTATGTACAACATAAATTACACACAACTTTCTCTCCTTTTTATATTGATTCGAAGAAGTTCGTTTTCGTCAGGAATTATCGATTAACTGATGCACGCAGAGAAATTCAATGATCCACGTTAAGATGTATCAAAAAAAACTTTGTTCTTTAGCTATTTGAAGATACGTCAATGTATTTTAAATTGTGGTTATTTTAAAACGATATATTTATATTATTCAGCAAAGTTGTAAACGTTTTGTTTTGAAAACATTTTGCAGACGATTATGGCTGAATTATCGATTGAAAACTCCTCGGTTTCAAAATAATAAATTTTTATATACAAAAAACAGTATTTAAGTAATAAATAAATGCGGGAAGTCGGAGCGGAACGTGAAAGTGATATAGAACAGTATACCCTATTTTTTTGTACAGGATAGTTTTTTGTATGAGACAGTTTAATAATTTTTTAAGGAAACAGTATTAAATATTTCCAGGAGTATTTAGATGACTCCAAGTCTTGAGCTTGAGCGGGATAGATACAGTGTTACAGCTATGAGCTTCAGCTAGATCGGTGCATCCAATTACGGACAGGCTCTGTCACAACACAGCTGTAAATCTGCGGACCTGCGTGAAGGTTTCAGACGTAAACACAGCCGTAAATTTCTGCCTGAACGAAGCCTCTGTGAAAAGACCAACGCCGCGGCGGTCAGTGTCAAACAAGGGACAGCATCAACCCGCACGTCACGTGGAGTTCCTCCCGCAATCCGAAACTTACACACAGCGACGTGATATTAAGTAAACAATTTTCTTGAAAAATTAGATATATATCGAACCATCATCGTCTCTATTCAGTTTCTCGTTTACCTAAAGGGTATAATTTACTTTAACTGATATGTTTCATAATGTCTTTATCACATCCCAAAAAAAAGTTTTCAGCCAAAAAAATTAACTATTTTTAAAAATCACGAGAAAAATATTGGGGATCTATTTAAATGTTTTAGACAATTATGGAGACGTTTTCTTATTATAAATGCTACGTGGACTAAACATTGGGGATTCATTTGAATGTTTTAGGAGAAGTCTTCATGTTATAAATGGCAAACCATAAGGGATATATTTAAATGTTTAAGAAAATTATGGAGAAGTTTTATAGTTATAAATGCTATCCGGATAAATATTTTGGATTCATTTAAATGTTTCAGACAATTATGGAGACGTTTTCTTTTATAATTTTTGCATGGAAAAACATATGGCATTCATTGGAATGTTTTAGGAGAGGTTTTCGTGTTATAAATGGAAAAACATAAGGGATATATTTAAATGTTTAAAAAATTATGGAGAAGTTTTCTTGTTATTAATGCTACCTGAAAATAACATTGGAGATTCATTTAAATAGGTTTTCTTGTTGCAAGTTCTGAACAACAAAACTATTGGAGATGTAGTTAAATAATTTAGACAGTTGTTATCAATATTATTATTCTAAGTAAAAACCATTGGGCATAGATTTAAACATTTTATTAAATTATGACATTTCTTGTTATGAATGGAGACATAAGAATCAATGAGGATATATTTTAACATTTTGTGAATTAGGTCCTCGCTATAAATGGTGATTGATAAACACGTTGGACATTTATTTAAGTAAAAAATTATTAATTTGTTTTCTAGCAACATATAGTGACGGATTCAAAAAATAATATATAAGCTTTTAAAAAACTACTAATTAGTTTTGGAGTTATGAATAGTAAAAGAAAGTAGATATTTAAACATTTTAGCAAATTATGAGTTAGGAAATTTGTTTTAAAAACTGATGGCTGGTGAAGACAAAGGGGATAATTTTAGAATATTATTAATGTTTTCTTGTGATGAATGGCGACTAAAATATTAAAAATATTGTTTTAATGATTTTCATGTCATTATCAACAAACTTCAAAAAACGTCTTTTATAGGTTAGAGTGGGAGTATTGTTAAAGTAGGAGTTTAGTTTATTTTTCAAATGAAACTAAAACAGGTTCAGCCATGTTAATACAAAGTACAATCAGTTTCCTGATATCAAATTAATCATCCCTGGTTTTCCAAAAACCATAATAAACCTAATAAATGAGCAAAACGGTTTCCTATCCTACTAAAATCTATGTAAGGATAAATTAAATGAATTGAAACAACCTTTGTTGTTTTTCCAAGTTGGAATTGGCGACGTTTCATAAGACTTCCTCAGGCTTTTTTTTTCGGTCGCGGGAGTCACGTGAATTGCTAAATTGTATGCGAAACGTTGCAAATTGTAAACTTGGAAATAAATATCCTGACAATATGGGTTGTTCCAATTCATTTATTTAAATGTCAGATAAACAATTAGCAATGAAGGATACTCGTCACCGTGTTCAACTTACTACAATATCAAACTGTTTCATCGATTTTCATTTAACTTTTTGTAGTCTATTTTAAGTCACATCATCAGCTAAGGTCATTAGCGACTATTTTACCATTTATCTTCATCGTAGGGGTTACTCGTTTTGGGAACTCAAAGACGCACACAAACACCCAAGTCTCGACAGGAATCGAACCCTCTGAGGTAAGAGGCAGTGACGCTAGCCACTAGACCACAAAGACCGGCCATTAAGCATTTTGATGTCTTCTGTTTAGTTTTTTTTCAATGAAACTTCAGTAATATTGTATGGTTTCTAGATCTGTCTAAAATATAAAAATGAAGGTATTTGTGTGTGAATGGATTTGTTCCCCAAACCGTCATAAACGCGTGGAAGCAATTTAAACTAGATTTAGTACACATGTCACTTACTATCAGCTATAAACGTCAAGTATGGGATCAGAGCATTAATGAGACACTTTCAATAACTAACCAAGACTATTCTCTTGTTTCTCGTATATTTTCTCTATATTACTAGAACTGGTAGATTAGATTTTCTTCTATTTTTCATACTTGCCCGGTATCATATTCAGTTTGAAATGTTTTTTTCAGCAAACCCTAATTCTATCTGCAAAACTCTGGCGGCTGATGTACGATGTCAGGTAGTTCGTGTGTATTAAATGAGGATAGTGGAGAACTGCTATTTTTGTTTCTCTAAATAATGATTGTTTGGTCTGAATTTGATGATTTAAAGATAGCCCCGAGGCTTATCTTAGAGCTAGGCTTAAGGTGTAGATATAATTACCACATCGCTGGAGTAGCTTCAGAACTTAGGTCTTCCCGATCCTCGTCGGACATCGAAATGTTATTTCCAACTTGCAAGAAGTATCAGTCACTGGGTAGATTTGAAATTTAAAGATCATAGCGGTTTTAGTATCGGGGGTAATATTACTCCAGTGTTCCATTTACTGATTTTGTGGAAGATTGTATGTAGTTGTGAATAGGAGCAGAATTCTGGCTCTAAGGAAGATCAGTTCAGAGCCTACGCACGAGTGAGACAACAACCCTCTTTATCAAGGACCTACTTGGGCCAGGGGAGTCCAGAGGCTGTCCACTTTCTCCTGAGTGCTCGTACCTTTATGAACGGTCTTGTAGAACGCTTTGCCAATGTTCTTAAATATTTGATTCAAAATGTACGCAAATAAAAAGGTAGAAATCATTTATCTTCAAAAATTACACGTAGGTGGTGCAGTGACGAAGAATATGCGAATACTGCCTTGGTGAAGAAAAATTCTAAATTATTGTTAACCGAAGAAAAGTTATAGGTCAGCATGGTTTTTGTTTCTCGAGTAGCAACAGTTGTACTTGATACAGGTCTTTGTCGTCTTTTCAAATATGTGTTTAGAATTTCTCCAACACCCAGAGATTTTTTAGAAATGAAACATTTTTTGTCTCAGAAAGAAAAATATGTGATATAAATTGTTTTCTCTCCTTCATTGGCAATGTTTCTCATTTATGAAACTACTCGAAAGGCTTTTTTTATCCGGTCATACTTAGTTTCCACTTATGCTAATCATTTTCTTAAAGTTCTCTAAAGCTGAAAAAAGTGCTCGATTATATATTTTTTGACACTGTTGTCCAAGTTGAATTCATTTTTTTTAAATGTTTTGTGTTGAAGAAACTACTTGATGCGGTCCATAAAATGGTGGGGGAGATGCTGTGAATTTTCATTTTATTAATTTTATTTTAAGATAATTATTTGGCATCAATTTATTAATTATCGTTGCATAATTAACATAACTTTATTTCTACGCGTACATTTAGTCACACCTTCAAGTTCCGAATATCTGGTTTGCAAAACTTGTCTCCTGTCAGTGTTGTCCAAATTCAATTCATATTCCAAAAGAAAACCGTTTGGTTTTGAAGAGCATTGAACGTTATCCTCTTTGACGTGCAGTGACCACATGTTACGGTTTAAAACCAATACATTCCTTTCTTAAAGGGATATGTTCACTTCATTTAGAATGGCATACAGGTCTGCTAAATGGGACGAACGTTGCAACAACATTTCATCTCATAATTTTGGAAAATTGTTATAATTTCTTAGGCTTAAAATAAATTCTCACATCGATTTTTTATTTTGACCTGCGGAACTGCCGGAGAGGTGTCGCGGAGCCCCGGGGTTCCGCGGCACGTAGTTTGAAGACCACTGCTCTAAAGAGATATGTGAGCAATTAGGCGTACCAGAGTCTGAATAACCTGAGGATGAACAGAGTTTTTCGCTGTTCGAAACGTTTGGTTGCACCGTCGTGCTTGACTACTCGGAGCTTTTCTTGTCGGACAGCCAGGGGAATACTGTATGAGATGTTTAGCAATTGATTTAAGGTAGCGGAGGCTGAGTTCGCAATAGGCCGCGCAGCGTCGTAAGGAATGCGTGAAACAAACACGAACGAGGACAGGAATGCCGCGACGCGAGCGCCCCTGGCGGCAGCTGGCTGCGGCTGCGCGCGGCCGTGTGGCCGCAGTTGTCGTTCGTTCGCGCGTGCGTTTCGGTCGGGACCTCTCCGCATGCTCAGCCCTCTCCTCCGCGGTCCCTTTTCCTCCTCCTCGGGGATACGGACGCGTACGACGCACGCTCGAGCTCGAGCTTCAGGGCAAGGGCAAGGCCGCGGACTCCGAGCTCGGCTGACCGCGCCGACTCATTTCTCGGCGTCACGCCCGGGTGGACTCGCCAAAAGAAAGTGAATCCGTTTTGTTTAGCGCGTGACCTCTGCCCCCGCCAAGGTCACTTTCTCTCCTCGTCCCTTGTCCGCGGTCGTCGGCGTGACACGGATCCGAAGAGCCGCGTCCCGTTAGTCGCGGGCGTGGGCCGGGCCGGATCGGGCCGGGCCGGGCCAAATAACCTATCCCTATCGGATCCGTCGACCCGCGTTCGCGCCGTCGCGTCACGTCGCGTCGTGTCGCGTCGCAACAATGAGCCGCATCTCCGCAGCCGCGCCGCAGTCGCGCCGAAAGCGAGAGGACAATTGCACGCGGCTCTTCGACTTTGCCGAATCGGCAGCGCACAGACGAGGCATGGCGAGCCGCGCCAAATGTCAAATATTAAGTGGTGTCTGAAAGAGGCGGCTTTTTGTCGGTGGTCGGCCGCGGCCGTTACCGTTACCCGGCCCACTCTACATTGTCGCGGCGGGCGGCGCTAAGAACCTGGGGGCAGCGCCGCTGCGGTCGCCGGGCGTCGTACAAGCCTGCTGGAACGACGCTCTCCTCCGCTAATCCCTCTCCCCACCACCGCCTCTCTCTCTATCTCTCTCAGTCTACACCTCGACGCACGCTCATTACTATAGTACGTTGTTCTTTACTGTTGTCAACTCTGTGCTGCTGTCAAGACGTCACTTTGCTTGTTGAGGTAAGTCTCCACCATTCATTTTCCTCATCTGCATGTTCTTATATTGAAATTATTGGCGCATTTCTTTGAGGCTGTTCCATTGTCTGATTTAAACAGCAATTTTTGTTCACCTTTCCGGAAATTCGCCAATTCTTGCTTATAAACGATCGGTCATTTTTGTAATTGTTCAGAATCCGCGTCCTGACGGACGTCAGTCTCGATCTGTCTTCGAAACGCGAGTTCACTAGTCCGAAACCTTTCCAAACACGACTAATTCCACATGCCATTACCTCCTCGTACACGATAGAAATTTTGAAATCGTTCAGCTTTGAAGTGCACGGATTGTCAGCTCCTTTCGTCTAATAACAAATCCCCAACTTCAACTTCATTGACACAGTCGAACAGCCTCTATCCGAACGTCACGTCGTTCAACTCATTTTTTCCACTTTAACTGTAAGAGTATTGATTATTATTACGCTGTTCTGAACAAAATGTTCTTTTAATCCAAGTATAAATCAATATTTCGTTAAAACCTACGGGGTTTTCCGAAAACCTCTAAGACAAGGGAAGCTACTTGTTTCAGTACTCTTAAAACCTTTGTCTGCCCAACAGCTCTCGAAATTAGTAAGTCAACTTTTATTTGAACGCATTTTTGTATAGCATAACCTTATACGTACATTTAAATTTGATATATTTGGTTATCCGAATAATCGAATATCCGAACTGTAGTTAATCCCAATTAGTTCTGATAATTGACGTCCTACTGTACCTGAAAATTGATCGCAAGGAATAAATAATTTAAAATCTCAATTTCTTGGGTGGCTTACACTTGTTTATTCCAGATTTTGACATTTTCCGTTTTAAGGATAAACATGCTGTCAGCCCCCTCCCCCCCACATCACGTTCTTGGTTTATCGCCACAAAAAAACGTTTATTTAGAAATATTTAAATTAAAAAAACTGTGTGATAGCGAAATTCTGAATTCGTATTCGAAAACCGTAGAAACTAACTGCATTGATACTGGCGAGAAAAACAATGTAGACCTGTGTTATTTTCTTTACACTACCACTAAAAATCTAAATTAGATTATTGAACAACATATAAATATCGATAATATTTATATCTGTCGTTTCTGACACGCGCTGATAAGTCAATGCGAGGAGGGACAGAAATTTTTAACTCTAGTTTGAAAATATCATTGCCCACTTTAAATCGGGGATATCTGCGGATATTCCAGGTATCACATTCAGAGATGCAGAGCACGTCGATCGTTTTCAAAGTGCAAATAAGCCAAACGCCGACAGTTTTGCACGCACAACACGCAACTATTAAAAATCTGAAAATGTGTACATTGCGTCGGAAACATATCAAAGTTTAGTCCCTTTCTACAATTTGGTTAAATTTTCACGTAATGTGTACAGGCTTGCGGAAATTTCATTAAAAAATTTATCATTTACTACAAGAATGAAATTATATTCATCAATACCAATTTTATAGTTGTACTCCTGACGAGGTTTTGATGCAGGAACGAAACGTCGTGTAAATTTGTATTTGTTTCTGACGTACTGGTCATATTTATTTCATGCATTCCGTGAATATCAGATATAACTATTATACAAAGTTTATATTACTGGAAAATAAATCATTCAAAATTTTATATTTTCAAAATCAACAATGTCTTATCAGAATTATACACAAATATCTATGTTCGATGCAATTTGATTTTTTCGTGTAATTCGCAGAAACGACACTGATAGCATTTCTGTTTATTTTAAACTCTGACCATGTAGATGTCATCATAATTCATTTTTCCGAATTACACAATGTAAAACAGTTGAATAGTGTTTTTTTTGACAAATGGACAGGTCAGATTATTTTGAGTAGGTAATTCCTAGTACAGGTTTCAATCTTATTCATTCATCCTGGATTAAAAATATAATGCCATTGGTAGGTTTATTTCAGTTATTTTATTTTTAAAACGTTCAAATGACTAATTTGGATTACAAGTCGGTCGTGTTTGAAAACCTGGTCCCTCCTACACTATATACTACCTGGAACACTTGAAAACCAATGAAATTTCGATCGTTGTTAAAGAAAAATTGATACTGATGATTGTAACACAGTATTTGATTGTGGGGAGAATTACAAGTTGGAAAGATAATTCCGCGCCGTAAGTTAATTGAAAATGAATCTGGCTATTAAAAACGTTATCAGGCTGGATGAAAGGAACACACAATTTAATAAACGACAAAATATACCATATATATGTATTCATAAAAATAATTCTTGATCTTTTTACAGACAAATTTAAATATTCAATTTAAGGATAAATGACATTTCGGAGGGTATTCACACCTTAAGATTTTTCTTTCTGTATTTACAGACAACAGTTAGATTCACATAAAATTCAATTTAAATTCAAATATTGGTGTGCAAATTAAATATTTGAATTTAAATTTATTCTATGTGAATCTAACTGTACGTAAATATTTATTATACAAAAAGAAAAACCTAAATAAGGTGTTTATATACACCGAAACGTCGTTTCTCTTTAAATTGAATAAAGAAATCTGTGTACAAAGGTCAAGAATTATTTTTATTAATTTACAACAGACGTTAAATTAGAACTTATATATATATATAGTTTTTTCCTACGATTGCTGCTATTCCTAACATTTTTACGTTCCCGTGTATCTTCTCTGACTTAAATAACTGATCTACCCTAACCCTTCTTATCTTCTCATCTTTCGACTTCGGTGAAAGGAAAGTATATAATTTGTTCCAATTGATGTTGTGGAAGTTAAATGCTGGTACTGCTGACATCTATTCGTTAATTGTTACGTAATGGAGACGAGCTCAAGTCAGCAGAGTTAATAGGCCGAAGTCCTGACAAAGTTATTTAATAAAGTTGGGTCCATGTTGAAATGGAATAAAACAAGGTGTGTGTGAGGTATTAACGAAATTCGTTTTTTTCATTGTAAAGGTTCTTTCTATTGTCTCAAAATTTCCGCAGAAATCAAATTTTCGTCCGGGGATAACCTTTGCTGCAACAATGTGCCTGGAAAGTAAAGACACGACGTAACCTTGTCATCATCAAACTACGGCGAGCTTGAAATGAAAATGTCCGAATTGAAACCGCACTTAAACGTTCCAAATGTACACGGGAATGTGTCTGTGTGTATAAAGAGTGAAAAACAACAATGAACCCGATGGCTAAGCATCCATATGAACCAGTACAAAACAATGTAGAAGACTATACCGCTATTAGTTTATTTATTTCCCCACAAATGGGTGACTGAGGAAATATCAGTGTTGACTTGCAGGTTCACTCATCTCATTCTCCCCACTATGAACTTCATTAGAATCTCGTGGATTAATTAAATTTATGTACCTTGTACTTTTAAAATTGGTTTTCTTATAAAAATTGTGTGAACAATAATTGAAGAATTTTATTCCTTAATTAAATGATAAGGACGGAAAAATCTTGACTGACCGCGAATCGAACCCAGAAGCTGCAGTTTTTTCCGTGAGCGATTCCCGGACCGTCCTTATCCTTTAATTCAGTTTCATAGCCTCTATTGCCGAGCTTAGATTCTAATCTTCGTTCTGTTATTGAAATTTATCCCCTGTGAAAATTTTTTCTAATCTCTAAGTTATAGTTGAAAGTATTAAATACAAATTTCTTTTACGTCAAATCATATAAAAATAAATCAATGAAGATATGTTGTTACTTCTGTACAGGTTCAATGATAAGGATTAGAAAGCCATGGTTCCTTCCTGATAGTAACTCATTTTCTTTGATTTATTTATTTTTTATAATTATTTTCTTCCAACTTCATAATTCAGAATTCGACGCAATAAGAAGTTAAACTAATTAAGCTGGTTAAGATCCTGGCTGGAGATCCCTGAGTGATTAAAAAGTGTCAGTGGGTTCGTTGTTCAGATTCTGTCCGGCAAGTGAACCGTTTGCAGATCTCTTGCTTAAAGGCGTCGAGGTCATTAATGCGAACGTGATATAAAATCACTCCCGACAGTCGGAAAGATGTTAATTGACGGATTAAAAGGCGTCTGGATACGGCCGACCTTCGCAGATTTAGTAGTGTGTACTTGTTCCGGTTTATCTTATATTTTCCATCTGGTCCCACAATTTCTCTTCGTTTCGCGAAGAAACAGAATTTTGACCTTACTTAACGATGACATTTTCTGCCATTTAATTTTTAATTTTCTCAAAATAATTTCTTTTCAGCATGAGGCTGGTCGTGAGTAACGTGTGAGCAATTCTGCAGATCTGATGAAAGCTAAAACAAATTTAATTAAAAATAAAGCCAAATTTGGCTAGGTGATAATTTTGGACAATGTAAGAATAAAAATATTTTGTCAGGGCATTCGTAGAACTCAATATACATCAGCAGAAAAAATGCAAATTAATATTATTATAAGATTTTAAATAATTCTCTTTGAGGATAACCCATTTTTATAAAATAATCTCAATATTTAATTTAACGTCAATAGCTCGTGTTTACTACGAAATACAAATTTACATTAAATGCAATTCGTTGGTCCGTTAATATTCGCAAAGGTAATTAGTAAGGAATGAAGGGTCGGTAATTGCAGAAGTAATAAATCAAAGGGGAAATTTAAAAACTGTAGACTGCAAGTACAAGAATTAATCCTATCTCTTCTTTGTATTTTATTAGCCTTCTCCTCTGTCTATTTTGTCTGCTTTTCCAAAAAAAATAGCAGTCCTTGTTATTCTGTAAATATGGAGCTTTTAAAATCGCGGAATAGGTTTTTTGAAAAGCGACATGGGACACACGCTGCCCCCCCCCCCCCATCCCCCATCCCTCCCGTCGCTTATTAATAGTTTCATCAAATTAACGTTTTTTCCCGTAGGTCACAAACCTATTTATTTTGTGTTTGTCGAGTTTTATGGCTTGTATGTCATATGGGCTAATATGGTAAATATTCCAAGCTTTTCGGAACACAGGTTGCAAATTCCACCACAAACTGAACCAGACATAATCCTAATTCTCTTTTTCGTCTCTTGAATTTATTTCGAGCTCCAGGAGCGATTCTCGCAGTTAACGATGCAGTAACGAATTGTAGGACTATGCACAGTTAACCTTTTTTGCCACATTAATAATATTAACGAGTAACAGACGGAAATAACTATGCTCGCAATAAGATCAGTATCGTAGTTACACTTAAATTTATCGTCAATTTGTAGTCGCGGGAGTGACCGAAGATCTGAAAAAATTATCTGCAACTCTTTATGATGTACCGTAAATCAAACTATCTTGGGTGTATTATGAATTATTTTACAAACACTTAATAGATCCGTATCAGAAATAATTAAATCTGTATCATCTGCATACAGGACAAAACAAATGAGTTACGTATAACCCGGTTGATCATTAATATACAAGAGATGGTCCTAAAATTGAACCTTGGCGCACACCCGAAATAATAAGCCTTCGTTCTGATAAACAAATTTTATATTTTAACTAAAAATATCTGACTATAGTGAAGTAAATGAATAACACAGCCGCTTAGTCATTAAATTTTAATTGAAATAAAATTTTTTAGGACGCATTAAACGTTCCTTTCTTTGGAACCTCTTAATTTTTCTGTTGCTGTGTGTGTACAATAAGCACACTTAAAAATGTTTTCTGTTTAAACTATTGAGAAAAATTATTTATTGTTTTCTTGCACCTGAATATGTTCAACGTTGTGCTAAGATCAATGCTTTCTATTTTTTTTCAATTAAAATTTAATTCTGATTAAAATGTCTGTGTTATTCATATATTTCATCGTTCTACTTTCGATGGCAATTTCTTTTTTTACTTTTTAATGCCGATGTTAAAAGTAACTATTCATGCGGCCTTATATCATTGTAGGCGTGGTGAAAATAAATGAAAAGCTATTAAGATACTATAGCTTTCTCAATGGCAAATATATATTCATATATTTCGTTAGGTGCAGACTACCATAAAAATTGTTCAGTCTAACGTAATTTTATTATTAATTATGTCTATGGTTGTAAATTTTGACCTGGGGATATATTTGAACAGTAGAGGATTCTGGTCCGTGGGAAAGGAGAAGAGAGCCTCAGGCTAGTCGCTTGATGCTCATTAATTCTCTGTATGACATACACAAATTTCTTAATCCTTGTAGAGCTCCACCGGTTCACACCATTCAGATGCATTTCAATTCCAGCTCGATATTCAATGAAGGATAGTTTCCGCGGAGCCGAGATTTCTGGTTGAGTTTGCTTCCATCCTTTCACCTGCAAATTAATCTATTCTTAAAAGAAACGTAAATATTTTTACCACTTAAAACAAGAAACGACCCGACGAATCTCAAAAAAAATGTTTGACAGTGTTACGATACGAACCGTTCCCTTGAGATATATATTTCTGTTCGCTAACGTTCTGTTTTGTGTTAACAAAAAAAAATATTAAACCAGCAATGTTACTAAGTGGCCTAGTATTGTTTGAAGACTATGTGATGCAATTCAACTTCAAACTCGTGTTATTGTATGTTCTGAAATTTATTCCATAAATCGTTCTTTATGTTAGTTTATATTAAATTCGTATCTTTCACTTAGGTCTGTACCGTTTCTAGAGTATGATAACCACCCTATAGGAATTTCTAGTAAAAGTTGAAACATTTTTCAGTCCTCGTGACCACGAACACCGCGATCTAATTGTCCATCGACACCTTCGGAGAAAGTTTCATTCTAACCTCGTAATATGAAAACGAGGATCCCATTACAGGGTTCCAGGATATAATCCTGTTCACTACCAGGTTACGTAACTTACATTCACTGTTAAGTAACCTCTGAAAATGTACGTTTCTTAATTTATACTGAACGTAGGACTCACGTCAAATCTCGACTTCCAGGAAGTGAGAAGCTCCATTGTTTGTTTCACTTTCATCGTGCTGATTAACGAACAACACCGGAGAAGCGAACAATACTCGTAGAAACAAAGAGATTATGAGAATACTGCATGTAGAGTCTGGGAAGCTCATTTACAGCCATGTGATAATTTATGCACAGTAAAATAAAATATTTTCCAAGTAAACGTCGTTCTATACATAATAAAAATTAAATATTTTCATGATGAGTTTCTACAATATTTAGCTGATTGACGTTGTATTACGTATCGTCGTGCGTCTTCCGAGTGTCAGGTCTTATATCTTTCGCAGTTAAAACGTCTCTTTATTTTAATAATCACGCGAGGATTGTACGAAGATTTGACTTAACAGTAGCAAGAAAGCTAAGACACGTTCTAATCAAGGGAAGAAAGAGAGGGTAGATGAAGACAGACCGTAGGCGTCTTTCTCATTAAACCTCAGATTTCCTCAGCAATTTATCACCGCGCCAGACGTCGGACGAGAAAACTGCGCAACCAACGGGAGGTAATAATTCTGTTTAATTTGTAATCCTGTATGCAGTAAGCAAATGAGGCATTTACAAGCATCGCCAGTGTTGTTTTGTTGGCCATAATAGTGGTTTTTTGGGTGACATGTTCTCGAAGTCCAAGATTTGAACCACGAGTTTTGTCTCCTGGCAACGACGGTTGTTGTTACGAACTCTGACAATCTTTTTTACCGTTATAGGCTAGCTATCATTTTCACTCTCTCCTTGACGAAATGTTGCTTTTCCACGAATGCTCTGAACATTTATTTTTGAAGTAAAGTAATAATGACGCCACGAAGAGCATAAAGTGCAATGCAAAAGCACAACTAGGATTTGTTCCCCTTACATTGGACAGACCAAGCATGAATCATGAATCAGTAAGACGAGATAAAAATCTGCGTTACAAAAAAAATAACTTAACGTCAGTATTTTTAAAATTATTAAAGTATAATTAATTGAGGCGAAAAACAGACAAAAATTAAGAAAAAATAATTTAATTCAACAACATGTTTCGGATATGATCTGGACCCTCTTCAGGTTGAACTAAAATTAACAAGAGACAAATTAACCGAAACATGTTGTAATAAATTATTTTTGGTTTTGTTTTATTAATTTTTGTCTGCTTTTGTCTTCAATTAAACATTAATATGTTTCAGACGTTAATAACTATTATAAATTAAATGACCATTTTTTGTTAGAACTGTCAACGCATACCGTCCACGACGCAAAATTTTATACTTAAGCATCTTCTTTCATCATTTATGTATAATTACATACATTCAAAAATTTAAAAACAAGAATAAATTTTATTTTACGAAACGACGTCCCAAATAAGAAGACGAAAAATGTCGTAGTTTAATGAAACGTTTGAAATGTCTGTAGAAATGGTCACTTAATTTATCTTCACACAACTAGAATATGATATTGTTGTTTACTTAAAGCGGCAAAATCATCCCGCAGAATCATAAATCAGTTTGGTTTAGTAATACTTTGAATAATTCATTCACATCGCCTCTCAAAAGATATTTGGATATATTCGTTAGTATTTTTGAAGAAAATATCAAATTTCACTGTTCGACAGAAGGCAGGTATTCTAAGACTGTAAAAGTGGAAAAATCATGTCCCGTTCAATTACTAAAATTACTTCGTTCCGGTGATTCGAAAAAATTAAGAATACACGGAATAATAATAATAATATATATGGATAAAGACAGTCTGAGGCACTTGAAATACTGATGTAGGACTACGTTAGCCCTCACGGAACTAACCTTCCTAGATTTATACAGCATAAAACGAAAACACTCGTGAAGATTGCCGAAGCGACCATAAAATAAACATGGTGCATGGCTTAAAAGTTGGTGGATGAATATTCATAGTTGAGGAACAGGTTTCTCTGGGCAACTACGCATAGCTTGCCATAGGAACTCATTTATTTGGAATTTTCTTTAATCGTAGATAAATACTTAGCACAGGCTGGCTAAATCCGTCATTCATAGTCAATTTGTTGCAGATTTTGACTGATACAAGCCTAAAGGAATGGCTCAGTTTCAAAATCACTCTCTTATCAAAAATAATCATGGATATTTTTTTGTACTTTGTTTCTTAAAATATGAACTAATTCCTTTTACAAGTCTTTCAACCAAGCACGGTTAATTATTAAAACCACCCAGGTTCAATGTGCGATTAATTACGAGCAGTTTCTTCCGAAACTCTACAAATGCTAAAGTCCCTTGCAGATGTCATTCACATTCATGATATTAATATTTCGTGGCACTAACTCACTTCGTAACATCTGTGACATCATCTTATTCCGGAACTCTGGTACTCTGCGATACTAATAGGAAGATTTACTATTAAGTAATATTTTTATTGATGAGCCACTGGACGAGAGCGGCCATAGTAAATTGCTCCATAGTCAGAGTAAGAAATTTAGATTTTTACTTAAGAGTAATAAAACGTTGAGCATAATTACCGTGTTTCACACAGTAAGATAAGTCAATCAGAAATCACAGAGCTTGGAGACTTCGAGTGATGAGATAAACAAGGATAAGTGGGAAACCTTCAAGGGAAAGATTATTATATTGTGTGGTCATATAATGTAGATTATTTATTTCAACGTAGTTCCGTAGGCCATGACGCCAAATCATTTCACGCCCCGTGGTCTGTAAAGGGCCAATTGCACTTTCATCTATACGCCTTTCCCTTCCACCGAGACTCCTCCAGCCTCAATTCTGAAAACTTTGCGTGGAACCTGCTGATCCCTGTCTTTGGCCTTGCATAAGTTGGTTTCAGGCACGTTCTGTTTGCTTGTTATTAACTTCAGTGCCTGAGAGCCTCGTGCGTCTTCTGTTTTGAGCCAAGGATTCCGTCTTCATCAAACAATAATTCCAAAATCAATCAAATATAAGTGTATATAAACAAGTTTATCACTCGTAATTAACATTGACTCAAAAATTATAAAGTAAATATTACTGATATATTTTATTTTGTCCCCAAGGTCGCATTTAAACAATAAATCGACTTAATATATATCTTTAAATATTAATTTTTGAAACCGAAGCTTTTAACTGCTATTGCCATATTCATCTGCACGGAAACCGAAATAATTATAAATTAGAATCCATTATATATAACATTTACCAACTTGCTATTATCAAAATAAATCAAGTCATTATGTAACCCTACTAACCTTCACTTTGTCAAAAACTTCAGTTCTCCACGATTCTTGTTGGATTGTAAAAGTCTTTTTAGAAAACGTACAATCTTCTTCTTGTACAGATGAATATTGGCCGGAAGCTCCGGGTTTCAATATTACTTTTTTTATATATCAAGTAGTTTTATTATTAAAATAGCAACTGATTAAAAACCTTTGGTGACAAAATAGAATGACATCACCAATATTTTTATTTACATTTTTTTAATAAAAACGTAATTACGAAACTAATTCTGAATTTGCTGATTTTGAAATGATATGCCGATCCCCGGAAAAATATTGTCTTCAAGTATAATTCTACACGTAAATAATATTTCTTGCCTAATCTGCTAAAAGAGATGGCGCAGAAAATTCTCATGTAGTGCTTCAATTTATACCATTAAAATTTTAATTCCTGGAGTTTTCCACTCTATCTTGGTTTATATTTCTCTCAAATATAATATAATAATTATGTATCGTGCACATTTTAAAAATTATATTTCACTTTAATTTAAAGTTTTTTTGTTGTTGTATAAAATACTGATTTCCTTTCACGACTGTCCTCAAATCATTCATGCTCAGTATTAGATGTAGTCCTAAAATTACGTTTGGGGGATTTGTCTTCACATGTTAAAGAGTAACATTTTTCTTCTGTATGAAGGGATATCTAAGGTCAATGTTTGAGGCAACGGGCCATAACGAGCAAACAAACAATTCCCTAATGTGACAACTAAAAGAAATAACATTGCTGATATATCTCTTATTCAAGCGCTGAAGGATATGTTAATTGAATTACGTCCGTAGGAAAATACAAACGTATACTTTTTAAACGTTCTTTTACGTTAATTCCCGCTTTATGTTACGCATAGACCGAGGCTTAAAATTTATAACATATTTAAAATGTACACGATGGCCGTAATTCTTAGAGTAAACGCAGCGTCGACATGAGCTGCTGGAAATTCTGAAAACAGCTCTTGCTTATGTAAATTTCACGATTCTGGGGGACAGAAAGTAGTCACCATTTTCTGATTGCCAGTTTTATACGCAGATGAAACAATTCCTTTCACAATGAATGACTATGAACACGTACCACCTGTAGTTTTCACGCCGCTTCATCTTAAGCAGTTT
The DNA here is from genome assembly GCA_034510155.1 of Eucriotettix oculatus. NCBI lineage: Eukaryota > Metazoa > Arthropoda > Insecta > Orthoptera > Tetrigidae > Eucriotettix > Eucriotettix oculatus. The sequence continues at coordinate 23,138,028 of CM067380.1, read as the reverse complement.
ATAATAAAAATTGAATCGCAGGGAACAAAATAAATCGGTTAACTCACTTTTCAGAATTCTAAGCATCAATTCTAAATATTCTACGAATAACTTTAATTTAACGAACTATGCGAATATCATTTTGATATAATGACATTTAATTTATTTCAAGTACATGATTTATGGAACTCCTATTCCATAACTCATCTTTCGTGAGAACAAAGAGATTCGGCTTCCGAGAACTGCTTTGTCTTTACGAGTTAAACGTGTAGAGTCGATCAGAGTTCAGAAAGGAATATCGTACGAAGCCCTGCCCATAATTTATTGTGCAAAGAAACGTCTTGTGAGCTTAATATGCCACGTGTTTGTGGCACAAGTGTTATTAATTTGACTCCTGTCTTGCGTCAGTGACAGCCGCCGAAGTTAAAACGTGTTTTATTGCCCGATGAAGCCAAATGATGTTACAGCACAATGATTAGTTTTACTATCAGAGATGGTGTAACCTGGCTACGTCTTTTTATTGAATGCAACAACAACAAAAATGTGTGTAAATCTGCTGCCTTACCAACACCAAATATAGCGAAAGTAGTGGAAACATTTGGCCGTAGTTAAAGATATTAGCTGAATCATCAGGTCATTCCAGCAAGCTAAAGTGTTATTAAATCGCACTAGTATTATCAAGCAGGGGATGCGGCTGTACTGTTGTAGTCACAGGTAGCTAGTCCACCGGATTAGGAAACTCCGCATTCACGCCTCATTGCTTTCCTAGTGGACTTCGGTCAATCAAACTCCCATTTATTTTATTTGACATTCTAAACTAAAATTATTAATATCAATTGTACACATTATTACAAGAAAAACGATACCAAACAATTTGAGCGCAACATTGGACATTTTTCCTATTAAAACATTTAAATGCCATTATCCAAAATACTATTTGATTTATTTCTATTAAACTTAATTATAGATTAAACTTTTAATTATAATATGCTACAAATACAGAACGTGAATTCTGATTAGCTTTCACTCCCACATTTGCTATTTCATTAAATTATTAGATTGTTTGGTATAATTTTTCTGGTAAAAGACTAGAAATGACATATTAAAGGTTTTAACATAAAATGTCCAGTAAAATAATGAAATCATTGTTACTAAAATCAGCCAAAAGTATAACTATATTCCAATGAAATTTGTATTATAAAATCTCCAAAATTTGCCACAAATGAATTTGACAAAACATCAGATGCTAAATTAGGCCAAGCATCAACGGATTGTAAATAAAATCATGACATTAATCAGACAATATAATAAAATACAATTAATGGCCCTGGATGTTGCTGTAGCAACACTAAATATCTATAAAAAATTTAATGAACTGAATAGGTCACGAAAGTTGTGGACGAAACGTCTTATTTTAAATTAAAATTGTTCGATTTCTAACTTTTGGCTATTCATTATATTTTACTTAAAATCTATTTTTTATTGAGAGACGTCCACTAGGGAAGTAATGGGGCGTGAATACGGAACTAATACTCGGAGCAAACTTTGTGCTACCTTCCTGCGACTACGACAGCCCAGCCGCACTCGCTTAGTTGATCGTACTATACGGAACTGTCGACCAGATTTCACTCTGTGTAATTGTATTACCCCCCTCCCCCAAAAAAATCACTGAAACATGAATTTCGTTGCTGTAGATGAAACTAATTACGTTATAACTTTCACGGCAGCCAGTGACGCAAAAATTGAGTTAAACAAATGAAACTATTTCCATTTATTTATAACAAATAAATTTAAAAAGAAAAGGAAATTATAATTTTGTTATTAAAATATGTGAATAAAATTTAATTGAACTGCTTCGTAGACGAGGTCGTAGGGTGAGAATGGGCAGAGTAGAAGAATGTTTTATGATTCACGGGTGGCACAGCACAAAGACAATCGCCAATGTGAAAGTAGTGAGTGATAGCAATTTTGCAACATTCGCCTTAAACGACTACCTTACATAATCATACACTGAAAGCTGTAACAATTGCAATCAAACACCAATTTGTTCCTGAAGAGGGAATAATGTATTGGCTGTCTGTAGTTAGAAAATGCAGCTGTGCTTTTTTAATTAATGCAATGAATTTAATAATATTATGGTTTCTTTCAGTTCTATTTCGGAGAATTCGCAACTTCCGCATTGTTAACCACTGAATCCCATTGTTGCACACAGTGAATGCTTTTTAAGTTTTAGATTTATTCATTGTACAACCTTCTCACCTCTGTCATTCTTTTTGTCTCCTTGTTGACTCTTCATATGGAAAGTGTTAATGCATACATGATTTACAAGCACATGTACTATCATTCAAAAATGCCAGTTATGTTTTTATATTAGAATTGGTGACGTACTGATTTCGTTGTTGGATTAGCTAAATAGTTCAACAGAAACAAAAGAGTTTAAAAAAAACATACAGAAGTTACGAAATTTTATTTTTCTTGTACAGGAAAGCAAGTGCCATAAATGATTAATTTGTTATTTCAAGCAGCTGGTACTCATTTTTCGGGAAATACTACAGATTATAATTTTTCCACAATATTCTCAATCACGCAAAAAGAGGGGAATAGCACAGTGCTTAAATTAAAAGATACCTGCAATCATGAGTAATAAATTTTAAGCGACTTTTCGTCACTGAATATCTTCATTTCATCATGTTTTCGATAACTGGAAACGAGTTGAAATGGACATCTCTTCAACGAGAATTTTTCAATTACTGCTGACTGTGATTAGGAATTTGGTATAAGTATAAAAAAATAGGGAATTATTCCAGACTTATAAAATAGTGGGGTGAACTGTCCAGTGAATGAACATTACTCATATAAACTGGAATAACGAGCATCGCAGAGTAATTTTAACGTTTCTTGTGAGCTTAAATGGTTCCACAGATGACATCCCATCTTTGGGTCCATTCCTGAGGAAGGCATATCAAATCAACAGTTGGTTATCAGCCTTAGCCATAGCCTAGTGTAATGATTTACTGATATAATTTTTTTAAATTTATAGCACTGCTTTTATATTTGTGATAGTACAGGTTTTTAGTACAAGAGGTCTGCTGTTATTTCCCAGGGTCTTTTGTATATTTTTTACTTCAATTTTTTAATGAATTTATTTGCACCAAAATATGCAAACATTTTATGCCAAAGAAAATACCGAGCGATGCAAGTCATTGTTAACAAAATTGGGAGCGAAGAAAATAATTTTGTAAATACAAATCTGAGAATCTTAATGCAAAGTGTTCATTCACTGGAGCGTTCAACTCTATGTTTCTGTATAAATGAATATAAATCCGCTGTTTGACAAAGCGAAGTGACAGCAGAATAGGAATGCTCGTAATCTTTAGTAATAAAACTAATTTTTGAAGGTCATGAAAATAAAAATTTCCTTGTACATCATCATAAATTTTTTTTCTTGGAGTCCTTCTTTCTAGATTACTAAAACATTTTTTGTATAGGAATGTATGGCCGGAAGTGACGCGTTAAGGCAGGTTCACAAAAATGAGACATGAAAAGAAAAACATTGCCGCAAAGTGCTTCTTTCCAGCAATATTTACAATAAATGCTCCAAATTGCAGCCACAAAGAGTAATACTCACAAGGCAATCTCAATCTGAGACTTTCGACGGTAACAAACATGCCATGTACATAACGTTCACAACTTCATATAGCTTACAAGTCGCTTCAAACTCTATACTTAATTTATCTTAGAAGGATAGCGACAGTGGTCGATAGTTTTGTACACTCGCCTTCTTAAACATTCCAATATTGTCAATTACTTCAGAACGGAATTGTTTATCCGCCAAGAGCCAAATACCACAAAGTTCAACAACAATATAAACAAATAGCGTATGCTTTCCCGTCCGTCCTCTTCTTAGTAGTCTAGCTTCTCTTCTAAAATTCTGAGACAACGATGTTATTAGGAAGAAAGAAAATCGTCTCGACACTGTGCACCGTGCTCCAGAAGACGGCGGAGATGAATTTTGCCGAAAATTTGTGATTAAATAATGACTTTACCCGGTTGATTCACCAACCATATTTTATAAAAACAAATTGATTAAACAAAGAGTTTGACTTAATAATTCCATACAGGTTTCTACTACCGATTTCGATGATTCTGCGAAAGTTTCCCATTCAGGACAGTTATAAAGTTAAATAAATCTTTAGTATTGGTCATAATTCGCTTTCCCTTCTTTTCAAACTGTAATTAACTTGAAGAATTATTATTTACCAGCGACACAATCGCCAAAGTGACGCAAGAAAAATGTATGTATCAAGGTGGAAATTGCTTGATAAATTTCCGAAAGCATTGAGTGGTGTGCGAAACTCTTCAAGATTCACGTCTATTTTAAATAGACATTTCAGGATACATCAGAGTCAGAAGTCGGATCTCGGCTCGAATCCTGCAACAATAAAGTGGAGAAGAATGGAGAATGAATTCGTCTAAATAGTTTTGTCCTGGAAACCGTGGCGGATTCACAGTGCTTCGAAGGCACAGCTGCAAGCCTCAGAGTCGGCCTGCCCAAATCAAATTCACGCTTTGTCTCACACTGTTTCGGCACCAGAATCCCCACAACAATCGCCGGCCCGACCGGGCCTGGACTTGGGCTCACCAAGGAATGCACAATCCGGAGGAAACAACAACTATTATACGCACGTCACGAGACTCGGAGACTTCAGTTGAAAATTTATCACAGCAAACTTATAGCACGAACCTCAGGAAGTATTACAAATAATACGATTTATGAGTGTGGGAAAAATCGCATCACTGTCTCTCACAAGATAAGGAAACATTACGATAAATGTTTTTATTACCAAATTCTATAATTGTTCCGACTGTACCTCGAATAATGAAGGCCAAAAATAGTCAGAAATAAAATTACTTATTAAATTACATCACATTACGATAAATGTTTTTATTACCAAATTCTATAATTGTTCCGACTGTACCTCGAATAATGAAGGTGAAAAATTTCGGCCAAAAATAGTCAGAAATAAAATTATTTATTAAATTACATCACATTACGATAAATGTTTTTATTACCAAATTCTATAATTGTTCCGACTGTACCTCGAATAATGAAGGTGAAAAATTTCGGCCAAAAATAGTCAGAAATAAAATTATTTATTAAATTACATCACATTACGATAAATGTTTTTATTACCAAATTCTATAATTGTTCCGACTGTACCTCGAATAATGAAGGTGAAAAATTTCGGCCAAAAATAGTCAGAATTAAAATTATTTATTAATTAAATTTTATCACGACGTTTCGTTCCATTGTTTGGAACCTCCTCAGGTGTGAAAACAATAAAAAATAATCCAAAAATTGTATAATATAAGATCGCACAAAGATTTATTTACAATTTTGTACTGAAGCACGAACTATCTTTGTGAAATCTTATATTATACAACTTTAGTATTTTTTGGATTATTTTTCTATTGTTTTCACACCTGAGGAGGTTCCAAACAATGGAACGAAACGTCGTGATGTTATTATTACCATTGTAGTCAGTTATAGACACTTAAATAGAACAAGGTAGAATATCACATCAAGCACATAGAGCTACAATAAATTGCAATAATTTTATCATTATCTAGGTTGATCTCTCCGTTTCTGAATACCTTACTTTGAAAAATTTCGAACTTCAATAATGAGTAGATTAAAGCGAATACGTTTTCAATTTCTCGTCATGTCATAGTGACAGTTCATGATAATAATTCTTGACGTGAATAAAATGGGATAAAACATAAGTTAAAATTGAGAATGATTGTTCGTCGTTCGGAGGAAATGCATTTCACTACACAGAAAGAGTTCTTTCAAGTTGAAACAATTTCTCAATCAGATCAACAACAACGAACTGGAGATACGATAAAATTATGTTAATTTTTGTTTTCAAAACACGCTTTATTGTGATTTTCATTAACTCGTACTTTAAGAAGCAAATAGAAAACAATTTATGAATGAATTAACCAGTCAACTTGTCAGAAAGTTCACATATTAATAAAATAAGGAATTACCACTAAAAATCGTAGTATTCTCACAAAGTTTTAATTATTTAATAATACATCAAGAAATAAGTAGAATCAGACATGTAAAAATAAACTTAACAAATTTTACTTTTGTGCACCTGAAGAGGTTCCCGATCATTAGATCCTTACGTAGAGCTTATTTTTCTTTTATTACAATGTTTCCAACAAATTTTCTGGGTAAAGTTACTGATTAAATTGTAATGATATTAATATAATTTTAGAAAACAATTTAAGTGTGGTTTTCATGCAATAGAAGCATAATACCGATTCGTTTTTCAGAGATAGGAATCACAGGTTTATGCATTACACCACCGTATCTAGAAAAGCCTCAGCCTGTGATTGGTTTCTAAAGTTTATTTTATGATTTCTAATATTTTCCTCTGGTTTTAGGACCAGCCGCGATGCACAACAGACTCACATAACACTAGTAACAGTCACGTCAAATTTCAAATTTGTAGTCGAAAGCAATTTTGTGACGAACTGCGCCGAAAGTTTGGTTAATTCTTCACACTTTTTTAAAAATAGGAAATAAGTTCTTCAGTTAAAAATTACCTCCCCTGTATTTAACAAGCGTTGTTCGTCGTTTGGAGGGAAATTTCTTTACTTCCTACATTTTCTTACATTTAAGCTATTTTTTTTCTTGCATTGGACACTCGCGATTAAATTATTCTGATCGGTTATCGTCTTAATCAGAGTTTAAAATACATTCACAACCTAAAATTCTCAGTTTAAATTATTTCGTCAGATTTTGCAATAAATCTATTAAATTATAATGGTTCTGTGGCTTTTATCGCCGTTTGATATTTCCTAAAGTTCGTATTGCAGAATATAATTGGGCGAAGGTAGAGTTTAAAATCTGCCGTCATTTTAGATGGCGGTCCTAAATGAAATATACTAACTTGCGTGTTTGGAAAAGGTTTGTCACCCTCCAATGTGATCGTATTTTGTAGAAACTACTTGATCAGTTATGAGAGTACGACACTAAAAAATATATAGGCGCCACATTGCGTGCAATTAAATATGGCCAATTATACTGTATTATGTCTTTGTCATATGATTACGTCACATTTGCATCTTGTTTTTAATTTATACTCCACTCTGTCGAAGTAAGTAGAACGAATTCAACTCCCATAAGTTGAATGAAGATTCAGGAATGGCACAAACCCGTATCACTGGACATCGTCGATTCAGCATCTGGCATTACAGTAGATCAGATCAATTAATCTTATTGCTCACCGTAAAATTATTAAATTTGATTTACTGGATCAGGTAAAAGAAAAAAGACTGCGTAAGCATTGATATATGCAACACGCATGTGCAGAGATAAAAACCTGTGTGAGACCGGTGAGTTAATTAAATAATCTCCCGAAAGAAAAATTGTTTTGGACAGCAAATAATACTAGAGGAATGTATGCAGGCCGAGTAGAGAGGAAAAGCAGCTCAATTAAGAATGAACATAGCCCGGAGACTTCCAAAACTGGTTCCCAATATAAATAGCGGAAGTAAATCGTAAGGTTGTACGATTATAATAAAGACAAGATACTGCGAGTTCCGCAGGAGGAACGAGTTGAATGTATTCCAATGCAAATTCTTAACATTAAACATTTCAACTATTCAAGATGCTTAACTGAACTCAAAATTTGACGTTGCTTTGGTCGTCATACGGCTGTAACCATGGTATTGATTAATGGTTTCGAGCAGTATACGTGCTTAAAACTACAAAGTGATTGTATGCTAATTTTCCGATTCCAGGAAAATGTGCACAATTAATGACCTCCTAAAAAGAATGTAAACCGCTTAATTACTTACTTAGTTTCTGTTTTAACTATCCCAAGAAAGCGAGTCATTCCGTTACACGGTTTGTTAAGCGAACAATTGCCTCGAAGTAGTCATAAATTCGATGCATCGACCTGTGTAAATCTCCTGGAATTCTGCACTGTCAGAGATATTAGCGGATTCTGTGTACATTGAACCGCAGTACGGTCCCAAATTCAGAGAAACAATGAGTCCAATGCCTTTCCGAGAAAACGATTCGTGTTCTTCTAACATTATTCCACTCTTCTAAATTTTCAGCAGCCAAACAATAGTCCATAAATAAAGTCGAGAAAATTCATGCTTGACGACGTTTTTAAGGAAAAGCTCGGTATTTGTGAGTACCACTCACTCTGGGTTCGTTCACAAAGTACTAGTCACGACAGTCCATTTAATTTCCTTTGTAATGAATTCTCACGTGCATGTGGACGAGGCGCTGCTAATTTCAGACACATTTCACACGGAAAGTTAAACAATGCAACGTGTCGAGGCGCACGAGATTTTACTTCAATTAAACGTCACAAACCACACGCATTTGCACGCCGTTTAATGAGAGCTGTCTACTTGATAGACGTTATTGAACAATGCGCTACCTTAATAATATTCTCATGATAGAAACATTTACATCACTTGCAAATGAAAAAAAAAATTATATTTACGAAACTGAATACAAAATTTGGTTACTAAAAATACTATTTATTTGCGATAATATTTACATCAATAATTAAGTATATCGTTAAAACATAATATGAACGTGGGATTTTAGGCAATTAAATTAGCAAAGTAAAATTACAGGATGAATAGTAAAATTATCTAACTTTCGGATCTCACGTTAGAGTAACAATGGGACATCGTCTATGAATTACGTAGGATGCACTAGTGACATTGCATCAAATGGTGAAAGTTACTGAAAAATATTAATTAAAAATTATATCATTCTGAAATACGTCAGATACTTCTAGATAGAAACGCTTTAATCACAGACTGTGGTAATGCTGAAAATTGTACGGTCATCGTCAGCGTCAGTTTATAGGATGTGACAGAGTTTTAGTGTCAGTAATTTTTCCCCGTGGGAGATAATCAATGTAAATTAATATTTAAGATTATTATCAGACCTCAACTACGCTCAATTATTATACAACATTTTAGCCTGCGTCATGCAGATATAATAAAATGAGACTAAAACGGAAAATCGACCGTAGCATATTTTAAGTCATAACCGGTGTATTATTTATTCACAAAGCTTGAAGTTACAATATTTTATTCGCTTTCCTCTGTGAGATTCTCGTTAAGTAATACTTTCCTCTGAATAATTAGCTTCGCTACCATTGTTTTAATTTCGCCACGAAAGTGTCAAGATGAAACTGAGAAACATCTCGTGGGTAATTAGAGAATGACCAGTCCTGATCCACTCCTGAGTTTGAATCCCCACGGGAAGATTGTCGGGAAACCAGCCACCTCCTCCAGAGTCAAAACCAATGATTGGAAACCGGTTTCAAAGATCGATCATGGAAAAAGAAAGTGTGACTGACAAGGCCCGCCGCACTGGCAAAGCATGTCCACGATTCCAAAAATTGTGCAAGTCTCAAAGTCGTTGTCCTCACAACTTGGACTGTCAAGGTATCTTTCGTCCTTTGCACTTCGTTGCCTCTGAAGTAGTACTGCCTCGTTCCAGATCATTGGTCTTTCACTTTCATCAATTATTGCGCATGTATATTTCTCTTAAAATCATTGCTGTCACTCAAAGCTGTCTGAACTTCTTACTCCTCATTTCCTTATGCACTGCTTTCCATTGTAACTTCTTGTTTCATCTTTACGAATTCCATTTCATTTCTCGTGCTTCCCACTTCCTTTTATCCATCTTGTTGAGGAGAATAGTCTCAATTGAGTATTTACTAAATTATATCAGTACTCCTTTTAACGTTTTCATTATTTTTTCCTAGGGTCATTTGATATTAAATAATTAATTTTCTGACAATAATTAAAATGAATAAATAAAACTAAGGCCAAATATGTCAGCAAGTGCCTTGCCATATAAAGGGTAATTTTTACCTGAAGAAGTCTCAAATGAGACACGAAACGTCGTAATATTTAATATTTATTTATAAAGATACTGATAAAGAGGCTGATTAAACCATTTATTATATATTTAATTGTCAGAAAAATTATTTAAATTAAATTAACATTTATTTCGTATAAATACAACGTTTCATCCCTCTTAGTGGCTGCTTATCGTTACCAAGATTGCATACGTTAGCTGGCATAGTTCAATGACCATTAAAGATCAGAACGGAGTAACTATGAAACCTTACGACGTATCGTGCATTGATTGATATCGCAGCATTGGTCAGATCGATAACACTCAGCAACAAAAAAGGAACTTTTTTGTATCAGAAAGAGAAATATGTGATGCTGATAGTATTTTTTCCCTTTTGAATTCTAATATTGTTATCGTTTTTTTTCATCACGCAAGGTTTCCAGGATACAGAATGTACAATTTCAAACATTGTAGCACTTTCTTCTTTCTTAACTACACAACATTCAAACATCTTACGTCTTTCTTGATGGTCCAACAAAAATTATTAGAATTCAAACTGTCTTGATTACTCTTTTCGTAGCTGAAATCTCCTGATGAAAGTGTTCCCCGCTCACTGCACCAAGATTTTTAAGGTTCGAGTGCAGGAAGTCTTAACATTAATGGTATATTACAACCCAATCTCTTATAAGACGGTAATTACCCGCCTTTCAATTACCAAAACAGCTCAAACGTTTTTAATCCTAATCATGATGAAGAAGTAGTTGCTCTACAGGAAACAAAATCTATAGATGGTCGCTGTTTAACAAAATGAGAATAACTTCCTCTAAAAGAAATGTGATTTCGTTTTCAAAAAGTTAAAAACTTGCCGACAGCAAAATGCAGATTAGGAGACGATTAAATATCGAAGGATGAAATCTGTAAATATCTGGGAATCAAAATTTGTAAAGATTTAAACTGGGGTGAGCCAAGAAGTGTAATGGAGATCTTTGAACTTCGTAAAGAAAGGTACAAGGGATCTTAAGCTTAATGACTTACAAATATGTCCGCTCTATTCTGGAGTATGGAGCGATGTGGTGGGAACCATAAAGTCACTGGAAAAAACTTCAGAAGATGGTAACGGAATTATTCCACACTCTGGGTGATGTGACTTCTTGCTTTCAGTTAGGCTAAAACGAGCAGGACTTAGGGCGTTACAAAAACGAGATGACCTGGAGTGAAGTTACAAATCGACTCAGAAAACAAAACTTTATATCACGGAACGACCTCGTGTATCAAATTAAAGGAGGACGTCAGAGAACGGTTGTAGGGAAGTTCTCTTTCGTAAACAGAACCATCAGTGACTGATGATACGTTGCTGGAGGATTTTCCGCAGAGCGTTAAGATGTTCAATAAAAGACCGAGTGGATTGCCATATTGGATTGCTCTTTTGCTTTTCTTGTTCGAGGTTAATTGTAACAATAATAATGTGCTGACCGATTATTGTTGGTTCATCAAGAGGGATGCTCCTCAGGCGAAATCTAGCCATGAACGTTGCCTACTTCCCCAGTCTCAGTTTTGTGAGGTGCCTAATTTCGTGGCCGTGATTACAATGACGCATCATCCGACCTGAATCCGTTTCCGGGAACCTTTTGCCGTAATGGAGCAAGTGCCCCGACCTGAGGAGAGGCGTGTGCATGCAGTCAGCGACCAGGACAGCGAGTCAGCTCGCCCTGACATAAAAATACGTCACTGCCGCCTGAGTAAGTCGGGCGATACAATCGCCAATGCGAAAAACGCGCGCCGATATCAACATTCCCCGAAATCCACGACCCCGTCGCACGTCGAATCAGCGAGAAATAACCGGTTCCCAATTAGACTCAGTTACCGTGCAAACCTCTTACAGAGTTTTCTGCAGTGGGTAGTGTGATGTCCTCTGTCCATAGTTACTGGACGGCATTGAGTCGGAGACAAGCCCAGGTTTCACCTCTTCTGAATTCCAGTGTTGCCACGTGTGTCGAGAATCTCGGAGCCCATTTCCACCGGCGATGTCCACAAAAACCAACGGAAGCGACGTGTTGTAACAAAAAGCTGGGCCGTGGTCCAATGGTACATAATTACAACAATTTGGACGTTATGGCGCGTGGCGCAGCTACACGCACGCCATCTACACTCTGCTCTTTGATTAAGGGACATATCCACGCACTTCTCTCAGACCTCCATCTTAATTCAGTTACAAATTATTATAAAGCTATGTACAGGAGGACGTGATCATTTCTGAAGTGATTTATATTCCAGCGCGACAGTCTGTAATTACACGATAGTGTCCAGCGCTGATCAACCATTTCCCATTCACGGCGGAAACTTTCTCGAGCTGGTCTTCTCATTGTCCATCCTCGTGGGACTGTACTGTTTGGAGGTTATTCTCAGAACATCACAAAAACGAGCTGTATTTCAGGAAGAAAATTGTACAGCTAACAACTTTTAAGGAATCCCGACGTTTTCTTTCTTCCTCCTTGGGTAACTACGTAGGAATCAAATCATGATTAGTAAAAACCACTAAATTGATATTAAATATCAGGAAATACTGACCAAAATATTATGAATACTCTTACCGATTCCCTAAAAATAGTTTGCATTCTGATTCTCTATGTGAAAAGAAAAGCACCGTAACATTTCACGTAGCCCAGACTAAACTGTATAAAATTTAACTAAAGACCAGTTCACAGCCATTCGTGCAGCGTTTCTTCCTTACATTTGGGAATTCTACAGCAAAATTTGCACCAAAAAAATACAAAAAACGTATAATAATTTCTTAAAAATAAATTACTAAAATTTATTTCGTTGAAATAAGCCCCAAACGTGAGGACGTAACGTTGTGAGACGAAATTACAACTTAGTTTGTCTGTGAATTGGTCGTTAGTTTAATTCCATATAATTCTCTTCCAAAACAGACCTTAATATATTAAGTACAAAAACTAAATTCTCTAACTGAAATTCACGGACTTTACCGTCCACTATTTTCAGGATACAATCCGTGCACCATAGTTTCCAGTGTTTCCATGCGTAATTGTTGTACACTATCAGTCACCAAGTCATATATCTATATTTCAATTTTTTAAATTTTCAGTTTTTATGCGTGCTATATAGGCGTTTTTATTTTATATGTAGAATTAAGTATTAAAAAGTTTGAAATAGTTACAATGTATTCCTGCCAGTTTTTCCTTATCTGAGACAAGTGGAAGGTAAAATTGTGGAGGACTGCAGAAATATGACGAGTTCTGCTATCAACTGGCAGAAATAAAGGACGTACTCACATTTGCCTTCGTCAGCCAGTTATCAACATTGATTTCGAATATTCAAATATGTTCCTAAGTTAACTTCTGTTATCCTTATAGGACGTAACACCTTCTGTAGGTCAACAATGACCAATTTAGTTGAAGTCATCTTAATAAATAAATAAAGAACTGTTCGTCCTCAGAGTAAACATGAGTAAATGTTGATTTCACCATGAGACGACTTTCTTTTTCTTTCCCTTCCCTTTAATTGAGGTTTACAATAAGATCACATATTTATAATATTGACCAAATCAAATGTTATAAATATGTAGCTCTGGTTATGGACCATAATGAAACTAGAGAACCAAAATAAAAAGGTGGTCTCATGGTAAATGAAGGATTAAGCCGGGGTCAGGAAAGATCTCCGAGTCAGCATTTGGAACTGTATAGTTCGACAATATTTTTCGGAACTCCAATATTTATAGAGGTTTACATTATTATAAGTTTGCTATTTCAACAAATACGCTGGATAAAAATTTCTTGTCGGCCACGGATTTGATTACGACCTCCCTCCCCCAATTTCATGGGAAAACAAACCTTATCACGTTTAAAGCGATCCTGTGAAGCGAATATTCTAAGAATGGTCGACAATATATTACTCTAGTGTAGGATCTGAAATACTATAAATTTTAATTAAATATACTTTCAAATACGAAATCTTTTGCTACAGACCTCAATTGCTATATTAGAATTGTTATATATATATTACTTCATATTTCTATTAATTTTTAATGAAAGAAGTAACGATTGCTAATAATTGTGTCATATGAATACAAAATATTTCATAACAATCAATAGAAACATCCTAAAGCACCTGTCAGAAATCTGAATCACGATAGCGGAAGGTCGCGCGACGTGAATCAGTAAGTTTTATGTTGAGTCCAGATTTAGTATTGTCAATTTCTTCTTCACAAGGGGAAGAAACACTTTGTGGATTATATAGTCAAAAGCAGGAGGAATGAAGAACGTATTAAAATTTATTCCATGTTGCCTATCACGACTGGAAGAAACGGCGGGTCTTCTTCTAACCCTTTATTAGTCCGGGTCAGACAACGCAGATCACCGTCGTATAGTCATTCCCTGATTAACATTTTTAAGCATAAATAATTTGGATACTTGACACTCTCCTGGAAAATTCAGAATAATTAATTTAAGACCATAGTGGCAGGTAAGTGATTCGGTTAAGTTGCTACATTTCATTGAGTGCAAGTATTGCTTCCTTAAATGAAAGTCCATAAATGGGAAGAAGGGCTGAATGACGCATGAACAAAGACGAAGAAAATCGCCGGGGAATGCAGTATTGTAATGAAAGGGCCTCGTGCACTTGGAACCGGTATTTCTTGAATGGCGCCTGTGCATGCCGTGTACGCGGTATATTTATCTGCAACGACCTTGGATACTTTGTTATGAACCCTCGGATTTTAATCGTGTCGTCCGGATTTCGAAAAAAGATTCGAAGGCCAAGAACGGTAGCAGAGAGAAGCCCATTAAGTATCATTCTCGTTCACTCGCTGTAGGCTGTACTTATGCCACATTTGCAATTCTGACTTGTAATTTCTGTCTGATGAGCTACTGGGGAAAGTCCCATCCAAGATTCTTTAAATTAAACTTACACGAATTCATGAAATAGCTTAGAGAAGATAAAAATAATACCAAAAAATTACTTTTCAGTTCATGGTTGTCCTTCAGTCGATTTGATCCTATTGAATCAGTCGTCCAGCTGCCTCTTCGGAAGGGCGTGAGACAAGTACTCAATAGCCCCATCTACCTATTGCAGGTTTTCTAGGGTTTGCTCTGCATCTCTTTTAGGTGAATACCGGGTTGGATCGTTGAACTGCAGTCCGAGGATCCTAGTCAACCCTTGGCTACCTTGCTCTTCCTTCCACATCCCCCTTTTCAGTTCCCTTCCAGTGCTACTAAATGGGTGGTGACAGTTTCTGGATCACTCTCGTGCAGACTGTTACTCTAACCAACACCACCAAAAGGTTCATATTTCTTCCTACGATACTGCACTGACGTCATGGAACTAAGAAGTCCTACACCCGACTGAGTTTATTAAGTAAATACAGATAATAAATGCTTTTCGGGTTTCCGCCCGGATCACCTCCATAAACAGCGACATTTCTAGGCCAGAATAAGACGGCGCTTTTTACGGAGACACCTCGGGTGGAAACCCAACGAGCCTATATTTAATTTTATTCTCCCGGAAAACCTTAGATCTTTTAATAAAATAAGTACACGTTCAATTCCTCTCAATGTGCCTGATCGTGCACGAGTCGAAGGATTTTCACAACCAAATTCAACTTCCGGTATATGTAGTTTGATTCTTTAAATCCTTTGCTTTGCTGTAAAGTTATAATCCTAGAACCAGGAGGCTATTTCCATTTCAAAACAGCACATTCTGTGAATGGGGACTACTTTTTTCGGGTGCTCACGTGTTACTTTCTACTTAATGACTCGTCCCATCTGGACCAGTTCTTTCGACATTAAACGAATGTCTGAGCGTCGAACAACAGTTTCTCTTTATAAGTAGCAATGCAATGGCAGGCTCTTAAAATCCACCAAAATATGAACGTTGCGGAGTTTTCTTAGAACAAAATGAATCCTAATAAAGAGATACACGTGATTTTAGTACACTAATATAATAGTTTTTGCATGCTTTTAGGGTACGCATTTCCCTGGTTGCGTACTATTTTTACAGTGAAAAATTATGACAATGGAACGACATGACAAGACACCAGAACTTTCAGTAAAATTCCTCTGGAAATTGAAGTCTTAAAATGAGTGTATGGTTGCCTGAACCTAGGTTCGGCATTTCCAGGGCAGGATTCTTTATGAGCCTCTCATTGCGCGTAAACCTCCGTCAGCATCATCGGAGGTTCTGGTGATGTGAAGCCTCTGTAGAGAAAGAGAAAGAAGGGCGCTGGGGATGACGAGGTGTTGATTTCATTTCATTAGCCACGAGATGGCTGATAGAACCCGAGGCTAGCAGCTGGGAAGCGCGCCCAGAAACCTGTTATGGAAATATTTTGCATGATGTGGTTAAATTTTGGTCACATAATTATATCTTCTTTTTGTAAATGTAATATTCTCGGGCAATTAATAAGGGGGTCATTATCGTTCTCCGAAGATCTAAATTTGTCTTCGTTTTTGTTTTTGTTTTCCTCTTGCTTGGGTTCTGGGTTTCAGCATTTATAACTATTCGTCCTGGGAAGACGGACGGGCAGCCGTTTCTCTTTCTGCCTGATAATTCCTGTCTCCGTTGATACGTAGCCTCGTCCTTCCTCTGTCACCGTCCCGAAAATTCCAACAACTTTAATCTTAAAACTTGAGAAAACGCGTAGTAAAATTTTGGCGGAAGAATCTACAGGAGTCTATACTTTACCATTTAAATAACATCTTGAGTTTATTAGAACTGCCTATCACCCCATTTTAAAATAATCCCAATGTTTTAATTTCCAAAATTATTGCACTGGAGAGCTTTCTACCTTTGGTCAGGATTATTCAAAACACAACTCAAGTGATGAACTTGTACCAATAAAACGACTTCAATGCCGTAGACATCACACTTCTAAAAGTTTTGGTTCTGTGTAACATTAAATTACTATCAACTAACGTATGGTCGTCGCACCATGCCTTGTCCCGAGGATTTCATTAGATACCTCGTGGACTTCTGAGCATCAAATTCTGGTTTATTTTAAAAAATCGATTCTACACAGTATAACAAAAATTATACCAAACAATGTATCGAAACATCCTATGTAGGGTAAAAGGCTATGTCAGTGCTAGCTGATGGAGTTTCTCTTTTATCTTGGAGTGATACGATGCGTCGTCCATCACTATTTTAACACCGCGAGTCAGAACCACTTATCAAACCCCACTCTGTTCACGTCTTCATGGGAATCTCACTTCTGGTTGTATTGAAATACAAACGGAGGCGGTTTAATAAAGTCACTGCAACATCTTGCATGACGAAACAGGAAACCCGCAGTATATTTGATCGAGTCGTCTGTCCAACCCATCCATAAAATATATTGTTTACAAATCCACCTCGCCTATTTTACGAATATATTTACACCTTAACGAAACTAGTGATTGTTTCTCAATCAAGATCGTGCTGTTTCAAAAAATTATATATCTAAAACCCAGGTCACGTATTGCTCGTTTTAGTGAGCCATAACTTCCTCTACTAAATAAACCGGCTTGCTTTAAAGAATTCATTAATTTATAGAAAGTATGTACCTTTTTTTCTCTTATAATACCCCGTCCTGTGCGCTGGACTGCTAATTTACCAAACCCGTAACTTTGCCGGTCTTTCATACTGGGATGGGTTGGTACTTGATCTGTTCTGTTTCCTTCCACATCTTGGCTTTTTCCATGACGTACTCTTGACCGTCAGCTGCAGCACTCCTCAACAACTTCGAGCAACTTGTGCTTATTACTGCATAATAAGTTCGATTACCCTAATGCCCTTGATGAATAATCTCACACTCAACATCATTTCACCAAAAACATAGCCGATATGTTTGGGTACAATTCAGTAAGTTATAAACTATTTGGTGTCATTTCTTGCAATAAGGCGTAGAATTTATTAAAAACTTTTACAATAAAATGTCAAATAAAATAAATTGGAGTTTGCAATAGGTAAGGAATGGGTCGTGAATTCGGTCTGTCGTAATTCTCTGGGCAAGTCAAGGCTCCTAGTACTTGCATCCCATCCGCATTCGCTAAAAATCGTTAAAAATTGCACGTGCGATTGTAGTAGTAACTGCGCGATGGTTTGTTTGATCGATTCCGGAAAACGATAACATTAATTCGGTTATCCATAAACCTAGTCAATAAATTGTCAGCCTCACATATTTGATTGGAGAATTCAAATTTACTCTTTAAACGGTTAGACTTTATGATATACTGTATCTTGATATCTTTCCATTTCACTTTTAAAATACTTGCGTAAAATGACTTCTGTTTACGCATTTAATTGATTTATTACTATTCTTTATTGACTCTTCCGAATTATTGCAAATATTATTGACATTACATAATAGTTTGAAATAATGTCGTTTGCACATTTTTGGAATAGTTTCTCCATCGTTTGCTAATAAATTAATCTTATTTACGTAATTACGATTTAATAGACGCAACGGTTAGATGTTGTCAGATGTCAGTAATATTGTACATAAAATTAATTGTAGAAATTGTTAAAAACATTACATTGGATAAACGACAAAGTGCTTAAAAATAATATTTTTCCACCGACCTCCTGTGGTGTAGTGGTCAGCGTCTCTGCCTCGTAGCACCGGGGTCCCGGGTTGGCGCGTCTCTAAATAAGAAAAAAAATATTGTACCACCATAACATCTTTTCTCTAAAAACGACCACAATTATAAAATAAAGGAAAGGGACCAAAGAACGCATGTGGGCAAAAATTTCTTCGTAAAAAGGGCAATGTGGGATTGTAATGCTTTACCTGCAAGAGTACTAGGGCTTTCCAAACGAATACAAACGTTTTCAAAAAGAAGTATGAAACATTCAAAAGCTAAGTGATTTTGTGGAAAAAAAGGACGTAATATATTTTTTAATTGTTTCAATTTTCTTTTCTATAATTAATCTTTTTCTTCTGTAGTTTATCTTTGTACTTTTACACCTGTTGTAATAAAAAATACATAAAATACAAACCCAAGTCAAGGAATAATATATCTGTAGTCACACGTGAAATATTTAAATCACAATTTCAATTTTGAAAAAACTTCTATCCTTCGTAAAGTCAGATCGAAGCAGCATTTATTAAATAAAATAGAGAATTTTTAGTAGCTAACAGGAAAGAGACCTGACATTTAATTACAGTATATTATTAGTAGGTAACAAAAATAATGTATTCCAGTTTTCAGTCAATAAATATCTCGAGTACAAATTTTATTATTTTGAAAGTAGTGAAATTTTTTTTTACATCGGAATGAATATTCATTAGAATATATGGCGTTTTCCAATAAGGGCGGCTCAATGTTGAAATGGAATAAAACTAGCTGTGTGTGAGGTATTAGCGACAAACTTTTTTATGTGAAAGGGCATACATGAGCCTTTCAAATAAAAAAGAATTTCATCAGTACCTCACACGCAGCTGGTTTTCTTCCATTTCAACGTCGACCCACTCTTATTGAAAAAAAAACGTATAATACTGACAGTGTACGATTTCTCCCTTCAGCGTCCCCCATTTTCAATTCAATTCCTATGCTAGTAAAGGAGTTTCCTGTTTCAGGATCATCCTCATGTAGGCTGTTACCGAAAACAAGAGCGTTTTGAATTTTTATAAGTAACGGTCGAAATCTCTCGAATGTTATAATTTTAGAATAGATACATTGGGTCTGTTTTAATATAGTTAGTAACTTAAATTATTTTCTATAGATAACTGATTCTGGATTATTTTGAGCAGCATATGTTAAGGAAAATACACCAACAGCCTTTGTGGTGTAAGGTCCAGTTTAGAGAAATAACGGAACTGTAGGTCAGGAAGTCGGGCTATAAAGTGTACACACTGTGTAAAGCAAAATAATTAACGGAATACACAAAAAGAAATAAATGTTTGTTCCTTAGAATAGGACTGTGTTATTTGAATCGGCGTTCTCTACTGCCTTACGGTTATTACGTTTCAAGAAAATAATACAGTAGAGTGACGTTTGTTTGTATGCGTTCATCTAATTACAGTAAGCTCATAGAACTGGTGGAACTAAAGGTTTAATAACGTAGTAGCTGTAAGATAAACGGCGGAATGTATTCCGGACTAATTATATTTTTTTAATAAACAATTATTTCAACAGGTTGAATTGAGTTACAAATTCAGGCGTTACACGTATTTCGTCACTTCCGTCCCCGGCGAGTCGGCATTGCTTTGCGAAGCTCTGGAAGTCACTCCGAAACATTTGCCAAAAAAGAAAAACAATGGTATATTAGGAGCCGAGGCTCGGCGCCCATGTTCGTCATCCAGAAAGCTATTGTGGCTGGCTGGTATGCATCTGGCGAGGTCGCTGCCCTTGTCGCTTATCCTGTTCGAATACGTAATTCATAGCAGCAGAGGAGCGCACCTATCATCCGCAAAAGGACAAAAGTCACATTATTACTTACGAGCTCCTGGAAATGCATAAACGGAGCTGCTACGCCAGACGCTACCGCATTTCAAGCCGGCTTCGCCTCATCAATCCATTCTGCTTAACGAAGAAGCCATCCATATGTGCAAAAATTATAGGGCACCCCAGCCTGCTACAAACACTTGTATGCGGTATTAGCCGAGGATCTGTAATGAGACATCCATTCCTGGTGGTTACTGCTTAACTGTAAAATTATTCCGCAGGCATAAAGTCGGATAGGAATCCCCATAACATTTGTCGTATAACTCGTGGAATCAGTTATTCGTTATATGGAACAATAATGATCGTCTCGTTTCGTAGAAGCGTGATGAGAAAGAGAAACCCATTTACTTAAGACCGCGATAGTGGAACGCTTCCGGAGGAAAAATCCCACCTGGCCATTATGATTGAGGAGAGCTAGACACAAGGATACTCGTAAAATGCTAATGGAGCTCTTTTAAGATGTATATTTCACGAGGACACGTTTTTATTTCTAAGTAAGCATTGCAATAATGGCTGGCTGTCATGGAACATCTTTCTCGGAGCGATAACGACTTCCATTAGACCGCGAACTCAGTTGGCTTCTGTTAGCCTTTTATTTCCACAGAGTTGATACTACGCATTGTCTTCGCTTATGCTTCGAATCTGCAATCGCACCAACAGCCTCGTTAATCAAAAATAAAATTAACTACATACACGAGTTACTAAAATTATTGGTACCGTTATTCATCTTAATGATCAAATTATTACCACCGATGTGTAAAATTTCAGTCTTCAATCTAGAATAATGATTACACTCTTCATCTTGAATTTTCCCAATCAAATTTATGATTATTTAAATAAATACGTTCGAAACGCCGAATTTCAAAATATTTTTGTGTCCATAATAGTTTTTAGACATCGTTTTGTTTGTCCAGTGTAACAAGCTTTACAATCAAATCAGTTAATTTTGCACATAAATGTTAATTTTATCTTTAATATTTTTTACCTAATTAAAATTCTTAGAAGAGTTGAAAATAACAAAAATATCGTAATTATCAAACGAGTCAATAAATTTATATTGTATGTTTTCAATAAAGGGTAGAACTATAAAAATCTTTACAATGCCTTTTAACAGGGAAATTGTTAATTTCAATCTAATTTTGATTTGTTTGTAAATAAAATGTAATGGATCAGAATTTAAATTTTGTGAGTTTATAATTCTCGAATTAGTAAGAAATTTGCACTATAAATATCATGTTTATAAATTCTGGTACTCTTTTTATTTTATATTTATAGAGATTCATTAGATTTTGGACTAGCTAGGCTGTTTAGTCATTTATTTTCATTGAAGTCAGATCAATGTAACTTTTGATGAGTTTGTGATTGATTGATTCTGTGTTTATAATTCCGCTCGATTCAGGTTCCAACCAAACATCCCAGTTGCCTTATTTGGTATTCGCAAATAGATTTTAAGGTGTGCTGTCAATACTGACACTATCGTTAAATCACTTGACTGACTTCAGTAAATCAGTCAGTATAAAGCTAATGGAGCCAGTTCATAGGTCCAAGGCAATTTTTGTTCAACTTCCACGTTGCTCTTGTTTCATTGACTGTGAAAGGTGGTGCTAAGAGAGAAATACGATTGAAACGAACGTTTTGACCAGTAAACAAAAGGAATCAGCTTCGAGATCTCGGAATTGTCTCATCATATTTCCTTAACGAAAGCGAATGTAATTAATAAAAATATCATTTAATCTAACCGCCTTGTTTCAGTCTGATATTTTATTGTTTCCGCTGCTACACGCCATTCGTCTTTTCTCTGTCACAATGCAACCTTTCTGTCAGTTGTTCTCATACTTGTAGGCTCGGGTTCGGTCCTTACTACTGTCCAATGGTTTCCCGTGTTTTTTCTTTTTTCACTGTCTTATTCAGTTTCAGCTGAACTAGTTTAGCAATGCTACCTCTGATGGACTCCTTGAATTTGCGCGCGCAACGATCTGATTGGCTAACTTCAAGGCTAATTAAATCAGAAACAGCGCAATTTGTCTAATTTTTTTCTTAACAATTATTTTTTAGGTACAATCTACCCTGCGACACCCTTACAAGATTTTCAGGTCTTTTCTAAACACCCTATATATATAATATTCCCATGCATCAGTTTTATATGAATATATAACTATACCAATATACGCATGTCAATATATATTTGTCCATCTGTTTAAATGTCTACGTACTAATTATTCACTTCAGTTTCTCATTTTCTATACAGTTGTCCACATACTAGAATTTTTCTATTAAATTTCACATTCAGCGAAATTTTGAAATGGGAACGATTTGAACAGTGGCAGAGGAGAAACGTGTGAAATTATGCTTTAAGCATCGCTGTGTCAATTAAAAATAATCAAGTTACACTGTAAAAAACGTTGAGATAAATTATTTATGTATTGTGAGCTATTTCAATTATAGAAATAGCTGATATAGAGAGATAAAGCTATTCTTTTTTATTCATTTGTCGACTTAATTTGTCTAATTGTAACTCATACGAAAGTGTTTCAGTTAACCACTATTATTATCCATGCAAATAAGGCACTAAGTAAATCGTGCAATGTGTTATTTTGTAAGAGAGGGAAAGTGTGACGAGGGAGAGACATGGAGATAGAGTATCGCTTTACGTATCGAATCGCAGTCCATCTCAAATTACATCTTCCATGACGCTCAGCTCGTTGCACAGCTTCTTTAACCCCCAACGTGCTCCAAACATCTGTCTCAAAATAAGCGACGTCAAATAGATATAAATTTAGATTTTAAAAAAAAGTACATTCAGGACACTCGCCCGTGGAGCCCCCTTGTATGCGTGTCTCCATACTTAAGAACTACAATAAGACAAACGGAATACAACGAAATTAAATTAAAATATGCCCGACTATACGTGGAATTCTCATTAAACACGTATTTTTAACGTTTAATTAAATTCTTTACGGCATAGGAGCAACAAAATTCTTTTGAATTTTCAACAAACGTGGGTTCATCTTTATTATTAGGTGAGTCAAATAAAAAGTCAAATATTTAATAAGTTATACGGCCATAAATATATATTGGTGAATGTTACTCGTTCATTAAAATAAAATGGACCTTTTACCCAAAAACTGTCATTACAATCTAGAATACATCAGACGGTTATGAGAACTTTAATTGAAGTGTGAAGGTTTTCCTGGTGTATTTGTTGCTTGAATGACTCTTGGGCTTCTAGTATGAAAGAGCCTGACAGACAGTAATCACTTGATAAGGATGGCACTGACCGCCATCGAAACGTCGTGGCCTAAGCCTCTTTTCACGTGGTCAGAGGCTCGAGGGTCATTCAAACCTGCAATGAAGTTTTATCTTTTTGGGATATATTCTGTAACAACAGAATGACAAAGGAAACCAAATCACACCCTGAGGAACTGATGGAACGAAAGGATTTGTAGAAATATAAATCTACAGAAGATTCCTGAAAATCCAGTCACAAATAAGGAAATATTCAATTGAATAAGAGAGAAGAGAACATTATAGAGGAAAATGACTAAAATGAGGGATGGATTAAGGCACGGACGACTCGTTAAATTAGTATTAGAGGAAATTGTGAGGCGTGAATAGAAGAAGAAGAGAGGCACTAGAATATATTAGGCAATTAAGGCTGGATGTGAGCTGTAATAGTTTGGTGGCAATGAAAAGATTAGAGCATGATAGATGATCATGGAGACAATCCAGCCTGCGGACACACAAAGTGTAATTTTGAAACAACAATTTTTCACCCTATTTACATCTCAATTTATTGCTAGCCTTCGAGATACTGTACTAATTTTTTATAATTTATTTCATATAATCCAATAACTTGGTATGTTTTAGCGTAGAAATTAGCACAGAAACTTCCTAGCTTCCTTTTAATTTTTTTAATATATATATATAGTAATTAAATAACTTAAAAGAGACGCTATTTTCAAAATACGCGGATTATTAATTGTTTGAAATTTACTGTACTAAAGAGAGGCCAATATCACAATACGCAAACAAAAATGAAATAAACAATCTGTGAGTAAACTTTCTGAAGCTAGAGGACGAAATTTTTCGGTTTTTATTTAATCAGTTCCACGTTGAGCGATTTCATAACATTGGGTGTGGTGCTGTTTTTGTTAATCTAATTCTTTAACGCAGGGATCTAATTTAAACACTTCCGTACCTGTTAAGTTCAGAAACTTTAATAACACATTGGTCCCCTTGGGCATCAATTTGCAACGGAGAGTGTTATTAATCTAGATGGAGTAAGCATAATATTTATTTAGCTCTCCGGATAGGTATTTTCCTGCAAATGATTAATACCACAGAACAGTAATTTTAAAATTCTTGGCAACAACAGATGTGGAAACAAAGCGGAGAAGCTTAGACTGGAATTATCCTCACAGCTGGCACATCCAGGGAGCTTAAACTTGGAATAACTATCTTCATTTCCGGAATTGTCAGAACCGCGTCCGGAAAGGAAATCCGGTCAAACATCGCCCACCTCTCATTTTGAATTATTAAATATACCCTATTCATATCCGGTGTAATTCTTTACTCACGTGCTGCTTAAACGCAAAATTGTAATTACAGTTTCATTAGCACACACGAGAACGGATAGCATTTTGATTTATGTGGGTACTTTGTATCACAGAGATCTTGATAGGTCAGATGTACCGTGTATTAAAAATTAAACGACCTTCATTTCTCTTCATGAAATTAAAAATAAGCACCTGGTAATCAATAGGTAAAATTGTATTTAAATCAAGATTTCAAGGAGTTTCAAAAATATAATATTAAAAAATTTATAATCTACATTTCAGGTTATTTCTAGATCTTTGAATCGAAATTAAATTAGTAATGCAGATAAAATGGCAAATTTTCAGATCTCCTCTTAACAGAATGCGCTATTCATTGTTAATAGCCGCAATCTTGTCAAGATAATTCATACAATGCACAGAATGGTATAATGATATTACTACGATATTTAATAAATACCCAGAAGTAATTGAAAATTAAAAGATAGTAAATTTAAATCCAAAAACAAAACTAACCAAATTGTTACGAGACTCTTATTCGATTACTATGTCGACTGCTACAAATCTGTTGTAAATAGTATTGTCATACGCCAAGAAAATCAAATCTAATAATTGTGTGTTATCACATAACTATTATAGAATATTGATGTAATGTTATAAATTTTAAAAAACTTAGCAGGGTGGCAACTTATTTACGTAACCCATGAACACATTGTCAAATGTTAAAAATATACACGAGTAACATTAATAGTATATATGTTAATACAATGCAGTAATTTTAAAATAGCAGTCCCGATAACGAAGAATTTAATTTCTGTAGCAATCACAAAGATTTAGATTTATTGTTGCTTCCATTAGTCCTCGATTGAGAAAATAGGATACGTCATACATTAAAGATGAACAAAATAAGGTACATAATTGAAGACAAATAATCTTTAAATAAATTAATAAAAGAAAATGTATATAGACAAAAGTCAATATAAACACAACACGGACACACGATGTCACATACACACTAAGAAACACAGACAAGCACACACTGAGAAACACGCAATGGAGTTTTAACTACTTGGAGCTCTGCGACCAGGAAACTGTCCTTCCCTCTGTCGTAGCTCCAGGCAATACATGAAACAAACAAACAAAAGAGCAGAAAAAACTGAATAGAAATTTTAAAGATATGTGATGTGCTATTTTACAAGGCAGCTCATTCAACACTTTTTGCAGGAATCTTGATTTTAAATACTAGAAGGACGATTAAGAAAATCCTGTACCGAGTAAAACGCGCCATTTAAAATAATAGTTTTACTCTGCTTCACGAAGCTTTTGTAGGTACTTTTGTAGAAGCTGTTGTATCAAATTATCCCGGTATAGTGAATACTTTTCTGGTGTAGAGCAAGGCGATGTTTGTCCGACCTTAGAGCTGAACGATTTCTGGTCGCGTATTCATGAAACTCGCCATTTGTTTGAAACAAATTAGTGTTCCGCTTTACAAAGACTTGATCCATGGTGTATAACAACGTTAGTGAAAAAGAACGGGTCTCCCCCTTGAACGCAGATTCCGTTCAGTTTTTGGAAGATATGGCAAACATTTGTTTATCTTTGCCTTTGTCAACTGGCCAAGTGCAAGACTGTTTTCTAAAGGTAGGATAGTCCTAACAAAGGCACGGAATCCTTCGAGCCCTAAACGACTGAGAAAGATTTTATTCCTGTGGGACCTAAGGGAAGAAGAAGGGGGGAGGGAGTGTTTTCCATTTTTGTACGTGAACTGCACATTCAATACTTGATTTCAGTTTGTAGTCGTATGAACTTAAAATTTAAAATACGCTTCTGTTTATTAAAAGGAATGAACGTAAATATGAACAGGTAAAATATTTTTTTATCGTTTGAAATAAATAATTATTTTCTAACTTGAATGTATTTTTAAATACTTTAATTTTGACAACTTAAACGATAAAGTGATTTTTCCCCACTAAACTTCATTTTGTAATTCATGGAAACCTGTTACTCTCATTGAAATCATTGAGAAATAAACAGCAGACAAGCCCAATAACAATAGCATTTTAATTATTAAAAAAGAAACATTTTCTTTTGATTCCATGTATATTGGATTCTTAAAAACTGATACTTTCAGGTATCGATACCGAGGATTATATACTAGCACTGAGTAAAGTATCCATACTTTTCATCCAATACCAAATCCTTACTTTGATTGCTTTTCAGATCATCTAAACGGCTTGATCGAGTTTGACGATTTTTTGTTGTTGTATTTATGAGATCACCTGGATGGATCTTTGCTAGTTGGTCTCCGTAGGTGGCGCAGTTGTCGAGGTCCAGTATTTTCTTTTCTTAATTTTCCAACCGAATTTTTAAAAATATTTTCTTTGGATTTCTCACCCAATTTTTTAGCAGCCTGATGACATTTGACTCACGCATCAACACATGCGCACGTTCATTGATGCTTTGACATTTCGATTTCGGATTGCCGAATGCTGATGTATTCCGTGTACAGTTATTGCGCGGTGCATACTGAGCGTATTGCTTATCGATTAATTCGACATTGAAGAAAGGAGGTGTGATTGAAATAATATTTTGTGGGAGGTGCATGGTTTTAATTACGATTCAATGTTCATACGGCGGCTTTCCATCTATCCTTTAAAAATGTTCATTCGTGTGTTGGGTGCGATCTGATGGTTCAACAACGAGTTGACAAACAGATTGCTGTCGAATTAAATACTGCAGCGGACTGATATAAATTAATTACGGTTAACGCTGGGCACCCAGATAGTTTTTTGTAAATATTCAAGGATATTATTACATTGGTTTTTGAATATGATACGCGACATTAGCCGTATATGAGCGTAATTGACACCTGCAGGGAATTCTTGTAAAGTCTTAGAAGGTTTCTGTATCTGCACAGCCACGAACAGGAGAAAACTGAACAATGCAACTAAGTGGTTCACTCTTTCCGTGGAGCGCACGGCAGCGCCTCAGAGATATCAGCTTGAGTGCTTAAAACACCAGATTTTAAAAGTCCATAATTACAGACATGGCCCTCGAGTTATGGTAATGAGCGTCTCAGTAGGTGTAGGACCCTGGTTTTTATCCATCAATCACCCGGCCGTATTGCTCCTAAATATCAGTTTTACAGTTAGGTGACCCATCTACGAGGAGCTGGCTTCTGGCTGCTGCTGTAGCCGCTGCTGGTGCTGCTGCTGCTGCTGGCTCCCGGACTCGAGGCGGCTGTCGCAACCCTCCAACACTTCTCTATTCATCACCTAGTTCCTCATTGAATATTGTTAAGATACTAACGTACTATGCGGGCCGCTCATTTCACGATACACTAAACACGACTTAAAAATTCCCTTCGGCTGTTTCCTTTTTTTTTAATGTTTCCAATATAAAAAACTGTTTCAACGGCAGTAATCTGAACTAATTTCTCGAACGCCTCACAACTTTCTAGTATGGATACTTTACTCAGTGCTAGTATATAATCCTCGGTATCGATACCTGAAAGTATCAGTTTTTAAGAATCCAATATACATGGAATCAAAAGAAAATGTTTATTTACACCCGTTTCAACGTAAGCGACAAAACTGGGCGAGTCGATGTTGACATGGAATAAAACAAGCTGTGTGAGAGGTATTAACAAAATTCTTTTTTTATTTGAAAGGGCAAAAATGGGTCTTCCAAATAAAAGGCGAATTTATTTTATACGTCACACACATCGACCCACAGTTATTGGAAAACCATACACAAACACTTCGCATTCAACAGAAGGGAATGGAAACTGTTTTATTTTATGGGAGATTCATCAAGCTGAAGCCTCGGTCTTTGTCAAGAAGAGAGGAGCTGAGGCTACTGCTTCCCTTCTGACGACTGCCTCAACGTATTATCCGCGAATTACGAGTAATATTTTTCACGCGACCATTGTTAAGGTAGAGTACCGCCCTGATTGTAGGCCATTTCGATAGCTCAGTTAGTGTTACGGACACGATGTAAATCACTCAACCGTCAGCTACGATTGGGAGTAGCAAATGCGTCTACGCTTATCACGACTCATTTCCCGTGATTTATAGTACTTCAGCATGACCGACCACCTTTGTGGACGTAAAGATGCGTTCTGTGTCAGGAACGAGAAGACTGATGAAGCGTGTGGAGAATCGTTAAAATCGTGAGGAACGAGCTATGCACGTCCTACTGACGTATCTCTCTCTCTCTCTCTGTCTCTCTCTCGCTCACTCCGAGACTGTGGGCAACATTTGTTTCAACGTTGCTTTCCCAAGGCCACAACTCTGTCCCTCCATGACGAAACCATCCGGAAGCTCGAGCTGACCCGTCCCCATAATAACTGTCACCTGGGACTACAGGATACAAAGAAAATGAACACTCCTGGAGCCAAGGTCGAAGCTTCAAAGTCGCTCGGCCGTGCGACGTGCAAGAACCTCCGCATAGATCCATAAAATTAGAATGAGATCCAGTTGTCGTTATAGCCTCGTTGCAGTGCACCCAAAAAATTATCTTAAAAAATATGCAACGAGAACAAAAGCAAAGGAAACCGTTTTCACGCCCGAGAACCGTTGCTACAGTATCACTAAACAAACGCTTTATCTACATCAAAAATATATTTAAGTTGTTTGACCGTTTAATGTTGATGACAAACAGATAAACCCTTTGACGGTCACGGCAGTTAAAAATTAATATTCCTCAGCTTAAACTTCCATATTCATCCTTAATACAAAGAACAATAGTATATAAATCAATCAATTTTCTATTGAATACAATTCAATTCTTATATTATTATTTTTAAATATATAAGATATAATCCTTTTAAAGGATATAAATAAAACATTTACGTACATATTATACTTAAAAAGATTCTATTTTAACAGCATTATCAGTAAAACGTACCTTGTTAAATTTTAAACTGTTTGTGTTGCTCAACTCGTCGTCTGGTCAAAACTGACAGAAGCAAGTTATGACGTCATGCACTATCGATCGACTTATCGATAGTATATGATTGCATAGAGTAAAAATATAAGTAGGTAAATAAAAACTATATATACATATTAGTAATAAAATGATTTTATAAATAATATTTGCAATCATCTTATTCAGGGTATAATATTAAAATTATTTTACAATGACTTTAATTTATTGATGTTCTGAATATAATGATTTTCAAATTCATTTCCTTTATTTCTGAAGTTTACTATTTCCTTTCTATTAATATTAATAAAAAATGTTTTAAAATTGTTCCTGTATAAAATATGTATTTTTGTCGCATGAGAATTCGTGATTATTCTTTTTTACTTGGCATGATAATACTCTACTGGTTTTTGATTTGGCTTTTAATGTTTGTTTGTGATTATAAATTTTAGCTTCAACATTTGTCGTGGTGTAGCCAATATATGATTTTTCGCAGTTTTTGCGTGGTATTTTATAAAATAAATTCGTTATATTGTCTAGATCAATATCATCTTTCAGATCAATTAACAGGTTTTTGTATGATTAATAGGTTTAAAAATGAAATTAAAATCGTTCACTTCAAATTGTTTTAAAATATTCACATATTTGTATGTCAAGGTATGTACATAGGTGAAACTTATGTCCGTAGGCTTTAGTTAAATTTTGGCGGCATCATCTATAATCTGTGTGTTATAATTTATATCAGAGACATCATGCTCATTGTTGATTACTGCAAAAAAAATTGATGTTGGTTTGTGAAGATTTTATCATGATTAATTTCAACTGGTTTAATTTTGTTTGTTCTAGATAAAGCTTGGTCATATGTAATGATCGATGTTATCAATTTATTTGTACACCTGTGGTGTAGTGGCTAGCCTCTAGTTGCTGCCTCTCAAGCCAGAGGTCCCGGGTTCGAATCCTGGCATGGGCTTGGATGTTTGTGTTGTCATGGTCAAGAAGACCGGGATTAAGACTGTTGGAGGATCGATACGCTGACCACGTGTCACTCCAAATTCGAAATGTGTCATGTAAGATGACAGTCCGCAGTCGACTCGGTAGGCCCAGGCCCTCAATGGGATGTAGAGCCATGGAGAAAGAAGGAAAAAATGGCAGTTTAAGCTGCCGAAGCTACAAGTTTGAAATAAATTAATTTTTTAAAACCTTGACCGTCAAACGGTTTATCTCCTTATCATCAAAAATTATGTATTCTTTAAGAAATTTGAGCTGGTGAACAAATTGCAATTAAATTTGGTACACTTATTCTTAAAACCCTAATATAAAATAACGGAAGAGGGTGGTAAGGAACCCCTAGCACAAATTATAGATAAAAAGAATATGCGAATGCATAACAATGCGTAAGTGACGTCACCGAGCATCGAAACATGTAGAATACAGGGAATTCCGCTGTATTTAAAATCACTGAATATACCTGCTATTTGTTTACGTTCTGCTATGCTAACATCTCATACGTTATATCCTGAATCACACATAAGAATGATGAGAAACAATACGATATTTTTTAAAGATACTAAGTTAGTATATTTCCGTTTTATTTGTAATCTAATTACAGAGCTCTGAGCACTGATAAAATGGATACAAATTATTCAGCTTCGGAAAACAAAAGTGGTATTACAGGATGGGGAAGAAAAAACGTCGACCGGACCTGGATCGAACCCGGGACCAGTTTTTGAGATTTCCGAGTCAACTCTGGGTTCGATTCCCTGTCCCTGAACCTTTAATTCAGTTTCATCAACATACATCTGCAGCGAAGTTATAAATGTAGGCAACCCTCTTATACTGTGGTCAGGCTGCGGTGTGGATTTGAATTTACATCAAAGTAAATGTTAAACACATTTATACATACATACTTATTATAGTCGTAGTTCATTTAGTGTGGTAACACTGAAGGGTAAGAAGTATACTCGGTAATATAATTCCAGTTCTACAATCTGTTGGCAGAATTGAGTTATTTATGGGTATATTAAATAGTCTCATCAATTACTGAATAATGTAGTATACTGTTATGAAAAAAGAAGTGTAGGCTTCATCTTGTTTAGAACTATTTTGATATTCCGAGTAATCCGATTTCGTTGCAAGAAACGTTAGGTTAATTTTTTCTTGTGTATTGTGACCACACTAGAAGATGTGAAATTCATCTACGACGCTGTTTCAGGCGGAGCTGTCCGTCCAGGGCGACGACTTCACGCGTCAGATATGGCAGATGTACGCGGCGTTTGAGGATCTGCGAAAGGCGTCGGTGCCGCGCGATGGTCGCCGACGCAAGCAGCAGCAGCGCCGGGCTCCGCGCCAGCAGACGCCTCGCGAGCGTCGCGTGATCGGCGGCAGCGCCCTGGACCTGGCCATGGCTGCCACGGCGGCCATCGAGTTCGACGTCGGCGTCGGCAGCTCCAAGGACGACATGAGTCTTCTGCAGCGCCGGCCGCAGCACTACCGCTGCCGACTGCGGCGCAGCAGGCGTCGGGCCGACAACCCGCTGCTGGACACCATCAGCAGCATCCAAGACCCGTGCGAGTCCGACGACTACGCCGAGCAGGGCGCGGGGGGAGCGTCCGCCCGCGGCGCCGGCGTCGCGGGGGCGAGACTCGGCGCCGCGGAGCCGGACAAAGACTCGATCGGCTACGCGGGTTCCAACTCGGTGGACTCGGGCTACAAGAGCTCGTGCCCCACGCCCGAGCCCGACTACGGCAACGACGCCGCCAGCAAGCGGTCCTCCGTGGCCGGCCCGAAGCCCCGCATCGCCATGGGCACGAAGGTCATCAACAGGCACTCGCACCCGCAGTACGCGGGCCGCGACCTGGACCACCTCATGTACCTGCGCCAGTCCATCCTCAGCGCCATGCAGCGCTACGAGCAACAGGAGACGGCTGGCGTCGACGGCGGCCTCGGGGGCGGCGCCGTCGCGTCGGGAGTGGGGGGCGGCAGCCCGAGGCGGCTCCCGCAGCGACGCGCCACGCTCTCCAGCTGCCCTGGCTCGCGCACCCACTCGCCGTGCCCCAGCACGGGCTCCGAGCACGGCTCCCCCGCCCCCGCCTCCGCCACCGCCGCCGCCAGCGCCGCCGCCGCCGTCGCCGGCTGCCGCCTCGCCACGGCGGAGGAGGACATCGACACGCTCCTGTACGGACAGCCCTGCAGCTACGTCACCATGATCGAGGACAAGTACCGCAGGAGCAGCGTCGCCAGGGTCAAGAAGCTCAGAGGTGCGTAACTTGGCATTTCTTCATCTAAATTCTATTTATTATCTTCCATTAGCTTTCGTTTTATACCTTACTGACTTGAACTTACGATCTCCCTCCTGCATTCCCTTTATAATAAAAAATTATTCCTAATACAAACAATATCAGAGACCGGCTTTAAATCCAATATTCACACTGAATGTGCTGTTATATAAATTATAGAATTTCATATTTATGATAATGATCTGAATATTATAGAATATTTCTAATAACATTATCAACGGTAATTAATATGAATATAATCTATTTGTGGCCCGCAAAGACAGTCCTGGTTTTAAAAATTTGTAGAAGGGATGAGAAGGCCCATTGGTCTCTTTAAACTAATTTTTTGATTAAATGTTCTTACAGCTATTGTACAATAGATGCATTGAATAAACTTCTATTTTAAAAAATGTTTACACTTTGGTTGAAAAATTAGTACTTTTTATGAAACGCGAAGTTAGTATTTTAAAAGGTGCGGCACCCACAAATTGACTTCGATCCAAAATAATTGCCCACCCCAGGTTTAATCGGACTGCATATCACACTGAAGTAACAGAAAGAAAAACACATTTAAAACTGTAGCAATTATAGTATTCGTGAACTTTCGACCTTAAAATATAACACAAGTACTGAACATATATTTAAAGTGTATCAGTAAACAAATGTTGTGAATGCTATAGGCATATCATCGCACTGACTAAAATGTTGAACTCGACAAACCTGGCGTTTCAAAAATTCCATTTTAATCAAAAGTCTTATTTCAATTACCACTTATAATTAGTTCTTTCTATTTATTTTAATTGAAGCTGCCTCAAAACATTCATAAATAGTTTCCTCGTGGCTACGCGGAAATACAAAGGTGCATATTTCTTCCTAATTTCCTTAATGCAAATTACCTCTTCATTACATGTTTGATGAGCAGCGACCATTTAGTATGGGCTGAGTTGTTGAATTGCACTTTTAAGTTTAATTTTAATATTCCAAGTGTGGTGTACGTTTCACACACTTACTTAATATCACCATACATACTAGAAAGTATTTAAAAATTGAATTTTTAAACCGTTCTCGTCCAAGTTTTAAATTTAATTTGAGTTATCATTTTCTTTCGTCTTATTTCAACTCGGGCCCCACGTTGGGCGCCATTTGTTGGTGTGAGACGTACACCACACAAGACTCGTGTAATTGGGAGCAAAGTAATTTTTTTATGTGTTCTGCCAGTTAGTCATATCTCCGCCTCTTTAATTACAGACAACAGCTTGACATTCAATTCAACAATCGTATTAGTTTTGTGTGAAGCTTGTTAATTCCCCTATTTCATATTTCAGCATTACTCAAATTAAAATACTCTTGTGTATTACCTGATAACACTTATTGGTAGCAATGACGATTTAATTTCTGACTCATCGGAACTAAAACCAATTTCCATAACTAATATTTATCGGAGAAAAGTTGCGTTAGCAGCAAACCTTGCGAGAAAAAACTGAAATTGTAAGCATAACTTTGGTGATAGAAATTCAAATTATGTTTAAACTTCAGTTTTTCAAAGCTAGATCTAGAAAATTCTTTGTGACATTTTTTATTTGAACTTCGTAGACATCATTTAGTAGTGCAGAAATTTATTTTTTCAGATATTTCTGACTTATGTGATATAAAAGCAAACTCAAATAACGTTTTAAATTATTTATTTAAAGTCCGAAAGGTTCACGAGACTTCAAATAAATAATTTGTTTTTAAAAGTTATTAGAGTTTTCTTTTATATCGTATGAGTCAAAAATAACTAAAAATTTAATTAGTAGCACTACTACGAAACATTTAAACATATGCATGTGATTATTTACAGGGTATATTATAGGAATATTCTCCAATTACAGTTGTCAGGAGTTTTTTTAAAAAGTGTTATAATACTATAGTAAGTAAGAAATAAATTATTAAATAATATTGGCGGACGACGTCTTGGTTTTTAATTCCCCCTGTTAACAAACGTCAATAAACCATTCAATACCAGTAGATTTCACCGCATTTTTTTCTAATTCCTAAATAAATGTAATTTCATTTGCAGCCTCCTAAATCTAAGTCATCGCACGAGTAGAACAAAATTTCCCTTTCCTTGGTGGTAATTGGGTACTATTCAGCTAAAATAAGCTGAGAAATATTTACGTAAATCATATAGTACATTGATAAAATATTTAATCTCCTCAACCTAGATTATTTTAATGGAAAGATTAGTCGGGAAATCTCTACGTAAATTAATGTAGGGGAATGAATTCTAAAATATTTTCGAGGACGATAAGGTAACAATCTATTAAGATGATGATATTTTCAAGTTTCTTATATTCCTATAAATCTAATCATGTCATAAAAACACTCCGTCTACTTTTCTTCACGTCAGGAAATTATTTAGATAATTTTTAATACTGCTTATTACAGGTAGATTTCTCCTCAGCCAGTAACTGTAGGTAAATCGTTCCAATTGCTTATCGTTCTGTTCAATAATGAAAATTTCCCTACGCCCATTTCTTGTGGTCTCGTTTTGATTTTAAAATTGAGTCACCTCTCCCAATATTATTTAACAAAGTTCTAAACACCATAAAATTTGACTTCTATGAACTAATGTTGACGTCAAAATAACGTTTTATCTTCTGTAAGTTTCATGGTTAATTATAAGGATAAATTCACGTTGTAGAACATTATAAGTTTGAAAGTAATTATGTTTAGAACGCGGTTTCTTTTTCTCAAAAAAAAGCAATCGGTCTTAATTGTAGCTTGCGAACTTAGGAGACAAAAAGTCCTGACAGAGAGACCTATAATATAGTAAACCAAGGGCAAAGGAATGGTTATAGAATCGTTAATTATAAAGAGGGTCCCGAACGTGGCTTTGAACTGACAGGGACCCAGGTAAAGGTACCCTAATGGCCAAATTAAGCACTAAGCGATTTCACGATGGCAGGCTGGTGTCCCTATCCCTTCAACTTCGGATTCATTCACAGGATTCCTTGTCCCTCCCTAGAAACTACTTAAAGCAACGGTTATTTATTAAAATAAACGTTGACTACGCATAGATAATGTCCATAATATGAATCATTTTTGAACCATGGCACTATGGCTTTTTAAATAAAGATAACGTCATGTATTTTAGGTTCCATTTATGAGGTAATTATGGTTAATAGGCAGCTTTTTTAATATATATGGAAATGTCACAGTAATTATTGATAATCAAAAAGAGAAAATGTTTTTAGTTGAAACAATCTGCTCACGTCAGTTTCGTATTTTTTATGTCGTTTACTTGTCAATTTTCCTCGTTACAAAACTACGATATTCTGATAATTGAGAACAAAAGCATTATACAATGGCGTACATAACATATTATACTTACAATATGTAGTATAATTAATAAAAGGGATTATAAACATTTTTTTAATAAATCAAATGTTTATTAGTCATTTGAAACATAAAATAGACTTTTCTTTTTAAGCAGACTTAAAAAAAGATAAATCAATAAATGTTTAGTTTCGATATCTTCTATAAACCAAACACCTGAATTAAAATTTATTTCAATTAAAGGTCTAATTTAGAATAAAAGACAGTTTTATTTTTGCAAATTCAGCTATAGTACGATGGCTATAGAAGATTTGTTCCATGTTTATATGAAGAACTATCTTTAGAAGACCAGTTTGATTGTTACGAAGGTCTTAGTTTCCTTAACGCTGAATAATAATCCGTCAAGAAGATTCAATGCCAAACAATAGGGCACTAGAACAGTTTTAGGTTCAGCGTCTAACCGAAAGACAAATAAAATACCAAAATAGCGTTTTTCTTTTTCGTTTGGCATCAATATTCAAATCTAAGTAGGTCAGTGCTTTTAATATTCTCCTTTAACGGAACCTATACGTTATACCGAAGAAATGGCAAATGCAGTTGCATTCCGTTACTCTGTTACACGGCCGCTTATATAAAAATGTTCTTGATCGTGATTTAGAAACTAAAACCAGTTTAGAGACCAGCCTCTTCCTGACTCAATGGAAAGTTAATGTGCCATAGCTTTTTCTATCTTTTTGCGCAAATTGAGAACTAACAGTTCAAGCTGCGAACAACGGAACTGGCGCAAAGTCGAACATTCTGTCACGGAAACATATTAAATATAGTTCTAAATCTAAAATAGAACTCAGAGGATCTCTATCCGTGATTAGGGCACAGTGTGTCCGTTGGAAATCCATCAGTTTTCTATTAAATCTAACAAAATTAATCTAGACGAAGGTGAAATGAATTTCAAACAGTTATGTCATGAATCATGTGAGAGCTTGAGGTTATTGTCCAGGGAAACTTTTTTCAGCCAATCTTTTCCCATCTCACATTAAAAAAAAACAAAAAACATTATTACACAGGGATGAATTGTCCATAATATCTGGTCACGACGTAAATATTTATAAGTCTATATATATAATTACATCCGCTGAATCTACTACAGTTAATCAAGCATAATAAATTATAATATTTCTTGCTTAGTTAGAATATCGTCCACCATTTTGTAACACTTTCCGGGGTTATATAATCGAAGTCTGCTTTTGTGTTATAATTAGTTTAGGAGATGTTCAGGTTTCTTTGTGGTAGTGATTCTACGTGACACACTGAATGTGACCAATCATTAGGAACAATTTTCCCGTGTAATAATGATTATGATCAAGTATAATTGAACGATCTTGTTCTTTAAAAAGTTATTTCTAGTCGTACCAACTGCATTAGCGCAGTTCTATTCTGTAAACACTGATTCCGTTCGGACATGTTACGACAAAAATCTCATCCATAAAAGTTCTTGGATGGGAAAGTATATGGCGTAGTGCCCCGTTACTAATAATATAATGGATATTATTTGAAATGCTATAGTTACATTAAGTAGCGATTGCGGCTGGACTGTTGGAGTGTCAGGTAACCTCATTACTCATCATACAGACTTCTGTAAATCAAACCCAGATTTATTTGACATTTAATTTTATAATATTGAATTCTACACACTATTACTTGAAAAATGAAACTAAAAAATCTATAATTTAATGAAATAGCCAATATCGGGATAGATGCTAATCACGACCCAGGTATTACAATTAATAATAAGAATCCAATTTATAAATTAATTATCTAATCAACAATAGACGTTTAACCTGCGAACATACTTACATTCAGTTAGTACCCAACATATGTAATATGTTGGACGTTTTTGCAGTGGTGTGTATAATTAATGTATGTTAAATAAAATAAATTGGTGTTTGTTGTCCGGACAGAGAGGTTCTTCTACCTGCCACTCCGACAGTCCAGTCGCAATTGTTAGTTGGGTCATTCCATGTCAGTTCAACCCAGCCATGACACCCATGGTCTCAGATATTAATGAAACTTGGCATGTTTGATCCCTTCATAGATATAAGGAATGATATGAAATATTTCTGCTCTATCACAAATGGTTTTTGTTTTACAGCCTGCTAAAGTTTTTGAAATCGCATGTTTTTTTTCAATCGGCGGATGAAATGCAATTTGTTCTTCCGTAGAAAATATATTATATCTTCCTTATTTACCAACCAATGTTGATTATATTTTTGATGAAAATTCTTCAATAGGAAAGGAAGCCAGAAAAAAATTATTGTAACTATAAACAATCTGTAAGTGGTCTGAAAAAAATTCTGAAGTGGTGAAATAATTTTTTAAAAATGAAATATGACTATCGATGCGAAGCGGAATATCATCGTGAGGGGAAAGGATAACGACAAAAGTTTTTTATAATTATTATTCATAAAGATATACCCTACCACATGAAAAAATAAAATTAATTTTTTTTTCACTCCTTGATTTTTTTTTCACTTCAAAAATGGGTCATTCCATGTCATGTGGCTTAGTTTTCAGAACCGATCCCCGAGCAACCATTTCTGATTTTGATGAAATTTTTACAGTGTGTACTATGGGGCCTTAGATGAACATCTGAAAAATTTCAGTTCGAAATATGCATTTCTGACTGAAATGCGAGTCTTTTCGCAGAAGGCAGCCGTTCGTCAGAGTAGTTATAGTACTATAGCAAGAACTTTTCCAACGGCTATGCTTACTGACAACAATATTCCCCCTCCACTTCCCCCAATTTGTTTCTGCGCACGTCGTACGCCATGCTATTTCTCTCAACCTATACTCGTGTCACACAATTAACGTGCGCTGGTTACGATTTGTTAATAGAAACGGAAGAAATTTGTTCTAGTTTTGCCCATGTTGGTATGCAGTGATTTTCCATGTAAAAATCGTAATTGTGAAGAAAGGCCAGCGGACTTGAGCTCTCGTTAGTCGCTGTGACTGGAGTAATAAGTAGCGTGAAACGGAACGAGTACGGCACCATGGCACCACGGCACCTTGGCACCTCTCACTTCAAAACGCGGAACAAATTGGTAATAAATTTACCTCCGCCGAGCAGCGGGCAGGGTCTTTACCGGCGGAGTCCCCGAGCTAAACGAGATTCCGTTTTTAATCTCCTACAACAGTCACACTGTCTAGTTGTCTAGTCGGGTGATGGTCACAGCCACTGTAAGAAATCCCTGCACGTCGCGTGACTTCATCTAATTAAGGACACGCGTTTTTGGCTTAAGAGTAAGTTTCGATGGATAAAATGTTTCCTAATATTTGTTTCTGGCGAAGGAAATTAATGAAATTATGCGGCGAAAGTTTTTTTTCGGTGTCCCGAGAGCAGAAAGCTGCGCAACGGGGCGTTTTATAATTGGCTATGAACGGGAACAGGCCCCAGGCGTAGCCAATGGCCGCGCAGGAAGCCACAAAAAGCGAATTCATCACGCTGCTGCCTGATAACGAAAAATTTGCACACCAATTTCACGAAGGACCACTTAACCTGTTGTTTAGAGGTATCTCGTGCAATCAGCATCCGTGAAGGGTAATGAAAGCGAACTGAGACTGGGATTCCAGACTCACAGACGGAAAGAATTATTACATTACATTTGTTTTCAGCATCATTTGAGCTTCACAAACTTACTGCGTCTTCTTCTCAGGGTTTCCCCAGGGCTCCTTCAAGTTTGTCCCTTCTAATCATCTACATTCTTGTATAACACGAAACTCTCCGATGTTCTGAATCCTTTGCGCTATAGAAGCTCTATATTACTCCTTGAACGTAGCATTTTTATTACAGTTGAAATGAAGTCCCATGGGCTGCTTCATCATTCGTGAAATATTGACACTTAATCAACAAAAAACGAACGCATTGATTCATCGACCATGAAATTCATTTCAGTATTCCCTGACGTATGTACGTTCATTTCTCGTACTCGATTGTTTCTCGGCTTTTTCTGGAAATAAGGAATAGCAAAAACAAATGATATTGGACTGAATTAATTAGGCTAATCACTGTTGATTGCTCGGAGTCCAATCTTCTAGCAGTAATTCGCGTCCAACGATTTCTTTGCCTCTC
Organism: Eucriotettix oculatus; assembly: GCA_034510155.1. Classification (NCBI taxonomy): domain Eukaryota; kingdom Metazoa; phylum Arthropoda; class Insecta; order Orthoptera; family Tetrigidae; genus Eucriotettix; species Eucriotettix oculatus. The sequence goes on along the minus strand of CM067380.1, from coordinate 23,097,499 downwards.
CAAGTCTTTTTCAGACCACTCACAGATTGTTTATATTTACAATAATTTTTTTCTGGCTTCCTTTCCTATTGAAGAATTCCCATAAAAATATCAATAGACCTCTCTGATTCTTTCTTGAATACAATTAATCCTCTCAATTTTGGGGTTTACAATGTAACCAATCCAACGATTTCTTTGCCTCTCCAAGTCTTGTTTTAAAACTCCCTCTCTGATTCTTTCTTGAATGCAATTAATCCTCTCAATTTTGGGGTTTACAATGTAACCAATCCGCTGTCACGTTAAAAATTAGAAATCTTCGGTTATGTGAGAATCTTTTTATTAAATGAAATAGCATTGGATTTGGATATTTCCTCGTTACATTAATTTCAACCTAACTTGGGAATAACCTTCACATGAACTAAATGCATTATTTTTATTCTTGTACATTCTGTACCATTCTACCTACAGCCAGGCTACATTCATCAGGATTTCTGTAAATCATATCAATATTTAGGTGTTATTTTCCGTCCTCGTTGCAAAATAACACCTAAATACTGGTATGATATACAGAAATATTGATGAATCTGGCCTGGCTGTAGATCGAAAGCTACATACGGTACGCTAAATAAATACATAATTTTAATTGACTGTGTGAATATAATTCACCGTATAATAACTAAACTTAATTCAAACACAGAAGAATTGCTTTCAATTACAACTCAGCCATGAAACTTAATTTACGAGACGACGATGGAAAAATCTCAACCGGTCTGGAAGTTACTTGCTATTGGAAGCAATTCTTCTGTATTTGAATTAAAAACAATTAACTTGTTATCAATTTAAATAATGGCCATTCTTCACTGATGTTCTAAACCTCAGGAAGTGAAGAATGAGATTAAGTAAATTGCAAGTAAGCCTGAGCTTAGGAATGTGCAAGTGATGAAGAGAGCTCTAAGAAGTTCGGGAGTCGACTCGGATTCGCTAAGATGGTAGAGTGCCCACCCGGTAAGCCGGATGCCTTTGGGATCGAGATTGTTCCGTCCTTATCTACAGTGACATTTATTTTAATAAAGAAGTCTGTAGCTCTCGGCGTATAACCAGGCCATACTCATGACTACAATTTGTACAGTAATATTAATACAATTAAAACATTACACCATAAAAATAATTTATATATAAAAGATTTATAATATTAAAATAACAATCACTGTGTGACAATTTACATGTCGTCTATTTTCTATCAGTATTGCTAGTTATGTGGCATTGCACTGTTAAATACGTTTCAAAATTTATATTACCTGTAAATTTAACTATAATGACATCTTTAACCGATTCACGCTTGCATCGATTATATATTATAACAATTCACATAATTTTATTTCTTACCATTATATTATTTAACCCATACTTTTATAATCACACATTTCCACGTTAATAGACCCTATTCTATGGCTTTCTGACATTATGCACGGTATGCAAATTAAATTTTCAAAATTTTTTAAAGCCTTACTATAACGTCTTTCAAGTTTATTTCCGTCAGTTTTAATGCATAATGAATCTAAGTTTTGTTTGGAATTTAGTAATTGTTATATTAATATTGGAAACCTATTATATAAAAATTATTTTTATAACGTAATGTTTTAACTGTAGTCACCTCACTCTACAGATATATCCTGATAAATAAATGCCATTGTGACTGTAAAAGGTTATTTTTTATATACAAAACGAGAACTTTTATAGAGTGAATAGTGACGCCAAATATTATATTTAGCAGACAATCATTAATACGTATTAATTACAACTTGTTTTTACAATTAATTTTGCATGACGCATAAAGTATAAATTAAAGGATCGGCAAAAATTAGCACAAGTAAAACAGGTTACTTTGAGGAAGGTTTAATACGTTTATCAATGTTTATCAATAGACCAGTACAGAAGTACCAAAAATTTTATTTTAATCAAATGTGATTCACTTTTAGCAGAAAAGTTACTCTCAACTGTACTTTGTAAACACGAATTAAGAAACAAAAAGCTAAATATTATAAAAAGGTTCATTAATTACAGTTGTATAATATTTTAATTTGAAATAATTTCCATTAAAACAAATTCCATATAGATAATACGACTTTAATAAAATTAAACTATATCTACTTTAAACATATCTATGCATTTGTTTAATGTGATGACTTAGGCTGATATTGGTATCATTTGCTTTCCGTTTTCTCCTTTATCTTCAGTCATTTATATCTTACTTTTGGTATTCAGTGTATTCATTTTGATTTTTCGTACTGCCCCACACTTCACATATATATTTGCAGCCATCAAAAAACTGAACACAATTTTTGTCTTTATCATTGGCTGCCAAGAGATGAGTATCATTTCGTGATTTTTCCATATGTAAAATTTTATAAATGTAAGAATTAATCAGGTCTACCACTTGAACGGATTACTCTTACATAGCAAAAAGTGGCGCGGAATGTTGTTGGCCTTGAATTAGTCCGTAATTGTCAACAATTTGGGAATAACGTAAACGATCTAAATTTACGATTTATGGTAATTACTCCGAGAATGATTGTTTATGCTCGAGTCTCCCAAGGCAAAGTGTTTCTTGTGATACCTTCTAATGCATGAGGTGATTTTCCAATGTAAGCGAACAACGGGACGGGGACAATGGGGTTTCGTAATCTGCGAATGCTCTTTGACAACGTCATCTTCCTGTGCATAGAAGATTGTTTGAAGAGGTTCTTTTGTTCGCCTATACATTGCGTCGCTATGTAGAACGTGATACAACTGCTCCGACAAAATGTATTTGTCTGCGTCGCTGCCCATGATAAATCGACTTACAGTAAACTTCATTACGAGGAACGAATTCTTTACGTAGAAATTCGTCATTGTTACCACACGGAACATTCACACTTATTTTTAACACCTTTCATCACAGAGCCATGGAGCGTTATTTAAATAGATCGCCTCTAAAGAAACGTAACCAATATGACTATTTGAATATTCTTATCGGCAAATGTATCAATAATATTTCAAAGTAAATTGCAAGGGACGCGAAGGATTGGGACCGTTAGTTGAACTCATTCATATGTATGTTATGATCCACGAATACGAGGGTACAGAATCGCGAGAGGGAAACTCTGGAAGTCTCTCTCTCATAAAGGAGCAATAAGTCTGGGGAATGTAACAAAAGTTACTGCAGTCTTGGAGAAAACTTTAAATTGAAGACAAAGAAATCGTTTACGAATAAAAATTAGTTACGATCGGCTACAACTTAGAAAAATTAAGCCTTTTCTCTTAGAAATCTTCCGCTGTCCAAAGCATTCGTTTCTTTAAGTTAAGAATAATATAAAACGGAGTAGAAGTGGTTCCACATGTTTTCGAAGATGCGTTGGCGTAGACAACTCAACCAAGTTAGCTGAGAGATGGACAGGAATTTTCCACTCGCAAATCATCAACTCCTGCTACATCACCATTCAAAATGGAAATTGAGACTGAAACATAAAAAGGAGGAGTTTTCTTATTTTCAGATACGTTATTTGTCCGCCGAATTTTCTCTGAATTACTGTCCTGCTTACTGCTAAAAAATTTTAAAACTTTTCTGTACATGTACTTAGGCTCAACATAATTTCTCTGTGATCATTTCTTTTTCAAATATTGGTTGATGCAAGTATGCGTTATATATTCGCGAATTTCAGAATCGGAACTTGATATGGTAATGATTTAATTTATAGTGTTATTAATTATTTACGTCCACGTCCAATAATCAATATGTTTGCTTGTCTGTTATAACTCGACAGTTTAACATTTAAACACATCTCCCGTGCAAGAATATTCTGTTTTTTTATAACTAGTATTAGTATTAAATCATATTCCATTGATCCCATAGAGCAGTAGAGCTTCACGGATGTGGAACAAGTCAGAGAATGTACATCAGTTGTTATGGTTGCTTAATTAATATTACCTCTATGTTACTATTTACATTCATATGGCTATGCTTAACTCACAATAAAAAAATTCGTAAGTACCTGATATATAATATTGATAAATATTTCTAATATATTATACTCTATATTACTGTCTTAGCAATGTATACAATATACTGAGATTCATTCAACTCCGCGAATTCTTCAACAAAGTAGGACTAACTTAGTAAAAAGCTAGTCAGTTCATGTTTGAGCTTGTTTGAGTTTATTTTTTAATTGTTTAAAGGTGGCAGGAAGATTATTAAATGTGTAAGAGCATTATAATAAACACACATTTGTATTACAGCTAGAGACTTCCCTTCCTTGTGTAAATTATTTTTATTTCGTATATAAAAGCTAAGGACATCCGTGTATGAAGTGACTATTAATAATAAGATTAGTGGTTGAATATACTGGCAAGTAATATTAAGTATTCCCGTTTTCTCGAAGAGCCCCCTGCAAGATATTTTTCGTGACACAATATTCTAACAACATTTTCCCTGTTGCATTACCCCAGAATATTATAGCACATGTCATTAAAGAGTCAAAGTATTCATAATAAATTAATTTTCTTATGTTTAGATCACTACAACGCCAAGCCTAGATTTCTTAGGAGAATATTAATTCGATGTACCCAAACTTCAAGTTCACTGTTTGTTAATGTTAAAATTCAATGTAGCATTGATTGTCTGTAATTGCACCAAATGAGTGTTATCTCAATTGACAAGTCATTAACTGAAAACCAATGAAGCGTAGTGTATCATTGGCAGCATTTTCCAGACTATTTTGCCTACTTGTTACCATCATCTGTAAAGAGTATAGTTTTAGAGGAAGAATTTGTGGCTTTAGTTAGGTCGTTTATATAGATTAAGAAGAGCAACGGACCCAAAATGGGACCCTGAGGAACACCAGTCTTTATTTGTCCCTAGTTTGAATGAAACATTTGTCCAGAAATTGTGTCCTTTAAAGTGATTCTTTGTTTCCTGTTACGTAGATAAGAGGAGAACCAAGTATGGAAAATTCCAGTTACTCCGTAATACTCCATTTTCTTTAATAGGATATTATGTTCTACACATAACAAAAATTGGGAAACAGCTCTTCTGATAAACAAATTGTTTTTTTTTTACATAAGCTTCCAAACTACAAGAAAACCAGCAAACACAAAGATCCCATTGTCGCTTACACCGATACCCCTGTCTCTCTTCTTCTTTCTCTCCGTTTCACTCGAGTGTAATAAGATTATTATATTACAACGTCATCGCCTCGCGGCATCGCGTACCTCAAACAATGGCGAGGCTAGTCGTTGAAATGTTTTACGTTTTTCCAATGACTGTTCACGTTAAAACCCGAGAACTGTTGGTTCTGTGAATTTAGAAGGAAAGTCTTGAACAATGTTGCAACACTTGCCCAACTAACACCACAAATTACTCGTAACACTGTATGGAAAACTATCTCTCTAAAAATACCTTGAGGTTTGTTTATTTTCCAATGAATTCCAACAGGAATAAAAGTAAAATAGAGGCTTTGGGAAAACAAATTTTTAATATTTCGTACTAAATCAAATAAATTTCACGCATTGTAGTAAATGTTATCCGAAGAAGTAATGAAGAAAGAGAACTTTCCTTAGATGTCTACCTGAAGGAAATTTTGTTTTCATGATGGTGTTCGGTGCCACAGAGCCAAATCCAGAAAATAATTCTTGGCTGTATGAATTGCCTGGGGACAACGAAAAGTTGAGTAAAATCCAACGTGAGGGCGAAGGTGCTACTCCTTGAGAATCTTATGTAAATATGGCACCTTGATGAAATCGAGGGTGGATTATATAGGAGATAAGAGGATTGAAAAATCTTGACGTTATGATGTCCCAACGTGTAAATCATTTCAGTAATTAATGATTGTCAGCTTTTCACCCAGATCAGTTGACGAAGATGTCTCTGGTCTCGCACGTAAGCCAAACCGCAGTGTAGAATATCACGTCCTTCGCGGCTTCCAGCTCAACTTCTATCAAACAGAAATTTGTCCTTTCTCCAAGCACGAGACACGTGTTAGCCTGTAGAATATTGCTGCTTTACATCCACGAAAAACAACTATCAATTTTATATAAAAAACTTTGTTTCATTGCTCGCTGTATAAACTCTTATTTTCGTTTATACAGAAGTGTTAAAATTATTAGACTAAAAACAAATTATTAATAATGTCTTGGTTTTCCTTGCTCCAGAACCCTATATCCTTGTTTGATCTTGTAAGACTTCTGCCAAAGCTGAAAGAGTCGTTTCCTGGAGGAAAGTTTTTCATTCATGATGGTGCTCCGTGCCACCGAGCCAAAAAAAAAATTACTGGCTAAAAAAAGGATGAATGGACTGCAAACAGTCCCATACAAAACCTATGGGCAATTGTAAAGCGAAACTTGAGGAAAATCAACGTTACAGTTACAGTAAAGGTCTCCTTGAGAATCATGGCACCATGATGAAGAAATCAAAGACTCGTGTCAAAATCTTGTGCAAAGCACGCCAAGGCGTATTGCAACGTTAAGAATACAAAGTAGTGTAATGGCATTTAATGTTCTTAATAAACGCTCCAGTAAAACAAATATTCAATAATTCGTTGTTAGTCTAATAATTTTCACGCATCTGTAGTAAATGTTATCCGAAGACGTAAATACAGACTTTCCTTCGATTTGGAAAATATTGTTTGAAGTTGAAAACACATTTTATTTAATTAAACGACCGACATTCATTTGTATACTGCTAGAATAATTCTAAGCTGCAAATATTGAAATGACTTTCAGTTTCGAAGAACAAATTTACGTGTCAATAATTTATTTTACGTTTTTCTGGTATTTGGGTACAATCGGGAATTGGGGGTTCATGGGTTCATAGACAAATTCTTCCTGAAATTTATAAAAGAAAGTATTTTCAACAAAACAATTCCTTGCATTTGAGAATCTAACGTGTCTGTATCCGACAGATAATTCACAGAACTATTCGAAAGATGAGCGTGTCCAGTCAGGGTTTAAAACATTTCCGAAGAAATAATTGTTGAAGACTATGGAATGGTGTAAAATATTACTTTTGAGATTATCTGTAGGACAACATTGAAGAATGACCATTGTGCTCGATTTTAATTCGTAAGTATTGTTTCCAATAATTGGAATTATTGAAGCGTGACCAAAGACAATGAAATCGAATTTAGAAGTTTGTGGAGCGTCATTAATAAATTGTAGGTGATCCTGAGCTTGGGGTATACAAGGGTGGCCCTGGCATCGACTAGGACTAGCTCAGCGGTTAGGAAAACCCGTCTGAAAAATCGGGAGTTCTCGGATTCGATCCCCGGTCAGGTCGAGATTTTTCCATTCTGATCTTCTAAATACAATCGTGGCCTTTGGCCGAGGTTCAATTGAGAGAAATTCTTCTTTGTATCGAAGTCCACTAGCCAGGTCTTAGACTCAGTACCCGGTCAGTGGGAAAGCGCTGTTACCTGCTACCTGCTACGTGGTCAATGTATCGATTCTCCTTCACTTTAAACCCAAAATTTGACTTTACTAGAAAATGGGAGTCCTGGTTTTAATTTCATTTTTTTAAATTGTAATAAAATTCGATTGTGTTCAATAAATATTTCGGATATTATACAATACAAGACATCCATCAATATATGAATACATTGAGGACATGCTGAATGTATTTAAATTGACGTAAGGAATTTTAAAATATTGCCTTGGTAACTGAAGTTGCCAAAAGAAATGGATTATTTCGTTGAAGTGAGCGTTTGTGGTTGTTGCAGAGAAGAGCCGCTCGGCGCTGCCGGCCACGGAGTCTTCGAGCAGTGACAGCAGCTGCGGCAGCCCCACTCAGTCGGGTCGCTTTTCCGAGGTGGCCAAGTGCATGCTGGAGATCATCGAGGACCTGCAGAACCAGACGCAGTCGCCTCCGGAGCCAGCTCCGCCGGAGCACGACTACCACGTGTACGAGGAGATCATGTACGAGCTTACGACGCGGCCGCGCTGTGACGCGAGTCCTCCCCCGTTACCTGCCAGGCCTGACAACCTCGCGGCTCATCGCCCGAAGCAGCGCAGCAACCTGTACTCGCTGTTTCGAGAGCCCAGCGCTCGCCGCGACATCTCGCAGTCCCTCGAGCAGGAGTTCCGCAACCACGACGCCGAGGAGGAGTACGGCTTCCGTGTCCACGGTCCAGCCCCGGCGCCGCGCTAAGGGCGGCCGCCACGTGCTCCCAATATGGCGGCGCGCCATGTTTACGGCCTTTACGTTCACTCAACATGGCTGAACACTGACTAATAACAAAATGTATGAGTATGCACGGTGGTTTTCACGTGCCGTTGAGACCGTAGTCGGACTGTGAATCAGTGAAACACGAACACGGTTTTCACTAATTTCGTTCGGGGGTCTCTTTCGCTCCCTAACGCGATAATCATAGCGTGCAGGTAAGAATTGCCGAGATGCTGTTCCAAACAACTTGACATTAATTTTTAAAGTTGTATTGACTGGCTCACCCGGCAGAAAACAACGCGTAATATAATGTAATTCCCTATTGTTGCATATGAAGGGAACTATATATACAGGCCAAAGCTGAAGGCAATTTTAAGTAATTTATTTTTAGAAGTAATGTGGATTAAGAACCTCAACATACCTACGTGGGTAGAATATCCTGTCTGTGGAAAAGTTCATGATCTCAAACAATGCCCATCGCTCTTAGTTATAATGTGTTTCGGAAAGTGTTTTACGTCAGACTTCTCTTGAAATCAATTTTCCTTACATCACTCGTCCCTTTGTTTCACCCACATCTACTGTTCGTGGCTTCACAGTTACGTCTTCATTCCCCATGTTCAATCAAAGCACTACAAAGCTCTTTCTATCAGCTTTCGGATTCGTGAAGAGAAAAGCACTTGATAACGCGAATCAAACTCGGCTTCCACTATAAGTACATCGAAAGATACCATGTTGCTTGTTTTGTGTAAACTAACTTTTACAACGAACACATTGTTAGTCCTCATTCTGTACTTTCAATTCGCTTCATATCGCTCTATATCTCTGAAGTGACTATATATGTATATCTTCTTCCTTCTGTGGTCCAAACTTGTGTAAATAGGGCGAATCAAGTTAGGCAGCCATGTTGAGTTGCATCTGACGCTACATAAAGACGGCGGTCAGCATAATTTTGTAGAAATTTGTGTGTTCTGAAACGATTTTCCAATGGAAACTTGAGCCTGTGGGTCTTTAAAAGTTTGTGGAACTCAAGAAATGAAGTTTGAGTGACGACATTAATTGGAGGAGAACCTCCTAAGAGCGATAGAGAATCGCCATTTATTATGTTTGGAAAAATAATGCTCAAATGTTATTAAATCATACGTAAAATTATCTGTAAAATTAATAGTACCCATTTTATAATATTGCATGGTTAAGACGTTAATAATGTTTATATCTTGTATAAAATCACACAAGTGAAATTTACAACGTGAATATTAATGTTTAAATTTATATGCAAATTTTTAAATATATATTATGTTAATGATTTACAATGTAAAGTGTTATAGGCTCAGTAATATGTCAGTTTACTTTTTTGATACCGATCGCATTATTTCATAGCATTGTACTTTATTTTGTTTAAACGTGAATTTTATACAAGCATGAAAATAAATTAATATAAAGCATTTTCAGTTAATTGTTGATTATAATGATTAAATTTATTATAAATTTTATTATTATTTTCTACTTGTCATGGATTAAATAAGTTTTGCTTTATTTAAATTTTTGCCACTATTATTTCCAACGTTACCCGCCTCAGACTGCATTAGGTGATTTTCTTAATGGACTACCGACCGCTACGAGGAATTCCTTTTCGGCACGGAAATATCTATTGGAGATGTAATTCGTTTGATAACGGTGATGTCGAAATCAACGGAAATTTCATGCGATACTAATTTAATTTTGCTAATCAAAATGAAGCGTATTAACATGACATTACGATACAGTGCCTATTTCCTTTTATTACCACTGGGATCTTCATGCTCATCTATAATTCCGCTGTTAAAAATCAAACTTCGGTGGAACCGTAGAAAATTGATTTTTGAAAAATAGACTTCAGAACTACAGCCAATTCAATTAATAATGAAATACGCTGTTAATTAATAATTTTATTGAATGCCTTAAACGTTTAGTATAGTTGTAGAACTTTGAATGGCCGCAAACATCTACCTCATGGAGCTGCGAGCCTCACGTGATACCACCCAAATGTTCTAGGATTTTGTCATTGAACTCGTCTCTAGTTTAGGTATGTAAATTATGTATTTAATGCATTTCAAATTCATAAAACACACCGTTGTCAAGTCCAAGTGGCACAATCGGAAATTGTGTTAAGATACCCTAATTCCTTGTAGTGGTTATCTGTCAGTTTATCCTCGTACCGGAAATGCGTCATTTAACAGTAATGTCCCCATCGATCAGCATGAGGAATATCATTTATATAAGGTTCGCTCAATCAATCACTACTTTTCTGGCATCTAATCATCAGCAGTTAATTTTTGTTCGTTTTTCAATATGTATATTTTGGTATTTACATGTTTATGGTAGAAATAATATTGACGGGCAGCTGCATGCCATAATTGTACGTAAATTATAAGACTCAGTGCTGAATGTTGTGAATCTATTTGCTCACACGAATTCCATTTTAGTCTCAACGTTTACGTCAAAATAACACTTCAGCCGGGAAAACTCCACACGCTAAATCATTCCCGAAAAAAAAAAGTGCCCTTACTCGAATTATAAATCAGTTTGTACTTGACGTATTTTGGCTCGGGACTGGTTTCAAAATTGCCCCTTGGTAATGGAAATCCGGTGGAGATATTTTATAAAGCTGTCGAGTTGGTCTCACGAGGCACGCGTCGTTCTAGATTCGAAACAGTCCATCCAGTGTTCATTTTTCTTTGTAACAAGCAAGTGACAATAACTGGGGTGCGTGATTGTGTCCACGTCGAGTCGTTCGTCCCTCGGAGCTAATTTGACAATAGTTCGGCCACCGCATCCCTGGTGAAGGCCGGCCGAGAACCACTTTGCATCTAAATTGTTCTGTTGCCTAGGAGAGCTCAATTTATATGCACTATCCTTCCAAAATTACAGCACTTAATAATACGCTACGGACGTTGCGGCTAGCTAAGGTAGATGCTGTTGGCCTTTTAATGATGATTGTTCGGATTCACAACCAAATAATTGTGCATGAATTTATAATAATGCACAGGGGTTACTGACCTGTCGCGAGGCAGACCCTGACCTTCGCAATACCGTTACCGAATATTGCTAGCGAGCCTCTGACGAGGGCTGACGAGAGCAACGGAACTAAATCAAATATCATCTCATTTCAACTCTAACAACATTTACATTATAAGCACGTTATTTATGTATTGATAAATGTTTACCTGCCCTGAGAGCAGGATTAATATTACCATTTTTTGATTTCTCTGTGTAATGTACACGAAAGTTTAAAATAAATGTATATACTTCCATCTAGTTGTCAACTTAATTTCTCTGTAAGTGTTGATTGATTTTTATAAATCATCCTTTGAAGTAACGTTCCGCTTTATTTTTTACAATTCCAGCACTGGCATTGACATCAAGACAATTGCCTGTTATTCAGACATTACAACCTGATAAACTGGTGAAAATTACTACCGTTCAGTATGGTGAATAAAAATATTTTTACTTTATCACCAAAGCTATTCTACTATTTTCGGGGTACAGTACCAAAATCTCCGTACAAAATACTGCTATTATAATTCATTTACGAATTAAAAAAATTAAGGGCTTACTCAAGAAACTTTGAACACATCAGTCTCTAAAATCTGATGTGATGTTCAGCTTTTCTAAAATTTAAGTGTTTTTTGATTTTTATAAATCATCCTTTGAAGTAACGTTCCGCTTTCTTTTTTAGAATTCCAGCACTGACATTGGCATCAAGACAATTGCCTGTTATTCAGACATTACAACCTGATAATCGTGTAAATTAAAAGCTGGTAAAAATTACTACCGTTCAGTATTGTGAATAAAAATATTTTTAATTTATCACCAAAGCTATTCTATTTTTGGGGTACAGTTTAGGATTTACATCCATTAATCTTGGAGAACCAAAATTTCCGTACTGCTATTATAATTAATTTACGAATTAAAAAAATGAAGGGCTTACTCAAGAAACTTTGAACACACCAGTCTCTAAAATCTCATGTGATGTTCAGCTTTTCTAAAATTTAACATTAAATTCGATTTTAATAACACTCAGCAACAGAAAGAAACTTTTGTCTCAAAAAGAAAAATATTTGATACTGATAACGGAATATCCGAGAATATCTCCAAAAATAAAGATAATTCATAAATTAATATTGCCCATACCCAAATTTTACACGACGTTTCGCTTGCTGAATTGCAACCTCATCAAGCGTGCAACTATAGAATTGGTATAATATTGTAATATTATAAAAATCTAAGAAATGTGCAATGACATTTCTGAAAGCCTGGGAATATTAAGTAAAATGAAATCGAAACTTTGTATCAAATATTTATGACGTAAAGGAGACATTATTTAGGTGTCCTGCGTGCAAAACTGATGGTGTCTTGTTTGTTTGCACCTTCAAAACGATCGACGTGATGTGTACCTCTGAATGTAATAATGGAATATCTGAAAATTTCCCCCAAATAAACTGATCAATGATATTTCAAACCCAAGACAAATAACCAATAAGAACAACACAGAAATTTCCTTTACTCGACACTTTGACTTAAAACAGTGTGTCAAAAACGCAGGAATTTTCTCCCCAGATTTACTGCGAGGCTCACCTTTGGGGATGCCTCGTACTTTTTTCCAAGGTTCTTACATCCCGAGGTACCTTTATCTGTTTTAGGAGGTGTATGTACTGAGGTCGAAGAATTGACCGCTGATCACATTGGATCAGTCGGCCAGCTGCCTCCTAAAACTGGTGAAGACACAGAGAAGGGAATGCTGTGACCTCACAGCAAGCTCATATCCCGTCATTCGGAAGGGCGTGCGATAGTGCCCAAAATCCTGACCTACCTGATGCAGGTTCTCTAGGGTTTTCCCTGCAACTCTTTGAGGTGGAATACCGGGTAGGATCCTTAAACATGTCAACCCTTGGCTACTTTGCTCTACCTTCCACATCCTCCCTTTTCAATTCCCTTCCTATGCTATTAAAGGGGAGTTTTCTGTTCGTGGGTCACCCTCATGTAGCCGGTTATCCAAACAAAAGTAGTCGACCCTACCTGTACGTACGTTTTACAAAAAAAAAAGAATCGTGAATATACTCTGTAAATATTAAACGGTAATGGCAAGTACATTATCTGCGCTCCGTTATTATTTAATTGCATTTTCTTGTAAATTAAAACTATTTTTAGTTAAATTCTACGAAAAATTTTGAAGTTTTAGGTTAGCATAATTTGTAATAAGTATTCGTAGTGTAATTTATGACGTATCCTATTTACTCAGTATAAGTATAAAATCATATTCCATAAATCCCACAGAGAAGCACAAGCTTCAAGGATGTGGAACGAGTCAGAGATTTTACATAGGTTGCTTTATTAATATTAAAATATACTGTAACTATTCTTTAATTTTTAACTTATAATAAGATTTCCTTAAGTTCTATACAGAAGACATACAATTTGTACCTTATATATAAAATTGATAAATATTTTTACATCCTATACTAAAAAATTAGTGTTCCACTAATGTTCTTTCATAATTATAAATATCTACCCTATGATACATTCAGCTCCATAAATTCTTCAACAGAGTAGAAGGAGTGGCCAAGTAAGAAGTTAGTTAGTTCATATTTGAACTTGTATGGATTTATTTTCAATTGTTTGATGGAGGTGGGAAGTTTATTAAATATGCTAAACCGGGGCTAATGGAGTTAATATAATCTAAATTCATAACAAATAACTGACTAACAAATAACTGTGACAAAACACATTTCATGCAATTTCACACACTCAACACAACTTTACAATCTATAACACTTAAATACGACAGCAAAAATGTAAATGAAACTTCCTCTGTTAAGTTCTTAGGTCTCTTAGTAAATAATAAATTAAATTGGACTGATCAGATTAATCAATTACTTAAGAAACTCAGCTCAGCTACATATGCTATCAGAGTAATGTCCACCTTCAGTGATTTAAAAACAAGAAAATTAGTATACATTGCATATTTTCATTCTATTTTATCATATGGTATTATATTTTGGGGCAACTCGGTAGGCATAGATACGATTTTTATTAGTCAAAAACGTGTTATTAGAGCAATGTCAGGTTTCCTCACGAACTTCTTGCAGAACTCTGTTCAAAAAGTTAGGCATTTTCACTTTAACGTGTCAATACATTTATTCATTGATGTTATTTGTAATCACAAATAGGCACTTATTTTTGAATAATACTGATATTCATCCCTTCAATACAAGGAACAAAAATAATCTGTATAAAAAATGTAAAACATTGTCAATTGCACAGAAAGGTGTGCATTATTCAGGGATATCCATCTTCAACAGACTGCCGCAGAGAATTGAACAGTTGTCCGATAATCAAGGTAAATTTAAGACTGAATTACGCTCAATAATTTATAGAAGAATCGGAGGAGAGTAATTAATTAATTAGTTTATAATACAAAAATTTGTTATAAGTATATTTATCTTTTATACAATAAAATAATGTAATAAATGTACACCCTGACCCATTCCACATCCTTGAAGCTTAGCTTCTTTACAGGATCTACGGAATATGATAATTATTATTATTATTAAAATAAACTTTCTGTGAACCAGTGGGCTTGATAAGTTTACCAACTAAACCCTGATCGAAAAAATAGAGTCCCATAAATAGTATACTATTAAAAGTCCCAATGACTGTTCCAAGAGATTCCTTAGCAGTGATGATGCCGTCAAGTAGAATCGCTAATAATTTTAAATCGAGACGTGTTATTCTATATAAGTAGTGGCAAGCGTGGGGAAAATTGAAATAAACAATCAACCTTGATTAGGATATGTTCCGCATTTAGGATTACCGTATCATAACGTTACCCAAGTCGTATATGGGTTGACTCTGTGCTAATTGGAAGAGGCTGACAACTCTTCTGGGGCACTTTTGTTGCACGACAGAACAAGTTTCATTTCACCCAGTTAGAGTGAAGGAAGAATGATTCCCTGTCGTGAGCTGTGAGGACAGGAAGACGAACAAGGCTTCGCTTATATGGAGAGAGTGGGCGCGCTGCTATGCAAAACTAACAAGCTGAGCTTCCGCACTCAGACCTAGCTCAAGCCATGTGCAACATTCCACCAAAATTACAGTCACACTTATCTCTTACTAAACTTTACACTCTTTAAGAAAATCTATTCAAAATTACCTTCTTTTGTGGAGCTGATATGATTCAAGTAGGGGGTGAAGTCAAAGTGAAAAGAAACAAAAACTGATCAAAACAGTATTTGTGATGTGGACTATGGTAATAACTTCAAAAAAAAATATTAACAAAGCCTGGTTGTAGTCCTCTATGTTATTCTGTATAAGCTTTCGGACTTCAGTCCATTATGAAAAACAACTGAACTTAAAAATGGAAAACATGCCAACACGTGGTCTCAGTAACATTCTATTAACTGATGTAAAAGAAAACACAATATGTCTACCGACCTGAGAAATATATAATACATCAATTTACATCCAAGTAAATCTCGTCAGAAACATTAACACGTCTCAATTAAAAACTGACTAAAAGAAATGAATTGAGTTTCCAACTATATAACATTTTACACAGCCCTGTCGGAGAAAAAAGTAACTAACCGATACTACAATATGTAACTGAGTAACTGAATTATTAAATTACAACTAGGGTTGAGTAAGTAATTTCGCATAACTTATGCCAATTGATTCGATTACATTTTTTTGGTTCATATATTCTCAATATTTTTATAAATACAGATACCTTCTCTTATACTTATGTACTTCTTTATATAAAATTTTTACATTGTCAAAGTCAACTTTTTGGTTTTTAATCTGAACATGGCTAGATAATGTGGTATTATTTTTACTCGTCTCTTTACAATTACTCACGTGATAATAAATTCTCTTTTTTTAAATTCATACTCGAGTGTCCATAATACATAAATTTACATTCAGACCATTTAATACAATAAACTACGTTACAATTTTCTACAGTTTTAACTACATCCTTTAGATTATGAATTAACAACTCAATTTTACTCCTCGACTCCCTCAGCCGAAAAGATTACTGAATGTACGTGTGAAGAATTACATGAATTACACTTGAAGAATTTAGTGTCGCGGACCATCTTCAGCGACGGTTACATTATCATTAACATTGCCCATATTTACGTTATTTGCAGAATTATAATAATAAATGATAGAGCAAAATGAATTATTAATGAAAACATCTTTTGTAATATTGTTGACATTATTTTCTTTTTTTATAAAATCTATCTAATAAGAAAAAAAAAATTCATCAATGTAAGGCCATAAAGTGCAAACCAATATAATATTTTTAATCAAATCATAAATTTTCAACATTCTTTCAATTTAATAATAAATGTTACCAATCATAAAGGCCAACCTTCATATATGAAAACTTGGTACTTAATGTGTTAATATTGTTAAAAATTTATTATTACTATTATTATTTATTTAGAGTCACATAAACTCATAATGGTCTTAAAAATTTAGACTGAAAAGAAACGTGGACTGTAGAAAAATTGCTTGCATTTACAAAAACCGAATAAATAATCCTAATTTTATAGGAATAAACTATGTATCAGTTAAGGAGAATTGAAGTTTTCACGAATTAATACTTCTTTTATTCAACCCAGAAATTATTGTTTTTGATTATATATGTTCATATTTAGTATTCTAATATTCGTAACGTCATTTTATTAAGATTTAATTTAGGTTTATAACTTCAAATCTTTTTGCTGAAAAATGTAGCAGATATTAAGTCAACGAAATGTTCCTGGCCCCCAAATATACTCAACTAAAACCAGCTATACCATTAGAACAATACCTTATTGTCGTGAAAAGAGTATGGGGTAGAAGTTGTACAGTATGAAAAACATTTACATACTTTATATTTGCTTTTTATTTGATAAATTAATGTACAATTGTACATTATTATAAAATTTTGATTCATAAAATAAACAATATATGTACATTTTTTGACAAATCAACAGAAAATAATTTTCAATGGATTTAATTTTTAAAATATTTCAGGAAAACCTTTACGGAAAAGCACATAGTCTGCAACAATTTTTGATAAACTTTCTTCTTAACAGCACAATGGCAGTTATTGATGCTGTTATGAAATGTCCTATGCTGTTTTCCAGAAAAGGTTTAGAAACATTTTATGAAATATACACATGCACAAAACTCAATCAGGTTATGCACATATTAAAATATTTGTTTTATAATGGGGAAATGTTCTGAAACGTTTTGGGATAAAACTCACCGAGCATTATTTATAAGTAAGTGTAGTATCACTCTCACATTTCTGACTTCCAGCACTAAATGTAGTCCCATCCTCACATACAAACCTAAAATCCAAAACTTGTTGACTATGAAATCCAGGAGAACAATAATGAAACAGTCTATGGTCTCTTGGATCTGGGTAATATTTGTTGAGTTCTTTATTTGCACATGCAAATTTTGAATCCTGTTCACTATCATCATGTCCAGGTTGTGCTTTGATAGTAGATGAAGAATAGTTTGGAATAATTGTAAATGTCTCCTCACTTTCTTTATCTGAAGATGTCTCGTCAATATTACTTGAAGTTTCATTATGTATAGGTAAACTGTTATTTACTAATACATCTGATTCTTCAGTTTTTGTTGAAACATTCACTTTACTTTCAGTTTGATTCTCAGCTTGTGAAATAAAACCATTTTTGATTTTGTAATCACTTATAATATCACTAGCTTCTCGTGCTGAATCTAAATGAGATAATTGTAGAATTGGAATCTTCATATTTTTTTCAGTAACCGGATTTGCTCTCATGCTATGTAATGTATAAGTATCATCTGTAGAATTTATTTCTGTTGTATTTAATGCTTCATGATTTCGTGGTGCTTTCAAAAGATCCAAATTAAACTTATTATTACTCTCTTTCTGAGGGGAATGGGAGTTTAAATGAAGTTTTCTCTGACTGCTATCTGAATGAGCAGTCCCTAAGCTTTTATTTTTCATCTTCCTAAGTTCATTCGCATTTACAGTATCTTTTGAACGGATAACAACTGGTGGGGGAGGTGGTGTTGAGTGTCTACCTCTGTACACAGCCCGAGTTCTGGCAGGCTGGAATAGCTTAGGAAGTCCTGTTGATGGGCGTGGTGAAGCAGTTGTGACAGAAACTATTGGTAGTTTAAGATTTTCTGAATTTTGCTTTGGGGATTCAGTGCCAATAATAGATTCAGCTGTGTTTAAACCAGAAATTGTTACTGATTTAGGGTATTCTGTACTGATAGGACTTTCCACGGTAGTTACACTTTCATTTGAAGTAATATTGGATGTTATCGTTGCCTCAGTTGGTTCACTATACTCTGTTGTATACTCATTTTCATTATCTGAAATCACAGGTTTCAACAATACTTTCTCAATTATTGGAGCATTAGTTTCTGAACTTATTGCATGCAGTGAAATTTTTTCAGTAGATATGTCTAAGTCATCATTAGACTTAGTTTCTTCTCTGTGAATTAAATTTATATTAGGAATTGGTGGAAGAGAATTAAGTGTAATAACAGGCTTGGTTTGTGTCATAAAATCTTCAGTTGAGTCATCATAATAATATTCTTCTTCATCTGTGGGAAATTGAATCATTGGAATTTTTGTAGTAGTTATCTTGGATAAAATGTTGGTAAAATTTTCATTGTGTTTTGATTCTTCTGAGATATTAGTTTTACTTTCTTCATAGGTAGGAATAGATTGAGAATTGTTAAACTCATTTAATCCTAAATCTAGCTTTTCTGTAGACTGTACCACTGTTTTTAAAATTGGAGTAGTGTTATTGTTTACATAATTAGCTATAATACTGTCAGTAACACTCTCATTGTATCTTGATAGATTGTCAAAAACTTGAATATGTGATGGTTCATTTGTTGACTCAGTGTTGTCTGGGTAGTACTCATCATAGTATTCATATTCAGCCAATGCATCAGTTGAGTTAGAACTGATTTCACTGATATTTTGTAATGCATACTTTGTGATTTGATGTTGCAAAATATCAGGTGCAGGATTTGTACTATTAGGCCTTTCCATAGTAAAATGTGAATCTTCTCTATAGGGTATATCTGTTTGGACAGATGTATTGTCAAAATTTAATGTTTGTGGTGGTAATGTTAATTCATCGTATTGAACACTATTTAATTCGTCATATAATTCTGTGCTTTCTACAGTTTCACCTTCCGAATGTTTTCCCACTACAGAAAAATTATTTTTTCCATCAATTATTTCCTGTTGTACACTTGAATTGTTCTGCACTTTATTAATATTTTCGGGATTTTTTAATGTATTACTTTCACTTACATCTGACACATCTGCCTCATAGTTATCATCCACATAATCATAGTAAATATCATCTGATTCAGTACTAATTTCATCAGCATTACGCTTTCGTCTCCCATTACTAATTTCTGAAATTAGCATGCTTGATTTAGAATTCATTAAATTAATGTTTTCTTTATTATCAATAAAAATCACTGAATCATATTTATCATATTTATAAGGTTCTTTTCTTCCTTTAAGTAGTCTCCTATCAGGATTACGTTTTGCCCTACTTTTCCCTGGTTTGTTAGTTTCAAAATTATCTGAATGTGAACCCCTGCGAAAAGTGTGCATCGGTGCTGAAAGTAATTTGCAGTCTACATCTTCCCAATTATCACAATTGCCCTCAGGCTGATTAAATACAGTTCCATGAGGACACACAAAAGTTGACACTAAAGTCATTTTTCCATTGTCTTTTTGGCACAAGTGAAAACCTTGACACTCAGTTTCCACGTCAGCATACAAGCCTTCATCCATTTTGTCTGAACAGGTAAATGATGTCTCTGGATAGTTGTCCAAGGTAAGGTCCAGATTTTTTGATGAAGCTAAAGCAGATAATCAAGTATTGTAAAATAATACAAGTAAAATATAAATTAGATTTAAAATTACATGACAGTGACAACCTGCAATTTGTAAATTTAGTTTATACTCAGGCATTTACATTCAATCACTGCACATTAGCCTAAAGTAAGCAAACATTTGCATTTGTGGAAAATTATAGACAATTAATAAGCAACTTATGCTAGAAATAACAAAGTTTTAACAAATAAAGCATTCACAATAGAGTTAACAGAAAGTATAAGTAGAGACAGAAGAAAGCACATGTAAGAAATGATAGTGTGTAATTACAGATCTTCTTCCAACTTTGTTATGAATTGATTCTAATTTATTACTTGTGCAAAAATATGCTATTTTGTACATTAAATTCAATATATTTAAAGTTGTAAAAGTGTCCCATGTAGAAGCAACTACATAATTTTTATTAAAGTTACTAATAAATAATTCTTATTTGGGCTTATCAAGTACTTTCAAAACTTTCCCATATTCAAGTAAATAAAAATATGTAAAGCATCAATTACATAAAATTTTCTGAAGAAATATATATTATTAAAGACTTGTCCAACACCATTTTTCCTAGAGTTTACTGGTATTAAATCCACTAATTTAACTTGGACTTGAACCTTGACTCAACTTTACTTAAAAAATAAACCTATTTGAGCCAGTGTATAATTAAACAACTGACATTTAGAGTAATTTGGCCATTCTGAATTGATGGGGTGAATGACAGAACTTTGTGACCTGTGGAAACTAAGAGAAAAGATTGGAGCCTGTTCCTCAGAATTGCAATTAATACAGAGATTAATCAAGTTCAGTGGAAGAAACAAAACATAAAAATAAGGAAGGAACATGTTACTCATTTTTAAGAGAGTAGTTATAAGGTATACCTTATTACTGTTGAAAGCATATCTTTACTGAACAGCAAAAGTAAACACATCAAATCTATAATAAGTAATTTAAGATATCAAATAATTTGTCTACTGAAACTATGTGGTTTATTCTCTGAGGATTAATTTACAATCAATTAGAGGATATACAAGTTCATAAGTCAGTAGTGGTAACTAGATGTTGAAATTATTAATTTCATTAAAATTTAATTTTATTAATAATGTAGTTTAAAATATTTGGGATTATTGTGTAGCAGTATAAATCAATTAAAAATTGAGTAATAAATATATAAAGTGCTACCTATAAGATATTAAGTGTTATTAGTTAGACATTTGTACACAGTACTTAGCACATCAAAAATATATCTGAAAATGTAACACAAACCAATCGAATGTTAAACAAATCAATATTTATGACATTTGCCACAAAAATAATTGTGTAACACTTTTCAAAAAATTATAGAGTCAAAATATGGTTTATAAGTCCTGCTAAGTCTGCAAAACAAGTCCAACATCTGATTTGACATAGCCTGTGTAGTTACCAATACTTTAATATCCGACATGAGTATATATACACACAAGGAAATTTAAAATGAAAAAGTCAAATTGAAGTAGATAGGAAGGCGAGACAGAAAACTGTAATTGACTGAAGTTAATTGATAGTAGGCATTGACTAGCAGAGAAATATGAAAATGGTCACCTTATATCAATTTAAGGCAAGTCATTCGCTGCTTTCTCTTTCCTATCCAATTCAATATATATTATAATTCCTTGCTTTATGTACGTATACATCGGTATCCCTGTGTGTGTCTTTCCTAGTGCACAATAAAGCTTAAACTTTAATGCAGAATAAATAGGTGAAAATGAAACAGAATTTACTACAGATATAGGCAGGAAGTCATGTTTAGTTACTAGTCTGGATCCGTCAGAAAGTATAAGGTCTATGCTATGAGATTGGTGCGACATGCATGTCCCGATGTGAGCCGTCACTTACAAGCCTGCTGTTGCAGCTTCAGTCGAATCAGTCACTCCGTCTCTGAAGGGGAATTTTCTTCTGCAATATTCAAACAATGTTTTCAATTATAACATTTAATTACCTTAAATTTCAACTATAAAGGCAAATCTGGAAATAATAAATTGGCACAGTTACTTACTATGAGTTTCATCAGCAATCTACAAATCAAATATTGAACCTCACTTATACTTATATACATTTTATATTCCCACCAAATGATGGCCATGTATTGTTGGACAGTTGACAGAATATGGTATATCTGTATATCTGTTTGTGAACATTTTGTATGGGTGAAAGTAATCAGTATTTTGTTATAAATAACTATTTCAGGGTTGCTAAAAGCTTTTAATTTCTTATTGACTCTCAGCTTGCAGTTTTCATAAATTCTATACCTTGCAGATATTTTGCTGAATTACAATTACTTTTTTCTATAAGCTTATCATTTATGATACTTGCCCTTATAATCTAAAATCACGGCCTCTATATGGCTTATTGACAACAGTTGCATCCATTGCAATATGTTTCCTGTTAGTGTATAATGAATTTTATTCTTTGTTTCTCAGCCAAAGTCCAATTATTAGGAACATATTCATTATGAGAACTGTGTGCATACCTCAGACTGGACCTAAAATTCTCCTCTCTTGTAGTGGCTCATTAAATATGATAAAGTTTTTCTTCTAATTTTATTAAACATTGCTTTAAGAGTGACAATTGCAAGTACCAGTCTAAAACTAATCCATCATCCCATAGTGGCTCGTGCTCCAAAAATTCACCTTTACCTGTGTTCTCATAGTACACTGAACCCTACCCAGCTCAGAAAAAATTGACCCATTGTACAATGTGGGTCTATTTAACTATCCATTTTATATGATGCCATGCTTTACATCTCTCCCTCTCTGCCTTGTCCATATCAATTATTTGACTATGTGCCATTATCTTTACCATCTTTTAACATATAAAGCATTAAAAGAATATTAGTCATTTTACATCTAAATATATGCTAATTTAAAAATTATAATTGTTTGTGTGTTTACCTTTGCTTGTTGCTCTTTTAGAACGATGCAGCTTCTGTGCCTCAAACCCAAGTTCAACAGGTATCGCTGAAAAGATATTAATTTGAATAAGAAACAATGACATTTAACCTAGGAAGTATTAGATATATAGTATAATTCTTCAATAAGTTGTCATTTAAGTACACTGATCAATATAATTACATTTTATTTTAAGGGAACTTAAAAAGCAGAAGATTAAATGTGAGAACTATTGTTGGCATGATTTATTTTTAACATTCATTATATTACGTTTCTCTCATATTAATCTGATGCATCTTATAAGTATTTGAATTGTAAATTGTGTTTTATTCACACTTCTACGTTTAGCACATCTACATTTTAAGTTATTTGAATGTAGATCTGTCTCAACATCAACATTGGAAAACCCTTTCCTCTTACTACAAAAGAAAACTTAATTCTAATAAAATCAATTAATAAAATTATGAAAGTAATTTTAAGAAGTGTCTCATTTTCTTCAGTTTAAATATAATGTAATAATCAGGAACATATTATAAATATTAAGTCTCAAATCATAATTGGTTTTGTAATGTTGGAGGTTAAGCAGCTACTGCAAAGTATCTAAGAAATGTAATTTAGTTCAAAAAATATATTTTTTAATTATTATAGCCTATGATAATAGAAAATTGAAAAATTATTATATGCTATAGAATGATGCAATATTTTTTCTCAATTTTATTATTAAATTAATAATTTAAATGTTATAAAATTCTTACTTTAAATCAAACAAATGTTACATTTAAAAATGTTTCTTAATAATTGTGTTGAAACGCCATTAGTGTGATAATGAAGAGAATGAAAAATTAAACACTCACCATCCTGTCTTGGCCATTGGAAATGATTGTTTAGATAATACAACATTGGAGCTTTGTTGCAATCAACAAGGTCCTCAGCCTGACATGTGCGGCTTTGTTGATTGAATTTTGTACCAGGACCACACAAAAACTTATTATCAGTGACCCTGTAAATAATTCAACTGTAAAATTTTACATTTATTTTCATGCAAGTAATAATAATATTAACTACAAGAATAGCATTACCTTCCATGTCTGCCTTGGGAGCAAATGTGAAAGAGCTGGCAATCAGTTTCAGTATCTGCATAGTAGCCTCCAGGTATTTTACCTTTGCAAGTAAAACTTGTAACAGGCAAGGGTGAAGTGGTAGGAGGAACTACAGTGGTGCTTTCATGTTGTGAGGAAGCTACTGATACAGGTGTAGTTTGGTGGATTCTAGTTCGTACAACTTTTCTTACAGACTTTTTAGCACTATCGGGAACATCAGAAACAGCCCTTTGACTGGCCTGAGATCTCTCCAAAGGCTGCTGAAGATTAGAAGCTGTTGCAACTTGAAAGTTATTCAACCTTACAGGCATGTCACCTCTATCAGTTTCTAAGTTTCTATCATCTGAAAGTAATGAGCCTTCATTAAACAATCTGGGACTGGCAATATGTTTTCTTGTTTCTTTTGAAAAATTCTCTTCAAAAAGTATCTGTGAGTTAGTGTTCATAGCAGAAGGCATATGAGCATCAGTGAACCTATGGTCTTCATTCCTGTTGAATGTTGGTTGCTGTTGTTTCTTAGCAATGTTCTCTATATTTCCAACTTCAGTCCCCAATGATAATTCTGGAATTCTCCTACGTTGAGCTTTGTCTGTTGAAAAAACTTGGCTATCAGTTATTTGAGGCAATGGCTGGTGGATGGGAGATTGTCTCCCACGAGTCCTTCCTTGAATGTTTCCTCTCTGATTCAAGGCACTATCTACAACTTTGCCACTGGGATTATCATTCATTAAATTTGTAATAACTGGTTGAGGTCTTAGTGTAGGAATATTTAATTTTTCAACATCATCATTTTCTGAATATTTACCAGAGTCTGTTGGAATATAGGAAGTTTTATCATCTAATGGCTCTCTATTTTGTGTATCGGTAGCTTTAGTTACAAACAATCTTTCATTCCTCCTCACGCTTCCTCTTCGATTGGAAATTCTAGCTTCTCTTCCTGTAGTTTGTCTTTGCATTGAGTTCGTAAGCACTGGTTTCTGTCTTTGAATAGAGAAAGTTGAACTGTCTAATGACTCTCTATTCTGTGAAGGAGTAGCTTCAGTCGTAAACAAATTGTCATTCCTTCTCGCATTTCCTCTTCGGCTGGAAATTCTGGTTTCTCTCCCCTCAGTTTGTCTTTTTTGTCTTTGAGATAATTTTATTTGTTTGTTGGATAAACGAGGCACATCTCTAAAAAATGGGTCCAGTGCTACATCTGCTTCATGGTACTCGTCATATGATGCAGGCAGTTGGGTAGTTTCTGTAATATGTTGTCCATTTATTGAAACTGATACTGTCGCATTCCTACTGAAGTACTGAGGTGGATTCAAGGCAGAATTTATTCCAAATGCGAAATTATTTACTGGTGTTTGAGACAAATTACTGTCACCATAGTTAATTGATGAGTGATCTACATTTTTAGTATTACCATTCACTACACTTTTGACGCTTGATACACTACTGGTTGATGAAACAATTGCAATCGATGGAGTAGTAAATGCTTGATGTCCTTGATTGTTATACTGGAAATGTAAGGGATTTGGCAGAACGTGCACATTTTGCTGGTTTTGATTAACAAAGTGTTGATCTTTCGTCGGCGATTGTCGATTGACGGTCCTATCAGACGCTCCCTCATCAGAATTTATACCTTGGTGAGAAAACGGCGAGACCGTCGGCGGATGAGCAGTTATCGAAAAACCGATGGGTCCTTTGGTGCTGAAATATGTCTGTTGAGGTCGTTGAGTAGTGGTTGAGAAAACAAAGGAATGCTGTTGTAAAAATGAAGGCTTTGATGTAGTTTTCAAGGAGTGAAAGCCATCAGTTGGATTGAGTATACCACTAGTGCCACTTCCTTGAATTTGAGGAGACCAGATGCCTTCACCTCCATTCTCAGCAAACTGGGGACCATTTCCACTAGCTTCACCTTCGGCGCCATTATCATCAGGAAACAGAACATGGTCATTACTTCCACTGGTGAAACTATTGTGCAGCGTGAGAAGAGCAGCTGCTACTGAAGGGGAAGGTGTGGAAGAAAAGTGGGTGGAAGCGGGAACTATAAAGGAACTTGAAGTTGTAGTTTTAGTTGGAATGTATGGATGTATAGGAATAGGCACAGCTGTCGTAGTTGTGGTTGTAGTAGTGGTTGTACTAGTAGTAGTTGTAGTGGAAGAAGGCCTGCTGACAGGGCCATTCACACTTGGTGAAGATGAGCTTAAATCACTATCACTGTCACTCTCGTGATAGCTGTAACACAAATTACAATTAGAATACCGATTTACAGGATTGTCATGTTTCTGCATATAACAATTTTTAAGTACTAACTGATTATTCATTATTGATTATACAAAAAGTTGAACAGAGTGAGGTAACAACGGGAAATTTAGGAATATTCGGTCACGCAAATCGCGTATAAGCCTGGCTACTCATTCAAGGATTCTGTTAGATTGTCTAGTCAGTTATTTATTATGCTTATATCAGTCAGTCAGGTCGTTGAGCGAGTGGCCGTGTCTGTACATATGTAGTGCTGTGAAAGTAGTTTGTGTACTAGTATGAGTGGAAATAGTAATTCATCAAAATTAGTTCTCAAATTTGTGAATGCGGCCATCTTGTTCGGTTAAAGGAACGCCCACACACATCGTCATGTAGGCTTTAACTTCAAATTAGCAATTTGTGTCACTCAATTATTAATCTGTTGAAATATTTCCAGCTGTTGCATTTATGCTTGAAGTTGAAACATCTATATCTAGTAAAATAATTCGTTGACCCACATTGTTTGTCAGATAATCCATTTCATGCTAGTGACATTGTTGTGTGTGTGTCATGTCCAGTATTTCCCCTACGCCTAAGAAGGACGTACGATTTACTTGAAGATTGTTTGTGTCTTCTGACTGCTTCGTCCTTTTTGTAATCTCTTATTGCTTAGATTTAGACAAATAGCATTATAGAAATAATAGCTTATGCTATTGTACATCGTACAGTAAGTGGTCTTACCTTACAGCAGCATTATTGCCGTACAATTCAAGATTTAGGTCATAAAAACCTTCAGTCTTACTGCAGTCTACTTCATCCACGCGTTCACAAACTCTTGTCTCCTGATCAAACACGGTCCCGTTCAAACATAGGAACTTTATATCAGTTATTTCACCTGTATCAAAAAGAAAGACATTTTTTATTCTCAAACAATGTGTAGCGGATACAGTAAATGATGTATGTATTATATTTAATAAAATTTGGAATTGTATTCGGCAACTAGAATTTTAAGACACAAGATTGATATGAGAAAAATGTGTAATTCACGTTTACAAGGCTGAAGGTTCGAATTAACAATTATGTTACTAATTTTTGAACTTTGAATCTTGAAAATTATGTTAAAATCTCTGACATGGACATGGAAAATAATAATTATTTTTCGTTACCTATATAAAAAATTGCTTATCTTATATTAATTCCAGAAAAAAACGATACATTCTGCCGACTCTGTCTAGAAATACGCAAAAGAATGGATGAAAGCAAATAATTAAAGCCTCATCAGTGATCAAAGTACTCGTCTACAATTAATTACTATTGGTCAAATAGTTGAAGATATCCAATATTTCTTTATAAACTTAATATCAACGTACCTTGCCAATGCTACACCGTTGTTCTGTATAATGAATTTGACGCGTATTAAGAAGTTTGATCAGAAATTTAAGTAAAAATATTAATTACCCTTTTGTCC
This sequence comes from Eucriotettix oculatus, assembly GCA_034510155.1. Lineage (NCBI taxonomy): Eukaryota > Metazoa > Arthropoda > Insecta > Orthoptera > Tetrigidae > Eucriotettix > Eucriotettix oculatus. The sequence goes on along the minus strand of CM067380.1, from coordinate 23,069,664 downwards.
AATTGTACACACATGAAACATCTGGCAGCCAGTCTCGACATCCGCATAGTAGCCACCAATTACTTTATTATCACAAGAAAAATTGGTGTCCGGAAGGTTGTCGAAGTCCAGGTACTGAAACAAAGCAAATGTGATGTCAAAAATGGTTGCAACAGAAGAGCTTCTAACACTGAACACACAAAATAGTACTCCATTGACTAGTGATAAAAATGTATGAATTATACTGAAAACTGTGCTTATAACGGGATGGTGTTAAAGGTCCTTACTCTCTGATGTACTCACTATCTATGGATTTAGATTTAGATTTATTGTTGTTTCCATTAATCCTCGATTGAGGAAATAGGATACGTCATACATTAAAAATTAAAAATGAACAAAATAAAGTACATAATTAAAGACAAATAAACTTAAAATAAATTAGTAAAAGAAAGTGTATATAGACAAAAGTCAATATAAACACAACACGGACACACACTGGGAAACACAAACAAGCACACACTGAGGAACACGGAATGGAGTTTTAACTACTTGGAGCTCTGCGACCAGGAAACTGTCCTTCCGTCGTAGCTCCAGGCAATACATGAAACAAACAAACAAAAGAGCAGAAAAAACTGAATATAAATTTTAAGATATGTGATGTGCTATTTTATAAGGCAGCTCATTCAACACTTGCAGCAGGAACCTTGATGTAAATACTAGAAGGACGATTAATAAAATCCTGTACCGAGTAAAACGCGCCATTTAAAAGAATAGTTTTACTCTGCTTCATGTAGCTTTTGTAGGTACTATTTTTAACCTCTGGCGGAAGGCTGTTGTATAAAATTATCCCGGTATTGTGAATACTTTTCTGGTGTAGAGCAAGGCGATGCTTGTCCGACCTTAGAGCTATGGTGAATACTTACAACATAATAGTCATATTCCGTGTATCCTTCAATGGAGCTATGCTTCTAGGATGCGGAATGAGTCAAATAGTTTTATATAAGTTCATTACATTATTAAAAGGACAATGTTACATCTAGTATCACTTGCTGATTATTTACATGTAGTTACTGTAATGCAATCAATGATTACATCTTATTCAACGCTGGCTCTGCAGCCCATTGGCCTACCGGGACCACTGTGGATTATCATCTTACATGACACATCAGAATTTGGAGTGATATCGATTCTCCAGCAGTCTTAATCCCATGGTGACTCGAGCATCAAAGCTTATGCCAGGGTTCGAGCCCGGGACTTGTGGATTGTGAGGCAGCGACGTTAGCCACTAGACCACAGAAGGTCGGCAATCAATGATTACATACATCTGCAAATTATTTTTCAGAATAGGAGTGGCATGAGAATATGTGGTTCATCTCATTTTTGAATAACTGCTTAAATATCTCATTTCTTTGATTAACTGTTTAAATAATTAAATACTTTAACTAATTTGATCAAATTCATTTAACGTTTCCTTGTACGGGGCATTAAAAAACTCCCAAATCAAAATAAAAAGAAGTCGATTATAAATGGGCCCGGAAACGTAACTTTCTGAGCTTTGTTCACTTGTCCAGAACGGATGAAGATGTTTGGTTGTGAATTTTATTTAAGGGCATCCCACGTGGTGAACAGCGGAACGTCTCGGACAGTCCACACACCTCAGCACGTGCTACAAAGACCTGGAACCAGTGTGCGGCGATTGCCAGCAGCAGCAGAAGTGAGCCATTCTCTTGTCTGAGTGGTATCCATACCATCTTCACTAAGGCCAGAGTACCACCATCGTAGCAGATTGCAACTCTGTCAATGGCTCTTTCAAAAGTATGCTGCAGATCCACCGTTTTCGTTTAAGATTTTATTTGCCAACGAAGCAGAGCTCACAAGAGATAGTGTTGTGAACTTTCTTAACAGCATGTGTGGGCTGATGAAAATCCCTACGCAGTTACAGAAAGAATTGAATCAACTTCATTTCCTCATCATAGGTCTAGGTGATAAATTACTAGGGCCGTAAATCCTACCACAACGAGTAAATGGTGCTCATTATCATCAATTATTGTTAGCAAAGACTACAGATGTGGATTATGCACTTCCTATAGCAAGTGTAATGAATGGACGTGAGGTTGAATATCTCCTATGAACAGATCTCAGAAACTATGCGTTTCCCGACCTATGATTATTGGATCTATTTTTTCTTGTTCTGATGGTTGCTACCACTTGTTTATAAAGTCATAATAGTAAATTGTAGGTGATCCGAGCTTAGGTTTCTAAGAGTGGAGGTATGTGGGCGTCGGATCTGGCAGTCGACCTAGACTAGCTCAGATGTTTAGAGCAACCGCAGGTTCGATTCCCGGGTCCGGTCGACATTTCTCCGTTCCTGTGTCCTAAAAATCATATTTCCCAGACATATAAGTAGAAAAAATATTACGATATGAATGAAACTGATATAATACACCTCCATCACTTTTTTTGACAAGTTTTTATGCATGTTTGAAATTTCTGCACCACAAATAAACCATTTTGCGGGAGCTCCAGTGCAAATTTCGCACGTTTTGGCAGTATTTCTTGGGCGTGACAGTTATTTTGTTTCAAGCAGGAAACCACACGTTACTGTGAAATTCGTTGCCTGGCAATGTTATCAGAAAATTTTTATATCTTAGCTAACATCTCTCTAGAAATTGTTCTTGTTGCAACAAACTTTTTCAAATATTTGGTGGTCTTATTATTTCAATTCTACTCTAACAAATATATAAAATCGAAATTATGCGGCAATATAGAAAATAACACATTTGGAGAAAGGATATTATAGTGAGAAGATAAAAGTGGGAGGATGGACTAAGAAAGAAGCCTCTTCGAGAACTCAGAAATTGTGAAAACAGGGCACTTGATACCCAGCTGTAAAATTCTCCAGTGGCTCGTTATTGGCCGGAGTCTAACATTTACGTAACTAGTACCGTTTATAAATATTGAAAAGCACAGTCTTATTCGTTAACAAACAGAGATACGTGACTGGCGGCGTCTGCGTTAAATAGCCCGTTTCTTTTTATAGCGTTGTATAATACCTCTGTTTTACTCAGTTGTTCTTGCACTTTCTCCAACTCATTAGCTCTGTTTTCGGGACTTGTTTCCGTGTCTCAATCTGAGGTTCACTAATTCAAAGTTCGTGACAATATTTCATGTTTCTCTAGGGTTGCGTGCTTCCTTGACATAATTTATGCATTAGTCGAGACTTGTGGATTGCAGCCTTTAGTTACATCATGGTACATATAATTAATAACATCTTTATGCAAATCTTAGAGAAAACAGGATGGATTTTTCTCTGTCAACATTTTTAAACCAAATTAATTTTTTGATAATATTTGGCTTCAACTACCACTATTGTCATTTCTGTGACGCCAGAACTCTGAGATTTCTCGAGAATCTTAGGTTGTGTGTATAGAATGAATACGAGAATCTGTCGATTGAACGACAAAATACATTCATTACTAACTTTAAAGAGTATTTTTTTCTCGTCCAAGGCCAAGATAATGAAAGGAAAGAAAAAATTTATTCATAAATTCATGGAATATGGTAATTAGTGATACATTTCTCTCTTGTCTTTTATTCCATTATTTTCTGTTTTGATTGTAGAAACAATTTTAAAGCACTAGAGATGAATGTTTCTGAGAGATGATAGTCATATCACTCTAGGTTTCACGGGCAAAAGGATGAAGAACACAAGACCTGTTTCCCCAAATTGCATCTTCTGAAGACAACTTTCGCTAGGGAAGAGACACTTGACGATGGACTGTCTCGTGGCTATTTAGGTCATAATAACTGATCCCCAATTATAGAAAGCCGCACTTTCCACCACGCAGGCTATTATCGCGAGTTTTCTCTTCTAAGGATTCCAACAATATTGCAAATAAAATTTAAAATTCGCCGCTACCATCTTCAGCTAAACGGAGAAATGCTGCCCAGAGATTGTTAACTACGATCGAAACTACTCAGGCTAAGATATAGATTCACTTCATCCCATTGTCACCGTAAGAACCACGAGCAGAAATATATATTTATTGAAATAATAACTATTAACTTTGTAGCATATAAAACACTACAATTATAAACGATCATACAGTCTTACCTATAACAAGCTCTTTCAAACATAATCCGAGTTCCTAACAATATGGAAAATGACTTCAGATTTGTCGTGAAAAACATTAAAAGTAGACAATTTTCTATATTCTTCTTTGACTGTCGGAAAATTTGTATGAAAGACGATAACACGACCTACTCATTAGTGTGTTCTAAATGTTAAACAAAATTGTACTCGTGTATTGGATTCCCATTCATTTACATCGGCCATAATAATATTCAAAACTCCATTAACATATTTTTTTTAATTTCTGAAAGGAGCCCACGGCCAATAATTTGCTATAATTATCTCTAGAAAGTTGCTCCACGTGGGAACTGTCAGAATATCTAATGTTGACAAAAAATATATAATTTTGCAATAGTTTTTTAAAAAAATATTATTGTAGCAATGGCGCCGAAAAATACTTTCTGAAATGTTTTTAAAAAATTAATAAATAAGTATTTATTAGTTGAGAATTGAATATTATTGAGACTGGCAGAAGCCTACGAGGGATACAATACATAAGCTTCAAAATTAAAATCAGTCATATTAAATTTATACTTCTCTAACTAAGTTGTACTTTAAACATCCTTATTTACAAAATGACGGGAATATCTTTCACTTACCCCAGGAACAATCGCAGAAGCGAAACTCTCATGTTTGTAGCTTAGTAGGAAGATAATGGCTGCAAAAGAAAAAAATAATTACATTCTAGTAAGTATTAATCCACATGTATTTTTGCTTTCTCAACGACATCTTCAATAAAAAGGAAAGTAGTTTTTAATAAATAACAAGATGATCAATAAGTCAGCTTATAAATTTATCAGTATTTATTCAAAAGCGACGTTTCGTCTCCTCTTTGAGACTTACAACCTTAATATTACAATAAATTAAATATGGATTCTATGTTACAATTTGTCTAATTTATATATAAAAAGCACGGTTCAAATCTTACAAGTTTAGCAATTTTAAATTCAGTTTTATTTGTTCAGCACTGAATGGAAATAAATAACAAAAGCGTAACATTATTTTTATTTTTACGTTTGTTTATTAATAAGATACTTCAACGGTCTTTATTATAGTTCAAAAAATATTTTTGAGTCAATAATCGACAACGTTATGTTCCTTTTTGTTACTCATCACGTGGGTTGTGTATGTTCTATGTTTCCACGGTAATAGAACATTATTTCAGACAGCTTACGAAAAAATATTCTTGTTCTTCTGTTTGATATATTTCATTTTCAAACTTTTACACTAATATGTAATAAGATTGCCTTTCAATTTTGTCACTACAACACATTGTTGCGGTGTAATTTAAATTGTCATCTAATTTTATATTGTAGTCTATTTTCCACGTTGCTTCCACTGTTATTGCAACAACGGTTAGACATATCGTGCTTATAATTTCCTTCAGTGCTATGAAAAAGTGAGTGGTACAGTTGGCACCGAGGCTTGCATGCGAGAACCTACCAATTACGCAATACTGTTTTGAAACTGTATCACGCCCACGTAGACGGTTGTTAAATCTGCTCATACACGGTAGAGATCTTGTGGGTGCTGTCCAGAAACGCCGAAAATGTCGCTTAGAGTATTAGAGCTTCTAAAATTGTGGCACAAATATACTTTATGATAGGAAGCGTTGTATTTGCAATATCGGCTAATTGATAGAACGGCTAAACATCCAAACACAAGGAATTATAAAAACAAACATTGATAGTTTTGAAAACGTCGTCATTTTAGCCCTCATAACAAAGGTAGAGTTTTTGTAATATCTAGAAAGCAAAAAAAAATGTTGGCAAATTCTCATTCCAAAACAGGACCATCAACGACTGGAATAATTTACCTGTGGGAGTCTTTGGAGGAAATCCTCTTCAGGAAAATAAATTCAGGACAAATCTAAAAAAACGTGTGAAGGGAAGTGGGTATTTTGAATAATATAAATGCATATTCGAATTTAAATGTTAAAGTGAAGTGTTAAGATAATATAATTATTGTAGTGTTTCTCTCTTTTCTTTCAGGGCTATAGAAATTTTAAAAGGAGTGTGATTATTTTTTTAGATTAGGAGTATTAATGTTTAAGAAATTTCATTTTGCATCTGCCACCGGGCTTGCGCCCAAACTAGAAATTAATTCTTTGGGCGACGGCGAAACAATAACTAAATATAGAGAAGCTTTGATATCGTATTTAAAAAAGTTTCAAAATGACCTATCAGAAGATAGTAAAAATAGATTGATTAAAAACCCACTCAGAATATTAGACCAAAAATAAATACAAAAATACGAATACGATACAAATAATTGTTTTCCTGATTTGCCAAGTTTTTGAACTGATAAATAAGAGGAAAAATTTGTTCTCTTAAACCCAGTTGGAAGGTTATCGATTATGTCTAGAAATGTTGCAAAATAAGAGCCTGGGAATTTGGACGAAATTTACGTTCTTCTTGGAGAAAACCCACATTTACAGATAATTAATAGGTCTATCACTGAACGCTTTCAATTGTAGTTTATTACGTGAAGGTACGAGCAATGGTCTGTGATTCCAGACAGAACATTCTCAGTTTCGTCATAAAGATAAAATAATAAAAAACTTTTAATACAAAGTAGTAAGACTACGTAACATTCCATCAATTTGGAAACTCATCAGATTTATGTATAAAGGAATCAAGTAATTAAATCAAGTGTTCTCATCGAAAAAGCATCGATATTTTCAGTTGCTTTAATCTCTTGATTTCATAATACTATAATACAGTTCGTGACTCGGTTATTGCGATAGTTCCACTTATTGACATACGTTACTTGTAAACTAATTGAATAAACTTCCTCGTGGTTTCGTTAAACCTTGAAAAGTCTTTATTTAAAATTTTAATGGTAATACGCAAAGACGTAATTCGTAACACAGAAAATCATGTAACTCTCCGGCAAAGAGCATCATTATAAACGATTATGTTTACAATCTTCTTCTTGCTGGCTCTATAGCCAATTCAGAGCCTTGGCCTACCGGGTCGGCTGCAGACTGTCATCTTACGTGGCACACCACAGCGTATCGATTCTCCATCAGTCTTAATCCCAGTCTCCGTGACCATATTATGTATCCAACAGATATCCATAAATTGAAATTTAACATTCACTGATAACGATTATGAAAATAATAACATTTGAAAGTTAAAATATCCATTATATAACTCCGATTCATCATACTTAGTTGACTCGCATAACACAGGCGTATTATGGATGATTTAATTCACCGTTAGATTAATTTATGTATTTCATTATCATTACATAGTATTTACAGAAAGTGTTCACATTCAGTGGCCACCAACAACAACCAGAGAATATATTCATAAATTTGAATTGTTTTTTATATTTTCTTTCGATTAAACTGTTGAAATAATTCTATAATATTGTTATATACAGTAGTACCACTAAAAAAAGACTATCCTTTACGGCTAATTAGACTAGTATAGAGGGTCCCCGTGAAATTAGAAGGTTTATAATCCATCAGTCACCTAAAAAATTAACGCACCGATGTATTATTTATATTTAAATATATTGATCTCTGACTGAAATTTCGCTCATTTTGCAGGAGTTTTTATAAAATATGGTCAAAAGACACAGTGAAAGTAAGTTTCGCTTCTAGGAGTCGAATATCTGGCCTTGATATGGACTACTCTCTTTTTCGTACTGGGAATTCAAGGTAAACCCTAGGATAGAGGCTACTGGATTTTCTAATTTACATTTTACTGCTCCGGGTTGTATTGCGTAGCTCACGTTGTTACAGTCTTAAAAATTCCTTCGCCCGTTATTACATACCCCGAATATTAACTTCTTACATATGACGCTATTTAAATAATGAATCGGTTGATTTTCCTTTATTCGTAACCAACAGAGTTTTTGATCCACAGAATAAACGCAAAAAAAATTCATTAAAATTGATCTGTCACCGGTAATTTTCACGCTTTAGTCTATCTTCCACTGTTTTATTTACAGAGAAAATGCTCTAAAATCCGACATATAGAAACAAGCCTTACATGTAAATATTACAAATTGAATATAAACTTCAACCTTATTAGGGAACAATCCCTTAACTAACCGGGCCGATTGGACAAGTTGTTCATCAATTAATTCTACTACTCCGGGTGAAATACAACATTCAGAAATTAAACAAATTCAATTTAAATGATTTTATCAGTGTTGTCAGGTACAAAAATAGTTGGTAGGCCATTTGTCTTTACAGGCGTGAGAATGTGATTACTGACTATGGCTGTACCTGAGGGCAAAGGTTCTATATGTATTAGTCTCTGTGTGTTGTTTTCCCTCAAATAGGAACAGGAAAGCAACATAATTGTGCCATATTCGCGTGCGTTCCATTAAGTAGACGTAATCCCTTCCTAAGCGATGAAGCTCGCATCAAATAATAGGGGTAAGAAAAGTGGAAGTGGCACGTACAGCCACAGATTCTGCGTGCGAGTAAAAATGTTCTCCAAGAATCTGACTGCTGACGAAGGAAAGTTGAACATTTCACTTTCCGGAGCCTTGTGGTACCAGAGAAAGTCCTTATGTGTAGTTAGTATATCCGCGCCAATCCTCTCTGCGGCCTTGGCGGGAAATTGCCCGGTGAACATCACACAAGTATTGCGCATGTAATTAGCTATATTCCTCAGATACTCGAGTAAAACGGGATACAGAAAGAATGACTTTCATTCGATGTGCATTCCAGGTATTTTAAGAAACTTCTTGACTGAAGTTTAATTATTTTATCAAAATTAATTAAGAAAGCAGAAATTTAAATAATTTTTTAATGTTTACTTTTTTCTAAACCATTAAGTACAATTTTTGTGGTAAAATCCTGAAGAATCTTTCCTGACGAACCCCAAAAGTGAAGGAATTCAATAAAAATTTTGATTGACTGTAATTGGTTCTTTAATATAATTCTATATAATTTTCATTAACGAGAATAAATATTTCCCGGAATTCCGAATAATCATGCGTTTCATGGTGAAATAAACAACATCAACACCATTAAATACGCTATATATTACTAACAGGCCCTCTGTGATGATTTGTAATGAAATGTCATAAAAGAACAACAGAAACTTTTCCAGAATTTCATGTGTTTAACAGAATGAGATGTTTGTTTGTATGCTCCACGTAAAACTTTAAACACGTGGAGAAATTTTGACCAAGTTTTGTACACGTGTTCTTTATTCCCGGGAAACAAACTATGTGGAGGTAAGACGCGACAACCACCGATAGGGATGTAATTTTTAAAACACTGCAATAAAAGACCGATATAAGTATCAATTAAATATTTTTCGGGGTCGACAAGATTGATCTTCCTGATGTTGTTTTTGTATAACTTCAACCCTTTACAGAATATGGGGTAGAAAATACCTAGGGTTGGAGGAGGAGGGGCGGTACAAAAAATATCTCAAAATCAACCGGAATTGGTGTCGAATATGGAGTTATAAAAGTCGCAGAGTTTAATGCTAACATTCAAAATGCCAGTTAAGTTGCAGTTCAGTCCCTATATGTCTAAAGCTAATTCCGTGTACCTAGAAACATATTACGAACCAGAATTTTGGGTATCAAGTGTATGAAATTTAAATTTGGATTGTTTTCACAAATCTTCGAATGCTGTGATGAAATTTGATATTAATTTGTCAACTTAAAATTCCGCAAAAAATATATATTCTTACGAAACACATTATACAGGAACAATAACTTCTATTGAACATTTGATGTGGTGTTATGAAGTATAAAATGAAGGTGGGAGTTTGAAATACTATCATGACGTTGCAATTTAAAGCATTGATATCTAAATATAGTTTATTTGAATATATGTGCTGCAGAGGAACAGAATGGAAGTGAAATATTTACGAATTCGAGCGTCTCAATATTATTTTGCTTATAATCAAAATATTTTAGAGTTTCGTTTGCTGTTGAAATATTTGTATAAATAACCGAAAAGTTTGAGAAAATCAGTAGCAGTCTTTCACTAATATAGGCAACCCAAATGGCACGTGTGCTCGCCAAATTGCCATCTTGGCAAAATCCGCGTCGCTTGTGTCTGTGTTTGTGTTTTTTGTTTTGTTTTTTAAATTTGAAATCGTTGTATCTCGATTGTGTGAGTCATTACCTTTAAGATAGAATCTGTTTTCACATTGGGTTAACAATATTGTAGCTTCTTTGCTGTCCTCACCTCAATGTACGCCCTTGGTTATGACAATCTGTAGTGTAAAAGAGTTTTGTGTCAAAAGGAATATTCAGAAGACCGTTTCCTCGTTTCTTTAGGGAATCTTTAAAATATTTCGCCATCATTTTTGTGTTTAGTGAATTTTTCCTTCCCCATCTCTCATATGGAAACGTTCCAGGCTGCACGCGTTGTTGTGATTGTCTTCGTTGTATTTGTATATATTCCTCTGACGAATCATGCGATTATTCGGAGTGTTTCCTGGAAGTTTTTTTCGTGTCATATCGGAGCTACGCACTTGGAAGTTGGTATACGTACGATAGAGCGGAAGTTGTTTGGAATGCGGCGTCAGCTTTGAGATAACCAAATTCGTGCTGACGCGATGTAAGTACCATTTGTGGCCGATAAGGTGTCTGAGTACGCATTCAAAAAATTTATCACGTAATACGTAATACGAGGTGCTTGATTTCCCTCACAGTTCTTGGTTCACTTTTCTGAGAACCGGAGACTAACTCGTACTCAACCAGAAAACTCATAATGCTGTGACAGAATCGCTGGAATCGAAACTATCTCAAAATTACATACATGTCAGAGTTACATTCATTTTGTTCACAGATTTTTCGATCTCCCCGTCAGAGTTATTAAGTAACTGTTGTTGATGGTGGCGGTGGACATCTGAATTATATCATAGTGAACTTATGTTTTGGAAGAAATAATGAAATATATCTGATATAACGCTTTCTAATGCTGATTAGTCTGTTTAATCCAGCAGAAGTCAAGTCCCGTTTTTCACTCAAAATGAAATACACCGTAAGATTATTTAATCTACGTCGACTGTAATTTCTTTCTGTTCACGTGTATTGGATCATCTATGGAAGCCGTGACTCTGCTCCTGAGTTCTCATTTCTCATTCTATGGAACGTTTTTTGGCACCCATTCGCGAAGCATATTTTGCAAGAGGATTTTCGAGTTCAGGGGTGATTGATCCGTGTAAGAATCGATGTTTCAGACCGTTTATTATTCATTTTATGAAAGCGGCGTGATTGTAATTATTAATTTTGCAGTTTTAAAACTCAGCTCTCATTCTCTATGAAACTCTGAACAGGATTTCCTCTCGGAAGTTATTTCCATTCTTTCCTTTTCGACTTCCTTCATCTGCCGTTTGAGTCATTGACGCATCTCAGTGACGTATCAGTTCAAAATAATTTCCTTTCGTCTTTCTTTCTGCTGCCTTCATCTTCCGTTTGACTCAATAACGAGTGGGTTTATTTCTATTTGTTCTTTTTCGGCTGCCCTAATCTGCCCCATGACTCATTGACGCGTATCAATGAAGTGTGGGTTTAAATCCTTTCACTCCGGATTTCCGCGTTTTGCGCTTGTTTTGACGCGCTGCCTTTCTCGTTTCCTTTCGATTCGTTCAAAAATGGTTTCAACTATGATTAAACTTTGTCTTAATTAGGCGTGAATATATCAACGATATCACGGACATGGACGCATTCTAAATTCATCTTCTCTCTTTGTTTTTGTCAAGCACTGACAGTCTCATGTGTTTCCGGTAATTATCCGCTTATACTCATTAATGGAGGTTTAGACGTTGTTGCAGCCGAGTGAAGACATTAAATGTACGTAGGAGTTGTTGAGCTAATTTCTCTACGTCATTCACGTCCTCATCCCTAACTTCATAGCAAAATATACTTTCAACACATGTTTGTACCTATAGTATACATAATGAGCGAAAAGTCGCTCACATTTACGTTTGAGTGAATCTGATCCTGTTTCAAGGAAACTGTCCATAGATCTGGTAATCGTCGATCAGTCGGTTATATCCACATATCTGTCAGGAACTTGGTCTCAAACGACTGGCAAAATGATATTCAGCAATGAGCATTCGTTTCTCTTGGGAAAACAACGCGCATAGGAAGCTGTGAACTCCGCAATAATACAGACGTCACGTGACCAATGCGTGTTTATTTCTTGTACTGAATCCATGAATAGCAGAGCTGTTAATAAATAACTGCCTATTTGTATTATTGAATAACATTAATGAGTAAATGTAATGGCACGACAGAGTGAAAATACCCCATTTTTTATAGTTTCGTAAAGTGTCCTCACAATATTGGTTGGTCAACTCGTTTTTAGCAGTAAAAAACCTTGTCTTTCCCTGTTGATTTTCCTCAAATATAATTCCACTTGACAAAGCAGAATAAAAATATGCAGTATTCTTGTTTTTAAATCACTGAAGGTGAACATAATTCTCACTGCTTATGTGGCTGAGCAGAGTTTCTTCAGTACTTGATTATTATGATCAGTCCAACTTAATTTCGTTATTTATTAGGTGGCCTAGGAATTTAGTGGCTGAAGTTCAATTTACACTCTTAGAGTTAGAAGTTGTACTGGAAAGTTATTTTCGCAGATAATTGTTAATATGTTTACACTAAACCATTTTAATAGGTTACTTGCCTTTTGTAATGTGTCTTTCTAACTTTTTACATTATAATTAGCATTACGTAACGAATTACAGCAGTTCGTCATAGTTTCTCAATCTAGTTGAAATATTATATATTTTGAAATTTTCTGTCGTTAGGGATTTCCTTTCAATCGAGCATTTTTTGGAAGAGCGTTATGACAGGGGGAAATGGGAATAGTCGGAAACTCAAGAAGACTTTTTTTTCCCGAGGGAAATGCAGGTGCCATGATTTGTGGTTTGTATGGCAGCCTACCAGAGTTTCTGCCCCGTCACCTACGATGGGAATATTTTATTTGGCTCTGAGAAGGTGTTTTTTGTGAGTAGAAGCGTCCGATTCCCTTCTTTTCTCACGGCAGTCTTCGTCCGTCTCCTTCTGTTTGTCCCAACGATCTGCTACTGCTACGTATCCCCAGGCCTTGACAGATTTCTCCTCCAAAATTGTAAACATATTTCGAGATGAGGCAAAAACAACTTTCTATGCCCATCGGATGTACGTACATGTGCCTCCCTCTCGGAAATATTATATTATTAACTAAATCATATTCTAAGTTACGCGAATCGTTTGTTCGGACATGATATGGAACAGCAGTTAATACGAAAAAGTAATTTACTTCATATATGCATATTGAAATAATTCAACACCCTATATTTCATTTTTTATAATTACATCAATTAGGTAATAAGATTTATTTACATAAACAACCATTCTCCAATAAAATTCGGTTCTTACGATCACAATAAAATAAAGAATAAAACATACTGTATCATTAAATGCTGTAATAGTTGCCGTGGAAAATTACTATTATTTAAATAATACAATATTTTAGATTAAAATTATCATCGCAAAAAATTAATTCGGTTTATTATTGAACGAAATTTATTTCAACTTGACGTATCTGAAATATTATTTATTTAAACATCAGGAAACAATCTAATTTCTCATAATGATACTTTAAAATTAAGTAATATTTATAACAAGTCTCTTAATTTCTATTATCTGTATTTTATATTGACTTGATATTTTAGAATAAATATTATAGTTTGTATACTTTGTGATTAGTAAAATTTGTTATTAGATTGATAAGGTGATATATTTTAATATTTTGGGTTCTTTACTCATTTGTTTTAATAATTTACTGCTATTCATCCTTAGTTATTTTAATTTCTCACAAATTCACTCTGCCGGGTTTAACGGTCCTCAATACTTAAAATTACCTTCCTTTTTGGAGAGTAATAAGATGTAAAATTAATATTTTACCAAACCAAATCTTTTTTTTGTCTTTGGCACACAAAATTTGGAAACAATTACCAAATAAAAACGCTTCGTTTCAGTTCTATGGTCATTGAAATCTTTGGTACGTTGGCGAATTGAAAAAACCGGGTTCATGAAATAAGTTTTCCATGGTACGAGAGCCTTTACTGTAAAATCAGTACGATTTACAAAGTTTTGTTTTATTTATCACAAAAATGATTCACGTGACTGGCGATGTACAAGTAAATGTGATACCTAATGTTAGAGGAGAGAAGGTCCATTGACACCATATAATTTTCAGCTAAGTTCAACCGCAGAATGTACCAAGGACTCAAATGCGTAAGTCGGCAGCAGTTCGAACTGATCCATTGGACATTTTCCAGCAAATTAACAGTAACGTTTTGTTTCTTTCGTTGTTACCTTAAATAAAATACTAAATTCACAAAATTCTACGTCTCACCTAGTTAGTACTAAATTGTGGTTAAAGGATTACGCCCATAAAATCGGATAAGCGAATTCGGATTAATGTAGAAAATGAGTTAATTCTATATTAATCTCTTGGTCGACGCGTGATTTAATTGGCCTAAATCTTTGATGGACACACTCCTATTTGACATTTTCTTCAAATTTAACAACATTATGACTGACTGTACATTAATTGAGTCTAGAATTTTCCTGGCAACTAAAGGGAGTCTAACAATCCCGTGGCCCTAAGTCAGTGAGAAATATTCCCAATACTTAGAGTTAACATTCTTCCATGGAACCCTAAACGGAGTTGAAAATACACCTTAAAGGAGTTCACAATAAATACTGTCCCATAAGAGCATGAGAACTATTCCTACTTGCCTATGTTAAATTTAGGATATAAAGTACATCTTCTTCCTAAGTATAAGACGGAATTATTTGAAAATTTTAGTGCTTATATAAGGGTTTTCAATAATGGCGGGTCGAAATGGAATTAAACAAGCTGTGTGTGAGGTATTAATGAAATTCTTTTTCTTAAGGCCCATGTATGCCCTTTCAAATAAAAAAGGAATTTCATTTATAACGCACACACAGCTTGTTTTATTCCATTTCAACGCCTTTATTGAAAAATTCTATACATTAGAATCAAGTACCTGCTTTAACACTGAGATTTTGAATATTTGCCTTTTCTTTGAAATATGAAAATATTCTCGCTATAGTTACATTTACCTTGACTTTTGAAACGATTTAAGTCCATAACTATTAAAGTATTGTAATTAGCCCATAACTTGTATAAAATACATTCAAGAAGTAATGAAAAGTTCACACACACACACCTATATATATATTGTGTGTGTGTGAATAATCATATTGCTTTTAGTTTGGGTGGCTTAAATAATTTAACAGCGAAGTGACGACTATTGCAAAGAAGTTGCGTGTGAAATACATTATTTGGAATTTCACAATCAACAAAAGTCGCGTAGTGAAATGTCACGTTTTTGTTTCATTCAATTCAATTCTTTCAAGCTGGCGCAACCAAACACCAGAAATACACTCACTTGTTGAATCATATCGTGAGACACCTAGAGAAGAATACTTGAAGTAACCCAAACCATCGCAAACTACTCATGGGTTATCTGTTGATAACGATTTTTGGGGAAGAAAGGAAGGGGTCTAATTTTTTTTAAAACATCGACATAAATATATATTGAAATTAACTAAATTTCGTATATAC
Organism: Eucriotettix oculatus; assembly: GCA_034510155.1. Taxonomy (NCBI): domain Eukaryota; kingdom Metazoa; phylum Arthropoda; class Insecta; order Orthoptera; family Tetrigidae; genus Eucriotettix; species Eucriotettix oculatus. Next base: position 23,053,972 of record CM067380.1, on the reverse strand, counting down.
ACGAGCTCTGAGACACATACTTAATCTATGAACTAGATTTAGATTCAGATTTATTGTTGTTTCCATTAGTCCTCGATTGAGGAAATAGGATACGTCAGACATTAAAAATTAAAAATGAACAAAATAAAGTACATAATTAAAGACAAATAATCTTAAAATAAATTAATAAAAGAAAATGTATATAGACAAAAGTCAATATAAACACAACACGGACACACGATGTCACACACACACACTAAGAGACGAGGAAGAAAAATGTGGAAAACTAAGAATGCGATTTCGGCTCTGAACTCTCAAAACTATATTTACATTGAGATGAAATACCAAATATTCAATAAGCGTGGACGATAAATAAAATAATGAATCGTGTAGTAGTTAAATTTTTCCGGCGTACCATTTGCTGCGACATTGCCACGAATAATTAATTGGCTAACGTATATTTGCGAAGTCACGCACGTCGCGGAAGGTTCAATTATAGCACCTAATAAAACCCATGAAACTCTCTTTAGCCAGTTTATATTTACACTTGCGCAAGCTGACATGGATCTATTAACCAGGGCAAGGTTTGTCTGTCTTATACGCACGCATAGCCACGGATTCGTTCCAGAGCACACACATCAGGCTCGGCTCTGGTCAACACGTAACAGCTAGTGGTTTCGGTGGAAGCCGATACGCTAATTATGTCACACATTAATATTCAAACCATTATTACACTAGAACAGCTACTCAAAAGACCTCCACCTCGTTCAAGTTTCGTATACTTGGATACCTACGCGACACTTCTGCGTACTTGAAAATTTTCCAGCAGTTTCCTTATAATAGCCCAAGAAAAAACAAAGCTTATATTTCTGTATGAAGGATGGGCACATAGATAGTTATTAATGAACAATTATTGGTCTACAACGTTTTCCATTGACTGGACAGAGCTTGGGTCGGTCTTATCTTCATTAACGCGTTACATTCCTTCAGGGTGAAATGTGCAATGAATGATACACCACTGAATGAACATTTCTCATATAAACTGGAATATAAAAAACAATGGGGAAATTTCGATGTTCTTTGAGAGCTAAAATAGTTGCGTTGGACCCCTAGAGTATCAAATCACAATTCCTTTTTCTGAAGTAACCTTAATCAAATCAACAGTTAGTTATTAGCCATAAAAATAAGTGCTAATTAACGGTCTTAATTTTATAGTACTTCATTTTACTATATTTACTTAGTAGTGTTGATTTAGACGAAAATTTATTGGTCTACCGTTCATTCACATGGTTTTGTTCAGTCACTCGGAATATTTTGTACTTAAATTTTTAAAATAAAATATACGGAACCTTCCAAATGTTGCAAACACTCTGTGTGTAATAAAATTCCTAACGAAACAAAAAATCATCCGCAGCAGAAGTGGTTTCGGGAACTAATAAAAGAGTACTGTAAATGCAAATCTAAAAAGGTTAACGCCACTGGAGCTTTCATCTTAACAATATTTATTAAATAATTGTTTGTTTCTTTTTATTATTCTAATGTTATGGTCACTTCAACGGTACAAGTCAAGAAGTAAATTTAAATTTGGCAGACTGAATCTTAAGTTACAGGTTTGTCAAATAATAGACGAAAGCTTCAGATAGACTCGTTACTATTTACTACTTTTCGAGAAGATCAGTTTAACCGTTTTTTTTTCAGTAAAACGTTTAATATCAGTTCCCATGTTAGTTTCTGGAAGGAGCGCCTTTAGTCTGATGATCGTAGAAATCGATCCGAAGGTTTAGGAACAAAATCCGCTATAGAAACCTTTCCAACAGCTTACTTGTGAAAATGGAAAATAATCAAAGCAATCGAATTGAGAAGGAAATTCGTTTCGGATTCCCTAATGCATAAGAAGTAAAGATGTACTGACCATGCAGTTGATGCGACTATAAACAAAAATTTTTTAAAAAAAGATGTACTAAAATCACTTGATTCTAAGTAATTTACAGACGAAAGTTTTATTTTATTTATATAATTAAGACGATTCGTGACTTAGTCAATTCTGATTTAAATTTCAAATCTCATAAAGTGACACCTGAATGATCCGTTAAAGCCCTGCGGACTAATGACGAGTTCTAAAAAAGTATGAAATTAATTATTTTAGATGAGTGTACAGGAAGAGAAACCTCGTGATTACAACGGACTTTCAAAATAAACGATACTATAAGGCTTAAGTGGAAATAAATTAACGGAAAATAACAAAATGAAATTACATTGGAGAAAGCAACAAGGTCGTTATAAATAGTATGAAAAAGTACAATACAAGCGATGGAGACCGTTTTAAACATTACAGCAAAAATTGTCATGGGTTTGCTGACAGGGCGCTAGGTTTGTAGCACGTTCCGCCTCCAATTTTTTGATTTGTTAGTTTGTACATAGCAATCAGAAAAATAACAAAAGGTTTCTATAAGCTATTTTGCTGGTTTCGGAACTTGTAGAAAGGTCCAGTGACAGGTTTAGAATATTCTTCAGAGAGAAGAATCTTCAAAGCTGGTAGAGGTCAGTTGGCAGTCTTCTTATTCGTGGGACTGCAAGTATTTGCTGGATCAGAGGATTGGAGTGACATTTTTCAAAATTCTTGGAGCTGCTTTTACGTATAACATCTTTAATGGGTGCTAGTTTAAGATTTTCGTGAATCGTTTCATTAGAAACGTACTATGGAGCGTCTAAACTTTCTCTTAGGATTTTTGATTGGCTAATCATATGCCATATGTCCAAAAGGATCTGATGACAGTTTTGCATATTAAAAGCTTGTTTTCTATAGTGAGTTTAGATTATCTTCGTAGGAGCAAAGGCTACAATAATCGTGCTACGCCGACGTTTAGGTTTAATAAAAATAAGATTTCCTGGCGTTCCAAGATATATTCGTTGGATTTGTATTTAGACTGAATCATCGTAAAAAGATCGACACAACTTTGGTGTAAAAATTCTGCATGTCCAAGAATCAAACTCAGTTGAGACTGCAGCCTCATGATAAATCCAGAAGGATTAATAAGATTATGACGATTTGAAGGGTGTCGGTACTTTCAGTTATCTGTCAGACTCTTTCAGCGACTGGAAATCTCGTGCGATTGATGTGAAATAAACCATTGCGAGGTAACACTTGGATAAACATACAATAGAAAATAATATTAGTATTCCATATTTACCCAGTATAATGAAATAAAAAGACGGCCAATAAGTCAGCATATAATTTTATTACTATAGGGAGTCAAGAAGGGAAGAACATGAATTGCTAAATTTTATGCCTCATAAAGTCTCAAAAGGGAGACGAAACGTCGTATTTATATTAATTCAATAGTAATAAAATTATATGCTGATTTATAGGCCATATTTTTATTTATTGTAAACGTAAAGTCAGAAAACTATTTAACCAATATTCTCCTGGGAAGTAATGTGCTGATTTACACATTAACATAGTAATGTCCGCAAATTGAGCTTTGCATTTCTTAATAAATACGTTGTTACTGCTTACTCCTTTGATACTAAGAGGAAAAAAATTAAAAAGCTCCAAGGAATGTAATTTTTTAACAGACTGATTTTTACTTTATATGACAATGGTGAAATCCCTATTTTTATCAGGCACACAAATTAATTAAGCAAAACTATATATTAATTTTGATTCCAAATTTATTCAATTTTGCAGAAGCTTTCGGCATTGCCATAGTCATCTAAAAATTTAAGAATACAAATTACGAAAGATTAAAAAAAGTATTTATGGGATTTTTACAATATAAAAACAAATTTAGTTTCTAGTGTTTGAAGTTATTTGTATTTTTAAATTTGTAGATGACTATGGCAATGTAGAAAGTTCTTGCATAATTAAATAAATTTAGAATCAAAATTAATCTATAGTTTTGGTTAGTTAATTCGTGTGACTGATAAAGCATAAGGATTTCACCATTATCAAATTAAATAGCTCTATTCCTGAATATTGTATAATTTTTTAAAACGTGAGAGATGTTTGTTTGTCCATTAGGTCACACAGTTTCTTGTATTATATTCATGGAATTCCCCATTGGTATCAAATAGACTTACATTTCGTAACATTAAAATTCCAAGAGCTTTGAAAACAGTTCTAAAACTTTCTCTACAATTCAGATGGCACGTTTCTGTAGTATAAAAATTTGTGCAGAGCGAGAAGAAAGTCCCCAGCACTTAATTCCATTTCACAGGTTGACTTGAAATATACATAATATGCCTATTTTTTTCGGTTAATTTACTTGTTGCATTTGAAAAGGAACTTTCGTCAACCTAAACTCAGATTAGTTTGGTTCGTTAATTCAGCATTGTTGTCACCCGACGCAAATTAAACAATTTCAGTTTCCTATAATGTAAGAACCAATTTATTTGCACTGAAGCAGACACTTAATGAGTGGGTGTTTCCACGAGGGCTTTATTTCGGTGCTTTAGGTAAAGTTAATTTTGTTTCTTTACTTATTCAGGGAATCATCCCGGCTTGTTGTGCACTTCCTAAAGCGATTTCTTTTTAATAAGAAACTTTATAATTGCAAAAAAATTCTGCAAAGGGCTATCGATACGGTGACTGCGGTAACGATAACAGCAAGAACATAAATTGAGTTGTAACATTTCGGTAGCTTGTACCTTTAACCACAATTGAAACAGAATAATACATTGAGCATATAAAGAGTCTGCATTACGATATTTTTAATATTTAAGTGTTCTTAACGCATAATTTTTAGCAATTCGTCGTCCATAAATAATCCCGCAATCTTCGAATTGGAAAAGTCACTTGGTGAGTTTGCAGACAAATTGCTCGCATCATGAATCTATTTTGATATATATCTCAGGGTTACTGTTTCCGTAAAGTGTGATCACATTTTGCAAGATAATCACAACGTGTCGTGAGATTCTGGCCTTATTTCGTGTTCCGTTTTCCGCGAAGCTGTAAGATAGGATTCCTGCGCGGATGCCAACACACCGCTGCGTCTCCCAGGATGAGCGGAATGCGAGTTCGCTCGCTTCCCTTGACCTTTTCTTTGAAATCCTACTGCCGAGATGAAAGAGGAGAATTCGGCGTCGAAACTGGCGGACGGCGTGGGCCATCCCTCGGACGGCGGAAGTGGGCGCCAGCGGCGTCAGCGTCTTCTGCTGCGGCGAATGCCTGTAACGGTCTCCGAAGGCCGGAGTACGGGATGCCTCCAAGGTTGTTGTTACGCAACCGCAGGCCGCGGTCAGCATTCATCCAACACCCTATTTTCCAGAGCAGCGCGATACTTTCAAAACACGTTTCGCCATCCGCTCGCGAGACTCGGGTGCACGGGAGTGTGGCAACGCGAGCATGTGGGTCACACACTCAACACTCAAAATACTTCCACCTTCCGAGTCGATCCGGTATGGACCAAAACACCATCTCCATCACCAGTCCGATCCCTTCCACACGAGGAGAGGAATTGTGCTATGCCGAGTCCACTCTTCACATGGACGCAAGTCACTAACCGCTGACCACGAATATGGAACAAATTTACATTGTAGTGACGTTTATAATGCGATGAAGGTACCAGCGAAATTCAGAATTTGCTAAATAAACGTCACAGTGCTGTTTTTCAGCTGCAACCATCAAGTTCGTCATGGGCATTGATCGCTCTCAGTTTCTATTTAATCCAACGGTCACCACGCTTCCGCGGAACATACCAATATGAATTGAAATTCATATTTCTGGGCGTAACACTTCACCCACATATTACCGAATCATATTTATTCAGTCTTCTATGCTGATATATTTTCGTCAAGAGAGTCCCCGCCGTTTTCTTGATGTCCTGGCGCCATCGACCAAAATGACCTTCCTCTTGGTCTCGTGGTTTCCAGTTTATAAATGTCTTTGTCTATCCATTCATCCAGTACGTCTGTTACTTTGGGTCTTGCTTCTCACAAACACATTCCTGAAGTGATCTCTTCTATTTATCCCGAATACAATTCACGCCTCAAATGAAATCTTGAGTGCTACAGTGCAGTTGAGAGCTCATATGCAATTATGAGCAATGCAGGCATCCGATGGCACATTTGATCCAAGTGCCCGTCCTTGACCGGAAATTCATTTATATTAACCCGATACAGTCTTGAATTTGATACTTTGCTCTTTCTCAACACGTGATTCGACCATCAGCGAAAGCGTCACTTTTTTGAAAATTTACCTTTTTACAATAAAATCAACGTCAGACGTCTTATTTTTCATGGCGTCCTATTGTAAATAAATCAGAATCAGAATTAAAATGTACTATAGGTTGGTTAAAATTTGTTATAGTAGGCCTGGCTCACGTCCGAATGATTCATCAAGTGATTACATTCGGACTATTTTCCTCCCTTCATCATCTGAGCTACCCTAGTCGACCCCAAACCCGACGCGAAATTTACCCATCCTACAGACCAAAAAGATCACACATGTCGCACGTTTGTAATTCATATTGAGGCTACACGTCTAAACTTAATTGCTGCGTGAATTTTAATTAAGGCATCAGCTGCTGGGATTTGCATTTTCATATGCTTGAAATATTTGCATATCTCACCAAGCTGTGCGTGTGTATTACAGTAAAGTTATACGGGCAAAATGACATTTCTCGAGAGAACAGCAAGCCGTCACTTTGCTTTCGTGTGCACACTTTCCACAATTTCGGTTTTGCAGTGGTGCAACGAGAAATTGAGCACAGCCTCTCGCAACTCTGAGGTCGCGAAAAATCCTGGCTCAAGTGCGAAAGAGTTAGTGGCCGACGGCACGTTTGTCTTCTGAGAAAACACTAAACGAAAGGTCGAGAAAAATTGTAGCCTTGAGCCGAGGTGAGAGCAGGTTTAATTTTAGCAGCAAATACGGGTACGTCAGCTGATGCGGCCAGTGGCCGATGATTTCACATCATTGCGAAGGAAAGGATTGACATGGGATTGAATACTTGCAATGAGATACGAAGCTCAGGAGGCCCTTCGGATTTTTCAAGGATGACTATGTTAAACCTCATCTAACTTCCCCACTTGAGAAATGTAATGCATAATTTAAAAGGATACTCTTTTGACAATCGTAAATTCTTTAACTCTATACTGTATATGAATATATTAATTTGTTTGAGGGATCAGCAAAAATCAGCGCCAATTAATCAATATAAGGAAAAATTACTGCATCTTTGTTTGTCCCTCATGCGTTCCTGTATCATTCATCAGATTGCGATGAAATTTTCGTGAGCTATAGTCTTCATCCCACAGAAGATATCTGTTGACCTTCTTTCAAAAAAAAGCACTCGTCTTAAATCAGTAAAGTAACAATAGATGGAGCGAGAACCACTGAGTATTTTCCAAATTTGGTGGTAACTGGTAATTTAGGCAGTTTGCTACCGAGTCGTCAATCTTTTTTTCATACAGTTAATGAAAAGATACACTTTATAAAACATAATCCATTATACTTCACTTCCTTAAGAAATTGGGGGAAATTTGAGTTCGTTAAAGTACTGGGTGTATTTCGGCCTCCCAGATGGTGTCCCAGGAACTGTTTCTTATTTATCTAATATACCGCGTGTGTTTTAGACTTTCTTAGGGTACCTGGAGGATATTAACTCCTTTAAAGTACCGGGAATATTTTTTATTCTCTTAATCCACCGAGAAGTTTTTAAAGTGTCTTAAATTACCAGGAGAATTATTGACCCAGTTAAGGTACCGCCAGTCATCATCCACAAATCGATGGAGCTGATGTGCACCTTTCAAGAGTTTGATCGCCCAAAAATGTAGTTATCTCGGAGCCAGTTAAATCGTAACTTGACCAAGAAATTAGATAATATAGTTACCCGGAAAACACCGGACACTCAGCTAGAGTGTTAATATTTTTCCAACTGGACGAAGTGAGGAAGCATCAGCCGGAAGAAACGAAAGGAATCACAGCATATGTTTGTAGGGGTTGACTGAGCGCTGAACAAATTCTTTACCCTCATTGTGCACAAGTACTGAATCTAAAAGAAGAATCGCCACCGCTATACGCGTAAATAAGCTGTGGATTGTAGCTGGTAATTTAAATAATTGGATAATGAGGATTATGAGATGATGATGTGGGAATTCGGAGTCGTGAAGAGGTAAATACAAGATTATAAAGTCTCGGAAAGAAACGATGTAGCTGGATTGATATCAGGTAGCCTTGAAGGTCCAGGTTTGAGGTTAATCACCCGCGAGGACATATCACTGCTGTTCATCTGGAGATCATCACCGCATAACAAGAAACAAGCGTAAGGACCGTAACATATGAAGTGTTCTTATATCACAGCTCTACCATTTCATAATTTCATCAATATGCGAAGTTCAGATCGGTTGTAACAGTCGTGTAGCTAAACCTCGAGTTTTGCACGCAGGACTACATTTAAATTGGTTGAAAATCTGCGAAATTCGAGCTCCGTTCGTCCCTATCACGAGCCCCAGAATGAGAAACAAGAGAGAGTAAGTGTGAATCGCATCGATCATTACTGAAGCTCGTTCCGCTGCACAGATGACGAACCTGCTGGTTCCAGTCCCAGTCCCAGTCCAGATGTGGCCTACAGCATCGACCGTTTCAAGGCCTTGCCGAGTACACCACGGGGAAAAACAATTCACATCCTAAATGAAAAAAAGTCTTTTTTTGAGCGCTTTGTATGGCCAGTGAAAGTCAGCCGCGATGGATTGGAGCTGTTGTTTTCTGTTTGTTGTTGAAACCGTGGTATTTCTCCACTGCTGGGCGTGGCTAATGTGGCTTCCAGCGATGAGAAACTGTGACCATCGGCGACGCTAACTCTTTCAATACGTCACGCCGTAATATTTATTATTGTATAATAAATAAAGGTTAGATTAGAATCTAATGACCATTTCAGGGTGTGGGTAAATTTTTTTTGTAAAACCAGATACGATATTGTGAGGAATTATCTATTAGAGCCTCAAATTCATTATACTTCATTTGAAGGCAACTACTAACAACTAATTTTGGATTAAAAATCCAATGAAACAGTTAATTGGAAGATTAATCTGACCCAAAAAAAATGCTTCAGATAATTTCCTTTTCAAAAAAATAACACGGTTCAAAGCGATGGGATAGTGATGGGAAAATTCATCCAAATTTTACTGCTATCAGGAAATATGTGGCTGTTTTAATTTATTAAAGTGTAGTCCAAAGGCTCATCACATATAATTGTCCGAACAGCCTACGACATTAAGAGAAGAAAATAAACTGTTACAAATGCTCATCACAAGGTATATGATTAATTAACTTTCTATCCTTCATTGTAGAATTTTTATATTCAGATGTGTAAAAGTTCTAGTAATACGATTAAAAGGTTTAAATATTATTTTAAAAAATTGTTCAGTTTTTAATAATTTATAGCATACGTTATTAATAAAAGCTCAACTCATATCAGTAGGTAAATGTTTTAATAATTATAATAAGATGCTTTCTACTGCTTCATTAATATTATAATTGCAAGAAATATTAGACTTAATATGATTAAATAATTTTAAGACTAAAATTTGAGCAGATTGTTTTAACATCGCACCATCTCTAATATTATTGTTATTAGCAGCTGATCAAATAATACAACAAACTAAAAGTTGAAAATTGTGTGTTATTGTTCTTACAATTTTTATTTGAATTTAGAAGCCATGAACTCTTGATAATTTTTTAGAAAATAAACTAAAAGGGTAAAATTAGTGTGTGTTTAAACAATTCTAAAATTACAAAATAATCTTAGAAAATTAAATATTTAGGCAATACTGAAAAATCAACTAAAATCAATCTCATAGAAAAGTGCCCGTTTTAATGTGAGTGTAAATCAAATGATTATCTGTAAATTATTGATGCTTACTTTTACGGCCCATTACGGAGTTTGAGATGTATTGCTCTCTTGTCGTCGAAATATTCTCTTCTATAAGTGTATTAATACATTAAATTACCAAAATTTTAACCCATGTACATTTTATAATTTCACAATAAATTGCAGAGCATGTTCAGGCCGGTTAAGATGATTGAACAGTCGTGGATTTCGTACTCGAAAACTACATTTTTCTATCAATTCTCATTTATATTTCTTTGATTGCATTTAAGCGTCTGTTGAACAGTAATTTATTAAAATATACTAACAGACAAGAGTCACTTTGAATACTTCTAAAATTATAAGACAATTTCTTAACATATAATTTTCAATAGCTACATCTGTTATTGGAAAGTCACATCATTATGTTTAATTTACATCCTATAACAGGAAACGTTGTGCGCCTAATTATTTTTGTTCGTATTTTGTCGATATATTATTATAAATAATTTCACTTGTAGATCACTCCTTAAGACTATTTAATTTACTTTTCTTTCGCTATTAATATTTCTTGGCATTTATTTAGCTGCAAAAAAATACTCTGTGTTAATATAGTCATCTTATGACGATTCTTATTGACACCAACGTTAAGGATACAATTATGCTAATCATGAAGTTGACTTAGAGCTACATATAAATAAAATTTTATGGGTTAAACGTAGTTTTCTGAGACGTCTTGAGGCGATGGCAAGTAAAGATTGGGAGCTTAAAACAGGGACTCATTAAGCATACGATGTAAATTTAATGTACATCACGATCACATTATATATATATATATATATATATATATACGTTCTGCGTTAGTTGAAACTGTCGGAGTTAGGAATCGTTACATGTATTGTCCGTGACAGAACACGACCTAGGGAACTAAACGAGCTTCGCCAAACGGACAGATCACTATTCATTTCAAAATCATGCACGAGCAAGTAGCAGATTCCAAGAATAGAAACGGCGACATCGATTTCGTGCCATGGTCCCGTAAATCTTAAAGATGTTACCCGGATAAAGACCTCGACCTTCATGCGAAATACCGCGTGGCATTCGAGTTATTTCAATATTACTTTCATCGTAAATTAGTTTCCTGAAATATCAATAACTTCTGGTTAATGAACTCATTTTTACCAGGAACTTCGTAACGTGCTTTCTACATTTGAACTGCCTTCAGGCCAATGGTTAGGAAGCCTTAATTTAATCCAGATGTTTGCGACCAAACGTTCCTCTAATTTTATATCGGAAAGTTGGTGTGTGTTAAAAGAGAGTCCCCGGACTCATATGACAATACAATCAGACCCTCAGCGCGTCAATTTTGTGTCTTGCATTACGAAGATCAACGCCCCAAGGAACGGTCCCAAGATCAATAGGTACCGTCCAACAACCCCGACTGTAACAGAGCGAGTTTTTAAAGCCCTCGCGAAGTGAAGATAGCTTTGGAAAGCCGCGAGGTGCGGGAAACGCACGCGATCCGGATCGGGCGTCTCTTGAGGGTCCAGGAACCTGCCACCTCTGCCGTATGTCCAAGGGCCACAAATCTTCGTCCGACGTACAATGGGACACCGGATCGAGATCGCCGGAGCTCACCGTTAAGCCCTTTCCCTTTATTTATGCCCTGTGATAAATTTCCAGTGTGTCTCTGAGACTTACAATTTTGAATTGCAATGACTGGCAGTCCTCCTCAAGAACGAGTTAAGACTATGGCTATATTTAACTTAAGGTTTCTTATTTACGTAAAAGACACAAGTCTCATAAATCATATAAAATTAAAAATAGATCTCTCGAATATTAAAAATTAGCTTAGGACTGTTATGGGCAAAATTTTCAAAATTAAGTAAACTTTATTAGTCGTTGGTCTGTTCAGCACATCTTCAGATCTTCAGTTCTCTAATTCGGTTTCAAATGTACGGCGGGACGACGATAAGAGAGAGGTAGTTGCGCTTCACAGGATCTCGTGGCAATAGGAACTGAGTAGAGAGAAGAGCAGCAGCAGATGATGATGATGATGATAAGATAGGGGCAGGCGTCCTACACATCGAGACTGCGCAGGTAACAAGGGAAAGTGGTCGACGGCTCCGATTACTCCCAATCTCTGCTGTAACTGATATTCTTCACGAGTGTTCCGATTCACACGGGCAGCTTTAGCGAGAACGTTAAACAGTCACCATGAGCACGACCATCTCGCCTTCGTTGAGGCAAACACTCTCAAAACATGCTGATCTGTCTTGGACAACTCTCATTTGCGAGGGAGGAATTCCGATATTTTTTCCAAGAAATTTATTTCTACTATTTTTATTTCAAGTTTAATATTTTTATGGTTTTTGTATTGTTGATTTTTTTATTCTGGGTTATTCTTGACAAGGTTTAATCGGGATATTCTGTTTAATGAATTTTGCTGTCTTTGTTACGATACTTTAACGTCAAAGTCTCTTGCTTTTTGTTAATATTTTTAAACGATTTATCTACAGGATTATTATTTAAATATATTATTTGGTAGTACTTATTAATGAATGTGAAATTTTTTTGGTATTTGGCAATTTTTTTTTGGTAGGGTTAAAGTCAGTTATACGTCATTTATATTAGTAGAAATTTTGGAGCCAGATTTATGTTCGTTACAGGATCATTTTATTTTAATGTATAGCGGATTACCATAATTTCTTTTTAAGGCCTGAAATTTTTAGTTACCCTAAAAACCGAACATGTAGACAGACTGAGATAATGTTTCCTCAGAAAACGTGGAACACAAACGTCGTTTGGCTTTAAAATAATTTTTTTTTAATAAATGTAAATGGCTATTAAATACATCTGTTTAAGGGGAAACAGACGTAAAAATAAATTTTAATTCAGAAGAGAATGTAATTAATGCGTATAAAAAATTCATATTGAAAATTTTTACCATTTGATGAACAGTTCACTTATTGAAAATGCTTCATTTGATTTAGTACAATGATAATGACAATTTTTGAAAGCAATCATTGATTGTTTGGAGGCTGTTTAATGGTTTTGAATTATAAACACTTGAGATTTGATACTTTTATATGGATTCCTCTAGACGGATTCCTGCAAAATGTAAGAAGCATCGAAACCTTACGGATAAGTTCTCATTCCTTCCACTTAGTATTCTCATATAGAAAAGCAAACTAAAATAATTTGCTAATAGCTGGATGATATAATCCTTATCAGTATCCTTGAATGTTCTAAATTGGTTGCCTCTGCGGGTATAAAAAATGCTGGCATGCTGCTTCTGCTTAAATTATTTTTGGAAATACCAGACTTATAACTGGAATTAAGAGATTTATAAACAAAAGATTCAACTAATTTATCTGTTTGAAATTTGGTTCACACGACTATGTAAAGTATGCAACTTCCCTTAGGCCGTCTTCCAAGTGAGCGTCACTACGCACATCTTGTCTGATTAAGCAGCAACTTTCCTTTACTTCAGAAAATTATGAGTAATTTTATGCACGAATGGCACGACATGGCTGAAAAGTTTACAAGACTTCGCAAAGGAGGACTGTGCCCAGAGTTTTTCTCAGTTCGTCGCTAACAACTGTGCTACAACACTGGCCAACATGATTTGTTTCGCAAGAAGTTTTGAGCAGTAACCTGAATTCATTATGTATTTAAGATAATTATATGCCGTGTTTTGGTGAAGCACAAAGAATACTGTGCAAGTTTTGGAATCCTCAAACATATCAAGTTGACACTGAGCTGTACAACAGATTCACTACAAAATTGTGACAAAAAATGTTCGTTTAAAGAAACATGAAAAATGGCCAATTGAATTTATATATAATTATGGGATGCGTCAAGTCTTTTATTTAGCATAAATTCTAATTAAATTTCCTATTGTTGATAATATTACATAGAAGCAAAGCAGACAATTGGTGATCCCAGTTCAGAAAGTATTCACAGTATAGGGCGTGATTAATTATATTTTAAACATGTTTGGTCGTTAATATCGTATCAGCTTTAATTAATTTTTTTTCCCGAAATATTCCTACGTTTGATGGTATTCATTTACCATCAGCGATAGGAAATTATTCTCTGTATCGGTTGTAATAGGAATAATAACAGGTTACAATATATAAATGCTCATTAAGTACATGCCTGCCTTTTCATTATTGGTAAAATTTGCCATCACGGCTGAAAGCACAGTCGCAAATGGCGTTTTCCCTCATCAGGGATGATCAGGAACACTGCTGTCCTCTAGCCGATACATTGCCAGCCAATCACAGCTGCCTAGTTTGTGTTACTGTTGGAGGTAGCAACTTTGAGCTTTTTGGTAAAACACATTCATCTTTATCAAGAAAAACGATAAGGATGAACGTCGTTTTTAAATTCTAATGCGACCCGGGTTGTAACCCAAGAATTATATAGTTTTTTGTTTGCATTAATATTAATTGATGATAAAACTGCCATCGGGATGAACTCCATTTGCGGTAAATTAATGCATGATACATACAATACAAGCTTTGTGTGTTTGGAACTACAAATAACATTCAACTCTAAACGAATTGCTGTTTGACTTCCGCATTAACTATTACACCGCTATTCCTTATACGAGGGTTTAATTTCAACATGCCACAGGACGTGATTGACAGATAATAAAGAAGCTCCCTACATTACTATACGAACAATTAACTGGTTTCTGGCCTTGTAAAAGGATATCTCATTTTTATATTCTGCAAGAGCGGGAGAAAGTGGGCGAACGTGGGTCACGCGGTCTTAATTTATTGTGTTGAAACACGTTCACGTCAGCGAGGGCCGGGTCCATGTGCTAATGTCACAGATCAAGACACGAACCCAGTCACTTAGGAACCTCTGGTTTGTAGTGACTCCCTTATTGCCATGCTCTCGGTCGACGACATTGAATTTAATACATTCGCTCGTCAACTGAGCTCGGGCCGACGTGCGTAGAATGTGCAGGGGTCGAAATCCTCCATTGAACCTTATAGCCAAGGTTCGCAATGAAGAGGACGAACTAGAATGTAAATATGGACGACATGTATATGTGAATCGTGGGCCCTAATACTAATTCAGAAGGTCGATACTTGAAATTTCTAGAGTCGTCGTCAATCAGCGTACCTTAAATGAAGGTATTGTCATTAAACACAAAATTGGGAAGACGAGGACTCGTATCATGTACGATATCCCTAACACATTATTTACCATACAAACAACGCGACAGAAGTCCAATGTAGAGTCTCAAATTTTCATTCTTATTTGATTTAGAAATACAGATTATTCAAACTAAGAATTCCGAATTTTACTGTATTGGGTTTCTTAAAAGGCTGTTAAGAGAGAGGAGAAAATTTTCCCCCCTTACGGCTTATCGCAGTTTCTCTTTACCACTTCATTAATTCTTTAGAACGGTCTATAATTTTTTTCTCCTCTTGTCTGTAATAATTATGTTAAATTACTACTCCCTGGTTTCTTCATCCAAATCCACCTACTCAATCAAGTCAGACAATGGAGCCCTGAAAAAGTTTCTCCTATGAGTAACAAAAACTATTAATTAATCCTTGATGGATTATGCTGTTTCGTGTTTGCTGTCTGGCTGTATCGTGACTCAAATATGTAAAAATACCATTTATTTCTAGGATTTTGCGGAAATAGCGAGCTAGTGAAAAGAACGGTCTCATAGCGGTTAAGTGCAAGCAGCTTTCATTTGTAGACCGCGAAGAATCGACCTTCGCAATAACCTCGCGAACACTATTAACTGGCTGGCCGTCAGTGGGCATGTGAGTATGCTTGCACGCATTCATAATGCTGTCAAGGTATTGTGAATGTGGGTTATGTCACGTCGGGGTCTATGCGTCATTTGCGAAGGAGAGATCAAAGAACTTGGGAGGAAGGGTACCTGACCTTGTACTTGAAGACACTTCACGTGACGGGAATCCAAGTAAACTCGTCGAAAAGAAGAAAATCGGCGGGTGCTGGTCCGCAGAACAAACTGTTAACGCGTTACAGAAGAAGTCACAAACTGAAACGGATTTATCCCTGAACACATTGACACCTCCATTGATCCATAACTGGTGATAGTGATTTACGAGTCTGAAAATTCAAACTAATAGTCATACTCTTTATAAGGAGCATGAGAGATACAGTTGGAAGAAACTTGTTAGGGTAAACAGAAAAATAAAATAGGAAGACGAAAATGTTATTGTGATCAGTGAATTAAGAAATGAAGAAGAAAGGTTGATAGAATCAGATGGATTCATGACTATACGACAATGCAGACTGAATATTTCACCCTCAAATCGAAGAGAGCTCAATTTTACTTTTCAAAACAATATTTTTCTTATATTTCATTTCTCAAATAAGTCATCAAAGCAGTAACAATTTCAACTCGCCTTTCTTGCATAATCATACATTTACTACGTCCCACTTATACCACTCAGAGAAAACACATGAACATCAATATTTTTACCTACTCAGCATCACTGATCATCTAATCAGTACAGAATTGACTTATTACTCCAGGAGTTGCCATCATTCTCATTTGCAATTTGGTCAGACCTGTCATTACAGTCTTATTTTGTCTAGCCGCCAGAGATTATTTTAGGCGTACGTCATCCGAAGATCATTTCTGAGCTGAAAAGCAACGAGTAAATAACAAGGCTGAGTGTTTATCGTTCCAATCGGCTGGCCCGTGCTCTTTATAGTCAGTAAACCTGCTTGTTCTGTTCTCGTGTGATGTAATACCTGGCGGGCAACTGCCCAAAATAGACTTTACTCCCGGAAACACACCTACACAAAAACATATCTACAGTTTTCCGGCCACTGGCCAACAGCGACATTCTTAAAGTTATGAAATATGCCACGAGACAAGGCCAGTGGTATTGGAATTTCCATAAAATAGCACCACGTGAGGGATCTACTAATCAAAGTGTCTGAACTTACAAACACGGCACGATGCAAACGACAAGTGGTAACCAAATTTCCTTTTTTACATATTAACAAAAGCAATGCTTAAATAAAAGTTCATGACCTGAATCATGAAACGTCATCATTCAAATACCCTCCCCCTTCTTTGTTTTGTTGTGCGGATTCTTGAGACCCAACGTCATACATCGCGTGGGAAATTGGCAAACGTCCACGGATCGTTTGTGATTTCTTCCCGCAAAACTAAAATTTTCCATAACCTCACATGAAGAAGTCCAAAGATGCGGCGATTTTGCATCACCATTTCAAACAATAAACCCTTCAGGAATTTTTTATTAAAAACTGGACCAACATTTCAGTCAATCTTACCGAAGTGACCGATGAAAGTTGTCACACTCTTCTGGTAGGCTCATTACGTATTTCATTTATTGTTATTCATATAGTTAAATAATCTCTGAAACAAATGGGGGCTGCTCAATGAATACCAACTGGCCTGTAAGAGAACCTCTGAAGTTAAGCTGGAGTTTCGGCGAGAAGTCCGTAACAATCTCATTCTTTTACCTTTTCATTGTTTCATCAAACGTTACTTTTTGTATTACGTCTACAATTCATTCAAAATATATTACATATTTTACATCACACTAATTTACAGTAATCAGGGGGCTTATTGAAATTAACAAATTGGGAAAGAAAAATTGTACTTTCGTTGTCAATTTTGTGGAATTCGTGTTAATATTTTTAATAAAAAATAACTATTGATGAAATGAGTGTTTAGTGTGAATTCCTTACAAAAAAAATCCACCCACAAAACATCCTGAGAGGTAATATAAGATAGATCACAAAAAACTATACATTAGTAAGAGTCTCATTCTTTTACCTCTTCAAAAGTGAATCCTTATTACAATTTGAACTAGTTATATGATATACCAAGCCTCTTTTCTTCTACAGTTAAATTTTAATGATGGGGAAAAAAGTTCCTTCAGTTCTGTTTTGTGTTCTTGTTTAGCCACTTGTCACTTTAAAATTTTCATTTCTTTAACCGTTACCTAATTTTCCCTATTCATTTTATTTCTTAGAATTTTGCAATTTCTTCTTTTCAGTTCTATCTTTTAGGCTATTGAAAACTTTGCCCTATATTTCTAGTCACGCTTTTATGTTGCTCTTGAAGTTTACCTCTAGTGGGTGGATTGAATAAAAAATAATGAATTCTTAGTCTTGTGAAATTTTACTTGTAATGTTGATAAACAAGTGGGAGTGCCAAATTCCTATTATAATGTCAACTTTGACAGGAAATCATTTAAAAACTTCTCTACTTTTACATTTTCAATTTATACAGTACGCGAAATAATATTTGAATTCTAATTCAGAATGCACGTTGAGAATTTCACGGATAAAGTTTCTTGAAGACAGTTAAGTGGCCAAGCACATTATGGAAATTATGCTCTCAAAGGATGATTTTGGAAAATTAAATAAAATAACTAGAGTTACGATAGTCATATCTGTGATAACGTTTGCCTTCAAACATTACAGATTTACGTGAAACAATAGAGAGGGAAGTCAAGCAATATTATCTCTCCGTACGCTGGAGTTTCCTTTGATTATTCAATACATTTAGCGCAAGTTATCGTCACGTAATTTCCTCGTCAGCCCCCTGCAAAACTCCTTTCCATTCATCGACCTTTATTAGTTTCGTAATAATATAGTTAAAAAAAAGGTAATGGATCAATTTGCCCCTCGTATAAAGCAAGTGTCTTTACCTTCTAAAACAAAACATCAATGACATGTTTCCGTACGCGAGTTCTTCGAAGGATAGTTGGTTCTAACTGGTTAATAAAAAGTGAAAACATTAGTGGGAATCTAATGACACTAAGCGTAATTTAATACTTTCCCTTCCGTAGGAACTTTGACGAAGCGTGACGTAATGTATCCGCTGATAAGAAAAAATCTAGAACAGGAAAATTGAACATGCGGTAGGATCTATTAGATTGCTATTAAACGTGTTATAATTCGTTATGTACTGATGCGTGAATACGCGGATCATAAAAAAATTACTGTTAACGATCAATTGTTCCTATAGGTACATGCTTCTGTAAAAGGTTCGAAGTGTATTTTTCAAGCTGAGAAGTATAGTAATTATATCTTTGTGGGTTTATTTATTATACATTATTTGGCCGAGACGTTGCGTGCCAGTTAGGTAAAGACAATTTATTTTAACGATAATAGTTAACAAAAAAAACATATAATTATGGGAATTTTGGTAGTACATTCAAAACAAAGTAATATATCACTCAGAGCTCATTTTGTAGCAAAACTTTTAGACAATTTTGTCTTTCATTTGCCAGAATACATCCGTGCAAATCTCTTTTTGTCCTCATCCTCGCAAAATTCACATTCTTAAAATCTCTTTCCCGAAAATGGAATCACTTTTCAGTGCTTTTATAAATCAATAGCGTTGCACTTTCTTCTAAATTCGCAGTATTAAGCTCTCCGTGGAGCTTCTCACACTTCTCGACCTTATAAAAATTATCATTTCATACGTTTCCGCGGTGGCAGAACTCTCTGTCAAAGTTTTCACTGGCAGACCCTCTCAAGAAAGGTCGTCAACAAATCATGCTCCTGAACGACCCCTTGCTGCTTTCTCGTTCCTCGAAAGCTCACAAAATATTCAATTTTGGCCAAATTTAAAATAAACTTTTGGCATGTATTAAAGGAATTAGCCACCCGTTGCCACTTTCTACTACGTAATTGGCGTAAATGACACATGGAATCACATACATCTTGTTTGGTTTCAACACACAAAATCTCAGACAGACATATAAGGCGTTGTAATTTAGAGTACATAGTATCAATTAGAATGCTTCTAATGATGATATTAAAATATAAAAATTAGCCGAAACGAGTGAAAACAATTGAACAATATTGTCTGGTCGAACGTATAACGAGTTAATTATAGATTCTGAAAATTTTCCTTTTATTTCAACAGGGGTTTGGTACACGATACCAGGACTTATATTAAACACAGTCAACTTATTTAGGGGTAAACAACAAATTCGTCAATCGGTAGGAAAGGCATAATACTATTCAACACATTGGATACGTTACAAGAATTCGACACAGTTGTAGCACATCTACAAATAAAATGAAAGATAATTAACTTTTTTGAATGAATGCAAATGTTAAAAAATATAGGTCCAAGTCATTTTTCGGCTATAACCGTCAATGGACGCTGCGGTCCATGTCGCTAAATTTTCACGTTTGGACCTCTATTCTTTTATTAAGTATATGTGTTTACATTCTTTCAAAAAAATGAACAGAGCAAGAAATTTAATAATTTTTTTACCGGAAAAGATCCTAAAATAGTGGACGAAACCTTGTAAACGTTTGTAATAAGTTATAAGGTTTCTCTGAGGCATCGACTGATTTGTTGTTTATTTGTTAAATTTACAAGACTGGCTTCTTTAGTATCAAATCGCCAATGAGCTTAGCTACGGTATTGCCCTCTTGATATGAGTGGAGTGAAAGAAAGACAAAAAAAAAGATGTGATACTGCAGACTTTATTTAGGGGTGTTGACATCCCCTGCTGTACAGACGAAGAAAATTGTATTAATTTTAGTACGAATTATTGATTAACTTTTCGGAACACGAAAGATGTAAATAGTGTGCCTGAGAACGTGAGGAAGCAAAGAGGTCGGAATATTTAATCCGAGTCATGCGAGTGTGTGAGGAGCGGAAAGGAGCAGAACAGAGCGGAGTGGAGTGGAGTGGAGCGGAGCGAAAGTGGGTTAGGCGACAACTTGGCGGTCCTGTCTGGTTGCATTTCCGGTCAACACTCTCACACCTACTCTTTCCTAATGTCGCTCAAAATTCTGGGTCTGAGAAAGTGGACCTCATCTCCCCGTATACGCACGGCCTTCCAGATTACAGAATCCTTCGAAACCGTCTCGTCTGTTGGGTGTAGAAACTTCAAACAATTGACCAACTGGGAGAGTGCATACGTTGTGGGTTTGGTCAGGTCGGAACAGACTCGTCCTGTTTGGAAGAGTTGGCTAGAGTTGATGTGGAAGGAGCTGTGACATTGCGTAGCAGCCTCGACCACGCAGCTCAGATTGCGATCGCGAGATCTCATCCTGAAAACTTGCCGTGGAAATGTCTCCTGTAACTGGGCCAATACGTTGCGAAGTTGGCGACTACTACGCTCCAAATCATCTGCGAGGAATTACGAACTGCGACACTGTAGTATCGCGATTGTTAACACTGCGCCGCCTCCATAATTGCATCAAGACCGCGTCGTTGGGAAACAAACAGCAGCTGTCTGTGGGATTCCTACACGGAATCAAGCGCAGCGATCTTGGGGACGTTATTTAATCACGAAATATGTACCATGCATAACATTTTCTCAGCGTTTACGCTTATTCTTAGTCAACAAATTTATCTCGTACCTAAATTGCAACTTTTGGCCAAATACAGACGGGAAAAAATTAAAATACAATGTTTCCTCAGATATTGCAGAACTCGTCAGGTGCGTTAAAAACGAATCATCTAACACAAGTCAAACACATTGAAAAGTCTAAATGCTATCGAGTTCTGCCATTTCAGAGAAAACGTTTAGCTTTTAATTTGGGTCGTCTGATTAGCAGTAGTGAGTACCTGCACAGAAAATTACTTGCCTAATAAACTTCTACGATTACACTTAGATTTATTATACTAGATATTTTATTTTAAAACCATAAAAAATTATACCAAAAAATTGACTTAGAGCGCAGTATGTAAATTTTTAGATCTTATTTGTTATATTTTGCTTTTAAAAACTTTCTCATGCAAATATTCTATATTTGTATTCCTATTTATATTATTTTCTAATATGTATAATAAAATTCCTACTTGGATCGTCTAACAAGGTCCGGTTTAGGGTATATAAAATATTGAATTAGCAACGGCTTAGTTCATGATATTCTTATATGTAAACACTTATACTTCTCTTCTCTTTCTACCTCTCCTCTCACTGGCTGTATTTTCCTCTGTCTAAGTCCTCTTCCTTCCAACTTCTCTCCTATCCTGACCTCCAGTTCCTTCGAACTTCAAAACCAAACCGATCTTTTCACCTCCTTGTCACTTCCAAGCCAATCTCTCCTTTCCCATTCACCATTCTTAATAAATTTTCGCCGACCACGGGATCCGTACTAACGGAGGACAAACACCTTTAATCCCCTGCACCTAGCTAGCAGGCACGTATCTTCGCGACAGTCTAGCGTCTTTCTAATCCTGGACTTTCCGCATCTTCTATGCTTGTTTCCGAATATTCTCATTCAATTTTCCGAATTTAATTCATCGTAAAATACGAAATAAATTGGGGGAGGGTTCTTCTACGCTACAGTGTATTGTTTGCTTTGCAATAAATTTCATTATTATTTCTTCATTTTTATTTAAACCTAATTGTTTTATATATTGTAACTGGAATAAATATATACGGTACTTAGAAAATTTAGTAATAAAGGAGTGACTTTAAGACCGGTTTAAGCTCTACTATTAAATTGACTATTGCGTTGATCTGTAGTATTTCTAACCTGGGAGAGATTCCGGGCTGTATTAGACCACAGAACTATGAAACGTCTTATTGCCGCATGACAGCTCTTTTAAATTTTTTTTTCTGTATTCTGACTATATTTGTCCAAATTTTTAAATTCCCATATGAATTAAACAGCCACAAAATTATTCACTTATCTCCTGAAACTCGATCACAGATTGCTCTTCGGGTCAATATGTTTAAATTTATTTGTTTTAATTGATATCAGCCGACGTTTTCATTAACTGAGGTCGACTGCAAAAACGGATACCACAATTCTGATCTGCAAAGGATTTTGCAATGGGTTCGCTTACTCAGTCTATACAAATGCCTGATAACATACTTATCATTTTGTAACTTAGAAATAGGGTCTGTTAAACGTCAAAGTAGCAACAATTGTTGCCTGGAAACCACGCAAGCTGTCATCCTCACCATTCACATCTTCACAGGCGAATAGTGAGACACCGTCTGAATATACAGTATTAGCAAAATATTCCTAAACTGGTCGCAACACAGGGGAGGGAATGTTGTGACCCCTCAGAAAACTCTTCTCCCGTTATCGGAAGGACGTGCGAAAACTTGTAGGTTTTCGAAGGTATGCCCTACATCACTATAGCCCGGGCCATGTAGTTTACCCATGCATTCCCCTTTACAAATCACTTCCTATGATATTAAAGGAGAATTGTTACGACTTAATTATCGTCATGTATTCCGTTACCCTGCTGTTACCTGTTTCTTTGTGAGATCTCCTACTAAAGCATTCACAATGAAAACTCATGAAGATGGATTCTTGCAAAATGTAAATTTATATTCTGCTTGTTTCCATACGGCTGCAATTAAAATGGTTACGGAATAGATGCAGTCGCACAGAAATTTAATTAGCACTAAACCAAAGGTAATTAATTTTCGTTTCTCTTAATGGGGTCAACAAATCGAGATTCATAATTTTTGTTCTTTAATTTCTAAGTATTACGAGATTCTCTCGGAAGAAAATAAGATTTATCCACCGGGGAACGACCAATTAACTCTGCAAACAAAGAAAAGCGTTGTGTAACGGGTCTGCCTCCGAGGCTGCAGGGGAATCATTCCTCGAACAGATTTCTGCTACATTTCGTGGAACACAAACTTCCCGTTATAACGCCAATAAGAGTTTATATAAGACTTAAACAGAAAGAGCAAAAAATCATAATATGAGAACGAGTTCGTTTCATTAGCGAACAAGAAACAATATCTAGCTTCTATAGTCGCAATCATTGTCTATTCTTTATATACATATATTGTAATGTTTTAAATGGGTCTTGGGTTCTACTCTAAATTAAGTGGGCAATTATAATAAATAATAAAGTTTTACAATTTTAAAATTATATTTTTAGCAATAAATAAAATATAACTTTTTCCCTGCTCTTTTAAAATGAGTTATAAATTTTGGACAATGAATTAACTTTAATTAAATAGAAAGCAGGTTGATTCGGTCTCTCAGAGGATGCCGAGGCTTAAATACCTTGGTCTTTATGTTCTGAACAATGGTGGCGATTGCTACTGTGACTCTCACTAGACGGCCATGAGGGATTTAAGGTACGTTACCGACACCGGAACTTGAACGTACATCTGGTTGCAACCTTTGGAACCCATGAAGAGGTTGCTACTCCCAACTTCTCAACAAATCAGCAATTGCTCTGCCTTTTCTCCACAACTAACCCCTCATCCCTCCATCTCCACGTCAACTCCGCAATTGGTCTCTCCAAAATCTTTCACTTACCACGAATCCTATTATTTCTCTTTCCCGATTCAAACTTTGGCCAGTAGGAAACATTCTTTCAATTTCTAGTTCGCGAATCAGGGGTTCACACGTCTGCCCGAAAAGTCACGAAGTGACACGCACCAGAGGTTTCTGAACCTTCTGTGGGAACGTCTCAACGTGACAAATATTAAAACCTTAGATTATTACAATCTGACACATTTATGACTTTCTGGCCGACATCCTAATACCTCAAAGGACCACTCCTTCAATAGACGTTTTGATGTTATGACGGTCGTTTACCTGAAATGGGCAAGAAATCCCCGAGTTCCGCCGTTCGTAAAATTACTTTAACAATTTTTTTTAATTTCAATAATAAATTAGCCTCTTTAATAATTTAGAAAGTATGTATACCCTACAATGTTCATTGATGAATTTAGTATTTTTTCGCTTCTTAAACATGTAATTGGAGACTAGTTCCTTAAAGTCTATTCCCAACAACGTCATAAAAGTACTTATTGGACCTACACAGTTTAATTTGACACGAAATGTCTACTAATTAAAATCAATTAATGTAAGATATTTATAATTTTATGAAATCCGTCTGTAATTCTTTGATTAAAATTATAGTTTAATAAAAATCACGTTTTTTTTCTTAAACTAAATTGCAAAGTATAACCTAATTTTATTTTTTTAATAGCATATATTATAAGTCAACAAAAAATACTAATTCAAATTAGTTCAAAACAGCAATTCAATAATTGTACTTCCAGATAATTTTGGTAAAAAATGTATATTTTCATTGTAAGCACCACAATCAATACACTTAGTTAAAGAATAATTTAGAAACAGACAAACTGGCTAAGATAATTGAATGATGCATTGCAATTGGAAACTAAGAAAGAACATTGTTTAGGCTGCGGACGACTTCCTTACAAGCAAAAAATTAACGTTGCAAATGAATCAACAGCGCGTGAAGTGCAACGAAGTGATTTTTATTGTTCAAAGTCTTGCGTTCCCCCGAGTTCAAACTTTTATAATAGACCAAACAACCGGAATCTTTCGGCGAAAGTCATTAAGAATCCGAAAAATTCGGCATTATCAAACGGAAGTTTTAAGTTGGCTTCAAAGTTTTAATTTTTTTTCCAAAAAATTTTCCTCTAGATGTATCTGTTGCAATAGTTCTAGTTCATAAAATGTTATTGACGTACTATAAAATAACAGAATGATTCTCTTCGGTAAATAATCAATTCTCAAGTGTCCAAATTTAAAGCAATAATTATATTTAGAGATAGATAATATATATTTAAGTGAGTTTATGTCTGTACAATTAGTGGTTGACACCTTTTGAGCTTTCGTTCTTATACTTATTTAGCGTACGGTTGATCACTTTATCGCAAAGAGATTTTTTTGCAACTGCAGTCTTTACTAACATTTTCCCCTTTACTCCGTTCCATTTCTTTCTTAATCTATTCTTTTGGATAAAGCATCCTGTAACTCATTCTTATAAGGTGATTCTGCCAGTTTTTTGTTCTTGATGACCACACAACATTTTATCTTATACATTAGTATCGCGTTTCGTCCCGCACGCAAGGTTTTTCACCGAGCCTTAATACAAACAGATTTAAACAAGAGTTCATTCACAAGGTGCAATCAGAACTTGGTCAATAATTCCTTGACGAGTTACAATGCTCCAACCCTATTTACTAATCTCCAGCAGTATCTCATTAAAAAAAATACGGTATCCAGATCTACCCCGATATGACGTTCTGCCCCTAGATTCCTCATAGCTAGAAAACATTTGAATTCTCAAAAAAATCTTAAAAAAATCTTCGATTTTTCAGATAAAACTATCGAAAGAGTTTTAAATTAATTAATAACATATATCTATTTTGTTTATTTTACGAGTAATAAATTGGGAGGGCCATGCATGTCCATAAAACGCTGTGTAACTACAAATACGAAGTTCATAGATGAAAATCTTCCTGTAATCGGACAGAATCAGAATCGATTTGCAAAAAAAAATACAGCGACCTTGCAGAAATAATTCCAGGATCCCATTCCTACAATAATATGTCATAAAGTAGCTTCAAATTCCGTAATTTTTACCGATTAACATAACGTAGTATAAATATTAATTTGACGAAATTCATGAAACAGTCATTGAAGTAATTCAGATTATAATTCCGAAGCCATTGAAAGTTTTCGTAGTGTCCTGAAATTAGATATTAATAGAAGAGTAGGAATAAAACCACATCAAGATCTGATTTATTATTATTTTAATAATAGATTAAATTTATTTTATACCTTTTTGGATTAGATTGAGATTAATTTAAATAAAGGAAGTAGAAATGTTCGACCACGAGCGTAGAGCTAATTTAGGGGAAAGGAAAAAATGGAAAAATGTCGACCGGGCCAAGGACTCGAAGCCCGGACTCTACCACTGAGCTAATCCGGGTGACGTCTAAAGATCGCTACAACATCCCTCCATTCCCGTAAAGCTATACCAGGCTCACCTACAATTCACTAATTACATTAATTTAAGTACTTATTGATTGATTAAACGTCAAAATTTTAGTGTAATTCCTTAACCCTTATACCATGGTTCAAGAATTACACAACGTGGCTTTGTAAATTGTGTTTTGTTTCTTTTTATTCCAGATTTTTCATTGCGGGTTGTTATGAATAAAATTGACTCAGTTAAATATTTATTATTTCACTATCAATTAATTTTATTTTAGTTTAACCCTCCAGGTATCCGAAAATGGTATTTGTCACAGACATAGAATATCAACTAGCTTAGAGTCTAAATCCGGTCCTGTACATTTTTGACAAACACCGTAACATTAGTCCATTTCCCATTGTTCTACGAAATTGTTGCTATTCATGGAAACGTGACAACACACACGGTGACTATCTTGGCGTTTATTGCCGGCCTAGAATTTAAAGATAAAACTTCAATGAGTCACGTGCTTGCTAATCTCATTCCTGGAACTTTAATGTGGGTTTATTCCTCCTGGACGGCGTAGGCGGCGTGGGCTCAAGCGGTATCCTACAAAAAGAGTGTTCTGCTTTCCGCTCTATCCCATGTAGCTAGTTCACTTTCGCCCCTTAAATGTCATTGTTGTAACGTATAGAAAGTGTCTACGCCACTTTTTTTTTCGTAACAATCATAGCGACCATTGCGGGAGTAGACAATGACGCAACCGCGACAGTCGTTTCCAATAGAGCAGTATCAACATTTTATACAATATGCAAATAATGAACAAAAAAAACTATCGTTACGACAGAGAAAGTCCGAACACATTGTTCTTGCAATATCTTAGGCTCCTCCCACAACCAACATGAGGGAGGGACTCGCAGAACTCAGCTTCACGAAGATCCAGGGTTACTGTTTCACTCCAGTGTAGAACAACGCAGCGTTCAGCTTCGAATCACATTGCTTTCTAAGATCATTATCTGCTTTCAATATATTGGCCAAGAAAGTTAGGAAATATCGCACTAGGTTCCGCCGCTCGGGCCATTGTCCACTCAGAATGTTACCACTGGACAGTTTCTCATGAGAAAAAATGTATTCATTGGGTAATTGTTGGTTGAATTCAGAAAAATAGTGCCACCATAAGCCGGTGGTAAGACGTGTAAAAATAGCTGCCAGTTCACGATTTAATATTACCTCCGAAACCCAGGAATGTGGTATTCCTGGTACTTTGGCCGGAACACGTCATCGCCTACATCATTGATGTCACGCTGTCATTCTAAGATCGCCTAGACGCATTCTTAAATTATTATAGTAGAGGTTTGATACTGACCATTTCATCAAATTGTAGATCATTTGGTGACATTTTCCTTAAAAATGGGTGTACACTTGAAAGATATTTCACCCCTTACAGTAGCGGGATTATTTTAAGGTGAATTACTATTTTTTACTTCCTTAGTGTACCGTGCGTATTTTTGACTCCCCGTACAGGGAGAATTTCAACTCAGTTAAAGGACTGGGAATATTTTTACTCACATAAGCGCCTGGATTTTTAAGACTGTTTAATTAATGCTTGATTCAGTAATGTAACGTCAGTCATCATCGTGATCAATTTGCAGCAAACTCACAGTCAGTATAGGTCTGTGTGTGCCCTTCAAGTATTTAAACAAATTAAATCACGCGTTGTCCCAAGAGTTTAATGTCAAACGAATCATTTTTCACGATAATATAAATAAATTCCCGAACAACGCCGGGCACCGAGCTAGTTGAAATGTACATAATTAATTTTCTTGTAAGGACGAAACAATTCGAAATATCAAATTAGACAGCCTGTAGCAGTATAAAACGCTGGACGAGTAGTCATAAAATATAAGGTTCTTTAACAAAGTGTGTCGGAAGAAACGACGACGGAACGACTGGATTGAAAGGTATTCGGCTTCTTCGTAAAGTTATGAAGTCGCTATTAAAATGCAGCTTACATAATAATCGTATTTAATTAATTCCGGATTTTTTAAAAAATTACCATAATATGTTAAAATGTCTATATAGACTAATTAATACTTCGGTGCTGTTTACAATACAAAGAACTTAGAGCATTATTCTGATTTATGACAAGTCTGCGTCTGAAGCCATAAAGCTTCCGTTGATCTTCCATTGTTTAAAGGTACAGCCGTAACCATAGGAGAATTTCTGCCACTAACCAGAACTGATAATGATTTTATCAGAAACACGATGCCTGAACTCCGATCTAACGGTGACGAGGAAATGATCGTCTTCAGTCGCGTTCCTCTAGATTCTGGTTGAATGTCATCGTTAACGCAGTCTGAGGATTAGTTGCGTGAGGTTCGCAAGAGCCGTGGGAACGCGGATCTGACACTAACCCCGCGTCTGTCGGAACCTGTCGCAAAGCTGCTTCAAATATATAACATAAACTTTCTTCCCGCGGCTCCGAATCCAAAGGCGATAGGTCGCCAAATGTCACGGGCAAGTCAGCATAATGCCACGCGGAAGACGAAAGCCGGCTTTCTCCTCAAATGACACCTCCGACTCGTCGGAAATCAGCAATGTCTACGTTATCATTTCATCATTCATTACGTCATTAGCGAAGTGCGGCACTTGACAAAAAACTCCAATGCTGTTATCTACTACTAAGTACTACTGTTGCGTCCTAAGACATTTCTCAATAATAAGTGACCACATTCTAATGCCATATTTGCAGTAGTACCGTTATGAACCGCTCCAAGCACCAGTATGACACTATTTAATAACTTGTTCGCAAGAACTATTTTATACTAGCTGGGTGCCCGGGATATATATAACAGACATTTTACTTATGTTATGATCCTTTTTGTTTCTCGTGAACGACGTCGTTCGTCACAGGCTACGTAAGGGCATAATATATCCTGTTCTATGTCATTAGGGTAGGGCGGATACAAATACTGTCACGGGAAACACCGTAAAAGTGATTCACCCCGAAAAGTATTTATATCGGTCGATTTTGCATATTTAAAAATTTCCGCCCCCTCCACACCCACCCCTATAGGTTTTAGACGTGCATTACCCCGGCAGTGCTGATTTCCGAGACGCAGTAATAATGTGTCCAAAATTTCGCTAAAACTGCTCCATGTGTTTAGATTTGTATGCGGAACATACATACACACACACACAAACTCACATGTACGAAAATCAAACAGGCTCTGTGCACTACGCGTTATCTTTGCCTACAGGACAATATCGGACGATGCATTCTGTGTGGTGGTAGGAATGCCTCCGGTAGACATTCTGGCCGATGAGTGCCGCAGACTACAAACAATGAATATGAAGAATATATATGAAGAATGGCAACGCCGTTGGGATGAGTCCAATAAAGGCCGATGGACCCATCAATTAAAGACTGGATTGATCGGAAACACGGAGAAGTCATCTCACTCAACTCTTGACCGGTCACGGCTGCTTCAGGGCATACTTCTACAGGTTTGCCATAGATAATTCACCTGCATGCCCTGAATGTGGAGTTAATGAGACACCAGAACACGTGTTTTTCAGTTGCTCGAGATTTTCATATGGGAGACGAGGATTAGAAAGCGATATTGGAACTTCAATAACACCAGATAATTTGGTACCCAATATGCTGCTCTCACCTAATACCTGGAATAAAGTAAGCGCATATGCCTCTACAGTAATTCAAAGATTAAGAAATTACGAAAAAGAGAGAAATAATAATGTTTAAAGGAGACAGAGAGAGCTTGACGCTACGACTGCTTCCTGTGAAGTAATGTCTAACGACGGTCCCACAGGAAGATACACACAGTCATCGTTGGAAAGGGAGGTGTTTTTAGTGGGTAGAATCCCACACTACTATCCAGTGCGGACCCTCAGATAGTGTCTTTAGAAGATTTTCACCTGCCCTCGCTAAAAAATGTACGAAATTTGAGCTCTTTTTATAGATAAACAATTGATTTCATTTATAAGAAAAAGGTAGTGGATCCATCTGTTTGGTCTGTTTAGCGCGAAAAAAACTTGTAAATTTAATGAACGTTTCTTTGAAGTAACAATATATATTTTAAGTACTTTGAAAATATACAAAAAAATTTCTCTCTAGAGTGCGGCCCAAACGCTGCGCCATATAAAAGCGACGCGTTGATCCGTTGTTCTACCCTCCGCATCCCCCCTTTTTAATTCCTTTCCTATGCTATTAAAGGGGAGTTACCTGTTTCAGGATCACCCTCATGTAGCCTGTTAACCCAACAAAAAAAGTAGTAGCCGTTCACAGTCAACTATATTTTGTTTCAGATAACAAGGTCAAATGAGTCATCTGGTACGGTGTTGATTGTCCCGATTGCCACTGGGTTGACGTCGAGGAAAAGCCTCGCTTCATGCTTCCCAGCAACCGTTTCGATTTCTTCCTTAATGGTTGGAATGATCACTATAGAGATCGATATTTCGGATGAACCAGGGGGGCATTCGCTATGTTTCGTAACACTTCATTCAAAGGGAGAAGAATTTCTTCAATTTAAGCGCAGCCAAAGGCCATGAAATTAAATTTAGAAGATGAGAATTGGAATGGTTGGGCACACTTCATATTTGTGTCACAACCGCACGTTTTGGTTTCAGTGTTTTAAATCACTAGTTTGTT
Organism: Eucriotettix oculatus; assembly: GCA_034510155.1. Taxonomy (NCBI): domain Eukaryota; kingdom Metazoa; phylum Arthropoda; class Insecta; order Orthoptera; family Tetrigidae; genus Eucriotettix; species Eucriotettix oculatus. Next base: position 23,022,834 of record CM067380.1, on the reverse strand, counting down.
GGCTACTTGGGTCTAGAGCCCATTCAGGTTCCTGGTCTACTGCGGAATGATTGAAAGGTTGGAGTTTCTGAAAAATAGTCAGTATAATTGTTTATATTTGATTATTAATTCAGCTTTTCTTCCGTAACATGTTTTGTGCAGCTAAGTTTAGTGTGCTGATTCATTCCTAGGCGTTGTCCTCGTATGACATAGAAATGTGACACGTATGTCTGAAGATAGTGGGTCTTTTGTCGGTTTATTTGTAATTCATTATAAAAACTGCTCCTATAGTCACGGCTGAACCTTTAAACAATGAAAGATCAACGGAAGCTTTGTGGCTTCAGGCCCGGACTTGTCATAAATCATAATAATGCTCTAAGTTTTTTTGTATTGATACATGTCTGCTCGTTTACCTTTGTTATCCAATGCTTAGCCCAGATTTTCTGGCTGCTTGTAGTCTTCTAGTTGACCCTGAGGTCTTCATAAAAATATTTTAATAAAAAATTAATCCCCGCCACACATTCTTATCCAATATTTTGATTATTGAAGGGGTTTTGTGGAATGGAAAAGGCAAGGGAGGTCATCCCTGTCGGCTTGTCATAACAGGGTTGGCCCAGTTTTGGATGCAAATAAGACAGTAGCCACGACCGAGACAGAGAGTGCCTTTCTCTCTGCGCAATAGGAGAAATCAAGTAGTGCATTACGCAACCATCTCACGACACGGGTCATCAAGAAAAGTGCGTTCCTCGATACGGATAGCGCCATCAACAAAACTAAACAATTATCCACAGAACCCCTGGAATACTCGCTCAAAATTTTACAGCGGCGGAAGACTACACTGAATCACTTATGACATTATTTTGTAGTTTAATACTTCACCAGAGGTTTCATGAGTTTAGAATGATAATGTGTTGCATTGAATGACGATCTTGTAAAAAAAACAACTGCTCAAGAAATTAAATGAAACAAATTAACGATAAGTTTTACAAGCGCTTTTTCTAACTTAGATTAAATTACGCTTCGTCACAGCATTTGGGACGTCTTCAGGTGTTAAATTTTGATGAAAATATGTCAAATGTATAAAAATCCAAACTTGACCGCCTCCAAGGGCAGCTTCAACCGATTTTATTTCGGTTGAAGCTGCCCTTGAGGGCGGTCAAGTTTGGATTTCTACTCATTTTCATCAAAATTTAACACCTGAAGACGTCCCAAATGCTGTGACAAAGCGTCATTTAACCTAAATTTAAAACAAAAGCGTCTATAAATCTGGTCGTTAATTTATTTCATTTAATTATTTCAATATCAGATTTGCTACTGTTCAAGAAATTAGCTGTACGTAATTTTCATATTTATAATTGACAATTATGAATAATTTTGTAACAACTCTGACATTAACAAATAGAAAAAATTCTATACAATTTTAAATCACTGTCTAACACAGAAGTGAGTGGAGTATATATGAATGATATTTTTAACGTGCTACATAAACACAAACACTCAGATTAAACGCAGAAGAGAAAATAACGTATAAATTAGTTTTTAACCACTTCATCTACGGTTTAAATGATTTGATGGAATATGACACACTGAAAAGTCAGCATGAACTGTAAGTAAAAGAAATAATTCACTTTAAAATCTGTAAACAAAATCATATAAATGTTTGTTACATTACGTATTTCTATCGATATATATTATTTTAATAGAAATGATTATTATAAATTTTTATTAATAGTTTTACTTTATTATAATTCTATATTTTCATATAGAATATTATATATAATTGAGATTTTAGGATTTTTCCATTTGATACAATTAAAATTTATTGTCCAGTATTACACGTAAATGTATCACTTCGCCAGGATCACGTAACTTGGGGCTAAAGTGAGAATCGTGTTATAGTGACACATTTTATTATGATTTAATATAGGAGTACTATTTTCTTGCATTTAGGTAACATGTTACTACCTGAAAAACTTTCGTCGAAAATATTTGCAAGTACAGCAGCCGCTGTTGAGGAATGAGAAGTAAGTAAAAATAAAAGCTGTATTTATAAAGGGGTTAACATGAAGTCTTACGTGAAACCTGAAGTCCGCGTTCCTCAGAAAAATATTTGAGTCTGTAAAGTAGGATCTATTGGAACATTGAGCAGCTCTAATATAGTATCATTTCATCTTTTATTTTAAAAATTTAATTTAATACGAACATTTTAAAGACTTATAAATTACTTTTTACGTTTCAACGATTTCCTGTACACGTTTATTGCGTGCCATCCGGTCATTATTAACTTTGGATTATAGGAAATGTTTGACTTTATTTGTGCTTCATCGTACCGTGTTTGTCATTTTTACGACTTTTATCTGGTCATGAATCGCTACTAGGAGTCGTTTCTCCGTGTTGCAGCTGTCGCATGAAGATGCTTTACGGTAATTAGAAGACAACAAAGAGGCAGAAGAGAAGATACAGACCCCTGCTGATGACTTAGCTACGGTGTCACTACCTTCGGATTCACGCAGGTGAACCAACATAACAACAACTAGAAAGTCAATTCGTGAAATGTGTGTTGAAAATATTGCCCGATACGTGTAGTATTCATAAATATCTAATATCAATTATAATAAATGTATCATAATTTTAAATTTATTCAGTTTTTAAAATAATGATGCCTTAATTACATGTAATTTATTCTGTAAAATTGTTAACTATATTGCAATAATTTTTGGAAATTGATAGAATTTGTGGAAAGTATTGCATCAGTGAGCATTGTATCAGTAATGTTTAATTATTAGTATCTGCCTTTAGCACTGTTGTAAAAAACTTGAAATCCGTTTCCGAGGAGCCGAAACATGTCATTAAATAGATGTCGTCTCATAAGCAGTTCGATAGCAGGTAGCAGCGGCTGTCCTAGGAGACGGTAAGGAGAACGCGACCAGAGGATTATATACCTAGCGATCTTCTGTCGATAACCGAATAATTGCATTTCACATTTTATTACAAAGCTTTCAATATATATATATATCAATTCTGCGCACCGTCACAAGAATCTAATTCACTAAATTTTATTTTTAGTAAAATTTAGATAAAATTCATTTTATAATTTGCGTTAAGAACAAAAACAATATAAATTTGGAATAATGTGTTTGCATTCAAATGTTTTTATAAGTAATGCATCAAAAAATTTAATTCTGGCTCAAATTCGGTAAATTATAGATTGTTTAGTATAATTTTTGTTGTAATGGTGCTAAAGTGTACAACGAGTCTTGAACGTTGATTGTTTTGGTCCTTTATAACTGAAAAGGTACGATCTTGAATTGTTCCTAAATAAATCAATCACTGTACAGAGGTAATTTTAGAGCGGATTTCGTTGTTAATTCTACCATCTGGACGTAGCCACTCAGAGAAGTAATCTGTAGCTCTAAGGATTTGCTTGCTATATCCAGGTCTATTTATACTCAAAAATGGGTTGAATTAAAAAAAATTAAAAAAAGCTAGATATAACCGGTTCTCGCTATGAACGAGCTCGCTTGACTGTAACTTGGTGATATGAAAATTGAGTCGACCTCCTGTGGTGTAGTGGTTAGCGTCGCTGCCTCGCACCACAGATGTCCCGGGATCGAATGCAGGCACGGACTTGGTCGTTGTATTGTTTGAATAATCATACTCTGATCCCCTAATTGTATACAGACCTGTATAGCTGTTGGTGCGACTTAATCCAAAAATTTAAAAAAAGAAAAGAAAAATTACAGAATGCAAGGTATTACAATTTTCTGTGAATGACAATGATAAATGTCTCGTGAAACTAAAAAGTAGTTAAATAGAAGGATAGCTACAGAAAAGAAGGAGCCGGTCTTTTTTTCTTCTTCTAGTTGGGATGCATAACTTTACAAAAAAATGGCACAGAACTGTCAGCATTTACCGAAAGTGTTTTGACTGTTGAGTAAAAACATACATCATTTGTTTTGCTTGTCCGAAAAATATTTTAACACTTTATTTTCTTTCCTTCTAGGTGTCCAGTGTGCGAAGTGTGGAGTAAGTTGCGGTGATTGCTACTTTTAATTGAAAATTTACAGGGAGCACAAATTTTTCAACATGGCGCCCACCAAACAGCAGAAGGAATGCGCAAAGAATCTTTTTCAGACCTCCTGTATTGTCATTTTTTTGATGTGACGGGAATGATACTAAGCGAAGTAATTTGTAATTTTCCAGATAAAGAATAAGCGCAAGGACGCTAAATGTGGCGTACAGAAGCATGTCGTCCTTTATGAACAGTTCATGTCTTAATAAACGCGAACGTTTTATGGAGAGTTACCAAACCGTTGTTGGGCAGAGTGATTAAATTATCCTTCAATATGACTCACATAGAATGTGAATGGTATTGTGCGGGGTGATGATGTACTGCTTACCCGTGGTGAGTAAGTGAAAGCGATGTCATCTGCATGTAGCGCATTATACGGTTGCTCAATGCATTTGGGAGAACGCTACAATGTCACCGGCTTGGAATAAGAATTCGTTGCCACTCACTATTAGTCCGTACAGTCAGCGCGAATCAATCTAAACGGCACGCCGAATGATTTCTCCATTCGCAGTGCGGCTCACGTAAACAGAATGTATTTTGAACTTCGGATTGTCGTTAAGATAGCGGTCACATTTCTTTATCTATTTCTTCTCGTGCTCATAGTAAGACACTACCATACGTGTAATTAAATCTAGAACCACCCATCCAGGCAATTAAAAGTATATTTGAAGAACCCTCCATCTAGTTTCGATTTGCCAGTCTCATATATCACAATAATTGCGTCGACGCGCCTAGTTAATTTAAATTCTGATATTGTGAAAATGCTTCAAGTCAACACATTTGCTAAACGTGAACAATTATTTAAAAACACAGAGAATAGGGCACTGACGTGAGAAACTATCCGCGTCTACACAGGACTGGAACTATTTACCAGCGAAAATATTAACGACATAATGTAAGATAAACAATAGGTAACTTACTTTAAGAAAGTGTAGACATTAAAATTTCAATTTACATACATAAATGCTTTTAATGCTTAATTGAGAAATATGAACTATTGCCCAGTGGAAAAATACTACTGAATATGTTACAAAAATAATTTATGTGATACGGACTGATACAAAGTTATGCAAAGTCAGAAATAGTACAAAAATCGGTCGGCTACATCGTTTTATCACTTTTGAAAAGCATACAATTTAAATTAATTAGCCTGTTTACCAATAATGCTGTTACGTTAGTATTTAAATCATATAATAATTATATTTTGTCAAAAATTCTAAGAGATTTTTTTAATTAATAATTTTTACAAAATTGAGAGTTTGGATAGTAGAGCCTGCTAAATAGGTCAAACGAAGCGTAGCCTAAATGAAAAAAACATTTTGCTAATTTAAAACAACCTTTTGATAAACAATCAGTTTTAGCCCTAAAAGTAGTTGGAGAATTCAAAAAAATTACTGTTAAATATTTTATCAATTAAAATCATATTTTATTAAGTAATCATGTTCTACTAAATTTATATACTTCTAAATAAACTATTGTCTGTTCCATTATATATTTTTATTAATTTTAGATACAGCTGAAGTTTTAATAAATTCGTAATTTTGGGCATAATTAATTTTATTTACTAAGACAGATTAAGTTTCCAATGTTATTTTTGATTAATACTTTTGATTAATGAAAGATTTATTATTTTAGTTAATATTATTTTTAATACAACTATGTAAATTAAATGCAGTGAAACATTTGTGAATTATTGTTAGGATTATTGTTAGACTTTAGAATGACTGATTATTTAATAAAACCCTTTATTATCAGTACAAATGAAACTCGTCTATTAGTGTTTTATAGCATTTTTATGTGAGCTTTCGGTTAGTTAACCATACTCATCTTCTTAAAGTTTTACCATTTTAATAATTGCCAAAAAATCAATATACAAAATTGAAATTATTTTATTGAAACTGTTACATATTTAAAATAATTTCTCGTCAATTTTTCTCATCATAAGATGTAAATTTTGATTCTTTTATACATAGGCCTAACTCTAAGTCTATCTGTCTTCCTTCCTTGTGATTAATAGTACAACAATTCCTGGTCCTGATAAATGTGTTTATTGTGCCAATAATCAAGGGTTTTATTAAACAATTTCTTTTTTATTGTAAATTAAAATTTTTATATGATTTAATGTACGGAATAAAAATGTTTGAAGCTCTTTGCACAGCATTGTGCAAGTACGTATGATCCTCCCAAAAAAAACTTGATTATTCAGACTTCGTCACTTTGACGTACATTAAATCCTGCGAAACACACAATGACAATGATTTTAGGGTGGCAATATTGAAAATAGTCGCTTTACAAATATATTTGTACGAACATAGTTTTTGATAATATATTCTATCTCCGTTGTTAATCGCTGGTTGTATTTAAAAGTCAGACTGATACAGAGAAAAAAAACTACACGAAACGTGTTGTAACTTAATACACCGGGTTTGAGTCATCACTCGTAGTTATTAGATCATCGTCGGCGCATCAAGAAGCTCGAAACTGACACCGTAAATTTGGAATGAGGTAGCAACGAAAGTGGTGTCGAATTTCGTAATGATACCAGGACGCGACTCCTTTTTTATAAAAGTTCCACCTTAAACGTTTGCTGCTATAAGAAACTCCGTGACTCTTCATCATCAAACCTGTGCCACTTATAACCTTAACAGATAGCTTCATACAATAAAAGTTTTTTAAGACGGCGGAAAATTAATTTAGAGTCCATAGATGTAATTCGTTTGCAGTTGCGCTGTTTTATTCCAAGAAGAAAATTTGGAGAAAATAGTTCAATTTAGTCGGAATCGAGAATACATTTTAGCTTTTTTAAAGTCGAAAAATAATGTTGATAGACACCATTTAGGCCCTAATTAAATAAGTTGCCATCATCCCTGATTCATGTCGATAGAAGCCAATGGCTTAACGTTTTCCAGTGATTTCCAGAGTTGGTCTTTTCCGCCTTGGTCGTGTTACAAATTGGATAAGATAATATTGGTAAAGCTTGGATAGCGGATTTCGGTCTAGTGAGAACTAAGTTAAAGAATATTCTTTAAGGATTATTAATTCATAATATTGATTTTTAATTTTGATAATTATTACACCCCCATTGGGTTTCAATCAATCTCAATAATATTCAAAACTACATTAATAAATACTTGTTTATACGATAAAGATGAAATCCCTTGGTTTTATGAGTCACACCATTTCATAAACCAAAACTATATATTAATTTTGATTTCAAATTTATTCAATTTTGCAGGAGCTTTCAGCATATGCCATAGTCATCTACAAATTTATAAATTACGTATATACAAAATTATAGGGTATGTACCATAGATTTAAGATTGAAATCACGTTAAAACCAAATTTGTTTTTATATTGTAAAAGTTCCATACATTTTTTTGTAATTTTTCAAATAATTTGTGTATTTGAATTTGTATATGACTATGGCATATGTCGAAAGCTCCTGCAAAATTTAATAAATTTGAATTCAAAATTCAGATATAGTTTTGGTTTATTAAATGGTGTGACTGATTTCACAATTATCATCAAAATTAAAAATCAGTCATTTAATAAATTCCTTGAAGAAAATACTTGTTAATTAATTTTGTTATAATTTTTTTTAAAAAGGGAGCTTCAGGCAATGATTTTGCCTTATTTATGTCTACGAGAAGAATAACTTAACAGCACATTTTTTATTAAAAAATACTTATTTTTATTTTAATTTTATTGATAATAAAGTCTAAAGAAGTGGAAATTCTTCAAATGAAGCTCAGTTTGCATATAGCTAAATTTAGAAGAAAGACAAGAATGGAAAATGTCAACCGGACCAGGATAATGAAGTTTTAAAGTTGACAAGTATAGGTTTTTGCAATCGATTTGTTTATTAAAATTCTTGTAGAAAGGTTTCTGGCAAAATAATTGTCCGAAAGATCATTATTTAAAATTTAAAAAAAATTAATAATAGAATATGTATTAATTGAGCTTTTTTACATTATTAAGACTGACTGAAAACTCGTGGGGATGTAATATATTAGTAAAAGAATATTGAAAAACGAAGTTGAGGTTTAGAACTAGCAGTGGAAGTGCGTGAAGAGAGAGTTTGGAATGCACAACGAGATGGCCCCATAGTGGTAGCCAGATTTCGTTTTCCCCGGACGAATATACGAGGATACGAAAGGATGGAAATCGGCACACTGGCCACGTGTGTCCCCAATAAATACAGAATGTGTGGAGTACTATGGCAGTCTGGCAGTTCTCACGGTTTCTCAGAATACTACTCAAACCCTTAAATACAGATATCGATTTGTGTATCCCATAACATCCACAGATTTTATTCAGACACACTCCCCATTCCCTCTATGAGCCTCCGCCCCCCCGAAACCACTGAAATAATTCAGCACAATGGTAACATGCTCGTCCATATCCATAATGGATCTTGAAAATGGCAGGAACTCGAGTCAGTCGATAAAAGTAGGCTAACGGTGTACATAACAGATAAACTTATCTTACGAAGAGTTCAAATCAGTTATCATGCAAAATGAAAAGTAGAAGAGCTTCACATCATCCATTACACCAACAACCGCAGACGTAGAAGGAATCACCAGGTCAAGATCATGGACCAGGTTACTTCAAATGGAGAGGTTTGAAACCCGACGTCGTCGCATTATTGTACTTACGACTAAACAATCTATGGAGCACTTCTAAATATATCACTAATACGTGATTATTAACTCTAGCAAAATGAGTGAGAGTTTCCGAGAACTTACTTGAGAGGAGAACCAGGCGCATAATGGCTCCGCCTCGCAGGTCCTGAAACAAAAATCAGTCGTTTAATAAGACAAACAACACACAGCAGCCAGCTGGACCGGATACCAACGGCCTTCGCTTGTCCTTCTACCCACACCTGTAATTACCATAAGGCACCATGCTCCACTTTCAGGTCAGCAATTGCACTGAAGCGCAAACCAGACCACTACAAGCTTAAGTGGTCAACACTCGTGTCACGTGGTTGGGGCACCGTAAAGTCATCAAAATTAACGTAAAACTTAGTATAGAATTTTCATACAAATTTCGTAAACAGTGGTAAAGTAAAGAGATCTAGAAGCCTGTACGTCAGTTTTGGTAATAGTAAAAAATTAAACGTTCAGCAAAATAAATTATAAAAAATACCCATTAATTATGGAAATCTAACAATTTACATCCAAAGCATCGCAAAACGATAATTAATTGAAAAAACGCGAGAGAATACATTTACGACGGTTCTTTGTCCCTCCAGACTCATTGATTTTCAGAATCTACCACCAGAATCATTATGTAAAAGTGAATTAGTCCACAAAAATAAAAATTCAATTTTACAAAATATAGCATAATGGACGGAGAATGACAATAAATTTTAAGGAAACCGTATTAACTGCTCAACATGATTTTTGTCTCACGAGTACTTGATGCAGTTCTTTGCCGAGTTTTCTTCAACAGCCACAAAGTTTTAAAAGTTCCAATTTTTTTAAATAAACTATTTTTGTCCATTGCGCTCAGGAACAAAAAAGGAAATTTGTTGCCTCAGAAAGAAAAAAAGGGTGATTCTCATAGTATTATTTCTCCTGAATTGCAATATGATGTCGGCTTTTCCCCATCGTGCAAACTTTCCAAGATACATATTTTCAAACACTGTAATATTTAGTACATTCTTAACTGCACAATAGTCAAACATGACGTAAAAAGGAGGAAATTACGATTTTCTGCTACATTTCGCCTGTGGAGTATCTCTCTAACAATAATCGGCCAGCATATTAGGATGCAAAAAACGTTAAACGCAATTTTTTAGGATATCGAAAGGCGGAAAATTGCCGTAATATTGTCAACAATGAAATAGCGTCTTATAAATATTTGGACTGTAATATGTTCTTAAAAGTACATTTCCTGCACTCGCATCTAGAATCTTGGCGCAGTGAGCGATGAACACGGGGAACATTTTCATCAGAGGATTTCAGAAAATGGAATCCAAATACTCTAGCCGATTATTGTTGGACCATGAAGAGTGATATAGCACAAAGGCGTCATTTCTAACTTTCTAGGCGACTCAGAATGTTTGAATATTGTAAATAACGTAATTAAAATGGTTTAGTATTTTAAATGCCTTTGCTCTCGGAAACCTTGCCTCATGGGGAAAGTCCAATTTCACCGATTTCTTGGTACTGCCAGTTCCGAGTAGGATTATCATTAGTTATTCTGCTTTATAAACAGTAAGAAAATTATTCATAAAATGATGGCTTCATTTTACCAGTCCTCCTATAAAACGTTCAGAACTGTTATACAATTTGCACAGCATTCGTAGAATAAACTAATAATGGCACTTCATATTTTAACAAGTTTTATGTATACGAAATTAATATATATTTTATTTTATAATTCTTTGGTATATAGTTATTTGAGGAAGTCCACAAAATTGGATGAAATGTAGTATGTGTATTAAAATCGTCGGTGAGGAGAGCAAACGGCTCCTACCAGAGAGGACAGGCAATAATTTTGATTGGACAATATCGAGCACCGCAACAGACGGAATATGAAATAAGGCAGCAGAGAAAATTTTTTGAAAACGCCCGCAGAAACTAATTTGACAGATTAAGGAAATGAGGAGTTGAACATTAAGTAGATGATGGTTTGATGATAAAGGACGTGGAGATTATGATCGGCGGTCAAGATTGGACAGTTGAAGATTGAAAATTGTCCTGACCACGGACATTAACAAACGGCAGTAAGGCGTGAACCAGTCCGGAGCAGCTGGAAATTCCAGGCAAGCTGAGACGACACGGTAAATACCACTGTTTGTAACCTTTCGCCGATTTCATTTTCATAGTACTGCCAGTTCCGAGTAGGATTATTGTTAGTCATTCTACTCTATCAGAAGGCCCATTAAAACGACCCTTAGTGTAGAGCTCTTATATTATGTGGTAAGAAATTTAATTTGTACAATATTTGTAAATATATATATATTGTTTTTATAAAAAAGGCGTACTATGCAAATTAAAAATCTATTCAATCAGTGTACGTTGTAATAAATAAATGTAAAATTTAATATAATTCATATTTTTTATAACAATTCTTTCATTATAAAATATTCCCCCAATACATTTCAAGTTCACAAGTGGTAAACAATTTGCTTCACTGCATTTTTTGATGAGAAAATTGTATAATATTTGTCTACGTTTTAATGTAATAGGACTGGTAAAATAAAGTAATGATTGTACTTAATAGAAAATTATTCAAGGAATAAAAGTTTTTATGATCGATTTTTAATTTTGAGACTTGTTTATTGGATCCCCATGGGATTTCAATCATTCTCAATAGCGGCCAAAGATCTTAAGAATTATCTGTTTATTCTTTTTGTTAAAACAGAATAAAGGATCCAGTAATTTTAGGAATGAGAAACATTGGTAAAGAATGGTAAAAAAACATTAAAGTAATAAAGCTACGACGAAAAAAGCAAATGAAGAAAGAGGAAAATGAGAGTCAACTATTTCTAAGGGCTTGAAATGATCGATAGTGTTGTACAGGTTCTAATGGTGTCCTTCAGGTTAATTTGTGTCATCTTTGGAAGACATGGGTACAGAGACCCAACTTTATTACCCTTATCTGGTCTGACCAAGTTCAGACCCTGTGACAGACAGAGAGGATCCACCGAGTTGTTGAGATGTCGCGGCCCGGATCTGAGTATAATTTTCGGCCGTGGCCATGCAATTTTGCGAAGATGAACGATGCGGCCTTCGTGCTGGAGAAAGCGTTGCTTTCCGTGTAGAGCCGAGCTCTGCGACCTTTCAAATTATGCGCCGCTTGCTCAAATTGTGGCAACACACCTCAGTACTCCAACTTATACACACCACGAAAATAATACAGCTCCGGAACCTCTGCTTTACTCTCTAGTACGATAAAAACATTCAAATTACATCCACGTACCACAGGTGGACATAGAAATTATTTTCCAGTGCCCTACAAAACTAATTCAAATGTACAGGGAAACTATGGTTTCATATATCGATCTGTATTTCGACGTCAGCGAATGACTGAATTCTGTATTAACTTAAAACAGTAACAAAAATGGCTCATATAACAATTAATAAGGACAGGAAAGAGAATCAGAAAGTTGGTGACTTACCTGAAGTTCACAGTTGGCTGGCACCATGTGGGGTTTCAGATTCTTGAATTTTCGGAGGCACCGCCCCCTTCATCCGAAGGTTACGAAAACATTTCTGAAACCCTACATGGTGCTTGCCATCTGTGAACTTCAGGTAAGTCGCCAACTTTCTGCCTCTCTTTCCTGTCCTTATTAATTGTTTTAATTAGCCTGACAATCTAATTTTCTGACGCATATAATTCTTTCAGTAATTATATTACTGAAAATATTAAAACGGCCAGATGAGATTATTCCTAATTACCCGTCAATATATTATCAAGAAGTAAATTCCGAAACGGAAGTGTTACTACCTTTACAAAGGAACTTGAGGTCTATAAGACACTAACAAATAAACATCAAAACAGCCAATAATCCAAAAATCACTATATTATTCAACACATTACATACGTCACAACGTTTCGTCCACTATTTTGGGATTTCTTCGGGTAATAAGAGACTTATTGAAATATTTTCTGGTGAAAGGTTTCCGAGAGAAAGGCATTAAAAATATAAAACACCCCTAAATTTTAATTAAACAATAGAGGCTCCTAAATTTAAATATTCCGTCCTAAACTGCGCCCAATGACAGTTATAATTGAAAAGAAACTTAATTAAAACGTATTTACATACATTAAAAAATGTAAGTTTAAATTTTTTATATATTAAATCTAAAATAATTCAAAATAAAATAATTAATAATGTAATGAAATTATTATCAATTTTAATTTCTGATTTATTGTAAAAAATTTATCTGTAGTTAAGAGCAGAAATTGATTGTCTATCTATTTTCCTGAAGAAAACCTGAAATTGTAAACGAAACGTTGTAATGTATTTAATATGTCGAAAAAATAGGGGGTTTCCGACTTATTGGCTATTTTGATGTTTATTTGTTAGTTTTATAAATGTTAAATTAATTGAAATATTTAATATATAGAAACTGTATCAAGAAAAGCGAAACAAATATATATATATATATTGCAGTTGTTGATGTAAATCAAGTGTGTTCGCTAGACAGGTAATATATTTGTATTTTGGGCTCCCTTAAGGTATAGGGACTGTTTTTTTGTTTAGGGTACCTGGAGGATTATTAACACCTTTAAACTATCGAAGTATTTAATTCTCTTATAGCACAGAGATTATTTAGAGTCCCTTAAGGTAGAGTGATAATTTAAAATAAGATGAGAATTAAAAGTGAACGAAGGTTTTCCCGGTGTAACTGTTGCAGAAATAATTCTCGGGTTAAACAGAAGTTACTGCGCGACGTTTCGACGAACATATGCACTGTCGTCATCTTCTAGGCGCGCAGTAACTTCTGTTTAACCCGGGTGGAATTATTTCTGCAACAGGAGAATTATTTATCGCCAATTACCATCCCGGCTAATTTGAAGCCAAGCCCACATTGGCAAAAGTAGGGATGTGCCCATCAAGCGGTTAATGGTCAAGAAAAGAACGGTCTCCATTCCTGTTACATCAAATGCTGACTAAGAAATTAATGTGTAATCAATTTATTTTCTGGGCTAATTTAAATAAATCATGGTTACGGAAATAAAATATTCGTTTATGCATATAAAAAGAATTTGATTTGAAAATGTCAATAGATTCAAATTTGTAAAAAAATTAACATTATTAATAATAACAACCCACCAGTTCAATTGGTTTGTGCAGGTGTCCTATCAAAAGACTCAAGGCATGAAAATATTCGTTATGCATATAAAACGAATCTGATTTGAAAATGTCAATAGATTCAAATTTGTAAAGAAATTAACTCATTAATAATACAACCCACAGTTCAATTGGTTTGTGCAGGTGTCCTACAAAAACTACGATTTCTTAAAAAAAAGGAACCCTGAAATAAAATATTCGTTTATGCATATAATAAGAATTTGATTTGAAAATGTCAATAGATTCAAATTTGTAAAAAAATTAACATTATTAATAATAACAACCCACCAGTTCAATTGGTTTGTGCAGGTGTCCTACAAAAACTACGATTTTCTTTTTTTAAAAAAAAGGAACCCTGAAATAAAATATTCGTTTATGCATATAAAAAGAATTTGATTTGAAAATGTCAATAGATTCAAATTTGTAAAAAAAATTAACATTATTAATAATAACAACCCACCAGTTCAATTGGTTTGTGCAGGTGTCCTACAAAAACTACGATTTTCTTTTTTTAAAAAAAAGGAACCCTGAAATAAAATATTCGTTTATGCATATAAAAAGAATTTGATTTGAAAATGTTAATCAATTCAAATTTGTAAAAAAAATTAACATTATTAATAATAACAACCCACCAGTTCAATTGGTTTGTGCAGGTGTCCTACAAAAACTACGATTTTCTTAAAAAAAAAGGAACCCTGAAATAAAATATTCGTTTATGCATATAAAAATAATTTGATTTGAAAATGTCAATAAAATCAAATTTGTAAAAAAATTTAACATTATTAATAACAACCCACCACAACTGAGATGCATTAAAATGCATTGGGATCTCAAAATATCAAAAGATGTTATTTACTAGTAAAAGAATAAAATTAATTAAATACATGAAAGATAAAAAGTACAAGTTTACTTGTAAATTAAATGTATGCAGGAATACGATTTTAAAACATCTTGTTTTCCATCCCCAATATTTATCATTTTAATGAGGATGCTAATTAATTCACTTCGAAAACAATTAATTTTGATATCGTCGAACTATATTGCCATAACTACTGTTTAGATAAATAAAGTTGGGGAAATAATGGGAAAATATTCATTATAGTTAGTTGTAGGCGTGTCCAGAGACGGTCACTGCCGATAAGCAACCGTGTCGAAATGTTAACAAGTCGTCTTAAGTTCAGGGCTATGGAACTGAACGCGTGGGTCTCATACACCAGAAATGGGTAAAACAAGCCCACAAAAGAAGAAATACACGGAGAATGCGGCTTGCCTTCACATTTACTAGCTCCACTTCATAATTAGCCCGATGTGGGTTCTGAATTGGTTATAGGGAGTGTCTGTCAACTCTGGACCTTTAAAAATGCTCCAAGGTCGTGGACGGAAACTCATTCGACGTCTTCCTTGAATCCTCACAGTCTGCTCCCAAATTAGTAATTTCTGTATTGTATTATTTTATAGACTGTAATGTCATGTTAAATAATCTATCCCATGTATAGATATGGAAGGGTGATATAACGTTCCATGGTAATTCCACATACTCCCCAGTGTCTTCTCTTTTACGAATGGAAAACATATACACAATATTACAACATGTACAGACATTACTTGAAATGTGAAGACTCCCGATGTGAGGAATTGCTAAATGGGTTTAGAAAAGTGTTCCTGTTGTCTAGTAAAGTTTAGCAAGTAACCTTAAATAACATGAAATACAGTATAATGGTTTCGTGATGGATGTAATATACTATATTAAGCGTTGACTAACGATTCCTTCCTATCATTATTATTCCGTTTCGTGAAATTATCTTTTCCTCGAACTACTATTCTTTCCTCGAACTACTATTCTTTCCTCGTTGCCTATATCACTTGATCTTAATCTTCAGTTCGTCACTCTTACTGACGCATTACTTCTCAAGTTTCAGACAGACAAAAGGGAATAAATAAATGAGTGGAAGTGTTACGTTGTTCTAAAATCCCAGTCACTAATTATTAACTAGTCCCAAAAGTCTTATTTTACAGAGCATGATTGTGGAATAGTTCTTAGCTGTCGGAAACACAATTTGCACAATAATCGAATTTGTAAGAAGCAATCATTGAAGCATAATTCCAGCCAGGGATTGCGGCTGATTGCTTTCATGCCCTCAAAACGTTTCCTCTCGTAATATATAAAAGAAGAATAAAACGGAAACCTACCGACGCGTCAAGTCTATCAGTAAGGAAATATGGAATTTACGAAACGAATCAACGTCGTATTCGATTAAAACTACTACATCTACATCATAAACAATTACGTTATTTCACTTTCAAATTAAAGAACGTATCCTTTCCCGGTATTTTATTTGATAAATAATTGCGGGTTTATCAACCGGAAAAATAAACAAATTAAACATAAGCATCCTTGCTTATTATTAGTCACGTGTAAGGACCTAAGTGAATTGTAAAACCTTTTTGCATATTTATTTTTTCAGACTTTACTGTGCTTATTAAAGGTAACAGTAGTTTAAGATACTGAATTATCGCAGTGGCTACGATGAAATTAACATTCCAACAGCTCTGTATGGAGCGTGAAAAGACAAATTTGCAAAAATGTTACCATCTCGTTGATGGTTTAATCACGTGTTGAAAAAGAGATGATTACTGTCTAATTATGTACTGTAACGGGCTACTTTAAATGGCTTCCGGGATCCCAACTTTTGTCTGTCCCTCAAACAGTCCTATACCATTCATCCGATTGCAATGAAATTAGAGTGAGTTGTGATTACATCAGAGAAGTTTTCTGTGGATCTTTTGTAGATTTAGGTCCCTTCCTTCATCCTCCTCTCTCCCCTCCATTTCAGACCGTCAACACATTTGGTTAACTGTCAGTCATCATCCTGGTTAATCTAAAGCTAACCCCCAATCGGTATTGGTCAGGGTGTGCCCGTCAAGGATTTATAACAATTCAATCACGAGTTGAACAAGAGATAAATGTCGAATTAATTTATTTCAGGGTTAATATAAGTAAACGCTAAGCACCCATCAAGTCTTCAATAAATTATAGTTATAGTCAAGAAAAGACTTTACTTAAATGAACCCAAACCACTAATTCTGGACGCTGTTTTCAACTATTGAACGAAACGTACAAGACTCATCCATTATTATCGATAAACGTTTCTTTCAAGCCGAAATTATAAATAGCCTACCTATATATTTCAATTATTTGGATTTCTCCCCAAGCTATGCTGATAGCGGCAGTTCAGACCCCAACACCACCAACGTTTATGAGAACGGATGGAAGTAACGGAAATATAATCTCGCGAATCCTTGACTACAGAGAGCTTAGATCAGGATTGAGTAGACTCGATCCGATGGATGCGTGTTATTAGTTTCACT
The DNA here is from genome assembly GCA_034510155.1 of Eucriotettix oculatus. Classification (NCBI taxonomy): domain Eukaryota; kingdom Metazoa; phylum Arthropoda; class Insecta; order Orthoptera; family Tetrigidae; genus Eucriotettix; species Eucriotettix oculatus. The sequence goes on along the minus strand of CM067380.1, from coordinate 23,005,603 downwards.
GAATAGCCCGGTTCTGCTGAAGGTCAGTGAAGGAAAGTGGCGGAAGCGAGGCCCCGAATTCAGGTTACGGCAGTCCGCAGAATCCAGGGGGCAGGTTAGTTGCAGCTACTTTCTCTCACAAGCTTCTATAAATGCCACTTCCAAACGAAGGGCTGTTGTGGAAATTGTGGGAAGAGCCTTCGTTCTCACGTCTAAACCCCGTCATCCCGTCATGGCGTCACCAAATTACCCCAAATCACAACAGGAGACGGAAATAATTTATCCACAAGGAGCCAGTTCAGTTTAGACGTTATCGCAAGAAGGGACACCCTGGATAACCATCCAAGAAAAGGAACATTAAACGATATACATCTAGATTTAAAATTCAGGAAGGATATTCCCAATATTCTGACGTTGGTTTCCTGAAGAAATTACCAATCCCATCGTTCTCTCCATTTCGTTCAGCACTAGTTTCTCTAGATATTATTTCTATGATATAAATGGTTAAAATTCGTGGAATAAATTCTCACCTTCATCAAAATACGTTAGAATAGACTGTTTCTCACTTCTGTTGTTAACGAATGCTACGGTGTTCCACAAACACTATCACCCTGGATTAGTCCAAAACTGTATTTTGAAATAACGTGAATGAAATTTTCTAAGAAACAATTCCTGTTCTTGAGAATTAAAATCAATCTTTCCATTCAAGTCTGAAGTTCTCCAGCATTAGAAGTAATTAACTTCTCTCAACTAGGGAGTGAGGCTGGGCTGTATCAGACTCAGGTAGTAAGTACCGAGGTTTCCAAGAGGATCAGGACGGGCCGTGGACGGCTGTGGTCGTGTTTTATTTTATTTAACAATTAATTTTCATCAATTGTGCACACCATTACAATAAAAATGTTTAATGAAATAGTCAACGTCGGCGTAAAAGCTAGTAAAAATTCATCTTACTGTATTTGTAATATAAGTTTTATGATTTACATTAATAACACAGAGAACAATAGAAGTTACGAAATATGTAGAATATTTTCATTCACAAAATTTTACAACGAATATATAAAAAAGTTAATTCTCCACAAAACATAGCTGGTATATTGAGCTACATTTCAATAAATCATATTTGGTACCATTTTTCTTGTAATGGTGCCTAAAATTGGTATATATTACATATTTTAAAATAAAAGAAATTGAAGTTTTACTTACAGAAGTACACTTGGTAAGGAATGAGGCGTGAGTCAGGCCTGTCCTAATCCTCAGGGATAGCACGGTGATGACTACCTAAGTCTACGACAGCCCAGCCTCACGTTGTTTCCAAAACGAGAATGGTAATTTATTTCTCGTAGTTATTTTTTCCCCCTCCGTGGATCTACTGCCCATTGAGGGCCTGGGCCTACCGAGTCGACTGCGGACTGTCATCTTGCATGACACATTTCGAACCCGGGACCTCTGAGTTGCGCGGCAGCAACGCTAGACACTCTCGTAGTTATAAAATTGTAAAACACCACCAATAGACACTTTTATATTTTCATACAGTGTTCTATTAGCTAATTTGCATATGCATTTATGGTCGTAGAAGGCTGCTGTTCGTCAGAGTCGACGTCGTTTTTTTTAGCAGAATAGACAGTGAAAATTCGTTTTATCGTATACGTAATTACCAATTAATAACGTAAAGTTTTAAGGAATCCTGCTAGGATAAATAATGAAGGAACGGCATTTATATTTTGTAGTTCGCATTTTTTACATAACTGTCTGGAAAGTCAGAGAATTTACAGCTTTGCAGACAATGTACTTTGGTGAATTAGTACTGCAAAACTGGTGAAAATCGCCAAAAAAAATAGCTTTTTCAGAGAGATAGGCGAAACCATGACAAACATCTTGATTGTCTGAAATAGAACACTTCGATTTAGTTTCGGTGTCTGGACAGATAAAATCAATTTTTGTAGCAAATCAAAATATTTTGCTGCTTAGTAACTTTTTTAAGATGAAATTTTCATGAAACACGTTTCGTCAGTGAGCTTGTCCAAATGGAACATGTTTCTTCAGTGTGCTACCCCGTGTAAATACTTTGGAGGAACCCCCTTCTGATTACTAAGGTTGGAAATGTCGCCGACGTCGGAGGCGATCACGAGGATACTGCATCAGATGTGCTGCTATCGATTTGTCGTGCGAATATAAATGTGGAGGGGTTTTTCCGCCTCGCCACTATGAGAGATCAGCTGTTGTCCTTGGTCGGTTGCCCTACAAAGCTCGCGAACGCCCTGCTAACAGTTAATAATGTAAGAGTAGATGCGTCACTCTGTATAACATTGTACCGGCTGCGAGGAATGCAGAGATGAACAAGAAACTTCATTCACGGCGCCGCAGACTGTTCAGGTGACACACGAATTCGAATCCGCACTCGTCACCAACGTCAACAGAAACATTCATTGCAATTCATTCCCTATAATTGATTTCGTAGGAATTTATTTATTAACTGCCGCATTCCGCCTGAGGATATCCTCGGGAAATAATCGGAAGCACGGACATCGATAAGAGTACGAACAGAAGCTCATTCGGATCAAAGAGATTTTTATCGAATAGATGAAGAGTGAGTCTGGCTACGAACTACAACCACTTATTACGTAGGCCAGAACGCACCGAAATACTGTCGAACACAGGCACGATTCAAGCCGCTTAACAGGAGTGTGAGAAATGTAAATGATCGACGGGGACAAATAGCCAGTTCCAAAAAAAAACTGCAAATACTGGCTCGAGGTAAATGATAAACGGCGGCACAGGACTCGAGCTAATCGTCTATATGTACGACGGAACACGGCGAGTAAAAGTTCGGCCGCACCTACGGCCGTGAAAGCTACAGCGTAAAATAATAGCTTAAACGTTACTACTTACTGCCAAGATGAAAAAAATCACAGATCCCAGTGGTCCGGCGAGTGGTCACCTCCTCGAGGGGAATCTTGGATGCTTCAACACACAAAGTTGAAAACTAGAATGTGGAATATGCATGGGGCTACCATTGTCACGGAACAAACAGGGGAAAAAACACCGGAATTGAGAGTACCTCGACACCTTACGGAGCGGGGGGGGAAAAAAAAAATAAGTCGGCACAGTGGAAAGCGACGAACTGTAGAAGCTCCGTTAAGCTTTCACTAGACGGCGTCGCGCGGCGAACAGAACCCGACTGTCAGCTGTTCCAGAGTGGAGTGGAGTGGAGTGGAGTGGTGTGGTGTGGTGTGGTGTGCTGTGGAGTGGAGTGGTGAGGCCGAAGAAGGACGAGGAGGGGAGCCGAGTAGAGCCGAGGTAAAAGGTGAAAGACGGACACAGCACAGGCAAGGCCGCTGCACTGGTGGCACACACACACAAGTTCAAAATCAGCGCCGGACAAGCGCTAATCCTCATGGATGTACACAATAAAATACTGTATATCGTATGTTTGTAATACTTTATAAAAAAATATTTAAGACCGCTTGGGGCGGAGAATCACATAGCACAAACGGCGGAGGAATAACATTAAAAAAATATGCGAATCCATGTCACGTCATCGATCATTGACACTGAATTTTAGGAAATATGCCATATTTCATTCGGCGCAATATGGCTACTGCTGCTGTCATATCAATTATGTCCTGGTACATTAAAATGTGAAACACGATACTTTTAAATACGCACGTTTTTATACCGTTTCATTATTACCTTTTAACGTGCCTAAAATTTCACGGATGCACGGGACGTTTCATACTCCAATGTTGCCTAACTATATCTTGGAGACAAACTTCATAAAATATCGAAGGGTGTTAAAAAATCATATAATACAATAGATTTGTTGTCAGTTTCATACTCCAATGTTGCCTAACTATATCTTGGAGACAAACTTCATAAAATATAGAAGGGTGTTAAAAAATCATATAATACAATACACTTGTTGTCAGTTGCATAAGTGAAAATTATTCAGAATCTTATGTGTGTATTTTGAAATTTGTGGATTCTTTAATTGGGAAGTTATAATTTCAAAAAAATTAAGACGTTACATATAATTAATATTTTGTCTACTGAAGAGATGACGGATTTCGATACTTTTTTACATTTGTTTTATGCAGCGAACATAATTCATAATTAAAGAATGATCCGAAAGGTGATGGTTTTACGCCGTAATAAGAGACACAAATTTTTAAAATCTCTTTTTATTTAAAATATATAATGTTTCAACTAATTAATATGAGGTGTTTATTTTTAATTTTTTAAATAAATGTTTTTATGTAGATTAGTACGGCATATTATTCCGAAATATTTGTTAACGAATTGAAAAATCAGGACTGAGTTGAAACCTGTTTTGTACAGCACTTCGTGTTCAATAAATGTCTATAACCTATAGCAGTGTGTGTTTTGGTAACGTAATTTTCGTAATGCGTCACTCCAAATTCGGAATGTAGATGACAGCCCGCAGTCGTCCCGGTAAGCCCAGGCCCTCCCTCAATGCCAAAGAAGAAGAATTTTCGGAATACATATATTTTTCGTTATTATGTTTTCATGATTTACGTCTAACAAATTAATATAAATGTGTGAAATACATTAAATTTAAATTTGGTTGAAATAGAAGACTTTGGTGGAATGGAATTTTGAAATTCCGCTAAGGTAGAAGTTGTTGGGACAGCACAAGATAAAAGGTTTCATGACTGTGAAAAATGTGGTCCATGAAAATTGAAAGGTCTCGAGAAGTTGTCGGTTAGGAAATATTTCACACCTCGGGGCGAGAGTCTAAAGGGTGAGTTTTATTTCATTTGTGCTGTCACAAAAGAGTGACTGGACTTTCGTGTTCTCAAAGGGAAAGAGGAAACGCAGCAGTGGCCGGTCTGCCGAAAAGTTTTATGCGGGTGGCAGAGAGAGAAAGAGAGAGAGAGTTCGCAGAACATCATATTTCAAATCCTAGTGAACCAACTGACGATTTAGCGTTTGCTTTTTGAGAGCACGAATTCATATAAAGGCCTCAGTTGACGCTGTTCTTCTCATCCGTCAGTTTATACTTTACCTTGCATAATTGATTATATGATTTATCAACGTCATTATCCTTCCCTACTATTGTAACCTTCCTCTTTACCACCTATCAGCGCTTACATACTACATGTTACATTACCTGCGCCATCTCTTCAGACCATTCAGAGGATCCTTCAATCAGAAATAATTTGTAAACTATTTTTCTGATCTAAACATAAATATATTTTTACTCTGACGTCAATCAGAAAAAAAACGTCACGTCACACGAAGACGTGGACCAGACGTGTTACAAATGAGCGAGTGTTTATTTTCTTAACATACAAATACAGTTCCGATTTTACAAATCTCTATAGATTGTTTCGAATAATGCATTGTATGATTCCTAGAGTTTCTTTTCAGAAAATAATGCTGTTGTGGAAACATGACGTCAAATTCATTCATGAAACACAGTATATTCTTGTGAATGGCATTTTCAAGCATTAAGGAACCACTAGTAGACATTTTTTTACAATTTTGAAACATTTATTTGTACTTAACACCACAGACTTTCTGTACATATTTTTATCCTCTTCTAAGAAAAATTTATATGAATTTGTGTATTCGTCCCTTGAGACAAAAAAATTGTTGTTTTTCTTTTTAATATATTTTATTTTAAAAATTTACATAAATTTAAAATGTGAAAAATTGTATCCACCGCTTGGTATTTTTACATTATTTATTTATATGATTTATTAACTAAATAATAAGTAAGTAAAATAAGTAAAAAAAATTTAAAATGTGAAAAATTGTATCCAGCGCTTGGTATTTTTACATTATTTATTTATAGGATTTATTAAACTAAATAATAAGTGAAGTCACGCGGCAATAAGTTCTGTTACCGTAGTAATAACAAGTAATATTCAGATCCAGACTTTGAAAAGGTTTATAACTTAAGTGAAACCTCAAATACAATTCTCGGGCTTCAACTTGGGTCAAAGTTTGTTTACACAACGTTTCGACAAGAAGCTCTCCCTGACGACGATGGCGAAGCTTGCTGTCGAAACGTTGCGCGGTTTTAAATAAACATTTTAAGATGAATAATTTATTAAATTCTAAAAACGTCTGTAAATTGTGCTTAATATGTGTTATTATTTAAACACACCTTAAAATAAAATCTTATTTTGGAAAATATAATAAGAAAAAGAGATTCGTCTATTGTATGTTGAGGCTTTTTCAAAACGTGATAAACTTTTTTTTCAGATAAATAATTCCGATAATGTATTCATATTTGCTTAACTGATAGGAGTATAGCTGTAATTCTTGTTTGTTAGTTGTCTGCTGGCTTAGGCGGTTGGAGAAAACTGGTATCACGTGGCGGACGCACGTCCACAAGAACACCGGAAAATGTGCAGCTGGTGAGAGCAGCAATTGAGCAGTCGGCAAGACGTTCTGCTCCAAAGCTCCAAAGAAATACCAGAACTCGGCCTGAGATTTGAATTGCCTCAGGAATTAAAGAAAAGCAAATTTTGTACAGCGCTTCGAATGTCTATAACCTCTAGATATACTAAAACTCTAGATCAGCTAATAAAAGAAATAATAATTGTCAATTTGAAGTTTTAATTAGATAAGTCTGATTTTCAAGATGTTTATGTGGAGATTGAGTGAGAATCAACCTGATGTTGTAGCGCATGTTTTACAACCTCCACGGCGGATGTTCCTTGTTTCTTTTTTACGCCGAGAATGAACCATGGTGGTGGTCGTTGAGGGGTGCGTGCCACCTGTGAGGAAAGTGAAAGCGTGGGACGCAACTGAGGACCACCAGGATTGAAGAACAAAGCAGGATGTGTGTCAAACCAAAATTGATGCTTCTGGGAGTGTTTGGCAGGAAGTTACTCGACCCTGAACAGGGTGATGCGGACCCCGAGATCAGTCGGAAAAGTGTAAATAAATGAGGGCATGGAACTGGACAGTTACAGTAGGGTGCGGAGAAAGGGAAGGGACGTCGTGAGTGGAGGTTTCTTGAACTTGATTATAGCTCTCGAGTTGCTCTATGGTCCAGGGAGAGACTGAACATGGCGCCGTCGACGAGATCGTCTCCTCCTCATCCTCATCGCTGCCTTCTGATCAGGAGCCGCCACGGAGGACACCTAATTATTTTTTTGACTCTGGTGTGAACCATCCATAATACTTAACGTCACTTTTTATGCATTGTCGGACGTAATGCTGTTTCCTTTAGACTGGATGTAAATAGAAGGGAAGAAATAACGGGTACTCTAATGTTAAGGGAGAGGAAAACCTAATAATCTTCTCAATCTGTGATCTAATAGCAATTTCTTTTCATCTTCTTCCCCCCCCCCTTCACCCTATACCTCTCTAATCATAACTCCAGTTTTAAGTTAGTTAATTAGTTAGTATTACCGTAAAAAATAATAGAACAATTTTGTAAGTTTGTGAAGATAAGACCTGTTATAGATGTTCTAGAAAACAGGCCAATTATCTTCTAAATACTTAGTAACAATAAAAAGTAAAAAATAAAATGTTTCCTTTAGAAAGTCTCTGTCTCACCTACTACTGTAAACCTAAATCCCCTGTGGCATTGTCACGTCACAGCATTACAGAAAATTTAAAATCTCTGATTTATATAAAAACTCGTGGATGTCGTCGAATTAGACATGAAAATTGTAATTCGTTTTGATTCTTTAATTTGTTATTAAGCTCTCAGTTTGTCCCTTCCATAAATAATACATGCGCAGGATTTATTATAGTAGTAAAGATTATATTACAATGTCGAAAGGTGGAAATAGTAAGGGGTGTTTCAAAATAAATCATCCGATTCCAAAAATCATAACTATTCAGCTTTTAAAGCGATATAATTGAACAAGGTGCTGTTGAAAAGAGGATCTGACAAACTGAACCTCACTGCATGTGATTCATCCTGGTGCGCATTTACAGCAGAACCGCATAACAACAACCATAGCTGCAGTAGTAGGATCTCTACTTATGCTTGGGACAAATTTGAATACCGCATAAAAATACGGCGTGCACCAATGAATTTTTAAATACGAAAGCTTTATTATAAAATTAACATTACTTTTTCAAAATAAATCGGTTGCTTCTTTGCGAAATTGGACGCTTTGACGAATGCCGTGTTAATGTGTGTTTTATCGAATACTTGTCTACTTTGTTTGCATAAAAATGTTACTCAACTTCATTGTAGTGTCTTTTAAATGAGAAGACTGAATACGGTTAGTTTACGCAAGCGGTGTGGCCGTGAATCAACCAATTACGGTGCTTGAAATATTGTCGGGCCAGCAGGAGTGTACTGCCAGCGATATGACCTTGGGTGCAGTATGACATTACTTTCCTATGTGGCAACAAACCCTCCCTTAATGCAGATTCAAAACGGACTATAGTACCTCAATTTTCTCACATTATATATGTAATTCCACTTTTCTAGAATGAATGCAATTCAGTCGAAAGCTAGACGTATGATTGTAGACTGTTTAAAAGGCTGTCTTTCGATAATTAACAATAATCTGAGTTACATTCAATAAACACAGATATTTAACAAATAAATTTCTAATTTAAGTGAAAGTCTATTTAAATTTAATGAAGAGTTCTGAAAATGTAGCAGATTGCCAGCTGTCCATATGCAAATATTTAAAAGTAAAAAAAAGATTCTTTCGAATTACAGTACTTACCTCCGCCTTACTATTTGAACTGCTGGTGATATGTAGGGCAGAGAAAGGGCCGTTTTGATAATCAATTCCCTTCCCCGTAGTCGTATTAAATGCAAAGTCGTCACACTCACACTTTCAAAACACTTCCAATGGGAAATCTGGCCGGCGGCATCCGCATACCCGTCAGAATATATAACAAAAACAGCGAACGGTAGTTCAAACCCTTCGACCACAGCACACACACACACTTGGCATAAAACTTAAATACTGCTAATCAGAGGTTATCTATTTCCTCCATAACGATTATAAATTATCATAAACCTACGGAGGCGAACTCTTTCCAGGTAAAATTCAGAAGTGAAATGAAAAGCATTTGGAATTATAATTACCAATTGACTGGGTCTTATAAATTCTTCACGGTAGCTTTCTTATTTGCCCCGTCGTAAAGTAAAGGATTATTCGATCCTATTTTGCAAACCGTGTAGTTTGTATTAGCAGCCGTCCAGTTTACCCTGGAATAGCCTTCAAATGAATGTAATGAAATTTTAGTACCAGTCAGATCTGAATCCGTCGATTTTTAACTGGAACCAATAAATCACCTGATAATTTTGCAATCAAAACCAATTCAAGAAATTAATATTAAAGCCCATAAAATTTTAATTGATTCTTCATAAATACGGAGTGATTCATTTTATAAGAGAAAACATTTGTCCTGTGATAAATTAAAATTTTTCAGCTTCGTGAATAACGAATAATGATTGACATACACCAAATAATTTTAAATTGTGTTAAGAAATCTGCCGCGAAATCTGAAGCACGTTTGTCTTAACGGTCATTTGTCCTCTTCCAGCGGATATCTGTTTACCATTTTAGCGATTGTACTGTACTATCTTCAAATAAAAGTTTCGCAATAAAAAAAGCGATTGCAAAGCATTGTCAACAAGTGAACTACAATATTAATAAATAAAATATCTTAACCGTATTTTTCAACTCAATTCTACTAATGATTTTTCTTTTTTCAGTTTTTAGTGGTAGAGCAGACGTTTTCAGAAATTTAAATTGACACAGTATTTAATTTCTTTCAAACTTTTTAACACAAAGCTACCAATACAACTACAAACAGGTTTGTAATCGAGTAATGAGAATTGATATGCTGTTCATAGTTACATGGCGATATTTAAAAATCATTTCTATCGATAATTACGAAATAAACAAGTCAAAGGACTACTTTATTATAACAAATTATCAGAAATTACCAACACAGCTCATAATGGAAGTAGAATTTTTTAAATGTTTCAGTGGAATAGTTTAAATAATAAAATGTTATATTTCGTTGTTGACATCAAGCTATATTATATGTTGTAATTTTAATAAAAAAAACCTAGTCTTGCTTATTTTTCACCACTATAGCCAACAATTGACTCTATGAAATTTCTATAATGCTTAAATTCAAAAGCTGTAACAAATTTGACACGGAATCTTTGAAAATACGCAGATAAATCTGTATTTGGCTGACTTACAGCTCTTGACGACCGTCAATTGGACAAATGTGACATCTGCACGTGAAGATGCAACGCGCAGATTTGATCGCTCAGACCAATATCCAGCGATTATCAGATCTGCCGCAGATATCCGCTCGCGTGTGATCACCCATCGTCATTTTGAGTGAAGTCTTATCACATCACAAGATCTCGTTGTCGTTTTTCCTAAGTCGTCATTTACCTTCACATTAAAAACGCCATCGTTGGAGAATTAATTTATTTCATAAATCATAGACACGGTAAAAATGATGACCCCATGGCAGTACAGAAATAATAATTTTATATTGGGTAATTAATTTCCAATTGTTCATAAATATTTTCAGAAAAGTTCTTTATCCCAACGAAACGTACTTTTTCCGATGATTGCTTTTATTTTGTACTGAAGGACTGGAAAGGGATGTAATTGAAATATTGGATTTACTTTGGACGTTGGTTCTACTAAAGATACCCGTCATTTGATCCGCGTATGATGACCATCCGCTAGGAGAATATTTTATCCAGTTTGTTTCAGTGGGGAACAGGAGATGAAAAGTCAGAGGTTAGCGTGTGGAGAATATCCTGAATATATATCGGCGTAATTCAATTCGCCAGGAATTTCGAAATGGCGCTGGGAAGAGAAGGTGCAGTACCGGCGGGCAAGTTTTGGCGAGTAAATCCAATCCATGGGACACCGAGTGACTTTCTCTCGATAACTGGAAGTCGAGCAGCAGCTCATACCTCCAGTGAGTTTTTCGTAGGATTTTTTTTCTCTGTACAAGGTCGCTGTTGGTCTGTCAGAACGACCTTGCGCATCCCAAAACCCAGCACCGTTCACTTTCACGTCTGCTTAGGTGCAGAAATGCAGTCGCATCTCGTAGACACGTTTTGTGTGAAGACCCGCAGATCAGGGACCAGGGGATGGATTCTCATACATCTCCACTTATATCCACTTTCACATCGGATTCGCTTTTAATATGGATTAACTATACACTCATGGCGAAGCGGAAGTCAACGTCACGGTTGAAACGGAATACATTTGCCAAATATAGGGAATATATGTTGTTGTGGTAGTGTAATGCAGTTTTTATGCTAATCTACGCTGTGCTAATATTTTCGTAGTTACTGCAGTCCACATCCAGCCTGATTTTCCTACATTCCACACTTGTCTCTAATACTAATTTAGCTCTCCTCGCCAATTAAAAGACTTTCGGATTTGTGAATCGATCTACCTACCTACATATATACATTGAATTGAAAAGGGGGGGATGAGGAAGGTAGAGCAAGGTACTTTTTTATTTTTATTTTTGGGGATCAGGCTACATGAGGGTGATCCTGAAGCAGGCAACTCCCCTTTAATAGCATAGGAAGGGACTTGAAAAGGGGGGATGTGGAAGGTAGCCCAGGGTTGACTAGGGCCCCCAGGCTATAGTGTAAGGACCCTAGAAAACCTGCATCAGGTAGGTCGGGCTAGTGGGTACTACTCCTGCGCCCTTCTGATGACGGGAGACCGTATTGCTGTGGGAACGCAACAAACCCGCCTCCGTGCCTTGATCAGTATTGAGAGGCAGTTAGCCGACTGGTCCAATGGGATCAGCGAACAACTCTTACCGTGTGCCAAAGGTCTTCGACCCCCGTATATACACCTCTCAAACTGCCCAAGGTCGTCTCAGCCAGGGGAGAGGGAAAGAGGAAAACCAGGAAGGAGGGAGTCAGCCTCCACCTGGCTCTTACTCATTTCCCATCAGGATATCCTCCTACGTCTAGTTCTAAAATAAGGACAATTGAAATATACAGAGCAAGGTAGTCGCAACTCCCCTTTAATAACATAAGAAGTAATTTGAAACGGATGAGAGAGGGAGAGCAATTAACAATTACAATCTAAGCATATGTATGAATATTTCCAGTACTTTAAATAATCTAAATCCATTCGAGACCACCCAACACCTCAATTATAAAAATAAAGTACCTAGAGTCATTTATTTTATAATTGTTTCTTTAATCATGAATAAATACGAAACATTTATGTAATTTTTATTAATAAATTATATATATGAGTTGTGAATCATCAAAAAAATGTTCTACTGAGCGAGTGGTTCCGATCAGATCACGAAAAAGAACGGATTTTCCCACAACTAGAATGTATTGTGCCGGGAGATCGGCGATTAGAGAAATTGCACATTAAAATGCTGACAAAACTGTGCAAACAAATCTGCCCCCATGGAACTTGCAGTGATATTTAAATCGGCAGAGAGGTTAATGAAATGCTGTAATCGGATAAGCCACTCCCGGGAATTGTATGTTGTGCCTCACGATCGTGGTTACTGAAACCACAAAAATGTTGGTAAATTTTTTAACAAAACTGTCTGGCTTCCTATAATTGTGTGTGAGCTGGTTATACACGCGCGTGTATCACGTGAGAAATCCGAGAATTCGCCGAGTTATAATATATAAACTCTTTCGGATCTTAGTTTAGACCTCATGAACTAAAAGATGGTAGACCGCTTTTTTTTTTGTTAACAGGCTACATGAGGGTGATCCTGAAACAGGCAACTCCCCTTTAATAGCATAGGAAAGGAATTGAAAAGGGGGGATGCGGAAGGTAGAGCAAGGTAGCCAAGGGTTAACTAGGGCCCCCGGGCTATGGTTTAAGGATCCTACCCGGTGTTTCACCTAAAGAGGTGCAGGGAAAACCGTAGAAAACCTGCATCAGGTAGGTCGGGCATTGGGTACTATTCTCACGCCCTTCCGAATGACGGGAGACGAGTCTGCTGTGGGGTCGCAGCATTCCCTTCTCCGTGTCTTCACCAGTTTCAGGAGGCAGTTGGCCGACTGATTTCAATGGGATTAGCGGACAACTCTTGCCATATGCCCAAGGTCTTTGACCCCAGTTTAATAAATTTATATTAAAGAAAAACATGGGCCACGTATGAGAAATATTTGTAACTCTTTAGATATTCTGGAGAGTGGTAATTAATACATGTTGATCATTTGACGAAATAATGTTGTAGGAATTGTAAGCAAAAAAAAATGTTTGGGATATGAAAGTGATACTGGAGAACGCCGTAAGCAATTACAACTTCTAAATAAATGGACTGATGTAATTAACCTTTTTATTTTTTATGCGACTGCTGAAAACATACATTGGTTTTTATTATTAAGAGATATAGTAGATTGTCGCATTGTATTTGCCGGTTCATGAATGCAATGACGTGTAAAATGTTGGCAGGCGTGCTGACTGCGGACAGGAGGTCCAAGGTTCGAGACAGGGACAGGGACGGGGACGGTTGCGGCTCGGCGTGTGTCCGGCTGGCTTTGGCTGAGGACTTTAATGTCAACTGTTGCGTAAATGCAGCCACGCCCGAACCAAAGTGGAGCAAAGCATGTTTGGGCGAGACAGGAAGCGTGTAGCCGCACGGCTACTGCCAGGACACCTTACCACTTCGTCACACATCTTGCCACGGCGACACTACAACTGCCGACACCAAATGAAATTAATTTATAGTCGTTGTACGATTTGAAAATGGATCCAGAAAACGTTAGAAGGAAAATAACAAAGACACTTTCTCAATACATTCAAGAGCACGTGCTGGTCACATTCATTGCCACAGGAATAGTGAATCATGTTCCTCTGAATTGTAAAACGAAGGATTAGTCCATCATATCAGTTGAGAAAACAAAGAAACCAAAAAGGAGAAGAGTTGCTCGTGAAATACATTTCGAAACATCACGTCTTTGTTCAAAAAAATGATGGCAGGTTTCGTCACCAGAGATGTAGTGAACCTATGAACACGTCAACATATAAAAGAGGCTGCGATTTGATGCTATTTTTTTTGTGAATTAATGGAAACAGAATGTTACAATGAAAGTAGTTGGGCAACTAAGACATCACTTGCCCCAACTTGTACAGGCAATTTCTTCATCCCCTGCTTTAAGAACGGCATAAATAATGTATCAATAGTTATAAAACTGATTTTTTTCTGTATTATTGGTGGTCAGTGTAGAGGTCCCAGAGATGGTGCGGATGTTTGTGATAATCATGCTCAAGAAGAGAATAATCTTTGTGCTGACCACTAAAAAACAGTGTGTCCTGTACGTTGATGCCCACTTTCGTATACTAAGGAGAAGAAATAATTACCAACTTGTAGAAAAAAGTAAATAAGAAAGGTTTTTCGGGTTTTCAACCACCGAAACGTCACCGTTTGCGGATATTGCCCCGTTGGAAACCTGAGAAACCTTTCTTAATTATTTCCAAGGGGAAAGCATTCAATCTCAACATGGAAATACATCTTTGTTTATTTTCCAAACTTGACTGGCTTTTTAAAAGCATGCCTTGGTATAGGATAACTTGACTGAATTTTTCTTGCTGATATTATCTCTCTGCCTCACAAACTGTCCAGTAGTTCTGTAGCTTAATAAATCATAAAACATACCGACTAACAGAAGTCTTGTAACCAGAAGTAGTTACTCAAGTACCTCATCCTTGACCTTCTGTACATAGCTTGACATTTAATTTGAGTTAGTCAGCTTTATAATAGATTTTGAATATAAAGAAAGTTAAGTTCTGTTATTTCAAAATGTAAATCAGTATTCAGAAGTATTGCTCAATTTAATTAGCTTCATTCTACTGCCACTGCAGCTATATAAATTTTCTTCTGTCACTACTTCCTGCAATTCACATTTCTACTCAGTAAAAATTTAATGTTTGTGGGTTTAGTTTGGTTAATCAAATTCCATACTTGAAATATTTTACCTACATTCATATAAGATCAATATTATTATAATTCTGAAGTAGGCCACGATAGTGAAGTAAAGTAACATCAGGGCATTATTCAAAAACATTGCCAATAAGACATGAATTTTCTGGACAAGGTGTATGTGGGAATGGTACAGAGGATTACATTTTGCAGGAAACTAATCTCAAATCAAAAAATGAGTTTAATGTAAATATGCATTTAATGGAATAAAAATTAATTCAAACATATTCTAGAAAACTATAAGTTCATTTATAGACAACCATATAATTCTCTTCAAGTATTGTAAATAAATAAGCATTCTCGTGTATTTGCACAAGTTAATGAATCGGAAGTTTGAAATATCACATGTTGAAACTATGATAATATAATCATAAATTTCTCAATCTTCACTAAGCTTTACAACCACATTTCCTGTAGTATGGTGCGTCTTCATAAATTCAAATGCAGAGTTCACATCTGCCAATGAGAATACTTTAGAAATATCAGGTGATAGCAGACCCTGTTCACACATATCTATAACATCCTGCACAGCACCTCTGAAACAAAGTAATTTGTGTAGTTAAAAGCAATATAATTGGTCTTACACAATTTAAGTAATGCCAAGTGATACAAAAAAAATTGATGGTTTTGAGATTAAACAACAGATGCATTTTTTATGTGTTATAAAAATATAGAATGTAACTGTTCCATCTGATACTGAATACAAAGGCCTGTTTATGAAATGCATAGCTCATTACAGGATTTCATGTTGATACTTGCCACTTTTTGAAGTTTACTATAAATTGTTATTCCAGATGTAAGAATGCTGTACATAAAAGACTTCAATTCTCACCTGTATATTTCTGGGCTAGATATTCGATAGTTACTGAGAGAGATTCCTATCAAATTAAATGAATTTGGCAAAAGTGTTCCAGTATCTACTTGCTGTATTGTTCGTGATGCAAAACCTGCTAATATCACAGTACCTTCATGGCCAACACTGTAACAAAGTTTTAATTTTGGAATAAAATATATCTTAATTAATTGTTAAATTATAAATTATTAATAGTATTGGCATTTTTACAATTGTTATATTCAACATTACATTTGTGATAAGGGAGGGGGGGTTATTATATATATTAATGAGGTTACAATAATTATAACTGTTATATGATAATGTATTTATTAGCAATAATCTATATTTAATGGACCCTACTGATTAGCCAATGGAGAGCACTGGACTGTATGTCAATAATCTTTTATTTTCGTTCACACAATAGATGGGTGTTATTTATCACAAATGAGCAGTAATGTTTGGATATGTGAGAGTAAAAGTACTGAGCACAGTGTTCCCTATAAAACTTGACACAACCAACAACCTTTTCTTTCTCAATAGTAAAATTGTTCTATTTCTCTGATGAATTATCACCAACGATTAAACCATACAAGAACTGAAAATATGAATAGTAAATTAATTTTCAAATGTTTAAACCACACAATTTGGCATGATTCTAACAGCACAAGTGGCCTAGTTTAATTACTTTACAAATGTATGATTGTGAGTTATCATTTCCACAATCAGTAAAACAATTTTTAAACAATCAAGTTCGCTAATTTTATAACTTTCTTGCCTCTTTATTACAGAATTTAGTGACACTATTTGTATGGAATTACATTTTTCCTATTATTAAGAAGTAAGGCAGTAGATGAAAATAGGTTATGAAAAGGGCAATTTCTTTTAGGATCTTCAATAAAAACTAGTATCATCTGCAAAAATGAACTGATAGTTTCAGATAAATTATTTTCATATATTTAGGCTATAAATAATCCATTTAATTTAGTAGAACATCAATATTTGTTTCCAATCTGAGTGAAAATATTGACTAGAATGTGAATCCAGACACTTTTGAAATAATCTAAATTGAATACAATTGAGGTAAAATAGTTTAACTTAGAGGACAAAGATATTGGTGGAGTTGAGACACACATTATGAGTACCTTATTCATTAAAGAAAACATTTTAATATCAAATAATACATTCATTTTAAAAGCTATGCAGAAACTTGATATAAAGCAGAGAACTACGGATACCTAAAATCAAGTAAATTTAAGGAAGTTAATATCCTTTGGCACATAATGCCCATTAGGAATAAAGTAAATATTTTAATACCGAATTCCATTATCTGTATCTCATAAAGTAGAGGTTTAGGAATAATCATCACAATTCAATTTTAAACTACATTTCTTCAGCCAATCTATTAGAATGGATACACAGAACATCATTACATGAAATGTGTCCAGGAACTGAAACTATTATGTAAAATTGATTACTTAATTTAGTTTATCATAATACTAAAATGACACATTTCCAAAAACTGAATTTGAAATGATGATGTGATTAAAGAATTTTGTGAAGATTGATATTTACCACTTCGAAACATTTTCAAAAATCTTTCCACCGACAGCATCAAATATTAAATGCACACCTTTGCCATCTGTAACTTCTTTAACTTTCTTGAGAACATCCTTTGGCTGATATACAAGGGCTGCCCATGCACCTTTCTCCCTTAACAAGCTTGCTTGGTGTTCAGTTTCACATATTGCTATTACCTGTAACAAATTGTGCGTTGAATACTAATTAGAGATCCGATTGTTTAGCAGTTAACGGTTATTCCATAAGTGTTATAGACTATCAATGCTACATTTTGACAGGTTCGAGTGAAGAGCTATTTACTATTTGAAATATTTGTCTATCACTCCTTCCTTTCTTTACCTTTCAATTAATCAACTCTCATTTTATCAGATCTTTCCCTACTTACATAACTTGATGTAAATTCTCTACCACTCTTAGTTCAACTTCTCCTAATCAGATACCACATTAATATAATTACTTCAGAATTAGCAATTATATAATATTCAAATCATCTACCATAATAGCATGTGCTACCACAGAACCATCATCTCAGTAACAAAAAGATACAAAATTTTAATCAAAACTAATGAATGCAATATATATACCTTTGCCCGGTAAACATTTGCAGCTATATCAACAGCTGCTAAACCGAGCCCACCAGCTGCAGCTGTTACCAATACTGTGTGTTTATCTGATATTCGCCCACGGCGGGCCAGACCAAGGAGAGCAGTGGAATACGTGTCACCAAGTACAGCACCTTTCTTCATTTTTATGGATTCTGGGAGCTCCCATACATCCTATGGAACAAATTAAACATTTTATTACATAAAATGATGATTAATGTATATGTTTAATAAACGGAGTCATTGAAATGGTAATGGGCAGGAAACATCAAAGGAAGGTAAGACAGATCACCAAACTGATAAGACCATAAACAACCAAACGGGTATCTAATTGACAGTTTGGACAGAGGAATTAAGAAGCTTGCACACAACACATTGAACAGAGCTACCAAAAATCATACAGAATGCAGTAAACTATTTACTGGTACCTGAATATGGTAGTTATATGCTGTAATTTTGCTTCTGAATCCAGATTATTTCCATTGCCTGGCAACCACCTCAGATCTATCAACCATATTTTTTATAAATAGATAATTTTATCCTAATGGATAGCACTTCTTTATCTATTCATTTAGCTTTGTCCCCAGTTTCTGCCAAGATATTAGTGCTTCTGTCGGATCCCATATCTGATTTTAGTCAATACTTAATATGAAACTATGCATGGCTCTCCTCAGCATTACGACAAACTCAGTAGGGCAGCAAAATGCCAAGCCTCATAATCACAATAGATGCATTGACTGCCTAAATCTACAATGTTGTCATGTAACTTGTCTCACTTGCCAAAACAGTCTTCTATATATTGTATATGGCATAAGGAAATGTGGTTATAACAACACATCATGCAGTATATTTATATTGTTACAGTACACATTCAAATTGCCCAACCCAAGACAAATATTACAAACAACTGCTTAAGAACTACTGATAGATTAACTGTATCATGATTGTAATTACAACTTACACAATTAATAAAACTGCAATTCTGAGGAGGAAATGCTCCAGTTATGGCAGAAATCAGTAATTGTTATTGGTAATATATTTTTAAAATACTTTGGAAATATATGTAATAAGATACCAAAATTAACCTTTCAGCTACTACAGCAATTTCACAAAAACAACTGGCAATATTACTGAACAATTACTGTATTCCCCATTCAAAAAGAACCAGCACTAAACTACTTACTTATAAGAACTTACTAAAGTTGACAAAACTGCTTCCTCTGATAATCCTCCAAAATTGTCTTTACTTAATCCCAAAACACGAGTGCCAACATGAAATCCATCTTTAGCTGCTTGTTCGCCAACTTCAAGAACTTCTCCTGAAAGTTCATGGCCTGGGATAAAAGGTGGTTTTAAAGTGTTATCATATTCTCCTTTACACATTAATAAATCAGATTGATTAATGCTGCAATAGTGAACTTTTATGCGAACCTAGAACAAATAAGAAAGACATGTAAAGACTAAATTAAATATTAAAACATGATATAATCTCTCAACACAAAGAAAATGTCTTAAATATATTAATAAGCCCATGTCATTTTTTATTCACCAATTTCTCATACACCATGATTGAGCTGATTAACTACATATAAAAAAAAACACGAAGTAGTGATAATCATTTTTCAAATTGTGGAAGAATGAATGTAGGTAATAAGATTACTATGTTTGATGAGTGTTTAACAAATATAAAGAATTAAGGAGTGATATGAAAAGTAGTGACAGTGCTTGCAAGAATAATCAAAAGAATTAACAGGGTGTATTCGACAGCTAAAGCAATATTCCTTTCTACAATCCTGTATCGAGGATACACACAAACCTCTTCTTTTTTTAATTTCTTCGGAGATTTCATATCTTCAATTTTAAGATCTGTATTGAGTTCATGTAACACGGCAGACTTCACGGATTTAAACCTCAGTCCGGTTCCCGTAGGACGTACATTTTTTATGTGATTTATGGCATACAGAGATCTCACGCAAGTTTTTAAACAATTAAGTCCTAATTCCATTGGTGGTAACTGATAAGTTAATATTAATTGTCGTCCAACACCTCTACAAACGATGTAAACAAAAATTCAACTCTATCTTCACAGTTATAATAGTCTTTGACTAAGCTATTGTCATTTTTTATTATAGTTGACGTTCTGGCCCACAGATGGCACAGTATTGTACCCCTCCACATGTTCCTACAATATGATAGCGCCCAATCGCCTCAGTGTAAAAGTGTGTGCTTTAGTGAACAAGTGCTTGATTTCTGTATCCAGGGTACAATGCATTTTGTTTTACAATTTTTGGACGTCAAAAAATTATGATTAAATAAAGATGTTTCGAAATTTGTATTATTAATCGGACACGGGTAAGTACAGCAGAGAATGAAGTTTTTCTCTCTCACTCTCTCTGATTTTTTTTTCTGAGCTCAGCTGACAATTGGCCAGAAACGTTGACTTAGGACTTATCGTATGCACGCGGTGATTGAAACACAGCGTACTGTAAGAGTGATTCTAATATAGTACATTCGTTTGCGTACTTAAATGATAAAGTGTAATTTCTAAATGTCGCGATTCTGATTGCCAATTCCGTAATTTGCACGTCCTGTTATTTAACGCATTCTCGACCAATTGATTTCACACACTGAGCCTAAATATGACGTGTATTTTTTAATGAAAGTTTTGTAGACATAGTTGTTGCTTGTACAGAGAAATATGTTGTTTTCCGTTCTGTAATGAAACTAATATAATATAGGATATAACATTTGCATGTGGAACGCATTCCCTTACCTCACGTTGTTTTTCACATTTCTACTCAATATTGTCTGATTCTGTTAAGAAACCAGCATGACATACGTGTCACTAAACAAATTATCACAAAGCTACAGTATTTTATTCTTTGGATGTTAAAGAAACTGCATTTTAATAGTTTATTAGCACTGTGAAACAATTTATCCTTCCACTTAAGCCGAATGACATACAGATAACTTTCGTCTATGACTTGACATTTTTTCTTGAGGCTTATGTTAGATTCAAAGATAACACTTTCTTCATAATGATATTTTGAGCACCTTTTCTCTGTTACTTCTATTTAAATAGTCTACTATTAAGTGTGCATGTTGGCTTCGTTAAAGTAAAATAGTTTTTTGGTCATAAAATTAAATACATCTCTACCATAGACATTAGATTATTATATTTAATAATTTGTCATTAGGAGATAATTTTATTAATTTTTATTTGTGTGCAATTTTCAGTTTTTTTAAGATATGATAAGAAGGAACACGTTGAATCGTTTCACCTTTCACTGATGATTTTCTATGAGAAGACTATAACTGCTTTGTTAATTTACTGAATGTTTGTCATTAATATTTTCGGAATGGTTATTTCTGGGCCCTCTTGGTCTGACCGATATATTAAATTGACGTCTTAGTAAAACTATACATTTGTCTGGGTTTTCGTTGTCTAAGTTTACCTACACATTGTTTAATAACATATCGGCCGTAAACGTCTCAGGAAGCAGACAAAATTCTCTTCTATTTATATTAATTAAAAGTATAAGTCTAGATTACTTTTTCAACCTAAATTAAGTTCTGCACATTTTAGATAATCCAATTTCTAATTGCTTTTTTTAGAATTTTTTTCTGTCAAGTTACCCGAAGAAGTACACAAATCTGGACGAAACCTAGTAGTTGTAGTAGTGAACTTTGTTAAAAACTGTAAAAAAGCTGACGCATTGATTGTTTTGTGTATTTGAAAAATGTTATCTATTATGGCCAGGAAAAAATGTTTACCATAAAAATAGTTATTAAGAGAATCACTAAAATACAGATGTAACCATCAAATACAAATCATGTGTGTGTTAATTTATTTATTAAAAGAAATGCGTGTACATGGTAATACATCTACTCGGCGATGGGACGGAATATATCAAAAGATTCACGATAAAATTAGATTAAAATCTTCCAAATGAAATATATTTATATATCAGAAATTATAAAAAAAATGCATTATATTACAGCAGTGTAACATCTCAACATCATCCTTAATATTGGCACCGGCAATAAACACGCATTCCAAAGAAGTTGTCAACATTGATTTATTATTTAATGTATTGTAGAAATCATCTTTGGTAACAACAATATAGTCAGACACGTTGCTTTCCCGGAAATTTAGGAAAATTGGGGAAAAAATGATCGTTGAACAACAGTACTGAGAAAATGTGACGGGAAGAAAAGAAAAATAAAGAAAATTTGAAAAATAAACAAGAAACATTCTCATACTTAATTCTAAATTCTAACCAGCGTTACATTATAAGATTGGATGCGATTATCACGAAAGATAGAAGCAGGAAATAATATAATAAATTAAGAAGAGTCAGCATCCGCCAAGGATAGAATATAGCGACACAGTATGAGAACTTAGAAAAATTTTACGTAAAAACGTGCCTAGGAAATGTGGGGAATTTTTCTAAATAATTCTTTACCCCAATTATAATTTTTTCATAATTACTTCGACCTCAATTTGATAATTAATTTACGTAACCGCATATAAAAGTTTGCTCACGTCATTTGTTGTCCGAGAAACAGCTCTCAACTTTGTGAATTGAAATCAATTATTCTGTATTTTCAATCGAGCTTAAGATATAGTACAGCCGTCTACAAGCGCCTGTACACTGTATTACCACGTTTTAGCATGCGTGCTGAAGAAGCGACGAAATAAAGATAAATGTTTTCACAAAAGAAATCACAAGATAAGGAGCACGGATGTCCATTATTGAGGCCCCTACGCACTTGCCCCTTACGACAGCATTCGTCATTCAAACCGGTGAAACTGAAAATAAAATTCCAATGTTTCTTCATATAAAATCCTAAGCGACAGCTTCTTTCTGTTCTACGGCAATCTTCTAGATCAGCGAATTTTCTGCAAGACACCGAGAATAAGTCGTCAAAATTTGCGAAACCCGATCAACAGGAATTCCAGGGACTTCAATCGTTATGGTACGATATCTCAATTATATGTATTTTGTCGCACTCGTTGGATTCCAGTGCAACTACGGTAACTCTCAATTCATTACATTACACATACTTAAAATATTGTGAAAGCCTAATTGTAGGAGAATGGTCAAATACAAATTGTGAAAATCTTTGAACATTGATAATTATAAAGGCGGGTCTACTCAGACTCGGACTGTTCTTACCGTAATACACGTAATCTGAATGGATAACAAAAATATCTCGAAAGCAGTTTTGTATGGGAATTTAAGAAAAGATCAACCTTGTTTGTTTATCCGTGGAAAGCAGAAATCGTACTCCAAGGCTTTGAGGGCAATCTATGAAATTAGTATGACCGTTTGTATTTAGTTAACTTGATAAAAATGATTGAAAGGTGGTGAGAACAAAGCAAAGAATGCTTGCTTTTTCAAAACTAGAGGCTGAATGCGACAGTACAGTACTTTTTCGTGTATAAATCGGAGAAGAGGGCAGTAGCTATAATTCAGATGGCGAACTAGGATAACGTGAGATCAACGCCGACGATCACAGTCACAGACGACGTCGCGCGAATCGTCTCGCATCGATATTCACGAGAGTGGCCCGATATTGTCATTGGAAGCCTGAAAATTTGCCGTTTTTGTGACTGTTGTATTTCTACCCCGCTAATTTGTCTCAAAACTGTTCTAATACAGTAACCCTCATTAGCATCCTGGGGTATAATGTCCTATTGTATTATATTCGTCTACTGGCATTTTGTCTACTTTAATTAAACGATAAAAATAAATCGGTTTAGTTATTTGGTAAAATTAAAAATCTATATAATCCAATACCCACTCCAGCACTAATATGTTTCCTCTACCACAGTTTTCTTGTTTTGAACAGAAGAAAAAAATGATGATTTTTGACACCAAATTCATTCAACAGTTATCTGAGTATAAAAATTTGTAATGCTGATAGAATCTTTCAAATATGCATCGAATCTATGAAGGAACAAACTACGTTAATAGTTAAATATTAGTTGACGAAGAAGAAAAGCAATCGGTTTCAACATTAGAAAGCTCCTCTGAAACACCTTGACATGTGTCATAAAAATTACACGAAGAATGAAAATAAATGTAACGGCAAGACGTAAGTAGTGCGTATACAAAGCAATGCAAAGGTTCTGAATAGAAAAATAAATTGATAGTGCAAATAGAAGAAGCAGCAACGTTAATTCAGTTTTTATGACAGTAGAGTAAGGAAATTTACTAGATTAAACATTTATTAATATAACAGGCATAAGTGCGAGAGTTTATACAATATGACTAGGTATTGAGGTAAATCGCAGTCTAAAATTAGTGCCATAATAATTTTCGTGTATGACGATAAGTGCCCTGAAACAACATATCCTTCGAACCGAAATACTTCAACTAACTAAAACTAGTAACTTTTATACATGCTTATCATAGTATTTTAAATAACCTCAAATAAAGAAAAATGATCAACTTCCCAAATCTGTTGCCTATTCCTAAATTTTCTTTATGCCAAAACAAATTTACAGACACTTTTAGATTAAATATTCGAAGATAAGTGAGATTATGAATGAAATTAAACGTTACTAACGAAAAAATATATTGTTTGATTCTGTGGAACGTATTTAATGAGCTATATTAAAAATTCTGCATAAATCACGTTGGATAATATATACAGGAAGACAATAAATTCTCTATACTATTTTGTATAAAAGGCATCATTACCCTAATTTTTACTTGTCGATAGCAAAATGAATTCCTGAAGTTCGAGTGACGGATTCGCTTTTGGTATTCTAAAAGACTAATAAAACAGTGTAATCCCAGTGAATACTGATAAACCAAAATATTAACACTATAATGGCGCTTGGTGATGGACGTGTGACGCGCTAGGAAAGTATTTAATAGGGGCAGTAATGAGGAATCAATCTAGCGAAAATACGTATAGGGAATGGGAAATCCACTGTCATAAAAGACTTTGAAAAGACAGATTGTTGGGAATTAGCCTCTTTGAAATAGCGAATCTTGTCGGCTGTTCACGTGCTACTGTCGTGGTTGAAGAACGGTGGAACCACGACTTTTCCACGAAGTATTGGGCGTACACGCATCATCAAAGATCGTGGAGGTCTGAGGTATTCCTTCTCTATAAAGCAGTATATTCTGTGATTTGTAGCAGATCTATCGGCAGAGTACAACGCTGGTGCAGACACGAGTGTTTTGGACATACCGTTCTGCGCACACGGTGCTTTACAGCAGACTAGTACCATGTGTTCTCATTTTGACCCAATGATATCGTCAATTACGATTGATATAAGCATGGGATTACCGAGTTTGGATCAATATAAATGTGTCACCTGGTCGTTCGAATCTTGTTTCCTCTTACATCAGGTTGATGTTCGTGTCCGGATAGATTATCTTCGAGGAGATCGGCTGCTCCAAGCAGTATTATGCTATGGGGACATTCACATGAACCTATGGTAGAGAGCGAAGACACCATGAAAGCTGTTGACTACGTGAAAATTATTGCGGACCGCCTAATGTCGTTCTTAAGCAGGTGCGCATAATGTTTTGGATCATCAGTGTAAATGAAAGCTACGTAGCTTAATAACTGATATATTCGATTGCGTAAAAGGGCGATTGAGCCAAATCAGTCATGCCAACTTGTAAATATGAATAATGGAGGTATTATCACTAAAACTTCGTACGTATGCCATCTCGACCGTCTGGAGGAAACTCGCAGAAAACGACTCGACAAAAGTTCTAGTGTATGCAAAATGATATCAAAACATGGACGTTCACCGAGGTCTTTTCCAAATTTTGATATTTGGAAACGATTGTAAACAATTTTTAACAACATAATTGCTTATGTTATTAATAAAATGTCATAAAGAAAAATAACACAGAGACTGTTATTAACATGTTCTGATGCTCACATGCTGTAATCATCGCCCAAATACATTGTAGCAAATGCACTCGTCCTTACGATTGTTCACAATTCTTATTAAGGTGTGTGTTTCTTTCTACGAGTCTTCTCTCTTTGGTGAGACGATTACGGCATTTTAGCGTACTCTTTCTCAAGCCCTAAATGGCTTCATATCTACAAGTCGCCGAGAAAAGGTCATTAGCGAAGCAATGCGTTGTGCGCATTTTTGAGTAGGTTGCGAGACTCGTTTGCCTTCGAACATCTTAAATGCAAGGTCCACGTCAGTATGGTTTTATCACAGGGAAGCGTTATAGAAGCTAGATTCTTGATTCACACTCTGTTTTTCTATTTGTATAAGCAAGACCTACCTACCGAAGCCGATGAAGGTTGCATTTTAACCGATAGGTTGATCGCAGAGCAATGTTTGCAATTGGAACTGTAAAGCCGAGACCTTAGTCTGGAGGATTACCACTTCACTATCCAATTCTGCATGAACCATTATCATGCTCGTACTACGTTTGATTATTCTTCAAAGTTGTGACATTCAATGACACTCGAAAATAATTAAGGGAAACTGAAAAAAAGGGGGAAACTCACAAGATAAGAAATTATCGATTCTTTCTATCCATAATTTTGGACACAGCTTCCAATGTTTTTCAAATATTCCAAGGAACAATGTACTCGTCGAGAACGAAGCGCTCAAGGCGCAGATTAATCTTCAATAGTGAGGCATTACTCAGCCTCTTTCATCCTCATTTAAAGCTACATTCCTTTGATTGTACAGTATCTTATCACATAGTTTACGATAAAATCGCCAACGCAAACAAAGCAAATTCTTGGGACAGTAACTCTCTTTTGGATGGAACTATCAACCATACGTTTTTGGCACACCTTCACGTTTATGTGAAATTGGAACAATATCAATAAGAAAGAAAGAAAATGTAATTTTATGGAGATAATAATGGATTTAAGAATACTGACGGGAAATGCAGAAAATCCATCAAACCAAGTCGGTGCCTCAATACAATAATACGTGTCGGTAAGAATTAGTCCTGTAAATAATTCAGTTCATATTTAGGCATGACTATTACGAACACATTATTTAATTAGTAATTATTTTTTAACGCTAAATTTTAGTATATTACACTGAAGAAACACCTGGATTAAAGGGATTTTGTACCAGAAGATAAGCGTTTATCATCATCAAGGAAAACTGAAGATTATTCTCATCTCGTGACACATTTGCACTTTAACTTCTACATTAGCGATGAGCGAGCAAATGCTCCACTGTAAAGGACCAAAATACGACATTTTTGGCACGTAATGCGTAATTGGTTAGTAAGTGACTCAGCGTCCTAGTCATGTGATGAATGACATTGCTCACGTTTCTGCATCAACGACGACTTATCCACTCAAACGAATCACATTTTAACCTAAACCCAATACCGTTACCATTCGCTATGCTCAAAATAAAGCATTGCTTTTACGAAACGTCAGTGATAAAAATAAAATAAAAACAAAGATAATCTTGACTTGGCATGATTTTTTTTACGTTCAATAATATCTTAAGCATATATATATTAAAATTAGTTTGAGTGTGTAGCTTGAGGGATCGGGAGTGAGTTAACAAATAGACATTGAACGTTGGGGCCGCAATAATAAGCAATATTGGCGGTTTATGTCTACCAATGAAACATCTACAAGATCTGTCTACGTATGTGGTAGTTGGGCTAATTTTTCAGGGTTTTCGAACATGTGAAGAGCTCCTCAAGATCTGATTTTCTTAGAGTTTTTATTTTAATGGTAGACAGAATTTTTTTGCTGTTTTTATTTATTAAAGATTAATTAATTAACATTTATTATTGATCAAACGTTAAAATTATCAGCTTCATATAATTCACTAACCCCTATTACATGTTTCAAGAGTATAATAATTAGTAAATTGTCTTTTATAGCTTTTCTTTTTTTTATCCACATTTTGATTTATTAAGTTATGAATAAAAATTATTTCGATTTAAATATTTATTATTTCACTATCAATTTACTACTAAATTTTATTTTAGTTTAACCCCTTAGGTATCCGAAGATCATATTTGTCACCGACAGACCGTGAATATCTGGACCATATTTCAAATAGCCTAGGGCAGAGTGGGGAATCTGTCCACTATTAGAGGCCACATTTAAATTAGGCCGCATAAGTTGATATACCTATAAAAGTGTCCTTTAATTAAATTATTATAGTTTTTGCATTCTATACACACGACACAAAAGAACAATAAGTGATTTATTCATTATTTAACGTAAAATGTTTCAATATAGAACATTTTTGTATTCACATTTTATTTTTTTAATAAACAATTACATATTTCATTAGCACGTCTCGTGTTTGTAAAGTTTTATTATATTCTCAATAAAATGTGTTTTTGTTATTGAGTAACAGAGAACAAATTAATTTGATATAAATTACTTCATATGAAAATAAGTGGCTGGGATTGAGATTTCTCTGATCGTGTTCAGAAGTATTATCGACGAAAACCGAGGTTTCACTGTACTAGCTTTAATGAAGGCCGCACGTTCCCCACCTGTGCCCTAGGACCTAATCAACTCTAAATCCGACCCTGTATCCACAGTAGCTTAAATCTTTTAAAATGGAGTGTCTAGTGATCATTATAATTTGCGTTATTTTAGTCGATATATAGGAGTAGGTGATTTGTGTATTTATCTCGGAATGTGCGACTGTAGAGAAAGTAGTAATAAACCGTGTGAAGAAGGACGAAGGGCTGTGAATCCATTCTTTCAGTATTACCATAATATGTTACCCGTGTTTTGTTATTAAATCAATTTAATTTGTGACGCATAATGCATCGAGTATGTGGTTAGCATGGATTCGTTGTATTGAAGTAAATGATTAATCGCAAAATTAGCAGCTGCACGAGGAAGTTAATAAAACTAGGCTCCACATTGGGCGACAATTTATGTAAGGGCTTTCAATTAGATAATTAATTCTAATCGTTTATTCTTGGCGCCTGTGAAGAAATAAAGCGTTTTATTTCAACCTATTTTTGTATAAATATATGGGATATGCTTATAAATGAAAATACTCGATTAACGTTTATATTTACGTTGTCACTGCTGTATTGTAATAAGGCCTCACCAATATTTGAGATGAATCAACTGTCACTTAGTTTACGTTTGTTGTATAAAACATAAAAACAGCTAA
Organism: Eucriotettix oculatus; assembly: GCA_034510155.1. Lineage (NCBI taxonomy): Eukaryota > Metazoa > Arthropoda > Insecta > Orthoptera > Tetrigidae > Eucriotettix > Eucriotettix oculatus. The sequence goes on along the minus strand of CM067380.1, from coordinate 22,976,562 downwards.
GTGATTTTGTGCAACTGTTGTCGAATTCCCAATGTCAGTGCGACACAAATTGGACTTCGGACTGTCTTAATTATCTGCTAGTTTTCCTTATTTCTGAGACCTCGAGTGCGTGACACAGCATTTAAGTACTCCAACTACAGACTACATTAACCGTGAGTCGAGAAAAATTTCGATACATTTTAGTTGCTTGAAATCTCGACCCGGTCGTCGATCATATTTGTATCCTTTACCCGGGAGTGTGGTGGACCTGGAGCAATTTGAAATGCCGCCTGGAATCTTCACTCAGCTTTTGTAGCTTGTAAGAAAGCGCTTCCACGGCTTAAGTGAGTTGGTGCAGATATAGGCAAGTCATATGTCAAATCAGGAAGATTTTTATTTGAGGTCAGTTTGGCGTAGTTGAATTTTATACTTTTTTAGTTATGGGTTTATTTTGGATGAAGTCACTTCGCAAGAGTGTTTTTGTGTCTAGTGATAGTCAGTCCCAGCACTTCATATCATGGTATTAGCTGTGAAATTTTCTGTGACGAAAAGAGGTCCGGGGCAGTGGCTGTCAGTAGCGTGCGAAGGTCGTGCAAATACTGATAACGCCAAAACCCTCCGCCTATGTATGCGTGTAGTATCTAGGGCAGAATTTAATCTTGAAGAGCCACTATGAGGGCTCGACTCTGCTCGACTCGACGGGAACGAACCGGGACTTTCGCTGCTTGCTGACAGGACGGCGGAAGTTTTGCGATTGCGGAATGACGAGGCAGATCTAGCAGCACTGTCGTGTCAGATAGCGAACGTTTCAACTCGTAACGCCTCAAGGTTTGACAACTGCGACAGCCGATGATCTAACTTACATTGCTCTATCTTACAATTCTTGACGTAAGCAAGCCAAACTACGCTATCATTAAGTACACGGAGCTTTGCGTTCACTGGTTGAAACACAAATTACGTCAATCTATTCGTACTTGTCTGTGGCAAATACAAACTGCCCCTACTTCTGTTACTGCGGCACCAAGAAATTGTTCAAGCAAAATTTAATAAGAGGATGAATTTCGATTCAGAAGAAGCGAGGACACGAGGGATGAAATTGTGTCCTCGAGACTCATAACAGAAGCAGGAACGTTGGTGGACCCAGAAATAAGGTTTCTACAATGTGAACTCGTGCAGTCGGCACTAACGTTTAACTAACGAACGAAAAAAGCTTGCAAAATAAATCAAGACGCGATGTGCGTTTAGTAACAAAATAGAATACTTGTCAAAATTGCTTGCGATGCGATGAAAATAATTTAGATATTCAGGAAGGATAGAGAACTGAATGAAAGCATCACATTTACTGCTCAGAAGTGATTGGAATGATTTGCTGTCACCTCATAGATCACGTGCCAAAGTTTTGGGTGGATCCCCGCCTTTCTAATACTGAATTGTTACACATTCATAGGCTTACAATGTGTTTTTAACAGTTGACGCAGTGCGACTCAAATAAGTGTAACAGTAGAGTCAATAATTTTTTTAAAAAAACGTGCTAACTTTTATTAATTAAAACTACACATAACTGAAATGACGTAAAATGATCATACAAAATTTTAATGTGAGTGAGGAGCGTTATGCTCTAATTGCAAATTTTTCAATACTGAGTTCAGTTAAGTTTAACCTTAAAAATGCCCTCTATCTGCGATTTCTGATCTGTTTTTTTTTTGTAAGATTGGCGAGCCCTCCACGAGCTATGGAGACGGAAAAGCTATCAAAAACTCTCTCGCGATAGTCCATAATGCAGAATAGGTAATAGGGATGTCCCTCTGAAGCCAAAGCTGCAGGTATCTGTATATCAAGTTCTTTGTTATTTCGAAGCCCAGTTCTTTTCTAATATGACATCCGTTTCTTCAATCTGTGGATCAATAATCCACCGTGGCATTTCCATAACCAAATAGAATCATCAAACCTAGTATCAAGGTCTGACTGAAGCATTTTTAAATGATGAACCTCCTGGCTGTTGGTTTCTGACAAATTCCAATATTTTGCTTTGTTATTTTAATTCTGACGAGAAAAGCTGAACTTTTTTTTGTCAAATCCAATCTGTCACCTTGTAATTTACAGTTGATCTAGTTTAATATTGTGAAAAAATATGTAAAACAAGAAATGTCTTGTTTCCACTTTGTTCAATTTTCTTTTAATGTTGGAGCTTTATCATGCAAAACCTCTAAGACTGTCTGAAAAACTGTGAACGCGTTATTGAGTGTAGTAAATAAAACAACTGATACTATGAAATTTATAATAATTTTAAACTGTTTGATATATAAGTTAATTTTCAATAGAAAAACGATTACAGTTTCATTAGTAAAGCGAAATCGTTTGATTGAACTGTAGAGAATATTGTAATAATTAAAATTTAAAGCAATTAAGTTGTTGGTTTAAGTCGTGGACCCATCACAGAACTCGAGAATTTTCCCATGGGTAAGTCATCAAGTTTCATTACCTTTTGTTTTTAAAAGAAGTATTTCCTAGGCCATTTATGTCTATTATAAGAAATGTTGTTGTTTTATGTGAGCTATTCATTTTATGGAGAGGTACGCAGTGATTCAATGTGATTCAGTTTCTGTTTCCGTTGATGTGGCACGGTTGCAGTTCGCAGTCGACCCCCGGACATTGTACCGGATACTGGGAACTCACAGACAATGGCAATTATTTTAGATATATAATAAATATGTATAGCATGCCGGTCGACTCTGAACGTTGCTCGTTTTGTCGGTTAACAAATCTTTCGTTTCAAGTAGGATCCACACTTCCGGGTTTCTTTCTAATTTTCCCATCTTAAGAGTTTCACTTCTTTGTGGTTCACCATCTCCTCTGTAAAACCACAGAACATTCGGAGAAGTTTAGATATGATAGTGTTAAATGATTTAAGGAAAGGTTAATGAATATTGAAAATATTACTAAGAATTTATCAATTTGAAGGTCGTTTTGTGGAAAGCTTTGAACTGAGAAGGAAATTGTGAAACGTTTGAAGCTTTCTCTTTCAAAGTTGAATTGCTACTAAAATGTGATCCTCCGTTGAATCTTGACGTGATATCATGTGTCGTATTCCACGTTGTTGTTGATGGAGGGGGGAAGGGGGGGGGGAGGAGGAGATGTGGCGTGGCGTGGCGTAGCTTCGAAGGCCACGCTGGATTGCTGAGTCACGTAGAGTTGCACATCTGGAAGGCCACGGAGCCGTGGTACTCGCCTCTCCTCTCCACTCCACTCCTCTCCTCACCTCACCTCTCCTCACCTCAACGCGCCACGCAACTCCAGAGTTGAATCACCCGAATTCCGGAGCGTGGTCCCGCTCCAGCTCCAGCTCCAGCTCCAGCTCTAGCTCTAGCTCCAGATCCAGCTCCAGGTCGTCCTTCACGAGTACGCGTGCCCCGCCCGTTCCTTCTCGAACGTCGTTCTTTTCGCCGTGTCATCTTCATTTAGATAAAGCTTTCGTGTCCGTTTTGCGATTCCACGTTACCTGTCCGAATGTTCTCCAGGTGAGTCCTTACGTAAGCGCCTAGGTCCTGACTGCAAGTCACGCGGTGCCCATCACAACACACGGCCGAGTCCGGATGAAATGCCGTTACACGTGCTTTTCGCCGGATTTTCCGTTCTCGACACTTTTTATCGGCCTCGTCGCCACACGTGCTCGTTTCCGTTGTGCGTTTAAGAGAAGAAAGAAATTGGAAATAGCAGATGCTCCGAGTTTTATAATTGAATCTCTTACACAGATATTAACTTCATGCCTGCGAAAATTGCTAGACAATAGAAAATCGTTTCGCACAGACTCGACGTCAATCGTCAGTGGAAACAAGAAGCAAACATTTCAAAAGGCGAACGGAAAACAAATACATTTATAACATGACCTTCCGTTAATTTGAGTTTACGGAAATGGTCCGCTTCGAGTCCCAAAGTGGTCGTTCCCGAAAACAGAAATTCGGGGTGCATGAGAAGTAAACCCGGGCCCATAACAATGGGTGCCATTAGAGCAGGTTGCGACAAACAGTTTTCCTTTCTGTTAATCAAGTAATTGACAACACCTATGAACCTACATAACCGTTTCTTACAATATACAGCGTGTTCAGTTTATCTGAAGACATTGAAATATCTCGAGAACCACACACATCGGATCAAAAAAAGTGTGAATGTAAAATGTTCGTCTCGAAGGGGGGGGGGGCGAGAGAAAAGTTAAAAAACGTAAATGGGGACCCTCCCTTTTTTATTGCAGATTTTGATTCTCCAATTTGACCAACGATTCGAGTCATTTCGGTCACAGATGGCGTTGTAATCGACAAAAATCAAAATGGGTAAAAAATCGTTGAAAAATGGGGATATCTCAAGAAATAGGCACCAAATCAGCAAAATAAAATTAAATGTGTTTGATATTCTTACAAATGCTACTTAATGACACCACCCCCACTCCCGAGGTATTCCAGCAGTCTGCGTCACAAAAATCCAAGCCCATGCCAGAATTCGAAGCCGGGACCTCTGTGTTGTGAGGAGGCTGCACTAGCCACTAGGAGATCGGCAAAAATTATCATTATTTAAATAAAATGTTAGTTAATTTTAACATTATTTCACGTTCAACAGCAATTGAATCATCTCATTTGACAGGCTACGTCAGGGAATAATCTATCCTGTTGCAAGTTCTATATATATTTAGGGTAGGACCTTTTTTTGGCTTGAAAGGGAGGGCTATAAGGGATGAACCTAAATCTTCAAAAGAAATAAAATGTCTCTGGGGGTGAGCACGGCTTAAAAAAATTATAGGAACGCATAAAGGGAAAAAATACATTCAGTTTTATTTAAAGATCTCTATAAATAGGGCTATAGTCACACAAAGGAATACGGTGTTATATGCAGTAATCAACATGTATAATTGGGTTGCCATATGACGTATCTATCCACATCATCATTATTATTTTATGTATTCTTCACTAAGGCGTGTTTTACATTACTTTAAATTTTTGAGATGACTATGGTCCTTAAGAGGTCGAAAACACCTTCTTACAACTGAAAATGGTTAAACAACCTTGATACCCAAATTTGGAGTACTTTTTGGTCTTTATTCCTTTAATTCATTTTTTATATAGATAATCGCGTCATTGTTTCCTTCCTGTAGCTTCAACTTGAATCTTGTCGACTAAGGTATGTTTATATAGCTTCGTTATATGGTATAGAGAAGGAATATTAGGCGTAGGACGAATCAGTAAAGAACTGGAGACGTACAGTATGGTAGCCAGTATTTTCACAATACTTCATCATTATTCTTTGTCGAGTCATTCTGATGTCAGGTGAGCTAGCAGTATTATCAGCGTAGCCACTACAGCCTTTCAAAAAAATGTCCCTTTCCGTGTTCATAATACGTCAGCGTATCTCTTCCTACGTTCTGTGATATTTTTCTGTACCAGTCTCTAAGCAGTTTTTCTCTTTCCAATTATTCCTCTCTAAAGGAGATATTGGAACGTCCTGTATAGTGAAACCAGATACTGTAGATTTATTTTGCGTACAGTTGATCGCTTTATCAATTTTTTCTTCGGCAAAGAGATTTTTTGTATTTGCATAGTGTTTCTTTCCGTCCCCTTTCTTCTTTATTTATTCTATTGGCTACAACATCCTATAACTCATTCTTATAAAGTGAGTCTGCTGGATACATTTTGTCTTATACAGCAGTATCCGGTTCCGCCACAAGAGCAAGTGGCGCTTTAATATCACTGTGCAATAGCTCAATAATTCTCTCTCTGGAATTTATTAGCGACATAAAATTTGCAAAACATTTGCACTTGAAACTGCAAAAGGAAGCGGAAAAGTGAAGTGAAATTAAAATGTCAAATCGATGCTTGACAGAAGTTCGCTACGTATGGGCGCTACTGCTCCTAGGACAGCTGCTGTTACCTGCTATTTATCGCATCTTAGACGACACCGCGCTGCTGCTCACGACTGCCAACTGTCATCTTCCATAACGCAATTCGTATTTTACGTAGTAGCGATTCTCTTTGCGTCTTGACCGCAGTTTTTGAGACCATGATGAACACATCAAGTCCGTGCCGAGTTTCATACACGGAACCTCTTATGAGAAGCGTTCACGGCACATGAACTGTTAGTCTCAAATAGATTGGAAACATTTCAAATAAAGTGCACCTAAATTATGTCGAAAGTTGAGTGAACCGACAAAATATGGAAGGAGGTGCTTTCCGGTTCAGTAAAACAGAGTTGAGGTTATTACTTTCACAAGAAACTTCTAATGCAGCAGAAGCGAATATATCAAACGAGAGCTGTTTTTAAGTAAGTACCTATTTTTATTTTTAAAAAATAACATTTTCCATATATTTTATTATCAATCATTACCTTACACCTCACTCTACTTACGTTATTCAGGGGTTTATTTTTTACGCCTTCTCATAAGATACCTCCTGTGATGAACACCATGTTTGCATATTTTTGATAACATTTTTTGCGACCCCCCGGCGGATTTTAAGAAGCGCTGCTCTATACGGAACAGACAATTATGTACCTCGAAATTAGCAACGAGTAAATTACCTCGCTGCCAAATATGGGCCTTAGTTAATGTTTAATATTGATAACGGGAATGGCATTAGTCGCCTGCAACTACGCTCAGTCGCTTTAATTTCCTGGCCGCGTTGGAAAAAAAAAAGAGCAAAATTTACTCTAGTCAAAACCAATAATCCTCGAGCGCTGTTTCTACTGCAGTGGCGAATTTGATTCTACTTTATACTTTAATTAGCACAGTAGGGTGAATAAATAAGCAATTAAAATTTTTTATAATATATTTAAAAGTAAAATAAATAAAATCTTCCTGCTGTTTCAAGAAAACATGTATTTTCGATACTGAATTTACAATTAAAATTAAATAAAAAAAGCTGATCCTTTTTCTGAGGGAACGGTGAACTCAAATACCTTCGGCCTTAATATTTGGAATAGTAATTGTTGGCGATGAGCACTGTAGCATTTAGTTGACGGATCTGCGGGATTTATAGTTTCATTAGTACCTTACTAGCGATGGACAGGAACGTTTGTAGTCATTGAAGTGACAAAGCTACTGCTACTGGATGGCTGACACAGCAGCTGCCTTTGATCTCTCGCTGTCCACCAGTCTCCGCTCTCAACAGACGTTTCACCTACCCTTAACAATTGCTTCAACAACTGCTCTCTTTGAAACCTCAACCATAACTTCTCAACAACTGCCCTCTATGAAATACTATTCCTCTTTTCGCATGTATCTCGGATCCAAAATTAGCCAATTCCAAGACATCTTCCAACCTAGTGTTCTCCATACAGGGTTAACACGTCTCTTTTCAAAGTCGCGAAACTTCACGCACAACGATATTTCCAATTACTTTGTGAAAGACGCGTACCATGTATTGTGGCAATTAGCTTATCCACCCGACATATTTACGACCCTGGCTTGGTCACTCACAGAGGCTGCTTCAATAGATATTGTTCTGCCGGGCGCCTGGTACCTGGAATGCAATGACCCCACGACTTCCGGAGCCCGTTTAACTAAAATTATTTAATTAAATGAAATGAAGAAAACCCCCTTATCAAACATATGTACATTACACTATTAACTTCTAAACCTTATGAGCTCTAGTAAATCATCGTTTTAAAAGGGTCGTAGAAGACAAGTAACACTACTAATGGAAACATAAATTTGAAATCTGTAAATAATTACGTGAGCTTAAGCTATGAGAGAAATGGTATATTCTTGTAAACACTGAACACTCGGGCCGTTTAGTAATATTATGAATGTATGACTAAGACCGGCTGTTAGGAAGTTTCTGGTCCATTTCCAGCGCTGATCCATCTAGGATCCGTTAGTGGTCCCTTAAGTCTGTCACGTACTTGTATAGGCTAGGCTACACTTGCCATACACCAAGGACTTCCCGTAAGGACAAGCTCGCCTCAAACAGGTTTCCACGACGCCTTGTTTATTCCCGCGAGTTTTAGCGTTCTGGGAACTTACTACGTATTCTACGAACTCACCATTGCACGTGCGTGATATTTCGGTGCGTATAGTGTCTGTGTTTACTAGACGAGTACAAAAACTCCCTCGTACCGTTCCGGGTTCTATTAGCAGGACTTCACGCTGTTCTTTTTCCATCGACAGACACGATGTTTACCGTTTAAATTGGGCGGAACTTTGATGTTACAGCAGCGAATTTGCTCACAATGACAGCGTTGTGTTTTCGAGTTTCCTATTTACGACCAAGTAGGATCCGAGAACGAAATTTAAATGTATAAACATTGCAGCCTTAATGTCAGAAACTTTGGTGTTGTAAATTGTAATTTTTAAATGATTGACATAATGTAGAAAGCTCTATTTTTTTTCAATGAAAACAAGAGAAATGGAGGACTTGTGTGGTTCTTTATGCATCGTAATAAACAATATTTTTTATTGATATTGAGTCTGTTTAACTTTAATTTTGGGACATCGTAGGAAGTTCAATATGGAAACGCCCTAATTTCTTTATTTTTCATTATATTTCGACTCTTCTGATATACCCCTTTTTCATTCTCACACTATTTAGACTTCCCTCTGTCACTTCATCTTTCACTTCCACCAAGCAAATGTTTGTTACTACTATAAATTTTGGTTAATATTTTATTTTGAAGTCATTTTTTGAATTATAATAAAATATTTTTAACGCCCGTTTAACAGATATTTCTTATTATAAATGTTTATTTAACGGTACTTCGTTTCGGTACTTCTTGAGACTGTGGTCTTAGACTTGTGTCTAGTTATGAATATCACTTAAATATAGGTTTATCATATTAAAATTCAGATCCCGCATTAACTTCGAAGCTGAACTGAAACTATCTGATGCGAAATTCCATCAAATTTGTCAATCAATGCCGAGTTTCGTTTGTCTTAGTTTAAATCTGTCCCTGTTGTACAGGTGTAGGCGTGCTGAAGCGGTCCTACCCTGTACCAAGCAAGGCTATTTCCAGAGGGTTCAATACGAGTCACACTAGTCTCCCGTTGAAAACGACAGCCTTTCAAGGGATCCTTTATATCTACCACAATCCCCTGCTAATAAATCGTTCCCCTTAATTACTTCGTCGCTGTTTGATGTTTATAGTGACAAGTAATCAGTTGTGGAACTAGCCAGGCCTTGAGCAAAAGGTGTAACAAACCTCGATGGCAAAATTTGAGGAATGGACTGAGAGAGAGACAGAAAAGGCGTATTACAACGTGGGTCCGGAAATGCATAATTACAGAGTTATCCGAACTTCCGTTTCTGATCGGTTTGTGTGAAGTTGGAGCGATCTTTTCACATATCGGATGAAATGTTCGAAGTGACTTCCTTTAGACTGAATACAGGCAGCTGCTCTTCTTCGCATTGAGTTTCAAACACGTTATTGTAACCAGAGTCTCGCGTTACTAACGTTTGTAAACGTTAGGATAACTCTAATTATTCATTTCCGGACTCATTTTACGCTACACGTTTTCTCTTCTCTCAATATGACGAATAAATTCCTGAAATTTTGCCCTCTGTACCCCCTGTACACATTCCCCAAAAGTTACTTCTCTGAGCCGATGACAGTGATGAGTATATTCCGACCAGCTGTGTAAACTACAATTAATCAAACTAATTACATTCCATCTGTCAGTACCATAAAGCCAGCACGTAAACATTTCGAGTTTTTTTTTTCGAAGTCGATCAAACTGCGAGTTCGTTAATATTAGAATGGAGTACGAAGAAACTTAGAGACGTTCTAAACCACACTATTTGATGGCCTGTTCTGTTCCCCTGTACTTTTCTACATATAAAAATTGCGTCATGCCTATCGGAATTGAGTATCCTTAATCTGAACCTCAAATGCTGGGCTGCCATCTTAAGTGGCGCCTTAGTAACTGGAATTTTCAAAATAATAGCCTATAGGCAAATATAGAATATGAATTTTACAAGTTTTATTATGGCTCGCCGTGATTTCGGTTGAAATGATTACTTTTTACCCTGTTGTTTGTAGCTGCATTAAGTGGAGAAATCGTCACGTTGAAAAAATTAGTATAAACTTAAACCGAAGCCGAGATAGTAAAGAATTGTCTAGAGCAGGGGCCGATTTAGGTTCAAAAAATATTATTTTCAAAATTAACAAATTTTTATTTTCTTCATATGTATTACAAACCGTGTTCAGTTACATTTTTTTAAAAATCTTTATCAACTTTCTATCCAACTAAATTCTAGAAATTCAAAAGTCACAACAGAATCAGAAAAAAAGTCAATAGGAAGCATTAGTGCGTCTGGTGAGTAGTTGCTCTGCCATTTAGATGCGATTGTCAGTCACTTTGCTTCTATATCTTTTTTTTTTTCAAATACTTTCCTGGGCCGGCCTCTGTGGTCCAATGGCTAGCGTCACTGCCTCGTAACACAGAGTTCCCGGATTCGATTCCTGGCAAGGGCTTGGGTGCTGTTGGCCAATACCCAGCACACTTGAAACTCAGACTGATTAAAAGAATGACGACATCTCTGCCAAAAACCTCGACACCAGACAAGATTAAGAAAGAAAGAAATTCATGTGCCAAACGGAGCAACGCTGGATATTTCTCTTTTGGAAAGGGCGGCCAGCTTTGGTTCAAAACAAGATTGTCGTATTTCGGCGTGTAAAAGGCGCACCTAAATTTTGAGTCAGCATTTGTGGGGAATATACATTTTTCACTGAATCCAATAGTAGCTTCGTTCTGCGAAATAAGGCAATGTTTTACATTCCTAAAGCCGCGTTTACATCACAATTGACAAGTGTTAGGAAACTTCTGGAGCATTTTTTTCTGTATCATCTAACATCGGCTATGACATTGATAAAGTGTCAAGCGATGATGAATCACCTTAAACTATTTTAATGATGCTAGAATGTAATACTTTGTAAGGTATATAAATACTAATGTAAAGTGTTCTAAACCCCTCTGTGTACAAGCAGCACATATTTTTAACAAAATAAAAGTGCGGCCTAGACACGCCTGAATAATCGGAACAGCGATTCCTTATAACTTTGGCGATCCTTGGTCTATAGCACCTTTCTCGTGTAGATGTCTGTATCACATCTCTCTACCTGCTACCGTTAATAATTAGAAGTTCTGAGAGCTTAAGTCGTCGCCTGGAAAAAGACCTAGGAAACACCTTGCTGACTCGCCTGAAGTGAAAAAGTATTATAGGGCGTTTATGATCAAACTTTCTTACCCGTACACTAAAATCAAACAGCTTTGATTCATAAATCTTTTACACATTTTCATATCGTGACAGTATCACGATATTTCCCTTAATAATTCAAATCCGGTAGTTTCATTTTATAAAAAAATATTAATAAAATATCTTCTGTAGATTAAGCTTTTATGTTTTCACAATACCAAATCGTATTAGTATTGCCAGTGTTATACATAGTTGCCTGTAAAAGACGACAATATTTCCGGGGTGAGGATGGAGCCACGCAGCTGTAGTGAACCGGTTGCATCAGTTTAATTACTGCCAAACAATAAGATTGTAAAAGTGAAGGTAACGAATCTTGGAGTGGATAGTGATCACAGAAAATAGATGAGAAATCAGATAATGAGTTACGTGTGAAGTATCCATTGCTTTGATAAGAAGAGGTTAATGCAGCGTGGAATATGGATAGCCGCAGCAAACCAGATGAGTGAGCATTGTTTCGTTGCGTTCTCAATGAAAGAATTGTTTTCGAGGAGCAGTGACGCCTGGCATTCTTGAAGGGCAATGTGCGATGACTCGGCGTTCAAGATTAGGTGCGATTCGGAAGCGAAGCCGAGATAACTGTCACTGTGACGCTGCAGAAACCTGCCAGTAGCCAAGTGGCCTCTGCCATACACGACAACTCGATGATGCCCCGTAACAACATCACTTTTCTACTGAGTGGGCCTGGCCTACATCGACGGATAAATCGCACAAAACCACGTTTCGTACTTAGCTGAACAGAGTCGCCAGTCGTTTACGAAGATAAGACCGTGAACGTTTCTTTGAGTGTTATGCTTAATTTAATAAGTACCTTCGTTTTTTGATAACAAGCAAAGAATACAATACAGAATCTGTTTTTCTCCTCCTCTTTTTTTTATTATTATTATTATTTTAAAAACTTTTATCGTACAGATTATCAGTTAGGACGATAACGATACAGTATATACAATATTAAAAAGGTATATAATTAATATGATAACGTGAAGATAGGTTAATTCATTTAATTAACCTACTTTAGGAGAATTGGTTATGTTTATTTATTTTTGCGAGTACCTGAGGGGCATACGACTTAGGTGGGTGAGGATTGACAGGTAGAGAACTGATTTCTGGAGGATTAATGAGGATGTGGTCTGCGGACATGATGGTAGAGTGGGTTAGGGTGTGCCTGAATGATCAGGGGGAAGGATGAGGCGACGGGAGCGTGGAGGTGAAGGAGGAGGAGGATTGTTGTGAAATTGCAGGATCGTGGGGTTTGGGTGGTTGAGTGCGCTTTTGATTAGGTTTGTTATGGATTTGGAGATTATTGAGTTTACATTGGGAATTTTGATGCTTTTATGGATGACGGAATTTCTTAGGTACCAGGGAGAGTTTGTGATTGTGTTTTGTTTGGTTTGAATTTTGGTTGAATGGGTTTTGGCTGTTGTTCCCCATATGGAGGAGGCATAGGACCAGGTGGGTTGTATAATGGAGAGTTATATGAGGCGTTTTGTGCTAGTGGAGACAGGGGATTTTCTGTTTAGGAGGGGATATAGAGTTCTGAATTTTTGGTTTATTTTGGAGAGGAGAAAATTAATGTGAGGTTTCCAGGATAGTTTTGAGTCAAACATGATTCCGCTCCTCTTATTTAATTTTACGATTCCTGCTTCCTCGTAGACAAGCAATACTTGTGTCCTATTCGAAGCTTACATTGTTCCACTCGCCAACTGATCCCCGTATATTGCGATCGATTCATTGTCTTCGTTCAAGAAAATAACGCAATCCTCTAAAAAGTGACTGCCTTTCTCTTGTAAATTCAGTTCTCAATTTACGCAAAGAGACGAGGGTGGATCTAAATTGATTTCTGTTACAGCTACTGGACTATCTACCATTTACTCCACTAGTGCAGTGTTTTATTTCTGATGTGGACTCGTGACAACCGTGGATCTGAAGGACAAAGTGTCGTCATAGAATTTTTGGCAAAAGGAGATAGTACGTCTAAGGAAATTCGCATGACGAAGGTGTATGAAGACGTTGTGATGGACACCAGCAAAGCGCGTCGTCGGGGGGAAAAGTTTGGCAACGGAGGACGTGCTGATGAAGTGATTCGAGGAGACTCACGCGTTAGAGTTTCAATGTTCCTGCTGCACTGAACGTCTCTCATTGCTCTGCCCAAGGAACAATTTCTGACCTGGGATATCACAAAACGTGTTCCAAACACAATAGAAAAATTTGGTCACTGGAAATGAGACCCATAAAGTAATGTGCAGTCCAAGGAATGGCTGCACGGTGGTTTTCCACGGCGGAAAAATAAAATAGCAACACAAACTCCGCCTTCTTCTTTGTTAAAATTGTATCCAGTTCCCATGAATAAGCCTGTTCAACAATCAGCCAGAAACATTCCAACATTTACATCACGTTTACCAGGGCATGTAAAAGTCTCCTAATTAAAAAAAGTTTCTTCCTCTGCTAATGAATTTACGAGGCCTGTTCTTTAAGTAACGATTTTTATTTATAAAACAATAGAACATTATTTTCCAAGTATTTTATTATCAACCATTACCTTACACCTCACACTATTCTCCACATTCGCCGCCGTTATTCAGGCACTTGTCGTAACGGATGGCTCCCAGTGATGAAATCTTCACTTCGCCGTCGTCGTTGAAAGATTTTTCAGATGAATGGAATTTCTTCAGGCGACGAAACAGATTAAAATCACTCGGCGCCGAAGCTGGACTGTGGCGAAGGTGATCGAATTGTTGCCAACCAAATAATGGGATCAGACCTCGAGTTTGTCTGACGGTGTTTGTCCAGGCGTTGTCATTACTCGTTAAAGCAATCCACTCCTTTTGTTGTGTATTGCATGACAGAATCTTCGCAGTGTCTCAGAATAATCACATCGAAACTAATTACACACACTCGTCTTCATAAATGCTAAGTGATGAATGACTTATTGATAAATCCAAAATATACCTATTATGTAATTTTTCTTCAACTGTATCAACGTGGCTCGTTAACGAGACGCTCCCTGCCCAATCCTTGAATAACAGTGTTTTGTGAAGAGTGATATTGACTTTCATGTGTTAATATTTTAGGTTAAAGCTGGGTTGATTTGAAACGTAACAGTCACGTCAAGATGACACTCCAATTGATCATTCGCGTGTGTGGGGGGAAGCCACCCTGTCGCAACAATGACGATGACGCGGCAGGTTATTATCGGGGGAGAACCGGGGTGAAGCACCTTGGCATTGAACTTGTCACGCCAATCTAATCGCAATTGTGCAGACGCACGGTGCGTCGCAGCTGATAAGCGTATCGCGCCATTGTTCTGCAACAATGAGGAGCGTGGACAGAGGCTCTCGGCTCGACTTCTCGCGGGACTCGCCGTTTCTTCGTAAGTCTCCAACCGTTACTTGCCGCCAGCCCTTATCCTCCCTCCTATCCTTCTCTAACTGGACTTGACTTGACTTCATAAGAGAATTGCCTACGTCGTGTAGACCACCGCGCTTTACTACGTCTGCCTCGCATTCAATTAATGTCATTCATTTTATTCACCTTGAATTTAATTATAAAATTTGAGCAGAATTTGACTTAACTAGTGTCATGGCAACACGAAGATTAAGTATACGACGGCAATATGAAAATAAGGTGTTTCTAATAGTTGCAGTGATGATGTGACTAGCGAAAGCGAGATACAGACAGTTCCACCGTGTGTCAGAAAAAAAAACGCACTCGTTTTACTTTCCTCCGTCACTTCATTCCAAGAAAAAAAAAATTTAATAAGAAAAATTATGTACATTCTTCGAATTTATTAATAAATGAAGAATTAATTATAAAAATAAAGTCAATAACTCTAGGTACTTTATTTTTATAATTGAGGTGTTGGGTGGTCTCAAATGGATTCAGATTCTTTAAAGAACTATAAATATTCATAGACACGCTTAGATTGTAATTGTTAATTGCTCTTCCTCCAACATCCACCGTTTCAAATCCCTTCCTAGGTTTTTGAAAGGGAGTTGCGAGCACGTGGATTACCCTCACGTAGCTTGTCACTCAACAAAAAGGAAGGTAATGTGTAACTGTTTTAAAATATACAGAAATGTCGTGGACTGCGTCATCAGTCGCATATTAAAACTTCCTTTCGGCTGTGTTAAGCAGTATTTTTATTTCCTCTCGATAGTTTTTGTACCGATCTTGTACATACGTCCTTTGTATTAATATTATTATAATGAATTTTCGTTATTAACGACAGGATCCAAATTCTACTCCGATATAAGACAATTAAGTGAGTATTGACTGAAGCGATCTTGAGAGGTTAAAGTGAAAAGTCTAGGATAACATAAGCGAGATACGTGGACCAATAGATTACAGAAGGGATTTATACGATTATATTCTGGACTGTCAGATAAGAGAAAATCATATTAACGTTCGGTTGATTATTTTGTGCGTTTGCCACTTAATTTAAATTTGCCGCAAAAATCACGCCACGATAACTTAGAGATTCTGATTAATGACTGAGTGGTTGAAAGAACAGGTAGCTGTTGGATCTCGGCCCGCGCGCTCTGATTCATGAGCGAGTGATTGAAACAGCAGTAGCTCTAGGATCTCGGTCCGCGCGATCTGTTTCTTCCGAATCGACGACCACTCACTCCGCAGAGGGCTCTTTGAATCACATCGCTCATCTCTAATTTGAAGCCACTGTCGCTACCGTTACAGACTTTGCATTCTTCCTTCCCGCTGTTGTTCACTGCTTTGCGCCATTTTCTTTCTCCAGCTTGAGATTTCTCAGTTTTCGATGGCGTTTTGCAGTTCAATATTATGGTTTCTCCCCTTCAGTGCCGCTTACGCTTCAACTTCATCCGTATTCCTCCCATTATTCACTTGAAGGAGCAGCAAAGTGATCGCATCACTTCAAACTGTTACGGGGCTATTGAAAGAATCTGGGTCTTTTGCTCGATTTCCTGTGACAGATTGCTAATGCAGGGCCACAACTGTTGCCAATCCGTCGTCGCCTTGATAAGAGGCGCCTGATTTGCGAAGCAAAGTTCGCGGAATAGCCCAGTAGCTATCTCACACGTGCAATCTCGCTCCGCCCACGACACTTCAGTTGAGACTTATCACGTATTTATACACAATTCATAATCAAATGAGCTGGCGCATCTAACAAAATTAATTTTTAATTCTTGCAATTGTCTGTTTCCCAATTCTTCCAATAACATAACTCATCATTACTCTCGTAATGTCGCTGATTGTCATAGACCAGCGGTAGCGAAACTTTTTATACGCGCGTGCTAAATATCACAATAACTTTTTTGCCCAACCTCTGGCGTGCCGGGAAATTCTCACGATAAACAGTAAAAATTTAATTATCATAAAATTTTATCTATTTAAATTAAGGAGTTGACTTAAAAATTCGCAATAATTGTATACATACTTTACACGTATAAAAATGAGACTCTCAAGAAGCAGCATATGATTTGCCTCATCGTGTTGTTTTACTGAGGATGTCTTGCATACAACTGTCCCTGAACATAAAACGGACACCGTTTTAATCATCCTGCACCCCCGACTCCACCAACTTTGAAATAAAAAATTTCTAAGATTCTGTAACACACGTCAAAGTTCAAAAGAAAAGTCTTTGAAGAATGCATAATTTCGCAATTTTTACGTAACAAAAAGTGCTGTTAATTTACGTTCTGGACATGGAATCCGGAAGGGCAGTCGTCGTTCAAAAAGAAGTCTAGAAGCTGTGAAAAAGAAAATGAATCCGATTTAATAATCTTTGCATGTGACATAATGGCTAACTGGGGGTAATGAGTTTTATAATTTAAATTATAACAAATTTATTGCGTTAGCAAAAAATAATTTATTAATACAATTACGACTATTACAAAATTAGGGTCCTTTAAAATGCCACGGCTAGCTCAGATTTAAAATTTAGCAATCTATTTACAGGGTCAGGAATATGTGGACGTTGCTGTGCAGCAGGGATTTGATGCAATGGCACTAACACACCAGATATTGTTGTGTTCGTAAGCAGCTGCATCCTTTGTCGGCACAGCTACCTGCGCTGGCTTCCTTCCCAGAATTCTGGTCGCTCCCCGAACTTTCTTCGCGTTCTCTGGCGATTACGTGGAGAGGCGATGGTACCTGTTGCTGCCTTTAATCCTTCTCAGTGCTGTCTCTTCTTTCCTTCTCTCAGTTTACTCAAGAGATTAAAGACAAACTTCTCCCACGTATGCTTCAATGGCGACCGACTATTTCTGCCTCCCTGTCTCTCTCTGCCAGACTGACGGCTCTCGTGGTCCAACTCCCACACTATCTCTTTCAAAGATCCATTTCCGACTGCACTCTCTCCACCTTCGTCTCCTCCCCAGGTCAACATTTCTCATACCCCTATATAAGACCAGATCATGTGACCCCCTGCTCCAATAAACGGAGGGAGAAACGTCGTTCGAAATTTCCGAGGGGTTAATGCCCGGGGCGGTAAACGTCCGCTAATCTCCTGTGCTTAGGATTCGGGTTGCTCTTCGCCGTCTGACTGACGCCAAAAGAAATTTGTCAACCAGAGTGATTCTGATATCACAACTAGTTGAATGAAATCGTAATCAACGCCTTACTTCATTACATAATGCCCCAATTGACATTATGAAACATTGTAGAAATACTGGAAACTGAAATAAATTGTGACGTATTTAAAAGGCAAAAATCGTGCACAGCAGTAGTGATATTTGAATATGTTACGTGAGCACCATTGTTAGTGTTCGTGCCAGATGCTTTCTAAAATTTCCCTACGTTTATCGTGAAAACTTACCGCAATCACCTGAGCTCTCATGTCCGTCACTTCTTTTAGAACAACAGACAATCTCTAAAGTTGGAACGATAGTATCAGCTTATCCAAGCGCGGGATTCTCTCCTGGCTAAAATAAAGAAAAGCGAACTTCGGCGCTGCATTAAGCTGCAAACTGTCAGTAAAGGTAGGTCTGAGCGCTACGTCAACAATGCTTCAGTGGCAGAACACCATTACGTCAAAGTTGCGCGGTAGAAGGTAGAGTTAATCAGGTTGTATAAGACTTCCACATATGACGATGGCAATGAATTGAGCGTTTTCCCCAACGATTGAATCCCGAGAAGATATTCACGGTAATGCAGAAAATATTCAGGCTTCATTTTGGTCATAACCCGCTGCGGATCTCTTCCGTGGAGTCAGAGCGTCGCATTTTTCATTCGATTTTTAATTTTGGGGAAGAGTGGACGAAATCGACTTGCCGGATGGAAGGCAGCCTTCTTCCACGTGCCAACACTAATCCGATTTCTTTGAAGTTTTCTTGCTTGTTTCTTGATTTGCAGCAAGAAAGAGTGCTATCATGAAGGCAGTTAAATTGTCGGACGTTTTGAGTAGCACCTCGTATACCTTGGAGTCGGTGAAAGCGTGTTAACGTATGAAATATTTGTTGTGTTTGCGCAGGAGGCATGTACGAGAGCGGGCTGAAGCGCAATGGACGCGGCTGAGGACCTGTGCACGGGAAAGGCGCGCTGCTTCAACGGCGCGGCCACGCATTCCACGCACTCGACGCACTCCAAACACAGCGAGATGGGCGACATGACGTTCTGCATGGCCAACTATGTCAAGGAGGCCATGAAGGTACTCGAAACTGACCTGACCTGACCGGAGGGGCGGGCGACAAACACTTATTCTATACAGGTTCCTTCGTCTCCATGACAGCGGTCAGCAACCAGCCAATGATGATCATGTCGTTGCTCGCGAAACTGCACACAGTTCTGTTACATACACGTTGCTCAAAATCACCGTCAAGTATAACAACTAGTAGCTTTTAATATAACCTCTCTCTGCGAATTTACCCGACTTAATTGTGCGGACCCGTTGTCCTCAAAAAAGTAGCCGACCCGTAGTCTGTGAGGACAACAATGTGTCACGCAAAATGAAATGTTGATACCAACTTTTGGAACAGTAAAATTCTTCATGATATAGTGCTGAGGAAGGATCAATCTGTACTCCACTTTCCCATGTTACTGCGTAAGATTTTGCCGTTTAATTTACACCGTCACTTGAAGCGGAAATCTGGTGGGCTTTATCAGCTAAAATACATTTCTCGGAAAAAAAATACATCACTGCAAATCGAGGAATTTCAGGCTTATTGAACGTCGTGTTCTATATGATGTTATTAGCTACACAGAACAACAAAAATCACCGAACTCACAACCTCCGTCACCGAAAGAGAACAAAACTGAATCTCCCGGAACATATAAGGGAAAACCATCGAAAATTTAATTCTCCATATTAAGTGGATAACGATCGCAAATTTTAATCATGCATATTCAGGAATGTATATGTGCGATGTTTCTTTTAAAAAAAATTCGACCGTTTAAGAGCTTTACATATTTTATATACTGCACAAAAACTAAAATCAATTACTTTGTCTTTTTAAAATAAATAATATGTACATTGAACAAACTAGTTCCTAATTAAGTGTACAACCGCACAGCTAAAGCCGTACAACAATCAATTCCTGTTAGGAAAATGCGGGAACGACGAGAAAAAGTAATTTTTTATATGTAGGTTATTACCCTGATGCACATTCCGATTAAAAGTACTTGGACTACTGCACTACAGAAATAGGCAGCTTATTGCCTTTCTGATAATTTTAGTCTACCTTTTATTATTGTTGGGAACCATTGATTCATCTTTTATTCGCTACTTTTATAAATGATACATGGTCATCGCAGAATCTGAAGTATAATTAATTAAGCACTCAAATTCTTGCGATGCCATTCATGACGTTGAATTAAATTGGACACGCAAGTCGTCCAATTTTTAATTTTGGCTAAAATTGTCTATAGTGGAAAACTTCGAAACATATCCCAGAGCTCGAATTATTCCACAGCCTTCAAGTAGCTTACTATTTGTGTTCTTTTTGTTGGTGTTGGCTGGTAGTGCACATAATAATTCAGCAAATCCCTGAATACTTTAGAGACATGTACTAAGTATTTGTGACATATCAAAAAGGAATTAATCAAATGTTTGCTTACCCACTCTTATTTTATTAATAAATTTGCTGAATTACAAATAGTCATTTAATTTATAGGGTAAAATTAAAAATGTTAGATTATTAATTTGTGTACAATATATGACTCAACTGAGATTCTGGATACGATCTATGAAACGAGGACAAATATTTGATGCATGAAAATACCTCGTCATATTATAATCGTACAAAATATGTGAAGTCAATTTGCCTATTTATATTTCTAATTGTTGTAGACTCTTTTTTTGTATCATTCTTTGTTTCTCAATTATCCATATAATTAGTATAACTATTCGTATGAGTAAGTTCATGATTCATATGGAAATATGATTGTATTTAATTTCTTGGCTAATTTACTGTGTTTTATTCAGACATTTTTTCCACAATTTCAATTGCCACAATTGTCCAATATAACATCCTTCTCAATTTAATAATTAATTTCTGATTTGAATGATTAGGAGTATTTAAAGTTTGTCTACTGGAGTTCAAAATTAGTAAGTAGAGGTTTTATCAGGTATACCAAGACAGAGAGTTATTGCAATTAAAATATCACATTGGTTCCCACTGCCTGCCCTATTTAATTACCTTTTCTCATAGTCAATGAAATCCACAATAAAATCTCTACTAATTATGTGATTTTTCTCTATTTGATGCGACTTTATCATTTTCTGTCTTAAATGGTCATTTTTTAGCTTTTTTCTATAATTTCCAAAATTAAATCATTTAAAAGAAATATAGCAGTAACACAAAAATTTGATAAACTTTTCTGAATCATCTTTATATGTTTGTATTAATTTTTTCATACAGGAATTTGTTCAATAACATGTAACATAAAAATTAAACCATTAATTTATATTTTGTGATTTGAAGCATTTTTTATTTGCAATTGTAATACTTAACTTTTATTCATGCAACTTAAAATTAATGAAAGTGCTAAGTAATAATGTTTTATGTGAGATTTAGTGTACTGTTTACTTAAAAGTTGTGTTGTTGCAGATGATGTGCATGATGCGGAATAATCATATGCTGACAGATGTAGTTTTAGAAGTTGGTTCAGAGTTATTCCATGCTCACAAGGTTGTCCTAGCTGCTGCAAGTCCTTACTTCAAGGTAGATATCTTACACCATGTGTATATCACCTTATAAAACAATTTAAAAATCATAAGTATGCACATACAAGAAATGGTTGTAGTATGTGATGTTTTGTAGTTTATTGATAAAGGTGTTTGAACAATTGGTAAAGACATTATTCAGTATTCCACTGTCTTTAATAGAGGTAATTATGAAAGTGAGAAGACATTTCATTCCCTCTTTTATAATTAACTCTATTATAGGTCATATAGTATCTCACAACTTTTCGCAAAGAATGCTGTTACTTTTTATATTAAAATTCACTTTATAAATATAAAAGGCACTAAAATAAACTTTCTACATCTGTTTCTTTAGAAATATTAAAACAAGCTTTTTAATAACTTCATATAGAAATATACACTGAAAAATATCTGAATTTCTTACGATACCAACCCTACAGTACTAAATAAAGCATAGTCCCCTACCAATCCAAGAGTGTAGTACCCTCCTATTCTGCTGTGACATTACCAAAAAATCACTAAACACAACAAGATATAGAACTAAAAAAAAGCTGTATATGTGTTATATATTCTAAAGTTGTCCAAAATGATTCTTAGAATTTCAAACAAAATTAAATATTATAGTTACATTAAACAACACAACTCTCTCTGGAGCAAAATTACAACAGAACCGAGTATGCGAGGGAAAAAACAAGCCAGCGAGTTTACTTACATTATCTGCTCCGAGTCCTATGCATTGAATCATACAAGTTCTTTAACAAAATAACAATTTTACCATGGATCTTACAAAGCACAGTCTTTATACTTCCATCCAGACCCATCAATACTCACACACTAAATTCATCAGCAAATGCTACTCCTCCACATTTTGCTCTGAACCACAGTCATTTGTAAGGTTACACCAAAGTATGTTGGGCCAAGCTTGTTGAAGTGTTCATTATCTTTCTCCGGTCCCTTCATACATTTCAATAGACAAACAATTGTTGCTGTGTTCTTCCTCCATCATACTTTCTACACTCAAACAATTAATGCCTTCTGGTTTTCTTTTTTAGCCTCTCTTGACAACAAAATGCCAAACAATTGTATTTATACCACCCTTGTTTACTTCTTTACTTGATGTGATATCTTAAGATTCTTTCTGACCTGATGTGTTACTTTTAACCATGTTACATATACTTATTGACAATCTAATATGGAACTATTGTTCTTTATTCGCCATCATATAACCTGTAGTTTCACTTTTTAACTTCTAACATGTTGCATGTTACTCCAAATTGCAAGCTTTATTGAAACTTCTAGTGTCCTCCCAAGGCAATTTTTCAGATATGTAGTCATACTTCAAGATGAAGAGAGGTTTGGGCAAGTATTCCTTCATATATAATGCTACATTCCACCTGATCATGTTTCATTTTAGGACTTTGCTTCTTGCCATAAGCTTTATTGACCAGTGTCCACTCTTTTGGAACTTTGTAATCCATGTTCGCAGTCTATAGTATTTAGACAATACCAGATGGCACTGAATAGTTATGTGCAGGGTACCTTACAACACAAATTATTGATTGCTATCAAAACAGATTATTCAATAAAGAAATATCCTGTTACCACATAAATGGGGATACAGTGGTTGAGCACTTCATGTATCCCTCCAGTTTCAGAATTGCCAAGTAAGTTGGTGGTATGGCAGTAGTTTCGGTTAACTTGTGTTCTCCTGGATCTGTAAAGCTGGCCATCTTGGTGGTGGGAACTTAATAAGTTACTTGTGTGTTATTCTCCATGAAGGACTTCCAATAATAGAAGATACATTTGCAAGCTGTGTAAATTTTTATCCAGGTATGAATCAACTCTTTCAAATAAGCTATATTGTTTTACATTTAATTTCCTCAGCTTACCAAAGCACAAATCCACATTCAGTTAGGAAATATTCTTCTCTATCTATCTGTATCGGTTATGAGTCAAGTTCTATGTAGTAAAAACTTAAACCCCCAATTGATGTCTATTTTTGCTGTGATAAAAAAGAAAAATACTTCAGGATTTTATTAAATTATATTATGATGGTTACAATACTATGAAAAGAAAAGATTGTCATTATTTTTGATTGAAATGGAATTATGTGAAGTCATATATAATGAAAAAATACAAAGTTTGAACTACTGCGTAGAATTTTAATATAATTTCTTACTTATCATATATGTATGTTAGCAATTCATCAAAAAAATAAACAAACCAGGCTCAGTGGTTGTAATGGTAAACAATTTCTAGTATTATAATATTAAAATCATGCAAATGTAATTTTTATAGCTAATAACTACTAACAAACTGTCACCCCATTGGAGAGAAGAATAGTTAGTTAGAATGTGTACTAATAACAAATACCAATTGAAATTATACACATGCAAGCATTATGAAACTCTTAGAAATAAATGTAAAGCCTATGAATTTGAGCATGTTAATTCATTTTGAAATTACAGGACAAAGAAATTAATAGAAATTAGCTGATTAAAGCATAGATTTATATATTAAGTTTTAAAGTAACCCTTTTGAGAAGACAATCATGGCAGAATGTTTTTTGTTTTCAAGTGAAACAATTGAGATCACATAAGACTCTCATATTTGGAGAATCACTGTATTGCAAATAATAGGAATTGTGGCCGATGCATGCTTTAAGTAAAAAGAAGCATTTAGCTTACAACAATTAGAAATAATAACAGTAAAGTTAAAGTTGGAATTTTAATAATCACGATTTCCATTTCCTGACTGAAGAATTGGAGGCTAAGATTGTAGAGATTACATGATACGTAAAGAAATGAGAATGAGTAAGTAACAGAATTACAAGTAGGAGGAGCTTTAAAAGTATAATGTTAGAAGTAAATAACCAAAAAATAACATGAAAAGAGGAATCACCTTTCCTAAGAGTATATACAACTCTGTTCATCTTCAGGGCAAAGCATTCAGATCATCAACACGGCATTCTCACAGGTATACAGAGAATTGGACATAATCAATTCCACCCATCCCTAGGGAGACAACTTCACAGCATTTGCTTCCCCCTACAATATCAATATTCATCATATCAGTCAGATGGTGTAAAATCCTGATTAATAACATTCCTACTATATCCATACCATTTTTGTTAATATTTTTATGTACAAAGTAATCGGTCTACCAATCGGCAAACTCGATAGATACATGCGAGATGACAGTGTTTTGTACAGTTTTCTTTCTTCTTAGCTTATTACTTCTCACCTTAATATTTTCACATTCTCCTACTTTGTATTCTCTTAAATATTTTCTTCTAATTTTGTACTACACTGCAATCCTTTACAGGAAAGCTATAAAAAAAATTTATCCAACTTTTCTGTGGCTTCTTTTTTCCTTTTCCAAAATTATTAGATTAAAAACAAAAAAAACTTAACAGTTTGCCAATAATCCTTTGTTTATTTATTTATTTTTATATGTAATATTTTAATTTTGTAGGCCATGTTTACGGGAGGTCTGAAGGAGTGTGAAATGTCTCGTGTAAAACTGCAGGGTGTGTGCCCTACAGCCATGGCTAGGCTAATGTATTTCATGTATACAGGTCAAATCAAAGTAACAGAAGTAACAGTATGCCAATTACTTCCAGCAGCTACTATGTTTCAGGTATATTTCATATTGCTACCTGTACATTGTATTGTTCTCTCTCAATTAACAATAAAATAATATATCCTTATTTTTAATACCTATATATTTATTTATTCAAATAAATAAATAAAGCATGGGTTGTCAAAATAATTAAAACAATTTGTGTGAAAGGGAAGAGAGAAAGGTGGTGGCTGTCTGAAATTGAAGTTTAATGCCACCATTGAGGACAGGGTATAAATCTTCAAATTTTCAGAGGCATCAGCTTCCTCCTTCAGGAGAAAAGGAGACACATTCCAAGTGCCATCAACTGGGAATGTTTTTCCTTATCTCTGGACGAAGGGGGCGGTTTCTTCCTTAATTTCGAAGAAAATCCCGTACCTGCAATGGAGTCTGCCAGATTTATACTTCTAGTAAACCACCACCTTTATTACTCTCTTTTCTGTCCTTACTAATTGTGTTAATTATCTTGACAGTTTCATATCATGACTTATGTATATATATCATTCAAATGTATTAAATTTCTGCAATGTATATCCAGATTTTGTCTGATTTTTATACGGCAGATTACACACCTTCGCTTGCTGGTTTAATGAATATAATATTGACTTGTTTGATCGTTTATATATGTCAATAATTTTTTTAATGTAGTATTGGTCTTTAAAGTTTGTGCTGAAAATATTGTGCAAGCTAAAAAGTTACCATGTCTATCAGTTATTATATAATTCCTATGTGGTTTTAAGTCTGTGTGTGAAAAGTGACATTAATTCGTTTGTCTACAGGTAACCAATGTGATTGATGCGTGCTGTTTGTTTTTGGAACGTCAGTTAGATCCGAGCAACGCAATTGGAATTGCAAAATTTGCAGAACAACATGGTTGTAAAGATCTTTACCACAAAGCAAATCAATTTATTGTGCAACATTTTACTCAGGTATTATTTTTGATTACATATGAGTGTTGAAATATATTGGCATCTCACTGAAACTGTTTAATAAGATGTGTAAAATAGCTTACAGAGTATGAGTGAGCTCTTTTCATCTGTAAAACACCTTTTGAATTCAAATAGTTGATGAAAATGTTAGATATAGACAACTGAAAAGAAAAGTAACTTGATGACTGAGCCTGTTTGCCCTTCTCTGATTTATTATTTAATGGGACTTTACATAAATTGCAGTGAAAACCACTGAAACTTTTCACATTAACAATTAACTTAGTGGACACTGAAAAATCACACTTATGTTTGCGTAATATTGAAGTTCGGTAATACATAATCATGTGTATGGGCCCCTATTCTTATGTAATCCAAATTATATTTTGTCGCTAAGATATTATGCAAGATCATTTACATACATTGTTTATGTTCATTAGTTGCATAATATGTCATGTAGAACACCATCCTTCAGTTCCAGGCCAGTGCTTCAACATATTGATCACTAAAAATATAATTTATGTTGTTCTACTTAAGCTGTACATGAGTATATAGAAATTATATAAAGTTTAGATCCTTCTATAATAATACAAAAATGTATTAGTATTATTAACTAGAACGTTTAGATAATTTAGTTAGACTTTTATGTTTCCTGTCTTTTTATTTATTGTAAATTATAAAGTCATAAAATTATGATGTAATAATTTATCGTTTTAGATTTGCATGGAAGAAGAGTTCCTCCAACTATCAGCTGGTCAGCTAGTAGCGCTCATAAAGAAAGATGAACTAAATGTTACCGAGGAAAGAGAAGTTTATAATGCCGTGTTAAAGTGGGTCAAATATGATGAAGACAATCGGTTTCCTAAGATGGAACTTATTCTGCATGTAGTTCGTTGCCAGTTTCTTACACCCAACTTTCTCAATGATCAGATGAAAAACTGTGACATTTTAAAGAAGCTGCCAAATTGCAGAGAATATCTGGCGCAAATATTTAAAGTATGTGATACTACCCTCTGTTTTTGATATTTCATTAATATTTATCTGTGAAAATGTTTGTTTAAAAACATGAGGATGTGAGGATTCACGGAGATTTCAATTTTATTACTATTGGACAGTAAATTCCTTTAAGTAACTTTACTGCATATATTAAGATAAAACATCAAGAAGCAGAAAGCCAAGCCATCCATCTCCCTGAGCTGTGCTGAACCAAGTGGGCCATGTTTCTTAATGGTTGCACTTTCTCAAGCCTATGCTGTGAACTAATGCTGCTTACTCCCTGAAGAAGAACAGAGTTGAGTACTGTTCGAAATGTCGATCTTTCACTACTTCCTCTTTTCATTATGTCGATTTCTATTCTCTCGATCTGTTATGATTTCTTCCTTGCCTGCGTCACTTGATCTACATTCTTTCTCTACTGCTCCTAGTTTACCTACTTCATTTCAAATCAGGCAATAGAACTCCCAAACAATATAACTCTGTATTAAATTTCAAATCAATATTTTAAGTTACTCTAAATTCTGAATTGTTTTTTTCTAATAAGTACACAACCATGTGATAAGTTAAATTAGTAATAAATTCATTTGTTAGATGTGCAAATAATACATTTTAATGTAAAATTGAAAAATAATTGTTTACACGGGTATAGTGACAACTACTGTATTACTAAATTTTTCTCAATATTGTTACATATAAGTAAAATAATAATTAAATGGCTTTACAATGTTGCAGAAGTGATACCTTAACTCTTTTTTTTAGTTAAATGTATTAGGGAAATATCGATAATGCCTCGAACAAATAGTTTGAAATAAATTGAAATGTGAATAAAAATCAGTTTTGAAAACCAATGGAACAATACATAAATAATTTATTATGCAGTAGTTTATTGTATTTCATTAGTTATCACAAGAAAAGTGTAAAATAATGTTACTCATATGCATTATAAAATTTGTTTGGGTATCTTCCCAAGATAACTATGAATACTATTTCATAAAAAAATACATTTTCTAAAATATGTCACTTTGAAAAGCTGTCAGTGTTAGAACTATAAAAATATTGTTATTTTATTTTCAATATTGCATTTGTAGGATTTGACACTTCATAAACGACCTTGTGTGAAAGAGCGGACTCCAAATACTCCACGAATCATTTACATTGCTGGCGGATATCTGAGGAATTCTCTTGATCTTGTAGAAGCCTATAATGTTGATGACAAAACTTGGACTAAATTAGCAAATCTGACTGTAGCAAGATCAGGCCTTGGTGGTGTGTTCTTGAAGGTACGTTACTTATATTTAATCTTTTAACAAATACTATCATAACACTCTGTGTATAGTAGAGAGCTATAAATATATGTAATAATCAACCAGTTATACATTTATATTGCTTAATTTCATTTTTGTGTATTCTTATACTGTACATTATTTATATTTTCCTCAAACTCATGGTTGTCCATCATATTTTTTGGGAAAATACAAACTATCTTATGAGAATACGTATAAATAGTATGGAATACAGATTTTTTGAGAACCATTTATAACAGTATAATCCATTTTTAATATCAAGAACACAATTAAAAATTGTCCTAAAAAGTATATTAAAGTATTTTCTGCTTATATACTTGCTGCTTCGTGGCTAATGGAACTCTACAACCTGTAATAATAATGAATTTAATGGCATCTCTCTCTCACTACAAATGTATTTAGTCATTCTGATGATCTATTTTTCAGCTAGCTATTGCCAATCAATTCCTGAATATATTATGTTTTAGGGTATGTTCTATGCAGTTGGTGGCAGACACAACTCTCCAGAATCTAGATACGATTCTGATTGGGTTGACAGGTACAACCCAGCCAAGGATGTCTGGCGACCCTGCAGTCCAATGTCTGTCCCTCGAAACAGAGTAGGGGTTGCCGTTATGGATGGATTTCTATATGCTGTTGGCGGGGCGTTTAGTATAGAGTACCACAACAGTGTCGAAAGGTGATTGTCATATGCTTTATGGTAATACTATTATTCAAGTGCTATTCATTTAAAGACTTATTAATTTTGTAAATCAGAATAATAATTAAATATGAAATGACTATTTTGTAAAGGTTTAATGATGCTCCCCTCTAATGTAATGCTACTGTTTATTTTCAAATTATATTGTGTCTTATTTTTACCATTCTCATGACAGCAGCAAAGGTTTATTTAAAAAAAAAATTACATTAAGCCACACTTGCCACAATACTAAATATTTAACTACTTCGGTGCTTCACTATTATACTACAATAGTTTCTGCACAGTTCGTGTGTCAATGGAATGAAGGTTGACAGCTGACACTCAACCTCAATAAAAATCATATGACTCAGTTAACGGTTCTTTAAAAATTATTCATACTTGTGTATTTTCTAGGCGCCTCTCTGTTTCTCTTATATGTTACTCACGGCTCCCACGCAGTTTTATCCATTAACAACCTTAAACTTTTTAGCAATGAATGGTCTTTAAGGAGCGTGTAACATTCTTGCTACCTTACCCTTATGAAAACTATTAATTCTTGTAATAAAATATTTGTGGAAATGTAACTAAGGGAATTATTTCCCAATTATAAAATAGTAACAACAATGGCTAATGTGTCATCATTCTGAAAGGATTGCAAGAATAAAATTGTATTACAGAAATGAAATACAGGATTAGCAAATATAATATAATTAATTTTTTGTTTAGATTTGACCCAGATGAGGACCAATGGACTACTGTAAAGCCAATGCACATTAGACGACTTGGAGTTGCCGTCACCGTAGTGAACAGGCTACTTTACGCCATAGGAGGTTACGATGGTGTCGACAGACACAGCAGCGTTGAATGCTACCACCCCGAGAATAATGCGTGGACCATGGTGGCACCTCTTAACGTTGGTCGTAGCGGAGCAGGTATTTAATTATTAATCATTTTCGGACTTTTTCCATTCATGATAGACTATATATAGATCACTTTTGCTTTATAATTGTTATAACAATTTAATATGTATAAATTTTTATTATATTTGTAATAACTGTTTGTTATTTCTATTTCTACAAAAAATATATGACTATTTATTAAGAATAAGTCAAATCATTATTTCAGCAGTAATTTTTAATTTTTCATATTGATAGGCACACATTTAATTATTTTTTTTAGTATTTATTTGTAAATAAATTCATATAAAATTAAGCCAAATCATTATTTCAGGTGTAGCTGCTTTAAATCAGTATATTTATGTTGTTGGTGGATATGATGGTAACAGGCAACTGAGCTCAGTGGAACGTTATGATACAGAAAAGGACGTTTGGCAATTTGTTGCCAGTATTAAATATGCGCGGTCCGCTTTGAGTGTTGCCGTTTTGGATGGGAAACTCTATGCCATGGGTAATAAGAAAATTTATTACATAACAAAATAATCCCATTTTCTTGCATTGAAGTATTATCACTTTCAGTTCACTACTTAAAAATAATACAAATGTTCTTCAAATGAATATGTTTAGTAATAACTCCTTCAAATGGTGTTTCTCTCCTGTATTTTTTTTTATTAACTTTAATAGAAACCTGACTATTTGGTGAGGAATATTTCCTGTGTACTTTTGTATTAATGTGAAAGATGACACTGTTTCATGTTCAGGTGGATATGACGGACAAAGTTTCGTGAACACCGTAGAAGTATATGACCCCGCCACGGACATTTGGAAAGACGGGCAACCTCTCACCAGCGGCCGGTCTGGTCACGCATGTGCAGTTTCATACCATCAGTGCCTTATACATTGTGAGCACATGGACCAACCTCTCACACTGACTGATACACCTACTCAGACACCTGGGACAAGTGGCATTTGGACGTGAAGTTGCATCACAGGTGTGACAGTTTTATGGAAATAACGGCTTTCTGTAAGCTCACAGAACATTTTAACAGTGATTTTCTTCAAATGGAAAGTAACAGTACGAGAATATGTTGTATGGATCGTGTTATGTGCCGGTTTATTAACTTTTTTTTTTCCACCCGTCAATATCAATGATTTCATAAAATTCAGAACCACATTTCTACGTCAGTGTCAGGTTTTTGTGGAAAGTGACAACTCCATTTCACAACAAAGTGTCGGCAGACCATAACCATAATTTGGATTAGAATGTTAGTGATGATGTTGGTCGAATTCAGAGATAATATTTTGCATATGTTCCAAAAAAAAGTTTTAGAATATAAATCTATATCCTACATAGGTCCTGCTAACTTCAAATTGATTGTTTCAAACTACCATAGATGTATTTATTTGATGTGATAGAAAGATTCCTAGATGTTTCACATTCAAATGTGATAAGCTAACAATACTCATTCTATACATTGCAGTTTTATACATAGTGTGGACTAGGAAGTTACTTTGTAATATTTGTTTGCGACTATAGATTTTCTTGGAAATGTTTGATATTATAATACTTTTTTGTTTATAATTTCATTAGGTTTCTTAAAAATGGCTCACCACACACGAGCGGATTTATTTGACAGGCCACAGTCACGGTTATCTGCGATGGACCGGGACGTTGGCCGGAACCTGCGGTCCCGGCTGTCTGTCGCCAAACGGGCCGGGACTACGAGTTACGGCCCGCATCCCAGATAACTGTGACTGTGGCCTGTCAAAACAATCTGCTAGTGTGTGGTGAGCCAATGAGATGGAGCCTTGTTAATTCTGTGTGAATTCGCAGTCCTGTTTGCATGTCTAAAATTCTTTTTTGTGTAGGATCAGTATTGTTGTAGGAACTCTATGGGATAAGGTTGTGTGTATACCTAACGATTTGAACAACTGTCGAGTACAGGCAAGTTTAGCGTGTGCATTGGTGACCTTTGAAAGTCAACGTGTTTGGCCTTCTCTGACACTAATGTGAATTTGGTGAAAGAAAATGTCACAACATAGTGAGTGAAAAATTTTGGAATACTTTCGTTTCATGTGTTTTGGATTTGCAATCTATCTCATTTTTTTTATTTCACCCTCCCTGAAGGTTTTTCTTCTTTTTAAAAAGGAAACCAAGATTTTGTCTAATTCTCATATGTCGATATAGTGTCATTCCTCCAAATTTTCAATCCATCAACCTCAGAATTCACCATTTATACTCGAAAACAAAATGCTGAACACACAAAAAATATTCTCTCTGAATCTACTCACATGTACTGGATACATATGTTTGAAATCTGCATGTACAGTAAATACAAATGATTGCTCAGTAAATTTTATGACCATTGTATAAAAATTTAGAAATCTAGTAATGCTGTCAATTGAAAACAAGCATTATTTTTTTTATAGTCAAGTGGACAACAGTTTTTATGTTGTAGAACAATTTGTGATTATTTAATCCTAGTATTACTTGTTCCTGTACAACACTAGGGAATACTGCCTTCTCCTTCCAGTGTTTGAGTCACCACGTTTGGCTTTGATTGGGTGATCTACACTGGTAGGCATCAGCTTTGAAATCTCACTCGGCTAACTTCCGCAGGTGGAGCAGCAACTCGTATGCTCTATACTGTTAAATTTGAAAATTGTATGGTCTGTTTCTTTAACTAAAGTGGACTTTAGTCACACATCACATATCATTTAAATGCTCACAAGAGTAATTATGTTAGTGAAAATTATCATGTGTTACCCTAAGAAGTTTTGTATTAAATACGTAGGACAGAGAATGAGAATGTTTAAAGTATTTCATTTTAAAAGTAAATTCAACAAAGTAATATTGTAAATATATTAAGAATTATAGATTTTATTCCAGAATTTTAATAGAGGCAGAAAGATTTATTGCAGAGACTCAATTACAACATAATAGAAACTGATACAATTATTGTGAAAGTTTATCTTTTGGTTAATAGTACTTTTAACTGCACACCAGAATAGCGTCATCACATTTCAACATTTCTTAATGTCGATACGGTAATTTTCCTTCGTTGCTTTCACGATTTTATTTATTGCAGCTCATTCATTCTGTATTTGAAAAATGCTAAAACTTCTTGCACAAAAATGATTTGTTGTTGAATAATTTGTTCAAAGCTATTATTATTATTATTACTAGTCATGGAGATGGCACAAAATTGCCATTCTGCCTATTCATTAAATGCCAATTAAGGTGTTTCCATTTTTAATTCACAAAAACACCATGGTTTCATCAGTGCTTCAAGATGAAATCGATATTTATAGACTGAGTATGCTTGAAGTGTGTGCAAGGGGTAGTTGCAATTTGTTAACATCAAATGTTGATAAAGTTAGGTGTGAACCACTTTCTGAGGCCTAAGAAAATATTTACATATTATACCTTAAGGATCTTGGAAATAAATTGAAAATATTGAGTTATTAAAAGTGTGTTCAAATTTGTAGGCTATTTGTTTATTGGCATGTATGTGTATATATGAATGCAGAAGGTAAATTTGTATTAGCCACAGAGAAATAAGTAAATATTAAGAAAAGGTTCTTAATTTGCAAATACAATCAACCTACATCATTATGTCTCATGGCAAATACAGCAATAAAATGATTTATTTAATTTATTTATTGTTTGTATATAAATATATGAATCACCGTTGGCTTAAAATTGATGATCTGTTCAATTATATTAAAATTGAAAGATATATATTGTAAGACATCTCGAATATAATAAAGTTAGCTAATTTTTCAATTAAGTTCAGAGCTTTATACTTATTTTTCAACGATGCAGTTCCTGCATTTCATATTTTATAATTATTGCTTATTCTGTAAAGCTGTACATTGGATTCCCACGTAACAAAAGCTTTCACCAAGTATTTTTCAAACCAAAACAATTATTTATTTGGCACTTGAAAATATTAAGTGAGCCACAACAATAAGCATTGTTATATATGGAATTTAAGAAAATGGAAACTAATAACTTAAGATTTAAAAATTCAAATATAGATTAACAGAGTTCCAAGAAAACATCTATGTGCATCTTTGCAAGATACGAGTGTCGTCATATCTGTTATCATTTAGCTCATTTTATAAAGTACCTGCCAATAATGAAAACTTCTGCAATAAGTCATTCCACTCAATAGTGGCTTCAAATAAGATGTAACTAATGTAAAAGGGCGACATTTTCTTTAAATATTTCCTATGTAGGATAGAAGAATAATTGGCACAAAATCTAATATAATAAATAAATTATTATTTTCATTTGAATTTAGGTACATTTATATACAAATTCATTATAACAATGATACAAAAATTATATATTTATATAAACGGCACAAGGCATCATTTGCTGTTTAGAATACAAGTATCTTACAAAATATTACACTTTAAACTTTCAGTTTCATTCTTTTTCTGAATATAATAAGCAATGATTCAATATTCAGTTTATATACAATATTATAGCATTAACATTAATAAAGTATTTAAAAAAATAATTGTTGAGCATACAGGAAAATTTCAGATTGATAGAGTTCAAAACACTAATAACGAAGTGTGGGAGTGATTTAGATTGAGAAAGACAGAAAACAGTTATTTACTTACCTTAAATTGAAAGCAGGTGTCGACTGCCAGGGAAGTATGAAAATGAGAATTTACAAAAACTAAGCTCCCTTCTCCAAAGAATGTCTGAACAGCATGGCGGCCATGCCACACGCACAAGGATAGGAAAAACATTCAGCGCGATTGCCAGCCGTCGACTCAGCCTCGGTCTGAACATTTTTCCTAATCTTCTGCCTGCCAACTGTACACTTCAGGCAAGCCTCTCTTTCCTGTCCTTATTAACTGTTTTAATTAACCAGAGAGTGGATGGAGTGAGAGACATGAGTAATGCCGCCCCTTTGGGATCTGAGGTGGTTGAGGGACAAATGGGATATAATTACAGACAAGGAGGAGTACATGGTTCATTACTAGGAGGTAGTTGCAAAAGAGACTGGCAGATGGCTAAACTGTAAACTGGACCCTGCCACCACTAGACTGGGCAAACCTGTCAAGGCTTATGACCACGGGAATGCTCTCAGTATCTTGGCACACTGTACAAAGAAGATTAACGAGGAACGTGACTATCTACCCGTGGACTAATATTGGGTGGACATGGACAACGCCATAAAGGGCACATTATCCCTGTAAACATGCAAAAGATCCTCCAGGATGCTATCAATCTCGAGACGACAGCGGACCAGGGTCTTGCTGACCCTGCATATGGAAAGTGGTATCCTCTGGCCATACAGACATCACTTGCCATTGCTCTGGATCTGACTGAAGGATGCTGATGTTGAAGGGGCAACCGGGCATACAGGATCGTTGTGAGACATTCCAGTCTGGGAACACGTCATCCTGCTAAGGAGACCAGCCTTCGACAGAGGAGTGGGACCCCATTAGGTCAAACACAGGAGTCATCTCTATGGAGTGTTATTGAACTGCTAACACATTGGATAATTGGATAACGAGTAAAAATAGGAATATGGAAGGTAGGAATGTACTTTAAAGCACATGCAAAGTGATATGTTCAAAGAAAGAAATATGTTAATTGTAGAGAGGAAAGGAAGAAGGAAAGTTTCATCACAGCCAGTACAAGAACTCAGAACCTTCTCTAATAAATATAAATAAATGTATATATACACTGAGCAGCTGACCAACACATTGTTCAGACATACTGACCAGAAGAATTAAACATGCTACTGCTTCCCAGCCTGGTGACGCAAACTATCAATTTAAGGTAAGTCAACTGCAACTCTTTCCAATTCAAATATATACTTTTTTATTAATGTTTTGATATACAAGTTGTAAAAATATATTGCCAACTAGAACACACTTTCTTAAACAGACAATGCGTGTATTCTATTTAACTTCCCTATCGTTCCTATCATAAAATATTAATGGCTACTATATATGACTGAAGTAGTTGTAAAATGTATTAAATACAAATTTTGTGTGTGCTCCATTATATATATATATATATATATATATATATATATATATATATATATATAAACAGAAAATACTTTAAAAGTATACAAATAAAACATCAAACACACATTTGTTCTTGGGCATTCCATATTATAGATAACCTATAATTCACTTACCTGGAAATAAGATCCTAAACAATTTATAACATTAAAGTAATTAACTAAACAAAACATTTGAGATCACAAATATGGAAAGGTTTTACCAACAATTTTTAACCTACTTGACATGTTAGTTAATGTGACTGAAGGCCAAGTGGAATGTGATCAACAAATGAGGCAGGGAACTGGCCCTTCCTTCCCTGATATTCTCCAATCAACCAGTCCGAATTCACTCGCCCCGTGACTTTAATTGAGACACCTTCCTGCACGAGAAAAATATAAAAACTGAAATAAACCCATGAAAATAAATTAAAATAACTGATAAGAACAAAGAAATCTATTATGAATTAAAACTTGCATAAGGCCCTACAATGTATTATAATAGCTCCCAATGTTACTCACTTTCACATTTTGGCTAATACTTTTGTGCTCTTATTGATAACATTTTTTTTACTAATAACTGATACTGATGCAAAATTAAAGTTCTGATTTTATTATAGTATTCAACTCAAAGAATTTTATGAATCCAGCATTCTATACAATATTTGATTATGCCATGAACAGTCTGATAAACTAATTCAATGCCACAATATTAAAGAGAACAAATCAGGACAATAAAAAGGTATTTTTAAAAGTGTAAAACTAAGCAACCATTTTTCAAACAATACATATTGTTAGATGTGCCACTTTCTCAACATTCTAATCATATGAAAACAAAAGAGTAAATTATTTGCCGAACGATTTTAGGTGGCACCGATGAGTAGAAATGCAGAAATACCTCTCAATATTATAATTTGCTGTAAAGTATGATGATATTTGATCACACGTTGAAAATCATTTTCCAGAAAGTCTTCTGCCATTTATTATTTTGCAGAAAAGATTTGCTTGAACTGAAGAAACCTTTAAGATGTAACTGAAATTTTCATCACACTGTAGTTTATGCACTGGACTAAGAGTAGTGAACCTTGATTTGCAAACCATTGACGGTGGAACTTCAAAAGCTACAATTACACTTGATACAGGCTACAGACAATTAAGGATTCTAAATCATGTAGATTAGAAAAAAAGAAATCACAAATAATTCTGTTACCGGAAAACTAAGATCTTCTGATGTTTCGGCAGAAAAGGCGTACAAAGTTTTCACTGTAGTCTCGGAGTTCTCCAAAGGTTTCACAATGTTGACAAAATTAGATGGAAACATACCCTGCTTTCCATTTAATTGCCCATACAGCCACTCCGAGTTGACTTTTTTCAATAAAATTATAACATCATTAGCCTAGAAAAAAGTACTTTTCTGTAAAATGTTGACACATCAAATTGCTGACCAAACTTTAAAATGCTAGAGATTAATTTCAAAATAAATGATGATGTCACTTATTTTTCACTTAACTAAATCTTAGACTGACTGTCCAGTTCAACCGACTTGATTCAATCTAGCAGGAGATATATACAGTAACCACATTAAATAACAGAGAATTTATCAATTTCTTGTGAAATGTAATACTGATATGAAGTTCTAGAAAATGAAATATAACAATACATAACTTTGCTTAAATACTTTCCTTGTTTTATTACTGAACTAGGATAGGCCACAATTCCAGATTATTGGAAGTAACAATCGGCAAGTAGGCTCAATAATGCAGAATTTGAATAACTGTTGGAAAACTGTCTCCAATTATGCAAAAATTGTGAACCAATGTTAAAACTACTTTATGAATTACTTGCTTGTTATTAATAATTTGCCTGTGTAATATTAAAAGGCAGAAGCTCATTCCCAGGGAAAAATGTGAAATTTGGTTTCCTTCCACATTATCAAACTTGCTATATGTTACTGTTTAACTGTAACAATTTTTACTAATTATGATACAACATTAATAACAAAATACTTCGAAAGTTTTCAATACCTTTGGATAAAACATAGCAAAATTGATATAAATGAAATAGTCATCATAACAAAAAATTGTGGACTTAAAACAATCTGACAATGTTACTTACTTTGAATGATAGATCATCAGCATATTCAGTTTCATAATCATACAATGCAATTGCATAAGGTTTGTTTAATTCAGCAGGTGTCACCTAAGGGGTAAGAAATATTGCTCAAGTAACAAATATAAAATTATCATCAAAAAGAACTACTTTTGTTTTGAAATAACTATCAGTACATAAATTACACGACTAATTTCTATAAATTGACATGTTATTATAACCTTGTATGGTATTTATATTAAAACAATGTATCACAAGAGTCCATTACTAACTACAATTGTAATTCAAGCATATACTAAATTTAATCTCAAGACTTTGGATATTCAAAAACATTAAAATTTTATAAAAGTCCTTAAAATAGTTTTACATTATTTTGATCTATAAATGTGAGCCGACAGCTTACACATACAATTAAATGAATATTAATACAATTATTTTACTTTTTATAATAATATAATTGATCTAAAAAAATATTTACCTCAAGAGCATGACATTCTATTTCGTCCACATCAAGGCCAAATTCCTGAAATGCTTCAGGAGGTGGAGGCGGTGGAGGAATTGTCGGCATTGGTGGTTCCCAATCAGAAGGGTCATCAAAATCACCAATTTCTTCTTTATTAATTTTGGTACCCAATAAATGATCTTGTCCACCTGCAAATTCCTGGAATATTTTAGTTGGAGGAGCCAGGGGTCTGTTAGGTTTTGCTCGAATAATTGTTGGGAAAGAAGAAAATGATGGCTGAGACCGTAACTTAGGTTGTGATTGTAAAGGTGTTGGGTCCAACACTTTACCGAGTTCTTCAAACCATGAGCTGGTTCCTGATGCCTTCTCCACAGGAAATGTATTACTGTGGGTTAGTTTAGTTGGTACTGGGAAGAACGGATCCAAAACATCTGTAGAACTGAAAGGATCAATTTGCTCAGCTTTATCCAATGAACTACCAAATAAATCAAAGTCATCTTCAAAGCCATTTTCAAAGATGGAAACACTGGCATTTGTACATGAACTGTCACTGCCACAACTGTTGACGCTCAATCCATCACTACTGGATCTGTTAGTTGGAGGAGGACAATATCTAATAGCATTGAAAATAGATTGTTCTTTGTCATTGGATTTATGCTTAACAAAGGGAACTGTTTGACGAGACCAGAATCCAAAAATATCGGAGGAACGAGCAGATACCTGAAAAGTAATTTATAAAGAAATTAAAGCTCTTTTAAATTTTTACAAATAAATATTTAGTAAGAAAATGTGTTTCAAAACAAACTAATACCATTACAATAAATTATTTTTTTCTATAAATGTGTAAACATTCTAATAGCACCATAGTGGTAAATGCTAAAAATTATAACAATTGACCATGTAATATTTCTCAGAAAAACAAAATCTGTACTGTAAAATGGTTATAATGTGATAAAACTTTATAACTGATTATTTGGCAACTCTTCAGAAGAAAATTATGGCAATAATGTCAAAAGGTCCAGATTGTATGTATTAAGTATAACACTGTAAAACCAAATGAAGTTTTCAAAGAGACTAGAAAATATAAAGTTCTTATAATAAATTTTAAAAAAATGAAATTTTAACATATAATTTATATTAAATTTTAACTATTTCAATTATTTATTTCAGGAAGAACGGTACAAGCCGATTACAGTTCTCAGTTACCTTATATCATAAGACACAGTGAGGAAACCTGATTAATTTGCACACTTGTAATAGGAATGCATTATGCAATATTTCTAAATTGATGTCTAGATATCACTGTGAATAGTTATTGGAAAACTCAAATCTGAATTTTTTTAAATTTATTATGAAAAAGATCTGAAAATTGTTTGAAAACTAATTCTCATATCAAGCATGGAAAGTTGCCACCTTGGTTTAATAATGATGTCTTGAACCCATGAAAAACAGGCAAATCATAAAATAGAGGTCAAAATTTAATTCTATTTCATTAAACAAATTCCTACTCAGTGTGCATATCCCTGTATCATCTTTAAATATAGGTTTCATGAAACCTGTTTCTACAGCATGCACCAGACCCGTCAAATCAACAATATAGAAGTATACTATAGAACAAACCAAATAAATGTAATTTTTCACATATTTCACAAAATCTTGACCGCCATGTTTACAATTTAATATATAGACAAAATATCGCAATTTATAAGTAGTTAATCTTTTCAGAATCTAAAAGATAACACAGTAGTGCTCGTACAAATCATCACATTTGAACTAAAACACTTGATCTAAACATTGGTTTAAGTAACCTAATCTGAAGTACACTAGCCTTCCAATAATTTTCTTTTGTATTTATGATTGTCCCTATATAATGTTGACATCATTTAAGATTGTGCTTGTTAATCGAGCTTATACCTTCCTTCCAATGTTAAGAATCCAGTAAAAAATACTTCCAATACAAGTGAAATTTTATAAAGCTATTTCAAGAATAGAAATAAGCAATATTTACATTTTTCTGCTGTTCCTTTGTTTTAATTTTTGGTGGAGGGGGTCGAGGAGGTGGTTTCTTCTTGCCAGTAAATTCTCTTGAGTTTGAATTTATTGTCTTGTTATACAAAAAATTATTTGTTCTGAAAGAAAATAGAACTGATAAATTGTGTTTTTTAGAAAACGAGGGGTTTTTGTTAGAATATATTGCCTTCACTTGTTTAAATAATTATACATTGTTTCAATATGAGAATTTAGTTTTGCATATTAACATTGAAGCATAACAGATCACAATGGAACCGATTTTGTTCCTATTAAAAAATTTAAACCAGATAACAGCATAAATGGATAAGCTATTTTGGATCATCACATTCACGAGATGAAACAATGATGTTTCACAGTTTTTCAATTAATTTAGAAAATAACACATATCCCACAAGTATATATGTGAATGTTATAAATTTTTAACTTTTCAAAAGTCTTTGTCTGAAGAGCATTATAAGGTATAAACTGCCAAATAATTTTGAAACATATTTCTCTAAAACAAAGTCAAAAATGCAGAGGAACAAAAGAAACTAACAATATTTACCCCTCATTCCAATCAAAAAACACTTCACTGCCATTTCGTACCGATGGTTGAGAAGGTGGTGCAGGTGCGGGTCGAACAGGAACATTCATTTCTGAAAGAATGGTAATTAATTAATTAAGAAAAAATTAATTAAGAAAAACTATCAACTTGAAACAGATTTTCTGGGTTCACTACAAATATTAAGTACATAAAAACATTTTTATATTAACAATTATTTAGTTAAAAAATATTAATAAACCTTACTTATTCAGTTTGACAAATAAATTGTGAAACACACTTTAAAAAGTTAAAAATCTCATTAAAATAAATTGTGGTAGACAGGGTGCATCAGAATGGATCAATACTTTCCTGGACTCTCTAAAATTTTCTTGGAAAATGAGTGGATGATTTTTA
Source organism: Eucriotettix oculatus (assembly GCA_034510155.1). Taxonomy (NCBI): domain Eukaryota; kingdom Metazoa; phylum Arthropoda; class Insecta; order Orthoptera; family Tetrigidae; genus Eucriotettix; species Eucriotettix oculatus. Next base: position 22,935,241 of record CM067380.1, on the reverse strand, counting down.
CAGAGTACAAGTTTATGAAACAAGGGTGATATTCAAATTAAAGAAAAATACTAAAAGTAAGTGGAAGTAAATACAGAAAAATTCAATACAAGAAGAAATAGATTGAATTAATAGTGAAAATAACTATGAATAAACATACTAAATTCAAATTGATTTAACTACTGCTGTGTTTGGGTGTTTTATGAACCAGTAGTCAAACAACAGTAATGCAGAGCACCTAATCTCTCTGTTACACGAGACCAGTAAGATAATACTTTCAGAACCAGATGGAATTACAAGTTATCACCAAATTATTAAATATTGCATTTAACTTCATACAGTGTGCTGTTAACAGGATGAGGATAGAGTTTGGATGTTGCACCTACTCTCCTATAATTATTTAGGTTAACTTTCGAAAGAAATCATACTACTGTGAAGAAATTTCAAAAAGAGCCAATATTTGCTGGAGATTGGGGCAATTAAAAATATGTCTATGTCTGAGTCATATTTTCTCGGCAAGAGTTTTCCTTCATTTAAGTCACAATTTCCAAAATAAATAAGAAAAACAATTTATTATTAAAGTATGAGTCACTCAACATAAAACTTTTGTTTATTTTAACCACACTTTTGAAAATAAAGATCAGAAAAGTGATTATGATGTATTACGGGCAAGACTGTTGTGACGTACAGCTGGCGACTAGGTGCACGATCCGAATTCTACCCCAGGATGTAAATTAGGTACAGACAGATAATACTTTTCCTTTCCCTATGGATGTCCTGTAAACTTTCTACAAGATTGTGGAAATAAAATATTTTAAATTAAATCTGATGTGGTTAATTAATCTTGATTTATAATTTATTACAGTACAAGAAATTGTCAGTAGATGAAGGTAAAGTCATATTGTACACAGATTAAATTATGCACAATCAAACCAAATTAAAATAATAAACATAAAAATTGAATTTCACACATTTTAACACACAGTAAAAATAATGTTTAAAACTATAATAGCCTATTTAAGAACCGCAAATGTCATACAGAGCACGATTTGTGAATTCATTAAATTGGGAAACAGTAAGGATTAACTCCCAAACCTTGAAAGATCCCCGTTTAAATACAAATTTCGTTTAAACCAAAAATTATCAAGCTTATTAAAAAATATCGTTAAGAAAGACTATAAATCATATTAACTTTTGTTAGCGTTAAAATAAATTGAATTGAATAGTGCGTAAAAATAAGTTTAAAATAACTTAAAACCAGGAAACAGTTAAGGCACGTTTAAAATGTCAAATGGCAGTTACCTCAAACAAGCATCGAAGTTTACAAATTGCTGTACTATTAGAGAGGAGCTCTGTCTAGACTATAATCGCACCACATTATTCTGTAAACTGGTCGCGTAAAGGATTTAGATTAATCGTAATGACCAGAGACGTCTACAGTCTTGCTGTTAACTGCATGACAGGTAAAAACAAATGAATATCAGGATCAGGGTCAAAACAATGAAATAGCATTAAATACATACAAAATGTCATAGTATCAATTCATACAGCTCGAACAATTTACTTAGAAATATCGATGTCCGTGACACACACAGACACGCCCTATCAATCCAACAGCAACCATCAATACATACATATATCGTTTACGTCCTTCTTTCGAACTAATACTTGCGAAATAAAAAAACAGTAAAATCCCCGCAATATATACTGACCGGTTTATAAGTACAAGTTAAAAAGAGTGGTGGTCATATGAATGTTTCGTAATGTATTTTTTATTATTTACGTAAGTAGCGATGCGTTTTATACAATGTTGAGAATCTGTCAGCTATGATTTAGAAGTGATTAAAAATAAATCTATTGCATAGATAAAATTCCAGATGCATCAATCGCTTCACCATTATTTTCTCTATTGGTATAAGCTATTACTACGATCAATGGCAATCATATTGGTTGCTTAAAAACGAGCGCGTTCCAGTTGAAACAAAAGCTTTTAAGAATTTAAATTTTCTTACCACTATTGATAACTGTTTTCGTAAAATATAGATGTATTATCCGAATTTGTCAGGAAAATTAGTTTTTACGCCGTCACCTATTTTTTGCCTAGAAATTGTGCTAAAAGATCGTTCTCTACGGTCAAACTTACTCTTGTGTAGATTCAGTATAACATATTTGATTTGAACAATACATTCAAGCGTTTTAATATGTAATTCACTTTCAGAATAATATTGACACCAATTTGATTATTATATCAGATTCCAGAAGTTTATTATATTTAAAGAGGTCGTTTATATATGTTGCGAAAATGAAGGGGCCAAAAGTGGCCTCCTGGACTCCACATGCTATTTTTTACATATAGGACAAAACAATTCTTCCACATTTGTTGTCTGCCGTGCCGTGTTTCCATAGCGGTTCTGAGATATCGCGCGCGATCGACGAAAAGTACAAGTATTGTGACAAGTTTCGTGGATCACGCAAAATTACATTAGTGCAATATGAGCGGTGAATTTTCCTGCAATAGACAGGTTGTGTGACTAGTGACTGTTTCATGCAGTCAGTAATATAATGCTCGCTTATTTTATGTTGTGTTTCAATAATATCATTAATATTTTAAGAGGTCTGCAATATCAACAGAGCAATTAATGTTGCTGTAATTATTAATTTGTGTAAAAACGTTAACAGCGCAGAGCAAAGACCATAATATTATCACGCAGTGATTACACCTCAATTAATTTCTTTGATTTACATCGTTATGTCACTTCTAAATCACATGTTTATATTTTTGTTGTTTGATTTGATTGGCTGTCTGTTTTTTCGTTTAACAAATTAATTGTTAATGGGGTATTCAGAGTTATCCTGTTTACTGAACAAGGTATAATACTGATACATCAGCATGACATAAGTCAAGTGAGTATAGTTTGAACGTAACAATGTGATATATGAAGAATTCTAAATTAATCAGGTGATAGACGTTAAAAAAATAGTTGGTGGAGTTAAATTAATTTTAATTTCAATCTTCAGGAGATGTAACTTTGGGAAGAGGAAGACTTAGTTTTTATTTCAGAAAGAATGCAAATACATACTCGAATTTACTGAGTAATTTGCAATTAAAGTTCTCACTTCTCCACCACAATCGTCCCATGAATTAATGCCGAAAGCTCCAGGCTTGTCCTATTTATCAACATATGTTCTACTATGTCAAGGTAGGTCTACTTGCGTTAATGTTTCTCTATTATATACATAAAATTCTTCATACAGTTAAGTTGATCTTTAGATCAACTTGCAGTAACTAAAGATGATGTACTAATACACAAGAAAATTGAGATAAATGGTATGGGCAAGATGGATTATTGTTTGTACCCAGGACAGTCTGTATAATAACAAGACATTAATGACAGGAAAAAAATATCAAAGCAGCACTTTTTAAGAAACTATATTACATTCAAATATAATATGTCAAAGGAACTAGATATGTGGGTTTAATACCATATTGGTAAGATATATGGACCAGGATTGAGAATTTACTCATCATTTAAGGAATGGACTCCCTTTATCTCATTTAGAAGTTTGGTATACTAGAACTGTTATGTCTATTATTTGTATATTTATTGTTATGTCATGCACATATATATTACTGATTGATCTATGATTTCATAATTTATTAGCAGTTTCATTGAATAAAGTAATGTCATATGAAAATTATTTTTTTAGTCCATATTTCAGTATTAGTTTCTGACACAGTCAAGTATTATTGTTATGCTAAATTAGTGGGAATGCTCAATTTCATATAGTTAATTTAGAAGATAGTCAAGAATGGAAAAATGTCAACCGGACCAAGGAATTGAACCCAGGACCTTGCGATATCCAGCCGCATGCAGTGCACCTATGATCAGTTTACGCAATGTCCATCTTCACGTATTTCCTAGAATTAGGACGTGAGGATTGTGATTAGTGAATTGGTAGGTGAGCCTAGCATAGGTTTACGGAATGGAGAGGTGTTAAGTCGGTCCTGGGACGTCGACTCGGATTAGCTCAGTTGGTAGAGCATGCGGCTGGATATCGCAAGGTCCTGGGTTCGATTCCCTGGTCCGGTTGACATTTTTCCATTCTTGACTATCTTCTGTATTATTGTTAGTAATTGATGAGATACCTCATCTAATATCTCTTCCAGTCTTGAATTCTTGTTTGTTATAATGATCAATTGTATGTATCCCTTTCTGAAACCTGATTTTTCTCTTGGTAAGTTTGATTTCAAGTATTTTTCTATCAAATTACTTATTATCCATGATAATTGGTTATTTACTACTTACAAGTTTTTAAGTCAGTCAATTAATGGGGAAAGGACAGAGAGATAGAAAGAAGGTGACTTACCTGAGGTTCATAGATGGTATACACCTTGTGAGGTTTAGAGTACTTGAATTTTCAGAGGCTAGCCGATCACTGGAAATGTCTTCCTAACTTTCTGATGAAGGGGGCGGTGCCTCCGAAAATTCAAGTACTCTAAACCTCACAAGATGTGTACCATCTATGAACCTCAGGTAAGTCACCTTCTTTCTATCTCTCTGTCCTTTCCCCTTTAATTATATATATATATATAAAATGGAGGAAGGTTAAATTCATGATACAGTTATTTATAATAAGTACTTAGTAAAGTGTGTGCCTTTGGCAATAACCACATTAGAAATGCAATACAAAGGAACAAAATGATTTATACAGATTTATTCATCTTCGGAAACAATATTGTGTAATCCTAATTGTTGTGTGCTATAAATATAATTGTTAGTCTCTATTTAATTGTTCAAATAATCTCATTCAAATTCTGTACAAGTTGCTATGGCACACTTATTTTATTCCGTATATCTGTACATACAAGTTATTAGCAACTTCCTTTGAAATTTATGTAGGCATATTGTTTATCTTGGTGCAGGAAGTTTGGGATCAGGGTTATGAGAGGTCATCTGATAAATTCTTTGGGTGAAGGTTGCCTCTCTCTCTCAATTTGTTTACATTAAGTCCCATATATATTATCTATTCAACAATCGTGTCCTTCCTTCAATTTTTCTGGCACAAACAACTGGACCTTGTTCATGTGTGACATTATTTTATGCATCTTGTTTGACTAATATTCCATTTTTAGTGTTTAAGAATTTTCTCATTTTCAGTTAATTGATTGTTATTTTTTTAAAAGCCAATTTTATGACAATTTTCATTTTGTTTATTTCAACTGTTTTTGGGGTTATTTTTAGGCAAGTTACATTATTTTCTTTAGCTACCCTTTGTTTTTGTAAAGTACTTGTGAATAGTAAGAAAATGACTGAAAATGTCTTAATTTATACTGTTTGATTCCAAAATAAGGGAACAGATAAGTTTAAAGTTCATTAATTTCAAATTTATGCAGAAGAAATTATTTTGAGCATGTGAATAATTCCTCTTTAAATACATAATCGATAATTTTAGAACTCTTTAAATTAGTCATATAAATGTTCTAATTCAGCATCTGTTGTTAATTAATAATAATATATTACCTTTTTTCAGTCAAATTTATTTATTCAAAATAAAGAATGATGTTTCAGTGCATATTCCCTTTTTTGTTGTTAACAATCGGATATTACAATAATTTTGTAAGTTGTTCATTCTTGTCAACTTTCATTTAAATTTGTTTAATTTATACAACCTATATTGACATTTAACTGTATGTAAATATGTCTTATACAGAAAGAAAAACTTGGAGAAGATGCGAATATGCACCGCGACATCAATATTCTATAATTTGAATAAGTAAATTTATCTGGAGAAAGGTAATAAATTACTTTTATTAATCATATAAATGTGTACAATTAATTGTCTGTCATCCCCTCTTATGTAAATGAATATTGCCATTTTAGAATTACTGCTGTATCACATTCCATCCATTAAGATTATTCCACTTATACTGTATCCAAATAATTTCAGTACAATGATATGTTTTAAGTTGAAATTTATTTTGCTCTTCTAGGTAACCAGAAAAATTAATTATGGAAAATAATGGTTTAACTCCACATATGGCAGACTGTGAGTGTGGGAAATGTTCCTATGTGTTTAATCAAAGTAATAAAAGGGTAATTACTGATTTTTTGACAAAATTGTGTTAAATATATATTTTATAAAAAGCATTAAAATGATAGTGTTTTTTGAAAAAAGATTATAAATACCTTTAAATGTTTTAACTTTTTAAAGCACTAAATTCTCAAATGTAGATTGAAGTATAATAATCTAGACAACAGTGGTAGTTTGAAAATAAAATTATTCTGAAATATATTCATTTCAAAAACTGTAACATTACATTAGATATTATGAATATAATGTTAGTATAAAGCAAAAAAAAGTATAATAGTTTAAATGTAATAATAACTTCAAGACAAGCTTTTATAACCTTTCTAAATAGATACTCCTATCAACTTAATTTTCTGATGCTGCAATTTTTTACCAATAGGAATTTGTTAAAGGAAGGATTTGATCTTAAATTCAAATAATATTAATGTTTCAGTGTATAAATTATTTTCATATTTGTGATATTTTATTAGTCTTTTTGTCTAAACCTTATTCTGGAATTACAATCCACCATTGTAGTGTTATGTAAGTGTGTCAGTATTGATCCAGTTTGTGTCATGTTACCCAGCTGTCTGAGCTAAATTGTGTAGGTAGCTCAGAATGTTCCTAGTGTTTTCTTTCATGTACTTACGTCGATACAGTGTTATTGAATATGTTGGAATCAAATCAGGAAAATGCTTTTGGAAATATGTCAAATTCTCATGTGCATGTGAAAAGCCCTTCTATTCAAATGCATGTTTATTTTGCCAAACAGAGTAGCAGTATAACAGGAAGTTATTCACAGGTAGCATATAATTCTGGTTTTTTATTTTTGTATAATTTTACCTTATTTGATGTTATAAATGCATATAAACTGCATACCAAATTTATTATTATTATTATATTGTAAATTATTATTCTGTTTCAGCTGGTTTGTGTGTGCATGACTTGCAGAAAACTTCCTCCCATTTTAGTTGAGTGTTACAGCCACCAAGCTTTAGCTTTAGATTTAAGTTACAATCAGTTGACATCACTTCAAGGTGTGGATCAGTTTCAACTGTTGCAACATCTTGTTTTAGACAACAACAACTTTAGTGATAATATTTGCGTGCCTCGTTTGCCACATTTGCAGACACTCACTCTAAATAATAACAATGTGAGTATTCACAAGTATTTAGATTTATTATTTTGTGTGTTTTAAATGGTCATTTTCAAAATTGTTTGAAGTGAAAAACCAAGTGACCTTAAAATAGAAATGAAAAATTAGTAAATAAATTAAGTTAAAAAGACCCATAAAATGCTGAATATTGATAAAACCACTTTTAAAAGTTGAAATTTATGATTTGCATTTATTTTGACAAATGTACAGGTAATTCTCAATGTGACTGCTTGAGAATCTACTAATTTGTAAAAAGTGATGCTATCAATGTGATTTTCTCTTTTCTTACTGATGAATGTGCAAGTTTAGCTGAAAGCTTTCATGTTTGACATGTGATTAATTTAAGGAGTGAAACTATGCTTTTATTCAATATAAATTAAAATTGTAGTAAAACATGTCCGCATTGTTTTTATTATAGATTTGATATTCGTACACTTCAATATCTTGGTCAACATATCATTAGACCTGTATTGAAAATAATCTCTTTGCCCACATGTGATTAAATCAGATTACCGGACAACAATTAAAAGTTACCAAGTTGCTTATTCGTGTTTGTGTGGCAGTAAGAATGACTATGTTCTCACACACACCAAAATTCTTTACCTAAATAAAATTTTAGTTATATTTAAGATATATAATCAAATATAACTTGACAGACTATGTGAGGGCATAATCTATCCTGTTGTAAGTTCTATATGTCTTTAGGGTAGGACCTTTTTTGGCCTGAAATGGGGGAATGAAGGAACCTAAATCTTCAAAAGATCGACAGAACCCTCCGTGAAGAACTCCAGATTACACCATAATTTCATGGCCATTGGAAGTATAGGGACAATAAGGGTCTAACATTAAAAGTCACAGTGCAGTTGACCGAGGCACAGTATATAAAGCCAGGGTGCGCAAATATATTGTCTTATTTATTTAGATAAATATTATTTATATTTGAAATGGATGGTTTATTTCAATGGGATTTCAAGTGGGCTTGTATTTATTTAGAAATTATACTAATTTCGAAAGCAACTGCCATTTAAAGCATCATTGTTTTGGTTGGTTACAGATACATAACCTGGAATCTCTACTCAACCAGTTATGCAACAATTTGCCCAATTTAACATACCTTAGTTTGTTAGGAAATGCCGCATGTCCTAATCAGCTTTCTGACATGGATAAAGATGAAAGTGACTATCAACGTTATCGGTAATGAGTTAATGAAAATGTTTTACTGTTTATACTTTGTAATGTCAGAACACCATATTGATAAATGCATCTTTATGTATGTTATATTAAAATATTATAGTCTACACTGTGTGTTTACTACATACTGGAGAAAGCAAATGTTTTAAATGATGATTTCATTAATGAAACATCACTAATATTATTGGAAACACACTTATATGGAATTTTCCTATAAAGTGAACAGCATTTCAATAAGTTTTGAGTCTAAATGAGCACTGTCAACCTGTCTGTATAAATTAAACTCCAATTTATTGAGTTAAAGTAATGTTATACAAAAATTTTGTTTCACTGTTTTCATTAAAACAGATATTGTTTTAGTTTGAATTTAAGTTTGCTTTTATTTATTAATTAATTTGTATTTTAGCTATTATGTTGTGTACCGTTTACCTGGACTCAAGTTTTTGGATTCGACGAAGGTCCTCGCCACTGAAAAGACTGAAGCTGGCCGCAGAGGACAATTGATGCGAGTTGTGGGACCAAATGATATGGTAATATTTACTCGGTTATAATATTCACATCTTTTTTTCAATTTTGTGTCCGGAAGTATAACAATTTGATATGTGCTATAATTCCATGTATTAGTTAAATTTTTTATTCTTCACGCCAGTGTATTTATTGATTGTGTGCCTTTATTTGAATACTTCCAGTTAATTATACAAAACAACATTTATAATTTCGTAATAGCCGTGAGATGTTTAGCATTTTCATCGAACAAATTAATCTGGTATTACAATTTTATTTATAATTTCCAGATTAAAAATGGCGATGTGACAGCAGCAGGTAACTTTGACAATTACACTCCTCTTCCAACTTCAAGGAGAAATATGGGAGACCATCAAGGTCATATAACAATTTTATTATTCATTTTTATGTACTGTAAGAATTATCAATTGCAATTACTTAGTCATATTTGAACAAACCTGAATATAAAAAGCAATACTATTTATTGTGAAATTATTTTACCTCAATTTTGCATTACTTTAAAGAAAAAAGGGACTTAAAAAATAATAATTAAAACATAACCTTTCTTGTACTTCAATTGTGGGATTGTCTTCAAATTGTGTCTATTCCTAGACAATAATTCTTTGTATTGTACCAACCTGCTAAAAATTACAATTCTCAAGTATGGTGATATTGTTAGAGTAAAGTTGTTAAGGTTCAGGATTTATATGAAATTAAGATGGCATTTTTGACAAATGGTAACTGTTTTTATTTAGGGATCTGAGAAGGAAACAAGAACTGCACCATGAAAGTATGTCTGAACAGTCTTAATCATAGATATATTCATTGCGTTTAACAAAAAAAAAATAAACTAGGTCTGGAAACATCTCACATGAAACCTGAAATAGTTCCATCAGTTTATCCCCATCATACCTGACAATAATTTATTATTTACTTTAGTAATAGTACCTTGCTTTCACTGACAATAATTTTAACATTATGATTCCAGGAGCCTATGGGAAATGTCGCTACCGATACTCCGGGAAACATTCTGAAGGAAATCGATTTATCAGAAATAATGATCTTTAAAGTGACCAGAATTTTTAATTGCGAGTTTGACCATCAGTGCTACTGTTTATTTTTTTGTTATCCAAGGATTTTGAATGTACCGTTATATGAAAACCTTTCTACAGATATAGAGACTGTAACCAAGGTTATAGAGCCATGCAAAAATGAGAAAGATTACTAATTATTTCTCTGTCTACTATTTAACATAATTATAAATTCAGCTAAATATTACACACAATGGAGTGGATCATGACTTTATATGTTCATAATTTATATGATTATGGGACAAATTCCTATATTGGTTTAGGTCTCAAACAACACAAATGATGTAACTTTATACAAAATTGGATATACGTTTCCTCGTTGTAAACCAATAATAAAATTTCACAGTACTGTGAAAACAATGTCAAGCAGAAACTTAGTTTTAATTTTGAAAAGTAAAATCAGTATGTTACTTTACTTTCAAAGTGCAATGTGCAATAAAACTTTGGGTGTGTTAGAATTGTTAAAAATGCTTTGTTATAAATTTTAAAGCATTAAAATGTATTATATTACTTGACACTCCAAATTTGTGCAATATTGTTAGATATTTAATGGTTAGAGACATTTAAAATGAAGTTTATTTACAATCAGTTCAGTCTGAATGTGGGTATTATTAATTTAACTTATGTTGGTTACCTTTGTGCACTGTAACACGTTCACAGCCACTGATTTAATAGAAAATGACTGACTGTTATCTTACCTTTTTCATAAATGATAAAATGTTGTTCAAGTGTCTGTCTACAAGGCCAAATAACATTAACCATAACAATTGTTTTATGTTTCAAGCATCACTGGCACTGGCGAAGGTATTTCTACTGTGTAGAACAGCGATAATTGGAAAATGTTCAAAAGCGTGCAAGTCTGAACTTGCCGCTTTAAAGCATCATTGTCGGTGAACGTGTTAATCCGTTAATTATAAAATTTAGGTGATCGAAGTTTTATGTTGGCTGATATGAAATTTTTAATTGACTCGCAAACCAATTAAATTTCCAGTACTTTTCTATGTTTTAACTTGTGCTCTCTCTATATATGTATGTCAGAAAATTACAGGAATTAAGGAGGACAGGAAACAGAGAGAAAAAGTTGGTGGCTTACCTGAAGTTCCCATATGATGCCTGCCATCTGTGAACTTGGGGTAAGCCACCAGCTTTCTGTCCTCGTATATATAATTAATAACTAATGTAATTTTTAATAGTATAAATCATTGTATATAAACCATCACGATAATTACCGACATATTTCATGTTGATAACTTTACCGAACTGATTACAAGACGAACCTGTATATTTACCTAGAAAGATGGCATCTGAAATTTGGAGTAACCCACTCCAAATGTATTGCAAGTTTGTTTTTCATATTATCAGTATTAAAAGTATTATTGCCCAGAATATATCTAATTAGCCCAATTGCTTACCTTTTAATAAGCTAACATTATACAGCTAAACCAATGTAACCTGTAATGGAATGGAAAGTGTTAATATATTTGCTAAGCATAAATTCAGTGTTGACAGATAACTGTAATTACTTTAAGAATATTCAAGAGTATATGCTTTATGTTTTGATAATTAAACTTTAAAATTTTTGTATACATTTTTATATAAAAAATTTGTTATGTCATATTACATTTTTAAATACAAATTAATATTTGTTTTCATTATAGTTCTAAACCTTGGTGACACCTTTATGATGAACAGTCTGTTGTCTAATTGCTTTATTTCCTGGTCTACAATTCTTTTAATGTGCACAGGCCTGTCATTTGACCAGATTTTTGTCTTTCAGTTCTGTTGAAAGCTCTGACAGTGTTCAGAATAATTTTTTTTAAATTCAGATCAGTTTTATTTTAAGATTTAATGGTTAATAGACAATGCCATCTGGGACACATGCCTCATTTGGCATTTCATTATTCTTACAAAATTTTATAGATATATATAATTATGGCAACTAATTCATCAATTTATTTTAGAATTTTTTTCTATTTACTGTCAGACTTCATAATTTGTATCATAGCAATTCAGATTTTGTTGTGTTAATGATGTACAAATGAGACACAATTTCCAATATAAAAACACTTAATTGCTAATTATTCAAGTTTATTACACATTAACTGTAATAAATTTTGAAAATTTAAAAACTAATATTGAACCATAAATTAGTTTTCATTTGCAAGCAGGATCTTAGCAGTATTTCACATAAGTGAAACTTGGTGATTAAGTATCTCAAAAGTTTTTCTCTATTCAAGTGAAATAGTAAACAAAAATAATGCAAAAGAATTAAATTTTCTGACATAATATCAGTATAAATTTATAACAACCTTATTCTGTAGCAGCAATAGCTCGGCTTATCTGGTATGAAGTATGATGGTGATGATGATTGTGTCTAATGTTTGTCACTGTCTGAGCACAAACTTGTAAAAGGGTATGATGGATATTCTATTACACACTGCATATTTTCATGAATTCCAGTGCCAAAAATACCGGTGCTCTATTTACAAAGTTTGATGATGCAACTAGTTATATATATATATATTGGGTTACACTGGTACTGCAGAACACAATAAATACCAAGTTGAAGTTTGTTGTTTATTATGGTCAATGTAGCTAAAAAAAACCTGCCATTCATTCAGTAAAAGAAAACAAATTGCCTTTTAGATACATTTTTCTATAAATTTCACTCTAAGACAGCAACTTGGTTATAGAATATATCATTCATAATACATTCACTGTAGAAAATTATGCTAATTTATAAATAAATATACAGACCAATCCAAAACTTTCAGTGATGGTAAACAATTATATGTCGCCTTACAAGTTGTAATTTTTAAAATAGTTTTTCCATGATAAATACAAATAAATATTTCCATGAAAAATAACAGGATAATTAATTTTTTTTACAACTGACAACATTAGCCAAAACATTAAAACACACAAAGAAAACTGCAATGAATCATGGGACATTGAAATAGAGGATGAGTTTCAAATATTTATTATGCAACAGAGCAGGATACTTAGTAAATCTGAATTTAATATTGATAGGCAAAATATTTTATGTTTAGCAAATATTAACCTTGCATATTGTGTGTTTTAATAGTGACATTTTGTTATTTACATTAAATTGAAATTAAGCTTTTTGTTTTCACAACAAAACGCGGTATGAATCGTTTGTTGTTTCTACATAATTGTTTTCATAACTTTAAAAAGTGAAACTGTTTTACAGTAACACAAGAAGACACACAATAGCCATTTAAAGATTTTCTTCCCATTATGAAATACTACAAATGATAAAACTGTCATATCATACACAATTATTATTATTATTAGGCCTGATTCTGGAATAAGTTCACTTCTTAATCATGAAAATTGTAACACTGTAAAACATATCAAATGATTTACAATCATATCATCATTAAATATTTCTAAGCATGGAATGCAAAATCAATATAAAATTACAATTTTTTTTAACAAGACTTGACAAGAAATAAGAAATGCACATTTGGATTTAACATATTTTTAAAGAGATCCACAAATATGTAAATTTAATTAACATTTTTACAAGACAATGATGAAAGGTATTTAATGAATAGAACTCATTGAATTGGGTGGATTTGAAATACCACATGATAGCTTTCAATAACAATGGATTTTTTTAAATATATATTTTTTGCCAAATTTCAATATGAAATAGAGGCTTATTATATTGACAAAAAAATTCACATTTATCCTTGAACTGCTCATTCATTACCAATACACTTGGACTTCTACTTATACAAGAGAAAGCCACATGTATCTCCATTTCAAATTTTAAAAGGTGTGCAACAGAGAAGAATAACAACTGTAATTTTGCTACATACTGTATTTAGGTGTGTATAGGCCTTGCTTGTTTTACTAAAAATAGTACAGGAAAATGGGGCGTGTGTTGTGCTTAGAACTTTAAAATTCAACACAGTAAACACCCTTTAGCTTCGAAAGAACACTTAATGAATATAAGACATTAGTATCTACATACATTGCGTTCGAACCTCTTTCAAATAGTTTGTCATTTGTCATCGCTTGAGACTATCTCACTCATCGCCACCGTCAGATGAGTTGCTGAAGTACAGAAAAAATTGTCTACACATGCTCTACAAATTTCTTACAACGCAGCTTTAGGAATGTATAATGTTGCCACATTTCGCAGGACAAAGATACTTTGAATCTACGATGGAATTCATAAAAAAATGTATACCCCACAAAAGTTGTCTCAAAACTCAAGTGCAAGCAGCCTATACACACCTAAATACTGTAATTACTACAAATGATGTGCCAATACGAATCTAATTTAATGGTTGTGTGTGATATATATAATTTGTTAACATATGTAATTGGTAATATAATTTTTTTTGAAAGCTTGAGTATAAAAGGTTTCCTGGATAATATTTAACTTAAAAAACAGTTTTTTTTTTGCATTGAACATTATATGAACAACAGAATAGCTGTTATTCAGGTAGGCTAATAAACTGCACAATATATTGACACATTTTGCTGTTGAATATTTAATTAGTGACATTTCAAATTATATACAGTTTTTTACAATATCATTAAATTATTTATCCACGTATCAATAAAACTAAAATTTTAATTAAAGCTGACAAACTGTTACAATTGAAAATCAAATTTAGTATTCAACAGAACATGACCTAATGTTTTCCTATTAAAATTACAAAATTGGGCAATACTGAATAACAAGTCACACAGGGAGAATGCCCTTAACAATAAATTACCTACAAACATACTTAAAGAATATTTACATTTTCACAATTTTCATGTGACTTTAATGAAAATTCTGTCGTCAGAACAGACCCAGTAGTCAGTCATGTAGGTAGGTGCACATATTGAAAAAAGATGAGTTCTTCAATCTTTACAAATCTGCATTTTCCTCAGGTTTTTTGACACATAAAAAAGATAAATTAATTTGGTAGCACAAGAAAATTTGACACTCACATAAATAGATTAACTAAAATTCTTTTGCATATTATCATTTGCTTGGATGATGAATTAATCCCACACTATCAATTGTCTACTCTTCCAAGCTGTTACGAGGTGATCTTAAAGACGATTTACGCAATTCATAACCAATAAACAGCAAATGTAATGTCATTTCATCATGACGAATCACACAATGGGATTGTTCATTTGTAATACAAATTATTGACAGTATCACTTGAGTTATTTTAATCCTCACAGTGAGACACAAATACAGAGTGAAACTTATTAATTGAAGAGAAAAATGTCCACACCCACAATTAAAGATATACTTAGAATTAATATTGCAAGATACTCTTTCTAAATTCTTCATGACATTCACTAGTTGTCACAACAACTAAACTTAAACTATTTGTGCATTTTATTTGTTTTGGTTCACTATTGCTATTTACATATTCACAAAATTGTATTTATTGGAAACTATAGACAGTTTCATTATAATGACTCTTCAAATGCTGCCAACAGTTCACTTTGCATATTTAAGTCTATCTGTCCAGCCATCTGAAAATTAAAAAATATATTAAATATTCACTATTTGAAAGGTGAATTTTATTATGCACATCCATCTGCTGTCACACACAGCTATGATACACACACGTGTAAGGACAGGAAAGAGAGACAGAAGAGTAACGCTGGCAAGCACTAAGGCACGACGAGTGTGGAGTTGTCTTAAATTTTCGGAGACAACCGTCCCCTTCTCAGAAGATAAGGAAGAGCTGTCGATGGCTGGCCGTCACTTGGAATGCTCTTCCTTATCTTCTGACGGAAGACGATACAATCGAAGGTTTAAATAATTAATTGAAAATTAAGATAAAACAATACTTATGAATGTACTCACAGCTTCTCTACGTCGTCTTTCTTGTTCCCTCAACCTTTGCCGTAATCTCTCGGCAGCTGTCTTGTCCTGGATTAAATGATTTGATGAATCAGAATTTTCAGCACACTTGCTAATTTCATCGTGTCTTTGTTGCTGGTTGTCAATACATTTCCTGAAGTATTGTGAAGAAGAAAGAGTGCCAATTAAATTTATGTTCACATTGATGCAGTGGAGATTTATTTTAATATTTATATTGTCTTGACATAAAAATCTCTTGTATGTCGAAAAAATTAAATGATACAGTTAAATCTTTCTTTAAATGCAAATGTAAAATCATGCCAACAGGTCCACAAAAGGGTAACACATCAATCATAAAAATTAATGTTATTGCTCTCTTAGAAATGAACATGTTTTAAAATAAGTAATATATTTTTCCATTAAAAAATATCTGTCAGTAGAAGCAGATACGATAACCCTATGAATAGAATAAACTACAGATACAAACAGACCTATTTGATGTATAAAGTAAACCAGGACCAAAGCAATATGGATATGTTGTAAAATCATTACCAGTAAACGAATAGCCCCTGTTTAAGTTTGGCACAGAAAGCAAGTAAAATATATCAAAATAAATTTAGTGTTTCCCAATTTAACAGAAATTTGAATAGAAAAAATCTGAAACCTTACAACTTTTCTTTTGAAGAAAGCCACGAATGGAAAAATGTCAACCGGACCAGGGAATCAAACCCAGGTTTTTGTTGGACAAGTGTGGCTATTTTAAGCTTAACAAATTTTTCACAATTTAAACTACTAGTATCTTAACAATTTAAATAATGTCACTACACACCAACAATCTTAACTTAACCAATATATAAAAAAAGAGAAGTTACTGGTTCTGGTAAATTGAATCATAACAATACACACCTATTCTTCTCCAATTCATCATCATCATCTCTCTCTTTCCTTTTAACATTCTCCTGCCTCATTCTTTCTTTTTCTGCTAATTCTTTTTTGTGCCTTCGAAACTCTTCTTGTTCTTTTAATGCACGTTCCTGAGAAAAACAATAATTCATTCAATTATAAAGAATCACTAGTAAAACTTGACAAATAATGAAAGGCACTTTATTATTTACAATATGCAAGTAAATGATTATGTATCAGTTCCTTTAAAACAGTGTCTACCTGTGAAAGCAAATTTTCTAATTGTATCTTAAGTTTAATTTAAAAGTAAACTGATTTACTAATTAAGTGCATAGACTAAAACTAATAAAATTATATAAGAGGCAAACACTTGCCCTATCCTTCTTCTCTTTAGCTTGTTTCTTAAAGGCTTGAAAGCTTTCTTTAACTGCAGTCTTTACGGTTGACGATTTTGGGGTCGATATGTTCTGTGGTGAAGACGCTTGGGCTAACGATGACCACGAACTTGCATTTTTCAAACTCTAAAAATTAATTTAATGTGTAAGTTAACATGCACATGTTATAATTTATATAAAATTGGGGAAAAATTGTAAAACAATTGAAAAAATCACAATATATTTTAACCAAATTAATAAAATTAATTTATTTTTATCATGTATTAATAATGTAATAAGTCTGATATGACTTTGAAACCTATTGACAAATGTGAAGTGACATGTTGGATTTTTTTGGAGGGGAGGGGCGTATTTCTTTTATCTGTTGTGGAGAAGGGTAAAGTAAGCAAAGATGAAGTAAAAAACCAAATGAATTGTGACAAAAATAAAAATGACAAAGCGTTAAAATAAAAGAGACTGAAATGTTGTAGAATAAGGTAACCAGCAAGAATGACAAATGAGCAAAATGAACGGTGGGTAGGAGAAAAAGTTTTATAAATGAAAGAAGAAATTTGGCTAAATATTGTGAACAGAAAGAAAACAAATATGACTTCAGGGAACAGAAGGAAATTCAGAGCTAGAGCATAGGAGTCTGAACACTTATATGGACATAGACTTACTTAATTTGGCCTACCCCTAAAGAGACTGCTTTCTGTCTTTTCGCATCTGAATGGAGAACAGGAGATAAGGTCAACTGTTTTCATACATAACCTACAGTAAATATGCAAGACATAAATTTGGCCATGTACTATTTCATATAAAAAAAGTTATGTACCTTTCCTTTAAAAGCTGAAGCAAAGTTGGATGCTTGTGGTTTTGCTGTTTCATTAGACATTTTCTTATCTACTTGCATAGTATGATTTATTAAACCTGAAAATAATGTAAGAAAGCTATTATAAATTTCATATAAAACAATATTGAAAACTAACACAAAAAGTGCAAGAATGAAGTCACCTAATTTTAAAGAAAAAATATTTGTTACTAAAATAAAAGCTTTACATAATTTTTATGTATATTGTTAAACAATATTGAATATGGTGATATGTATGACTTTTAATTCATTGAATGTAATACATAACTTTATTATTTTGCTCAAACGCATTCACTTATGGTAGTTAAATGAAATTATTTTTATTCAAAGAATTCAATTATCATCGTTAATAACACGATAGGAAGCAATACAAACTTTCGTTACCTTGTTTTGTTAGGTTTGGTTGAGGTACTGTTTGCAGATTTAAATTTTCTTCTTTACACTGGAGTTGTGAAGCAGAGTTCAGGTTGCCAATGGGTAATGGGTCAAATATTGATGGAACGACAGGTGGTACATTTAAGTTGCTACTATGATTAAAATTATTTATAGGTGAAGCAGGTCGCTCCAACTTTAAAGGAACAATATTAGATAAACTAGCTATATGGGTAAAGCCATTAGTGGAATGCTGCTGAGAATTTAATGGCGATGCCATTGTGAGAGGAATATCAAAACATTGGTATACTGACGGTTGAAGTATATTTTTCATGGTTGTAGTATGAGATGAATTTTGTGAAAACTGAGACACAGCACTTGGTGATGAATTGTTCATTACTGGTTGAGGTATTTCTGTTGTAGGTATGGGTAATGGTTGAACTACTGGTTGAACGATTGGAGGAATGATAGGAGATAAAATACAGTCTGCAGCTTGAGCAATATCAGCATGACCTATAACAAATAATTCCTTAGTAAAAAGTGTTAGAGAAGAATATAACAAAATTTTTTAAACATTAGTTAAATTATACCTAATTCGGAGTTTGTAAGATTGGCCTTCACAGGAGCTGAATGATAGTTTGACATGTCTTTCCTAACCGTAGGAGGAGTTACTGTATTTCTAGTTAGATGAGGCAGTGTTGTTATTGGGGGTGACTGGTCTTTAACAATAGAGGAACCTGTAAATAACATATTTTAAATGAAAATTGAATGCCTCTTCTCTCACTTTTTGATAGATTAAGCAATTTAAAATTTATTGTGTGTATTCAAAAACACACACCCTGTAAAGCTACAGATCTTTTGAGAGCATGTTACATACTTCAGTGAATTTAAAAATACTCCATACAACAATTATAATTAAGAAACTGTGTGTTAACACACACACACATATAATATTAGGGACCATACATAAATAATATAATAAATATCTATATTCTTACCTATATCAGGGACGAAGGAGGACTTCTTTTCAATTAAGTTTTCACTGCTGTTATTGGTAATATTATTGTTGCTATTTGTATTTGAATTATTGCTTATTGTGTTGGATGTAGATGTGGTGGTGGTAGTAGCAGTGATGTTAGTAGTTATAGCATTATCAGCAGCCACAACAGTTGTTGTAGGCAAAATAGTACTACTACCAATGTTATTGGCAGTTGTAGTACTACTGCCAACATTGTTCTTAACATTTGCACTATTTACAGAAGCAGAAGGTTTACGGGTAGATTTCTGTGTTAAAATTTGGCCACTTGAGGTCATCGTCAGACTTGGAACTGTTGGCTCAACTGCAGTCTCTTTAACTGTGCTAGTGGCATTTTGTTTCTGCAACTAATAATTAAGTGCATTCTCAGAATCCTCACATAAAAATAATTAGATAAAATTTACAATCTAAAGGCTTTATCTGTTTGCCTATTTTAAATGCTAGATATAATGCGGATAATGACCAGTTTCAGACAGTTTTTTTAATTAGTTCAACAACAACATTTTGGTACATGTGTGTGCCTTCTTCAGGCATTTTCTATGGTCAAATTATAATAAACAATGATTTTACAGTAATCTAGTTAGGATGAGTAATAATATCCAAATAACATTATACAACTGAGAAACACCTAATATCACCAAATGTTAAAACAATTTAACATTACAAATTTAATAAATTCACAAACATTAATTTTTTATGAGAATTGTCTTATCAACCTAACACTCAAGTCATTGTGACAAAACCAAGAAAAAACAGACCCTCAATATTTTAACCTATTCCCAGAGTTTTTACAATCTGTCCCTGTGACCTTAGGACTCATCTCTAAAGACCAATGTAGGAGCCTCCATAGGTATCCTCAACAATTACAACTGCTAACAATTTCCAACATACATAATAATAAATATAAACAAGCCTACAAATTATACAATTTTTTAAAAACATAAGGTATTATACATTACTTAATTTAATGGAATCATTTTGTGAGTTAAGGGTGTTCCCTGTTCTTTTCATGTATAACATTTCTAATAGATTTACGTTAATATAATTTTTTTTCTATGTCTAAAATTTCAACATTTTTCCAATTAAATTAATGATTCTACTTAAGTCTATGAACAGTGGCCACATTATGGTTAAAAGTTTTGGTATTCTTTTTATGTTCTTTTACTGTAATTTGGAATTGTCCTATATAACATTTTTTGCAGTTGGGTTTGCTACAGGTTTTTTTTTTGTATATAACATTATGCTGTTTATCTTTATGAATTTTGTCTTTCCCTTTTTTACTGATTTCATTAAGTTTGTTATTCATTTTGAAACTTAAATTTGTTATAAGCCTTTTTTATTATTTTCTAACTTTCCCATTAACCGTTTTATTCTATCTTTGTTATTTTTATCATCTATTATACTGTTATTTTTGTTATCATGTTTGATGATAACCTAATTATGTTTGATAATACTTTTTGATTTTGTTTGCTTTTAAAGTTTTATGGACAAGAAATGGTAATTAACATATTTTTAACTATTCTTATGTTCTATTTGTGAAACTTGGAAATAGACAGTAAAACTTTATTCATAAAATTATACACCATGACTTTTTTTTTGAGTGTTTTGGCTGGTTTCATAAAAACTTTTACAACACAGCGTTTCTTGATCTCTCATTACAAATTCAGAAAAAATAGGTGATAGGGAGATCAATTGCTCTATTCTTTCATTTTGCTTTACAATTATTGCATTTAAAGAATTAAAATGGGTTTACTAGTTCAAATTGACTAAAAAATTAAATGCATTTTCCTTGGTTAATGAAACTTACAGTTTGATTATCCTTTTGCTTTTTTTTCCTCTGCAAATCTTTCAGTAAATAAGGAGACAGCCCTGAAACAATAGTTCATTATTACCTTCCAAAATTTTAATAAAAAATATTAGTATGTATAAGCAAAATCATCATCTTTATTTGTATAATGTATTATTTTGATAAGTGCCACATAATACTAATATACAATAACGATGCAATAAAATCTATAAATAATAAATGAAGTAAAATGATTACTAACTAGTTGTATATAATATAATTATATTCATACACATATGTAAAGAGAAACAAAATAAATAAACTTGTTTTCATCTGTGATTATAGGAGATATTGTGGATTAAAAAACTGTAATAACTTAAGAAGGGTATTAATGAACTATATACAGATTCATTCAACTCCGCAGCAATTTCAAGTACCTTAATTTTTTAATTTACATTACTACACCTTACAATGTTTGTGGGCTGTAAAACTAACCTGTTTAACCCCTCTAGCCATATATCACACAGTAAATTTCAAATACATGCTTTTAAATTTTGTGAAAATAAAATTTCAAGTAAAAATAATTACAACTGAAGTAAAATGGCAGCAAAATGTTACAAGATGATGTGGAAAATGAAAGTCTCCAAATTAAATACTGTAATTTGCAACAAAAAATTGTACACATAGTGGCAAGGAATTGATTATAGAGAACATGCTTCCAAAAAGCATCATGGAAGATACAGAGATAACTAACCATAGTATGATTAAGAAAAAATGTCCAATAAATGAAATAATTCAGAGGAGCTTAAGTTGTAAACATAAATGTAGTTTCCTCACAGGAAATAAGTCGTTATAGTAATATTACTGCATAGATTGCATATAAGCAAGAAATCAAGGACATAATTTGGATGTAAGACAAGGTTGATTGTCTACAAGTCTGAGTTCATGTTCCTTAAATATTTGGCTAGCATAAGCCTTCGATGGAGAAGAACTGTAAAAATAGCTGGAGGAACCTTATATTTGATGTACATAAAATCTGTAGAGTAATACTACAGTTAACATGTAAAGTAATTTATATATTATTTTAAGTAATTAAATCTGTAATAAAACTAGCAAGAGGTACCTTAGGATACATATTTGTATAAAATAAAGAATACTACAATCAAACAGTAATCATTAAAAAAAAAGGACACCTTCATAATAAACCATTGTTTCACTTCTCATCTCCTTATTTACAATCTATAATTCAATGCATGCCTAATTTATAACAAGAACTGGCACAGGATTCCTCACTTAACTTTCCACATCATTATTAAAATAATTAAAGCAATTGTTATGGAAACAAGGGATAGAGGGGTGGTAGCTTGTCAGGTTGGGGCTCGGCATCACCATCGATGGGGAAAGGTTCTTCACGTTTTTCGGAGGTGTAATCTCCTTCCTCAGGACAAGGGGGGACACATTCCAGGTGCTGGCTGGCAGCCGACTGTGGTTCTTAAACACCTCCTTGAGCAGCACTTGGAATGTGTCTCAATTTCTTCTGAAGCAGGTTGACGCCTCAAAAAATTCAAACTTCCCCTCGTCCTCAATAGTGATGCCGAGCTTAAATTTCAGATAAGCCACTGCCTTTCCCTATTTTCTTTCTTACAAGGTGCCTGCCATCTGTATAACTCAGGTAAGTCACCTACTTTCTATCTCTCTTTCCTATTCTTATCAATTGTTTTAATTAACCTGACAATGTAATTTCCTGACACATATTTGATATATTTCACATTTTTGTCAGAGATGATCCATTACTAAGCAATTTGAGAAAAGAAAATTGAGAAATATAATTTGCCTCCTGACTCACCACTGCCATCAAACATATACATAAATGGCAAGAAGAATGAAGTTCCAATTAAAACATCTCTGACAATACAAGACCATACATCAACAGAAAATGTCTCTTGCAAGTTGTGTGGCGGGTTTGAATCATACCAGAAGTGCAGGTTGCGGCTATTGAACACCCCTCACATCAAAATGGGGTCTTTTCAGAAAACAAAATTCTGCTTCCGAAATAAACCAGGATCAGCTGCATGTTTTTCTAATTTTATTTATTTTCTCAAACTGCTCTGTAATGAAAAAATATGCCAAGAAGGTAAAATGTTTGCATTCCCCCTCTAAGTTTGTGCACTTACTTCTGTTACATCATATACACGTGATAAAGAGTGAAATTAGAACTAGATATGGGAGCAAAGATAAATTCAAAGAGAGGTAGGAGTGGCAGTGAACTGTTCATCTGCAGTAAATGAGCATAGTAATGTAAAACTGTAAGCCTTACAAACATGCAGTTCAAAAGCTAGATGTTATATTTCTCCTCCCAGAGAAAAGTCTCGGTAGGCTAGTCAATCAGCAGAAGAAAGAAACAGGTATTAGTACCTAAACTATTTGGAATCCTGGGATGTGAGGGCAACAACCAGAAGTTGGGACTAAAATCTAGTGGTAGCCAGACGTGTCTGTTAAAATCAGTTTACTCCTTACTCCCTGAACATGTATGGAATTGTTTATTGTTTGAATGCCATTCTATCACTTCTTGTCCACTTTGTACCTTCTTCACCTAGTTCTCAATAATGTCATCAACACCCACAATATTACCTCTGTACTAAATCTATTCACAATTAATAAATTTAAGTCCTGCTAGGGAACAAACAAATTAAGTAATTTAATTACTAATGGACACAGTTATAGCACCTCAACATAATTTTTGAATTATCCACTTAGTGGATTCTATATCCCTCCTATCTGAACACTACATGACGTTTGTCATCATCAGCATATATATACAATTAATAGGGAAAGGACAGAGAGATAGAAAGAAGGTGACTTACCTGAGGTTCATAGATGGTAGACACCTTGTGAGGTTTAGAGTACTTGAATTTTTGGAGGCACCGCCCCCTTCATCAGAAAGTTAGGAAGACATTTCCAGTGATCGGCTCGGCTAGCCTCGGGTAAGTCACCTACTTTCTATCTCTTTTTCCTTTCCTTATTAATTGTTTTAACATGACAATGTCAAAATAATTAAAACAATTGGTATGTTGGTGTGAAAACGAAAGAGAAATTGCTTGAAATTGAAGCTTGACATCGTTATTGAGAATACGAGAGAGAGATATGAAAATAATAGTTAATGTTGAAATAAACTGTAGTGAAAGAAGAGAAACACAAAGCTGCAATTTAACATTAGTTCTGAATTTCATAAAATATGTGCTAGATGTTAATGCAACTGCTAATTCTAACCACAAGATGATGAAATGACAGATGGAAGTCAGGTTGGCTTTGAAGGTATTCAGTACTACTGAAAATGTACTCTAATTTTAAGGTTTTACAGTTAATATATATTTGAGTCTTTGTAGCATGCTTATCTAATGAGTATACAACAGTAAAAATGACACTAGCTTTAAAAACCTATCAATAAAGGAAAACTAAACAAATGATTACACAAAACCAGTTTGTATAGTTCACAAAAAGAAGAAATTTTTTCAATGAACCTCAGCCATGAAGTGTTGGAACTGAATTAGATCAGGATTGTAAAATCTCAACCAGACAAGGATCCTAATTTATTTATGTATTATACAATAAAAATTAAATATCACATGGCAAATGGAATAAAAAACTGAAGTACGTAAAAAAGGCTGCAACATTTCACATTTATAATTTAGATTGTGAATTTATTTATGCAATATATATAGAGTATGTGACAGATTGACTTTTTACCAGGCTGACCATCACTTGGAAGGATTTTTCATATCTTCTGATGAAGGGGTCAGTGCCTTCAAAAATATAGTGGCCACATGTACACTTCTGGTAACCACCCATTTTCTCTCTCTTTCCTGTCCTTATAAATTGCTTTAGTGAGCTTGACAAAATCATTTTCTGACTTGTGTGTATGTATATACCTCGAGCAATGGGAAGTTTATTTCACAGACGTTCATGAAATATTTATCACTGTCCTTTTCCCAGTAAATGACTGTAAAGTACATCATTTCCAGTCTCCTCTACAAGTTTACTCACAATATTATAACATTGAAAACAGACAGGCAAAATTTGAATCAACACAGAGATGAGTTAAGACAATCCTCTACTTAAGACATATTTTTTCCATTTAATTGGAGGCTTAAGAAGTTGATGACTCCTTGATAATTATAAATGTTATTGGTGGAGTCCGCCTTCTGTATTCAGTTAAACGAAAACTTCTTTATTCTCTAACATTAACTTGCAATTCATAAAAATATCAGATATATTTTCTGAATTATTTATATGTATAGGCAGAGTTAATTGCGAGTACAATGAATCATAAAAGAAACGGAATTGAACCAACTTTTCTTTATTCAATAAGAATTGAGATTGTAAAATATAGTAGTATGTAAATTAGTCACCTTTCAAATTAATATAAAATGAAAATAGATTTCATCTTGTACTCACCTTATTTAAATGTTAATGTAGAATATAAAAGTGATGTACATTATAGGCAAGAAAATTTAACGATATTGAGTCACTTCTAAATGTATCCTTAATTTTTTCAATCCCTATTGACAACTCTACACACACAGTGAAATTTATGTAACACAATATAATAGTGTCTCAAATCGCAGATAAACAATTATGTAGCGGGAAGTCAACTAGATTAACTGTTAACCAATAACATTTTTGAAAAGGTTGCCAACATATACAGATTTAATGAATAATGTACAATATTGTTTATTAACATATAACAATAAAGTTGAAATAAGTAAAATAAATTTCGACTATGCTTAGAATATAAGTTTTATCACATTTAACAATTTTTGAGATTAATCTTTCTCATTTTAACAGTTTCCGAGGATATGAATACAATTTTAAAGTCCTTCTGTTTCTAATCAACATCCTCTATTCTTCAGAGTAATGATCTGTGACCAACAGGATAGCACAACTGGCAGCATTTTTCTGGTCCAATTGATTTTTTTTAAATTAATGTTTGCAAGTAACATCACAAAAACTTTTGAGGATTACAATCAGTAAACATTAAGAGACTGTCTTCTTTGGGCCAAAGAATGAGAATTTCAATATTTTAAAGTATCTTCCCAAAATATGTTCTGGAGTTTTATTTGGGAACAAATTTTAACTCACTGATGCCACAAAAAATGAACCATATACTGCACCATACCCAAGTCCTTTTCTTCCCATAATATGTCTATTTCCATACAGATGTAACAATAAAAAATAATATTTAGTTCCTTTATGCAAACTGGTGTCTTTAATAACTCATACAGAGTTGTTAAATAGCTAATCAATAACAAAATACACTATTTAAAAATATTTAACAAATAGGTTTCATATTAAAGTAATAGTTTTCATTCAGTTAGAAACAAATTTAGGAATATAGCATACTAGTACATATTGATTTACTGAAAGAAATGAAAATCCATACTATTTATGATAAAATAATTATTTCTTTACTGTTCATCAAAACTGTTACTATTAACCATACTCTTTTTATGGTTTCAGCCAAGACTATGTACCAACGTCAAAATAAATAAAGAAATGCAACTGCTTTGAGCATAGAACGGAACCAAACTTTACATCACAGCAATCCTTTGTATAATATAGAGACACCATCATTACATATTTAATAACAGAATATCATTCCTTTATAGAAACCTTTATCATGAGGAAAAATTGTAATAATCATTACCTAAATTATTACAAAAATGTTGTAAACGCTTAAACCATGTCATAAGAATGGCAAAAAATAAAAGTATTTCTAACATATAATTGGCAACTATAAAATCAAATCTGTTTGGAATATTATT
Source organism: Eucriotettix oculatus (assembly GCA_034510155.1). NCBI lineage: Eukaryota > Metazoa > Arthropoda > Insecta > Orthoptera > Tetrigidae > Eucriotettix > Eucriotettix oculatus. The sequence goes on along the minus strand of CM067380.1, from coordinate 22,908,236 downwards.
AAAAATGAAATGTCCATAAAATAATGAAAATTAATAATGAGGGAATATAGCTTATGAGTTTGATGGTAATTCAAGTATTACTGTATTTAAGATAAAATCAGCTTTGTACCAATTTATCATGTAACGAATGATTACCAAGTGGACTCTTCCCTAATGGTTAAAACAAGAAAACTAAAAGCACCAGTCATGAATGACAATACAGAAGATTTAGGAAACTACCGCTCATGTAACTGATCCCAGTATTCTTGAAAATCTTTGAAGAAGTTGCTTAAATCAAAGTTATCAATCACTTATACATAATTTGCCAGTTCTCTTAAATTGGTTTAAAGAATCATTACTCAGCAGAATTAGCAGTTCTCTTTCTTACTCTTCGTATTGTGCTAGTTATTAAACAAGGGTTTTCTTATTTTCAATGGTCTGTGCAGTATGTATGATCATTTACATGCGATAAGGTTTCAAAACATATCATTAATACATTTCACAACACATTCTGGTTTTGAATTAATTGATGGTAAACTAATGACATCATCATCACCTAAAATAGATGGAAATTATTAAAGTAAAAACTTAATTCACAATCAGAGGTAGACAATTGAGAATCAGAGCTGGCCACGTCTGAGCACTGCTTGGGAAATAACCTTCTAACTTTTTAAGTAATGCTAAGAATACACCTTCTAAAAAAGGATACCACAAATAAGTTTGCATTCATGACAGTTAAATAAACTAAGCTGGCATTAGTCTTTGTGTTGCCAGCTAGTTGGAAATGAAAAAAAAAAGCTAATTATAAGGAGGAGAGGTCTCAATTGCCAAAGGCAGAATAAGAATGCAGAATCATAGTGCGAACTAGAGGTTCTTCTGCAAACAAAACTGTGGTAATTTACACAAAAATTAGCAAATGTTTCTAAGACCCACAAACTTAATATAAACAATAAAAACCCAAGTATGAAGTAAATGGAAGTCAAATATTGTGCAAAAACTTAAACAATAAATATTATCAATTGTCTGATAGTGATTGAAAGCCGGTAATAGATAATGAAATAATATTGTTCGTATAATCATATGTAACATGGAATACTTTATGTCAATAAGTACCAATAAATAATTAGTCTCCTTAGTTATTAATAAAACAAATTCATGTAAATAAATCAGAAAATCCAATATAAATACTTTTAAGATATACTCACAATCTTCAGCAGCTTCTCAATGGAAGGCAGTTAAGGTTCTGATACTTTAATTTAATTACCAATTACTGATGATCTGAACAGGACACAAAGTACTGAGTGCAGAATGTGATATAGAGGGTCAGGATACAAGCATTTGATAAAAAGGAAACTATTTCAAAGTTCATTCTATATATTTTTATTTCATATTCTTTTCACTGTATACAACAATTTTTCTCTTTATCATTAAAAAATTACAGAAGGAAATGCAGAAATGACTACAAAAACAGACATCACATGCGATTGCATTTTTCTTTAATAAAGTATATAACTTATGTACAAAATTCACAAATGAAAAATGCTGGGTTTCCACTATTTTATAACCTGTGCAATACATTACAGGGCACGAGTTCCAAACAGTATTATTCCCAAGGAAGGCAGAGTGTCTTAGTTTTTGTAAATCAAACAATTAAAAAACTTCAGTGACAAATGTGTGAAAATGGTAAAAAACATTTATTAAATAAAGCCGTAAAAAAGTACAACTGTGTAACACATTTTCAGTACGTAAAGAAATACAAGTCAATGTCATTTAAATCAACGATAATAAAATCGGTGATAAATCCTCATGCATACATTCCATTAAGAAATAGAACATGAATAAAATACAAGATATTTCTTAGTTACAATGCAAATTTTATAACAGTATATAAAATTCATCAGACCTAACATAGACCTGAATAACTAGTGAGATTTAGTGAATTACTGAATCTAGGTGGGTTAAATTACTTTTTATGGCATCATATTAGCTTGGTAGATTGCACTTTGTACACACATTGCCAATCATTCCATGATGCTAAGGCGGAAGTCCAACATTTTAATTCAAATTCAGTTCTTTATACATGAAATTATAAAATCATCAAATTACATAATTTAACAAAGATTTTATCTGAATGACAACTATTTAGAATATAAAGCATATGTTACAAATTCTGTTGGACCTCTTAGCTACACATATCACAATCAAAAACATACAAAATTAGATGGCAGTCTACCAAGATATCTGCTATGAACACACACACACACTTTTCAGTACTGTTACAATAAAACTGCCTCAAATTAAAGACTGTGTAGAAAAAAAAATATACATGTCACACATAGTTAAAATCTTGTTACTTCTCTTAAAAATATTTAACAATTTACTACTTAAAATCAAATTTATGGGATTAAGTCCTGGCATTCTTAAGAAAAATAAATATATTAACATATAATATATGTATGTATAAAACAACACAGTACTAAAACATTCTTATAGTTTTGGGTGTCTGCCCAATTAAACATGTTTGAACTACGAATTTCACCAACACAGTATTTCCGTAAATGTGAATGACAGCAAACCGGTTGTTCTCAAATCTGACAAAGTTACTAGAACGAAGTTCACATTTTTTTATACTAAAACATTGTGATGTAAATCCTGGATCATGTGTCATTAAAACTGAGACTTTAACCCAAATATGAAGTATTTAAATTTTGAAATACATAATAATCATGAACATAGAATAAAACCGATTGGAATAAGATAGTTTTTTTTAAAAAAAAATTGGAACATGCTATTTATAAAACTGCAATTTTATTATAAAACTATACAAATAAAACAAATTAGTAAGTAATCATAATATAGGAGAAAGTAGGTCAAAGCCAGGGAGTGCAAACAATGTGCTTGGAGGCCAGCAAGCCATTACTCGCAAATCCATCAACATTAATAGATAGCACAGTGCACAAAGTTAGGAGCGCATATTATTAACTATACTGCCAGCATAAAATACAAATTGGTTTTGCCAACTATATTTAATTGAAATTACAAATAGATCATGTAAAGAAAGCAATTACTACTTACCGGCATTAAACAATTTTAATATTGCTACAGTTTTCTTCTCTGACAAATTGTAAGGTTTTGAAAAAGCGATCAACCTGACATTATGTTCAGATGAACAGACTAATGTATGAAACATAAAAGAGCTTGATCTCCTACCCAACAAAGCATATTAATGTATTTTTTTGTAAAAATTTTAAATACGCAAAAATTATTTAATTTACCACTAATGTTCCATAAATATTAAAATGAGATGCAAAGTACATCACAGATTATCACAAAACAAAGATACAAATCAATGGAGTGAAATGGATCAGTAAGAATATATGTTTTCTAGTTAATGATAACTTTTGTTGCTATAGAACAACTGTAAAAGCAATGTCCAGAATGTCTATAATTGCCTGAGAGAGGAAAAAGGATGTGGCTTACCCGAGTGTGAAAGGAGGCTTCTACATGGTTGAAAAAAGCCTATAACACTTAGGTCAGCTACATTCTTTCCATCTTTCCAATCCCAATCAGTCATTTGACTATGTCATATTATACATAAATATCAAAACCATCATTGCCAGTTATATCAACCCATTTCTCAGATTATAGCGTCCCAAAGGGGTGGTCTGTGACTCGGCATCCTGGCACAATGCAGGGTTGGCAAGTGTGTGCATGTATGTGTAAGTTAATACAAACATTCATTCCCACGCCACTATTCAAACCCAGAACATCTGTGATGTGAGCCAAATGGTTTTGACCACTACACCACAGCAGATCAGAATATATAAAAATATATATACAAACATTCATACAACAGGGGTTCTGCCCTCTATGTATTAGTACAGCGTGAGTACATAATTACTAGGGCAACAGTTGGCTCAGTCTCCACATCATCAATTACTTACAATTTTAATATTTATGTGAAAAACTAATAACATCACTTCAAAGTTTGATAGATGCACAGAAGAATGATACCAAACACATAAATGCCCTATTTCAAGTGTGACAGAAAATCAAACACACAAAAACGTGACCTATCTATCTATATATACATATATATATATAAAGATTCAGGACAATGTGACATAGCCAAAACAATTGATATAGGTAGGAAAGAGAGAGAGAGACAACTTATGGATTACCTAGACCTGAAGGTGGCTGTTGTCATGTCAGATAGGACATACAGTTCAAATATTCATAGATATAATACTCCTTCATCAAGAAATGGGACTGTCCAATGTGAGGAGTCAAAATAACATGAGAAGCAATCCTCTTGAAGGAGGAGGAAAACACCTCTGAAAACTTGATCTATGCATGTCTGACATGGTAACACCAATAAACAATTAGTAAGGACAGGAAAAAGAAATAGAAAGATGGTGGCTTACCTCAAGTGTAAAGCTGGCAAACACTGTGTTGAGTGTGTGGTGTTTGCCAACTCTTTCTATTTCTCTTTCCTATCCTTACTAATTGTTTACCTTATTTTGACATAATTTCCTTACTTCTGTGTGTGTATGTGTAAATTAATAAGGAGAGGAATAAGAGACCTCACACCTACTTTTTATCTCTCTTTCCTCTCCTTATTAATTGTTTTAATTAACATGACAATGACATTTCTCGACTCATATTTATATATATGACATTGTCAAATTAATTAATATGGACATGAAAGAGAGAAAGGCCTTAAATTGAAAGTGTGCTTTGCCACACCACATAGTAAGGAGCATGTCAATTTATAAGGACCTAAGACCTATTCCTCAGGACAAAACAGATCTGCACCTTCATGATGGCGAACCACAGTCAGCACGTTACATATCCCTCCTGAGGAAGGAAACTATTATTGCCTCTGAAAATTTGAGACATTCCTTTCTGTCCAACAAAGTGACATTAGCTTTCAATCTAAGGTAAGACCATAATTCTCACTCTCTCTCTTACATAACCTTGTTAATTATATATATAATTTTATGTCCGGTCATAGTAAGGATTTGGATAAGAACAATTATAGAACTTGGCATCAACCATAATTGCTTTTTTGTAAACCTATGTGTACATGTAACGTTAATAAAACCGAATGCAGAAAAGATGGATTTAGAAGTTTTGAAGTACATATCTTTACTGATACGTGATCTAAAAGATTAGTTTAAAACTGATTTTCTTACAACAGTCTACAATCAGAAATAATTTCAAATTTATGAAATGGAAATATAATCAGCAAATTATATTGTATTAACACTGAGTAAACATAATTAAAATTGAAATATGTAAAACGCATAGGGCATTAAAGGCGAAGGGTCATTTGGTTATCTTGATAAAAAATGATAATGAAACAATAAATTAATTTTCTACTGTAGTAACATAAAGAAATTTATTATTTGAATCATGCAAGCCCTTTTTAAAAATGATTTTTATGGATTAAAAACACAATTAAATTTTATTTAAAGATAAATAATGTCACACTTTTTAGTTTAGTATTACTATATATTTGTGCATCATTTACAATGATATGTGATGTCTGTTAGTAACTGAATGATGGTCCTCGTGAAGAATCTAGCTACCAGTCACATTGTCTGCATTTTGGGATCTTATTTGAATTAATACAAATATATAATAAGCGTAAGTGGGTAGATGTATAACCCACTTTATAAAGCACTCATATCCACCAGCATTTTTCATTATATAATAGAAAGGCAATAATTTGCCCCATGCAAATTAACAACAAAAAGAGATGATAAAGGACAAGGATAGAAATAGCTGGCTGACCCCGATAACACATTCTGCACTCTTGGCTAATATTTCAAACATATTTACTTATTGATTGATTTGACCCATATAAAATGTGAAAACAATGTCTTACCTCTTTAAGTTGTTTTGTACCACCAAATGTCACAATCACTTGTGATAATACCGAGAAATTCTCTCACAGATAACAACAATGCAACATTTAAGGAGCATTGGAAACAAATAACTTACTGCAATAAAGTTCAACAAATTGAAATATAATCTCAAGAGAAAAACATTAAAAGAAATAAGTACTAATATGTCTTAGATATGAATTAGATTTATGATCTTGCACAAATATCTGCAGATTGAAGGACATTTACGAGGTAAACAAAATGTGAAAATCACCGTGTTGTTGAAGATTTTCAGTTCTCATAGCAGATTGGACGACATAGAATATTGAGCAAAAATGTGAGCTCACAATAAAACCACTCAAACTAATACTTTCATATATCACACTTTTTCCTTAACAAGTACATTTGTTTATATTATTTGGCCTGTGTTGATTTCAATCTCTCAATGATAAAGCTAAGACATGAGTGGTGTGCAAAAGAGTAAAAATTTTATCAACTGCTACCCTTCACCACTGCATAAACCATAACAAATTAAGAATGGGAGATTCAATAATTGCATTCTCACATTAAATAAAATTATAAAAAGATAAGTTTAAATTAAATCCCAAAAGAAGAATATAGGGAATAATTACATTCCTTAATCCCAGAAATACAGAATATTCTCTTAAAATTTTTTCACAAGCACACTTTTTACACATTTGGTGTGTGTATACATTCATTCAGACACTCATAAATACACATAATACCAATTCAAAATTAAATTTTAACACTCATAATAATCTGTTTTTCATAAAAGTTTGAGCAAGTGTTAGGAAGTAATTATGCAACTTATAAAAAGTAAAGAATTGTAACTAATTTCAATGTTCACACCCTAAAATTAATTCCTTTTAAATTTGATAACATTATTGGGAAAGGCAGGCATATACTGCTAGGAAACTGATTTTACAGTCCATAGTATTTAAAACATAAGACTGTCTCATGAAGTGAAAATGACAATATTTACAAAATTCACTTAATTATTTTATCTCAACCCTTTCATAATAGAAGAAAATAAAATATATTCAGAGGTCCATATTTTAATTTGACTTAAGATACGGGGTATCACAAGTATGCAAATTCATTGCACTGAAAGTGTTACTCTCACACCTTTCTGCTCTGCTGCTCTTTTAGGCTGAAGCTGTCATGTGTTTTTCTCCACCTGTCATACAAAAGATTGTTTTGATTTTTAGTTATTACTAAAAACAGCATTTTTAAACTATGATCATTTAATTTCCAATTTAAGTCCTGCGTATATAGTTTAGATTTAAAATTGCACATGTAACTAACAAACAAATAAAAATGGTAAATCAGCTGAAATAGAAATTGTTTTTAAGACATTTAAAACAAGATGGATAACTATTATGATCACAACAAATTGTCTTACCTTGTAGCCAAAATACAGAAAAAATACAATTAACAACCTGACCTTACGGTCCTAAATCAGAACCTTAATAATTCAGACAGTTAAGAAATCAGAAGATTAAAATCATCCTTGAATGAAGTACATTTTTTCACTGTTGTAATTGAGAAAATTTCCCATTCACAAATATTCACTACCAACCACCATAAGTATACTTTGATGAAATTTGTTACCAAAACAACAACAACAAAACACTTAGTTTAATTGTAAAATAATTTGGCTTGCAATACAGCTTAATGACATGCAGACTTTGGGAAAAGTGATAAGTTTATGAAGTGCACAAATTAATTTAAAAAGTTTTGAAACTATATCAATGTGAAAATAATTAATGATATATATTAGCAATTACTTTTAATTACATTTATGAATGTGAGGAGGAACCTCCACCTGAATTACAAGGTCCTATTTATTAGAAATGCTTAATTGGACTAAAAACAAAAACAGAAAAGCAGCATTAGGAACAACCTGCATTTCAATAAATTTAGACATAAAAAACATTTCATAGCAAAAGAAAAAAAACCAAATTAGTATTTCCACACAGATGATTTTAGGATAATAACCACAATGCTGCCCATAAAATGCACAAAATACTTGTTTAAATTTACATCAATTTATTGCAGTGTCATGCATTCAAAAAAATAATTCCAAAGAAGGTAATGGTTGAATCAAAATGAAAATGTTAGCAATAAATTACTGAACAACTATTTTAGGTATAAAGTATATTTGACAAATATTGGGAGAAAAGGTGTGTAGCTAAAATACAGCAAGAATCAATCAAAACCCAAACCTAAAAGTTTTCTTACAATGTTCAGTAGCCCAAATTTGAAATTTCTATTTTCTGCACGACTGTTACCTCTAGAATTTAATTATGAGCTTAACAACTCTGATTATGTCATTAAAAGTGGGTCTGTGTTGCACAAATGAAGGATGTTTTCGAAATTCTGAAAGTCCTTCAAATAAGCATTGAAAATAATTTAAATATGAAGTTTGGATATGTAGAGTACTGACGATATTCAAGAAATATTTTAATAATGTAGCTAGATAGTTAATAAGTAATAATGCTGCAGAGTTAAAATGAAATTGGGGGGAGACACTGTCTGCATGTTAGATGAGCAGACAAAATTAGGTCTACATCCAGTCTAAAACAAAAAACACTACTACTCTTTCTGATTGACCAGCCACCCAAGCAATTATCCACAATATATAAGAATTGCTACAAAATACTGACATTTACAGTTTCCAATAAAAATGTATAGATTACTTCCAATGTATTATTACTACTAATATTTCAAACTTCTTTTGCCATAAACAACTTTTTAAGAACTCAACAAATAGACACTTCCTATTCAATATAAACAAAAACTTACTATTGAATTTATGCCTCCAACAAAATTCGATGCTTGCTACTTGGGAAGTGTATTTTTCCTTTTGCTTTGATAATTTTTTTCTAAAAACATATCCCACTTTTAAATCAAGAATTGGGTGCCACAGGATCTCACAATCCCGAGGGTGGACTTCAGTTCACAGAATTTTAAAAGCACTACGGACAGCAACCAAGAAAGCATTTTATTTATGCACACACAAACACATTGATTGTTTGACTGTAAGGTTAGCCACTACACCGTTCAGGCACATTGTCTTGAAGAGGGGGCTCAGGACTCCCCCCACCTGGCAATGATAACGATTTAAAGTAAGTCCACAGCTCTCTCTCTCTTTCCTATCAAAATGAATTTATTCACAAAATTGTATTATTATATATTTTTCATTTGATACTAAAATTTTAAAAGAGAATATAAATTCTCTAAATTGTAGACATAACCAGAAGAGATTCTAAAGCAGGAAGAAACATTTTCTTTTTGTAATATAAGGTATACTTTTCTGATTAAGGCCACCTATTTATTTATATTATATCAATTATCAGATTTTGTCATGAATTTATTATATACATAATTAATAAGGACTGGAAAGAGAGATAGAAAGTAGGTGACTTATCTAAGGTTCACAGATGGCAGGCACCTTGTAAGGTTTGGAGTTCTTTAAATTTTCAGAGTCGCCACCCTTATTAATTGTTTTAATTAACCTGACAATGTCATTTCGAGACGGATGACAGGGTGTGACATTGTCGAAATAACACAATTGATATAGATAGGAAAGAGAGAAAGAAAGACGTCAAACCATCTGAAATTGAAACATTTTTGGAGGCAGCCGCTTCCTTCATCAGGAAAGGAGAGTGGAATGGAAATCCATCTATTTCTCAATGGCAATGCCAAGATTCACTTTAGTAGCACTAAGGAAAACTAAATTTGATGTTGATTATATGGAAAAGTTAGGAAAGGCCTTTGTTGGAGGTCATGTAGGTTGCTACACAAGTCTAGGTCATAATAATCGGAGAAGGGAGTATCTACAAATCAAACCCAAACCATAACCATAACTTGGCAACAAAAATACAAAATCTGCCAAATATGACATTGAAGAAGATGATAGAGCACACAGTTCTTGCCATATTCAGCAACTGGGTTATAAGAAGACAAACCAATGTCAAGAACTGGTATCTACCAGTTTCATCACACCACCGTCAAAAATTTTGATATGCAGATTACTCGAGACCTATTGAATAATGTAACACACATTCATTACATATGGCATTGTTTACATATTAATTATGAGGAGAAAGCTATATTATATTTCAAAACAATTTTTATGTATAATTCAGCAACTTTTATGGTCAACAGTCACTTTGGAAGGTTTCTCTTCTTGAAACTGCCGAGAGTAACTAAGGGTTGAAAACAGTTGGGAAACAATGTTTCAGCACATTATTAAACCATTATGAAATAAAATGCTAAAACTAGAAACCATGTTGTAACTTTATTAAGAGACCATGGATGAACTTTCATTAACAGAAAATTGAAAAATGATGAACCAGCTAATTGTTCTATGCTAGAGGAATACATAAGAACGTCAAATAACAGCAGAAGCAGAATGAATAAAGGTGTAAGTAAGAAATGTACTGCGTGTTGTAAAGAGAGACGTAATTATGAATACAGCATTACTAAATTAATAACCCAATAATTCCTTACAAATATATTTCTATGGTGACAGACAACCAGTATGATCTTAAAATCTTCCCGTCATCTAGACACTGCATGAAAATTGAGCAAATAACTGTGCAATTATGTGATCTTCCGTATCATATCTAGAAAACATTGCAGCTATAAGGTTTTCAAGATTCATACCAGCAAAGTTTCCACATGACAAGGAAAATGCATTGATTGCATACAGATTATAATAGTTAGAAAATTTAGGACATAGTAGTATGAGTATGGGTAAGAAGGCTATTTCATTATGAATACCAATTAATATCTGCACAAAATAGGTTAGCATGGAGAGTTGCATCAGACCAGTATAACGACTGAATACTACAATAACAGCAAATAAATGAAAATGGACTATTCAAATTTCGAACAAGAAACTTAACTAAAAAAATTATTGTTTAACCATCTATTAGCACCTACCAAATTAAATGATATATCCTATAATAAATAACATGTCATAAACTTTGCCACATGTACAGACACCGCTTCACAATATCTAAATTATGTAACTACATTCAATCCTACAGACATATTCGTAACAAAATGCTCACTTTCATTAAAAAACTTGATACTTCCATTTTAATGGACAATGCTAAAAAGAAAATCACTCACCTGCCGCTAAAATATTTTTGGAAAATGCATGATAATAAATAATTTTTAAAGAAATTGCACTTTTTTGACCAGATCAAAATATTTTCAGGCAGAGGGGTAGAATGGAAATTTAATTTAGATTTTAATGTTGTAAGCCAACTAGATAAAAGTTACCTACATAATTTCATACACTAGCTTTTTGCCAAAAGTTGTGAATAGTTCCAACAGATAATATGTGTAACTGCAATAAGAATCTAGGAATGTTCACCAACATAATACTGTATTTACTACGGTACAGCACATACACCCCTTTTTTTTATAGCAAAAATCCGGATGAAAAGTGTGTATGTGGGTGTGTAATACAGAAAATATACAGTGTAGAGTCTGAAAATAATGTGGATACAATTCTCTCAGGAATCCGGCCAAGTAAGTTCACTGAAACCAAATGATTTCAATAACAGTCATCACAATGTCACTGATTTTCGAGAAACATACCTAGCTGTAATCCTGACAGAATAACATCAACTATATAGACCAGGAAATCCATAAGTCTACAATCCGAAAATCATGTACCCAAATATATTTGGAAAATAATTCTAAAAAGATTAGCTACAATAGCATGTTTTTCCTTGTATTAATGCTAGATCCTCACTCTTGGCTCATTGTTAGTAATTTCTCCTATTAAGAAGTTGAGAATATGGGTCTAAGTGCCTTGTACAAAAGCACTACATAAACAGGTAAATAAAATGTATGTATGTGTGTATATATATATATATATATATATATATATATATATATATATATATATATATATATATGTCAGGAAATGACATTGTCATGTTAATTAAACAATTAATTGGGAAAGGACAGAGAGATAGAAATTAGGTGACTTACCTGAGGTTCATAGATGGTAGACACCTTGTGAGGTTTAAATTTTCGGAGGCACCACCCCCTTAAAGTCGTCAGCTGGCCGATCACTGGAAATCTCTTCTAAACTTTCTGATGAAGGGGGCGGTGCCTCCAAATATTCAAGAACTCAAAACCTCACAAGGTGTCTACCATCTATGAATCTCAGGTAAGACACCTACTTTCTATCTCTCTTTCCTTTCCTTATTAATTGTTTTAATTAATATAATGTGTGTGTGTGATGTGTTGACGGCCATCACTGGAAATGTTTTCCTAACCTTCTGATGAAAAACCTCTACACTACATGGTAACTTCAGATAAGTCACGAACTTTCTGTCTCTCTTTCCCGTCCTTATTAATTGTTTTAATTAACCTGACAACTTTCAATTTGGCATTAAAATTTGTGTGGAAGGCTTCACCACCTCTTATGGTTGGTTTGACCACTTTAAAAACAGTCATAACCTCTCATATTACAAATGTGCAATGAAACTGCACAAGCTGATGGTGATGATGTCCAGTTTAGGAAAGACACTACATTGTCTCACCTAATTAAAGATTATAAGCCCAAAGACATGTATAATGCAGATAAGACAGTTCTTTTAATTTTCTTCAGTCTAATTGAATAGTTTTCTAGGAAAACGAAGCAGAGAGAGAGAGAACTGTGTGGTTCTGTGTCAACAACGGTAAAAGTTACATCCTCTATTTTAGTAACACCCCATTTTAAGGTTTCCGTTATTAAGGAATTACAGTTAGTAATGAAAAATTGCTATTTGTATAATGTAATTTCCTCTCTTTTTAGGGAATCCTGGTATAAAGCCATTTTACATTTTATGGAAATTCCATTTGCAATGGATTTTCACTCTTTTAATCCTCCTTAAGAAATATTGATTTAATTTGATATTATGTTTTAATCCTTGTCCACACCAAGCAAAGTGGTTGCAAAGTTCCCAGTGCATGTGTAATAGCTCCAGCTATTAAAAATTTTGGTGATGAGGAGGCTCAGGTAAGAAACGACAACAGAAACTTCAGATTTAGAATTTTCTTAAAAGTAGAGTTAATCACGACCCTGCTACTATCGATTAAATATTAGAAAATTCTAAGTCAAATGCTACAATTACCCATTTAGAACTTCGTATTTGTTGTTTTAAAATTAAACAAATGGAAGAAACATGAAAATTCAAATTACCGATTAGTGAGATATACTGGAGATTTCCATGATAATAAAAAGTGGTGTAATGGAAATTGCCACAACAGTAAATGCAACATAAAATTCTGAGAAAGTTAAAGGTTTTCAAAAGAATCAAAGATAATTGTCATGTCATTGTCTTGTATGTTGATTGACACGTATATGAAGACATTATCGATTATGTTTCAGTCTAGCAAACATAAAATAATCAAAGGTACATGACACAAGTATCAGATCATCCATCATTTCATGCATTCTAACATAAAAATGTTAATTCAAAGAGATCATATTCTTCATAATAAATAGAATAAAATCACAACCAAATAACTAAGTTGTAATTAAGTTAACTGAGGTTTCGTCACCATATTTGGAACGTTCTCAGGTAATTTCTTCAATTGTTAAATTTTAATGAAGAAATAGAAGCTGAAACTATTAAGTGGAATGCTAACAAAAGCAATGTCAACCAAAATGTTAATTAAATAAAAACACTGTCTGTAATTTGGTCAAATTTATTTAATTATTGTGAAAAACCTTTTCTATTTAAATCAATAAATTGGACCATTAATTAAATTGATGTATTTTGACACTTGAAATTACTATATTTATTAATATTTTTTGTGCTTTGAAATAAAATGAAGCAAATTAAACACTCAAAAATATAAGTAAAAAAAATATAAGAATAATCTGAATTAAAGTTCAGAGATTATGTATGCAATTATTGGGTATCTTCCATTACTATGGTGATGACATTGTTAGTTACTTCATGGAACTTATTCATAACAATATTTGCTAGCGACATGATTGGAATACAAAACTCTGGGTGGGCAATGCTTACGTTTTATATATAAGGACTCTGGTAATGGGTGAAATTAGAATTTCCTGGACTAAATTATCAGGGTTGACTAACTCCTTTCTACATTCAGGACTTTAAATTCACTTAGGAGATATGTCGGTGTGCTCGTTTCTCTATGAGTATTTGCACAATTTCTATACTAAAATATAAGGACAGTACCCTAATATGCAGTAATTAAGAAACAGGAACTTAAATGCCTGCCAAATTGGTGTATTACAAGTCAACAAACATTTAATTTTCAGATTTTCCTAATCCAAAAATAAAAATTTATAGGAAATCATTCCCAAGCATTGAATGCTGGGAGAACAGTGATTCATTGATCAAAAAAAGGTGTATGCTAATATATGTATAAATCACATTAAGAATAAGGATTGGAAAATTGAACTTGAAGAAATATTCTAGTGGAAACCTCTTTGCACTAAATTAAAATTTATAAATCTCAACCTCTAGGCCATTTGCATAAATAAATTATATGTACAGTTGAGTTTATTTAACTTAATAAATTATTAATGTGTAAGACAAACAAGAAAGCAAGTGTGAATAATTACTGATACTAGAAAGAGGATATTCACACACAAAAATTTACAGTAACTTCTACTAACCTGCTTCAGAGTCACTAGAGTCAGATGAACTGCTAGACAAGCTTGAACTACTGGAATCAGAGTCCGAACTACTCGAACTTGACGCAGAGAGGTGTGAGGGTCCTCCACCTACTACATCCACTGCTTTACTTTCTTCTAAAAAACAAAAATGTTATTATATAACACTACATTAAAACAATTCTTTGAATGTGTTTCCCATTTCACTTATTGAAATGGTAGTAAATTTGTGACTAATAACAGATTTTATAGTTTCATACGATCTGTCTGTGATTAAAAATGGAATATAATTAAATTAAGCATCAGTCAAACAACAAAGCAAAAGTCCACAAGGTAAAAATAAGCTGGATATAAGAAATGAAGTAATACAGAAAATTAAATGGATTTATTCAAAATTTACCTTTTTTAGGACCTCTTTTGGTAGAGCCTAGCTGGCCTGCAACATGCTGCAAACGTTTCTCAAGTTCCTGTTGTTTTTCCGCCATTTGTTCATCTTTAGATTTACCCGAAATCTTTTTGTCTGAAACATAAATATAAGCATAAAATTATGTTAATTATATTATGATATGCAGATCTCACAATAAATATATTCAAATATACCTGTCCTTTCCAATTATGAGGGGAAAAGCAAAATTTCAATTCTCGCTGTAGCACTGTTTATTACAAGCATTCAAAATGAGTGTTGTACAACTAGCTCAGTTTGGTGATAAAACTTGTTAGTACACAATAATGAGTAAGGTGTGAATATTGGAAATGAGAATTTTTGCAGTTACTGCAGTAAGATTGCTGGTGATTGATCATCACTCACACTTGTGAAATTAGAGAAGACTAAAGTAATAATTGCAAATTAAAGAGTTCATCATTAATTATGAACAGGTTAAAATATTTGTGCTTTACCCGTTTTCAAGATGAAATATTAAAATAATTCGAGTCTACTGGGAAATGAACACACGAAGGAAAATATGTTTAAGGCTGGGAAGGGATTGGGGGCAATGCTCCATTTGTTGCACTAATTACTTTGTAGCAAATTAATCACAGATATTTTATCCATTATGAAATTGAATTGTAAAAAAAAACGCTTAAAGTAAATTGAGAGGAATATGGCACACTTGAAATTGAAAGATGGACTCAGATATACAATACTCTGAAAAGCTTGCAGAGGTGTTACCTTAATTCTCATGGGATTCATTTATGCTAGACTTTGACTTCAGTCAAAAATAAACTGGAGTTAGTTTTTCACAACCAGAAAAACAAAAATACACATATATTGGCTAGAAATTACATGTGGTGCTGAGGGTGTCTCTCAGTGCACAGCTCTCCTGAGGAAAGACAAATGCAACTGAAAATTTTAAGAACTCTACCCTGTCCAACATAGTGAAACTGGCCTTCAACTTCATGTAAGCCATATATTCTCTCTCTTTTCTGCACATACATTTTTTTTGCTTCCTTGCTTTAATATACATAAACAAAGTGAAGAAAATGTTACATTCCCAAATTGAATAAGTCATTCAGATAGGAATGTGGGATAGAGAGCAACAGTGTCACTAGGCTGGGAAGCAATAAAATGTCTGATAATTGCACACTTCAGCCCCCTTCTTCAAGACAGTTTGTCTGAGTTGTTAACCATCACAATGAACAGACAAACTGTCCTGAAACTGGTGGCTAAGACCCTTGAAAATTAGACATGTTACTCCTACCCAACCTGGCAATGCCTACTATCCATTTAAAATAAATTAGCTCCATCCCACTTTCCTATCTAAATAAATGAATACTTCTGATATTGTTACATTATCTTTCATTGATTCATAAGTGGGGCTCGCCTTATCACTGGCCAAACGCATGATTGGTGTGCTTTTGCGTATGCTAGGAAAAAACATCTCCAGTTTTTCCAACAGACATGGCTGAAGTCATATTAAACCTATCGTTAAAAATAAATCAACTCCTAAGATGTAGAGCTCAAATTATCTGGAAGTAATTAACTACATAATTTGTTACACTATTCCAATTGGATCGTTTGTAATGTATTCCCTAAACAGGATCTTGTTTTGATGGTTATGAATCTACAAATATTGGTTTGGTTTCATATATATATATATATATATATATAAGGACAGGAAAGAGAGATAGAAATTGGGTGGCTTACCTGAAGCACACAGTTCACAGTTACCACCCTGAATCCACTGAATGCTCCTTCCCATGCAGGAGCTTATATCTGTTCCACAACCTGTCATCATACACACACCACATCTTCAATGCATTCCGCAATAGGAACTACCCAACAGACCTCTACGAACAAATAACCCAGGCTGCTTCCACTGCCCAAATAGCCTATTCCACACCAGTCCAACAAACAGAATGTAGTCTGTAACAGCCTACTTTCCCTCACTATATAAACTCAACTCTTATCTCCACCTGGTCTACACTGGACTGCAATCCAACCCACCTGTCCAAGGGTTGCCTTTAGTTGCCCACCCAGCCTCCACAACATTCTGGTTCAACCTTACAAACCCGACACCCCCCGCTCTTCACCCATATTTAAAGAAAATATAATCTGCCACTTTTCCCATACAATGATGAAGAGGGCAGCTGCCTCCAAAAATTCAAACTCTGCACTCCAACATGGTGGCTGCCAACTTAAAACTTCAGGTAAGCAACCTACTTCCAATCTCTCTTTCCTGTTTATATTAATTGTTTTAATTATTCTGACATCATTTTCATTTTATACATCACATTACAGGAATGGAATATTTAAGATAAACTTTTATACATGAACAAGTAACCTACAACACTTAACCACATAAACCATGTTAAAACATGCAAATGGTAACATACAACTGCACAGTCCACCATTTAATGAAGAATTTTTTTGTTATAAACCATTACAGAAATATTTAAAATAAGTAACAGTCAGCTAAATAACCAAGCACCTGTTAGACTTATATGTGGTTCTGCCAAACAAAATTAATATTAACTGTATTAAGCATGCATAGAGTAGTAATATCTGCCGATAAGTGCCTTATAATTTATTAAATGAAATAAAATAGTGAATATAGAATATATGCTTCATATTTTTAATAAATTCATAATAATTTGTTTCTGGCTTACTGTGTTTAAACAAATTCTTAGGCGAATATCACAAAGTGGTGTATTAATAATTATTAGGAATAATTTCCTCATACATAAAATGGAAGAAAATCTGAAAATATACGGCTATAAGAAGATAGTAAAAATATAGTGTTTGTTGAAAAAGGGAGGTAGTGCATAAAACACAAACACTCCAAATTTAAAAGTTTCTCAATCTTTATCATGGCATTCCAAAACTGAAAAGAAGTAAAAATAAAATCTTTCAAGAACCATATGAAGTATAAAGATTTTACTCCTTTAAATGGAAGAGCTGCAAAAAGGAACTGTGTAGGAATCCTGATAGAATAATACATTTAGTTATAGCTTGAAAGCAATAAAGAACTTCTGAATTCATTATTCAGTAATTCATAAGCAGATAGATAAACACACTAAATCTAATTTTAAATCAACAAATTTTTAAGTACTAAAAAAATCATGTTAGAAAGATTAAATGCACATGCAGAGTCAGAACCACACATTGAGACGTACTATGTGCAACATTCCCAGACACAGATCAAATGTTGGTTTGAAAAAATAATTTGAACTAGAAAGGAAATTGATGTCCTAAAGGACAAAATGTCTGCTTCTTTGAAACATTTCTGCTTTAATACAAATTTTTCTCATCTAAAAATTTGATATTTATTGGTATGTAATGGCATGTTCCATCTTGTATTACACAAGTATTTCGATATTATAATACTTTGCAATTCAAATGTAATTCAATAGAAATAATTCATATTTCTGGGTTATTTAGGGGGCAGCAATTACAGGTGTCCTTTAAAGTCAATTACTAAAAAAAACACAAACAATTTGGAACTACAAAAATAGCAGATATGATTTCAAATCTAAGAACACTGCTACAGACACAAAACATTTAACTACTAGAAAATAACAAACAGAGGTTGCAAACATTATTGGACACTTAACTTGACTAACGGAAAATATAAACATGAGGTTTATCAGACAGATAAAACTGCCAAAAATTAAATTTGTGATTATCAGTTAAAATTAAAGCCTAATTCAAAGCATTGTGGCAGTATGTATAATTCTAATGATTTATAGATTTTCATAAATTGAAATTATTTATAGTTAAAACAAATGGTTATACTAACATAACTTACAGTGTAAGAACATTTAACAGTCTGGGAATGTTACAGTTTAGTGAGTCGTTAGTAGTGAAACTTACAGTAGGGCTTACGTGGCTTTTTCCTGAGACATGAAGCAACATAAGATTCCAGTTCACGCAACGTAGATGGTTTCAGTGTTTCAAAATCAATCTCTATCTCATCTGGATTTGAGTCTCGAAGTGAAGGTTCTCTTGACTGAATAATGTGAACCACTCTTCCCAATTTATCACCTTCAAAATATAAACCAAACTCCATATAAACACACTATTTTGACAGAAATTTATGAACAAGAATTTGAAAAAAAGTATTTTTTTAATAGAATATTTAGAACAAAAAAATTTATTTGTATGAAGTTGTTTTATTTCAACGAGATATTGCAATTAAATGAACCATACAAAAAACTTGAGACGGTCAACTCAAACAAAACTTGCATTCAACGTTACATTTTTTTGAGGGAAAATAAACTCAATGATTTATAGAAATCTTACATCATATTACTATTTTCACATCATATCCTCTTCGCTGTAGAAATATGTGGACAAATTGAATAATCCCTTCTTTCCATGTAATTTTAGCACTCAAAATACCAGTTTCTTATAATAATCATATAAACAATATGATCAAAGCATTGGTAATTTATTGTATTATTGTAATGTAAAATTAAGTGAAGTTCCAATTATTAACAAGAATAACTTCATTAATAATTAAAAAATTAAAGCTTTGAAATACCTGGCAATTTATTAATGTCCAAGCTTAGTTGTCGTTTCTCATCATAGGACATAGGTTTCGCATTATCCTCATCTTCAGAGTCAAAAGTATTTGTGGGTGGCGCCACAGAATTTTTCTTTTTACCTACAGCAGACCGAGAAGTAGCTTTTGTCTTCTTTTGTTGAGCATTGCTAGTAGACGCTTTCCCAGAACTACGAGCTGTTTTGTTACTTTTAGCAGTCTTTGTAGAATTGGGGGAGGGTGTAACTGGGTTGGGATTGGTAGTTAAAGTACTTGCAATTTTATTAACACTAGAATGTCCTTCGGAAAGTAATTTAATATCACCAGTGCCTAAAGCAACACTAGAAATACTTTGACCTACAGTATCATTGGAAAGAGGTGGTTTCTGCTCCTTAATTAAAGGCCCATGCTTTTCAGGAAGCTTTTTCCGTTTCTTTTTGTCTTTGTCATCTTTCTTCTTTTTATTCCTCTTGAGAGAACTTTCTTCTACCAGTTTACGCATTTGATCTTGCATTGCTTTAAGCTGTGAATAAAAGAAACTCAAAATAAGAATACATTTATAAAACAATTTACTTTTTCACTTTTCACCTAACTATAAATGAAATCATATCAAAATAATTTTAAACACAAACAAATTTTAACTTATTATTAATTATGGCTGGTAAATGGGAAATTTTATTTAGATTAAAAGCGATGAAGAATAATTATTCGTAGATGATAAAAATATACAATAAACAAGCACATACAGAATTTTATAATTTTCCTATCAGAAGGCCAATCCAAAATATGTATTGGAAAATAAACTTGCTGTGAATAATTAGAACAATTGAAATTAAACCGTTTGCTTGAACTGTGTTGTCATTGGGAACTTCCTTCATTTGAAAAATAAAAAACGGCTGAAAAAATACCAATTACTAAGAAAAAGTAAGTTATTATGAAAGTATCTTACTGAATTAAGTAACTACCTGTTCTTGCAGTAATGCCAATTTCCTAACACGCTCTGCTTCAGAATCATCAGATTCTGAGGAAGACTCTGAACTGGATTCACTACCTGATGATGCCGTTGAAGACTTCTCAGTTTTTATTCCAGGTAATGGTTCTTCAGGCACCTTAGCATACCTGATTACAAAACAATCAATAAGAGGCAATAATAATAGAAAATTAACTATACTAAAGGAAGTGAATTGGAGGGAACTATATGTTTATACTGAAACAGAAGCAGCAATAAGCAAATTCAAATTATTTCACAATTATTCAAATGAACAGAAAGAATTGACATTCAAATAAATTGAGTTTACTTAAATTTCTAAACTATATGTTGTTTACTAGAACCTTCAATAAGTAAATGTAGCTTACCTCATTTCAAAGACATCCTGCAGTTTTCTAGCCATTGTTACTACATCATGATCAGGTGGATTGTACTTATAACAATTGGTAAAAATTAATCTCACATCTGATCCAAACTCAGCTGCAGTTTTATAGTCTCTATTATCCATCTTTTGCTGTTATTGAAAAAACAAAGCAATCATTACTTGCAACAACAATGAACACTAGCTAGATCTTACTTGTTGCAATGCAGATAATTTAAGTATACTTTTGTGAGCACAAAATGTAATTGAATGGTTAATTGCAGCAAATTATTTGAAAACAATTCTCCTGTAATTGCTTTTACAAATCACTAAAAAATCATGAATTATCTAGAAATGCCTACACCAAATCTTGATATGATGAATCCAACACTAGATACTCAATTTGGCAGAATGCCAGTTAAAAGATAATTTAACAGTCCATTTGACTTCAAAGAAGACTTGTATAAATTAGTCATGTGACTGGTTACTTCTTTTTCTATCCTGTCACATCTTACTACCACAATACCTCCTAGACTCAACACACTTAATTAGCTATTCATATGCTGAATGTCTTCCCCATCTAATTTTAGTTTCTACAGTAACTTATAGAAAAGTCTTAATTCTGGATGTCTGGGTATACACCTCAACAACTTATATCACCTTGTTACTATTCCCAAAGTCTACTTTTTCACATTCTAATAATTTATGAAACTCTTCTTTTCCACCTATGTTGTCAACATTATTCTGCAGCATCAGACCATTTCAATAACATCAGGTATTCCTTATCAATTGTCCAGATATTATCTTAATATAATCTAATTATATATATGTCTTTTCAGTTTTAATAATAATAAGACTTGTAGAAAGAGTTCGTAGGAAAATGAGGCAAACTCGCTATGTCTATTCTCACAATATGTAATGACAAAACAATAAGGGGTAAAAAGCAAAATTAATAAAATTTATGTATCTATTATCACAATATTGGAAGACAAATCTCTCTTACCTTTACAGTACCCAAATCCATTGGTTTCTTGATAATGTCATGGTAGTCATGGAGTCCTAACAACTCAGCATCCACTGGTTTATAAAATGGCCATGCATATCCCTTAGGGAAAAAAAATTCTATGAAAAAGGAAACTTATTCTTTAATTATTTTTTTTTCAAATAATAGCTCTAGCAATATGGTTTATGCCTACAGGAATGTCCAAAGAGATTAAGGAAATGTTAACTCAAACATATGTGCCAAGTTTATTCAAAATTTGTTAAGATTTTACAAATTACTGTAAAATCATGGTATTAAAAAAGTAATTGAAAAATCAGTTTTCCAATATAATGTTAAATTGAAATTCCATTGCAGCAAGTTTAAAAAATAAAAAAGGCAATCCATATTCCTTCAACAATATGCTGTAGTTTGTGATACATTGTTTAAAAATGGAACATATATGTTGGCAAATCATCCTCAATAACATGTAACATATTACTCTTGAATGGCTTTAACATTTTTATAAACTATAATAGTTATACATTAAGTTCTGTTGGTGATATTGACACAATGTACAACAGGTGTAAATGACACAGCTTGCTTCAGATTTGATAAGACAAATACATTGAAAACCTTTGAAGCCATTTGCTTTATTTGATACAAAATATGTCATTGGACGGCACTAATATAAAATTTGGTGGCAGGATAGTGGAATCTAGAAGTTTAAAATAGACGTCAACAGCTGCCAGTCACTCGAAAAGGTTTACGTAACCTTCTGATGAAGGAGGTGGTGCTTCCAAATTCAAGAGTCTTAAGCCATACATGGTGCTTGCCATCTGTGAACTTCAGGTTCACTCGGAATAATTTTCCTAATCGTCAAATGAAGAGGATGGCTGCCTACAAAAATTTAAACTCTGTATTCAGCACAGTGCCTGCCAACTTTACACTTCCGGACACTCTGTCTCTCTGTATATATATAATAGGGAAAGGACAGAGAGATAGAAAGGTGACTTACCTGAGGTTCATAGATGGTAGACACCTTGTGAGGTTTAGAGTACTTGAATTTTCGGAGGCACCGCCCCATTCATCAGAAAGTTAGGAAGACATTTCCAGTGATCGGCTAGCCGAGGCAGTGCCTCCGAAAATTCAAGTACTCTTAAACCTCACAAGGTGTCTACCATCTGTGAACCTCAGGTAAGTCACCTTCTTTCTATCTCTCTGTCCTTTCCCTATTAATTGTTTTAATTACCATGACAATGTCATTTCCTGACTCATATATATTTGAGAATGACATTGTAAAAATAATTAACACAATTAGTAACTTCTAACAGTGCTTCTCCCTAACCCTTCAAAAAGACATACGCCCCCGATTCTTCAGAAGCTGGCTCATGTATGAGAACTCTCCTTCCAAGGTTAGGAAAACATTTCCAGTGACAGCAAGCCGTTATATAACTAATTCAAAGGGAAAGGGAAGAAAGAGAAGTGGCAGCTTATAAGAAATTGAAACTCGTTGCTACAATTGAGTAAAGTGTTTAAGTCTTCAGCAGTTACTGAGACATGTTACAAGTACAAGACCATTTTTTATAACTACCACATGGCTAGCTATAACTCTTGAGGGAAGGTCATGGCAAAGGAAAGGTTCTGATAGGAGCTGGAAAATACACACAAAGACAGACAAACATAAATATACATGCACATGCATGCAGCCATATGCATATATGTACACACAGATCACAAATACATGTGAAATTAGAGGCGTCCAGAAGGGACAGTATTTTTAAAGGAGGCCTGGACAGTAGGATATGTAGGAAACAAGAGTTCACACACACAGATTTCAGTTTGGGGGGGGGTTTAAAGCTTTAAAGAGGGTTAGTGGGAAGCATTGGATGAAATTGTGTTGTGGCTCTGGGCAAGAGCAGCTATTAAGAATTGTATTTTGGTAATTTCAGATAAGCCACCACCACCCTTCTCTCCCCTTCCACAGCAATTGTATTGATTATTTCGACAACAATTAATATACATTTGGATAGGAAAAAGGGACAGAGTGCCGTTGACTTACCTTAAATCAAAAAGAAGTGGTCACATTCTGGGAAGCGTAATGTCAAATTTTCATAAACCTGAACCCTAAGACTGTCTGAATGGTGTGGTGACAAGGTAAAAACAAACAAATTGAATTGGATAGGAAAGAGAGACAGGAAAGTCAATGACTTACCCCAAACTGATTTTAGGCATAGACTGGTGGGAAAGTATGAAAATGTGAAATTTCAAACAGTGTGTCTGAACACACACACATAGAGAATGTGTGAGTGTTGTTTTGTTTTCAGTTATTTTTCCATTGTTCAGACCTATTCCTGAAAGGGCATAAATTGTCGTCACGCCATAATTTGAATTCTTTACTAAACGGACTGCTGCCACACTGTGCAGCCCACGGTTTGCAAAGGTGGTATTTTAGACTGAACCAACTAGAAAAAGACCACTGAAAATCCTATAATGTGTTTTTTTTTCAATTTTCATTAACACTTAAAATTTTAAACATCATATGCATTAAGTTATTTGGGAGTGACAGCTCAGAACGCTTTTCCTAATCTACTAAAGAAGGGTGCAGCAGAGTCCAAAAATTCAAACTCTGCACTCAGCAGGGAACCTGTCAACTTAACACTTCAGGTAAGCCACCAAATTTCTATCTCTCTTTCCTACCATTGTTTCAATTAGACGGACAATGTCAAGCTTGTTCAGTGTATGTGTACAGCATAAGTTTTTGAGCATTCACATCTTAATTGAAAAAATTGTTATCCAAAATGGCTTCTCCCCCTTTAGTTTGGTTAACTGGGGTTGTACTATATTTACAAAAAAAAAAAATCTGTGATCATAATCTTGCATTTGTAAAAAAAAATACACAGTAAGAATTTGTTCTTCCAAAGAACTAACAAGATACCATATTACATAAGAATTAAGTAAAGTATATAACATGTACTTCTTCCCTTAACATTCTATTCATTATTGGATTTATAAGGCAAATTAATTTATAATAAACCCTGAACTATAACTAAATTAAATCCATATAATTTATAAAATTATATTGTTTGATGGAACTTTAATTATATACTTATCATTAAACATTCACACACACACACTGAATGATCGGCTAATTGATCACTGGAAATGTCTTCCTAACTTTCTGATGAAGGGGGCGGTGCCTCCGAAAATTCAAGTTCTCTAAACCTCACAAGGTGTCTACCATCTATGAACCTCAGGTAAGTCATCTTCTTTATATCTCTCTGTCCTTTCCCCATTAATTGTTTTAATAAACATGACAATGTCATTTCCTATCTCATATATATATATATATATATATATATATATATATATATATATATATATAAATTAATGATTGAAACGTGATGTTGTCACACACATTGTATATTTGGATAGGGTGCAAGGATAGAACATGTGGGAGAAAGTTGGGAAAATCGCTCTTAAGTCACAAGCTTGGCATAGGAATATGCTCAGAGAAAGATGTGTGATCAGCGTAGAGAGGAATAAAAGAAGAAAGAATGGCTGAAAATATTAGGCATCGCCGGGACTCAAACCCAGATCGTCACAGAGCCCTCGCTTTAGCCACGAGACTTAAAGGCGAATTTCCCAACTTTCTCCCACGTTCTATCCTCTATATATATATATAGGCACATACAAACACTTCTCTTGCCCATATCTGTTAAAAAGCTAACATTGCTTACGACTTAAACTTACTCTAACACTAATTCTGAATAAAAATTAGATACACTATGCAGACTTAAGGAACACTGCTTACACAGATTAGACTAAAAATGGGTAATCTCATTCCTCGATTACAAGATAGTAATATGCATGCAAATTTATTTGCAGAAATAAACAGAAAACAAAGGAATGTTTGGATGGCAAAAATATACGATTGAGAATAACTGAGAACCTATTCAACAGTTACTTATGTGGATATGTAAAACTTTAATACATTTTAATGTGAAGATTCTAGGTACACACTTACAGAATGTTTTTTAGAAAAAAGTTCCTTTAGAATTTCATTGCAGGCTTTCAATGAGTCTGTTAATTTATCTTTTGGCTTCACCTGAAACAAACAACATAGAATAAGATATTATAAAAATAATTTGAATGGAAACACCTCCAATAATTTTAGTATCTCCTTTCTATCCTAAATAGTGACAACAAGCTTCAAGTTCAGATAAACAGCCCCCTTTTTCTTTTTCCTTTCCATGCCAATTATTTTGAAAATGTCACATCCTTAATTGCTTATATATACACAAAGACAAGGGAAAAAGTCATCAAAGATAACTTGCTGCCTCTCAGAATGCATTTCCTTATTTCCTGGTGAGGGGGCAGAGGCCTCGAAAGATTTGAGGAATGCCTGCAACCTGCACTGCTAACTGCCTTCCTTAGGCCGAGAACATAGTGGAGCAGCTTGCACAGCGGCAAGCAAAGCAGAGAACGAGCAGAGTATCGATGAAAGAGTTGGGTACACATAGTGGGTAAAGATGCAATGAAAGTGAAGAGCAAAATGAGAGCTCTTCATTAACAGCTTATTATTTATGGAAAGGAAATATGAGTTGCAACATGCATGAAACAAATGCACATCAACATGTATTACGTAAATTCCATACATTGCACGAACAATTGTGTAACGATGCACAGAAATTTTATTCGTACTATCGAATGACTGTGTCCATGTTGGATTACATTTTGGAGAAAATACAAACCAAGTTAATTAAATGGACAAATTTCAATTGCAACCAAATTTGTCCCGAAGAACGACTTTTGTTCCTTTAAGGCAAGTAAAACACTTTAATAAATGTGGTACATTTTATTCAGTAACTTTCATGAGAATAATACTTAAATATGATGCTGCGTATGAAGAGTTGTTATTGTAGCTTTGAAAGTCCATTAGTGTACAATTTTGTGACACGTGGCTTGAAAATTCTGACCGAGATTGATGTGGTGGTATCATAACGAAGTTATATACGAGTTCTTGCATTCACATTCTTAGTAGCATTTCCCTTTTTTGAGTCAGCTGCTTCATGTCCCTTCAAGTGGTCTGAGGAAAGCTATCATCATTGTTAAATGTATTAATTGTATACATATGAACAGGATATGGAGACTGTGACAGCGTCTTTTTAACAAACCCTATAATTATTATCTATTACACTTTACGGATGAGTTTCTTTAAGCAATATATTTTCTAGCCCCAATGTTTTCAGAATTACTCTGTACACTAGAGCAACAAGCAAATGAAACAAACTTTCTCTAATCGCTGTTTTGCTCTACTATACCAGCAATCTTGCATCTCTGTTGGACACCCCCCCCCCCCCCCAAACCACTATGCGCAGATATGAAAACCCATGGTTTTATTTCGACGCTTTCCTCGCTGCTACACTATTCTCAGTCTTAGACATAGGCAGGGCACACATTGCCTTTCTTCTCTCAATTACATACATATTCCTTAATTAATGAGATTTACAGAAAATCTAACACTAACAAATTTACAAAATATATCAAATCAAGTACAATTTTGGCAGACATAAATTTATAAATGAGTAAAAAACAGTTGAGTAGGTTTTCTTCTTACGTTACTTATCAACACATTTATGACTAATTATTTCTCAAAATGTGTAATAATTTCTGAATTAAGCATAAACTATTTGATGTCGAAGGGATGGTAGCAGTGTAACTTTGAAGCATCATGGGATGAAACTGAATATTTTTAATCATCATAAGTTATTCTTATTCAAATAAAAAATAATTACCTGATTGGTAGTGCCTGAAGTCATGTGTGGGAGAGCTGTTTGATGGAAAGGTACGCCATCATCAACTTGCCTTGGAGGCTGTTGGAAAATATATTTTATAATAATTATCCCAAGAATAGTTCCAATATGTGGTAATAATTTGACATTTAAAACTACTTAAGGCCATTTCTTTTAAACAGTACATTCAATAGAAAAAGATGTTTCATTCATACAATAAATTACAATTATTTATACACAAATTGTTTCAAGTACACATCTAATACACAAATTGTTTCAAGTACACATCTAACCTGCAAGTGTGGAAGGTCCTTCACAACTTTCTTTATCTGCCTTCCAGATTCTCTTCTAGTTGCAATTTTTGCAGATTTAGAGTCTGAGGAATAAGAGTCCAATGAGCTTCCAGAAGGTGTAGTAGTGTCGGCCTTTCTTTTCACGCCTTTCTTAACCTTAAAATAAAGGAGAAAATAATGTTTCATAAAACTAATTAAACAATTGATGAGCTGTAAAGACTTTGTATTATTAAATTTAGTTGTAACGAAGCTTCAGCATGTTTTTATGCCTTCTTCAGGTCCCCCCCCCGGTAGAGGAAAATGTACAAAAAATTAACTCCAAACTATTGATAAAAATGAGACTACAGAATAGGAATTTGAATCACAATGATTACCCGATTTAAAGTCCTTGAAAAAATTAATTTGTAATCTTTAAAACAAAAAATGAGCTATACAAAAATATTTAAAAAATTGGCTCCAAGTGGAGTATCAATGTAGATCTAAAGTTTAATACCTTTGCCGGCTGAGATGGTGGAATCACAGGGGGTGTTTGAGGGTGAACACTTGAAGAACTTTGTGGTGAACTTTCTAATTGAGTTATCACAACTGGTTGCGCTATATTGTAGCCACCCGTAGGAGTAGCAACCTACAAGTTAACAAGAAAATTTTTAAGCTAATTTCCACCACATATAAATATTTACATTAAGTAGAGTGAATGGAAATTACCTGTTTTGGGAGTGAATTGTGTGTTCCATGGGTAAGATTACTTGTAGTGGGGACAGTGGTAGTAGCTGTACTGCCTGGTATTGTTTGTTGAGCTATCATTACAAAAGGAATTGACACAGGACCTGTCGAATTAGATAAAGCTACCGATGATGCCGAGGACGATTCAGGTGAAGAACCAACCGTTGACGGAACACTCGAACTAACAGTAGGTGTAGAACTTGATGCATTGGTAGCAGGTCGCCCTCTTTGCCCTGGGCTGAGAGGAGTAGTTCGACCTTTTTTACCTTTTGCACCTTTTGGGGGAGGTGGATCTAATTCAACTTCCTCTTTAGGTAATGCTGCAACCTAAAATAAAAAGAGTTGTAAAATTAAATCTGCTGATTAAATTCCAAATATTTCATAAGACTATACCAATGATTACCATCGTAATATTAGAAATTACAGAAAGACAAAAAACAACTTACAAATGAAATTATATAAATAATAAGGAAAGAAAAGAGAAATAGAAAGTAGGTGACTTACATTTTCGGAGACACCACCCCCTTCATCAGAACGTTGGTAAAACATTTCCAGTGATCAGATAGCCGACAACTCGTCAACTAGCCGATCATTGGAAATAATGAAGGAAGCGGTGCCTCTGAAATATTAAAAAGAACTCCAAACCTTACATGGTGCCTGCCATCTGTGAGCCTCAGGTAAGTCAAAAAAAAATGTCCAATAGAAAAAAAGAGGTAGAAAATAGTCATTGACAGTAGGTTTTGACTGGCAGGTTTAGAAAATATGAATTTTTAATAGTCTGTCTGGCCACCTGTTCAGATTCTAGTACTTTCTTGCCAGTCAACACTTACTATAAATTTAGTTAAGTCATCGCTGTTATCTGTCTCTCTCTTTCCTATCCAATATATGTGTGTGTTTATATGCAATTAACCAGACAACAAAAGAACTTTGTAGTGGAGTAAGAGGCAATAATTTAGGTATTAATTTAATAAGCTTTGAAAACAATTCAACAAAATTAAATTCCCATTAAGAAGACCTATATCCTCCCATTCTGAAACTTCAACACACACTTTTAATATAAATATAACAAGAGTTAAATTGTAAAACACAACTAATAAAACCTTACTTTGGTAAGAAAGAGTTTCTCCAAAGTTTGTGCCATTAGAACAACATCTTCACCAGGTTTATTGTAAACATAGCAGTTTGTAAACATCGTATTGAAGTCTTGGATGCATTCTTTCCCACTCCAGTAATAATTGTACTCCAAACGTTTTTTTATTGTACCCAAATCCATAGGTTGTTTTATTATTTTATGATAATCCTGAAACAGATATTTATTGTGATAAATATTTAAATACAAAGTTCAACTAAAAAAGAATAGGATGACTTGAAATTAAAATCAAGTACTGTAACTACTCATTAAAAGCATAAAAACTTTCACATACAGGCAAATTCAATTTTTTCGCATCCACAGGCTGTTGAAATGGCCACGAAAATTGGTGCCTCCAAACACTCTTCAGAACTGCTTTCATAAGATATTGCAACTGATTAGTAACCCTTCCTGGCCGGTCAGGATGGGGGTAGACAGGGGGTTGAACCACTCCATTTATTGGTTCCAAGTGGCCTTCCTCCCTTCTGATGTTATTTTCCTTAAATATAAGAAAGAACATTTTGAACAAAAAAATTACAAATTGATATCTGCAGAGTTTAATCAAGGCATATAAACAACAGTATTTTCAAGAGTCCAAGTATTAATTATTAATGCATATTCCTAAACACATCTCACGATTGCTTTTTTTAAATATATTAAGGGATGACACACTAACTAATTTCAGAAAAATAAATTAATTTTGCTGAGTACAATGTACAATTAGTAAAGGAACTGATCAACCTTTGTCCATCAGCACATTCCTTGAAGTCTGTTTCACACAGTACAAATGATAACAGTCAAGCCAATTATTAAGGTGCAAGATTAACGGTATATGACCTATAAGTAGAATGGTTAGTAAGTGTTTAGAAGAAAGCTAATTTCTAATTAAAACTTTTGTGATTTTTGGTATTATTGAATATGAACTACACAACAGTACAGGTCATGAGAAATAGCATGGCATGTCAACTGCAAGTAGAAGAATGGGGATGATGGAGGAGGGGATTGCCGTTGAGGAACAAGAGCCATTACAGAATGGCTACTACCATTCTTAAAAATATTTATTATATTCTTAGTAACAAGATAAAGCAGACAGCACCAAGGTCCTTTTAGCACACCCTGTAAATATCATCCCTTATCTTTTATGGATGATTATACCCTCCACAAATGCACCACTGTGCATCATTATCCAACACAAGCTATTTCTCACTAGTTATACTTTTTACTTCACAGTCCACTCATAATAAATTTATGTGCAACAGAGACCATAATAAATAATAAAAAAGTAACAAATGGAACAAGAGGTTTGAATAAGCATGAACAAAGATACTACCTTTTCTATGAGATTGAAAACGACTACAAAAGCAAATAAAATTTTAAATATGATATTAAAATAACATTGGATTATAATAATCATAATGTAACAATACAAATGGTTCCACAGAAACTGGTCAATTAATAGTAGGATACTGTTTCAGATATTACATTGCTAACATGGACTAAATAAATGTTTTCTTGGGTAGTGCTCATTAAAATGTTATCAGATTAAAACTTAATGATAAACCAAACACATTAAAAACTTGTGTTTTATTTTGCCTTAATAATGTGCAAAAGAAAAAAAAATTAACATTGCTTTATGTAACCACACCATGTAAAATTAAAATTTGTTTACCATTATATGTATGGATAGCATAATTTCCATATAAAAATATTTTTTTCAATTGGCATTGACACATTAAAATCGAACACTATAGAAAGGGAAATACAATAACTTACTGCTATCATTCTCAAACATTTATCAATAACACACTACTATAACTACTGTAATGCAATGAAACAGATTCACTGCAACTAAATCTCCAATTGATGGATACAGCTTTAGAGCAAATTATCTTACTTTCAAATGGGCAACTTCTGTTTTGTTCCCAGCATAAATACTAGTATTATAATCCCAACTGAATTTGAGCTAATAAAATTTAATTTAAAAATTCCTCAATTAAAAAGTTATTAAAAGTCTTATTTAAATCACAATTAACTATCACATATATGTTGGGTAAAAATTATACACAAGTTTGAAACATGAATGTTTTCGTCCAAATATAACTCACAAATAGGTTTGATTTCTTTATACATTTTATGTCAGCACTATTTTTTTCTACAACAGTGTAAGTGTAACATATTTGTTAACCAAGTGGACTACAGCAGAATAAGACAGATTAAATCTGCTGTTTAACATAGTAATAATATAGTTAAAGAAGTTTGTTGCAATCCCAGGCAAAAGTAATGTAACAAAATGTGTGTATACACAAAATCATTTACAGGCAAGTAATTATACAGTTTCAAGGAACATTTACTGCATTAAAAATGAATATACTCTGCATAAGGTCATCATAAAGTAATATTAATTAGAATGCATACAATATTTCTGCATTGTATGGGCTCACAGAAATGCATAAATACAAAAGTATTTGGCATATTCGTAGAGGAGATATGTATGCAAAAGGCCAAACTTTACAAAATTATGTTACTAATAAAATATTGAAATGATTTTAAGAAAAGTGAAAGCTAAAAAAACATGTATCACCCATTCTAAAATTTGCATGCTAAATTTGATTCCCAATACGGTTTATAGAACAGAGACTAGAAGAAAAAAAAAGAAATGTGTAGAAAATAATAATATAATGTTAATGCATTAATTCAGAATAAATATTGCATTCACACTGTGTAAAAATTGAGAAGAAAAAATTACTTTTCCTTTTCTTAAATTTCGTCTTTATGGATGCTGTACATTTAAACCATCTGAATTCTTTCCAATTCAATTAAATAAATGGACAAACATTAAATAAATGAAGTTAACATAAAATAAACGTGTCACATATCTATTACAGAAACTAAGCAATTCAACCATGCAGAAACTATAAATGCCATAAATACAAAAAACCTTAAAGATTTTGCAAATAATTTAGTGACTAAGATAAACATTATTTTCCACCTCACCTTATTCATTGTACACAGCCTGTTCTCTCTGTCCTTTGTTGAAGACTGTAAGACCAGAAAGCCGAAATTATTTGCAAAAGCAGTGAAGAATCAATTTTCAAATTTAAGACAGTTCAAAAACTATGCAGACCTTTTTTTATATATAAAAAGTTAATTCAAATACCAATACAAAACAAACCTTTACATACACTACAATAATTTTAAAGCATGCATAACCATTTCACACATTGGAAAGGTATATCCAACCATTGTCCGAAAATAGATGACAAAAGAAAACATTAATAGTAATAAAACTGTGTGAATGTTCCAAACAATTTCTAAATCAAAGTACTTTTCCACAAGATAGTAGTTAAATTTAGTCCTCAGTTCATAGAAGTAGAACATGCAGATTTTTAAAATAAAAATGAGAAAACCATATTGAGTTATATATTT
This sequence comes from Eucriotettix oculatus, assembly GCA_034510155.1. Taxonomy (NCBI): domain Eukaryota; kingdom Metazoa; phylum Arthropoda; class Insecta; order Orthoptera; family Tetrigidae; genus Eucriotettix; species Eucriotettix oculatus. The sequence continues at coordinate 22,875,010 of CM067380.1, read as the reverse complement.
TATTTAAACATAAAATAGTATAAATAACATATATTTCCTTTGTATAATGAACTATCAAACTAATCTAAAAGAAAAAGTGTGGAGAATGATGCAAGCCTCCTCTATAATTATAAAAGTTCAGTTGTTTTAAATTCTGAAAGAAATTGATAATTATGTACCAAACCATAAAATCCAGACAGAACTATAAGTAAACAATTGTTTTATGCACTTAGAAAATACCTACTAAGACAAAATTATTAATTTCATACATCCACATAAATAAATACACAAAACTGTTTTTAGTTTAATGTTTTACACTAATATAAATCATAAAAATTCATCAGGAATAATAGGTGGCAATAGTAAATTAACAGGAATGGATCCTGTGTCGTTATGATAGGAAACAACTACTTGTACATAATCCCTATAGTATCTCTTAAAAGAACTAGTGACATGGAAACATTGTAAGCTGAAAACTAAAAAGTAAACTGGCTTGTTTCATATGCTTCAAATACCTGTTACAAAAATTTATTTATTTCAAAGTTTCTGTTGTAGTAAGGTTAACTGTACTGAGATTCAATCATTTAAAATACTAAATACAAACGACATACAGGGACAAGAATATAAATTTATACAGTTAGGTCAATATCAATACATGAAGATGTGAGATAGTCAAAATAATTAACTCGTTTGGAAAAAGGAAGGAGGTATAAAGACTTTCCTTAAATCGGTAGTAAGCAGAAAATGTCCGAGATTCAGAAAATATTTATTTTCAAGGGCCAGACATTCGGACATTCTGGGGTTCAGGCTCTTGAAAATTTGACATTCCCTATATCTCAGACAATTTAAGGCAAGTCTACTGTATTTCATTCACATCCAAATGAATTTGTTTGACTTTACACATTGTTTCATATACATGTATAAGAACACACTGAAATTAAAAATGACAAAGTCAAAACATCAAATTGAATTTAAAGTCAGTCAGTGATCATTTTCTGTCCCTTTACTATCCAATTCTATTTATACACATATAATTTAAACAATTTGTATGGAAAGGAAAGAAAGGTAGCACTTGAACTGTGTCAAATTTTCCCTTGAAGAGGAGACTGAAGCCTCTGAAAATTTGATCTTTTCCTCAATAGTGATGCCAAGTTTCAATATCTATTTCCTTTCCCTTTCAAAAACTCCCACATTCCAAAGGATCAGGAAAAACCTACAGTAGATATGACATACCATTATTCATTCACTTGTAGAGATCTACTTATGGTTATTAAATAAATTATTTGAGTTGTTCTTTCACTGCATTCTTTCAAAATACCAAGTACTTGTCTCTCCTGTACTTCTATTATGGGTTGTTAGAATGGGACATCTGTGTGTGTGTAGGTATGTGTATAAATACAAGTCAGAAAATGTGATCAGCTAGCCGATGATCACTGGAAATGTCTTCCTAACTTTCTGATGAAGGGGGCGGTGCCACTGAAAATTTAAAGAACTACAAATATTACAAGGTGCCTGCCATCTGTGTACCTCATGTAAGTCACCTACTTTCTATCCCTCTTTCCTGTCCTTTTGTTTTAATTAACATATATGGGATAAGTGACGAAGTAACGCATTTGATAATTGGATAGAAAGAAAGATAGAAATATTTGGGAGAAAGGCAGGAAATTCGCTCTTTGAATCATATGTACGGCATGGAATCATGCACAAGGAAATACAGATGTCAAGCGTAGAAGGGAATGGAAGAGGGAAGGAAGACTGAAACAATTCGATGTGGCCAGGACTCGAACCTGGGTGCACAAAACAACAGTGCATCGCCACTAGAGCCGTGGCGTGCGTCTATCCACTTCGTCACCACATCGAGTACGACCAACCGAACATTTTCAGTCTATATATAAGGCTCTAGTGGCGATGCACTGTTGTTTCGTGCACCCAGATTCATGTCCTGGCCACATCGAATTTTTTCAGTCTTTCTTCCTTCTTCCATTCCCTTCTACGCTTGACATATGTATTTCCTTGTGCATGATTCCATGCCGTACATATGATTCAAAGAGCGAATTTCCTGCCTTTCTCCCAAATATTTCTATCTTTCTTTCTATCCATATATATATAGTAAAATATTTATTTCAGCAAAGGAGAATATAATTATTTTTGAGCCCAATTGTATTTTTAAAAACCAATGTTGAGGAGAATGTAATACTGCCCAATGCTATACAAAACACCATAACTAATTTCATTCATAGCAAATGGATACATGTGTTTGTCAAGATTTTTTGGGACTTTGTTATATGCTTATTGATTTCAAAAATAAGTTTATCTTAAGAAACATATTCAAAGATTGAGATATTGTAACTAAAAGCCACACTTTGATTCAATCTTCTCCTAAAAAACCTGAGCAATTTCAGAAAATAACTTTAAAATATAAATATGTTAAGAATTCAACAGGAAATGCACTGCCAAACAATCTGTTGTTTAAGAAACAAACAATGATGCATAATACTAGACACAAAAATTTTATTGGATTACAGAAACATTACATTCATAACATGTTTTTGAGCAAGAGGGCAGGAGAGAGGGTGGGGAAGGAGAATTATTTTATAAGCTCGTATACAATTACAAGAATTGTGTTATGAACCAATTGGTTTATCTTAACAAATCTTAAAACACTTTATTTTCACTAGTCACAAAACTCAGGAGACATGCACATGTGACATGATTTAGTAAACTATTAACAAACACCAAAAGCAGACCAGATGCTATGCAGCATGCCACAATTTGAAAATAATTTCAAATTCAAAATCCCTTACCAAAAACAAACAAGAAATGGACTCTATATCTTAAAGTGCATTATGTAGAGAATTGATATTTTAATAACATTTTCAGTTTTGAAATACAAAAAAACACAGGATGTGCCATAAAAACAATAATTTATTTAAATTGTCTGGCATACGAGAATATAAAAAATGCTTGAAGTTAATAAGTTTTAAAAAGAAAATTAATAAAATTATAATTTTGTATTCATTAAACTGATGAGTAAACATTAACACATAGAATTCATAATATTTGCTATAAAACAATAGCCTGTAATATATTTAGGTCACGATTAAAAACAATTTTCTTGGGGTTTCTGCATTGACATTTTCCCCCACAAGGCAGTCTTTAATACATACAAGTGCCTAACAATATATAGAAATTGATGTAAAATCTTGGCATTTAATCCAACCAGTATGACTTGCAGTGAGTACAAGATACAGAAGAAAGTATTATATCAAGTGTCCACTACTCGACTGCATGATCAATGACAGCAAAGGCAAGAGTAATATTTTTAAATAATTTGCAACGTATATCTTTAGACAACTATTTATTCAACCTCTTATCTGAAATTAATTTTCAAGAAGTTTTTCTCATTGAATTTATAAATGCTTCATATAACAGTAATGTATAAGCTTCTATTTTCCATCAGAAAACAAACTATTATTTTATCTTCATAGTCAATCCCTACACTTTTCATATTCACATTGCACTTTTCCCCAAACCCGAGTTACAATGATCATTATGTTATATTATTGGTCATCGACATGCTCAGAAGTGGGCATAAATTTGTCTTCATTAAGACATGCTGTGCAATATCAAACTATAACTTTGATGAGAAATTTAATGTGGAACAACATACGTAGAAGAAACAGGCAGAATGGTTTCCATCAGAGTAAACGAACAGAGTACACCTGCAGAAGGCTGAAACAACGAAATCGAAGTTAGCATGGCACGCGTGGGGCAAAAGCCATACAATTCTTTTTGAAAAATTTTCAGAGCTGTGCTTGGAATGCAATATGAACAGCCAAATGAGGTGTTCCTATTAAGTCTCTTAAAACAACCTCACAACTGAATTTGAACAAACCCAACTTGGATCAAAATTAATTTTCTTTCAAATCCAGATCATTGCCCCCATGTAAAATGTCACCTTTTAATATCTTGGGTATCGATTTTTGGTTATTCCTCCAGTCCATTGACCAAATATAGGACCCCGATTTTCCTTCGCAGATCATCACTTACATGTAGAGCTAAGCTAGGCTAAGCCAAGTCAAATTCAGAACTGACACTAAAGGAACAACGAAGCCCAATAAAAGCCTGACAATAAAGCTCAACTCTCTTTTTATTATAATTTTCCCAGTCTATCAATATTAAGTAACATAACACTCTATATGTAGTTTCCATACCACTCTCAGTTCACTTACTCCTAAAATCTGACAATGGACCTAAACTATATTATCTCAGTTCAATTCACTTTTAACTGTATTAAGGTAGTGTTTAAAAATGGTGTAATATATAGTAAGTAAATAAGTAATAATGTGCAAGGCAACTTACAGTGTAGTTATGAGGCAGAGAATCAATCTGCTGCATTTCTTGGTAACTCCTAAAATAAATATGTACATGTAAGAATTTAAGATAAATAATATGAAAATTTAGCTTACAATACAGACAAAAAAAGTGCATAAATTATATTGTTCAATCTTAAAGACAAGCATAAAAAATACATTGTTTCATATAAATTATTTATATACTGTCCCCAATATTAGTTCAGATCTTTAATTTCATGTAAGCTACTACCTCTCCCTCTCTTTCCAATCCATACCAATCAATTTAATTTTATAAATATAGTTGCAACGGGAGGAAGGGGTGGAGACATAAAATCAAACAACTAATATAGATTTAATAGTGAACTAAATTTACAGTTGTGGACAAGGAAATCAGTAAATGTGTAGCTTATATGTTGCAACTGATATCCTACGTTCTGTATGATCAAGTGAATGTAGTTCACATATATTAATAGTTTATATGAAATAATAAATTTATATTGAATTTGTAATAGTAATAAATTGATTTATTTAAAACTAGCTGGGTGCCCAAGTTGCTGGGGTATTTACTTACATTAGCATGTCAACAATATAATCTTGTAATTGATTTCTGTTGGCCTGTGATATATTATGAATAGAAAATGTATGTCTTTCATTGAAACATATGCTGCAATGAAACTCAAAGAGAGAGACTATTTAAATTCTGTTTGAATTGACTTGTACGAAAGCCCTGGTCCTTATTTATAAACAAACTTAATAATTTGCATTCCTAATTTTTGTGCATATTTATTGACTAATTTTTAAGAATTATTTTGCACTCAACAGGAATTTAAATATCTTGTTTGACAGGTTACATAATGGCATTATCTTTTCTCTTGCAAGTTCTTTATGTCTTAAAGGCAGGACCTTTTTTGGCCTGAAAGGGGGGAAGGAAGGAACCTAAATCAGACAAACAGAAAACTTCTCTAGGCAGAGCACTACAATAAACAAAAATTTCACGGCAATCAGATGAATAGTATAAGGAACGCACTAGTCACTGTCTTTTCTAACGATGACTGGTAAATAAAGGCCAGAGCACACATAGCGTTTTATTTATATAGATTGTAATGAAATCAAAACAGACAAAATATTTACGTATCATGACCATCAGCCTGCAATACAATACTTTACATACTAAAATAAAACAAGTTAAGGCAGAAGTCTTCACTTGATGATTTGGAGTTTATATAAAGCACATTCATAGCATTGGCAACAACCATGACTATTGAGGTAGACAATGCACTCAATTAGGAGCAGTACTTTATGATGCTCCAGAAATAAAATAACTAACAAAATGAACAAAAATTCTAATTATAAGATATGTGCATTACGTACCTGCCTGAAATATACATGTGACAAAATTAATCTTCATGTAGTTGACTGCCAAACTGGTGGTACATGTCCGTTATCAACTATACCCTCAGTTTGGCTAGTGCAGGGAGACATTTTTGTGGGTGTCACTATGCATCCCAGATGTCAGTATCTGCAAAGAAATATTTGATTACTACCAAAAAAAGTTAGTTTATCAGTAGCACATACTACTTATTTCCATAATTAATTTCACAAAATACTCAAAACAGAAAAGTTATTGACTAACCTAAAATTGATAGTAGAAGTAGACTGGCAAGAAAATATGAAAATGTGAATATATGAGAGCTTAAATTCCTTTCTTTATACAAAGTGTCTAAATGATATGGCAACCAACCACTCTGTGGAATTACATTATTTAAGGGCATCACAGGCGAGTCTAAAAAGGTTGAGTGAGGGAGAAAATATGGCTTGGGGTAGGAATTTGGACATCGACCCTTGCAGTGCTGTTACACTGTTCAGACACACTTAATCCGAAGGGAGTTAAGACTCTGGAAAATCCACATTTACATACTTCTCCCGCCAGTCTACACAATTATTATAAATTTAAGATAAGTCAATGACCATTTTCTGTCTCCTTTCCTATTCATTTATTTTTCCTGATATTTACACATATATAAAAACAAGTAAAGAGTGACAAGTGATATGGAAAGTTAAGAGAGAGGTGATGGCTTACCTGATGGCTTGTCCTCAACAATTGAGGCACTCAGCTTCAATTTCTCCCTTGGCTTTCCATATCAATTGCTTTTATTATATATAGAGAGAGGGGGGAGGAGGTGTAATTAACTGTCAATAAATATCTTAATTCAAATAGTGATTTACAGTTTACAAAATGAGCAAGATTTCTCTAATATAAATTCCTCCAAGTAAATCTTATATATAAGTAAATAATATTAAATTTCTTTTTCATTCATCTACTTAATATAGTCAACTTGCCAAGTCACATAAAGTGGAATAAATATATTGCACTTCTAAATAATGGCAAGTGTGGTATGACTAAGAGTTTAAAAATAATTTAAGTTGAATTGTATGTATGTATGTAAAACAAGCTATACTATTTTGTCAGCATAAATTGCTTTAGGAATTATTTTCTTTTGACAATTCTTTCAGGGTCCCAGCCATGTGCAGTCTTTAATAATTTTTATCAGTAGCTTGCACTGCCATTACATAAATTGAAACAAAAGCTTTACTGGTCAAAAGCAAGTGAATTATGGACTGCACAGGTGGACGACTAGGTAAATAAGAAAATCAAACACTTCAAAATCAACAGAATTATTCCCCAGCACTGTGATTTGAATATATAGATGATTTTCATGATTTGTACAGATTACTTTATCAATAACTATAGGTTCAGAACATAAAGAAAAAATATATTATATTGGTAAATTGTACTGCATTAATATAAAACATACCAAACGGAATTTTAAGTTCTGTAAAGTAACAAATGCAGGCGAAATTTTCAATTAAATGGTCATCATACAGCACCTTACAATATTTGAGCAATCAATTACTAAGAGTCAAATTCAATAAAATTTAAAGAAAGATATACAAACAACGGCGAAGTAAAATAAAAGTATTTCAAATGAACTGCAAACTTTTAATGCCAGAATAATGAATACCAGATGGAAATCACTTGGCAGAAGTGAAAAATAAATTTTTGCTTCACTGTACTGAATGATACAAAATTGTGTGCTTCATTATGCACAATGTTTAAGCTACATCAATACAGTAAAAGTAATCTATAAATAAGAAATTTATGGGGTGAATTCCACACAAGCAGATTAGATAATGCAGATAAAAACCCTACATCAGCACAATTTCTTTTAAATTCAGCATGTTTTAATAAAATAAATCAACCACAATCCAGGATAAACATTCAAACAAAATCAACTAACGTTAATTTAGTTAAATCTCTTTACACTTAAGATTTTGCATCATAAGGCATGGTCCTATTCTAACAAGGAATTTGAATCTATTCCGACATTATGAAGAGAATAAAAGAAATTTTGAAAGCTAGAATTAGTGTATACAATGAAAATTGTTTCATATTGGTAATTTCTATGAGATTGTACATAAATAAAATGTTATGGATTTATATAAAATATAAAAGCAGAACAGAAAAAGAAAATTAAAATATAAAACTTAATACACTGATAATGAAACAAAAATAAGAGCACATGACTTATGCAGTAATGAAGTTTTAGTAAACTTGAATTGTAATAAAAAATTGTAAGTAGAGAAGAAAGTGTTCCATTGAAAATTTACGCAATTTATGATACATTTGTACACTAACCATAATTTGGACGGAAAAGCACTAGATTTAAAAATATTTCATGCTCATTGTATCAAGCTGAAAATGATAACCTCTTAACAAAATTATAGTTAGTGAGATAATTTTCTGTATCAAATCATATCTTTAACGAGAATTATGTGCTCAGAAAATCTTTATGTTATTTGTTCTGCATAACAATTTTTCCGACAAAATCCAGTGAGCTTACCTACCTCATAACAGTATGTGTAGTCATCCGCTCCAATTAAGAGCAATAATGCAGTATTGTACCTTCAATTTAATTCACATTGTTCTGACTTGTAGAAACCAAATCATTACAATCTTGAAATTGTGTGTAATGTGTGGAGTATGCTGAGCTATTTAACATATTTATCTAAGAACAATCAAAAACCTTCTATAAAAAGTGTATGTTGGAAACACAATAGGAACCTGCGTGTCCCTGTGCATATTTTACACACATACAGATATATAAATATAATATATATATCAATTGTGCAATTACCACTGCTCAAAAGAAATTTATCAAGAAAACTTTCACACAAAAACAAAGCTGCATTTACTTCCATTTTTCGTTCAACTTTTTTGATTATTAATATAACTGTAAAATTATTTATCTGCTGTGTATCAGATAACAATTCAGCTACTTATTACAGTTAACATTATTACGGATCAGAATGTTTTTTCTCAAATACCTAATACACTTTAAATATAAAGGTTTACATCACAAATTGTGAGACTATTCGATTAATATAATTTTTAAAATCCAAATATTCTCCGCATGGCCCTAACTGATGCTGCTCAATTCTGATGAATGTACGCAGCTCTTTAGAAGCTTCACAGTGGTTAAAAAATTTTAAGAAACTGAAATGTAAGGTTTGAGGTTACAGGCAGCTTAACATTAAAATATTGCCGATTGTGAGAGAACCAACAATTACAATGTGTAATATGAAACAAAAAACCAATACTTGCAAATTTACTTCTCAAGGTCAGTCAAATAGTTACTTTAGATAAAGAATGAACAGCCACATCTGTTCTATTATACCAATTTTAGTGAATGACCAACAGTTGACAATCTAAGGCAAGACTGTGCATATATGAAATATACAGCATGGATTTCAAATCAAGGAAGAGGCAAAGTAATTCCAAAGCAAATGTAGGAAAATAGTATTGATATGGGAGAATTAAATGAGTTTATTAAACTTTCACACAATTATTATTCCATGATACCCAATATTGTTGCAACCATTCTCATAATGAACAAAATTAAATAAGGTGAAATATAGTTTAAATAACTTATTGCAATTATAATATCTTCAAATTATGCTTACAAACCATCTTATAGGTTTTTATTCTTGACATTTGTTCAGTAAGACATAGAATTCTGGTAACATAGGTGCCATTCTTGGATAACAATAAGTAAATCAAAACAATTCTGAACTCCTACATATACTTACCTTTATGTAATACTGATTCTGCAGAGCACATAGTATTGAAAAGGGGGAAAACAAGCTCCATTTTATAAAATGTAACATTGCATTTAAATTATGGAAACCAACAAGGCATGTCTTAAATGATAATTGTACTGTATTTTGTAAAATATTGAATTCAAATGTATCCATTAGCATAGGCTATTGATTACCACTTCTTATATCTAATATAAAATCCAATTCCACCAATAGAAAAACACTGTTAATAAAAGTGGCCAAGAAGTTATCACTTAATGAAAAGTTGAATTTTACCAAAAAAATTTGGAATAGCATTAACCTCTGTTAGAGTGCATTCCTACACGTTATAAACAAATACATACCATTAAATGTTTGATAACATAACTAAACTGATTACAAAGTATATTTTTTCAAACTACATTAATAGACTCTACTATTTTATTATTAAATAAATGTCTCCAACAGACCCACTCAGCAATTTAACACAAAATAACTAGCAATGTAATTGAATAGACTTTATTTGTGAAATACAGGAATTCAAATCTAAGAAACAATCACAGAATTCTAAACCTTAATGAAACAAGTGTTCACTCAATCAAGCATTCAGTTGTTAACCTTGAATGAACCCTTACATTCTAGCAACACACAAACTTCCATAACAATATACAAGATATAATAAGCATTCTACACCACATAAACAATCCAATCTTATAATTCATTTGAGCAAAATCATCTTAAAACAACGAAAAGTTGTTTCATCATCACCACCTGTTGTCAACATGGCATTGGCCCAATAATCTAAATTAGTCAAGGTAAGCAGAAAATCAAATTATGCCCCACTAAATAAACACTGTTAATAAGAGAAAATCGTAAGAACAGTAAGAATGTTGTTTATAATTGAGATTTTCAAGTTCATAAAAAGGTAAGTCACAATTTCAGTTTACTGCCTAATAATTTAGCGTTATGATAGTCTGTTAAAATACGCAAATTATCTTTACTTCACAAAATTAAGATAACTTCAGATTAACAGAGTTAAAGAACAATTCTGAAAATTTTACTTTTTTTCTTAACTCCCATGCAAGTTATTAATGAATTACTGTAAATAATTAGGTGCCACAACACGAAAAATATTTTATTGCAACACCATGTTATGGGGAAGAATAACCTCAAAAAAAATTTAACTTCTAATTAAACAAGTAGTGACTAGCAGGCTCAGACAGTTATCAGCGAATAACATGAGTTACCGCTGGCTAATTGAATCCCACTGACACAAGTAAAGCACAAGGAGATAGCCAGAGGACTGGATTCAGGAAGTGGCCTGAACAAATACAATGTAAATAACTAGAAATAGAGAGGCAAAAGCATACTTACACAAATTACAACCACAAAATAAATGACATCCTTTACTGTGTAAAAAATTCAGCCTACCACCCGCAGACCTTATTGTAATATTTATTATGCAAAATATATCTATAGTTTAATTCATTATTCACACTCGCACTTAATGACTCCAGGGCAAGCTGAAGATTAAATTTATATGACAAATTGTACTTCCAATCAACAAAGAGAAGTAGCAGAAATAACACAACAAACAGAGGTGCAACACTTTCCCATAACAAGATAATGATACACAAATAAGAAAATTTATTACTGGGTAAGAAAGTAAGAGAGAAAATGTGAAGCACTCTCCCACCAATCTTGAACACACAATTATTCAAACAGTTTCGTCTAAGCCCATCACCTTAGAATATCCAGCCAGAGTAAGACGATATTAAAAGCTGACCACTTTACATTCAACATACAATACACACGGAGTTTGTCGTGACACCAATAACAGAGGCTCGGAGTAACTGGTTTTCTTGATATTTATTGGGAAACTTTAGGTTACAATATAATTGGGAAGTCAATACGGGGTCTACATCAAATTAAAAAAAAATCAACATTTATTGGATGTATATGGAAAACTTCAAATTAATAAACTGAACAATTTTCGAAATAATATTCACTTTATTTTCATTGGGTAAAATTGTTATTTCTTTATAAACAGTTCGAGCAAGTTTAAATGCAATACAAATGAGTTACAAACATTATTTCGCCGTTTTATTCACTGCTACAGAGCCCATTACAACCGATACATACACTTCATATTCTAGTAACCAAGACGTGTACATCACGCTACTATGTCAGAACAATAAATATGCAAATAAAACAGACGGTCAGAAAATTGGAGCACATTTTATTTTCCTGTATTATCGGCTTTACGACCGATTTAACTACACAATTAACATGGCGGGTTCCTCATTCAGGGAAGAAAGGCGAAAGGCACATAGACAAACGTCCGTTTTAAGATAACCTATTAACATGCATAAATACTAATATATTACAACGTTTCAGTATCTCCGAGAAATTCGGGAACCACCTACCTGAATTTCCTGATTACAATACAACGCGCAACACTAACACGAAACACACTAAGCTTCCGCCGAAGCCTTCCACGGCTTTATTATGGCCGTCTTCCCTGGAACTGGGGAACCCATACACCGAGAGACGAACATAACGTCTTTATATCACAGTCGAAAACGCGCAAAAAGTACGAGTACCATTGGCAATAGTTTCATGGCGAACGTTGAACGAATCGAAGTGTACGTATATCGCTTACTCCCATGATGAAAACAGATGACAGTACAAGTACGGAATTTCCACACACATAGCAATGGCTTCGTCAGTACACGCCAACCGGTTGTTTGGGCGACGAAAAATCCTTTCAATTTCAAAGCTGCTGATTGGTCTACTCCAGTCACATGGTTGCTGTAGTAGCTGTAGGACCGTGTTCTGCTCACGTACGGAATTATTATACTCTACAACAATTTAAAATCAAAACACTAACTCACGTACGTTTTGCATACGAAAGGTCGCCTGAACGAGTCACACGCCATGCTCATCTCGGTCCGACTCCCGCTTGCCCTGCTTTATATAAGGCCGCACTGCTGAAAAGCCGCCTTGCAAAATGTTGCACAAGCTCTAAGTTGGCCTAAATATTAAAACAACAAGCAATAAACGGAGGACTGACAGAACATGTCAAATCGTTTCATTCCAAGCACAAAATTTATATTTCGCGATAGTGCCATTTAAGTTAATTTTTTTTATCAATCAAACGACGCAAAATTTCAGGAATGGTTTCCCCAAGAAAAAGTGTATAACAATAAGCGGCAGGAAATGAATAATTACAGAGTTATCCGAACTTTTATGAGTGTTAAGTATGCCTTGTTATTAAATCTAAAATGCGAGACTGGTTACAGTTATTGTAGGGAAAATGTTGCTAATAACTTCTTAGTACCCGCAAATAATTACCCGTGATGTCTTAAGTTGATCGGTTTGTATGAAATAGAACTAACTAGCTGAGTCGCACACTTCACATATAAAATGTTCCAAGTGATCTCATTTTTACTGAGTACAAGCAGGTGCTCTTCTTCGTATTGAGTTTCGAACACGTTCAAAAATGCCTGGTGTAGTGCGTACTGTCTGACAAGCCGCCGGAAAGCGTGCATGGAGAGTTAGTGCATCACCGGTAATCATTTGCAGACCCGGAGATGTATTCCACTCAACATCAGTTTTAATCGCAATGTTTCGTCATGTAACAATAGTAACCAGTCTTCAATTTTAGTCCAGATAAACAAGGCGTGTCGTCATGCACAAACATTCATAAAATTTCGGATAACTGTGTTATGCATTTCTGGGCCCATGCTGTAATATACTTTTTCTTTTCTCTAATTATGAGGAATTCGTTACTGAAATTTTGCCGTCAAGTTTTTTCTCCTCTTATATATGCGTCAGAAAATGACATTGTCAGGTTAATTAATACAATTAATAAGGAGTTCACAGATGGCATGTACCATGCAGAGTTTGAAATTCTTGAATTTTCGGAGGCACTTCCCCCTTCATCAGAAGGTTAGGAAAACATTTCCAGTGACTGCCTGGTCGACGGCTGGCCGTTGTTATATATATATGTTAATGGTCTACGTAATTTTCGAAGTTATTTACGTTTGTGTTGTGGACAATAATAATGGGTAGTTGCAGACAATTGCGACAGGTGGATTGTACTCTCTAAATATAGCTTAAATTAATATAATATAATAATAACAAAAAATGATGACCTGACGATTTTCGTTTCGTAATAACCATATGAAGATTAATAGAGGGAAAAGCAAGGTGGTTGAGTGCAGTATGGGAGATATTGGATTACAGAGGCTGTTAGATTGGGAAGGGATATTTTGAAGGAAATTAAGGAATTCTGCTACTTTGAAAGTGTAATAACTAGGGATGGTATAAGTATAGTAGGAATAAAGAGTAGGATAGCACGGGGGCAAAGGATGACTTTCTCAAAAAAGAGAAATTTACTTACAGGTAATATGAGTATGAATATTAGAAAATCATTACTAAAAGTGTTCTTATGAACGTATGGGTGCGAAATGTGGGTCGATAGGAGTTGCAGATATGAAAAAAATAGAAGCTTTCAAAATGTGGTGCTATAGGAGAATGCTGAAAATCAGATGGGTGGATAGAATCACTAACCAGGAAGTTCTAAACAAAATGGGAGAAGAACGAACAATATGGAGGACATTGATCAAGAGAAGAAATAGATTAATAGGCCAAGTTTTAAGACACGAGGGTCTTGTAAAATTATCGTTAGAGGGAAGTGTGTGGGATAAAAACAGAAGAGGGAGGCCAAGGATAGAATTCACTAAGCAGATTAGGGAGGATGTGGGATATGGTAGTTATGCGTAAATGAAAAGGCTTCCGCAAGATAGGCTAATATTTAAATTATTTATTTTTTATCTATAATGTATTTGAAGCTTGACGAAATTTTATATCAGAGACATTATGTATCGGATGACTTATTTTTAGTTATAGTACAAAAATGAAAATGGAACCGAAGTAAGGCTAATGAAAATACTAGAGAAACTATTAGGAGTGATTGTTGGTCTGAATTTTCGACTCGCAAGAAACACTTGTTCTTCTTGGGCCTAATTAGTTAGACAGCCAAAACGACTCTACATATCGAGGTATCCGTAAATCTCCTACGTGCTGTAATTAAGATTGATTTTCAATGAATAACCTACCCAGTAGACGGCAATTTCGTCGGATGACGGTGCCTCGACTTTCCTTGGATTTAAAATGCTGCGACAGTGGTGGAGTTACATTTTGGGATGATATTATATCGGTGTCTAATTTTGAGAAGAAAATAAAAGTGAAAGAGGAAAATCATATCTCTATGTAAGAAGAAAGGTAACTCAAAGAGAAGGAGTGATGAATCAGTGTTTCGAACAAGAAAGAACTCTGTTCGTCTTCAGCTATTATGGAGAATCCGCTCGGAGTAGTAATTGTTGGCCCTACTCGGTTCAGTCTAGTCGACGGCTCCCTGTGTCTAACTGATCGCCTGGGAAGCAATTCGCTTCTTTTATGTACGGTCACTGGTTCATTAAAAATCAAGCGAGTGGCATACGTCGGGGACGGTAAAACCTGGTTGTGATTTAGCATTTTTGGATTTAATGAAGACTACTTTGTTGAATTCGCGTTTCGTAACGTTTTGTTTCTAATTACAGCACTGAAACTGTTAGCTATGGCTGTTGTCCCACACCTTGTGCCCTGTGCAGCTGAAGCCTACTGTTGGTGCAGGCCTACTTTCATCGATTAAACCTTTCATCCTATGTATGTTGTCTCACATTCGTAACGGTAAACTCCTGTCTGGTCCACTGAATTTTTGTTTTCCAGGACACGCTTTGTAATATCAGATGAGAAAATTATACTGAAATTCGCTTCTTATTAATTCTTCTACATTTAGATACTGTCGTTGAGAAAATAGGTGTGTTTTATTTGGTTTGTTCGTATTTTGATTTGTTGTTTCATAGAGCGTTTTGTATACCGTTTTTATCTGATAATTATCTGATGGGAGATTCTATTTGGCGCGATGAAGTTAATTTTCACAATTTAATTTGCACATATTGTTGGCTAATCCTAGTTGTGTACAATTGCCGTATTATGTAGTTATACATAGGCCTTTACGGAAGCATTATTTATTAAAAATAAAATTTATTATCATCCTCTATCTTGAACTTGAATTACTAATATTAATTCGTTGGATCAATCTTTGCAATTCCATGACAAAACAATAAATAGCGAAGTAATCAACATATCCATAGAGTAATTTAGGAATATAGTTCGGGTTTTAAAATATTGACAAATATCTGGGAGGAAGGCGCTTGAATTGCAAGGTCATTTTTTTATGTTTTTACTATCGAATTGGAGGTAAGACTTTTGAATACAACATCGGAATCATTTTATTACTAGCTATGCCAGCCACTTCCCGCGGAAGTAGCTCTTTTTATTCTGCCATAAAAACGAAACAACACGTACAGAATTTTGATCAATTTGAATTCACTGAATATATAAAAAGTACTGTATCATTTATATATGATCGTTTCAGGGCAAACCTTATAACTCACAGTTGGTTTTGAACAGGTGCTGCTTTCACACATTTTTGAACCAATTCGATACAAACTTACAAATAGACAGAAACTTCAATTATACAATTATTATTTTTTTGCTTTCAAAAATGAGCAACTACTAAATTTTAAAATTTACCTGACGCGACAAATAAAACCAATTTACGTATACATCGTATCGACGATCCAAAGAAGTTTATTATTTCTCAGGGAATTAGCTCTCTGCAAACAGTAGGTTAGTTAAGGCGCGAATCCTGCTGCAACAATAGATGGGGTGAGAATACTCAGCCTCTCTCTGTGATGCTGCCAAAATTACACAGCAAGTGGAATGAATGGTATGGGAACGCCCAATAGGACTTATAACTCGCAGTTGTTTTCACGTCGCCTTTCGCGCGGGAATTCAATGTATTTATAAACATTTACATTAATATCTTCTGAACTCTGCAAGCTATCTAAATGAAACATACACGAAATTTCAAGTTAAACGTCCTGTTTCAATTTCTGAAAATTTCATTAAATCCATTAAGCTGTTTCGTGGCATAGATCAAGAGTATAGGCAATCCGCATTTACCTTTTGGAGACTTCGATGCGCGTATGCCAAGAAACCTTCCCATGGAATTAATATTTATATTATATTAAGCTTTTCTGCAATATATCGAAATGAAATATGTACGTAGCCTATTCGAGACAAACATACAAACAGACACTTCAATTTTATTTATTGGTATAGATTTTTTTTTGAAGGTAGGAAATATCGTTGGGGATAAAGTTTCTTGTAACTGCTCGTTTACTTCAGTCTGAATAATTTATTCTTAAAATATTCTCCTGCTATTGTCACGTGCCTTTTGTCTTCATAATCAACAATAATAACTTTATTTTTAAATATTACTTTTTTTAATATCACTGTCTTCTATAACATTAGTTTCTTCCGCCCACTACTGCAGACCATCTCGACAAATAGGGGTCCAATCGTTTATTCTATTCTAACGTATAATCGATTTCCACAACTTTTTCTAACAATTCAAAATTGACTCAACAAGAGAATCCCGTAAGTTTTAGTTTCTGGGTTTTATTCGTCACAACAGCTGTTGTTCAGGATCACAAACATATTATTTGTCAAGTCTCTTGGTCCCAAACAACGAAATTCAAACGTCGACGACAAAGACTTAACGTGATAAAAAAAAATTAACCCAGTAACACACAATTAAACGCACGCTTTAATGTTCGATACAAAAATATGACGTCATCCTGCATTACCGGAGGATTAAGTATAAATATAAGATAAATTAACAACTGTTTTCAAGAAATGTAAGAAAATAAATGAGTTAAAATGATACGTTTTTGATTATTAGAATTAGTAATCTCCAAAATGCCTCGGAAGTAAAGATATTCTGTTGTGGGAGGGAAGACAAATGAAATATAAACAAATTTAATTAATCACTTTTACAATTTATTTTATTTCTGATTCAAATTTTCACTTGGGTCCTCTACTAAAAAGTAGAAAACTTAGGGCGATTTAAATATTGAAAAAATGAATATGGCCAAACTTATTTGCATGAGACTAAAATTAACTATCAGGGACATTTCTGTTGTGGTATGAAGGGGAAGGGTGGTGGGGGCGAAGCAAACGTGCAGCAGAGATCTCGCTTATTAGGTTGAGCTGGGAATTAACCTGTTTTGTTCTGAGCTAGACAACTTGGATTCTTGTGCAGGGACTAGGCGAAGGCGATTTCTGTTGTAATCTTGCCCTTTACGGCCGGGTTCGATCTCAGAAAGCGGAAGACAGTGGATTTGCGTTGTCCGGCGTCGAGGAACATCAGTTTTACTTCTCCACTATGATATTTATAACTGATTGTTTTGCTTTCGTCAAGTTACTGAAAGCGTCTTCTTCTCTTCGCTGCGGATCTCTTCTTCTTCCTATAAGCCTCTGGAATGCCGTCACATCACACACATATCTGACCTGCCAACGCGGGAAGAAAATATCAACGAAACAAACAATTTTTGAATACCACGTGGTTGCCTCGGCTAATAGGGTTACGCGGGTAAAGATAAATCGAGTGCAAAAGATCAATTTATCGAGGTGTGGGACACAATAGTGAGGCTGTGTAGAATCATTCGGCTCTGAGCATCTGGAGCAAATGGTCGGGACCGATGCTTGTTCCTGAACGCATAGTCAGAAGGAGGGCGACAACTGCTGAAGAAGACGGCGCCATATAGAGAAGCTGTAAGGAAGTACGCTGCCAATTTTCCAGTCCATGTCGTTTAGGAGGGATCGCCCACGGTATTGAACATGTGTTTAAGTAGATCAGATTGCTTCGCTGAACCCTACATTCATTGTAAATATTTCCCTCAGTAATATTTTCCTTGTTAAATTCTCCTCTGTAAATAAATTTCCTAAGATTCCTAATTACAATTTAATTCCCCACTACTCCTACTGTATCTTTCACACAGGAATCGTCTATTATTGAACGCTGTATTTAAAAGCAATTAGACCGTTTTCTTATTTCTGCCAACAGTTTTCTATGGTGGCAGGTCTTTGATAAATGAAGTTACAACATGTTGCTAATTTAGTTGTTAGCTGTAATTTTCACTCTACGGTCTAATCCCGTAAATAATTTTTTAAAAAGAAGACGTTTAACCTGATACAGGTCTTCTAGTTTTATCTGCATCTTTTTTAGGTGAATGATGGGGTAGAATCCTTAACCTATAGCCCGGGGGCCCAATCAACCCTTGGCTACCTTGCTCTACTTTCCACATCTCCGCCTTTCAATACCCTTTCCTGTGCTATTAAAGGGGACTTGCTTGTATCAGAATTGTCCCCATGTAGCTTGTTACCCCCCCCCCCCAAAAAAAAACACATAATAGGAAGAAATCATATTGTTGAATAGGATTAGACGAAATTCATGTCAGGGGTTACCCAAAGACACATCTTTGAGAGTTTTGAGTTCTGTGTTTGGAAAACAATTTCCTAAAAAATGCCTTCCCAACGTCATCTATACACAATTAAAAAAAATGAAGTGTTTGTCTGGAAGTTCGTCTCGAATAGGCTCCTAAACGGCTCAACGGATTTCAATAAAAATTTTAGGGTTTTGAAAATAGGATTTAGCTTAAACTTTAGCGCATATTTCAATTCTATATATTGCAGAAGCTGTTTATATAATGTAAATATTCATATAAAACAATCTACGAGAAAGGTTTCTTGGCATATACGTAATCAAATCTCCAAAGAGTGATGCGGGTTGCCCATACTCTTGATCTGTTTATGTTCCGAAAAGGCTTAACAAATTTCAATGAAACAGGAATTTTAACTTAAATTCTCGTCTATGTTTCAATTCAATATCTTGCAGAATTCAGAAGCTATTAATATAAATATTTATAAATCCATTGAATTGCTGCGCGAAAGCCAACTGCGAGTTATAAATGACATTAGGCACTCCTATACTATTCATCGCACTTAATGTGTTATTATAAGGGTAATTTGGGTAGGATTAGAGAGAGGGGGAGGGAAGGTGAGTATTCTCACTCCATCTATTGTTGCAGCAATATTCGCGTCGTAATTAACCTATTGTTGGCAGAGAGCTAACTCCTTGAAAAAGAATAAACTTCTTTGGATCGTGGATACGACGTATACGTAAATTGGTTTTATTTGTCGCGTCAGGTAAATTTTAATATAGTGTGAATAAAACCACAGAAAAGTTGTCTCAATGTATTTATTCTCCGAACGTTTCGGCCATAGCCATTATCAACTGTAATTATAATACATATACAGTTCGGAAGACAACCACAACCGTAATGGTTGTATGATAGTATAAGCAAAGAAGACGCTAAGAGGAAAAATCCAGTTGATAATGGCTATGGCCGAAACGTTCTGAGAATAAATACATTGAGACAACTTTTCTGCGGTTTTATTCACACTATATAAGATAGCAACTAAAAAGGAAATAATATGATATGGTAATTAATATGTGCAATGAACAAGCAAAAAATGAAGATAATGAGAATTTTGATAAAGGAGTCGTATTTAAAGGACACTAAAGATTGCTGACGTTTAAGTAATTTTATCGGTCTTTGGAAGAGTTGGATTGCTTGTTAGAGCACATAATGAGCTTTAATGGAAAGAAAACTTATGAATTAGAGTGTAGTCAAATGAAGAGTGTTGGTGGAAAGTATATCAGATTAGGAAATGATAGTTTGGCGGGCTTAAAGTAATTTGGGTACTTAGGCAGTAGAATAACCATTGATGGTAGAAGTAAAATATGCGGGCTGTCTTTAAAAACAAGTACCGATATTATTTAAAAAGGAATCTTACACTACTTCTCCTCACGGTCACCGCCGTTATTTAGGCACTTGTCTGTAGCAGCGGGAAACCAGTTTTCTGTATCCCTTCGTCAAAGAAAGATGTCAACCGTGCAAGGAGCACTTAAGTTTTCCGTAGAAATGTTTATTGACTGTAGCGTAAAATAAGAAGAGAGCTTTTTAATCGTTGACGAGCAAATAGTAAGTGTGTGGAAGAATTTCTCTGGCGTAAATGGCCTGCAATGGGTGATCTAAAATAAGTATATTGATATTTTCATAAATCTCTATAATAAAATTGCCTGCATGTGGAAGTGTGTCTGTCTGAATTAATGTTCAGCATAAAAATATAAACGAGTGGACCAATTTCAACCAAATTTGGTTTTTTACGACTGGAAATAAGCACTTTTGGGGTGAGACTCGCCTACTACTTCTAGGGGCGGGGATGGAAAATTTTAAATGGGCAAAACTGCCAGCATTTATATCATATAAATACATTCTTAGATCAATTAATAAGTAGTATATAATTTCAACCACATCCATAGTCGAAGGGAAGTATTCTTAGGGGAGGAGGAACATCGCATAAAAATAACCAAAAAAACAATCGAGATTGGGGTCTAAACAGGTGTGATGTTAGCCGCTGAGTTTAATAGAAACATTAAAAAATGCAATTTAACTTACGGTTTATCCACTAAGAGGGGCTAGAAGGGGATAAAACAGACTTCAACGGATGGAACATTTACGACCAAATTTTTTACAGATGTTCTTGGCGATTTGAAATCACTTAGGGTAATACACGGCTACCAATACTTGGAGCGGAGGTGGATGAGAAGTAATTTTTAAAAATCCGTAAACTGCCGTTATTTCCTTCTATGTATTTTTTTTGGTCCACTATTTTTTTGTTTTCGTCGAATTTGTTTGCGTTTAATTTCAACCCCATTCATTGAGGGGCAGTCATATGAAAATAAATGAATTTTGGTATCGAAATAAATGCTATGGTATTAGTTTGACTCTGACATTTATAATGCAAATTAAATTGAAGTTGATCCCCTATTAGGATTGGATGGGGTAGAACACACTTCTGCGTAATACATTTTAACAGGCCAAACAATTTTGATAAAATTATGGTTTCATATTCCTTGCGACCAGCAACCAAAGAGATAAGCCACGGCTACCACCCTTGGGGCAATGGAGGGGAATAAACGATATATTTATTTGTAAGCAGCAGGCACATTTAATTTTGTACATTAATCAAGAAGTACTTCACACTTAATATTGAAATCAATAAATAATTACTAAAAATTATATATATATGACTTTTGTGTAAATAATTCAGGCTTAAAATTCATATTTTTATTTCCTTTGGAAAATTTACTTCCCTTTTTTTTCTTAAAAATGTCCTACTGTCTCCTGAACAAGTAGGAATTAGTCCTCATTTAGGGAATACAAAGAAATGCATGTTACATAAGGGGCATCAGAAAATTTAAGATATTGTAAAAAAAAGACCAACAATGGTCTGCACAATTCAAAAGATTTTTCTGTAGATGCTCAAGTCAAAATATTTGGAGATCCCTGCTCGAAGCAGATGTTACAGCTTACTACTCTCCTGGTCACAGCCTAAGTTATTCCAGCTGTTCCCTGAAATTTGTCTACTCTAGAAAATCTTCAGAACATGAAATGGCTTATTTATCTAAATCAACAGTTGAACACCCAATATATATATATATGAGATAGGAAATAAGATAAATATACGTTGAGCGATCTTGAAGAAAATATCTAGGAAGGCAGTCATGCCAATGATGTGGGATATTTAATGTTCTTTTTTTAACTAAGTAAACGAAATTCATGTAAGCAAAACTTTATTTTTGTTACACAAAACATACTACACATTACCAGCAAGAAATATAAAAAACAAATATTGAAGACAATTACAAATTAAAATAAAAAATCAATAAAATTAATGAGTATATATTTTAGACATCCTTTATGATTCATAATTGTTTTTTAATTGAATAAATCTCAAGAATGGCCATATACTCTATTTAATTGGCAAGAATTATAAAAAACAAACATTAGAGACAATTAAAAATTATAATAAAAAATCAATTAAAGTAATGAGTATATATTTTAGACATCCTTTTATCAATTCATAATTGTTTTTTAATTGAATATATCTCAAGAATGGCTATATACTCTATTTAATTGGCAAGAAATATAAAAAACAAACATTGGAGACAATTAAAAATTATAATAAAAAATCAAGAACATTATTGATTAATGAAAATATATTTTAGATGAATTCAGATGAAAATCCAATCTTCAGATCGTGGAATCTGTAACAGTAATAGATAACCATTCAGCTGCCACATATTTGAATTGAAGCTGAAGGCCACTGTATTTAAATACAAACATGTTATATCGGCAATATATTAAAAGCACAAATATGACTTATTTATTATAAACTTACTTGACACTATGCTTTGATAACTTCAAGTATAATTGAACAAATTTATTGCTTCGGTATTTGAAAAAGACTAGCCAAAAATCATAGAACTATCAATCATATAGATGGTGGAATAGCTACACTTGAGTATTTATCCTCCTCGGAGACTATATAGAATAATAAAGTTCTTAGAAACTAATTTTAGTTTGTCTGAAGAAAACGAGAAAGTCACTACCACCATTCCAAAGTAAATAAGACACAATTGTTCAAATTTGTTTAATGTCTGTCAGTGCTACCATCTTCATTTATGGGCATGGAAAGATATTATGATGGAATCAGCACGATCAACAGTCAGTAGTTCCATTATTCAATAGAAATTTAGTTCACAAATTACAACTGAATTTTTAATAAAATATATATCCAGATCAAACTGCTATTCAAACATATTCATCAGTGTGTTGCCAGCATTTTGTTTGGTAGTATGTGTGCATTTAACATCCTTAAAGCTTGACACTGAATAAGACCTACAAAATATTACAGTTATTATTGAAATTACTGAAAATTACATATATCACATTAAATCCATGTTCCTGACAAAGGGCCCCTTGTTATAAGTCAATTCAGACTGTTTATCTTGTTTTTGTTCTTCACCTTTAACTCCTTTTCCAGCACCCTCCCAAGAAATTAAATCTCAATCTTACCATTATACTATGTTCACGAAATCATATTGATTGATGAATGAGAAAATGTGGTATAAGAGTAATTTCAAACGAGTTACTTAGAATTACCTGAAATATTGACATCTTAAAAAGGGTTATTTACAAAAGCGAAAAAGATGAAGATCAAATAAAGGCAAATTATAGTATGGTGTGCCGTAGTGATCCTTTTTTTGGTCCACTAATGTCATCTATAATGACATGCTCTCATAAAAAATTTAAAATTAACATTGTTTGCAAATAACTACAATACTTTTGGGAAAGACTGATTGGCAACTAAACATCAACACAACAATTGTGTAAATAAGTCTATAAATCAAATAACTTAGTAACAAATTACACAAAATGATAAAGGGGAAATACTTTTAGTAAAGACATTATTTCAGGTACTGTTGATGAAGTGAATTATTAGTCTTTTTTTAAAAAAGAAATTATATATGCTGATACATTCATAAAATAATATTGAATGGGTCCAATTAAAATAACCAAAAAGATATAAAGTGAATAATGTAGATACCAATGTAAAAGAAAATATAATAAGAATGGTTGTTATTGGCTTTTATGTATAGATGTGTCCTGGTAATAAATTTATACTGAAGACATAACTGTGTTACAACTATTGTGTAACTTAATGAAATTGAAACTAACATAAGTCATATTATTAATTATTACTTTATGAATTCAGTAAAAATTGTAAACATTGTCACAAACACCAGCAGTTACCTACATAATTGTAATATATACTGAATTAGAAATATATCTACAACTATACTAGAAATTTATGTGTACAAGTACTATCTGCCAGTATGATCACCAGTATGCATAAACCTCAGAAAATGTGACTGTCTTCCAAAGCAAAAAAGGCTCCATGACCATATAACTAATCTTACCTAATCGCACATCTCATATTTAGTTCTCTGTCTTCTTAGTTTGTAAGTTGTTTGATTCATAAACACATTTTCTGCAAAATTATAATTGAAAATCAGGAGAAAATATTACAAATAAATGTTATACAAAGTCACCAAGTGAAAAATCTTATTATCTCACCTTTTTTCATTTATTCTTGAACGAGTGATATAGGGACTAGCGTTAACTGATGGAGCCCCGTCAATCTGTGTATATAATATTACCATTAGAAAAAAGAAAAATGATAGTAAATCAATCAATATTAATATACTGGTAATAAAATAAGAATAGCTGCAATAAAAGTTTTGGTCAGGAATCAACTAAAAAAGGGGAGATAAGGAGAGAGAGAAACTATTGAGAATGCAGTGAAAGACAGAGGTAGGTAGTGACACTAATAAAAGATTGCAAAGGAAGGAATTAGAGAACAGATTCGAGGGAGAAACAGCATTTCATAGTGTTAGGGAGAGACTGTTTAAAATGAGAGAAGAAGGGTATGCCAATGAAAACAATATCAAAATCATGATTAAATGTGCAAATATGATACATAATAAATCTTACCTTAGTACTTATTTTCGTTTTATTCTGCTTTGCTTGTTTCAATATCTTCTGTCGTAACTGTTCAGAGTCCCTAAAGTAAAGGATTTTTTTTTAAAAAAAATTGTAAGTCAATTACACAAATGTATTTAAATTGTTTCATTTTTTTACCTTGATTCTCTTAATTTTGACCTAGTGAATGGGCCACAAAGATCAGAGTTGGGCTGAAAATACAAACTTCAGATATATCATACACCCAAAAAATTAGATAATTTATAAAATTGCTATGAAATAACTCATGAATTGATTTTACTAACTTCATTCTTATAAAGCTAACAATACTTTATCACAAAGTTTTTGATTAGTTGTTATTGCTCTTTAGTAAACCTTGATTTTGTGAGGTTTTTTTTAAAACATGATACTTAATTTGTTAAAATATTATACAGACTTTCATCTCGAGGGCTTTATACTATAGTCCCAGCTGAAGCATTCAACAAATATAAAACTGACTAGCTTGAGCAAGACTCAACTTTCATTGAATTTTAGTAAATAAAGAAAGCTGTTTTACTTCTACTGGGAATCAAACCCAAGACCTTCACTTGACATGTAATGCTACCCTGGCCAGCTTCCTATCATGTATGAACTTTCTCAATCTGTTTTATAGGTCATAACAGAGGCTCCATTACACTTTACTCAATCACATTTTCATTACCTATATTTAGGACTTTAATAATAGTATGAAAGTCACAGGTATAATAGTTTTAATACAAGAACAGGAGTTATGTGTTCATCGACAGATAAGCACTAACTTTCAATTAAGAAAATTAATTTTACTGATATAATTATCAAAAATATAATATTGAAAAACAATTAATAGTAACAATATTCATATTTATGCATATACATTCATTATTTTTAATTTTGTTCACAATATTTTAGGCAAAATTTATTGAATAATTCAATCTTGGTGATAAAGAATAACCTCTAATTCAGAATTTCAAAATGTGTTACTGAAAAAATTTATTACTTCATAATTTAAGTTATATCCATATCTAGTTGATCCATAACAATTTTTTATCAATGGCTTACTTGATATATATCAACACACTATTTATGAGCCAGTTTAAAGTGAATTTGCAGAGATTATTCCAAACCAGAATAAAATAATTATTTAATTTAAATACTTTTTCCTTAGATGTTACATCAAAATTGTAGAATAAAGATGATTTTTTATTCATTTGTTTATCTTTATAATTGTAAATGGATTCTAATAATTATAACTTTATAATTTAACTGATGAAAACATACTAAAACCACTACAAAAATAATGGATAGGAAAAAACTATAAGTTATTAACTTATATTGACTGATTATAAACAGGGGTCATAGATGAATTAAAGTAAAATAAGGTAGTTGTAAATTTATTCTTATTTTGTTAATTGACCTACACTTCTTACACACTCACACAACTGCATGCATGGATAGATGTGGTAATATAGCTTCTGTCTTATGAACAGAGTACTGCATATTATATTAAAAGAACAAACCACCTTCACTACAGAACCCTATGGTACAATAATTAGAACATACCTCATTTTTTTTAAGAGTTGTAATTTTTCCGCTTTTAATATTTGTAATTACTGTAGTATATAACTCTGGAAAATCTGTTTGAGTATAAGTAGAACATAGTACTGTTGAACATCCTGGCTGATCAATATTTTCTGAGTTAACTTCCAGAAATTTCCTAAAAAAATAAAGTTGTAATTAATATTTTTACTGTATCACCAGTTAATTGATAAAAAAGAAAATAATTAACTATTTGAACAATACCTCAATACAGTATTTAAAATAATTATTAAGCT
Source organism: Eucriotettix oculatus (assembly GCA_034510155.1). NCBI lineage: Eukaryota > Metazoa > Arthropoda > Insecta > Orthoptera > Tetrigidae > Eucriotettix > Eucriotettix oculatus. The sequence continues at coordinate 22,848,280 of CM067380.1, read as the reverse complement.
GAAGAAATGAGTGACATTTTTAAAAAATAAAGTGACACTACAGTGTGAGTAAAACCAATTACACAAGTTTGCAATTTTTTGTAGACAACCATAAATAATACACGCATGTAGTAGTGAGAGTATATTTTGCAGACAATGTTGAGAAATGTACATAAATTATATTTTATGAACTGAACAATATTTGTTGGCACATGTTTCAGGAGGTATACTTTAATATTAATCAAATTCTAAAGTACATTAATTAATTGGCAGTGGCTAAGGAAAACTGATTAGTTCTTTGAATTTAAATTTACCTTTTTTAATGTTCAATGTTGTAAGGAAGTTCTTAAATATATATTAATACTATTATAATGTACTCCTTTTTATGGAATCGAAAGTAATTTAAAGTATTTGTAAAAATGTTTTTATTTTTGTATTAAAAGTGTGTAGATAAGAGTAAGTTCTGAACAAATGATTATTAATTATCACAAATAGTATTACTGATGGTATGTACTTGCCTGTAAGGGAAATAATACCTCATTCTAAAAAGTCTCCTACAAGATCGTTCTTGAAGAAAGTTGAGCCACTCTATCCACCTTTTCTTGAAGAGGGTGGCACTTTTTGGGGCCACAAAATTTCACAATAACAGTAAATACTAACTGAACTAAAAATGTGAGCACTGTACAATGCACAACAAATTTATTTTTCTTCAGTTTTTTTAGAATTATTGTACAATTTGAGTATTTTTGATTTAAATACCAAAATTGGGGGGTGGGGGTGAATTTGGGCTATGGCCTACGCCTCTAACTGAAAGTTAAACGTTTTTCCTGAAGAATTAACCCTAAAATTTACATCATATGTTAATAAGGAATTTTAAAAAAAGTATAGTTTGCTAATATTCCGATATCACACGGTCACATTATTCTAACCGTTTCTAGCAGAGTTTTAAATAAGTTGCAAATTCAATAATGAAAATTTTCGAATTTAACTGACTATGCACAGATAATCGTAAGATTTTTGAACTACAAACTCCACATACTGTAATATGTTTCTACAGAGTTTAGTGTCACTTTTTGGTCTAGAAAAATTAAAATTCATAAGCCATTGGCTGGATAATTCGCAGGTAATTCGCAGTGTTTTTGGAAAGATACTTGATGTTTGCGTCACATTTAGTAGTTTTCAAACATAATTGTTAATTTTTTAATTGGTACGAAAAACTAAGTAAAAATTATTTGGAATGGCAAAGATGCGGAACAAACGCCGTCGACAGATGTCGGCGTTGCTTGTCGACAAAACGTGGTAGGCTACATATACAACGCCATCGGATTGGCAATATGAGAATTATCCCAATAGCTAATTTAACGGAAGTTAAAACGCTAAAATTTGATATTGAAATATTACCTAATTTTACTGAATCCATCATTAGCCATTGGTTCGTCTGAAAAATGAGAAATTACAAGTAAATTAGGTAATAGAATATTTTCATTCCTATAAATAAAACTCTGAATTTCGTTTTATAAAATACAGAACAGTGAATTAGCTGGTGCATTCTGAAAGTATTTCAGAAGTAAGATGTTATAAATAAATGAAAGTTAATTCACTTCACTTTAATAGGCTCTAGTTACTCCTTATTTAATATTATATAACACATACTGTAATAAGTATACATAGAAAAAGATGGAGAACCTATGATGATTGCAAGAAACTAAAGTAGTGTTTGGATGTTTATAAATTAATGAGCTTTTCTGAAAATGCTAAATTAAGAAGTAAAATTTATGAATTGTTAAATGTTATTAGTTTCAAGATAAATTGATGAATTTCTATAAGTATTTCTTTCACTTCCTTAACTTTAAGAATATACCCAAAAGTAGTTAAAAGACCTAACTGAACTAAATTAAACTACCTTGTGTAAGTCGAAACTATTTAATAATACACAAATGTAAGTGCCTCTCACCTGAACTTTCTGAAGAAATGCACGCACTGCAACCTACTGTTATTCTTGCAGACTTAATCCTGTCATTACATGTGATTTCCTCACACTGACACAATTTACATTGTATAGTTTCCCAGCGTCTGAAAATTGAGCAATACAGATAAATTACTTGCAATAGCAACTGTTCACCTTTGAAGTAATATATAATACATTATACATGGTGAACCAAACTTCACTGACAAACTTTCAGAGGTTGCTCAGGAATTCCTTCTGGAACATTTTGATATAGGTATCTGGTGCCTCATTTTATTATGGAAATCACCCTTGACTGTGGAAATATCTTCAAAACAGTGAAAAAGCCTGTAATTTACAGTAACGAAGAACTATGAACTGAAAACTGGGGATTGCAGTAACAAACCAAATAAATCATAATTACATTAACATTATTACTTTGCTGCTGTCCCATATAAAATGGGCATGGTATCCTGGAGCTATATTTAGAAATTTGCTAGGGAATTCTGGTTCAACCTACATTATAATATACAGTATAGTATAAATTAGTTGCCATATATATATCACCATTGTAGTACAGCTGATTAACATAACATTGATAGCTAACCATCACTACACCCATAAAATTAGTATAGTTCAATCATACATATGCTCATTTAATGAAGTACAAGACAAGAATTTTATAGCATAAGCAATATTTCATTTCATCACAGTGAAATAAACAGTATAATTACATGCAAATTAAAACATACTTTTCGATTAAAATTATAACCTGATAACAATGCTTTTTTCACAAACTTCATTCATGTGTATATTCCATTGTCTCACTTAAAACTGCAAATGATAACATACAATTAACAGCAAAACAAAATGCACAGTGAAAATGAACAAATACCATCAAATTTTTAGATCCTTCAGGCATAATGTGATATAATGCAATACATAGAACCTATTCCCAGGTCTAAATCTTGGGAACTGCAACCAGTCTTTATATAATTGTACCTAGTGGCGATGTAAAAAAAATGTGATTAAAAGAGGGTCACAGAATTACCACCCATATGGTGAGTTTACAAATCCAGTGTGAAGTTTGAACAGGAAGAACACCAGTAAGGTTGGAGAAGAGCAGAATTTTTGACAGCTGAAAGAGAGTAAAGATATTATGAAAGCTACGTGGGCAGGATATCATTAAACCCATGCCAGCAGCCACTCATACCATTTCTGCATGAATTCCATCACAACATAATTTCTGGAGGAAAAAACCAAGTATATGGTCTAAAAGAAAGTTTAATGAGAGGTTATTTTCAAAAATTATAATTATGTGATCTTGGACCAAGTGATATTCCTAAACCACACCTCAAAACTTGTAATATTTCTGCCCTATGGTCAGGTATCACCTAACTTAAGAGACCTAAGTTTGGCAGCTTGTAATTGATCATAAAATAGATATGGTGATTAAAATAAAATGAGATTGTTTTGTAAACTGAAAAATATAGTACACTTTTTGCAATTCTACAAAAATATAAAAAATCAATTACAAGATAAACAAAATTGCATTCATAAATTGTACAATAAGTGAATTAAGTAAAAATATTAATCCAAATTCGAGTTGTTAAATTATTAAAGATTAAAGTACTTTTCATAACTTCATATTGTTTTATTAACAATATCAAGTATAGCAAACAATAACTTTACACAATCTACAATGTATGCATGTAATATATTATAAATATATAAATCTGTTACTCACATAGAAGGAATATATATTCCTTGGTGAGCCATTGATGATACAAAAAAATCTTCATTATTGCAAACAGGACACTTAAAAGATTCTGCAGTCAGAGCCAGACTCTGAGAAACAAAATTACTTGGATATAAAATTTATGTTAAACAGGCACTATATTCACTATAATCAAAACATATCATTTTAATCTCTTCAATTAATGGACAGTTTCCTTTGGAGAATATTAATTAGATGAGGTGATATGATTAAGAAATGATCAGTTTTGTTTTTATCTTGCATTGACCTTTTTATAACAAAAAAGGAAAAAATACAGCAGAGGAAAGGCAACCTACTTTTGGCATGCTTTAGAGTATCTTTCAATTCATTTTAAAAACTGATATGTAAACTATAGAGTATAGGTTAAATTGTGAAATGAGTATTCATAATTTCCTTCAACAAATTAGATATTATATATCCTATTTCCTTGCAAATTAGAGAAATACAATCAGATACAGTAGTTTGTCTAGATATTACAAATCAACAATTCGGTGAGATGTATTTGTAATGTATGATTTCAATATGTACATTCAAACCATAATTGAGAGATGTACAATATTTTGATAGAAGTGTAAGGCACTTAACAGTTGCAATATTTTCAATTAAATAAATAGATTTGAAACCAGTTACATTTATGCTACAAATATAATGAACAAGTCCCAAAAATGTCTTAATACATACCTGAATGCAGTTTCTGTGGAACCAAGAAGTTTTCATGCAACAGTGTGCCCATAGAGTATTGATGTTTGGCCATGGCACCACAGTTTCATTACACATGTCACAATTAGTTGAAACGTTCAATTCATCATGCAAAATTGGAACCATGACTTCTATAATTCTATGATCATAACAATAGGACCTGTAATTGAATCAGTTATATGAAGGGGGAGAATTTTCTTCCCTTACAACAGAAATGACAGCATATCTATAATGATGTAATATGTGACAGGTTATGCTGCGATATTAACTAATAAACAGTAACCCATAGAGAGGCTATTTACTTGTGTGTAAAAATATTTTATATCATGTTCAAACCTCCCAACACCTTATTTTACATTTAATAACAGTTCATTATTTAAAACTTCCTAATATTTATTGATTACTTGGAGTTCAAATTTATTAGATATATTTGTAAACTATGAAATAACATCAACTAAATATCAGGTTTTAATAAAGGTTTTCAGATATAACTCAAAGTTATTCAGAATCTGTGATTACCAATATATTTGTATTCCAATTAGTTTGCTTCAATAACTAAATATACACTTGGTTAATGAATGCTATTAATTGAGTCCTTCTATTAAACTTATTAATCTTGGGCTACTATAATTGTTCTATCGAAATTTTAATCGTATTATTATTATTATTGATAAACTTAATTTTATTGTTTCTCGATGTATTTAGTTAATAACATACTATTCTTTAAAATGTCTCAATTTCACCAGAGGTTAAACATGATAATGTCTCATTATTGGATAAAAAATTTATAATATAATTTTAATATAATTTATAATATAATTTTTTATGAAACAGATTGTTTAGTTTTTCAGCTTTTACAAAATAAATATCTTCATTGATTTCACTTCTCTACATTATGAATGCCTATTTCAATGTATCTTTCACGCTTTGGTAAGCTTAAGTGTCCTTTGTATGTCTTCTAATAATAAATATCATACCAAGATTATTTCATTGGTTAAACCACCCCCTACAAATATATATAACAATGTCATGCCATTCAGACATAGGCCTACTGTCATCGAGAAACAGGCTGATGTTCTTGAAAATTAGGCATGTGACTGCTTCCCAATGGTAATGTCTACTATCGATTTAAGGAAATCAACTGTTCTCTATACATCTATCCAAATAATATATATACTTACTTGAAGTCTCCGTAGAATCGATGAGTTGAATTGTTTCTAATTCCACATGGCAGGTGAAATTTGATCCTGCAATTTTCTTCAGAACAAAATATTGTTGCTCCATTGTTTCTACAATAGGAACATTCCTGGAAAACAAATACAATAAATTTAAATTTATTAATCAATTTTCTTTATAAAATTTGTGGACATTAATTCTTCACATAAAAACTAACTAGATCTTGATTAAAACAATGTTAATTTACAAATGTTTAATACAACTTGCACATAGTGAAGAATTCATATTTCCAAATCATACACAACTAAGTGTACGAGATTTGCACAGAACCAGTTTCTCAATGTATATCTAAAATATATATATTCGGATAAATATTACTAATCGACATACTGATCGTTGTCCTTTCTCGACTTCATTACGTATATCTTTCTCCAGGAACCCTAATATCCCTTCATTTTCGGGTCCCATTTGTTTCAAGTTTGATGACAGTAGCTAGACAGTAAAAATGTAATTCTTTATAATGAGCATTAAAATTATTCTACAACACACAATATGTAAGCAACATACCAAACAAAAGAGATGTACTTGGATACTACCAATTTCACAGAATTGTCCATATTGCAAAACATCATTGGTACTGGAGTTGCACAGCCAACACTTAATTTCGGAATAATCCATTTTTAAATGTATGTTGAATCCTGGAATATAAGATTCATGTTTTATAAGCAATATATACATAATCTAGGGAATGAAAATATTTTACATATCATAAAACTTGGAAATCATAAAGTATTTGAATATCATTATCAAAACCCACCACTTATCACGAAATGTGCAAAATAACCATCAGCACATGCTTTTTCGGGAAAAAAGAGCCTGTGATGAGTTTCGTCTATTCCATCACATTTTCAACGCAGAGCCAGTAACAATTAAAAAATGTTCTATTAGATGAAATTATTTACAAAAAGTACAAGCTTGGAATGCTGGTTAAGGCTTAATCACACATCTGCTCCTTTTTTCTTTTTCTTTTTGCTTGTATAGTCCAAGCATATGGCTATGTAGCATTTGTACAAGGTAATGAGCCACATCGGTACGGTATTTGTAATGCTGTTTAATTTCTGCTGTTGTTGACTTCCCTTCTGCACGAAACTGCTCAACCTGTATAGATTTTATTACACCAAACGCTGAGAACCCACTCTTTTTGTTTATACTAAATTCTGCGTCTGCTAATTCTATGCCATGGTTGAAGACATCCATGTGATGAATTACTACATCCAAAGTACCTGGTTTGTAGGTAAATGTTTGTTTAGCTTCGACAAGCCTTGAAAACATGGTATTCAACAGGGTACTATCCTGGGGCTCATCCTTTCTTGATATATTTTTATGATAGTGTTATCAATAAAGATCATCTGAGAATTATATTGCGGCAGATGACACAAGGTTAATTATTAAGCTCAGCATTCTGATGCAACTGCATCTCCTTGTTCCAAGCTACCAACAACAATGAAATTGACAAAATGTATGGGCTTGAATTTAAGCTTAACTAATGGTCCTAACAGATATCTGTTGCAGCATACCATAAAACAAATAAACTTTAATTTGAAATGTTAATTTTAAACCGACATAAAATAAATCGTAAAGATAAAAACAATAATTTTAGAAACAACGTAGAAAATTACTAACCTATCTCCGTCCTATTACAATATCTAAAATACAAAGTTATAATCAATATTTTATTGAAAGTTTAATTTATAAAATTTAATTTTCTGCTAACGTTAGGAACAATGTCCTCAGTTAACTCATAAATTAGTACAGAAATATTTAAGCTGCAGAAGTGCACTATTAATATTAATACACAGCTAAAGCTTGAAAATTAAAATACTCTAAAAATTAGTAACATGATACTGTCTTTCTTGAAGGTATATAAATATAAAAAATTCTTTGTCGTGTTATTAATTTTTAAAAATTTATGAAATTGAACGGAATAAAAGTTAAATGTTCATATTGTCCCAAAAGGCTTCAACCACCTACCTAATGGCAATGAAAAATTAATATAAATAAATATTTGTAATTTTTTTTACAAAACTTATTCAAAATTTTAAATACATTCGAGGTAATTACTTTTTATTTTGTATTATAATGGGTCCTAATCCGTTTTTCATTATTTCGGGGGGTGACACGTTTTAACAGCAAATAATTGTTTTTGAATTTAACGTCAATTTGTGCATTACACGTAGTACAAATACTGACGTTGTCCTGCTAATTTTTTAATAAAATGTAATTTATTTGGTTAGAAACTGCGTTTAATTTCGTTTCCCCAAGTCAAGTCAATTTTAGAAACAACGTATAAACAAGTATAGGGTATTTCAATAATGGTGGGGCGATGTTGAAATTGAAGAAAACAAGCTGTGTGAGGTATTAATTGACATTATGAGGAAACGAAATTCGTCTTTCATTTTAAAGAACATACAAATTTAAAAAAAATGTCAATTCCACACTCGCAGCTTGTTTTATTTCACTTCAACATCGATCCGCCCTAATTGAAAACACCTATACAATATGTTAATCCAAACCGACTTTGTCGCGCTATTGATTGCATGTATACAGCTTCAAAACGTACAAATTTAACTATGGGATTAAGAAAAGAGTAATATTTAGGTTATAATACCCTTCACTCGGATAATTATCTCTTTTGCTCCAAGCCGTAATAACTGGAAATTCTCAGCCTTTGGAAAGATGGAACCCAGTTCCTCTTTCTTTAAGCTTTTTTCCGATTTGACTTTTCTGTTCCATCCAGTACCAATTATATTGATAGAAATTCTCAGTAGTTTCCAGAGATGATACTTGGGATGGAGGACGTAGTTGAAAACGATTAAATATAATGATGCTCAACACGCTTTTAGAATTGGGTAGTTTCAAACTTCACGAGGTTTATAGATAACAGAATATTATAAATCGGCAAAGTGAAACTTTTCTCTGACGAGTTGACTACTCTTCTCGCGGACAATATATAAGAATTACGGGCCGGGAAATGGGAAGCTCAATGAAATACAGTGTCCTTACAAAATATGCAATCTAAATATGACATAACACGCACTTGCAGAGCTCGTCCTTGACATTAAAAAACGTAAAAATGTTCTGTTTTTCTGATACTGTGCAAATGTTTCCAACTTACTCTTAGGACGTTGAGACATGAATTTGATTTATGTGGAACAGAAAGCTCCTGAGTTAAAAGTTTTTTAAATGTTGGTTTTTGTATGTACTCAATAGCCCATATTACAGTGACAGTTAAATTAATAAAAATGAAGTTTATATAAATTTATACAGGGATAAGCAATTCTTCCAACTCCTGAAACCATGAAGATGTGAGTGTAGGAACGAACAAGATGATCAGAAGCATGAAAGCTGACAAATCAGCGGCAACTAAAAGTGTATCAGGTACAATCATGCGAGGAATTAGTTTGAACGCCATCGCCAATAACCCTTTTCTGGAAGTCACATGAGAGATTCTGTTTAGAAGCACGACTGTGGGCGCCAACATCGATTTCCGAGCCGACGCCATTTTACAGTGGTTCTGTCCTTTCTAATGACGCTGCAGCCCTTCAATGAAAAACACGTAGCTTGAGTTCAAAATCCATGCAATTATTAACAACTCGCCAAGAGCGGGCGGGGCTGCTTCCATGCGATTTCCCGTTCAGTTTCTGTACGCCGTATTTTTGTTTCAGAAATAAAAAAACCGCGATGAAAACACGCAGAAGTCCGCTTTCTCGCCAAGAGGCTCTCGTCATTGTCTGGCCGATATAGCATCCGCCAAGTCGCCTAATTATCCACTCGGGTGCCCCTTTTGTGCGCCGTAAGCTCGGTTCCCGACCACAGCTTTACTTTCGCTTTAATTAGAGTTGGCCACGGAGCACGAGAGGTCTGTTTTATCTGGAACGCGCTGTATGACAGCTTTATGTAACTACCGTGTATTTTTTCTCCCTTTGGTTTTTTTGAATCGGCGGGGCGCGTGCCTCGCAAATTCAAGTAGCCAATCTGTTTTTCTGGCCGGTTAATTCTTTTGCATCATTTCATTCATGAAATTGAATGTATGGAAACGGCTTCACCGACGATGCGCTATACTGCTTCAAAACTACCCGTATCTCGTGAAAGCGGCATAAAAGCACACGTTTGCCTCGCGCAATATTTTTAAACGAATAGAGAAATGTTTTCACAGCGAATCATTCCCCGCGGAGGATACATTTCTTTTGTGGGATGTCAGCCCTTCCTATTAAAATTTTGTTACAGTTCCTCTGATGTATACATTAACTTACTGGAAACCTATAATTAAATACTATTGAAGGCGAGTGTGTAATATATAAGAAAATTCATTTAAAATAGGGCAATATTAATATAAAAATTATTTTAAATAATATTCAACGGTACAATTAAAATAAGTTTGCTTATCTGTAAATACTTAAATGTTCATTTTCAATATAATGGCAACTGTTTCGGCAAATGGATGAAATAATATATATATAATCAGTTTTTGGCGAATACACAATTTACGAGAGAGTTTGTCAGATTCCTCATGACGACAAACCGTCGCAAGATTGAAATACATTAGTAGGCTCAGCTACGAAATGAAAGTGTAACCAAAGTTTGAATAAAAACGAACGATTAAGTTCACAAAACATTCCTATATTTTCACTTAAATGAGTTCTTTTTGTGTGGACTTTAACGTGGTGTTTTATTCAAATAATAGTTGCACGAATAGTTTTACTATACTGACAGTATACCTATGGCCTCAACTCCCATCCCCCCCCTCCTAGGATCCTCAAATAAACTAACATTCATAGAAACTATTTAATTTGTCAGAAAGTTAAATTGTATTAGGAAAATAATTATTTTTCACCTTTAGATGTTGAAAGTTCCTGATTAGCCATTTCATAATTTACAGCAAATGTAACTTAATTTGTTTTAACCAAAACAAATTTTTGAATTTGTGGTAAAAATTTGTTACAATCCATATTACAATCAGCAAAGCTTTCGGCTGTGCCAGATGCGTGACGTGGTTGGGGGGCTGTGGGGGCGCTACATTTTGGGGACGGCAAAATTTCACTGTAAATAATATTAACAACTTGTAATCTGAACTTCAAATTTCACCCCTGCACAATGCACAATAAATTTATTCTTGCCACAAAGTTGTTTAGAATTTTGGACTCTTGTATTCTAAATACCTAAATAAGGGGGCGCGACGATGATTAAATGTGATATTCATAATAGAATATACGTACTCAGATTAATTTTCAATTTGTGGAATTGATAATTGTGCATCAAACACAGTGCACATAACCATGTTCTCTGCTCCTGGTTCTTCTCCCTTACTTAAATGAAATTCCTTTCGTAGTGTACTACTAAGTGTACATTTTCGATTCCCCTTAATGTCTGGTAAGGACAACTTAAAATTATTTAAATTTATGCCAAAAACAAGCACCAAATGTTAAAAAAACCGCTATTGATTACATGTATATAGCTCCATAAAGTACAAATTGAACCGTGGAGTGTAGAAGAGATTAAGCATGAGGCTATGATCGTCTTCACAAGGACATATCTGAATTACGTGTTGAACAACAGGTAACTCAACCATATACGGACTTCTGTTTTCTGTTCCTGTACTTTAATAAGTACAATTCCCAGTCCTTCAGAGATTGTACTTGGGAGGAAGGCATTTAATGAAAATGATTAAATACGATTACGCATATCATGCTATTAGAAAAAGGTACGTAAACTATAGAAATGAGTTCCAAAATTAATAGCTAACAGAACATTATAAATACACAATCTAAAACTCACAGCTATTTTGACAATGGTTATATTTCAATCGTCACCGTAGTGTCTCCAATACAACGAATGAATTTCGTAGAAACAAAACACGAACGCAAGAGTACGGTTAATTAAAATTATTCCAAAGCAAAAAACAAAAGAGAAGCAATATCTCAATTACACACCATCCAGATGAATGTTGCTCGCTATTGGCAAAATAATGCGATAAGATACGACAATTATTGCTGTCTCTATATTAGACGCAAAAAGTGAATTAGAGGAATTGCAAAAATATTTTACTGACACAGATACCGAATTTAGGCGTGTATAAGCCGCACTTTATTTAAAAAAAAAGCAGTGAAAAATGGGGTGCGACTTGTACACGGAATTTTTAAATGACAGTAAACAGCCTTTAGTTTCGAACGCTTTGCTAGTAGAAAACTTTAGTACTGCGACGTCATTAAAATAGTTTCATTTACTTGACTTTATCCTCTCGTTGCCGCTGTTAGGTGACTCGCAGAAGTACAGAGAAATTATTGTTAACAAAATATGCCATATGCTCTACAATTTTCTTAAAACTAGTGTAAACGCGGCTTTAGGAATGTAAAACATTTGCCGGTATTTCTCAGAACGAAACTACTGTGAATTTACGATAGGATTCAGAAAAATAATAAATTCCCCAAACTCGTCTCAAAAGACAGGTGTGGTTTATACATACATATCACACTATTAAAATAAGGTACGTAAATTAGAGAAATGAGTTCCCAATTTAATAACATTTATAGGTAACGGAACATTATAAATACACCATCTAAAACTCACTGTAGTCTCTCCAATACAACGGATGAATTTCGTAAAAACAAAACATGAACGCAAGAGTTCGGTAAAATCAAATAATTCCAAAGCATAAAAGCAAAAAAGAAGCAATATCTCAATTACACATTATCCAGCTGAATGTCACTCGCTATTGGCATAATAATGCCATAGTAAGATACGCAAATTATTGCTGTCTCTATATTAGACACAAAAAGGGAATAAGAGGAATTGTAAAAATATTCTACTGGCAGAATATTACGTGTGTATAAGCCGCACTTTTTTAAAATACAAAGTGTAGTGAAAAATGGGGTGCGGCTTGTACACGTAATTTTTAAATGACAGTAAATAGCCTTTAGTTTCGGACACTTTGCTAGTACAAAACTTTAGTACTGCGACGTCATTAAAATAGTTTCAGGCACATCAAAAACAAGTACTATCAATAATTTAATACCATTACATGACTACTCCCATCGTTTAATTCCACAAACAAAAATAGTTGCTGAAATTCCTCCCCTGATGTTCACCGAATGTCTTCTGAGACTGAATTATCAAAATGGTGCGCCCAGTCGCCTTGTTACGTTTCCAATAAGGGCGGCTCGATGTTTAAATGGTATAAAAGGTTTGTGTCAAGTATTACCAAAATTCTCTTTTTATTTGAAAGGTCCTTTTAAATAAAAAAGTAGTTTCGTTAATACCGCCCGCACACACACACACACTGCTCATTTTATTCCATTTCGACATCGACCTGCTCTTATTGGAAAACACTATAGATTTTGTGTTGAATGTAATTTTATTAAAAATCCAATAAATTGATCAGCTATTTTAACTTTCCAAAATGACCTTGATTCTTCAACTTGCAATTAATAAAAATAATTCGAGATAAACTAATCTGAATACCTCCTCGATTTACGTCATTGAATATGTTTACGTGAACCACACCCGTCGATCGACTATTTCTGTACTTTTAAATAAATCAAAGTTGTGCATTTATTGATAACTGCATTTATTTCACGCTAATAAAACAGAAGCTAATGAAGCAATGAAAATTTGATCACGGCTTAAATTTTGTATCGGTTTAGCTTCCTGTAGCTCCAACGTCATAAAAAATAAAACGACAGAGTCTGACGATTTAACGTGAAGTAGGGAAGTGTGTGGGGTAAGAACAGAAGAGGGAGGAAATGGATGGAATACGCTAAGCAGATGAGGGAGGGAGGATGTGGGTTGTGCTAGTTATATGGAAATGAAAATGCTTGCGCAAAATAGCTTAGCATGGAGGGTTGCATCAGAGCAGTCTTAGGACTGAATACAACAACAGTATTTCATTGGATAAGACTTCACTCAAACTCATAAAATCACATTAAAAAAAATAACGTGAACATGTCTTAAGATGCGTTATATGAGCGACTAAATCGTAACTGTTTTCACAGAAGGAATTGAATAAAGTACAAATACGAGTTAAATATTAAAATTTAAAAAAATAAATTGAACATGTCTTAAGTACTACATTGTAACTTATCACAGAATTAATTTGATGATGTAAAAATATTAGGTGATTAAGAAAAAGCTCGTTTCAAAGATCATGGAACCATAACGAGTCCCACCGGAAGTCGTGTTAAAAAACGTGTATGCTAATAAAACAACTAAAATTAAAAGTCCCTTCAGACGTATTCGGATGACAATCTCTGAAACGTATGTCTGGAGGGACTTTGAATTAATAAATGAAATTTTTTACCGTGAAATTGTGAGATTCAAAAACAGAAAAACACATAAAAATGATAAGCAAGGTATATAGTACATTTATCGTCCATCGAAATGCTTAATATTTTATAAGCATATGCCAAAAATTTTGGCATTAATTACGCGTAGAATTTATACTAGTCATTAATATGTATATATTAAGTAAACAACTTAATCTCATTATTTAAAAGTACTCATTTATATCAGCCTGTACGTGAGACGTGCGTTTCGAGTTTCATATTCCTGAAATTTAATGATTCTGTGAGTAGCTTTTGTAATGTTATAGACAAAAATAACCAGATGAGATACCGAATTTAGGAACAAGTTCGTGCAAAATAAATGTTAATAAAATTAATGATAAATTTGTTCTCACTTACAGGCTGATTTACTATTCATTTATTCACAAAATATTTTAAAAATACTCTGCTACTTTCTACTATTTCATTTATATCGCATTCAGGACATAATTTGAACATGGCATAAATTTTGTATCGCTTTTACCTCCACTTGATTCGCACTTCTAAATCGTAACAGTTTTCAGAGAATTAATTTCGGGTCGATGTTGAAATAGAATAAAAAAATCTTTGTGTCAGGCATTTATAAAATACTTTTATAATTTGAAAATCCGAATAACAAATAATTAGGTTAATATCGCACACACAGCTTGTTATATTCCATTTCAACATCGACCCGGCCTTACGGAAAAACACTATGTATTGAGATTAATTTAATTTTTTAGAGACCAAATAAACCTGATAACTATTGTGACTTTACAAATCGACGTTGAAACATACCGGCCGTTAACTCATGATTAAAATAATTCAAGATAAATTGATCAGAAAAAATCGATTTACATCATTTTCAACACCCGTCGATCGGCTATTTCTGAACTTTCAAACAAATCAAAGTTGTACATTTATTGATCCCTGCATTTATTTCACGTTGATAAAACAGAAACTAATAAAACAGTTTAAATTTGAACACGACTTAAATTTTGTATCGGTTTAGCTTCCTACAGCTGCTACGTAAGAAGAATAAAACGACATTTCATTTTAACAAATTCTAAGGATTTAACGTGAAGTAGTATTTCATTAGATAACACTTTAATCTGACTCAAAATCACATTAAAAAAATTAACATGTCTTACGGTGCTTTATATGGGCGACTAAATAGCAACTGTTTTCAGAGAAGGAAACGAATAAAGTGCAAATACGAGTTAAATATTAAAGTGGTCAACTTCCAAACGACATGCGATGATAACGAGTCTCTTACCTTACTATAAGCTGTGATACCTGCGAAATGATTTCTGTGGACGTCGACAGCGGGTGTAGAAGTTCTCGACTTCGCACTTGAATACGAAATGAGGACTGCTAAGAACCTAACAGAGCCCTACGACAATACCCAACTGTTTTTGGCGGTTTAAGCGGCGAAACACAATTTGAACAATTGACTAATTAAAAAAATTACCTATCGTTGTATAGCCTATTTTATTGCGATATTGATATTTATAATCTCACGTCTGGAACTTTCCAAAGCAGTTTGATTTCCGTTTCTCTTTTAGGTCAATTGTTGGCGCGCTACCGTATTGTTCACCAAATGTTTTCCGAGACAACTCTCAAAATAGTCGGTCTTACGTCTTTATTACATTATATATTCTAATATGAATGAATTTAAAAAAATGAACGTCTTAGCCCTAGTGTCACTATTTTGTGACCATTCGAGCCTACGTTGATTCTACATCAACTTACGTGTCCGTTAACTCGACACCTCATTTTACAACCAAAGTAATTTATAAGATTCATGAAAAAATATTTTCTCAATGTCGACACTTAACGTAGTATTACCAGCCCTAAAACTAAAATTTGAACACGGCTTAAATTTTATTTCCAATAGCTATGTAATTAAGAATTATACGGCTCTTCAAATTTACAAGTTTTAACTTTTTTTTTTCAATATGGGCTGGTCGATGTTGAAATGGAGTAAACCAAGCCGTGTGTGAGGTATTAACGAAATACTTTTTCATTTGAAAGAGGACACATGGGCCTTCCAAAAAAAGAAATAATTTCGTTAATACCTCACACACAACTTGTTTTATACCATTTTAACTTCAACATAGACCTAATATTATTAAAAAAAACAATGATAAGTCTACACACCCTCATATAAAATCAATTAAAAAAAATAAATTGAACATGTGTTAAGTACTCAATCGTAACTTATCACAGAATTAATTTCATGATGTAAAAATACGAGGTGATTATTAAAAAGCTCGTTTCAAAGATCCCACTGGAAGTCGGGTTGAAACACGTGGATGCTAATAAAACAACTAAAATTAAAAGTCCCTTCAGACGTATTCGGATGACAATCTCTGAAACATATATGTCTGGAGGGACTTTGAATTAATAAATGAAATTTTTTACCGTGAAATTGTGAGATTCAAAAACAGAAAAACACATAAAAATGATAAGCAAGGCATATAGTACATTTATCGTCCATCGAAATGCTTAAAATTTTATAAGCATATGCCAAAAATTTTGGCATTAATTTCGCGTAGAATTTATACTACAGTCATTAATATGTATATATTAAGTAAACAACTTAATCTCATTATTTAAAAGTACTCGTTTATATCAGCCTATACGTGCGACGTGCGTTTCGAGTTTCATATTCCTGAAATTTAATGATTCTGTGAGTAACTTTTGTAATGTTATAGACAAAAATAACCAGATGAGGTACCGAATTTAGGAACAAGTTCGTGCAAAATAAATGTTAATAAAATTAATGATAAATTTGTTCTCACTTACAGGCTGATTTACTATTCATTTATTCACAAAATATTTTAAAAATACTCTGCTACTTTCTACTATTTCATTTATATCGCATTCAGAACATAACTTGAACATGGCTTAAATTTTGTATCGCTTTTACCTCCACTTGACTCACACTTCTAAATCGTAACAGTTTTCAGAGAATTAATTTCGGGTCGATGTTGAAATAGAATAAAAAAATCTTTGTGTCAGGTATTTATAAAATACTTTTATAATTTGAAAATCCGAATAACAAATAAGTCGGTTAATATCGCACACACAGCTTGTTTTATTCCATTTCAACATCGACCCGGCCTTACGGAAAAACACTATGTATTGAGATTAATTTAATTTTTTAGAGACCAAATAAACCTGATAACTATTGCGACTTTACAAATCGACGTTGAAACATACCGGCCGTTAACTCATGATTAAAATAATTAAAGATAAATTAATCTGAAAATATCGATTTACATCGTTTTCAATGCCCGTCGATCGGCTATTTCTGAACTTTCGAAAATCAAAGTTGTACATTTATTGATACCTGCATTTATTTCACGTTGATAAAACAGAAGCTAATAAAACAGCTAAAATTTGAACACGACTTAAATTTTGTATCGGTTTAGCTTCCTACAGCTGCTACGTAAGAAAAATAAAACGACATTTAATTTCAACAAATTCTAAGGATTTTACGTGAAGTAGTATTTCATCGGATAACACTTTAATCTGACTCAAAATCACATTTAAAAAATTTACATGTCTTACGGTGCTTTATATGGGCGACTAAATAGCAACTGTTTTCAGAGAAGGAAACGAATAAAGTGCAAATACGAGTTAAATATTAAAGTGGTCAACTTCCAAACGACATGCGATGATAACGAGTCTCTTACCTTACTGTATAAGCTGTGATACCTGCGAAATGATTTCTGTGGACGTCGACAGCGGGTGTAGAAGTTCACGGCTTCGCACTTGAATACGAAATGAGGACTGCTGAGAACCTAACCGCGACCTGCAACAATAACCAACTGTATTTGGCGGTTTAAGTGGCGAAACACAATTTGAACATTTAATCAATTTAAAAACCTAACCCAACCCTGTATGGTCTATTTTATAACGATATTGATATTTCTAATCTCCCTCAGCGCTTTAAAGGCCCTTCATTATCAGTTTCTGTTGTAACTGCATTGTTGGCGCGTACGCCGAATGACAATGTTTGATTATAATGCTGTCTGAAGACTTGGCAGGTGGTTTTATTGTGTTTAAATCAGCTATGTAATGTATTTGTACGAGTAGAATATTTTTACAATTATTCTAATTCAATCTCTGAATATATTAAGTACATGTGGCTAAAGACAGCAATTGTCGTTTCTTATTACCGTTGAAAATGATATGCTATGACAATAGCTAGCAGCACTCTCACCTACCCTAATTTGGAGATTTGTTTTTGGTTAGGAACTATTTGCATTTACCGTAATCTCGCCAAATTTATATAAGTGGAGACACTACAATGACAATTTAAATAAAACCATCTCAAAACAGCTGTTAAGTTTCAGCTTTTCTACTTAGAATGTTCTGTACCCACAAATGGTAATAACTATGCAACTCATATTCTATGGTTAGCTTATATAGCTTATTTTAAGCGAAGTCGGAAGGCCCAATATTTTTTTTTTGTTTTTTTGTTTACAGTTGCACAAATTGCTAGGTCATGTACACTACTGTACACGATTAGGGGAATTCATATGCAGTAGGACGGTCTCAGTATGGTTACTCAAAGAACACAACATCCAAGCCCATGCCAGGATTCGAACCCGTGACCTCTGTGGAGCGAGGCAGTGCCCTATCTTGCCAATATTAAAATTAAGTCGAAAACATCAGATGTCATAACTCATATTTTTCTCTACTTTAATTTTAATAGCATTATTCAGTACAAGTATTTTTGCACTATAAGATACTAAAAGGATCTTAACTACAAAAAGTACAAATACAGTAACGTAAAAATGAACGTCTGAAAAAGCTAAAAGTAATAGAAATAATTAATTTAAAAATATTCCCACGTCGGCCTGTCTTGATTTTTAAAATTAGTTCTCCGTTTTTAAGATATGTTTGTTAAATAAGGCCATTTCTCCTGTTATAACAAATACACTGCAAGCTTTCCTGTATTCTATTTGCAATGAAAGCTACTTGTTAAAACGTAAGTCTGCTCGACAATATTCGAAAATAAGTTCAACGATTGTTTCTCGGAATGTTTATTGTCTGCAAAAATCGAAGTAGTAAACTTTGTTTTTAACATATTTTTCTATGACACTGTCTTATAGGTAATATTAAAATATTTTCAAAATTTCCATAAAAACAAACCTTGATAATTAATAATTAAAGCTTTAATTATAATAAATCATGAAGGACAAAAATATAGGTTGGACTGGAACACCAGAAAATTACTGCATAAGCAAAAAATTCCGTTTAGCAGGGAAATGTTGTATATAATTAAAATTTAGAGAAATTGGCGAACAAAGGGGGCTTTACCTATGATAATAATTTCTGTAGGCCCATAGTGTTGGGTTAATACATGTATTTCTGTGGAACATGTAATAAATAAATAATTTAAATTTTAGAATGTTAATAAAAAGGAGGAGTACGTAGTTTGGCTTTATGAACAGCAAAAGCAGGTTGAGAAGGGGATGATTATAATGTGCCTTGGGCCTGTTGGTTGAAAATGCAAACAAACCCACCTAATAAAATAATTAACGAAGGTTGTATGGTGTATTTCCCAGAATATGAAAAACTGGAATTAAATATGCAAGTACGTGTCGTCTAATGACAATTATTTGATTGTGTGAAATGTAAAAATGATGGATTAGGTCCTGGTAAATGCTCTTTTAATAAAATCTTTTGTACATTGAAAATGATAGTTGTAAACCCGAAAGCTCCTAGAAGTTTATGTTTGTAATAGATATGTTAATGTAAATTTCCACAATTGTACAATTTATTTGAGGACTAGTAAATAATATGGACTATTTAAATTACTAAATAAAAGTCGAACGAAGTATATCGCGAAGTCTGTAAATACTAATTTCTTAGATCAGATAAATATAATCATCTTCAGTAAAATTATTTTTCTGATAATGAGAAAGGAACACCTTGAACATAATTCTCATAAGAATAATTACTGAAAGAGACACGAAGCACAGCTGAAACGCTGAATCCTTTGTAATTAATCTCAGCCTAAATATGACTAGCAGTAAAACGATTTTTTTTAGATATAATAGTTCGTTTGGCGTAACATCGCACAGTGGTCCGAAACTACAAAAAAGCAAACAAAAGTCGTAGGATAAAATGTGAAATTTAAAATGCAGTTCAGTGGATTTGCGTTCAGACAGTTACAATATACTGTAGAGAAATCGAAATCGCCTGATTTTCTAATACATCGGCAAATTCATGTGAAAATATTTAGGTGTTTATAACTTTTTACGTAATTTGTGAATTTTAATTCGGTTTTGTGATGGATATTGCTGATGTTAGGCAGTTATGTCTAACATATTCAAACAATGACGTCTAAAATGTGTTGAAGACATTCAGAGATATACGGTTTTTTACTTTATGACAAAAAAGGTTGTGAAACGATGAGATTCTGTGATTTGGATGTGTGGACTTAATATTTTGGAGTATTCTTTAATAGTTAGCGTATAGATTACCAGTCATTTCATTCATCAAGCAATAATAATTAGATTGACAATTACTAATAATATGTAACTGTTGATATTGTGGACTTATTCACATCACGCATTGCTAATAAGATAAGTTGTTTTAATTAACGTGATGAATGTAAATGATATTTTGAGCCATGCTAAACGTATTCAAGTGACAACAAAATCGGTTTTCGTAATGAAATTATAACTGATATTCGTTGTCCTGCAAAACATTGTTAAAACTAATCATTTTAATAATAATTTTTTAACACAGGATGAAAATCAATTCAAAGGTGAAACATAAGAAACGTCTATCATGTTTGTTTCTTCGTAGCACACATTGTTACGAGGTACATTGTTGTAAACCATTGTGTTAAAATAGTAAAGTAAATAATAAAACAATGTCAATTTAATGAAAACTATTAAATTTTTAAAAACCTGATCTCAAATTACCTGTAAGGTGTAGGAAATATTTCTGATATTGAAGTTATTTGCCATCTCAATTGGATATTCAGCTTTCGATTTTCGAGACAGCAACAAGAAACAAGAAATATAGTTTCTTTCTTTTATCGAATCAAATATATGACATTGAAACCCCCTTTATTCTTATTTTTATATATATTTTTCGATTTCATTTCAGCTATAACGGACATGCAGTATTTTACGATTAAATATCAGATTACAAAGCGAACCCACAAGCCTTTTAATCCCTTTTTTAAAAACGAATTATACACTTTTATCAATTAACGTCTGACATATTGGATTCACCATTTAGTTTTATTTTGGAATGTATCAGAAACCTCAAAGCATAAGTGCCCTAAGTTTCAATACTTTTGATTAATATTTGGAACTTTGTTAATAAAATATATATTAATACCTCCTGTTTCCTATTTTTTTATTACGTGTCCGTTCTATCAGATCTGCCAGTTTATTTTTCAAGAAAAATATATTTATTTTTGACAGACTGTGCATAGGTACATTTTCTATAAACGCCACAAATCATTTACATGAAACGAGTCTTGTTCAGAACTGCGAATAAAAAAACAGCGTTTTACCCAGAGTTCGTAATTTATGCATAAACTTGTATAACACAGTTCCAAAAGACATAAAAATCTAAATTTGATTATAAAACATTCTAAGGATTAGTTGATAATTGAATCGTTTTGATCAGTTAAACAATTCCTAAAAAATAATTGACTCTCCTGTTGGTTTGTTGGAATTACGAATTACGAAATGTTGAGTAAATATGTATAATCCTGCCTCTGTATTGAATTCTCCTTGCTGCTGCTGTTCGGAAATAGTGCATTGTTTAAATTCGAAAAGTTATACAACTTATACAATCCAGTAATATTACGTCTAGTGGATAATTATTTTTATATTGATAAATAGTAAATAGCTACGTATATTGACGTGTCATTTACAAATACGTTGTCAGTATTATAAATTTCTGGGATATAGAGTCTAATACTTAATTAATGAATTTTTAATTTATTGTCGGATCCTGTTTTGTCTTTCGGGGAGTTTTGGAGATAACATAAAAGTCTAATGGCAATAACAGCAATAGTTACAGCCATAATGTAGATATTGTGACGGTGACGTTCACCAATAATGATAATGATATGAACAATGTGCAAGCTAGAAATGCCTGTAAGCACTGTATCTAACAAGGATATTTTTAAAAAGTAAAATGTAATGTGAAAGGAGCGTCGAATAACGTGCGTTTAGGGCGGATCTGAGAGAACGCAGATCCGATAAGGAAGTGCGCCTCTTCAGATCTCATTAGCCATCATTGACCTCGCCACAATGCGCACTGATTAGTCAGCTTATAAACGTGCCGATTTAACTAACAGGCCACTTAGCGCCCTAATTATCAAGTATTCATACCAGATAGATTGTACACAACGACACCAATTAGCCACATAAATTTGAGCTTAGCGAATAATACTGTATATTCAGATGCAGTAAGTCATACTGTGCAAATAAAGGGTTTCGGCGCAAATCAATATCAGACGTGAAATTACGCAATCTGAGGGGCAAAATATAGTTTTCGGAGGCTAATTGCGGCCCAGCGATGTGCGTGGTCTGATGGAATATGGAGGGCCTTTATTTACAAGTCTTGGATTCGGATGGAGGCAGCGAATCGGAATTAGTGTTATATAAAATGGCCGCCTACTGGTTCTTAGGAATATTTTCTGCTCCGGAATATGCATTTCTGCTTCAAATATTTCGAGGATGTAATTCGTCTATTTCCAACGCTTTTTCGAATATGTATGATAATCATTAATTATATTTGCGGCAGATGACGATCAATTCTCAGACAATTCAGATGAGCATTATTTAAATACGAAAAGTTATAACATCGTATACGAACAGTTAAAAATACAACGTGTTGCACATAAATTAGTACATTCCAATCCAGCTGTTATTTGGAAACGTAATGCATAAATATTAAAATTAAAAATCAGCCACCTTAAATTAATAATCCTTGAAGTTTAAATCTGGAATGAGAGGTAAAACCCTGAGACAACATTTTGGCACGATTCTGTATTGCTATTTGTAGACAACATTATAATAAATTGAAACATGAAGTACTGCTAGGAGTAGAAGTCATGTCGAAATAAAATTTATGTTGTGCAACAAACCAAATTAAATTACACTTACTACGTGGATACAATACTAGATGGATGAAAGTGACAAATAAATTGCGGTTGTTGACTTTCAACTTTTAGGCCTACGAAACGCGGATATGAGAAGTTATCTACTATAATATTAAAACATCATTTTTCTGACATTATGTTTAATAATAAATAAACAAATGGCCAAAATAAATCAGCAAATAAATTTAATTTGTTTTTAACTGATATAAATACAACGTTTCATTCACGTTTGTGGGCTTCTTCAGGTAAATTTTTTAAATGGTTAAACAAATTACGTTCCCGCGACGGTTACAGCCAAAAGTAAATACTAATTAAATCTATTCGCTGAATTATTTTGCCATATTTTTATTTATTTATTACTATAATATTATTTTTTTATGTGAAGTGAACCGGCTTTTAGTGTGTTAAGTGATAAATTGTTAGTTCAATAGCATAGAGATACGTTGATTCCGAAATGGAATATTTAAATTTGTATCACAGACAATAATTATTTATTTCGCGTCATGGTAATGGCGAGTTGCGTCTGCGGGGGCGTCGTGACGCGTCGCTTGTGGTTTACCCTGTGCCCGCTCCCCAACAACAACCTATTAGGGCCAAATCAGCAGCTCTATTCACGGGTATTAAATTGACTACAGTGCCCGAGTGTGTGTAATTTATCGGAACAAATTGGCGCTCCGAAACACGCTAATTCGAGGCATGGGCCCGGCGCAGCTTCGCGACGGCGACGGCGACGGCGACAGCTGCGCGCTAAGTGACTCTATTCGGCAAACAAACTACGAACAAGATTACTTCCCTCGGGCCGCTTTGTGTTTGTCACTCGCTAAGCTCCCGTCCTATATTCCGAGTGGGATTACAATTTAATACTAACCACTGCGTCCGTAAACTAGCTTTTAGCATGCATGGAAACGATTCGCACAAACAAACGGAATATGTATGACACAAAATTGATATCGACCGGGAACCGCTGAGATTGATTCCCAATTAATAAAATTTCTGCTCTCATTGTGCAATAAGAATCAGAATGAAAAGATAAAGTGAACCTATACAGATGGTACAGTATTCGCATTATTTTATTTTTAAGTTTGGGCGTCATTCATGTTCGGCGCTTCAAATAAATATTCTATATGACAAATTATATTATTGAATATTTATTTATATATTCAAACTTGGTTTAAATATATAAAAGTTGTTTAAAATTCCATAGTTTATAATTAATGGAATTAAGTATCAATTAATTATAATATTGTTATGTTTCTGAAGGAACGTGAGATACTGAAACACACTGCTAGACGTTTAGACATCTATTTAACACGAACTGCTGTACTAAGTTTCGTACTACGAAAGACTGTCTCCGCTTCGAGGTCCAGTACTATTTATACATTCTTGTAATATTCCAGAAGCAGTATTGGAAGTAGAAGTGAATAATTAATAAAACTATGTCATGACACTATAATACAGTATAAAAGTATGGAAATTCCATAGTTTATAATTAATGGAATTAAGTATCAATTAATTTTAATATTGTCATGCTTCTGAAGGAACGTGAGATACTGTAACACGCACTGCTAGAGGTTTAGAAGTCTATGAACTGCTGTACAAAGTTTCGTACTGCGAAAGACTGTCTCCGCTTCGAGGTCCAGTACTATTTATACATTCTTGGAATATTCCAGAAGCAGTATTGGAAGTACAAGTGAATAATTAATAAAACTATGTCATGCCACTATAATACAGTATAAAAGTATGAAGCTGATAAACATTTCATTATAAAAGACAGCAAGAAATACTACAACCGACGTGAACGACCACAGATGCTATTCCCAGAAATCTTCTCGTAACTCAGACCGAAACTACGAAAAAAGCGTGACTTAAATCGTAAAATGAAAGTTGTATTTTTAAATGCAGGTCAATGGAAAGGTGTTCAGAGAGAGAGTTACAGTATAATATAGAGAACACGAAATCATCTGATATTCGAATACATCGTGAACTTCATATCTACGTAACTTGTTTCACATAAAACGAGGTTAAAGACAGGTCTTCAAGTGTCGAACATTTTACGTTATTCCAAATTTCAATTCGGGTTTTTGATGGATATTCCTGATGTTATGTAGTTTTGTCTATCATATATAAACGACGTTGTCAAAAATAATGTTGAACACATTCAGAGGTAAACAGTTGTTCACTTAATGTCAAAAAAGGTTGTGATACGGTGAGATTCTGCGATTTAGATGCGTAAACGTAATTCTCTAATAGTGATCGTTAGGATTACCCGCCTTTTCGTGCCTCAAACAATAAAAATCAGATAGTCTATTACTAAAAATATGTAACTGTTAACCTTGTTTATAGCACGCATTCCTTATGAGATAAATTATTTTTAAGTAATCTGATGAACGCCAATGATATTTTGATTCATTCTAAACCCATTGAAAAGACATGAAATCGCTTTTCGTGATTAAATAATAATGTATACATGTTGTCCTGCAAAATATTGTTATGACTAGTCATGTTGATCTTTAAATTCGGCATGGGAATCAATTCTAAGGCAAGAAATACGAAATTTCTATTCACATTTGTTTCTTCCTAGCACGCATTGTTTATGAGATGCATTGTTATAAATGATTGTTATGAATGTAATTTTTAATGGAAACAATTATCTTTTTAAAAACCATATCTCAAATTACTGCAGCGGATAATAGTACCTGTAAGGGTTAGGAAATATTTCTGATATTGATAAGTTATTTGCAATTTGAATTGGATACGCAGATTTGGAGGAGATGGCAATTAGCAGAAACTAGAAAGGTAGCTTCTTATTTTAATAAAATCAAATATATCTCACCCTTAAATATCCACTAGCAGCTCCTTTTTTCTTATATATTTTTTTCAATTTTCATGTCCGCTATAATGGACATGCAATTTTGTTTTTCAAAATAATATCAGTTAAAAAGTCGAACCCACAAACCCTTTAATTCATTTTTTGAAATTAATTAGACACTTTTATCAATTAATGTTTGACATATTGGATCCGCCATTTTGTTTAATTTTTAGAAGTAACAAATTTAGTATCAGCAACCTCAAAAACATGATTGTTCATTTGATTTTTGTCACAGGGTTTTTATGGTTTAGGACCACAGTGCGTCAGGATAAACTGGATTAACGTGATTGACACGTTTTGATGTTATGAGGTTTGATGAAATAATTTTTCTTTCCATGAATGTAATTTCATGCCATTCTTTTAAATATTATATTATTGTAATTCCGTCAAGTAAGGCAATTTTATCATGTCAGCTGAAGTTCCATATCGTTAATTAAAGCCGTTAATGTATATTAAATTGCAATGAATGCGAAATATGTTTATAGAAATGTGCAAGTTAACAACTACGATTATTGCGAATTGGAGGGATTAGTTTTCACGACATTTGGCGCTGCTTGGTAATGCGATTACGGAATGGACTGTAGGCTTGCCCCTCAAATAATCGCGTTGAGGAGAGCGAGAAGCAGAATTGGAGGGGATCTGGGAAAGTCGGGAGAGGGGCGTGGGCGGCTCCACTACCGCGATTCACAATTCAGATTCATTACCCGTTACAAGACCATCTCAAGTCTCTACTTACAACAGTAGTGTACATCATTTAAGACAAATCCAATAGATAATAAACAAATTTTTCACATCATCCAAATTAAAATTTAATAGACTTTCAAAACATAAAACGCAAAGTCTCATGTTGAGTTTAAGTATCTCTCAAAATTTAGGTAGTAAATGCTGCAGTATAAAACGTGACTTTTCAATTCCCTTCCTATGCTATTAAAGGGGAGTTGCCTGTTTCAGGATCACCCTCATGTAGCCTGTTGACCCCCCCCCCCCAAAAAAAAAGACGTGATCAGTGACGTAGCGTGGCCCCTTTGTTTAGGTAGACAAATTCAAAAGGCTCCAAAATTTACAGAAATTAGAAACAACTTTTGAGCAAAAATAAACTTGTTATTGTATTGTACAGGGTTAAAATTTTTGTTAAGATTACAGGTTATCATTATTATTTGTAAATTCTTGTCGCCCCCAAAAGTGCCGCCCAGGGCGTCGTTCGAGAAAAATCTAATCTCTATTTCTCAACATTATATACCGTTTAGCGGTGAAAAGGCTCACATATTGATTTAATTTTTTTATTTTTTACACCGTCTCTGATACGCGTAAAACAAATATGAAATTCCACTTGGTAAAGATATATTTCAGGTAAAGACATGTGTTTTAGGGGGATTCAATTAATTATTTATTTATTAATACTTTAAATTATTTTAACCAACATATTGGGCGTTTCACATTGAGTGGGAACGCTCTATTTTATTTTGAAAAAATTGAATTTATGCCAAGCCTTACTGTTCTGTGTTCCGGTGACATGGCAATTATTGATGCATTATTCCAGTTCCTGCCACATTAGTGATAGAATATCTAGAGATGCTTCGGTTGCTGTAAAGCCCTGGGGCGACATTCATAATTACAATTCCTACGTCTATAAATGCATTGTTGCCTCTCAACTCCACTAATTTACTGTAAGCTACATATTATTGAAGACAGAATAAATAAATATTGACCGTTTTCAATCCGGATGTCAGAGAAAAAGCCTGATATTTAGGCCAGCGAGACTAGCAGGAATTAAAAGTTTTCCCAAGAGCCAAACCTCAAGTGCCTTTCAACCTCCTAACAACTCACTTTGTCTTCCCCGCAGCGGCAAACTTATTCGTGGAAATCGCGACATTGGTAAATCATAGATTTCATAAAGTTTCTTAACAGGATGCTTGAAAACAGTGTGTATATAATATGTTTATGATAGGAAACACTCGCCTGTAGGCATCCGAATCCTACAGAATTATATAAGCAAATCGCTTATCAAAATTCAATTACGTATAGCCTACATTTTAATTATATTTCGTTGTTGCCCCGATATCATTTTAGTAATAAAAGTTTATTGATAAAAACCACCAGTTGGTACATGGAAGAAACAGATTTAAATAAATATCTTAAGCCGAATTTCGAAATGTTTTGACGATACTGAGGATTTAAAACGTTAAATATCAGTTAACACGTTTCGTTTACGGTCTAAAGTCATTCCTTTAGGAAATTCACTGTTTTCCTTCCCTTCAAAAAATTCATATTGTGTTACACTTAAAATAGATTCGTCAATTTCAATACCTTAACAAATATTGATTTATCTTCTTACATTCTGAGAAATCGTATGGTTTAATATAGAAAGAACGAAAATAAATGAGCCTGTAAATAGTAGTTTTATTTAATTATTTCTATAGACTAATACAAGATAGCAGGATTGGTATTACCGACAATATTGTACAGGTCATTGAAATGTGAACTGGTCACTTGACGTCTGTAGTATTGCGGAATTCAAAGCTTCGTAAACTTTTTTGTCCAAGAGCAGCCAGTGTTTATTGTTGAACTTTATTTTTGCCTGTCGTTCATATGCATTTGTAGTAGATCAATTACGTGTGAAATATCCAGATGTAACAGTGCCTAATAATTCATTGATAACCAGATAAATGGACCGTTTCCGCGAAACTGGATCAGTTGCAGACAGGAAGAGAACCAGCAAATGTGCGCAACTTTCCCATCACTCTATAGATTCATTCACCTCATTTATGGGCCAATTTAATATTTTAGTCTCATGGATACCATTCTTGATCAACATTTGTTCTATTTCCTAAGTTGTATAAGGTATATTTCATTTAAGGCTATACTTACATTTTAAGGGAGCGGTCAGCATTTGAAATAACAATCATTTTATAACAGCGACGTCTTTCTACAGACTTTTCCTGTATTGTATCCACTGCAAAAGCAAACACTGCAACGTACAAGTAGTGGAAATACTGCAGAAAAGCAGAATGTGGTAATTTCTGCGTTTTCAACGGAGAGGTGAGCAACGCGCAGTTCCGGGAAGTCCTCTCGCTATGACAAGTTCCGACGCAGTAGCAACTGCCTTTAAGTGAAACGACGGTACCATGAGGAGAATAAATTGTATTTATTCATGTCTCATGCGAGTGTACGTCAGTAATCAATGTAAAGTTATCCCGGGGTATACTGTTTTTGATTCATACAATCAATAAGTCGATCCTATAATTTGATATCACAAATAGTATAGTGGTTTTATTTAATTTATTAATTTTGATTGTGGAAATAAACAAAAGTTAATTTCCAATCTGTATTTATTCCTCTGGCGCCTAAATAAAATAAAATTATAAGCTATTAATATCCCATTTAATATCAATAGAATATATTAAATTCAAAGAAATATAATATCAAAAAGCACCCGTTACAGCATGATCCTATATTCCATACACAAGCAATTTCACATATTTTTAATTTTATTATGGTTTATTTTATCGTTTATTTCTTCTATTTTATGTTTTCCAGTTTGAAAATACCTGTTCAAATGTATACTATTCGTATATTTATCTTTATTAGTATATTACGACATTTCGCAGCTTTCTTACAACCAACTACTACTTCGTCATTTATCCTTCTGATAATCTCGTCGTTTGTTTTACGACATATATCCCATATAATTTCTATCAACTTTAAAGGATACCAATTATAAGTTAGTTTTAACTTGCTGTACAAACCTCTCATCAGTGCTTTGTAATGCAGTGATTATCATATTATGTACACGAGCCTGTTCTCATAGTATAGCTCAAGCTCTCTCAGAGACAAAACATGGAGCACAATCGCAAACAGCAGGGGGTAAGCGAGGGGTACTCGGTCCCCCTCTTATCATCTATTATAGAAATGAATAAATCATGCGTATATAAGCCTTCATTACACCTCAGGTGTCTCCACTTAAACCGACGTCAAACCTAAGGGCCCTTTCATAAAGAGCAGCAACTGATCCACATTAATGTCCTGTGGTTTTTATCAGTATGCAATCGGAGAAATGTAAATTACTTTGCAGCAAAGAATAGTACTTCATTGGGAACGTTAGGGCCTTATCAAGGGAGTTGAATGTGTGGTTGCACAGTTGAATCCTTATTATGTGTTGCTCGTCTTTTGCAAACATGCAATTTATTGACATTCGGATCAGTAATTATAGAGTAATATGAATTATGAAAAAACAGAAAACGCAGATAAGCCTCAAGTTTCTTAGCATGAAATTAATAGAATATATGAAAAATTTGAGTACGTATTGCGCTACAAATTCATGTGACATCATGGTGAAGCCACTATGAAACTAAAGCATGTATAATTAAAAAATCACTGTGCTAGTAGGAAGAAGAAAGAAATATGTTCCATCATGAAACACTTCTTTTATGAAATAAAATATAATATAAATTATAATATTTTTCTTTATTCTTAATGACAAGTTTTGGTTTCTGTTAGACACAGCCCAGCGTTGCATATTTTACACGACCATTTTGCTCTATGTGGTTTTCCTGTACTACAATAAGCAGAGCTTCAAATATGGCGCATTGGTATTTCATTGGTTTGCTAAACCGATTTTCAGGCGGAAGCATTTTTTAAACTTTAAAACAGACTTAGTACGGATCTTCTTCCTCAAATTGGAGTTTGGAAAGAACCTACCAGTCCAGCAACTACTGACAAATATTTGAAATTTAATAGCGCTCCACTTAATTGCTACTGTTGGAAAGCATTTTGATAGTGATTACACTATGAAACCACGAGAATTTTTATCCTTTATGGTTATTAATTCAATAAAAAAGGACGTAATTTTGCATAAAAATATATTTTTTTAATTTTATTTTGTCCGACAAAATGTGTCTACCTTTAGAGTAGCTTCTTTCTACGTGGAACTGAAACAACACAACGTACAAGGCCTAGCCAGGATTCGAACCCGGAACCTTCGTGCTGCATGGCAGTGACACTGACCACTACACCACAGGGCGTCGGCCTTAGTTTTTTACTGTCCAAAAATTTTAGCATAGTTTTTTGAGATCTCGCTGCTGTATACAGCCTATATACTGAAATGAATAGTGGGGGCGATAGTATTATAAAATAAATAATCGTTATAAAAAATGTGAATTATATTAAATTTAACATTTATTTATGGCAACATATACTAACTGAACAAATAATAAATTTGTATAGCCGGCTTTTTTTATAATAAGAATTATACAAATTGAATTCCTTACAACTAAAACCAAGAGCTCTACACTAAGGGCATTTTTATAGAGCAGAATAACTAACACAATAATCCTACTCGGAATTGGCAGTACCAGGAAATCGGTAAAAGGTTACAATCAGTGGTCTCAGCTTGCCTGGAACTTCCAGCGCCGCTTCCTCGTTGCTCCGGACTGGATCACGCCCTACTGCCGTGGTCAGGACTGCTGGCCATCACTCGTAATGTTTTCCTAAACTTCTGATCAAGAATCTGAAACATTGCCATCAGGCAAGTCACCAGCATTGTCTCTCTTTCCTTTTATTGCTTTAATTAACCTGACAGTGTAATTTTCTGAAGCATATATATTAATATATTCTTGAAAGAGAGAGTGATGGAGAGGGGGGGAGAGAGACCTTCGTTGTGTGAAACCGCATGCTGTTCATACGTCAGCGCACTTAGTTGCGATATTCCAAAACTAGTGGAAATAGATTTCGCGTAAAAAAAGTTGTTCATTACACTTATTGAGGCGGATAGCGTAACCAACAGACGCTCGGAGCCGTTCGCGCAGCTTTTGTTCTCGGCTTTACATTTTGCGTCATTAATGCCTCCGATTCAGAATAAAGTAGAGAAATATTGTGGTGATTAATGCGATGATTGCACACTGCAAATGGTCGGCGTGCCCCCGCACGGCATCGTGCCCTTTTGACGTCAATTACGGGCCGGGTCGCTGGGGTCGCTGGGGGGCAGTGTTGGAGAGGCTCCTACATAATAGGACCTGGGGTTTGCTGATATAATGGCAGCCCTCTTCAGCTCCTCTCCTTTTTGTGCGGGCGACGCCAACCAGAAGAAAAACTCTTCCACTCTTTTTCTTCCTCCACTCTTCTTCCTCTTCTTCATTTTTACTTACTTCACTTCCCATTGCATCCGTCTAACAGATGTCGGCCATTAAAGAAAACTGTGTCCCGTCTGAAGTGCGACTTTTGTTTAACCTGTCGACAGCATTGTGCGTCTGGATCATTATTCTGTGGCCTGCAGACAACACGCCTCGAGAGGGACTCTGTAAACATAATACGGCTGTAGCTCCTCGCACTAAACAGACCCAAATTAAACAATTCTCCTCATTTCGTCACTGACTATTCATAGTTTGCATTGCGAAATTTCTAACCCAACCCGTTTCAAAACTATTCATTATTTTTATTTCTCCCATCCTAACCTCCAAAAACTCTGCGCGTCTCTCTTCCCTTTCTCACCTGTGACAACTTCTTCTCATCTCACAATCTCCACAATACGTTTCACAGAAATAAGGGAGCGGCTAAAGTATACCTGAATTTTTCTCTAAAAACGATCATAATAATAAAATAAAGGAAAGGGACCAAAGAACGGATGTGGACAAATATTCCTTCACAAACAGGGAAATAAGGGACTGGAATGCTTTGCCTGCAAGGGTACTAGAGACTTTTCAAAAAGAAGTCAGAAACACTTTATTTATAAAAAAGGACGTGAAATATTTTTAAATTGTGTTTAAAACTTTTTTCTGTAATTTCTCTTTGTCCTTTGATTTTATTAGCAAATGCCCACCTGTTGTAATCTATACCAATAAACAAAATTGAAGTATCTTTCTGTCTGTAAACGGCTCAACGGATTTCAATGAAAATTTGAGGGTTTTAAATATTCGTGCATATTTCATGTGTATATTTCACGTATACGTGCATTCAAATCTCCAAAAAGTGAATGAGGGTTGCCTATACTCTTGATCTATTTGTCTTCCGAAACGGCTTAATGGATTTCAATGAAAATTTCAGGGATTGAAACAGGAATTTCACTTGAATTTTCGTGTAATTTCATTTCGATATTTTGCAGAGTTCATAAGGTATTAATGTAAATATTTATAAATCCATCGCAGCGCGAAAGGCGTCGTGAAAACCAACTGCGAGTTATTAGACCTATTAGGCGTTCCTATACCACTCATCCCATTTACTGTGTGTTATTATAAGCGTAATTTTAGCAGCATGATAGAGAGAGGGATGGGAGGACAAATATTCTCACTCCATCTAGCTGCAGGATTTTAACCTATTGTTGGCAGAGACCTAACTGTATGAGAAATAATAAACTTCTTTGGATCGTCGATACCATATATACGTAAGTTGTCGCGTCAGTTAAATTTTTTATCTTTAGTAATTGCTCATTTTTAAAAGCAAATAAAATAAATATATAAATAAACTTTCTGTCTGTCTGTAAGTTTGTATCGAATTGGTTCCGAAACGCTTGAAAGCGGGACCTGTTCAAAACAAACTGCGAGTTATAAGGTTTGCCCTGAAGTGATCTTATATAATTGATACCGTACTTTTTATACATTCAATTAATTCAACTTTATCAAAATTCTGTACTTGTTGTTTTGTTTTTAGGGCAAAATAAAAAGAGCCATAGCTAGTAATAAATACATACATTTAATTTGAACTGACGTACCTTATTGTTCTTGCCTATTCCCGAACCAACATTGTAACATGTCTTCTATTAATTTAATAACAATACGAATAATACTTACCTGCTCGATAATTTCTTAGCTGTTTCACCATGAGACTACACTTTCCTTTTCTCCCCCTCTAGTTTCATAGAATAATAACATTCAGTAATTCATGAGGAACACGGGGAATATTTTATTTTTCATGTGCGCTGTAAAAATGGAAATAAAGTTATTTATAGAAGGCTCTTCCTTGTAAATTGGTATAGTCTGTGTTGTGCCCTTTATGTTTTGTTCATAACAACTAATGTTTTCAATTTACATGTTCAAGTTTAAAAAAAAAAGAAATTTATTTATAACGTCTTGAATATTCCAAATAACGTCTCTTATCAACATTGAATATAGGTGTGGTTTCATGGACTGACCACTATGAAAATGATTTCCCAATGAAGCAGTTAGGTGGAGCAGGATTAAATTTAAAATGTTTTCGTTTGGCAGTAGTTTTTGGATTAATAGGGGTTTTCCAACTCCAATTCGGGGAAGAAGATCAGTGCCTAAGTCTTGTTCGATCCTCCATTCTTGCCTGTCACTTCAGCCCCTTGGCCTCATTCACAATATTTTCTCTCTATTCTCTCACTTTCATAACCTTCAGATCCTCTATCACATCCTCCAGCCATCTCGTTCTCGGTCTTCTTTTCTTTCTTGCCGAAGATAATCCGGTTTTAAATACTTTTATCGGTGTTCTATTTGTATCCATACGTCTTCCATGTTCCGTCTGTTACAATCTTCAAGATTTTATGGATCGTTGTTATTTCGTTAATCTCTTCATTATAGCAGATTCTCCATTCTCCGTGTTCCATAACGTATTCTTCTAATGGTCTTCCGTTCTAATTTCCTTAGAGCGTCTTTTTTTGTCAATTTCCAGGATTCTGACCCATATGTAACCACTGATCTTATTACTGTTTTATACATCTGCATTTTATCTTTCCTGAGTAAAATTTTGCTTTTTAACAGTTTTAAGTTCTGAAAAATATGCTTTATTTCCTGTTTGGATCCTGTCTTTTATTGTACTGCTCATTTTAGACTTATTGCCTTATAATATTTCCCAGATATCTAAATTTCGCTGCTCTCTCAAATTTTTTCTCTTCGTATCGTTTTGTTTGCTTCTGAAAGCGATATAACCATATATTTTGTTTTCTCTGCATTAATTTTAAGCCCCATTTTTCTGTATTTTTTCTCTAGTTTTTCATAGACTTCTATTTTTTTGTTTAGATTTAGCTACAATGGGCGATGTCATCCGCATATGGGTATATTGTACCTATTTGTTCTAAGACCTTTATTGCGTGATATAGAACCAATATAAATAGTGTGGTAGTCTAGTAATAAATTAAAAATATATATTCCGCCTTAAAAAAGATTTGACTAAGCAATGAATATGCCAAAAAAGGTGTGTTTATTATAGGACAAGGAATGAACCTCATAAAACAAAATGGACGTGTAAAATATGCAAAATTGTGTTGTGCCTAACATAAACCAAAATTTGTGTTATGAGTTGCCATGAAAATTACATTCACAATATTCAATTTACATAAATTTGTTCTTCATATTAAACCATGTTTCATGAAAGGAACAGATTTGTGTTATTATTTCTATTGCCGCAGTTTGTTTCATAATGGTTTCACGGTGACCCACAACAATTTTTCGCGCAATAGCTACTCCAATTATTTTTACATTTATTGTAGTAACTTGACGCTAAAATACTTGGATTTTTATCAAAGCTGTTCGCAGTGTTTCATTATTTCGTCATTCATGACTTAAAGGGTTAATCAGTCTGTCCTTAAATTGTATGTTTGTTTATTATTAAAACATCTATTTATACAATCAAATTTGAAATCATTCCAGTCTCTTCTGTCCAGTGTTGAATTCCACCAAACATTCACGCTTCCGCAAAGTGGCTCACAAATCTTGCTCCTTATTCCACCTCAATCACGCATTAAAAATTCACGAGGGAATACTTCGCTAGAAAATTTTAACTGCAACAGCAGAGTACCGAGACACCGGAATAAACATGCGTTTACTCTAACTTCTGTTATTCATGTACGCTGTTAATATTATAGAAGAGATGTTAGTTTGTTTGTAATTATTTATACAAATTTAAACGTAAAATATTATACCTTTGTGCCAATAGGAAACAGTTTGAAACAGGCAAAACTGTGAAATACGCCATATTGCATTCCAAGCAATATGGCTGCTATCTTTACTTCCTGCTACGGAGATCATTCATACCCTGGAACACATGATGAATACGAAATATTTTTTAAAAAACCACATAATAGTACACGAATAATATTCCGTTTCACTTAGAACTGCTTTTTCAATGCGTGACATGGCATTTCACTGATCCACAGCCAAAACTCGACTTTGGCCCAATTATGAGAACTTCAGCAAATATCAAAAGGAGATGAAAAACATTATTCAGTATAATTTAATACATCTCTTATCAATTGCAATTGATACGGCATTAATTTGTGAGAATTCTCGAGAATCTTAGGTTATGTGTGAATTTTGTGGAGGGGTCTATTTATTCTGGGAAATGTTAAAATAGTTTCTAGTGAGAATGTCAAAAAACTAACGACATTACAGGTAATTATTATTTATTGTATTAAAGAGTTGCCGGATTTCGATATTTATCTTGAATGCACGACATGTAACTGGGGAAAACTTTTTTCTAGGAAACGAAAACTTTGTTGTTTATTAATTGGTACTCTTAATTACGGAGAACTAAGCAATTAAACTTCGTGCATCTGTGGCGTCACGTCGTACTGAATTAACTTATTTTTCCCCGTCATTATTCTCATATTATATTGTAGACCAAGCTGACATACATTAATTTTCCATAACTGAATATTATCGATACATTTTACTATATATGAAATTCAAGTGATAGGGAGAAGAAATGCTTCAACTGAAGGTCAGGTAACGAGCGTATAGGTGAATTAGAAGATAAGAATTTACGGGTGGGTTTCCTACTACTCAGCTTGTCCGAGTCGATGTTCCTCCACTCCTGTAAACCGAAGCTGGGGCTCACCTACAATTTTCTAACCACATTCTTCACAGCCTAATTTCTAGGAATCCAGTGAAAAATGGACATTCTGTAAATTGATCAAAGGTGAGTGGAATTCAAGTCATAGCGAGAATAATTGCTCAGATAAAGAGCGTGAAATATGAAACTTCGTATTTTTTTCTTCAAACGTTCGTAAATTCTAAATGTAACTGGAAAGCTGTCATTTAAGGGAACAAAACCAGATATTGCTATCTCGCATATCTAGGTTTGAGGGTCTAAGACAATCATTAGGATTCGGCTATATTACTGTTATTCCGTTGTACGTCGGCTACCAGAAAAATTGGAAAAGTTGAAGAGTGAATTATAAAAGTTATAAAATTACTAACGTGTTAGTGTCAGAAATGACAAACCAAGACGATTTAAGCAACAAGGCTTCGATTGGGACAATAAAATAATAATATGACAATAAATCACCGTTTATAAGTATAATATTAAATCACTATATTTGTGTTGCCGTAAATTAGGAATAATTTAAATATTTTATACGATTACTTACGTTTTAGATATACCAACGAACCCACGTTCACTTGAAGAATAGTTACACTTTAAATTGCGTTCTCGGATAATAAATAATAATTCCCGAAAAAAATGTAAGCCCGATAAACAGTCCACAGAGAAGGATGAATGGGAAAAAAGAGTGAGAGACGAAAGGCCAGCTTAAAAGATGATAAAATCAACGATGGCCTGATGCGTCCGTCCTATACTTAAACGCTGAATGCGTTCGTTATATTTTTAACTAGAGACAAGCTGCGTGAGATCTATAATTATGTTCGTCTCTCACATTACAATAGAGACAGCGCAAAACCTTGGACTGTGTACTGCAATTAGCGACTGCTCCGCTATTCATTCTCTTTACCACAGTCCACGCTGAATGCGTCTATAGAATAGACAGCAATTATTTTGTCACCATGGAAACAAATTCTCCCATTAGGTCCTTCCCCCGACTGTGGCTGCTCGGATGCGCGTTTACTGGGCTGATGGACTCTCGTAATGGGCCTTGCACATTACACTCTGAAACTCGGCGCATTCTGCGGCTAGATATACATATACATCTCATTAATTAAATTGCTCTTAAAAATTACAAACAACGACGGCCATTTTCTATACTTCGCCAAAGGCGACAGCTATTGATGGTACACTGCACTATCTAGCAATATAAATATATATATATAATTACAGACTTAAATCTTAAACACCTTAATCTTATAAATTAAAATTAATTTATCAACACTCAAGACATATTCAGCTAAGAATGAAAACATTTTTTGAATGAATAACTTTTTATTCGATGGTACTATCATTCCTAAAAAAAGAATTAAATATAGGCACAGTAATTTTTTTACCTTTTTTGATAGGTTTTTACATGAGCAACATTAGTAGCGGGGCTCACATAGAATTCATATTCAGTTTCTATTCACAGTATGATCGAAGAAAAAACCTACACCATATTTCCCGTCAAAAATTTAAGTCTGTAATTGTCACGTCGTAAGCAATTTTCTTTAAGTGGACTGAGAAAAATAAATCCACTCGTGGGGAATTACAAAACATATGATGGCGCTCATAAAAAGTTATTAACAAATGTCAAAAAAACTTGTATTAAATAATTAAAATTTTCAAAAATCCTTTGCATTCGTTGAGAAATTATATTATAAAAATGTAACCTCTTATGTAATGATGAAACCCTTGGTTTTAATCAGTCACAAAACCAAAATTATAATTTAATTTTCAGTGGAACTTTTTTATTTTTTGTGAGAATCTTTCGACATGTGTCATAGAATATGATAATGAGCGCGAGTATTGCACCCCGATGCACATTTTTCACTCGCTCAAAAATAGGTAATGGAATCCGGGAATTTCTTATAAGGGTCGGGTAGTTGTTAGGAAAGAATTTGACAACATAAACAATGCAATTTAAACCAAGAAAAACTCCTATTTAAAAACAATTCTCTTAAAATATTGGGGGACATGAATCAACCCGCATTATTAAATTGTCTGACTGTTAAGGTTACTTCAGCGGGATAGACGACCTGCTATAAAGGCGACGAAAACCCCTATTTACAGTAAGATGGCCCCAACAATTTTCCTTTCACGAAGTTTCCCTACTATCCAGGTTTACACTTCGCCATGTCATGATTTATAAATATATTTCCTCCAAATGTATTCCAATGAGCCCATATAGGGGAAGCTGGGGCGAAACGCGACACTTATTGTTTAACAATTGTTGTAAAATAATGGGAAAAGAAAAATCACTTCATAAAAGTATACTTAATTATGAATATAACTAAAATCAACGAATTTAGATTTTTGATGAATTTTTTTAAAAAAACTTATAAATCCCGTTCTGCCCCCATCTTTCCCTGGATGTTTTTATATACAAATAGTTCAATAAAATTAAATTAAATTTAAGAAAAATCCTAACTTCTTTTGTGTTTTATTTATTATACTTACTTAGCGTATTGTTGATGGCTTTGTAAATTTTTTCTTTCGCAAAACGATTTTTTTGCAACTGCGCCGTCTTTGCTAGCAGTTTCGCCTTTGTTCCGTTCCTTTTCTTAATCTATTCTTTTTGGGTGCAGCATACCTTAAATCATTCTTATAAAGCGAGTCTGCCAAATTTTCCCTTTTTCCTTGAGGAACACATGACATTATCTTATACAGTAGTATCCCGTTCCGCCCCGCACGCCAGTCTGAGTTTAAGATTTTTCACCGAGCCTCAATACAAGTAGATTTAAATCGTATACGTAACTTACATGCAGATAAATACATCTAGTTTACAAATATATACCATTAAAGAGTTAAAAGCGATGAGTTCTGTCGAAATGCAGTAAAAATTATAAAGTCACAGATGTAAGACGCCAAAACGAGAGTTCATTTACAAGGTGCAGTCATAACTTGATCAAGTCGGCTTCCTTGACCAGTTACAATGTTCCACCCCTATTTACTAAACTCCAGCACTATCCAGTAAAAAAATAGGTAATCCCGTTCTACCCCGCTATCCCGACTCCCCCAACCAATCTATCAACCAAACTATCATTTCATTAACACGGTTAAAAGCTGAATCCCCTAAATTTTATACCTATCTATTAATTTTATTAAAACCTCTCACTACTTTTCCATGTTACTAATCAAGTTAATTTCGTCTCTCAAAAACACCAAAACTCTTTCCTAATGTAATAAAAAACTTATGGATACATTTTACTATATTCGAAATATAAACCCTCGAATTTTTTCTTTAAACATTTTAAAATTCTATTTCAAATTGGAAAGATTCTGTCTAACGAACAAAAGCAGATATTACAATTTCATATAATTTAATTCTAGGTTTGAAGGTCTAAGACAGTTGGATTCAGCTATAATTATGTTTTTGCATTGTATGACTGGAAAATTGGAAATGTTAGATAGAGAATATAAAAGTTAGACAATTAGAAACGAGTGAGTGTGAGAAACGAGTAAACTAAGACAGGAAAAGGACTAAGAAGAAAAACTTGAATTGGACCAGTGAAATAAACCTCTTGTGAAAAAAAAACGATGGCGGGGAACTCCCGTGGCGAGAAGTTAAAAGGGAGCCGTTGGGAGGCTGAGACATTCAGTCAGTCGGAGCCAGAAGGGACGACGAGATCAGTAGAGGAGGAGAGAGCAAATGAAGAGTTGGATCTGGATCACACTACATTCATCGATGTAAAACACCTGCATGACGCACTAAAGACAGAGAGACGCGGAAACATTCGTGAGGTTGAATGTTTGTAGGCCCAGTACTTATGGGTAAGTTCATCAAAGCTGTGAAACTTGCTCATTGTGCTGATTGTATAAATTTAAATGATTTTTTCTATTTTTCAGTAACTGCGTACTTCACTTCTCGAGAGACCCAAAATCCCCTGAGATACTGTTTCATGTAAGCATTGTACAGTTGATAAATATCAAAATTTCAAACCGTTTAAAATTTGTTCATTAAATAAATTTTAATCCTATCCCATGAAGAGGATATTACAATATATAAAATAAAAAAATCCTATATTCTTTTGTGATACTTTTGATTTTTTTAATACAGCAAATGTTTTTCACACAAAATGTTAAAAAATTCTTTATATGTGTGTTTATGGCACAATTTGGAAGAAAGCTCTTGTAAAAATTAATGATATTAATAAATATTATTTACTATCGTATTTGTAAAATTTAAGAGTTAATTAAAACCCAAGGGAATACTATTACGCTATTATCATTTTTAAATATTTTTGATTATACATAGAAGCAGCTGAAATTATCTTTCAGTAAAACAAATGCATAATTTTAATTCAGAAATAAATTATCTGACATTAAGTACAATAAAAGTACGCAGCCGTCTTTGCACGAAGCCGACGATACTAAATTATCCACATGATGTGATTTTTTCCTATTGAAAAATTTAGCTGATGAAGTCGACAAAGATGGACGAAACGTCTTAGTTGTAATTATATTAATTAAAAGTTTCGTTGACAAATTTGACTGTATTTCAATAATCACAATTTTAATTATTTATTAAAAGAACTCGTCCGATACGAAAGTGTACCCCGTTAATAAATTTTAGTGGAGGTTGTGTCGTAGGTCAAAGACTTGATATGTAGCAGACGCAACACTCACAGGAGACTCTCGTCGATAATTTGGAAAATTCAATTTTAATTGTGATCTTCTTTTTGTTTTCATTTTAATGTTGTGATCTTGCCTACGATCTGAGTTTTTATTTCTAAAATCCTGCGCGGTGTTAAAGTTTCCGGGTATTTGATGTTCATGTTTTTGCGCAAAAATCCTTCACGCAGCATTAAATTGGTTTTATTCCAGTGTAGTGAATTTTTATGATTAGTGATCCGATGGATGTTGCGGTTTTCAAATCACATCTCGTGGCTACCAAACGCATTCGTTTCTTCCTTCCAACGACGTTACAGATAATTGATTACTGTATTTTCATTTTTAATTTCAATTTCATGTGTGGCATATGAGTATGTGTTTTTTTAAACCCTTTTCTGTCTTGTAAGGAACCATTCTGATCCTCGATAAGTGCGTTGGAAACAGATTCATGGCTTCGATGTCCAACTGCCATGTTGAGTTTTGCCAAATTTCAATCAATTCTGCGAGATTGTTTTCATGTATGTAAATGAGTCAAGTGACAATTATCCAAGTGAGGCTGCATCGGCTCTTCAAATACAAACGTAATTTTATCAGGCATGGCGGGAATGAAGAGGTATCGTAACAATTAAGGATAATTCCAGTCTCTTTCTTTTGGGTAATGATCGACACAATTCAAATCTGGTATTTTGAATCAATTATAAAAGTAACTGAAATGTTACTGGATGTTATAACGACTGGACTGCAAACAGCATCTACTAAATAATAGAATCTGTTTCCTATTAAGATCGCGCCATGATATATTTTCTCCAATGTTAACAATTTACTCAGGAAAGCCTTCGACGGTAAAGAACAGAAAAATTAGTCGAAATTTCTCGTAGCATCGTCAGATTATGGGATTTTGGATTGGACTGGGGTTTTAATTTTATCAGTACATTATACATACAATTTTATACTTTATTCAAAGTCAACTCTAACACAACGAACACAAGTGTTACAGATGTGGGTGCCATAACGAAACATCTATAGACTAGTAAAGAAAACGCCTCGGCTAAAGAATACCAAGTGTTTCCAAACTCACTGAGTACGACACTTCATTGGTCGTCCTCTTTTCGATCTGCACGTAGAACGGGAGTTGCGAAGGTTTCATGAATTTCTTCTACGTATGGGTTACTTATAGTGCACACAGTGAAACATCTCTCCTCGGCACTGACGTCATCGTTCACTTCGTCGAGCGAAGACGATTTCTCGAGTGTCCGGTGCTTTGTAACGGTGCAGAAAGGAGAAGCGTTCGATACAGTGGTAACGGCCACTACAACTGACAACCGTGCACGTAGGTGACATTGCGGAAGATGGCGGCTGCCGTGGTAAGGAAGCCGGGAGGCTGGTAAGCGCAGCATCCCTGGTCCGGCGCCGCAGCGGAGTGAGAGTGAGAGTGCGAGTGCGAGTGCGAGTGCGCATGCGCAGACAGAAGTTCCTTCTCCACGGACGCTTGCTGCCGCAGTTGCTCCAGGCGCAGT
The DNA here is from genome assembly GCA_034510155.1 of Eucriotettix oculatus. Taxonomy (NCBI): domain Eukaryota; kingdom Metazoa; phylum Arthropoda; class Insecta; order Orthoptera; family Tetrigidae; genus Eucriotettix; species Eucriotettix oculatus. The sequence continues at coordinate 22,805,387 of CM067380.1, read as the reverse complement.
TGGTTCTGCCGCTTCCACTTCGTCCTGCCACACAAAATAACCTGGTCAGCATGGGAAACGAAAGCAAACATGTAACCCAACGGGAAAATATCGACTTTCGAACCTCCATATATCATTATTTCCGAATACAATTGAAAATTGGCGTGTAGTACTCTCGTACAATCATACTCCATAGCACTCCGTGGCATCCTCTGGCGTCCTCTAGCCTGGTAACGATAAACGTAAAGTAAAATACCGCGGAGAACATAACTAACGATAGCTAAAAATGAAACAACCCCCTTGGGAAAATTCGTAACAAAAAATTCGATGATAGTAGTAATCAGTTGCGTTATCTACAAGATATCCCAGTTAATCATATTGAAAATGATCGTGAAGCGATTCGTAATCCTTCTGGTGATGTTTTTATATAAGGTGCGGCAGTGCATCGGGCGATTTTGAAATAACTGTCGAAAATCAATTAAGACGTTAAAAAAATTATTCATACCGTCATAATCTACATAAAAAAGCATTTATATTTATTTTACTTACAACATTATAAATTTTTTATAAAAAAAAAAGACCGATTGGAGCGATTCCATGGACTCCTCTTCACCTGCCATACCTGAAAAGTAAAGTCTACCAGCCGACGACATTGGATCAACTGAAAGAGAACATTCGTACAGGGATTGCAAGAAAAGGCGCATTGCCTTGTGAGAAAAGGTCACCTAGTCGACGTGAAATATGAATGATTTTTACATACATTATGATGGTATCAATAATCTTTTGTAAACAACTTCATTAATATTTGACAGTTATTTCAAAATCGCCCGATTCGCTGGCGCACCCTGTACATCCACTGAACTGATATCGTCAAGGAATTTATTTTGGTTGATTGTAAGTTATGAAATAAAAATTTGGTTTAAATCAGTGTCAACTTTAATGAAAACCACAGTTATAAGTTATTAATTTTTATTACAATGTTTTAAAATATATTAAGGAGCTTTCGACGTGTCAACTTTCCCAGTTTGGGACCAAATTGAAAATCAAAGTTCAATGTAAAATTTGGACAATACGTGGGGTGTATGTTGCCGAATCTGGTCAGTAAGCACAGGGATGTCCAGTATGTAAACTTTGTGAATTCCCTGTTTGCTGAATCAAGTCCATTCTACGTGTAAAATTTATATATTTAATAATAGTGAAAAGAACATAGATTTGACAATATGAAGATGACTACAACATGCACAGGAAGCTCCTTTATGTAATTTGTTTTAAAAAATTGTAATCAAAGTGAATAAAATACATTTTTGGTTTTTATTCTTCCAAAATGGAAAAATGTGACGTTTCCCCTATGAAAGTTATTGAAAAACTCAGCAGTCGTGAACTGAAATAGGAAGCGCTCATGTTTCTTAATAATCCTGGTTTTATTAATTTTTTTCATGACGTTGAATAAATTAGAAGTCATTTTGAAGGGTTTCCATCTTCTAAAAGAAGTAATGTATTTCCAGACGGCAGAAACTGACGCACCAGAAAAACATTTAACAATATAAGGTATTCTGTATTATGATGTTATAAGAAGCAAAATTAGGGCCTAATGACATCGTCTCTGTCACGAACAAAGTAAACAGCTCCTCAGGGTCATTCACGAACCAACAAATTATTTTCCACTGTACTTCTCCTTGTTAATAGTACTTCAGTACCTCAACTAGGCTGTTGGTAGGTTATGTATTTCCTATTCCAAATTACACTCAGGCGTCTCAGAAAGAAAAATATGTGATTCTATAAAAAGATAAGGAATAATTTTCTAATTACAAGAAATTATTTATTCGGGTTCTACACACATACTGTGAAAATTTCAGTGCTGTATCTATAACGGTCTCCTAGGAAAAGGTACCTATTTTACCAATGGCAAGATAGGACCTGCAGACTCCGCTTAAGACTTATTATTTCATGTTATAAAGTGTGAATGATTGGGAATTCGAGATAACCACGACGGAGTATTTGACTTTGTATTTGTGGAAATAAAACAATAAAAAAAGGGGGTCCGTTCATGGTTTATAAATTTATTGATATTAAATGGTAAACAAACTAGTTTGACATATATTTAGAATGATTTTTTTTTTCCATTTTAGAAGAATAAAAACCAAAAGTGTATTTTATTAATTTTGATTACAATTTTTTAAAACAAATTACATAAAGGAGCTTTCTGCGCATGTTGTAGTCATCTTCATATTGTCAAATCTAAGTTCTTTTCAATATTATTAAATATATAAATTTTACACGTAGAATGGACTTGATTCAGCAAACACAGGGAATTCACAAAGTTTACATACTGGACATCCCTGTGCTTACCGACCAGATTCGGTATCATACACCCCACGTATTGTCCAAATTTTACATTGAACTTTGATTTTCAATTTGGTCCCAAACTGGGAAAGTTAATACGTCGAAAGCTCCTTAATATATTTTAAAAAACAGTGAGTTAGTGTCACGAGAGAATGTTAAATGGAGAAAAACAGTCCGAGAATAATATAAATATTCAATAATAAGGAATAAAGAAAAAGCTATATTTTTAGACGAATTGCAATGAAGAGGCGTAATTTAGGAAGCGCAGTAGGATGTATTAAAAGTGAGCTTGCCGCCCCCGCACGAGGTCAGGAAATGGCTGCTTCCTGCTAAATGGCTCTGAATAAGAAGTATTATGGATCGAGTGCGAGAAGGATCCCATAATTAGAGACCACGAAGAGTCGCAGATTTCAAAGAAACAGAAAAAGCTTTCAGCTGTAGCCTGCGGTGACTGGAGCTAACTTTGTGATTCGCCAGAAAGTGTTTTAATTAGCCGCATTCAAACGGCGTTGTACTCTGAGTGGATCGCAAAGGGAAAATTGGAAGTAGCTGATTACTACTCGGGCAGAGGGCAAATTATAAAGGCGTCAGTGGCAGCACACGCCATCAGCCAGCGAAAAGCAAGCCGTCGCGCATGCTAATTATCTCCTCCCAGTCGCCGGTGAACAGGTGGCGGCGACATGATATCCTCTCAGGATCTCACCTGCGGTTCTGGTACCAGGTCTTGACCTGCGTCTCGCTGAGGTTGAGGGCGTCGGCCACGTCGCTGCGATCGGCAACGGACAGGTACTTCTGGCAGCGGAACTTGCGCTCCAGGTAGGCGAGCTGCGCGTGCGTGAAGGCCGTGCGACGACGCCGCGGCTTACGGCCCTTCGCGTCCTTCTTCGGCTCCTCAGCCTGGCCCTCCGCTGCCCGCTCCGCGTCCTCCTCCTCCGACTCGCCTGCGCCACAATAAATAACATTTTACGACACTCCTTTAAGCACTTTCCCTTCAATCCTCCTACTCACATTCACCCTTCACCCTATACCCTTCTGTCTTTAGTTCTAGTTTATTAGTTTTATTACTGTTAAAAAAATAAATATTTATAAAATAAAATAGAATAAATCTGTAACACAAACATGGTAAGAAATGAAAATAAGGCCTGTTATAGATACTCAAGAAAACAGGCTATTAGTGTAATTAGTGAATAAAAAAAACTCCTTTAAGCGTTACAAATATTTAAATATGGAGAAGATGTAGCTGCTCTACGAGGGTCCTTAAACTTTCACTCGCAAAGCATATCCATCCGAATGCGCGATTCCAGTTGAGTAGTACAGAAAAGTGAACGTTGCAACCTATTTTAAGATATAAGGCGGTGCATGCAATTTCATGCTCATGTTTCCCAGCGCGCCGGTTGTATTGAGATCTTTAGTATAAGTATAAAATCATATTCCATAAATCCTATAGAGAAGCACAAGCTTCAAGGATGTGGAACGAGTCAGAGATTTTACATAGGTTGCTTTATTAATATTAGAATATACTGTAACTATTCATTAATTTTTAACTTATAATAAGATTTTCTTAAGTTCTATACAGAAGACATACAATTTGTACCTTATATATAAAATTGATAAATATTTTTACATCCTATACTAAAAAATTAGTGTTCTAATAATGTTCTTACATAATTATCTTTCATAATTATAAATATCTACCCTATGATACATTCAGGTCTCTTCCCGCTAGGACCCTACGAGGAACAAGTAAGATAGCTGCGGAGCCAACTATGCCCACTGCAACGGATCAACAACGTTGATGATAACCGCACAGGAGTCTATGAAGTGACTAGTTTCAGAATGGGATAGCATAGCGGCGGTCCTTCGGCACAAATTGGTCTAGCAACGTCGCGTGCCGTGCACAGACCGTACCGACGCATATTGCATATTGGACGAGCCTGGTACGGTATGGTGTTGGCCAGGGACGGTACCTTTTACTATACTAATTTATACAAACAATACTTGTTCGCACGAGTCAGTACGATTACGAGCCTAGTATGATACGTTCTACAAGGCAGAGGCCTTTAACCTTCTGTGAAGCGGACAAATCGATTCATCACTGACCATAGATTATGCGGTCTTCGGCCTTCCACCTCACTTTCACCCCTATTCACACAACTAATTCCTCCGCTTCCTCAAAGAGACTGAATTCAACATGGCGTTCCTCTGATTACACTTGAGCACGGCCAATCGAAACGTTATTATTCTACATAACAACCCTCCCCAATACACCCTCTTAATTTCTCTTTTCATTCCATACACGATTAAAAATAGTCATAACTTCACATGTAAAACTTTTTGCTGATGACTGTATTATTTGTAAATAAATCATAATGAAGATGTATTTGCTCTACAAGAGGACTTTAAGGAACTTGATAAATGGTCACTGTTAAACAAATTGGAAATAAATTCCTCTAGTGCAAGGCGATTTCGTTTACAAAAAAAAATAGAAATTTGTCAACAACTAAATAGAACTTCGGAGCTGATGAAATACCAATATATAAAATCTGGGAATAGCAATTCACTTCGTAAATAGTCCGCTGAAGAAAAGTTCAAGGGGAGTTAAACTAACGGCTTATTAATTGTAAATAATTCGCGTACCTTATAATTATTTGGATGTGTTGGGGTAGCAACGCGTCTAAATGTTCCCGGCATTGCGTCCAAAGGTGGTGGAACAGCTTTACATATTTTGGAATTCATTACTACGTTGTTTCCGGAAATAATTAGGAATGATATTTTTATCGGGCGCCACTGAGACTGTCAGCTACTGTTTACACATCACGTTATGATGAATAAAATTGCATTTTTAGCTTTTACTGAAATTCCCGTTTTAACAGAATGATTAAAAATATCTTCATCGTCTCAGTTTAAACTTTAAATGAAAGACCTCCCTTAATATTAATTAACTCCTCCCACTCATGTATTTTCTTCGGTTCTAACTCGAGTTGTGCTCTACAAGGGGGGTAGTCAACCTTTTTACACACACCAGACATTTTTGTATTTCTTTTAGTAGTAATTTCTTAAACGACCACCGGTTCCACTGTAGTGGTGATTTATAAAGCACGGAAGTAACTTTACTTTATAAAATTTATAAAACAGAATAACAGAAAAATAAGACTACTTTATATCGGTCTTTTAATAGGTTTGGCAGAATAAGTATTTATGAAGCAAGTTACTATAGTTAAACATATCTTTTTATTCATACATAATTTTTAAATAGTGCTATAAAATATTTTAATCAGCTAATTAAATTAAAAAGAGGAAAGAACTTACAATGGCCTTTTAAATAAAATAATAATTTCGGTAATATCTCACACAGCTTGTTTTATTCCATTTTAACATCGACTCGCCCTTATTGAGAAGCCGTATATTTAATAATATCAATTAATGCGCTTTAATTATTATTTATCGTGTCCCATAAATCATAATTTATTATTTCGTGAAAGTGTCAATTTTTTTCTGGCCGTTTGTAATGACGTACATCTTATTATCTCAATTCATCAATTGAATAGAAAAGTCGCCAATTACTCATCTACTTGCTTTCACTTCGTATTGTTACTATTTATTGTTGAGTAGAGTTTCCAGTAAACTTAGTGAATATATTAAAACCATTACGGTGAATTCCTTTCTGTGTAATTGACAGGTATTTACCATGTATGATTAAGTTTTTTTGATATTGTAATAAGTCTATCAACGCTTGTTTGAAGAAAAAGAAATTCTCCTTCCACAGAAAATTAGGACTTTAAGTATGCAAAGGTAACTAATTTCCTCTTATTCGAATAACTATTATTTGAAGAAATAACTGAAAAATTAAAAAAGGACAATATATATGAAATTTATAAAATGTGAAAAGTAAATATGATTATAATTTGTTTTATATTATTAATCTACTGTAAATACCTTCATTTGACAAACTAAAATTTTTGGTGGAATGCATATAGCTACTCTATATTTTAATAAAATTATCATGTAAATTAAAATATAATTTTGGTTTTTATTAAATTTGTGGAAAATTAAAAACCAAGGGTTTTTCAATATCATCAACATTAACATTAGTGATTTAATACAATAAATAATTCTTTGAAGATTTTTTTATCACTTATAATTAATAATAAACCTTATCTTACTTTTAAATTATTTATTTGCAAAAATAAATATCAGTTTTCATTTTTCAGTTGTATTTAATTACGACACAATTGATCCAATTAAGGTCGACATTCAAGAATAGGATCATACAACTCGTAGATGATGCGTTTTCCGCGAATCTGAAAATTCTGATGACATTCGCCGATTTGCAAAATGATCGGCATGAAAACATTTTTCTTGCATTGGATTGCTTGAATCTGTACTGTTGCCTGTTGACAATGAAATAAAAAACCAGTTGACGGTCAACCTATTTTACTAAGAATTTTTTTTGACACGTACACTGCCAAAATGTCCTATTATCAGTCAACTTTTTAAATTGGATGTTTACGGCAGTCGAAAGCTACCAACGTAATAAATTAATTCTTTATAAAACTGGTAGACCGTCAAAAGGTTTTTTATTTCGTTATCAACAATTTTTTTTTGTAAATTCTTAGCCAGCTCAGAAAAAATTAAATCAAATTTCATTGGAAAGTTTGTTTATAACATTCACATTCAGACCATATACTTATAATAATTATTTCTATCCGGCATTGCGATACGATTATCTCTGTAGAGGAAAAATTGACAAAATTTTGTGACATAATAAATCATTAAAAGATGTCAGCTTCTTCATAAAAATTCTCAGAAAAAATCCACATTTTTATTTTATAAAAACCAAAATTAAAAATAATTTTAATTACATATGTTATTTTGTACTTCCCACGTGGAGGATACTATGGTAATAATTCCAGCTTAATTGCAGAATTCTCCCATTGTATCATAAACTGATTGTATGTATTCTAAAAATAGTAAAAATCTCGGCACAATAAATAGTATTCTGTTCATTAACGTTTGGTGTGGGTTTTATAGCGGTGACGAGTAGCATTTAATAATCTACTAGCACGTTCCTTGTTATCTACAGAATTTTCTAATTAGTTTCGTTGTTATTCTTCTGCAGAGTAATTTATCGTTATCAAATAAAAAAACCTCGTTCGGTTGTCAATCGCTGACACATAAACAATTATGGAGACTTTTCAATATCTTCTTTATTGCCAACTTTAATGAGTGCGTTTATTTTTATGAATTTTCATAATAGCTTTAAAATATTGTATATATTTTATGATGACATTTTATCTTGTTGAAAGACTAGTTTCCTCAATTCTTTTCTGACTACGATAACGCGTTACTTATGACGTAGAAGAAAGCGTGTTGCAAATAAACGTTTTTTCGCTTTTTAATGCGTGTTAGTGATTATACAAGAATTTGTAGGAGTTGTTATTGAGGTGAAAATTGAAGCGTGTGGATGCAACATTCCTCAGGTGGCCTCTTCCTCGCTAGAAGATCATCTACTTGATTTTGGAGACGTGCCGAGGATAGTCGCAACCAATTGACAGAGTTCGTGCCCAAAAATAAATTCCGCTGACGTAATTTTAAATCAGACCTATTTTTTTAGAATACAAACGTCAGCCAAACTTTTTAATGGTAAGACATGATTTGTGGTTTCAAAAGTTCATGTATTTATTTCCACTGGGCAACCAACCACGCTGGACTTTCCTTTATTATTATCAACTCATTTTCGGAAAAACGTGAATGGAACGTTACAAGAAACGACACAACCGTTGTATTCAAATATTTAGAGAATAAACATAATATAAGCTAAGTAGGGGTTTTTCTCAAAAACGTCTAAACATATGAAAATGTGTTTGCTGCATCATATAATACCAACATAAAAATTAACAAAATATTTATTACTTAAAATTGTCTGAATACTTCGTCTTAAAAATAATACGGACAATTTTAAATATTGTGAGCAGGAATATCTAAATATAATAAAAATTAAAATAAACACAATAGTCTCAAGGGTGATCAAAATAATTGTTTTCATTAATCTAATTATGCTGATTAATATCCATGAAAAAATTAAAAATTCGCAGCGTTTATAGTGACAGTAAACACGAATCATGTTCCCTGTTGAATATCAATTGTTGCCGATTTCCATGATTCATAAATATTTACAAGATTTCTTTTCCAGACTCGAAGAAAATATTGGGCTTATAATTCTTCTTTTCGAATCATTTCTAATATCATCCTCCCTTAAGAAAAATTTATCTTACTGTAATCACTACATCAGTAAACTGCTATAAAATTCAGACACGTAAGATTTTGAACTCATATTCGTCTATGTCTAGTTATTTTGAATATCAACTGTAAATTATTATTATCTAACAAATTAGTTTCGACACATTTTTAATAATCGTAAATATTTTTCTCTAGTTAAAAAAAACTATAATAAAATGGCATTTTATCCATTACCATAATTTGAAATAGAATGAGTTACAAAACTTGCGTTGGTATGGCACAATCAAAATAAAACATCCCGAAATTATCGCCATGTTTAATGTCATTATTTATGGTTTCTGCTTCCCGCGAATAATATTAAATTATTTCCAGTAGATAGAATTTGTAGCATGAAAATGAAGCCTATGATAATATTCAATGTCTTCATTTATGGTCTGCAATTTTTATTCGTTTATGTATATTCCAAATCAAATTAAAAATATGAAATTCTTTACGACAGAAAATCCACATAAACCCTCCTAGCATTAAAATGAAGTCTATGTTACAGTAAATATCTTCATTTATGATAGAATGATATAATAACGAGTAATAACGGAATTAACTGCAAATTAATAGTTGCGATATCAATTTATAATTTACATAAATAAACAACTATAGCTCTCGTACCTCCCTACTAAAAGGTTCTACAAGAAGAATATTAAAATTTAAATTTTCATTGTAGTTTGGTGTCATTATTATTAATTTTTATTGTTAGCATTTTCAAAAAAATTATTTTTGTAAATGAGGGGTAAATTCATCACGAAAGTAGTGAAATGTTGTCGATTTTGAAAATAAAAGTTTAACGTAAATCGACAACTATATCCGTGATAAGTTTCCACTTACTCATAACATCATTGAAGATAATGCATCAGAATAAATTCGTACGACTCGTAACGACTTCTTTTGAATTTGGTCAGTAATTACGTATGCCGTATATTTAACATTCATTGTGAGTTTATAAATAGATCCTCCAATGTTTTTTTACGCACGTTTGTATCACGGGCTCAACGAAACTTAAAAATAAAATTATAGGCCCATAAATGAGAAAAAAATAATATTGTGCATGTCAAAATAATTACTAGAACTTAATACTATTGAAAAATATTAAACTTTTGATTTGATTTCGAGAAGTGTTTATATGATCGCAACACTACTTCCCGAAGGTGATCCAAGCAACAGTAACTGATTTCATTTCGTATTATCGAAATCGTCGAAAATTTCCTGCGACAAACGGGAATTCGTTCGTTTAGTTGAAGTTGATTTTACGCATTCCAGCCAATAAAAGAGTTTCAAAGGAATGCTTGTCTCCTAACAAAAGAACTTAATAATAATAAACATTTAGTAACCTGTCTAAATATTTATACATTGCTCTGTTTGTGTCATTGAAAAATAATTCACAAACAGAGTATTATATTGCTCTATATTTAATATACATTTCATAAATTTTTAGTTGCCTATAATATACATTTTTTAAAATAGTCATAATTATCTTGCTGATTTTGAGCGATATTCTTCAGATGATTTCCATTTAGTGGAACTCATCTATTGCCTCATATCGAGATTCTTATCTGAAAACTGTTTTTTTTCCGGAAACCATAAATTTTGTTCGAGAAAATTTGTAATAATTTTTTGTCTGTTACGACGCATTAAAATATGTGCATAATTTTCGCTAAATGGTTTGTGAGTGATAATTACAATTTAAAGGAAATTATACAATTTTCATTAAATATATTTTAGAATCATCTAATGATACATGCAAAATATTCTAAAAAATAATAACATCATAATTCTTTAAATGTTACAAAATAAACTGATCATTTTTATGACGGCAACAATTGTAATAACGTGACATATTTTTAATATTGGTTGCAAATTACGGTATTGTAAATTATTTGTTGACTTAGCTGCCCGACAACTAAATTCGCAGATATCTCACGAAAAAAGTCAACGTAAGTTATGTCTTTCATCCGGAACTATAAATTTTAATTGTGCAAATTTTTAAAAGAAAAATGCCCGCTCTTCAAATTTACCTACTCAATTTGCCTCTCAGATGGTTCAAATTTGAAAAATCTCTGTGATTTGGTTCCGCATCATCGTGAACGATTAAGAAGTCAACTTTTTTTTTTGTAAACAGAAATATATATTTGTAACATTTTTGTATGTCGTAGGAAAACATTAAAAATACTTAAATGTAAATTTGTTTCAATAGTAAGCGTGCATAGTTAGACTGAGTAGTTTAGTGATGAGCCACTCGTACCTTCCCTGTCGGTGAGGACGTCGCCGAGGAGGTCCTTGATGAGGAAGGATTTGCCCTGCTGCATCGCCGCCGCCAGCACTGACGGCGCCAGCGTGGACGTCGGCGTCGCCATCGCGCCGCAGCGTGGCCGAGCGCTGATTGGCTGGCCCCCTCAATGACGGCGGGGCAGGGAGGGGGCAGCGGAGCTTCCGCATTGGTCGCCGATTAAATGACGGGGCGCCTATCCTACCAATTCGTGGTGCTTTATCGGAGTATTCGTGTGCATATAAAAAGTACAGTTCGATTGTACCGTCTCCCGTGCGGTGAAATCGTGCCGGTTAATAAGGCGTGAAGCTGTCTAATTAAAAGGCAACCCCGCGTTTTCTCGACTCGTTTGCAAATATGTTCGCGGTTAATGTCGTCGGGGTGTGAAAACATACGCTACATTTTTATCCCGATAATCTTTTCACGGCAAAGCCTGATGTTTTTTTTTCTCTCAAAACGATATTAGAGCACGCGAAACGCCTAGTAATCCGCACGATTTAGTAGCTCAACTAGAACAGCGTATTACAGTCGTATAACATCCACTAATTAGCTAACATCTTGCTTATTTATATACTCTGCGGCACTAACAAACTATTCTTCACACGTGTTCCTTTCATCAACGTTTCGCTTTTACATTATTAGTTTTCTTTCAGTGAATGTGTTTTGTTCACATAAAAGTCTTACTACTTTTTTCCTCAAAACGGTATTAGAGCACATGAAACGTCTACTGTGGTCTAATGAGCGTTAATTACTTTAAAAAACATGACCCTAGGTAGACAAAAGTAGTCGTAGAGGATAGTCGAAATTTCCTCATATAAATTCAAAAACTACTTACGTGGATGCCAATTCCGGGTCAAGTACTTACAATTAGATTTTTCCCCAATTCCAGGAATGCGTTACATGCCGTAAAATTCTCTCAAGCATTTATAGATTGTAGGAGGTTGCGCTCAATTGGCCACTTAAAATAAACTCTTAATAAAGTCCTCCGATTTTGTATAATGTCGTCGGGGTGTGAAAACATACGCTACATTTTTATCCCGATAATCTTTTCACGGCAAAGCCTGATGTTTTTTTTTCTCTCAAAACGATATTAGAGCACGCGAAACGCCTAGTAATCCGCACGATTTAGTAGCTCAACTAGAACAGCGTATTACAGTCGTATAACATCCACTAATTAGCTAACATCTTGCTTATTTATATACTCTGCGGCACTAACAAACTATTCTTCACAGGTGTTCCTGTCATCAACGTTTCGCTTTTACATTATTAGTTTTCTTTCAGTGAATGTGTTTTGTTCACATAAAAGTCTTACTACTTTTTTCCTCAAAACGGTATTAGAGCACATGAAACGTCTACTGTGGTCTAATGAGCGTTAATTACTTTAAAAAAACATGACCCTAGGTAGACAAAAGTAGTCGTAGAGGATAGTCGAAATTTCCTCATATAAATTCAAAAACTACTTACGTGGATGCCAATTCCGGGTCAAGTACTTACAATTAGATTTTTCCCCAATTCCAGGAATGCGTTACATGCCGTACAATCCTCTCGAGCATTTATAGATTGTAGGAGGTTGCGCTCAATTGGCCACTTAAAATAAACTCTTAATAAAGTCCTCCGATTTTGTAATATAAATATATATTTGTCAATGTAACATAAAAATAATTTTTTGCAGAAGTAATAAACATTGAATGATAATGAAATATAAAAACACGTGTCATTAGCCCAAAAAAGGTGACTGGTTTCCTTTTCCCTTCACTGGGCCAAGCAGTTTCCGTCAACGGGCTATTGTGTAATAGTGATATTTTTAAAAAGTATTTTGCTGGTATCTGGATCCGGATAACGTGTTCGAACTTTGAGCTTATTGGGGCTTTGTTAATAATATGTAGGTCTACAGCTTTGTGTTGTAGTGTCGCTGCCTCACAACACAGAGGTCTCAGATTCGAACCCTGGCTTGGGCTTGGATGTTTGTGCCGTCATGTGCACGGAGACTGGGATTAAGGCTGCCGGAGAATCGATACAAATTCGGAATGAGTCATGTAATATTACAGTCCGCAGTCGAACCGGTAGGCCAAGTTCCTGAAAGGGCTGCACAGCCAAGGGAAAACAAGAATCATATTAGGCTACTTGAGATTAGACAAGTCACAACTATTATACACCAATTTCAACTTTGGTCACTGAATCGTGTCTTATTTTATGGCGTAAATTCAGTAATCTCCAACAAGGATCTGTCCTCCTTATTGCAAGACTCTTATGTAGTCATTTTCTCTTTTTTTTTTGGAATAAATGTAAATTTGTAAAATTTAATTTTGATTAAATTTACGAACCACGTGATGTGCCACAATACGTCATTGAAAAGAAAACAGCTCTTTCTCGCTATTTTTGATCTAGATCGCTGTCCTATAACGAACTATCGTAATTGTTTATTTCTTTTGATCCAATCCCCTTCGTTTGTCATTGTTTGTTACCCTGCCTGCCTACTTTATTTTTTCTATCCTTCTTAGAAGCAACCACCATAATTCTTTGTATCTTTAAACGTCTGGAAATTTTAAAATATGAATTACTCTAATAATGAAGGACGCCTCATAGTGGAGATCTTACAGCTAATACAGACCAGCTTGTGTTGATCTCAACTGCCTTTGTCTCTTACTTTAAAACTCGAACTGATTTTATTGGGGGGTGGGGGTGATTTTATTATCATTAATTAATTTATAAGTGATAGCTTCACATCTGTTTCATGTATTTTATATTAGGGAAATGGGCAATAAACGATATTTATTCTTATAAACAACGCATTTGTCAACTGAAACAGTCCTCCAATATTAACAAATTTTCATGTTGTGGTTAGGTATTTTTTCCAAATTGTTTTAAAAATGAAGTTAATAAAATGTAGCACTCTAATCGACCGTAGTCTTAAGGTCTGGAAACACCTCCGAATGAGGTGGCAAATATTGAGATTTTATTCTGCGGTTTACATCGGGCTTCGATTAAACTACAGTTATAAATGATATTAGAATGTATAAGCATTAGAAATTGAGATTCTAAATTTCGAGAACGTCACGGGCGTGCTAAAATAATATATTTTTTATGCTTGATTTTGTAAGTTAATTCTTAAGATGGGAATTTTGTCTGTATTTTTACGGCCTGTTTCCACTTAATTATAAGTATCCAACACGGCAAGAGGCAAAGAGGAACAACGCTTTATCGTCTTGTGCGCTTCTCTCTTCTCTCCGAACGACCGTCTTACACAAAACGAGAGGGCAATTTTGTGTGAATTTGTGGCGTTTGCATTCAATTCACCGCCGGTCGACGGGGCTGCGGGTCTGAGAGATATAGGAAAAGTTTTCCCGCGGGGAAGGAACAGTCATTATGCAGCACAAGGACAAGATTAAGTGGCTGTTTCACCCCTCCATTACGCAAACATGAATGCGCCCCGGGGAGAGGCGTAATTGCCAATAGGGAGGTCGCAACTTCATCCCGCAGATACGACACCGACTTCTCTCCGTCTTCTATACTTTCCGTTTGTCGCAACAGCTTCCGCAATCCTTATATTTACTAATCATTCAGAGCTATAATATTCACATACGTACTTTGTAATTCAATGGCCGTAGCCCTTTTGCGGTCAGTATTTAACCAGTCTCTCCATTTTAGTCCAGATAGCAAGGCTCGCACTAACATTCATAAAACTTCGGATAACTCTGTAATTATTCATTTCCGGACCCAAAAAATTCCAACTCAAGTCAACAACCGACAGAAATATTTTTTATGGCCAATTATAAACTTAAATTGGCATTTCGTTAAAAATTGTTCAGCGTTTAATTACAATATTAAAATATAAACAACACATGATTTTTTATCTTTATTTAGAGTCGCATCAACTACTATGTCTATTAGCAACTTTGATAGGGTAACTCGTTTTCTTCTTAACTGTAATAGTTTCACAGTCTGAAAAAAAACACATGCCAGGATTCGAACCCAGGACCTCTGTGATGTGCGGCAGCGACGCTGACCACTACACTATCAAAGGTCGGCAGGTTTACATTTTGAATGAATAAAAATGAGAGAATTTTGCTCCCGCAGGTTTTAGATATATTTTTTAATAATTTAATTCAAAACTGAACAATTTGTATTTTAACGAAATATTATCTACTTATAACTATTTGCAAAAAACCTTCTGACCGTTGTTGGAATTTGATTACACGTCTATAACTGCAGAAGCCCAAAACTCTGGACGAAACATCCTAAATGAACTGAAGTATACAGTGTTTTGCTTAAATTTTGGCTGATTTGTTTATTTGATAATTTCATGAACGCCAGATATCTGAATTTTTTAATTTAATTTTGTATATAAATATCCATTGATAGTCATCAGTTCTCGTCACGCTTTAAATAAGGTCAATTACGAATATTACGTTTAAATTTTCATTTCTAAATAGAACAATTCGGGACTGGAATAGTCTACCTGCTAAAATGCTAGCGGCCTATCCAAAGAATTTGAAACAATTCAAAATAAAACTAATTATTCATGATAGAGATTAATATAAGAATATTGTTTAAGAAAATTTAGTGAAGTGGGAAATGAAGTAATATTTTAATTATATATATAATAATAAATATAATATTTTAATAATTATAGAGCAGTAAAGTGCAAGGGAAACGGTGCAGAGAACAGTAGGACACCTTTACTAGTTTTAAAAATATATAATTTAATTTCGGTAATGGAGCGGAATGTTTCTTGTTTATTTTTATCTTCTTTTATTTTCCTTATATTCCCCTATGCCTATTGCAATGAAAATAAATCAATTAATAAACCTTTTGTATATTTATAGAGCTTCCATTCTGTTGGATTTTCAATTTATTATTCATTGAATTTGATGAGATGCTGACATAAATGAAACGTCACCGTCATTAACTGACACATAAGTGAACTATATTACAGGTTAACTTGGAATTCAGTTTGTTGATTAAACAATCATGAAAAGTTATAATTATGAAATTTCCTTGAAGTTGGTATCTGCGGCTGCTGAAACGTCGAATCAATCACTCATTAAACTTAGATAATATTACTTGTTGGCTTCTTGGCCTTATGAGTGGACAGCAAATTTATGGATTTTCAGTGTTTAATTGACGTAATGGAATACTTTTCTCTTTTTACCACGACTTTCTAAACACTTATGGTTAATATGTATTAATTATCCAACAAGTTACAGTTACAGCCGCATTCATAAATAATAGACAGTCAATGAAAGCACATGTGAAAATTGTATGCAGGTAAGAATATGGTTTAAGGATAGGTATATGACGATTTGAAAGAGTCGTGACTCAGAGACATTCAGTCTGCTCCGTTCCTGGGTAGTTAAAGCGATAAATATGGGGTTCTGCAGATCTATCGGAGCTGAAATGTAGCAGGGCTCGAATAAAAGCACAATACACTGTGGCTGTGCAAGAGTCCTCGCCTTTCTGGAGCAGAGCTCCCGATAATTGGACGCATTCGTCGCTATCTTCCCCAGACTGCGGACAACATTGTGTCATTGGATACGAGGACGTACACAAATGTGGTTCATACAACTGCTGAGTTTAAATGTACGCTTAATGATAATTCTACGAATAAAACTTCTGAAAGATAAAGAAATGCCACATCAATATGCACGAGTAAACAAAATTTTTGTATAATTATAATAGCGATTGAGTAAAATTTTGAAACAATTTTACATAAATCAATTAGTTACGTACGTACAATTCACTTGTATTTCTAAATTACTCTCCTCCTCCTGTGTCATATTTACTGATTTTTAATTATTTCTTCTCTTTTTCAAGGTGAAAAATACTGTCATATCCATACACTTATATTCCGCATCATTGATGCATCAAATAACCTCTATTGATCGACTGCTGTCTCTTTATCGGCTCACTAACTAAAAAAGGATAGTTCATAATTTCTTTCTGACAAACAAATAAATTTGGCGATTAGAGAAGTTTTCCTTCAAGCAGAAAAATGTCAATAAATTCTGGTGACATCTGAGGAACGCATAAAGACAACAAAAATATCAAGTACACTGACCTCGCGTTATATATAGTTGGTTTGGTTCAAAGATTTATTAATTCCAAAATGTCCTCAAAACAAACACATATTACTGATGTACGTTTCTGCAACTCTGCGTTATTAACTTCCAGAATCTTCTGTGGAGTGCCAAAATATCGCATTCATTCTCTTCTTTTGCAACACTTAATACCAACTAACTTTCTTCAGGCAATAAATTATTTTTTATTTATTTGAGCTCCTCACTAAATTTTTCAAATATTTTGATATAAACAAACTCAGAGATATTAGATTACAGCCAATGGAAAATTAAGATTCAATCTTAAATCAGACCTTTGCTCGCCGCAAGTTCCTCTAATAGAAAATATCTGATTGTTCACCACTAACATTCCAGACATTTAATTACTAACAATTAAATCCAGTAAGCACTATATATTGGGTCTTGTGTCGGAGCAGTAGACAGCCGCCAAGAGGTTGAGTTAAGCCGTGCATGACGTGACGTAAGGCATGGAACTTGGGCGATTGTGGTGGAGTGAGGTTTTTAGACATAATTCATGGGGTGATTGCGGTGAAGTGGTGACGAACTATATTTGTAAAATTAATGAGTATGCAAGGTAAATTCGATTAGTTATACATGTATATACTCATTAATTTTTCAATTATAGTTCGTCACCACTTCACCGCAATCACCCCATGAATTACGTCGAAAAACCTCACTCCACCACATATATATATATGTAAAAAATAGAAATCTTTCCCTCAACCTAATATATATTTTTCTTTGCTAGAGATATAATGGAACGTTTGTGGCATTATCTGAATACTGTTAAGTAGTTGACCAAATGACTATATTTGTACTCATTACAGTATTACGCATTCCGTGTCCAAACATCCTCCAAAATATAGTAAGATCGAGCGTGACACTGAGATCCTCGCCTCCTCGTCGAGCTTGATTAATTCATTTTTTTTTAAATGTGACTGGTAAGTTTCAAATATAGTGCCATTTCTTAATCTCGCTCTCTATCGATTACTTTTTTTTAAAACCCTCTTCGTATTTCTATTACCCGGTGCGCCCTGCGAGAAAAGGAAATATAGTGTATCATTCGTTTCATTTAATTAAATGGCATTGGACACGTGATTCATCAATAATTGAAATCCAACATGCGTATTTTCTTTTCGGGTAGGCAGACTATGGAATAAGGTAATTGCAGTAGAAATCTAACGTCGTATGTATGGACTGCGTAAAGAAATCTCCGATTCTGATCACATTGAGTACTGAGTCTTCGGCGTTCTCCTGGAAAGTGTCGCAGGCAAGCCATCCCATCGGAAATTCCACAAGTACTCGGGCAGAGTAAGGTTGCGCTTTGGACAGAGCAGATATATATTCGTGGCATTTTGAGCTGTTCCTAATGGCCTTCGCTAGATGCGGAGGCGAAATTGCGATTTGCGGCGTAATGAAGGCAGCTCGCTTCGCCCCGGGCCTCCAACTGCGCCTTTGTATGTAAATAGCGAAGGGCTCCAGTCATTTGCAACACTAAGAGATACTCTACAATCCTCTTACCGAATCAAAGACGGCAAAATGCTCAAATAATACTCCTGCTGCACAACAGCGCTGTGAAGGGACAATTAGAAAATCAATCCTTCTCTCGCCTCTGCCACTTTGCTCGAAACGGCGCGGTGACGGGAGAATATTTTACGCCGGAAAACTGAGTATCTCAAAGCGATCGTCTCAACTCCCCCCCCCCCCCACTCCCCCCTGGACATTAGTCTCCAGATGCCCACGCATTTTACTTATTCATTTTTATGACAGGTCGGTTACACCAGTTCCTTAGGCCCTGTTTGCTATTCATTGAGTTGTCACGTTCCGTTTATACTTCCTTGGAATTGAGCTTCTACAATGTGGATAATGGCGGAGATTGATGTTTATAATTAATATAAGCCTTAATCCTTAGTTCACAATATTTTTTTATTTAAGTACATATTCAGGTTAACCCTTATCCCCCCTTTTCAATTCCCTTTTTATGCAATTAATGGGGAGTTGTCAGTTTGAGGATCACCCTCATGTAGTCTGTTACTCACCTCCCCCCTACCCCTTTCCCCCAAAAAACATACCAAGGAGCGTTTGTCAACATGCGGAGCATCTTCACTGGAAACGCTGCAGGATTTCAACGTTGGACGGTTTTGTGCAGCCCCACAGTTGAATGCCGAAAGTCCAAATGGTCTTCAAAATGGCTTTATACAGGAGAATTTTATTTTCAAGGGATAACTGTGATTGCTTTCCAATGACCCAACTCATTTCTCTGACTTTAAGATCGAAATATTGTCTTTTGGTCTTTGTCTGAGTCTTCCAGGTGAGTCTCTAGTCAAGTAATTGACGTGTGCTGTTGATGAGACTTGTGGACATACACTTCTGTTGTTGGTAAACGGTTCTTGGATGGATTTGTCGTTATTTACAGAAATTCTCCATTTGTTGAACCAGTTACGGAGGAGGTGCAGGTGAGTCTGAAGATTTTCAGATGTCTCTAGAGATGTATTTCTGATAATACAGCTGTATCGTCGGCGAATGTGTCAATTTCCATGTTGACTATTGTTGGAGCGCCAGAGATGAACATCAGGTACAAGAGGGGACCCAGGACGCTTCCTTGCGGAACTCCAACAGACAACTGTCACTCAGGTAGGATTTAGAAGAAGGAAAATTCGGCGTGGGAAGACTGACTTGATTTTGCGTAGTAAACCAAAATACCATACTCTATCAAAAGCTTTGATATCTAGAAATTCTGCGGTGCAAAACGCCTACTTTTCCGGCGATTCAATAAATTTTGTAACAATCCTATAAGCTTGCTGTACTTTCAAAAACCAAATTGGTGTGCCGGTATAGCCTCGTCTATCCTTTTTAGGAGTAGTTTTTCGAACGTCATTGACATGAGGGGCTTATTGACTCTACTCTGCAAAACGTTGGTCTACCTCCTAATATGTATTAAATTCGTCTACATTGCCACTCTCAGTGTTACAGTACACACTAACTCTTGTAAAAGCCAAAATTTCCTCTGATTTTAAAATTCAACTAAACCTATTATAAAACATAATTCAACTTTTATACAGCAATCATTATTTTATTTCCATAGTTCAAACTCACTACAGCTATCGAACTTTGGACAGATTGTGTAATCGAATGCCAAGTTTGTGACTCCAGTATTGAGTAAACAAATAAAAGAAGGGTTCGTTGAGTGGGTCTCGAACCCGTGTCTGCAGTCCAGCTCTCAGCCCCTGACCCATGGCTACAGGCTCTCAGATGTGGCAATATTCCAACAATCTGACTGACGTAACAAGGTGGAAATAACTGCTTTCTTCCATATTTCGCCTGTGAAGCATCTCTTTTCATGCTCTAATTGTAATCGGCAAGCATATTAGGATTCAAAAAAGTTTCACACAGTTTTTTGGGGGAAATCAAATAGCGGAAAATTACCGTAATTTTGTCTATAACATCTTATAAAGATTTTGGAAGTAATAGGACCTTAAAAGTACACTTTCTGCATTCGCACCTCGGCGCAGTGAACGATGAGCACCGGGAACAGATTAGGAGATTTCACCTAAGGTATAGTTGGACCATCAAGAGGTTTTCCTTTAAGCAGAAAAAATGTCAATAAATTCTGGTGACATTTCACAGACATCTGAGGATCGCATAAAGACAACAAAAATATCAAGTGCACTGACCTCGCGTTATATAAAGTTGGTTTGGTTCAAAGATTTATTAATTCCAAAATGTCCAGTAAAACGTCAAGTTTTACTCTCTAGGTGAGTCAGAATATTTGATTATTGATAGTTAAAATTCCAGTTCTCGGAAACCTTACGCGAGGCCGTAAATCCGATTCCTTATTTGAATTAAGGAAATACTTATTTAACTTTCAGAGACAAAAAACTTATTTGTTCCTCAGTGTCATTATCCTTTATTTCGTATGTTGTGTTCACGTGTCCTATTTCTACAGTCGCTGGAACCAGTTCCAGCTCTCAAATCCCTCCTATATCATTTTGTCTTTTCTCTTTGTATCTCTCGTGTCGACGTTCTCCGGGAATTTTTTTTCAGTGATTGCTATAAGTTCATAATCAGTATCTTCGGTATTCCTTTGTTTACCGATGACGATTAAGTGTGAAGCGTTCATTTAATATTTCACCCCGCGTCCTCGCGGTGACAAAGCAGGACGCGATTATTGTCTGCGAAGCCATTAAGCGTGCTAAGTTGAAGCAGAGGTTGACGTTGTCGCCTTGTGCTTGGGGCTCGAAGCCGAGGCCTTCGCGATCAACAGGCGCCGCGGCGCTGGAGGTTTCGGTCCACTTAGCCGCAGCCGCACATGCTCAAGGACCCGCGGCTGCCCATCTAAATGATTCCGATTTTCCCTCTAGAGCACGTCCGTCCTAATTGGCGAGAAGCCACGGGATTCAAAAGTATAAATGCTTCAATTGACTTTCGATCATGACTGAGCCACTACAGAAAGCCTTTGTTCAGGCGTCCGACTCATCTTTGGCGGGGGAGTGCAGAAGCACGTTCTTTACGCGCGCCCACAAACAATGCAGGGAACAGTAGCGGAAATCAATTAGAACAATGATTTGTTCGGCTCGCAAGGTTTGCGGGGGGAAAGGAAATAACTCTGTAACAATAACGTACACTCAGGTGAGCAAATATCAAAGTTTCAGGAACATATTATCAGAGTAGGAGGAATATTTGGAAAAAAAGTTTAATAAAATGGACAAAATATCCCCCAAACCGTCAGATTTTATATAAACAATGAAAAAGCTATTTCTTCACAAAACTATTAGAAAAAATCCATGCTTGTAACTCAAATTTATAATATAATATATTTTATTCAACCTTCAAATTCAATAATGTATTGTACAATTAATTAATAACCTTTAATAATTACATCATCAATAATAAATGCAGTCATACACGTCATGTACGTCGATATACCACGCTCCTCAAAAAGGCAGATAAAACAAAGAATAAGCATTCTGGTTTGGAAAAGACCTTTGGCGCGTCGAAAACGGAAGCTAAGACATGTTAGGGAGGCAACCAAACATTTTCTACAAGGGTTATTACTTTTATTGGGTTTACATTGCCCAATTTATTACCTCTATGTATCAGATATATAATCATCTCGTTTGACAGACTTTAGCAAGTTCTATATGTCTTTAGATTAGGACTACTCTTGCCTTGAAGGTGGGAGGGGACCTACATTTTAGTTATATTTAAGCATTATTTCGCGCTTTGACTTGCTAATCAGACGGAAGAGAATATATCTGTTTAGTGTGAAATATTGCTTAGTTTTAACTATTCCTTTATCTAAGTAAAAGTACTTTTAAATTCATTAATAATAATTCAAAATGTCGGAGTGCAGATGATTGAGGGGGAATATGTACGGGGGCAAGAGTTGTTTCTCTGATCCCGTTGGACCAGACGGCCAGCTGCCCGTCAACACTGGTTGAGGCATGGAGGCGGGTTTGTTGCGCTGTCACAACAATTCAGTCTCCCGTCATCAGAAGGGCGTGAGAGCAGTACCAAATGCCCGACCATCCTGATACAGGTTTTCTAGGGTTTTACCTGCATAACCTTAAGGTGAAACATCGAGTAGGATCCTTACACTACAGGTCAGGAACATAGCCAACCCTTGGCTACATTGCCTTTTCAATTTGCTTCATATGCTATTAAACATTATTACTTCAGGATCACCCTCATGTAGACTGTTACCCGCCAAGAAAAAAAAACCTAATTTTATTTTTCCTAGATATATATACACACATCATTTGACGCTAATCAGAGATTGTTCAAGTATCGTCTGCTTGTAAAAATAATTGAATGTTTCTGTGTATTTTTCTGTATGTATGTGCTTATTTAAATTATCAGTAGATTTCTTGACTCAATTAAGATACCGACTCATCGGGGTGTTTATGATGAAATTCAGCTCTCATAAAGTGTGGGACGTGAGAAAGTAAATTTTCAGAAACGTGACGCTCTCGCTGATTGTTTAATCACGTGTTGAGGAAGAGATTATTGTCGAATTAAATACTGTAGCGGGTTATAAATTATTATCCGGGCAACGCTGGTCACAAATAAAACATCCGGATATTTATTTGTGTTATTTCTTCGTATGTTTCCTATATTGTAAAAAAGTGAGCATTTGCATTTTGAACATGAATGAACGTAGGATAAATGAATAAAATCGTCACATTCAGCCTCTTATAACTTCCTAAATAAATGTTTTCAATGCCAGTCAAAACATAAAACTTAATTGAGATTGCACAAAATAAATGAGACGCTGTGTATATTTGTACTGCAATAAATGACGTAGAAACAGAAGTCTGCATATGCAATTTGTAGAATTATGGCTTAGGAGGAGAACGTGAAAGAGGAAGCGCAGAGAGAAGAGGTGCGAATTTGAAAACAAAACTAATAGCAAAAATAGAGTCGAGGAAACGCGCGTCTCGCCCGGGGCAGAGCGCAGTCGTGCTAATTGCGGTGATTCGTAATTAAGCCGACACGGAACAAGGGACTGCCCAGAGCGACGCTCGCTCGTTACCTCGTCGCAGGGGTCCGACAAAGGATGCACGTCAATATCCACGCTCCTAAATACCCGCACGAAGCAGAAAACCACGTTACACCAATCCCACGGATTTATTCCTCCATTAAGGGCGCACAGCCTGCCCCAGAACGTCGTCCTGGTCGCTCACTCGCTCATTCGCTCACTCGGACTGCTCCTGTCATGCCTCACAGTCACCTAACTTTCAAGGCTATTCAATTGGCAATTCTTTCTTGACAACGGCTAGGTGAAGTATCAGCTACAGGTATCCTGATGAGATTTGTAGTGGTTCCCGACGCCCCACGTCAAAAACATTGGTTTGCAGCAGTCCGCAGGCAACACGACATGCTTAGTTTACAACTATGATAACTGAAACGCTGATATTAAATACACAAACGATTTATTGTAGTGGATGACAATTTTTCGCAATCAGGTGGATACAGCTACCCTCATCTCCTCGTTAATTTTCGCAACAAAACTTAATTTTTATTACAGCGATCGCCGAAGACGTTGCATTCGGAGTTACCATGATGCCAAAGGTTATCTTCAATCAATTATCGCTCAAAACCTCCTTCTAAAGATGTAAATTCAGATGGACTTTCGCCTCGAAATGAATCCATGCAAATTGTTTTCGTGAAAGTGTTTTTCGAACCATTCTATAAATTTCTATAGGTGATCTTCAAAAACAGACTTTACAATGCAACACATATAAACTTTATTAGAGACTACAGACTGGACCAACGAGAGAAAACACTCATTAATATCTTCTTGATCAATTTTTTGGTTTCCGTAGTGGAATAACCTGACCTGTTGAAGCCTCAGAAGCGATAACGATATGTAGTAGTCATCGGTTAAAGCTTTTATTTAGTCTGTGATTTGATTTCCAAATTTTAATATTTTTCCGCGTTAAGTCCATAGTGGGTGAAGAAATTTTGCTGCGAATATGTCTTATAACTTAGGTTCACTAGCACCGCACAATGTGGAAGGCCACACACCTGAAATAGAGGAGCATGTGCTACTGAGACCTGGAACCAGCGTGCGGCGATTGGCAGCTGCAGAAGGCGTGAATCATCCCCTTGTCTGAGTGGAATACATCAACAATTTCTGTATCCGTACCAGACACTAAGGTCAGAAGATCACAGACCCTGAATGGGCTACGGAGCCATGGAAGAAGAAAACAAAAATGGATGAAATGGAGTAATGATTTTTATGAAAATTATTAAATCAATTAACGTCTGATATTAAAAATCAAAAATAAATTAATGTCTATGATTTGATTTCCAAATTTTAATATTTTTCCGCGTGAAGACATTTTGCTGTGAATATGTCTTATAACTTAGGTTCGCTAGCACCGCACAAGGTGGAAGGCCACACACCTGAGACAGAGGAGCGGCGTGTGCTACTGAGACCTGGAACCAGCGTGCGGCGATTGGCAGCTGCAGAAGGCGTGAATCTTCCCCTTGTCTGAGTGGAATACATCAACAATTTCTGTATCCGTACCAGACACTAAGGTCAGAAGATCACCGACCCTGAATGGGCTACGGAGCCAAGGAAGAAGAAAACAAAAATGGATGAAATGGAGTAATGATTTTTATGAAAATTATTAAATCAATGAACGTTTGATATTAAAAATCAAAAATAAATTAATTTCCGACCGCTTTTTTCAGACAGTTTTTATTTTTTATTCAACGTTTCGGCGCATATTCGTACCTTCTTCAGGTTTACCTGTGGCTAAATAAGTTCTTATTGCTGCATCGAACCTCACTTTGGTAGAAAGAAACGGGCGTTTATAATATTTTTAACAATAATTTTATTGTAGGGAGGTAAACTTGAAGAAGGTGCGAATATGCGCCGAAAAGTTGTTAAAATGAAAAATAAAAACTGTCTGAAAAAAAGCGGTCGGAAATTAATTTCTTTTTTATTTTTATGAAAAATATTATTATTATTTATATGTCTACTACATAGGTTAATAGTCCCAGAAAAAAGTTTTGCTAGAATAATAATCCTGCTTCGCAAAATCCTGAAAGTCAAGTCGTCTCGTTCAAGCAATGTTGTAGTAGGATTGTACACGTAAATAAAAATAATAACGCTGAAAGAAGTTGAGAAGCTGGTATTGCCTTGGCGATGTGTGGGAGTAACCGTCGCTGCACGCGCAGGAAGGAGCGCTTTGCAGCACGCCCGGATGCATGACCAACCACTTGACTATATCAAGCGCATATTGATTATTACTCCTGAATTAATTGTCTTGTTTTTAGTTAATTAGTGTAAAGAGAGCGTGTTTTCCTCTTTACGGAATGTTATTAATTTTATTTACCTGGCCATCAATATTCATGGGCACAGCTTGCCTCTTGCGGGAGTCGAGGGCCTGCTCTAAAACAACCAGGGCAATTAACAGGCGAGCAGCTACGACAGCTACCACATGCAGCCGCACACTTACTCTCGGACGCAGCTCGCAGATTCTCCAAACACACGATTTATTACCACAGTCGTTCATTTCACGTTAAAGATGTGCAAGGACAACTCCAGCTGCTTCTTCACCCGGGGGGAAACCTCCGGAAATTAATAAATAATAACACTACACTCTGGGCGTTCAATGATCTAAGAAGGTAAAGATAAAAATTTAATTAGCAAACTGAATAATTTACAATTCTATGAGCTAAAATATTGACGGCTAATAATAATCTAATAACATACTCAGTGTTATCACCTGTAGAATTTGAATAAGCAACTGAAAATAGTTCACTAGGCCACAATTGTTTAGTCTTTTATTGATCGCTGATTCTAGAAGTTTGTCTAATAGCGGGTTTGGACGATTGGCTATTTTACGGATGACTTCTTGTACCGTTGGAACTTTTAAATCTTTATGCGGTGTGCGGTTCGTTATGTATCGTGGGGCGTTTACAATTTGTCGGAGGATTTCGGATTGGCTTCTTTGAATAATTGATAAATTCGATTTTGTTGCCCATCCCCATAGCTGAATCCCATAGGCCCCATGTCGGTTTGATGTCAGCTTTATACATCACGATTTTATTGCCCATAGATAACCGTGATTTTCTTCCTATCAGCTATAGTAGTTCTCTTGCCTTCATCTCAACTTGTCGCTTTTTTACTATATGATTGAAGTACTCGGCGTTGCTCGGGTTCACGTAAATAATAAAGCAGGAATATTACTAAAGATAAGTTTATTACAGTACTTGAGGGTACACTACAATCCATTTGTTGTCAAATCCTATTTGCAATCCTAGATTGTGCAAATGGCGAGAAATCGTCAAAATGGTAGTTTTTTACACAGGTGTCATTTTGACCCACTTCCGGTGGTCTGAGATGAAAAGTTCACAACCAAAATTGTAGAGAATCGAATTTACAATCGGCAATCTGTCCTCAAAATTTTTCTAAAATCCTCACTTTTCGAGCTGCAGGGACCTGAAGTTGGAGGGGTTCCAATATTAATATCTTGCAGAAGATATTAATATAAAGATTAATAAAACCATTGAAATGACGCGCGAAAGCCGGCGTGAAAAATACGAGTTATAAGTCTTATTGGATGCCTCTGTACCATTCTACCGAATGCCATGAAATTTTGAAGGTACAACTCACTGTGTTATTTTAAACGTAACTTTTGCAGCATGAGAGAGCATTCTCACTCCATCTATTGTTGCCGCAGGAGTTTTTTGAAGGTCACGGGATTGTTGTTGAGACATCATTGTTATTTTAGATACAGGACTGTCAACATGCGTTCGCTTTTAGTTTCAGTTCCACGCAAATTTGTAAATGCTTGAAAGTTAAAATTAATGGTTTCATTGTAAATTGTTACACGCAGTCTAATTATCCGTCCTAATACGGTTAAGGCAGGTTTCCGGGGACAAAGCCGAGAATCCGCCTCGCAGCCGGGGACTGACACCGGAAAAGGGAGGCGATTGGTCACTCTAATATACTGAATTCCCGGGCACCCAAGTTCCGCGCGAAAATAACTTTTAAATAATTTATTATTAATGTAGTAATTTAATATATGTAATGCAATTACAGAATTGATCAGCACCAGGTCCCATAAATATCCTTGGAGTACATTTAAGTAATTAATATAAATATCATTGAAAAACACTTTGTAATCAGTGCAATTTTGGTTGCATATATTGGATATGTTGTTTATAATCAGAAGATTAAGGTCTGCTCCAGTGTTGTGTTCCTTTTTTGTCAAATTAGGTGTTGTAACCAAATTACTTGCGCTATAAACAGTACAAAATTGTTTCATAATTTATGTGTGCATTCAGTGACGTATCAAAAATCTCAATCGAAGGCTAATGGAAAACAAATCTAAATCTGAACTGTCTCATATAAGTTATGTAAACATAACGTATCGTTCACGAATGAGGAGGCTTCTAATTACATTAGGTAGTTATGTAAAGGCTTGGAGGTTTGCATCAGAACATTCTAAGGACTGAATACAATAATCACCGATTATTATTAATTTAAGTTAAAATTAAAACTTATACATACTGTGGAACTTTTCTAAAATTTGAGTTTAATTAATTGAGGAATCAATATTTATTATGAATGAATTGTAAGTAATATATCATTTAATACTTCATCGGTCAATATGTTTTTTTTCCCGCAGGTTGTGTTAACACTTATCATCCTCAGTCCTACCGCCTATTTCAATTTCTGAAAATCACCAAAAGTAACCATAAAACTAAGGGCACCGTCAAATATAAACGTTCTAAATGGTCTTGTAAACGAGCAACTTTTTACGGCAATATGTGGTCGGCAATCATGGCCAAGCAATATTGCCCAAAATCCAGCAACATTTCTGGCAATATAAACATATTTCCCGGCAATATATCAGTATTGCTGAGGAATATTGCCCGTATTGCAACCACTTGCCGGGGTGCTGCCGGTGAGTTCGATCAGGTATCGAAAATATGCAACATTGCCCAGCAATACTAGTTCCCAGTCCTCACCTAGAGGTCTCTGTGGCCAATCAGCTGAGTTAAAAATTAATATAAGATATGGTTAGCGTCGTGTTTCGTATAAATATTATTCATTATTCCAATCATGGATTCGCCAAACGAAAAAATTATTGCATTTATCGATGCAGTTGACACAAATTCATCAATTTGAGACGTGGATCATTAGAGAATACCAAGGAAAAAAATAGATGTTTGGTCAACAATAGCCAACAAATTTTACAACTTTGAAACCTATATATTGGTCATTTATTGAAAAGTAACAAAAAAATAATTACAAAGTAATTTATAATTTTTAAAATAATTTTTCAGCAAATAAAGAGGTCTAGCCTGTAATTAAATAAATTCAATTAATCCTCTCTTTAAAACTACGCATACTTCAATCGAACACTGAATAAATACGTCAAAGATATATAGGGCATTCCCGTCAAAATAATTTTTGAATAATTGCCAATCTCGTATAGATCGGTGTTGTATTCCCCATCACCGTACCCTTTTTCCTTACAATGACCTCTATTTTTGAAGGAAATATTCAGTCTCCCTTTGACATAGAAGGCGGCGTTTTTGAATAGATAATCAAGAATCAGTTCGTTGCTTAAATTGTGAATTGTTCATTTAAAAAAGTTCTAAACCTTTAGTTTATTATCACTGACAATGAGTTAATAAGAACTTTATTTTCGGCCATATTGCTGTACAACATGTAAGGGGGAAATGTTTCGGTTACAACGTGGCGCAATATT
Source organism: Eucriotettix oculatus (assembly GCA_034510155.1). Taxonomy (NCBI): domain Eukaryota; kingdom Metazoa; phylum Arthropoda; class Insecta; order Orthoptera; family Tetrigidae; genus Eucriotettix; species Eucriotettix oculatus. The sequence continues at coordinate 22,776,192 of CM067380.1, read as the reverse complement.
GCCGGCATTGTGAAATTGTTGTTGCTCGTTTACGAGCCCCTTAACGTTGAATTTCTCGTAAGTAGAAATGTTTTATAGAATTTTTTTCTCGTGTGAAGTACATGCTTTCTGAATTCGGATTTTCTATATTTGTTTACTTTTTATTATTGATAATACAGTTCTTCAAGACGCACATGATTGATCACTAGGATTTGTCGCGAGCACCTCGTAAATATGTACTCAATTACCCCGGGAATTCTCTTTTCCTCGCAGTCTGGAATGTATTTCAACCTCGAACTTCTCCGGATTTAAAGAACTACCTTTGTACGGGAGAATTTTATAATATTCAGCTGATTGGGGCCTCCGACGTAATTGAAAGCCGTGTTATAGTTAAACAAACTATTGGGCAAACTGAAAGACCTCAAAACAGCAATTAAATTTCCTTTATTATCTTTCGCCATATAGCCTTTTTGGTATTTGCAACTCTGACAAACAGTTCATACATAAACCAAGCAGTTAATGCGATTCTAAACATTATTAAAAAGCAGACAATAATGGGAGATTAATTTTTATAATATCTTTGTGATTGTGGTAATAGCACCTTTGGGAACAATGGCGTGCGAATTCAAACTTCACACACATACGTATTTATTTTGATTTCATAATAAAATAATTTTGAGTTATAAATCTTCTCTTATCCTTTTTGTTATCCTCAATAAGAGGCCAAAAGCCTACTCTAATTCAAAAAATTAGTACTATTTTATTTCTTTCTAAGGCAATGATTTTTTTTTATTTGTTGACTTTGAAGAAAGCCAGGTTATGTTTTGGTATTAATAACCTCAATGTTTAATTTGTTACTGTATAACGAACGTTTGATAAAATATATAAAATTTCATTTTCAGGTGCCTATTTCAACCACAATTTAAAGCAGACGAGTTAAAGAAATCAGATGCATTGAAAATAAAAGCATGAAATGACATTTACTCATTTATGCTTACTTTGTGGTATATATGTGTGTAACCGCAATTATATACTTCAAGTTATTTTTTCCCCGTACCATTTGAAAGAAAGATAACTTCACAGCAATTTATTTTACGACGTAACTTTGAATAATATATTAAGAAACTGAAAATGGATACTAATGTGTCAGATATAAAAACCTTAGAAAAATCTTTAAATGATTATGAAGCTCAGGTAAGGTTTATCTTATGCTAATGCATATAATAAATTAAATTTCTAGAATTATGAATAAATTTTCAAAAAATGTTTAATTTACTGTGGAAGCTATTTTTTTTATTGTGAAGGATTGTGGTCAACCAAATTAACTTAGAATCAGAGGAAATAAAGTCTGTATACGCAATTTAATCTATAAAAATGTTGCCATAAGTGTCATGATAAAAATAATAATTTTGAAAAAAGTTTTTAAAAAATTGATATTTTATGGCATTTCTTTATTATCAGTTGCATTCTTATTATGTAGATAAGCAAATAAGCTACAGGTTTCTTTAATGTCAGCTGGTGTAGCATTATTTTTAAGTATTAAGTAATAAATATTTTAATGGATTAAATATAAATCAGTGTTCACAATTGTTGATGGTAGATTGTTGCACTTTATGCTTTGGCAACATTAGATATAATTTTAGTGGGTATGTCATTTGTTTTAATTCAATAATTGTAAATAGTTCTTCATGTAAATGTGTAATAATATTGATTACTACATCGATTTACAGATGGCTCAGGTTAAGCTTGCTATTTTAACCGCTTCCTCTGTAACTGAAAAGGAAGAATTAGTGTCTCTTCAATCCAGCCTTGAACAACTAATTGAATTAACTAAGGAAACTGTTTCAAAGCTTCATAGTACTTCAAGTAATTCTTCAGAAGAGACTATGTTGGTGGATAAGTTTGATGATGAATATGCATTATTTAAGGTTTGTAATTCATAAATGTAGCCTTACATTTAGAAAATAGTTTAATTCCAGTGGGCAAAATGAAAGCCAAAGTTCTTAAAGAAATTAAACAGTATTAAGTTTTTGAATGGGCTGGAAAATAGATACACTACGGATGTCACACCCACAATGTTCCTTCATGTTAGATGCAATCTTCATAATAAATTTATTTTTATCAACATTGAATATATCCTTTCATTACTTATAATCATTTTTTCATATTTTAATCATTTGCCATAGGATTTTCCCTTCAATTAGTGAAAGACTCAGTACAAGAAACAAAGAAGTTACGATGTTAGTGCTGTTTCCAAATGTGTCCAGTCCCTTTTCCTGATATTAATTACATTAAAAGAATTGTTTACAAATTTCCCAGATTAGTTTTGTAAATAATGTGCAGTAACATGTCAAATTTAGTATAATTCGTCTATATTTATTATATTCACCAACATTTCCTTCAAATATTTCAATTCTATTAGTTTTCTATAATTTCTTAAAGCTATTGAGGTGTTATGTAGTTTGTTTTTTAAAAAAATGAACATATTTTACAGGCTGAATTAGAAGCATTTAATAATTCCAATGAAAAACTGACTGAAAAAGATGAACAAGTAAGTAAACCTCACTATGAAATCATATACACATTTTCAAATATATATACGAGTTAGGAAATGACATTGTCATGTTAATTAAAATAATTAATAAGGAAAGGAATGAGAGATAGAAAGTAGGTGACTTACTTGAGGTTCATAGATGGTAGACACCTTGTGAGGTTAGTTGTTTATGACCTAAGGTAGCAGCGCAGCAAATTTTGATGCTCAGTCGTCGGCTAACCGATCACTGGCTAACTTTCTGATGAAGAGGGCTGTGCTTCTGAAAATTTAAGAACTCCTAACCTCACAAGGTGTCTGCCATCTATGAACCTCAGGTAAGTCACCTACTTTCTATCTCTCATTCCTTTCCTTATTAAGTTTATACATACACACACAAAAGGAAGGAGTTTAGTTATTTTCCTTGTGTGGGGTTGTGTGTTAGTGGAATCTGAGAGTTTGATGGTGTACTTTAGCCTTCTATTGTGGTGGTTGTGTCTAAGCTATATGAAATTTTGGTGGACATAAGCTTATTATCTAATTATTCCTATTAAATTGCAGTTAAAATAAATACACTCATCTGAAAGTGACAGAAATAAATAATTGTGGTTTCCATTGCTTTTTCCCTGCCATCTATATTTTTAATAATTTCATTTAAATATGGAATATTAATAAATCATATTTTCAAACTTTCCAGAAGCCTGATGATTCAAGAAGTGTGGGTGAATTTATGGATTCAAAACATTTTTTGGTATGTATCATGCAAAATTTTGTTCAAGTGCCTAAATTTAGTCTGAACTTTATAAATGTAATATTTGCAGTGTTTCAAGTAATATATTTCTCTGACAATGTATAAGAAACACTTTGGTAAATGCTCTTTCAGGGTATGATCTCATTATATGTTACTTCATACCTTCTCTGGTATATGAATGTATGTTCCTACCTTTACTCTAATACACATGCTGTAACCCTTAAAAATAATATATATTTGTCATGTATTCCATTCTCAAGGTTCATAAGTTAAGTTTATCGTGAAACTAAATTTTTTCCCAGTATCTTTGGCAAATAGGGCATAGATCATTTGACAGTCTTGATACATAAACATATTAATATCATTACTTTCTGTCTAAGCTGTAAGTGAAATAAATTAAGGTCAGTATAAACAGATTCCATCAGAGATATGGGAAAAGTGCCTGTGGGAGTTTTCTCGCATGCGCACCACCCCAGAGTGATTGCGGGGCTCACCTGATTATGTCAGGAATGACTCGCACTCTCTCTGGTTTTTCTTTTATCTTACATGCCGAGACACCTTCACCTATTTTAGGAGGTATACGTACTGGGGTCGAAGACCTTGGGCATATGGCAAGAGTTGTCCGCTGATCCCAAAGGATCAGTTGGTCAACTGCCTCCTAAAACTGGTGGAGGCATGGAGAAGGGAATGCTGCGTCCCACAGCAAACTGGTGTCCCATCATTCGAAGGGGCGTGAGAATAGTGCCCAATGCCCAACCTACCTGAAGCAGGTTTTCAAGGGGTTTCACTGCATCTCTTTAGGGTAGGATCATAGTCGGGGGCCCTAGGTAACCCTTGGCTACCTTGCTCTACCTTCCACATCCCCCCTTTTCAATATCACCCTCATGTAACCTGTTAACCCTTTGGGTAGATATTAAATATACTTTCTTGTTGGATACAATAGTTCTTGTATTACGGCTATAACAGAGGTTAGCTCAAGACATGCTGTTTTCAATGAGTAGAATGGCTTCATCAAATTCACAGAGAAAATCTTAATTCTTTAATATTTATATTAAGTGATGTCAGAACTTTCAACATTAGATGTGGTACATCAGTCATACTCTTTGCAAAGAAAATAATGCTAAATTACTTCTACATTACATTACTGGATTTACCTTCTCGTGGATTAATTTCGATGTATTTACTCCATAGAAGCCTGTCCAATTGCTTTAAACATTAATTATTTAGTACATATTAAGTGATAGCATACTATCTGTCTATTGAAGATTCTTCAGTTCTTTGAATTCTATTCCTTCTGAAGTCTGTCTTTGGTGCTCTGGTAAACTTTTTCCCCCCTTTCCCATTCATGGTAATATGTTAGTGAGACCCTAAATAATATTTTGTTTCTTGTGTCCACAGATATGTTAAATTTCATGTATAAGCTTATAAGAAACTTATCTTCTCTTATGAAATTACACTTCATTTCAGGATGATTTGAATTCTCTCAAAGGAATGAAATGCCAAGCACCACATTCTAATTCATATGATGGCATTTCTTACCATAATGCTATTATATGTGATGTAAATGTGTATGATATTGTACAATCCATAGACCAAATACAGGTGAGATAATTCAATAAATAATTGAAGTTATATGATATACAGAAAAGCTTCAATTTGATTAATTTCCTTATTTATTATTAATTATGTAATCTAACTAGTTATAACGTACTATTATAAATTTCGTTAACTTAATATTTCATTGTGAAAGTGAAGCAGCTCAATTTAATGTAGAATAAATACTGTATGAAAGAAGTTAATTATGTCTAGACATTACAAATGTAACCATGTGAAAGTATTCTTAAAACATTCATTTACAAGTATTTTAATAACAATAGAAATAAAAAATAGTTGACAGTGTTATTTTTAATCACATGTTTTATAAAGTAATTCAAAATATTCTGGCAAAAAGGTCTTTGCAATATCCACAGAGAAATTTGAAGTTAATGGAATTGAACAGGAAGTTTCTTTACTAATTTTCTATTGTATTTATTACATATATTTTTACAAATTACTGTTATTGTTGAAGAAAAAGTTGCAAAGATGGAATGCAGCATCTATTGAATTTAATAAATCCATACTAGTGTGTTGATAATAAGGGAAATTATCATCAGAAATATTTGGTACTGTATTCATTGTGGAAACACGCCTATAGTTTGCAATAGAGTTATTGACCTCCCCATTTATTTGAAATAAATTACAATATGCTTTTGTACCAATATATTGAAGGTGATTTGATCTATATGCTAATTAACATTAATTGATTTGTAAGTGGGGCTCATAAAAAATTACTTTGTGCATGTATATGTCCTTGCATAAGGAATGAAATTTTTTGTTTTGTTCCTTACTGTTTTATACCAATAATTCAATTTTGATTTGCAGGTGCGTGTTCTCTTTGTAAACCCCACACATCGAGATATGTTACCTTGTCCAAAGTATTTTGAAGGAACTTGTCAGTATTTAGACTATGCCTGTTGGTATTCCCATGGAGAAATTGTTCAGTTCTCTGATTTGAAAGAATATAGGTGAGACTCCTTGTATCAATTATGAAGTGAAAATTGTATTTTATTTAGTTAACACAAAAAAGTTCTTGTTATAATGAACACAACGCCATATTTCATTTTCTGTGTTTGTATTGTTTTGCTATAAACAAACTTCTTTCACTTGAGTTGAGGTTGCTGCTTCGTTGATTCATAATCTTATATTACTAGCGGAATTTAATTTTTTTTCATATATTAATTGTCATGAAAACGATTACCAATAATTTTTGCCCCTGTAACTCCATGGCATGTATTGTCTTAATTTCATTTCAGTTCTAACAATGAATGTTACTACTATTTATTTTCAACATAAATTTTGGTGAAAAGTTAAAATTCCTTGTTAGCTGAGAAAATAAATTAGCTTCAAATGATTGAATTTTGTTTACAAGTTAAGAAATTAATTTCCATGGTAGTAAATGACATTGAGAATTAACAATATATAATGGCGAAGATGTTTGTTATGAATTAATTAATTACAAGGAAAAATTACACATGCTTTGTATTTACAAAAAAAATATTAATACACTATGTTTTCTCCACAATCTGTATATCTCATCAGGTGTGCACTACAAATAATGTGAAACAAAGATAAGTTGAAACCAAATATCATTTTTGAGACTAGTTGTAAATATTGCGGAGATTATTTGTATCAGTTTTAACATTAATTGATGAACAATTGGTTTAATGTGTAACATTTCAGAAATTAATATTGTTACACTATTACAATCAAAGCTGGTTATTTGATTTGACATGTTAACTGAATGTTTGTGCTGTGGCTGTATTAAATTAGAAATATTTTCTTTTAAGTGAGTTTCAATGACCACTTTGTTTATCTTATGTAACAAATGTTCCAATATTTACAGGACATTTTAAATATTGTTTCACTTTATTTGAAGTGCTCACCTGATGAGTTCCACATATTGTAGATTTACTAAAAAAAATTTGTAAATAATTAATTCTTAATTGACTTATTGACCATTATATATTGTTAATTAGTGATTTGGTTTAATTAAATTATGCAATTAATTTTTTGTTTTAAAATTTTTTCTATAAGTTCTTTTCTTTTCTCAAAGTGATTATCAAACACTGAAACCAGAAACATTGAGATTTCTGTGTTATTCCACATTTTCTTCAAATTAGATGTGTATTTATTTAATTTGTTACATAATTATTTAATAGAACAGTTTTTACAGACTAATAAGTCTGAGTTGCACACACAGCTATCTTGTAATAAAGCAACTTAATGACCTTTTTTTGACAGAGAACCAAATTTTGACTCTGTAAACCAAGGCTGTAAAGCTCTTGTGAAAGATATTGATGAACTCTGGCACCATGCTACTGTTGAGAACAATTGTGGGGATAATAAATGGGAAGTCAGATTTCTCACCAATGGAAAAACGAAAGTTGTTGATTTACAACATATTCTCCCATTAGGTAATCTATTGAAGATTAAATATTTCTGCAAATATCAGCACGAGTATTCAGATGTAATTGTTGTTTTAGGAAGTCCTGATGAAGTTGACGACTCATCATCAGACAGCGAGGACTCCAGTGAATATGAAGAAGCAGGACGACAAGTGGTGAATGACCTATCAGCATTAGTAAATAAATACTCAATGAACGTGCCTTTATCTGTGCCAGTTGGAAAGAAATTTCACTCAAAAGTAATCTTGGTTGAAATAGCATACTACTTTAATGTTTACTTTTTATATAAATAATGTAATAAGTCTGAGTTGCACTGAGTCAATATTATAATTCATAAATGCTTGTATGTAAACTGATTCTCAAATTTATGAAACCTTCAAGTTGAGAACAAAATTGCAAGTCAATGAATTGGCCCACATTCTTAATACTTTTGGTACATTGTTTCACCACCCATACATAAATGTTACAATGTGGCATTTAAATATTTATTCTCATTCAAAAACAAAACCATTTAATAACATGAATTAATAAAATTAATTTGGTATATAATATTTAATCGTCTGTTAATGTAGTCATGAATTATACATTTTGCTTGATTTGTGATAAATCTTGAATGGTATATAAAATTCACATGTTTATTTCAGTTTATGGAAAAAGTAATTACTGCATATAAACTATTATTTAGTACTATTACTTTTTAATTATACATAATTTTTTACAAAAAAATTCTTTGTTTCATCATCTTCTATATGTTTATTTTTTTTAATCAATTAATATTATAGCCAATGGACTCTCTTCAGATGGCCAAAATAGGTAACCATAGTGCGACCGGACCAAGAAAGTTTTGGGATGGAATGATGGAACCTATTGAATCGGCCATCTATCCTCGAGAAAAAACATTAGGTAAGAGTAACATTTAACTTTTCATTGTCAAACTTAGATGAGTTTTGCTAAATTGCCTGAAACTATCCTCTTTAATTGGAAAATAAATTTGACTGAAAATCTAGACAAACTATTCAGCTGAAACACTTGTTGTAGGAAATCATCATGAAGTTGAAACATCAGGCAGTGAGAGCTCTAGTGAAGATGAAGAACCAGGGCCACCGGCTGTGAGAGATGTATCAGCATTAGTTAATAAATCTTTGATGAACAAACCCTTATCCTCTGCACTGGGGAAGTGGGAATGCCACACTAAGGTACAAAAGAATATGAGTGTAACAAAACTTTATTTTATGTACATATTTAAAATTTACTCTATTGAAAAATCAGAATATTAAGTTACAATTCCAATGTGTCCAGTTGAACCTCTTTAGGTCAATGGAAGTTTTGAAAAGGTCTACAGTATTCCAGGAATCAATGATATAACATGGCTACAAAATTACTTAGACAAAAAAGACCATCTTTTATTTAACGCTGTAAGAATTGATTAAATAATTTGGAAGATGAAATCAATTTTGAAACTGTAAAGATCTTGAAAAAGATGTGCCAAACTAACCCATATCACAAAACCTTTTTCCATATTTTCCTACTTCTTGCTTCGTCAAGGCACAGTTTGGTCTTGTTAACAATTTATTAATGAAAAATAAAAATTGTTAAAGTATTACAGAATGTGATGACCTAAAATTACTGTTACCTAATTGTATACCTAATATAGACAGTTACAGAAAAGCATCAACCATGACCACCACATTAATTTTTAAAAAAAATTATATATAACTCAGTTGACTTGAAACATGGTTTAGTAGTAATTATATATATATAACAATTAATAAGGAAAGGAAGGAGAGATAGAAAGTAGGTGACTTACCTGAGGTTCATAGATGGTAGACACCTTGTGTGGTTTGGAGTTCTTGAATTTTCAGAGGCACTGTCCCCTTCATCAGAAAGTTAGGAAGACATTTCCAGTGATCGTCTAGCTGATATATATATGTGTGTGTATAATGTTAATTACTACATTGTCTTTACAACTGCAGTTTGAGATAAACGGTTGGAATCTGTGGTTTAGACACCAACGGGTTTTACACATATTTAAAATAAAATATTTTATTGAAAAGTTCATGTGCTTATTTTAAATTTTTGCTATTTTATTTTCCTACTATGCTTAAAAATTTCCATCCTAGTTTCCAGAATGTTACTGGATGGATTAATTTATGCATTAAACCTATTAAATAATATCAAATTGTTCTAAATCCTTTTTTTACAAATCATTTTAATTTTGTTTATTTCAGGGAATTGGTTCTCGACTAATGGCAAAAATGGGTTATGTTACTGGTACTGGTCTGGGAAAGTATGGAGATGGGAGGCTTGAACCTGTTGAAGCAGTTATACTACCTGTGGGAAAATCTTTAGGTAATATTAACATTTGAAATTTCTCAATTTTATTTTTATTTTTCAGTGTTACAAATGTTGCATGTAAATTTCATTTCTTAATAAGTGTGTGTTTATGCAGTTAATATATTCTCGTATAGATGCAAAATTAGTTTTTTTTAATTCCAAGATTTTCATCAGCTATATTCATTTTCCATTTCTTGCCATTCTTATTTACTCTATATAAACATGTTGTTCAGTCATTTATATTTTTTCTTTTTATAGATCATTGTATGAACCTCAAGGAACAAGCAGGTGGTAACCTTAATGTTTCTAGACCTAATAGGAAACTAAAACATTTGAAAAAGAGTTACGAGCTGAAGAGGCTAAAGGTACATAATGAGAAGAAACAGGATATGTTTGACTTCTTGAATAAAAACTTGGGATCAGACAAAGGTTAGATTGAACATATAACTTATCATCAATTTGATGAGAGAATAAATTTTGTTAATTATCTTTATTGTTGTGATATTTCGTAATATAATCTGTGAATATTGAACATTGACTAATATATAATTTTTTAGAAAATAGGAACTATAATTATAATAATTATCTTAAAAAACTTACAATTTATTTTGTAGAATCAAAGTTTTATCTTAAGGCAGTCAAAACACACATTTTTAACTGTTTACCCAAATTCTAGTAATGAAATAATAGAGTTTGTGTCTAACACAGAGCATTTATTCTCCATTATGTTTTTCTTGGCACCACACAATGTTAATCTGTCTGAGTCAGTTTCCTGTCTTTATTAATGATTCTAAAAATTGTAAGAACACCCATACCCTACAATGGTGTCTGCCATTTTCAAATTTCGGGTAAGTATGTATGTATATAATGTGTGACCGTGGCACGTTTCAAACAATTATATATATACCGAAATGATGGCTAGCCGATCACTGGAAATGTCTTAACTTTTTGATGAAGGGGGCGGTGCCTCCGAAAATTTAAAGAACCCCAAAACTTACATCTGTCACCTACTTTCTGTCTCTCACTTTCTTGCCCTTATTAATTGTTTTAATTAACCTGACTAATAATTTTATTTTTGTTATTTACTTTCAGGTAAATTGCTGCCACACAATGAATTGACTGTTTCCAAACGGAACACTATTCCCCTTAAATTGCAAACCAACCAGAATCTAAAAGTGGAAGGATTTAGAATAAGTGAAAGTATTCGGCGAACAGAACGTGAGATGGAGAAAATTCAAGAATCTCTGTCCCGACATTTGGGCGATTCCCCTGCTCACAGTAGTTTATTGAAGAAATTTAAAGATACTCAGAAAGAACTAGACAAATTAAAATCATCTGCTTCAGCAATAGATACAGAGTGCAATAAGCGAAAAGACTGTGAGAAGTTGTCGGTATTTTAAAACATGAATTGTTTTATTTGTGCATTTTGTGATTTTGTTATTTGTAAAAATATTTATGCAAGAGTTATAAAAAGTATTTTCAGCAGGAACATTCAGAAGTGTGCTGGTTAAACTTTTAAACCACTGAAACCAATTGTGTATATTTAACTCTACGAGTTAACCAATTTTTACTATACACACGTGTATACATTCACAATGAATAACAATTTCATTGAGTTTTTAAATTGCAGAATTGGACAAATAATTGCTTTATTCCTAGTGTTTTTACAAACTTTCAATTATTTCCGATGCCATAATATAAATGTTGTGATATTTAGAATTTTGTTTCCACTTAATATAGGTGCAAATAAAGTTAAAATATTTAGAAGTCAGAAGTTTTTGTGAATAGTTATCTTGATTACCACAAACATACAACTTGTCTGGAGTAACATGAAATAAGAAACATTGCAAATTAATGTATGATGGTTTCCCAGACACAGTTTGACCCAACGTATGTATAGTAAGATTCAAATTTCATTCTCAGGTACAAGAAGAAAAGTAATAATTATATTAATCATTTAAGGTGTAAATATGATATTAATTCAAAATTTAGTGTCCAAGTGAGAGGAAAAGGAAGGAAGAAAATGACATACTAACTCGTTTACGTGATACACACACATGCACCTACTGTTTTAGAGGACTGTGAATAATCATTGTTCATTAGTGCATACACAACTACATTCCTTAAAAGTATGTAATAGCTTCTTCTTTTTCCGTCCCTACTTGATGCTAAAATTAAGCTGCTATTGACTGCCATAGATAATTTCCAAACTGGTTGACATTTTGTCTGCCTGACCACAAATATACTATTTTCTCTATTTATTTTGTAGAAAATTTCTTTAAATTTAAAAAAAAAATAGTTGTGTCATCTGCTCCTTGCCAATGTTTACATAATAATAATTTCCCTTAAATGCCATGTTCTATCTGGCATTGAATGGGAAAAGCTTTGAGTTTTTGTCTGAATTAAAAATGTGTTTTATAAAGTATCTATAACAACTCTTGATTCAGTAGTTTATTACTACACTGAGTTTAAATTTAATTCTTCTCTGCCATTCTTTCAGCCTCTGTATGGTTGCATTACTCTTAAATTCCCATCCTAGTCACAAATTTAGCCAGCCATATTGATGGCGTAACTGCCACTGATACAGTGATACTACTTCAAATTACAATTAGCTGACATTATTAGCTTTATTGTGATGATAGAGACTAACGTGATTTGGCATGTAATCATTTTTATGTAGGAAAATGTGATATTTTGAATGAAAAACAGTTTGTAATTAAAATCATTCAGAAATTATATTTAATTAGTCATTCGCTCATTTGAAAAAAGCTCTTTGTAACAAAAGTATAATTACACAACAATAAGTCAATTATAAAAATATATGTTGTAATATCATACAATTTTAAAAGAAATAATTCAGTAAAGAATATATATAAGGTCTGACATAAATTATTATTACATATATTTTTACAAACTACCAGGAAAGTGCATTGTATAAATAAATTCAGCACCAAATAAAATATACATTTATGATTAATAAGATGCATTCAAATAAACAAATCCATTCAACCCACAAAATATGCTTAACTACAAAGATAAAATATACTTCTACAATACCGGCTTGACTAAACCATTCATATCAACTCATCCACACTAATACTTAAATTAAGAACATTTAAGACATCACAACAAGTACATACAAATGACTTGTTCCGTTGTACAAGTTAACATCAGATGTCTCTGGAATTAGGCCTATAATTGCCTTTATTGGAACTTTTATGTGCAAAGTTAAATAAAAATCACAGAAAAAGGGTACCAGAGACTTTACAGTAAATCAGCAACTACATTCTGATTCAAAGATATGGCACTTTAGAAACAATAAAATTGTGTAGCAGATTTAAAAATTGAATACATAGTTAATAAAATATTTTAACAATATTTATCACAAGTCCAATTTCTAATAGACAAACCTTTTTAATATTACCTTTTTCATTAAGTGACATGCATGGGCCTATTTACCTTACTAATATTATATATATAATATTAATATATATAATATTAACAATATCACATATTAAGAATATTATGTAAACATATTATTAGAAAAAGCACATAATAGCTTCTTGCTTCTGTTCGTTTATGTATTACATTAATTAGTCTAACTTTTGTTGTAGCTAATGGGATTTCTTAGCTTGAAGTATTAATTAAAGTGATGAAGATACAACTCTCTCACATCAAAGTAACTTCTTATTCATTTCAATGCCAATTTATACTGAATTTTTATTTTTTCTTATACAAAATTGAAACATTGTTCAGTATACAAAAGTTTACCTACAAGATTGATATTACAAGTAAATCTATTATGTGCTTCTGAATATGTTAAATAAAACTGTTAAAATAGACAAACATTAACCTCTCGTATTTGTTTATGATATGCTTTAAGAGTTAGCGTCACTCGAATGGCTGTTATAGTACAGAGAAAAAACTACATGCAAATTCACATTTCAAATACACTATTAAATAAGCATATGTTTTATAATTACTAATGGCATCAACTAACCAATTCAATTCTTGAATTATTGCATGCCTGTTCAAAGTTCACTCCTTGCGGAGACAATTCCTCAGTTTCATTCTCACTAATAGAAAGTCTTATAGTTATTAGTTTTAAAGTTTATAATTTCCCACAAACAATAAGATAGAAAAACACACAAAACAGAACTTAAATAAAATACTGGTATAAAAAACTCGTACATATTTCATGGCAAAATTCTTAAACAATACATGTTCCTTTAATTGTTTAAATATTTTATACTAAATAAAATATACTTGGGAAATTATATTTAATTAGGCCTGTTTGAAATTGAATATTCTGATTGCACACATTGAACTATGATCACACTTATTTCATATAAATATTTAAATAGATATCACAAAATATAGTTTACATCTAATACACATGATAAAATTCAAAAGTTTGTTGCGTTGTTAATATGTTACTAACCTGTGATGCTGTTAAAGGTGCTTCACAATAGGAAAAGGATCTTTCGTTGCACTGATTCATTGTGCATTTGGAAGAATCTAAACAAATGTAACGGTAATGCTGGTAAATAGTACACACACACAAATAACCGTCTCTCCGTTTAGAGCAGCCTGTGAACCCATTTAATATAATTGCCCAAGATTTAGACCTTAATACAAGGACTGGCTACTTGTACTTGACTTTTCAGTTTCTCTTTAAACAAATAGAACAGAAAAAAGGCAAGATTATTATGAGGCACCTGTTGTAAGTACTGAATAATGGTGTACCGATTAATCTACCAACTACTTTCAAGTAATGACATAGGTGTACACTGAATTTAGTCAAGTAATAACTTCCAAGTGGAACTCAACAACATATATTAACGATAGCTTCAATTGAGAATTTCAATTGCATAAGAGCCACAAGTTTACTTTTTGTTTTTAATTTTCTGCTGCAAATAAAAGTCTTCTGAAAAGTTTTTACTTTTGAAACTAACCACTTATTGGCAAGATATTTCAAACCAAATACATTCGTTTAAGGCTAAGGTGACACATTGTTCTATAGCAAAACAATTTTCAGTTCAAATTTAAGTATGCAAACACTACACATTTTATGGCATGTCGTATGAAAAAAGAGCAGGAAGCCGATTCTAAAGAATTTTGTGTTAGTATAATTAAAGCTTTAAAATTAAGAGACTTATATAATTGATATATTTATGCAGAACCACACATTTAAAGATTATCATTACTATGACTGTCTTTACCTTTTACAAATAATTGAGAGTTTATTTACTTAATCCACTAGCAGTTTTCATTTCTTCACATAGTCATTAGAAAATACAACACTAACTGAAAAGAATAATTACATACAAGACTTTGTCATGCATTGAAACTTACATGGCAACATAAATTAAATAAAATTATCAACATTTACTTATACAAACAAAAGTATGAAGTTTAATACTATAATGTCTGCTTGTTCCACCTATTTGTTAGCTAGGCTGAATTAACAGCTCAAACACAACTCTTTAGGAAATTTGCTATACATTTAATTATGTGGTCAATTAATTGGGAATTTTACCTTATAAAAAATTTAGAATAATGTTAAAATAGGTTAGATGTGGTTTACAATCATATTCTCAAATAACAAATCATATTTTATTCTATAATGTTATTTGCTTTTCCTTAGTACTACTCAACAAGTAATATGTATTATGAGTTTAAATTTATCAACAAGTTTTTATTTGCACAATAATGAGTTCTGATATGTATCTTAACTTATTTTCAACTTGCAAATACTGGATATACAATGCCAGACATAAGGCCATTTTCCTTCCGTTTTAAAATAAAAGGTTATGATGTTTATACATTTAAATGTTTAAATATTTATAATAATAATAATAGGTTAGTCTTTCAAGTAATAAGAAAGTATAAACCAAGTGAAAAATCACTGAAATAAAAACACCACCACATTGATAAGCCGGAAATCTTGCATTATTTTAGTACAGCCAAGTTAATTGCATTTAAGACCTAAGTTAATTAAATTGTCATTCACTCAAGAAGGAAAAATGAATATTTGTGGAAAGATATAAAGCACATTATAATAAATAATGTGACCCCAAGAAAAAAGTAAAACATGCTAACAGATAATATTGAAAAATTGTTTACCTGAACTCACAAAAAAATAATACAATATAAATACAAATATATACATTGAAAATAGTGAATATACCTATTATTTATATTATATAGTTCTTAAGTAGATTCACAATTTACAAACAGAGAACACATTGTCATTGTTGTACTAGCAAATGTTATTCTCTTTCTTTATAATACAAAAAATAAAATATTCATTCCCATAATCTAGATATGTTACAGTAGGTCAATTATTTTACAGTATTATATGCATTTAATGCAGAATTTGAAATTAATATGACCTATAGGACAAAAGAAATATAATGAAAATGGTCTGACAGAACATGGATTGTTATAGTATTTTAAACCCATTATTAATTTTTGTTAAACAAAATGCAAGTTATATTTCACATATACAAAATTTATCTACATAACATATTAGAAACATAGCTGCTCACTTTGTACCCATTTATTCAAACATCATATTAAATACTCATTGAACAGTAACTGAACCACTAAAAATAGATTAAGTGAGTGAAAATAGTGTTGCATTACTTTGATTACAGATCAATCCGTATCGTGAAAAGGTTTGAGATTGCTTCTTGATATTGCATCATGAAAACCTTATGATCATGATATGACAAATTTGTTGTTGCAGATTACAAACCCACTTTAACTTTTCAAATGTGGCTCCAAAGATGAACTACGAAACTATAGTTTATATTCTCATGTGCTCAAGATTTTTTTTAGTATAGCAGTAATAAATGTATAAATAAAATATGGAATGTGTTCACTCTTAATTATTACAAAGTCTCGTGTACATAAAGTTGAGCCATGAAAAGTACTAAAATGAAGAATATTTATTAATTTTTCAGATGCATTGGTTCTGGTAAAACACAATTATAATTCAAACATATGCTCAGTCCTTGCATTTCTGTTTACACCTTTCAAATCAGACAGCTCAGTCTATTAAAATCTTCCACTACCTCTTAAATCTATCACTTTAATATGAAAATAAACTCAACTAATCTGCTTAAATACACATTACAAGAAAGTTTATTATTTAATAGTATTGCTTTTATAGCAGATTTCATTTTGCTATTACAAGTACCCTAGTGACATAAAACCATTCACGGACAAGGATGCAATTATAAGAAAACCAAAAAAAAAATTGAATTTAAAATAATGTTCTTGGAAGTACATGTATCCCAATAAAAGGACATATCATCCTCAATGAAAAACTACATTAATTTTCATAACACAGCAAAAATGTTCCATACATAACAACTGCCATCACTTTATATGGATTTTTAATTTAATGATGATGGTGACTTTAATTTACAGATTAATATTTCAGGCATTTCACTGTCTGATTTGGAGAAGCAGATAAAATGAGAAAATAAAGAATCGAGTCATTTTTAAGTTCAAAACATCTTTTGCCTGAGGTCAGAACCAAAGAGATGGTTACATCAACATTTTGCACCTCCATGATGGGACAAAACCAATTTCTTATAAGTAGACTGGCAAAAAAAAGAAGGTTTGGAATTCCAGTTTGTGGATGGAAATTAATTAGATATATTTTTTAAAAAAACACACAGTATTGAGGGAGAACAATTTCTTTCAAGTGTGAAATATTTTTTTTAAATCTATGGATCTTATCAGATAGTTTTATTATTGTCTTAATTTAGTAGATATTTCCAATTTGTTAAAGGAAATGGTATAAATTGTCTTCCAAAGTGTTAAATAGAGAGAGAAAATATCAATTTAAGATATGTAAAATTCCGATATTTCTTTCAGAAGGGGGATATTATGTTTCAAACATTTTGTGAAAGTTGTGCTATCCCTCAGACTCTCAAATGTTACATACTGCTTTTTTAAATCAGACACTATAACACCCTAATATATTATCCCAAAAATACAATTCTTAATTCTAATAAAAATGACTCATATATATATATATACTTATATACAAATAAGATATTACATAAAAATGGCACAAATGAATGTTTCCCTAAAAATTGTCACTTTAAAAATTCAATACAAGTATGACATACAATAACACATCTTGTTTTTAATAAACATCTAAGGATGTTCCATGACTTCATGCTTGAAATCAAATACAGTACAAATATTCTGTATAATACACTACTGTCTATAGCATTTGATCTAGTTTCAAAACATTTCCTACTATGTATTTGTTTTGCTACCTTCAATCTATGAATCAGCAAACACTTACTAATGTTTAAAGATAAGGAATGTCACCGCTTAGTTTTTATTTAAAAATTATAGAAATATCCAAAATTCTATATACATTTGCAACTAAAGTACATGCACACATAATAAATTAAAATTTCCTACCTAAAGTAGTGCAATATTTATCTTGACAAAGAATATAACTTTCACTATAAAATAAAGCACAGTTTATGGCAATCTGTACATAATTGTATTCTAATTTGAAACTTTATAACAATGTGGTTTTAATTCAGAGACAATATTTTTGAGGTTTCACTGTGTGATTTAGGAAGAGATGAATTCAAACAAGGGTAGAGACAGTTCATACTGTGATACCACTGGCCGAGACTGTTTTATACGAACAGAGTGGTTTATTCTGGTAAATTTCTTTTAGTAGATGAATTAGAGAACCGAAGTTCTAGAAGATAAAAGTGGATTCCATTCTGCATAATGTACTATGTATAATTTTATAGAAGAAGAAGAAGCTCATATTGAAATTATATTTGTGATTCTGATTTTATGGATTTTCTCAAAATGTTTTACATTATAAAGAATGGCTCTGTTGGGACATCATTCAAGTAATTCTTCTTCTACTTTACAGGCTTTACAATCCACTTTAGAGCCTTGGCCTACTGCCGACTGTCATATTCTATGAAACCTTCCAAATTTGGAGTGCCACATTGTTAGGGAATCGATTCTCTTTCAGTCTTGCCCCAGTTTTCATGACTATGAACACAAACATACATGCCCTGGGACCTCTGTAATGTGAGACTGCGATGCTGACCACTACACCTCAGCGCAGTCATATTCATTCAGGTTAATGATGGAATGAAATCCTAATGTAAGACCAGATTGGTTTTTTCTAAATTTCCAAAAAATGGCAAAGGTAAAACAATGATAAGACTAAGATAAGTCTCTTAGCCATTTTGATAGCTAATAATCCTTCACGGATTGTGTAGTAAATAGTGTTATGAAATTGGAGGTTTTTTAGGTTTATTGGGCGTGCTTTGTGTATATCATACCAGGAATAGTAATGAAATTTAATGACCTGTTTTATATAATTTATATTTTTTAGAGATTGAAGTGGTAAAAACTAAGATCTGTGGAATAGGTTAGGTTGTGAGCATCTCCCATTGTTTGTTCTGCACAGATGATTCATATGAAAAAGATACCGTCTGTCCATTACAGGTGAGTTTCCGTCTACAAATGCAGTGACTTTATTACCAAATGATCTTATCCCTCACCCATTTCACTTCTTCTAAATTATTACTCTCTACCATCTCCTTCCCTCATCAGAATTCACCTTCTTCTCAAAAATCGGAAAAATACTAAAATAATCTTCTCTGAATTCATATTGTATATTTTATTTCAGCTGTCATTTAATCTCTACTATAATGGCTGGTAAATATTTTCTATGCTCTTAGTAACAAGCAAGTAAAGTTTTATATTCTTTTATATCATAAATTCAAAGTGCACCGAATGTTATTTTACTTTGAATAAAGTAAAACACTAGAAAGCTCACACCTTTATATTTGAATTCAAATTAATAAGATGTGTTTCAGATTAGACCAAGAGCACAGAAAATATGGAAATATGAGCTACACTGTTTATTTGATTGAACTCAATAAAACAATGTGGTATTTCTATAATTTATAATGAAGTTGTTGTTAATTCTTAAAACTAATATGTAACACTGACAATAATGAATGTCAGTATGCTAATACTGTAAGCTACTTAATATAAGAAATACTGATGCACATTTTCATATGCTGTTCCAATTGGCAATATGGGCATTTGACACTTGTTCACACTTGTATACACTAAGTGCTTATTCGGCACCACTAAAAATGAAATAAAAATATAACTCAGTGAACCACAATGTTCAGATTACATAATTAAATATCTTTAAAAGATTTATACATTATATCACCATTTGAGTGTCTAAAAATGTTATAACTAACACAGCAAATGAAGAGGGCATTTTCAATCATTAACATTGAAATTGGTCCCATCTAAAAACCATCAGATAATGTAACTACAATCTGCAACATAATAATTGAAATATCCAAGACTTAACTGCTGCCAAAAATATTATTAATATAAAATAAATAATACTCTTTCACAAAATATGTAATAATCAGACAAAAAATCAAATAAATTATTTCAAAGGCTACATATCACTTTGGTTTTCTGAGGTATACAATCATTTTATGACTGAATCTTCTTCCCTCCCCTAGGTTTAATTGACTCTGATATCTGCCACATAGCTTCTTCACTTAAAAATTCATCAAAATTATTAAAGAATGCAATTATACGTTCATGTTTTTTATATACGTATGTTCTGAAACAAAGAGAGTTGAATCATTTGTGAATCATTTATTAAAATTTATTAAACAGAAAACTAAATATTTTCTTACCCCTTCTTAAATCTTTTCATATTTTCCACAATATGAAACTGCTGCCAGCGTTTTGAAAAATTTATGGACCCATCTGGTAGGAAATCATTATTCCCAATATGAACAAAAGTCAAATCCTGAAGAACAAGTCCACTGGAAAAAAAATAGTCTGTTGTGTAGAGCTAATTCAAACTACAATTTAAAACCTCAAAAAAATATGTAATGCACATGAAATTCACTAATCATAAACTTTGTAAAATTGTTAAAGGTTTCATTCATAATTATATGTCATTAAAGTAGTATTAATTTAATTAAAACTGGCATACATGTATGGAATGCAAGGTGGTTGTGTGTCTGCTAATGCTTGCCGATAAGCTCGAAAACTTGAAGAGCTATCGATAAGGGCACAATATTCTTTTAATCCTTCTGTGATATGCTTTTGCCATTCAAGGCGTCTAATAGGTGCAGAATCCAATGCTGATAAGAGTGCCAAATATGAATTGAAGTTATTAATTTTACGTAGATGCTTCATTATCTTAATAAATTTAACAACATAACGTTCTCGATCTTTTGCCTCAGACTGTTCCAAAATTCTAGACCTCGCCCTAGAACAACAAACAAATTTAATTAGTCACCTTCAAATGTAACGTATTAAATTTTATAATAATAATTTTAAGTTTAGGCATTCAGAGTTTCTCTTAAAATATATTTGTGCACATTTACAAGATAATTGAAACTTAAGAAACCAATCGAACATTTTCACATTAATGGATTCACTGTAAACAAGAGGTCATAATTTTAAACAAGATAAAACTTGGAAAATGTTTTTAAAAAATCAATTATTATATTATTTAATGCCAAGAAAAAATACTTCCAACAAAAAAAGTAGAATAATGTGTATGGCAAGGACACTTCTTTTCACAATTTCTGTTCAACCTGAATGTTTATTCAAGTTGCCATGGATTTATACAGAGCTGAAAGCCTCTAATAATAATAGCACTCTGTTTCAAATTAAATATAAATTCATTAATATAAAATCTTAATGTAAATATTTGATCAAAGAAGCTTGCTTACCAATATGACATTTTATTAAAATGCTCAGTGAACCTAGTCAAGTTCGGGCTACGTTCCTCATTCTGTTCTTGAGCCCAAATCAAAACTTCAGGAATTTCTATTTTCATAAACAGATTTGAATCCAAGAGAGTCATTTGTTCTGCAATCTGCTCTGATTTGAAATCTAGTAGTGAAGATTGTCTGTGAAAATTAACACATGGAAAAAATAAATAATTTTAATTATTTTTGAAACTTAAAAAATTCAATACCTATACCTGTTACACATTAACTAATAATCATAGATACTAAATATGTATTAGATACATATTAATATATTGTAATGCATAAGTCTGTTAATACACAAATTTCACTAAGTATCTCAATTAAACATTCTCACTCAAATTTGACTTTGTTTCCAAATGGTCATCTTTCAATCGATTAAGGAATACAAAAAATTCAAGTAAAAATTGGAGAATTATATAAGTTCAAAGAATATTTAAAAAAATATATGAATGGGTGCATAATACCTCCAAAAATCATCAATTCAAACTATCACCAGATTTTTTTCCCAATTATATATTCATTTGACAAGCATCCTTCTAAAAACAATTTTTTCATATCATTTAACAAATAAGAGTCTAATTAGGAGAGTCAGAGGGATGTGGAATATTTTAAAGCCCTAACATAATTAATTTTGGTCCTGTGGAATGAACAGGTGCACTATAGTGAAAGAAAATAATTTTATGGGTCATGGAATAATACTGAACACTTGTCTTAAAGCTCTGTTTCAATATCCAATTATGAATAGGTTAAATATATTTTTTTAAATAGACAAAGGATTAGTCTTTACAGTACAATTTTCTCATTTCTTCCCAGTTGAGACTTTGCATAATCCCATTGGCAACCAATTGCCTGAACTTTTATTGATCAAAGATAATCCACCAGGACTAAAGCAGCTGCTCGAACAGCTTACATAATGTCATTTTTGTTCAATATCATCAAATTTAGTAATTATAAAAATTATTAAAAATGGTGATAATTTTTATTAAAATTTGTAAACAACTTTTAATAAATACAATTTATAATACCTTGTGTATACATTGAGGGAAGACAGCAATGTACTAGTAATATTATGGTGTTTCTTCGCATTGTACTTTTCCAAAATTTTAACACGTAGAGCTTTTGCCATTGTCAAGTCTCCACTACACAATAGTTGATACACAAAATCCATCAAAGTTTTAAGTACAATATCATCCAAATCAGACATACTAGAAAATAAAATTTTTGATTAGCAGTTTTTATTGAAGATAAATAATATGATTCTCTTCACATTTATCAAATGTGTGTGTACATGATTGGGAGAACAACAATTTCAAGGACAAAACTGTTGTGGACATTATACAGGCACTGGAAGGAGTATTGCAAGGATAAATATATTTATTTCTGATTTATATAGTCACTTAGAAATATACCATGTGACGAGTTTAAAGGATTTAAATTTAAACTCTGAAGTGTCTCCACATAGATAGTTAAAGGACATAACTTGATTAACATAATATATTGAACATACGTGAGATCACTGACGACTCTGACTAGCAGTGAGAAAGCCTCCCGAGCAGCTCTTTGCTTTGTAAGATCTGAAGAGCAGTTGAATCTCTGATGTCTCCTACACAGTTTACAAACCAAATCCAAAGGAGAGAGAAAGGTGCGGTAAGTGGTTAAAAATGCTTCTTGATAAAGAAAATCTGAAATGAAGATAAAAGAAAGTAGAAGAAAACACTCATTTTGGCAAGAAAAATTAAATAATATTATCAGGATACAAAAACTTACCTGTCTCATTCTCCTCTATTGATAGCAAACAAAAAAATTCACAACATGAGATATTTAACACTTAATCCAATATGATACAATTATAGGTATTTAAGAAAATATTCCATCTGACAGCATTTTACTACATAAATAACCATGAAAACATTCAATAAATTAATTTAAGTGGAAATATATTGTGTTTTTCATAAAAAAAAATATTTGCTTGCAGACTCACCATTTTTATTGGCTTTGGTTGCATGTATTATAAGTGCATCAGGGTGACCGCCCCGGATATCAGGTCCTTCTTCTTCAGCTTTCTTGTACACCAGGAACCTACCAATGTCTAACTCATCCAACACATTTGTATCATCTTGCAGATCACTTTCAATGAGAGCAGTGGTTATTGCCACAGTTGAAACTGGAGGTGATTTAACTTCTGTTCTTTCTGGAGCTATAGTATTTTTCTCCTCTTCACAACTGAAAAATGATAATGATTAATTACAACCGCAAATCCAAAACAAAAAACCAATTTTTGAAACTTACAATATATATTGCTGAGTGAAATAAAATGAGTCAAAAAGAGAATGGATTATTTCAGCAAATATTTTCAGTCTTTACTTCATCCTTTCCTCTCTACACTTTACACATATGCTTTTCTTTGAGCGAATTACTACTCCTGAGAATATGATAATTATTACAAGATTAAATGTAGTTAGTTTTACATCCATTCAGTACATACCAAATTGGGTTTACATCTTCAGCCTTTACACAACTATCAAGGATTGCAGCAATAGTTGGTGGTGGAGAAACAGGTGGAGGACTTGTTGCAGATTTGACACTAGATGTACGACATCGTTTAGGAGGAAGGGCAGGGGGCAACGAAGCCGCTTCTTTTGTAGATAAATCCAGGCTACAAAAATAATTAAAAATGGGCAGATTAAACTGAATTTTGCAGGTTTTTATTATAATTTACAGAAATTGCAAGACAATAAAACCACAATTAATCAACAACCTCTGATCATGACAAAGTACTTTTGCTACTTGCGTTTAAGACAAGAAACGAAGAACTTCATATTGGCATTGAACCAAACAGTGTTCCCTAAAACTTATTAATGTTAAATAAATATGATTAATGATGCTTGTTAATACTTAATTAATGCAATTAATAACTATCACTATAAATATTATATTTTTAATTTCCCAGCACATATTTTGATTAAGATACTAATCACTATTCCAGAAAGACCATGTAACTAAGTCTTATAACATTAATTTGTCTCATTTTCTATTTTCAACTTTGGCAGCAAAAAGTTTTAGAAAATGAATAAATTCAAACATAAATATTAGGTTAATTTACCTATTAGGGCTGGAAACCACAGTAAAGGAACAAGACTGTGTAGAAGATAGTGAAAGTTCTTGTTGTTGCCATTCAGCTTGGAGAAGGTTGTATGTGTGTACCGAGTGACGCATGAATTCATTTGTACTGCCATGGGAACAATTTCCAAACATTTCCATGTATGCCATTACTGTAATACAGGGAAAATCTTTAACTGTGACTCATACCATATTTAATGTTTCTGTAGCACACAGTAAATAAATAAAATTTCAATAATTAGCCACAGTCAAAAATATTGGAACTTAACATTTATCTTAAGTCCTATAACTGAACAGTAATTTAATAATTCATATAATTTACTGAAACTGCAAGCAATAATTATATTCTCAAGACATATTAAGTCTTCTGAGTTGTACATCAATTGCATCTATAAAGTAACATGAATATGCCAAATGAAGTAATAAAGTAACATTTAAGTTTTATAATAATTTGTTAAATGTATATTATATTCTAGAGGCATATAAAGACTTTACTTTTTCATCAAACAGGAATTATGGAAGTTTTTTTCTGTGTACAATTGAGAGAAACAATTGTTCAGAGGTAAATCATGAACTGTGCTACGTTCTTGTATTTGTAACTCCAACTCTATTGAAAGATGTCTAAATTATATTTCATAAATATAACTAATCTAAATTTACTTTTGTAGTCCATTAGGGACTACCATTATACGTACATACAATTAATATAAAATATTAAAAATATTTCATAGCACAAATATTTATTATTAGGGGATACCGTGTAATAGGTAAGTTTATGCGAGTTTCTTCAAAGGGAAACTAGTATTTTCTAATATAATATATGGGTAGGTATTCAAACGACACAAGTTGACTTTACACAATATACTGTTGCATAGAATCATTAACACATTAAAAACAAATAAATATCTAGGGAATGTTTACACTGTTCAATGTTAAGCTTAAAGTTGCCAGCAAGCATAATAAAATTAAAAACATGCAGGACTTGTGGTGCAGGGAATATGAGAAGCCTGCATTAAATGAATATAGGAATATTTTGTAAACTTAAAATTGACAAAACCATCAATAATGTACAAGTTTCCCAAAAAAAAAAGATGAAATAGAGAACAGTTACATCAATTAATAAGTTACTGTACAGTAATCTAAGTTTTAGCACTTTATTAATGATCGTTTTTAAAAACCTCAGATTTTACAGGGAAGTGCCTAAGTGAATAACATTTTAGTAAATGCATTATGATTTTCAGTCATTGTGTTGAGCAGAAAATGGGAACTTCTGAATAATATCTAACAGAAGATTTTTGTACTTCATGTTGTATCTGAAAATATGACTTCTTATAACGAAAATATCCCTTTCAAAGAATTTTACTTTGAATTATCATTCATTCCTCTCTGTAAGAAAATATTTTTATACTGTAATTGGATACTCATGGTTTTACATCAGTCTCAGTTTTTTCACATCATTAATAAATAATATTTATTAGTATCATTAATATTTTTTCTTACTTATGGATATCCAATTACAAAATAATTTAAGTAATTTAGAGTCATATCAATTTTATAATCCTTGAAGAAATAATGAAGCATGGTTCAAATTTGATGATATAAATAATATCAACAGGACATAAAGAAAAACAAAATGGTTTCCTCAATTGATAGTGGGAAATTAAATGTTTATGATTGCAACTCGATCCAGAATTTGTCAAGAACATAATAATGAATTCAATCAATACTTTATCTGAGTAACACATATTTACTCCACAGTTTTGTAGAGAAATAGTAAATAAGCTTATAAATTAAAAATATATTCTTTAATATTTAATATAAAAATATTGCAGTATTGTTTTAATATATTTTTATGAAATAAATTAGATTAAAAATTTTGAAATTCTGATAAATTTAAGTTATTTTAATAAACTAATAAATGAAATTCTACATATAAAAAATAAGTTTATTTTAATGGTAATAATGAATTTAATTATTTTGTTTGGTTGTTCTATTGCATTTTTTTTAAAAAAAGAATAGTGGTAAAGAGAGAAATTGGATATAGAGAAAGGAGAAAAGACAATTGAAAGACAGGAAGGAATGAGGAGGATCAATTCAGCAAACATATTCATAACCCCTTCCTTCAGTCATGGACCTAGTCTGTTAAGTAAACATCAGGAATAGAGATTTGTGTGTCAACACTCAGGCATAGATTTAATTTCCTTTACCACTCTTAATTTTTTCTTTAAATCAGGCAATGGAACATCTGAACAATATTTTCCCATTATCTACTGTTAGTTTATACTTTTATAATATTGATAATTTATACACTTGTAAAACTGTGTGCTTATAATAAACACATCCATTATCTTCCTAAGAAAATATATAAAACTGACAATGACAATTGCGTTGTCAAAGAATAAAATGCTATTTTTGAATTATAGAGAACTAAAGAAAAACAGTAGATTCAGATGGCTCCACAATGTATATCTCACAGAAAATAGCAAGTTAAATTAAGTAGTGAAGTAAGTATGCTTATGTAAAATTAAGAAATTTTGTCAATGACAAATTAGAAATGTTATACATCAACAGTCCACATGAAGATATATAAGAACATTCTGAAAGTCCCTTTATTTGAAAGTTAAATATGTACATAGTTGTTTAATCTTTTGTGGAGGATATATCAAACCTTACTAATTCAAAACAGAGATGTTTGCAATCTCTTTAATTATAATATTCCATGCATTTAAATAGCTTCCAGTTCTTTATTTCCATTATTGCCCATCACAACAAAATGCTATTGTCTAAATAGCAAGAAAATATCAATTAATGCAGACAATATATGTTTTATATGAATAATTAAAGCTGTTTTTTATTGGATATTATATAGTATTTACATTCATTTCAAGTTTAAGTTCTTCCATCGACAATTTTGTATAAAACTTGAAGATAAATTATTATACACAAAGCTTCTATTTATACTCATGGCATACAATGAATTATTTTAAAATTAATGTAACATATAAGAGACAGACAAGTAAAATTTTACATTTACTCAGGCAATGCAACTGTACAAAAATCTACACAAACATTGCCAAACGTAAAGACATTCTAATCTTTTACCATCAACTGAAAATAATTGGTTTTGAAATATTAACTTAAAAAGAGGACAGTGAGAGAAGTACAACAGAAAATTAAGTATGTACCCACTTCACACTTACCTGAATAGGCCACTGATTGGAACACTAAGAAACAAAGACAAGTTATTTAGTTCACTGCCCTGAGAAACTTTTTCTGTGAACCATGAAAAAATACTACTGTCCTCAACATGGTTCATGCTGCTCTTAGTATGTAAAGAGAATATGTTCATAAGATTCATTAAATTAAATAATACTTACTGTGTTTCTTCTTCGGTGGAAGAGGAGGTGGCTTCCCATCTGGACTTCGACAGCCAGAATGTTTGACCATGTGCATGCTGCAGCTCACAACATGGTCTTGTTGCTGTGTTTCATTCTCGGTGCCATCAGTGCTAATGTTGTCATACTGAGACAATTGTCGGTCCTTACGTCGCCTTGAACGTGTCTTCTGAGGCAGAGCAGGAGGGCTTCCAATACAAAGACCATCTGAGCTATCACTGGCAAGAACACTTGACATGGATTCCGTGTGTTGTGAAAAAGTCATACTGGAAAAATTTGTTTCCAAAGTGGTGCTGGACTTGTGAATCTGCCACGTTTTGCTGCTGCTTGACTCACAAGATACACTGCTCTGCTGTGATGACCGGGAAACCGAGGAACTAAACTGATGAGATGAAACAGATGACGCTGTGTAGCTCTGACTTGAACTTCGCAATGAGTGCATTGAAGTAAATCCTGACTCTGCCGCTGATGTATCAAATCCTAAAAAGAGATTTGTCGGTTGGAATTTAATATGTATTTATGTATTCTAAATAAACAACCATTTTCTACACATTTACCTATAACAGAACCAGGCATTATACCAGAAATTTCTGCATTGAACAGAGGTGATTTCCGTACATCTTGATTTGGTGCTAAGAGGGAAGGAGGGTTATCATTAGAGTTCAAGGTTTGTATGTCAGTAGTAGAAGTTGTGGTGGTAGAAGTAGCAGTGATAGCAGGCTTGACATTTGAAGCATCATAGTAGCAACAAGTTGCATTCCCATTCACCAATGAAGCTGTTCCTGTGAAAGAATTTGTAGCAATGTATTGGAATATTTCATTGTTATATACTGTAACAATTTTACAATATTTAATACATACACACATGCCAATGCAACCTCACTAAGATAGTCAAGAAAGAATGCTCATGTAATATTGCTACTGTGTAGATGAGAAAGATGTAGCTGTCATTCAGTTCAGAAGGAAGAAGTTTCCATTTTAGAAACAAGCAAACAGTGGCTACTATAAACATTACATTGCTGTGATAAGGAAAAAAATACTTTGACAATAGATTGATAAATATTTCCTATTGTGTTTACTGAAAGCATTAGGTGAACATCTTGTTTGTGAGTATTATCTTTATAGACTTATTATGTTAATTCACAAATTTGACAAAAGCGCTGACATAAATAAGACATGTAATTATGCCAAAATAATAAGGTACAATTCTTATATCTTGCAAATGTCACTTTGTTCACATCAGCTAAATACAACTAGAAACACCACCTCTTTGCTAAAGAACACTTAAGTAAAAAAAGTAGTAGTAAAATGTCCTGCAATAACATTTCAGCGGTTAACTGTGGAACAGAAATAATATACAGCATTCTTCTACAAAAACTAACCTATAACAGTTCTCAGTCTTTCAAGACATTTGCATTCAAATTTATTCCCCCTTATTTAACAAGGACTATAAAAATTATAATGTAAGTCAGAAAAAATAAACAAGAACTAAATTTATATATGTATTACACTGAAGTTTAAAAGAATTTATATATTATTCAGGTTCTTTTTACTCAAAATTCAATGCACAAATCCAAAAATGTTTCATCAGTCTAGGTGTTTCACTGTCATATACATTCAGTTATAAAATGTGAGTAGATGCCATTTCCATTACTTTTGCAATTGGTTCTACGTCTCATGAAAAATAAAGAAAATGTGCATATTTTAAGACAATTAAAAATTTTAATAATGACCACAGATTTTAACGTATATTATACTATAAAAACAATTTTAAGTTAAACATTATAAAATGAAATTTTAGAGATAATTGTTTCATATGTCTACTGACGACAGTTCTTTACAAGTACTGTAATGTACTTTTTCACTTTTTTTTCAGTTGTTTCCTGTCCATTATAATCAGTGGCCATTATTAATACTTTTATCTTATATAGTAAACAATAACCAACAACTAACTGCTAGCAGACAATAAGAATATGTTTAATATTAACTTTTCACTTTTCAATACAATATAAACCACTAACCTTGAATCAAGAAATTTTCATTGGATAATATAGAATCCTCTAAAGGGTCCATTAGCACTTGTATTTCTTCCTCATCTCGAGAATGATTTAAAACAGAGTCAAGACTACCAGCAGAAGCACTCAACAGTGATGAGGTATCCTCTGGAGACTTACTACGCAGACTTAATCTATCAAGACTAAAAGAATCTATTTCACTAGCATTCTGCTGAATTTGTTGCTGGCGTGTCCTACGTTTGGGAGGCAGTGGTGGAGGATCATCCCCACTCTCTGACATGTGATAACATCTGATAAAATAAGATTTCATTATATTATTGAAACAAAGGCTTATTTTCCTTATAATATTTTTAATTAATTCACAAAAAGATACACTAACACACTAAGAATCACATTTTTAAACAAATTTTTAGCATATATATGCAAAATATTATAGTTAACACAATCACATACTTTAATAAAGAAGAATACTTTACAGGGGTGAAAATAAATGGGACTGAAGTAAAGATTCAAAATTGGCAAACATATTTTTTTTTCAATAGCATAGCACTTTTTATACAAGTTAAGATGGCTAATTTAAACTACTTACATGAGTTATGACAAATGGAAGTAATATAATTAAATATGATTCCTAGTCTTGACAAATATAAATTAACTAAATATTGTCTCCTTAGGTTTTGCATATAGAAATAAATTTCATGTGATTGTTCTAATCTTGTAAAAGATTATTGTAGATGAAGCTAATTGATTTTTAGGAGACAAGATTTAAGATTTAAAAACTATTTTTCTTTATTTATAGATAATGAATAATACACATCTCTTAATAATGGCATGATTATGGATCCTTTTAAGCAGCTGTCTTCTTAATATATTAGATAAAATATATTTTACAAATCTATTACACAACACATAAAATTTAGTAATAAAACTACTAACCGTGAAGGGAGGGGAGGTTTGGGAGGGGGACTAGTGTCATTTAAAATAGACTCCGAGCTCTGCGAATGAATAATTGGATTATGATTATGTCTGTCGATGATGGAGCTCGATGTTTGTTCAAGGATCAGACGTTCCCGTGGTGTCAGAGGGATGTCTGGTAGTGAGCTACGTTGAGGGAAGTCAGCACCAGAAAGAGGATATGTGGGATTTCTATCCAGTAAGGGCTGCAGATGGTTATTAGTACTGTGGTTTGCTTTTGATGTTGATTCACGATGTGCAATCTGATCCTGGGCAAGTGACACTAAATTCTGGAAGAAAAATATGACAAAGTCAAAAACATGTTAGCACTGCACATTTCTTGACTTCACTTTCGGCATTGGTTAATTATCACTACTATTGAAAATATTTGTTACCTGAACTGCTTCTTCAACTAACTGGACAACTTCAGTTACATTCTCTTTATTTAAAGCTCTTTCCCCAATAAGGAGAACATCATCACAAAGTTTTATAAGCTTGGCAAGAGACTGATACACTTGGTTTGTTGCAGAAACCAAAGCAGAACTAGAAAATATTACAAATCAATCATATATCAAAAATTTGTTAAAGGAAAAACTCTCTCAAGTTTGCAGAAATATTGGTTACCTTTGCTCATTGAGAACATACATCTTGAGCATACTATGAATAGTTGTTACTGTTTCAAGAACAACTGTTCCATTTCCTGGCAGCACCTCCAACTTGTTCTTGCTAACTACATCTCGAAAATGTTTCAGAGCAAACCGCACCTAGAAATATAATAAAAATTCATTACATAACTGAAACTGTTCAATACCAAAAAAATAACACACACAATTATACACACATTTCATCCGTTTTTCAAAATATTCCAAATAATATAAATATCCAATCAACCATTAGAAAACCTTTTGTTTGTCACATGGTGAAAATGACACACTGACCACTACTTAAAAATAGAAAACAGCTTTCATTAATTATGAGGTTTTAGGAAGTGACTCATCATCCTAAGAAGTTTGCTGGACCCTGGCATAGAATGTCCAGAAGCATATGTGAACCTATTTCATAATCTGGTATTCATATGTAAAAGTTAAAATAATTCACCAGTATACATCCCACATTTCAGTTACCTGTTTAACATGGTCATCCAAGTCCCGTGCTGGATTTTTTTCAGTGTTGTCCATTTGGTCAACACTTGCTCCCTTCTGACCGGCACTTCTTGATTTAGGAGAATGAGGAGACCCTGAACGTTGGGAACTACTCGTTCCCCCGCTGCTTGGGGAGCGCATCTGGGAAAGGATTTCAAGAAAGTCCTCCTTGAATGATCTGGCACGCCGTGCCAGCTTACCCCCTCGGGGCTTGCTGCCGCTCCCGTCCGCCTCTGAAAATATGAATATGCCACTCAGATAAGCATTTAACATGTTTTATATTATTACTATTAGGACACCACAGACATACATATCTCAATGTGTAAAACTTTGTCACATATTATAATGGGAAGTTTATTCAAAATGGGGAACTTCCAATAACTAACACAATGTTTGGGCAAGCAATAAGCAATGCAGATTTTCTGTTAGAAGAATTCAAGTTTTCCTCACAGAGAGAACAAATTTGAGAAATATTTTTTGAGAAGCCCCCAATTTCAAGAAGTGGAATACTGAGTTAAAGGTTTAGAGCAATAACTTAATTTTCTGTCACAGAACATGGATTATAAATTAAATACAATTTATTAATGCACTATTGTATAATTTTTTGTTAATAAGAGTTTGAATTTTATTATTCACAAACTTCACTTTCAATCCTAGTATTATTTTTGCTGTAATGACCATTCAGGATGGAATTTTTAAGAAATGGCAACTATCCAATCAATATAACCATCAAGTATATTTATAATATCCATTTTAAACAAGTCGGTATTAGTCATGTCAGGATCACAGCAAGAATTATGTTGTTTTACTACTAAACAAAATAGGAGATGGAAATGGAGTAAAAAAATTAAATTTGTTTCCGATTGGTAATATTGTACCTATCAGCTATCAGCTATCTGATACATGTGTTTCTGTACTTGTTGCCTTCTGTTCCAACGATTCCTGTAACAGGACTTACTACATCTTACATCAACAATAATAATAATCAGATTCATATACTTAGATCAGTTATACCTATATTCTTGCCATCCACTGCGCCCTCCATTACAATGAACCTTGGGCGTCTCTAAATCAGACATGCCAATATAAATTTACCCGTCTTCTTTTCAGGGTACTACAAAGATTCCGTAATTTTCCAGTATTTTCCTGAGCTTCTCAATTCCTTATTTTGTGTATCCATTCAAAATTTAACAATATGCTTCCAATCTTCCTCTTTCTTCGGAGCTTTATAATTATCTCTGTTTTACTTCCATAAAATCCAGTAACGATATATAAGGTTTCCATGTCTCTTCTATGAGATAAACACACTGAATTCGAAATACTGAAGACTTCAACAAATGTGTAGTTTCTTGATACAGATCTACGTTTTCGGAAATGTGGTACCGCAAAGACGGAAACAACACGACCGACATCCGGGGAAGGCTTCACCATGAATTGCTATGATGATGGCATGGTAATCCTGTGTGTATTATTAGCGTATTACTCAACCGATTCTTGTTAGCGTCAGACAAATTGCGGGTCCACCAGATTTCGTGTGTTGGCTTATTTTTCTCTTTAGTAGAAAATAGTCAGAAGAACGCTGTTCCATATAATCCATCAGCATTTACTATGAGTTTGTTATACTGTTAATCATGTGCGTTTCAGATATTAATTAAATATACCAACAAATTAAATAGTTGAAAATATCCAACCAAAAATAAATATATGTTTCCCAATTATAATTTACATGATGAATTCCACAAATATGGACGAAGCATCGTAGGTTTATTTAAATAAATATTAGGATACGTTTTTATGACAAATTATCTGGACTTTTCATTAATATTTGAAGATGCCAAATTAATTATTAATTGTACAATTAGTAACAATAACTCATGAGAGTTTTGTGTTCAGAATAAAAATCGAAATATTTATCCATTAGTGATATAATTGATGCAAGGGGT
Organism: Eucriotettix oculatus; assembly: GCA_034510155.1. NCBI lineage: Eukaryota > Metazoa > Arthropoda > Insecta > Orthoptera > Tetrigidae > Eucriotettix > Eucriotettix oculatus. The sequence goes on along the minus strand of CM067380.1, from coordinate 22,742,188 downwards.
AAAAATTAAATAAGAACACTTCATCTGATGATAAGAAAGCATGATCATTAGTGACGTTTAAATGGTCAAAAAACTTAAAAGACGTTTTGACTGTAAAATTATACATATTACATTGTAAATATTTATTTTAATTGTTATTATAATCATACAAGATGAGATGAAGTTCTAAATTTTAGGAACGAAACGTAGTGTACGAACTACTGTTAATAAAGTTTTATATCACTTTTTTCTGAAATATAGGCTGTTTAACAATTTAAAAATATTCATATCAGATGTGTATTTGTATAACTTGTTTGAAACAAATGTCCACGATATTGTCGTTTATCTTCACGTAATGTCCTCGCGCCCAACCTCGCACCGAACTGGCCTGCGCCGAAACGGCTGCGCCCAATTGTCGTTGCGCCGAATCGTCTTAGTCCCATAGTTGCATACCGTCTCGGTACTTCAACGATCACTTTCAGGAATATAAATTATTGGATTCGTTATTCCACGTTTTCCTTACATTATGTTTTATTTCAGGATCAGCGATACACGTATCAAATGGCGGATCGGGTTTCACGTAAAACTATACGGCTGCGTGATTAGAAGAAACACAGAGAGAGTATGAAGGTGCTTTTAGTTTTCTTTAGCTATAAGTAACATCGTTAATTTTACACATTATAATTTATTTATTTATTGAGAGTGAGAGGGAAACGCGGAGGTTCAGTTGGTGTTGCTTTCAAGGTTGATGACTTGCGGGTTTTGCGAAACGGGCCAGTCTTGTGTAATTACACTTACGCCTTTCTAGTTCTAAGCAACCATTCAAGATCAGCCAGAAAAACTCTGTTTAAACTGATCACTCCGCCAATTTACATAGATACGTGAACATACGAGGACAGCGATGATTAATCCCAAAGGTGTCACTACTTCGTGTATCTTTTGGGTCGGAGTTTTTGGATCATATTTATCTGTCAATTTTTGTTGCACCAAAACTCGTGGAAATTTTAATTTAATCCTTTTAGATTATGTCCCCGAAGTAAGGTACTGTTATATTCCAAGAGTAGACCAATAAAATTCCAGAAAAAAGTCACTCCCAACCACAAATGCGTATCAGTTTACGTGAAACCAAAATTCTACAATATGATTAAAAAGTCTGATACAATATCCGAAGGTGGCGGCAATTTTACGAAGATAATTTCTATGTCAATTAGTTTTACTAATAAACACGAACTTTTAAAAATTTCCGGTCTTATTTCGACATATTTTAAATTTGGATCTGTATGCTATTGTAAAATAGGCGAATTCTGTAAAAAAGAATAAAAAGTTACATCACTGAAATAAGCACATAAAACATTTTCAAATTAGAAAAATTATGCATTAAAACTAAACTTGCAAGATCCTATAAATGAAACCTTTTGAAGGATAATTCCCGCTTAACAAAATTAAACGTCAATATCATTTCCTTGTTACTGTTTAACTTTTATCTGTGACGTACTTTATCACGTTGTAGTATGACTAAAAAGGGAAAAACCTTTTTACATGGTGGCGGGGAGGCATCACCCGTCCTGTATGATTTGAGATGGGAAATATTATTTGCTGAAATTTGCTTGGAAAAGGTTGCTCATGGAGAAATCTGCAGAAAGGAATATTTTGAATGGAGATGAGTTTGTAGTAACACAGCTTATTACTTTTTTCATAAATTGGGGAAAAAACGTTTGATTCATATATTGGTGTGTTGTGATGTGAAAAAAATTATTTTGTTCAATATTTTCTGTTAAAGGTGTGTGTGAATATTATTCATTTGTAACTGTATCAAAGTATTTCACTGCAAACCATGCAAAACCCTGCGTGACGTTATGACGTCAACAATGTTTGTTTAGAATATCATCGAGCCTGTTACACGTGTAAAAAGAGTAAACAGTAATGTAGGGAAAAAATTATTACAAACGTGTTCCATTGCCATTTTTGGTGAAATACATCGGAAATGGATGAATTATGGTTAAGGAAAGGTCATTCAAATAAGAATAATAAAAAAGAGAAATAATGATAGAGGTGAGTGAAGCGAGAAAATCTGTTAGCGTTCGGCTTCTTCTGTATCTTAACTAGTTCTCTTTCTTTACTGGTTCTACACCTTACTTCGGTTTTCATGTTTAACCGATTATGGCACCTTAGTTTTCTATTTTCTAAATGGCATCCGAAAAATATCCTTACCAGTGGCCTTCACATCTGATAGAAGAATTAGCGACATATGGTTCGGGTAAAAGTGGCAGGTTTTGTTGGCATTTTCTTCTTTCTATTCTCTAGTAATCTCTTCTATAATAACCAACGGAAGAGCCAAAAAAAATCTTTACTAAATGTCGACTTCAGGGTAGCAGCGCTTTTAAGCTTGAGACTACGTCAGTGGAGTGTCCATGACCTTGGTCAGCAGTGCCAAGGTCGGAAGCCCTTGCCTAGATAAGAAGAAACACGGAGTGGAGAGTTGGGACACGAAAATCACTCAGCAGGGTATGTGGAGGCCTACAGTCGCTCCTTCTGTAGTAGCTGGAAACACTCATCACCGCACAAGGTCCAAAACTCGTTCCTATTCAAGTCCCAAACTTTCAACCACCCTCAAGCTAGTAATGTCCAATTAACGATTAATCATTCTTCAGCATTTTTATGATCAAGGGTTAAATTCAAAAGGTAACGTAGGTATTTAGGAATACATAGCAATAGTTAAATGATTAGTACACTCACAACGATACGTATTTGTACTTAAGCAAGATGACAACGATTCATATTCTGACAACCTTTCCAATTCTGATTAAGGGCACGTCAAGATTGAGTTCACCCAAGGTTCTATTCTAGTTAGAAACTTCGTCGTTCGGAAAAGCAAAGATGTTGGAGCATAATTTGAAATTGATAACTGAAAAGCGTCGTATAAATGCCTATACATATAGTTATTTCCTATAAACTGGCATTGACATTGAAGTGAGAAGTCACCGATTCGAAGCCTGGCGGAAGATGTAGACACCTTTCACGCTCACAGGAATAGAGTTCTATAAATAATACGGCTACGAAGAGTATTTCCAAGTGGATTCCTGTGCACTCTGCTCCCCCGCTGAGACCACCATCTTCCAATTTCGAATTCCCAACTAAATATAGGAATGTGTAAGGCTTAAGTTTTCCCGGCTTCGCATCTTCCTGTGAGACCTTCACCGCCATCACATAAGTGAGTCCCATTAAATAGATTTAATCCTTTACCATTTCTAATGTTTCACGTAAATGTTGTAAGAAATCTCCATTAATTAATCGAAACGTTTACGAAGCACTGTTTGACAAGACCGTAGTTTGAATACAATTACAGATGGAACGAATACAAACGCTCAGTTTCGTAACTGAAGAGTGATTAAATAACTTAATATGCATTTAGCAATGACTGATGGTAAAATTATTTTTACCCTGAGGCCATTGCACTCCGACAACGTGGATGAACAGCTTCTACCCGTTCTCAGAATACTCCATCCTGAGAACGAAACATGATTCACTTCTTCATTCTATTTCTCAACATCTATTTTCAAAAGTATACTCCTTCCTCTACAATTCTACCATTGGCTCAGATAATGAAAAAATTAACAATTTTACTTCACGGACGGCAGAAACGAGTCCCAATTTTAAATGAAAAGAACTCAACCACAAAGTGAATAATCCGGGAACTAATTACCATATACTTGAAACTCACTTGGGACTCGCTTATATCTGACATTTGTCGCTGTCGAAAGGTTTCGAACCGGAATACGTTCAAAATAAGTTCATATTGATTTGTATGTAGTGTAAAATGTTAACATTTTTTTCTGGAAAAGAATAATGGGAGATAATCAGCGACTAGCCTGGCTGCCTCACAACAGAGGTCGCGGGTTCGAATCCTGACACGGGCTTGGATGTTGGTGGCGTCATGGTCACGGAAACTGGGATTAAGACTGCACTGACCACGACTCACTCCAATTCAAAATAAGACATGTAAGATGACAGTACACAAAGTATTGCATGAAGTTCATTAATAAATGTTGCGAAAGAATTTATTGAAGTTCTACAGCCTGTATCAATCCAACTGCGGATTTACGCGAGAAATTTAATGAAGAAAGGGAAGGTTATTTCAGACAACCCGTAGCGTATTTTACATAAATATTATTTAAATATCCTCGTTTAACTTTCTTTAGTGCATCAGGTGACGAAAATATACTGCACAGTTTCTAGGTAAGGCAGATCTTGAAGTGAGAAAAATGTCACATTTCAAGCGGATCAGCAGACCCGCAAAGGCAAGAATTTTCAACAATGACTAGAAACAGGCTCGCGGAATTTCCCATCATTTACCCTAATTAAATTAATAATAATAAAGCAACTTTGCTTTTTAATTAAAACACAGCGATGAAATTTTATGTGTTTATTACCAGGTACTAGAGAGGTATTTTTTTTTAATTTCAGATGTCCTTGAAATATTTGGACAAACTGCGATATTTGCAGGCTCGTAAAACCTGAAGTATCAAAATATTTCGTCTTGTTCGCTATTATATTTTTAAGAGAAAAAAACATTAAAGTTTGTTAATCCCTTATTTGAAAAAGTTCCCCGAGTACACTATTTTCTAGTTATGTTTATTTCCTTGCAACTTAACACATTTCGTCATAACATGAATACAATTTCAGTTAGAATAAGATGGTATTTATTTCAAGTTGATATCTTATTAAACAAAAAATTTATATAATAATCGATAACCTCTGGGAACGCCAAAAACGGCCGACCCTGGCAGCTAAAACTAAAGTAGAATAAGGTCCTTAAAAAATCAAGTTGTACTCCCAGATGTACATAAAAAAAGAAAATGTACTATAAAACATAAAATGTCAGCAACACCCATTTGTCGATTTCATAAGGATTGATCCAAAACCATTACATATTTCTATACTAAAGTCGGAAATATTCTCTAATAATTTTATTAAATTTATTCATTACACGTATAACTGAAAATTGTGCGGCTCTTGTCATTACTAAAGTTTGGGGTTTGACATGCCTGGAAATTTTGGGGGCTTGGGATCAAAGATATAACATAGCTTACAATGTACAGTCTTTGTTCCACACACAGAAATTTATTCTAAAATTTAAGCAAAATTTTACCTCGACTTGTGCCATAGGTTGTCGTGAATCTACGAGTTCCTGTGGTTATGTGACGAGAGAATGTGAGATCGTTACTGCTGTGTGTATATTTAAAGAAGAAGAAATAGCTGAGAAATGGAGTATCTTTGGTGAACAGCGTTATTAGTGAACTTTGTTGGAGGAAAGGGGAGACTCGCTGGTTGCGCGGGGCAACCCCTTTCTCTATTAAAAATATTTATGATACCAATTTATAAATATTTGATGGTTCAATTAATGTGAAAGTGTTTGATTAATTATGAAAGAAGATATCAATTATATCGGTTATAAGGAGGGGGAACTTTGGTAATCTAATGATTTGGAAATGTGGAATTTTTTACGAGAAGCAGGGGATATAATTGTACATATTTCAAAGGAGTGGAAATTAAGAAAACCAATAATTTTCGTACAACGGTTGACCTGGACGTGTTTGTCCCACGTTCCGATAATTAAATCGAGAAAACGGTGAATAGAGTTTCATTTAGCATGATTATGTCATTACCAGCCAGGGTTGCAATTTTCCCTGGTTCATTAAATCAAATTGCTTGCGCCCAGTGAAAATATTTTATTAGCATAAACATTGTAGGTGTCGATAAAAATTTAAAATGTTTATAATGTCAATAAAAAACTGCATTAATTGTGGTTAAAATATGTACAGACTGAAATAATGATCAAGTGGTTGGTAAACACGGTGAGGCAGTAAATCGTATATTATGGATGCCAATGAGTAAGTTATAAAAAGCGAATCTGATATAATGAGAGTTGCGTTGATGTTGAGCATAAGACACAAGCTAGTGTAATTAATGTTCTGGATATATCATTAGTTGGCCACGTAAACTTAATAACTAAGACACTTCTCTAAACATATTTAGGGCAAACATGAAATTTAATTAAAAAATAATTTCGACATTAAAACAATTGTTATAACCGGAATATGTTTACTAACGTTCTTCACTCTTTCACTCTCTGTCACTCCACAGACGACATGGCAATTTTTCTTTTTTGATCAGTTTGAGATATCTCTGCTTCCTATTGTGTTTTTATTGTTAATACAAGTGGTTTAAAAATTCTAAAACACATCAATAAGTCATAAAATAATCTCTGATTTGGTCTTCCTGCGCTTAAGCGGTGACCTAACACTCACGTCATCGAGACAGCTCAGTCCTGCGGAATTGAAGCTCCTTACGGAGTGACTCACGCCTCCCACAGCTGCTGCTGCTAACACTAACACATCGCCGTACCTAAGATACTACTAAGCCAATGGTAAATTTTATTTATTATCTTTATTTCTATTTTATTATCAAAAAATAGCGTTCTTACAGTGTTGAACTTATAATTTATTAAGCTGGATTCGCTTCAGCATCAGACTTAACGTGTGCGGCAGTAACAACATCAGGGCCATTCTCAAAACAGTAGGCTTTTTCGATTTTTTGGTCCCTGGACTAAAGGAACAACTTTTACACCTCTCATATCCATTTGTTTGTTAAAAGTTTTCGATATTCCTAAGCTCCTCTACAAATGACACTGTAAAATGTTAAAACCAAGAGTTTTAAGATTTTATAAAAGGTTATGAAAAACATTTGTCGCAAAATACTAGGAAATTCCAACGTTCCAGTAGTGAAAAAAAAATTAACATTTGCGGATTGTTAAGTCATTTATTACCCCTGCGATGGTCTAATTTCTCTTTATGCGATATCATTATATAAATGCAACAGAGTTTTATTAAAAAGACGAAACATTTATAAAAATATGAGCTTTTAAATGTTGCCCCTAAAAATGGGGGGGGGGGGAACGAACAGAAAATTCATGACTACGGCTCCTACGCGTGACAAATTATTTTTTCCATAGTTAGGGAAATTATTTGTCCAATCAAAATATTAATTTTGATCAACAGAAAGCATAAATTACGTTACAAATATGTGACAAGAGCATAATCGAAGAAATTCTGAAAACCAGGTTAGCCAGCCATAATGACGGACATTCTAATCTGAATCACGGCAGCTCAACAGAGTAGTCCACACACAAAGTAAAATCATCTAGAATGCATTACGAAATCGAAAGTAACAGCCACAATGGACACCATAAAAGAGATTTGTCAGAAGTTCGAAATAATATGGAATAAATTCAAGGTACAAAATGATACGTGGAAACGGAAGCGGCAGAGATATTTGCTACACGGATATTCGATAAGATTGTATCAGAGGCAATACTCATAACAATGGCTTTAGCACAAGGAGATAAGATGCAGGGCAAAGAGCAGATACGACAAAAGAATGACCTCACGCAACAAAGGAACTAAACTTAACACGATTGCATAAAACATTCTGAAATTATTGCAAAAATCTGATAACCTTTAAATGACAGCCTGGCAAAGAGTTTCTTGCTGGATTCAATCAACAATTACCCTTCAGTTAATTAATATTAAAGAGTTTGTATATTTTCCTTGATCGTGTTTCCACATCGTCCGAATTTACTTCAATGTAATACCTTTTCCATCACTACAGTTTTGGTAGTTTCTTCTTTGGCAATCCGGAAGGTTTTTGATGAAGAATGCTTGTTCAACTTTCTTTTACATGTCTCCGTACAAACAGATCTCTTGTCAATATATTTTATGCGTGTGATGTAATGCCCATCGCTGAAAGCTCTGGAATAGAAGTGAAACGTTTCCGATAACATATCGGGGGCAAATACTAGAAGCACTGTTTGCTTGCGAAAGCCAGGAATAGAAGAAAGTCACTCGTAGGACGTGAATTCTGCCGAAAACGGAGTGTACTATGCAAAATTAAACGCGATATGAGCAAACTGTACGTTTAATCCAATCGGATTGTGAATGAACAGACCTAATGTCCGTATCCGACTAATTCTCTGCATAATTTTACCCCTCCGTTCTTACAAGTATAAAATATAATATTAGATTTACTTTTTATTGGACTATTTTCAAATGTTGGGTCTTGAAATTTTATTTTGATACATCAGCTGTTGCGAATACACCAAGAACTCCATTGAATTTTACTTAAATATAAATAAATAGAACCATAGTCAAACATAGTTAAGAGAGCAGAAGTGAATGCGTACAAAAATGTCAGTAAGAAAGGTTGTTTTTCACGTCTGATTTATGTAATAGTAAATCAAAATTTTGACCACTTTCAGATTTTATTCTTGAATCAATTTCCAAAATGAAGAAAATAACGTTTCTTGTTAACTCGAGGTTTATCAATATTTCTCCACAGGATAATAATGTGAAGAAGGTACAAATAAGTACAGAAAAGTTGTATTCTGAGGTTTGAAAGTTGTTTTTAAGAATAAAGTCTGAAATTGGTCAAAAAATTGATTTGTGTCAATAAGAATCATCAAGATAATGAGAGACAAATGTCATCCACCCCAAGAATTGGACAAGAAAGCAACCGATATTATCGAATTTTTATTTACCGAATTATAAAATGATTCTGACTACAACAGAAGTAATACAATTGTTATATTTTGTGAGGGGTGGAACGAAAATGTGTAATTCAATGTAGAGAAATACAGAAGATGCGCAGAAAACGGAAAATTGAGTAAAGGAAAATTTTAAGGTGCCAAATAAGATAAGAAATCAGCAGGAAAAGGAAACTCTTCTCGATTGCAGGGCAGTATATTTATAACCGCTATCAGCAATTGGGTGGTGAGAGTCTCACGTGCTTCTATTGTATGACATGGATATATTTATATGGTTCTGGGATTTTGTATGTTCCATCATGAAGACGAACGAAATTTGTTTGTATTGATGGAAACGCAGTTTTGGCTGTGTACGATTCGTCTTACTCTCCAAATTCGAACCTTAATATTTCCTTCATGTTCTGCACTAGTCTTTATTACGTGACATACACATGTATGTTTATAGTTTCCACGAATCTTTAAATCTATGAAAACCAAAAAGTTCTTAATCTGTACGTGACAAAACAAATGAAGGAACTTGGAGGGAGAGAGAGGAAGTGAACCATAAAGCGATTATTTGCCTTCACTCGGCGACGATAGACAGTAATCGCAGCAAGTGGCTCGAATTCCTAACCAACAATGTTAATTTGGTTTTCCGGTCGAACTACGCAACAGATCCTTTGAAGTGACAAAATATCCGCGGCAAGGCGTCGCGCCGTACGCTGAGAAGCACGCACCGGAAGTCACGAACATTGCGTCAACCCCCGGCGGAAGCTCCGTATTCACACAAAGGCTACTTTGTCCCTGACGATGACAGCCATATGCTGGCGACGCAGACTTACCGCGCGCGACCTCAGCCTCAGACTTGCGTTGCGTAAGGCTCGAACTCGCCCGCTGCAAGAACCTGAAGCGACGACAGCGCCGCAACGGGAACGTGTGTACGTGCCTGTCCGAGTGCCTGAGTGACTGCGACAGGTACACACGACTGGCACTGGAGACGTTCCCGCTCACACTGAAGTCCCCGCCATCGGCGCCATCCCCGCTACAACTACGCTCTGGAGGAGAGGGGCGCATCATCAGACTACTCGCTCAAAATTCATTCTATGCCGCAAACCAACATTCGACAACAACTTCCATCCTCTTGGACTGTCAGACGCTCCAACAATCATGCGCTCGAAACGACTCGACCTTTCTTGGGAGACTCGTTTATTCTTCTTTTAAAATCTCAGACACCACTAGGGTTGCCAACTGCCCTCTTTTTTGAAAAAGATAGTCCTTTTTAACATCCGGTGGGCCCTTGGGCAAGGACGCTGATATCCTTTTTCCAGAAATTGGAAGAATGGAAACAAAATGACTAACTATTGCAAAAAAATATCTTGAATGAAATTGATTTACTGTATGCCATTGTTTCCACCTTCATCGAGTTAGTCCTTGATGTCCCAACATTCCTCGCTGGTTTCATTCCTCCATTGGTCGCTTCAGTTTTCTCCCAATGTGCACTGACCGTTGTCAATTCTAAGGGATGCGAAGACGTAGGTCCTAAGGGGTAATTAATTCACATTTTTTACAAGTGTTTGCAGTTCATCAGGTACAGGGTGAAACAAAAAAAACGGAAACGTTGATTCTGTAAAACATTTTACGGCGAACAGACGTCCACTCTTGGCCGTTTCGCTGATCCATTACTAATGGGCATGGTTGTCTCTGTATGGAGCTCAGTGTCCTGAACTATACACAGCCGTAATTACGCACTTAAGATTTTGCCTTTTTCGTGCAATCTCCCGAGTGTTTGCACTATGACACTAAAATCTGAACCATCTCATTACTTTCGGCTTTTCTGAGAAAACGCCCATGTTTCAGTTGATTTGTAATTTCAGTAAGTGAAGTCCAGGTGGTAGCTTACAGACGTCTCCACGAGATGTCTTTCTCGGTCACGACGCAGACTATTCCATTGCTAAGAACACCGTCGAGTTCTTTCAAAATACATATTTCTGAGTGCTGTATTACAGGCGATATCACGATACAAAAGCTGAACAAAACTTGTCAAAACCTTGTAATACGTGTTTTCCGCTCGTTCTCTCTCCCTCTCTCGGTCTCTCGGGCTCGGGATGAATGGACCGAGTCGACAATAGATGCTATTAAAACGTACCTCGCTCTAATGACCAGACAAGTAGACATCTACAGTGTTCGATTTTTTTCAAGCTCACAATTTTTTTGAATGTGTACCATTTCATTCATCGGGGACAGGAAAGTTAAATCAGTAAGTTAACACGCACGCGGTTTGCATACATTATCATCATCTCATCCCTCCTGTGTAAAGTATATCAAGTTCGTTACCAGTTATCCACTAATTCTCTTCGCATAAGAACACCAAATACCCACATAAAGGCGTATTCTAATATACTCGTACCACTACAATTAATCTTCAAATCCAATCAAAATTTCAAACTTCGCTTCTCAAGAATATAAATGCATGGGTTACTTTTCTCAACGAGTGTTGCTCAAATGTCTGTTACTCCGGGGACAACAAATATTACAATTGCAAAGAACCTAGTCCTCCTGTAAATGTGAATAACATAAACAACGACGTCACATTTGTCAAGCAATGTTAAGATGTCAGCGGTGTCGATTTTTCAATTTGGGAATTTTTCAATCGCGCATGTTAACACATTTTGTCTACAAAAGGGCTGAATGTGTGCTGTCAATATTTATATCAGAATAACTTTATTTTCTTCGCTCTGCTTTCTCTTCTTTTGAGTCTCAGTAAAATGGACAAATCTAAATTTTGCAGATCTAAATAAATTGTTTTTTACTTCAAATACGTCTACATTCACAATTAATCATCCATGTATGAATAGTATACATTTTTAAATTTGCTGAAGTTATTTTCATTTAATTTCATTTTACTGTCAATTGGAAGAAAAATAAATATCATCTACAGATTACTACTTAATGTATGATCAACGAGTATAATAAGTGGATTATTTGTTGACAACATCTCTTTCATAAGGGCACGCTAAAACAATTCAAACAATTGTGTTTTTGTGGTCCTCAAGCTACATGAAAATTTAGTGTGTATTCATATAAAACGAACTAGTAATTCAAAAGTACTGTTCGAGAGCTTTAGTTAGTCGTGTGTCAACACGATGCGTAGTGGATAGTTCAGTGTATGTTGTAGTGGGGTAGACAGGACCTCAATTTTACTTCTTTCTTTGTTGAGACAAGTTGGTAGTGTAAAAGCAATTATGAAAACATTCGCGCTGTCGGTTCAGGTTATGTTATACGTTAAGAAACTCATCCGTTAAATGTACGAGATGGTAAGTATAGGGTGTGTTAAAAAGACGTCGTCTCTGTCTCCATATCCCATTCGTATGAATACAATTAATGTTTTTAACCATGATAGTAGCGTTTCCCCAGGCCACTTGGAGGGGCAGTGCCTCCTCAAACGACAATACTTCCCTTCCCCTCTCCTTTCCCTACTGTGCATCTAAACATGCCATGCTGAATCTCACGAACAGTAACACATTAGACTCCTTCACACAACTCCAGTTTGCAATCTGTTCCTCATCGTGCATGGGTTATTTGATAAATTAAAAATAATGACCCTATAACATTAATTTATGTACTCATTTGGAAGCGACAAGTACGCCAAATTTAGTATCAACTCTACCGTCGTTTAACAAGGGAAATAAAAGAAATTTAAATGTAAACTTTTAGTCATTGACAGTTCCACGAAAAGAGTTGCAAATAGTGGAATAAAACATTTTTAATTTTAAATGATTAACTACTTACAAATACACAGGGTGACACAGTGCACCATCCAATCTATCGTCATTTTTGTAAAATATTTTTATTGAAAACGTTCGCTTTTAATGATTTTGCAGAAATTACTAAACGGCAATTTGCATTAAGCTAGACATGGGTTCCACTACGCATTAAAATACTTTTGCCACAAATAATTATTAAATATGTTTAGGTACGTTCGCACTACGTTATTAATACAAAAATATGAATAATTATTCGGATGCTTTCAACATCATGGAAAAATACACGCAATGTAATCCAATGCAAATACCTCAAAACATGATTTCTACAAATAGATTATTTTAAAAGCTAAGATATAGGTATACTGAAATAGGTTATTGTAGCTGAGCAAAAAAGTATAATATTATCGACGAAAGCTTGAGATGTCTTTAAAATAAAATGTTGCACTGTCTACAGGATCCAAAATTATTGTTATATTGATTAAATAAAAAGCTTTACTTCCTGTCGTAAGAAGTCCACAAAAATGAAATACAGAAATATTCAAATAGCTTGATAACCCCACAACATTTCGAACAAATAAATACATTTCTTGCATTCGCTCGCTGAGACGTTGCATTTTTTACGGTTGTATTTACACAGCTGTTGGCTTTTTTTAGCACGTCTGGTTCTGTGCAAATCGATTAGGACGCCTGATTCCTCGAAAAGTTTCTTATAATCTGAATCAAGATACTTATATTAATGAGTCAGAATTTTAAAAAAAATCAATGATAAACTAAGTCAACGATAAATCATGCCGAGACTTTCCTATACGTCTCGCATTCACAGAGAATCAAATTTATCTGTCAATCGTATATATTTGGCAGACGTTGTGAGATACGGAAAGTCATTGGTATTTTTTTTGTTTTGCTTTGAAGGGATGGTTTTTCTGGTTTGATGATAGATTTATGGATAATATGACGGTCTTGTAATGTGTGTTGGGGTTGAAACGATATTTATTCCAGCAAATATGGATGGTTCTATTGAATAGACTTGTGGCTGTGCCAAATTTTGTACTGTTGGAGTCGATTAGATGGGAGGTGTAAGTATTTTCTGGTATGAGTGGGTTTCATGTAGACAGCTATGATCAGTGCGTCGGCGGATTTTTTCAAATGTAGATCAGTAACAACACTTTATTTGCTCGAACAATTAAATTTTATGACTAAACTGTTAATAATTTAAAGCGTGTTCATAATATGCGGCGGAATCGGCGAGATATTTGCAGTACAACGTGAAGAATAACCTACAATACTATCACTATTAAATATTTAAAAGTACACTTCAACATATTGGCAATAGTTTTAACGGAAACCTTCAGTATGCCCAACCTTTTTTTTAATCGCTCCAGCTGTACAGGGTAAAGGTCGTGGAATGGAATGAACCACAAGATCAAAACATCTACACATCTCGGTAGGTTGCGCCATAAATTCTAAATAAAACGAAGAGAACAAAAAGCAGACGTCTGCATTCGTAACTAGGGCGCTATCTACCAAAAAAATAGGTTACATTTAGAAAAAGTAATAAAGCGAGTTTGAACGATTCGAAGCAAGGTGCAGTGTAGTGATAAATTAAAAATACTCCACATGCATTGTGTTGCTTGAAAAGCCCGCACAAATTTACAGATTGCGAATTAGGCTTAGATTATGCAGATGCCATTGGAATGTGTGTGTTGAAGTTTAATATATCCAATTTATGGTTAAGAATATACTATTTGACGATGTGCAAACATTATTTATGACACTCATTGTGCCGGGCCTCGTATATCCGTCCGAATAATAAAATAGTAACGCGATACACCGCTTCATATTAAATGTGGAATAATAACCAAAATCTGCTACATCACTGTAATTAAATATTTGCAGCGCTGGAATTGCGTCTTATGACGTTTCAGTAAACTCTGTCATCAACAAACATGTTATTTCAAAAATATTCCGAAAAATAACAAACGAAACGCTCGTAATCACATTTTGGCAGTCACTCCAACTAATGGGAGACGTAATGGAATTGACACGTTCGCATTATTTTGCTATTAATGTCGGTAGAAACGTAAAAAGAAAAGTTGTGAACAGTGGTAAAGAAGTATGTTAATAGTTGTTGAGGGTGTTACTCACGGGCCCGGGTGACGGAGTAACTACGTCCCGGCCTCTCCACACACTGGAGGAAGTGGTCGTCGTACTCGGGCATGCTTGCTCGCGTAGGGGCGAGGACGTAGGAGTGGACTGACTGGCTAACTGACTGACTGACTGACTTACTTCACTGACTTGCGTACAGGAGCGGAGCGTGTATTTCGGCGCGCTCTGCACCCGCTATAAATAAAATTGGGCGCCGGACGACATCACAATTATCACGCGCTTTCTGCGTGCGAAATTACGGCATGTCCTAATACCCACAACCGTTCATCCCAGATGAAATTGATCGTAGCAATAATTATTCCGGCTATTTCCCTCGTTTCTGAAACCTTCAAACCTGACCACGAAGTTAGGCGGGTGACACTAACCCAGTTGCTAAACATAAGACTGACGAAGTAAGCCAAGGTCAGCGTACAGAATTGCGTTGGAACGAGAAAATTACGTTAATTTTATATTTTCCATTTCAGACACTTCTCGTTCCATTGCAGAATTAACCCTTAACGGTCGTAAGCCACCACTCACGTGACAACAGTACTTAGTCGCTGCGGTTGTATGTCACGTGGGAGGTGACAAGGCGGATCGTGTCGAAACTCGCTTTCTGTAAAATGTCGGCACGATTGTCTTGCCAATTAATCATCGGCAAAAGAACAATTAGCATCTCCAGTGATGCACCAACGCCTTTTGTAGTCGACTTTCAATATATTTTGTCCAAAAAAATGAGAAAGAAAACTTTACACATTTTGAAAATGATATTGGCTGTCTATGTTTTGAAAACAATTATCAGTTATTTTGATTATAAAGATGAGACTAGCAGTCACTTCTTATTACATACTAATAAACGAAAAGTTATGCGTATAATATATTCAAATCAAAAGGAAAATATGAGAACTCAAATTGAAATCAAGACGTAGCAAACCAAACGGAAAATAAATGTTTCAAAATGGCGTATTTCACGAATGCACGACTATAAATCGCTCAGCTATTAGGTCGTACAAGCATAGTCTTTATCTTTGCCAGAAAAGTATTCAGCATGCCGGGATAATTTCATACAACCACCACCTTCCACCAAAGATTAAGAACGGTATAAACCACAGAAGTTTTCAGAACCAGTGTAAAAATATTCTATTAAATGGCGTGTTTTACTCTATACGCGAGTTTCTTGATCGTTCCCCTAATAGTTGATTTAATTTTCTTGCAAAGGTATTGAATGCCTTGCTTTGTAAAATAGTCTGTTACATAACTTTAACACGTTCTGTATAAGTTTTTCTGCGGTTTTGTTTATTTCGTGTACTGCCTAGAGCTACTACGGCAGGTCAGATTCCTCGCCGGGCAGCTCCAAGAAGTGACATGTCCATTGTTCATGCGTGTTTGTGATTCTCAGGGTGTGTTTTGAGTTATTTTACACTGTCTCAATTACTCTAGTTACGTGATTAAGGATTTTTGGTAGTTAATTGTGTCTTATTTTATTTCGGTCTTATAATTATTTGGTAATTGATGTGACGTATGACGAACCGTGGACTAATGGAAGTAACGATAAAGCTAAATCTATAACCTTTTCATAGGCAAATTCGTGTAAATTTTAAATCTACCACAAAAAAACGCTAGATGTTATAAGTGTTGCCCGCTAAGTGCAGAAATCGTGTCTTCTGGTCTCTTTAAGGTGTACCATGGACGAAGATACTGATTTGGAAATTGTTCAGCATCAAGCTCTAATGCTTTGGCACTTGTTCAATTGGGCAGTTACTGACAGTTATTTCCGAGGCAATAATTAGGATATCTCTGTTGCATTTTGCGTAGACTCGAGTGCTCACGCTTTCAACAGTCAAGTAATATGCTTGATGTTAAAATGTCGAAGTGTAGTGGTTCCGAGTAAACAATCAAAGAATAGCTATTGTTTTGAAGCAGCAGGAAGTCATGCGTGTGATATTTTCCAGGTGATACAACTTGGAGGATGCAGCAGACCAGGAGGTCGAGAAGTTGAGGCGAATTTGGGCGGAAGGCTGGCAGCTGTTTATTCATAACACCCTTAATGACTCGTCATTGTTGCTGATTCTCATTTATGTGAATATAACAGGTAATTCTGTCTTACTGTTTCGTCCCAGAAATAGGACACTTGAGAGAGGAATTGCTGTACTGATTCAGACATCTATCCCAAATATTGTAAAATAGACTGGCAACAATACAATTATTTTTTGATCATTCATAAACGTATTTCCCGTTCAAATCATGATTTTCTTGGGGTTTAATAAATTGTAAAATTGTGATTAACGATTGTTGTTTGTTTCGCCCACAACATTAGCGATATAAATCAGTCATAAATAAGAATTATAACTTTTGTAATTTAATTTGGCCCAGAGTTACTTAATATTATTACGGGTCATGATTAGATCCTACGTGGACAGTTCTCGTCAGTGAAGTCTCCAATTTGAAACCGTATCGGACCTGTAGATGAATATTTTTTAATTTTCGAAATGATGTAAGTGGCAGGAGTTAAGCTCACAGTCCGAAGAAATTTCTGTAAAAAGTAACTGATACATTAACGACCTCGCAGTTTGAAAATATTAAAATAGAAATTCAAAACACCTTCCTTGGTGGGCTACTTATACTGTAATGTACATTTGTAGCTCAGTAAGTACATCGAATACAGTTCATCTTCTCATACGTCCTTTAGTAAAACAACGCCTAGTGGAGATAATTATTTTAACCTCACCGAAAGTACGGCTGGAACTCACAGAATATCAGAGTTAATTTAATAAATGCAACTAGAGATAAATCGGTCCCCTCACTTCCTCTGGACGATTTTGGTGACTGGTGTCATTTATGCGATAGAATTCCTGCAGCCGTAAGCTTAGGTACTAAAATAAAGTGGCGTTTACCTTTTTAAAAATCACGAATCTGGTTTGATGCCGTTCTCAATCCTGTGCTTAACTCTGTCAGCCTCTACATTTCACACTATTTTAAGATAATAGAGATTTTACTCCAGGTCCGTTTCTGTCTTCTCCAATTATTCTTAATCTTCAATGTAACTTCCTCTTGCCACGGCATCAAATTCTACATTGAATCGGTATTACAATTTTTATACATGCAAAATCTTTAGTTTCTGCTCCATTTTTTTTCTCTTATTTACTTTGCATCACGTCTAGACAATGGTCAAGAAGTTACTGAAAATATCTTATGTTTTTCATTATATACAGCTACAGTATTTACAGATATTGGAGCTGACGTTGGTTATTTATATATTTTAAGTGCCAATCACTTCATCTGCTACTTAATATAACATTAAAGGCCTGTTCACGTCACCGCGCCTACGTTAAAGGGCTGTTGACAGTTTCCAAGTCGATGCATTAAGGCGCTGCCGAGAGAAGTATAGCCACACGACATTCCATAACAGGTTCCAAGTCTTCCCACGGATAGTGCATTAATCACACAAGAGGTTCAGTTCAAACGAATCAGGCATAAGTTACCTCCAAAAACGGCGATTCTCGGTCAACTGATAAATAGCGTCGAAGCTTGAAAATTAAACCGATACAACTCTTTCATTGAATTTTAAATTCATACAAGTATTTATTACCAAGTGTCTTTTTTATAGTTGATATGTAATATTGCGTCTTTCCATTACTAGACTTGCATCCAAACACGATAAAACGGTAAAAACGTTTATTAAATTCGACAATTAAGGCAGTCTACAGATTATAGGCTACATGATCAGATGATAGCACTAATGTGCTGGCATAAAAAAATTATATTGTTTGTGAATCTGCTTAAGTGTTGATTTTGCCCATACACTGTAGACAGTAAATTTTATGTAATGTCTTCAGTAACATTGAAATTTCAACAGCCAAAACCTTGCATAGCCCCTGCTGAACATATTATAAATCACAATAATCAGGAAACCATGTTTAACTGAGCTTTCAGTAAATTAAAATTACAAAACAAAAAACAATGTTATTCAAACATAGGGCACATGTATGGTACATTATTTGTATTATCTCCTTTACCTCAACAAAAATCTAGGGTTCAATATTAAAGAAGCAAATGTTAATGTGTAAAAGGGCACAAACTAACAATACATGTAGTACAATTTAGAGCATGAACTCACAAAAACAATTTTCAATATTAATAAATAGCATTTATTAATTTATTTCTGACTTATAGGATGTCTTATTATTTACTGATTTCCAAACAGTCCAATAGGTTAACTAATTTTTAATATTATTATATAGAAAAAATAATATTTTATGGTAATCAAAAAGTGGTAAATATAATTCTTGTGTTTCAACCTAGGTTGAAATCCAAGAACTGTATTTAGAACAAATTCACTGGGAAAGCCTTTAATCAAAAAGTATGTCACATTTTATTACCCCCACACAATATGTGATAAATGGACAGTAATGATTATATAATTGGTCAATAATACTCAATATACTTATGAGTGTGTTACATTTGTATAAAACAGCATACAAAATAAGCATATCAGGCATATTAAATTTGTTCCAAACATTTATCTTTTCATATATGTAACATGGAAAATATATTTTCCATTGAAGTAACTGAAAAGTTGCTAACAGATTCACCAACTAATTAAATCACAAAACTGGTAGTATTTATTACAAGTAACTAAAAAGTAATTAACAGAAATACCAGGAAATTAATTCAAACAATTGCTTATACATAATACAATGTTTTCTAATTGATTTAAAATTTAATAGCAATGAGTGTTTAAGGCAGATATAACATATTCTGAATCAGAGAAATAGGTAATGTACAAAATAAGTGTCAAATGATCAATCTCTCAGTCTGTTATTCTTTTGTCTCCTCTCCCCTCTCTACTAATTTTAGGTTACCTACTTTTTCCTACAAATAAGAGATGAGAAGGCACATCAATTATTCTCTATCAAATTTTTCCTCATATTACTAGACTGATACTTTATCATTTTGAACCAAATTTGAAATAGGGAACAAGAAAATATTTTTTTATTACAGATGTAGAAAATATATTCACAATAAGTATTTTTTATACAATAGGAATACAACGAAAACCAGCAACAGAACATTCACAACAAAGGTAATAAGTAAAAATAAAGTTTTATTCCATATGGAGATGTGAACAAACACGCAATATGAAACTCAGACAGATTTCAAGAAAAAATTAAATCACGTTAATAATTCAAAATAACAAATATTTTGAAATGAAGCACTCAAAATATTTGTCCATTCATTCACTATTATGCTAACTCAATGAGAATACAAAAGAATATCATTGCTTATATTACATTAAAACCCCACTGTAATGTAATAGTCACAGTAACAGATAGAAAGAATAAAGATGAAAATGGATCAACAATGAGAACTCTTCTTTGGAGAAAAGTGGATCAGACACATCCTAAGGAGTAACTATGTAACGTTATTAACATGAAACAAATATGAATAACTTTGTTGAACCTAGTAAAGACTTTATCATACCACCAATTAGAAGGAAAGAAGAAAACAAAAGTGTTTAAAAAGTGGATGTAGAAAAGAATATTAACTATATAATAATAACTTAAATTGTTAACATGTCTTTTATTAATAGGCATTTACGCAATCCTTGAGTTGTGTCAATGCTTGAATTCTGAAATTCATAAATAAATCATAAAAGGTTCAATTAACAGTTAAGTATTGATTTGCCAAAATTGAATATCACAACAATCCTACAGGCATAAAAATTAGAAGTATGCAAAATCACTACTGGACTAGGTTCAAATTATGTAAGCCAATAATGTGAGTAAGTATCAAAGGCAGGCTACTTTTTATCAACACAGGGAAGTTAATTGCAGAATAATCCGAAACATTAATTTTAAGTAGTTTTATTAATAAAGCCTTTATTTTGTTTGAAGTAAATATATGATTTTAAGGGAAAACGACAATGACGCATCATATACTTATTATTTTAATTGTAATATATCCAACAAAACAGTTTCTCATTATATAGTTTTAATTTCTCATCATTTTTATTTATTTAAAAATGTGGTTTTTATAAAATATTAGACTTTTCGATAACAGAACAAAATAATGATTTATGCATGGGGTTCACGGAACTCAGTGATGTCAATAAACCCCAGTTTACAAATAAAAGCCTGATATTACAGCATTCAAGTTAATGTATCTGTATGTATGTATGTATGTGTGTGTGTGTGTATATATATATATATATATATATATATATATATATATATATATATGCAAAAAATACCTTTAGGAACAAGTTTATGTCAACAGTTATCGTCAAATAAAAGGATGTAGATTCAGAATAGAAAACAATACAATTATGTGAAATGACTATTTCGGGTAAGCTATGCAATTTCTTTATTTTTATTTAATCTAACCTGTGGCACCCATCTATTTAATATGAAGATACCTGGCAAGTTTCTCTCGGATTTTGGCGTAGCGGACATCGCAGAAATCCTTTGTGGGTCCTTTTAAAATTCCTTTTTATTGAATACATAACCGAATCATTACTTTTCATTCACGAACTCAAATGTCAACACATACACTATACAACTTTGACAACCATTTTCTTGTCGGGATTAATGTGGCGCCAGCCAGTGGCACAATTTGCACTTCAAAACAAAACACTGTTGCAAGTGTTGGAGTAAAATATTTGATGACAATCGAAAGTAAACGCTATATTGACCATCTGAAAATTTGTTTTCTTGTGTATGTAAATAATACTATACAATGCTACGCTGAATCAATAAATAAAATGTGATTACTTAGAACTTTTCATATTTAATTTCAGCAAGTAAAAAGGAAAAAACGTGTAGCAGAAGTCAAAATCGTCATTTTGGGGACAACGGCGCACAAATAAAATAATACTTTGGCGTACCTTCAATTCTGAGAAATGGGCAACAGTAGCATTAAGGAACATTATGAAACTGCAAAGAAAACTGGCCATCTTGTCCTGTCAGATAAAGGACTGACAGATTTCCCTTCACAACTCAAATCGTTGGGTCCACAACTTCGCACTTTAGATATTTCTTCGAATAAATTTAGTGTTCTGCCTAGTGAAGTCGCCTCATTTAAAGCGTTGAAGCGATTAACGTTGGACAGGAATAAATTGTCTGCATTACAATGTGAAATCGGTGAGATGATGAAACTGGAGTTCCTGTCCGCTTGTGAAAATAGAATAAGAGCACTTCACGAAAACTTGTCAAAACTATCCAATCTCAAAGAAGTTAATTTAACTGACAATCAGATTACTGAATTTCCACTTGTGTTTTGCCATCTAAAACAACTTAATATTCTTACCTTGAACAAGAATGCAATAACAGAAGTTCCCAATGGGGTGAGTAAGTTGCATGTGATAGAGTTAAATCTCAATCAAAACCAAATATCAAGCATTTCTGATGATGTTGCAAAATGCCCCCTGCTAAAAACGCTTAGGATGGAAGAAAACTGTATTCAGCTTGAGTCATTTCCAACTAGTGTCCTTTCAGAGTCGCAAGTATCTGTCCTTGCAATAGAAGGCAATATGTTTGATATGAAAAATTTTGTACATTTAGATGGATATGATAAGTATATGAATAGATACACTGCTGTGAAGAAGAAGATGTTTTAAATTATTAGTGTGTGAGCAATACAATATTCCAAAGTGCATTAAAATCATATTTTATATTAGAAATACTGTCTATGATAATGTGTGTATATTAATGACATTCAAGGTAAGTGGAAAGCATATTATTTATCGTTAAAATGTATTTTCTTGTTCATGCATTTAACATTTTGCTGCATACTGTTCTACATAAATTCTATCACAAGTCCAGAGGTTTTCAAGCAAGCTTTTGTAGTTTATGGTGTATGAATTAGATTGTTTACATTGATCTGTACTGAAAATAAACTTTGTTACTAATAGCGCTGCATTAATAAATAGCTACATTATTAGCGACAAAATCATTCAGGGGATACAAAGTTTATACAATTGGGATACCTGTACATTGAAATTTTTTAAATGACTCCATATTGCAATACATATATTTTCTTTTATCAAAGTTTGGCCAAATGGGACAGCTGCCATTCTAACAGATTCTACATCCTTTGAGATTACAAAGGCTAGTATAGTAGTTTTTCCTTCCTAATACCAGATTTTTCTTGATCACATAACATCCATGCATCAAAGTCGGGACCTCTGTGATGCAAGGCAATGACGGTGACCACTACACCCTAAACTATGTTGTACAAATTTCTAAGGTACAATGTGATTGTATGGCTTTAAATTTATAAGAAATGCTGGTAATTTTACTACCAAGAATTAAAAAAATTAAATATAAAATTTGCCATGATCAGTGGAAATACACTACTTTCTAAATAGTTTTGAGAAGTTTAATAAGGTTAATCTGTTCTTGTCTCCATAGTGACTTAAAATGTCTTCATCAATAGTGAAACTATTATTTTGAATAGCATCTGCTTTACTACACTGAATGTATTTTTGGGTGAAGCAGATGCTAAAAAACAGGGATAAAATTTAAAAGCTATGTAGTTGACAGTATTGGGTATTTTCCTTTGATAGGAGACTAAACAATATATTAAATATAAAGTAAGTTTTCAATAAATATGCTAAGTGATTTTGAAACATTAATTGAACTAATTTACAGCATATGTTTTACCCTCCTTGGCTGACTGTCATAATATTGTTTAATATCACTTTCATATTGTTAATAAAGCTACATTAGTGCTTCATCCTTTTCTGCCAATATGTCTTCGTGAAAAATGGTTTTTGTAATTTCAGTATCACAATCTTGTGTAAGAAATAGGTTTGATAATTAATTTCATTAAAAATAAAAATTTTAAGATAATTTGTATATTAAAAAAGAGCCTTGTAAAGTTCATAAGCAGTTATCCTTGCACAAATAATAGAATTTTTTTCATTCTCATAAAATTTATTTAAAGTAATCACTAAAATGTAACGAATTTTGGCTATAGCTGTGCATGTGCTGTTGTGGTATATAAATTTATTTATTTCATAAAATGTGTTCTCAAAAATGTTTGTGAAACTCTAATACAACATTGATTACACTTGTACTTTATGCTTTATTGTGGCACTCGGCATACAATGGCATTCTTGCCCTTGTGTATCCTTTCAAACAATTAATGTGTAATTATTTTTAAATCTTGTGTAAATTTTAGTTTTGATGTTTATTGTATAGGATGGATTACCAATATATGAAGAAAGAATGTTTTATTTCTTGTGTAGCTTTTGGAAGAGTTGGGAAAGATAAAAATATAAATGTATATAAAATCTGTGAAAAAAATTAGATATCTGTGTTATGAACTGAATTTAGTTAATCTGTACCTACTGAAGCTAGGGCGTGTTCTAAATATTCACGTCAAATTTTCTTGTTCCTTTTTATTGTCATTATTACTTCAACACTTTTTAAACTATATTTCCATCTAAAATCTTACCAACCCTTCAAAAAGTAGACAAGGAAAAACTTGGTCATAATGTAAAGTGTTCTTAAATTCAAACATACCCTGTATATTATTTTTGCCATGTAAAAGCTATTATAATAAAGAAGTACTATTAGTATCACATTAATAACATTTAACAAATACCCCTATAATCAGGAGAAAAATTGAATGGATTCTCCATTATCATGGTAAATGTATTTTTAGCAATAATTTAGTACATAGCTTTATATGCAATTTACAGATTTGGAGTTTTTTTTTCCACAATTCATGCTAATACATATAATGGATAAGGACAGGAAAGAGAGAAAGGTGGTAACTCACCTGAAGTTTAAAGATGGCGGTCACTGTACTAAGTTGTAGGTATTCTTCAAATTTTAGGAGGCAACTATCTTCTTCTTCAGGAGAGTAGGAAATATATTCCGAGCGACGGCACTCCACAGCTGGTTGTGAAGTTTCGTTGCTCAATTTCAGGTAAGCCACTACCTTCCTTTCTCTATTTCCTGCCCTTATTAGTTATATATATGTGTGTCAGAAAATGACATTGGCAGATTAATTAAAACAATTAATAAGGACGGGAAAAAGAGAGAGAAAGGTGATGGCTTACTGGAAGTATTAAGTTGTCAAACACCATGATGAGTGTGTGGTTTTTATTAATTTTCAGAGGCAACCGCCTGCTTTGTCAGAAGATAAGGAAGAGCGTTGTTAGTGACAACTAGTCACTGACTGACAATAGTGGAACTCTAAGGCCCGAGTGGAACTGAAGAGTTAGTTGCATCTAAAAAGAGGATATAAAAAATTGTCAAATTAATTTTAAAAATATGTAAGGAAAGATAGGTGATGGCTCTGTTTGCCATTCAGGACAGGAGGAAGCTCTTTAAATCTTCCTTCAGGAGTAAAGTTTAAATGTCCCATGTGCCTCTATTTGGAGGAACAGTTACAATATTTGCACTGTCCCAGAAATGTTAAACTACTACAAAACTTACAAAGGATTCACACTGAATGAGCACAAAAATATGTTTTTTATCTGCCCAGTCATGGCTCGTGGTATTTCAGATGGAATTATCTTAGCAATGCATGAACACTGTCATGGTTCCAAGAATTATGAATTTTCTAAACTGAAACTTATGTAATGTATGAAAAATATATTTAGCTGTCATAGCAATGAGCATTTACATTAAAAAAACCTAATAATTATCTACGAATGGATGAGATGATGTGCAATAAGTTGCTACAGATTAATCTAGACCAAGAACAAGCCATCGTCCTCACGAAAGATTGATTGCTAAATTTTTGTACACACTATTTATTGTTGGAACCTTTGTTTTATTTAAATCCTTGCAAGATATCTTTTTATAGTGATAATGCTTCCCGTACTTTGACATTCCCTGAGCTTGTTGCGGGAAAACGCAACCCGTGGAAATGTGAAGCAAAATTTTATTAATTTCATAATCTATAAACTACGATCGACGTTCAATTAAAAATGTTTTTTTATTTCCTATTTATTAATTTAAATGTGTTAATTCCATATTTATAAATTCTCCCAATAAATGTAGAAATACAAAGCGTTGTCGTATGAGAATGTTAAATAGAATATCTCGAACTTTATTATTTACTTTTTGAAAAAAAGTAAAATGTTGGCCAACTGATCTAGAAGTCAACCACGTATAATTGTATTTTTAGATTAAATGTTTTATCATAATACTTATATAATGGATATAATTAAAAGGATCATATATATGGTTTATGACTCGAACCTCTCTTAATTTTTGTTTTGTCATACTATTATCAATAAGAAAGTCGCATTCAAGTCTGTAGCGTCATATGCGCCATCAACAACCGCAGGATTCCCCGTATATCGTACGATGTTCATTCTTCAAAATCTGAATGCATACTGAGGTTTTTACACTCTTTCCGGAGCCACGATTTAAATTAGACCGAGGAACTCCCACACACGCGACAGCCAAGAAACTTCGCGTTGACTTGGTGCGGTGGAAATCCAACCACGCTCCTTCCTAGTTTCCCCACACACGGAAAGTTTTTAGAGAGATGTAGGGATCGCCCTTTTCTTCTAAGAAAAATATAATGGGTTGATATGTATAAAAGGATTATCAGAATATATGGTGAAAATAATTAAGGAAAACGGTTTTTGGGAAGAAAAGATTGTTCCGAAACCAATGAACAAAGAGGGGATATGCAGGATAAAGTGCGACGATTGTGAAAAATGGACATATCATATCATAAAAGTAATGCAAAGGAACACACGAAAACTAATACAGCGCTTTATATGCACCTAATTGAAAATAAGTATAAATGCAGCTGGGTAGAGTATGAGATTATGCAAGTGGAAAAATCAAAATACAAAAGAGGGCTGCTAGAAACATATATACAAGAGCACATAGAATCAGTGAATAATAAATAAACGGATGCGGGGAACAAGCTTATTCTACGTGAATATAATAGGTAATATAAAGCATATGTGGAAAAATAAGTAGTAGAAGTTAGATTATACGGTGATCAATAAGTTACAAGTAATTCAAATACTGTAGAACTCGAGGTATAAATTAGGAGTACACAACAGAATGTTAACTAGTTAATAATATTGATCAATGAGATCGAATGTATAGTAGTCTGTTCTGGAAAATGTAGAGGCATAATTGTACAAGTATCTGACGATTATCAATTCAATATGAATAGTGTTATCTGACAAGCTCTTTGATTAAAATCAACACCTTGAAAGTCGTTAAACTGTAATCTAGTACGATGAAAGTAGTCAAAAACGATGACTTAATATGCCAGGAAAGTACCATATTGAATTAATGCAAGCTGTAGATCCAGTTTGGATCCACTGCTCAGTAGGAAATGTTTTGTGTTAGTGAGTGTTCTACACAGAAGTCGGTCCGTTCTTGGTATCTATTTATTATTATTACTATTATAAAACTGATGGTTTGTTTTAACCAAGTAGGGGTTCGTTGACATAACTCCATCGATGGGTGAAAGATGGCTCAACAAATGGTGGATAATTATACTTGTTGATATCTTCTTTAATCACCTCTGAGATTATCTGGTTTTACGATCCGCCCGGCAATTTAATACTTCGATCTTGCCGTCAGAAAACGAAATATTTCATAGAGCTCCTTTTAACGAAGTTACGTCATGCTCAAAAAATATTTGTATAAGAACCAAATCTGGAGCTGAAGAGAGTCAATAAAGGTACTGAATAAAATATCTCGATTCACAATATATTATATTTAAAGGACGAAACGGATAACTATGGAAGTATTTAAAACTAGAATTCTTGATTGCTTTCGCAGATATTTGAGAAGCATTCAGAATCTGTTAGCTGATTTTATAATAGTGTATATACATGAGTTACTTCTTGGACGTAGACTATACATCCTTTAGATGTTAAAAGTGAAATTTTCATTAACGTGGAATTATTTGAGTTACAATTTTGAATGTATTTACGTTGTAGAATTGTGCAAAATTACATGCTTATAATGGTAAATATCGTTTGACTCTTTGATCGAAACACATTATTGCTTGACTAACGATCTTACAACATTCAAGTCAGTTTTGCCGCGCAATCCCGGTTCAACATTCAGTTTTTAGTCTATGCCTAACATGGCTGACATTCAATAATGAAGAAGATCAACTTGTGTAAATGAATCTCTAAATATAATGGTACAATGTTTACGTAGAACTGCCATTCGTAGTTTGAAGACCTCAAAAATATTATGGAGGCAATTGAATATTACATGTTTATCAGTTGTTTGGATTTCTACTCCTAGTTACTGGGTGTGATAATAGTTTTGTTCTTAATCTAATGAAAACGAAAGCTGGAGTTGGATAATTAAATATTTGTACCTCATTTTCAATACTGGTGCAATCAACTGATTAACAGTTATTGTTTGAGAGTTATATATTTCGTGGTAGGTATTAGTTGAGGCTTTCAATGTATTGATTGGTAAACACTTAGGTTTGATTGAGCATATATATACATATATATATATATTAAAATATGAGACATTTTCCCGATCAAATCATTAAATTGCCTTCTTAAATCAATATAATTTTTTTTCATATAACGATTTTTACAAAATTGTATCTATTAGTTAATTAAATGAATTTGTGGTTGTAGTCAAATGAGTATACTATTTATACACAAATTATTGTTGGGTGAATAAAAATTTGAAATATAATTTTCATCATTTCGCATTTCTATTCATTTTTTCGTAGTTTTACTTCTTGTGTATATACATAGGATTTTTCTGATTGATTATGCTGCTGTGCTATGTTTTAATCAATTGTTTCTTATGCAATTTATGTATTACCTGAATGATACTATAAATGTTTAACTTTTATATTCATTTTCATTGATTTAAAAAATGACAATTTTTATTAATTCTGACTGTCATCTCTAAATCACCATTAGTTTAGATATATAGAATGAAATGGAAGTAAACTTCTTTGACTAATTCAAGTGGAATCTGAAATTCATATATGATTGTAAACAGTTATTCATACATTTATAATTCTGTAATAAAAGAAATTATTTAATTATGTGGTAATTACTATGCTTATGAGATACTTGACAAATCGAAAATATTAAATAACTGTGTTTAAGAGCAATAACATTTTCTAGTTTAAACTAAATTATTTCTTTTAGGAACTGCTTTTGTAACTAGTGCCAAATGAGAGCATTTGAAAACCATATGCAATATTAAAGTATAAGGAATCAAACTGGCCGATTGGACTGCAATGTTAAGTGAACATTTATTATTTGAACTACGGAATAAGTAGGCAGGTACATTTTATTTATATCATGAGAGGTAAAACATAATATTTCTGTATTGTAAAATATTAAGCATCTCCAGTGGTTCTGTTCCATAATGCAAATTTGTTATTAAAATTTTCTTTTCAAATTTGCAGGATAATTTTTTTTTATAATTGTTAAATATCACATTTTAAACATTAACAAATTTGATATAAAATATAGCTCTGTACAAAAGCATACATTGTAACTTAGCATTTATCTATTTCGTTTGATGAATTTCAAGTGTAAATTGCCAGTGCAGATGAGTCACTGAATTAGCATTGGAATTATAACTGACATATTTATAGGCAATATTTCAGAGTACTAAGCTATAGACAGTATATAAACTAGAATGAATGCATTTCAATGGTCTATCCAACCTTGATTATTTAGAGAAATATTATATAAATAATGGTAAATCATTATTAGCCTTTTTATGCAATACCTTTAACACTTCTTGGAAAAAATTTTCAGTTTACCCAGTATCAATCCCTTTTAAAACTTGCATTCAATTTATGTATGATAGAAGTTTATAATGTAAGTAAACAGGATTTAATTAATATTGACAGACATCATGTAGTTAATTTTCAATGTTGTGGAATCAACACAATAGTGACAAACATTTTGAAATAAGCTTTGTTGGAGTGTGGTTAATTGGAGAAGAACATGTATGTAACTTGCCATAAACCATTATTTTAATCCTTATAACCCACTTGAAATCATTTGTTTTATTTATTTTATCAATTTTAACAAAATTTGTATAATGTTGAAATCATTTGTGATCGTCTTCTAACAAGTTATTTCTTAGCATACAATGTTTTTTTAATTTAGTATGTAATACTCTCAATTTATTAACACACTTGCTTATTTTAATCTATATTTTCTCTTGCAGGATTGAATTTTCAGACCTAACAAAATACCTTAGTGTCTGCAATTTACAAATCTTAAGTCTGTACTTCACCTAAAATGGATGATTTATAGCTAGTGTAAGTTATTCAGATTGTAGTAATTTTATTTAGTTTTGTTAATTTATGTTGTGAAGATTAAAGAAATTTTTAAAAATGAGTGTAATTTTGGGAAAACTGCATCATTGTAATACAGTGAGCATATATTTTTAACTATTTTGATTTTAGAATGTTGTACACTGGAACTATATAATTTCTTCGATGACGAAAGAAGTAACGCCTATTAAGGTCTGATAGGTTTTAAAATATTTTGAGACTTTTGTATTCTGTACTTCTAAGTTAGGGATTTAAAATTGTTCCCAGGCTTAATTATTCATAGTGAAATTCTCTGCACACTTCAGAATCCCTCTCCCCTTCTTATGGAACCTAATTTTCAAATTAAATTGCTTTAAGAAGTAGGAAGAAAATATTACTTAGTCTTCCATACTCTGTCATAAGAGTTTGATAGATTGTGCAGTCTGAAAACATAAGTTTGTCATACTGCATCCCATATATAGGAAATGAATTATTAGTTGGTTTCCTAATGGATTTATGATGAAACTTTAATCATTTTTCAAAATTTACACATTTTAGATAACTGTTCTGTAATTTCTGATAAAGGTCAAAATGTTGTTTCATTTTACTTGCAGGCATAAATAGTAAAGTATTATGTAAACAACTTATAGCACGTGTAATACAGAGTACATTGGTGATATACATAAGCATATACTCCCAGTACGTGTCAGAGTGGCCATGTCTTGAAGCAGGTTTCCTCCCATGTAGTAATGTTTTCTGTACAACTGAAAACATCAAGAGAGAAACACACAAAACAATTGATGCAAAGGCAAGAAAGAAAACTGACTAGGCTGTTTAAAGTTTTTAAGAATAGAGTGGAATTCTACTATTGATCCCCAGATTATGTGTGTGCTAGTTCAACGCCCAGCACGTCATTACACACTAAGTTAGTGCCTGTGTTATGTATTATTCTTTCACTGTCTGAAAGAATGAGTAAAAAGTGCTAATTGTTCAGGAAATTGGAGGGGTTTAAAGTGATTAACTGCAGTTAGTTTTTTTTTTAATTTATGGTGTATGCTGAACAACTGCAAATTTATTCTGTGCATACAATAGTTTATATATTTTTGAAGCTCACATTTAAAAAAAAAATTTAAAATATGTTTTGTTTTGAAATATTTCCAGTTTTCTTTACTTGTCTTTTCGAATATACATTTCAGCTGTCCTATGTCTGACAGTTTATCGAGGTTCTTTAGTACCAAGCATTGTAAGTGAAATGTCATTGAGTTAAAAAAAAAAATCCTGGTGTTATATAGTTGATAAGTGAAAACTGGTGATATCTCATTTGGTCTTGCAGCTACATGTGATAGTTAAATAGTAAAAATAGTTGTGTGAAGTTTCCAAAATTACGATGTTTTTTAGCTAGTAAAAAAGGAAATGTAGGTAAATAAAATTAGATTTTTCCAGAATTGCTCACTCCAGTGTGTGAATTGTACAAGTGTTTCCCATTTCAATGAACTTCCTTACTATAATAACTATGAATAATTACACAGCATAAAAGAAACTAATCTCAATTATTTCATTTTCAGAATTGAGGCCAATCAATGGTGATTGAGCCTTAAAGTTTCATCAGAGAAAAGGTTGCTGGTGTACGTGGAGCAGTTCACTCAATTAGCTACCATGTCTCTTGAGTGCAGCAGGAGAAGGTAAATACGATTATTTGAAATTTGTAAGCCAAATAAATTACAGTTAAAGACAATTATTCTTGTGAACCTATGATAAATCTTTGTGATCATCCCTGGTTTACACAATGCCAATGGACTGGAATGAGCTGACTGTCCTGGGTATGTGCAGCTTCTTACTTCTCATTCCCATAATGTAAACACCATCAAGACAGTCATTCAGTTGAAGTCATCTCAGATACCAACAAAGTTTTCACTGTGCTATATGGCAAAAGCTACAAAGTTGAGTGAACTTTAGGCATTAAAGTTTATAGAATTGCATGAAACTGAAGAAATGTTCTGGAAATTTTATCACAATCCTTACAAGAAGGATTTTAGAAATGACGCAATTAAACAAATTCATAGATTATTAGAAAAGTAGAAGTGACTGAATTGTATATTGAGATGAAATTGTTATATTATCTTTGAAACAGTATTAAATTGCTTTTAAAATGGACTCATTGAATTTAGAAACAGTGAATTTTGGCAATCTATAAAATGTTCTAAACTGCTGTATGAATTTCTTGTGGACAAAATATCTCGGTCTCTCTTTTTAGGCTTCATCTTTGATGTTAAAGCCTATGTTCTAGCTTGTCTCAAATCTTTGACAGCAGTTCTTCAAATTGAGATGTCAGGTACAATATTTATTCCTTTCTGTAATCTGTCCATTGGAGATGTCAACTATGTTTGTGTTTCAAGATAAGCATCTGTATTCAAAGTTTATTTACAATTCCCCAGCCTATTTTTGTTACAGTCTGTTAGCATTTTGTCAATCCACCTTTAGTCTCTCTCATGCTTTTGAAATCACTCTTGCACAGTACAAGCACTGTGAGATGGTCCATAGTCTTGTTTGAAGTAACCCTTTGCATTGGGTTACACCATCAACACGATAATATGTACTTGATCAGCAATGATACCTGGGTTTGTTGTGCTTTTCAGATCTTCCACATGGACCAAAGTGCCCAAATCATGGCAGGAAAAATGAAGGGATGTGGGGTCCATGCTTTTATGCTATTTCTGTCCAATTTCTCTCCTGCCCCCTCATGTCATTGGAAACACAATCCATGAAATTACAGGACTTTTGGCCAAGGTTTGACTTGTGTTGTGTTAATTGGATACCTTATCTTTTGGTCAGTCTGTAAAGCAAAGGTGTCCTACTGGCTGTTCGACTTCTATATCCCCTGAACAGCAGTATGTTCAGAGTTCATTTGATAGGATTTCTGATTAAGATCTGCAATAATTTGAAGCATTGTTTCTCTTCTTTTGTCTTGTATCAGCCTTGTTACTTGCTGTTCCTCTGAAACATTGGCTAGTTGATATGACAACTTACTACTTCAGTTCTAGTTTTCAAGCTGACCAATCTTTAAACACAATACCAATGGCTGCTCTTAAACATATAAAATGTTTTAGTTAATATTAAGAAACAATTATCTGCCAGGCTGTTTAATAATGTAATTTAGCTGTATCTTCAGAAACCAGTCAGTTATATTTTCATGGTAAACAACATGCTTCTCTTTTTATCAGTCTTACCATCTAGGGACTTTAGCACAATATCGTGGCAACTTTGCCTAATGATGTCTGTCATAATCTGACCTGCCCTTGGATTTAAGTTGAGCAAAAGGGGTCGTCCCAATTTTATTTTTCTGTGAATATAATTTCAGCTAGTATAGTTAGCAATGTAGCCTTCCTGCAGCTTTAATTATTATTTTTAAATAAATGAATGCAACTTTCAATATATTTATTTATTTTCAACAATTCTGGTATTAACAATTCTTTCAATTTTGTTATGAAAAAATGGTAATGTAACCTGTTAAAAAGTTGTATTTTCTGTGCTTAAACAAATATAACTTAACAGGTGAAAGAAGAAATGTTTTTTCTAGCAATTATATTACTAAAATTACTTAACATGTATACATATTACAGATTCCTGCTGGGTCGCTGATTCTAAAGGACACCTCACGTGATAACCGATTGCTCCTTACTTGCTGGTTCACTTAGAATAAAATGTCTGTTCAAATTAAGAAGAAGGTATATAAAATTAATTATATTCTAATATGTATGTATATGATTAATTTAGTTTGGAATTATTAATTAAATATTTGTATATATATATATATATAAGGACAGGAAAAAGAGATAGAAAGTTGGTGACTTACCTGAGGTTCAGAGATGGCAGGCACCATGTAAGGTTTGAATTTCTTAAATGTTTGGAGGCACTGCCCCTTTCATGAGAATGTTAGGAAGACATTTCCAGTGATCAGCTGGCCGATGACTGAGCATACAAAATACGCTGCATGGCTATCTTAGCTTGAAGTTGTTGGTGTTGGGGCTTTGGGCATGGGCGGCCATGGGAAATTGTGTTTTGGAGAGTTTAACTGTACTGCGGTGATTGGAAATCTGTTCGGGAAGTGGTCTCTTTATCTGGCCAATGTAGATTGCTAGGCAGAGTGTACAGTTTATTTTGTAGATAGTGCGGGAGGACAAACTGATTATGTTTTCTTTATTTCTGTAGGTTGTGTTATTGGTGGGATTCTAGAAGGTTGTGTTGGGTGGAAGTATAAGGCAAACATGACAAACTGGGTGAGTGCAATCAAAAAAGTATTTGGGAGGGAATTTGGAGGCCTGCGAGACTGGAAGTGTTAAAGTGTCTACAGGCCACTGGTGTGGGGGATGTTGGTGTGTAGGGAGACATCATCTATCGTAACCATTATTGTGTCCTACGGAAGTGGTTTAGGTAATTCACGGAGGTGACTGAGAAAATGTCTTGGATGAATGGGAGTTTTTCCACTATTGGCTGGAGGGATTCATCCATCAATGCGGAAATCCTCTCAGTCAATATATAATTGATGAGGATAGAAGATCAAAATCTCCATTGTGAGTTAGATTTTTTTTTCCAAATGTTTGGAGGCAACCTCCCACTTTATCAGGAGATGGGAAGAGCTTGTTCCGTCAACTTGACAGCTGTCCGTCACTCAGAATGTTTTCCTAATCTTCTAATGAAGGCGGCGGTGCCTCTGAAAATTCAAGAACTTCACACTTGTAAATATGATATGAAACCCCAGCATTTTCAAGTAACTTCCGAAATGTACTTAGATTATTTTATATGTTGTTTGTTAACAATTGTATGCATGTATGATGTTATTTGCTTTGGATTTGACTTAAGATTTTTTTTAAAGGACCCTTCTGAGGAAAGTCCAGCAGCTCCAGACAGCACTACAAAGGAACGAAGTGGATTTAGTGAAGGCGAAGATGTTCTTTTACAGCATAAGGATGGTCGTTATTATTTGGGAACTATTGTTGAGGTAATGATTGTTATACCATGAACAAATAATACATATGCTATAAAAGGTTTTGATTTATTTATTTTTCAAGTTAATTGTTGTCTTAAGAGATGTCTAATTGGTTATTTTCCCTATTTTTAATTTATTGTTTGGAGATATTGAATGAAAAGTTTTAGTTTTGTAACATTAATAAGAGCTATAATGAAGTATAGTTATAATGTGTTATATTTGATCTCTTTTCAAATTTATAATTTAGTGGTTGTATAATTATATTGGAATAATGAAGCAAATTTATTTGAAAGCAAAATAGCTATGTTTTTCTCCAGTTAATGTTATGTATACAGATATGTCGAGGGTAAAATTGGTGTATACTAGGATCTTTGTGTGACAACTAATTAGTTATGGTATGCGAACATTGTTGATGATGGAGGTAGAATAGATGTTGTAGTTATAGATTTCTCAAAGCTTTTGATGTTGTACCACACAATATTTTATTAGCTAAACTTGAGGAATCAGGACTAGACAATCATATAGTTCAGTGTGATAGGGAATTTTAGAACAATCGTGTACTTTGGAGTCCGGATAAATGATTAACTATCTAATCTAATAGAAATAACATCTAACAAAACCACATGGAAGTGCAATTGCTCCAATAATTATCTTAGCTTTTATGAATGACCTAGTGATGAGAATAGACTAAAATTAAATTGTTCGTGGATGACTATTATTTATAAAATGTACAAACTATAGAGGATAAAATTGCTTTTCAAGCAGATTTAGGTAAGATATATTGATGGACAGAAATAAGTTGAAAATAAATCTAGGTACAAGTAAAGTAATTATTTTTACTTAAAATAAAAATGTTATTCTTTCGCAGTATAAAATACGAAACACAGAAATGACTCTTATTGAATCCTATTAATATTTAGGTGTAACTTTCAATAAGAATTTAAGCCTGGACATGCATTAAAACTTAGTTGTACAAAAGGGATGGAGTTCGTTACACTACATAAGCATAATATCGAAGAAAAGTACAAAGCAGCCACATACTAGTTAGACCTGTGATAGAATGTGGGGTAGCAAGTTGGAGTCCTTAATGCCATAGATAGAATTAAAAAATGGGGTGGAATTTTTGTGGGTATGTAACTAAATGGGAAACACTGTGAACAGAGGAGAAAGGTTGGGCTTCATTTGCTCTACAAGGCTTACATGGATGGAAGGACCTGAATTAATTTAAAATTGTGTTATTATTTTGTTATGTCTGCAATTTTTATTTCTTTACTGCTACCAAGCAAATGTTCATATGTATTAATATTAAATTCAATACAATACATATAAATTAAAACTAATAAATTATGAATGTACCTTGATGTTAGATAATTGCTGTTCCTCAGGCAGTCACTTATGTTGTTGTCACCACAATCTTGTTAACATGTTACACTTATGGTGAACAGCCTCTAGTTTAGTCTCTCCATTATTTATGTTAGTTTGATTCGTTTTCTTCGTAATGGAAAGTAAACGTCCTATGAATATAATGATAGCTTTCAGATTGTAAGGAAATATTGTGTACAAATCTTTTATATTTAATTTTTATTAATCTTTAAGCTAATAAGATATATAATAAAATATTTGAATTAAATTTCTCTTACTTTTCTTAGGTGGAACTATCAACCGAGAAATGCTTGGTCAAGTTTGGAGATAATACTGAAAGCTGGTCATCCTTTAAGGATCTCACAAAGCTTTCTTTGCCAGATTCAAATATTTTGTGTGTTATTTGCAAGAAATCTACACCCAAAACGGAAAATGAAATAATAGTGTGCGATAAGTGTGGCAGAGGTTATCATCAGTTATGCCATCAAGTAATTACTCTAAATTTTTTGCTTTACTACTTTTCATTTGTTCATTTTAAAAAAGAATTTCTGGATAAAGAATTTGTATTTATAATATCAAGTAATTCATTTCACAATTTTTCAGCCCCATATATCAAAAGACTGTACTGAACCTGATGCACATTGGATATGTAAGCGATGTTTGGAAAACATGCCAGTGAAAGCCAGGGAGAGTAAACTAGCAAGAAAAGAAACTGCACGGAAAATGTGCGGTTTATCTGGTCTGACGAGGCAAGATGTAAGCGGAAGTCTTCTTGACAAGAACAAGTTGCCTTATGATGTGAGTTGCTTTTATTTTTTCTATGTTTGCAATCCTTACTATTGATTTATAGTAGTAAATTCAGATAATCCTGCAACAGAAATAAATCAGTGTTCGCTGGGAGCTTGTGAATTAAATTATTCAAACATTCATCATTCATGTGTTTGCATTACATAACATGATTTATCATTTCAACATTGTTTCTTTATATTACTTCAGAAATGATATCACAATATTTCCCATATCTAATTTAACATGGAGTTAAGTTAGTTCTAATGTAACAAAATAAGTGTTCAGTAGATTTGTTAGGAGCAAGCAATATATACTTCAAACAAATAGCAGATCTGTGTTTTACAACTCTTATTATATATTGGTATTCATGTATTGTTTTATATTACACTTAGTGTAATCTGTTAAATAATTTTAAAATTAAAATGGATTACTTATGAGGTTAGTTTATGCAAGTAAGCTATTGATTTGACACACAAGAACTACCTGATAAGTGAGGTGTTTTTTTCATGAAATTGAGGACTATCACACAGTAGTATATGTAAGGGTATAAGCGTACATGTGTTAGTAGTTGATACACCACTAACACCCAGCCTGCTCAAAGAATTGTCAAATTAATAAACTCATTTAGATAGGAAAGATAGAGAACAACAGACTTACCTTAAATTGTTTTGTATAAATAGCTTCGGCTACTATATATGCATCAGGAAATGACATTATCATGTTAATTAAAACAATTGATAAGGGAAGGAAAAAGAGATGGAAAGTAGGTGACTTACCTGAGGTTCACAGATGGTAGGCACCTTGTAAAGTTTGGAGTTCTTTAAATTTTCATCACACTTTATGCCAGTCAACAGCTCACTCATTTGTATGTAAAATGAGAATAGTGGAGAATTATTCTCTAGAATTTGGTATTGTTTGCTACAATAATCATTTCCAAGGACCTAGTTTCAAGTCTTCAAATTTTTAAGCTTTTTATTTTTAAGATTAGCTCATGTTGCTCCCCTTGTTTACATATTTAACTTGCAGCTTTGGAGTGCTTGTAGCAGTTTCCATATTTTGTGTGCAGTATCAGAAATATGATGTGCTTTCAGGTGCTTTTGTGTTCTACTTTGAACTTTGATTTATTTACTTTGTGGCATTTATTTGCCTTTGGTATTATGCTCTGTTGTAGAAAAGCTATTCCATGGCAAACTTGTGTGTTCTCAGTTTATTTATCTATGAAATGAGCGTTAATTTTGTAGTGGGAATGGTAGACTGGTATATTTCAGGTAAGCAATTAAGGCACTGCATATTTTATCAGAAACTTTTTAAATAAATCCATATTGATAATATCTATGGACTAATGATTTAATTGTATTACTTTTCAAGTTAGTTATTGAATTAAATGACGCAAAAAGATTTATTGGAAATATCTCTTTGTTACAAACTTAAGTATTTATTATTGTGAAAATTTATTTGCTTCACTTTGTCTTCTAGTAAGTGAATCGTATTGCTTGTACATTACTGTTATATATTTATTATGTAAAGAATGATTACAATTTAAAGTACTGAATCGAATTGCATTTGATTGAGTTACGTCGAATCACTCAGTTGGTCAACTACAGAAATAAATTTTCAGAAGAGCAGCTTAAATAAAAATGATTTGAGAATGATTGTTTACTTTGAAACATAGATACTTGAATTGCCAAATTGATAAAGTTATATCATTTAACATTTATTTTTAATAATGGAAGATTTCGTGTGTTTATTTCTAGATTTATTTTTAACATAATGGGCATGTATTGTTGCTCTTAATAAATAACCCCTATACTTGTGCTTGAGTTAAGTGTACAAGTTCAGTTTGTCTTTGACTTGGCAATTTTTATTTGTTGCTTTTGTCACAATTTTTATAATGCATTTAAATAAATATTTCAGTTAATATTTGTCTGTTATTTGTTTTATTTATTTTGTCACTTGTGATTTATCCTTTTTTTGTGGTTCTGTGCTGTTGGTCTATTGCTTTTTCAGACCTAGATTCTTTGGTCATTATTGCAGGAAATGCTCAAAGATAGGTGCTGGATTGTGTGCTTTGTCAATGATGCCTCAGTACTTATTTTAGACATTATTTTTTTTTTATTAAACATTCCTTATATATATGTATGTAGATATTAGTAATTCATTAGAAAAATATATGATATTATTAGTTCAAATAAATTTTTAAAATATATTTTATTGTGAGACAATTAGTTTATGTAAACAGGAATTTCTGTTGAATCTAATCGAGTATTTCGTTAAAAATTTGTTACCCTTACAATTTAAGGTCTAACAGCGTGGGCCCAAAACATAAAAAGAACTGCCCAACCATTTCATGGTTTGGCAAATCAGTCTTAAGTTGTCCGAATTGCACACCACTTATGGAATGTATATATATATGTGTAAGGTATAACTGGTTTAATTTTATAAGATATTTGATAAATAATTGCAAACAAATCATCAGTGACCAAGAAAGCTGTTCTTCCAATTAGAAAAATATACTTTGAGAAAAGTTTAATTTAATAAATTACTAGTGTTAAATTAAAAATAATTGAAGCAAATATATCCCAAAAGGTTTATTATCCTAAAATATATAATAAACCAACAACATTTAAGCCCAATTTCTGAATACAATTTTACTGCACATAATTAGCACTTTTACAAATATCAATAAAAGTTAATAATCTTCAATTGTATGATGTATTTCCAACGATACTGGTACATGTAAAGGAAATTTGCATTATTTTGCACTCCCACATTGTTTCACTAAGTTTATTTATTGTTTTGACTTCAATGGTATTTGGATCAAAATGCAGTCTCTGTGGTAAATCTCTATACAGTAATCATCCTCATTCTTTATAGTCTGGTTTTAATAGATTTTTCAGCAAAGATTCAGCTATTTCAATCTTGTGCTCTATGTAACTCAATTTTTTTCAGTTATTTATTTTGTTGAATAAAATGTACCAGTAAACTGTGCAGTATCAAACACACCAAATGAAACTTTTATGATGCCCTTTCATATATTTTCTCATGAATGGGAAGCACACTAGCATCTGCCAATCAATTCCAACCATTCCTTTGTTGTACTCAGACACATTTTGAGTTCAACTGAATTGCCTTGTGCAGTCATGTCTACTGTTATGTGTGTTTTAGTAGACATAACATACACATCTCATTTACCTTTCCATTTTAAAGCCAGTATTCCATTACTGATTTTGATTTCTATTAGTCCTCGGTTGAGGAAATAGGATATGCCATACATTACATCAAGGAACAAATAATTATAATATTCTATATTCTTCCATTTTTAGTCTTTCTTTATATGGTATGATATTGTTATAAATAATTTTGGTGAAGAGTACCAATTATCTATACACTGAGTATGATTGGTCTTTGACCACACTTCACCACAATTTATTTTATCAGTCTTGTATATATTTTAAAGTATAGCAATAACCAGAATCTGATTCTCGTAATTTGTTCAGTTTTATAAAGAAACTTGCCCGTTTTGATAACCAGTCTTGGCTTGACTGATGTTCATGGCCATGATAACCAGGAATCTGTCATAAATGAAAATTTCAATAGAGATTTACAAGATTTGGTCATTCCAAATTTAGATCCTACGATTTATCATATCCGTTTTCGGAATTTTTCAAAATCAAAAAATTTCATTTTTATAGGTTAAGTTTTCATTCCAGCAATATCCTTACAGTGCACGTCACAAATATTTATTTTGAAATCATTAATGCCAATATATCAAGTATCTCTACAAAAATTGCAGTGCACATTCCATAAAAATGTGTTATATAAATCTATGGTAATTATTTTCTTTCATTAATAGTTCTATCATGTGGTGGCTACAACACTTCATCTCTCTTCAAGCCACTTTGTACGTATATTATAATTAAAACTTAAATTAGTTTTTCAATATTAATGCTGGTAATGTGGTAATTTTCTCAAGTATCAAGATGCTCAGAAAATAATTGGGACTGTTCTTCCGAAATTCTGAACAAAATTAGCAAGGCACATTTTTTTGTTGTGATAATAAGAATGCCAAACATGAAGACAGAAGAATTATTTAAGAACAAAATGGTTGTACTCCTTAGTAGAAAAGAAGAGCATAGAAGCTATGTATTTCTTATCTGTTTGAGGATTTCATCCTAAATTATGTTTCCATTTGTTTATTGTATAACAAGTTTAGTGTGCTCTGATGAAAAGGTACATTATTTTTTTAGCCAAGCCAAGTAATAATTTTGTTGTTCTTAATAAATAAATGTTGTTTGAAATTTACTGTACTTTAGAAACATGTGGTTTTGTTTTATTTAAATACATTTTTTGAAAATTACTTGTGGCATTTGTTTTCTTGATTTTTTTCCAACCTTTATCTTAATTAAGTTTTTTTTACTCATATACATAGATAATCAATTTTTTGTAACTTTTACCTAGATGTTTATCCTGCTTTATGTACTGTGTTTCATGTTTACTATTTGTGCATGTCATAATGCTTTGTGTTTGTATTTGGAGCATGATTGTGAAAGTAGTTTTGAAGTAGTGGCTAAGTAGATTTGTATTGTGGTTGATAACACTTGTGAACTAGGACTTAATGAATACCTCATGATCAAAATACTACTATTTATCCCATGTCAAACTTAACAGAATAAATATATTAAAAATTTAGGAAGAATATAGTTTTCTGATCATTCTGTGACACTTAAACAAATATAAAATTATTATTGATTCTTTGTAATGAAAAGCTTTTCTTCTCTAATAAATCGTTTCTGTAAATATGTTAATGAAAATGTTTAATATGTCCATCGTGTTCATAGCATTAAATAAGGAATTTTTTTCTTTCTATTGTATCATGTGAAATGTCAGTTTTGATTAGAGACTTTCTACTACTTGATATTGTTTTGGAATGAACTGTTCATTCAGCAAGTCTAACATTGCTGCATTCTGTAATTAATAAAATCATGAGATTTAAAAAAGCTGTTAAAAGAACTTTCATTTTGATTTAATATGCACATATAAATACAAGTCAGAAAATGGCATTGCCAGACTACTTAAAACAATGACAGAAAAGAGAGGTTTGGTGGCTTACCTGAAATGTAAAGTTAGCAGGCACCATGTTAAGTGTGGAGTTTTAAATTTTTGGAGGAAATTTTCCCCTTTATCAGAAGATTAGGAAAGCATTCAAAGTGATGGCCAGCCATTGATTGAGCATTCAAAATTGCTGTGTGGCTAGCTTTTGCTGTTTAACATTAGACCCCATCAGGCTATCAACTTCCTCTCAGTGGTCAGGGTAGAGGGGAATAAATTAGGGGGGCTGGGGAGATGCACCCATACAACCACACGTGAAACACATGCGTCCACATATTATTAACACACACACACAATCACATATTAACACAACCAGATCTTAACACATACGTACTATCCACATCTTAACTCATGATGTGTGCATCTCCCCAGCCCCTATCAATTCTTTGCCACTGCCCTGACATTGAGAGAGAAAGTTGGTGGCCTAGTAGGGTCTTAAGCAACAGCTCGCTGCTCAGCAATTTGACTGCTCAGTCAATGGCTGGGAGGAGGTGACTCAGAAAATTCAAGAATCTGAAACCCTACAAGGTGCCTGCCATCTGTGAATATTGGGTAAGCCATCAGTTTTCTGTCTCTTTCCTGTCCTTATTAATTGTTGTATATACATATGTATATATAATTTGTTATATATGTATATGCTGTGTGTGAAAGTCATTATGGCATAATTCCTTGCTGGTTTCAGTTGTCTTCGAAATTTCTAA
Source organism: Eucriotettix oculatus (assembly GCA_034510155.1). NCBI lineage: Eukaryota > Metazoa > Arthropoda > Insecta > Orthoptera > Tetrigidae > Eucriotettix > Eucriotettix oculatus. The sequence goes on along the minus strand of CM067380.1, from coordinate 22,699,519 downwards.
AGAAAATGTAGTCAAAGCAAACAGTCAAGTAGAAATATTTCTTCAATCATCTTACGTTCTCCTAAATAGAAAAGAAAAATTTGACTGTTATTAATTTCTTATCTGTTCGAGTATTCCACTCTAATTCGTGCATTTCTCAATGACTGTTGACATTCTTTATTTAACTAATATGTGCATTCCAAGTATTTGCTTATAACTGAAAAGAATTTATTTACTTGGCAATTGTCCCCTCATCCTGCAATCTATTGATTGAAGTTCCAAGTTGATAATTTATTATTCTAAATTTGTCCATTGCTTTCTTATATAATCCATTGCTGACAGTACTAGACACAAACCGTGCATAAGTAACTCTTGGGCTTCCAACCAGGTGAATGTTGGCTTACTTCCATCATTATCAAGTAAAGTCTGGTCCGGTAGTTCTGTCTCACCTTTATACCCATCTGGCTGCGATTCACACAATTGTGCTGATTTTCTGTGGGTCTCTGGCGGCAGTGTTTCTCCTGTCCAAGTGTGGCTTTCTGCTGTGGTTGGTGGGAACTATCTAATTACATCAGTGGGGTCACTTAATTCAGTGGTATTGTTAAGGCAGATGTTCCGTTCTGCCTCTAATAACAGAATGTTCTCCAGCAAGTGCAGAAGCAGCCTGCATTTAGGCAAGAGAGAGGGCAGGGCACCATTACCCAAGGCACAGAGCCAATCGTTATGCAACATACTGCCTACCAGACAGTATTTCACTTGATAACCGTGACAGTGAATGCAGTTGAACCTACTTCGATGTGGTTGGAGACCAAAGAGTTGAGTGCCGCAAGTACATCATCTGGATAACCTTCACTCATATAGACAAATAGTCATTGTATTTCTATAATGGTAATATATTGAAAACCAAAGTAGTTCTGTGTAATAATTTGTGGGATATATTTGAACTATTTCTGTTTAACGAAGAAGTTATTTTGAATTTCAATAAAATTTGGAATTTTATTAGAAATTTACATCAGTAATGGAAATATCAACTCAAATTTTACATGTATATCTTTTCTGAAGAAATATAAGCTTCACACTGTTATTATTGGCATACATTTCCTTTGGGTTTATTTTTGCAAACTATGAAGAATAAACAGGTTTTTTTGTTACAACCCAGGCCCATTGTCATCAGGCATTGTGAATACTGTGTATCCAGTTACTGTCTATGTTGTGACTTGTCACCTGTTCATTCTACACATTTCTGTGGAAAGCCTTTATTCTTTGACATATGTATGAAATTGGATATATTCTTTGGTAGAGACATTTTTTTGTAAATGATAATCATAGATAATAGTTTAATTCTGATCAAGTGAGGCTAACTGATTTGACTCATATTGCACTGAAATATTTCAAAGAAACCAAGTTTTAAATTTTAATTTGTTTCATGCAAGTAATTTAATGTTCTAAAATGTCTGAATCTAAAAATTATATTAATCTCCATCAATGGTTCATGCCATTTTACATTAGTTAAAACTTGTCAGATAGTTCTTATTATGGAGTTGTGTATAGACTGGTGTTTGAAGTTATTCCTACTTAAAATTTAATACCAGAAATAGTGCTTCCTTCCTTCTGCATTGGTTTTCTTCACCCATTACTTTAATTATTTATTGGAATTATTGCTTTATTTATCATTTATATCTTTCTGAAGACACCAAGACAATTTTTGGAACAAATTAATATATTGGATAAATTGATGGTACTATAATCAGAATGTCTTTTCTTCCATTCTCAAACTTGAATAACATGCTCAGGATTTATGTTACACAATGTGAACTTGTACTGCCTCAGACAATTAGATGAGCATCAAAATTTGTATGTGCATTTAAGGATACTTGAATCACAGGTTCATAAATTTGCCCTGTAGATTGCTTTCAAAAAATTGAATTATGGATATTGATAGTCAACTGCAGAATATTGTCATCAGCGAGAAATACAATGACTGTATATAACTCACTTTTAATTCCTGATACTTTAAGCATTGAGCAATACAGTTGCATAATTTAAATGCATACTGTCACAAATACTTCAAGGCTTGACATTGTGCAGAAGTAGGTGTTTTGAGTTACCCAAGTTTCTATGAGTAGTATAATGCGTCAGAACTTTTTACACTTCTCGAATTCAGAAGCTCGGTTGTTGGGCCTTCAAGTTTTCTCACACAAAGAAGAAGGATATATCAGTTCGTCAAACTGGCCGAAATTTAACAATTGGAACAGGTATTCAGAAAAATTATTAATTACTTGTACGTGATGCCCACAGCCAGACTTGTTAACGTGGGACTCTGCCCACCGTGTCAACATGGAACAGAAGTACTGCTACTGTGGGACGAATGGCGAGTGGTTCATGCGAATGCTGCAGTGTGGCCGCTGTCATCAGTGGTTCCACGAACAATGTATTCGTTGCCTCCAGTATCCTTTGTTCTGCGGTGATAGGTAAATTTTGATGCTGGTAATTGGTAAATCGTTGAGTGCAGTAAATTGTGTACTTCACATATATATATATTTCTGATTATTAGGTATTACGTGTTTGTGTGCTCACTTTGTAATCATGGGAAGGAATTCGTGAGGAGACTGGAAATGAAGTGGGTTGATATTATACATCTATCACTATTTAATCTCACAGTTTTCAATGCCAAGAAGTACTATGACTTTGACACAACTATTGTTCCATATGTAAACAGCAACTGGGATATCTTTCAGCTTCCTTCAAAGGTAAGAAAGTAACGTAATTGTCACCACCATCCTCCTTTGGTTATGGGATGGAAAACACATCTGTAAATTGCCATGTAAATAATAATCATTTTGCAAATGTATAAATAATACAATGCCAATGGTTTTCTGTACAGTCGTGGGTCGATGGTATGCTGAATTTTTCTACTAAATTTCCATTTGTTGAAATCCAGAATCTCTTGTTAATGGTATTTGCCTTAACATACAAATTCATTTGAAAATGTATTTTCCCAATATTCTTTCCTCAGAAAATGATTGACTACTTATCAGGCTATTGGAACACTTTCAGGGTTTTAGTCCCATTGTATATTCTCTCTCTCTCTCCATCTATTATTAGAACCTACTATAAATATTTGCCCAGGAACAAGACTTGTTAATTAACATCATGTTATAGTTTATACATATAAAATGTTTGCAAATAAAGTTTTAGGTTCTTATTAGAATTCTTCCAGTAACCTTTCCTTACAAATCCTTATCCAGTCAAAATTGATCCTTGATATATGTGAGATGTATATATAAAATATTATGGAAAAAATTTATTGTTGACAAGCAGGTATCTCTTTATCTGATGGACAGCAGCTCTCGGAAGTTACATGTCCTGCATGTTTTGTTGCACTTGGAGTGAATATTTGCATATACATACATGGTACATGCAAGGAGGCACTTATATATGCATGAGAAATGGTTTTAATAAATTATTACTACTTATTAACTGTTCTAGTCTTGTATACTTTCTTAATGTGTCTTATTCTTCCTTAACTCGTAAATCTTTTATGGAAATATTGGGTTGTTATAGAATTAATGAGTTGTCATTTAAATTTCAGCAACAACTAGCATGCATATATTTTTTGCACCTGTAAATTAACATATTTCAGCTGCTAACCGCATTGGGTATTTAATAATTGCTCCATTATTCCGTAATCAGTATTCTTTTAATATATTTAATTTTTGTATCAGTCTATTAAATTATTGTATTTGTGAGTAAAATTATAATTTATATTAAAAAAAAGTAGTTTCTGAACGAAGTATTCACACTTGACATTATTTTTGCCTGGAAGAAGACTTCACTCTATTATTACACCATCAATATATCTTCAAAGTTCTATTTGAAGGATTATACAATAAAAAATTATATATTTGTACGTAGAAGAATAAATTCTTTGTAAATGTATCGTAAATTTTTTTAATTCACCAGTATCGCATATAAGTTTTCAACAAAGAAAGTAGAGATTAATTAAATAGTTCAAAAAGAGTGAAGAATTATTTATCACAGTTCTTGAAACTTTAGGTGAAATATGTATTAAATTTATTTTTATGGTTGTTTATAATACTCAAAAAAAATCTTAAATTGAAATTCTGTATCACATGATACTTTCTCCAAGTAACTGAGTGAAATACCAGAATATTGAAAATGTGCTTTACTTCTAGACACAGTTTATAAATAGTTTTTCGTTCTGAACCGTGTATTATATCTACAAATGTTTGGAGTAAAATGTTCTTGTTACATAAGGTTGAATAGCTTGGCAAAAGAAAAAAATTCTTGTCATGAAACCAAAGTTGTACATGATTGTGAAAACAATTAAAGATTTTGAAATGTTGAATAACTATTGATATTGTAACCTGTCTTATATGTGATGTTGATGATTTTTTTTACATTACTTCAGTGCTAAACTAGAAATAATTATTATTGTCATTTACATGAATTCATTAAAGTTTTCTGTTGTATATTACTATTGTCAGTAATACACGAGCTACAGGAAAACTCTTCACTTATGAGATAATATAAAATATGATACAATAGAATCATAGTTCAATAATGAATTATAACTGGAATGCTATTGTACAGATTATCCCCTTGTTTTTGCAAATTTTATATGCAGTAAGCTGTCTGAACCAAATTGAAACTTCTTAATCTGCCATTATTGATTGAATCCTACATGCTCTTCAATCGAGCCCCAAAATTAAGTACCTATCCAGGCTCCAGAATAGTCCCAATTTACAGAGTGAAAAAAAAATATTGAGCAATTTGAATTTCAAACCACCCTTTCTCATCACCAAGGTTCCTTATTGTCAGACCATCAAACAAGTCTCTGAGTTACTAAAATCTTGACAGATAAAAGGACTGCTGTCTGTGCTAGGTTTGGAAAATCGATAGTTTGGTGCACACAACTAATTTCTAAAAAGAAGTGTATTGATTTCTTTGGATATTCTATGTAAAAAGTCTATTGTGTTTACTTTGTCGTAAATATAATCTCGTCAAAGATATTGTTGCTGGAATCATCGAAAAAAATGTTGTTACAATTTTAACTGAGGCTTCTGTCACCTGGTTCAGTACCACTCAAATATTTTAACACCGATTTAACTTTTATTAAAATCCTTATACCAATAAAATTATGTTGTCAATACTGTATTATAAAACATAAAAATGTAGCTGGTGAACTGTATGTGTTTTGATAATATTAATGCATGAATTTACATACAATAAGTTTCCTTAAGCGGCTAACATTTATACAATCTAAAAAAAATTATCTATGTATAAGCCTGGAAGATTTCGTATGAATGCTGGTGATTTACTTTAGTTGACAAGTTGTAAGAAAAGGTTCAAATAAGGTGAGCATGCATGTGATTATAAACTTAATTTCTCAAACCTCTAATTTTGTTGGTGCCTAATACATTAAAGATCAGATATGCAGTTGCTTAACTCATATATATAAACAATTCTAATTTCCATTTGGGACCTATATCTAAATTGTGCAATGTTTCCTAATTTATGAAGAGACCACTTGATGTGTAATATAATCAAATCTTTCCTTCTTGGGAATCATAATATTAGGTGCTTTGAGTTTATCTCTCTCTCGGTATCATATTTTTTTGTGTTTTATATTATCTTATTCCTCTTCACATTTTGTGCATATAAGCCATTTGATGTTTTTCATTTTACTTTTGATGGTGGGGAAAACATGGTTTCGTTAATCAGAGCACCTGAATATATGGGAGTAAGAGCATTGAATATAATATTCTTTTATGATTTATAATGTCAAGCTGGTTACTGAAATCTGTGATCGATGTTCTAAATAGAAAGTACAATTTCTTAATATTGTTGACTGGAATTTGTAATTAAAATTATTCCGGAGCTTTATCCATCTCTCGAATAGCAATAGCTCAACTTGCAAGTTTTTTCTATAATATTAAGTTTATTTATTCTAACACTGAATTTAATTTTTATGGAATCACATTCTTGTTCAGTTTTTAACAGGTGAATGTTGCCAATTCTTTAAATTTCTAAATCAAAGTTTCATTAAAAAGTGAAAAAAGTTAAGTGTGTATAATAATTAAACTGTTGTTATACTGAAGACGGAAAATTAGACAAAAGTAAAAAGTGGTTCATTAACAAGTCTGTTTAATGGGATATGTAAACAGACTTTAAAACAAATTGTATGTATTTTTACAATTGGGACATATTTAATTTGTTTATGTTTTACTTATATTACCAGAATAAGACCATGAAAATTGATCCATTATGTAAATATAACACTGATAAATCCAATTAATTTGACACTGACAACAAATATTTGTTTTCTAATCTCATTTACCTTATTTTTAACCAAACAAATGTCTCAACAAGGTAGTACTTAACAGCACTTATTTAAATACACAATTATGCACACAATTTGAGATTTTTAATGTACATTTCTGTTGTTGGCTTAACAGTACAGAAAATCATTGAATTAAAACGGTCTTTAACCAAAACACAAAAAACTTTGTGTTGATTTTAATAGGAATTAAAAAAAAATATCTTCAAAACAACAATTAACTTTTGACTTAATGAATGTTGACTTCAGTAACTCCGCTGAGTGGCACTGAACTCTTGACGTTGCGGAGTCAAACTGGGCCAATGTTGGTTTTTTCAACCGAGAGGAAACAGAAAGTCATGATCCTTCAAATGGGACGATTCATAGAATGTTTACTGGCTAGAAAATAGAGAAATGATGTAAGTATAATTTCTTATGTTGCAGCAACTTGTACGAACATTTCAGTGAACTCTAAAATTTTAACATAATTACTGAACTGGTAATTTACCTATTGGTACAATTATTTACAACACAACATGCGATCCTAAATGTAAAGTGAAATTTTCCTTTCAACTTCCCTCTAAATGTTTTGTGTATTCAAATATTTTATAAATATTCATCTGAGGATAGGAACTCAGTTGAAACATAGCAAATTGTTGTGTGTGGTGAAGTTAGGAAATCTGGAATTTAATAGTATGCCACTTAATTGCTCTCATATAATGTTAGACCTTTTTATTACAATATAGCAATTTTCACTGAAGTATATTTTCATTCAGTTGTAATATTGAGTAAAATAATATGAAATCTCTTGTTTAGTTAAACATTATAAGCTGATGGATAACAATTACCATTTACCGTGAAAACTGTCTGATATTTAATTCAGGATTTTCATTTACCTGTTGTAAATATTAATTTATTCTGTTACAAATTAGGAGTAAATTAACATGTTTTATACTTTTCATTAGCTGATAGTATCCGTTATTACTGGTTATTACTTACAGCTAACTTATATATTAACATTCATCACATTATATGAACATAACTGAGAAGGGTGTAGGAGTTTCAGCAGTCCCCTTGAGATGTGTTTTTGTGAAACTATTTAAAATAAGTTATTGAATGGTTCATGTGTGCATACTGAATCAAGTTATCCCAAAGAATGCTCAATGATAGGACCAAAATTTGTTGTTAGTTTTATCAGTTGACACAACAGCTGTTCAGGATATGGGTGACTGAGATAATCTTAGCTTCTTTAAACATCGTCAGTGTTGATTCAATTTTAAGTATGGTCTAGAATGTAAATACTAGATAATTCAGAACTACTTTATTACTACGTTGGGTAATGGTGCTTTGTTATGTTATATCTTATAAATGTGTATCAAATCCTGATATCTCATGTACAATAATGGTTGAGTTGATTCTACTTGGCATACTTTTTTAATATTTATAATTGCATCATTTGTTTATTTTGTCAAGTGTGTGACTTAAACTTTGGGTTTTAATTTAATTAAAATATTTTATGATGAATATTATGAAATTCATATACATTATTTAATGTGTAATTCTTAAGCATTGCAGTATTTTCCATAACCTTTACATAAATTTTGAATTTGTAATTAATTACTTATTCTTCTATGTGTACGTGAATTTGTCAATACTATTTTATTTTGCTTTGTATTAAAAAATGCTTCAGCCTTCCAAATTGATCTTTTATTATAGTGTTTAATTTAGGATTTAATCAGTTTCTTGTTTTATGTACACACTTCTTTATTCCGTGTATTATAATTCAGTTAATAAAGTAATTATTGGAATGTTTTTTCTTCTCCAAATAAAACACTTATTGCTGTTTCAATAAACAGCTCTGCACATAAGAGAATGTGTGTTGTCAAAAGCTACTTTGTAGACATAAATTTGTATTTCTGTGTCCTCTTTTTACTCTTATTATTCAATTTATAATGGGACACAGGCATGACATTAAGAAATAAACCTTTAACTAATAAACTCCCGTGTTAAGGTGTTTCTTTATGAACCGAAATTAGTTGCTTATTTATTAAGTTCTATCAGTACCTGTTTGTACTGCACAAAATATATAATTAATTATTTTGTTAATTTCAAGTATTAATTGTATCCTCTCTTTGTTTTGGAGATGTTATTATTTATTCAATTTTGTTTTAAGCTCACATGTCTATAAAATTAATTTATAGCTTGAGCTTAAAGCTTACAACCATCAAAATATTTTGTATTGACTATTTTTGTGGGAAGAGAAAGGTATTTGTTTGTCCTTTAGTCATTGGGAGAGAACAAGCCTAAGGTAGATTTTTTTTGCCTCCATTGTCTATGAAATTAATAAGAAAATTGAGGGATTATTTAATAAAAAGGAGATTATTACAGTGGAATGTTAAAGCCAATTATTTAATTGTATTGAATATTTGTCTTCTGTATTAGATTCAGAACTACAATATAAAAGTCCAGACACCCTAACTGTCAAACCAAAAAAGTAATTTGCTATCTCCACATAAGAATCAATTTCTTTGTACAGTTCATAGAAAATGGAAAACGTAAAAAAATCTCGACCAACGGTTTCTCGCCATTTTAAAAAGGACTTCAGTACCAGAATAATACAGCTTTATGGGAGTGCCCATAGAAAAATTGTATTGTGTGAAAAATGTATATAGACAGAAATTAAAATGTATTCAATTATAAATATACATTTTATGCCAGAAAATGTATCCTAGGTGTCACATCGTGGTTATATCATCCAGTTTTGATACACCTTAATAATAGTACATATTTTATGCTGCTTTCTATTTGCTTTAATCCTCATTGGTAGAAGAGTTACTTTTTATCTCTAGACCAGTTTATGTGCCATTTTATGTAAAATTCAAGTACTGGTTTTTTCTTTGTTATGGGAATTATAGAAATTTACAGAAGATCAATATGACCTCCAATTTGACAAATTGTGTATAAATTGTAGCTACACTAGAGTACTCTTCTGTTAAATAAAATATTCTGATATATGTTTTTAAAACCAAGTGAATATTTTTCTGTCATTACTGGCACTGTGCCTGACATTATAAACTGTATTTACATGCAAGAAGAACACCATTACTACTGTATGCTAAAAGAAAGTTATCATAATAAATTATACCTGAAGTATACAGCTGTACGAAAATGTTTTCATTCTTCCATGTGCCTTTACTTCGTGTACCACAAATATCCTTTTTATATTGCAGTATTCATGTTGGTATAAGTACATAACGTGCAATGATAAGTCAAATTATTGAATAACTGACTTTATAATGAGCTGTTAGACCTTTTATAGGATTTGTAAAAAATATATAAAATGTAGAAATTTTTGAATTTTAGTGCCATGGAGTTATAAGAAAAACATTATAAACTTAATAAATGTAGTAAATTTAAGAATATGTATTGAAGCCAAAAATATTGAATGATGTTTGAATAAAGAAAAATAATAAATATTTTGGCTATTGTTATGCCTATGTAATAATCATGTGATACATTTTTGCTTTCAGATACAAGATGCAAGTTTGGATGAAAGAAGGGAAAACATTTTGTCAGTCTTGACCAACAACAAAAATAGGTAAGGAAAGATACTACTTCAAAATACAGTAATATCTAATTATATCTACATTTTTGTTACCTTTGAGAGACACTGATATAGGTTTCCTTGTCTACTTCTTTGCCATTTAAAGTTAAGCCTTGTATCCATTATTATAAGTCAAAATGATTATTTTAAAATACTTTCTGTCATACGGCTTTTGTTGTTTTAAATTTTGTTAAGAAGTCAATGGCCTAAGTCACTTTTTAAAAAATTGAGTACCTACAGAAAGTTATTTTTTTAGATTCAAATGTGGCCGTGAAATAAAGAAGAGGACTACTATTTGGGGCCTGAGGGTGAGAGTTCCGCCACCTGCTCCCACGTATACTTTACCAAGTGTTCGACCAGTGAATGATGCAGTACTGAAAGAGCGCTGGGTTGGAAACAAGAGATTGAAATTTTTACCGCCTATGAGGTAATTCAATATGGCTCAGTTCAAACATTTTATCATCACTGTCATCAGTTAATGAAGTCATATTTAATGTTTAGCTGATAGAATAGCTTAAACCTTCTTTGTGTTATAACCTTATAGGTGTCGGATGAATTTTTAACAACTCAGTTTTGTATTACATTGACTTTGGCCAGTTTATATATACTATATAATAATTAAAAAATGTTAGAAGTATAGTCTTCTAATCAAATACTCAAACTGTAAGAAGATACATTTATTACATAGTTCATGAAGTTAAATAAAGATTTATTGCAAGAATAAAATAACGTCAAACATTTATGATCCATTGACTTAATGAAAATAAATTGTGCAAATTAGATTTAGTAAATATATCTACAGAACGATGTAAAATTTTAACAATATGATAAAACTGAAAAATTTTGGACTTGTGGCATTGTCATAATGTAGTTGTTCTATATATTTGCTGTTTTTCTAAACTTTTTAAGTTTGTGCTTCAGTAATATTCATTATAAGTAAAGTTCCTTGTTTCTTTTATAGTACTAGGGAAACATCAAATTCATCAGAAAAATTAACAAATCCCAATGAACTACCAAATTCTCTTCGAAATCCTGTCAGTGTAGCTCAAGAAACTCCAGCTGGGATAAAGTTGTTGCACATCAACTCTCATCCAGATCTTGCGGTTGGGAAGGTATGTATCTCAAAACCTAAAACTGATTAATTACAGTAGATTGATTTTATAAATGAATAGTAATAATATAAAGTCATGAGGCTTTGACTATATGAAGTAGTGTAAGATAATGTTTGATAACAAAATATTTGGATAATAATGTTCATATATATATATGAGCGACTGACTTCCAAGCCGTTCAGATACTATTTGTCTGAAGAACGGAGTTTACACTCTCAAAAATTCATGGACAGGAAAGAGAGGCAGAAAACTGGTTGCTTACCTGAAGCGTACAGAAGGCTGTTCCATGTAGGGTTTTGACTTCTTTAATTTTTGGAGGCAACACCCTTTTTATCAGACAATTCAGAGAACATTCCGAGTGACAGCCAGCCGTTGACTCAGTACTCTCAGATAAGCCACCAGTTGTCTCTCTTTCCTGCCCTTATTAATTGTTTTAATTAACCTTACAATGTCATTCTCTGATGTGTGTATGTATGTATTGTTTTGAGATTGTTTTATTGAAATTGTCTGAGATGATTATTACTCATATATAATTAATTTCAGAGTTGTGTTAAGAACTCTGACCTGTACAGTGGTAAAGGGTTTGTGAAAAAGTCCTCATCATATAATCCTGCAAATCGCTACACACTTCAGCAATCTTTACTTCGTCGACGCCAGAAAACCCTGAACAACTCAACTGCTCAGAATCATAAAGATAGACTGTTGCGGAGAAGGCGACATAAACAGCAATGTGCAGATAGTCATGCAAAAACATTCACTGCCCGAAAAGCTCGGAAATTGTTAAAAAATGCCATTGCAAAGGTTGGACTTATTCAAATGTTAACTGTAGTTTTAACTTTTTCATTTTAATACTTACAACTTTTGTAACCTGTTACTCTATTTCAGAGCCAAAAAAGTGTCCAGGATATTCCTCAGACTCCCACATCATCAGCTCTTAATTCATCTCAAAATGTGGCAACATCATCCACCCCATTGGCAACAACAGCAGCACCTCGCTCAACTTCATCAAATGTTGCACCATTTTTTCCACCAACTACACCTGGTGATACTAGTGGTGATGAAACATCTTCCAGAGGAACCCTAGACTCCTTCATTCCTCCTCCTAAAGACTTTGAGGGTAAAAATAATCCTTTCCGCAGCTTGACTGAACTATTGTCTGCACCAAATGGCCTTAATGTTACTGCTAGTTTATTTAATACTACGCCTCCACCTAGTGTTCTCAACACAAGTCCTATAACTCTTCCTCTCCCTTTAACAGCAGTACTCCCCCTTCCTGTACCACCTCGTCCTGCAAAACGCCAGTTGAGTGAAAAGGATATTAGAATTGACCGAAATGGTGAAGTCAAGAGACGGAGACATAGGCGTAACAGAGCCAATTCAGCTCACACTTCGGCTGGATTGACTAATTCCAGTACTGGAACAGTCAGTAAAAATGCTACATATGTTCCTGGGAGATTGGACATGGGTGTGAAAACTAATGACATCTGGACAAATGCTGCAACCTCCGTAAGATCTTTACGTAGCATGTACAGTCATGGCGGCACACCTTCTTCCTCCAGCAGTACTAGTGGAGGAATCAATGGAAGCAGTGCTGAATATGTTTCAAATGGCAACCGCAAATTATCTCAAAGACATGACTCAAAGGCCAGTGAAAAGAAATCAAACACACAACCACCTCCAGTCAAGTCATCTCCGGTTAAACAAAATCCTGTTGAAATATCCATAGACGATCTCAAATCATCAGTCAACATTTATTTTGGAGCAGCCAATCGAATAGCTGCAGGTGAAAAATTTAATGTTCGAGCAAAGAGGACTACACCTTCAGGGAAAATTCAATATCTAATTGAATGGGATGGGCCTTCGACGTAACACTAGTTTTTTCTAAAAATCCTAGTTCATTATAGAATATTGTACAAATATTAAAGTTAGAAAGAGCAAGAAATTACTCATTTATTAATTATATGCACTCAGAGAAGACCTTTTTATGTTACAGCCCAATTGAGTGGTTATTTGTCAAAATATGTTGTACAATACTATTTCTGTTAAGATGATTTTGCTTATTGTACATGAACTTAATTGGTTATATAACATTAGTAATTTATGTGTGTACTATAAGAACTGTGATAGTTGCTTTCCCAATTACTTCAATTTGAATTTAACACAGTCACATATAACAAAAAAAAAGTTATTGGTCTAACATCTGGTACTGGTATTTGCCATAATTTCCACACGTCCCCATTTTTGTGTGCCAATATTATTGAGTGCAAAAAAAAAATAGTGATTTCTGCTCTTTATTCAGTACTCATATTTAACTGAATATCATAATTTTAAACTCAGTCATAAACTGCCACATTGTACGTATAAGGCATATTTATCATACTTCTACAAGGTATTTATAAAATAGTTACCTATTTTTGACAATTCATAGTTCTAAATACTATGACAGTAATTACTTTATTACTGAGCCAAAACAACTACATTTTAATTAAGTTGATTTTATGATGTTATTTCATTATTCCATTTAAATATTGTTTACTTGACTGAATCATATCACATACATAAATGTTCACATTCATTAGGGACTGGGAGTTTCTTAATAAAATAAAGATACAGCATTTCTATGTGCTGAAAAACATTAATTTGCACATAACTGACTAAATAAATAGAACTGAACCCTGTTACAAAACAACCCCTAGCACTTTAAATAGATGCTGCATAATCTGAAAACTGTGCAATCTCGTTATTTTAAGTCAGTAAATTATATGTAAATAATTTGAGTGCTGAGTACTTTATTTCACAATGTGTTTTCATCCTGTCATGTGACAATGATAACCCATAATGTTACATTAGCAATTTACTCATTTTAATTTTTTTTTCTCTGAATTTATAATTTCCTTCCAAGGCTGACTTCCTCATGATAATCCATAACTCAACAATGCATTCTGACTAGCAGATTTTGCCAACATATATTTATGATATATGTGGCTACTGCAATTTATGTGATAATTGTAAACTTGTGCCAGAATTTTTGAATAAACTGTTAAATTGAGAACATTAATTTACATATGCTCATAAACAGTTTTCATGAGACAGATTGATTAAAAAAAGTTTCCAAACATTTGAGTGTAATGTTCCAGTTTACTATAGTATTGATATTAACAGTTAACTGTTAATTTCTTAATTAATGTAACACATTGATCTTTTTAAAGCCTTATTTACAAAGTATGGATACTAATAATGTTCATAAATTTCAATAATACTTAATTCCCTTGATGTTTACAAATTGTCATGAAATTTTCATTCATTTTTATATTAAAGCTACTACACTATTCAGAATCTCTTGTATAAGAGTTGATTTGTTTCAATAACACTTAGCATGTTACATACAAATTATCCAGTTTTTATCTCTGTTTAACCACATTGTCTATTCATGCAGAAACATTTTATATTAAATTATGAAGAGCAATGCTGGCAGAAAGAGAATACCAACATTTGACTCAAGGCACTCCATGCTCACAGGACATACATCCACAAAAGAATTGTAGACCATCCATGGAGTTCCATGAAAAGCTTGTAATTTATTATAACCTTCATTATAAACGGTGTCTTACATGCCTTGTTTTGATTCCAAGAAAATGTTTCCTTAAAAATTATGTTGCTCCATTTCGGTTTGTTCTATTTTAACACATTTTCAGTTACTTGAAAATGACCAATTATCAGGTATTGTCCTTTCTGCAAAATATTCTCGTAAACCTTTCAGTTGGCCACCATATGACATAGTGTCATTATTTATTTTATTCACAGATTCCTTAATACCTATATTGATGTCAAGTTGTGTAGGGTTGACTTCAACAATTGTCATTATCCTGAAGTAGGGTGCTTCCTCAGTGTGTGCCTTAGACCAGCCATGTAGCAATGTTCACCATTAACATAACAATTTATTTCTTTGAAATCTCTCCTTTGTCATCTCTTTGCCTCAAACAGCATGTCCAGAGCTGATTTCATTGCGACACAATGACCCAGCACTGGACAATGCATTTTCACATACAGCTTGCTAATGCTAAAGACAGATGTCATTAAGATGACAAAATTTATCCAACCATAAATTGTTCATGCTACAACAAAGAGTTTAGTCAACTTTCCTGCCTTATGATTTTTATTTCCAGTGATTATTTTCGTTACATCCCTTGTATTTTCAAATTAATGCGGTGTCATAAGTTTCTGTTTTCTTGTGCCCAACTTTAGAATATTTGAACACAAATGAAGCACATAATTTACTCTGTAAATATCAAACTACCTGTGGTATGTTCCATTAATTACATTAGGATAGTTGCTAGAGGTTGCATAAAGCAACGTTTTTATTTTCACCTGAATCTGCGTAGTATATGTTGGCTAAAGTATACCAGTTTAAAATGAATGTATTTTAAAGCTATTTATAGATAAAATTATGTATTTGTTCATTATCCATCATATGAACTTGGTGCCAATTAAAACATGTCTTCCATGAAAAAACTTACTTATGGGAATTTTGTTTTCACAAAATACTGTAGATATTATAATTATTTCTACATTTTTGTAAAGAAAGATTTGAAGGCACCAGCAAAAATTTTTCATTTAAATGGTTCAAAATTTGAAGATTTAAATATAGGAGCATATTGACTAAGTTTTGGTTTGATTATTTTGAAAGTGACAGTCTTTTGTTTTATATACCATTTGTTCAATCCCCCATGTATGAAACAAAATATTCTGCATCATTGTTTTATTCATTTTATGAAGTAATCAGTAGTTGCAGTATTGTTTATTTACACATTCAAACAAATTTTTATTAGAAAAATCTATGTATATAAATACAGATTTCTATGTTTAAAACTTCTTCATTGTGAACATCTCAACATTTCTACTTTTACTTCCAATATTTCCTCAATCAATTGTCACTATGTGATCTGGTCACTCCCTTTTTATAATGAAAAGAGAAAGGTATACGTTCATTCTGTTTTTATTAGCTGTTATAGTACAGGAAGGTCATTGGAATCTGTAACTTGTGTGTAATATTATTAACTATGGAATGAGTAAATGATAGAAACAAAGCAGTTTTAATCACGCAGGGTTTATATCATAGGTTGTGTAATAGGATAACTAGAGACTAATGAAGTTTAAAAAGGAAGGACATTATTAGAAACTAATGATTAAACACACTTAGAGCTATACCTAAGGTTCTGGATTCAATTCCTTACTGTACTGAATATTTTAAGTCTTTCTTTCTTTCCACTTAACTCTTTGAACATATGTTTTTATTTGAGCATATTACTACACATTCTTTATAGCACACTGTCAAAATAATTAACTCAATAGATAAGGCAGGAGAGAGAAAAAGCAAGATAGTGGCTTACGTCTGGTTTTAAAAAGCCATCATTGTACATTTTCATCAAATTTTTGGGGGTAACTTCCCCATTCTTCAGGAGAATAGGACATGCATCGTCAGTGATGGCCAACCATGGCGACTCTCCATAGCTGGCAGTCATTCAGAATGCACGCCCTATTCTCCTGAAGAAGCGGTCTGTTGCTCTTCGAAAATTTGAAGAATACACACAATCTACAATGGTGACTCCCATCTTCAAACCAGAAGTAAGCCATTGCCTTCCTTTCTCTCTTTCTCATCCTTATCAATAAATGATACCATATAGTTATATATAATTTTTATGTGATTATATAATGTTAAACATAAGAAAGAAATGGTTTTCTTGCCATGTATCGGCATTTACCATTTTATCACATATATATACATAAAAAGTAATGTGACAGTGTCCATATCACCATTTACCATTTTAAAGCCCCGAGCTCCTCTCTTCAGACGTGTCATGAAGTAGGGGGCTCAATCTTTAAAAAAAATTTACATTGTATTGCTTCCCAGCCTAATGACAGAAACTATAGATTTAATGCATCTAAAATAGTTTTATGAACATATTCACTCTGCATACCAGTTTGTCACTTCCTACTGAAACATTACAGATTTTGTAAGGCTATTATTTATTGGTCAATATATTTTTAATTCCAGCAACAAAAGTTTCTCAATTCTTGCTGTAGCTGAGTTATATTACTTAATAGATAAATTAAATTGCAGTAAAGCCAGACTAAAATTGGTAAAAATGAATTAATACTAGTACATTCTGATCAGATTTTATTTATATTGTGTGACTTCTCCCTTTACAGAGATTATGGCTTTGGCTTGTGCTAGTATACCACTAATACATTTATAGCAATTATTTATTTTTATCTTTAACAGTTCAGTGGCTCCTCCAAGTATTTGGATTTTACCTGTGATAGTGGTATATATATATTTTTTTACTACATATTATTTATCTAAATGCTGTCAATAGGATTAAGGTCTGGTGAGTTACCAGGCCAGTCTGGATTTTATTTTTAATGTATGAGACAGATTTTGTCCCGTCTTATGGCAGGTTGCTTGTGAATACAAATATATATATATATCTGGAAACTATTCAAGGACTTGCAGAAATAATTTTTTCTCCAGAATTTTGATGGTTTCTTCAATAATGTGCAGGCTTCTGTCAAGAATAGTTTCCACACAATCTTCCAATGAGCTGTCATTGGAGATAGGCTGATAGTATAGCATGTCAGCAGTTCTTTGAAACGACTCTCATTGTTTTGTTTTGCATTAATATCTCAGTGAATTTATGCTTCTACAGCACAATTTCCTCTTCATTTTGCTATTAAGCTTTTTCTCAACTCTGTTTTCTATTGTTTTTAATATACAAGTATCGGAAGGACTTTTCCTTTGACAATTTTCTTAAATTTTATAGACGGTGAGATTGTCAGCTTTTCCCATTTTTCTTTACAACAAAAAAGAATTTAGAAAATTTCCTTTAAATAAAGTACTGACTTAATATATCTCTTAGAATAAAATTGTATGTAGGATGAGAAAAGGTAATGTAAAGTTAAAGAACATTTGTCTTTCTGATTGCATAGTCAACACTAAACTGAAATATACTTAACATATTCCATTGTTGACATGCATTTTCACTGTTGAACTTGTAGAAATTGTTTGAACTCTTTATGGTAAGGTATATTTATAACATTAAAAAAACAAATGAAAATTTTTTGTCAAAATAATCTCTGACAAATTGCCCATTTTCTATCTGTTGACACAACTAATACGATAATCTTTCAAAAGTGGATATCAGTTTTTGAAGAATAAGGAGTGAACCTTCAGCGACAATGAAACTGTGACTTTGAAAAAATGTGCTTGTAGATTAAAGTTGCACTGAAACCATCAAAAATAAATAAATTGAAAATTTGAATTTAGCAGGTATAAATTAGGATTGTTCAAATATTACATAATTATGGTTGGGTGATAAAAATTGACTGTTATGGGTGTCTAATTCAGTTGTGTGAGGCCTTCTCTTGTAACCATAGAATTGTGCTATCAGTTATGTGTTGTAACATATAAATGATTTATTAAATATGTAATGTGTTGCCTTTAAAGGAATCTGAGTTGATGAGTAACTTTATGCAATATTTGGGTTTCACATGGGTCGTAGAACAGGTTCCGTTTAAGACCAACCTAATTTAAATAAAATTATATTTTAATTTGTAAATTAGTTGTAGAATGTGATGTAAAAATAGGAATAAATTCATTATCTGGCCTTCAAATCTATTCTGCGCTCTGTAGATTAAATAATTTTTGTATAGCTAAAGAAAATTTAGCTCTTGTGTACAGCATAGTTCTCATTTACTGAATATAGTGACATTGAGAGTTAAAATGTGAAAACTGTATAAATTTTTGTTATGAATTAAGGAAGAAGTGGAATTGAATTTTAATATGATAGATTGGGTAGTTGCAAATTATAATATTGATTGTATTCTTATTTGGTTTTAGCCATCACAAGTGTCTTCATAATATAAATATTTCTCAAACAAATTCCTCTGATTTTAATCCAAAAGAATTTTGGTCAAATAATTAACATTATTTACTTTGATTTAATTTTCCTCATTATTAAGAATGGGAAATACAGCTTATAGTCTGAAATTGGTATGTTCTAATATGGACTGGTCATGAACTGAATTTGACAGCTAAGATTTGTTAGTGCCTAGATGAATGTTTACAGTTTTAGCTCTTTATTTCCTTAATTAAGTTTTGAAATATTGCTGGATGTTTTATCTCTTTAGTAACAAAAATACATTAATGTGTAGACATTTATATTTTTATAGTAATTGTCAGTGGTATTCTACATTTGTTATCAAATTCCTGGTCCTTTTGAGATCATTCATTAGACTTCATGTACATATATTTTATTACTGCCAATGCTACATTATCACTGCCTCCTGGAACGGACCCAAGAATAATGTGAAGTGTTGTATGTATGCGGTGCATTGATTAGTGGAAACTGTGTTCATGTATGTATATATATAATTAGTATATATACATATATGTGTGTGTATGTGTGTGTGCTGCTGCTAATTCTATATGTTGATGTATGTGAGAGTTTGGAGATGGACTATGCAATGAAAGCCATACTATGAAAATCAAACTGTGAATTGTTTTATGTGGATATAGTATACGTAAAACTTATATTGACACACTTAAATATTTATTTTTTATTTCACTTTCATGCATGTGTGATAAATTAGACAAATTGGTCATAGTTCATTGCACTTATTGTAATTAATATGAACCATAGCTTTTTAATTAAAATGTGTATAATTTTTATGTTATAAATGATAAATATTTACATGCTATTTTATTTTTTAAAAATTGTGAAACGTTATGGCTTATGTATAAATTATGTTAATGTAAAAAAATTAATTCATAGTATAAATTAAGTTTCCCTGAAATCATGTAATTGAGTGCAAATGGACTTTGATTGACATTAAAGATCTATCACATTCAAAGTTCTAATTTTGATTGTGTTGCCTTGTGTCATACGTCTTATCATTTCCGACTTATTATACATACATATATATGTCAAAATAATTTTTATATATGTATACATTTGTTTGGAAGTGTTTGCCTATTTATTTCATGTATAAAATAAAGGTTGTTACTTCTGTGTACAAAATTATCTTCTCTGTTGGGTTTCCTATGTGTGCATTTATTTCTTCCATAACAAGTTTTAAGAAAGTGAATTATACTGAACTTAAGTTATACTGATTAATGTTTTGTATATAACTATTTGTTGCTGTTGAGATGTATGTGTCACTTAATGTGAGAATGTATATGTACTGCAAGAAATATATATATATATATATTCTGCAGGGTGTGTTGTCAGATATAACGAATGAATAACATTCAGAAGAAAAAATATTAGTCATTTGGAAATCTAATTGTTACATAACAATTTCTGATAAAAAAAAATTAAATACATGTTCAATGAATGTTATTTCATTGTTTTTAACCTTCATGTGATTTAGTATTTGTAATAAGACCAAAGATTTGTTATGTAAGATCTATATTTATGTTCTTGACAAAGTCAATGTCATTTCATTGGTCTGTCAGAATTGATCATTTTCAGGATTTAATGTACATAAAATTTGGGCAGAAGAAACTTAATATGTGAAGGCCAACTTTTAAATACAACGTTCATACAATGAAAACAAGGATTTTCCAATGAAAAACATTGTTTCAATGTATGTTTTTATTAAATTACAAACAATAAATTGTTTTATCTGGCATTAAGGACTTGAAAAAGTATATGTGATTCACAATATTTCAGAGGCCTACCACGCATATTGGTGACTTAAAATCAGATTATTTGAAGTGACTCATATAATTTTGTTATATGAAATTAGTCACTTCTTTTACATTCCATAGTGCCAGATAGCTTCTTAAATTATTTTGAATAAATTCCGTATTTACTCATGCAGATGATTGTATTTTAATATGTTTTACAATAAATCAGAAATTTTATTAGTATTTTAAACTCCTTTCTGACAGATGCCCAATATATTTTATCCTTTCCTGATCTTGTGTTGCTGCTTGAAAATTATGTCACTATGCTTTAAATTCTTTGAACATGAAAAGTTTGTAATTAACAGCTCTGAAAGATAACAAAATCAATGCATTATCTCGAAACTGTTTTTCAAATAAAATTAACCATTATAAATTATGACACGTCTGACATATCTTGTGTATGAGTGAAAACAATTGTTCATTATTCTTGTGGTCCCATAGAAATAAGTGTGGTTGTGAGATTGTTTTGTGGACTACTAGTAGCTGCAAGTCCATTGAGAACTGTAGATCTGCTTTTATACAACTAAAACATTCTCATCTATAATATAGGTCAACTGTGCAGTACACTATGAGTCTTATTTTTTTTAAATGTGGGGTGAAGTTACGAGTCCAAGGATCTGTTGTACAAGCAAGCTAAGACGACAGTTTGAAATAATTGTGATTCATGATGTAATATTGAAATAAAAAGTAACTTGCTTTCAGTGAAGCTATTAAATGTGCAATTAACATGTAAAATATACTTATGCCCTAGTATCCTGCAGTACTAGACCTGAAATACAAATCTCCACATACAATATATACTAGGTCATCGAAATTTTGGGATTAGAAACTTGTTACTCAAACAATAATGAACAGAAATTGAATTCTAAAATATTAAGAAAAGTACAGAGTTTTATACCAATTTCAATACTTTTTGATGTGGGTACAATTGGTCTGTTGTAGAGATGGGTTGGAGTCGCTCTATGCCGGAAGGTAGCTCTTCGACCCTGCTCCTTGAAAGACTCCTTCACGTGCCAGACCTCTAAAAAACATTTTTCCCAAAGCCTCTTTCTAATAGAAAAAATTGAGGAAAATTATTTAATATTTCAAATTGTTGAGAGCACAAAAATACGCAAACAGGAAAACCATCACTAATGTTATTCTATGTCTATTATAAAAGATAAAAGAAACCAACTGGCAGGGATACAATTTTGTTTCTAGACTCTAATATGAGTGAATAGTGCCTTAGTTTTGTGCAGAAGTAAATAGTCAATTGTAAATAATTTTTGAACACAGTCTGGACATATTATTTTCTTGAAGTGTGTCATGAACTAAACAGAATAAGGATTCAGATATTTTTTCACGCAAGTTTACTTCAGTTTAGCCATGCTTTTTTTGTCAGGTTCAATATTTATTTATTAGTTACTTGTAAAAGTTTGTTGTATTTGTTCAGAATTAATTAATTATGTTTATAATACATCCCTCCGGCACAACCATATTTCTCCTGATACTGATTATGATTGTATAGAAAAGTTGTCACCATTAACAATTGGCAAATTTGCAGAGCATCACTGTTTCATATTGTTATGAAACTAAAAGAAAATACACAAATAGTAAATGTAAATAATGTTTGCTACATATACCTGCAAATTGCAAAATTGAAGTTCGTGTCACTTGGTAACATTCACTTGTGTGTGACGACTGAATGACAATTAAAGAGAGAAACACTCAATAAAGGAAAAAGGGATAACAATAGCAAACAACTCAAAACTTGTAACAAAGAAATCAACTTGGTCACTGCTCACCAAGATTGTGGGACCCAAATGGACTCCCTAGTTAATGAGCAATAGTTCACATAACTATTGAATTATTTGCAGTTCTTTTTTCATAATAGTTCTTCTGAACTAGTTTGTTCACAAAATACACATAATTAATGTTAACATTCTATTATGCTTAAGGATAAAAGTAGAAGCCTACTGGCCTCACAGCTTTCAAATCTAGGCTAGTAGTCACTTCAATTTGTTTAGATGGATGGTGTGCCAGTAGTTTGTCTAGCATAAGTTAATCAATAGTAAATAATTGTTTAATAGTATTAATGTACAATATGACCAAGTCTTTAACTCGTTTGATGATTAAGCATTTCTGATCATACAAAAATCTATTGCAGAATTCAAGGCTTGTGGGTAAAATAATCACTTTCTTGCTCTGCTGAAATTAAATTGTTTCCGACGTGATTTTGCATCGACTATAATTTGGGCCTGCCGTTTCAGGTAACTTCGAGTAGGGACGTCTTCTTCTTCGTCTGTTTCAGAAGTAACCAGAACAGATGGTCGGCTTTCTTGAGTTGTCTTCACTTGAGCTTGTTGAAACATCCATGAGTTGTCAGCTACAGACCTAGGAGCCTGCACCTATTGAGATACAACATAATTTTTTTTCGAACAATATTCGTTTTAATTTTGACGACAAATAGTATTTAACAACATAACAAAATTAAAGTAGGAGAACATGGTAATTCATTGCTTAATTGAACGTTATCATATCACATTTCCCTTCTAAGTTCCATTAATGACTTACACAACCAGTAGTAAGTATTTAAGAAAGCTTTAAAGTAAGAAAACATTAATTATACAGATGTTATTTAATAGTATATTCTATTTTATTTATACGGTTATGAAAAGAAATTAAAATTATTTTAAAGTGGTCAGGCAGTAGTTAGTTGATGGACCAAGTGCAGACAGATTTTCTCTGGATACGTTCCTCAAAATTTCAAACATTTACTGAAAATCGTGCAAAGTTGGCAATACAGTGATGAACTTTCCGAGTAGTGGATATCTAAAGTTCATTTTATAAAGACCTTAGTTTTGCATGTTTCTCAGCTTACAGTATAAATTATCCATGTAATCTTTTGTATTATTTTACTAAAGATATATTTTTATCACATTCTGTGACTAAACCACTTACATTTTCTTGTGATAAAACCTTCTCTGCATCACATTCTTTCATTATATTGATAGCGTTTGTTATTTTCTGCTCAAGTACTTCAAGGATTCCCTTGATAGATGATAAGTCATTAGACTGGACAGGTACAGGAATATTGCCCACATCCTTCAGAAAAAAAAAATATTTATCATAAGACTTACATATGACTAGTTATTTAACTTTGAATTAAACATGGTAGTTCAAGAAAAAATTTATTTGAGGTATTAATTGAAAATATTTGTAAGATGTAATTATAGACAGTTCAATTTGATACTTTCATGAATAAAAATTTAAATCAACTACAAAACAACATATGATAATACACCATGAAAACAGTCGTTACTGCAAACTATGACAATTGATATTTTTGTAAAGCAAGAACTGATTCCTTGCCTTGAGTTTCACACAAAAGTTATAAAGAATTTCATTAATTTCTTCAAGCTGTTTAGTAATTCTCCTTATTTGTTCATCTAGTTTTGTTTTTATTTTAGTCTGCTCTTGGATTAGTTGCTTATATTTCTCAACTTCTTCCATATTCCTAAAAACAAAATGTTAAAAGTGTGAAAGGGCTTCAATTATAAATATTTTTAAATAAAATTGAAGAAAAATGTATGTGTGTTAATTTTAAAGATTGATGTTTTTTCCACAATTGGGCAGGACAGTCATGATTTTTTAGTGCAGTCTGGGGTAATGATTGGGTCTGGTGAGGATTTTTTTATAATTTTAGACCTACACATTTTTTAAAATTCTATTATGGATGGTTGTCGACCTCCTGTGGGTAGCTGCCTCACAACCCAGAGGTATGCTAAATATGTCATCTGTTTGTTGATACCAAAACCCATTATTAAATTCTACTTACTGTTCCTTATCTTTTACTTCAGCAAACTTGAATGCCTCTAGCTCTGCCATCATAAAGTCTTTTTTTATTTCTAGATCTCTTTTTTCTTCTTCTGTAATGTTCTTCAAATATGTTAATCGAGTCATTGTTTCCTTTTGTGAGAGGAATCTATGAAGAACTTCTTCTGTTTCAGATTCTCCTGTTAGAAAGGATTGCATCTATATATAAGTAATTGACAAGCACACGTATATCTATATACCTTCAATAATAAGACATATCAAATAGCCAATTGGAATAATATATCATTATGTATATGTAAGGTTAATATGTCATTGCCAAATATACAGGAACAAGGCAAATAAAACAAATAAAATTAAAGCTGGCCAGCCAGAATAATGTAAATGCCCTGTACTGTCCTGAGGAATGGGGTTTCAGTGCTAGAAAATATGCCAAGTTCATTACTATCTAGCCTAACGACATCAATTTAAGGTACTGTACTGTTCAGAACTATCTAGTGCATGGCTAGCTGTTACCAGTGAACAATAGTTTTCCTATCATGTCACTAACTTTCTCTTCGTCATATAATATATACATCCTGAATCTAGTCCAGATATTCCAAAATCTGATTCACAATGTGTATTTTGCCATTCAACTGTAATATTGCCTAAAATTGATTAATATGCATGTGAATTGTTTTAGGCATGCATTGGAACTAAAGTTTCCTTAATAAAGAGGTAACACTTATTGTCAAATTATATTTCTCAGGTTTACCTGTTGCTTCCTTAAGCTTTGCAAATGCATTTTCCAAGTAGTCATTGGTTGCAGCAACAGCACTATCTTCAGCTACTGACTGAGTTACTTCTGACGAGCCAAGAGAGTCTTGGTGTAAAATTGGTCGGCTGGTTGGAAATATTCGTCTCTCTAATCGTTCTAATTCCAATCTCCTTTCTTCCACCTGAATCCTTCATTAGCAAAATCAGAATAGAGTGAGTTGTTTTAAAGTATGACAGCACACTGCACTAATATAAAATTTTTAATATTAATTAAAATTAAAATAGATTACAGATCAGATCTTTTGCTATAATTTATCTATATAAATATATACAGTATAAGCAAGTAAAGATTAGACATTGTCAAAATAATTAAAATTATTGGTGTGGAAGAGGAAAAGAAAGAGAGAGATGGTAGCTCACTTGATATTGAAGCTCGGTGTTAGCATTGTGTCAGACCACTGTCAGCCAGCACTCAGTATGTGTCTCCTTTTCTCCTCCAAAAATTTGTAGAATTACGTTCTGGTGGTGCCGAACTTCAATTTCAGGCAAGACAACACCTGTCTCTCTTTGTTTTCCACACTTATGTTTGTATATGTACAAAATTGACACTGATACAAAAGAGAGTGAAAATCAATGGTTTACTTGATTTTAAGGAGAAATGCCGTCATGTCAGACCGGAAATTTTCAGAGGCAGAAGCCTCTTCCTCAGACATACATTCAGTCTTTCCTGGCAATGGAGGCAAATTACAACTGATTACACAGGGCAGCACAAAGTGTAGTCCTGTTCTGTCTTGAGGAAGGGTGCCTTAGGCCCCTGAAAATTTGACGTACTCCTTATTATACAATATGGCAATACAAACTCTGAATTTAATTTTAAAGACAGTTATTCAGAATAAGTTATTAATTGAGAAGGATAGAAAATTATTTACTCTTCACTAAACAATGGTCACCATTTCACACCATATGTAAATAATTTTTTTCAAGGTATCAACCTCCTTCTTCTG
Source organism: Eucriotettix oculatus (assembly GCA_034510155.1). Lineage (NCBI taxonomy): Eukaryota > Metazoa > Arthropoda > Insecta > Orthoptera > Tetrigidae > Eucriotettix > Eucriotettix oculatus. The sequence continues at coordinate 22,673,163 of CM067380.1, read as the reverse complement.
GTAAGAGAAATATATAAGAAGATTTCATGGTTAGGGATTGATGCTATGAGTCAACCAAACCTGCCTGAGTTTGAATTCAACCCTGTGCACGAGGAGTATACCATCTACCTCTTCAAGAAGGAAGATAAACCCTCTGAAAATTTTAATTATGTGTTGTGTGCTATTTTATTAGTCTAATGTAAGCCTATCTTTACACATATACTCAGGATTATCTTACCTGAACTCCTGAAGTTGTCTTTCCCTCTGTTTTCCTGCATTTAGAGCTGAAGTCTCTTGTTTAACTAGTGTTCCTTTAGTAATATCCCTCAAACCCAAAGCTTCAGTATTTATTTCCTAGATTAATAATTTAATATTCAAAGAACTGAAAATTAACTTTTAATGGTATTTATATTCTGAGATTGGATTATTTCTAACATATTTTTGAAATGTGACAAATCTTCCAGTTTCCTTCTGTAGAGATGTAAATCAAAGATACTTAGCTCCAAAATTTGAGTATGCATCATATCCATATATTTTATTTGCACTCTTAAAATAAGCTTTTTAGTAAATACTTTTTGCTGTTACAATTGGGCTAAGTTCAAAATGCATACAAACAGTATTATATTTATATAACAATAAGCAATGGCACTTGTGAGAACATGAGTCTCCTCATTTTCAATCAAACAAAAACTTTAAATTGATTACTGTGTGTGACTGTATCCAGAATTGATAGTTCCCTTATTTCTTGTAAGGAATTACAAACCTTTAAATGTTGTATTTCAAATTCCTGTTTTTGAATCATACTTTCTAATCTTCTTAAAGTACTTTCAAACTCAACACTGTCATCTAGCAAACTACACCTAATAGAGCGATACTTCTTCTTCACATGTTCTGCTTCCATCATATTCATTTCCACTCGGTGAATCTGGTTCTCCAAAACACATACTTGCTGTTAAAAAAACATAAAAATAATGTAAGAGTATTGTTAACATAATATAATTATAACATAAGACTTATAATCACCTTAGAAAGCGAGTGAGGTGATATTTCTTTGATGTTATGAGATACATTTTTCTGCAGCAAAGTTTGATATTCATCAGCCAGCTGCTTCATTTTACTTTGTGCCTAAAATTAGAGTAATGAATAGAATTTTTAATCAGATAATATATTTATACTGTAAGCTTCAATGATTTGTAACATATTTAAAATGAAATGAATGTTCCAAAGTTACTTAGTACAAAAATGATTGTAGGTGAGTAATTATATATATAATTGGTATGGAAAGAAAAAAATATAGTAGATATTTGGGAGAGTTGAAATCTTACCAGTTTTGAGTGATGGTGGAGAATATCAAATTTCTTCTTCAGGTCAATAATTCTATTATCTAAAATGTCAGCCACTTCATGGTTCTTTTTTCTTTTCAAGGCATTTATATCCCTAGCGTATGTACAAGTTGACTTGACTGGTAGTTCTTCACACTAAAACAATTTTACTGAAACATTGAAATCTGAACATTGTAATAAACAGAAAGAGAATTAATCAATTTTCAATTACAATTATTTAAACACAATATATAATAATAAATACTGTTGGGAGTTGTGGCAAAACAAAATTGACCCAATAAAATTATGCTTAAGAAAGGATTGTTTATGGCATCCACATGGTGACAAATCCCCTTTTAATGGCGTAGGAAGGGAATTGAAAGGGGGCATGTGGAAGGGAGAGCAAGGCAGGCAATAGGAACAACAGGCGGCTCTTGCCACATGCCCAAGGTCTGAGAGTTTAATGCTTTTACATATATATTTTTTACTATTTACTTTTAGTTGGGTATGCAAACCAATGACTCTAATTAGTATGTATAGGAAAGAGAGACAGAGAGCCTTTAGCTTACCGCAAATTGAGAGCTGGTATCACTACATTGGATGTCAAATTTTCCTCACAGCCCAGTTAACCAGCATGAGACTCAGCTCTCTGTCCTAATGTCAATAATTTTGACAATGAAACTTCATCCTTAATTTCTCCATTTATATTCCACACTTGGATGTTAAAAATAGAGTTCACAAGGTAACCGTATTTTGATTTAGGGGAGATATTACTCACCCTTCATCAGTGAAACGTTCTTCACATGTTACTCACACATACATACATACAACCACCCCTCAAACGCATATCAAGGTACACAACTTACACACACTCAGTATACACACAGGTTTTATTACACATACAAATTCCAATGAGCTCGTGCTGTTATAGATGCTGTTGGAGGGGGGGGGGGGCAAGGTGAAGGTAAAGAGCTATAGGATATTGAGTCCATGACTTTGTCTAGACTGTAAGACATGTGGAAATGAAAGTTCCCATAGATAGAGTTCAGCTTCTGAACAATCGGAAGGTAGGGCTTTGAGAGGGGTCAGTGTGAAACACTGGTTGAAGTTGTTGGTGTTGTGGGTTGGGCATGAGCAGCTATGGGGAATTGTGTTTTGAATAGTTTCACTGTACTGCGGTGGTTGGCAATCCATTCGGGGAGGGGTCTCTTTGTCTGGCCAATGTAGAAGGTTGGGCAGAATAAAGGCCACCCTTGGACAGGTGGGTAGTATGGTAGGGAGGATGTTTTTGATGTCGGGATTGAATTGTAGCCCAGTGAAGGCCAGGCGGAGAAAAGAGTTGAGTTTTTGCAGGCAAGGGAAAGAGGTGGTGGTTAGGGGAAGACTATGTTCTGTTTGATGGTTAGTGGAAAGGGCATGGGTTATTTGTTTCTGAGGAGGTCTATGAGGTAGTTTCTGTTACAGACTACATTGAACTTCCTGATGATATATACATACATACATACTGAAGCCTTAATAATAATGACAAAGCCTAAACCAGTGGAAATTTATGACAATATCCTCCCATTATCAGAAATTAATTCAATATAACTATATCAGATATGCCAGTAAATTTCATACAAAGCCTGGTTTTCCTAATTCTTGATACAGATCTTTTAAGAATTTCTTTAGCTGATTTATTTTCTCTGCATTTTTTTTCCTCTCTGCATCGCATTCTTCAAAATGAGCTTTCCGCTGTCCCTCTGCAAAGAGAGTTATAATTTTTAATAATGGAAGAACAGCATGGAAGCAAACTTTTCATGAACTGAAAATCATCTTCCTTAAAATAATAATACCAAGACATGTTATAATGAGATGATTTTCTGCTATGTAATATTACTATTTACAGAAGTTTGGTTTTCTTTCTTTTTTCTTTATTATTATTCATATAAAAATCTTTTATTTTTATGACTATCAGTTAGTACAATAATTGAGAAGTTTTGTTTATTTCAGAAGGTTGAGTATGATTGTGTAACTTTGTCTTACTGTACTGTTATTGTGGACTTTACTGGTTATTACCTTAATATTTATTATGAATTTATAAACATTTACTTAGTGAAAAACAAGCAGCATACAAATAATAAATTTAGAAATGTGTTTGATTTTAATAAAAGGATGACTAGACATTCTCTCTCAGATAATAATTGTTGAATGCCAATTTTTAGGACAAACATAAAAAGTATAGTTATTTGATACATTTATTGAAGTTATGTTTGAATAAAGGGGATCCAGTAAAGGTTTCTTTAAAAAACTACCTTAGTTTAAGAGAACAAAATATTCATCAACTATATTAAAACAAGAAATATGGTTAGCTTTAATTAAGCATTCATGTTCAATAACAACTAAATAAATGGTTTAATCATGTTTGATTAAATTAGTTCAATTAGCTAATAGTTTTCCAATCTGTTCAGGAGAGCAGACAATAATTGCAGTAGTGTATGATCTTAATATGTGTGGAAGTAACACAGTCTTTATTTCTTATGAAAAGAAATTATTTATAAATTGTTTTATTAGGCCTGATTTGAAGGTAAATTGAATAATAAATTATTATTGTCCAAATGAATATATGCTCTATTCTCATGTTAAACAAAGGTTACCAACAATGACAGGGAGCAAAATATTGGCGCCAAATAAGTTAATTTTTATAAATTAAAAATACGTTCCAAAGGTCATAATATGGTTAACCATAGTTTATGCTTCAATAATCTCTGAAGTTTTTAGTATCAACTACATAAAATTTTGCTCAAGAAGATTCAAACAGTAAAATTATATCAGTATACAATGAAAGTAAAGATATATCCCGAATGTAATTTGTATAATGTAATGCGAATAGAAAGTTTAATAGGTTTTCATTTATAATTAAACCTCACCCGATAACTGAATTTTTTTCTTTATTTCTGCTATTTGTCTGTTTATAACTGCAAGATCTTTTTCCGTCGCCGCATTGCCTGTTAATGGCATATTAATATACTGGATCCGTACAGTCCTTTGTCAAATATATAACAATTCTTTTATTTAAATACGATAGGAATTTAAAGCTGGACGCATAAATTGAAGGAAGACGGCATCGGACATAACTTAACAGTTCTGCTGCAATCGTCCATTCAAAAAGCACGCCTTAGCAACTGTTATTTATTTGGGAAGCGTTGCTGTCTTGCCAACTTCTAGCGTAGATCGATGAAAGATGAAGATTTTGCACTTTTTTTAATGATGTGCCACTTAGCGATGGTAACTACGTACTTTTGTACGTAGGGATTTGGAAATAAGAAATGTAACTTCTTTATTCCGTTAATTTCAGACCTGCTTACTTTACTGAATGTACTTTATGGGCATAATTATATTTATTATTATAATGCATAATTAACGGCGAAATGAAATGAGCTCGGTGAGCGTTTTATTTACAATTGTAAAATATTATGATATTCTGGAAATTGTTCTGAAATATTGAACCAATTTTTGTTGAAAGATTTTCCTCAATCACTAATTGAGATATTTCAAGACAGGAAATTTGTCTACGTCTGTTTTCACGGCAATAGTTTTTATTTGAAGTTTATGCATGCTCGTTTTTCTAAGGGGTTAGGTTACGTCAGCCGGGCAATGTTTCACGTTGTGAGAACCAGAGAGAGAATGAGGCATCCCAAAAGGTAAACCTCATCATCGCTCTGGAGAGAAATACCTGCGAGAGAAAGCTCCCACAGTTGTATCTCTCTACTTGCCATTATGTCTGTGCACATGATCTAAAAATGAACTGATAACCTATTATGTAATAACTAAATATACCAAATATTGTTAAAGCCCATACAAAATAATCTACACATTCTAGGCGCGTCCTTTGCCGATTTTTTTGTGCGATTCCGTAATTCCAATAGGATTATAGAATACAGAGAAAAATCGATAGTCAAATTGCAAGTCAGAATAAGTAATGTAAGAATAACTTTTATAAAATTTTCAAATAGCTCTAATGCTTGTGCAGGTTTTATTAACGCTTTTTAGTAGTTTTGTATCAGTTTAAATTAAATTAATGTTCTGTTCCTAACGCTAGGATTGGCCATGAATGTGTTATATTAACCATATGAAACTATTTACAGAAATTCTTTCAAGAATAAATCTATTTACACATAGTATTTTATCATATTTTTTTAGTGTGATACCTAGAAAGTTATTTTATAGTTTTATGCAAAGGAGATTGTGTAAATTTGAAATGATTTGTATTTTATGTATTTGAAGGGAAAAATACATGATTTGTAAAACTCTTAATGAACTTTAGGTTGAACACACGTCAAAGTAATTTTATAGCTTTTATGTGACGGTTGAAGTGGAAAATTGACAATATAATGCTTTTATGCTATATTTTTCCTTCAGTCAGTAAGAATAGAATTCTTTCCTTGAGAATTTTAATTACAAATCGTAAAATTTTTAGGGCACATTTTAAAATGGTAACAAATGTATTTGTACATTAGATATGATGAGAGAATTGTTTTTTTGTCAGTACAACATAATGCTTATAAATCTACATTGTTTAAAGACTGTGAAAGTGAATGTTCCTGAGATAATTGTCTGGCTTATCAATAAAAAATATAAGGATGTAGACACCAAAGTAGGATTGGTGATAAATTTATATTTGACGGAATAGATTCAAAAATCTGTAAGACGTCAATTTTTATAAAGGACTAGTATTGCAAAATAGATTAGCAGTGGCATTTGGAATCAGTTGTTGAACTTGAATACAAATATTTAATTCTTTTATTTAATATGATACTATTTTATTTAGGCATAACTCTTTTCATCATACATTACCTAATAGCCATTTTCTTCAAATACATAAAAATCATCGATACTTTTTCTGATACTTTAACCAGGATATCAGGCAGAGACACACATGGAAATATACTTTACTATTACCATACAAATAGCCACCTTAAACCTTAAAAATGTGGAGGAAGTATTCAGCTGGGTTGAAATCTTCTTATAAAATGTTTGCACCATACAACACTTATTTTTAGAGGTTAACACAAAGTACATTTATCCTTCCACAGTTCTAAATTTTTACACTACATTGTATTTAGTAATCAACTTATCTATTAATGAAATTAAATATGTATTTATGTAGGCACATAGGAGACAGAGTGGAATTTTATGAATAAAAATGTTATTAGGAGATAAAGATTTGGGATGTAATGGGACAGCATACATTCAGTTTCATCAGTCATCAGTCAAATAATAAGTACAGTAGATCAGATGATGATAATATTTGTCAGTTTTATTTAACTCTTGTCATCATACATTAGCTAATGGATATATTCTTCAAATAAATAAAATAAAAATCATCGATAACATTTTCTGATACTGTAACCAGGATATCAGGCAGATATACACATGGAAATATATTTTACTATTGTCATGCAAATAGTCACCTTAAACCTTAAAAATGTGAATTAAGTATTCAGCTGGGTTGAAATCTTCTTATAAAATGTTTTCTCCATAACACTTATTTTTAGGGGTTAATACATAGTATATTTATCCTTTCACAGTTCTATATTTTACCCTACATTGTATTTAGTAATCAAATTATCTATTAATGAAATTAAATATATATTTATGTATGCACATGGGAGACAGAGAGTTGAATTTTATTAATTACAATGTTATTAAAGATATAAAAATTTGGGCTGTTATGGGACAATGTACATTCAGTTTGAAAGTTAATATCCTAGTCATTAGTCAAATTAATATTATTCAGATGACTAGTGAATGACAGAATCTAGCAATTGCATTGTAACAATCTGTAGTGGGAAGACTATAAAATCTCAGTCGTGGTCATTTTAATAATACTCAGCAATGGTTAATACTGTTGCCAGACTCATATATTAGGAAAAATTAACAAAAGCTTAGTATCTGAAATATAATTGTGTTTAAGAGTGTCTAGACTAAAACATTATTTTACAGCAGTAATTTTCTGTTTGCTACCAGAGTCTGAGTGGATTAGTTGTAAAAAAATGTCTGTTCTATGAGAAGGCCCATAAATGCAACCCTGAGATTAGTTTTAAAATTGTTAGTGTTTAAGAATTTAACATAAATAATTTTTGTAAATATATATGTAGTTTTTATTGATGAAAGAAGTGCCAGTGTAAATATTTAAATATTAAAAATTGTAATTATAATTGCATATGTTTTCTGTTTTGTTAAAGTAAATTGTTTTATTATAAAATATTTTTATTTATTTATTAAATTAGTATCACCCTATATGTTTATTATAAATTGTTGACATTGTTCTCAATTTTGAACATATATACTTACCAAGCAGTTAAGTAACGATATTTAGTCTTAATTGGTATCATAATTTTCCAATGTAAATATCATTTGTCACATAACAGTGCATATATTGAAATGTAATAAATAAATAGTTTCTTTATTATTATCATCAAGTCATGCCCCACATTAGTGAACAATACTGATAAATACATAAGAGCGGTTTAATGTACTTATTATTATTAATTAATTAAATTTATTAAGCTCCACAATTGGGTGTCAATTGTGATACTCAAGGTTCAAAGAAAAAAAAATAATAATGACTTTGAAGTTAAAACCGAAAAAAATTAACTTTCGAGATGCAAACGCGAATAAAATGATTTACAAATGAATTCGGTAAAGCATTAATAACTTTATATTAAAACTCATTAAAGTCAGGTCACCTGTGGGGTGAACATGAGGCAATGTTTCTGTGGAAAATAGGACTGGGAATGTGAATTCATTAAATTTATATCAACCAAACTGATCTGGTCGCGGCGGTAAGGTCTGTTGCGGGTTGAGAAATTCGGAGGCGTCGGCTAAGACGATTCATTTCTCGTCGACTGCTTTGGGATAAGATGGCTGCATGGAACACGCTTTGGGCCGAAAATTAGTCGAAACGTCTAAAAGTTCATATCTCCTCAGGACTCTCGCCAGCGGCCCGCAATTTAATGAATATCTCTGCATTAAACTTCTATCCATTTCGCCTCGTATGGCCCCCAATTTTCCTTCTCCATTTTCCAATCAGCTGCAATTTCAGCCAAATAATTTGTTTTGAATTAGGGACGGACCTGCCATTCATTTAAAAGACTGACACCCATTGTCAGTAAAAGGCCTCTTGCATATTGTGTAAAGAAAGGTCTGTTTCATTGTCCAAGGAAGGGTGTAGCTCTGAAAGTCACTAAAGATACTGCGCACACTCAGACAAAAAATACTTCTCAAGCCTTCAATCTTTCCTTGAGCAATTTTAATATATTTCAGAAAAAGACTCACTTACTATTAAAATACACATACTTCTTATATCAGTAGTTTTGTTATCCGAAAGGGAGGCATTAACTACTTAAATAAAAATGAATTGTATAATTTTATTGTCTTCCTGATCCTGAATAAAACAAACAACTTCAGCTGATTATTATGAGGCGTATTTTCCAAAAAAAAAAATAATAACTTAAATAATGTTTAGATAAGAAAACAAAATAAATGTATTGTTTGATATAAACAGGGATTCTATTAACAATTACTGCATAAAAACCATTACTAAAACATTTTGTACAATCTTAAATTATAACGCAAAACCAAACCTTAAATGTGTGCTTATTTGTGATTATTAAACAAAAAGGATGAACAGTTATTAAATTCGATACCAACAAAAGTTCATCTACAGACTAATCAGTTCTTCTGTCATAAAAACAATAGGGCCCTATAGTAAATCAATTACAGAAGCAATGAATGTTTTTTAAAAAACTACTAATTGTAATTTAATCAAAATTAGTCATTGAAGGGTAAATAGCTGTAGTATTGTCTTGATATATATATATATATATTCTTTGAATAAAGATTGTGAAAACTTAGTACAAAATGATTTTTTTGCTGGAATAAATTTCTATACGATACTAAAATAATATTACAGAAAAACACAACTTCTTTCAGTTTCCATTTTGTACTAGTAATAGCAAAAAGCCAGAATAAACCTCTTATAACACACAATGTAAGGCCTCTCATAAATAATTCTAATATCATACTGAATATTCAATTTAAAATTACATTACTTTTAAAAAAATTGACTTAAAATCTTTGATGATCTATTTATTTCCAGATTCCAGTTGAAGCAAAAATGTGATTCCATATTGTATTCAATTGTACTCAGTAACAAACAAGTCCTCCTCAGTATGTAAGAAATGTGTGTTTAAGTGGGTAACAACTTATATTTTCCCATTCACTGGAATGTTTCCCATTTAATGCTGATATGGATACTGAGCAGTGCAGGAAATAAGCCATAAATTAATTTTTCATTTAAGGTTGGCATTAAATCTTATATTAAGGCTGAAATGGTACTATATAAATTTTAATTTTATAGTAATATTGCAGAAAAATAAGATGGGAGCAAATAGAGAAGTAATAAAAGTACAGGATATTAATATTTTCAAAACTTACAAAGGATAGGAAATAAAAACTTATAATGGTGAGAAAATTAACTTAATTACATTTGTAACTTTATTGAGCAAAGAAAAATTTTAATTTAGTACAGTTCATGATGACTAAAATTTCTGACTTTAATAAGTATTATCTGGAAACAATTTCTTTCTATTCAGTATTTTATCGACTTCATAAATTATTATATAGGTTCCTTACTTAGCAAGGTGGATTTGTGCAGTTTCTGTAAACATAGGAAATTAAGCAAATTAAAATAAAAGTGTCACTGATGACCTCGATGTAGATGCGACTATAAACAGAAATCAAAAGTAAGTAAATAAGAAGTGCTAACATACTACATATTATCAATTCACAAACTTGTCTGCACAAAGAAAACTCTATTTGTAATTGTATTGGTGGTTTTAATAATTTGCAATGCACTCAAATAGATGTCAGCTGCAAATTCGTTCAGTGCCTAACTAGAACAAAAGATTTAATGGAGAATCATGTGACATATTGATACTGTCTAATTTTCGATTGAAGGTTCTATGTGATTAATATTTGTTAAAAATATGTTATAATTTTCCATTGAATGGCAAATTGTGCTTTCTAGGCTTTAATCAGTTGCAAACATGTACAAACCTTGCTATGGGTATCACAGTTCGCAAAAACGTATAAATCACCTCAGTTAACTGGTCTGGTAAATCTTCATGAACAGAATGACCACTTCCTTTAAAGGTGTGTAACTTAAACTCTCCTGTAAATATATTAATTTTTTCATATATGACTGGAAATACCAATAAAAATGTTATTCATTACTTCAATTTGTTAAAATAATTAATAATAAAGTAAAAATTTTAATTCATTCAGTTCATAACTGGGAACATTTAGCCCATCATATTATGTTTAATTAATGAACTCATATGAAAGCTATTTGCATATATATTTCATTACATCATCATTTAAAATTTATACTAACTTTGTTCATTTCATGAAGTTGTTTAATATTAGATTATATTTTCAAATGTTCACTATCCAATTTAGTTACCCATTTTCTCATATTATAAATCTTTAGAATGTTGAATACATTCCTAATTCAATTAACCAACTTGCTGTTACAAAAATAAATATTGAAATTTCTAATAGATCGTTTGATTGTATGAAGAATTATGAATATCATTTATTACTGCTCACACCAGATATTCAAATGTAAATATTCCTTAGGTGGATATATTTCTTAAACATTTATATACTAAAATGTTACATGTCCCCAAAGAATTGAATAATTGTACTCCTGAGAACTTTCCCTTTAAAATCTGAGCAAACATACCTCGCATATGAGCAAAATTTAAAGTTTTGTCCAGACGATCTACCTCAGCTAAAATGAGTAATTTTGGAAGTTTGCAACTCAAAAACAGCTGTGTACTCCCTTCGAACCATTCTTTCCAATTAAGTTTTGTCTTTTGTATATCAAGGCGCCATGTATATTTTCCATCGCGGTCATTCTGTAAAGAAAATTAGTGTTATTAATGTTTCGATATCAAATATGCTGAAATTTAATGTTGGATATTTGCTTACAAACTTGAGGCCACACAAGCAAGCATCTTCACAATCCTTGCACATGGGCACTGGGATGTCATAGATCGCCAATTTTCCAGTTTGTGAACTATATGAAAAGTAACATCATTTTAAGAAAAACATTACTGGTTGAATAATTTTTTTGTTTTATTAAATAATTATACAGACAGGAAATTATGCCAGAATCAATTAAGCTATTTTGGTGTATTGACATAAACATTTCATATTCAATTTGTTTCTATTATTGAATTCATTTGTCATTTACTAAACATATATCAAAACAATAGAAAATGAAGGTATATTATCTAAGATTTTTTATATTATTTTCTACATATTAGAATTAATACGAGTCACTTTTACTGGAAATTATGAAGAATTCAGAATTTACATCTTTATATTGTGAGAGATTTTCTGCCTTATGAAAATTAAACACACAATGAACCCAATGACATTTATTTGAGAGTAGAAATATTAAAATTGATAATAATTATGATTTCAAATATTCTTTAATACACTCATGAATAATTTACATTATACAATTAAATTCACAATTTTGATATAAAAAGCTCACCAAATATACTCAAATGAAACTAAATACTGTTACTTCATGATATCTTTTTTACATTCATAAAATTTAAGGCAATCATTCTCATAAGAAAAATTGTTGTTAAAAGACAAAAATAATTATGGGTCGGTGTTTTAGTCCCATCAGTGTTCGATAAGACCCTTTCAGGAAACAGAAATGAACCATATTCTCATGTTAGTGAAAACAAAGGGAATTTTAAAATACTACAACTTTAAAATTATTGAAAAATAAGTTTCAGTCAGTCTGTAATTATTAAGTATGAGTTAAAGCTGACAGAAAACTCACATTATTACATTTGAATCTTAAATAAACAACAGGCTACTGGACACACTTTGTCAGTGAACCCACCATGTCATACATTCTATTAATAAACTAAAAATTAGGACAAATTTTGAATTATTTTATGTGAAAGCTGCTGTTTATACAATTTGCTTCACAAGTAACCACATCAATTCCAGTAATTTCCTGTGTTCTATCAATTATGTACTTACTTCTTAATATTCCCTGGGACAGAAACTCTGGCAGATTCAAGGTTATGCACCAAAAATGAGTGATGACTGAAAAAATTATGCTTGGTTCAAAATAATTCTTGTTAATGAAGTACACAATTCACATAATTAGCTTATTTTAAAACCATTTTCACATATGTAACAAGTTAAATGTAGCTTTTATTAATGGCTCATTTAATTAACCCAGTAATATGACCATTGGAAAATTTATTAACAGATGTTAAAAGGTAAATTTAACAAATAAATTATAAATAAAATTATACCTCCATTCAACAGCATGTTCAATGGATTTAAATGTTGGTGGCCGATCCTGTTCCAGGTTTTTCATTATTTGCATGGTGTCCTTTGGGGTTCCTTCAACAACATCTATCACAACAATAGCAATGATAGGTGGAAGAAACTTCTTTCGAGTCAACCGCATTACAATAATACCTCCAATACTATGGCCCATTAGTATAAGTTGTGGATTCTCTTTACCATACACTTCTTTTATTACATCAGCTATATCGCTGTGAAAAATAAACAAAATTCATAATTTTGAACTTGTTCCAAATATAATTATTAGATTTCAATAGGGCTAATAGTCATGATAACATTTCGACAGCAAGCTCTGCCATGGAAATATTATTATCAGATACATTAGCCCAAGTAGAAAGCCCAGAATTATATTTATTTCACATCGAAATATTTCATAAAGAATTTGAGTTCTAAAGTGGATTCAAATGATAAATATATTGTTCTTGTCATGGAGGTATTGTTAGAGTGAACAATACGATATAGTTAGAAATTTAAGAACAAAGAAATTTTAATTAGTTTGATGTAAGTACTTAGTCATGACTTCAATCTTGAGGTCCTCATCATTTGTAGTTCTTGTTTCACCATGGCCTCTGATATCAATAGCAAGTACTCGACACTTAACCATTTTAGTTATTGAGGCCTGAAAAATTAACCATTTCATTGTAATGCAAGTAAACCAGCTAGTTAATTATTATTCATAAATAGCAACTTACTGCAAACATAGCCCAACTTAGTGCAGAGCTGCCAATACTGTGTAGCAGTATCAATACTGGTCCCCTTTCTCCTGCTTTATACACACGAAATATGTTGTTTCCAGTTAATATGTCTTCATAACAACTAAAATAATTTTGCCATGGAAGAGGCGTAAATTGCCTCCTGTAGCCAATATTGAACATTCTTTGACTGTTGAACATCAAATCACATTTTCAAAACGGTAAATAACTGCTTATAATTATGATATTAATTTAATAAATTTGAAATGTGTCGTATGAGATGACAGTCCAGCAATTGTCCTGGTAGGCCAATGCCCTTAATGCATTATAGCACTATAGAGAAGGAAAGAAAGAGGAATAGGTTACAATCAGGTAAATAATTTATCGTTAATCTTGCAGACATATTCAGTGAGCCAAAGGAAATTCCTGATAGGATAGATTAATGATATAACATGTTTGAAGACCTTCTTCCTCTGAAAATTTATATAGGGGAATTGCTAGACATTGTGCAATCGAATTATTTATGAATGGTATGTTTGAACAAAACAGTAACTATGAAAGAAATTGTGAAAACCTAGCTGGGTAAGTAAATATAGTGAACTAATAAGTATGGTGCTATAAATAAAACTGTGTGTGCAGAAACTTTTTTTATATTCAACCAATAATTTCCAAATGTGTTATTAAAATAAATTTAGTAAAATTAATCAGAAAATATCAATTTTATTCCAACATATAGTCTTCCATAATTATTTATAAACAATTAAATATAAGTAGAGTATATTTTAAAAAACGAAAAAAACGATTCGACATATTTTATTCATATTTTAAAAGATATTTACAATAATTAAGTATAAGTAACATTTATTTTAGTAAAATGAATACATTAAAAATGTAATATGTTGCATATAGCTGAAAAATTATCACTTACTAAGATGAAGATTGCAATTTCTTATTAGAACATGGACGGCCTCCCTTTTTAGACATTGTTACTTACTGATGGAGAATAAACATACGGTTTACAATGACAACCACACTAATATGTATTATGTCTAACATCAAGGTAACACAGTCTTAAATTATTTTTGTGGTTCAGTAACTGTTTTCGTTTCAAATTTTGTCATTATTACGGAATTAATCATCCATATTACTGAACGTTGGTCCCCGTTCTGCGATATTCCTAGTTTCGTTTAAAAAATCTGCGATTACAGTTAAATGTAACACTAGTTAATATGTATCTTCTCATATAAGTTGCATTCACTTTTGAAAATTGCATATAAGATATTCGAATCAGTTTCTTAAGGGGAGTCGGAAGACCCTATTTTGTCATTGTTAAAATAGTATTTCTCGGAAACCGTTACAACACTGCAATTTTAACAGCTTATTTTTAACTTCATGATGTGTGTGGATGCAGAATAAACGATTTATTATAATTACAATTTTAATTAATGAAAAGTATATATTTTAACATTTTCAAGATAGGGCGTTCCAAATCCCCTTAGATGGGTTAGTAATTTGTTGTCGAAATCCACAGAATACTTTTTAACGATAATGTGTGAAAGGAAATTGTGAACTTCTATTACAAATATATATCTGGAGCTTATTTTTTGTATGTATTGATATAAATTGTAAAACACAAATGTTTCTTTTTCATTGTCTTTAGGCTGATTTTCAATTGAAGCATGAAATATTTATTTGAAGATAAGATGTATTTGCCAGGAATAACAACAAATATAATAAGATGAATTTATAATTGTGCATAATTTTGACTACTAATTCCACTTGCCGTCGCTTGACCACAACGCCTCTATTGGCAGGTCTGCCAAATAATTTCGATAATATGCACTAGTTTAAGATAGTGGTACAATATTATTGTAAACAAATGATAGATTACTATAAAACAATTTTAAAAAATATTTATTGAACAAATACACATATTATAATTGACAATTAAATGAAATACATAAATGCGGCACGGCAGACACAGTATCTACCGCTACAATTCCGTCGACTTATCGAAATGCAAAGAAATTTTTAATATTTTATATTTGAGGCAGTGACCTGGAGGCATATAAACATAGGTCATTGGTTTTTAGGCTAGCACGAATAGAAAAAACACCACGTTAGATTATACGTACATCCCTCGACCGAAACAGGTGGACAAATGCAGGAAATTTTCCGTGAAAGTTCCCGTTCGATTAGGTTTGTAGCCTAGAAGAATAAATGAAAGTAGGCGAAAAAACTAGAATACATTTTGATTATTTTTGCAAACTCAAACCAAAACGCAAAACGCAAGCCCTATATATGTATAGCCCAGTAAATCACGGATATTAACACAATAATTAACTCTACTGATAAAATTGACTCTTTGTTTATTTTGAACATTAACAAATTAGATACATGAAATGTTCCAGTGACCACACTCCGGTTTAAACAATATGATATATGAATGCAATAAAATTAAACTTCACAGATCTGTTGGCCGCTTCCTTTTCAATCTGGAATGTGATGACCTCTTTGTTATGGTGCCCTATAGTAGGTATGGCTAAATCTTCATATATTGTTTTGTTGCTCACAAACCAAGGTGTGTTTGAGATGGTACGAAGGATTTTTGACTGAAGATGTTGAAATTTTGTTTAATTCAAAGGCTTGGTGCACCCCATAGTTGGATCTATGTCCATATGGGTTTAAGAATGCATTTATATATGTTGCACCGTAATTCATATGTATTTACAAAACAGAGAGATTTGACACTCATAAAATATTAGATAACTTTACTGTGAAGATTTATGGTAAAAGTTCAATAAAATGTTCCATAGTGTAGAATTACGCAAATGTAATTGAAGCTTCAGTAATAGTATTTGCTGTCTGCTTATGTTTTTGACTATTTTAGTATGATGCACTGATAATTGGTGAACAGAATGTGTGTTGAATATTTCATCGAAGAAGTTATAGCTCGCTGAAAGTGAGAAATCATAGCTTCTATATGTTCATATTGTTGCAGATTGTTTTTGCAATGGAGTTGGAACAAGAAAAGCCTCTAGAAAAACACTATATGAATGTGAATTTTTAGTGAGATTATGAGTAAGAAGACAATAAGGAATGAGATTAGTATATAGAATAATGATGGTTAGAACTGGAACTTGGAATGCTCGAGATGCAAGATTTGATCTACAAGAGAGCAAGCAGCTGACTTTGCTTTGTCAAGAAAGTGATGGAAGAATCAGCTGATGATGCATATTGATTAAAAACATCTGGTGATCAATTTAATTCTGGGGAGCAGGATAAACTTAACCAATTCAGTAAATAGTAGTCCTATAAGTGAAGTAACAATACTAGATTTGAGTGTTAGCGATTTAAAAAATTAGTGTGTTAAGTGAGATGCATATTTCATTGAAAATTTCATATATTATTGACTGTTACAAGAAAATAACAAATTGGCTACTGTTAATTGCTGAGATATTCATCACATGTACAGAAAGTAAATTACATTTTGTCAAGTGATAATGACATTATGTAATGTGTTTTCCAATTGGAGTTTAGGGAAAAGCATTTCACTGAGCCCACACTTCATCTAATACTTAATCAGTAGAAAAGGGAATCAAGGGTAAATTACTTAACACTTGCTCATTATAGAAAGGAATAGACTATTCGTTGAGGAAAAGAATTTTGGTATAAGAGAAAAAACAATCAGCTGGATTACTTATTATGTCAAAAAATATGTAGAGATTGGTAGTAACTGCTTGATATAAAGGATGGTGTTTTTCAAGGGAGTGAGCTATTATTATTTAATATAATAATCTTCCAAGATGTATTATTAATTATTTAATTTGTCTATTTATATTATGACTCTTCTAAATTTGCCTTGCTCTGATGTTTTACTTAATTGTATTAATAGTTAGTTATTGATAGTTTCAGAATGACTAAAGGTAAATAAGCTATTGTGGAAAATGGATAGGAACAATAATAAAAATCATATAAATACCAGTTGTTAGTAAAAAGTAAATTGAAAGAGCTTTTATTTTCCTATGAATAATTTAAAATAGTACGATGAAGTGAAGTCATCTAAAATCTTGTGTTGAAACTACTAACTAGTAATGTTAATATTTCCATCGGCTAACAAAACTAGAATGTTATTTTGTAACTCAATAGTTCATCTTTATTCAAAGTATTAATTATTGCATCATATTTTGAGAGTAAATATATCAATAATCAAATTTCAATTGTTTTGGTAGAAACAATAGAACAATTAAATCATTAAGTATCAGACTGGTTACAATCTTTCTTGAAAGAAAATGTCATTTATTATCAATATTATTGTAAAATCACACAATGAGACCCATTACCATCATGAATAAACTCATACTATTCATTATTCTGTATAAATTTTACTAAAATAACTGAAATTCTATGTATTTACATACACTTCGTAATTCAGTTTCTTTTATTCCATAGGTAATTGGAAATTATGAGTAACATTCTGGCCAAAATTTCTGTTTATTATTTGGGGGAATATAAAGATGGGAGTTTAACAAGTACCTACTTTGAATACCACCCACCTTTCTCTCTCTCTCTCCAAATCTATTAATGGTATTTTTTGAAGCAATAATTTTGCTGAAACAATACAACTTTAATTAATAACAAACAATGAGCTTGAGAAGAAATAGCTATTGAATCACTTGACGAGTTGGTTCATATATGTTAACTTCATAAGTAGTGAAACAATGCCCTTCACTGCATTTCAACCCAATTACAGGACAATGTGCAATGCAATAATCAAACAACTGTCAGTTGAATTCACTAGTCCATGGTCTGGGCTGGCGATTGTGGTGGATCTCATTCGGGATGAATAGCCGAAATCGACTCCTAAACTGGTTTGGATCACCAATGGTGATTCTTCAATATTTAAGTTGTGACATCTCACAATTAGTCTTATTTGCGTATCTCACTGTTCAACGAAATGCTGACTGTTGCCTTCCTCTGTGCACCATGGGCTGCATCCAACCTCTTCATGCTTGTGGAAGTTTGTTTCCTCCACAGGCGTATTTGCCACCATGTTGGCGGAACCGCCTTCTCTTAAGACAAATGGCATTGTCACATAATGTGAATGTTGAACTCAGAACAAACTGCTTTCCTTTTCTGTCAAGAAAAAGGTCCATCAACAAAAACTCGTTCCCATTCTCCGTAGCAATAAATTCGTGCAATTTCTTCCTCATTTCCGACCGTTGGACAACAGTTCTGTCGGGACGGCAACGCCAGAAGACTCAGCCCTTTTAACAAGCGTAGAAAATATTGTAGGGGCGTTTAATATTTAATTTTATATATATATAAAAACAAGAAATGGAGCGTGTTATATACGCAACGCAGACGGAGGTGAGGTAATTAATAAAATACGAATATGAGCTATCAATTTGTTTAAATTGTCATTATTAATTACCCGAAGACAGTGTTAGTGAATCGAATGTAATATAACTTATATTTCACTTTTTCAAACACCTGCCGTATTGCACATTTACTAACAATAAATCAGCCTTTTTTGTCAGTTATTTTCTGAATAAGTCGCATATGAAAGACGAAACGTTGTAATATTTAAATAACTGACAAAGAGGTTGATTTAACTTATGTATTATACATTTACTTGTCGGATTAACTATTTAAATTACTGACAATGATACAAAAAAAGTTCTTATACAATTTCAATTTTCAGGCAGATAATATTGTATTGTGCTGAACCCTAGCGAGGATCTGTGGCACTCAACATCCACTCCCTACCAACAGATGTCTCCCACGGCTTAAAATGCATTGGTTTTTATTTTGTATTTTCTCTCAAAGAATGTTATCAAAGCTTAACTGAGGTTCTAATTTTCGCTAGAACGCCAAAATGGTTTATTAATGTTAAAATAATCATTGACAGAGCTGCTGGAGAGAAAAGGTTCTGAGGTTTCTAGACGGGGACCACAGTGATGGACCGTGAGCTGTCATCTTCCAGGAGTCATCTCCGCCTGGAACATGACAACAGAGCTTACGGTCGTCGAAACGTCGCGGTATAATCACTGTTGTACCCTTGTGGTAACCCAAGAACATTTGCATCAATCGTAAAATGGTTTAATTCTTAACCACAATTTATTTATATACATGGAAAACATAATTGTGACTAATATATTTCCACTACTAACGTCAATAAATTCAATTGACAGTATCTGTGTTCTTGTGTTTCACGTGATATTTATTTCTTGGTATGGTTGAAATTAATTACATGTTTGCAATTCGGATCATAACGGTACGCTTCCATATTTTTGTTGACGAAGAATGTTCTTCGCTGGACTGTAAGTCTTCATGGTAAATGCCCAACTACAGAGTCGGATTGATAAATTATGAAATTAATAAACCTCGAGCACTGTTTTGGGAGGTTTCCGACGTCTGTGTAGCTGATTTGGAAGGTCAGATCGTGACCGTGTGTCATACCCGGAACTTCTCTTCCGTCGAGTGCATTCACTCACTCACTGTTACCTACAAGTCCGTGTTTCTCCGTTATTTCCCCATCAATATATTTAGGTGACTAATCTACTTGTAGTGTGTTCCATATAAGATAATTAGCTACAACAAAGAGTTTGGTTTGCTATTCTAAATTTGAAGATCAGATTAGTCATTATCTCTTCAAATTATCGATATAACCCTGTGATTGTCTATTGAAATAGCTGATAAATTTCTCGAGTTGCAAGCCTAACCTTTGTAAAATTCTAAACCTTTTTTTTCTATTCTCATTTCTATTAAAAAAATTGGTTCCAGGTGTATAGTCAGAAATGGTTTGGAATATGAGAGTGAACTAGTAGTTTATGATTATTTAACTGAATATTTATTAATATTTTATTGCGATGTAACTGATTAATTTGGAAGCCAGGCTGCATATCCCTGGATCCTGTGCTTGATCTTTTTTTTTTTTTAAATGTAGAATCTGATTTTGCCGCATTGGAAATTTAACCGCAGTTTGATTGTTTGAACGTGCAGTTTGCGGCGAGTGGCCGCGGGGATAAGACCAAAGCGGAAAATCTCCAAAGCCGATTATCAGAGACAGTCTCCGTAGTGACGTCAGCAGCATCATCAGCGCAGATACGAATTAGCGTGGATCCCGACAAAACAAAAATATCTATTTGTCAAAAATTAGCTGAGAGAAATTAGGAGAGTGGAGTCACCCACATCAAAGCAAATCCTCAGGTGTATGCAGACATGGAATGAGGTACGGCATATAAATTAATTTAGAATGACAATTGTTATAATAGTGCGAAATCCTGATCCATTTGGAAGATATTTTTCGTAATCTCACTCGTTCCAGCTAATGCAACGCGGTCAGTGTTACTCACGGTTGTAGAACAAAACGTTTTATGTCTGGAATGCGAAAAGCGCATGCGCAGTATTCCTCTCACCCCCATGCGCCACCCGTAAAGCCCCTTAAACTACCACATCCGTTCGTTCCGTGCTATGAGACATCAGGAGAACGGGGGCGGCATAAGTAGAAAAATCAAACCTCATTTTAATGCATATTTTATTTTCTAAACAAAAATTGTATGTTTCTTTTTTTAATCGCCTGGAGTTATTTTAAAGAAATAAAAAAAAACATAATGGGGCAGCTTTTAAAAGACTCTCATCTTAGTTATAAAACTCGCATTATCTTGCATACAATATTGGCATCATTAGTGGCTTATTTCCAAAATAAACTTTATTTAAAATACGTACAAAGGCTTAATACTTTCGTGTTCGACATAGTATTAGGATTTTTAAGGATAATCCTAATATTAATTGTATTTCTTGAAGTAGCGCGTATGCAGTAACTGCAAAAAAGGCAACTCTGCCCATCTCAATCGAGACTGCTGACGGTGGTGTTATGTAAAACTCTTAATAACAGAAACGTCCATGGCTTTTAAATCTGGGATAAGCTCTGATATGCAAACCAGAGATAAGATCCAGGAAGGCAGACCATTATCTAAATTCTGCCAGGTAACATCTTGGCAAGAGGGTTGATAAGTTCATGTTCTCAGTCTTTATTATCTTCCGTCATTATTATCTAAAATCTTAATTTAATACTAGATGGCATGTCAAGTCTGTCCCGTGCAGTTAATCCCTTTCCCTGCGCTGAAGCTTCAACCCGAAATTTTTCCTATCGTCCATCCTTGACAACAGTTATTTATTCTGGGGGTGAATATACCTCCATTCTCCTATTTTTCTTGTAACAAACGCCGTGACTGTACGTTTCTATCAATACATAGTGTCCAGTGGTGGGTTTACAGCGCGACTACGGTTCCAAATAGTTACATAGTGGCAGCGGTGGGATAACATCACGAGGACGGCGCCAAAGGAAAATATTACAAGTTTTACAATTGTTGGTTTTAAATTGGACTTCATTACATGTTAGATACGTATACTTAGAGCTGATGTAGCACACGACTTAGTATAAGTATAAAATCATATTCCATAAATCCTATAGAGAAGCACAAGCTTCAAGGATGTGGAACGAGTCAGAGATTTTACATAGGTTGCTTTATTAATATTAGAAAATACTGTAACTATTCATTAATTTTTAACTTATAATAAGATTTTCTTAAGTTCTATACAGAAGACATACAATTTGTTCCTTATATATAAAATTGATAAATATTTTTACATCCTATACTAAAAAATTAGTGTTCTAATAATGTTCTTACATAATTATCTTTCATAATTATAAATATCTACCCTATGATACATTCAGCTCCATAAAAGAAGGAGTGGCTTAGTAAGAACTTAGTTAGTTCATATTTGAACTTGTTTGGATTTATTTTTAATTGTTTAATGGAGGTGGGAAGTTTATTAAATATGCTAATAGCATTGTAATGTACACCCTTTTGTATTACGGTTAGAGACTTCCCTTCCTTGTGTAAATTGTTTTTACTTCTGGTATCAAAGTCATGTATTTCTGAGTTTAGTGTGAAGAGGTTACTGTTATTAATAACAAATAACATGAGTGATTGAATATGCTGGCAAGTGAGTGTCAGTATTCCAGTTTTCTTGAAAAGTCCCCTACAAGATGTTTTTGGTGAGACCTGACATAATATTCTAACAGCCTTTTTTTGAAGTGTAAATATTTTATCTTTCCCTGATGCATTGCCCCAGAATATTATACCATATGTCATTATAGAGTGGAAATATGCATAATAAACTAATTTTCTTATGTTAGGATCACTACAACTTGACATAATTCTAAGAGCAAAGGTTGCCGAGCCTAATTTTCGTAGGAGAATATTAATATGATAGTAATTTGATAGTACAGGAGATCGGGAGTTATGGAACAGAGAGATTGGAATACCAGATGACAGTGACAAATAATAAAAGAATAAGACAGACTGTAGACCGCAGACAGACAGGGCAGATTGAAGATAGAACTGTAATTAAACTGAGGTAGTGAGCGAGATACAACCAACCATCGTCGAACAAGATAACCGCATTAGAACTCAATTCACCTCATATCAAAGTTCACTAGACTGTCGCATAAGAAAAGTCTCATGTTTTGGAATTTCATCACTGTCGTGTTTTAGAGTATAAATTTATCTGTATACCATTTTGTTGTTGAAGTTTTGCTTCAACTCAGCAAAATCATATAACACCTCGCTCCCTGATCCAGTTAATCCAAACTGAACTACATTTGGTGTATATTTAGAATGAATTAAATTTCGCGAATCATAATATATATTTTTTAAATTCCTTTTAAAAGCAAATATATTCTGATGATACCCTGTTAATTAGTAAAGCCATGTATTATAATTATTAGCTTAGCTTGAATGGCAGCGTTCAACATGTCCTTCGTCTCTCTGCCCGAAGCATTTATATGGATGCAATATTAGCTCAAGATACAATCCAATTACACTCCACTCTCTGAACCACTCTGAATTAAGGAATCACAAGGCACTCCTGGCTAGCGCAATTTATTTTAATTCGTTTCCATTTACCATTCTTCTTTCAAATAATTTTTTGTGATCTTAGGAAGAATCAGTTTTATTTTTGTCAGCAGTAATAATGAAACTTCTTTAATAAAATTTCGAACCTATATCTCTATTTGCAATTAAAGAAATAATAAAAAATCCTTTGATGGCCACAATTAGTTTCTAAGAATTAATTTAGCTTTCGGCAGATTAAACTGCCATATTCATCCTAAATATAAATAATAGTATACAAATCAATCAATAAACTATATGATACAATTATATTCTTAATCTTTTTTTAAAAATAGAAGATAAAGAAAAATTTTACGTACATATTATACATATATTTTTTAATTTTAACTTAACAGAATTATTCGTACAATGTACTTTGTGAAATTTAAAATGCTTTTGTTCGTCTGGTCAAACTGTCAGAAACAAGTATGATTACATACATTAAAACTTAAGAATGTAACTAAATATATTTCCACATATTGACAATAATAAACTATTGTTTAGAATAGTATTTACAATAATTTTCTTTAGCATATGATATTGACAATTTTTATTACGATGATTTTAATATATTAATAGCCTCAATTTAATAAGTACCAATTTCTATTAAGATTAATAAAAATTGATTCAGGGAATCTGAGCTATGCTTCTGTAGAATATTATTTTATCGAATAAGAAATCACATTATAAATATAGCTTTTTATGTATCTCCTTTTTTTAAAATAAATATGCTAATTAATTGATTTGTGTACAGTTCTTTATACTTAGAATGAATATGGCAGTTTAATCTGTCGAAAGCTACCGTTATAATAAATTGATTTTTAGGAAACAATTGTGACCGTCAAAGGTTTTATTTCTTCAATATCAACATTAAACGGTCAAACAACCCAATGTATATTTTTTAAATGTGATAATTTTTTGTATTTTTAAACTACTGATTAATTCAATTACTCAAATCACCTTTTAGTTTTCAGTCAACATTTATTAAAAATTCTTTTCAATTTGTTGCTTAGGAACAATAAGTAAATGTTTCAGACTTAATTTCTAAATGAAACTAAGAGCTTAACAAGAAAGTTCTCAGCTTCAAAAAAAAGTCATCAAATGGTTTGGTTATTTACAGTTACGTAAATGTTCAACCTTAATGCATTGCATAAGCATGCTAATGGAACCTATTACTCAGCTCGGAAGGTTTGAATCGTTTTAATCGTCTCTTTTCCTGCCCCATCAGGTGTGTTGGCCAGATTATCAGGCTGGAGTGGAAGTTTATTTTTGGTATTCAACACAAAAGTTTTTCCAAGAGAGAAGATTTTTCTCCAACTGAAGCTTAGCCGAAGGCCGTGAAAGTAAATGAGAATGGAAAAATATCGGCCGGACCCGGGAAACGAACCTGGGACCAACCGCTTAGCGTGCTGTTGTTCTTATCCTCTGGATTTACTTTCACGGCCTTCGGCTGAGCTTAAGTTGAAGCAATTCATCTCTCTTGGAATATTCATGCACATTTGATCAATTTACACAACGTCAATTCTTCACTGATTTCCTAGCTAAGGTTGAGAATAATGTGATTAGTAAATTGTCGATGAGCCGAGCTTAAGTTTAAAAGAGTAGAGCAATGTGTCATCGGATCTTTCCATTCTTATATTCTAAAAAAAAAGTTTTTAATTCCACCCGGGACCCAAGCTATATTCAGATCAATTTGAATTATTTGATTTGGAATGTACCATGGAGCATTAACTGTACTTCTGAAATCTTTGCAAGACTGAGGCGCTGTCAAATCAGGTAAGAAAATAAGGCCCAATAACAAGATCTATAAAACCATTATACTACTTGAAATACTCAAAAACAAGGCTAAGTTTTCCTTGAAAAATATTACAACAAAACGAAGCGTAAAAACTAGTTAAAAATAATGTAAACAACGTGACTGTGACTAGTGAGCAAACGGTTCCGATTCGATCCATGAAAGTTCTCTTTCGTCCATCTACTGCCTTGTGAGAAACATATTTATTATTTCTGAATTATTTTTTTAGTTGATTTTATTTTTGAAAAATTAATTACTGAATTATACTTGGATATTTATTTATTTTTCTATTAGAAGCTACAAATATTGATGAGTATTTTAAGAGGCGATTTTTTTAAAGGAAATTACTCGTTTATTTTTTTAAAAAATTATTCGTAATTAAATCGTCAAATCGTGTGCTCATTGCTCAAATCATATGCACAAATTGTGAATTCTGTTCAATTGAGGTAGGTCATTGAACAGGTAGCCTCTCCACAGTTTTCGGAAATCCACAGACGTTTGAATACAGAATACGGGGGAAGAACAAAGAAGATACGCCTATTGAAAACGTCAGTCGTCGTAGACCGAGGCTCTCGTATCTCCGAGATTAACAGAAGCTAGACCATGCCAGCTGCACGTGCAGAATTTCCTTTCAAAGCAGCAACACTAGAGCCATTGTGCTCTCAAATTCTGCATTGTCACAGCAACTTTGCTGCTCTATCAACACTTTTCACTGCCTGCACGTGGAACAATCCGTCTTTATATTCTCAATCCAGCTTCACGCTAACCTTCGTTATAGGTTATTTTCTTTAGCATTTGTTGCGGCAATCACATAAATATGATTCACATAAAAGTTTATCGTTAACGAACAATTTGTGGGGGGGACATCATTTATCGACTTCCAGGAGAGGAAATGTAATATCACACGCCATATTAATCCTTAAATTCTCCGGGAAAATCCATTTTTATTTGAAAAAATAGAACTACTCATTTTGCTGTAGCTATTTTCCCTTTCCAATTTGTAGATTGTAATTTGCTTCTCAATTTTAATGCAACAAATTAATTGAACAAGTTGTTATTTATTCCAATTTTTTTATTCTGGTATTTTTTTTCAGTGTAAAACAGAATATTTTTTAATGGTATTGTCAAATAACCCTGTCAATGTTTCATAAGCCCAGCAACATTTTTTTTATTAAGTCTGTAATAATAGAAATTTGAAATCTGTGATTTGTTGCGGACGAAGGGGCGCGAGGATTAAAACCGGCGACAATCCCAATAAATTATGACGCCTAGCAACCCTGATCATAGTTACTACAAAAGTTTCATGAATCAGTGTAAAAATGTTCTATTAAATGGCGCTGCTGTTTCTTGATCGTTCCCCTAATAGTTGAAACTAATGTTCCTGCAGTGCAATGATCATCTATTCGACTTCCCATGAGAGGAAATGTAATATCACACGCCATATTAATCCTTAAATTCTCCGGGAAAATACATTTTTATTTGAAATAATAGAACTACTCATTTTGCTGTAGCTATTTTCCCTTTCCAATTTGTAGATTGTAATTAGCTTCTCAATTTTAATGCAACAAATTAATTGAACAAGTTGTTATTTATTCCAATTTTTTTATTCTGTTTTTTTTTCCAGTGAAACACAGTATATTTTTTAATGGTATTGTCAAATAACCCTGTCAATGTTTCATAAGCCCAGCAACATTTTTTTATTAAGTCTGTAATAATAGAAATTTGAAATCTGTGATTTGTTGCGGACGAAGGGGCGCGAGGATTAAAACCGGCGACAATCCCAATAAATTATGACGCCTAGCAACCCTGATCATAGTTACTACAAAAGTTTCATGAATCAGTGTAAAAATGTTCTATTAAATGGCGCTGCTGTTTCTTGATCGTTCCCCTAATAGTTGAAACTAATGTTCCTGCAAAGATGTTCAATGTGTTGCTTTGTAAAATTATCTATAACATAACTTTACAACTTTATGTATAGATTTTTCTGTTCTTTTGTTTGTTTCTTTCATATATTGGCTGGAGCTACTACGGAACGTCGTGCAGCTTCAATAAGTGAAACCTCCATTGCTTATGCATGTGTGATCCTCAGTGTGTGTTTGTGCTCTCTAGTGTGCGTGTAGTATTTTCAATGATTTTAGACTATATCCTGTTTATTTTAGTTATTTATTTAAATATTATTGGGCAGTTAATCATGGTACTTTATTTTTGTTCTTATAATGACACATCCTATTTCCTCAACCGAGGACAAATGGAAACAACAGTAAATCTAAATTCTTTCTACCCAGCATGTCGATGAGAAGTTGTTTCTACCAAAGCGAAATGCATGGTTAACTATAAATTTTTAAACCTGCCGTTACTCTGTGCTTCAAGACTGGCAACAAGGAAACAGGAAAACGAAATCTACCTGAGTGGTTGCGCATTAACGGTTGTTTCGTTGCAATGGGCGTTTGTTTGAACGCAGGTAAGACGATGCAAATAAAGTGAATACTAAGTTATCCTTAACACCGAATGCTACTTTACAGACCATATGTTTATTTGTTTTTAGTTCCCATATAAGTAAATTATAATACTAATTCCTCAGTGCTTCTAAATTCGGTAGGCCAAATGACCAGGAAGTAATGAACAAAATCAGCGTCAAGGAGCTGGCCTGTTCAAGTTTTTTCAATATTTTGGATCAGGCTGCCATGAATGCATGGGCTGTTCACAAAGAAGTGACGGGAAAAAATTAGCAGGAGTGACTACATACGAAAGCTTACGCAAGAACTGGGGAATGCCCACGCCTGTGTGCAGAAAACGAGGAAATGGCAGTTAAAACAGAGCTGCAGGAATGAGAAAGTCAACCAAATCCGAGACATCATCTGGAGGAGCAAGCTGAGGAAGTATAAAATAAGGATGATGTGGATTCCTGCACACGATGGCCAGTCAGGAAACACTGAGGTTGACCAGTTGGTCTCGCAACAACTCAAAATCTTGACCACCCCAGTATGTATCAAAAAGGATGCTAGCGCAGCATCTCTCGCTACTTTCAAGAGAAATGTTCCACGAAAAGAACAGGAAGATTTAAGAGATATTCATCAGCGAATACAAAACTCTCCCCAAAAACATCTCAAGAAGGAAACAAGTTATAGTATCAAGAATCCGCACCACTCAGCTAACGCATCATTTCACAGCCTACATTCAGGTCTGCATTAACAGTTCAACACATCCCATTCGAATGCCCTCAGTACGACTGGTGTAGAAGAAACACACGCACGAGAAGTGCTTTCTGTCCATCATCCGCAGTGATCCACGCCCTCATCAACAATAAACCTCTGCTGAGGCAACAGGACAAGTAAAAAGCACAATACATCCATAATTATGAAAATACGTGCGTTAAAAAAAATAGAACTTTCTTTTAGCGTTACATCTGCACCTTCTGTCAATAGATTGGAAGTAACACGTGATGCGATTTCAGACATTGTCTTGATAGAACATGGAGCAATAATCATCCCTGAGGTTTTAAATGATCCGCTTGCTATTTTTTCTTCAGAACAGAAAAAATTTACAAGCGATATGATATCGGACTGCATAAGCTTCATTACCAGAAATAACTCAGCAACCATGGGAAACGGGACCCCAAAAAATTATTTATTACTTATATTTACAGTCGCCAAGAAATCTCTACAGAGAGATAAGAAATGTGAAAGAAAATACCAAGAAAACTTTCTGAGAGCGATAGTGAGAATGCAGTTGGATTACGTCATTCGCTTCTTATGTTGATGAAGATTTAAATCCAGAGTTTGAAGATGGATCAGCTCATTGGACTGATGAGGCCATTCCAACTGAGACGGAATATGAGTTTCACCATTTATTATGAAGATTATGATGCAAATTATAAAGTTACTTCCTCGGAACAGGGGAAACATACTAATGAATTTGTATATTCTCATAAGCCAAATATTGCAGCTGTACCTGAAGGTGATATTATCATGATATTACTGCACACAACTTCTTTATCAAAAAGTAAACGACGCAACGCTTGCCTGAAATTTCATGATGACCTTAGGAACTGTGACATCCGTTAAATGTCATTACTTTTTTCCTTTTTATTTGTTTCTTTCTATATATTGACATAATTGTCTTTTTTATATGTGACTCTAAGTATCTTTTATGTTAATATGGATTTGTTACACTGTACCCCAAGGTCTGTTACAGTGAATCCGGGCCGGGGCTCAGGGTAACAATAAACCCTATGCTGATTGCTGTTAATTATTAACTTTGCACGACATATTTTTTGTTTGTTTATTTATTAAATTTTACAATTATATAAGAATAAATCCTAACAGAAAGAAATTAAAGATGGCTATAAACCAAGAAATATATTTTGTGAGACTATACCCACTATTTATACTTGCTTTTTTTGTGCATTTTTCCTAAATTAAAATAATAGTGTTGACTTAGAACCTTGGAAAATATTCGTATTATGGCCTTCGTCTTAAGTTGTGAGTCTGTTAGTTCCTGTATTGAAAGCGAAGTGCGTAACCTTAAAAATGGGACTTTTCGTTTCTTTGGTGGTGTTTTTTTCCAGTGCAAAGGCGGAACAAAGGATTCTGCTACTTTCTCTTCTCTTAGCGGAATACTGTTTTTGCACACTCGGGAAAGCTTTCGGCCGCTCTAAATTTTAAGCGGTTACGAAAAACCAGCTGGGAAAACTGGTCTGCTGAATTTAAATTTAGTGCGTGAATCAATATCGAACGTCAAAAACATACTAAGTTATTTAAATTTGTACGTATAAAAATATTCAAAACCTAGAATTTTTAATTAAGAGGTTTACAAAAGATACGAAACACATTATATTAAAACAACAACTTCTTTGCTCAGTACGAGTGATTCAAGATTTATTTTTCAGGCTTCCCTACAATTCAGGATTTCACTGTCATAAAAATTTTCCAAACGTTGTTTTGTAAAATTCCTCTCCGATCCTAATAAATATAAATAGAAAAGAAGAACTAAAATTCATGTATTTGTGTAATAGTTCAATGTAGCTTATTAGTGTATTTCACAGCTCAAGCCAAGAAAGAAGAGAAGCGTAATAATAAATTATTTTGAATACTTAGCGTCGTGTGTTTGCTTCTTTCTTTGGATTTCAGCTGATAGGAAGTGATCAGAATGTCTCTAAAAACTAAAAACAATTTTCCGGTTTCTAGAAGAAGTTGATTCGCAACAAAAGTACTATCTAACGATGCTGAACCTTCCGGGATATTCCCAGGGTGTAGCTCAAGAACATCAAGTAAAACAACGATAGCTAAATAACTTTGAGTTATTCAACCCAACCGCAAATATACGTGTTAGTCCATTAGTGAGTTATTATCAAGTGGAGAAGTCGAGGCGCCCATATAGCACTTGTGCCTTGCTGGCCGATGCGGGCGCCATTTTCTCAGGGTGGTTGTCCCTAAGTTTTCGTAGCATTTATTCTCGCGATTTAATTATGAATATGTATGCAGGACATATTGACGGAGGGGAAATTGCAGCAAGGACAAATAAGAATTCAGAATTGGAACCGACATACAGGACTGATTCAGTTTTATTGATTGAAATAGTCGACTGCTGAGGCAGTAGAACAAGTGAAAAATACAATTACACGCTTAAATATTTTTTGGGGGGTTAATAGGCTACACGAGGGTGATCCTGAAACAGGCAACTCCACTTTAATAGCATAGGATGGGAATTGAAAAGGGGGGATGCGGAAGGTAGAGCAAGGTAACCAAGGGTTGACTAGTTTAAGGATCCTACCCGGTGTTTCACCTAAAGAGATGCAGGGAAAACCCTAGAAAATCTGCATCAGGTAGGTCCGAATGACGGGAGAGGAGTTTGCTGCGGGGTCGCCGCATTCCCTTTTCCGTGTCTGCAGCAGTTTTAGGAGGCAGTTGGCCAACTAATACAATGGGATCAGCGGACAACTCTTGCCTTATGCCCAAGGTCTTAAACCCCAGTACATATACCTCATAAAATAGGTGAAGGTGTCTCGGCATGTGAGAACTTTGAAAAACCCCAGAGAGAGTACGTGGTATTCCCGACATAATCCGGTAAGCCCCTCAGTCACTCTGGGGAGAAGCGCCTGCGAGAGAAAACTCCCACAGGCGAAAAATGCTTAAATATGAAAATACGTGAGTTGAAAACAATACACCCACTAGAAAAAACGCATATAGAAATAATATGTACACTTAGGGTTTGTAATAGTTTCTCAGGTTCGTCAGATAACTTGGGATATAATAAATGTGAAAATATATAAAACTGACTATTTTTAAACGAGGAAAATATAATAAGAAAACAAAAAACTAATATAATAATGAAGTTACAACAGCGTGATAATCTGACACTTAAAATTTGTCGTGTACACAAGTGAAATTAATTAATTGGGTTTTAATTTCTTTACTTTATGTGCGCAAGTTACGCTAAATTTTCCCAGGACCTCGGACTCCAAGACGACCGTCCCATAGTCCTGTAATCTATTTTTTTCGCCCCGTGGTGGGAGTTGATAACGACAATATTTCGGCCTGTTGGGGGCACAGATTCGTTTCTCATAGGACAGGATCGTCGAGAGTTAAAAATCTGGTGGGCGGAATATGGCTTACTAGATGTTGAGATGATATGCACAAAGGAAGGAAGTGCAGTAATGGAGTAATTCGGAAGGATAAGAAGCTGGACGCTGATAAGGTGCAGAATAAGACAATTGGAGATTAATGTAGAAGGAAATTTGTTCTAAGATGGAGATAAGGCAAAAAGACTTTGGGATCGAGAATTGGTAGGTGAACTAACCCCGCGATTCCGGACCATAAGAATAGGTTCAAAGGAGATCGATAACAGACGGTGGTGATTGACCAGCAGACGAGACTGGCGCGGCCAGATGAGCAAAATTAGTCACGGAAAATGTATTGAGAAAAAGATCATACCACAGAAGTCCATATTCACAAATATTTATGACCACGTTAATTTGAACCCTCAATTCCCCCCCAAGAAAAAGTGTTAATTGTTGTTAATAAAATAATTTTTAACGACTGTGTTATTTTAAGGTGCCCTATTATTCAATTTATTACTAAAATTAATTATTATCTTATTTGGATTGTAGCTGCCTGTGTAAAGACAAAGTAAAACTTCATCCAACCATTTAATGATCACGAAATGTTCAGATTTATGAAAAAGTACATAATGAGAGTTTTTAATGTCTTTAATTTAACACATTATTATTTCAACCAAAGCAATTAAGGCGACCGGGTAAGTGACCCTTAAATTAATGGTATAAAACTGAAAGAAGGTATAACTATACACGAATAGAGGGAGTAATGGGACAGCTTGGCAAGTATGAAGAAAATATATACAGATTTAAATAGTCGATTCTAATGGCCACTGGGTGGATTAGGAAAATGTCACTTTAATAATCATAGAAGTAGCTTTAACATGCCACTAGTCATGCGGTCGTAGCTAAAACTTATAGAGGTACTTCAGTGTTTAATGTGCACTGCGGGGATATAAATTAATTTATAAAATTATGAAGCATATTAATATCGAACAACAGATTATAGGCGAGCGGTTGAATCTAGAAGCACATTATGTCAATTCAGAAGATTTATTTCAGCAGGAGTGTTAGAACTAGGTTTCTTACTAGAAGACAAGAGTTATATTGTGGAAACTTTGGATTCTCATTTTTCCTTTTTCGTAATTTCCTCTATAACAGGCAATGGAAGACCGATAGGTTGTTAACATATTAGATGAGCATGTAAGCTTCTACAACTTATGGAGAAAATTTCATTAGAGCTGTATCAATGTTTAGGGTACAATTTTAGTCGCCAATTAGTGTTTTTTAATTTCTGACAGTCTGCTATGAGTGGGTGTGTATAATTAAATAGAACTGTATCAATGTTTAGGGTACAAATTTAGTCGCCAATTTCTTACAGGCTGCTGTGAGTTGGTGTGTATAATGATAAAAGAAAGTCTCACGTTTACCAACAACCGATTTTTTTAAAAGATCTGTAAAAACATATAAATAAGGATTCACCAAACGAAGTCAGAATTCTATTCGACATCGATTCCAAAAATATTAAAAGTGTCTTGGCGGCATGACGGAGGTATTAGTCAACCACGCAGAACAACCAAGAAGGTTACAGTATCAAAATAAAAACAACAGAGTTTCTTTCCGTAATGCTAGGGTAATACAAAATACCTGTGGAATACCGACTGAGGTCTTCTAAAAAAAATTTCATGAGTCTAGAAAAGAAAACGAGTATTTTATGTAACCAATTTCTCAGAAGAGGAATGCCGACATATTCTAATACATTTACCAAAAACATCATAGTTGCTGTTAAGAATTAGAAGAGTAGAGTTACGTTTCCGTTTGGGAAGGAGAGTTGGACCGACTTTAAGAGAATTTGGTAGAAGTGAAACAAGTCGGAATGTTGACGGGAGAAAGTAAACCTCACAGTCTACTCCTTTCATCCCATTTCAGTCTCATTATGGTAAAAATCAAATAACATATAAAAGAAGGTCACTTTAATCCTTGTCAACTGTACGCATACGTCGATGAAATCTCATGGGAAGGATATTGAAACTACGTCCGAGATTGTTGTTGGTGTTAATTATTAAGTGTTGTCCTCTCAAGCCAGTTGAAAGCATGAGAATGGGAAACTCTCACAATGGCTCGCCTCACGTGTACTCTTAAGTAACGGACTCAATTGTGAGTTTCCGGTCTTGCGAAGGTTCGTTCGTTTTCTTTATCCTTGTCGATCGTAGGCCGGATTTCACCTCAGAAAGTTACAATGTTCATATCAATAGTTTCAAGATTTTTGGACCTTAAATCTCTTAGGATGTCTAATTTTGTTATGGGATTGAATGGATGACGTAATCGGGAAGGAGACTTGCTCGTTCAGTATCCAGTGTTTCAGCTTGGTAAAAGAATGAGCTCTAAATAGAAACACCGTGGACTTAATATCATCACCAAGGAGTTCTCCATGGAACTCATTAAAAGTTTTAGTCTGCCATACCAAATATACCCAGAGTGAATGCAAAGTAATTACACTTCATGCATATATATTTTATACTCGTGAAAATTACATCATTCCTAAAAAAATCTGTTTGAAAAATCTCGAGACACGAATATTTCCACCCTCAATTTTTCAATAAGTAATACAAGACCAAAAACAAGCATAAAATTAAGATTTGTGTAAATATACATAAAAATAAAAGACTGATACACTTACTCGAAAAAAAATAACATTTCGGCGCATTTTGCCATTATCATTTGTCATACTAATTCTGAGGTAGATAGTAAATTAAAAATTAAAAAAAATTATTTGCACCAAAAACATGATCCATGATTACAACAACTAATTAATCATAATCTACGGGGTTTAAGAAAGAAACCTCCGATTTTAAAAAATCATAACTATCCAACTTTTAACCCGACGTGATTGAACAACGTAGAGAGTTATTAGAAAATAGGCTTCCTCGACGGTGGATCGGCCGCACTGGACAAAATGATTTTAGACTATATCCTATTTATTTGTAGTTAATCGTGTACTTTATTTTCTTCTTACAATTTTTTATTCGTAATGTATGACGTATCCTATTTCCTCAACCGAGGATTAATGGAAACAACAATAAATCTAAAATCTAAAAATTTAAAGCTTACGTCATGCCCACCTAACTGCATCTGGTGGTTCATATAAGACCTAATATCTGTACTTCAACTTCCAGCAAGAATGATTAACGTATAGACTTATGGCTCACAATCCAACCGGGGGAATATTGAGCACCTCTCACTTGTTATGTAAATAAACTTTATGCATTTTCCTTTATTTAGTAATTAACAATAATTCTACATGTTTATTATTTTCAATATATCTGTCTAATCGGATAATACTTTTTGAAATACCACGTATTGTGGGGAAAGTTGTTAAGATAGAACTATATTCCCAATTTAATTTATTTACGAAGTACATTTTTAATTCTTAGGCAGACTCTCCGTTTAATTGTAACTATTGCAAATTGAAAAGTAAATAATCTGATTTTAATTTGTTTTATTTATTTCATGAGACCTCGAACGAGGAAATAAGATACGTCATTACTTAAAAATTACAAAATTATTCTTACATGCTACAATAAACAACAAAACTTCAAGTGTACGTAACTAAATATCGGGAAACACAAGTTTGTCAGTCCAACATAACAAAAAATACAATACAATAATCATTGAATGTTACTGAGGGTATAATATAATATTTGAAGTATGCACACTAGGCAAAATATTATTTAGATAATGAAATATGAAATTACATTAGACACGGGAATAAATCTAACAGAGCAGGGAGAAGCACAAACACAAGTAAATGACGAAAAATACAAAGAACATTAGGTCAAGGATCCGAAAAACAGGACTAGTATTCATTACTTTGGGATAATGTAATCTAATTGTCATCCAAGAGCATTGTACTCGAGTTCTGTCACTTTTCAATTTTAGTGTACATCATAATTCTTGAGTAGTTCCTATTTTGTATTATAGGACACTCTTTTCTTTGTCATAAAAAGCTAAATTGTACCCTTTATCTTAGTCAATTACATATTTATTTAAAGTTAGGTTTGTACGGTTACTAATTGTAAACTAATTGCTTCCCCTTAGGTTTAAATTAGTGTAAAAAATTTACAATTTCATTAATAAATAATATTTTTTAATTTTTTAGAGGAGCATGTGGCCAAAGTGTGCTATAATCATCTACATAAAGAAAGAATTATTTTTAAAAACATTTTCAATAACAAAATCTAATATTTCTTAGTCAAAAGAATTGTATATTTAAATACAGTAGAAATTTTAAAATAAACGAAAATGACAACTGATTTCGTTTTATATATCTTCAATAAAATGTTTATCAAAGAATATGGGATTTTGTTATTGCAAATGATTTTTTTTTTTAATTTAAGATGATGGCACATTTTGGCCGAAACCTCAAAATGAAGTGGTACAGTTTTGAGACTTATTGCATTATTGGTAGTGAGTCATAGAAGTCCCTCGGGCAGGATTGCAGTAGATAGGTCCACAGTTGGATCCTGTCCCAACGCAGACCCGCAACAAAGGGAAGTATTGCGTCACGCACGCTATAGTGGGGCAGATGTGCGTAGCTGGGTCAAAGGGACAGATGGAAGGAACGCCACAGACAATGTATTCTAAAGAACGGCAGGGTGAGCTTGCCGACATTACCTGTAATTGTCCCCATTCACGATTAAAAAGGAACGTCATTATCATAACGCTAGAAAACCTTACACCTGGCCAATAAAATTGTTTGTAGGTATTAAGTGAAGCTAATCCGGGGACACTTTTGATTTACAAAACACATGTCTCTTTCCCTTTACCTTTAATAATATAATAAAATAAAAAGGTAACATTTTACTGGTTTGCAGTAAATAATTTTGACTATCAACTTTAATAAAACACACATTGCACTCTTTTACACAACAAATTCTGCATAAAACCCAGTAAATTTAGAAACGTATATGTTTGACGAAGTATTAAGTACAAAATTGTCTAGATAATAAACTTAACTGGAAAGAACGTGTGTGACATAATAAATATGTTCTGTTGAGCAACATTTGCAGTCAGTGTTATGCCAATTTAAAGTGATGCAAAAAATACTATATATGGCGTATTTGTATTCATTAATGTCATGTGTTGTATTTTGGGGTAACTGCACGGGTAAGAAAGGGTGTAATAAGGATAATATGTCAGGTTCATCAAGAGACCTTTACAGGAAATTAGGTATACTCACACCCTCTGGTCAATTTATTTACTCATTGATTTTATTTGTAATACATTCTTTTAAATGTATAACGAATAGAAATAATTTACAACATATTTATTAGTCTCTGTAGCACAGAATATCAATTTTCAAAAACCTTCGGGACAACATCAAATAATTAAGAAGAAATTTTGTTGCTTTCAAAAGTGAGCTTTTAGTCATTTGATGTAAATAGCATGAACCACTGGCGCTCTTTCATTACTGAAATATTTATGAGTTTGTATTGTAAAATTTAATTTTAACCATTCGATAAAGGATTTTTTATGAATTATTCTTGTGTAAAGTAAGTCTTTAATTTATTAGGTACAAAGCAATGTAACTCTTATTAGGATCTTCGGAAAATGAATTTATTCTATTCTATTAATGACAAGTGACGTTTAAGAACTCTTTAAACAGTATTCAATCATTAGACTGAATGTTAAATTACGCAGTGAATTGTATAATACGAGGACATGAAGATTCTAGTCAAGTTTATCTATTAATAAAAAATGATACTTAGTAGATTAACCCGATAAGTACCTTCGTACCTCACATTCAAAATTCACTACGTAATTCTATTTTCTTGGTAAAATGAATATGACATTCAGTCGAAAGCTGACCAATCTATATATTAAAAATGATGTATGTGATAATGAGCCCTAGGTTTTAATCAGCCACACCATTTAATGAACCAAAACTATATATCAATTTTGATTTAAAATTTTTTATTCAATTTTGAAGGATCCTTCGGCATATGCCAGAGTCATCTACAAATTTAAAAACATAAATTAGTTGAAAAATTATATCGAATGTTTACAATATAAAAACAAATTATGTTTCAACATATTTTCAATATTAAATCTAGTGGACATACTCTCAATTATCAAATATTTTTGTGTATATATATAATTTCTAAATTGGCCTGACTGAGTATAACCTACGGTTATTCACCATTATCATATTAATTAGAAATCAGTCATTTAAAATTTAAAAATTCTTGAACAAATGATGTATATTTGTTTCGTGCAGAAGCGTGGAGAGATTACAACAAAATTTGGTATTAAAAATAGAGGTGAAATACACGATGGCGGGGATGAGAAATCCCTAGCACAAACGTGGTTAATAAATATGCGTCTGTGTCATCTCAGATACACAACACTGGGATATACGCCATATTAAATTCCGCTCAATATGGCTCAATACTTCATGGTACGGTGGGCGGGAATACACACACGAGGAACACCTAATGTTGAAAAAGAATATGAAAGACTTTTCTAAGTACGACAGTTCTGTTTCATTCAGAATCGCATTTTCAATGCATAAAATGACACTTCACAGACCACGACCCTTACATTATGCTTTCAGTCTCGACTTTAGACAAACTTCAGGAAAAATCGAAGGGTTATAAAAACCAGTAGGTATTATTATTTTCTCATTTATGTTTAAAGTTGTCAGTTGCAAATCCGGTGGAGTTATAATTGAAAAACCTAACGAAATAATTTCCAGTGAAAATTTCAAAGAATTAACGTCATCACACATAAATGTACCTTTTCTGTTGAAGAACTAGAGGATTTCGTTATTTTTTTTAAAAAAAGAAATTGTTACATACAGTGACAGATAAACCCGCCAAATACCATCGTACATCACATTCATAATTCACTACGTAATTCCATTTTTTTTGGTAAAATGAATATGACATTCAGTCGAAAGCTGACCAATCTATATATTAAAAATGATGTATGTGATAATGAGCCCTAGGTTTTAATCAGCCACACCATTTAATGAACCAAAACTATATATCAATTTTGATTTAAAAATTTTTTATTCAATTTTGAAGGATCCTTCGTAAATGTACTTTTTCTGTTGAAGAACTAGAGGATTTCGTTATTTTTTTAAAAAGAAATTGTTACATACAGTGACCATAATTCCCAAAAATTGTTTATTCAGAATATACACCGGGCAAACCTTCCATCTTTAATAACATAATTCATAGTTTAAAGCTTCGCACGCAATATTCTGCAATGCGAACTTTAGGGAATATCAAAGAGTGATAAAAAACACAGGAAAGATTTTTCATCATCTGCAAGGTAAGTGCCGCGACTCTTGACGCTGGATCAAAAACGCATGACAATGGACATATCGGAACAATGTTTTTGCCGCATCGGTTTGTGACCACAGATGAAACTTGAGTGCACTGCTATACCCCAGAGACAAAACAACAGTCAAAGCAGTGGAAACATGCTGATTCTCCGCCACCAAAGAAAGCAAAGACAATTCTTTCGGCTGGAAAGGTCGTGGCATCAGTGTTCTGGGATGTGAAGGGGATTCTGTTTCTAGAGTATCTCTCCACTGGGCAAACAATTACTGGAGAGTACTGTGCTAACCTACTGGACAAATTGCAACAAAAGATACGCGAAAAAAGGCCAGGTTTAGCAAGGAAGAAAGTCATCTTCCATGAAGACAATGCGCGCCCGCACACGTGTGCCGTCGCCATGCCAAAATTTCACGAACTAAGGTATGAATTGTTGCCAGACCCGCCCTATTCACCTAATATGGCTCCGTCAGACTTCCATCTCTTCCCAAAACTGAAAATTTTTCTTGGTGGACGAAGATTCACTTGAAACTGGTAGCCGAAGTTGACAACTATTTCCCAGGCCTGGAGGAATCTCATTGGAACATCGCTGGACCAAGTGCATTAGTGTACAGGGAGACCACATTGAAATATAAAAAAAGTTTCAGTGACGTAAATACTTTTTTTATATTAAGTTCCGAGAACTTTTCAAACCACCCTCGTATAAATAAAGAAAACTTAGCTATATGTTCTTAACTGACAGTTAAAATATTATGCTGAAAGTTGCTGCTTATAATCCATCATTCGGTACCAGTTAAATCACGATGAAACCGGGCAACGCCGTGAACGAACAAATCCTATGGTCAGAGACTCATTAAAGTTTCGTGATATTCAATACCGATGTACAGGGTTTTCTACGTAACATTTTTAAATCGGTTCTGCTCAGGGAAGTACCCTGTTAAAAACGATTATTCGTGATACATCGTACTTTATTGTCACTAGAATTTACATTCGTGTATACTAATGAGGACTTAGGGAAAACAAATGCTATTTAATGTAGTATGCATGTATGTATGAGTTGCACACGTAACCTTGACGTCGTCCAACACGAAACGTCATTGCCTGGCCAGCAGTGACGCAACGCGATGCATCGCTTAGCTCCACAGACTCCAACAGATATTCCCCTTTCATACTCACAGACCCAACCGCTTCCCTGACAACAAAAAAAAAGGAAACCTGGTGTGGTTGTGAGCCCCTCAGGCAGCGGGCCCCCTGCTGCGTACGCAAACACTGCACTCGGTCGGGAAGGAAGCCACGGAGAAAACGAGCGGTTCGTTTCGGGGGAGAATGTTTTATTTATAAATACTGTATGACATCTGTGGCGCGTGTTTGCGTTGAATAGCCAATGAGGTAACCTGTATAGTGCCCCACAGTCGCGGAAATATTCCTTCAAAAATTTGGAACTTATTCATCGATTCCTCCAGCACTATAATATTATTAAAAAAATCTTTTACAACTTTGACGTGGAATTATGAAAAGTTACTGCACCGAAATAAACATTTTCTGTCTTAAATTGCAATTCAATACAAGCAATTTCTCATTGTCTGCTAACAAATGGGAGAACACCAAGGAGTAACTTTGAAACGTCTATATATTTATTTCTACTGCTTTAGGCGAGGAGAGGATTATTTCTTCATTTATTACAAAAATCCAATTAATAGGGAAACTATATTTCCTGTAAATGCACCTTATACGGGCGAGCAGTCCCTGTTCGATTTACAAAAGATGATTCCAATTTTACAATGAATATTGAATTATTCTTTTTTTTGGTTCAATTCTATTTTTGTAGTCGCGCCAACAACGAGATCAACAGCGACTTACCGTTTAGGTACCTAATTTTTCTTTTCTCTGTCGGGTATACTCAGTCAGGGTACTTGGAAACATTTATAAAACACCCTGACTCTTTCCAGGAATCGAACCCGGGACCTCTGTGACGCTAACCATTTAACCATCGAGGGGGACTATCCTCCTTTATGAAGAACGAATCCAATGGTTCCAGTAATGAGAAAACTCTTCGAATTAACCTACTTGTTCACGAACAAATTTCAAACGTTTGGGAATGCTTTGCGCGCTTGGCTTTGAGAAAAGAATGGATTGAATCCGGTTGTTCGTCGGAGGAATTCAGTATATTCCCCAGAGCCGGATATCGAGGCTTGGGAAGGAATTTAACTAACGCTAGATCTAGGTAACGTAGGACAACTTTGCCTCGTTTTCCTGGCTGGTGCCAGGGTAAATTTTCTCACAGAACACAGCGAATATATGAACAGGCAGCTTTCATACCAGCCCAAATGGAAGCTCTAGAAACTGCCCTTGAACACAGAAGGGATATCCAATGTGCCAAATATGCACTGAAAGCATTTTTTTCCTCTAACCCATTAATTTGAAGTGATCTCGTCTCCAAGTATCAAAACTACACTAAGAGTTCATCCAGATACGTTCCAGTCGCTACAAGATTCAGGAAATAGAGCTTAACTGCAATGACCCTCCGTGGAAAATTCGTCCCAAAAACCAAATCGACAGACATCACCAATGCCTTTAAAAAATTATGGATAAAAGCCCGTGAAAAGACAGTCATGGAATACAAAATAGAAGTCCTTCAAAGCCAGCAAGATCCATTATGAACGAACGACTTCATCGCATTGAAACATAACCCAAAAGTCAAGAGAAGAGACCGAACCAACTTATTCGAGAATAAGAACTGGACACACAAAAATGACACATCTTTACATTATAACAAAAGAAATTTGATGATGAGAAAAACTCTAAAAGACATCAATGAGATTGTGCAAGGGACAAATGCCCAATAAAATTTAATCACACTGAATTGTACACTAAATTATAATCTAGAATCGAAAAATATTTACGATCACGGAGGCTGGGTTGAAGACTGCTGGAGAATAGAGAACCACGTATCATTCCAAATTACGAACGTGTCATGTAAGATGACAGTCTGCAGTCGACCCTGAATAGGCTGCAGAACCAAAGAAGAGGAATATGTATACTTAAATTTTACAACTGAATACATAAATGTAAAGCTAAAATTTTATTTAGATAATTTAAAATTAAAAGTGTGTAAGTAATTGTAAATTTAATATTGAATTAATGTCAAAATTTACAGTACCTAATTAAGAAGGTAAAATATTATTTACATGGATGAATCAGGAAAAAATGTAACATCGTCGCCTGACGAGGCCCAAAAAATAAACGTCGTAAACTATTACTTGAATTTATAAATTATGTATTGTCTGTAAATTTGGCCAATTATCTGATTTCAGAGACAGACAAAAAATAGGTTAGGATAAGATTTCTTTTTAAAAAAAGAAAATTCATGTTAGACTAGTTTTAATGGTAGGCACACTGGTGCTATTATATAAAGAAACCGGTTTAATTTTATGAACCGCGAATATAGCTACACATTCCGAATAAAGTGAATTTTTGAGCGCTAGTAAAAAAATTTATTATGTAATGAAACAAGATTAAATTTCAACGATCGAAAGTTAAAAAAAATAAAATCTCTCACTCCCAGCATTTTTAAGAAAATATCTGCAATCTGTAAGATTGTGTGTAAGCTGCTGTGCGTTTATTCTGCACAGAACCTCTGTTCTTTGAACAAGGAATTGCATCATCGTTTCAGAATACTCGTCTCTTGCTTTTTCCTCTTCAGTAAAATACTGTACAATAACTCTGTTGTCTATTATGACTTCCAAGGTGATATGAGTCAATTTCCTGTGAAAAAAAAATCCGAACGTGTACATGTATAATTGCCATACATGTGAAAGCACTATTAGAAAAATATTTCTGTGTAATGGTAGCCGAAGAAAATACAGAAAATTTTCATCGTTTCCCACACCGGAGAGGAATATTTTAAGATATATAGGCCCTACGGCGACAAATATGTTCGTTTTTTCATTATTGGTATTAATAGCAAATTAATCTTGAAAGAGGAAATACAGAATGAAGTTACTAATTGTTGTATAAATTTGGATATCTCAGCCCTTTTAGTTTCAAAGGGATGCTGCTATAGTCTATTATAGAATACCGCTGGCTTCTCAAATTGTTTAGTCAGTGTTTCTAAACCTACTGTGGCTGAAGTTTCGAGTCATTGATTAATTCGACCGAAGCGTCGTTTAGGAAACAAGTAGCATTCAGCAATGACGTAATGTTGAATGCTGTTGCCGCATGCGTCACCAGTCAACGGAATGGCGCGGTTGGGGCGTGGAGTCGACTGCACAATCCTCAACATAACATTGTATTGAGGCAGGCAGAAAGTGAATGGAGGTTTGCGAGTTGCGGATTTCGAATGACTGAGATTTGAAATAAGAAAATGGCACTCAGCTTTCCACCGCGAACGAAAATGAAAGGTAGAAAAGTGGATCATCCTCTGCCTGTGTCTGATCTGTTGTCGTGATTGTGTCCTAAACAGATACAATGTTTCCAAAGATAAGCATTTATTTTAATTTGATGTGTGGACCCATTAATTTGATCTTCTAACAAACTAGAGGCTTAAAATTGTAGCGGAATTCTTAATCTTGGTGATTCATCTCTTTTTCTCATCATGATGTGTTCCTCCACTCATCATTATTTTTCTAATGGACATAAACGAGCCTCAGCTTTGTGGCGTATGAATTTTAATATATTACTTTCTCTGGTCGTCTATGATAGTGACAATAATTTTCCATAACACCACAATTAAAATTTAATTTATGACAATATTGTTCAGACAGCAGTAAAAACTTATTTTAGTTCACGTATTTTTCATTAATAGAGTGTATTCCAATAAAAATGACGGTTTTAATAAATAGAAAAATCATTTATCATTAATCTGACAATTAAATATACAAGCAGAAGGAGTCGTGGAGTGAGGTTCCATGTACAGTTAATTTTTACGTGAAGAAATCTCAAATGAGAGACGAAACATTTCCAATGTTTAATATTTAAATTAAGAAAACTGACAAAGAGGCTGATTAAACTAATTTATTAAAACAAGTTTACTAAGAAAGTAATCACATTTTAAATATTTTAATAACCAAAACTTGGAGCAATGTGATCACTTGTGTTTAATTCTATTTGCCGTCAGGAAATTAGGCATGCTTCAGTTTATTCGGTGTTTTCATTTCCGGCAGGCAATCAAGCCGTTATACCAAAGCTGGATCTAGTCAACTCACGGCTTAGACCATTGCCACAGAATCGCTTTGCCAATTCTATAGTTGACAGCTGGGTAGATCTTGTCACCCGGACAATTTTCTGGCTCTCTCCAGGAAGTGTCGACGTCCCGGACATCTGGAAGTCCTTAATTCGTCCCAACAGAAGCTGAGAAAACACTGCCTGTCACTTTCAACCCCCCGACCTCTTGAAATTTAGTTGTAAGTCCCAATTTTGTTAAATAAAATGCGGAACACTTGGTATAGACAGGATTTGGTAGGCATATTTTGTGACATGACACTTTTAATCACTCTACTTATCTTAATTATTTCGTGCACAATACTGAATATCTTTGGGTGAATCTCCTTGGTTGATGTAGTGTCCTAGACCGCGGACGTGAAAGATATTATTTACACGTTCTCAGGCGAATAATCGTTTAATATTAAAATATTGCCTTATTTGAAAGAGCAAATAAATGTTAAGACTTTCCAGACGATTTGAAGTAGTTTTTAAAGAGTATTGAATGAATAATAATAATAATAAAATAAATCTGGTTTTTGATTGTTGTTTTTTTTAAAAAATATTGTTATGGTGTAGTCTCTCTCTCTTTTTTGTTTTGGCGAACGAGGA
This sequence comes from Eucriotettix oculatus, assembly GCA_034510155.1. Classification (NCBI taxonomy): domain Eukaryota; kingdom Metazoa; phylum Arthropoda; class Insecta; order Orthoptera; family Tetrigidae; genus Eucriotettix; species Eucriotettix oculatus. The sequence continues at coordinate 22,628,258 of CM067380.1, read as the reverse complement.
GGAATACTGGGATGTTCCCCAGTCTTTGGATTCGGGAACTCAGCGGAATAGTTCCAAGGAAAATGTAATATGAAAAGTATTATTAATACTTGTTATGGCGAAAAGGATCATACACTGATAGTAATATTCATTTCTTTCATTTAACATAAAAAGTAACTTCACTAATCAATAGTCGCTACCTATGGTGCTGAGATAAATATGCAATTTAATTATTAATCCTGTTGATGATTTTTTACATAGTTACATTATTTACGATGTTACAAATTTCGAAGGTTGTGTACGATCTAATGTTAATAAAGTTTATGTTAAATTTGTTCTGACTTTAATGCTGATTTTTCGGTGATGGTTAACAGTGTGTGCTATAATTTAATTGAAATATAACAGTGTCAGCATTTAAGCCGCATTGGTCGTGGCTCGTGTCATCACCCAGTGACGTCATTCCTTCGGCCCTTGGTCCTTTCCACGCCTTCCTGCTTCCAGCACGCATGCATCTGGCCGACTGCAATGCACACCAGCAAACAATAAACTTGTATTGCTGACAAATTCTATCATACGTTCGACGTCAGCCAACGATATTTGGGAATCGGAGCGTTTTTGTGAGGTGCCGGGAGTAAAAATAAACCCAGGTCAGGAAATTTATCCAAGGGTTCTATTAGAAAAAGAAAATAAACTGATGGTATGATTTTGAATTAACATCTTACTATACCTGTAAATATTTATTTATGCACCGTCACAATTTCTGTGCAGAGTCTCAGACTCTTGCGCTCAACTCGGAACATTGGGTTCTTTCTTCCTCATTGCACTCCGATTTTTTCTCTATTAAGAACAATGGACAGCCAACACCTTGCCTTGAACACGGAAAACGATCAGACCTTTTTTCACCATTGGAATCACAGATCAACTTCTTTTTCAAATAATCTCATTCTGCGCTGGCCTCAGCCATCACCTCTTTTGATACTGGAACTTTCCATATTTAATATACTTCAACCATTCTTTTCCGCAGTTAATCTCAACTCTTTGACAACAGAAAGCCATGAAAATCTTTCTTCAAACATGGACGTTTCATATTTCCTCACGTAAGCAGTAATTTTAAAGAATTTGAATAAATTATCTGATAGAGCGGGATTTGGTGTGAGTTATTTTTAAGTAGGCAAAGTCCATTAATGACAGGAAATGTCATCACAATATTTGTCTCAAATTCTTTACCAGAGGAATTACTTTATTTGTTTATTGTTGTTAGGATCCGTTTTGTAATTTTCTGAATTACATCAAGCGGTGTTGCGTGTGCATGATGCAATGGCTCTGTTTAAAGGGAGAAACTGCAGAGAAAGGGAGTGAGTGACCTAAGAATGAGAGACTGTTGCTGCTGTACCGTTAAATGGCCTGTGTACCGTCCTTGAAGGTCAGCCAAGGTCAGCCAGGAGGAATGCCGAATGACCGGAGGCCTACGGAGCCCTTAGCTGGTACAATACAAAATAAAAATGGGAATAAACAGCCACGAGAATTCAGGTCTTTTTCCAGAAATAGGATGTCCTTGAATTGATTGGACAGCTAAACTTCGGCTGGTGTTGATCTCCAATCTCGCGTGATTTCAGCTTTCATAAAAGATGCTGAAGACGATTGTACTCATAGATATGAAGATGTGCTGGAACAGTATGCAAATTACACTGCGAACAATTTTGGCTTTGGAATCTCTTATAGTATGAATGAGGAAGAGTCTGAGTCTGAGACAGTTTCAGTTTTAGCTGTCATAGTCGGGAACAGGAAAATTATACTATAAATCGTCTTTTTTAATTGCTATTAGTAGTGATAGAATTTAAATAAAAAATTAATTTATTTATACGAAAGCCAAGTCCTGTCGTTTGAAAAAATGTACGTTGCTTCCATATTGAGAAAGAAATCTGCTAATTACAATATAAGGACCGTGCTTACGTTATTTTCAGAGATGGAAAAACACAAAAGGACGTAATTATCCTCGGAAAAAAACTCAAGCTTAATCTAAATTTTCGTGTAATGAAAGAACATTCAGGTTTTCTAGCTAAAATAATTTATTCGAGTATATAAATTATCTATATTTTTATAGTATTAGTTCTATCAGTACTCTTCTGAGAAAATAAAAAATGCGTACCAAGTTGTGTAGCAAGGATATTGCGAACCTGCTAATCGGTAGTCTTGCAATTACATATTTTAAATGTAACACAACTATCGACATTAAAATTGAAATTTAGAGAAGATTTAGCCCCGTGTGAAGCAGTTTAATCTCCCTGCAGTAGGAAAAGAAATAATTGTCCTGAAACGTCTCTGTGGGATAGTTTGCACAACATTTTCTCACTCACGAGACGATGGAGAAATAACTAATTTTAAATATAAGTCGTGGCTTAGCCCTGGTGTGGTTAATTTACTTCCTGGAAACCCGTTGGAGACATTCAGTGGTAGTTTCAGACATCGTTTACTTCTTGCGTGGGACCAGTACAAAAATATCCTGATTTGATTTTAATATTACCGGTTTGTCATCGGCTGACACGATTAAGTGTGCAAGTTCTAAAGGATAAAGGCAGAGAAGACAGAGGTCTTCGGATAAAACGTCTGATCACCGAGGAAGGGAAACAAACAATAGAACAGCCACGAAAGCATTCAAGATGAAGGGAAAACGCCACAACTGTCGAACGCACTACATTTTGTGTACAAGATTAAAGTTCCGGAGATTTAGCTTGTCATGTGTCGACACTATGCTCAGTGGACAACTTTTCCCCATATTGTAGACAGGAGCTTATTTTAACTCTGATTTTTGCTAACGCAATTTGGTAATGTAAAATCAATTCTGAAAACATTGTCAGTTCAGATATTTTGTACGACAGAAAAGCATCCGTGAAGTGTAACAGCTATAATAAGTATATGGTGTGTTAAAAAGACGTTGTCGTAGTCTCCATATTCCGTTCGTATGAATGCAATTAATATTTTTAACATTGATAGTTGCGTTTCGCCAGGTCACTTGTAGGGGAAGTTCCTCCTCAAACGACAATACTCCCCGTCTCCTTTCCCTACTGCGCACCTACACATGTGATGCAGAATCTCACGTACTATACATAAATTGAAGTGAAATGGGAGACGTTGGAAACCATAAAGCGACAAGACTAGACAAGATTTAAGAATAATGCAAATAAATATAAAACTTAATGATGTTTGATGCTATGAACACCGTTATGTTAAAAGGAAACTGAGTCGGTCGTAAAGCTGAACAAGGTTTTTTTTTGTGTGAAACTGTCATAATTTTGAATGTCCAACTAAAGTTCAGTTGAAAATTGCATATGTGTAGGACGGCATCACCAAGGTGAGCGAGAGTAGTACGTAATTTCCTGCTGTAAGTACTACAGTATGCAGAAGAAGTGCTGGGATCCTGCATAATTATACTAGATATATGGTACAAAGCTTTAATAAACTTTATAATCCAAATTAAAATATAATTTTGGTTTCTATTAAATTTTGTGGCCGATTTAAACAGTGTACATCAAAATTAAAACCAGTCTTTTAATACACAAAAAATAATTCTTTGAAGATATTTATTCGATTTTGAAAGTCCGATCTTGTGTTTAAAAGACCACAAATAATTTTCAGAACACGTTTACGACTCAGATTTTCACAAGCACAATTACCTGAATTATGCATTGAAATTAAATCAGAATATACAGTACTATCGGAAATAAAGTAAAAATATAATTCAAAATATTACTAACTGTACTAATTGAAATTGAGCGGATGGAAAAATAAAAAAGCTCATCTGTTACATTATTATTGACTGACGTTAGTAATATTTAGATGTCCCAGAAAGGAATAATAGTTATGACAGTTTATTTCTTCTGATAAATATATAGTTGACAAATAATGGGTTCTTATTAATTTATTTCTTATGTTATAGACATTGTAGATTATAAAATGTATTAAGTTTATATTGACTGTCTTGTATATATTAATTTCATTGCATCGGGAGTCATTTAAAATTATCTTGGTCGTAAAGGGGTCGCAATTAAAAAATGTTTAAAGTATACGTGGGTTTCTTATAATTTAGAGTCATCAAACTTTCTTAATTTGTACGTTAAATTAAATTTTATAGTTCCACTGAATTCTTGTGAAAGCTGCCAGAGGTACGTAATAGTACAAGCGAAAAATCCAGGCGAACGACTAAAGAAAGACATGGAGAATCACGGCAATACTCGGAAACTGGTTCATTGGCCGAACGCCGCCTCCTCGAAAGGCCACCGACAGAATTCAAGCTGACTGGATGGGTAACATCTTCATTCTAATACCACAAATTGTTCACGATTTTCAGATGAATACCACAATAGTTGAAAACTACTGAGGTTCTTATTAATGAGCAACACTTTTGAATCAATAAGATATTGTACTTCATATTATAAATAAAAGACAATAAATGGCCAAAAATGAGAAATAGAAGTTGCTCGTATTAGAATTTCGATCGGTTTCTTTCCAAAGTACTTGAAGGCATCAAATATATTCCAGAGGCGCCGGAGTCCAATCCAGGCAATCATTTTCAATAGAGAACAATTCACCGCTTCTCCCAGGCCCTCGTCAGTCACTTGACATGCAACTCAAATAATGTGTCCTCCACTCATAGCTCGCGGAGTGAGATTCTAATCCTGATGTGCCAAAAATCTCTGGAGCATTCCAATCTAGCGTTTAGGTAGTTGGACCATGAAAGTGTAAAACTTAACGCGACACTAAATATTTTCTTGTAATTTAGCAGAGAATCACGGTGAAGTTTTCCCTGTTAATTTATTACAGGACCTGCTTTCAAGTTACACCTATATTCTTATAGATGAATTATATCCTCCTGGTCAACTCACACCAGACACGACGGTTTATCAGTCTAAGGAAATGTCGGTATGCACACTTCATGAACATATTCTGCATGCAATCACAACGTCCGGCCTCCTTGAGTTTGTTGTGCGGCCTTCATGAAAGTCAGTTCAGTGAAACCTCGGTTTTCGTCAATAACCCATGGGCTGATCCGCTGAGGACACTAACTCTAAGAACTGGGGGAGTTGACATTTTCCAAAACTACAGAGAAGTATCTCATTGATTACAATTAAATGCCAGCAATTAAATCGGTGTCTGCACAGATTACGCACCTCTCAAGAGCTTCTACGCAACTACATGTGCGGATATTTGAATTGGGGGAAGATAATACCTCAAATCCCCTTTTGACGCTAAAAGGCATGTCTACAAGAAAATTCACGCCGTTTATTTTCCTGTTTTGGTATACATATTACTGCAAATCAACATTTTCTCTCAAGACGAAAACTAATTCAAGAACGATGATTTTACATACCTATTTAAAGAATCAATTAAGGCTGCGCGTTACCAAGCTTGATCTGGACAAATATACTTACTTAAAATTTTAAACGGATTTAAAATTACTTTACGCATTGTTCCTGTAATATTAATATATGTGTATTGTATGAATTTGTAATGTTACAAATTTATTTACTTCTGCTATTAAGATTACTACTTCTAAACTTAATATTATTATTTTTCTATTACATTTCCATATTACGTAATAAATAAAAATGTTTTATTTTCATATGAAGTTTTGTTTATTAAACAAAATATTAATGTTATAACCAGTTGTTACCCTTATATGAATACAAAATATTTTCATGTAAAATAAATCACTTAATTTCTTTTGTAATACATCTATACAATGCAATAAATTTATAACACAATGGAAAAACTGTAATAATTTCTTTACACATGTAAAGAACATGATTTTGTGATACAGCAAAATTAAAATAAGACGACCATGGCAAAAACAGCCGAAAGCTTCTTATTATAGATGACAACGAGAGAATAATAATTTCTAATTATGATGGACACCAGGTTGTAATTAATTATCAATTATCCACAGTCCTGAAATAATTTCCAACTGTATAACAATTTCGCAAAAGTCCAATTCATGGGTATTTAAAGTTATGCGGCCTCCTTTCCTACTGCCCAATTTATACGTGGCCTCTGAAGGTAAAAAGGTTCCCTCACATACGGAAAAATGTATTTTTTTTCAAGAAATGAACTTCATCTACAATATAATTCAATTTGAATATCATTTGAGGTCTTCGATGTGAATTCTACCTTTTAACTTGAACAGATTGGTAAGCATTGCAAATCACAGTGTAATGATTAAATAAATATACATTACCGTCAAGATTAGAACAATATTTTCTTTGTTCAATTTTTGGGACTCCATTGAGTAGCTTCGCGACCAACAGATTAAGAATCGAAGCCTTAGGACAATATTCTGAGGCAAGCTGTAAAGACTCTCCTATTTTATAATTCATATCTATCATATTTATGATGGTTCTAACCTCAAACCCACACAATTACGCATTTCCGTTAATGTAAAGAACTCATTAATGATTCCAAAAGCGTAAAATGAAATAAATTGTTTGGAGAAAAAGGACAACACCGGTGACAGGAATAAGATATTTCTGAGAAATAGTATATCAATCGAAATCTGAGAACGAAGAGTCTGATACTGGGCGCACGTTCTCATCGGCAAAGATTCCTGTGGGTTTGAAAGCAGGGACGACGCCTAGCAATCTCACCACAGGGACAAAAGAGCGAAGCCACAAAACAGACGAATCAAAATATAAAGGGAATAACAAATCAAAACGCGACTTTAAGCGGATCAAGAGGTTGACGTGGCTCAAATACGGCGAGAATGTCGTCCAAAGAAAAGTAAATTGATAAAATTGTGTGTTTTCGAATAACTTGTCACATTCATTACGAAAGACCAATTATATACCGGAAACATGTTGCCGACTTTGCCAACTTCTTTGTCAACCTTGATAATGTTCGTCAAAACCAAATTAACATTAATAAGTAGTGACAAGCTTCTGCTAACTGCTGCATTTGTTGTTGCAGCTTCTCAAAGAGTAGAAGTTTCTTGAAACAATTAATTTAAATTATCTGTCTCTGTACTCCTTTTGATTAATGATGCACCGATAGCCAAGGCGAAGCGTCTCAATAAGATCAGTTAACCAACAAGTCTTTTCGACGGTCGTGACAAGTAATTTACCAAAGGAATAATTCAGAAAACTGAATTTTACTGGTTATTGTAGTTATGACGTAGAATTTAAGATAAAATTGTGTATTTTAGTGTAATATGTGGTAACTTCGGACGGAATTCCACCGTCGAAGTCGCCACTGTGCTCTAATTGGGTTAGAAAACTACTTTCACGTTGAAACCTGGACAGAAACAATTTCTTTAGTCCGACGAAGTCAGCTCATTTTCGGGTCTTATCAATGAGTTGAATTGAAAAAGTATGCTTTTATTCGGACTTTTCACAGTTTCGGCATAATTTAGAACGCGTTAACGGGTTTAAAACATTCGACTGATATCACCACATGTAGCACGTCGGACATCCATCCATGAACAGACGTTAACAAAAATTTACGAATTTTCTGTATACGGCCATTCTGAAAATTTCCATGTACCTCTTGAACGATTGCCAGGGAACAATTATTTGTAACAATATGCAAATAAATGTGGAGAAATATTTCTTTAAAATTTCAATTCAGGGAAGATCGAGAGAGGGGAAAATTCAACAACAGAATAAATATTAACCATATTTATTACACAATCATATTACAATGTTTTCTGAAAAACAATATAAAATTCATTTGGTATACTTAAAAATGTATAATTATATGAATAATTATGAATAAATTTACAGAAACGAACATACAAAAGTTCTTTTAATTAGATGTCAGGAACTTGTAATATATATAACCGCATTCAATATTTCTCAAATAGCTGAAGCACCACTAAAATAACCTTCAAAATGGAAAAGAATTTAAGTTAAAAAGTGTGTGAAGCACGCAACATATTTCAGGCATCCATTTTAATCTCAACATACCTTGTGTGATCAATAGAACATACTACCGAGAGCTGAAGTCGAGCACTCTGCTCCCATCAGCAACTTACAATTTTTATTTTCATATGAAACAAGGAAGAATGGAGTGTTAGGTGGGCATTTAATAAAATTATGCTACTGTATCATCAACAAAATAATTATTGATCAGGAACCAATTAGTATCACCTCCTAGAGGAGCATTAAATATTATTTCATATTTATCATGGAATGTTAATCTGGTGGAAAGAAAAACCTCGGGAAAAGTGGATGAAACTTTCCATAAACTAAATTGGCAGTATACTATAAATGTTCAACTTTGAAAGCACCTAAACACCAATGTCTTTTCACAAAATCCTTCAACAGTATCCCAGTAAACTGGAGTCTATAACTAAGACATGAAATCAATTACTATAAACGACAATATAAAATTAAAATTTTTAGACTTGCAAGTCCCAAGGTGATCTTGTACCAAAATACTAAATCAAAATACAAATTTGAGAGAGCCTGACATCCTTTTCTTTACAAAAATACTTTTAAAAGTCACACCTTAAACTTAATTTTTCAAATAAATGTGGTGTACAGTTAATAAAAAAAGAGAGCCTAAATTTAAGAGACTAGTAATTTTCTATAATAGACCACACTGAGCAACTATAGCAGGAATAATTTTTCAGTCTTCTAGCTTCTTCAGAAATATACATTTGTGACCATGCATTATACATCTCTGTATTTAATTTTATAACAATTAAATTAAAAGTAATTCTTAATAAAAAAAGGCTAAGAATCTCCCAAATCCGAATTGGGTATAAATACAGTGCAAGAACATTTAAAATTGGACAAAATAGAAGAATTTACTGTATAACAGATATTTCAACACACACTCTTGAAATAAATATGCAACTAAACAAAGCCTTACTAAAATATGTCTAATAAGCGGTTTTAATTTTTTTTTATCAACATCAAAGTACTTTGACTGCAGCATAACTGATCAGAAAATCTATTAAAACAATGTTTCAGTATAAAACAAATTCTTTATTGTGCTCCAACTACCACATATTGCCAATCTATATTCTTTCATATGTAAAAGTTTGCATATAAGCATTCAATAAAATTCCTTATAAAATTCATTTCATAGCAAATATCAATCCTATTGTTATATAAATTATATAATGGGCCATAACATGCCTTAAAATTTTATAATCTCTAAAGAATACTCTACAATTTTTACACAATTTAAACACTTCGTTATAACCTCTATTTTGTCCACAAACATTAAAAGTTATTTGTAAATGTACGTAAGAAAATATGTTTATTACATTATTTTAGCTATTAATACAGAACACTCAACCTTATCAAATTTAACTTTCATGATACAATTTTACTAAGAAAAATGTGCAATACACCTGGATCAATGTAAAATGACTATACATCGACCACCAATTTTATGTAATAATGATAATTGTATTTAAAATGCCACACTCAAAAATCCATTTCATTTCAGAAAAAGGCACAAGTATCATACAAAAATGAATGGTATGCCTTAACAATCGCCCACCCATACATGCACATTCACACATACACATTCATATACCAATGGAAAGATTTGAAATAAGTTCATTGAATTTAACTGAAAGGCCATTTTAAGACTTTACAGCAAATGAACTTTTTTCCGCTCAACAAATCAACCTGACAAGAAGATATATACATATTTGAACTCTTGCCCATCAGTCTAAAATTTTTAATTTAGTTGTATCACAATCAACAACTATTTATGAGAACTAATTGGCCATTTTGTCAATTATTTTATTGCAAATTAAAAAATAGCTACTTCGTAAGTGGCACATTTTTATAGCTCATGTAACAAAATCTTTAACCACTGTTCATACATCACTACAATTTCCACTATAACCTAATAATATTTTGCATGAATTTATTTGGAAGAGATGAATGAGAGAAATCATTTCAGTTCATTCTCAAGAATACTCTCATTTTCTTTTTTGAATTTGCCAAAAGTATAACCAGATCTTTGAGCATTTTATCCCACTTTCTGTTTAGAGTTGTTCAGCAGCCAACATAAAAGCACCTTTTTTCACAAATAAAAAAGTGCATTACATAAATTACAGTGACACAACATTGGTTAAGTGAATTAATTTTCAGATACTCGAGACACTTGCATACATTAAATAATTCGACTGACATTTGATTAGACTACAAAATAAAGTTTGCATAGAAAAAATATTTGCTTTATCATCAGCACACAGCCTTCTGGCAGTGGAGACTAAACAGATTTGCAAGAATGCAAAGAGTAAGGAAAGGGGATCACAGCTTCAGCACCAGCCTTCCTGAATCTAATTAAATGGCCAACTATAGCATTCCCAACAAATGACATTTATATAGCAGTCAAAACACTTCCGTCTGTAAGTCATCTTTAGGTACTGTTGCTCGCTGCAGTCTCTATTTTCTTGGAAAGATCAGAAATAACTTCCTTGAATATAATAGGATCCATATTTCGCCCTAGCATGTAGAGAAGCCACCAGTCGCCAACTTCAGTTTTACGTGATATTGTAGACACATCTTGTCTGGAAACCATTTTGTTACGAGCATGAAGCAGCGTGGGCCTGATCGAGGGCACCGCAAGGATCACAGCTCGGTAAACTACGAGGACAGACAACATGGTGGCCAAAATGATGTACCAAAACCACAAAAATATATAGGTTTTCTCGTTAACAATATTAAGTGGCAGAATGCAGAGCGAGTCATGTTTTTGTATGCTACCAGATGAACCATATTTGTGGAAGGTACACTTGGTGACACGTGGAAAAACATAAACCATAGGATCGACCCTGTCTTCTTGGGTCTGCTCCGAGAAAGACATCACACGAAGACCGTAACTGAAGAATTCTCCGTCAAAGAAATGGTTCATCAAATATAGTTGGCCGATAATGTTCACCAAACATAGTGCTTCGCAGAAGAAGTACCATAGAGCATACATATTATGTGCCTGAAAAAGAAAAGTATTATTTAGAATTTTGTACACAAATGTTAACAGGAAGTTTACGATACCATGGATTTTGGCCACACATTCAGAGTTGCTACAGTTCAGTTGTTAGAAAATGAGTACACGACAGTTAGTTATAGCTGTAGCTTAAGATGCATCTTCAGCGGCTAATATTGAGCACGCGGAAATGGCTGGGATAAAAATGAAATATGGTGAAAATTATCTATAATCAATCTTAATGAGTATTACTCAAATAAATTTTCGGTCGGCAGCTGATGATTATGGAGATAGCAGATTATATGCGAGACGCTTGTACGGAATGTAGCAAAAAATTAAGATCTGAACGTAGTGTAGAAACCACGTGTAACAATCAAAACAATTCAGCGAAACTAATCGGTCGGTCCTTCCTGATCATATGATAATTAAAGTTCCCATCGGAAAGAAACAATTATCACCCACGATTATTTCGTCCACGATATATTGGAAAAGTTCAATTCCTTAATGTTACTTTCCCAAGAAATATGATGAAACTGTTTCGTCATCTGAAATTTTGAGTAATATTAGCAGCAGTTTAAGATAGCTTGAATGTAAAATTTTGATGGTTTAAAAACCCTCGCAGGAATTCATTCACCCCATTTCTGCTTTATGCAGGAGTGATTTACTATAAAAATAGACGTAAAAGGACGTACTACATATTGAATCAATACTTCCCGGGAGGGTATAAAGCTAACAATTTTGAATTTATTCGATATTCTGTATTGTCATTTATTGCACAATCTCCATATAAGAAAATTATAACGTCAATATTTTACTAATCTAGCAGTCTAACTACGATTATTGGGTAGTATTAAATTCATAGGATGTTACGTTATCGGGTTAGTTTTCCATACACCAGTTACGCTGTTAATAACAAACAAATAGGGTACAAAACTACCAATGGAGCGGCTAGATTAAGGTGTATAAGGGAAGATCCGCTTCAAGCAAAATCAATAGCACAATTTCTATTAGCACGAAAACGTCTGGGTTGCGGCAATGGCCATGTATCTTATCATATTTGCACTTCAACCCATACCGGAATGACTCAATGCAAAATTTAATGGAGAGCATTTCGTAATTCAACGATACGATGAACTTGTGAGGCTGCGATACTCGTTTCCATGGTTTCACTCTACGAGCTTTTCTGTTGGCAATTGAACATAATGACAGGGAGAGGAAAAAGTTATTAAATGAAGAAAAACATCTGTTGATTTGTAGACTCCGGGGAAAGCATGCGGAACAGGATTACATCCACACGGAATCTGGATAAGTTGGACTGGTATTTTATGGACGAGATACTGCTGAAGAATGTGCACGGGAAAGGGAAAAGGAGAGAAAGGGAGGGAGGTTATCTTTTGAGTATAGTGAAAAGAAGACAAAGGAGGAGCAAACACTATGATAGTGGTCCAGCGGGTTATCGATCACAGTAAACAAATCGGTTAATTAAGGATGTATATAAGAGGCTGATGATGCGGAACCTCGGTGAACCAGTCAGGGGACATACTAGTAATTATATTTACCGGTTTGGAACGGATTAGGGTACGTACCTTTAAGTGGTGCAGTAAATAATCTAAGAGAGCCTCCTTTTTTTGATTTTTTTTCTGTTCGGGGCAGGCGCCGTGGTTGAGACCCATGATGAGAGAGTGCAGAAGTCCTCCTTCGATGCTGTCCCATATCCACTTGGGCGTGTAGCAGAGGACGGCTTGGAAGAACAGTACAAAGCACACCCACTGGTAGTAAGAATAGTACTTTTTGGCCTCTCCGTGGTCGTTCGCCACGCCTGGATGAGCCACTTCCGTGCCGACTTGACGGAGGAAAGCGTCGGGCATGGTGAACGTCGACGTGATCCAGCAGTAAGTGTTAATCGGCCGAACGGGCAAATCCTTCACGATGCACTGGATAGGGTTGCCCACGAACTGATTCGCCGTTATGATGAGAGAACACGTCAGAAGAAGCACGGTGGTGAACAAATTGTGCAGTCTGAAAATAGCGTTGTCCGTGACAATTTCCTGCCACTTTAAGTAGTCTTTCAGGCCACCTAGAAGCTTGTACATTTTGACGGAATTTCGTTTCGCCACTTAACGCCAAACTGTCGAATACGGTCGGCCGCCTGCTGCGATAGTGTTCGCCGTATTTTGCCTGCAGAGTGATCAGCACAGCGAGATTACCAGGACTACGCGAAGTGTATTCATGTTTAATCTCACGCCCCCTCTTTCCGTGTAGACGTAGCGTAGCACGTAGCTAGTATCACATGCCTTACTACTTTTGTGCTCTCGGCTGCGACTACGGAGCGCCCCCCCTTCCAGTCCCCCCTCGCCTCGCGCTTACCCCCAGCTCTCCCCTCCACTACCGCAGGCCCCTAGCCTCGCGACAGGCGCCTCTCAAATTTCAACTCTACCCTGCACTACGACTCACACAAATAAATAACACCACCGACACTCAAATACTCGCCGATATTAGTTCGGATTTTCCGAATTCCCCGCTATACTTACGCCCACTCTCATGGGAGATGACTTCCGGGAAGGAAATATGTTTAAATAAAAATTATTCCATTCTTCTATTGATCTGTTAAAAGGTGAAAACTTCGTCTACGATTAAAGAACGAAGGCTTTCCCGGTGAAGAATATGTAGAAACGTTTCTCGGGTTTCCAACCGGGTAATCTCAGTACACAGCGACGTTTCGACTCATAGCAACTCCGTCATCTTCCAGGCTGTGTACTGAGATTACCCGGTTGGAAACCCGAGAAACGTTTCTACACTTCGTCTACGATATTTGATATTTCATTTTCTACCCCGTGTTCGCATTTTTAAGAAATACATAGAAGATAATTAATATGGATTTTGTTAAGACAACGCCTCGTCCTTGTTCTCCCTTCCCGGAGATCTCCCACTTGCATTTAAGCGAGTTGTCTTTTTTTTTTACCTTCATTGTGAACGACCACAGCCATTAACAGCTGTCCTAAACTGCTCGTGCTGCGGACAATGGAGGTTCGCGTCTGCTTCCGGTTACCCTGATATGAACTTTCCCTCGTTTCCGAAAACCGTGCAGGCAAATCAGGATCTCCACACTAAAATGTTGTCGGCTTTCAACCTGACGTTTCGACAGCGAGTTCCGCCATGTTAATCAGACAAACGTTGTTCCAACCCGAGTTGAAAACCTACTACTATATGGTTTTTCAAAAGGCCGGGTCGATGTTGGAATGGAAGAAAACAAGCTGCGTGCGTTAGGCATTAACGATATTCTTTTTCATTTGAAAGGGCATACATGGATCTTTCAATTAAAAAAAGAATTTCGTAAATACCTCACACACAGCACGTTTTATTCCATTTCAACATCGACCCTGTATAACAAGTACATTAAAAAACATTTAAAACACTCCCACTAAAACTAAAATTGTAAGACTGGAGATCTTATCAGCCTCACACACAAGGACTGTTTTAAAGTATCGACATTTATTTAAATAACAGCAGAATTTTTCTTTCCAGGTATTTTGTCAATCATTACCTTACAACAAGCACTACTTGTCCAGAGTTATTCAGGCACTTGTCGTAACCTAATCTTCTTCAAAGAAAGAGGACACCTGTGAACCACAGTAGTCCTTACCATTCCACCACTCATTATTGCTTCCTCGTAGAATTTACAGAATTACCGATGAATATTTAATGGCGTATCCTTGCATTCAAGAAAAGAATCCCTGATTCGACGTAATGTATATTTATAGATGTTTATGGCCAAATACCAAAGTCGTTTGATAAGTCTGGTAAAATTTAACAGTCACTTGGTTTTAGGTCTGCTGAATAGCAGAAATACGAGAAACAACTCGTACACTTTCGCGATCGGAACTGCTGCTGTATGCACTTGCGCATTGTCCTGATGAAACAGCACTTTCTTGGTTGTTTCTCAATCAGATCCAACAGAGCAGCAAAATAGAGCTGAGTTATGGTCGTGCCCTTTTCCAAGAAATCTATGAGAAGGTAGTGGCATCACTTTTCCAGCTGACATAACAGTCTTCGCATTTTTCGGTGCACGTTTACCCTCTTTTCTTCCTCGTATTTTGGTCTCTAGAGTGCAGGGATGAATCCAAGTTTCATCGACGGTTACGAATCTGTGCAAAAAGTCTCGTGGGTTACGCCAAAACGTTGCTGGATTCTACGTTGAAACGTTTTTCCGAATTCGTTTTTGGTCCAATGCCAACAGCCGCGGCACCCATCGCGCACAAAGCCTTTTCATTCCCAATTTTCGTGGAGGATGAAATGCACTTGTTCAGTTGAGAAGCCTACGGTATCAGATACTTCACGCATTTTTAGTCTGCGATCTTAAATTAAGATATTGCGGACTTTCTCTTTGTTTTCCTGAGTGATGATCTCAATTGGGTGACCGGAGCGAGTTTCATCTTCTGTGCTTCTGCGACCTCGTTTAATCCAGAAGTATACGGTCTTCATTGCTGATGCAGAGTGCGCATGAATTTCATCCAACACGGTTTTGATTTGTGCAGCTGTCCTCTCCTTAAAATGAAAGTGTTTAATGACAGCACGAATTTCGTTTTTCTAATTGTCTCCACCTGATTTAGATTTATTGTTGTTTCCATTAATCCTCGATTGAGGAAATAGGATACGTCATACATTAAAAATTAAAAATGAACAAAATAAAGTAAATAATTAAAGACAAATAAACTTAAAATAAATTAATAAAAGAAAATGTATATAGACAAAAGTCAATATAAACATAACACGGACACACACACTGGGAAACACAAACAAGCACACACTGAGGAACACGCAATGGAGTTTAACTACTTGGAGCTCTGCGACCAGGTAACTGTCCTTCCCTCTGTCGTAGCTCCAGGCAATACATGAAACAAACAAACAAAAGATCAGAAAAAACTAAATAGAATTTTTAAGATATGTGATGTGCTATTTTATAAGGCAGCTCATTCAACACTTTTTGCAGGAACCTTGATTTAAATACTAGAAGGATGATTAACAAAATCCTGTACCGAGTAAAACGCGCCATTTAAAAGAATAGTTTTACTCTGCTTCACGAAGCTTTTGTAGGTACTATTTTTAACCTCTGGCGGAAGGCTGTTGTATAAAATTATCCCGGTATTGTGAATACTTTTCTGGTGTAGAGCAAGGCGATGACTGTCCGACCTTAGAGCTGAACGATTTCTAGACGCGTATTCATGAAACTCGCCATTTGTTTGAAACAAATTAGTGTTTCGCTTTACAAACTTTAATATTTCATAAATATATACGCTTGGTAAAGTAAGTATTTGCAAACTTTTGAAGAAAGGTTTGCAACTGGATCTAGAATTCGTGCTAGAAAGTATTCTAATTGCACGCTTTTGAAACTTAAATATTTCATTACTCCTGGAGCAGTTTCCCCAACTAGAGATGCCATAGCTCATAATTGAATGACTGCATATCTAACACTAAAGAAGGCTGCCAACAATAAACTATGAGTAGCATATGTTTAAAAGTTTTAGGAACGTCTTTGAAAGGGTCGTGTTTACCAACAATGGCGAGAAAGCGAAAAATTTACCAGACTTACGAACAACCCTCGTACTAGACCGAAAGCTCCTGTTAAATAACTTGTGGCTTTAAATAAACCATTTAAACGGCCGAAAAATTTGAGACTGTGTAAAAGTGTGCTTACATAAAATAATACACTACTTTCAATTCGTGGAAGTAGCGGTGAGTTGTAAGGCAAATATTTCTACATCCCCCGTCACAACTCCGAGAGGGTTGGTGAGCCACGTTCAACCATTCTACTAAAAACCCCCGTTTGAATGTCTAAACCTATTGAAAACTATAAAATACGTAGAAATAACTCCATATCAACATCACATTTCTTCTTGATTCCTTCAAAGTTATCAACGTCAAATATTGACTGTTATTATATTTCGACTCGTATTCCTAAGAAACTGTTAACAGAAAATGCTAATGAATCTAGCAACACTACAGCTGTGATAAAATGTAATAAAAATATATATACTGATAAAAATTCACATTAAAATAACAATATGGTATCTACACAATTAGAATTTTCCCGACATTTGTATAAACGATCAAGTATTTTGTTTGCAATTCTCTCTATAGTGCCCGTTCCATTATCTTAAGACAAAGACTTTAATATACATTTATAGATAATTATTTATTTATTGTAGAATTTTTTATTATATATACTCTGGATATTTTGAAATCTGTAAACAAGAGTTTGTATAGTCTTATAACATTTGTGAGAAACGGAAAGGAGGATGTCGCAGTATCGTTTGATGTTTTGTCGATGATTGTTATTGTAAAAATAATAATTTATCGTTTTAAAGTGTGGGTTTCGTCCTGCAACATTCGCAAAATAGAAAAAAATATATTTACATCGACTATACTGAGATATTTTACATGTTCAGTATTCGTATTAATATTTGATGGACATAAATAGTTAAAAGAACTCTAAAAAATAACATCAATACAAGTTGAATTAATTCAGTGGTTATTTATTTAATATTATTTCACTTTTCTGCCAAAGGAGGCAGAAACTTTCTTACTTATCTGAAGGTCCCATTAGACGAATTAGAAATGCATAATTCCATTCTTATAGTAATGTAGTTCACCCCAACTATTTATTTCTTTATTATTATACACACTCATAATATATTTATTTTTTTAAAAATTGAATTCTGTGAAGAACTAAGTTATTCCCCTGATGCTAATTGCGTCTGCATTGAAAGGTCTACAATTATGATTATAAACAGTAAGCGGGATGAATGGTATAGAAATGCCTAATAGGACTTTTAACTCGCAGTTGGTTTTCAGGCCGTCTTTCGCACGGCAATTTAATTAATATATAAATATTTACATTAATATCTTCTGAACTATGCACAATATCGAAATTAAACATACCCGAACATTTAAGCTAAAATTCCTGTTTTAATCCCTGAAATTTTCATTGAAATCCGTTAAGCCGTTTCGGAGCATAAAAAAGATCAATAGTATAGGCTACCCGAAATCTCTTTTTTGGAGATTAAAATGCAAGTTTGTCAAGAAACCTTCCCGTAGAATTAATATTTATATTCACATTATATCAAATTAATATTATTATCTGAATGAAATATTCATGAATCTTAAAGCTAAATTTCTATTTTAAACCCTCAAATTTTTATTGAAATCCGTTGAGCCTTTCCGGAGCCTATTCGAGACAGTCAGTCAGACAGATGGACAGACAGAGGCTTCAGTTTTATTTATTGGTATAGATTATTTCAAGGCCAGGCTATGATGGACATTTCCTTTGTTGCGCTTATAGAAATAGTTTTTATTTCCGGCTTTTATGGCCGTAGCTAAATAATTGAAAGGAGGGAGTTCTTATCAAATACTGTGACGGTGTAACGCTTATTTTTATTGGTGATTAATCAAGTGCTTAGTTTGAAAGAAATACTTTTTTTGAAAAAAAATTTATAGCCCCCCTTTTTAAAAGCCCATATAAAAATGGGCATTATAGACCATCTATTTAGAAGTATCTTTGGCGTTGCCTTCAACAGTTTCTTATTCCAAATATGTCGTGTATAAAATTCCAGCAGATAGAATATACAATGTAAGTACATGATCTAATTCAACATCTAAATAAATGGCCTAAAGGAATTTACCTTCTTATTTTTTATATCACAGAAAATAATTGTGCTATATAATTAGGAACATCAGTCTTAGAAAATACATAGAAAATTGTTGGTTTCAGAAAAATAACTGGAGTAAATTTTTAAGGCCGTTGTTCTTATATGTTTATACAATACAGATCTTTGGGGATTCCCGCTACATCTCTGTAACAAACTGCTAACTAGTTGCTAATTGGGCGAGTAAGAGGTCTAATTACCAACAAATCACTTACTTCCGAGTTGTTCCCTATTCACTCCATTGCTGAGCAACTGCCAGGTTTGGTAGCTTAAGACCTGAATGTTCGACATTTTCATATTTATTTTTTATTTTTCCTTTAATAACTTGATAATTTGAAAACGGTTCCGCTTTGGCAGTAGCCAAAATTGAAACATCCAGTTTATTTATACATGTTGCTAGTTTAGTATTGTGGACAGTAAAACGCAAATTGATAAAAGGCAGTATTTTTTAACATTCAATCTTCAATTGTATCTATTAATATTATTTCCGTCGCTGAAGAACATAATCTCAAGTAGTAATAGTAACAATAATAGTATATGCGTAATATAAAGCGGGGGTTTCAAGTTTAAAGTCAGGTTGACGTCCACAGAATCATTTGCTAATATTTGAACAGTTTCAGTAAACAGATAAACCGAGGAAGAGGAAGTTTCGGGCTCTTCAAGTGCTAAGCTGATAATATTTGCAGGGCAAATACTTGTAAAAGATACGATTACTATTGAATGAAATCTATTTACTGGGTTACACAGATAAATAGTAAATTTATACGCCTACTACGCGGATGTAGCTCGAGTTCGGAACGAATTCTTTAAACGATTCTTTGTTGACTTTTTCTATTGTCTGATAGGAAAACGTTAAATTAACATTTTCTTCTGGGGAATAATTTATTATGGAGAAAGCTTTACGGGGAAACAGGACACGTCCATAAATATACACAAAAGTATGTTCATTGCTCTAATTAATTCACTAGTTACAACTTAAAACACTTAAATAAACATCAAAACAGCAACAGGTCAGAATTTTTTATAATATGCGAAACATTAGATACGTTACAACGTTTCGTCCACAATTTTTAGGTATCTTTTAGGTAACAAGATATGTAATCGAAATTCTTCTGGATGCAAAATAGTCACCTTATACCCTATAATTTGTAAGCGCCAATAACTTAACATGAATTCATGAAGTAATTTAATTTAGGAAGAATTGTTTTAGTAAGTTTTACAATAATGAAATTTTAACATAGAGAATTTAAGCTTTGGCGTCAAATAGAAGAGTCTTGAGTTTGAAGCCCCACTGTATACATTCAGAATGACCTACGATAATTTAAAAGGTCTCATTTTACGCATAATTCAATGCCATTTTATGATATGTAAATGAAATTTTTTAAAAGCATTTTATACTTGCGTTTTGGCGACAAAACTGAAAAAGTCAAGGTCTTTTTGTCTTTCTATCATACAGCTCGACTTTGACAACTCATAGATTTCAAACTATTGCTTCAAATTGTCTGGAAATTTAAAAGTAGACAGTGAAACCCTTCCGAAACCTATCCGCAAAGTTTGAATCATCTGCGTTTCTTACTTCCTTTAAAAATAATTAATTAGTGGACCTACACTAACCCCTAGACAACGCAGTAGTTGTGCGCGCCAAAGCAGACAGCTTTTGCCTGTAGCTCACGATTCCTGTCTCGAATGTCCATGCGTTGTATTCCGTTTCACTACCCATGCACCACCCGTAAATTTCATCTAAGTAAAGTGTTTACTGTTTGCGGATGTGTTAAGTTAAATTTGAATCAATCAAACGTTATTTTAAAGAAAAAGATTTTACTTTTCGAAGTCTTTCATCACACTGACAAACACCCGCATGAACCTGAATACAATACAATGATTTGTTTATAAAATTAGCATTTTTATTTAAAATATGTAAAAAGGAAAAATATTTTTGTGGTCGAAATTTGTGCCAACTTGGTTTTATATTAGTCACTATTACATGTTATGTAAACGGAATTACAAATGTAGCATATTAAGGATCGGGCCCAATATTGCTGTTGTTAATTAATATTTTACATTGGCATTACAGTCCCCAATGACGTTCGATCAGCACTTAGATTGTGTCTCCCTTTGTCCGAAAATTTGAATAACTGAATCGTGTCCTCAAAGGCGTCGCCGAGCTTCAATTTCAGGT
Organism: Eucriotettix oculatus; assembly: GCA_034510155.1. Classification (NCBI taxonomy): domain Eukaryota; kingdom Metazoa; phylum Arthropoda; class Insecta; order Orthoptera; family Tetrigidae; genus Eucriotettix; species Eucriotettix oculatus. The sequence goes on along the minus strand of CM067380.1, from coordinate 22,607,456 downwards.
AAGCTGCTGCCTTTTCTCTTTCCTTTCCATATCAGTTCCTTTTATTTATATGCATACGTGGAGCTAAAATGAATCTTATATTTTTAATAATGAATGGGGCCCGCATGTCTGTGGTTCCATGATACTTGAGATGCGAGAATGGTGAACCACATCCTCCACACATAGCCAGGCTCTTATTCCCCTGGCAATTCACTCGTACTTAATTTCTCATATTTTCAGGTCTTATCTCATCTAGTGATTGCACAATTAAAAATCTTGAATCCAAGTATTCTTTACTTACTGCGTTGGAAATTGAGTAAAGGTTACGTGTGGATGTTTTGCTCACAACCATCTGTTAATGACTCTTACTGGCGCCCAAAATTTATGTGAATTGAAACGGGAAAAACATTTAGGGTTCAGTTTGCTTATACGGAGGAGATTCTGAAGACGAAACTCCGTGGAGATCCACAATCGGACGTTGGTTGCTTTGTAAAGCAAATGGGTAGCTTTAAACACAAATTGTGTTTGTTTTCTTGTTGAAGGAGGATCTAAAGTAATTCATCACTAGTAGGATTTTACATTTTAAATGAGCTAATAAACTACGGCCTACTATTTTCAGAGATAATTTGATTATATATATATATATATATATATATAAATATGAGTCAGGAAATGACATTGTCATGTTAATTAAAACAATTAATAGGGAAAGGACAGAGAGATAGAAAGAAGGTGACTTACCTGAGGTTCATAGATGGTAGACACCTTGTGAGGTTTAGAGTACTTGAATTTTCGGAGGCACCGCCCCCTTCATCAGAAAGTTAGGAAGACATTTCCAGTGATCGGCTAGCCGACAAAACTAGTCTCTTTCGTAGTTTATTTCCTAAACATCGTAAATAATTTCTTTGAAATCTAATTTATTACTCACTTCAAGTTAAGTGACTAACATGGCTAACCCATTAAGACATGGCTCCCAAATAATCATTTATTATTTGTATATTGCTAAAATTTCTTTCGCAACAGTTACGGACAGCGTTGGGAAAATTCTTAAAGCAATACTCAAATTTGGCTAAATCATTTTTGATCTTTGTTGACCACTGAATTGGAACCCTTTCGAGGAAATTAAATTCTTGAATTAAAAAAACGAGATAAATTTTAAAATGACAAAGTTTTACAACCTAAGTTGCTAGACCGTTCCGTTCGTTTAGACCTGATAAGTGTTTAGAAGGAAGTGGTTTTTTGCTAATTAAGAAGACAGAAACAGTGAAAGCACTTATTCATGTTATAATTGTTTATTAGCTTGTCGTCAAGCAATTAGCAACTAGTGATAATTTCTTCAAGGAATTGTAAAATTTTAACTGACTAAATTTAGTACATTAATCCAGAAGTAACTTCACATAAATTGTTGAAATTGTTCAACAATGAAATAAAAGTTACATAAAATTGAAAAATCTTTCATTTAAATTATTTTCTACTTGTTTTCAAAATTTACTTACTGTTTACTATCTTAATCTACCAGCTAGTGCTTCCTAAAACCCAAGTTTTGTCCTGGACAATTTGTAATTAGGCTTTAATCGAGGAAAATTCAATGTTACATAGTCAGCATCAGGAGACATAGGAGGAGCATGGATAAAAAATGGTTGGGAAATACTGCTCTTAACGTTTCTCACATTCCTGTTGCTGCTCCTCCGGATCCCCAGAACTGAACCAAGGCAGGCAGAATCTGGCAATATATCCACTCTGACTGCATCACGAAGAATCTTCGACGAGGAGCCATTTTCAACTCATGTCACTCCTGACGTTTCCTGCTCGTTCTCGCTTACGTACCTTCAATTGGACAACCCTAGTTTTCCGTTATGTTTTCGTCGAAATGCGGCGAGTGACTTCATTAATTCATGAAACGACCTCGTGAGGCCTCTCCCAATGCAGCTGCAGTTTGGGTAAATAACCTCGTCACCTCGGAAGATTGGAACCCAAACTTGATCGCCCACGGCCCTTCGGTCGTAGAACTCCTTCATCCTGAAACCCGCCTCTCTGATGTTCTGCCAGGTTGCATCGAAGCTTCAATTCCTATCGGACAAAACAATTTCGGGCATGTGCCATGTTGCTTTTCGGCTGGAGGATCTGAAGGCGTATAGAGATGAGCAAAACCTTTCATTTAGTGACCGGATCGGAACCACTCGATCAAAGGAAAGACCTACCTGTTTTTCATGACTCACCGTAACTGGAAAGCATTTGAAGGACAATCTCTTGACGTTTGAATTTAAAACCCATAAATTTCTGCCCACTCACCGCACCCAATTCACGGAAATGAATCTTACCTTGTTTCCATAACATTTTTTTTAAACAATTTTTGCTTTTAAAAACTTTTTAAACATAACTTTTGCAAATTTTCGTACGTTTAATAAACGAAGAAATTAATAAAAAATAAATGTAGATGATCAGAATGAAAAACTCTTGACGGGATCCTGGACATTTCGCTAACCACTGAGCCATTCCGAATCGACGCCATGGCCCGATTCGAGATTCATCCACCCTGTTCATCTGAAGCTGACAATCACCTACAAATTCACTTCCCATCCTTTGTAGCTTATTTACTATCTATATAAAACAGGCAATATTCTTACATACACTTATATTGTAATTATGTCTCTGAACAAAAATTATCAAATTAATTTACTCCCAGATAATAATAATGTGAAGTGAATTATTAATGTTGAAATTGGAATGTGTATAGTGTTTTTCTTTTCTGACGGAAGAGTTCAGTGATCATTAGATGTTAAAATGGGAAGTATAAGAAAATTTTAATTGAGAATATGTGGACCAACTGATGGGATATCTCCGACTATATTCTGAACATTCAGATAAGAAATATATTACAAAACTTTTCTCATATTCCACTAAATTAAATTTCCCAAAATAATCATACCACAATAATTTAGCAAGTTTTTTAAAGTGTTTAAGCAAAATTAGTATTTTTCGTACTTACGCTTTTTAATTTTTTATAACTAAATATTTGATATATTAATTAAGGATAAAGATTACTCGATTGGTTCAGTTGGGATCAGTGAAGTGGAGCCAGTAGCTCTTGGATCACGGAGCCCAGGATGAGTCAAAGAGCTCGTAGCTCTCGGATCACAGAAGTGAGTGAGTCAAACGAGCTACTGCTCTTACTTCCGACGCTGAGCTCACTCACTCAGAGAGCTCATATTTAGCACGCTATGGATAATAGTGGCGCAAACAGATCCCAATCAGTCTGATGTTTCCTACAGTTTTGGCAGACGGTTAGCGAACGCGTGGCGCTTTGGTGGCCATACCATATGACTAAGGCTCAGTTAACTTCGTCCTAGATTAATAGATTCTCAATAATTTGCAGATAAACGTTAGCGACGTTGACTGGTTGTTTCTCTCCTCGTCGTATATGAGTTCCACGGGACACCGAATATGTTTTCATTCAACCTAACTTGGACGATTCTTATAGTTCTTGATTCGCTACTGCACCTTTATAGTCAACACTATTTTTTTTCTCGATACTACTCTGATACATCTATTATATAAACTATTCACTACTCCAAATTGGAACTGTCAGAAGATGAAACTCGTCATCTCGTTGTCTCATGCGAACAAGAGGACCTGTAATTTTATTGTGTAAAAAAATCGTTAATTTCTAAGAGTATATCAACGTCCTGTTGTTGTAACACTAAAGATTAATTTATTTTAACTAACTTAACCCATAAACGACTATATACTTGTGGGGTGTATGCACCCCCTACGACAAATACTTTTATTATGTGCTTTTGAAGGAAATCTCACATTTCACTTAGAGAACTTAAATTCTCTCAAGAAACATGTTTTTTTTAATTCGCTGAGCACCAATGACAATTAATGCAACGTCGCCTTTTGATACTACTGTAGCACAAGATATTTGTAAAGAAAATTCTGCACTCCTTCTATTCAATAAAAGAATTTATAGAAGAATCGGAGAAGAGTAATTTATAATACAAAAATTAGTTATAAGTATATTTTTCTTTTATACAAAAAAATAATGTAATAAATGTACACCCTGACCCATTCCACATCCTTGAAGCTTAGCTTCTTTACAGGATCTACGGAATATGATTATTATTATTATATGTAAATTATAAAAATGCCAACCGGACCAGCAACTCGAACCCCGTACCTCCCGTTTTCCAGGGCGGGTCTCCTACAACTGAGCTAATCCGAGTCGACGTCCACGGACCGGTTCGACATCCCTGCATTCCTGTAACATAAGCTAGGCTCATCTATAATTTACTAGTCACGCTCTTCGCAACCTAGTAAATTGTGGGTGAGCCTGGCTTAGGATACAGGAATGGAGGGATGTTGAATCGGTCCTTGGACGTCGACTCGGATTAGCTCAGTGGTAGAACGCCCGCCGGGATAATGGGAGGTCTTCATCCAAATTAGCTGTAAGCTTCTATTAAGGCGTTCCACTTCCTTTCATTCGAGTACTATATTCTATATCAACACACACGATACATTATTCCTCAGATATACGTTAGGTAAGGTACTAATTTTAGAAGCTTGCAACTCTATCTAAAATCCGTATTATAAAATATTCTAATTTTGCTAGTTAAATATTTCATTGCTCCTGGAGCAATTTCCCCAATTTACGATGCCATGGCACATAATTGGAAGAAAATACGAGAAGTACAGCATTTTTACGGTGTTCGTGTGAACGTGTTGCATTTTCTTAAATTTATTAATTAAAAAATAGCATTCAGAATAGCTATTTTCGATGTCCTGATTGACTCCAGTGATCAGACCTCTTTTACTCCCCCCTCCCCTTTTAGGTTAATTGGCGAGCATCGTTTTAGTCTTCTGTGGTTTTTGTAAAGTAGCAGTGGTTGAGGGTTGGTATTGATTTACGGTTTTTTTGTGGTAGCTCTCTCTTGAATAACATCCTGGATGAAAGGTACGCCTAGGTCCTGGTGTAGAGTTTGATTGCTCACAACCATGGCTCTTATTGTGCCCTCTGTATTATGGCAGAGTTGGACTTGGTAGCACATCTCCACTGTTCGATTCCGAATGTCCATATAGGCTTAATAATGGCTTTATATATAGTGATTTTGTTCTCTAACAAGAGTTTTGATCTCAAGTATAGTTCTCCAAGACGCAAGTCCATTTGTTTCCTTTTCTTTTGTATATGCACTTTCCAGGTTAATTTTGAGTCTAGATGGATCCCATACATGTGTTTATTCCGGGAGATGTTTGCTGTTTATAATTACTGGTGGGAATTGTTGTTTTCGTAAAGTGAACGTAACCTGTAAGGGTTTTGTCTCGTTAATTTTGACTTTCAATTTACCTGTCCATTCCTGAAGGAAATTGAGATGGTCTTGTAAAAGTGCACTTGCTGTTACTGGATCTTCACTAATAACCATAATAACCGTGTCGTCAGCGAATGTCCCTGTAATGGTACTAGTGGTTGAGGGAAGATCGTAAGTATATATTAAATATGAGATGCAATAAGAAGTTCCAGGAAAGGCGCATCGTTCGATTACCTAAACACGTTGAAAATTTCGAGGAATAGAACCAAATAAATGACTTAAAGTAAAAACAAAACCATGTTGGAAAAATTATTAACCATAATTACCACACCATATGAAGCTGGTGATTAAATAACTAACAATAAAAATAAAGCATTACCGCTTGGAAGCACGCATACGATTCACTGAATTGCAAGAGTGAGAATTTCATACTGCCGCTGTAATTTTAAGTGGAGAATTGCGCAATATGCTGAAGGGAGCTGTGAGAGTCATCTGTTGTGGACCTGAAAGAACTACCTGCTTCTCCTTAAGGGGGCAGAGATTTTACCTGTCGCGACATCCAGCCGCGGAGACGTTCAGAAACACTTCCTTACGTAAGCGACATTAAACATGGCTCCTCTCAACACACTTCAAATACGTCCACAGGTGGAACATACTTCACAAATATCAGCATTTCAACAACAGAAAATTATATCTGTTAAAACGTTAAACATTCATTCAGGAGACAAAGAACTAGAAACTGTATAAGCAATCACTTATTATATCAGTTATACTTATCTGAAATTTTCATTAAGACTTTCTACGTCAATTCGCAATTAATACGGGATCAACAATTCACGAAGACAAACTCGCTAAAAGGTTCTGTATGTAATTTTAAATACCCTTAAATCTAAACAGTAAATCACTTCTCATTAGAATTGAATATTCATTCAGATACTTGAGTAATGTTCACTTCTGCGAGGAGTCGTCATTATTTATCCTCTTTGAATGAATATAGTGTTTCTCAAGTGCATAAGTATATTTAAAGTAACAAACGTATTAAAATTCAAAATACAGTTATTTATGAGACATGTAAAGTAGTATATTTTAAATTTATTTATAAAAATCTTCAATTTTTTCATTAAGTTTTAGAATAAGAGAAACGAACCCAGAGACACCACTAAATAAAAGAAGATACTTAAAGTCGCTCAATAGTAATGTTGTTATGGAAAAGCAATTTGTAGATTCTATCTTTTTTTCTATAAACTTCAAATTGTTAATTAAATATATATGGCTTAGATAATCACTAACACAGACCTACTAACGTTATCGAAAAAATTATAACGTAGAAACAGATGATTTATTAGTTCGTATCCCTTGTAACAACTCATGTAAACAGAAAAATTATGGAATATTTGCCACCGGTATGGTTGAACCTAATGTTAAAACCACATTCTTAATTTTAGTGTATATAAGAACACGGTACAGTCTTCCTGTATTTTTATAATTGAATCATGCAGTTGAGATTGGCGAAAATTTTGAGACGTCCTTCGATATCTGGAATATTTTGAAGAATGTGATTTACTGGCCGTTTGGTACTCAAAGTTATCATAACTGAACGAGACAGTTCAAAGTGATGCGTAAAAGCTTATTTGATCAACTGATAAAAATATAGATTGTGACTCGGTGGATTTTCTGGGATTTTCAGTAGATAGAAGTCTAGACTGGGACCAACATATCCAAAATATTGGTTCAAAGATAAGTGGAGGTATATTTGTATTGAGACGCCTAAATGCGTGTGTTAGTCCCTATGTATTGAGAGACATCCGACCTATGGAACCTTACAATTTATCTGATGAAAGACAGGTTCTGTGGTCTCTCATATCTGATCCACTGTTGGACACATTTTAGACAACTTGGCTATGTGGCGCTTGCTGTTTATCAAGGAGAACCAAGCAAATTATGATCGCTTGGGAGATTCTCATCAACAGTTTAGCAGAAAGAGCCTAGATCTTATGTCAATCAGATTTTTCAATCTAGACATTGCCCCCTGTATGTTTGGGAATAGTCCCATTTCTTCACAGAGCTACCTGCGGGTCTCAGTGATCGATTGATTCCTTCCCAGCCGTTCAGTGATGAACAACAGGATACGTCCCGATTCCTTATTGATCATATAAATGAAGTGGTATTTCCATTAAATTCAAAAACACCATATAGTTCCATTACCTCAATGACGAAAAATATTCCAAAATTTCTGCATAAAACCATCATCCAATAAAAGGAATAAAGAAAAATATTAAAATGAAAAACCAGTAAATCAGGAATATAAATTCTTTCTTACATCTCCAAGCTTTAGAATTTATTCCCAATTGTAGGTTGAATAATTCAATAACATTAAAATAATTTACACATTTAATAATGGAGTTTATGACCAGTTTCAGATAAGAAAGTACAAATATGTACCAAATAGACTTTTTAATTTAATTATATAAACTGTATGAAACTGGTCATAAATTATACTATAAATAATATTTGAATTCGGATAATTTAAATTGTATGCTCTTTAAAATGGAAGAATGATAAAAAATTTTAAAGTTGTTGTTCTATCAGGTAATTTATAAGGTGATTTAAACTGAAAGAAGAATTCGCAATTAAAAATTTTAAAGTTAAATTTAGGGTTTCTGGAATATTATCTGTCCTTCTTCCCTCTTCCTCCCTCTTCCCCCTCCCCCTCTCTCACTGTTTAACTAGTTTGTTTACTTTCCGCTATATTTGTACTATTTATCTGGATGTTTCTGTTTTGTTTGCAATTCTTATTGTGCATACTGTGCACTACATACACTACTTATAGTTATAAGTTGATGTTTGCATTGCATATGATGTCCTCACGTACTGGATGATCTCCATAGAAATTTAAACGCGAGTATCAATTTCAACCTAACTCGCGATACTAAGCATAAACAAAATACAAAGACCTTGCGCAGTAGACAACTTCCCTGGGGGTAGACCGGGGCTCAGTTTCAACTCGAGTTTTTGTTTAGACAAGTTGGTAGTGTAAAAGCAATATTTGTATTGTTTTCAGTTTAGAGTATGCAGTGTGTCAAGAAACTCGTCCGTAAAAGCTAAGAGTTACTAAATATAGGTAGATAGACGTTGCCTCAGTCTGTGTAAACCGTTCGTAAGAATATAATTAATGTTTTTAACAATGATAGTAGGTTGCTTGAAGGGGAAGTTTCTTCTCAAATGACAATGCTCCTCTCCTCCTACTCCTTTCTCCAATGCGTAAGGTTATAGCTCACGAACAGTACACACACACTTTACGACCCCTATAAAGCACTGTGGAGGGTAAGATACGACTAGCAAACCTAGGGGCGAGGTTGGATGGAGGGTGAAATTTTTTAAACCTGCGAAACCGCCCGTTATTAGAATTGGAATATGTTTTAGAGTTGCTGAGATAGGTAATTCCTGGCTCGATATTGTGTCTCATTTTAACCTGTGAGTTCGTCACCTCTCATGTCGTAGTTCTCTGTATCTAAAGAGTAATACAGTTGGTATAAGACCTTGCGTACTTCCCTTTGTCCTAACCACCAGTAAAAATAAATTATCACCTCGAAAAAAATGAATAATTATAAATTGGCGAGGAATGCGTCGATCCGCGTCGACGACACCTTCGGACAACGCCTAGAATATCGAAACAAATTTTTGGTTTCTCAAAATCCCTGGAGTGAATCTGAGTGTCCTGAAAGGAAAGTGGCTGAGAAATGTTAATGGCAGGCCACGACAGTTATATGACACGTCGTTAGATACGAGTACCAGTATCTGCAAGTCACCGTTCCAAAGTAGCCACGGTGTCCAGCACAATGACCTCAATCGCGTCTGACCAGACCGAAAAATATTTGAAATTTCTCAAACGCACACAGACACACACACAAAAATACAAACATTTAAACCGGAATGTAGTTTATTCCCAATTTCTTGTAACTTACGTTTATTTTATTATCTATTCTAGAATTCGTCATTTTTCAGTAACGTTGATACCAATCAGCTCTAGTTGCCACCATGAAAGGAAAGATATTGGATGGTAGAAATGTGTCACGGTTGGTATCGTATCGTGTTACAATTGCAGCATTCTCTTGCGCTGAGGTAGCTGTAATGAAACCCTGGCCCTCTGTAACACAAGTCCAGCACCTGCTTGCCTCGGTTATTGTATTTCTACTACCTACTTAGACTTCTTATATTCGCCCCTCACATACCAAATACGTTCGATTACGGTAACGAAAAATACTGACATTTTGATTCTGCGACGATATTTCAATTTTGTTATATTTTGTAGGATTTCAGGTTTTACTGGGAAACCTGAGTTCTCAGGATATTTTTTTTCATTTCCTGTTAACTTTTAACATTTTACTATTGAAAGAAATATAATTTAATTACTACATAAAAATCAAGTTTATAGAAATTTAATTAGAGCATTTTATTTACACAATAATCAATATTTACTAATAAAAAATAATGATATTTGGTTCCCTTACTAAACTAAATTACAAATACCGCGAAAAGAAACTTAAATCACAGGATCATTTAGTGAGTTTTTAACTCCTTCATAAAAATGTTCAATATTTTTTTAATGGCAACTCCGTCAATTTACCTAAGTTTTAACGTTTACGAAGAGCAAAGATCGTTCTTTATGTCCTTGTAAGTCGACCTTGGCTAGGCGAGAGAATTGTAAAAATACAACTCATGGAATCTTTGTTCTGGTACAGACTGCTGCAATCATCAGACACTGGTGGCTGAGTTCATCGGACTGCAGGTGCGATGAGACAATTGATCGGTTGGTCAATTGGATGCGGATACTGATATAGGTACAAAAATCACGTGCTTGGATTGACCCAAGAATTGCCACATGGTTTGAGTATGACTCAGGTATCAAACTTTCCCATCATTTTTCTCTTCATTTTTATCCAATTTCCTCACACGATACGAGGCACCGTGTCATGCGACCGTGCGATGAGCGTCCACTTCGTCCCTTCCCGAGCAGGTATAAGACTCTCTTCCTTCCAGTCTTCTACGCTCTTAGTCTTGAAGCAAACTGAGAGTCCGTGAATTGTATGAATTATTTGATGCTACGTTAAGCAATGACTTCATTCATTGTCTAAAGAGTAACTTTTCCTCAAAAAAACGAAATAGATAAGAAATTAACTTACGTCGGAGAAATGCTCAGGCAAACATGAATATAAAATGCAATTAAAAATAAATTATTTTTCGGTCTACATGAGGCATATAAAGGCAAAACTAATTTATAGCTATTCTGGAAAACAGCAATAATATATATATATATATAGGCTGCAAAGTATAAACCCTACAGGTTCTTCAAACGCACCTAAATAATGCTACACAACTTCAGGTGATTCTAAATAATATCTTATGGTGAAAGTCAATTACCAATTACATGGAATTAATAATCAATAATAATTAATAATGAATAATCAAAATAATTATTTAATGTTCTAATAATAACAGATTATAATTTTACTTGAATATAAATTTAAAAAATTAAATTCGAAATTATCGTACATTGTTAAAACTTTAATTGAATGAATTGAATAATTAAATGTCTCAAATAAATCATTTTGAAACAGGCGTGGAGATTAGTTTTTAAAATTGGTGGTTTATGAACTTGCAAATTGTAAATATTGCTTATAAAAGCTGTCTTGCTGTCTGAATTTAAATGTATCGCATGTTTAATGTATAACGTTTCATAAACAAATCCGAATTTATGGTTACTATCTTTATGTAAAATACGGAAATTTTCCAAATTGACAGTGATTCGTTTCACAAAATATGCTTTCAATTGATAAATTAAGTTAAGAATATTTATGGCTGGTGCTACGTGTAATAATTATGCTCTTACTTTCTTACTATGCTTTCCATTTTATCAATCCTGTTTTTTATTTTTAACTTCTTACCCTAATCATTGTAATTGGCAGATTATCAATGTTTCAGTTATTACTATTGTTATGGGGCAAAGAACTCTGTTTCGTGACCTCTGGTTCACTTTTTCATGAGCACCGGTAAGCTTTTTCCGTTAATTGAATTAAACGTGGTAAAACTATGTCGTTCACTTCCTGCAAAATCTGGTAGCTTTTAAACCCTCTAAAAATGATCTATTCTTCTCCGAGTCACAATAAACGTTTTTAAAGAACAGGGCATTCAGGTCTTTTCTGAAATAAAGCTTTGTTCCTTTTGACAACCACTCCCAAAGTCGAACTCGGGATGTGCATTGCAAAATATTACAACTTGCCACCTTACGTAAAAACTGTAGTCGACGTTGAAAAAAAAGTTTTCTAAATTGTAAAGGTGTAACTGTGATATGGGCGTGTTTCTCTCTATTGTGGACGCTATCGTCCTGAATGATAAGGATAAGGATAAGGAAAGCAGGTTTTTTCTCATACTTTGCTACTGTTTTACGGAATAACAGACGTCAATATACTATTCAAACCCACTCATCAACGGGAAAACTTCTTGCCATACGCTTAAATTAGGCAAGGCGAGGAGATTTCAGTGAATAACACACATGTTGGGGAATATTGGAGGCAGGCTACACTTGTGCCCATATATAAATTGAGGTCACATTCCGAAACACGTAAAGGTCCATTTGTCCGTTATGCCTTACATTGGCACAAATCGCGAAGTTAATAAAACTATTTAATAAATTTACTGCTAATCGTTCGCATTTCTGAATCCAGTTTTTGCCCTCTACGAGCTGTGACACGGGCAATGTATTCTTTTTTTCGCACGCATCAGGATCGCCACAGTTCAGTTTGGAGTTTCATTCGAAATGCATGTGTGGGAATATCGTGTTTGGTGTAGAATCTGTAGAGGAATGACACATGACAAGGCGCAGGTTGGGCATTGTGAGCGCATACTCTGTTTCAGCTCTCGCATTCTTGATTAGAAAATTCCGAGAGAACAATGACACAGCTCCGTGCATGTGACGCGCGCGATGTGACGCACGAGACGCGTCATATTGGTTCAGCTCATGGATGTGGGCTACATGAGCAACATCCCAGAATAAATGAAGCTATCAGCCGTCTTCGGTCAAGAAATCAGGTCCTTGTCAGACGTTATTTCAGTAGAAACCAAAAATTTACATTTTTACTGTTTCGAACTATTCAGTAGATACACTTTACAAGTACATAATTTGTATTAATAAATCCACAATACACCGTTATCATTGAGGACTTTGATAGTATTTTTTTTATTTACATTCTTTGCGGGTAAGAGGGTATATGTGATACAGAAACTGGCAAATTCCCTTTAATATCGTAGAAAGAGGGGATGTGGAAGGTAGAGCAAGGTAGCCAAGGGTTGACTAAGAGAGATGCAAGGAAAACCCTAGAAAGCCTGCATCAGGTAGGTCGGGCATTGGGTACCATTCTCACGCCCTTCCGAATGACGGGAGACGAGTTTATTATATCAGAATTATATGGCGATTTTTGGGCTGTTGGGCCACTTTTTTGTCTGGTGCATACAACTAGTATGTAAAAATATCTTAGATTTGGAAGCCACGTGGTTTCGTTATTTTTTCGTCAGTAGAAGAAATTATTCAAGAACTTAATTTTAACAAACTGTTAAACCACAATCACCCATTTCATACGAGGATATTTAATTCTTCAGAGCAACGATATGTCACCCTGGTTATCAATGCACAAGGTCCATCGTTCCAAAAGCTTTGAGTTAACTTGAAAAAAAAGACATTGTCTCTGTGAGTTTTGCCAGACAACGCCATGGGTCTGCTGCGATTCGGTTCCAAGGCTTCGTAATTGAAGTTTATTGGCCGGCGAATTAAATCAACTGGTCCTATTCGCGGCCTAGAAGCAGCAACGTATTCGCAAAACATCCAAAAAATAATGAAAACAGAAGGAAATGAGCGAGTTTCGTATTTACATTCTAAAGTGAAGTGAAGGAGTAACCTATTGGCCGGTCGTTGGCCCAGCCTGGAGTCTGCGGTTCGCGTCTGGGTTTCTGCAGGAACCGGTTTCGAAGAGAAAGTCAGTGTACCTGTCTCCTGGCACATTGCACAAAGGAACGGCGAACACACGAACTTACCTGGCAATTCCAAAACTACTGACGGATACTTACGACGGAATAACATTAATTTTATCCTTTGAGAGCTGTCGTCACTAAAAAATCGAGAATTTCCATTTATTTCAGGCAAAAAACGGTTTCTTCTCTGAAAGAGACGCTGAATCGCCAATACATAATGTCTCCGACACTGGCAGTTGTTTTATATAGAACGCAAAATTTACAGTATTACGGTTTTGGTGAGGGTTCCGTTGACTAACAACGTTTGCAAGAGTAAACCGTTTTTGAAGCAGACAAGACACTTAACGAAAATTTAAATAAGAAATAGAACACGCTGAGAATTATTGAGACGTTGAGACACCGAAAGGAAAATTGAATGTGGACCTGAGCATACGCAATGGACTCCAGTGGCCATCACCACACCAGAGATTATCTCGTCAGAGGCGTAAATAAAGTTAAGGGCAGTCGGACACTAAGAATTGATGGAAACACGTTTACGATTTTTTCTGGACCTGTGAACAAGAACTTGAGGAATCATACAAAATTTACAAAATTGTCCTACAATAGTAATGAATAATTAAAAAATATTTTCCTTGAAGCTATTTTAAGATCATATTTTCTCGACTGGTGCATGTTTCTCCTATACCATAGCAACTACTTCCATTAAATTAGAACAGTATCTAGTACACAAAATATTTTTGATGTAGTTAATTTTTAACATCTTCTCCTTCTTCTTCCTTGGCTTTGCAGCCCACTCAGGGCCTTAATTTACTGGGTCCACTACGGACTGACATCTTACATGACACTTTCCGGATTTGGAATGATTTGTGGTCAGCGTGTCGATCCTCCAGCAGTCTTAATCCTAGTCTCCGTGACCATGGCGGCACAAACACACAAGCCCATTCTAGGATTTGAACCCGGAACCTCTGTGTTGTGAGACGGGAAGTCGGAAATTTTTCCCTTGTAATAGTTAATAAAAGTTTTACTTCCAAAAGTGTTGAAAATGATATTAATTTTTATTATTTTGACATTTGGTGCCTAATTTTTTAAAAAAGAGATGTTTTTTGGCCTTGGTAACCACGGTACAAAATTTGAAAGCAATATCATAAGAACTTTTATTCAATGTGTCCCTAAATCTGGAAAACACCAAATTTGAGTGAAAGGCATTTAAAGATGTGAACTATCCTACTGTATAACTTTTAAAATTTTATTAATTTTTATCTTGAAGGCTGCAAAGCCCGGAAACACAATTTTTGCCAATATTTCTCATACATTCAGACATTATCATCATTCTCATTTGAATTCTATGTGGATCCATGCAAAGCATTTGGAGAGGTATCTTCCATCAGACAAGTGTCTATAATTTAGCTTTATTACATTCATAATAGCCACTGCAAGGGGATGCTTATTAGGATATTCAGAATCAGTTGACAATTGCTTTGAAACCCGCACCATGACATGACAAATAATGGATCCTCATCGGTAGAAATGATGCCCAAAGTTTTTATTTAAATCACCAATATCATAATGTTATAAAGCGCCAATTTCATCATTCGTCGATCTGCGACGACTTTTGATCGGATTACTATCAGTTAATTTGGGTTGAAGCTGAGGGAGCGTTCCAGTAATTGGACGGCTGGAATTTACCTTTTCTATATTTATTTTGTGTTTCTACTGTATTAATTTAGCTTTTTGGACTGCCTCTAAACTAGAGGAATGTTTTAATATGCATGTGGAAAGTCGTTTGCTGGACTACACACAGTATAAGGCCATAAGGAGACGTATAAGTCGTGAATGTAGCGCAGCTTCGCTTGCAGCTCCTTATTTGACTTGCCTTCCAGTGTTCTCCGAGAACGGATTCAGTTGCTTGCTCGCTAAGGAGCAATCTAAATACGGCTGTGCAGATATAAACAAAGTAGACTAGTATTTGCATGTGTAAGTCTAAATACGGCGATTGGATTAGGACAGGAGGAAAACAAATTTTGCCATAGTCGAAAACAATTTTACTTCAGATGCATTCCCTTCGTTACATTTTTATGACAAATAGTTACTTAATTTAAAATATTTAACTATAGTATGTTTACAGAAAATATTTCCAAACATTCCTGACTGTAAAATACATGATAAGATAAATTCTCTCGTGTATTTTAGAAATTCAACAAACTGAAGAATTTTAGTGATTTTTTGGTCGTATCTAATGCTTATAAATAAAAATAATCCGACTTCTGTTAATAAAATAAATTAAAAGGAAATCATTTAAATAAAAATGATTTTTTCTTTTTTAATTTTGTCTTCTCCTCTATTTGTAATTTTGAGTTGGTTGTTAACGTATAATATGATTTCACCCTTATAAACAGTCTCCTGTTGTACTGTAATTTATTCCATTATAATTTTTTATATAATTACAGGACCCTATTTTGGGTCATGTATGATTAATAAAATATCGTTCACACTTTTAAAAATTATATTACACTATAATTTAAAGTTAATTGTAAAATATATATTAAAAAATTTGTATTAAGTTTTTTTATATGTATCAGTGAATTAAAGTAATGAATAAGGGGTACGAATATGTTTCAAAATCTATAAACCAAATAATTTGCTTTGAATAATTTTAAAGTGACGTTGTATACTTGAACTATGCCCTATTTTATTCAATCAACTTTAAATTATACTGTAATGATTTTTTTTAAATGTGAACAATATATAATCTATACAAATAAATAATATTGAAGTGTCTGTCTATCTGTCTGACTTAAATTTTCGTGTATGTTTCATTTCGATATCTTGCAGAGTTCAGAAGATTAATGTAACTATTTATAAATACATTGATTTGCCGCGCGAAAGCCGGTGTGAAAACCAACTGTGAGTTATAAGTTATATTAGGCGCTCCTATATCATTCATCCCACTTAATGTGTTATTATAAGCATTAGAGAGAGAAGGGGAGGGGAGATCGAGCATTCTCATTCCATCTATTGTCGTAAACGTGTTCAAAACCAAATGCGAGTTATAAGGTTTGCGATCATAAATAAATGATCCCGTACTTTAGTTTTTAGGGAAAAATAAAAATAGGTATTTCCGGGCTTAGTTAGCTAATAATATAGATGAATATGACCAAGAATAGATAGGGTCGAAAGCTTCTGGAATTAAAGCTGACAAATTTAACCAGAATAAATTAAATACAAGAGTATATAAGGGTGAAATAATTGTATACAAATATATGAATACAACAGTTCTTAAAATTCAATGTATCATGTCTAAAAGTCATCAAGTATTAACATTAAAATTTACAACTACTACCTCTTTGTGCATTGTCCGTTGTATCTAAAAATCAATAAATAATTATAATAAAAAAGGCAATTTGACGCAAGTCGACTTGCAAACAAATAAAAACATTGTCACATAATCATAAAAAAACAGTATTGGAATTTATATAAACCATTAAAAATGACTTCTTACAACTTCCAGGAACAGAAACTCAAACACATGTAGTAATTGATTTTAACACAAAAATTAAACTTTCAAAGTTACAAATATACATGATTTGAAATCATAATAAAATTTAAACATATGTAGATTTAAAATTTTCTGTATCCTATTTCACTATTATTGAATTTATATTGGACCTACTATTAATCCAATCAATTTTGTGATTGTTCAGGCATAAATGTTCTGTTAAAACAGATTGTTCAACAAAAGGTGGCTAAAGTTATCAATAATTTCTTTAATTCTGCATGGAAGCTTACGCTTCGTTTGACCGATATAGCAGGCTCTTCAATCCAAATATTCAATTTTGTATATAACATTGTTTTTCCAGTTTTTAAAACACCTTTTGCGTTTTGGGGAGGGGGTGAGAAACCTCTACCACAAACGTGATTATAAATAATGGTGGCGGGCCACGTGTTCGGCGTCCCTGCTGTACAATTTCCGCTTTCCCACGCCTTTTCTCTGAATGTTGCACTCCTCCCTGAAGCTGAGCAGAGTTTGTTACGGATGGAAACGTCCGTCGATCCGTGTCCTGTGTAATGTGTGTTTGGGGCATTATAGTACATTCACCCCGGGGAGATAACTTTACAAATGACTCCAACCAACTATAATTATGCGTCACCAAGCAAATAAGTGACACAGGATGTCTCCCTAAGCTGAAGGGACCGAGAAAATTCTAGGAGTTATCCACGAATTCGAATGGTAAACATTGCAATTATCAGTGTTCTACTGTACTTGAATATAGTTCGGTTATAGTATTAGTATACTGTAATACTATATTTTCATTAAGTAACCGTATTTTAATAATAGTTAATCAACTTTCTTTTCTTACCTAATTAAAAACTATATAAAGAGCTTCCTTATCTTTATAATAAAATTGCCTGTATGTGCGTATGTGCCTGTCTGTATGTATGTTCCGCTTACAAACCAAAACGAGTGGACCAATTTCGACCAAATTTGGTACACGTGTTCTTTGCGATCCGAAATGAACACTATCGGGGTATGACTCTGATACCAACGTTAGGGGCGGAGGTGGAGGGAGTAGAAAATTTTAAATAAGCATAAACGGCCAATATGTTTATCATATAAATACATTCTTGGATCAATTTGTTTTGAAAGCGTGACCTCTGATATTTCTAGCGTATAATTTCAACCCCATCAATAATCGAGGGGAGTATTCTTAGGGGTGGGGGTGGAGCAGCGTCACATAAAAATAACCAGAAAACAATCGACGTAAAACAACCGATGTAATGTGAGCCTCTGAGTTTAATTGTCACATAAAAAATGCGAAATTGGAAAGTGTTTAACAGACTTCTGCATACTATCTTTAACGGATGGAACAATTTCGACCAAATTTTGATCAGGTGTTCTTGGCCAATCAAACATAACACACAGAGGGTAATACACGGTTACCATAACTTGGAACGGGGTAATTTTTTAAAATCCATAAACTACCTACTAATATATACATATATTTTTGGGTCAATAAATATGATATCGTTTTCGCTGAAACTTTTAGCGCATAATTTCAACCCCATTCGTCGTCTTAAGGGGTCATAGAGGTGGCGGTGAAGGGGACGTCATATGAAAATAAAGAAAAACAGGCAGTTTTGGTATCGAGATTTATGGGCGTCTTTGAGTTTGATTTTGACATTTGGAATGGGAATTAAATTGCAGTCCCTCCCCTAACAGGGGAATGGGACGGGGTAAAACACACTTCTGCGTAATACGTTTAAAGGACAGGACAGTTTTAATAAAATTTTGTTTTCATATTCATCGCGACCCAAAACCACTCCTAGGGGGGAATTAACGGAATTTTTATATGTAATAAATGTAATGTAATGTGTCTATGGTCAATTCCTTTCATAGTGTTTCTCCAAAATATGGAAATGAGTCATGAAAATAACAAGAAAACTATCGAGTTTGGTGTCGAAACCGGTGTAATGCGAGTCGCTGTGTTACATCATGACCTGTAAGTAAAAATTCATCCCTTAAGTGGGGATGAATTTTTATTTTGTTAGAGTACTGAAAATATTATAGCCCCGGTATTGTACCGGGAGTATTTTTGACTCTTTCGAGATATTGGGAGTGTATTTGAGGTTCATATTGTGAGGTTTTGATGCCCTTTTATTCATGTGTTGACCAATAATTCAATAATGTGTCAGGATACTATAAATAAATACCCCGGAAACGCTGGGTCCCCAGCTAGTTCATTATAAAACCGTTAGGTCTCAATTCTCCAGAGGAGTATTTATGAAAAATCTACCAGTTTATCCCTTATCATCGTTTGCTAATTGGGGTAAATATCCTACGAAATAATTATTGATACAATGTTTACCTGCATATTTTGCTGAATTAACGTAACGCGTAATATGTAGTTTGCAGGTAGGTTACTGGGTACATTCAGCGTTGCTTCCATGAACACGTTCCTACCCGCTTTTGCCGTTCTCTTTCAACATTTACCTGTTTGGGCAATAATTCACGGAACTGTTTTCGTGGGCTGGTTCCCTTGTCTGCGCAGGACGGCGGAACTAAAACGAATTGCAGGAATTCTAGGCAAAGTAAGAGTTCCATACAAGTCAAGCAGGAAAGATTTACAAGAGCGGGAAGAAGTGAACGTTTAAACCCCCTGAAGGTAGTGTTTTTGTAGTCCCCTTTTCAAGGGCTGTGGATTGGAAACAGGTAATCCGGCCTTGAAGACACCTGTGCTGCGAAACGAGGCTCTGCTTCGATTTGAAAAATTCCAATAACTAAAACCTGGGAAAACGAGTCACAACGAACGCGCGGCATTTTACAAATTTGAAAACTATTCTACTATTTCAATATTCTGATAATCTTAAAGGGACATTCACAAATGTTGACTTGGACACAAGTAGAACCCTGCGCTTTTACTGTAATGAAAAAGGATGCTCGTATTTCAAGAATGGGTCGTCAGCTGACTGATTTTATGAGGTTATTCCACCTTGATCTGTCCTGACTCAACCTCTTCACAACATATCAATGAATTATACTACTACGGAAACTCATAAAAGCTATTCACAAGCGACGAAGATCGCTTATTGAAGTAAGGAGACACAAAACGTTTTCTTTTTAGATAATAAATTTGTATTGAACACTTAAGACCTTTTCATCAAATAAAGACGTGATGAATCAACCTAAAGTGTGGGAATGCAAATAGAGACTGCTGAATCATCAAGCAGCTTACGATTGTATTCCTAAAGTGTTTCCGGCAATTATGTTTACCTTCCTGTCCACGTTGATGTGGAAATATAGGTGTAACCAGATTGTGGATGAAATCCAGGTCTAGGTTGAGCTCCTACAGCCTGGGATAAACTTGGTAGAGACAAATTCGTAATAAGGTTTGAGTTTAGAACATAAATAGCAAGAGGAAATACAACTTTCCCTCTACTACAGCTTTTGTTACAAGCCGTGAATGAAGAAAAACTTCGTGGGATATCTCAAGAGCATTATCCCTGAAGATGGAAGAATTATTATTCTTGAGTGATTTGGTCAGGAGATACCACATATCTATGAAGAATATTGTGGCGGCAACGGGAAATATACAAATTCCTCGAAATCATTCTATTCTAAATCCAACATTTCATTACACAGGCAGAAAAATTTGTTGAAGTTCTAAAGAAAATTCAGATATCTAAAATTACCATCAGAACTACGTACTCATGAAACAGCAGTGGAAGATAGACAAAAAAAAAGAATTATATAATATTTACCATCAAATAATATCAGAAAAGAGAAATTACACGACTTGAGTTCATCAAACTTTAGAGTAAAATTGGGCTAATTACTGACGGCTAAATCGATATAAATAATCGATTTTTACCTGATCCATTTATGCAAGCACTTAATACGCAAATGTACGGCGCGAACACGTAGGAATAGTTCTGCCAGAAAGGAAAGAGTTTACAATTTTACTTTTTAACCAAATATTCTTAAACTAGCTAACTCCCGCGACTTCGTTCGCGCCGAAATAGTTCTTTTTATTTTGCCCTAAAAACGAAACAATAGGTACACAATTTTGATAAAGTTGAATTCATTGAATATATAAAAAGTACGGTGTCATCTATTTATGATCGCTTCAGGGCAAACTTTATAACTTGCAGTTGGTTTAGAATAGAAACCATCACATTTTTCCGAGTCAGTAAAAATGAGCAATTATTAAATATTAAAATTTACGCTACAAATAAAACCAATTTACGTATACATCGTATCGAAGATCCAAAGAAGTTTATTATTTCTCAGGGAGTTGGCTCTCTGCCAACAATAGGTTAATAACGGCACAAATCCTACTTCAACAATAGATGGAGTGCTTCGGAGCAGAAACAGATCGAGAGACTTTAATGAGTGCAGAAGATATATATATTATTATGTTAATATATCCTGCTATATATATATATATATTATCTAATTAAAGGAATTGTAACAGCCTTCGTTGTCATTTCAATGTTACAAAATACGACGTTTCGTCTCCCTTTTGACAGGCATAAATTTCGGGGCCTAGGACCAAGAATTGCTATGTTTTATACCTGATGAAGTCTCAATTTATAACTTACGAAGGCTGATACAATTCATTTAATATAATATGATACTTTCCTCTAGCGATAAATTTTACCAATAAGAAGATAACTAAAAACTTAATTTAATCTAAAATTTATATAAGTTTTTTAAAAATAAAAGTTAGAAAAATGTGACACGCGTTTATAAAATAAATGGTTATACTCAATTTTAATGTATCATTTTGTGAATTTACTATTATTTTAATGATAGATTGTTTTTCAATAAATTTAGTTTAAAATACAATATTTAACTGTCCGAAGGCGAGGACAAAATTATGTATTATGGAATAAATCTTATTTTTTGACTGATCTTAATAATTCTTGTAGAGAAAAACAGACTTTACCTGAAATTGACAAATTGACAAATTGATGATAAGAGATCTTCAGACATTCCCTTTCTTTAGAGAAAATGATTTTCGCAATTACACTACCGTGACAAAAATCAACGAGAATGTGTGCAAGAAAAGAGGCAATCTGAATGAACACTTCCTTTCCGCGAACGAACAATTATGAGTTGGAGGAAACGTTAAACATTTTAAATTGCCGGAAATACTAAAGAACCCCTTTCCGGCCTGGAAACAAACATTCTAGCATGAAAAAATTAGATTTCAATTAGTCATTGGAAAACAAATGCAGGAGGCTGCGCTATGTAACGCGTGGGCTGATATTCAGAGCACTGGAACCAAAATTAAATAAAATCGTCAGTGTATGTCCGTGGGTAATGTTTTTTTGGTTATGATGTTCGTCATAAAATTATCTGTTGTTGGCAGTTAATGTTAGAATACATTATATTATTATAGCAGTTGATTAAAGGAACTAGTACAATATAAACTACGTTTTTTTGTCTGGCAATTAGCTAATTAAATGAATTGTAACAGTGGGATAATTTCAAAGTTACAAAATACGACGCTTTTGACAGACCTAGGGAGTCATGGAGAGAAGACCATTAATTACTAAGTTTTATACCTGATGAAATTAAAATTTATTGCACTTTTAGCACATAGTAAAATTTTGTGATGCGTAATAACAAAGTAAGATTCTGCAGTCGCTGTCTTCGAGATGTGCTTGAAGTTTGTCTAACATCAGATTAGATCTTGCATAAGAGACATCTCTGTAAAAGATCTGCTAGATAGGAATAAAAACTTGGATCTTATCACAACAAGAAACGGATCTATTTCTTCTTAGCATTTGAGTCCCTGTTTCGTAACACGAGCCATCTGTCTGGAGCCACTGCAGATAAAACGTCACCAACGCTTTAGATAACTTCACTTAATAGCTCTTAACTTTGTATGTATGCAAATCGCTTACACTTACGCTACTGGATTCCGCAGTGGAGCTACTTCGGAACTGCTCCGTTGGATGTAAATGCACAGTTTTCACCGTTTCACGAGTAAAATCACTAAAATTACGGAAAGCACAGGTTCTTAGTGGAACAGGAACGTTTTCCCTAAATCACTCAAGACGATATTACACACTGTTAAATCTTCGATCATATGACCGAAATGATGAGATGTTCTACCTTATTACTGTAAAAAAATTAATTTTTATTAATTATTGTAATCACGGAACTTGCATTAGTATTCACTTCTTGTCTACAAATATATTTTAACTATAGTACTATATTCTATAGTTATACTTATAATGGACAAATAAATACTTAATTTAAAATTCATCCATACAATCCGCTTTTAATTAGGAAAATTTAAGTGAAAATTCCAGTTTCAATCCCTCAAATTTTTATTGAAATCCGCTAAGCTGTTTCGGAGTATAAACAGATCAAGAGTTTAGACAACCCTCCAATTGGAGATTTTAACGCGTGATTGAAAAATAAACCTTTCGCGTAGAATGTTTTATATTAATATCTTCTGCAATGAAACATGCACGTATACTTAAGTTAAATTTCCTGTTTACAAACCCTTCAAATTTTCATTGAAATCCGTTGAGCGTTTCGGAGCCTATTCCAGCCAAACATACGGACAGACAGACTCTGTAATTTTATTTATTGGTATAGATTTTTGCGGCGCCCCTGTAACATAGTTTTTGGATTCACTGACCCACGCAATTTCAGTAATAAAGTGCCTAATCAAACAGAAAATATTTAAAATAATTGCACAATGAATAACTCATGCAAGCAAATAAAATTGGCTTACCAAAAATTATTGCAGAATAATGTAGTAATCCTCCAACTGTTATATGAAAAACTCAAACCAATGTCGAAGAGTTTTATAAACCCTTAACCGGATTTCTTACTCCTTTTTTTGGAAATTAGCAATACTTTCCTCCTAGGAGAATGCTTTTATGTTCATCGTCGCTATTCTTGCTCCATAAAGTTAATATGAAGTGCGTCAGTGATTCCACTTTTCGCTCTAAACATGGCTATCATTAATGCGTTTTTAAACTTAGCCGAGTTGTACTGCATCGGTTTACTCCTTTCAATATCTTTTGTCAATCACACGCTTAACCTGATAAGATAGCCATGTCGCTGGCTGCCCTCAAATAGTTCACTCCTCATAGCATGGCCTTAATCTTCTGTTTACTCTGATAAGATGAAGTCATTCGCCGGCCTTGGAATTAGATTTATGTTACGTATTTGGCTGCCATGTCCCTTCAGATCTTCCTCGGAACAGTAGCGAAGCAGTACTTGTGATAAATTACAACCCGGCAACGCAGGATTACTGATAACAACAATTCTTCTTAATTTTCAAAGTCCATCTAATCTACCTGGAAATGAAGTCGACTGTGAGACTTTATTTTCTTCAGGACTAAAAGAAAAATAATCAACTTTTGAAAACATTCTTTTCGGTATATGTTCATTTCGTTTACCGGCGTTGCTCGGGTTCACGTAAATAATAAAGCAGGAGTGTAATTAAAGAGAAGTCTATTAAAATACCTGAGCGTACACTACAATCTATTACTGTTGTCAAATCCTACCTATTTTCAATCCTAGGTTGTGTAATCGTCAAAATTATAATTTTTTTACCGAGAAGTGTCATTTTTACCCATTTCCTGTGGTCTGAGAAGGAAAAGTCATATGACAAAAAATTGTAGAGAATCGAATTTCCAACCGCCAGTTTGTCCTCAGAATTTGATTAGCACCAACCCTATCATTTTTCAATTGGTCCCTATCATAAGTCCTTAATCTGTATTATATATGGATTATTTAAAGAGGTCCTCAATTCTTCCATTTTGAAGTGTCCGACTCCTGTCATTTAACTTGCTGATGCATTTTATTTTCGAATCCTACCGGTATCTGTGAATTAGATGTTTCAAAATGACCGGAGCCGCAGGAGAAACCGTAATGGAGGCCAGGTGACAAGCGCTCAGGTCTAAAGGTCGTCAACCTCATCGCTTCCTCAGAAACGCAACGGTGTCTGTAGTTAACACGATCTGGTTCATGGGTTCTCACCAGTCACGGATATCGCCACACACTAACTGTATTTTGCCTATGGGGAGCTGAAGCGGCCGGACTTCCATAAAAATCCACTGATGGTCGACAATGAATAATGAAAAAAGATCCGCAAATAAAACAGTGCAAATTATGATAATAATTAAAGATGTGATACTAATAGAATTGTCACGTCCCAACTTAGAATCCATAAAAATTACCATAAATTAAATTTGGACTTCCATAAAAATTCACTGATGGTCGACAATGAATAATGAAAAAAGGTCCGCAAATAAAATAGTGCAAATTATGATAATTAAAGATGTGACACTAATAGAATTGTCACGTCTCAACTTAGAATCCATAACAATTACAATAAATTAAATTTTGACTTCCACAAAAATTCACTGATTACAAATTTAGGTACGAAACGTGGTGTATGATTCTGTTAACCTAACCTCAAATTTTTGGATACTAAACCCAACCATATCTTATTTAATAATCTGTTTGCAAATTCGGAATCTAAATCTGATAAGTAATTGTGTAAAATGAGCCCCGTCGACTTGGAATCTATCTCGTTTCATACAAAAATTCGTACGATAACAAATTAAGTAAACATCATTGAGTTGTAATGAATCACTAATAACATACAACATTATTAAAAAATTAATTTAATATCGTCTTGATCATATTTCTATGTTTTCTGATGTTCAAATTGCAGAGTATCATTGAAGAAAAATGACAGTTAAGGGCTCGGAGCATGTAAACGAATAGTAGCCATAATAGGGGGGCAATTAAATATCGTTCAGGCCCTGGTTGTTCCGGCAGCACAACTAAACTACAAAAAGAATGTAATCAAATATAATAAAATAAAATAAATTCTGTTTCTGACTTTTGGTCATTCTTCGTATTTTATTAATAAAATAGTGCAAATTATGATAATAATTAAAGATGTGATACTAATAGAATTGTCACGTCTCAACTTAGAATCCATAACAATTACCATAAATTAAATTTGGACTTCCATAATAATCCACTGATGGTCGACAATGAATAATGAAAAAAGGTCCGCAAATAAAATAGTGCAAAATATGATGATTAAAGACGTGATACTAATAGAATTGTCACGTCTCAACTTAGAATCCATAACTATAACCATAAATTAAATTTCCTTAAGAGAAAAATACTAACAACAACAGGAGAATAATTTAAGCATGTTTAGGTAAATTGAAACAAGAGGACCTTCATATCATCAAGACCTGGAAATATGAGTGAGTAAATGGTTAGGTATTTGTAACTAGGGCCCTATGATGTGTTCAGTGAACGTAAGCAGTAAAATAAAGGAAATTTGTAGGAAGTCATTGAGTACATAGCAAAAACTTATCGTTTTTACTAGATTTTAGCGCATAATTCACTCTTTCACTGGCGACATGAAATATTCCTAATACTGAAATTTTGCAATAAAAATCCTTCGAGTGTTGACTAACGTTTCAGGAATAAAGCTGATCTGCATCTCTGACTTGGTTTCAAGCCTCAATGACGTCAATAAACAGGTTTTGAATTGCCGCTAGCTGTAAGCTGCATTAAGTAAGATGTTTGGGGAGCAGGTAGCATCCCACAGGCTCCATGGATACCCAAATAACGGATAGAATTCCTTCTTGCACTTTATGGGATTCCCCAAACGCAAATAACAAAATATTTGTCAGTTTCCCAAGATATCCCTACTTAAAATTAGAAGCTAGTGACAAACATTTCCAATCGGCACTGGAAAGTCCCACTCTGTTAACTTGGTTGTAATGTTTATTGGAAAAATAATAATGCATTCAATGATGCGCCCGTGTTGTAGCTAATGGTATACACACCTAACATATAATATAGGGATTTTCAAGAAGGGCGGGTTGACGTTGAAATGGTTGAAAACAAACTGTGTGTGAGCTATTAACGAAATTCTTTTCTTATTAGAAAGTGCAAACACTAGTCTTTCATATAAAAAATACAATTCACTCCTAAATTTGTCCCCGGTTTTTATTTTCTAATCAAACAGGTTACAAAGAAAAACTTGAAAAAGCCATCATTGTATTCTAAAGTAAAGTTTTCTCATATCTGGATCATATACGTAAAACCATTGTGAACTAGACTGTTGAGTTCGTGATTTATCAGTTATTATAATTTATAAATCTAGAACTTTTAACATTGCAGTCACATTAATTATAAAATTAACCTGTTAAAAATGCAGATGAATGACATCGTACATAGTGGGATTGCTACACAATGCATCACAGTAAAATTATTCTCTTGAAAGTTAAGTATTTTGTTGTATGATTATTTATGTCTGATGCATTATCTAACAATCCGAATGTGTACTGTGTCATCAATGTCTATTTTTAATATTTTTATCATGGTTGATTTTAGAATGAATGTGACTGAAAATTCGAAAGTAACAAATCCGGGACAATTTAATAAGACTTTTACTTCCCTGCCCCTAAACCCACTGTTCTCTATAGGACATATAAAACATAAAGTAATAGACCGTAATTTGTGTCTACGAAGTTAAATTCCAAGTAGTGTGGACCGTGATTCCATCGCTCAATTGCAATCCGACATTTTGAGATAAATCATTGAGCTGCAGACTCTTCGTCGGATTCTCATAACTGTTGACCACAAGTTTCTTATTATTTGGACCGTTGAATCGATGTCGCTTCTTTCTCTTTCTCTGATACTTTCTCGTTTCGTAGACAATGGAGCAGATGAAAAAATTACAGAAATGTAATAGCATAAAATTTTCGATTTTCTCTACAGCTTACATGTTTAAGAGTTAAATCTGTTAAACGTATAAAAATGATTCAAAATGCGATGCTGATATACACGACAGAAGAAGAGTCTTAAGTTCGCTGGTTATTTAAGGGTCTTCCTTCTAATGCAAGGAACGATTTTAATGAATTGTGTGTATGTTGAGATGGTAGTAATGAATCCTTCAGAGAGCCTGTGACCAGGTAAAACGTCTTCCACGTGTACACGCGCGCTGAGTGCTACTGAATAGTTCAAGGCCATGCTCAGCAACTCCTGCAGTTGTAAAACATCCATGTGGACGGCTAGCAAATCGTCAAGTCAAAATGCACTTTATCAGACATTGCATATTGAACGTTGTTTATGTTTTGAACAAGCTATTTTGTATGCAAATGACAGAGGAAAAAAGAGCTAGAAACTACTGCGGCAGTTGGATACATAAGTAATTAAGTGTTCTGCTTGCACAGGAATAAGAAATCGCAACCGGATGGCGTCTCATCTCGGGTACAAATAATACTCAATCCTCTTCATCCAACAATGCCATAATACAGAGGGCACAATCAAATATCCTCAGAGCCATGGTTGATGCTTCATGGTATGTGAGCAATCAAACTACACCAGGGTATAGACATACCTGTCATCCAGGATGTTATTCAAGAAAGAGCTAATAAATACCACAAGACACTGGAAATCCATACCAACCCTCGTATACAACCACTGCTGCTATACAGAAACCACAGAAGACCAAATCGATGCTGGCCAATTGACCTCAAAGTGGGGGTAACAGGGGAGACATCAAAAATAGCTTATTGAACCTGTTATTATGACTGCTATTTTTGATTAATAATTATTTTTAAAAAATCCTCTTGAACCACGGTGACATGGGTTCTGCGGCATTTATCATGAAATGACATACTGATCGAGTATACTGGGTGAATAAATTATCGGATGTTCCATTGTTCATAGTGAAAAGATTGTATAAGGAGGAAGAAATATATCAAGCCTGCGTTTAGAACAGAATGTAAATGTGTTCGTCTTCATACAATTCTGATAAACTTTTATGAAGCAATCTTTGAAAGAGATGGGCTGTTCTACATATATTTTAAACTTGTGTTCTCTCTACCAGGAAGACAGTACAGTTATTAACTATACGAAACGTCAGTGTATCATCGAATCAATCGAACGTCAGCATCGTCTTTCACCTTCACCGTCCATCTTCCATTTAACCCCTATGTCGTTGTGTACCTCATCCTTTAATTATTAAACACAAAATTGAATATCGGATAAATAACGTTACAGGTAGAAACAAAACTTTGTCGTTTAAACTAGAAATCAAAATTTTACCCTCTTGCTGGCATCAAATTTCCCGTGAAAATAGAAAGAGTACGATATTTACAAAGATAAACGCTGTTCATGGTCCGGTACATACAGGTTTGCCAACTGCCCCCTTTTTGGAAAAGACAGTCCTATTTTTACATCTGGCTCTTCGTCCTTTCTTAAATAAAGAAGGAACACCTTCTTTTAAGATATTTTAGGAAAAATCTAATTTATTTTAAAATTCTGATTTTATAGTCGCACCAAAAACGAGTTCATTAGTGACTTGTTATTTAGGTTCCTAATTTTTCTTTTCTCTGTCGTGCATACTCCGTGCTTGAAATCACTCACAAACACCCAGGCCCTTGTCAGGAGTCGAACCCGGGACCTCTGTGATGCGAGGCTATATACTATATATACTATAGACCACAGAGGCGGCCATTGTAGTTTTAATATCCATTTTTTTGCTACCAATATAAATGATAAAAATTTGCAACCTTTGAATCTGTAAATTAAACTAGTCATGACACTTGTTACTATTATTATTTTGTACCTTAATTTGAATTTAGGTTAAAATATATTTGAAAATCAAAATCAAAACATGTGCATCAGATGTGTTTACAAATTACAAATTTTGTATATCGAGTTTATTTATCTTTACACAGTAAATCAACGCCTGAAATGTTTGACTGAAGAAAATCAGAGAGCTAAGGACCATTTTAAATAATTTTATATTTGCAGTGCAGCATTTGGAAAAGTGGGTTGACTTTGAGAAAATACAATCGATAATGCATGTCATCAATATGAAGATTCAATTGAAAAAGTTTATAACCTAGAATTGAAAGAAAGGGTTTATCTAAATTTTTCTGAAAAGGTAACCTACCTGCAGCAATTTTGAAAAATTCTGATGAGCATAAAAATATTTCAAAATAGAAAACTTTTGTGTCGTGTATCCTTAGCACTTGAGCTTACAGTATCATGTTCCAAAGACAGAAACTCATGTTCCGTCGAAAATTTAATTTATTTTAATAGAAAAGAAAACTGGTTTGATTTCTCTGAAAAAATTAAAACCAAACGTGGGTAAAAAGTAATGAATATTTGTTTTTATAAAATAAACAATGATTTTTGGAATATAATAAATATCTGGATATAATAATATTTGTGGGACTGAAATATATATAATAAAATACTCATTCGATTTCTTTGAAAAGTATTTGTATTATTATTAAATCATATTCCATTGATTCCACAGAGAAGTAGAACTTTAGGGATGTGGGACGAGTCAGAGATTATACATCAATTGTTATGGTTTCTTAATTACTATTAACTATGCTACTATTTACATTGATATCATTATGTTTAATTTACAATAAGATATGCTTAAGTTCTACAGAGGAGAAAAGGTATATAATTTATACCCGATGTATAATATTGATAAATATTGCTAATATCTTATATTAAGTGTCTTATACTAATCTTTCATCAATATCTATGGTAAGGTCTATACTAAGATACACTCAACTCTATGAATTCTTCTTTAGAGTAGTAGGAGTGGCTAAGTAAAAAGTTAGTTGGTTCATGTTTGCATTTATTTTTGACCATTTTTAATTGTTTAATTATTAAATATGCTAATACCACAATTTGTATTATAGAGGCTTCCCATCCTTGTGTAAATAATTTTTGTTTCTGGTATCAAAGCTATGCACATCTGAGTATGAGGTGACTGTTATTAATAACTTCAGTGATTGAATATACTGACATCTAAGTGTAAGTATTCCCATTTACTTGAAGAACCCCCTGCATTAATTTTTGGTGGAACCTGACATAATATTCCGACAACTTTTTTCTGTAGCTTAAAAAATTTGTTTTTACCTGATGAATTACCCCAGAATATTATACCATATGTGATTAAAGAGTGAAATTATGCAGAATTAACTAATTTTCATATGTGTAGGTCACTACAACTTGGCATAATTGCAATGGTTGCCGAGTCTAGGTTTTTTAGGGGAATATTAATGTGATATTAAATAAGCTTGCACCAACTGGAAAGATTATTTTATGTGTAATGTTTCTATTCTAAGTCATAATCAGGTTACTAATTTAACGATCAGGATTAATATCCTGCCACTAAAAATACTTAAAGTACTGAAACAATATACAGAAATTTAGAGAAAAAAACCTTTCTTAGTGTATGAAGGCTAACAATTTTTTTTACCATAAACAACACATTTGTATGACTTTTCACCATCGTGAATTGTCATGTGAAATTGTGGACATGTTATCAGTCATCACATTTGTATAACTTTTCCCCAGTATATTGGTCACAGAATGATTAACCATGCATGTATCTAAAATTTTCCAGTGTCCTTTTTTGGAACTTATGGAGCACGCAAGCCTACGTACATAGAACAAAGTATATCAAAGCAAATTAAATATTCATTATTCCAAACGATACAGTTTTCCTGTGAAGATATCGTAGGTTCAAGTGCTTGTAAACGTAAAATTGGTCAGAATTATGACAAAGTGACAAAATAAATCTTTAAAATGGAATTTAACGCTCTTTTCGTTCGGCATTAAATTACGTCATTTCAGAATAAAGGTAATACAACAATCAAGAATGGTGTGGTGTATGTATATTAAAAAAACAGACAATGACCCTTTCATAAAAGGTTCCATGTTTTTTAATAAATTACCTGTAAATATTAAGAATTTTCTTCTGTATTAAAAAATTTTGGGCGGAAAAAGTAATTTATAAATTAAGTGAATTTTGATTAATTCTTATTCTGTATTTTATTTTATTATTTCTTTTGTTATGTTATTTTAATATTTAACTTTTAATCTTTTGACGATTTCCCAGGTTTGTATATACAACTTATGGAAATAAAAAATACCAAATAAAAATTATGTACACCACAATTACTGAATGTTGTATTGCCTTTATTTGTTAGACGTGTACAGTGAATTTAGAAACGTGGTGTACGGCTTGGAGGAATTTCCTTTGTTGTCCGAATGCTGTCTTGGCTGAATTCTCTCACATGAGAAGCTCTAGATTGGAATAAATCGTTGATTGGTCTAAATATCTCCACGAGTTTCGTGTGCACGACTGTGAAGAACCGGATTATTTTTTAGGTGTTAATATAAATCAGTTCAGCCGTATGACTGGTTTGATGGTCTCCATTCTCGTTTTGGTCTAAAGTGGTGACTGTCGTTCTCACATAAAATGGCCACGAAGTGAGAACATTTTCAGTTTCCACAAAAATACAAGATGTTGGAAATAATAGCACGGTAATTGAGATAGTTAGGAAAGGAATGGTTTCCATGTCGTGGGTTCTGTTTTCTGGGCTGAGAGGTTCGTCTGGTGGCAACGCGCGGATTTCGTGTTTCATTTTGTAAAGGTGCATTTGCTTTCTCTGTGGTTGAGAAACCGTGGGCCAGCCAGGCAGCCAGACGGTCGTTTGCACCTTGAGAATTGTGAAGGACAAAGCAATTTCTGGTCAGAGCCGTAGCCATAGCCGTAGCGGGAGCAGGAGCCATGCAGTGCTGCACTCTGCACACGGGCAGTGCGCCACGTGGTCGCCAGAGCGCGCCATTTGTGCCAACGGGACGCAGCCCTGCAAGCTGCATCTACATGTTCCTAAATGTCGAAATAAGCGGAAGGAGAGACATGTACGAATATACTTTGGATAAAATAATAAATGACCAACAAATTAACATATTCACGTGAGACAATTATCACCAGAAAAAAAATATATAAACCAGTTTGTTCGTAACCAAAGCTTACTTTCACTTCTTCGTTTAATATACAAAACAGCGAGTTGCCAGTTAAAATTTATAGGAATCGTGCGCCATATGGTCTCGGTAACATTTTTTCGCTCCTTTATAGTGCATTTTCCACTTTAACGTCAACCACCTGTCAACATAAAATCTAATTTTGTGCCCACGTTCGCCCTGTTTCCTTTACATTAATTACTTTCGATCTCTAACACCGATCATCTGTCCGCTATCATTCAATTCATTCTCCAAATCTTAAAATACAAAGGAATGCAGAGGTGTTCGTGAAACGAGCCGAAATTTATGTGAATTTAAATATTTTTATTTCCATGAATTGCATATACAATATGGGAAATCGTCAAAGGTTACTAACTAATTCATATATAAAGAAGCAACGTTACAAAAGAATTGCTCATATACGTACATTGACATAAGAAAGTAAGCGGTCTTATCAAAGAGAGCCTATTTTATACAAGCCTAAAAAGAAGACAGGAATAAATGAAAATAACAATACAATCAGAGTTCACTTAAAATGTACATTCTTTCTGAGTTGTAAAGCGCGACAGACGGTTATTGATAGTATTATTATTAAATCACATTGCATTGATCCCATAGAAAAGTAGAACTTCACGGATGAGGAACGAATCAGAGATTGTACATAGATATGGTTTCTCAATTACTATTAACTCTATCTTACTATTTACATTGATATGATTATGTTTAACTTACAATAAGATATGCTTAGATTCTACAAAGATAACCCGATATATAATATTGATAAATATTGCTAATATCTTATATTAAGAGTCTTATACTAATGTTTCATCAATATCTATGGTAAGGTCTATACTAAGATACACCGAACTCTATCAATTCTTTGAGTAGAAGTAAAAAGTTAGTTAGCTCATTTAGGACTTATTTGTATTTATTTCATATATTCCAGAATTATTGCAGTGTGCTAATAGCACATTATATATATATATATTATAATGAACTCCCCTTTGTATTATAGTTAGTCTTTCCTTCCTTGTGTAAATTATTGTTTGTTGTGAATACGTGACTGTTATTATCCACAAATAACATCATTGACTGAATACACTAGGAAGTAAGAGTAAAGAATTCAAATTTTTCTTGAAGTTTTTGGTGGAACCTGACATAATATTCTGACTACCCTTTTCTGTAGATTAAAAACTTTTTTTTTCCATGATGTATTACCTCATATGTCATTAAAGAGTGAAAGTATGCAGAATAAGCTAATTTTCTTAATGGTGTGGAATGAGTAGTATTAACTTGCATTACATCGACTGTAAAAGGTTATAGAATCTAAGCAAATTAAATAAATTATATTTCCTTTAAGTCAACTTCAGATTTAAGGTAAACGCCTAAAATATTTATTATGAAAATAACGATATTTACTTCGCCCCTTAACCATTTAATTAATGACTTTTGAAATAATGAAACACCGCCGATACCTCTGTTAAAAATTCAAGGCTAACATAAAAAATTAAATGATTATATATAAAAACAATTTGTGTCCCTGTTGCACCAGAAACTGATGTGATATCATGGTGAAACGGCTATACGACTCAAGCATGCAACTTTTAAAAATTCACTGGGGGATTAGAAGTTAGAAAACAAATCTTTTTATTTAATGAAAAATCGTATAATATGAAGAAAAATGTAATATTTTCATTATTTTCCACGGTAACTCGTTAAATATTTTTTGGTTTCTGATAGGCACAACCCAACTTTGCACATTTTACACCGCCATTTGGTTGTGAGAGTTCATTCTTTGTTCTACAGTTAGCTCACCTTCCTTATGGATCTCATATTGGCATATACATTGCTTGATCAATCCGCTTTTTAGGGGGAATAATTTTTTTAAAAATTACTAACAGGCTTAGGCACAGATTATTTCCTCAAATTTGATTTTGGAAAGAACCTGCTAGTCCAGGAACTACTGATCCTGCTCCTCCAAATTGCTTCTGTTGGAAAGTATTTTCATAGTTGTGACGCCATGGAAACATATACATTTTTAATGCTCTTAACTTTATTTATTAGATAAGAAGAATTAATTATATTTAACCCTTTCGCGGACAGAACTGCATATGCAATCAATTTTACGCGAAAGGGTTAAAAATATTCAACATAATATAAATTAATTAAAAGAAAACGAAAAAGGTGACCTCATGGTGAAGTATGGAGTCATTCACTGATAAAGTATCAAGAAGGGAGTTATATTAGTAGTATAGATACACCGCTTCTAGTCTTTTACAATCGTAATTTAAAACAGTTCATTTCTTGATAATTTCGATTAAAAATCTTATTTTCACTTAAATCAACAGACAAAGCCGTATTTATTTTTGTGTGGGCCTACAGGTTATTATTATGATGATATATCTTAATTCTGAGACTCATACCCATTTTTACAATGTAACATTCACTGTGACCCATACAATGTACTCTGTAAATTACATTTTTACATTGATCAATGTTCTTTTATCCTTCATTTTTTCTGTATAAATAATTGTTTTACTCACAAGTTTGGATGCTAATTAGTCCTCATCTATTCTATAATCCATAAGCATTGTACCTAATTCTTCAGTTGAACCTTTTACATACGTGATTCATTTATATTCAAATTTCATCCCAGGACTTCGTGTGCCATCCATGCTTTTATATTAAAAACTTATACATAAATCAACTTCCTTATCGTCAATTACTATGAAATACTTATATAATAAAACTTCCTTACTTTTCCAAGTTATTGCTAACATTTACAAGCTGAGCTCTATCATTTGTAAATTCATTTATGTAATTATAGGAAGTATTCCTTTTTTCTTTAAATCTACTGAAGACCAATTACATATTTTCAATATCCTGTTCTTTACATTACTGTAACGATTTTTATCAGTAAGCCTAATAGCTTCTTTCATTGTATTACATGATTTAAGAAATAATTCAGATGAGTGTTTTTTGTTTACTTTTGGGTCTTAAACCTATCTTTTCTGCTATGGTTATATCAAGGAAGTTTATTCTGTCTCATAAACGTATTCCATCTTGCAGTGTACTTTGTTAAGATATTCAAGAAACAATTCTACATCACAGCAAGCAAGAATATCCATTTTCAAAAAAGAGGGTCGATGTTGAAATGGAATAAAATAATTTCTGAGTGACGAATTAACGAAATTCTGTTTTTATTTGAAAGGTTCATGTATGCCCTTTTAAATAGTGAAAGAATTTCGTTAATTCCTCACACACAGCTTTTATTATTCCATTTCAACATCACCGTTATTGAAAATCCCTATATATATCAATAAAAAATGGCATAAGCTTAGATTCTTCTAATGCAGTATTTAAAATGTAATTCATTGATGTCCATGAGAAATCAACTGAAAAACATACAATTGCCCTTGAAGACGACCAGAAATCTATTGTTCTGAAGAATGAGGCTACCATAATTTCCTTTTCTTACTTAAGTCCCTTTTTCTGAATTTACAGTCTCACTACCTGTCAGCAAGCTTTCAGAAAATGTTACAATTTACCAGAAAAAATATATTCTTCCAGAATTATATCCAATTTTGATTCCTCGTCGCGTTTTAGATTTCTTAGTTCTGTTGCCGAAGACACGGGGAGTTTTCCCGCGGTGTATTGAAATGAACATGGAGAACTTGGAAGTGGAAACTGTCACGTAATGTCCACTGCGATGTAAGTTGGTGCATATTCGCTGGGGTTGTCTGTACGGTCTGTACCGCTGTCTGGTAGGTCAATGCCGTTTGCCAGCTACGAGCGTGGGATTGAGGAATCCCGAAACTGTCTCCGCCCACATCTATTTCAGAAACGTGGTAATTACTTCAGCTTATTTGTTTTACGCGGCGAAGGACAACTCCTGTTCGATCATGGGAAACGCCTTCTGTGTCTGTGTGTGTGTGCCCAAGACATTATCAGATCTGGTCCTCTGGACTACATGCAACCAAAGACTGTCGCGCAACAACTACAAGAACCTCGCTCACTCTAATAACCTCATTACTTTAATACGGTTATCGGATCGGCATTATTAATTTAGTAAAACGAGGATTTTCAAATTTGTTAATTTAATTGTCTGAAAACTGTTTCCATCTAGTTAATGATATAATCACCCTGACTGACAAACATTTGTATGGCATTCTCCAAGTGAAGATGACTTGATACTGTGAAAGATTTTGAACAATCGATATTTTTTTCTAGTGTGAATCTTCATGTGCTTTGTTAAGTATCCCAAGTCTGAGAATGTCGTATTACACGCAACACGTTGCTAATTAAAACAGTTTTGTTTTTCCCTTTGTCCCTTGCGCTTGGGTAGTGGATTATCTCCAGCGTCAGTCTTGCTGTGTGTCATTAACTGGCCGGGCTCTGTAAATGTATGATCATTCTGAACACAATTCTGAGGATGTTCGCCAATGTAAATTCTCAGGCGTTCTATCAAACTATTTGAATATGTTATCACATTTAATACTTTTGTATGTCCTTTCACCAGTATGCATACTCTTGTGACTCACTAATGCAGTATGTGCTGAGAATTTTTATTTTAGAATAGCAAATCATTTGTATGTTTTTCTAAATTAAATAAATTAACGACCAGATTTAGTTTATTCGACGTTTCGGTGCATATTTGCACCTTCTTCAGGTTGTTCTTTTACATTATTGTAATATCCTGTCATTAAAAATACTTAAAGTACTGAAACAATATACAGAAATTTAGAGAAAAAAAATCATTTCTGAGTGTATGAAGGCTAGCAATTTTTTTTTACCATAAACAACACATTTTTATGAATTTTCACCAGCGTGAATTGTCATGTGAAATTGTGGACATCTTATCAGTCATCACATTTGTATGATTTTTCCCCAGTATATTGGTCACAGAATGATTTGAGCACACTGCATGTGTATGGTTTTTTATTTGTGTGATTCCTCGTATGCCTAGTTAAATAATCTTTCAGACGATCAACACATTTATATGTACTTTAGATTTTTTAATATTTAATTTTTATGATTCATAAAAGTATTATTTCAAATAAATACTATTTTCTCAATGACCAAATTTCGTTGGTAAAGGCCTTTAAAATTTTATCGTGGATAATGATAATAATTTCATCACGACAATGTTTCTCTACTATTTTAAATTCCTTAATTCTGTTTTGTTAGTACCAAATACTAAAAAAATAAAAACAATTTATACAAAATGCACATAATGTGTACGGGTCATCATTGTAATTCGGGAATTAAGCATTAATTGCTTAAATTCGGTAATTAATTTTTTTAAAGTCCTTGGGTGCCATTTAGGAAGTAAAGTCTTTTATTTGGAAAATTTTATTTCTGCACAAATAAAAAGCGAAAAAATATTATTTTTTGAATTTCAATCTTCAGCTTAACTGGTTTTTTTTAATTGAACGTGAGATTGGAGTAAATGCAATCTGCTTTTTCAATAGAGCCCTCGTGTTTAATAGTTTAGCAGACTCTTTGTCAGCTGAAGAGAATTACAAACTTTTTGCATTTTCTTCCCAAGACGCGCCATGCTTTTCCGTTGTCTGAAAATGAACAGTGTAGCTCTCGGCGCTGGTTCCAGGAATCTCCTTGACGATCAGCTGCTGTTTTCGGTGACTTCAGCCTGGTTCCTCATTTCACCTTTCCTTATCGCTCGAGCCAGGACTGTGAAGCATTTGCAAGTTGCTTGCGAATGTATATTTGTAAGGAGTGGAAGTCCGACGTGTTGAGGTAATGCGCCCCAGAAGAGGAAGAAACATCTTTGTGATTTTATCTTTTTTATAATAACTAGATTTCTGACTCAAGGTCTTTTATTTATTTAAATTATTATAATAAATGTCAGTCGTTTTCTCATTATTATTTAATTTCAGCCAAGCTTTATCGGTGCTGGGAAACTGAAACAGTAAAATTAATTTCTAAAATTTGGTTTATATTCATTTGGAAGAAAAAGTTATTATGTGAAATAAGGTTGATAAATTATATACTAGATATTTGAACAGTGCAGCTATTTAAATTAAGGACAGAAAATTGCTGCCTTCATCATAATTAAAAATTCATTTACAACAAACTCGTAACTTAAATACTCTGTGAACTGAGAAGTGTTACTTCTAGAAGGTCGTTTAGACTCTTAAAAAATTTAATTTAATTTCTTATAATGTAAACCCTTGCATCCCCGAGGCTCAATGTTTCTCAGAAATTCGTTGTTTCTGTTCAAATCGTAAGGAGATATTATTTGTGAAGAGTCGAAGGTCATGTGTTGGGGTTTGAGTGGGCGGAAGTGGGCAATGAAGCCCGTCCACTCCCTACGACTGTAATTGAAGTGACTTTGTACGGACGGGCAGTTCATTATTCTTTATGCGATGCTCTACTGAACGAATAATTCATTTATGTGTCATTATGACTACAGCATGTCGTGTGTCAAAAGTTTTGTTAATGCGGCTAATTAGGAGACGAATAATTTGTAGGAACCCAAGCATACTGATAGCACGTGTGAGTCCTGAGGGTCCTTTGTCTTATAAACTGTACTTTATTTACTACTGAAAGTATACCTACAGTATTTTGTATCATCATTTCCATTTTCCGTTGACTCCTTTGTGTAAATCCTTATGACAGATATATGGACGGCTTGTCTTTTCTTCTCAATTAATTAATTATTATAATTATTTTTCTTTAAGAAAAAAGTACGGGGGAAAATTAGATGTAAGTGAAAGAAGAAAGTTTATTTAAAGAGTAATGAGAATCACACGTGAAGCCGTTGCCACTGACAAAAGAAAATAGACAATGAACATTAAATACACTTTTGCCATCAAATTTCAAATTCAGACAGTTCATGTAGGCGAGCTTCATCATCAACGTAAGCGGGTAATTATATGTATAAATGTTAATAAGCCACAAAAAAAATCGTTATATGAAATGCAACCCGCCTGACACCTGAGTTATTCACGGCGAAGACGAATCTCGTTGAATGTCATAGGGGCAACCCACGTTTCTTACCTCACACACGAAAATTAAACATACAGACTACGCACAAGAAATAGAAAACACTGTATGCACGCAGGAACGACGCCGGAAAGTTTAAATACTTTCCAACTAGATACAAATTTAGAAAATTGAAAAGAAAAAAAAGCTGTAAACCAAACAAGTAATTTAGAAATCTGGATTTAAAAAAAGAATTCGTTCTCAATGGCCGACACAATGGTGACTTTGTCGTAGGGTTACATAGGATAAGCAAAAGGAAAGCCTTCTAAGTTCCTTCTTCATTTTGGTATTTAATGTAGGCGGTAATAATTTTCCGATAAGAAGAGCGGTTTTTTTTGTGAAGAAGTCCAAAACAGTCAGACATAGGTGGTTAATTATAAAATGAAGTCACGTGGTGCAAATAATTCACTGAAATGTTAAAACTTAAAATGGCAGTACCTAATAAGAATTTTTTCTATACCGGCTGATTGGAAAACTGAGACTGTAGTAACAATTAAAAAATATAACTCGTAAAGGCAATAGGGCAGTAAATCTGAATCTGTAGTGTGTAAAAATAACAGCAACAATGTCTTTCCTGTTTAATCGTTTTTTTTACAGGTAACTCCCCTTTAATAGCATAGGAAGGGAATTAAAAAGGGGCAGACGTGGAAGGTGGAGATCGTAAAAAAGAGATGTAGGGAAAACCTGCATTAGGTAGGTCCGGTTTTTCGGTACCGTTCTCACGCCTTTCCGAATGACGGGAGACGAGTTTGCTGTGGGGTCGCAGCATTCCCTTCTAGGTGCATCAGTTTTAGGAAGCAGTTGGCCGACTCATCGAACAGTATCAGCTAAGAACTCTAACTGTAAGCCTAGTGTAAATAACACTTTTTTAAGGTAATACTTCTCTTCACTTTGTTATTCTAAAAAAAAATCAATAAAACGACTAATTCACAGACAAAATAGTAACTTTATTCAATTACGACTACGTTCCGTGCTCGCACTTGGGACTTCATCAGGTAGAAATAAATTTTTACAGGTTTCTGAATTTTTTAAAGTATGTAATTGAACATTAATGTAGACAAAAAACTCAGGCCCAGATATAAAATTTTTCGTCTTAGACTATACAAGTATATGGACATTTTTTTTGTGAAGATTAATTTTTAATTACAAAATTCAAAATTTCCGAAACCTGAAATGTTTTTTTGTATACTGTATTCAAGTATTTGGACATTTTTTTGTGAAGATTAATTTTTAATTACAAACTTCAAAATTTCCGAAAACTGAAATGTTTTTTTCTGTATATTTGTCATTTTAATTTATCTTTATATGAATTTATTTTAAGATAGTCGTTACAAATAACATCTCATATTATCTTTCATTACGAGGAGGATGAAAGTATGTTTCATCGATGGAATTCACTCGCACGTTAAATTATATTAAACAGCGAGCATTGATTAATTTAATAAGACAATAATTAAGAACGACGGCAAATGGGTTGTATTAGAATAGATGTCAGTTCTACGAACGATACAAGTTCATAAATTGTGAATAACTATTTCTTTAGCCTCAACTATTCTGGTTTTTGTAAGATATAAGCGCCTGGTGCAGATTATTCTGTACTCAAATTTTTAATATTTCAGTGTGAAATTCGTCTAACCGAATATTTTGGTTGAGAATTAAGAAGTTGGTCCCCAAAGATTTTATCAGCCGCAATAAAAAATTCAAAATTACCTTAAATAATTTCAATTTTAAAATTCGGAGCTTTAGGCAATTTGTTCAAAGTTTAATATTTTTCTACGAGGGAATAGACAATTTTGTCAGTGTACCAGTTTCCAGTATGATACGTGTTTACCTTGTTGAATATGTTGAGTACGCACCTGCGGTCCTGCTGCACATCGACCCAATCTGACCTCACAGTAGAACAAAGACAAACTGA
Source organism: Eucriotettix oculatus (assembly GCA_034510155.1). Lineage (NCBI taxonomy): Eukaryota > Metazoa > Arthropoda > Insecta > Orthoptera > Tetrigidae > Eucriotettix > Eucriotettix oculatus. The sequence continues at coordinate 22,565,872 of CM067380.1, read as the reverse complement.
AGAATTATTACACGATAGTATTTTACCTCAAGTTTGTTATTATAAAAAAATCATTACATGAAGATCAATTAAAACTAGCGATTCACAGACAAAATAGAAGCTTTATGCAAATTAAATAATTTCCGACCGATTTTTACAGACAGTTTTTATTTATTTAAAAGACGTTTCGGCGCATATTTGCGCCTTCTTCAGGTTTATAATCAAATTATTGTTAAAATCCAATTATCAAAAACTAAAAAATTGTTTGAGGACGAATAAGGTGATGTTGACCGTAAGCTCCATATTTCCAAATTATTATTATTATTTTAAATCTCAGATGTTTTTAACTGTTTCATTGCAATTGATAGACAAGAAACATATCTCAGTTATATTAAATTTATAATTATTGAAGTATAATTACTATTTTGATGCATGTAACTTGACCGTGATCGCGGAACGAGAGTAAATCAACGTAATTCTGCAAATTCATAACATTAATCTGGATTTAAAATTTATCAATAGTGTATATATGTTTTTGAGATATTCAGTTGCCTACGTTGCGGACAAGACGAAGTGCAAGTGCATTGCAGGTAGGGAACGGGTTATTATTAACATTAATGATGCATTGCGGCGACCGAGGTCATGCGTTACGTTCCGTTGGAATAATTTTCAGTCTCCATTTTGACTTGGGGTGACAAAAGGACTTCGATTAAGCGGTAGATGACTCAGAATGGAATCCTATTGTCACAGGAATGCGGGAGATGGTTGTGGGCGGGACTGGACCTCTTGTACCGAGGAATGCAGCTGTTTGCAGTTCATAAGTGCGTTCAAGGACATTTTCAAGTCGGCGAACGTTGCTTGAATACGAAGTACGCTAATAGAATCAGGAGACTTTGGCCGGAGGAATGGCTCTCGCAAAGCAATCGAGAGGCGACTCACGACGAGACAGATCGACTTCTGATCATTCGAAACAAATGGCGTTTTACATATTTGACGCTTACACATGTTCACTTATTTTAAACTACTGCTAATTGTTATATTTATACATACATACCTTTAAATGGGCTCATTTCACTGCCGCCTTAATTAACACCAAAGACATTCTCACAAAGTTCAATGTGTTACTTTATTGTTAGTCTATAGACCGATGGCACATACTAAATGAAATTTCTTAAACATAAATACTCCTAATCTAAAGAAAAATAATCACAGTCCTTTAAAATTTCTATAGTCCTGAATGAAAAAAGAGAAACGCTACAAGAATTATATTAACACTTCACTTCACTTTAATTTTTAAATTCGAATATACATTTATATTCGATTAATTACTCAAATGTCTATAATATAAAATAAGAGGTAATTCATAACTCACTGGAGACGATAAATGTTTAGCCACTTTACGAAAGCCTAAATCAGTCCAAATCTTGTCCGAAGCTGTCGAATTCGTCGGGAAGTACCAATTCTCTCACTTCCCTTCCACGCCAATCGTTCTAATTATTTTGAAAATATTAGTAAATGAGGGAAACCGGAATTCCGGATCTGGAAGTACAACCTGTGCTAGTTAAGTGGAGACACAGGAAGGGAGGAGGAAGAAAACATTGAAAGGCTGTCTCTGCCTCCAAAGGGAAGCCCAGGACACAAGAATAGGGCAATGGTTGACCTCCTGCGTCTCCACGCAGTATTACTGGGAGAGCGTTCTGCATAATACACAGTCTGCTCTACAGACCCCCTGCAGACAGGTGCTTCCAAATATGATGTATAAAATAAATAAATAAAAATAGCTGAACGAAATTTTTAAAAAAAGATTGTAATATTTTAGACTGTAAATCCCATTTAATGTAAAAAAGGACGGAACCAGCTACTAATCATCATGGTTTTCCTCTAGAGCCCGATCTTTTTTCTCTTCCATATTCAACCAGCTGTGGTCTAACAGCATTTTCCCTTCTTCTTCCTAACCCCCTTCACCCTATACCACTCTAATCATATTTATAGTTAATTAGTTAGTATTATTGTAAAAAAATTAATAGAAGAATTTTCTGTGAAACAATTTTTGTAATTTTTTGATGTCGATGTACCAGAAAACAGGCTAATTATGTTCTAAATAATTAATAAAAAATATATTAGACATTTTTTATTTTAAAGGATGAATCTTATATATTTATTCATATGGATTGGTGGGAATGGAAGGTAAGAGAAAGTAACTAAGTAAAGACTTGACGCCAGCATGTCGCGTCTTCGGTAACTAGTACGTGCTATTTACATAGCACAAGGATTTAGCGAGCCACAAAAGTCGATGACCCGGGTGCAGACTAAGTGTGAGAATTTTTTAAGGATAGGATTAATCGACCCCCCAAGAAACGGCTCCATCCAGACCCCAATACTGCACCAACACGGTTATATCTGAGTGGAAGTCATTGGTTGTCACAAACCCTTGAAAACGCTACTAAAGAAAGGCGGAGTCTGACGGTTCCGATCGGAGCAGAGCCAAAAAATCAGGATAACAATTTTGGAGTAGAAAACCGGAAAATCTGTTTCGACAGTAGCTTCAAAGGAATTTATCTGACTCCCTAAGGAGTACTTGCATCGTGGTAAGGGTTCCCCGTAAGCATTTACCGCAGAACGTCCGTACTTCTCTTCCCTGGACGAGATGTTCCTGAGATATGACACAGCTTTCTACCTCGCTACATATAAATCCAAGGGAATACCTGAACGGGAAATAGAATTAGCGATCGTAGTCTAAGTTATATCCTCTGCTACACAGCCTGAAAATCTAACACAACCACAGTATCTTTTTTTTACATTATATATTAATTGACGGTTGAAATACAGCTAGAATTTTTTTTCTGTTTGTTATTCTTTCACGTCACTTCTTTGTTTGCTAACAGAAGCAGTGATAATAGTTTTCTTGGCGCATTTCCGTATAGTTATGTCATGACACATAAGTGGGAAGGTAATTACCGTTTACAAATGGAAATACAGCATTTCACATTGGAGTAGTCTGTAATGAATTTTAATGTTTCTGTCGTACTCATTTTAAATACAGGAAGTTAAATTTAGGAACAAGCCAGACATCATGACAGCATCGTGCGGCAGTTTTCTCAGTGTGATGAAAGTCTTCGAGATGCCGCATTTTAAATGTCTTTTCTTTAATAGAACTCAAATTTACCCTCACCCCACCCCCAACAACAAAAAATTAGAGTTAATTTAAAATTTGCCTGTCTTTGCACAGTACTTTAGTGCAACTTAATTTTGCAGCTATTTTTATTTCGCCTTTTAGCATAAATTTACTCTTTTGAATGTTAATACAATAATCGCAGTATCAAACATTACATAATTTATTCAATTTAATATACATAGGATTTTGGACTCCGAGACTAGGAGCGCGGGAGAAGTATAACTCACCAGTTGCTCATGGCGAAGGGAGACGGCGGGGATTAACGGACCTTTGGTCGCTCTCGGCACGATCGCTCTGAGCACGACACTCGCTTAGTCTGTACCGGAAACAAAACACAGTAGAATTGAGTTTTAGTGTGTACGGACTACTGGCGTGGCAGAATACTTTGTTTATAAAGATTCTGCGTTTAGTTTTAAGAAAACCCAACTTGTATTTTTGCTAAGAAGTGGATTCCTACAAATAAAGGACAGCCGGTGGGACACAAAGACAAATTACTGTGATTCATGGTGAAAATCAGCTGTTATGACCTGAAAATGAAGAAGAAAACTTTTACCAATCGCAGATGACCTCCGCAAAAAACATTATGCCATGAGTATAAATCTGTAAACTTAAGCTTCAAAATTTTTCTGACTCATTAACATCTATTATTATTATTATTATTCATATTATTTTTCCCTTATTAACATATGTTTGCGATTAAGAGAAGTTATAGTGTACATGAATACTATTTGTTTCGTGAACAGAGTTTGTTCTTTGGATAACATTTTCGTGTAATTAAGAAAACCCTTTTAGTTTTTACATTCCCGTGGTACTTAACGTCTGCTTGTGACGTATTGTATATTGCGCCAAGGTCTACAGTGTAGTAAGCGCTGTCGCATAAAGATGTCAGCGGAGTGTAGAAGACGAAGCGCAACCGCATCATCACATATCCAAGTATAATAACCTTTTTTTTGTTCAAGTTGTAGGATCCCGGTTACCTGTGTGAGATACCTCGCTTGGAATTTTAGAATAAGCACTGTGGCTGAGTTTGTTACATTTTCTCACCAACCGACTGCATGTAAAAGTAAATAGCTTAAGAAAAATTGTATACTATTAGCAACTACGGAATGCGACTGGGCTGTCGTAGAAATCCCGGTAGCTCGTGCCCTGAGGTTTAGGGAAGTCCTTACGTTCTATTACTTTACTAATACTCTGCTGTCGAACGTACTTAGATTAATTTTATGTGTCACTTTATTTAAACACACACACACATTCTCTCTCTCACACACACACGCACATATATAAATCTATATATATATATAAATCTATATATATATATATATATATATATATATATATATATATATATATCGATTCTACGAGCGGGGCTCACCTGATCATGTCGGGAATGCCTCGCACTCTCTCTGGGTACTTTATATCAAAGTTCTCATATGCCGAGACACCTTCACCTAATTTAGGAGGTATATGTACTGGGGTCAAAGACCTTGGGCATATGGCAAGAGTTGTCCGCTAATCCCATTGGATCAGTCGGCCAACTGCCTCCTGAAGCTGGTGTAGACACGGAGAAGGGAATGCTGCGACCCCACAGCAGGCTCGTCTCCCGTCATTCGGAAGGGCGTGAGAATAGTACCCAATGCCCGACCTACCTGATGCAGGTTTTCTAGGATTTTCCCTGCATCTCTTTAGGTGAAACACCGGGTAGGATCCTTAAACCATAGCCCAGGGGCCCTAGTCAACCCTTGGCTACCTTGCTCTACCTTCCGCATCCCCCCTTTTCAATTCCCTTCCTATGCTATTAAAGGGGAGTTGCCTGTTTCAGGATCACCCTCATGTAGCCTGTTATCAAAAAAAAATCTACGAACCATTAAAAGAAAAATGATAGAAAATAATCTATAATTTACTAGATTGGAGCCCAAAAAAGCTGTGTAATTAAGGCTGTATAAAATATTACACTGTTTGAAATTATTATTATTTCGGAAACGTGGCACAAAGGGGAAAAGCCGACATCATACTTGTATTCAGGAGGAGTAATACTATATTAGTATGAGAAAAAAAAGTTTATTTTTGGTTCCTGGGTGTAATCAACGAAAAACGTTTATTTTCAAAAATTGAAATTGGATTTTAAAAATTCGTGGGCGTTGGGGAAATTCCGAACACGACAAAGAACTGCTTCAAGTACAATTCTTGGTAGTCGTGAGACAAAAACCCTTTTAACCATTGTTATTTATTTTACCAAATTTCTAATGCTATTGTCCAACATATTTACGTAACTGAATTTTTTATTAAATTAAATTATTAATACTGTACGTGAATTTTTGTTTACTTTTACTACGTCATTGGCTATTTCATAAATTATTATATTTACAGAATTGTAATAATGCGTAGAAATGATACATAAACTGCGTGTATGAAAGTTTGATCAACAGGCGTCTCATGAAGCGTGAACAAAGCCTTTCCGAATCGTCTGGGCAAGCTGGATACTTGATACCTGTGTCTGCGACAGCCCAGCAGCACTCCTTATTACTTCTGTGTCCCACAAATTGTGAGAAGGTTCCTGAGTGATATGCGAATCGCCTAAGCAGATAACCACAACTGGGTATTAATTTAGGAGAGGTTCACACCGCGACTGCCTACGCTGGTTCATGTCACACGTAGTACACCACAGTTTTGTATTTCAAAGAAGGAGGCCACGGGCTTTCGTGGTACTGTTAGAACCACTTAAGTGCTTTTAGGATCAGTCTGCTAGTCGACCCACTTCCAACCGGCGACTTGCAACACCCGCGCAAGGAAACAATGGCGGCAGCACCTGCGCTCCGGGGAGCAACGCCCTGCTACTATGATCATCCGGCTATAAACACCGTCCTAAATGGAGTCTTAATTCGACTTACGTCTTCCTACATATTCACTAGGCTCAGCGCCTATGTCACTGTGGTCGGTCGTCAACTCATTTGCCACGCTGAATCATGCGCCGTAATTCTTCTGCGGCTGCAAAATCCTCAGATTTACATTTTCATAATTCCTCGTTAAAAACTTAACGTTCGATAAATGTCCATTTATACTACATTTCATCCATAGGTAAGCATTGGTAATTAATTCTCACTTCTTGTGGGTGTCGGAATAAGGCTTCATCCATAGCTTTTTTGTGGTATTGAATTGTCTGATAAAAATTTGAAAACCGTCCTGAATAAGTTTGTTTTCGAAACCAATTCGTACCGAAACATTTTTAAATTAATATAATTAACTATATGAAATTGGTCATCAACTGCATTACATTTAAACTAAAACCTTTAATTATTGTTATTTACATTTTTACCTACAAAGTGTTTCAAACGGCTTCCGCTTACTTTGTTATAGAAATTTAGTTGTTTGCTGTTTGTATTTGCGTTAATAAAAATACTACTACAATTTATTTGCTTTTCGTATTAAAGTTGTGTGCATCTGAATAGTTTCATACACAGCATTAACGCTTGTCTTTAATGACACGTAAGAAAGAGAAAGTGCAAGTGTTAGAAACGTCCTCTCAGGCTTTCTTTATGAAATTCGCTGTCCGAGGACTGGCGGAGGAATGTTTTCTTATTGTTATTCTTAGCAATGCATGCGAGGCACACGGCGTGTTTATTTGGTGTACTGCCGACGCAAAGCAGATAAGAAGGTAACGAGTGACATAAGAGCTCCAGATAAAGGGATACGTGTCGTGCGTTCTTTATCAGCGCCGCAAGGTGAGCCAGTCACTTCTCGCCAGTGTTCGACTCGCGAGCGACATAAGCGGCCACCATGCTCAAGGCGTTCGAAGAATTCGCCAAAAATATCAAGTTCAAGCCGAAGCTCGTGGACATCGACAACTTTGGTTTCAGGCTGCACTACCGCATCACCTTCTGGATTCTCCTGGTGTGCACGATCCTCGTGACCAGCCGGCAGTACATCGGCGAGCACATTCGCTGCATCGTGGACGCGTCCATCCCCACCAATGTCGTGGAAACGTACTGCTTCTTCACCAGCACGTACACCGTCGTCAGGCACACCGTCGGCGACGCGCTCGACCACGTGGCGCATATAGGCGTCGGACCCGTCACCGACGACGAGCCCATCATCCGACACGCCTACTACCAGTGGGTTCCTTTCGTCCTGTTCGGTCAGGCCCTGGCTTTCTACGCGCCGCATTTCATCTGGCGTAACCTGGAAGGTGGACGGATCAAGGCGCTGGTCCAGACGCTGCAGTACACAGCCCTGGCGACCGCCGACAAACCGGTAGAGATAAACAAAACCATCACCATCCCCTCCAAGAACGAACGACGCGAGAGGATAGTGGCCCTCCAGAACGCCTTCCTGCAACGTCTTCACATTAACAGACCGTGGGCGTGGTGGCTCGTCTCATGTGAGTTCCTCAACGGCCTCAACCTGGTTCTACAATTCCTGCTGACCGACGCCTTCCTCGACGGACGCTTCATCGGACTCGGCCCTGACGTCTCCGCCGCCGCGGACGCCGATTTATTGGATCCTCTGGACATCGTCTTCCCCAAAGTCACCAAATGCAATTTCCATAAGTACGGCCCATCTGGCAGCATCCAGAAGCACGATGCAATGTGTGTCATGGCTCTTAACATCATCAACGAGAAGATCTATGTATTTCTATGGTACTGGTTCTTACTTCTGGCTGCCGTCACCATCTTGTCCCTGATCTGGCGTGTCGCGACGATCTTCCTCCACTCCAGGAGCGACGTTTTCAACAGGTACGCGTTCTGGTTCGGATGTAGCCAAGCGATTGATGTTTTCGACATGATGACCGTCACCAGGCGATGTTACTTCTCCGATTGGCTGTTCTTGCGCTACATGGCCAAGAACATGGACGGTTTCGTGTTTAAAGACCTCTTCCGCGGGCTGGCGTACCAACTGGATAACTCGGGAAGTCTGGATAAGCCCGCGCTCATCCACGCCGAAGCGGAACCGTTCATTTCCAACTCGGAGAAAGAAGACGTTTAATATGTCTCCGAATCACATTAGAATTTCTTTCGAATGAATTTAGTTTGAAAAAAGTATAATTTGCTGGATTTTATTACAACGTGAGCTAGGAAATGGAAAGAGATTCTATAATATTCCTTTTTATTGGAATAATTAGAGGAAATTAGAAGTTTAGGTGTAATTTGGATTGTTACCGAAATAGTGACGACGAATCGCGGTAATACTCCCTGAAATTGAATTGACAAGCTTGGCTTAGAACAAACGCTTCGATCCCACGACGCTTTGGGGTTTCTCTTACAATGACATAGAAGAACATGACAAATTGTGGCGCGTAGCGACGACGAGACGAGACGAGATGAGACGGCGAAGGCCAGAGATAAATTAGGCAGGACTCGCTAAGAGAGGAGTGGAGACCTCTGCGAGCGGCCGTGTTGCTGCTGCCACTATGGAAATTGTTTGCTCGGACTGTTTGCCACGTACAAGTAAATAGTCTGCAGTTTAGCTCGCTTATCACTCAAGCACGCTGCTTAAAATGAACGTCACCTTGGGCAGAACAACTGAATTTCGCGCCTAGTTTTGCCGATTCACTGGAAACGAATAGATTGTGTAAATATGTTTCATAACGTGCTCCTGCTGAAGTATTGTGCCATCGTAAACAATGAATAAATGTTGCTTCTTGTGTACGTACAAATTTTGTTTAAAGAATTCCTATGTAAATTAAATATTTATTACTAAAATTTGGTTGTTTTCATTGCAGTTTACTTTACAAAAATTCAAATAATATAATTTTATTAACCACTTAATTAATTACTACTTATGAACATTTTTCCTTAATTTGACCTCTAGGTTGGAGCCCCTGATACCAACAATTAGACTGGTCTACATTTTCTTTGAATCACGAGTACCAATGCATTTAATGCAGGATTTTATTGTTATCAAATATGTATTCCCCAACATCCCAGGTTTTTTAAATTTTAATTTTTGAAAATAAAATTTCTTCGACCTTTGCATTTAGGAAGAAAAAATTTCTTTTCTCAGAAAGAAGAACATGTCAGTCTGATAGTAATTTTTTCTTCTGAATCAAAATATGATGTCTGATTTTCCTCATTACGCTAGGATTCAAAGATGCAAGCAGTTATAATTTCTCACATTGTAATATTTTCAAACATTATGATTCAGAAAAAGAGTAAGAAATGTTTTTCTGCGATATTTTGCCTGTGTAGCATCCCTCTTGATGTTCCAACGCTAATATATTTGAAGTCAAGTAAAAAAATACTATCAGGATAAAATTTTTAAAGACAAAAAAGTTTATTTCATTATTAGATAGATTCCTTCATTGCTTTCGATTTACGCAAGTACATGAGAATAATTATATTCCTACCACTGACATTTATTACTTCCGATTTTTACGTTCCCATTGGTTTGATTCTATGATACGTGGATATTGGTCATTGCCCGATTGATTGCTTCTCTCAATTTAACCTTGAATTTGATAAGTCCTTTTACATCTATATCTTTCTCGTTTATCTTATCAATCTCCTTTCCATCTTCTTTTTACGTAGTAGTTTAAAGCCGTTGCAAGTCTTTTTAACTTTGCATTGGCCTCTACATCTCTTACTGTGATGCAGCCATTTAATTTGTTGTTACTAAATATGGGCTTCTTCGTGATTCTTATTTTTCTTTTCTGCTCGGTAATGCTCAGCGAATTAAACCAGTTTTTCACCTCATTCTTTCTTCTCTTCTACCTTTTGAGATGAAATGACATTTCTCCTTAGCCAGGGGGTCGCTCAATTCTTCCCTGAAGATTACCTCTTCTTCATTTGAGTGGTTGGTTAATATATCGGAATCATTTATAGCGTGCATCTTTCTTTCAGTATTAATGTAAATGCTTTACTTCACGAGAAAATTCGATTAAATCCTATTACATTGACTATTATTTATCCGTAATTATAATCCCATTTTAAATCCGCCACTGGTGCCTTAGTGGTGATATATAGATTCGCATTCTTCTCGTCTGACGGCTCAGTCGTGTAATTTGCCTCAAGCTCTTGATTTAATGTATGGCAGATGTACAAATCCAAAGCAAGGTCGACATCTGGCAGTTTGTCCTTCTTGGTAAACATCCGGTCCTCTACTTTTCACGGGATTCCGAGCTCTACCTGGATTGCGACCAAAAGAAACTTTGGAGAATGATGATTTTGTTATGACATTACTTCCCATGCTTCTAATGGGGTTATGGCAGTTGTGGCTCATAGGACCTCTGTGGGTTCACCACCGTTTTTGACGCTGCATAATTGATTATTTTTGAAAATATCAGCTTCCACAGGGATTGTAACCCGAAACTGTTGGTTCTATTCTTACAGTCAGTCTTAAATTAGAAATTTCCCGCATAGTCCGTGTGGAGGGATACTTTGTTGCCACATAGGAAAACTTCTTCGGTCCCAGCCCTCATAGTATAAATTTTCGGCAATGTAGCTTCCCATTATTTCAAACGTTCCTTCAAGATCACTCGCCTCAGTCAACTAATCATCATCTGTCTTACTATTTAAAACAGGTTGTAGTTACTGTAAGGTCTAGATTACGAGGAGAATCACCCAGACCTGTTTCAAACTGTTTTGATTTACCGCAGTGCCAACTAATTTTCTTTTTCAGGCTTTGTCCCAGACAAGCTTGATAATAATGCCGAAAACACTACGCCGCTATCGTCGTCCATTTTTTCTTAACTGTTTCGACGATCCTTGCTCACAAGCATAACTAATTTTGTTACACACGTTAGAATACGTCTGCAATTTACGTGTAATTTTTTGCTGACGTTCCTCGTTTTACCACATATTGGATATTGTCTTTGCCGCCGCAAGGAAAATAAAAAAGTCGTCCCCCAAGCGTCAAAAAAACTTTCAAAAATTTTTATGAACTGCATTATAAAGGAAAATTGTTAACTATAAAAAGACATGTTTAAATTAGTGGAATAATAGTAATACAAATAAATTTATTATTATAGATGAAAATTTTATTTCTTTAATGAGCTAAGGGCAAAGAAGGGGCAAATTAAAATATGAGCCTACTATTTTCAAAGGTAATTTAAATACACATTTAGAACGATAAACAAAACTAGTTAAATAATATGCAGAGTCTATACTTTATTACAATTAATTTATTTCCTACAAAATCAAGAATAACTTTTTTTTGGATCTAATTGATTACTCAATTACATGGGTAACCCGTTAAAACGATGTTTGTTATATAATCATTTATTATTTTTAAATTAGTTATTGGTAGCGTTATCAAAATTCTTAAAACAATGCTCAGATTTGGTTCAATTTTAAGGGAACTAACCTGTTATTTAAAGTCAATTGGGTCTTCTTTCATCGTTAAAAGTGAGGTAACTAGTCCTTATTCATCAGCCAGTTCTAAATGGTTAACATCAGATGAATCACCATCTGTCAAGACGTTTTCGAGATTTTTTTACACCCTAGCTTAGTTGGTTTTACAGCTTATATATTTTCCCGCCGTAGGCAGTCGCCTGCCATGCCTACCCTGTACACGTTTCTTATTCACATAACAGCAGCGGTTCAATAGTGTTTTAAGAACTTTTTACATACTTTAAATAAACAATATTTATCATATTATTAAAATAACATCGGTTTAACAGCTATATGGAGAGTTGCGGGAATTTCAAATTGTGGCTTTCACGTTTATGAACTACATTAGTACAAGAATTGTCTTAGATTCTTACAAAAATAGTTAACCACGAACTTAAAACAACAAAATGTAGTACGGGATTCCCATCCATGCGAAATAGGGTGATCATTAAATAATTAAGTAGTCTCAAAATTAGTGGTAATGAGAAGAGGATATTCTAGTGCTGATAACATATTTTTCACCATTAATAGTATTTATGTTTTTCGATATGCAGTTTCACCTTGCTTGAAGAATAATGTGCCGTTGCATCAAAGGCTAGGTAGCCGTCGCCATGTTTCTGGGAAGTAGTAAATGTCTAAATTGAAATTTGATTGCTGAAATTTACAGCTGTAGAATGCACACACACGACTTCATAAGGAAGTCGTCACGTCGCTGCTGTGTGATGAAAGACCGCGTACGTGTTACATGACTACTTTTGTTTTGCTTCTGTTACGGGTGTTAAAGAACTCGAAGCTAATTAAGTAATTCTTATTCATTTGACTGCAAAGGGGAAACTGCTGCCTGGTCTCGCTAACGCACCAATTATATGGGAAAATCTCTTCTACGTGACGGAATCTGACATAATTCAAACTTTCTTCGCGGGGACTACTTCGCACGATCGTAAAATGACGGTGTGATACACGGAACTGAGGATTAATCTGGGAATCCTGATTTACATTGTGGCTCCTCCTTTATTTGTGATTGAGTCACTTAATTTCCAACTCTGATGCCACGAATGATTGAAGACATTACAAATTTTTTGTTGTCACGCGGACTTATACTAAAGATTTACCAAGTCAAATTCCCATCGCCTCGATTTTTAAGAAAACTAAACAATTTGAAATGTTGTCAGGAAAATTTAGACAAAATTTAATGCGATTAAATATCTAACAAGTACGACATACAACTTGGTGTTGAGCTCTAGAAAACTTGAAGAGAATAGCGAAAGTAATTTTGCGCTTGATTCAAGGCATTCAGTGGGAAATTATGATTTTTTTATGGATCGGCGAACAGCGAACTTAAATCCATGCAGTTTGATAAAGCAAATGTCACCAAGACTTCTTTCATGGCTTTCACTTTTTTGCAACTCGTATAAATATCAGCATTGTTTTTCAAACATGTTATAAGAGAAAAATTGATTCGCCTTAATTTCGACTTAAAATATTATAAATTCAGTTTACAATTTATTAAACGAATTCGAATTTCTCTAGGTAAAAGTTTGCACCATTGAATTACTATTCTAGATTTTTGTCCAATAATATATATATATATATATATATAATCTAGACAATGGTATTCAACATTTTACGCTTTTATGCCGAAAACTTCGCATTTGTTTAATAAGTACAAGTATAGGATTTTTCAATAATGGCAGGTCGGGAATAAAATAAACTGTGTGAGGTATTAACGAAATTCTTTTTTATTTAAAAGGGCATTTCAAATAACAAAGGATTTTGTTAATACCTCACACACACAGCTTTTTTTTATTCCATTTCAACATAGATCCACCTTTATTGAAAAACACTATACGTAATTTACAATATATATATATTATTGTCGTATCTATTTTTTACCACATTATTTGCAGGAAATAACATACATACATATCAATATTCATTTATTTGTTACGAAATATAGTCCATTTATTCAAATAGTTACTTGAGAAATACATTAAAATATATAGTCATATAATTTTCATACAATTACTCGTAAATCAAAATATTATTCATAAGCAACTTAAATAATTCATAATATTTTTTATTAATATCCAAAAAACAAATTTGATATTTTCACCATGGGACAGTTTAAAGTATAGTTTGCTCTATAATTTTCCGCAAACACATTTTTCAATCTAGTGGTTCTAGAAGGAACACTAAAATTCAATTCATAAATCAACGCAATAAATTTCACTAGTATGTAATAGAAAAATAAATTTTAAACCTTAATCGTGATTGGTAAATTAATTTTATAATTCATTATTCGCAAAAATTTTTGTTGTACAGCTTCAATTTTCTTGATAAATTAATTTTTGTAGTGTGACCCAACTACAGATCCAAACGTTAATATTGATTTCAGTAACGGTAGATATACCATTTTAATAGCTATTGGGAAAAGAACAATTTACATTTTCATCTACAAAAAAACATAATTTTCTTCACTCTATTAACAGAAACGTTCCTATGTGTTTCAAATATCAATTTGCAGTCAAACATTATACCCAAGTCTTTAATGATATCAACTCTTTCCACGGCACAGACATGAATATTATAAAGAAAAAAGACAAAGTTTCTAGCTCTAATTGTTCGGAAATTTTCTGATTCTAGTGTATTTGGGTTTACCAGTGTTAAACTATTATTTGTTTTTAGAACTTTTATTTATAATTTGGATACATTTTTAATCACATTAGCTATGGTTCATACAACCAATTTCCTCTATGAAGATAGCTATGTTTGAGTTACTGTCCAAATATTGATTTTAAAAATTTCAACACAATCATAAGAACATATGTCAGAAATCCAAATTCAAACTATTGAAAATCGTATGTGCTTAACCATTTAATTTATGATTTATCAAAAAATGGAACACCGCCAAAAACTTTTATAAAGTTCTAGTGTTTCGACTAGGGCATGTGATACCAAACTTGACATTTAAGGTGGAGCCTACGTCTAAAATATTCTAATTTATTTGGACTAGCTGGGTGCGTAAATAAAATAGTATGCTATCATTGTAAAATCAAAAATAACCTACAGCATTAATAATTCAAAAATCACAGGGGCAATAGAAATAAGAAAACAAAATTAGTTCGTTTCATGATACATCATTCATTATGAAGGAAAATGTCATACAAAACATTTTTTGGTTTCTGATAGGCACAATCACACTTTTTCTATTTCATAAAACCATTTTCCACTAAGAGGTTCAGACCTTTTATTAAAATAAGCACAGCGTCAAGTATCGCGTAATGGTACATGCCTTGCTTGGGCAAACCATTTTTCTTATAGACTTTGGCAGGGATCTTCTTCTCGAATTGGAGTTTGGAAAGAACCAACCAGTCCGAAAACTAATGACAAACGAAAATGTTTTAAATATAAACTTGCTCCACCTTATGGCTACTGTTGGAAAGTATTTTTATAGTAGTTTCAATGTATTTTTTAAAGTTATTGAGTTGACAAAAAGGATGTATGATACATTAAAATATTCAAGACGTTATAAATATTTTAAAAAAAACAGTAGTCGTAGATGACACAACACAGACCATAACGCTAACAAGCAAGAATATTCCATAAATAATATTTCCAGTTCTCATCGTAAATAAAAAAAATCCCCGCGTTAGTTATGAATTACTGAAAAAATAGAGGTGGTCTCATCATGAAACAACTATGAAATAAATAATTTATTTCGTCGCCAACATGACTTATTTACAGATTCGCAACAGTTTCACTATCAGTCCGTCAATTTTAGAAGTATTCGCCGACTACTTAAATTGTTTCTAGTAATAATATGCTATAGAACTCGTTTCATCATTGTCCACAAGTGAGACAAACGATGTTCTCCCATGATTACAGGCAAGGGCATACTTCTGTGTCCAGATGCGACCACAGCTGGTTTATGATCTTCCTTCCAGAGTACTCGTAATGAGTCTAAATTACCAACGTTGCCTGCCAGACTCTCAAGATAGAAGACTTAACGATATCAAATGCCCCAAATTAATTCACAACAGGACTAATGGAAACACCGGCTCTCTAAAGACTGTTTCACATATCCCGGAGTCAGATCGAAAATATTATATCTCATCTGAATAATCAGCCTATTAAGTTTCAAATTATAATCGTGGGATCAGTTGGGAAAATTAAAGGAAAAAAGGAGTTGATCGATTCAATGCGCTGTCCCGAAACGGTATATTTCGAATGTCATGGTAAAGTAGTGAACCTAAAATTAGCTGCGTTTCGAGTAATTGGCATTAATACCACTGAATGGGTAAAATTTATATGGATCTGATTTATTCCCGGAAACTGTTGTAAAGTGACTTCATTTGTAGAAGAATAGAATAATGTGAGCGGCATTCCGTGATTCATGGTTGCTTTATTGTCGTCTTGAAGCTGTTGTGACTCACCGAAAATGAATTTCGATCCGTCCGTGACTCAAGTATACGTCTAGGACACGGATGAGCTTTTGTGATTCATGGTCTTACTACGCGAAAGGTCTGATTTCTCTTCCGGTCCGGATAAATGGGAGGAATTCCAAATCGCTGGGAACAATATTCTTTACTTCTGATATACACTCAAACAATCAATTAATATGGAAAGGACGGAGAAAGAGGCGGCTCATCAAAGAGTATTGCTGAGGTTTACAATGACAATGGATTTTTTTGCAATGAAAGATAAGAATAATTTATAATAACAGCGTATTATAAATTATATTGAAACTATTGGCGTCCTTCTTCACAATAAGAGACAAATTATTATACCTAATATGAAAATTTTCTCTTGTCAATCTAGAATAATATTTACGTTCTTAATATAAAATTTTAACATTTTTCCATCAAAATATATGTTTTGACTGAATATTGATGGTTAAACTGCAAATTATTTGTATGTTCATTAATACGAGTTTTTAAAGAGCGTTTCGTTTGGCTGATGTAACTCGCTTTGCGATCTAAACAATTAATTTTGTATATGAAATTATGTTTATCTAAAAATTTTAATATTTTCTTTAATGTTTTTTGACCAAGCTTAAATTATTGGAAGATTTAAAAATAACACAAATACCATAATTATCAAACAAGTCAATAACATTATATTGTTTTAAAGTTAGAAGTTTCACGTAATACAACAGTATAACCATTATCGTTAGTTAAGAAATTTTATTGTTCACCCATCGCTTTCCGCCGTAAAAGACATAATCACCTGAACATCAGGATCAGAATAGGGTTTCGAACTTTAATTAACGAGAGAACGGTTCAGTTAATTGGTTTGCTTTTGGCATTATATTGGATGTTCTCAAAAAAGACATAACTATAAAAAATCAATGTTATTTAACGGGTAAATTGTTTATTTCATGCTCATTTTTAATCAATTTAATTTAATAATGTAACGGATAAAAATTTAGTATAAGGGTGTTAACGATTTTTTGAAAAATAATTTTTGTTATCTGCAATAACAGTGACGGTATTCTACAAAAATTTAACTTCCAATAAAAGATGACTGTCTTTTCAAAAACATCTCCTTATTGACTTGAAAGTAATTGAAATCATGCCAACGTAAATTAGTTGGTCAATATTAGATGGAAATGTGTGAGGTAGACCAAGGATAGAATATTTTAGGCAAATCAGGGCTATAATACTTATGCAAAGTTTAAAAGATTAGCATGGATAGCTGCATCAAACCATTCTGCAGACCGAATACCATAACATACCAGCTTAAAAAACATAGGTTGTTTTGTTGAAAAAAGGGGAGGGGGAGCCTAGATCTGTAATTAAGGACTCTTCCTGAATAAGTGGATTTTTGCTACCAATTGGTACTTATTGTTAGAAGCTGAGAGCAAAACATCCAGAAAATTATGAGCGTGATCTTCTCAATTTTTAAAGTAAATTTTAACTTATTACAAAAATTGTTAAAATATTATTCAAGTTAATTTTGTGGATGGTGCGAAATATATCATCAACGCATGTAAAATAGTTGAAAATCTAATGAAAAAATAGAAAACTTCGGAATCTCCCTGTACTATTTCAGCGCGAAAACAGGATAAAGGGTTTCGCATAGAGGAACCACTAATTTCATGACAGAAAAAACTAACTGGATTTAAAAATTAAATTGATTAAAATAAAAATTTCAAGTAAATGAATTCCGTTAATTTGGAAAATGGTTATCCCATCTCTTTTCGAAAATTTTTGTAATTGACTCATTGGGTAGAGAATCTGGCTATTTGGCCGTGTTATTCATTTAGAAGAGAAATTTATAATTAATTGCACCGTAATTGCTCGAGTGCAGAGTCGCAGCGCGCATTGTGCGTAGGACAACGCAACTCAACGCAGCGGAGCGAGGGTCAATTGAGGTTGATTGATAGCCTTGAAGCACGGTATGGATGCCACAGCCAACCCAAATATCCTATATTCATATGTAATAGCATTTATCTGCTCTTTTACTCTAGTTTCAAACATTTTTTAAATAAACGGGGAAGAAATGAGACAGGTCATAATTATTTTTATGGAATTGTTATCTTTACTGATCCTCTTTGACAACTTTGCATTGAGCAGACAAATTTCTTTCTGTGCATTCCCACTAATGTACAAAAATAAGCAAATACATACGAACACTCACAAGGCAAATGCAATTTCTATTTCATTGGATATCACTAACGAAAATAATTGGAATATTTATGTAAATTTTTTAAAATATGAATATACGGACGAAAGGTAATCGTTTACAAACCGTATTATTGTATACTTACTGTTAAGTGCTACCTTATCTTGTACCTCTTCTCATAATGGGTTATCATAATAAAGTGGGTCAATGTGACGTCAGCCAGATAGTCTTAAGACGATACCAATCCACAACGAAAAGAAGGAGATTAAGTAAGAAACTCATAACAACAAGTTATTGTTAGATAAAAGACATTTTTGTTATGGAAATGGTATTGCAATGAGATCAGATACTTCTCTAACGTATAGTAATTGACGCGATATCAGATTGATGTCGATTTTAATCAGTTAATGTTTAATAATTTTTGTTATCTGCAATAACAGTGACGGTAACACTTATTATAATATTTACGCTACATAGCGTCAGGCCCAAGAACGTACAAAAAATTTAACTTCCATTAAAAGATGACTGTCTTTTCAAAAACATCTCCTTATTGACTTGAAAGTAATTGAAATCATGCCAACGTAAATTATTTGGCCAACAAAACAAGAGTACGGTTTTATATGTTAATCTCTACATTCAAATACAAACTATACTTTGATATGATTCAAAATATTGACGAATGAAAATCAAAAATAATTTTTTCTGTCATTAAGTAAATTAATAAATAAATATACGGGGAAATTTGTCAGCCTAATTAATTTACCTTAAATTAACATAAATATAACCTTTTACCCAATTTTGAGGATTTATTAAGGTATTAGATACAAAAATTATAAAACCAATGTTTTGAATACATAAAATTTTTGTTAAAATATGAAGTATTAAAATAAAAAATGTTAGTCTATTTATTTTACTTTAATTCTTCAAGTTTTAACAAAATTTTTATATCTTCATATTTAATACGGATTTTATAATTTTTGTATCTAGTACCTGAAAAAGTCCTTAAAGTTGTATGAAACGCTGTATTTATGTTAATTAATTTTGCTGACATATTTGGCCGCATAAACATGATAACGGCCAATAATATTATTCAACACTGTAGATAAAACGTTTCGTCCACAAATTTGGTATTTCTGCAGGCAGAAAACGTACATCCACAGATTCCTTCAGGTGTTAACAAAAAAAATCTTGACTACCTTTCTTTATCTTTAATACTATTAAATAGGAGGATCACCCTAATGTAGCCTGCCCCCCCCCCAAAAAAAATACAAAATAGTGACCAAAACGTGAAAATATTTTGTCCTGGACTGCATATAATGACGGTTAAAATTTTCTCATGTATTTTTTTGCCTGAAGAAGTCCATAAGTTGTAGACGAAACATTGTTTGTAATTTGCTGAATAATATAAAAATAATTCTCACGTTTTGAGGTTTATTTGTTAACTTTATAAATATGAGATTAGTGTAAAGTTTAAAAATCATCCGCATTTTTTTAAAGATTTGGTTACTGATAATACTGGAGGAAATAAATACATTTTCAAATGGGTTAAAATTTACTCCAGCTTGTGAATGAAATAAACTATTAGTAAAGAATATCTAATATTTTCATTCAACTTCTACCTTTATCGCTATAGACTTTTGTCTATATACATTTTCTTTTATTAATTTATTTTAAGATTATTTGTCTTTAATTATGTACTTTATTTTGTTCATTTTTAATTTCTAATGTATGTCGTATCCTATTTCCTCAATCGAGGATTGATGGAAACAACAATAAATCTAAATCCTGTCTCGGATGATTAAAATCTTTTAAGAATTGTGAAACCAAAATACATTGTTCCGACAGCTGGATTCACTGGAAACCTGGCAAGAAAATGGTGATACCTCTTTTTTACGTGACGCAACCAAACGTTCCGCGACTGAGTTCTAGAAAGCGGAACTTTGCACAAAGAACATAAAGGCCCCTCCTCTATAGACAAGTACTTACGTCCATTTGTGAGGAAATTTTTACGTCATTGGAAACGTTATCTTGGATTTTATGATAAGCAGTGAACGTTAATATCGAATGCAAAATCTCTTTTTCTATTATAAGGGAATTCTGAAAATTCAGTTCCTTTCGTCCTTTATTGTCTCATAACATTTTGAAATGAAATAAATCTGTGGCACTGTCGGGAATAAAATCTTTGGTATTCAAACTTTTTAAAAAATATATTTATAAAAGCCGCACCGACTGCCAGGTAATTAGCGACCAGAGTGACAATTTTTTTACATATTTTTATACAATTATTTATTTACATATTATTTACAACTATGAATTTACAAAATAAGATTCTGGTAATGTCCATTTTTCTGTTCGCTAACCACTAATTATTTATCTTCTTTACATTTGAAATTCAAACTTTGTGTTGTAATATAAAATTGGATTCAATTAAAATATTTGTCAGAGAACTCTCAAATATCTTGGGAAATTTACGTTTGGTTTTCAAGAAGAAAGTAGTCTTATGGTTCAGATAATAATAAAATAAATAAATATACGGCGAAATAAGTTCTCATATTAATTTAATTAGTATCTAATTGACATAAATACAGCAAAAATGTGTGTAGTTACCCGTAGAAGTCCACAAAGTTGGATGAAACGTTGTATTTATATCAATTAAATTTATTTGCTTACTTATTTGGGTGTATATTTATTTATTATTAAACTTAACGTCAGAAAATTGATGTTATAGTAATAAAATAAATACTACAGTGACTCTTAAATAAAATTCAGTAATAGCGCTACAATAACAAGGAGCTATATATATATTACTCTCTTAATTGATCGGTTCATCCCAGAATCCCTTAAGAATAGAATAGAATGAATTCATTTTCAATAGATCCTCATGAGAAGCAAAGTTTCAAGCATGTGGAGAGAGTCAGAGATACATCTTACATTGATTCGTTCCTTTATCATTTTACACGAGAATAATTTTAAAAAACACCCTAATTTTTCTTTATCAACTGAATAAAAATTAATATTTTAAATTATAAAATCATAATTATTATTATTCAAACTCTAAAGCATTTCAGTCATGAAAGACTGCATAATAGATCTTGCTAAAAGTAAATATCAACATTCCATGTTTATTAATAAATACTACTATTTTATAAAAATTATAAAATTTCATCAACAAAGTAGTAGTGGCTAAGTAGAAATTTTTTATAAGTTTAGTTTTGAATGCAACTGGATAACTTCTTGATTCTTTGACGGTTTTGGGAATTTTGTTAAAATTGATTTTCCGGTATATCGCAACCCTTTCCGTATTGAAAATGATTGTATTCCTTGTTTTGACGGAATGCCAAATGTCTTCGAGAGATCACAAAAAATTCCTAATGGGTATCATTCATTCTAATATTTGTTTTTTTCTGATGAATACCCTTTTCAATTCCAAACTGAGTCTCTGAAAGTAAGTTATTTTTATCTAGGTGATTAACGACCTTATTGTATATTACTCCCTCATAGATTTTTGAGAACACAAGAAGGAGAGATTCCGAGCGTCCAAATTATAACATTTGGGGCTCTTTTTAGCTCTACTGGCTAAGAGAGATTTTGCATTGATGAATTGCCGTTTGAGTTTTGTAAAGTCAGTGCCCGTGGCAATGATTACATTATTACCAACAGCAGAAAACCGAGTCCACGTTTCAAATTTCAATATAATGTTCACATACGCAAAGGGAAAAATCCCCGTCACAGTGTCTGAAGCGTCAGCAGCTTAAACCAAAACCGTGAAATGAGATTCCTAGCAGAGATTTGCAACGGTGACTTCTCGTCGCTTATTTTCTTCAGGAAGCCGACCGCTCATTGTTCTACCTGTACAGACTTTTCGTTCCGAGTGAGTAAGATGGCGGAAATGATGCTAGCCTCATAATTTTTTTGCTGTTCGAGATTTACGGTCACAAAACGATTTCTGACGAAGTCTGGACAGATTTCCTCGAGCGAAGTGATGAAAGACCAACAACCATCAATTAGCAAAGCACTTACAGACACATTAAATTTTTTGAACACTAACGAAGTAGTTTTATGTCTAATGATTGCAGGTACCTGATAACGGCGAATATGAATTTCGCCGAAACGTTGTCTTGTCCCGGGTGATTAATCGAGAATCTTTTATAAACTCATTACAACGGAAAGTATACGGTTTTTGAATATTTTCTATTTACACACATATATTTAAAAATTTCACTTCATGTATTAATAATTAGGATAATAACCGGAAGAAGGTACAAATAAGTACTGAAACGTTGCTCGGAAATTTTACCCCTATACAGTATAATAATTTATTAAATCTATAAACAATTGTTGTCGTATATAAGACTAAAGTGGTTGAGGAACGTTTTTTAAAATTCCCTTTCACATTAACTTACTTGATTTTAATTGATTTAATAATTAATAAAAAATATTTAAAGATGCTATGGTAAATGATTGTTAATTATGTTAAAAAGATATTGGTAATGCATTATTCAAACTAAAAGTTGATGTCAGTATATTAGATACAGATAATGCTGTTTATAAAATAAATGAGAAAACGGCAACAAAAAATTACACTGGTTACATCACATAAACGCTAAAATTACATTACATGCAAAACGCCCAATTCATAATTTTGGTTTTTAAGATATCAAATTACTCCAAAGAGACATATTCAAAACTAAACCAAAATTTGCAAATAAATTTATTTAAATTTGCATAGAAGTGATCTACTACTAAATTGTAGAATGGAAGAAGCTGAAATAAATAAATAAATGATTTATTACAGTAAAAGTGAAAACCGATTGTATTTGATATGATTATCGATACATCTCATTAGTTGTTTAAAACACACAGATAACCGATGGTATGGAAAGTAAACAAATTTATAAATATTTATAAAAATATTGCTCATGTATACAAATATTTGGAATGTTAATATGTTTAATGTTACATAATCTTTTTTACTGTATTCTTTTATGAAAAGAAATATATTATGAATATAAGTTATTGCAAATAAAACACTAAGAATGGCCTAATGTAAGAAATTGAATAATTTTATTTGAAAACGTTTCGTGGCTATACTTTCGTGAACTCCTCATTTCTTTAATTAAAATATAACAAATTATTCAATTTCTGACTTTTGGCCATTATTTGTGTTTTACTTATAATAAATTAGTTAGTTTTTATAAATTATTGACGATGATTTATTATGGCAGTAGGTTGAAAGCTATTAAATGAATTGAAATTTACTGGAGGCTGTTTAAGTCGGTTTTGAAATTTTATTAATTAAATCCAAAATTTCCTAATTATTGTTTTTTAAATATCAGAAGAACGTTTATAGGTTAACTAATTGTTGAAACTCTAGAATAAGTTGTTATAGGTCTACTACAAACAGAGGAGCTTTCGGTTTTTATTGCCGTAATCATCTGAATTAACTTTTATAGAATCATATTGTGGAAAAATCACTTGTTAATCATATTCATTAATAATCGTCAATAATTCACACAAACATTTCAAAACCTTTCACGGAAAATAAAACTGAACATCGACGCAATAATGAATATATGTATGCAATGAAATATTTCGTAGGAATGGTTTCGGGCCTTGAAGCGAAGGATCGCTTTGCTATTCCATTGTGTGAAGAAAGTTGAACTGACGTCATATCCGGTGAAGCATATTGTGGTCGAAGAGATGAGACTCCGGCTAATCAACGCCTTTATACGCGCTGGGACTCGGTCAGCATATGGATTAATTATTTAATGAGGCTGGAGCTTATGAATTAAAAATAAGGACGTTCTTTGAAACATAGGCTTTATTCGATGCGTTTAATTTCATGCATTGTTTCCTCCTGTTTTCTACAAGCTTCTGTCATATTTGTTGCATTTCACAATTTTAATTTCCGTACTGTTATTACTGCAACTGCTTTCAAAGTTTCTATGCTATTTTTCCATAATTCTTGATATTTTCTAAAAGTTTATTATTCCTCCATTAAGCTATGACGTTAAATGGAGTGCGGCGTTGAAAAACGTTCCTGCACTCCTGCAATTATTTACAATGCTCCAAACAATTCTCTTTGTGGAAGGCTTCTATCAGCTTTACGCCAAGTGAATGTCCAGATTCGTCCTATTATTAACCGAAAAGCCTGGCGTTGGTGCTTTTCATCTTCCACTAACGTCAGGTTCAATTCATCTGTACAATACTAATGACGTATAAGGGACCGAAGAACTGTGTGAATATGTTAATCAGCTTTAAGTTGGTGTTCAAACATAATTGAGGGAGACGTTTCCGGAAGAAGTCGAGGTCACCGAAAGCCTTTTTTTGTGGCTAAGGTTTCATAGAAAAAGATGAGAGACTTTGGAGTCTCTCCGCCCTCTCAACGCAGCTGACTTGAGAGACGAGACCGGGGTCTGATAATACTGATTTAAATAACAAAGAGAGGGAAATAGTGGCGGACAGGAGACGCTGCAAGAATTTGTGGACGCCGCTGTACCCTTCACATTCCAGGGCCAAGCAGGTAATCAGTCGCCTTTGTGAAAGACTGGCAATGTATGGTCAACGGTATGTGTGGTCTACATGCACCGAGCGTACCGATAAATACCTGTACTGTGCATTTATGAAAATTACTAAGTCAATATAGATAATGTGATTCAGAAAGAAATTACGGATTCCTCCCGCTTACAACCGAGTCAGAAATAAAGATGGAAATTTGAATACCTTTCACAGAAACCAAAACGATTATTTCCTTTTATGTAATACAAGAAATGCATTACTTGGTATAATAAAGTATAATTAGCCAAATAGTAATTATGCCATGTAAGATACGATTTTGTCACATAACAGGGATGGATTACAAGAGGAAAACCTGAACAGGTAAAAGTGGCATATTTTAATTTTGTGGGTAAACTACTATTGAAATAATGCAAATTATGACTGTATAAATATCACTGGTCAACACGATTTCTGTCTCACGAGTACCAATAGTTGTAATTGACGCACTTCTTTGTGCTCGGAATTTCTCAAACACCCACAGCGTTTTTAAAAAAATTCAATTTAAACGCGGAAATTGACGTAATATTATCAATGACCTTTTAAAATTTTGGGAAGTAATATGTCCTTAAAATTAAACTTCTGCACTCGCACCTAGAATTTGAGAGCGATGAGCACGGGGGACACTTTCATAAGGATATTTCACCCATGGAAAACAGGTATCAAGGAAAATAGAGTCCTAAATGCGAGGGACGTTCCAGAGGCGAAATAAAACAGCAGAAAATCGTCATTTCTTAATTTCTAGGTTAGTCAGAATGTTTGAGTATTTAGAAATGCTTCATAATTAAAAATTTCTGTCTCTGGGAAACATAGTGTGATAGGAAATATCCCATTTCAATTAAAGAGAAAATTTAACTTCCGGAGACAAAAAAAATCCTGTTTGTTCCTAAGTGTATTTTGGCACATAAACTTTCAGCTACAAAATATATTATTCAGATAACGCCATAAAAGTTTAATTGGTCATTACGTGTCCTCACAGAAATATCAGCTTGAAAGAAAAAGTCCATTTTTTGAATTATTTAAGTAAGAATTTTATTCACAGCACTTGATTTTAAGTCGGGATGTTGTAGTGCTTTATTAGGTAACTAATAAAATTCTAAACAGTTTTAAACAGCCTCCAGTAATTTTCAATTTTAAACATATTTGAAAGCCTTCTACCTTGTTATCAGCAGTAAATAAAATGATACGTGCGTACGTTAATAAAGAAACATATTTCTAATTTTCGTGCCATCATCTAGATGAGGTGCCGATGGCACGATTTTGGTAAGTACTAAAGTAATTTCTAAGTATTTATTAAATTAAATATTTGATTTATTAATTAAAAATAATGTAATGAATCGAAGGATCAAGGTTTCTTACACATTTTGTAAATTGCGGCGAGTAGAGGCTTTGTTGAAGTTTAGAACTTAAAAAAATGGCTGTAGTGTGACCTAATGTTTGTTAATGCTGTGAAAAACAATTTCTTGACTAAAGTAGTTCGTCTATGTCTGAAATTTTACAAGAAAATAAATACCATATTCGAGCACCTAACAGAAGGTCCTGGGAGAAAAGAACGCCGAGTTGCCGAGATATAATCAGGTAAGTATATATTGGTTATTGAACTTTGACGTGAAATAAATAATTTTCACACAACTTAAGTATGATGCATATAGAAATGGAGTTCTTCTAGAGATTAGGAACGAGCAAATTTAAACTCTGCTACATATCGATAAATAAATCAAAATTGCTATCACAATTTCACTCTTGTAAACAAAAATATAACTATCCAATTAATAATCAATTTATCCTCTCCCCACGCCTATATTTACGGGATAAAATGAAGACTGAAGCAGGTAACCGGTTAAAGTAGTAAATAATCAAGTATAACAGAAGCACCTTTTTTTGCTTGGTAAAGGGTCCGAAGTAGGAGGAGTATTTTTGCAGCCGTTCTCCACGTTTTTTGCACATTGTGTTCCCCGCAGAATCACAAAACACGTCATAACAGCGGTTTGGCAAGTTCGCTCTCTTAACTTGCCGGTGCTCAGTTCTTTATATATATATATATATATATAAGAAGATGGAACGAGTGACGTGCATTTCTTGCCACAAATTTAAGCTCAAATACTTGTTTTCCCCTTATCCCTTGAAATCCGACACGTGCGCTCGTAGACAAATCGTATTGTTTTCTTGAATAACACGTAGAATTACCACACTTTGGAATGAACCTCGTGCTAGACAATTACTAAAATCTATAACACCCAATACTAAAGCTGAAAACACGTTTCTGACTATCACTGGTCTTTTGTTTTCTCTTGACGAGTAGAGAAGTAGTAAATCATACAAGAGAAAGAAGTTGCTTCCAGGATTCCTGCTACACATTCTTCTAAAATTGTTTGGGCTAACTGGGGAAACCCTAAAAGGGTTCCGTAATTGATTCCTTAAGACTTGACCACTAACACAGCCTCGGCTCAATGGAGGATTTAATACTAAAATAGGATAATGTTACAAAAACTAGACGGACAGGGTTGTCTTAACAACTAGCAAGTTGTTTTTTAATACATTTTTAAAATCTTCAAATTCTGAAATTAATAATTTGCTAGAATTAAAGTCTTGCCGGTAATTAATTTATATTATCCCGCTGCAGTATTTAGTTCAACAGTAACCTCTTTGTCAGCACGTGTTTAAACCATCAGCGAGAACTCCCAATCATCGAAATTGCACAAATAAAATGTTTTATTCAGGAGTTTAGATGGAATGCCGCCGAATGAACGCGTGTTTAAATCGTAATTCAAACAATGCACCTTTCACATTTGCGCAGAATGTTATTCAAAAACACTTCAGCTGTTCAATGTCGCAATCATCGATAAATTATACACTCAGCAAGCACGCAATTACAATACACGGGATGTATCAGAACTCGGCAATCCGAAATAGACATGCCAAAACAATGCCAAGCTACGACGCAATGAACTTGGGCATGTATCGAGGGGTAAGTAAAATGTCACAGATTATTAAAACGGACAGCTGAAAAAATTGGGATTATATGAAATCAAAAAAAAATTTAATAAAATTTGGTTGGAAAATTGAAAAATATTGTAGACGACATAAGACTATACCACATTCAATAAATTACAATGTTTCCAGTTTCACAGCTCCTAATGACAGAGAAAAAAGTTCCTGTGTTCCTTATGAATTATTGAATATGTTGTTCTGCTTATAAACCACAATGAAACTAGAGAAAAAATACCACTATGAAATCAAGGATTAACGGGCTTCTAATGGATATACGACTTCCTCCATTGTCTTTGATTATCCATTTGAAAATAATGTAAAACTACTCGATTGCCAGCTGCTTCAGATTCAATAAATTAATTTACTAATTGGTTCACAAGTAGTTGATTGACTCTAACATTATTCATCAAGGTACTGGCATAGTGAAGTGTAATAACAAAATTATCATTCAAAAATGTAAGTTAAACATATATTCCAGTATTTATTTATTAAATTTAAAGGGCATAAATTCTCCATGAAGCTCTTAAAACGCTTATTTTTAATATTATTTCTATAAGAAACATCAGTTACCCTAATGGCTTTCTAGAACATATTCTTTATAACACTGATCTTGTAATGCATAATTCAATAAAGTATTTGAACCAAACTCTTTCTTATAGTTCTTTGTTTTTAAACAATCGTCAAATCTGGTAACATCCAAGAAAGTCAGAGAGTTCTCTCTTTCAACTTCAATAGCAAAGTTCAACTTTTTTGTCACATTATTTAAAAATCTTATCTTCCTCATAAACTACTACAAATATATCATGAATATATTTAAAATTACATATATTAGTAAACTCATCATGACTAAAATCTTTATCCAAAATTGAGTTTATTTCTAAACCACCCATCGGTAAGCCGCGGGGTTAGAAATTTTTAAATATTCAAAATCGGCCCATTTCAGTCGAATAAATACTTTTTGGGGTCAATTACTTTTACGGTGTTTCCTGCGACACTAATGACATAGAACAGGACACATTATGCCCTTACGTAACTTGCGTGTATGCGTGCGGCGGCGGCGACGACGACGAGGTTAGCGAGAGATAAAAAGTAACATAATTTAAGTAAAATTTTTGATATATTTATGCATTAACATCCTGGTCATCGCTGGGCACCCGGCTATTTGTTTAGAAATTGTAAAGAAAGTAACATTGTTTATCACCCTCTATAAATTTATCGTAATTCTGTATTTTTCTTATTCGATTTCCCATTGTTATTTACGTATTTCCTTAGACGAACTATAGTTTATTTTCACACAGACGAGTTCAGGATCGGGACACTCCATAAATCTTATAAGCCTAGAGTTTCGTGCATGACAAAGCAACCCTACGTCTGTCACAAGACAATACAACTCTCCTTTTGGGAGCTTCTTCGAATATTCCACAATTTTTTGTCGTTTTGTAGGTCTTGGCACACCTGTTCGATGCAGCCCATCTGCCCCCCACCCCCGCCCCCGCCCCCGCCCCCACCATCTGGAGGGATACTCAGCACAAACACACTCAAAATACAACAAACAGCTGCGAATATATATTTCTTCAGAAACAAGATGTATTAATGAACCATACTATAGAGTACATTTTCTTGTTTGTCATTTGTGAAATGATCTCTAAAGATACTTACATGCTTAATAGTTGTATTTAAATGCTAATGTTATCCTTTACATCTGGTTAAAAATTGAAATTACATAACATTCCATTAGGAATACGTTAAATAGGATACGTACGTTGTACAATTCGAAATTAGGAGCTGTGCCATACGCCCCCGCAGTTCTCAGTTAACGACGGCTTGGAAAGAAGACGGACGCATCGAGTGTCCCGTCATTGAGATTTATTACGTCAGGCGAACTGTAAGCATCTGCTCTTGAGCAACGATTAGTTTCATGTTTCAGAGATTCCTTAACATTAAACAATTAATGCTCTCACTTGCAGTTGTGGTGTCTGCTACATATCGACTGGAACGGAATACAAAAAGAGACGCTGTATTTATTTAATGAGCCCCGCGGCTGATACATAATTAAATTTTCCTAAATATATTACTCCTAATCTAAATAAACCATTGTACTTCATACTCACGAAAGGAAGAAAAAACACTCCAAGAAATATATCAATACTTCACTTCAGTTTGGATTAAACATTTAAATTGGAATATGCATTAATATTAATTTATATTGTTGAGGAAAGAAACTTCACAGTTTTTCTTATAGTTAACCTAAGTTAAGTTTTCTGAAACACTATAATAATCCCACAGTAAATTATTCCAGTCATTGATGGCCCTATTTTGGAATGAAAATTTCCCCAACATATTTTTTTTCTACGCTTTACCCTGAATTGATGAACCCATCTATAATTGGAATTTTGCATTTTGGAGCTAATTCCAATCTATGGTTTTTGCCCCATATTAACTTTGAATAGCAAATTCAACCTTGTTTTGTAACAGCATCTGCTATCCTAATTCTTCTACCCTTTCGTTCCTATGATCTTGCCTTACTGACGCAAAATTAGTAGCCCTTTTCGCGATATTTCTATTTGAATTTTTTTTTGAAGGGATCCCAATAAGTCGCCCCACCGCGTATTCCAAAATTGGTCTAATTAAAATTAAATTTGCCACCTCCTTTGATTTTTGAACTTCCCGTTTTTTGAGTTCAATATGAATTGTAAGAAATTCACGCTTTCCGGGTCGTGATATTTGCCTGATCCGTCCACCCAAGTCTATTGTTGAAATATATTCCAAAATATTTTAAGGTCTCCGCCCTTGGAAGTAGTTCCCCATCTAATCACATTCCGTCTCATTTTTCAACGTATGGTTTGTAAACTAGATTGAGCTTCTTTTCTTGAACCCAACTATTGACCTTATCTGGATCATATGGCCATGCAGAATAAAGTAAAAAAAAACGTGAAAAGAAAAACGTTTCCTCTGAGACTGACGAACTCTTCAGGTGTACTGAACACATGAAATCATGTGCCAACTGTGATGCTATTTATATGGGTCAAACAAAACGGGCCCGATTAAAAAAACATCCGGCTAGCATCAGGCTTTTTAATGATAGAAACTCTGTCATCTAAGAACATTTTCTTTCCATGGATCACAGGCTTGATTGGAAGTACAAGAATCCTGGACATTGAACACAGGCTAGTTTCCGAAATAATGCGTATAGAATCTGTATAATAATAAAGGATGTGTGTATGTTTGCTTATTTGCAAGCATGTATATTCTTTATACAGATTCATACACGTGGACAAGTTGCAACACACATTCTTAAAACCTCTTATTATGTTAAATTAATTAACGTATGATATTACAACAATAATTTGATTGTGAAGAGAAAAACCTGAAGAAGGTGCGAATATGCGCCCAAAAGTCAATTTAACAGGTGATAAATTATTTCATTTTAACATTCTACTTATTATATGTTGTCAAGAGTCCAATACTACTCGGGGATCATCTAGTTTCTGTGAGGTTGACTGAAGCAGCTCCAGACATGTTTAACAGCTGTTTCCCTTACGATGAACATAATATATTTACCTTAGAAATGTTATTTTATAATTTTCTCTTCTACGTACCCCCACTTCTGATATCCAATGTGAAACAGATAAATCCGTTCGATAAGTATAAGTATAAAATCATATTCCATAAATCCTATAGAGAAGCACAAGCTTCAAGGATGTGGAACGAGTCAGAGATTTTACATAGGTTGCTTTATTAATATTAGAATATACTGGAACTATTAATTAATTTTTAACTTATAATAAGATTTTCTTAAGTTCTATACAGAAGACATACAATTTGTACCTTATATATAAAATTGATAAATATTTTACATCCTATACTAAAAAATTAGTGTTCTAATAATGTTCTTACATAATTATCTTTCATAATTATAAATATTTACCCTATGATACCCTATGATACATTCAGCTTCATAAATTCTTCAAGAAGGACTGGTTTAGTAAGAACTTAGTTAGTTAGTTAGTTCATATTTGAACTTGTTTGGATTTATTTTTAATTGTTTAATGGAGGTGGGAAGTTTATTAAATATGCTAATAGCATTGTAATGTACACCCTTTTGTATTACGGTTAGAGACTTCCCTTCCTTGTGTAAATTGTTTTTACTTCTAATATCAAAGTCATGTATTTCTGAGTTTAGTGTGAAGAGGTTACTGTTATTAATAACAAATAACATGAGTGATTGAATATGCTGGCAAGTGAGTGTCAGTATTCCAGTTTTTTTGAAAAGTCCCTCTGACTGTGGTAAATATTGATTGCATCATTTCTATCTGGGGATATCGGTAATAAGTCGTGAGCGCGTCGAGACCTCAGCCAGCCTTTCGCACACATATTTACTTACAGTGACGCGCGCGTCCTGCGTAACGCGAAACTTCGCCAAGCAAGCAAAGTTGTGCGTAAACACGGCACCATCCACGGGAAGCTCCCACAAAATATACGCGTTACTCCGACGTCGTTGTTTAGAAAACTGCTCGCCGGGGACCGGTTCTCTCTTCAGTCAGACTCTGCAACTTTGAAAATAGTCCTCTACAGTGCGTCTTCAAATTGTGCTCATGTGTGATTCAGTGCCGCGGAAAAATATCCGACCCGAACTGTGTGAACGAGACTCGTACGATGACCGGAAACAGTTTGTATCATAAAAGTTTTACTAACACAGCTCAATAATATAATTTCTAGATCGAAATTCACTTGTGAAACAGAAATAAGATAAATTTTATGGATGTAACTTAAATTAGAAGACTGACGCAATGATGTATAAAACGCTGTCACTTGAAGTGTAATAAATACTACATTACATGTCAAATCATCCTTATATTTACAAAAGGAATCATGCGAATAACTTCTGTACTTCAGCCATTATTATCCGACAAAATCTGAACTGGCGGTATATAATTATTTACGTAAATTAAAATATTAAAAACAATGCCAAAATAAAGATCTAATTATGCATACATTTTTAATTTTTATTAAAAATTTGTTATCACAATTTGTTTCGCCCTTCTGCTTCGAACTTACTCCGTATAGGCTAGTTCATTATGGAATATTTTTTTCAGCTTCTTCACCATCATATTCTCCTTCATCATTATCAACTTAATGACCTTTTTATAATTAATAATTGTCTTAATACCCACATCCGTATTTGGTGTCCATCTTCATCCAGCCTCCTTCGTCGACTTTGTTGGCGTCTTCACAGAGGACTGGAAGACCCTCAATGTTCTGAACCAATAAGAACGTTGATGGATTTTGCAATATTTTTCCAAGATCTGGTGAAGCTGCTTTTTGGAACTTCCTGCCAGGCTTCATTAATCCAATAAGCGTCTTCTGTCAGGTTTATCTTCTTCATGGCTTGCAACAAAATCTTTCCATCTACTATGTGTTGAATTATATACCTTAAGAGATTACGACGGTATGTTTTCTAAGATCTATGACACGTTGATCCATTCGTTGAAACGAAGATATGACGTTTGGAGGCAGGAACAGTGGTTTTATTAAACACCCAAAATACATCTCGTGCTATAGTTATTTTTTAAAAAAATCTATTGCATGTGGAACAATACTAAAACAGTAATAATTTTCGTAAGCGATCAATGGAAGAAATAAAGTCTAATGGAGTCTCACTTCAATAGAAATGATGTTGTAGTTTCACTCCTTAGACTGGTCTGATGCAACCCTCCATGCTAACCAATTCTGTTCGTACCCCACACTCTTCCCTCTATTCCTAATTTTTCAAAACCCTCATGTCTCAAAACGTAGCCTATTAATCAATCTCTTCTCTATTGTTCTCTCTTCTCTTATTCTGCTTATAACGTCTCTCCACCAATCTGATTTTCAGCATTCTTCTATAGCACCTCATTTTCAAAAGCCTCTAATTCTTTTCCTTTCTTCACCTCCTACCGTCCACGTTTCGCACCCATATAACGTCGCATTCCATGCGAACATTTAAAGTAATGATTTTCTATATTCATACTTATATTAGCCGTAAATAAATTCATAAAATTATTCTTGATCTTTTTACAGACAAATTTATGTATCCAATTTAAAGATAAACGACGTACCGTTGTATATTTACACATTCCTCAGGTCTTTCTTTCTGTAGAAGACATATTTAAATGTAAATATGTAGTAAACATATTTAAATATGTCTTCTACAGACAGAAAGAAAAATTCTGAAAAGGTGTGAATATACACCGATACGTCGTTTATCTTCAAATTGGATAAATAAATTTGTCTGTAAAAAGGTCAAGAACTGTTTTTATTCATTTACAACACACAAATTAGAACCTTTCGTAAGTAATTATTCCTCTTTTTTATGAAAGCCTTCATTGCCTGCGCTGTCCTACTGTTCATGTCTACTATATTTCTACCTTCCCAAGCAGCAGAATTCCTTAACTTCCTTCAAAATATTCCTTCCACATGTAACACACTTTTTTTCTCGACTATTTCCCATACTCCTTGGTTTTTTCTGTTAATCTTTATGTTGAACTCTTCCCCATGACCACGTTCATCCCATTTATTATGGTTTCTAAGTATTCCTCTGAAACCCGTAATACTACAATACCATCTGAAAACCTTAGGGTTTTAATCATTCTCCTTACAGTATGATTGCTTTTCCAAATTCCTTTTTAACATTCTTCATCGCCTGTTCTATATATAAGTTAAAGAGCATGGACGACCGACTGATCCTTGTTTTACTCCTTTCTTGATTTCTGCTTTCTTTTCTTGCCTTTCAATTCTGATTATTGCTGGCTGCCTTTGTAATTCTTATTTCTCAATATTTTATTCCTGTCGTCTTCAAAATCCTTACTAGTGTGTTCCAGTTTACAATATCAAAGACTTTTTCTAAAAGAATTTATAATCAGAATTGTTAAACGAGTCAGCAATGTAAGGAATTTGGTGCTGCTGAAGGTATGAGTGTAGTTGTAGGGCGACACAAAGCGCGATGGCGTCGCCGAGGAGGAGAAGGAGGAGTGTCATGGCGCACTTCTTGCTTGTCGCGTGTCGCTACGGCCAAACATGTTGTTTTCCTCAGACCTTCAAGGTCTCTTCACATCTGCTTCTGCACAGCTGCAGCATTCCTTTCATCCAATCGTCCTAAACGCTGGAGCACGTCAAAACCAGGCGCCACACAGAGATGCATTTCCTACTTTCACACGGCGCAGCATCTGCTACTTCAAGGCAGATCTCCACTTCGCGATTTAACTCATGCGGGACACTAGCAAATTTTTTACATTTCAATATTTGGATATAGTTAACGTATAACAAATTTGGATGAAACACTGTTGGTCTACAAATGGGCGTCAGCCCGGTGGCGGGTAAAAAATGTATTTACTTAAACATAAATGCTCCTAATCTAAAAAATAATCATAGTCCTTTAAAATTTCTATACCCCTGAAAGAAAAAAAAACTCTACAAGAATTATATTAACTTATCACTTCACTACACTTTGAAATTTAATTTCGAATATGCATTTATATTATTCAAAATAACCACGTCACACGTTCTTGAGATTTATCTTGACTTTATTTTCCTTAGGAGGATTTCCTCCAAACACTCCTACAAATAAATCATTCCAGTCATTGATGGTCCTATTTAGGAATGAGAATTTGCCAACATCTGTTTTACTTTGAATTGATGATCCCATCTACCAGGCTTTTGCATTTTGGAGCTAATTCCAATCCATGGTTTTTGTCCCGTATAAGCTTTGAATAGCAAATTCAGCGTTTCTTTCTCCCTCCTTTGTGACAATATCTCCCAACCTAGTTGTTCTACCTTTTCGTTTCTATGACACGGCCCTCCTCGTAGAAAATTAGCACGACAGAGGCGCCGCGGGAGTTTTCTCGCAGGCGCTTCAGCCCAGAGTGACTGCGGGGCTCACCTGATCATGTCGGGAATGCCTCGCACTCTCTCTGGGTATTTTTTATCAAAGTTCTCATATGTCGAGACACCTTCATCTATTTTAGGAGGTTTGTGTACTGGGGTCAAAGACCTTGGGCATATGGCAAGAGTTGTCCGCTAATCCCATTGGATCAGTCGGCCAACTGCCTCCTGAAACTGGTGGAGACACGGAGAAGGGAATGCTGCGACCCCACAGCAAACTCGTCTCCCGTCATTCGGAAGGGCGTGAGAATAGTACCCAATGCCCGACCTACCTGATGCAGGTTTTCTAGGGTTTTCCCTGCATCTCTTTAGGTGAAACACCGGGTAGGATCCTTAAACCATAGCCCGGGGGCCCTAGTTAACCCTTGGCTACCTTGCTCTACCTTCCGCATCCCCCCTTTTCAATTCCCTTCCTATGCTATTAAAGGGGAGTTGCCTGTTTCAGGATCACCCTCATGTAGCCTGTTACCCAAAAAAAAAATTAGCAGCCCTTTTCTGAACTTTCTCTCATGATTCTATTTGATTTTTTCTATATGGATCCCAACAAGCCGCCCCGTATTCCAAAATTGGTCTAACTAAGGATAAATGTGCCACCTCCTTTGATTTTGAACTTCCCTTTTTTAAGTTCCTCATTATGAAATGTACGGAATTCCACCCTTTTCGGGCCGTGAAATTCACCCAAGTCTGTTGTTGAAATATATCCCCAGATATTTGCAGCTCGTTACCCTTGGAATTAGTTCCCCACCTATTCTATATTCTGTCTGATTTAACAACGTGAATTTTGTAAACTAGATTGCGCTTCTTTTCTTTCCATTAATTTTCATTTTAGTTTCCTGAGCCCAGCTATTGACTTTGTCTAAATCTTCTTGTAATACTTGTAAGTTATGAAAGCAGCCTCATGGACTTCTAACAATTATACTTCCCTCTATCCTATTTGATACATATCAAGTTGACGCACCATGATACCAAACGATCTAATTTTAGCAAGACATACCAATTATGTTCGATGCTAAGTTAATTTTTGTAACGTGTAAAAAATTTTTAATTAAAATATTCTGTATTCAGCCAAACATTTACTGCTACCTGCTATAATCGCAGGTGAGACTACCCAAACCTTGAACAGTTCCGACCAGTGGCCAGCAGATTTCACAAAAGACAGGTCACAACGTGCAGGCTGTAGTCTGTGAAAGGCGAATTAAACAAAGATCGTCAACGGTGACTGCAGACGATGTTCACAACTGGATTTGAAAATTGCGACACTTTTTGAGAAGCTGGAATACCAGAAAAAAAAAGTCTACACAACTACTATTACTGCAATCCTTGACAAAAGCGGCTTCAAGGAAAGATGAAATGCTACATTATTTTTTTTCCTTCTGATGTATGTATTTGGCTGCTACATAAATATTTCAGGGCAGGAATAGTTTTAACTGCTCTGAAACTTATAAATATAAGTCTATTATTTTAAAATAAAATGTTCAACAGGATGTATCAACATCTAATTGCTCCATAGTTGCGTCGTCACTTATTTTTCACAGTTTCAGGTCATAACTGTCTGTTTATGACGTTGTTATCGTATGCTACCAGTGACGACAGGTCTTCAACAAATATTCATCAAAATTTGAATAGATTGCATTGAATCAATACCCATGCGCCATTGCAATTATATTGCGCTCCAATAGTCTGCCTAGAATCCAATTCAGCATTTATTATAGCCAACAGCTGTTTTGATTCATTTGCTTGTATGTGAACACGCTTTTGCCAATAAACCACATTAAATTGAATGACATTGCTATTTGAAAGAACACAAATGAATACTACATTATCATTTTATAAACTGAAAATGGTGCCTGAGCGGTAACATATATTAGTCCCAATAGTTATGCAAAAGAGCAGGTCTGTATTTGGCGTGACAAACTGCAGTGTAGTTCCATTCACAACAATGCCCTGGCCTTGTGACGTCACGGGGCAATTACGTAAGTCTGTAATGAAGCGCCAAACAGCCGAAAACACTTCAACGCTGCTTGGACAAATATGCAACCGGTAACCTGCGGAATGCAATTCTTGAGACGGTGATGGGGAAAATAAATATTTCTTGCAACAGTTGACTGCCAGCAAGTACAGTTACAATGGTTTATTAAACAAATTCACACTATAAAGAATTTTGATGCTGTACAATTTCAACGAAGCTTTGCGATTGCATCTTTGGGATCAATAGCATTAATCCTGCAACGGTTAACAGTTGTTTACCAATAAACTACGAAACATTCGATGATTGCAGGCGTTGCTACTGACTTATATAAATCGAAGCATTTGAAGCTGTGGTACTTCATAACATTCAAGAATCGCGATGATTTAAATTTGTTCAACTGCCGAAATTCAAAACGATAACCACTCATTCTACGCGAAATTCTCTATATACCAAAAATGTTATATACAAGGGGGAAAGCTATTAATACTGTAGATAATTTTTATCTCAGAGCCTTTTGTGGAACAATTCTTCAAACAACGCTGTCGAGCTACATTGGATATCTCAGACTAACAATTTTTATTTTTTATTGGTTTAAACTACTTTTTTACGAAATGAATTGTTATTATCTTTCGCCATTGTTGACACTGTCCAGAGTTCATCTACTTAAGTGACAGTTTTTGATAAAGCTGTTGGCACGACACAGTTTTCATTGTGATGTCGTTGATTAGGGACTTTCATTGTTTGAACAGGAGTAATCCACCAGAAGCTGATGACAACGGTTAGACAATAGTTTCATAGAATAACTACAGCTATTTGTTATTCACCGGAAAGTATTGTGTAATGGGCCAGTGTGTCACGCTTTTGTTACATCTTTCCATTAAGTTCGTTGTTCTCCATTGGAATTTCCTGTTTCCTCACAGTCAACTTACAACTCACGTTTTGGTGTGTATATATTTCATGTTATTATAGGACAATCGAAGATCGCAAAATTAGCCTACTTTTCGCTCACAATCCGTAGAAAGTCGGCAACTTTGAGATACGCTCGGGTATTAAATTCCCCCCCCCCCCCAAAATTCTCATAATTGAATTTCCTTTCATTATACTTTTAAATAAAGGTATTCACAGTTGGTTTGAGATCATAAAATCCTGTTTTCCTTTGTTACAATGATCACATGTTAGAAATTTATCGGTAACGATTTACGTCGATGTTGCTGTTATATTTCCAGTAATTAATTATCAATTAATAAGTCGGTGACGTGATGATACTCGTTTCAAATTTTTTTCTTCAATTCTTCTGGTCCAAAGTATTTCAATAGATTATGAAAAACTGTGAAACAGTTTTCAGACTAGCTCAAAAAATTGTATGTACTATATCGGATGTATTTTATGTTTTAG
Source organism: Eucriotettix oculatus (assembly GCA_034510155.1). Lineage (NCBI taxonomy): Eukaryota > Metazoa > Arthropoda > Insecta > Orthoptera > Tetrigidae > Eucriotettix > Eucriotettix oculatus. The sequence continues at coordinate 22,526,943 of CM067380.1, read as the reverse complement.
TGAAATAAATAATAAGTGGGTGTTGGGAATATCTTTCGACCGAAACTTGTTTACTGATTTCTCGAGAAAACTCTGATTTTCAAGTTGAAAAATACCATTTATTCTGTTATTTATTCCAAAGTTCCACAGCCCTTTTTGAAGAGAAAATTAGATTCACGTGAAAGATGAAGGGTAAATAGAAGAAGTGATAGACCTATGTTTCTAACAGTAAATAAATCTGTTCGTTTTCTGGGCCGTAGGCAAATCCGAAAAAACTGCCACCCTTGGCATCAAGAGACATTTCATTCTTTTATTAAACAGAATAATTAAAGTGTTAAAAAAATGCTTAATTGAATACAGTAATTTACGGGAAATTGTTTATTTGAAAATTTTCATTTTTTATGAGGTAACGACAATGAACTTACAAAGCGAAACTATCCTGTATTTTCAAAGATAATTTAAATACAAATTTGAATTAGTAAGAAAAGTTAGTTTCATAACATAAAATGTATAAACCTAAGTTAAATCATTCTCTTTGGAAGTTTGTTTCCTGTAAAATATCTAATTTCACACTCATGCAAACATGGCTAGTCTATTAATAATTTTATGAGTAGACATGGTTCTTAAATAATCTTTTTCTTTTTAATAGGAAAGGTATTTACACCGGTAGCAATAGTAAAAGGAGGGTTAGCAAAATTCTTAAAGAAATGCTCAAATATAACCCAATTTTAAAAGAAGTAATGAATTTGAAGAACGTTAACAGGATCTTCTTTCTTTGTTAAACGTGAAGAAATTAGGCCTATTTCGTCAGCCAGTTATTAGAATTTTAAGGTACATTTTCTTCGGAAACCGTTAAAGATATCACTGAAATTTTTACAGCTTATTTTTAACCTTATAGGGTTAATACATAACCAGAATGACTCATTGTCATTACAAATGTAACTATTATAAAGATCTATTTTTTTTAGAAAATTTTAGAAGTAGTTTTACCCATAACTAATATTTCAAATCTTTTTTTTCTCCTTCCACACACATACCATAAGGATTAAAATAAGCTGTGAAAAATTCAGTGTTGTATAACGAGTACCTAAAAGTCACTATTCTAAATTGGCAAGATACAGCCTTCCTACTCACCATACGATCCCAAACTGTCAAGACGTTTTCGAAATTTCTTTTTATGCAGTCTAGCACAACAGTTTTCCGCTCATAAATTTTGCCGCCGTATGCAGTCGCCTACCATGCTTACAGCCAAGGTCCAGGCCCAGCAAATTAAATTTCAAATATATATCGTCTGCGTTAGAAACACGTGAAGCGCTTTTATGTTCTCTTCCAGATTTATTGAAATCAAAATTGTTCTCTTTCGTATTAGACGCATCGGTTATGCCTGACAATTTGAAGAGACTATAATGATACTGACGAGTATGTGAAGGATATGTACGAATGAGGTTAATTTGTACCTTGACTGGTATTACTCTTGAACTCAATCGCATCTTCAGGCCTTTTAATGTATAACTCATTGAAGAGAAGTAATTTAAGATTGATATGAGGTTTCTTTTGTTTGGTCCTCAGACAATGACGTGGAAAGCTGTTTGCTTGCTCTTTATGAGATAAGTTTACCGGATACAGACGGCTTCCTGAATAGTGAGTGGCTCACTATCACATCCACTTCCACATAACTGTTACTTCAACAATGGGACATCCGCAGAGGCTGTCGTCCTATGACAACCCTGAAGCCAAGCTATAATGGGCCTGTAGTTACTTTTTAAATTATAAATTACTGTAGGCAGGCAAACCTTCGTCTCGGTTAAGAATCAAAGTCAAAACCACAGGCGGAATTGATAAATTTTCGAGAACATCTATCCTCTGACCAGAAGTACGGACAATCTTAATCCGTAGCGTCACATTTAAATTCCACCGCCATAGGATTGTTGCCGTTACGAACTTGACAGTCGATCCCCGTAGCAAGAATACAATCCTTGGCTTACGCACTCAGGTTCTAACATAGAGACAGTCAAACACTTTGGATCACATTCCTTACTATAGCCGTGCGTTCCAAACGTTGATCGAATGTTTATGTGTAAGATTCCTCGTCTCTTCGTTGGGGAAAGGGATAATTTACTAATTATTATCTTTTAGTTACAAGTTGAGGAGTAATCGAAGTCGATTTCAGAATAACCACAACGAAGGCTTGACGTTGAGTTAATACTGCATACATTTAATCACCTAAATTAGCATATTAATGCATATGACGTGATTGTGTTAGAAACTATTTATCATTATTAAACAGCGTAGTTTTTATAGACTAGGTGATTTTCAAGACATTCATATCCGTAATACGGATTTTAAAATTTCGGAATAGAGTGAACTCTCTGAATGAACAGCGGAGCAATTTTGATGTTCCTCGAGAGCTAAAATAGTTCCATTTCTCCGCTGCTGATAGAATCCAATTTTTGTGGTTTTTTTTCCATTCCTGAGAAAGCCATTGTCAAGTCTATAGTTGACTGTCAGCCATAGCCATAGCCCAGTGGTATTTCATTGCATCTATAATCATCATTTTTGAGTAATTTTATTAATTTTACTGTACTGTCTTTATATTTCTTAAGGTAGTAAAGCGGTTTTAATTACTTGAGTTCTTCCGTTCATTCACTAGGTAAAGGTTCTATTTTAAATATTTTTTTTTGTACTAAACTTCCAAATGACGCAAACATTTTCTGCCTAACAAAATCCGATACAAAAGGTCATTAGCAACTGAAGTTGTATTTGGAGGCGTCGAAAATAGTTTCTCTTATCCACTGGAGTGTTTCATTATATACGGGAATGTGTGTAAATGCTGATGATTGCTGTGAATGACAAATAATATGGCATAATCAAGATGCAGATTCTCGATAATTATGAGCCTTACATATTGGGTGATCATATTTAAATACTTTTATTCGTTGAGAATGAAGTCTATAAGGCGAAAAGGCCCATTGTAAAGGAATAAAACTTTTTTTAAAAAAAGCAACAGTGACAAAATTAAATTTCTATTGAGTTTACTTAAAATTAATCAAATAATCTATATAATTGAAGAATTAAAGACCCGTATAACAGACATTTATACGAAAATTTAGCAGAATTTTTAACTTAAACTAGACGTTTTGATCATCCATTGAGGTCCTTCTTAATATTTAGAAAATATTTTAAATTCTCGTGTAAATGTCTGTTATACAGATCGTTAATTCTTCATTTATATATGCTATTCACAGACGTCAATTGTTATTATAAATATAATAAGTATAACAATATTTATTTGAGCCATATGAACCGTCTCTAGTATTTCAATTTATTACATTAAAATTCTTCAATTTTATTAAGAGGAGCTTTTTACCCCATCTTGGGTCATATATATCTGAAATATAATAATAATAGAAGCTATTACATTAAAATTTAAAAGTTTGCCTATGTTTTAACATCTATATGATGTCAAATATTATTTAAAGTATGAATAATTTTAAAGTGGTTTTTATGTATATGTATGTAAAAACATATAAAATCTATTGTAATACAATTTTTAGAAAAGTGACTAATAAGTAATCTTTATATTTCAGATGAATGCGATGCGAAATAGGGTGGAAGGCTACTGTTGGAATATTTTAACGCAATAAATAAAATATAAAGTGCAAGAGACTGTTCGTAAGGGTCAAATACATATACAAATGTATAAAAAAAGTTCGTAAGACATGTTCAAAAATAACGAGTGTTTTATTTGCTTCAGTATCACACTTCACATGCTACGTACACAACCTTAAGATGAGTGGGAAAGCCTTATCTTGCCAATCTAAAAATAGTGATTAAGTACCCTTTTCTCGGAAACCGTTACAGATACAGTGCCGAAATATTTATAGGCTATTTTTAATCTAATGGTATACATGTAGAAGGAGAACAAATTATTTATTATATTTATAATTTTAATTATTAATTTACTTATCAAAATCTGGTTTTTTTTTGGAAAATTTTATAATATTTTATCTATACTTTATAATTGTAATAATTTATTCTGCATCACACATATAACTTAAGGTTAAAAATTGGGTGTTAAAATTTCAGTGCCGGGAAATATGAACATTGGCTAAATTAGGCTATCCGACTTCCCTTAAGCTATTTGGAAAAGTTTAAAGAGTGAAAGTAAGTGTACCAAAAATTACTGATTTCAAGTTGTTCTGATCAGTTACACTCCGGAGTAGAAACGAACTAGTATTATAATTTCGCTTTGCATCTTGAAGATAACAATTTCTTGTGAAATCGTTAAGTATGAATTTTATTGCCTGACGATTTTACAACTAAGAGAATTAGTTTGGCAAGGAAACGGAAGTGTACTGTAGGAGGGGAGAGAGGGGAGGAAAAGGAGCAGTTTCCTGCTGTGGTTTAGAAAGAGACTAAACTAATTTCCACGCCTAATCGATGAGGTCGGCCTGAGTGCAATCGCAATTCAACCCAGCTTCACACAGCCCAGAGGCTCTTTTCATTCCACAGAATCGTCTTTCAGAGACCGAAATAACACAATCCTGTAAATTATGCGGCTATTTTTATCAAAATCTTTCGTACTTTGTAAATATATTCCGCGTCGCTAAAGCGAAGTGACGCTTGATTCGACACCCCTGGCCTAAGGTCATTTGTGCAGCTGATAAGTGATGAAATGCTGTTTACGCTTGGAAGCAACGGTGGCCTGGTTCACTCTTAAATAAACTAGCAGACGACTCGATAAATACTGATAGAAAGGAGTCTAGTGACAGCCCATGCGTGCTTCGTGGCGTCATCGCGAGCCTCGACGCCGACAAATCGTACAAACATAACCAAGCGTCGCATGGCCTACAGATATTCAATCAATTGGTACACCCAAAGAATGAAACAATTATATATCTATATATATATGTTTTTTGTGGTTTGCGCAAGATAGATTAGCATGGAGGGTTGCATCAGACCAGTCTTAGGACTAAATACCACAACAACAACAATTCTACTAAACTGTTTTAGTAGAGGAAAGACGGGTAAAAAGGCCAGGTTGGGAAAACTGAACATTTATAAATTCCTTTCGAGTTTCCAACCGGGTCAAAGATTTAAACAGTGACGTTTCGATGGTTTGCTCTGCCATCATCTTCAGACTGAAGTGTCAAATTCGGTGAGTGTGAGCATTTATATAGTCTGAGGCAAGTCTGTGCAAACACAAACACATATAAATATTTAGAAAATATTCCAAATTCTCGTGTAAATGTCTGTTATACAGATCGTTAATTCTTCATTTATATATGCTATTCACAGACGTCAATTGTTATTATAAATATAATAAGTATAACAATATTTATTTGAGCAATATGAACCGTCTCTAGTATTTCAATTTATCACACTCACCGAATTTGACACTTCAGTCTGAAGATGATGGCAGAGCAAGCCATCGAAACGTCACTGTTTAAATCTTTGACCCGGTTGGAAACTCGAGAGGAATTTATACATGCCATTCACCGGGAAAGACCTCGTACTTTAAAAACTGAACATTGATTATTTTTTGTCTTCAACAGAACTGATTTCTACAGAGAAGTGGCCAAACTAGGTGTAATCGACGCCATTAGTGTTGTCAGTGACGTCATCTGTCTGTGAAAATCACGTATATTACTTTTATTCCTTCACTTTTATATAGAGCTAATGCCTTTTGGCTTATAGATATGTGACGGTTGTTTCCTACAGTTGCATTGATCGGGGAAAGTGTCCACAATACGCGTCGGATGGCCACTTATCGACAGTTCGTTTTCAATCTGTTTATCCCAATGAGAATTAAATAATTCCATATTTTATGCGTCACAAAATTTAAGGTAGGAAGGTAAAAGTGGGAGCAATCGATAAGAGAGTTTCTACTAAAAAAATTCAAGAAGAGATGGAAGAAAATTCTACTGATGTGGACAGACATAGACTGCTTTTACTACACGGAAGCGTTTTCTAGATCTAAAGAAAATGGAGATGTCTGTGCTAGGGGTTTCTCGTCCAGTGTTATTAAGAATGTGTGTACCACTTTCTTTTACGATTTGTCAACGTATTTAAATCTGTATAAAAATACAAACTTTTTTAATTATCTAGATTCGGATAGGGTTCTTCTTTTCCACGAGGGTAAAGTTACCTCTACTTTTGTATTTATTAACGCTAAAAGTTTTAAATTAAGTAAAGTTGTGTATCCTCAGGCTTTTTTCGTCTTATTGTATGTTCTGTTACAAAAACTTCACTCCCTAGTGTATTAAAGAAGAGATAAAATATATTTCGTGATTGTGGACAATTATTACCGACGTTTCTGCATACATAGGCCTTGGAAGATATCTCGGCTAGCTATATAATTTAAAAGAGATTGATTCTATTTTAAATCCAGATAAAGTAGATAACACGAAAAAAAAATGTTAATGGGACTGAGCTGTGCCCTTTTTTTTATTCTTTGTTGATTTTAAGAGCCGTCAATAATCACTCGAATATTTCAGAGTTTTCGACCGGTTGTTTGATGTCGTAATCTTTAACACATAGTTGATAACGTATTCCCAAGTGAGCAACGCCCATTTCCCTCGATAGGGAGGGCGAGGAATAAAGCCAGCTTTAAATTGGAATCGTGGAATTAGTCCACCGTTGTCATTTCTGACTTTTTGATAAAAAAAATTGCATTTACTCAGCTCGTGATTGTGTAGAATATTCCGTTGTTATATGAAACGGAAAAATGAAGTTGAGAGCAGAATTTGCGTGTGCAATCGGAGCAGAAGAAAACCAAATATAGTTTGAAGACTCAATAATCGATCTATAATCAAGCATCAGTGTACCGGAAAGTGTGAAGAAGATCCAGAACAAATGGATGAAAAATTGGATTAGTTATTTTATTTTTATCAGTAGCCTTGATGGTCCAACAATAATCGACCTGCATGTTAGGATTCAAATTGCCTCGATACGTCTTTTCATAGCTGAAATCAACTGATGAAATCGTGTTCCTCGCGCTCATCGCTCACTTTCCCAAGAAGAAATCTAGGTGCGAATGAAGGAACTGTATTTTCAAGTACATTTTAGTACCCAATTCTTTTAAAAATATTTTATAAGATCGTTGAAAATATGGGGGTAATTTTCGGCTTTAGATTTTCCTAATATGATGACAGATTATTATTGTTGGACCATGCAAAATGATGCTTCACTGTCAAATACACCAGGAAAACGTCATTTCTTACTTTCTATGCGACTCGGAATGTTTAGATATTATGAAGATAACAATGTAAAAAATATTATGTGATTGAAATTGTAAATGGCCGTAACTTTTCTCGGAAACCTCTGTGGAATGCTTTGATTAATGCGTTTAATATGAAAATAATTTATTGATTAAAGAAGCGTATCAGTCTGAAGTGCATACAAGGAAACACTAACAAGATATACTTACAAACCCACAATATAAGGGACTGCTGGGGGGGAAGATCACAACTATTATTTTTTGAGTAACAGGCTACGTGAGGATAATCCAGAAACTTGCAAAATGGAGGTATGCGGAAGGGAGACGAAGGCAATGAAGGGGTGACTAGGGACCCTGGGCTATACTTTAATGATCCAACCCGGTATTCATCTGAAAGAGATGCAGGACAAACCCCAGAAAACCTGCATCAGGTAGGTCGGGCTATTGGATACTTGTCTCACGTACTTCCGAATGGAAAGGAGTTTGTTGTGAGGTCGCAATATTATTTTCTCCGTGCCTCGACCATTTTAGGACATTTCGAATAGACTTTATTTATTTATTAAATATTTTGTAACCAAAAATCAATTATTTAAAAACGTCCGTTTCCCGTGGGTTCATTTTTTGTTGAGGCTCCTACGAGTGGCAACATTTCGTTTTATTTATTAAGTTATGAACATAACAAGTAGGCTTCCGTGAACCGAGCTTGATTAATGACGATAATTGGTTTCAATATAACAGGTATTTTACCAGTTGCGTAGCATCTGCGCCAACCGGAAAAGTTTGCAAGTTAATCTGACGTCAATGCAAGACCTCAGCTGATGTAATATATTGCGTAGAGTTTTCAAAACCTATTATCTGCTTCTTTTTATTTCAGACTATCTTGCAGTTTAATCGTGATAACAATGGCAAACCTTTCAATCGCAAGAATGCAGATTACAGTTTAGTGTTTTGCAAGTTCGAACTTTGTCATTGGAATACCTCAGAAAGTCCAAACAGTTGTTCCGTGGGGCTGGACTCTTAAAAGTTTTCGGAACCGCACGTCAAGATATGAACTGACGCAATAGCGAACGCGACTAAGCTCATGCATCACTTTCTATTCTCTCAGTACTGCAATTCCTCTAAACCTGCCAGCCACTTCAAACTCTCTTCAATTATACATTTAATTCAAATCACTTAATAAAATTATTATGGATATGTTTCTGGTTTCAGGAAAGGAATATGCAATAGTTTCGTCACATTCAAGTATGTAAAATAATCCAGTACAGGTACAGTCACAAGACAATAGAACTTAAAAGGGAACAGTCAGTATAATATGATATATTGAACGTAAATTACAATAGTTCAAAATGAACTTTGAACTTCATTAATTTTTAATAAACATTTTATCATAGATTGCAAGTGTTGGTCAGTCTTGTTCACTGAGGAGTTTCCCTTGACTTCACGAAGGAATGACACTGTTCGCAATCATAGCCATAATCCTTCTGGCAAACGTTCTGAAGTTTTTGAACCTCAGAGGAAGATATAAAAAAAGCAAAGCAGGTATCGCCACGTAAAAATATTTTGCTCGGAGTAAAGAATTTATATTAGTTCAATTTTCATACTTTCTTTATCCTTACCAACATCAAACACAACGTAAACAGTACTGAAAATAATCCAAACCAGCTTTCAAAAGAATGAAAATCACGAAAACATTTCTTAAATTGTTTTGGCAACAATTCCAAAGGCTTACAATTATCAGTGCTACATTTTTTTGATGACCAAGGTGTCAAATGAAAACTCAGAGCATAAAAATATAAATAGTCATATGATTTTAAGGAGTTTGCTCTTCTAAAAGGCACGATTTCTCTCTCGATGGACCTACAGTACAGAGGTGATAACTACCAAGGTTGAATACTAATTTATTTGAGTTTTTCAAAAGTAAGCTTGATGTTGTGTGGCTTACTTGTAAGGCATGAGTAACGATTGAATAGACCAAAAAATTCTATTGAGCAATACTTGATAAAGAAGAACGGAAGACAAAGAACCTAAAAATAGGACGGTATTAAATTTTAAAATTGTATTATCAATAGTGAACTTAAATCATTTTAAAAATGTATACTAATTGTATTAGTAAGTATCTGCACTGGAGGAGAGAATGCAGGGTTTGAATGCAACGCGTCCTACCTTCGCTCTCCTGAAGGTTCACCAATCATTTGATTGCTTTCGTCGACGTAAGGGTACACAGTGATTCCCTCAGGAAAAATTCTCATCTATAGCTCAGGTTTTTAGCAGACTCATAAGAATACTTATCTATGCACTTTTTCCATTTTGAAATATAAAACCATTTCACACTACGGTCACTACAATATGGATCTTGATAAATTAATTAGTAAAAAAAAATATTGGAAATTCCGCGAGTCTGGGTTTTCAGAAATTGATTAAATTCCTTATCTGTGCGGGCCGCAGATCAAGAAACATGCCTGCTCTAAACCACAATAAGTTTGCTTTTCAGTTAGCCAATCCAAGGTAATAGTTTCGGGGAAAACAATTTAAGCGGAAGCAACAGTAAATCTCTTTTGTCTCGGAGCCAAGCATCTTTGTAGAATCGACACTTGCAACATTATTTGGTGCATTATTTATCTATACTTGTCAACAAATTGAGCAATATTACCGATCGTGAGAAAACAGCTTCCATGTTAAAGTGTTTTGTATTTGAAAATGTACGCCGTTCCTTTCACGCTAGATGCAAGCTGTCGATAACATATCATGACGGGCTTAGAGGTTCACGGCCACGCAGAGTCATTAAATCTGCAGTGTATCAAATTGAAGCAATAGGCAGATGCTGTGACGAAGTAGCTGCAGACAACTAAACAGTAATGTTTGAAAGCATCTGTAAGCTGAATGTTGCCGGAATGTTAATGAATTCAATTTTCATAACGCACTGCTGTCACGTTGCCTTGACGAACGTATGCAGTTTCCTTTCACAATTATAAAACTTAACAATATAGCATTCTAGTTATAATTTTAGTCGTCATGGGCATTTTCTAAACTAACAATCATAAATACAGAAGCAAATTTCACGAGTATTGATACTCTTTTTTTTACCTAAAACCACATACCACAACTGTTTTTGCTTGAAAAAAACGAAAAATGAAGACAGCTGGAATAGGAGGTAAAAGTACGCACCGATGTCCTGGAAAACCGCACTGGAACTTGACCGCGTTGGGTTTGCCCATATCCGGCAACGTCTTCAACATTGTGAACGGTTAAGCAAGAGCCATACATTTCAAGTCCTAGAACCCAAGGGAGCACTACTTTAGACGCCATATCGCGAAAAATTAATTAAAATCGTTTCTCTGACGTCGCTGCAAGAAGAACATGACAAAGAAAATATACAAAATCAAAGCTAATAAATATAACAAATCCCTATTTTGTACCATTAAGTAGGTAATAACTACTAATGCTATACTTTTACTTTTATTTACAACACAGAAAATAAGGAATATTAAACGAAAATTCCCGTTACTTTTTGAACACACTTCGTATATATCCTTCAATCAAAATTGACTCCATAAAGAAAATTTCGTAGCATCGGATTCAGTCTTCTATGGAATACAATTTTTAGGACTGCCAAAATCCCAGTTAACCATGTTATCGCGAGTTTTTGCCGGAAATAATGTTCCTGTCTGTAAACATCCTCCTTACATACTTACCACGTGGCTTCTGGCTCTTCCCAAAAATTAAAACTATGGTTAAAGGAAAACGTTTCGACACCATTCCTGACATTGAGAGGGTCACGACTGAGCAGCTGAAAGCCCTTCCAAAATAAGCCTACCTGAAATGCTTCTAGTCATGAATTTAGCCACGGACAGTACTTTGAAGCAGATTAAATCACATTCCATGTAAGTCTGTAACAAAACTATTCACCGTATTTTTCACACATCTCGTATACAGGGTGATTCAAAGTAGAGGAGGGTAGGTAAAGATTACTAAAACATACGTTGTTTTTTGTGGGGGAATATATGGTTGGAAGAAGCACGAACTCAACTCAAAGTGCTTCTTTCCAGCAATGTTTACGACGAATGATCAATATTGTAACCAGCAATACATGCTTGGCAACGTCGAAGGAGTGATTGGCGAACAGCGCCAATGGTGCCAGGAATGTCGCGCAAACTTGCAACCGCAACAGAAACTCGAGCAACGAGGTCCAAAATTGGAGACTGGGTGATTGTACGAATATGCGACCAACTTTGAGTCATTTTCCGGCACCTATAAGCCATCACTTATAAATTTGTTCTGTCGACGCGGTATTGGAAGAGGTTGCTAGATGGGTAGAGACACTGGTGAAAGATTCATTTCTCCCCGGACCCTTAGAGATTGAAGGTGACGTGGAGGGATGAGAGTAGAAACGATGTTACTGGGAGGATGAAGGTTTTTCATGTTTGGACGGCTTTTAGGATGATAGGAATCGGTTCTACAGCGTAGGAATTTGATAAGGTTAAATCTTTGGCTGGCGCGTTTTCTGAGTAATTGGACTTGTGGAATGAGTCTGAGGGGAGATTGCTCAATTCCAGAAAACTAAGGATGAAATTTTATGGATGCGAGAGACAGGATAGTTTTGGTGAGGAAAGTTTGTCTCCCCAGTGGTGGATCTATCCGTGAAGGTTTACGAGGTACGAGTTGAGGGAGATAAGATGGTTGTTTGAATTTTTTTCTGATGCCCAGAAGACGGTATCGTCGAAAAAAACACAAAACATGCGATTAAAAACCGTAAACTATCGTCAGAAAGAAACAGAGACGTGCCGTGACTTACGTGTTAGAATAGACCTTTGAAACAACCACGTAATCGTTTCGGGCGATTTCAACACACAAACTCGCTGCAGGAGGAAAGTGTTTCTTTCAGATATTGCACTACATGATATTCCAATATTACGTCATATGAATAAGGATTCCTACTGACCACATGCAAACGAAACTGGTATTTCAAACCGCAAAGCTCAAATTATGTATAGTCAGGAGGAATTAATTATCTAAAACAAAATCTTGATCTAATATTGATTCCAGTAGTCCTTTACTGGTGTAATTCAACAAGTAAAAATTACCACTATAAACAAAAACACTAAATATATTAATGGGAAACGAAACACAATGAAAGATGTACAAAAATATAAAAGGGGAACTTATTTAAAACAGAGAAGAATGATGAGTAGGTAAAAATGACTTTTTCACATAAACATACCTTCAGTAAAAACCAGTAAAAAATAAGAAGCTGTATAAAATGTTTGGCAAAGTACAGAATATAATTGTACATAATTATATATTGTAATTTACTTTAGTAATTTTACTGGTTTTAACTAAACGTATGATGACACAAAAAATCACTTTTACTGTAGACTTTCATCTACTTCTATCTATATTGTAACGGTTTATTATATTTTATGATGAACACGAAAATAATGTCGAAAGCTTTCGATAAATAAATGAATTAATATTTCAGTTTGAGACTGATTATGGTTACAATTTTTTCTTAATTAGTTAAATCAAAAGTCCTATTTAGCATTAACATTATAATAATTAAAAGTTAGCCCGAATTATTTCGGTCGTAAATTTACCATCTTTAGAATGGTCAAAGTATGAACTTATCTGAAATAAAGAGAAGTTACTGTATCTAAGATAATAGAATTGGGTTACTATTTTAATTTTATTAATAAAATATTAACTAAAAGTTGCTAATCTTGTACTACGTTGTTACGAACCGAAGACCTCTTCCGATAAATATCGTACGTCTTTGTTTATGTACGCAAAATTATTTAATCGTCTGCCACACTTCTTGTACAAGTCACATTAATAATAATTAATATTATTTATACCACTGCCCGACTTCCAACCAACAATCCGAGGAAATTGTTAATGTTAATACCGCGTATTACGGCACACATTTAGAAACTTCAGACGCCTCTACCAACTTACACCACGAACAGTAATCACAATACATAGGTTCATTATTATTCTTCATAAAATATATTCAATATATTATTAACTTTATCTTCTTTCCCTGCTTCAAAGTCAGTTATTATTATTAAGAATTTTATTAATTCTATATATGAGCGCCATCCAATTGAGAACATTTATTCAGGCCAAATGGCAAACATTGAAATCAGCTGATAGAGCAAGGATTTCTTTAATGTCGGCAATGTGTAAGTTTCCCTAATTATTTTCGCAAAATGTTATTATTATTCAACCATAATTTGTCAAATACTTCGAAATTCAAGATCTCGTTTATATTAATAGTATTTTAGTTTGGTACATTTCACAGATAAATATGATTGGTTAATAATTGTTCGTGTGTTATACTTCGCTGTTACGACATGACGGCATATCTAGTCAAAAAATACGATATCAGCTGTATTTTGTAAACATTTTGCCTTTTGTTTCCTGTTGATTTTAAGCGATTAAGAGTGAGAACGCAATGAAACTTTTGCAAGGAAAGAGAATTTTGATGTTTCCATGACACTACAAAGGTGTCGCGCAGCTGCTGCCAAGGCCGTTCGCCAGACACGTGTCTTTGCCTCAATCCTTCACACAGGAAAATCATTTACATCTCATCCTGCTGTACCTGCAAATTGACGCAATTTAATCTCGCTCCAGGAGGGTCTTCGTCTACAGTAGTTGCCAGTCTTCTCCAAAACTTTCTACAGAATCTCAATTTTATTTCTGGAAAAGATCTGATTTTGAGTGTGTTGTACATTAATAAGTCATTTTTGACCTTTATCCAGACAAATTTGTTTATTCAAATTAAAGATTAACGACGTTTCTGTGCATATTCGCACCTTCCTCAGGGTTTTTCTTTCATCAGAAGGCATATTTACATACATTTGTAATATTGGATAGTACAATAATCGTTTATGTCGTGTGGTCTTGTCAACTTTCATTTAATTTCGCTTAATATTACACCAAGATTTAAATTTAACTGTATGTAAATATGTCTTCTGCAGAAAAAAACCTGAAGATGATGCGAATATGCACAACAACGTTTTTACAAATAAATTTGCCTGGAAAAATGTCAAAAAATTACTTTTATATATTTCTGCAAATAACATTCAACACAAGAGGACCATGATTTCTCAATCGAATACTATCACTTAACTAAAAAAAAGAATTTCGTGAGTTATTTCTAAATCATTCGATTCTGCGTTCAGCGCGTCTAAATTTGTATCCTTTTTTAACCTTTGATCTAAATTAAATCACACCTATGAAGTTCCAAATTTAAGGAACGCAGCGTTGCCTTCTACTTTTTTATAGAAAGTTTATATATTTTCTCCTGATGAATTATTTTTTTACTCTGATGTATCATTGACTTTTATATCTAATAATTCGGTTCGTTTGTTTCCAACAAGTTTCTTTATAGCAATTATCACGAAATGTTAGTCAAGTTGATTTTTGTCTCAGGAGAACCAATATTGTACTTGATGCACTTGTTTGTCATGTTTGCGAATGTGTGTTTGGAATTTATCCAACCCCCACAAATTAAAAAGAATCATATTTCAATTGTTTAAAATAAACGTGTTTTCGTCTATTGGACTCAGAAACAAAAAAGAAACTTTTTTGGTCTCATACAGAAAAATATGTGAGTCTGATACTATTTCTCCTGAGTATAAATAAGATGTCGGCATTTCCCCATCACTCAAGGTTTCCGGGATACTGGCATTTATAGTTTCAAACGTTGTAATATTTTCTAGGTTATTAACTAGACAATATTCAAACGTACTGAGCGACGTAGACACGAGGAAAAACGATTTTATGTTAAATTTCGCCAGTGGAGCATCTCTCTTGATGAGCCAACAATATTGAGACAGTATATTAGTTCATTTGGGAAATCGAAAGGTGAAAATTACCGTCATACTGTCAATGACCCGCGATGATCACGGGGAACACTTTCATTAAGAGATTTCAACTATGAAAAATATTCTGGCCGATTATTGTTGGACCATCAAGAGGGATGTTCCAGAGGTGAAATATAGGGAGAAACTGGTCATTCTTGTCTTCTAGGTGAGTCAGAATGTTTGAATATTCAATATAAAGTATGTATAAATGTTTGATATTTCCTGTCTGTCGGAAGTATTGCGTGATGGAGAAAATCCACTTTCATAATTGAATTAACGAGAAAATGTAATATCAAAATCATTAATTTAACTTTCGCAGACAAAAAACAAATCTTTTTGTTCTGCAGTGTTATCAGATCGCGAAATGTTAATTATGAAATGTTGAAGATTATTAATGCACAAGTATGGAAACGCATTGAGAAATGCCTAGCATCGACGGATTTAGATAATATCATAGAATGCAATATTTTAACAATACTCAGTTGATAAAAGTTAAAATGTGTGGCACTTATTGCAAAAAATGATAAGTGAGAGTATTGTGTTGAAATTCTATCCTGTTTGTCTGTGAGGTAAATGAAAAATTACGGAGCCGTTTTGACAGACAATGAAGAATCTGGAGGGAAGACTGCTCGAACGAACGTTTCAGGAAAAGGATAAGAATCGGAGTATAGAACTGCTATATTCAAGAGAGTTTCATGTCTTTGCTTACTGGGGTGAAAATAGAACGGAAAACCCGGAAGGGAAGTCTTCCTGCAGTCAAGGAATTCGTCTGTGGAATTCCGTATTGAAGCTTTGCTAACAGTTTTTCTGGAAGATTTGCCCACTCCTCTCCCTTTTAGGACAGAACAATACGTTAGCAAAATATTTATCAGTTTGCGTATTAGTTGAAGCATTTTACCATAGATGGCTATCAAGTCGTTTCACATAATTATCCATAACATTGGCAAACAGGAATAATTTTCATTCCTTAAGGCATCGGAAACATCCACGAATCTACCGGGATTATTCCTCTCTTCCTCAAAAATCGGGATCATTTATAACTTTACGGCACCGTGATTATTTTAATCTCACTTACGGAACAGGGCCTGCTTTTCCACTTCTTTAATATACCTTGAGTATATTTCTTAGGATACCTGGAAATTTTTTTAACTCCGTAATGATTCTTCATTTTCACTTAATGCGCCTGGATTTTTTCGAGTCTCTTCAGACGATTTATTAACTTGGTTACGGTATCGCCAGCCATCGTCCCGATTAATTTGAAGCTAACCCCAAATCCTTATGGTTCGGGGTTTCCCTATCAAAGGATTAATACTTCTAAATAGGAACTGTCTCGGTGCCAGTTCAATCACGTGTTGACCAGTATATTAGTGTTGAATAAATTCATTTTCCGGGATAATTATTAATACCCGGGTAACGCCGGGCTCACAGCTAGTTATTCATAAATAACAGTGGTAAAGAGAGAAATGAGATCTAGGCAAAGGAGAAAAGGCCATTCAGATTAGTAAACAACTCTGTCAGTGTTAAGTTATTAAAAATAAGCATTCAGAGCACACATGGACCTAATCGGTTCGGTCCAGTCCCCGGTATTATCCCAGTATTTTGAATTCCGTTGTAGGCCCATTTTCGTATAGTTAATTGGTAAAAGCCGAAACTTTTCGAGGAGTTGGACGATATTGATTGTGGAAGAAGTAGATGGAAGATATGTCACGTCAGGTTATTCATATTCCAGCACACTCTCATGTCACTGAACACCGCCTGCCAAGGCGCTGTCTTTTCGTCTGGAAAGTTTGCCAGCTTGGATTTCAACACCAGAGAAGTAACTTTGGACACAGGACTCCGACGCGAAAAGGGACTGGGACATTCACCTTCGAGATAAACCAACCACTATATTTCTTATCTTATTTATATGCTTATAATTTATAGTCGATGTATTATAAACTATGCCGTGAAGATGAAGGTTGTGTGTTTCCTCCCTTTAATGTCACTTCTATGTGATGCAATCATCAGCAGATAAAAATGTAATTTTTTTATATTAACCAAGTACTTCTTTCCAGATGGTTTCTCCGCGTTTGGGAAGAATATAATAACAAACAAAGCAATTTAATATATTTTTTAAGTTCGATTGTCTGATTTGACGTAGTTACGATTGAAGCAGACTATATCACAGTGACGTATACAGATCTAGAAATTATAATAAAGTAATATCTGGATAGCCTTGAGTGAAAATCCCTAACATGGCTTTGCGCTCGTGAAGATCAAAATCCTTCAACATTTCAAGCGGAATTATGACGAGTTTTTTTTCCGGATTGTTTCAATTGGACACGGGGAGCTTAATGGGAGTGAAAGTAAATCTTTCCCGACATCAAATATGTTTGGATGCCGAGGTGCTTAACGCACTCGTCTTCATTGGATTTTCAATGCCACTTTTTTGTTTACAGAACACTGAAGTGCTGCGGAGTTAACTAAAAATTATCTAAAAGGTGAAATATTTTTGTGTACAGACAGTCGGAAAGTGGCTGGAATGCTTTTCTAGAAAACATTAATCAGCATCTTGAGCATAAAAAAATTCGAGAAAAAAAACGTGTGTCAATCATGAATCCTTATCTATCCCAATAAATAAAATTGAGGGGCCTGTTTGTCTGTATGTTTGTATCGAATACGCTCCGAAACGGCTCAACGGATTTCAATGAAAATTTGAGGAGATTGAATTTAAATATTCGTACATATTTAATTTCGATATATTACAGAAGATATTAATATAATATGAATATAAATAAAAATATTAATTATACGGGAAGATTCCTTGGAATTGCTGCGCGAAAGGCGGCGTGTAAACCAACTGCGAGTTATAAGTCCTATACCGCGTTCCTATAATTACACCCGTTCAATATCTACTGTTACAGCAGGTTAATAAAAAATTAACTTATTTGGATCGTCGATACTGTGTATACATAAATTGATGAATTAGTTTTATTTCACGCGTCTGCTAAATTTTAAAATTTAGTAATTGCTAATGTGAAAATAAAAAGGAAACTATCGAGTTTAGCGTCGAAACCGGTGTAATACGAGTTGCTGTGTTACATTATGACCTTTAATATGCGATTTAAGTAAAAATTTAACCAATAAGTGGAGGAAAATTTTTATTGTTAGAATACTTAAAAGATATTTATTTCTGCTATTGTACCGGGGCTATTTCGGACTCTCTCGAGATACTGGGAGAATATTTGAGGTTCATATTGTGACGTTTTCGATGTCGGTTTAGTTGTGTGTTGTCCAATAATTAAATAATGTACAGGGATAATATAAATAAATACCCGGGCAACCTAGTTTTTAAAAAATACTAGTGTTGAATAGAACTGTTAATTTAAGTAATTAAAAGAAAGTATAGACATAAACAGTGTAATTTACTTTTTTATCCAAAGATTTCGACGTTTTTTCACATATTCATAAATTATTGAATAAACTATTTGTAAATCTTACTCTACTTAATAAAACTGAGTTAAATAATGCTAGGGCCACTCTTTATAATTACATTTGGCATTATTGACGGTGTATCATCAAATAAAATAATTATTCCTATATTTAACATTCATGATAAGATATTCACGCTGATACCGGTAATCTCACTCTTTAATTTACTCAATAAATTAGAGGATAGAACTAATAAATTTTATAACGCTTATTGTATAAAATGTCACATTGGACTGCAGCCCTTAAACCTAGGCATGAATTTAACAAGGCAGAAATAATAAACTCGCACAGAAAAACAGTAATTTTGGAACTTTTTCACCCTCTAACTGACAAGAAAATGTATCAAAATACATTCTTCATACTGCACCATTGTTGTTATATACGTTTTAATTTAAGTATTTAAATTACTGATCAATTTCCACGTTGTTCGTATTCACTGATTTCCTAGAATCAAGTAGTTTAATTGTATGTGATGCTGAGCTTCAGGTATACAAGGGTGAAGGGACTAGCTCAGTGGTGAGGGAAAACATCTGGAAATTGGGACGTCCCAGGTTCGATATTTTTCTATTCTGATCTTCTAAATCATGATTATACAGTCAACAGTGTTGTTGCTGTGTGAGCAGAACCCTATGAACTCTTGCATAGTAATTCACTTTATTAATATTTACTGTTTCTATCTAAATATACGTTTATAAAAAAATTCGTAATACTGTACGTTTTTATTTGCAATCATCATTCTTGTAACGGTTTTATTATATTTTGGGATGAATAAGACAAAGCTTCCAATAAATAAATCAATTTTTCATCTGAAGACTGTTCATGCTTAAAATTTTTTCTTAGTAAAAATTAATATTTCATGAACATAAGTGATGGTACACACAAATCAACTTTTCAGCCGTCTCGAAAGTATTATTAAATAAATCCGAATGGTTATGGTAGCACTGAAACAAGGGGAGGGGGGGGCGAAGAAAGAGTATGCTTTTTTTCATCTTGTATTTCAGATGGGTATGGCCGTACAGACCGAAATATATTGACAATTTTTAAAGACTTCAGTGTCAATATTGTTTTATTTATTATCTTACTTGAGAACCGACCAAAAAAAGGTCAATCCAAAGAAAGTAAAGATGTGTAACGGAAAATTTTGACTCTCAGGCTAATTATAGAGATTTAAAAAATAAAACCCCGTGACGTCGCAGAATGACTAATTTTATGCCAATTGCTACGTAGTATTTATATTAAAGATGGTCCTGGCTAAAGGCAACCTTTGAAATCAGTGCTACACGCAGGCGGCGCAAATTTAATAGCCGCTGATAACGTCCTAACGACCTAAACGCGAAAGTGAATATGGCGCATGAAAATCGAAATACCTGGTTCCTTGCCAAGAGTATAAACTCAATCCACACAAAAATGTCAGTTCAATTAAACCACCAATATTCGATTTTCTCAACAATCTGGAATAACCAATCTTAGCGACTTGTGCTTGATTGCAATGCAAACAAGAACGGCGTTGTTGAATTCTTCCATTTGAGTATCTGTTGTGTATTTGTATATATAATTTACAAGCGGACAGTTTGTCCGGTGGCAGATACATGAAATTAGAATAAATAAAAAACAATTCTGGGTTAGGTAAAGAAAAACTTAGATCTAAGTAATTCAAATAGAGGGATGCTTCATGGCGGGATGAACAGAGTTTTCACAATATATTTATTAATATTTTTTGGCCTAGTTAGATTTAATAGACTTACTGTTATCTCAAGCCAGTTGTTACATCCCACATTTTGAGAAAGTATAACAGTTTACACAGCCACAAAAAATTAAATAACCTATGGGCTACATCGTTTTACCATATTTAGAAAACATACCATTTAAATTAATCAACATGTTTGCCACTCATGAAGACAAAAATATTTTACAAAATTTGGATGAACATAGTTATTTGCCAAGAGTAAGCTTATATGCATACATGCTGCAAATAATATATCATTTTCTTTAGTAACCTAAAAGTATTATAATTATTTTATTGTATTGCAGGCAAATTTGTATGTTCCGATTTTTGGTTATGTTCACTTGTACGTATAATTAATAAACAAATAAATTAAAATATGGCCAAATATGTCAAATAAAATTTACATCTTCACAGTGTAATTAGTTTATCCATTTAAAAATTTACCTTAAGGAATCCACAAAGATGGATGAAACATTGTATTTATAATAAATAAATGTTAATTAAAGTTGTTTGCTGACATATTTAGCCGCATTTTTATTTATTTATTTTATTCACGTCAAAAAATAGATTTTTGAGTTTTTAAACTTATTAATTGTAGCGTGTAAGAATCATGTTGTATTTTTTTTATGTAATGACATTTCCTATTTTCTCATTCGAGGACTTATGGAATAAATAAATCAAATCGACCGACGCTGCTTTCAATGTTGTAAATATCATCCACTTTTAATTATCAAGGAATGTAGATTTCTCGGTGAATTTGAGTTGGAATCCAGACCTTATTCTCGCAGCTATTGAATCAGCCAATGGGGAGAAAGTTAGCCTCCACCCACGTCATGTAGAAAGAAGGACGACCAATCAGGTGCCAGCAGACCCAGTGACGAGCTTCAGTGGAGGGGAGGGAGCGAACTACTGTATGTAAAACATGACAAACATGGTCTTGACATTAGTCACTTGACGGCGGTGGGGGAGGCAGTTGCCGAAACGTTGTGTTACGCACAGGAAATAACCCGGTTCAAAGCCTACAAACATATATTCATCATTTTAACGATTCATTACAAGTGCTGCTTGTAATCGAGATTTTGCAACTGAGAGTCAACCGAAACTGTTTATTTATAATATGGAATTCAATTTTGTACAAATAAAATGAATAATGATAATCTTTAAGCCTAGGCCAAAGTAGAAATTGATTCAGTCAAGGATGCTATGGAACATTTAAATAATTTCAGAGGAAATTACTGACGCACAACAACAACTTTTCAATAGATTTTAAAGACGAAAATCAGAGTAATGGTAAACGGTCGATGATAAAATCCGAAAACATTCTTCATATTTATGTTAATTCCGCAAACCATAGCTTATGTAAATACAACTCCTAATAAATAACGAGATTACAAAACGAATCTGCAAAGCGCAAGTTATTTTCAACATACACATGCTCCAAACTATTACAAGTGTTATTGTAGAAATTGTAGGGAGGTCATAAAAGAGGCTAAAAGCATGCATTTCTCAAGAAAAATTGGAAATCCGAAAACGTATTTAAGGCAACCAGGCGAATTATCAAGACTAACAGAAATAAAACATTCCTTGAAATAAAACATCAATCATCTGTAAAAATAATAAAGAGAAATACGACATTTAAATTTATAACAATACTGAAATAATTACCTGGGCCGGACGTCTTACACTTAAAAATTCAAGACCGCAATCTGAGTATGCGAAATTAATCAAAGATCTTAGAATAGTACAAAAGTTATCAGTGTCACGCTTAACGTTCACAGTATCTGGTTGACATTTAATACGCAACATTTCGGAAATTAAACTTTTAAGGAAATTGTGGTTTGCTGTATAAAAATAGAAGCGTTGTCAAATTGAAACAATGATTGAAATTGATACAGTGCGATAGGATTGTGTTCACAACTAGACAGGTAAAATTAGACTTGTGTTCTTTATTTTCTAGCAGTAGAAAACTTACTAGTTGGATCATAGTCCTTGTATAAACCAGAGAAACAGGATTTTGACTTAAAATTACTGAATAATATCGTCGTCATAACATTAATATTCTTTATTTCAAGGAAGAACGAGTAAATACAATGCTTCCAAAGTTTGGCATTTTCATTTTTTTATTTTTCACATCCTCTTCCTTTAGATAATTCCATCATTACCATATTAAATAAATGAACTATTGCATTATACAAGTAAGAGATAGTTATATTATAAACGAGTCACCACTTTACTGCTGTATCCATCTCATCGAGTTGTGACCTAATAATTATTTCTCGACTATTGTGCGTCTTAACTTTCGGGATAGAAAAGAAGTAATCAAGATAGCGGCTAAAAATTGTGTCGCAACATTGTTGCGTTCTTCGTGTTCTTTATCAGGCACAAAAACTGTAGTAAGAAAGTGAAAAAGTGATGGAAGCAAAGAGGCGAAATTGTTAAGAAAGTGGAAATGGTAACTCGTAGTCTGTTGCCAATCATTTAAGAATCAGGTCGGATTTTTAGGGGATTTCGGAGGGTTGAACAATAACTCAAAATGTAATAGACGGGAGTATTCCATTTTTTTCAATCAGAAATGGAGGATATTAGTCTTCTGGGATTAACGGGGTGGGAGTAGGCTAAGGAGATTTTTTGCGTTTCATGGTACGAATTGTCGCAACAATATAGAATCAATGTAAAGGCACCGAACCACGCCAGTTAAAGTTACTTCACTTGAACTCAGGTTCTTTCAACTCTTCAATTTGTTTCTCTTCCTTGCATAATAATTATTCGCTGTAAAATTTGAAGATTACGAAGTTCCGTCCTTTGTTTCAGTTTCAACTCTTGTTCTGTCATTCTGACGACGCCTCGTTCGCTTTGTATAACAAAATAGGGATAAACGAATAATTAGCTTTTCTTAGCAACATCCAACTTTATAGTGTTACTTACCAAACAGGTTTTGTAAACCACGAAGTCGCCCTTCCTCGAAACTACCGATATTTTGGGTTTTACAGTAACTCGCTGGAATTTCTCGTTGCACCTTCGTTCATTAAATGAATTAGATTTAAAATCGCAAGGAAATTATTGTATCTGTTTACATCTTACATAATCCTAGCCACTGAAAAATGCATTCTCTTAGTGACTTTCAATACACAGTTTGCCATTAAAAACATTTAATTATTTGCAAATTTTCAAGCTTAAGCTCTCTCAGTGTATTGACATCAACTTACCTGCATATGATACACAAAGTAAATTACACACGAGGTGGATCAAACCAACTATCATATACTGTGAATAGATTATACTGATCTCTTATCACAAATCTGAATTCCTTGTGAACGTATGATAGACTTTCCTGGCAGATGTTGAGAAATGTTCCAAAATAATCTACTGAACTAGTATAATAGTAATGAAAATTGTTAAGTACGTTGCTGCAGTATTATCATATTTAAATAAATAAGTTTACTCCATAAGAATATATTCCAAGTAACTTTGGATGTGGGGCAATGTTACTCAGGTGTTTCATTGTCAGAGATTGAGAAGAAAATAAGAATGGAAATAGTATAAATAGATCCAAGTGTAGGTATAGGCCAATTCAAAGAAAGGAGTAAAATAATGTTGTTACGAGCAATGCTTTGTCTTTGGGACAAGGAGCTCTGTTTTGTGGCGATTCATATTCTCTTCTCAAAATCTGTAAATGTAATGTGAATATTACCCACATTTACATAAAAGTCCTCAATATTATAACTTGATAATTTGCCACATCTACCACCTAATGTGAGTACCTTAATTTAGTACAGCTAAAATTCAGATGAAAACTTCTATCAAACAGACAATTCCTAAATTATTGATCATCAATAAATACAAAATTTTGTGGGGAACTTATCAATGTTTATATTGACAAATATTATGTTAAGCAATTTCCTTAATTGAATATAAATCTGGCAAAATATTCAGAGCAAAGATAATTTTGGACTTCCAGTGACCAATAATGCTGTCAAGTGTACCAAAGAACAATATTAAACACATTAACAAGCTATTTAATCTTCACTGGAAGGAAGTATTCAAATATGTAACCCATACTTACCACAACAAAAGACTACGTCACTCTGGCACCGGCCAGGTTGTTTCCGCTACACTTAAAAAAGATAAGCAAGCAATTTAACATATTGGAATTACCATTAGCAGAAGGGATAGTAGGGCAAAATTGAAATACTTCAATTCAATCACTAATTTTTATTTATATATAAACATTTTTTTGCAAAAAAGTCATTTCCAACTCACCATCTGTACAACACACTGCACATCACACTTCAGATTCAAGTCTTTAGCAGGTCTAGGAAAGACAGAAGGGGACCACAGGGAATTGTGGAATATGGAAGACATTTGGTTTGACCTTAGGCCAGTGTACAACTGATTACATTCAGATCAAAACAAAGGGTTTATCATATTTCAAAATTTCCACATTCAAAATACATACAAACATGACCGCTCTTAAAATTTTTGTAAAAGAAGGCACAATGAACCAGCTGTTTATGACCGCTCCGTCAATGCCACCAAGAATCGTGAAACCCCAACAAAAAAAATTAGATGGAATATTTGAAGTAAACAAGTCTCTCCTGGTGAGCATTTCAATTCCTCGGTATATCACAATTTAACGGTATATGGAACTTTGTAATTAAATTTGAATATATTTTAAGAATAAAACTTCAGCTACAACACATCCCATTTCAGTTCCACTGTATAAAAAAATAAAAGAACGCTGCATAAAAACACACTGAAACAAAAACATCCACTTCCCAAGTAACTTTTTTGAACATCTCTAGGCACATTGAGAAATGCTTAATACAAGCAACAGGAGGAGTAAAACATGGTCCCTCACAAATGGAATGTGTTTAAAATGTTGGGAGTTAAACATTATTATTATTATGATTATTAATAGAAAGTAAATATCAATTTAGTACACTAATCACATTTTGGTAATATATCCACAAACATAAAACTACTCTCATATCATCACAAAATATCTAAGTATGAATCTCACTCACACTAACACACAAATATATATATATATATATATATATATATATATATATTCAAAGTAAATAACCTTTCAATTATCATATTCAAAATAATCTATTCATTTCTCAAAAATTAAATAAATAAAATCAATGAAACAATAAGAATAGGAAATATAACCATGATAGAAGTTCAATAAGGAATCTTAAAACCTATAAGAGCAAATAAAAGCAAACTTGTGAATGTCTATTGCCATTTAATAAGAAACTGAAAATATGACAATATGGAACTACTAAATAGCAGGCAGTACTTGCACACTGTATCCATGTACAGCTATGCATTTTAATATCTGACAAGCTGAAGGCAACATCTAAGAAACCAGTCTTTAGCTCATCACAGGAATCGTATTGTTTGTAGCAGTACCTTACACGATTCAATCTATCTGTTAACGATACAATTTGCCTTTCACGTAGTAAATTCTTTTCTAATGTTACAGCACTATCGCACATTTGGATCCTGCCGACCAGGATTAATTCTTTGTAGCCAAGAGAATTCCCTTCAATTAATCCAACTAAACTGTTGGGAAGAAGGTCAACCGTCTCAGTTTTACAATTTGCAAAGCAATTTAAGGTGCGATAAGCTGCCACATCAAACGTGAACCGGCAAATTGCAATCGGTAACTTTATTTTCGCAAGGTATCACAGAAATATTTACTTGCTGTAAGGGTGGCCATTTGCACCTGAAACTTACATAATATGATGACGCGGATGTCGGTATAGTAAACATTACTGTAATGAGAAAACAATTCATTAAAAGCTTAAAATATATCGCATAAAATCAATTGAATACTTTTGTGTTTCGTAAAAATGTCACCGACATACTTTTCCTTAACATCGTGGGCAAAATTGATCGAGTCGAAAGTCCCGCACATCAATATAATCACTTAATTTCCCCAACATTTCTTAAATACAAGATTGGCTAACTACTAGGCAACCTAAGAATGAACACAGTATTTATTCTAAATTATCTGCTTTCCCTTAGCTACATTATAGCTAGCTCATCACGTTCGAAATTATCGCGGTTATTAATTTCAATATATTTCCGAGGCACTGAATCTCACTTTAAGTCGGCAGCAGACATTTCGGGCCCAGTTTAGGCCATGGCCATGTCTTTACCGTCTAATTTATCAGCCAAATCCGCGACGATCTCCTTGTAAATGAGTGGATCTATATTCTTACCGAGCTGGTAGAGAACAAACCAGTCTCCGATCATGCACTTCTTGGCGATCTTCTCGATCTCCTCCTGCGACGTGTGGCGAGAACGAGTTCGAAGCAGGAACATCCGAACTTGAGGACCCATGAGGACGAAGGCGCGGTACACCAAGGCGATGCCCGTCAACACGGACAGGATGACGAACCAGAACCAGAGGAAGACGTAGATCTTCTCGTTGACGATGTTGAGAGGGAGCACGCACAGCCCGTCGAACTTCTGCACGCTGCCGGAAGGACCGTATTTGTGGAAGGTGCACTTGGTAACCTTGGGGAACACTTTGCTCATAGGGTCCACGCGCTGATCTGGGTCCATCTCCGTGAATTTCACAACGTCGCGGCCGTACGTGGTAAACTCGCCGTCGAGGAACAGGTCCATGAAGTAAATCTGACCCACGACGTTCACGAAGTTGAGCGCTTCGCAGATGAAAAAGCGTATCGCGTAAAAGTTCTGCTTCGTTCTGTTCGTCAAGAAGTAGTCTACGAGGAGTTGCTTACGCTCCTTTTTCGTTTCTTCTTTGACGATCGGGAAGGTGAGTTCCATGACGAGCATCTTGATGCGGCCTCCTTCCCAGGTCTTCCACAAGTAACGCGGCACGTAGAAAAGTATCGCTTGGAAGAACAAGACGAAACACACCCACTGGTAATATTTGTGGTATTTGATCTCGTCTTTACCGACCACGTGCGACGAAACGCCAGGGTGAGCGACGTCCGTCCCAACTTTACCGTCGAGCATTTTAGGAACGGTGAACGTGGAGTAGATCCAGCAGTAGGTGTCCATCACGTTCAACGGGATCTCGTCGACGATGCAGTCGATCGGATCTCCGATGTACTGTCTCGAAGTTACCAGAAGCGAGAACGCTATAAGAATTATAACGGTGGCTTTGTAGTGAAGTCGGAAAATGTTATTGTCGATGCAGACCGAGTCGAGCTTGAGCAGCCCCTTGACGGAGCCGAAGACGTCGAACATGGTGACGACGGTGAAGTGCGCAAGTGTGGCTCGACGAATTCACGATCGCCGCATGAACGCTCCTATTCGACTCGCGACGGCCAAGGCTCCGTACTCATTATTCGCCTTCGCCACGTCCAGGAGAAGGGGGAATTCTGGTGGGGAATGCCGCCAGGTGGGGACGCAGGGGAAGCTCTTCTAGCCTCGCAGCAGGCCCTTCCACAGCCACAGCCAGGGCCACGGACGGCGGCCCTTTCACTCAACTCAAGTCGACTCGACCCGACTCGACTCGGCTCGGTGCACACTACTTTTCATACAATTCTGCTGCTCGCGCGCCGCACAATGGAAAACACACATGACATTATCTTCCTCAGCCCCCACACGCCTTCAAGTACAAACTTCAATGGTTCATTCATAATGCTTATTAAAATTATGCCCTTTAATTGCAGCGTAGAGATGAAACTATCTCCAGGACTTGATAACACGCACTGAAGCTGAACGCGCTACAGGCGACACGAAAATGATAAGACGTCACTCAGATGATTATCACCAAGAGCAAACACCCAGCTGACATTAGTAATCTTATCAATACAAACACACTCAATTTGAAACTTCCCCACGAGAATAGCAGACTGCAACGTCAAAACATAATCTCGCAGGCATTGCACACACCGGCACCGACTATATTAAAATTGCATCCGAAGACCAGGTAAGATCAATTACTGAGACGTCTCAAATAAATGTCATCATTGCTTACTGCCAAATTGGCTGAATTTCTAATTCAGAAAATCCTTTTTAGCTTTCACCTTTGGATTACGAAAAAATAGTATGTGGTTATATGAAGGTGCATCGAAAACATATGCAGCTATTTAAATAAGAAAATTTTAAATATTTACTTCACAATCCACATGAATCAAATGTTTTGCAGGCTCTACTATCATGTAAAGGTTTTAGGACACGATGGAGAATCTAACTGAACCATCATTAGTTTTTGTTTTCACCTAAAATTTTGCACGTTTTTAGTTATAAAAAATTAAAATATAAGAAAATTCTGTAATTTTGAGTAAATATTAACGCTGATAGGCGTTTCTGTATTTTACCCTTTGCTATTTCTCCTACTAAATCAATCAATTATTTTTAAAATAATTCATTAATCAATTTGTATACTATTTACTCAAAACCTTTTCCAATAATATGAGCTGCTGGCATTTTTTTGCAATGTACTTCAAATTATTTTATTAACTTTGCGTTTATATATGCATAAATTATTAAAATGAGTGCCCCAGCATAGCGTTGAAAATTAAAAAATATAAAGCAAACAAAATTAGCTACATTGTATTTTATGAATCAACGAATATGGGAAAATCAGTAATTAGCAGACCAGTGTTAAAACACTCTTAACAGTAACTAAAAAAAATCTTCATTTGGCATCAGATTCCATTTAATAGACGAGGACTAATTTTTTGCCGGCGCACTGTTTTTCGTGTAGCATAATTAATTTTAGTCATCTGGTATGTTACATGTTGATCGTTAAAATTGGAAGCTCAATCCGAATTGTATTAATAAATAAAATTGTTGTGTGAAATTATTTCACAATCTCATGTTGTACTTTAAGTTGTTCCATTAAATTTTGTTAGTTTTAATTCCAGGAGATTTCGAGGTCATATTCATCTAAAATATAGTGTATGATTAATTAAATGTCACTAACAAATTTAAAAATCATACTGTAATTTAAAGTTTATTGTTAAAAAATTGTATCCAGGTTTCTAAGTGTATAAATGAATTAAACTCACTAAAAAAGAGTACGCAGATGGTTTAAAACATCAAATAATTTTGGTGTGAATAATTATAAAGTGACCTTGTGTACTTGAATGTTGTAGTAGTCCATACAATAAACTTTAAATTATAGAGTAATATAATTTTTATAAGTTTTAACGATACATAACTAATAATATGCTATATTTTAGATTAATATGACCCAAAATAGGGTCAAAAGCTCCCCGGCAATTTTAATGGAATAAATTAAAAAAAAACACGAGAGTGTGAAATAATTTTATACAAATATATCAATACACCAGTTCTTAAAACATCAATAAAATCTAATAATGTAACGAGGCCAAAAGTCATAATTTATTCAATGTAAAAAAATACATTTGCTAAAAAAGGCCTCTATGTTGAGGGACCTGTACAGCTGTATCTAAAAATTAATAAATAAATATAATGAAAAGCTCACAGTTGACGTCCAAAGAAATAAACAAATGTAGTATAACTTGATTACTAACACAATTAGCAAAATATAATTTTAATTGCGAGCAAGCTTTGAAAGTTTCCGTAAGTTTTCAGATGTGTTTGAATGACATTTATTTACCTCATTTCGGCCCTGGATGTTGTTGCAGGAGGTCAACATTTTTTATGTTTTAAATATGAAGTTCAAATTGTATTTCAGTAATTGTTAGTAACCATGTTATACTAAATTTATTTGTTTAGACGTCAACTGCTGCCTTTTTCATTGTATTTATGTATTCACCTTTACAGATAAGTGAAGAGATTCCTTAACATAGGGAAGAAACTTTTGTAGTAAATGGCCATGATCTACATTTAGTGCCTTTGTAGGGTGTTCACCGTTTTTCATTCTACAATTTATATTTTGATACAAATAATGAAAATATCAATGGTTTTCTCCCCGCAATGAGGCAATCTTCAAATTACTAAAAATACTGTACAGTTGCAACACATATTTAAGTAATTATCAGGAGGCATTGTGTTACAAATGATGCTAAAATAATGTAAAATTGGTGATGAAATAATTGAAATTATTTGGTACTGTTTTCGGGGGAATTTCTTGGGAGCCGCTTAACATTACCATGGATTACATATCTGTGTTCACGAAATTTCTCTTACTTTGTTGTGCTTAACGATTCACTGTAGTGTAAACAAGAACCACGTGCTTTACTTTTACAAACAAACAACACTTTTGAAGTGCTTCTATTGTCCTTAGAGTGAAGTATTCTCGAGTATCGCACAGAATTGTTGCTTCTGTAACACTGCAATCCCGACCAGGTAAGGTGAGAGTTTTGGAGGGTTGTCATTCAGTGCCGCATAAGTGCATTGATAATAATTTACTTCACCTGTTTTCTAGATTCAATAACAGGTCTGTTTAACAATATTTTTCTGTTGTTGGTACATTTTTTTACATAGATATAAATATGTATGAATACAATAATAAAGTATATGCGTATATTTAAATTTGTTTTAACATGTAAGATCATCATCTGTTGCACTAGTTTTATTATTATATTATTTTCGTGGAGAGACTGAAGGAGAGAATTCTTAATTTCTTTGTCTCCTCATCCTTTCCACCTTTATACATTTTGTTTGTGAAACAACTCCGGTTTTCCGGTTACGACCCACGTTTCCGGATCTCCATGACGCGTTGGTCGAGTAGTTGTAGGTTCAAACTTTTTTACTAATTTTATACTCTAATTATTTATGACTGTATTTGTATTAGCAGAGTTATGTAATTTGTTTAAGATAATTATTTGAATAATCTTACTATTACTATAATTTATATTCTATTTTATGTTATGATGTCTATATTTTGGTTCTTATACTCATCCGGTTCCTGGATTTGAAAGTCTGGTCCGATGATGAGTATATTAAGTCTTATGATGTAATATTTAAGATTCTATATTTTTTAGTCCTGTATTTTGTCAGTTCTAAAGCGGATATCAGGTTTGTCAAATTTTCTAGAGCCGCGGTGAGTGGTGGGTTTCTTATTATTTCCCATAGTCTTTCTTTTCTTAAGGTTTCTCTTATTGAGGCATTCCAGTATGGCGTGTTCCGGTGTTCCTATCTCTCCACAGGCACATAGATTGTCTGGTCTGCTATTTATTCTTCCCAGATATTGTCCGTATGGACCATGACCAGTAAGAAAATGTATAAGACCCTCATGATCAACGTTGGTAACGCAGCCATATGAACGTTGAACTTGACTCTCTTTGCAAGTTCCAAACAAAATAGATGTTCTCGCCGTCTAATTTCCTGGCCTTGACGATTAGATTTTCTTTACAGGACTGATACTTAAGACTACTCTTCTGATCGCGTGTCTGATTGCATGATTGCTACTGAGAATTCGATTATGTGACGTAGTAAATAGAGAGTATGGGATGATATGCATATGCCAAGTCTAGGAAAATCATATCCTGGAGCTGGGTTGGACCGAGTAGGTTCGTGGAATGTACGCGTTTTCTGAACGCCGAGCTTCTTGATGAAAGTACGTCATGCTTCTTCCGGAGCAGCTTCGAGGA
Source organism: Eucriotettix oculatus (assembly GCA_034510155.1). Classification (NCBI taxonomy): domain Eukaryota; kingdom Metazoa; phylum Arthropoda; class Insecta; order Orthoptera; family Tetrigidae; genus Eucriotettix; species Eucriotettix oculatus. The sequence goes on along the minus strand of CM067380.1, from coordinate 22,495,167 downwards.
ACTTGCCGACTCACATTCTCTCCTAGAGACGTTGCGCAACTCTGCAAGGGGATTGCCAACATTAACGGGATCCTATATTCCTTTCATTAGTCCTCGGATGACGAAACACGATATGTAATATCGCCTGGAAGCGGGTTGGACCGCCGAATGCAACACATGTGATTAATTGGACTTTTCTTGACGACCATTTCTCTGGACTTGTGTAGGGGACCCGATTTGGACCATCGCAGTACCTTTTAGATTTAGATTTATTATTATTCAATCCATTAGTCCTCGGTTGAGGAAATAGGATACGTCAATATTACAAGAAATATACAGAATTTTACAACTAGGAATTGAAAAAGATAAAATTCAATCTTCAATTTTCAGTCGACGGAGGAGGCAGCAGAAGATCGTGCGTAGGTTTTTTAATGTGGTGATTCCATTTCAAATTATTGTCAATCAGACCAAGAAAAGACGCGTGCTCTGAAATATTTTCAAAGTTAGGGGATAAACTGTTTGTGTTTGCTGTGAAGTTAACGATTTTGGTTTTCTCTAGGTTAAGAGACAATTTGTTTGCATTGAGACGGCACATCGCAGTATCAACTTTCTCGCATAAAGTTTGCGAGTCGCTGTCCGTGATAACCAAATTTGTGTCGTCAGCGTAGATTTTAAGGGATCTAAATAATTACGTAAATCGTTAATGTAAATTATGAAAGGTAAAGGTCCCAAAATTGAGCCTTGAGGGACACCGCAGGTAATTGTTTCCCATTCTGACAGATACTCATTACCATCCGTGTTTTAAATAGAAACTTTTTGGCGTCTGTTTTGCAAGTACGACGCTAATAAAGAACGGGGAACTCCTCTGATTCCGTAGAAGTCTAATTTTCTGAGTAGAATATTATGATATACTAAATCAAACGCTTTCGAGAGGTCAGCAAAAATGCCAGTCACTTTGAGTCTTTTATCATGAATACTTTGAACGAAGTCGTATGAAGCCGTGTTGGTGGTTTTTCCACTAATAAAACCATGTTGCGATGTGGAAATAAGTTTGAATTTTGTAAGAAATTCTCATAAGTAATGCTTTCTCAAGAATTTTTGAGAATATTGATAAGAGGGAAATAGGGCGATAATTGGAGGCGTCTGTTGTGGAACCCTTCTTGTGTAACGGTATAACATTCGCATCTTTTAGAGCATCACAATTAGTAGTTGCGTTTTTCTAAACGATCCCAACTTATTCACCTTCATGTCCAGGACCCTTTCAACAGGTTCGATCCATTATTTCTTGTGTGGGTGGGTGCTGCTCTTTGATACAGAACACACCAGTGACTTGCAGCCAAGTCGGCGAGTTTCTGATTATGTACATAAAAATGTTTTTTTCATAACAACAGCAATAATGACAGGATGACAGAAAACTGTTGGCCACCAAACATAATTATTTAGATTATTTTAAAGAAAGTGCTTCGTCTTTTTATACGTGACCAGAAGGTATACTATTGTGACGATGGGGGTTTTTGTTTTGGCGAGGTATCTAAACTGTCAGAGGTACCGTTATGGGAAACGGGAAACCGTCCGAGATAACAACCGCTGTCACAAACCAAATAATATTCGCCTTTTTGCATTCGGGGAAAAGTCAAATTTTGCAAACACCAGTATTTAAATTCAAAACATATAAGGGACGAGAAAAGAGTTATGAATAATTTAATAAAATTAAACGACCCGTTCACTTATGTTTAAAAAAATAGATTTATTATAACACAACGTTTCCTTCCCATGGACCTCCTCAGGTGTACATAAAGAATAATTTGAAACCGTAGATTTACAACTGGTACAGGCAACCCACTTTCCCAGAGAGGTACTCAATTATTTCTCTAATCACCCCATCAATCAGAAACAGGCTATGATATACAATTTAATGGATATAGCTATTCTTTCGAAGTCATACTTTCACTCTCGTAAATTAGAAAAACTGTAGTCGACAAATTTACTCCTAATGACTATCCCATTGATTTAAATATTCAGAAAAGACTGCAAAAGACTTTCAAATCAACTTCTTAACCGAATGACATACCTGTGTTTTTTTTATCATTTTTTCCTTTTCGTCAATACTAACACTGCAGCTTCAGGAGTTTAGTTATGTCTTATAATATCAACATAATTTACAAATCTACTAATTAACCATTTCTTTTTAAGAAGAACTGCAAAGACCCTAACAATCCTCATGACAAGCGCAACACAGTTATCAAGATTTCTTGCAACGGTTGAATATATAGAACAAACAAAAGGTGCCTTCAAAACTGGAATTCTAACTAAAACTGCCAACTGAGAAACAGTTTGTTATAACTAAGCACTGTTTATTTAATAACCATTCCTTTGATTTTGACTATACTAAGATTGTAGTTAAGGAATGTATAATTTTAATTACTAATTTGACTCCAATTTGTATACATTCATAGTTAATATTAATGTAATACCAATCACTGTATATTAAATAACCATTATTTTGATTTTGACTATACTAATATCGTATCAGGGAACGTATTATTTTATTTTTATAATGAATAAAAATTGAATAAATTAATAGTTATTATTAATGTTACAAAATGCACTCTGTATTTAGAAATATGAAATGTTTATATTTACAGAAAAATAATTGTTAGATTGCAAGTGAAATTTTAGATTCACTTCTGAAAAATTGGTATCCAGATATTTATTTGACATTAATTCGAAAAGATTTGTAGTTGGGTTTTATATTTTGGGGCAGTTTCTTATACAGCGTGCTACCCATGTAAAGTAATTTGGTGTCATCAATGTCTTAAATAATACTAATTATATTAAAGAATGATACTATCAATGTCAAAAGAGATACAGAGGGACTACGGAACATCCATGACATGTTACTTCCTTCGTAATGACTGTTAATTTCATTTGGCGGTGACGCAAAAGTGTAGTCAAATATCGCGGAGGAAACGTCGTGTTTTTATGTAAGGTATTACTAGAACTTTTAAGGTAAAGTCTATACTGGCAATTATGACTGGCTGAAAAGCGATTATGAAACTGCGAGAGCGTGTGAGATCATAAATATTCGCTTGCACAACATTGTTTTTACTTTTTACAGTTTCTTAGATACATTGTTTTGCTCGATGGCGATACACAGTATTCCTCTGAGAAGTTAAAAAAAATAGCCACCTGTTTTACTTAAAATCATCCAACGAGCGATTTGAAAGCTATTTTATAATGTGTCGAAGTCCAAATATTCGTGTGACATAAGATTATAGATATAAATAAAAAATAATCATACATATCCCCCTTCGCCTTACTTTTATTTCGTCGATCTCGTTGCCCCATACTTTTTTTCCCGATCATTCGCTGATAGTACTATAGTTATTTTCAAATAAAATACCTATTTGACCTTGAAAATCGTCCTTGTGACGTTGAATTCATACTACGTTATCACATTATTATCTACGCAGCTGTGCTGCAATATGGGTTTGCTGTCGGAAGTGAGACGATGTCGGAAACGCTTGTCTATTTCTCTACTTTTGTTCGCTGAAAGCCAAATCGGATTCCGTTTGGAAACCATTATAGTCTGAGCACTCCTATTTTAAAACTTGTTGATTACTTCCATAATCTGCAGAGAAGTGAAGATCCAATAAATCATTTATATCTTTTAAAAATCAAATTTAAATTAGAAGTAATTATTATTAAAATACATGTAATATACGTCATACGTCTCAGACAAAATAGATTTATTCAATCAATACCACGTTTCGTCCTCGCCTTTGTGATTAGTGTATTTCAAGGAAATATTGTTACTATAAATCTAAGCTTTTACTCGAAAACCCAATCTCATGAAATCCCAAAGGCGAGGACGAAACGTAGTATTAATTGCATAAACCTCCTATTTTGCCTATTACTTTGTCATTCGGATTTGTCTTTAAATATTTTTGATGTAAAAACGGGCATTAAGTTATATATTAAGATAAAGTAATAGAAATATAAGTATAGGAACTTTCAGTACCCGTAGCTCTCGTTAATGGGATTCGCAATAGTGATATTTAGTTACGGAGTTCCTGGGATACTGTTACAGATACAGCGCTGAAATCTTCACAGCTTATTTCTAACCTTATGGTATGTGTGTAAGTGATTTATTATGATTAGCATTTTCATGATTAATTATTTCTCAAGATCACATTTTACGGAATTTTTTTTATTTGTTTCTTGTCCATAAATAATAGTTGAAATTTATTCTACTCCCACACACAGTCCGTACGGTTCCGAGCTGCATCTGTAACGGTTTCTGAGAAAGAGGAACGTATTTTAAGTTTGACAAGATAGGGGCCTTTTCAGTCGTCGGCGTTCTTTCCCCCTCAACTATTCCGTAAGACATATTTAACTATAAGTGAACATAATAAATCCCCTTACGAGTTTTTGTATCGATTGGCTGCAATAATAATTTGATGAAGCTGCATGGGGTCTAAATGGAGTGATAGCAAGCCGATAATGACGAATTCCACCGTACATTATCGTCACCCTGTAACGTGTGATTTGTAGATTGCGGTCTGTCAGAAACAGCTTCGTCATTTTTTGAGAAGTGCAGCACAGGGACGTCTTCGTTGATGAAATCTATGCACACGAAGAAGCTTCAACGTCATGGTTTTTCTCGGCAGAAAACAAGGAAGTGTCCCAACGCGGTCCCAGAGACATCCCGGTAGTTTCCGATCTCATGGCACCGGCGTGGATTTTCCAGAATGTAACCGTTGCAGAACAACAACCGCTTAATTACTGGAACGAAACTTACGACATAACGCTGATACGTGAAACATAAAACGGGTTCAAGTGTAATCTACATTTTCTCGATTTGCCTACAGCACCAGTTTTCTTCACTAGCTTATATATTTCTTCACCAAGCGTATATATTTATGAAATATTAAAGTTTGTAAAGCGAAACACTAATTTGTTTCAAACAAATGCCGAGTTTCATGAATACTCGACCAGAAATCGTTCAGCTCTAAGGTCGGACAAGCATCGCCTTGCTCAACAACAGAAAAGTATTCACAATACCGGGATAATTTTATACAACAGCCTTCCGCCAGAGGTTAAAAATAGTACCTGCAAAAGCTTCGTGAAGCAGAGTAAAACTATTCTTTTGAATGGCGCGTTTTACTCGGTACAGGATTTTCTTAATCGTTCTTCTAGTATTTAAAATCAAGGTTCCTGCAAAAAGTTTTGAATGAGCTGCCTTGTAAAATAGCACATCACATATCTTTAAAATTTCTATTCAGTTTTTTCTGCTCTTTTGTTTGTTTGTTTCATGTATTGCCTGGAGCTACGACAGAGGGAAGGACAGTTTCCTGGTCCAAGTAGTTAAAACTCCATTGCGTGTTCCTCAGTGTGTGCTTGTTTGTGTTTCCCAGTGTGCGTCCATGTTGTGTTTATATTGACTTTTGTCTATATACACTTTCTTTTACTAATTTATTTTAACTTTATTGGTCTTTAATTATCTACTTTATTTTGTTCATTTTTAATTTTTAATGTTATGACGTATCCTATTTCCTCAATCGAGGATTAATGGAAACAACAATAAATCTAAATCTATAAAAGTGCATACACTTTTTACAGAACCAATATATTAGATCCGAGTTCAAACTCAATCAAAATTGTTTCCTCTGTTGAAGCGTCAAACAATTGTCATAACAAACGGTGCCCCAAGCAAAATTCCTACGTAAATGACGACAACAACGGCTCTAATGTCGATTAGAAATTCAGGGGTTGTTTATGAAGGCCCAAGCTCTTCTGAAAATAAAGATCCGTCCTTGTTGAGGTATGAAAAGGAACACTCCCCCACGAAATGACTCAGTCGAGGCCTGAAGAATAGTTGCTCTCCATTCTCATATCAGAGAGGAGTGTGTGCTTTGGGGCGGGAGTGGGCGTGGAAGGGGCACTTAACTAGAAATTAGTCTGTCACTTCGGATTAAGGAGTAACATCATTCCTGTACGTTAACACTCGATTAAGACACACATTTGTTTAGTAATTATATGCACAGCCTTTTTCAATTATCGTTTAAAACAGCGGGAATCTGAGAATAATATCAAACAGATCCTCAGATATTCAGAAAAAATATGTATATGAAAGAATTAACACTTTTATCTGCTTTGAACCTTGTGATTCTAGTTTCGTTCATTGGGGGATCGGAAACCGATGTCACATAATTTCCTGTCTGTCACGCTGAGTTTGGTCGTTTTTCACTCACAAAAAAAGAAACGGATCGATCGATTTCGATTTTACTTTACGCAGTGTGTAACAGAACTCTACTGCAAAATTACAGGAATGAATTACACGTATTGAGAGGAGGAAAAATTACAGCACAGCTATCCGAACTTCCACATCTGTTTGAATGATGTTGTATGTTCAGAGTGACCTGATTTTCATTGAATAAGGTAGCTTCTCTGCTTCGCATTGAGCTTCAAACACGATCAAAATCATTTCATCATGCCAAAAGACTCTTAAAAGTAATTATGCATTTCCTGGCCCATGTTCTAATGAACTTTTTTTTCTTCTGTCAGTAGGAGGAATATATTTCTGAAATTTGGCCGTAGCGTCTAGTTACGCCCTGTATACTTGTTGTACAGAGTCACAAAAAAGTTCTTAGAGGTATCAAACTGTAGCCCGGCATATTGAGAAAAATTTCACGTAACCTGATTTTAACTGATTTGGTACGATTTACAGTATATATATTGCATTTATTTTATCGGCAGATAAATATTTGGTCTCCAGAATTGGTGAGTACAATAATATTAGATATAGAGACAAGAAGTAACTAAAAGTATTAAACCGAAGAAACGTGATACTGGAATATATATAAAGAGTGCGTATCAAACTCCAGGGCAAAATTTCAGGAATAGAACATTTCTCGTATTGAGAGAAGAAAAAAGTTTGTAATAACAATGAAATTACACACGGAATTGAACCTGGAACATAAGAAAAAAAATTCTCTGTTCTTTCCAGGTTGCAAAACACAATGAGATGTCAAGTTTCATCTTCTGAGAGTTCCACCTAGATTAGAGAATAGATTATAAGAAATGATTTAGTATTCCTTGTGCATTTTATTTAAGTTTTATGATAGATGATTAAATTGTCTTACTTATGTTCCCTTTATATTCTTGTTTATTTCATCACTTGCTCTGTTTATGTGTCAACTGTTACTTCACAATTGTTTATTTCATGTCAATCGCATGAGATTTCCAGTCACTGATAAGAGTTGCAAGATAAATTCTTCCGGAGACTATGACATTTTGAATTTGTATACCATCTTATATTGATTAAAGTGCAGTTTTATTTGTGCAGTGCTACATATTCGCGAAATTTAGTGTTACCTGTGAAGATTAAACTACAAACAATAATTTTTAACTTTACTTTTTAGATAGCGTTTCTTCTCTAAAATCCTAACCTATCCTGTCTTATTAACGTATATAGTATTGTTCACATAAGAAAAATTATTTTCTCAAGAATCCTATTTAATGTTTATTTAAGTATGTACTCTTCCAATTCTTTATTTTACTTTACATTTCTAGTCCTAAATACCTATTATTTTTGATGTTATTGTGACTAACCTCAAATTGAAATGTTAGCACAGAATTAATGGAAGTAAAATATGTAATCTAATATAAAGTCCATTGTAGTTATTTTAATCTAAGGTTCCTACTTATAGACTCTTCCATTGAAGCAAATGTATGTTATCTACATAATTAAACTAACATCTGTGTAGTACCTAGAAATAACTATTAAATTCCATATTTATATCTTCGATAAATTTTATTTGTGTTGATTTTCTCCAATATTTCTATATTTTTAAAATTTTTCGTTTCATACATGTATTGATATTTGTTCCAGTTATGAGGATCCGGAAGAGCGATATCAACAATGGGAGAAGCGACGGCGATAGCAAGGTAGCCTGTTTATGAAAGAATTGTTAGCGTTTTGTGTTTACAAGTCGGATTTATATATTAATTTGTACATTTTTCATAACATATTTGTTTTTTCAATTTGGGATATAGAGGGAAGCAAACCTCGACGGCAAAACGGTCTAAACTGACATTAAATCTCTAAAATCAATACACAACTTTCCATGTCGTCACATCAGCTCCGCGCCACTTGTCCCTGTGGTGGGTCCATAAAAGACGCATGAGTACGATTAATCAACGGATAGCGTCTTCTCCATGCTGAGTGGTCGAAGGTTCAAATTTTACAACGTTTGTATTTATTTTTCTTTAAATTACTTCAAGGTTTCCGTTGTTTTCATTCCTTATTGCGCACGTAATTTAAATTTTACATTTAGGCCAGTAATTAATTTAAGAAGTAAACGATGTAATTGTTACCGGTACTGAAACTCCTTGAGTAAAAACCTTTCTGATTATCCCTGTGAGCTTCGTGATGAAGAACAATTAATACAAACTTGTCAAGAAAAGTGTAAACGAAACGAAACGTCCATCTACTTTTATTTTTAAGAAAAATCAAGAAGCCTGATAGTAATGTAAATAAATGAAATAGAAACGCTGTAAACAAAATGACGAAACTCGGATTTGAATCTTCGAGCACTCACACACCAAACTTTCAGTCGCAGGCTCAGAGAATGAAGATGATGTTGAGTATTCCTTGTGTGGACCCACCACGAGGACAAGTGGTGTGGAGCGAATGTGATGTTATGAGAATTCGTTTCGACCCTATGGTCTCATTGTCACCAACTTCACTGTTCACGGTCATATATTCAGTTACCATCCTCGCTCTGTATATTATACTGAAAATATACGTATTTGGAACAAAGGTTTGCCCCTTTATTCTCATGAAACAGCTTTATAGTTGAAATGTTACTGAGATATTCCCGGAAATCCTCCAGATTTTTTAAATAAATAAACGAATGAGTGGTAAATGTCCCCCCTTCGCTGAACCAAGCCGGTTGTTATGTAGCATACTGTAGTTAAAATTTAATTTATCCTGAATCTCCAGACTGAGGAAGGGAGGCTCTTGTTTCGGGAGCAGGAAATGGTTCTTTAGAAGCGTTTGCTATTTCCCGTTTCTTTATGAATTGATTGTTAACTAGCTTGCGTGATGAATGAGCTCGTAATGATCCAATAATCAGCGTATGGGGTTAATAGATTATTTTTGGTGCAAATCTGAAGGTCAGGTTGTCGGGTAACTCCAGACGAGGCGGGCCAAGACGGTCGGAAAATCGAGCCAGTTGTATAGCTCCGTTGGGGGTCTGCAACTCGATACGACCAAGTTATCGGACTATCGTACTGGTCCACTGCCTGGGACTTGGTAATTAGCTTCACTCGGCGAGCCGTATCGCCGCCAACATTCATTACAGACTTCCAGAGCAGGAGCCAGCCTCGGCCATCAAGCTTGGCCTTACGTTTTCTTCTGCTCCACCTTCCCCGATAAAGTTCTCTTTAAACTGACTCATTAAAACTGTTCCCATATCTGGAAATTTATTTATTCTGTAATGTACGCTCCAACGAAAACTTATACCTTTGTTACTGATTTTGGGAGCTGTCCTTCACATTAAAAATGATTTACGTGAAAAACATTTTTTTTAGGGATTTATACCGTCGATTATTCTTCTCCGTAGTGAGGACGCTGTGACGCTGTAAAAGAATCAGGCGCGGTTAACAAACTTGCATCATGTCAGCAGAGAAACAGGTTTCACGAAGCGACAAACACTTCCTTCACATGATAAGGAAGAGAAAACCGTGACGTGCGTACATTTCGCAAAAGTCGACATAAGCTTTGTTATAATAATGATTAGCTGTATATTAGCGACGTCTGGATCTCTCTTCATAACCCAGCTTCTCCGCCACTTAATATATTACACAACGATGTGGCAGCTTTATAAACCAGCGGGGTTTCGGAAATAGGCTAGTTACTCATGGATTTTCAATCAGTCTCAATAATAATCAAAACTCCATTAACATTTAATTGTTAATTTTTTCCTAAAAACTTTAAATAGGATCTACCGGCCAATAATTTTGCCATAATCATCCCTTCAGAAAAAAATATTTAAAAAATGAAACATTTTCAATTACAAAATCCCGTGTACGTAATTTCTCAACATTAACGGTGTCTTTTTAATAAATTAAAATTCAGTTAAAGTAAAACAGAATAACCACAACTTTAATTTACATGTCTTCAAATTAGTCAATATTTTCTAATACTTCTCAACACGGAGCATACATTTCATCTTAATTAAGATATATATAATTTTTATTTACTTATTAATAATTTAACGAATAATGCATATAGGATTTTGTAATGGAAAACGTTTTATATATTTTTTAAAATATTATTGTTTTGGAGATGGTTATGAAAACATCCTTGGCCGAAATCTCATTTTTGAAATTTGGAAAAAAAATTAAATAAATATTTATGAATGGAGTTTTGAATTTTAAAGATGTGAGGATGTAATACATAAGAAACAGAATTAACAATCAGTCACATTATATTTATAATCCTTGAGAAGTTGACAGTTTTGCAAGCAGTTCGGACATTTATCAAGGATTTCAGTGATTAAAGAGGAATGCTCAGAAATTCCGTCATCCATCATAACATCAAACTTGCCAAAGTAAACTCCGTAATCACCAAATCCAGAACCTCTCTAATTAAAAGCGCCTTCAACAACACGAACCCCACGATCCAACAACTCCACAGCAATCCTTTCCCTCCGCTCCATTTCCGTCGGCACAAAACAAAACCCCCAATCGATCTCATCCTTCCCCCACATCCTAACCCACCTTATAATTACACGCGCATACCACATCCTCATATATCCTCCAAGAATCAATACACCGCATGTCAACCATCATACACCCACATCAGAAACACGTGTATAAAGTAGGCTAATCAGTGGACTAACCTACATTCATGTTTACATGTGAATTATATACATTATTTTAATTTTGTATATACTCAAACAACTATTGTAACAAACTAATAATCGCAAGATAAAAGTTTTTATATGAAATGAAAAAAGAAGGAAGGGAAGAAACAAAATTTTAAAACCAACGTTTCCATTTTCGTCAGTCCAGTGCAACAGAGTCGGTCCTTTATGTTTTCAAGTCCCAGTGTTGCCAGGCACACCGGAAATAGGGTGGAAGGTCCTTGCTGGAAACAATTGATTAGCGGACGAATTTCAGTCGGAATTCCGTATATTTGGCACGGTGACGCTTGGCTGGGAAGCTGCTCTGCTTGAAATGAATTTTTTCTCGTAGCTATATTTTTTATTCGAAATAATGTATCCTGAACTTGGTAAGCCGAAATTTTGATAAAAGTTGTATTCACGTGCACAATCTTTGGTTTGAAGAGTTTCTGTGTTGATGTAATAATAAAATGTGACATCCAGACCTTGTAGAAGGGATCATTAAATGGAAGTTGGCAAATTTTAGTGACAGCGGGACTTTACATGTAAATATCCATACATGTTGCGGAATTCGATCCTATTGTAAAGTCGTTGACCTTGTTCCACTGATACTCAAAATATATTTCTCGTGCTCTGCATATTTATTTGGTAAAATCCTGACGAGAAACAAATCAATATCGTCCGTTCCTTCTTCTAAATTCATATTGATAATACAAGGTTACTAATTTTTTTATATAATTCATTCTCAGTTGTGCTCTCAAATCCTTAGAGAAATGATGAGTGATAAATATGTCTATATTTTGATTAGAATCCTAGTTTTCTTAGTCAAGCAATTGGCGACTGCTTTCCATGCACGTGCTCTGGCTCGATCGAGGAACTCGATCATAATTGCTGTCGTAACGGATGTCAAGTCAGATGTCAAGTGGGGTTAGAGGTTAACTTTTCACAATGTGGACGAAAGAAACTGGACCAGTTCTTTTTTCACCAGCGAATCTTAAAAGATTTTGTCGGAACCTGAATCGTTGGAACGTTGACGTTCAGCCTCTTGAGCTAAAGGAGAGATTGTCCAATGAAATTGGGATTATGGTGAGTTTTCGCGATTCTGTCGTAATCAATCATAATGAATACTAATTCATACAACAGTATTTCGAGAATAGAACATTTTTGGGTCTCGTGCCGGATTAAATAACTTTCATGGAGTGTTATGCCATCGTTGTTAGTTGAAAAGCGGTTACCTTTATCATAATTAATAACTGTTTGTAGTTACAGATTTCAATTAACTAAAATATGCAACAGTAGAATTACGAGATAAATAAAGATAGGTAAGCATAAATTAGTCCTAAATATCTAAATGGCCTTCACTTACGATTCGCGTCACTTAAATAGCACAGACTTTTTCCTATTCCACTTTCAGACCAATTGTTGTTAATTCCCCTTAGATAAATGAAACCCACATAGATTATTTTTATCAATGTTTACACATCAACTAAATCACGTTTCCCTATCACAAATGCTCGAGGTAGTAGTTATCGTGTAACAGTTAAAACAACTGATATTCTTTTTAGCATAATATATTTAATAAAAGCTGTAAAAACTTCTTTTTTCAGTTCTCTGAATTTCATCCGATTTTACATGTAAATTAATAGAATTTCGTCATTACAGACAAACATTTGAGGTAGAAAGAATTCTTTCAAGCCTGAGAGTGAACACTAATGATTACCACTAAATTTAATTTATGGATTTAAAATTTACTTAATAATGCTTTTATAACACAAAATGTATTAATATTTGTAATTAGATCGTATTCATCACGGATAATTATATTACAATGTGACTGAACTCCATCCAGCCATACTGATGAGTTTCTCTAAGTTCTCTCTCAAATCAATACAAAGCTTACTTAAACCGTAATTTGCAAGTTATATAAACCTGGCGCATAGATTTGTTTCTGTAATTCACACACACACACACATTCCTATGCGGACGTTGACCGAGGCGTCTGTCAGACTGTCACCTTACGTGACTCATTCCCAATCAGTAACAGCGAGATGAATACTCTTAAACTTTTCTTGGATTTCTTTCATATCTTTTGTGGATTTACAAAAGAATGCATCGAGTAAAGGTCTAATAATTAAAAAGAAATTTATTGTCTTTGAAATTTTCTGTCAAATAAATGTGGATGAGACCTGTAAACTAGGAGACACCAAAAATGACGTTGGAGATGAAGTCAGTAGATGAAGTTTTCTGAAGCATGCACATTAATGACCGCCGTATTCTTACAATTGTCAAATTAAATAAAAGATATAATTAAATTTCAGCTTTGACGCAACAAAAGATTCATGTGTCTGAGTCCAAAAAAAAGAACACGAACTATAAGAAGGTACTGTCCAATTAATTATTCTAATCGTTTGACGAGTAAACAATTGCTCATTAAGAATGTTAATTTTGTGGCTGGCCATTACTTCGTTTATTTGATGTGTCAACTTCATCGGTCTTTTTTTATTTCATATAAAAACATTTATCTTGTGATTGTTAGTTTGTTACAATAGTTGTTACAGAATATACCAAATTAAAATAAAGTATTTACAAAATTAAAATAATGTATATAATTTACATGTAAACACGAAGGTAGGCTAGTCCATTGATTAGCCTACTTTAGCAAATGGGTTAGGCTTTTTTTCCGCGTGTATCTGAGGGGCATATGATGTGGGTGTATGAGGGTCAACAGGTTGTGTATTGATTATTGGAGTACGTATGAGGATGTGTTCGGTGTATTGGTAAGGTGGGTTACGATTTGCCTGAATTAGGAAGAATGAGGTCGATTGGAAGTTTTGAGGCGACGGAAGTGGAGCGTTGGGGGAGGATTGTTATGGAGTTGTTGGATCGTGGTGTTCGTTCGGTTGAGGCCGCTTTTAATTGTAGAGGATATGGATTTGGTGATTACGGAATTTACTTTGGAAAGTTTGATGTTATTATGGATGACGAAACGTCCGAGGTATCAGGGAGAGTTTGTAATGGTGTCTTTTTAAAATTTGGCTGTTGTTCCCTATATGTACGAGGTTTAGGACCAGGTGGGTATTATGGAGAGGTAAAAGACGCTGATAGGGCTGTTCTATTTACGAGGGGATATAGGGTTCCGAATTTATGGTTGTTTTTGAGAGGAAAAAATTAATGTTTCCACGAGAGATTTGAATCGAAGATGATTCCTAGATATATTGTGTCTGTCTTTATCAGCCTAACAATACTATAAATACGAAAACAAATTCGATGCTATATCCCAGGTATACTTTCAGAATCACAAGGTTCAACATCCTGTACAGGTCCAAAGTCAAAAAGGAAACGGAGACACGGACCAAGTGCAGTACAATTGATTTCCAGTTTCGTCGAACGATTTCGATTGAAAGAAGATTCGTGCGGAGGAATTACACGAAAGGCTTAGCTGAATACTGGGATTCGATCCAGGTCTTGCTTTCTTCGAATCAGCGGCAATCTGTAATACGTACAAGCTCCCTATTTATGGAGCAGACGAGGACGCAAAAACCACGAACAGTCTACGCTTTGTCTGAAGGCAATGACTTCCCTCGCATCGCGGCAGCATCGCACTCGCATGCAGACTAACAACTTTGCTGCCATGTTATACACATTTATTGACACTGTTAACTTATCAATATGATCTGTTTCTGAGCAATAGTAATCTTTAAACGTTGATCATAATTTTTATGTTTCATAGAAAAGAACAAAATCTTTATAATGGCAATAGTATCGAAAGGGGAGTCGGAAAGCCCTTCTATCTTGCCAGTGTTAAAATAAAAAAAAATAGGCTTCTAAGAAACCGTTAGAAATAGACTTATGAAAATCCCACATATTATATTTAAATTTATGCTATCTATTTGTAAGCAGAATTAATGTTTTGTTATAATTAGAAATATAATTATTAATCTAACTATCAAGATTTGTCCTTTGTGGAAATTTCATAAATATTTTCATCCAAAAACTGATAATTATACAAATTTATTGAGTTCCACACGTATACCGTAAGGTTTAAAATAAGGTGTGAAAATTTCAGTTCCGTGTCTATAACGAGGAAAAGGTACCTATTTTAAAATAGCAAAATAGGGCATTCAGACTCCCCTGAAAACAATTTATTTATAAAAGCTTTAAAACAGTTAAATCTCACCACCATCAGTTTTGTTATTTACAACATTTTTCCTGTTGACTGAAACGTATTATAACTATATTTAAAAAACTTTTGTGTAACTAAATTATTTTAGGGTACTATTCTAATTATATGGTGTAAAATTATGTTTCCAGGTTTTCTTGAATTTTAAAAGGCAAGTTTGACTTATTAAATTTTATTTTATAAAGTTTATATTTTAACACAGCATGAGACTAACCAATTTACAGGGTTTAATTGCGGGCCGTGCAGCAGAGAAAAGGCCCAGGTGCGTAAATATCTTCAGTTTTTTCTTCTGACGGCCGCGGCAGTGGAGCAAGCTGCTGGAGTTCCCAGGTTCGTCCCTCGGAACCCGTCGGTAGCGATGTTCTGCGAAAATCCTTATTCGAGGACACCTTTCCTCGCAATCGCCTCGTTGAACATACACCCTTTGTGTGTCGATATTGGCAAGCGATCGTGGATCAACTTTCCTCTATCTCAGATCATCGCAGACTGTCCCTCGTCTTCTCCATTTCTCCCCTAACGTCACTTCCAGCACCCTCCTTCTGGAATGTCACGTGCTCGTGACATCCAATGTAATTTGGCTATCGTTGGAATTTTGCCGCCATTTCCAGGCTTACTAGAAGCTTCCGCAGGTCGATGACCTTCCCCAACAGACTCAGGTCAAATCACTAATCCGGTAAGGGCCAAAAACGTCACGTATGAACTCGTGGTATGCAGACCTCTAAGATTCTACGAACTCTCGCTTGCTTGCCACCAATTATCATTTACTACATACTGAACGAAAATTACGCTCATTAAAATGGAGCTGTTTTTATTTTTTTATTTTCTTTCGCATAAAGAACGATTCTAGCGGTTTTAAAATCTCGTGTTTATTATATATATATATATAAAACACGAGATTTTAAAACCGCTAGAATCGTTCTTTATGCAGACGAAAGTAATTTTTTCTTAAACGAAAGAAAATAAAAAAATAATTATATATATATATATATATAGAATAAAACGTAATAAGTAATGAGCAAAACCCCGTTGAACATATTTTAATTTTTCCGCCCAGTAACAGGTTAGTTTGTTATATATAAATATGTTGTAGGGTTATTTATTTATGATATTTGATAAAATGTACAGTCATGCACATGACATGACTGTACATTTCATCAAGTATAATAAATATAAACAAATAACCCTACAATGTCAATTCTAAGAAACGTTTCAGTATTACCTCCAGATTTGAAAACTTCAGAAATAACTCGCACTATAAATTTGGATCCTTTAGTAGTTTGTCGCTAATGATTTTTTAAAAGTCGCAATAAAATAATTGAAAACTACTTCAGAATGTTTTTTTAATAATCTTGAAATCCGGAGGTTTTGGGCCAATGTTGCCATTTTAATCTATGCAAACAAGAAAAATTACTTTTTAAAAACAGATTTACAACTCCACAACATTAATATTTAATATCAAAATATAAAAAAGTTAAATAAATAGGTCATTTTGAAAATAAGTATTGTTGTTGGCAAATGTTATATACTAGCTGAGTTCCCGGCATTCCCAGGGTATTTATTTATATTAGTCGGGTAAATGAATTAGTTCCACATAAATTTCTTGTCATTTTAAGTGGCACTGAGATTGTTACTTTTCTTGGACAATTGACCCCATGATGGGGACACCCCGACCTATGACGAATTGAGGATAACAGTGATTATAGCTAGCGACACCTTAACGGAGTCAATAATTATCCTGGTATATTAAATTAAAAAACTTAAAGAAAATTTTTCTGTTGCATAAAAGTATGAAAGGTACCTTAAAGTAGTTAAAAATTCTCTGGGTACCCTAAGGTAGTGCAAAATACACGCGGTAACAGTCCTGTATATTAAGGGAGGTTAAAATAAGAGTAACCTTAAGGGGATTCATAATATACTACGTGCCTTAACGGAATAAAAATGTTCCCGATATTTTATAGAAGTGAGAAATATTTCCAGTCGAATAAGGGAGTTATGGTTATTCCTGATACCTTAAGGGGGCAAAAATATTTCTGCTTGCCTGTGTTTATTATGGATATAAAGTAAACCTTTTTGGTTAAGTATATTGTAAATTTTTTTGGTTTGTTTATTCACTAGTTGAAATTTTGAATTTTTTTTTGTTTTTAGGGAAGCTGCTTCAGTTTTTATTTTTACAGCGAAATCTAAACATGTTTATTTTGTATTAAAATAAACTCAATTTTCCCTTCTTGTAAGTCGACGGATCTTAGTTTTCCTTCTTCACGTCATTTAGCGTCCATTATACTGAAAACTCGTTCACAGTCCTCAAGAAATATTTTTAAACTCGTCAGAATTTTAATAGTCGTATGGTACTTTTACTTTCAAAATTTTTTGTGGAACTAAAATTGGCTTCAAAATTTTTACGAAGCTCTACTAGTTCCATATTTAGATGAAGCCTTCCTTTCATGTATAGAATACAAATTATTTACAATAAGTCTTCTATTTAGGACAAGCAATACCGATGAAACAGAAATTCGAATAGTTACAAATCTGAACACAAAATGTCCGAAAACTTGTTTAACTTGACCTTCAAATGCACCAAATTTGTTATAATAATATTGGTTGGCAAAACGAAAATCAAAAATACAATACAATAAATTAAGATTGTGTCTGCAATACCTGAAAAGGACAAAATGTGTATTTTCCTAATTTTTTAAAGGAAAAGAATAGCCAGATGTGAAAAAATGACTGTCATTTTCGAAATAGGGCATTTGGCAACCTTTCATGTGAGTTTTGTGTTAATAATAAACAAATGAGACCGAAGCAAATTAGCCCTTTAGTGGAAGGTAGGTTAAGACGACTGATCAAGTAAAAAGCTGCCTAAACTATTTGGTTTGGTAAGGATGGATAAGAGTGCGTGCTCACGCATTGTGGAGACTCGGTCACGCGTAATAACGAGCGTGTGTGACGAATTCAAGGAGCGGGATCGTGTCACAGATCTGGCCACCCACAGAGAGAATCTCCCTCAGCTTCTTCATATCTGCTCACTTCTCTTCTTACCTACTCTACTATGGTGTGATGTGCTCGATACGTAAGTAAACATACGCGTCGCGTCTGACGGAAAGTCCGAAGTACAACTAGGCCAGAGATAAATAGAAGTTGAAATGAAAAGCGTACACTGACATTGTTTAGTTCTAGCAAATAACGACGAGACATACGTAATTACTTCAGAGGGAAAGAACTTGCAAATTAAGCACTGGATCCTGGGAACAATACTAGACCTTGCGCTTTCAAGTTATTTTCCATTTAAGAGCTATACTCATGCTAACGTAAATAATGTGTTACTCGTCTTCAAGAAATCTGCCGTTTCTCGGACTAACACGCAAAGGTAATGATGGCGATCCGCGAAAGAAACAGACCATATCCTAAAATTACGAGAGTTATTTTTAATGGGTACCGTTTTAATATTTTGC
Organism: Eucriotettix oculatus; assembly: GCA_034510155.1. Classification (NCBI taxonomy): domain Eukaryota; kingdom Metazoa; phylum Arthropoda; class Insecta; order Orthoptera; family Tetrigidae; genus Eucriotettix; species Eucriotettix oculatus. The sequence goes on along the minus strand of CM067380.1, from coordinate 22,476,646 downwards.
CGATACAGTTGCGATTTTTTAGCATCCTCCATTCATTATGAAGTCAGCCACAGCTGTGAAGCATCGTCACTTTTGTTAGAGCGTTTCGAAATGTTCTAAACAATTGAAGTCGGATCAGTGATTGGTTTCTTGAATGTAAGGAATGTTACCCCAGCAAACTCTGATCAGCAATTGTGAGACGTCTATGGGGACTCAATAATGAGTGATGGAGTGGTGGAGAAGTGGATTAGACAGTTAAACGACGTCGTGAAAATCTATGATCCGGAATTGACAAGGCTGAATTACTGCCCAGGAATACGACAGTTAGCAAAGAGAGACACTTCGAAGGTTATGTAGTGCAATACAGGACAAAAAAAATTGGAATTGTTTCCCGTGGAATCATGTCAACGTTCGGCCACACACCGTCAGACAAACCCAAGATCAGATCGCATCATTTGGTTGGAAACGATCGCCCACACTCCCTACAGTCTGGTTTTGGCGTCAAGCGATAATCTGTTTCTTAAAGTGTATAAATTGTAGGTATCTTTTTCACGAAAATTATAATTTGTAACAGGAAGTGGAGAATTGGCTTTGGTCACAGGTAGTTTCTTTCATCGACAAATGCATACAAACCTGGTTTGTCGTGACGACAAATGACTTGGTGACCCAATGGAGACGCAGTGGGAAATATAAGGTAATGATTGATAATAAAATATCTGGAAAGTAATTTTCTGTTATTATTTTGTAAATAAATATCGTTACAAACTTTCATAACAGCTCTCGTATGTTAAGACTGGTAAAAGATCCTTTAATATTCAGTAAAATATATGACCTTCTGACTACTTGAGACGTCTCATTTTTTAAATATATTTTTTGGTAATTGTACATAACAATCCGAAAAATGATAAAAAAATCTATAAGCTATTTTTCTGGCTTCGGAATTTTAGAAAGCTCTAGCGACCATAAAAAATTAGTCCCAAGACGCTTGAGGAAGTCCTGATTTTATATTATGAGTCGGACACATTGACTTTTACCTTTATTCCCAATTTTCGTTGGCTTTGGTATGCTTTAAGAAGTCTGTAGTAAGAAGGAATACAATGTTTGGGCATTGTTTTTAATGACCTTTTCATGCTCATTGAGATTCACTTTTGTGTTGTACTTGAGAATGACTACTGATCGGTCGGAGAAACGTCCAGATTGTCTGTAAAAATCATGAAGATTATTTTGCGGTAAGTGATCCAGAATTTTATCAGGGACAGATCGGCAAATGTAATGTGATACTGTGACGTTGTCGCCTTCCTGATTCGGTCCACGCCGTCAGTTCAAATAATAAGTAATCCTTCGCGAATCCGTAGTGGAATCACCTTTGGCGCCGAACGCTTTGTAATTCGATTAAATCGTCAAATTGTGAGCGCCGATGCACGGCTCGTTAGCTTTAATGAACGGAATACGAATGTCTGGACGCGATAAGGACGGCCGTTCGCCGTTACAGCGCTACCTCCAGATACGCTCATTATATGCGCCCATAAAGGAGGAGTTCGTGACAGGAGGAGACCAGGGAAAATCCCAGCTTAAACGACTTTCCGGGGGAAAAGGGAAACATTTTAGTCGGGCATCTAAAACATTTCAAATACAATAAGGTAATCTCGACTGCGGATCTGCCGCAGCATTGTTCGGTCCAAGTCGTGGCCGCCCCGGGGAACCAACGACAGCGAAAGAACACGTACTTTCTCTCCACCATAAAACTTTATCTAATCTCATGACGAACGATTCCGTGTCCGAGGTTCGAACCCGGATCTGAGAAGGGGGAGCAGGTGCAGCTAGGAATGCCGGTGCAGGTAGTGGCTCGGACTTGGCTCCACCCAGGCCTCAATGCCTCACCCGTGTTACCCGCCACCAACAGGTCGACGAGGCCATCCAGAGCCTCAGCCTCTGCCTCTGCCTCTGCCATAGCTCCACAGAGACTGCGTGAGCTCGGGTCGGGGGATCTTATAACCCTTTACTCCAACACGTCAACTTCTGGGATTCCTTCCTTAGCTCCTCCTTTCCATCCGCCCCATACACTCTCCACTTTGCCTTATTTCGTCCACAAACGCTATTTGTGGAGCACGATTGCCATGGGTATACATTGTTCAACAAGCGTGGGATATTAGTTTCTAAAACTCCATCAGCACTATGGAAGAGGTTTTCGAAATCACAGCGTAGACATGGAGTGGAGGAAAAGCCTGGATAAACGGAAATCTTCAACGGATCTCTTAAAATTTTAATTAAAGAGACGCAGAAAAGGAATGGAGAACAGTGAATGCGTTAGAAAATTTATTTTTGAAGGGAAGTTAACGGGACAATTGCAACTACCAAGTAATTATACATCTTGTGCACCTCTCAAATGACCATGATCCCATTGGGTTTTAAATCAGTCTCAAATTGTACTAATTCATTAATAAATTACATTGAATCATTTATTTTATTTTATTCAGGACCTTTCGTGTAAACTGTGCCATAATTATCTATACAAAGAAAGGCTTTTTATAAATTAATGTATTAATCATTTTCAAAATAAGTTCCAATATTTATTTTGTCAAACATTTTATATATTAAAAAAATTAAATTAAAAAGCAAAATGACGTGTGATTATATTTTGCATGTCTTCCAATTTTATCTCTAAAATATTAGCTATTTGTGGAGCACGATTGCCATGGGTATACATTGTTCAACAAGCGTGGGATATTAGTTTCTAAAACTCCATCAGCACTATGGAAGAGGTTTTCGAAATCACAGCGTAGACATGGAGTGGAGGAAAAGCCTGGATAAACGGAAATCTTCAACAGATCTCTTAAAATTTTAATTAAAGAGACGCAGAAAAGGAATGGAGAACAGTGAATGCGTTAGAAAATTTATTTTTGAAGGGAAGTTAACGGGACAATTGCAACTGCCAAGTAATTATACATCTTGTGCACCTCTCAAATGACCAAGGATCCCATTGGGTTTTAAATCAGTCTCAAATTGTACAAATTCATTAATAAATTACATTTATGAATTTATTTAATTTTATACAGGAGCTTTCGTGAAAACTGTGCCATAATTATCTATACAAAGAAAGGCTTTTTATAAATTAATATATTAATCATTTTCAAAATAAGTTCCATTATTTATTTTGTCAAACATTTTATATATTAAAAAAATTAAATTAAATAGCAAAATGACGTGTGATTATATTTTACATGCCTTCCAATTTTATATCTAAAATATTTTAGTTCTCACGTGGAGGTTAGAATCTCCATCAGTGCACTTTGTCTGACTTCCGGAAGTCCCAGTAAGATTAAATCGACAACGTCCATATGCTCCGGATACACATCCAGCAAATCCAATCTCACGTTTGAAGTTGGTCAATCTCTTTTTATCAAATTTAGATTGCCATGATACTGCTCCCCTATTCTGAACGAATGACACGTTCAGAAACTTATTGCGATACAAGTTCTGTAAAAAGTCAACTTTTAAATTTCAATACATACCTCAATGACCCAAAATTTTCTTTCCTTTTCCGGAATCAATGGCCTATTTATTTTTAATGTATATATTAGTGTTTTCCTTTTAAGTTATCTCGTTTTCTGCGTAAAATTTTTCCACGCCATAATCAGTAGTATGCTTGCTTTGTAATTGGTGTAATGACATTATTTAGTTTGTAGAATCCTGTACTCCGGTGCACTGACGGAGAATCTAAGCTCCGCATGAGAACTATTTTGGAATTACAGATAAAACTCAAGGCATGTAAAATACAATCAGTGGCCATTTCATCAAGTAATTATTTTTATTTTAATCGAATGTATAAAATGTTTGAGAAAAGAGTATGGTATTTTTTTTGAAAATGTTGAATGTATTAATTTATTTTTTGAAAAACTAATACTTTTTTGTGGACGATTGTGACAGTTTGCCAGAAAGATCCTGCATAATATTATTTATTATTGAATTTTTTTGTGACGTTTAAACCCAAGGGGGTCGTTTTACATTATTATCAAATTCATTATCAGTCAAAATAACTTGAAGAATAATGACGTTTATTTTGAAGTTATTTATCTGCAAGGAACTAGGTAAATGCGACTACTTTTTTCACGTACAAGATATGAGTTACATCATAACGTCTTAAACTAGCGCGAAATAATTTAAACATGAGCACAAATTTGCGGTCCTTAAGACGAGTTACTACATGTAACATAAACGTAACAATGACAGGACGAAAGATGATTGATGTCAGGATATTTGATATGGGTTGTAACTGCCCATGTGCATGTAAACAAAGACGGGAGCTGAGGCCAACCAGTTGCTTTCCAACCACTGTACAACTTAAATAAAGCATGCATGGGAAACAACTGAATGAATGAACTGGTTGACCAGCTGCGGTGTTGGTTTGTTCACACGCTTACGTTGCATGGCGCAAATATCACAATTAAAACATCGTGGCGTCATTCATGTTTCACTGTATTGATGTCATATTTATGACGTTTTTTCCAGCTCGCCGTAAGGTGTAGTTAAATTATGTGGGCCAATAAGAAAAAGGATGTCGTGACTTATATTTAATTTCATGATAAAATAATAAAATTTCCCTTACGGTCCCTTGCAAAACAACTTTCCACAATAAAATAATAATTAGGTGGACGAGGTTTTTGGCTGTGTTATTGTTTAGGGTTCCTGTTATCAGTTGTGAATTTATTTAACGCTCTATACAGTCAACATAAGGATATAAATATTATCAACTAGCGATTGCGGCTGGGCTGTCTAAGCCACAGGTCAGTGAGGCCCAGAGGATCTACTTACACTTCATTACTCATCAACCTCATTTACCACGTCTAGTTTCGATATTATTACTGTTGACGTGACTAGGTGATACGAGTGTAATACCTCCAACGACTGTTGTGTATTAGTATAATAATTAATTACGATCTTTCAATCTCATCTGACTTAACTGGTCACCTGACAGGTTGATATATATATATATATATATATATATACATATTATGAGTACCAGCAATTTAATAAAATCTTGGGTAAATTGCAACCCGAATTATGATTACCCGCGCACCAAACGAATCTCAGAATTATTCTGTAAAAGAACCCAATGATCTAAATCAGTTGTAATTATGCAGATTATATCCTTAGAGAGAAATTTAACTTACTTTCGATTAAATTAATTACAATTTTCAAGAATTTAATGTCATAACATCAATATATTTATTTTGCATTACACATTGCAGGCCTCTCCACGCCAGTGACATTAAATATTGTGTAGAGTTCTACACATACTACTCTTTAATCAACACTTAAAAATCCTCTTTTTCTTATTCACCATAAATACAAAAAAAAACAAAAAACATTTCCACTGGAACCAGTTCCAGTTTTGTACATCAAACTCAGATTTATTTTATTTAACGTATTATTTTCAAAGTATTTAATATATATATTTATTTATTTATTTGTACACTATAACAAGTAAAGTAATACCAAACAATATCTATAATTTACTGAATTGGAGTTCAACTTATTCGCTATGTTGGGTAAAAATTGAATGTCAAATTATTTATAAGCTAAAATTCTATTGTTGATTATATCACGAAAGTAAACTATCGTTTGAATTACAATAGTAATGCATTACCTGAATCGTGACCTGCACTTAACCCAATATTAGATATTTAGTTAAGTTTGGTATCATTTTTCTTGTAGAATCGATATATGTTAAATATGTTTGAAATCAAATGTCAAATAAAATAAATGGGATTGTGTTCTACAGAAGTCGACTTGGTGAGCGTTGAAGCGTGAAGAGGGGCTTTCGTAATCCTCTGGCCCAGACAGGCGCTCTCATACCTGTGACTGGGTCATCCCGGTCGTATTCGCCAGCTGATAGTACTATAATATTAGCTACTGCAATCATACCATACTATGTAGGACGTAGAATGAATGAAATGCATTAGCGATCTGGCAATTAAATGCATTAATGTATCTATCAAAATGATTTCCTTACGCCGCCGATGACACGAAGGTAGTAATAAGTGGCAGTGATGACAGAAGGTTTCAAAATAAAGTCGGTAACGCCCTCAAGTCATTAGGCGACTGCCTACGGTGGCAAAATTTAGGAGCGGCAAAGCCGACGGAGATGGAGTGGGAAAAAAATCTGGAAAAAGTCTCGCTATATGCTGATTCTATCGATTTTAACGCTTTAGTTTCTTCATTTTTAACAAAGAAAGAATATCCAGTCGACGTTATTTTTGAAGATTGAAGGCGGAATTTCATGGTTTTGCCTACGGCGGCAAAAACACTAGGTTAGGTCCTTCTGTAAGAATGAATTTGATTAAATTTTCATTGTAGCCCATAACTTTTTTATTACCATTATTTATCTTCATTTTGGCAAACACACTTTGAATCGAATTAAATTTTGCTGCCTATTTCTGTAACGTTCACAAACAGGTTTGGAAAGAATAAAAATGTAATTATCAAGTCTGGAATATTAGATTCAGTACATGTTTTTACGGTTTTTCGTTTGACTTAAATTTATGAAATTTTTGTAATCGTTGGGCCAATGCTTGAAGCAGTGTCTCAAAGGACGACACTGGTATCTGGAATATTTTAGGCGAAACTCAAACTTGTTTGGAGGTAGTCAGGTAGTTGACTCGTGTCTGGGATGCAGAAAGCGCAGAGCTCGTGTACCTTGACCTTCAGGTTCTGCAATTCAGCCACCGTGTGGTCCTTCACAACTCGGCGAGAAATCATGCACGTGTAACCATAAAATAGCTTTAATAGCGACGCTCTACGGCTTTACATTGTGTGGGAGTTACATGAAGAAAGTGAAACTGTACTGGAATTCAGAAAACAGGTTCTACGATAGTGAAAGAAAAATATAAGTCGGAAAAGAGTCCCGTAAATGTTAACGTGTAAAATGTTGAAGAAGAAAATCACACAGGTGTGTACAGCAAAGCATTTGGCAATTGGCTGCAGATAAATCATCATCAATTCATCTTCAAATCGACGACCGAAGTGCAGTGGATCACGTCGCAACTTCGTTATAACAGAACTTATCTACAAAATTTTAATGGTATCTTAATATCACAGAACTTGCAACGCCTACGCCCTTGATGGATCTCAAAGATATAGACTCTATTACAGTATTTGCCTCACAAATATCTTTTCAATTTCTCCTCGACTCAGAAATATTTTCGGCCCATTCTTTCAGACTATCTTTGAGAAAGAATCTAGTTTTGTCTGTTGCTGAATCTCCACTACATAGATAATAAAAGGGGCGTTTTTGGACGTGCCATATTCATACAGTGCCTCCGAACGTTTGAGCACAGTTTTCGCCTTTGCTAAACGGATTATCGAGTGTGCATATTTCTTTCGGATACCTGAAACAACCTCCTACTTGTAATTATGTACAGTTCAGACAGCCAAATTAACATTAATAAATGGTGAAAGGAGGAATAGAAAGAATTTATTTCTGGCGTGCCACAGGGAAGCGTCATAGGGCCTTTGATTTTTTAACATATAAACGATTTGCTCGTCGGTATTCCGTCCAATATAAAACTCCACGCCGACGACTCCATTATTTATAGAGAAATTAAACAGCCAAATGCCGTTGATGATGTTCAACGAGAATGAGACAAAATATATAATTACTCAACTGTTGATTAAAATGAAATTAATGATTCCACGAGTAATAATATTAGGTTTCCAAATCAGAAAACTTGTGAGGGTTAAAAGTATAAACTGATTTAACGTTAAGTAAAGACTTATTATGGCGGAAATATGCACATTAAAAGGCCAATAAGGAATGGGAAGCGCAAAAATTCGTGCGCAATTTTGAAGAAAACCTTTAGTACGGGGAAGTATGTTGAGATCCATACATGTAGAAAGTGGACATAATTCAGAAAAAATAATTTAAATTATTTTAGTAGACTTGGTTGGGGAGAGAGGGTAAAAAAGACAAACGACTGTTGCTTGAATTAATTAAAAAATAATAGATTTGATTTGAATACAATTGAGTGAAATTGAAAATAAAATAATATTTTAAACATCTAATATTTAAGTCATTGCAGTGATGTGAAGCGCAAGAAAAGAGAAGAGCAGAGAACAGTAGGACATCATTAGAAGTTATTCATATTAATATATCTTTTTCTCTTATTTACGTTTATTTTGTTGCATTAAATACCTTGTGCAACCTTTATTTTATACATTTTATACATAATCAAATATACCATATAATTATGTAATGCAGCAGTTAATTCGACAGCGCCGACGACATCTTCCAAAATAATTTGGCTGCACTATTGTGGATCTAGAAACCATTGATTTCCCGTCTAATACAGTGTTTAAAGCAAACAATCAAACTACAGACCATACTCGACCACAAGAGAAAAACAACATTAACACACTTGCCAAGTTTTTTCCGATGGTGTGAAAATTTTTTTGAATATACATTGTTTGCCATTTGCAGAAAACATCAAACAAAATAAATTACAGGTGCATAGTTTCCCTTATCAATTGGCAAACCTTATCAAGTGCAATCACAATTTGGATGAGCGCGAAGTAAAACCCAAAGATAATAAGGACCCAGAAGGAGGTCACAGATTTTACCAAGTGTATCAGTGTCACTTTCTACATTCATGGTAATATTACTGTACTTTCTAATATTGATTTTTCTGAGATGAGTTCGGTTCGTCGTCAAGGATAACGACACTAGTTCAATAAAGTTATGATTATGTAAATGAACATACTTACGTAAAAGGGAATGTTCTTCTACTGGAAATTTTTAGTTAGCATTGAGTTCCTTGATCGTCGTTTTTAAAGCGACCTTTGTTTGCCCAATGTAATTAGAATTGCAGCTCGTGCATTCTATTTTCAACACCACGAAAAGTGTGTCATCAGGCTTCAAATGATAATGAAACAAGATAAGGAATTGAAAATTTTATAAATGAGGCCAATATTGATTCGGTGGAGTAAAATCGACTTCCCTCTGTGTAGTCCACTAAAATAAAGAGGGACACAATTTTTTATTTTTAAGAAAATTCTGATCACGATGTTTTATCAGGGAAGGATGGGAGAGTTTTCTTGATATTGGAGCGAGGACAATAAAATGTTAGTAGCAATGATATCATAATTCCAGTTGTTGGGGTTTCAAAGAACGACTATTGAAAATGATTTAGAATACGGTATGTACATTTAATTGATGTTATGTTGTACATTTCGGTGTGGGTAGGTAACACGAACAAAACCACGATGAAATTGAAGTCTCAGTGTAAAAGGTTTTCAACCGAAAATGAAGATAGTTAAAAATAATCTAGAACGGGAAATATGTGACATTGATTAAGGATGATAATTATTTTCAAACGTTTAGTGGATCAACTCGTTTTCATGAGAGCTTTTCATATTCTTAACTTGGCTAAAAATTAGTTAATGAAGGATTCCCATGTTTGGTTGGCAGCGTGATAAAGACGAACGTTGCCGTGTATATTTAATATTTTTGTAATGGCGGCTGCGAATGTGTGGGGACAGAGAGCCTGTCCCTGTCTTCTCCACCCCAAACTCAAAGCTTGTCCTCTTCGGCTTCATGTCTTCCTTTTGTGAGATGCTACATTCCTCCGCTTGCTCTGCGCTTCCCAGGGATGCACAAATCAATGCACCAAGCTGCAGCTCGTCTGCCTCAGCGTCACAGTGGACACTCTGCTTTCTTAATCTTACAGAGTCGTACTTTCCATTGAAATGGCTATTTTACAAAACCGGTGTCATTGTTCAAGCGTCGATTTAAACCACCTCGACGTAAAATCGGAAGCGCCATAAGGAAACTTAAAACGACGTTCCCCCCAAAATGCAATCAGTAAAAATCATTTCCCATATCAACTTTGACTGTAAATTTCATAACAGATTCTAGAGACTCGTCAGCCACTGCGTTTACAAAGATTGCACAGCCATAACATGTACTAGTTGCTGGTTGCGAAACATGACCTCTACAGAGAACTGCGAAAAGATTACACAAATATACACGACACATCTACCTGGAAAAACTTCGTCTCAATATAGCAGTTTCATTAAAAGAAAAGAAAATAGTAGTTTGTTTGGTAAATATTGAAGAGAAAGCTTGAAACTATAAACGAAAAAAAATAGTGGACCTTCATATTCAAAGCTTGCAATTTAGAAAACCTATCGATTATATACAAATTATTATTCAGATCACACAAAGATACTTTTCATCTTAACGGGGAAAATGTTATGGTAGCCATCCCGTAGATAAAAAACATTTGTATCGAAATATAACTGTTACTAACGTCTTTCAATTAACATTTAATTGACGCCAAAACAGACAAAATTAATAAAACGTAAAATAATTTAATAAATAACTACATGCTTCGGTCCTGATCTGGACCCTCTTTCACGTTGAACTGAAGCTCAAAACATGTAGTTAATACATTAAATTCTTTTTTATTTTGGATAAAATCTTCGCGGGTAACCAACCGGGTCAGGCTTATAAAATCGCACAACGTCATCACGCCTGATGAACGTCCGCGGAAACGTTGCCAATTTTACACCGGGAAAGTCTACGTTCATCTTTTTTATTTCATTTGTTTTGTCTGTTTTAGACCTCTGTTAAACGTTAACTTATAACGAATTTCCCAAATCCAAAACTGGGAAGAACATGTTAATGTATAAGCAAATATGCTGATCTCGGCAACAATTTGCAGCCACAGTTGTGAATTTACAGTGGTGTAAAATTTTCAAAAGTGGTATGTATGTCGTATTTTAATTAATTTTTGTCATTTTGAATTATATTTTGGAGTAACCACACGCGTAAAGGTTTTTTCTGGCCCAAAAGTGTGTAACTGCGGATGAAACTAGACACTTTCTGGTCAATTCAGTTACTCATTAATAAATAATTATAATATGCATTGATTTAATACAAGGAATAAAAATATATGTTGGTTGTAAAAAAAAGGGATTAAATACACCGGAATGTCCATTTTTAATTAACTTTCTGATAACACCAAAGAATTAAGAAACAATCCACTTTCATTCAATAGGGAGTTTATTAATTTTTCTTTATTGTTCTTATAAAATAGTTGTGTTTATTAATAAACTTGAAACATTGCTAAATTGGTGTGAATATGAACTATTGGTAGTATTTCATTACTGAAATATTTAAGAGTTACAATAATAGTAATAATAATAATTTTGATTTTATAATGTAAAATTTAATAATTTGATAAAGTAAAATTAGGAAGCTATCGCATTATAAATTATAGTAATGTAATATTGGGGTTTTCAATAAGGGCGGGTCGATGTTGAAATGGAATAAAACAAGCTGTGTGTGAGATACCAAAGAAATTCTTTTTTTTAATTGAAAAACTCCGTTAATAACTCACACGCAGCTTGTTTTATTCCATTTCAACATCGACCCACCCTTATTGGAAAACCCCTACACAAGTAATATGAGAGATAGGTGCAAAACATCCTTAAAGACTTCTTTCTCATGAGGACACAAGGAAAATTATTTTATTATATTCTCACAGGACTCTTATTACGTTTTTGTGATGATCCGGGATTGTTTTACTCCTCAGGTAACCAATAATAAGTCATTATAGGAGTACGTTCGTGCACTGACACTTGATCATTTCCGTTTTCTGTTGGGTCCATATTTGTAATCAGTCTGAAGATCATTGTTCGCCAGAATTTTTTTAGAATTGGCATAAATTGTGTATACGGACTTCACAAGATCTACATTGAGCTGTTTCGGGAAAACTAAAAAATATTTTCAGCTAATTTAGATTTTCCTGGTGAATGTGGAGTTCTCGGATTTCGATCTGGGTTATATCTTGTGTGACAACTCCACAATCCTGTCTCGTATAACGATATTATAACTAAAATTTTCTCATAAGTACCTTGTACCTCAATCAACAACGTATCAATAAAACTAATCAAGTTTATTTTCATCCCAAGCTTCCTTGTGCCTAACTTGAGTACACGATGCCAGGAAGATTCATTTTCTGGGAAATCTAAATGCGTTAATTTTTTTCCATTTCTGGTTTGTTGGAACATGTTGAAGTGTAGATTTTTAGCCTTATGCGAAGAACGGCGAGTCATGAAATGGCTAACTGCGCAGTTAGACGAGAAGACTGAGCAAACTTAACAGTCATGCGAACAAATATTCGCTTTGTGCATTTCTTCGTAACAGACAATCCTTTTCCTGCTGCCTTTGTGCATCCTGCAAGACATCGCCACAGCTAGACGTGTTATTCTCTTGCCGGATTTTCATTTTTACGTCTGTTTCCAGAACATTCATCCGCACTCAGGCTCTTTGTACTTCGACTTCAGTTAGTCTCTTTGTAAAATAAAATTGGTTGATTCTTAATTCTTCTGTCAATCACGCGCTAGAGCTCTTCAATTGCATTATAAAGTCGTCGCTTCTGATTTGGATCTCAAAATTTCTTCGAAATGACTTATAGAGGGACAGCTGTTGAGCGCGTTGCTGACCTTAAGTTAACAACGAACAATGTAAAAATTTATAACATTGAATTACAAAAAGTAATAAGGAATCATAAATATTGTTCAAAGTTATTTAACAAATTCCTCTCATCAATGGCCGAATCATTTGATCTGACATGTAACATTTCACTCATCACTCGAGAAGAATAATTAAATTGTTCATCTAAGATTTTGGTATTTCGCGATTTAAATTTAGTATTATTTAAATAAATATGTTTTGGCTCGAGTGAATAATTTTGAACCTCGAATTTAAAATAATTTCCCTGACACGGGTTTTTAGGGAGTGTTTTGTTTGGCACATGTAAAAAGCTTTAAAATCTAAACAGTTAATTTTGTATGTATCATTATGTTTGCCTGAAATGTTAATTTTGTCTGTAATGTTATTGACTAAATTTAAATAAAAAGTAGAGGAGGGCCCCAAAATGAGGTTCACACTCGAAGCAAGTTTAAATATTTTTTAAACTTTCATCAACAATTTTTGGACTTTCCCACCTTTTTTCCTTAAGTCATAATCATTTACGTGAAATAAATAAATAAGGATTGTTAGGTAAAACACACATTTACACCTGAATTTTTTTTGTAACATATGAACTTTACATAGTCAGCAAATTGAGGTGTCTGTCTGTCCGTATGTTTGTCTCGAATAGACTTCTAAACAGCTCAACGGATTTCAATGAAAATTTCTGAGATTGAAACAGGAGTTTTAACTTAAGTTTTCGTGTATGTTTCAATTAGGTATCTTGCAGAGTCAGAAGATATTAATGTAAATATTTATAAATTCATTGAATATCCGCGCAAGGTGGCGTGAAAACCAACTGCGAGTTAAAAGTCTTAGTAGGCGTTATTCCCACTGACTGTGTTATTATAATTTTAGCACCATGAGGGAGAAAGAGAGAGGGAGGGCGAACAATCTCACTCCATCTATTTTTGTAAACGTAGGATAGTAGGACCTGCTCAAAATCAACTGCGAGTTATAAAGTTTGCCGTGAAGCGGTCATAAATAAATGATACCATACCTTCGTTTCTAGGCAAAATAAAAAAATCTATTTGAGCGCGAATGTAGTCGATGCACAGCTAGTTTTAAATATATTCTGTGCATACAATGTACAAAATATTTTTATTAAACATTCAACACGAGAATGATTCAAACAGCTGCAATGGACAGGTTTATATTTATTTGTTTGCTATATGTTACTGCAAATGGTTCGCCGTTGTTTATTATTCATTCAATTGCAAAGTTTTTGGTTGATTCTTTATTCACGGTTAGTTATATTAATTGTTGTGGTAATAAGACAAATTGATTCTGTTCACCGGTTCACGGTGAAACGTGACGCAGACAGTCAGATGCAATAACTGGCGAAAGGATCTTCATTACTTGTTAAGGATTTTGCGTTCTCCTCTTATTTATTCACTATCATCCTGATTTTATTTGCTTCCATGTGAGTCTCCTGTATATTGTCCCAAATGTAGCCGCGTTGCATCAGCTTAGTTGTCGGGACGTTTGTTCCCTGTCCCTGGCACGATTCCTGTATTTCCTGTAAACGTTGTAGGAAGTTCCATCGTGGTTTACCGCAAAGCATCTGCCGGTGTAAGCCTTAAAGTCTCTTTTTTTGCTGCAATTACCTCGTTTCTACAAGTAGACTCTCACAAGGTTTTGGTTATCCAGTTGTTGCCTTCGGCTGTTTGATCAGATGCCCTTATATACGTTGTCATGAAGTGTGAACACGTCTCACCACAAACCGCAGCTCCACGTCCTTCACACGACCCATCTCCATCTCCATCTCAGTAACATTCAACAGACACTCTTTTCACTCCGCCAATCATATACAATATTGAATAGCACTTACATAAACAATAACCATCATTTTATTATATCGACTAATCTTGACGTACAAATTTTCTATGCTTCGTTTCAACTAAATTATCAGTCCAAAATACACATTCTTATGCCAGTTACTTAAACATTTATCGTTTTTTTTCAAATCAAAGAATATAAACAAGAATTATGTAAAATATATAGCTGTATTAATTAAAATCAAATTGAAACATTATTGCAAAATTTCAATTGTATTCATACTAAATTAAAATTAACAATACACTCAAAGAAAGGAAATTAAATAATTTTTTAAACTTCATAAAGACGGTTATTGACAAATTAGTCATTAAATAGTTTATGAAAAGTATTAAGCGTAACACAATACTAAACTTTTATTCTGCTGATCAAAAAAAATTGAACGGCAAATTCACAGACAAACCAAGATTTTATTTAATTCAAACAACTATTCGGTATTACATTTGGGACTTCTTCATGTAAATTTCTTCACGATTTTACTACGACAAATTTCAGAAAATAACAAATTATTGAAATTTCCAGTTTCGTAATTAATTTTGAAGTATGTAGATAAACATTAATTTAGACAAAAAATTGGAGGTCCAAATATATAAAAATTTTCGTTTTGGTCTGTATCCAAATACAGTTTCAACCTAAATGTGATTTAAGAATACGGAGCAACAATGTGTTCTAAACGGTTAAACGTGACAGCGACTGCCTATGGCGGCAAAATTTAGGAGCGGCAAGACCGCCTGAGTGCGCAAAAAATTGAGCGACACGTTTAGTTTATAATCCCGCATACTTCGCCTACGTAAAAAAAGGAAAAATAACATTTAATAGACATCCATTAAATACAGGAAAAAAATTGACACGGGTCGAACATTTCGATACGAAATCAATTCAAACAACTTGTCGGCCTCACATTTGGGACGTCATCATGTAAGTTTCTTTACTATTTTACAAAAAAATGTACAAAACAAATCAAAAAATGTATTCTAACAATATTTCGTTTAATAAAAATTTATTTAAATTTTCAGTTTCTTAATTAATTTATCTTACTGTAGCTGATAAAACCTGAAGACTCTAATGTACATTTTTCTTCTACACATCTACAGAAAATTCGGCGCTTTTTGGCATCCCTGGAAAATATAAATATTATAGATGATTAAATATGTATTATTCATTGTAAGGAAACAGTTTAATGTAGTAAAATAGTTGTTTAAGCGTGTGTAATTAATATCTAATTATGCGTTATGATCTGTTTTTCGCCGTTTTGATGTTATTTGGATGTAGTTGACACATAATTTGTGTTGCAGGAAGGCGCGCTCAATTTTTGTGACGAGCTATGTACATGTATATAGTTTATTATCTGATTTGTATTCTGTCACCACTGTAGCCTCTATTACAATGTTTACAAGACGTGTTTGCCCCATTAACTTCCCTCCAATGACTTCTTTCCTAACAGACTTTCTCTAAAACTTTCTCATTCCTTATTTTGTCTGTCCATTTAACATTCTTTTACACCAACCCACTTCAGCGATCCCCGTTCTCTCTTCGCGACAATTCCAGCTGTCCGTGTTTCAGATCTATATAATAATAGTGCTACAAACCTGTATTAAGGTAATAGACTCTTGTTAACTCGCGCTATATTAAAATGGTAATTTTTTTTTACATTTTCCACAGCATTGCAAACAATTTTAAAAATAAGTACGGGTAGCGTTTTCAATTTAAGTGTCAACCAAAGATTCAACCTTTCTCTCTCGTTCATTACTATGTTAGCTGGTATTATTCTATTTCAACACAATGCTGTCGAATTTATTAAGGATTGGTAAAGCCTAACATCGATAATAATTTTGCTTTGTAGGTGACGTAAAGAATCTAGGTGTGTGAGGATATTACTGCGGTGGAATAATATTCGTTTTTAATTGTAATTACTATAATTGTGAATAATACTTCTTTATTAACCATTAGTTATTAACTGTATTAGTACTGTATCGCGTATAAATTTTCGTCGTATATTTTATTTATCTAAATTAATTTACAATATTAAGCATTCTGTACGAAGTTTCCATAGAGAGCAGATCCTGAGATATTCGCAAGGCACCCTTCCGGGGTAAACCCGGCAAACAAACACAGCCATAAAACTTGAAGCCTGACAGGCGCCTGAGGAAAATCAGTCCTTTGTCTGAAAGTATTTTTGCGGCTCGGTGAAAATCACAGGGCAGCAGAGTGGTGACCCAAAAGATGGCTAGGGGTGGCCCCTCCCAAATTTAGAATTTTTGGAGAGGAAGGCTAGGTACGCCAACCCCATTGCAGGACCTGGGGAAGATAGAAAAAGCGGGGTGACCAATAAAGTTTTAAGGAGAGATGAGTTCGAGGTGGAGCGGACCTCGAAAAAGTCATTCGGAAAGTAGAGTTGGAGGTGAAAGGTCAGAGAGGAGCTAGCGAAACGGAAAGTCGGACTGGCTGGCTTCAAGGAGTCAGAGGCGACGGAACGAAGGCGAAGCACATCAGACATCAGAGACCTGTGCTCTACATACCGACCCGGAAGCTGCGTTGAATCCAGGATTGCAGGTCAACCAGGTAACTAGAGGAGGGTGAATGCAAAGTAAGAAACAAAAGGCAATAATCTCTCGCTCTGCTATGCGTATAAACACGTCATACAGCCCTGAGTAAAGTAGATTAAATTTACTAAAGTCTGTTCTTTGGTTAGGGTTTAGTTTGGTAAATAAAATTAATTAATGTCTAAACATTATAATTTGTTGAATATTTTACATTTGTTACTAATAAACCTGTTTTAAATGTCAAAGTTGAGATTTATTGGCGCCCACCATTTAAATATATTCTATAAATTATTAATATATTTATAAATTATAAAAAACACTTCACAATACTTTCTGAAAATAAATAAAATTGTCTCACTGTTACACACGTAAAGGATTAGAAATTGTGACAAGTTTGGACGGAGTGAAACTCGAGAACTGAGGAAATTCCTAATGAAGCTAGAAACTGGCTCAACGAGGTTGTCTGTGAGCTACATTATGCCCTAAAAAGTATCAATTGGCAGAGTTGTGTGCTTCGTCTCCAGTGACAGAGGAAGGAATCAGTTCAAGTAGATGATAGATCTTGGCTGCAACTTCAATTTCCACTCCTCCCCCAAACTGCACTGTATATAATCCCATACAATAGTCTTGTACTGTACGACGTTAAGTAGAATAAACGTTTTTTAATGTTCGGACTCCAGCTAAGTAGCTCTGATTCCTTTCTCAACGTACCAACGCCAAAATTTATAGCGGGAGAAAAGTTGCTTTTACTTTATGAATAGAGTTAATGAACTTTAGTTGTAGTGGCGACATTAAATTCCCTTTTTCATCATTTACTTGAGTTCTTACACATCCTCGTCCGTGATTCATTGTCGTCACCAAAGGATATGACACAGCTGGGAAATGTTACTAGTGTTCGTGTTTCAATCGAGTTGCTCAACGGATGAATGGCTTCCTTCTTTACACCGTCAGAACGCTGGAAGAGAATAAAATAAAACGGCTATCGAAACGTCTGCATCACCATCTTTCATCTCGTAGAATTACAGTGCGTGAAGCAACGGACTTGATTCATACTAATCAGAGTCGTTAAATTACTTCCCCGCTACGTTTATCACGGGAAAATTAAAATATCCAATTTTAATAGCGGGATTAAACTCGCACAGGAGTTATAAATGAGGTTTCTTTGAAGCCGTCCTTCAATTATGTCGTAAGAATTGGAGGTTTTAATTTAGGGTTGATGAGAATCAGTTTCGATTTAGATTTATTCACTTTTACCATTAGTCCTCGAAGGACCCAGTAAGGTAAATAAAAAATTATAAATACAGATTAACCTAATAATCCACTCTGTATCCTAATGAATTTATACAACTAAGAACT
The DNA here is from genome assembly GCA_034510155.1 of Eucriotettix oculatus. NCBI lineage: Eukaryota > Metazoa > Arthropoda > Insecta > Orthoptera > Tetrigidae > Eucriotettix > Eucriotettix oculatus. The sequence continues at coordinate 22,458,400 of CM067380.1, read as the reverse complement.
TAATGTAAAATGGCAGGTCGGTGTAATCATATAGATAGATTTACTTCGTTACAATGGGCTGAGCCCTGTGGCAACATACATTTAATATTCCAGTAAAGGAATATAAGTGTAAAAAATTATACTAATATAAACATTGAATATACATATTTATATGTAGCTATTTGTAAATCATCTTTATAAAAATAATTAAATACTAGGCAAAATATTCCTAGCTATAATCTTGTCTTCCGCGCAGCAGCGTCATCTTCAGCCGCAATTTTTCCATCGATGAACGTCTTATATGGAGGGACAAAATATCGGGATTGTATAAATGAATAGAGGGACAGGATTATACATACGAGAGTTGTTTGATAAGTCTGGTAAAAATATAATAAAAAGATTTTTGTTTAGAAAATGTACTTTATTTGTTAGTAGAGTCTTCTTCCTTGGCTATTCACTTGACCCAGCGAGTTTCCAATTTTTTCAACCAAACACTGCAAAATTACTCCCTGGCGGCTTTGAGCGCTTCCACATTGATGAAAATTACTTCTCAACCAGCCAAATTTTCAAGATCGGGAACAAGAAGGAGTCACTTGATGAATAGCGTGGATAAGAAACGATTCGAATCCCAACTCGTACACTTTTGCCACTGTGGCTGCTGCTGTGTGCGCTGGCGCATTGTCATGCTGAAACAACACTTTCTTGGTCCATCACATTCCGTTTCAAAAAATCCAACGGATCAGCATAATAGAGCTCAGTTATGGTTGTGTCCCTTTCCAATATATCTATGTATGTTATACCCTGAGAATCCCAAAAGACTGTGCTCGTCCCATTTCCAGCTGACAAAACGGTCTTTGCCTTTTTCGGCGCACTTTCACCAGCTTTGGTCCATAGATTTTTGGTTTCTGGAGCGTAGTGATTGATCCAAGTCTTGTGGGTTACGCCTAAACATTAAATGTTTTTCCGAATCCGTTTTTGGTCCAATGCCAACAGTCGCGACACCAATCGCACACAAAGCATCCTCTTGGCCAGTTTTTCCTGGAGGATGAAATGCATTCGTTCAGTTGAGAATCTACGGAATCAGCCACCTCACTCACTTTTAGTCTGCGACGACGTTTCATTACGATATTGTGAACTTTTTCAGAGTGGTGACCTGAATTGGGCGGCCGCAACGAGTTTCATCCTCTGTCCTTCTGTAACCTCGTTTAAACTCGTTAATCCAGAAGTAAATGGTCTGTAATGCTGGTGCATAGTCCGATTCGGTTTTGATTTGTGCAGCTGTCCAACCTTTCAAATGAAAGTCTTTAATGACTACGAAAATAATTTTTTTCCCATTGTCCCTGCTTCAATACACATCTAACACTACAGAAGGTTGCCAACAATAAGCTACGACTGGCATGTGCTTAAAACGTTTATGAATATCTTTGAAAGGATCATGTTTACCAACAATGGCGGTCTTTCATAAAAAAAATTACCAGACTTTTCGAGAAATCCTCGTATTTACTGAACTCCACCATGCTAACCGTATATTGAGGTCTTTAGTTAAGCATTTGAGGAGCGCTTTAATTGTACAGAAAGCACAATTTATAAAAAAAGTTTTTAAAATGTTTTATAAATAAAGTCAGACATGTTACATTTTTTTATATCATTTGGGAGACTTGTGTAGGTTTATGCCGGAATAACGAACGATGGTTTCAAAGAGTACGACCGATTCGTGCTATATATATTTGTTTCAGTATTATAATGCTTCTGTTGATAGTAAGTCTATAACACGTTGAATTGAACTCAACAAAATTTCTCGTTACGTATTATTGTCGCTTTATTATCGCTGTGATTATTTTACGATCATCAAGTTTATGTAAATATCTTTTCCTTAGTTCCTTTTCTCATTTGTATTTTCATTCTTACAGTGTTTATCATTCATTAATTGGTTATGTCATATATTTAGACATTTGTACATCAGCCTATTTTTGTATTTTCTTTTATGTGCATTTAGTGTTTTTGTGTACTATTCTAATTTCTGTCTGTTTTTTATTAATCATTTATATTCCTGAACAATTGTTGTATTTTATCATCCATTACTAATGACCGTAAATGTCTCATATAGTAAAATATTAGATCGTATTCCTTAAACCCTGCAGACGTGGAATGAGTCATCAATAGAGTATTTTTTTTACTTAAATGTTTTTTAATAAGCTTATTTGTACTGATTGTTGCAAATGATGCAAACATTTAGTACCTAAGAAAATACCTAGCGATAGAAAAATGGTATTGGGGTTGTAGAGAATAATTCTGTGAACACAAATCTGAATGCAAAGTGTTCCACCCTGAGTAGCGTTTACATACATCATTTCAAAATTAGAGTAGCATCAGTAAAACGAATTTTCTACGTGCTAGAATTTGATATACTTATGAGGAGAATAAAGTGTTACGAGTCCCAGGAAAGCTTACATTTTGCTATCGTCAACTCTTTGCGGTTTTCCCATTGAACCAGGAAAGGAAACTAGGTTTCATCACAGAAAATGTGAGTGGATTCTTAAAGAAGATCGAGTAATTGTTGCGCATTTCCGACCACGTAACCGTTTCTAAACACGGAAGATTTGTTCAACTTTACTGTCGTTCAAGTGAGATTTCAACAAACGCTATTTAGTCGATTCTCTCTCTTTTGAAGCTATTTTAATTAGATTCTATTGTCCTTAGCGACCTATTGACACGGTAGTATTTTTATGCTAATTCGGCAAAAATAACACGCCTCGGCTTTCAGAAGCAACGCACGTAAGCTGGAACGAAATGTGTGCGTATTGAGTGCGAAACAGATGACACTTAAAGTCATTTAGACAGGCCACCAACATCCTTGTCACAACAAAGACCCACAAAACATGCAAGCCAATTAAAAACACCACTTTCGAAACTCAGCTCTGAATTTGTAATGCATCCTTTGGTTAAGAGTAAAGATATATACCGCTCTAAAACAGTAAAAGTCGTTTGTATCTTGCTCACAACTACGGACACTTCTTTATTGAAATATAGCGAGAAAAAGTAATTTTTTCTTCTCAATAAAATTGTATGTATTCCAAAATATTACTCCCTGTGCCACATGACGATAGATGAGTTCAATTTTTTCCCATAAAAATAGTAAAAAAAGTAAAATATACATATGGAAGTCAAAATTCATTATCAAGAAACTAGATTTACAAATATTACTCGTAGAGTTATTTTCTTGAGGGTTCAGTTTCTGTCTGGGTTTTTGTAACTCAGTGACTAGCACACACCGGAGTCGACACTAATCTCGGTTTTCGTGTCACGAATCTCCTAACGGTGCTGAGAATGTACTGAAACAACATTGGGGGAGACACAATCAATCTCATTGATCCTAAAAATATTTACTCGACAAAATTTGGTCGACATTGCTCCACTCGTTTAAATTTGTGTGCGGAACATACATACGCATATAAAAACTGTGGATTTTATATATAAAAAAGATAATTTCAAAGGACAATACCTACAATGTAAACATATTTTTAAGGTCGTTTTATTACAATTTTAAACGTTTGCCGTTAGTCTCCAGTCAAGATAAACGAAATGTGAGACAAGAAATTAACGACAAGTTTCTGACCAACTGCGGGTCTTTTAAAAGTTCTTAATTAGCTGATCCGGACCGAGACATTTCATTAGGACGGCTTGTGTAATTAAGATAAGCCCTGTGTCCTTCGCTGCTTTCAATGACGTTTGACAGACAGTTCGGATTATGTAAAATACGTTTCACGTAAATAGATCTTCATAAAACACACGAAAATATTAACAATATATTTTTTAATACATTCAACGGTAATTCCGGTTCAAATGGATTTAATATTATTTTGAACAGCCATGAAACTTTTCTAAATTGACCGAAGATTTCAACTGCGTCCCGTCTGGAGTGAGGAGGGAAAACAATCCTCTGTAAGTATGGAATATTTCCAAATTATATATCGGAGTTTGTTTTATAATACGCCTTTATTACAGTCTAATAAAAAAAGTCACAGATCTATAATGAGACGGTGCGGCGTTCAGCTTCTGAATAGATGAATATGTCCGATCAACGTTCAAAAACTTCTATCATTAAATCATAATGAAGGATTATGAAGCTGTGATTTGTGTTTTATAATCGACGGTAATAACGGCGTGCTATAATATAAATTACTATACCGTTATCATTGTGATAAAGTTTCTTTGATTGATCTACTAAATTTTCTCCTCGATATAAATATAAATCTTATGTCCTCGACTGTTCCAGTTTCATGGAAACGGTCGATCTGGTTATCGTTACTGTTACATCCTGATATTTCACACGGTATTCGTCTACAACAAATACGTATGAAAGGTAACCAAAATAATGTTACACTTGGCAGGCAAAACAACATGTTTACGAAGCTGTGAACACCGCAATACTACAGACGTCATGTGACCAGCACACATTTAAATGTCCCCGACATTGTTGTCGGTAATACCAGTAGTGGTATACTGTGGTTGAAAAAAATACAGTTTCCATGTGCGGGAATTTCGATCTATCTGTATATTCATTTTTCTGTTGAACTTCCTTACTAGATTTCATTTCCTAATTGAATTTTCTGGTTTCTATAGTAATATTTATTTGCTTTCTTTTTTATTAATGATTTTTTATGACTTGTCCTGTTTCCTAAGAAACGACTGATGAAATGAATCGTTAAATATAAGCGCATTTCTAAATGTTTTTGTGCTAATGTTTTTAGTTACGTTCATACTTGGCAATATTGGTTACAAAGAAACGAACATTTTCGTTGTTCCAAAGAATATGAAGCAGTTTACCACGAACTACTTTTTCATGTCCACTAGCCACAATAATTTAGTTTTCCTTCTTTTTATACTCTGACATCTTATAATTAATTATAGGATTGATTCTTCTTCATCGCATGTCTCCGAACTCTAAACGTTTCTAGAATGCATATCATGTTGAAACAGGGTCTAAATTCCTTTCCGAATCAGTGTTACAATATAATTTTTGGAATAATTGTGCCTTCTATCTTCTTTAACGGAGAGTGGAATGTTTTTCACGCTTCTAATTCACTGTTAAAACGATAAGAATGTTTTGTGAGAGTTTGTAGTCCGTCCTGAAGAAGTCGGCGAGGAATACAGCTCCAAGCCCACGGCCCCTTGGCTGCACTCATCTACGAGTATATTGCCCCTAATAACACACATCTGCCTCATTGATAGTTACTAAGTGCGTATAATAATAAAGTAATAACAATGTAAGGATGCCGACATGGTTCCAAACTACATAAACGTCAAACAATTGAAATTATGAACTGATCTTTGTTTCGGAGAATTTAAGAACAGCTCTCGCAAAATTCAGAACAATTTTTCGTTTGCTAGTCGGCGTGTGATCGCGGGTGGTCTTTAATTGGACTTGCCGATATCTTGTCTCGTCTGACGTGTCCTTTCTCAGGAGGCGACGCGACGTTTCGGAGACCGGCCCAAGGATGGAACTCGAGGCTCCAACTTCGGTGTACGTCTTCCACCAAACATTCACCTAGAACGTGTCTCGAACGACGGGTACGGTGACGGCTGAACGCGTTCTGATCAGCCATTTTCATCATAATGATGACCTTTCCCGGATGCACGATTTTTGTCAATTCTACGACTTCCCTCTCATGTCCCTCAAGGACCCCATACAACTCCTTGTCCAACTGTCTCTCTCATCCTAATTGAAGTTAAACAATGGCTGTGTTACCCTCAGCACAAAACGCCATTACAAACTCTCCCTGGTACCTTAGAAATTCCGTCACCGACCACAACATCAAACTTCCCAAAGTAAAGTCCGTTCTACTTCATCAACCCTTGTTTCTTGAGCTTTTAGTTTTATACCAATCCCATTTTACTTTCCACAGTTGTGGAAATGTGCTATGACGACAGTCTTGATGACTTCAAATTTATCTACAACACTAGCAAGTTGGAAAAGTTTAGTTTTATCGAAGAAGACCTTCCCTGCTGTATCAGGACTCCACAGGATTCTGATAGAAGAAATCTAGACCATCTTTTCCTTTGTTGGCATATCGAGTATTGCGTCCGTACTTGTTCATATACTATGAACTCAAATACGGAATTACTTGCGGCTACAGAAGTGGTGACTGGCCCCGGATGTTTAATCAAACCTGTATCCATTATATCGTGTAAATTTTGAAGGTCCTTCAATATGTTCGTCGTAGTTCGCCATTTCCGTTATTTGGAATCTTGAAGGAATTTTTCATTTTACTGAGCTTTGCTTGTCTGGCACTTCCCAAATTTAAAGATTTTAGAATGGCAGAGAATCTGTAAACTGTTTTTTTTAATTAAAAGAAAACTTTATCTGTACAGTGTACAATTTAGTTATGATAATATTATTTACTGACATAACTTGACACATGAATGGGAAAACTGCTCAATAGCAGGCCCCAGCATATGATTGTTTACAGGAAATTATAGAAAATTTTAATTAATGAAATGATTATTGTAGTATTTATGATTAGTTGAAGTTCTGGTTTCACTGCTCCAAAAGGTCTGTTGGACGTTTTCTTTTTAATCTTCTATGGTGCTTGGGTTGAGGAAGTGACTGTTAAAGTTGATTTTAACCATGATAAAATTAAATGTATTTTAGGGACTAAGTAAAAGGTGTTTTCCTACCTTTCTATTGAAGTAAAATATTGTTATTTTATTATAATACTTAAAATAATTGAAAATCATGTTTCAATGTTTCGCAAATTACGACGACACCAAATATACATTAAACATTGTAGTATTCTTCCTCTTATCCTATACCTGAGTTTTTAAATTATTCCATAGTATCTGAATTAATTTAAAAATTTGATAGAACTGGAGTTTTATCTTTGAGGAGAATAAAATATTTTTTTCTTTAACCGATGAATACATCAAGGGAGCCCGGAACATTATATCTTACCAATGTTAAAATAGTTACATTTTTCTCGGAAAGCATTATTCACCTAATTTTTAACCTTATGGCATGTGTGTCGAAGCAGGGTACATTTTTTGATTTATTAGTTATGGATAAAACGATTCTAAAGAATTCCATTAAAACAGATCATGATAGATAAATTAATAATTAAAACTCTTATTATAATAAATCATTCATTCTGCTTGCACACACACACATCAAATATAAAAAATATTCTGTGAAAATTTATATTCTGTTTCTATGACAGTTTCGGAGAACAATATACCTAAAAATTAGTATTTTGACGTTGGTAAGATTGGATCTTCCGACTCCCCGTAAATACTCCCATTGTTTCCAAGTGCTCTTTACATATTTTGTAGTTATGTATTATAAATTTATCTCGTAGTACTGGGAAAATTATTTTCTTCTGAAGAAATATTGTGAGGTAGGTCGTATGACGCCGCTGCTTCCCGCACGTTAACGTAATTAGATTTTTAACTGTCGGCTGAATATTAGCCTCCACTCCATCTGCTCTCACAAAGATGTCTGTCCAGGCCATCCTCACTAAAAATGCGGGAATCTTCTCCAGATCCATCAAAGGTAATCGAAAATTGCCCTCAGCTCTGGTACTTTACGACTCTTGATTAGAGCCTGCCTAAACTGTTCCCGTTATCACGCTTTCCGGTCGGAATTTAAACTAATAATTCAATTCGGGATTACTGGGGTTGTAGGGGGAGGAACCCTACCCTGTGCCCCATCACCGATTTTGGGGCTGGAACAAAGATCAACCCTTTTTGCGAGCTGGAAATTTAAAGGCGTTCTTCTGACATAATGACAGAGAATAGAGACTTTGGCTTGGCGCCGTCTGGAAGGAGACTTAAGAAATTGTTGTTAATTGTTAGAAAACAAACCTCTTCATTTAAAACACAACAACTTTACAAAGTTTGTTTTGTAAATATATCGCTGGTAAAATAAGGAAGAGACACATTTTGTAGTTTTATAATTTTTCGTTCTGTGAAGGAAAGAACTTGGAAATTGATCCATTGACAGTCGAAAATCACTGCCAAAATTTTTCAGCTTATAATTTCCGTGCAACCTATGATTGCAGAAAGGAAAAAACAACAGATCGGTTTGCTTTACAAGTACTTGGTTCTTCTCACAGCTGGCTGGCAACTGCAGTGTGTGCTAATGTGTTGACGTTTCCAAGGGAAAGAAAACTTTAGCTTCATCAAAAGTGTAACGAAACCAGCGTACGACGGCTCAACTCAATAAGAGTAGCCTATAAAAAAATATATTAATATCCGAATTACAGGTCTCTCGAACATGAACACAGTAGTTTAAACCATCTGAGGTAAATCGGAGCCCTCTGTATTTAGAAGAACGGAAAATGTTTCAGGAAGACCTGCGCGAGATGGTCTGTGTCATTATGAACTTTGTTGCTTTTAGCATTTAACATCAGAATTTAAATTTGGTGACACTTCCTACTGCGATGGCGTTCCAAACTAATTGATGTCAATTGACAGTAACCTCAACGACACACAAGGGGTTGAATGATCAGAAATCATTGCGGGATTCGACTCGGATTTAATGGATGGTAGAGCTTTTTGTATTTATTTCCCCAAAGATTTTTTAACTGGTGACATAAAATAATTCAGAACCTCTTTATTTTCTTTAATTGTGAAAACGGGAGCTCTAGGTCCACTATTTTTTAATTATTTTATTTCGAATGATCAAATAATCTTATTGGGAAAAGATATTTTAAACTCAATTTGTGTATTAGTGCTCGTTTATTAGTGAAAACTGAACCCGATACCATTCAAGAAACTCGAAGTAAAATAATCCGTCCAATGCTAATGTTCATATTGGACTATCGATTCAGTTTTTATTTGTGAATCATCCTACTTACGTGAAAATTTCCAATGAAATGTTATGTTGACTTGGGGGCATTGTTGCTGAAATGTGGTAGATCCTGTTTATATGATGGAACTACGAGGGTAAGTCGGTAAGTATCTGCAATCAATTTTTGTACTTTATTACAACAAAAGTACACGCGTTTTATTGATATCATTTTTCAGTACACTCGGTCCACCTCTCTGGAAAATAAAAGGTTTTTGGGTTGTGCCACCTCATGCTTTGGAATTGATGAATCCACGTTTCATCCCCCGTGATGATTCGTTTCAGAAACCTTTCACCTTCGTTTGTATGACGTTTGTATGCTGAGAGATTCTCACGCCCGCTCTTCTCTCATTCTTCATGCTCGTTCCATCAGTTTTTGAATTGTTCGGTCCACTTGTAAACACATCTCTGTGGCAAAAAATTGTCGCCCGTATTGTGTCTTGTATGGATTGTCATTTCTGGTACACCTTCACATCACATAAAACGGATTACGGAACCCCATTCTTCTTCGGTGCAAACGCGATGACACGGGAATATTTATGTCGCACCATCGAAGTTATAACGCTGCAACGTGCTACTGGTCAGGTCTAAATATATAGGGTGTTTAAAAAAGTTTCGATTATTTTGAGTGGTTAAATAAACGTGGGTCCATAGCGGTTGAAGACGTTTGGTTGTGAATGTGTCTTAAGGACACCCCACCTCGGTCAGTCCTCATACCTCAGATGGAGAAGCTTGTGCTAGAAAGACGTGGAACCAGTGTACGGCGATTGGCATTGGAACTACATCAACATCTTCAGCTCGTCCATGCACAAAGCCAACGGCAGATCCACTGTTTTGGACGAAGATTTTATCATAAGAGATGGCACTATGAACTTTCATAACCAGCATGTGTGGAATGAGGCATCAACATGGTTTCTCCATCAACGTATGGGCAGGCGTTCTTGGTGATAAAGTACTAGGGTCATAAATCCTACCACAAAGACGAAATGGGGCTCAATATCAGCAATTTATTGTTAACATATTGCCTATTTTTTGTTGGAGGATGTGTCATGTCAGCAAAGACTGCAGATGGAGATTATGCACCTTCTATAGAAACTGCCATGAATGGACGTGAGGTTGAACTTGTCTTATGAACAAGTGAACGGATCACGAAAATATGTTTTTTTCCGGACCCACGTTTACTGGACTATTGTTTTCTTGTTTACTACCAGCTCACAACTGTCGACACATTTTTTAGACCTGACCAGAGGCGAATACAAAGATGTCAACTAGCTGCTTGTGAGCACACAAAGCCGCAGAGAGAAAACTTGCAAATCGTTACTGACTTCCCCTCGTGAGAATTACAAACACTGAAATTGAATTACAATGAAAAGCCTAATACTTAATTGTATGCTTTATTTTACGATTCTTAAATGCAATATTTATGAAATCTTGTTATTGTAAGTTGCATTTACCAGATTAATTTATTAATTCATTCACGCCTTCACTGCCTTATTTTATCTTACAGCATGATAAAATAATTTTAAAAATGATATTATTTGGTATTTAAACCTGTCAAAGTACGGTATAGTCTATTCGGTCGATACGACGACTGATCTCGTGTTCAAAAATTATATTCCGTAGAATTGGGGCGGTGTGTCACTTATAATGAAGAAGTATGGTCCTTGTACACATAGCATGGAATGTGGAATGAGATCTGAGTTCAGGAATGGCGAACAACGGATGATCGGGAACGCGACACGCGATGCGTGAGCTCTGACTGACAGCCGGATCATTATCCACAATTTGGGACTGAGGAAACCCCAAGCTGTCCCTCTTCCCCTTCCAGATAGTAGAACCTCGACACGGTGTAATTTCCATGTAATCACAAACTTCAAGATTTCTCAAACAAAGACCGGAACTGTTATTCATCCCTGAGCCATCCATCATGCATGACGATGGTGGCCCACACATCAGGTACAATCATTACACATATTCCGTGATTAACACCATATTTACTGTTTAATTCAAGTTTCAGCAGTACTACTATCCCTCATTTTTCTTCTTAACATATTGTGATCACAGCAGTCTGTTTGTTGCCCATCGCCGGATTTTACAGCTTTCTCATTCCATATTTTTGTCAGTCCAATCAATCATAAAAATTGTATAGAACTGCACCACGTTATAAAATTCCGTAAATTAGTAGACAAACTAGTGAAGAATATGGAGCTCAAAAGAACCTGAGAGAGAAATGTCGTGTCACGAATCAAAAGTGCAAATTAAATCTTATCAAAATAATTTTCATTTGCAAAATGAACGGGCATTTATAGTATTTGTTGTTGTTTCTTAATTACCGAAATGTTTTACTCTGGTCTGCGACGATCGGTTTCCTACCCCTAAATGTGTGGGGTATATTGAGGTCGCCAAAACCGGTTATAGGCACGGTAGCCAGGTGCCGAGGAAAAGTTGCCGTCATAAACATTCCAACATCGAAATACCGAAAGGGTCCATCAAATACCTCACTCAAAATCAGATTCAAGTATGACCCTGCCATCCAATACGGTCCGTTACGATGTGTTACGCCATTCAATATACTGTTTGATTTAGAAATATGTTACGTTTATTATTCTTGGCCCTTTACAAAACGAATACATTTGATCAATGTACGGAATTCCGAACCTTTTACATGGAAAATGAAACCTACAGCGAATTGTACTTTACATACGTAATGCAATTATGAAAAAAATTGAACTATTCAAAAATGGCTTTTACATTTCTTGATATATATTTTTTAATTGTTGAAGTTATTCCTTATCATTTTTATTGGCTCTTGGGTCTGAAGGATTTAAACTCTCGTATTTATGATAAATCTTGCCATTCAATCGGTCCCGAGAATTGTTCCAGTTTTATATAAATTGAAAATTTAAATAACTTTTCGTTAATTGTATTTCTAGGGACATTCAGAACTGGGCCTACTGATGAGGGATTTAATGAGATAATTCCACCTTAAAGATCCAAACAATTATCTTTAATTATTATTTTTGGGAGTAAAATACGCTATCTTAATAATTTGATGATAAAGTACGTGTTTATTAGTAATGAATCAAGTACAATTTTTTCAATTTATCAACTTCGTTATTCAATTCTGGCTTAACTGTTTTGATTGTAATGAAACTAGTAAATTCATGACGAAGCTTTGCTTTCTAAATCACGGAATAAATCGTTCAATTGAGTTTTCAGTCGGACAAATAGTTATACAGCTTCGATCAGGACAATAGTTTGAAAAACGTTTCGTGATCTACCTGCGACGACGTCGTGCGTCCGTTTCGATGTCCAACCAAGTTCCATGCAATGAAAAATCCGTTAGAGCCTTCGTTCGAGGTTCGTATAATGTCATTTTGTGTTATGGACCCCATCAAGCTGCAGATCATCGCCACCTCTGCAATAATGTGGTGTATTGATCTTTCGTTTCCAGACCCTGGCCTGTTGGGATTTCATCTTGGGATTATCCGAGGGTAACGGGGAACATGCTCAGAAGGTTGGGCATAATGGAATTCAATTCTTGATTATTCCAATCGCGAACCGTGAAGATGACCACGACACCAACTGGTTTGCCACTAACTTATTGCGTTCTTTACGCGAAATAGCGGCGAAGTAAGTAAAGAGAAAACTTTTCACATCATCACGCTTCAAAATGAAGAAAACAAAGTCGGCCAGTCGATTGTTAAGCGATGAGGGAGGGACTTAATTGGAGTCCTTCGTGTTTGTAAAGTTTTTCGAAGTAATCCACTGTGAGTATCGATAGGAGCAACCACTTCTTAATTAGCGCGCGCTTCCAGCATTAATATATAATTTTGGATCGTAAAAGTCTGTGTATGTTGCCTAGTGAGGCAAGTATTTGCAATTAAAGATGATTTCATGGGCACTTTTCACGATAATGGGCTGCACGTGGTACGCAGCAGATTCTAGTAAAGCAGAAAGATCTTTCCCGCGCTCTGGAAGTGACTGCCACACAAATTTATTAAATCAAAAGGGATACAAATACATACATATCACCTTTGTCAGTAGATCGCAGAGGCATGAACAAAAATAATTGATGGATCGTAATTCTTCGTTTACAGTTTTAAAATTATCCACTTCTAAATTACTAAAACTCCAAATCTTAATTAGTAGACGATGTGGGTTACAACAAGGCAGGTTCCTTTAATTTTAGTCATAATTCAGAAATGACTTCTTTTTCAATTATTTTATCGCAAATGAAGCGGATAACTCCTCAGCGTCTGTGGAGAAATTTTGATGAGCTAGAACAATTGAAATTAAATAGCCATTGCGGCTCTTGGAAACTTAAAATAACATTTTTATTTTAATATGATTTACATTTTCGAGTTTGGGATGCGTTAATAAGTTTTAGGTATATCATAGTTCTTTCCTTAAAGGTAGGATTACAATATGTGTTAAACGTTCAGAGATGACTTCAATAATTAAATAAATCTTTGGTCATTTGGGTCTACTATATATTTACTTCCATGCATAATTACTTCTTGCTTCATTAATTATAATAAATATCTGGTTTGGTAAACTATTATTCCAAGTTTATAACAGTTAAGATTTGTGAGGAAGATTGTTGAACACGGTCATGAGAAATACATTCTGAAAGCGGCAGCAGATGGAGGTTTAAGGTATCATCCACTGAACGCTATGAGGACAGTTTAGATCTATCGTGGATCAAAAACGGTCTCCAACAAATCTCACTTTTTTGGGGTGGGGGTGTCTAACCAACTACATGAGAGGGATCCTAAAACAGGCAACTTCCCTTTAATACCATAGGATAGGAATTAAAAGGGGGGATCACATGTGTTCACATACATGAAATTAACTACAAATTAAAACTCATTTGAAACATTTGGTGCAGGAGTAAAGTTAAACGCATATAACTAAAATATTTATACTACACTAGTTCTAAACATATAACATAAATTGATAATATTTACAGTTAAAATATACATTTATTAGTGTTTCAAAATACATGAATACACGTAAGAAATGTGTACTCATTTTTATAATAATAATTTTTTTATTGAAATTGAACTTAATATTTCATAATAAGATAATACCAGAACAAATATCAATGAAAGTATATAGAACAGTTAATTTTTTTAAAGAACAAACAAAAAAACTGTATTAGAGGATTTTTTTTATATGAAATAAAGGATATTGCATTGTTCTACTAGATAAACAAATATATGAATTAACAGAGAAGTAGATGGTTTTTCTTTAATACTTTGAATTGATTTTTGAAATACTTATAAACTTGTAATTGAAATATTCTAAAAAAGAAAAAAAAACACTCAACAAGAAATCTGCTAACTTCTACACTAGAATTCTGTTTCTAGACACTATTTTTAGTTGACAATAATTGTTACCAGCAATAATGTTATCTATTCATAGAATTATTAAACATCTATATTTAGACTACATTTTCATCTTTGTCTATATTTTTTGTAATAGGCTATATTTTGCTACTCTTTAAGAAATATTTTTTTTATGAAAATCAAATAGTGTAATTATTGTACAAATTTAAGGGTGAGAGCATACCAATTGGATGCAATTTGTTTCATTCAAAAATAATTTTTTTTACATATTCTGTATAACAGCAGTTAAGATAAATACATTATTAGTCTTCTTGATCAGCAAAATTTGAAGCAATGTACTTTAACAACATTATATATTCATATAAACCAATAAAATTCAATGACACAATACCATTAATATTTTCCTAATCAGAGAAAAAAACTATTTTAGTACATAGCCATTGAAAAACATTATTCAATTGACAGCAACTGACAATTATTTTTTACACCTACATGCCTACGTTAAAAATTAATTTCAATAATATGACACATCATCAACAACAACAAATTCACCATAATTCTTATTCTACAATAAATATAAACTTTATAAACTGATATTAATCAACGAAATTAAATGAGGAAATACTATAGGTATTAAAAATGAAACTTTCCCTAAAAATAGTTCTATATTATCCAATTAGTAGTAAGTGCCATTTATTTTTCACAGCTATTAATGTCACATACATCAATAAAATTGAGTTTAAAAAGTTTGTTACTAATCACATTATTTTGTAAGTGCCGTACTATACTAAAAAGGTGGACAACAATGATATACAACAAATAATGTATTATATTTTATGCAGTATTTCTGCAAAATGAGCTATAATTGTGAAAATATAACATTATTTATTTATTCATTCAGTGATCTAAAATTTTCAAAGCTATACTAGCATCCTACTATTAGCCCAATATCTATAGTTGATACTCAGATATGTCAGTCTTCCTTAAGAGGCATACCATCATCAGCCGAAAGCATAACATCAGTATAGTTGTTCCTGAATGACTTATTCCAAGCTGCACAGGTGTGTGCAGCCAAATAGCAATGAGATATAGAAGTAGTGTGCTATTATTACCCTTGATAATCATAATGAGAATTGTGAGTTATCATTAATTTTTTACTTGAAAAAATTGCTCATTAAACCATTAATTAATTGGATCCTCTCCGTGCAGCTGTCATATACAAAACATAAGAATAATTCAGTGATAGTTTCGTAATTTTTTCAAGTTCATCCTAATTTACTGGTTTTTAAAAAGTTTGTATTTGTTTATTCAATTTTCAAACTCAAAAAGAAAAAATTCAAAAAACCATTCATTTGCCTGCTGCATACATATTAATCATACATTTTCCCCAAATATGTAAATATTCAAGATATTTACAAGACTTCCAAGCTGAAACAGCTAATGTGATATTGAAATTTGTTTAATAGTTTCATGGCGATTAAAGCAGCAATTCTCAGCCAAATTTGCCATTCAGTAAGGCTGAAACTAAAGAAAATATAAATTAACACAACCTTATTGTGTATATAAAAAATTTCTTCAACAATTCTTCTAAAGTAAACAGTTTTCATTTTATGAAAATATAATAATTATATTCCATAAATACTTGATAGATTAGTAGTAGATGTGCACGATTAAAAACTATAAAGTGTTATTATTTTAAACACATACTTATTACAGGATTTCAGCACTATTTAATTATCAATTTAGTTAAAGAAAGGAACTTAACATTTAGATATAGTGTGTGATCAATTAGTTGAATGAACATCTCACTACTTCTTATGAGCAATTTCATTCAATGTTAACTAATTAAAAATATCATTTCATTGATTGATACAAAATTTAAAATCTCTGTCTATTACACTGAAAGAGGACTCATATAATACTGTAAAAATGCACTCCCAAATTTAGAAGATCATAATGGATTAATCTTGGCCAGACTGGTACTCAAACCTGGGACCTCCTGCTTTCTGGGTGGGTGCTCTAACATCTGAGCTAATCTGGGCATAAGTCCCAGTCCTGTCAAGATTTTTTCATTCTGTTCTTTCAAATTCAGTTTCATGATCATTGGCTGAGCTAAAATGTGAAACAATTCTTCTGTCAAACAAAATATAATTAAAATTTTGCTCAGATACACCTTACATAATTTAGCATTCAACTTGCCTAATTTTATAATTATCTGTCCCGAAACCTAGCATGTTGCTGTTCTGAAAATGTGCTGAATATTTTGCTTCCATTCAATAATAAGCTATTAACATAATATTAATGAAGCAATCATTCAATTCATTAATAGCTACTTTTTCTGAGGCATATGTACATAATTAATACAGACAGGAAAGAGACATAAAAGGTAGGTGACTACCCTGAGGTTCACAGATGGCAGGCACCTTGTAAGGTTTGGAGTTCTTTAAATTTTCGGAGGCAGAAAGTTAGGAAGGCATTTCCAGTGATTGGCTAGCTGATCACTGGAGCGGTATCTCTGAAAATTTAAGAACTCTTATTGTCACACCAACTGCAATGTTTTTAGCAACTGTGCGCAATTAGAACTTATATCCATGTAGGGGTTTCATAGTAAGTTTCTCAAACAACAGAAATGTTGAAGCCCATGCCAGGATTCAAACCTGGGATCTCTGTCGTGCGACACAGCGATGCTAACCACTAGACCACAGGAGGTCGGCTGAGGAATATTATTTACTATATATTTAAACATTTATGTCACATATAAAGAGTATATCCTGAGAGAGCGAGTTGACAGTTTCAGACTAATTAGTTGTAATATGGTTAAATTAAAACTTTGAACATTATTCAATGCGTATGTGAGTGAAAATATTTCCCATATTGTAAATCCTATTTACACTTCCATTCATATTACCAATGAATGAGGTTTTATTAAAAGTACTTTTTTTAAAAAAAGAAATGCTGTATACAGTCAAGTTCTTGATGAAGTTTTGAATTTATTATAAAATATTAAATAACCTTTTCTGTAGAATACTATTTCTTGAAACCAAATGATAGATAGCAAATTGTTTGTCAGTGTTGAAGAATAATTAAAAATTCAAGGGGGGAAAAAGAATATTTGTATATGTCTATTAATGTTAGAGTAGGTATGAATGTGTATTATGGAGGAACAGAAGTGGTTAGTAATGTGAATACACTACTTTTGAACTACATTAAAAAAATTAAAATTTAATTCTTACCAGGATCCAGGTTCTCCATGGATAGCCTGAAACAAAAAAGTATTATATAAATATATAATCACTAAAAATTGAATGTACACTTTTATATAGACTGATTGTCTCCAGAAATAGCCAGAAACAAATAATTAGTCTTATTTACTAGGCAAAATGCTTAAATTTATACATTATACAGTTAAGTGAATAGAGCTGTTCCTTACCGTTTCAAGCAATGATAGAGTTTCAAAATTAAACATATTCACAAAGCTGTAGTAACTATCACCCATCTGTTGCTTTGTCCAATTTACATTAGGAATATCATAGGCAATCTGAAAAATTAATAACGGAGTATTCTAAATGTAATAGGTAAATAATTTAAAACTAATTGCAAATATCTTTAATGATCTCTAATGAGCCTCAAAACTTGTCTATTTGTTACTTTTCAGTATATTGGAGCACTCTTATTTTACAGCTGTTGACTGTTATTATAAAATCATTTGGTATGACAGTAATGCTCATTATATTCAAATTTATTTTCTATCAAAACTGAGATGAATGTTTAGAAAGATGTATGTTTAAAATTAGAAAAGTATAAGTATGCAAAATGAAGCCTGCTATGTTAGGACTAATATTAATGTTTAGTATGTTAATATTTGGTAACAAATTTTAATAAGGGCCTGATTAATTTGTTAGCATATTTTTACCAAGGCTTTCTCTTAAAAAGAAGGACTATTTGTGTGGAATAACTTATAACTAGAAATCTAGAAACCAATGTTTAAATAATGATTAACAATTAACAAAATCAGAATAAAACATCAGCTTCAGAGTCCACATACCAGACCATCTCTATCATAATCATTATATCTGGTTTATGATGTATAATTTATTTCACATTCAGAGAAATAGTATCTATAATTTGTGATAATCACAGTGATGTAGTAATATTGTAAGACTCCATATATTTAAAAACATACCACTTGGAGTCCAATTTGATATACTCCTTCTAACCCACTAAGTGTTACTTTATATATCTCGGGAAGGAGTTGTAGGTGGAATCTCATCTTGTACAAGGGAGTAGACGGATCAGACTTAAATGCCTGTAATTGAAAAATATTTTAATGAGTTATTTACAAAAATAAATAAGAATAGACGAATTAAATTTTAGTAATGTACTGTACAGTAACTATGAACTATCCATGTAATACGTCTCGGTATATGTCCATAACAGACTGAAACTTTGACAATACTAGATACTTGTATGTACAAGTACTATTGGCAATAAACTATTATTACTATTATTATTATTATTATTATTATTATTATTATGTTTTCATGACTATATTACTGATTAACAATAAATATAAATATTCTGAAAGAATGAAAATTGCACTTAATTAGGATATTGGTCCCAAAACTAAATATTTTGTATGTTCTTATAAATTAGTGAACATAAATCCTGAGTTTTTATTCTAAGTTATTTAAAAAGATGACATCATTTGCTGGTGAAAGTATTATAATTAATCATTTGATCAAAAATACTCAAGAACAATATTAAACCAATACTCACTGAGTAAATTGCAATTTACTAATGATGAGATATGAACAATTTTATGTAAAGTATTATAATGTTATTGTTAATTTGATACAATCTCAGAACAAAAAGCTTCAATCACTGAAACAGAACTTGATTGCACATTGATAATTACAAAATGTAGCAAATTATAATACAAAATTTAAATTGGATAAAATATATGCAAATTACATTAAGTTATATGATCAATACAAAACAGGCTAATGTAGAATTTTTTGATAACCATAACAGTAAATTGAAAATTGAAATAAAATGATGATTTATTAAGATTATTTCAATAAAGTAGAGAAATATTACCTTGTCGATTAATGCTACAAAAGTTTTCTTTAAAATTTTAGTATAATGTGTTGCAATTTCTTTTTCTTCAGGTTCCATATCATACAAATATCTGGTAATAATTTTCACAAACTGAAATTAAAGGTATACATTAATTAATTATCTATTAAACAGTAATCAGGTAACTTCTTATCTGATACATAATTTTGTTATTCATTATTATGAAAACTTAACCAATTATTCGTTCCCTCACTGTCAATTAAAGTTAAACAAGGTATTTTTTGGACTTTATAATGTGTTAAAATGTTAAGATTGACATAATGTTTAATGAGTAAGGATTTGAACTATATGAGCATATAACAACTGGATATGTATGAGTAAATGTGTCTGATGGTATGAGTTTTATAGTGAATCATATTTTTTTACAGGTATGCTTTAGTAACATGGTTGGGCTGAATACATTCAATATAAGTGTATAACTTATCCATGGCAGTGTGACATATTCTATAATATTCGCAGTAAAAAGAAGCACATGAATGAAAGTTTTTATTTATTTATCAGTAAATTTTTTAAGCAACATAAATTTTCCTTTCACACAAGAATTAAAATATCAATAACCTAATTATAGAGAGTTAAAAATAATTTACATACTTACTGATGGAAAAATGTAACCATGATCTTCAGAAAAGGGAAAATTATGCCATCCCTGTTGAAAAAACTCTATCAAATTTTCAATATTAATAGTTAATGGAGGCCTTTCTGTTTCTTCAGGCTCATCATCACTGTCTTCATATGTTTCAGGAATGTCCTCCTCATTACATCCACTCATAGTTCCTAAATTATAATCATACCGAGTTGCATGCTCATAATCTGGATTTTGAAATACAGCATTTGGATCCTCTGCTTTCGTAAGTGCATTTATAATTCTTGCATTTGTAATTGTTCCAAATCTATGATTAGGGACAGTAACAACATATTTTTCTTCTTCCTTTTCACCAAGTTCGTGGCTACTAGTACTTTCCTTGTGTTCACTGTCCTTTTTTTTTTGTAATTCTTCTGCGTGTTTATTATCTATATAATCCCAATAGTCGGCAGCATTTTTGCAATATTCCTTCTCTGTTTCTATAGGAGCGTAACAGTAGTGAGCATCAGGATCAGCATTTTCTGATTGTGTAGATATCAAATATGTTTCATAAGGAATTTCTTCAGATGTTAACTCTGACTTCTTTTGGAAAAAGGTACATACATCACAATTTCGGATTTTATGCTTCTTCCATTCCTTGTTTGTTTTTGGTATAATTGCCACTACAGCAGAGGCACAATCACAATCATAATCACAATTTGCATCAGCAGGTTCTGGTTCATCAGGTACTGATCGTCCAATGAATCCTGTATCAGGTTCTTCATCAGTATCATCACCTGCCTCATAATCATATTCATCACTTGAATCATTATTTGGGTCATTTAGAAAGTCTTCCCAGCTTCCTCCAATTGTATTTACACCAAAATTCTCTCTTAGACAAGCTGTAACTTGGGGTGGATATGGGATAAGTGGAATAATAGGTGCTGAAAGTAAGATAAAAATGTATTTTAGAACTGAATAATTAATTATAAATTCAGAACTGTTATCATTATTGTAATCATTGATAGCAATTTAGTGAGAAATGTAGTGCAAATTAAGTTTATAAAATAAGTATTTTACAATAGCTAAAGGTTCCATACATCAATCACTAACTCCACTTACCTTCAGGAAAAGGTAAACAACAGAAATTAAAAGCAAAACTATCTAATGTCAAAAGATGATTCTTACCATACTCTGGCAGGACATGTACTTTCTTTCGAAGTCTAAATAGACTCTGGGCCATGTTCGTAGCCCAATCTAAGACAATCTCTCTCGCATCTCTGAAAATTTTAAATAAATTTTAGAGCTTTTGGTGTGTGAGATAGTCATTTTATTCTTTATCAATTAATAATAAGAATAATATTCTTTGTTTTGCTATGGACGGTATGCAACAGAAAAAAGTTGACAAATTCAGGAATCAACCTGAGTCCAATGCTAAGTGCACAGTTACTCTAACCATCTTCTTACCTTGGGACTGAAGGTTAGAGTACATTGCTGTATAACTGGGGAGAAATATAAAATCATGTCTAAATACTAAGCACAGTGGTCCTCTTCTCTGAAATTGGAGTGTGTGAAGGTTGGAGATCACTTAAACATGGTTCTTTGTTAAGGCAGCTCGGTAGTATGAAATCTATTCTGAAAACGTTGACTCAATGAAACATATTGAGTTCAGTTCAGAATATGTTGTATGTCAAAGAACTCATCTGTAGAAATTAAGGAATAATGATTACATGGAATGGTAAAGAGACTTTGCTGATGTTGGCAATAAATCTTTTAAGAATGATAGCTTCTCCCCAACAGTTGTTCCTCTCTGAATGCAACACTTCCATTTCCTTCATCTACTCACACACCATGCTTGCCTATTTCTCAATGGCAACTAAATTTAACTATAAGATCCAATATCTGGGATGTCACAAATATAAAGTTAAATACATTCCAAATGTCACTCAGCCATGAATTCTAAAATATATTTATGAAAAAATTTGACTTCTATAAGTAAGAAACTGAAAATACTATATTTATAAAAACATTTGACTTCTATAAGTAAGAAACTGAAAATACTATATTTATATATCCATATAAAGCTACAATTTAATACTTTAAGTAACTTACGTCTCACATTTTGAATCTAATTTCACCAACTGAAAAAGTAAATTGGATTTAGTAAACACTTTTTCTTTAATTACAAAATACAAATAACTGCATTTTTTCGAGTTGTTATAGGTTGAAGAGAAAATATTTAAATATAAATATTCTATAATCTTTATGTAAGACCAATTAAAAATAATATGATTTTGTAATAGTAATTGTATGTTAATAAAATTATCATAAACTTGTATAAGAGGTTTCATCAGGTCATATTAAAAACATTAATGTGGAATTATATTCCTGTGTATCTGTGAGCAAATAAAATAAATTCGCAAGTTATTGAGCTTTCTGAAAGCAGGCCAAAAACTTCATCATAAGACAAAGAAAAATTAAGAAAACAAATTCAAATCAAAGTTCATGAAATCACCTATATAGTACTATTATATGAGGAAATATAAAATAAAAATATTACTTACATTGTCATAGAAAGTTTGTGAGCTATCAACAAGTTTCCCCATTTTATGCCACAAATCGAGAAAAGCATGCAGATCTGTATCTTCTGTGTATCCTTGCCTCCGAAAAAGTGGATGCTGTAAATGAATAAATATATTCAATTATTAATATAATGTTTTTAAATATATACTTTTAATTGTCAGTTGTGGATATGTTCTATCATGTGTTTTTTTTAAATATTCCTAATTAGTATATTTGTGTTTTGTTTCAGCTTAGTTTTAATTTAAGTAAATGCTTAGCTAACATATCCAAGAAGGTCAATCAATTAACTGTTATATAATTATAAAATAACTTCCAATAACAGATATTGATTTATTAAAACATTTTCCTCTTCCTGTGCAGGTGAATTTATTTATAATATTGATATATAATTAATAAAACCTTCTTTTTTGAGAATGATTTATCACAAGAATGCATTTTGTAAGCAGCTATGATCATTTAAATTTTATAATTCAGTTAATTTAAATTAACTACTTGGAAATTTAGCTACGATCAATTGGAACTGTAGTTCCATAACAGCATTATATTATTAATATTAGTATTATTGCTTACCTTGAAAAACAATGTTTTTGACAATCTTATGTAATTACACATAATTACATAGTGACACAATGGTATAATGCAGTAAGTCTGTTCATGATATGTATCTAGAAGGTTAAGTTCCTAAGAAGAGAAAAAGAATCTTTAAAATACACTTTTGTTAAAGAAATACAGAAAAAAAATTGTGACTTTAACAAGATTTGGTCTATAAACCTGCCCTCATACATTTCAACTTGAAGTACAACACAACCAAGCTGGACAACTAGTTGAATAATTTATGGGCCCTTGAAGTCAACAACTCTGTCTTGACATTTATGGACTGAGCATATTGTTGAACGTGTAAGTTGTTCAACCTGGCCTTCAACTTGAGTATCCTCTGTTTTCCAACAATGTTTGCTGTACTGTGTTCTATGTGATAGAAGATGGCAACTATACTGAAAAATGCTACATGGAAAATCACGATAGAAAGTTACCATAAAGGTGGAAAGTAAAATGTATTTTTGTATAAAATTAAAATCTAAAAAAAAAATAAACAAGGAAATGATTGAATTATTTCAAAAAGGTAGAACAAATATGTGAACATGATACCACAGGAGCTCAAGAAGAATCTGGAACAGAAGAAGAGGATAAAAATGGACCCACTGTGTGGTACATCCATGAATTTGAATTTTTAATGGTACATCGTCCTTTGAATTAAGGAAACCAAACTTTTTACTCAGAAATGATTGCAAGTTAAAATCTTGTAGGTTTGCCATAAATTGAAGTTGGCTAAAAGACTCGTTAAGTAAAAAAAATTACTTCAATGCCAGTGTTACATATTAACCAACCAACCAACCAAGAATATATTTAGTAGTGTATAAATTGCAAACTTTTATTTGTTTTATTGGTAGGAGTCCACAGAACCATTAAGAGGAAGAAAATTGATGAAAGTGTGAAGGAAGACATCTTTTTTTTTTGGTATAAGAAAATTTATGCACAAAAAAACGACATATGATTTTGAGATCATTTTCCAGTGACGGTTAATAAATGTCAAATCACGAAATCTACTCCCCAAAATTTCAAATCTACTTTCTATAATATGCCTTGTACGCAGTAATTTTAACTACTCACAAAGGTATTTATTGTTCGGGTGATTTAGCTAGTCATATGTCAACACGGTGCGCAGTGGACAACTCAGCCCATATTGTAGTGGCGGTAGAAAGGAGTTCACTTTAACTCCGGTTATTGTAAACTCAACTTGGTAGTGTAAAAGCAATTCTGGAAACATTGGCACTAGGAAATATATTGCTGTAAGTTCAGGATATGTTGTACATCAAGAAACTCATCATTAAAATGTAATGTATAATAAGTATATGGTGTGTTAAAAAGACGTTGTCGCAGTCTCCATATCCCGTTCGTATGAGTACAATTAATGTTTTTAATAGTAGCGTTTCGCCAGGCCGCATGGAGGGGAAGTTCCTCCTCAAACGACAATACTCCCCATCTCCTTTCCCTACTGCGCATCTAAATATGCAAGTAGAATCTCACGAACAGTAAGTACTCAGTTTCCGTTATTGTTTGTATTGTTCACTAACTTTACTGATAACGGTCAACCGTTTTGTTCAATTTATTTGTGTTGTGATCAAGATTTAGAGACAAAGTTGAAACATGACATTGCGCGCCGTAGTTTGAATTCGCCACTGAGAGGCTTTTATTTCAGTCAAGACGTTTCAATTGTATCAATGCCTCTATCGTTTTTTGACTAACACAAATATTACTTTTTATTTCTTAACCCATTACTACATTGCTTTCTTTCTCCCTGAAATTTACAATAAAATTGAAATGTTATAATTTAAATAAATATGACTATTTATTTTAAATAATAAACTCTGATGGCTACTAAATTTATTATAATTTTTAAAATAAGCTGGTTTTTAATACATAAAGCTGTACACGCTCTTGCTTGATATAAGTTTATACTTACCCGAATGAAGTTGCACCTTGAACTCATCTTTGTATGAAGCGAAACGATTCTTTTTGAAATGTTATCAATGGCTCGTAAAATTGTTAACACGTCGTAGTTTCCCCGGAATCGTTCTAAAACCAAAGTGGCACGATATTAGATATATGTATTCAGCTGTTATCTATGATTTACTATTCACATTATTTTTTCACAAATCATAAGGAAAGTAATTAGCTTTGCCATATGTTGATAAAGAAACAAAATTAAAGGGATTAAATAAAAGTTTTTTTGAGAGGGTTGGGGGGAGGTTAGTGAAGGCTTCAATCGAACAGACAAACCTGTTACTTTAATCTCGTTCCCTGTCACGTTTCTAAGTTGTACATACTAAACCTAACAGCATTTTTTATACAAAATTTATTTAGACTTCTTTTCTTGTGTTCAAAAGATGTTGAAATTGTATTTCTGAATTCACACATATCACTTTGTTATTTTTCCAAAATATATAATCTCCTTTAATTTAAAATAATTTTGAGAGACCAGATACAGTCGCAAGCTTCGAAATCTGTGAGTTTTTGGTGATTGATTGTTTAATTTTTCAGAGCACTTCATAATGAACTTACTGTATCGGCTAAATTCCAATTACAAACCAGACAATTTTTCTTTCCACAGTAAACATTGGTTTCCAGACCGCAATCGAAAGAAAACCTAATCAGTGACTTATATTTGCATTTATTAGTCAGCGTAGAACTTAAGGTCACAGAAAAATTTGATTTTCCCACGAAATGAAAAGAGTGACTAATATATTAGCAAATTGTGTCATTATTATCCAGTTAATAAATAGCTGATATAATATAACACTAGAAGTATATGGACAAGCGTCGATTCTTTTATATCTCTTATAAATAAATTGTATACACATTCAAAGAAAAATGTTATAATTGTACAGGAAATTTAATGTACTACAACAGGTCGAATCACATTAAAATCTGAACATAACCAGAACTTCTTTCTCACCTTCTCCTTGAGTTTTGTCCATGTATTCAACAGGAATTTCACTCGTTTCATTTTGATCGTAGAAGTAGACGGGGACAGGTTCGATCTCCATCATTGAGAACTTCTTTCACAAATCAAAATACAATCCTGAAATTCAGATAATATACTAGCTACTAAATAATAATAATAATAATCAATACATATCAATGACACAAAATATCATTTATATACGAAATGCACTTTTTGTATTCCTTCTATGTAAAAAAAATAATTGTGTTACAAGCTCAAAATAGGGAGACTGAATCAAGAAGAACATCTTTATTGTTCCAAAAAGTAAAGATTAATCCGAAATGAAGCGGCATTGAAGCATTTTACCTTCTATTTTCAATCTCAGTTAAGATTTTTAAGAATACAACTGTTATAAAATTAATTAAAAGCTGCAGTAAACGTGTATAAAATATTAAATTTTGGATAATTGTTAGTAATGTAATAATAGAGCACTTTATACAAATACATTAGTGGATGTGGAATTATCGTTACTTTTGAAGGACAATTATTATAGATGATAAAGCAGATTTGGGACATATTTTTGGACTGCTTTCGGAAAAAATACCCATTACCTATGATTAGGGATACATATCACTCGTCGAGAAAGAAGACAGTCAGCTGTAATTAGAATTGAAGAGCAAGAAAGAAAGCAGAAATCAAGAAAGGATGCAGTCTGTCGCCCATGCTGTTTAACTTATATATCGAACAGCCGATGAAGAAAGTTAAAACGATGATATTGTAGTATTAGGGGAGTCAGAAAAAGACTTGGAAACCATAATAAAAGGCATGAATTGGAGGATCAATGGGGGAAAACCAAGGTACTGGAGTGTAGTATGGGAAACAGTGGAATAACAAAGGCTGTTAGAGAAGGGATATTTTGAAGGAAGCTAAGGAATTCTGTCACTTGGGCACAATAATAACTTGAGGATAGCACAGGCAACGAAGGCTTTCACAAAGAAGAGGAATTTACTTACGGGCAAGTGTGAATATTAAAAAAATCATTGCTAAAAATGTTCGTATGGAGAGTGGCGTTACATTAGTACGAAACGTGGGCGGTAGGAGTCACAGAAAGGAAAAGAATAGAAGCCTTTGAAATTATAGTTATAATGTAAATAGTCAGCATGAATTATTAATGACAATCATCGTCGTACTTGTATGTTGTTGCGTAATACATTACTGTTATTATATGATTTTAAATAAGCAGATTGAGCTATTCATCTACGTTTATATTATAGGATATTATTACTAGTCAAAATCACAAACTATTAATGACTTAGCTTAGCTCCTATACAGGTTTTACGGAATATGACTTATTATTCAGACACAAATGAAAAAGGTGTCAAATCGGAGGAGACTATCCCTAAAAAATATAAAAAAAACTTTTTAGATCTTGTGGGAAAAATAATCTACTTAAGAAGCTGAATTTAATGAGAGGCGAAAAAAAGATGATTCGCTTTATCTTTAATCGCCCAACTGCTTGATGTTTCATTATAAACTTGTCATCTACATAAAAAAAAGGCCATTCAATTAAGACAGTTCGTTTCGGCAGAAATAACAAAGCGGTTGAACTGATTTACTTAACCCTAAATAACGCAATATTTTGGGTGTTTAGCGGAGAGCAACAGAGAGGTTCGTATTTCAACTATCAGCGGAAACGATTAACGGTCATAATTAATGGAGCACAGAAGGGTCCTTTTATGACTTTCTCAGCGAAGGTTCTTTTTTCCTCTTTCTTCGGGAGAACTTAGTTTGAACAAAGGAAGCCGTGTGTGGGCCCAAACGAAGGATCGACATTAATAGCTACATAAATCCTGCGCATTATAGTTCGTTGCATATTTTTTTATCTAAAAAATAAAATTTGAAGCAAAAAATTAATGAAATTCGTTAGACTGTTAATTATAATGGCAGTGGTGTATATGGAATTTTCATCTGAATTACGAGTTTCTGCACGAAAAAAGATGTTGTTAGTCACTTGCAAGCGGCAACGCAAATTTCGTCATTTCAACTAGGAGCGGAAACAGCCGACGGTCGTAATAGTTTTCAGAAGGGTCCCTTTACGACTTCTCCGCGAAAGTTATTTCTTCTTCTGCGCCGAGACTTCTTAGCTCGAACAAAGGGAGCCATTGTGAGTTCAAGAGAAAGGGTAACGCGAATAGCTGAATACCATAACAAAATTTTAATGGTAATGCATTCAAACACAATACCGTCATTCTGCACAGTTAATTTCATTATTTTATTCTGGTGTTGTAATATTGCATAGTTAATTTATTTATTTCAAATTTTATTTTCCGGCGTATATTGGAAAATTGATGTCTACCTGGAACAGAGATCCTTTATGGGTACTGGATAAAATAAGTGGACTCAAAAATTGAAAGAATTATAAATATCAAGAAACAAATATTGACAAAGATTTGAAGTACAGCCGAGAACTACTAAATTAATTAATAAATATTTACAAGAAGTTTAAGAAAACGATTCACTATATTTTCGACGGATAAACTATTAAACAGAATACAATAAACATCAGTCATAATAACTTCTAAATATTCAGTTGAGAAAGAACCTGAAAGTCTCAACATTAATGAATGCCTCATCCTCGGAGTTGCAATAATCTAATCAGAACCTTTCATTAGAATTACCTGCTGACTGATACATATCTAATAATCTGAATAATCATCTACAACAAACACACTTTGTTACAACTTCCTGTAAGAATATAATGTCGGATATTAAATAATTTTATCCTCAGTTTCATTGTAAAGGCACTGTAGCCCATATAATTACGAAAAAAAAGCAGTAAAATTAAACAATTTCACTAGGTGTAATTTTTCTTACAGGCATTACATACTTTACTTTTCAATAAGGTTGGGTCGATGTTGAAATGGAATAAAACAATTTGTGTGTGAGGTATTAACGAAAGTTTTATTTAATTTAAGAAGGCATTCATTATTGAAAAAACCTACAAAAACGAACGTTTGTTCAGACATTCTTGTACTTTAAAAGTAGTCAAGATAATCATTTTCTAAAATAAAAGTCATGTATAATGGCCAAGAGTCAGTATTTGTAAAAATTAAAATTTACGTTTACACAAAACGTTTCGTCCCTATCTTCAGGGGCGTTTTCAGCTGCATTTAGTTAACAAAATGTGACACGAATTTGATTAAACTTTTGAACAGAAAAATTTTTGACTTCTTCCAAACACTTTCAAAGGGCGAAAAGTTGCTGGAAGAAGCCAATTTTTTTCTGTTAAAAGGTTTATTTAAATTTGAAACTGAGGAAACGTTTTATTTTAGTGGAAATTTTAACTAACACTGCATTTTGGCTATTATACATCTTTTAATACAAGACAGATTAAGTTTACATTTTTATTTGTAATCGATTTCTATTATGAAAACTTTTCAAGCAACATAAAGTAAACAATAAAAAGTATTACTTACGAATGGAAAAATTACTTCTGGTAAAGCAGCAAGCTGGCGCCGAAAATGGTCGAGGGCTTCCGCAACTACGAAACAAAGGGGGAAAAAATTAAACGTTGCTAAAAGATGGAAAAGTTCAAGCAAGTTTTGGGGTGAATCGTGGAAAAATTTTGTTAAGCACTGTAAAAAAAACTTACGAATTTCAGTGGAAATATTACCTCTTCTGATACAGCAGGAGGCAGTCGCTGGAAATGGTGGAAGACTTCCACAACTATGAAACAAAGGACAATATTAAACAAGGTGGAAAAGTTGAAGCAAGATTTGGGGTGAAATATGGTTGAATCGTGGCAATTTTTATTAAGTATTAGAATAAAATCTTACTTGCGAATTTCAATTGAAATGTTGCCCCTTCCGATTAAGCAGCGAGCAGTCACTGAAAATTGGCGAAGGCTTCGGCAACTACGAAACAAAGGAAGAATTAAACATGGTCCTAAGTGGCGGTAAAGTTGAGGCAAGATTTGTGGGCAGCGACGGCAGAGCCAAAGTTGGCAAGCAACAGGTAAACGTACCACACAGAAGAGACGTAGGCCTTGCACTGCCCTGCCCTACCCTATCCAGCCCTGTCCAGTCCAGCTCAGCCCTGTCCAGTCCAGCTCAGCCCAGACCAGCTCAACCCTGCCCAGACCTGCCCTGCCCTGCCCTGCACTGCCCTGCACTGCGCCGACGTCGCGGCGCGGCGTCATCGGCGCAGAGGTTAAGCGCGAAGATGAAAACATGTCGCAGATTTCATGCATAACACATTCACTATTTAAGAGCTATTTAAGAATCGAACGAACACAATACAAAATTCTTAAATAAATAAATCCGTTTTTATATACTCCTCTTTAAGCCGCACAGGACAAAATATAGATTCAAATTATCTAAAATATAGTTTACACTCATAAGCATTCATCTACAAATTGGCCCCCTGGAAGAAGCTCAACGAATATCAATCAATATTTTCAAGCAGCAATTTATGAGAATACAAGCTCAGACGAACCAAAAGGTGTGGAATATCAATTTTTAGTAAACTTCCTGCTAACATAAAATTATGAGAAAATGAACGAGTTTTTGAAAAATAATTATATGCATACATAAACGTGGAATCTTAATACAATGCTGAAAATTGTTAGCATGAACTGGTAGTGTTCTTACTTATTGAAATAATTCACAGTGGAAATAATAAAGTAATTAAATTATCTGACTTAATATTATAAATAAAACACAAAGAATGGCCAAAAGTCAGAATTTAGGAACCTCCTAAGTTCTTTAATTAAAAAATCATAAAAATTTCATGTTGCATATTTTGAGCCATTTAAGAGTCGAACGAACACGACATAATTATTAAAAATTATATGTGGTTTTATATACTACTCTTTAAGCCGCAAAGGACAAAATCCAGATTCAACAAATCTTCATTCAATTGATGTATATATTAATTATTCATCTACAAAATGGCACTCTGGAATATCAATCAATATTTTCAAGTAGGAATTTAGACAAACTTATAAAGTTTAACAATACAAGCTCAGACGAACCAAAAGGTATGGAATATCAATTTTTAGTAAACTTCCTGCTAACATAAAATTATGAAAAAATGAACGAGTTTTTGGTTAATAATTATATGCATACATAAACGTGGAATCTTAATACAACGCTGAAAATTGTTAGCATGAACTGATAGTGTCCTTACTTATTGAAATAATTCACAGTGGAAATAATAGAGTAATTAAATTATCTGACTTAATATCATAAATAAAACACAAAGAATGGCCAAAAGTCGGAACTTAGGGACCTCCTAAGTTCTTTAATTAAAAAATCATAAATATTTCATGTTGCATATTTTTCATATTCAATTTTGATTCATTTAAGAGTCGAACGAACACGACGTAATTATTAAAAATTAAATGTGTTTTTATATACTCCTCTTTAAGCCGCAAAGGACAAAATCCAGATTCAACAAATCATCATTCAAATGATGTATATTTTAATTATTCATCTACAAATTGGCACTCTGGAAGAAGCTCAACGAATATTCAGGTAAATAGCAAGAATTTAGTTAGAATTTTAATGCTTGACAATGTAAGCTTCACTGGCAGTTGAACAAAAAGCGATGGAATATCAATTTTAATAAACTTCCTTGTAACATAAAAGTATGCAAAAGTGAACTCTACTCAGCCAACTCTGTAACAAGTTTGTGGAAAATAATTGTATCCATTCATAAACGTGGATTCTTAATACGACATTGAAAATTGTTAGCATGAGCTGATAGTTTTATTATTATTAAAATATTTTACAATGGAAATAATAATAAAGTAATTAAATTATCTGACTAAACATTATAAATAAAACACAAAGAATGTCCAAAAGTAAGAATTTGATTTGAATATGTTTCGTCCTCCAACAAAAATTTCACATGAAAATTTGGTTATATTTTAATAAAAATAACTGAGAAGGTCCCTAAAGTTGAGGGAAATAGTAATAATTATTTTAATATTCAATGTAGTCATTACAAATTCCAATTTCTAATGATTTTATACTATATTTTATTAATTCTAGTTACTTTTTAAAATATTTTTATAGTTAATTATGATATTTTATTTTGCTCTTGTTACTATATGTTATGTATGACGTATCCTATTTCCACAACTGAGGACTTGTGGAAACAATAATAAATCTAAATCTACATCCAACGATATATTATTATATATGTATTATGCAAATTAAATTTAATAATTACAGGTTCAACAGAACCATTGAAGCTTGAGGAACCTATGGAAAATGAACCTAATCTTTCCTAACCGACTGTCATGAGTATTCGGTAAACACGAATTCCGAAGTTTGACAATTTCCCTGTGTGAGGCGAGACATACTCAATTCATGTGCATTACATGTGTAAAATTAGAAATTTAAAACTTTAATTTTGACCATTTGAAGGTATGTATAATAGATTACGGATTTTAAAACAAATTATAATAATAATTATTTTCTTACAATGTGTAATCCTTTAAAAATCTGTAATGATTCAATTAATTTGCCCTTTTTATTTGTAGATGACTATGAAAGCTCCTTATGTATATATTTTTTAAAATTTGTATTCAAAATTACTAAAATAATAATTTGGCTTTTATTAAAATTAAGACATTCAAAACCAAGGTTTTTTTGTATAATGTACTACTGAATTAAAGTAATTTAATACACAAAATTTCATCCAGATAATATATTTTAAACGATATCTTATTGCACATGTATTATGTAAATTAAATGTACTAATTATATGTTGAAAACAACCCTTGAAGCTTTGATTCTCTTGTTGAATTTATGGAAAATAAATCTATTCTTTTACAACCAACTGTCACTTTAAAATGTCACTAAATTAAAAGTATTAAATTAGTAATGATCTATTAATCCTGAGGAGAAATACACTACGTGGACAGTTTTAAGTTGCTTCTTACCACCGTTAATTTTTCAATCGTTTATAAGATTTCAATATTAATTTAATATCACTTTTGCTTAAGCTTAACGGAAATTTATTTCTTCCAACCGGACTTTGCTAGAAAAATAATTTTTCCAGTTGTCATTGTTCTACTTAGGAATAAAAACCTTCCAACTACTGAATTCATTGTTCGGTCTACCGAGATGACTATGTTTTTGGATTTTGGAACTTTTGAACTGACTGAAGTGCAATTTACATCTTTTGCCATAATAATTCCAACATTAATTGTTCCACTTATTCGTTCTCATTACAAAGCTCTATTTGTATACATTCATTTTGCGTTTTATTTGTGTTTAATTTTTACTGAGACAGATTGCAGTATGCTCCGTAATTCAAGATTGGCTCCACTAACGGTAAGCAAACACCTTGTTTTAATTTTAGCTTCCAATTTCTAAATTCTTCATAATGGTCGTCACCAGATCCTCCCACCCTTGATTATATCTACAGTAAATTTCTAAATATTAGACCTAAAATTGAAGTGGCGTTCGTAATACATCATAATATGAAAAACATTTGAAAAGTGGCTGGTATCCAGTTCTTTAAATACTTGTCTTTTCAGATGCTTGCTTTAAAGACACAGTGCCTGGGTCTTTTATGGATGAATGTAGATGGAAAGGAGTCCTGAAAACTATTTTTACCAAGTA
This sequence comes from Eucriotettix oculatus, assembly GCA_034510155.1. Lineage (NCBI taxonomy): Eukaryota > Metazoa > Arthropoda > Insecta > Orthoptera > Tetrigidae > Eucriotettix > Eucriotettix oculatus. Next base: position 22,424,811 of record CM067380.1, on the reverse strand, counting down.
GTTTTCAAGTCTTTTCTCACAATACATATAAGTGATCTTTAAAAACTATTGGATATAATGAGGTTTTATGTCTTGAAATAAAACATATAAAACACTAAATTTAAAAAGTGGCTCTAAGTTACCGTCTGAGTAATTTATAGTGTTGTTGAGCCTGTTAACACATTTTTGTGGAACAAGAAATAGATTAAAAAGTAGTTTTACAATTTTAAAAACCCTGAACAACGCTGTGATAGCCAAGATGTGGAAAGGCAAGAAAGCGAGTCCCTGACGGACAAACTAGCCAAGGAAAAAACAGCCTGATAGAAAACCGAAGTCCTCCAAAGTGGTATGTGAATTAATAAGAAAATATTTTTTGTAATGATGAGTCCACAATTCGGCACAAAATAATCCATAAAGGAACCTGGGTATCACTAGATATAAATACAAATGACCAAATAGATAATGCCATTCGTATATAATAAACAAGTTGGTGATGTAAGATTGAGATGTCCAATCATAGATTTACAATCAAACAAAAATGATCCAAAGTATATTATAAGAAACCAAAGCTGATTAACAAATATTACAAAACAAACTTACAAAAACCAATAAAACGAAAAGAATATATAAAGAAAAAGTTGGTAAAGTATGGGATGACTAAATCTAAAATATTAGAAGCAGCGGAAAAATAGTTCAAAAACAGGAGAAAGTTTAAGAAATTAATGGTGGGAGGCAAATCATAGGAATGAAAAATAAAGCTAAATTTAAAGCAACAGAAAAAAACTAAAGTGAATCTAGAATATTATAAAAATTTAAGAAAAGAAGCAAAAAATGGTTGAATAAAAAAATTAATATAGAGGAAATCTTTAAAATTAAGGAAACAATTTAAAAAAATTAAACGGTTATAGGCCCATGATTTTTAAATATCACGTGGGAAATGTTTTTTCTGAACCTGTAAAAGTGGAGAAATTATTTTAGTCATGTTCTTAATCTACTGAAGGTGCATGAATCCAGAATTATAATTAATGATGTAATAGGGGATAGCAAATAATCTCTCTCATCAAACTATATAACAAATAATAAAATACATAATAAATAAGCTTACAATTAATAAAGAAGCAGGAATGGACAACAGTGCGTCTGAGGTAATAAAATTAGGTAGAAAAAAATTAAAACATAAAATACGTGAACTAGTTTTGCAAAATATGGACAATTTTTTAATATGTAAATGTATTTAAATGAAAAATTACAGGTTCAATGGTTAGAAGGATTTAAACGTCTAATATTTAAGAAAGGAGACAGGTCGAGTTGAAGTAATCACAAGCCAGTAGCATTATTGAATATAGTGTATAAAATCTGTACAAGTCCACTAAATAATAGATCGGCGGAAATAGTAAAAGAAATAAGTTAAGTGACTGCCAAATTTAGACCAAATAGATCGACAGTTGATAATCATATAAATACAACATAGAATTTCATAACTAGTTCATTGATATTATACAGTATAATATAAGGATGTAATAAGGTCATATTAAATGCCATTTCAGTTAATGAGAATAATTGTTTTAATATTGAAAAATGCAAAACAATAATCTTAGTGAAAATTTGTTCAGTATAATTATTGATGCAATTATAAATCCAATGGATGTAAGGGGAAATATCTCTAGGTACTTGACGCAATGGATAGCTAATGTGGATGGTTTACTAATAACTATCAGACCAAAGAGCGCTATTACAGAATCATTTAATGAGCTCAAGGAAAACGCAAGATTTTTGGCTTTCTTACAGTTGCCAAAAACGAAGTGTCTGGATGCAAAAAATAAATTCACAGAATTAATGATAGGTAAATGAACAAGTTAAATCTATTAAATAATTAGGGTTTTTGTTAATAGGATTAGAGGAAGAGATTAAAGAAAGAATACTACTGAGCGATGAAACATATTTTTCAAATAAAGAATTAAAAGAGAAATTAATTTTAGGGCATTATTGGAATATCATAAGGCCTGTTATAACAATAGGGAGTGAAACTTAGGATTTAAAAGAAGCCGATCAACAAAAATAAATAACAGTTGAAAGGAAAATATTCAGAAAGATATATGAACCAAGTATAACGTGATGAAGAATAAAATATGATACAGAACTTGTGACAGAACAAGGACCAAACATTTTCATAATGACGACTTCCACTACGAATAAAACCATTCGGGAATGATTTAGCCTGTCTGGAAATGTGCTAGTGACATGCCGAAAGAGTAGTAAAAGAGAATTAACTACTTATGACAGCGTTTTATTGTAAAAATAACATAGGATCGGTATTAATCAAATTGAGTAAAGTGCAGTGGAATAGATAAAATAATATTTCAATTAGGACAGTGTTTGAAATTTAGTGTAATATTTAAGGCAGTGCAGCGCAGTAATAGTTTAGAGTACCTTAGGGCGACTTACGTTAAACTATAAATTTTTTAAGCAGTAAGTAAAAAGTTTTATAGATGTAACGGAACGATTTTTAAAATATTTAATTAAAAGTCGCATCAAGTAGTATGGCGACTACGGTACACAACACACATGCCTGACCCGGGTCCTCTAACCACTACACCACAGGAGGTCGGCAGATCCTTCTTCTATTTACTTTATGTCCTTGTTTTATACAGTTTGCGTACTTCTTGTGTGACTTCAGAACATTACCACCCGGTTTCGTCTAATGCAGTTAAATAAATCTACATCTACCAAACAACAAGTTTTCCATCTTGAAGTCAATCGACCAGCGATTAAATTGGAATGCGCATGTATGACGACAGAGTAGTCAAAAAGATATTCACCAGTCGATACGCGGAAGAAAGAAAACCAAAATGCACACGGGACAATAATTTAAAAGCAGATTTAATACACGAAAATTAAGATCTGGAGGGCTTACGGTCAGGATAGAAGGAATTGGAGGACATTCCCATATTGTTGTAGCGCTTGGGGAGGAAACAGCGAGATAGGGAACCAGTCATGGTTGGTGATTCGAGCTTTTGTTATCTTTGTTTCCGCTGTCTTTAAAGTTGATGAGTTTCCCGATACTTGAGCGGCTGACGGAACCATTTCGACTATCTCGAGATAAGAGTCGCACCTGACTCGCTCACATTCCACAATAGTGCTCTTTGTGACACTAACTGCCCAAGCTCAAGATTCTGCATAATTAAGGCGCAATGCTCCTCCTAGACTTCTTCCCATAATTATAATCGAATACTTGCGCGTGTCAAATTGAAGCAGATGTCTAGAACGTGTCCGCTAAATTGCCCCGTTCTTTCCGGATATATTTTTAAAAATTATTTGGCGAGTACCAGTGTTTCCCAACCGCATTTTTACCATGCTCCACCTTCTGATGCCCCCTATGTAATATACGACGAATAATTTTATTACAAACAAAGCAATGAACTTACATGAGCTTTGATTCAAAGTACTGTTGTTGGCTTATCCCAAAGTTGAATCCCCGAAGCAAGGCTCCTGTCCAGTCGTGATCCTCTCAACGCCAGGAATGATGCCAAAACGTGTTTTAATTTTTGGGGACAGCCGTGGTGAGCAAGGAGGATGTGGATAGACAGGAGAATATTTTTTGGGCCAAATATTCGCGGATAAAAAGCGAGGCGTGGGACGGAGCGGTGTAGTGATGAAGCAAGAAGCAATTGGCCCGTTTTTCTGGTCTCTCTTTCTTTGTTCATTGTTTCGCAAACGTTGCAGTACGCCCTTAAAAAATTCGGAGTTCACAGTTGTTCCCCTAGAAACGAATTCTGATAGCACTACGCCTTCACTATCCAAAAAAAATCAATGAGCATGACCTTGATGTTCGATTTTGACTGACGTGCCTTTTTAGGGCGAGGAGATTCACTGGTTTCCCATCGGGAACTCTGAATTTTCGTCTCCGGGTCATAACCATAAACCCAACTTTCATCTCAGTCCGGATCCGAATGAAGAAGATCCTTCCACTCCGTGGAAACTGACACACGATCTTCCTTCTGTTCGTCTGGAAACAAATTCTCCACTCATTCGTCTCATTTGCAAATTATCGATTGAAATGATTTGCACGGTCCCATACGATATGCCAAGTTCTTCAGTAAGCTCTCGAATAGGTATTCGCCTGTTGGAACTAACCATTTTTGACAGTTTTTGAGGTCGATGGATATCCCGAAAGTCGCTCGTCTTTTACCTTCTCATTTCTGCTTTCAAATCGCTCATACCACTTGTAAAAAGTCTTCCGGATTACCGCATTATCGCTATACACGAATTTTAACATTACAGGAGTTCGTTTGGCACTTTTTTTTGGTAACAAAACTCAATATTATTGCTTTGTTCGATTTCCGTGATGCGCGACAGATATTTGGTAAATACATTTTCGCTCATTGGACCTTTTATTCAACCTCAGTTCGTGGCTTATTGGTGTAAACTTTATTCTTGAAGTAGCCCCACAAGAAAAAGTCACGTGGACTAAAATCTAGAGAGCAGCGCGGCCAGTGAAATTTATTAAGGGTCATTATCTATTATAAACACATAAATTCTGTAAAAGTTAACATATGAGTTGTAAATTGTCATTAATTGCGTATATTTTGAAATAAGAACATCTTAAACTTTCACTGTGAACCATAATTTTAAAAACCGTCAGATAACGCAGACATAACATATTTAAATTCTAGACGAACTCAGTTTCGTGTTGCCCCCCCCCCCCCCAACAGCACACTTTCCTCTATTGATTCAATTGTTTTTTACATTTAATGAGGCTTGACTATATTAAATGTTTGCCTGTTAAAAGCACCAAGACGTCCACGTAGGTAATTTGCTGGTAGAGCTTTCTGACTAAAAATACCCCTCAAATAAGCTAGGAATATTCCTGAATGTGAATTTTGATAACATAAATAAGGACGTGGTGGTCGAGTTGATGATTGGGACATTCTGAAAGATATTGGAAATTGTCCTGGCCGAGGACATTTAAATAACGGAAGGAAAGCGTGATCTAGTCCGAAGTTCAAAAGGACTCTTCATCACTCACAAGGAAGCCCTGATGAGGTCCAGCGACAAGGTCCAGGCAAGCTGAGACAACAGGGTAAATACCTCTGTTTATAACCTTTTACCGATTTCCTAGTACTGCCAATTCTGAGTAGGATTTGTGTTAGTACTTTTGCTCTATGGGTAGGCCCGTTTAGACGACCCTAAGTTACAGCTCATGCATTTAGTTGAAAGATATCTATATAAATGTGTAAATTTTGTAAATATGTATAATGTTTATTATAAAAAAACTGCTATGCAAATTAAAAATTTGTTCAATCAATGTACATTGTAATAAGTAAATGTTAAAATTAATATTATTTACATTTTTATAAATAATACCTGCCCCCCTATTCATTTCAAATTGTTTGGAAGAAAGACAAAAATGGAAAAATGTCGACCGGAACTCGAACTCCGAAAAAGTCGCCATATGGGGCATGGAAAAATCGGTTTTCGATCTTCGTATCTGAGTTCAAGCCTTCCTCTGCCCGGTCTGTAATTTATATAATTTCCGTGTGAAGCATCATACCCTCTACCTTACTCTGCTCTATACTTTGTGCTCTTTCGGCTATATACATGTAATGAATAACGAGATAAAGCTGTTTTGGGTAGTTTAACATACGAAGCCTTGGTCAACTTGAATGTTTGGATTTTTTCAGAATTTGTCTTTAGCGATTTTCTGCTAATTGTGGAACTTATTTTCTTTTCCGGGGATTTCTCAGGTTGGGAACTCAAACACACACACACACACAACATCCAGCCCCTTGGCAGGAATCGAACCCGGGACCTCCGTAGTGCGAGGTTTTGATGTTAACCACTAGACCACAGAAGTTTATTGAGATACGAACTGTGTATTTGGAATGCAAATGATAAAAATCCAGTAATTGACTACATGGGTACTTTAACATGAAAATGCTTTATAAAGATTACTCAAATTAAGTAAACCACAACCTAAGCGATGACGGTCCACGGTGTGTATGAAAGGCAAGTCACCAAATGTTGGTGTTGATATTTGGGCCAGAATAAAGAGGAGCTATTAGACAACGCGAACAACAATGAAGACTCTGAATGGTCGCGCAGGATATTAAACATCTGGAAGTTCAGTGGAAATATGGTCCAGTCTTCACAGAGCGCTGCTTTCACAAGGAATGCACATGAGGTGACCAACACTGGCGGCTGGTGCATATGTGCTCATGTTCTATTTCAAGGTTAGTCTTGGAAAGATGGCGAGGATGGACTATTTATATGTAGCGTATTGTTGTTGAGTATTGGGAGAACTAATGCTGTTGCAGTGTCATTAGTATTTTACCTAGGAATCCTCTAATGATATAATAACTCACGAGCCGCTACAGGAATCACCACAGACAGCCTCGTGTCTGAAGGCACATAGAGATTCCTGTTTATGGCGATAACCTTGACATACGTTGCAGCAAGTTTGCGAAAGATCATGGAATGAAACCGCGACACTCGTCCATATCAGGAATATTCCGCAAGTCAGACTTTCCCTCTCATTACAAAGTCACGGAATCTGGTGTCCAGAGACCAGATGAAGTGGAGTTTGAACTGTTACCGAGGGAATCTGACGCCAGTGTTTCAGATCAAAAAATCCTATTCCCCTTCCCCAGGAATCTGAGTCCCAAATTACATGCGGATGTAAGCCCAAAACAACCACGGATAATTTTTTTAAGTCTGGAAACGTGAAAGAACAAGCGTGATCGGTTTTGTTTAAGAATGCGGATTCAATTTCAGTCTTAAAGTCTGTTCGCCAAAGTCGGGGAACATTTGTAACGTTGATGAAAAACACCCCAGCTTCATTGATCATTCGAATTACGGATTCTCTGGCAGTTGTTCCCATGCAAACACACACAACATTCATGCAGACAGAAAGTTCAGTCGCCAAAATGTGAACTTACCGAGGAAAAGTCTATCAGTTGGTTAAATTTCTACACTGGAACAAGCGTAATCTATTACTTTCTGCACCAATCATATACAAATTGAACATCAATTTTCAGAGATAAAATTATTTTATAAATTTGCTAGAAACGACATCCCTAGTGCAGAAAAAGTTTTCTATTTACCGGACACGCATGCTTACATAGTGCCTAATGAGCCAGTGAAGCCGGTGGATCAAATTCACACTCTGATTCGCAATTTGTTGAAATACGTTGTTCTTAGACTACCGAATGAGGTCCTACAATTAAGTTCCCTCCCAGAAGCACACATTGAGTATGTTGTGTTATTGCTCGTCAGAAATATTGCATCATACACCACAAAAGCAAAGGTATTTAACTTGAATCCTTTAGTCTTCCTACCAGAATTTTATAATATTCTTGCGATAAATTAAAAAGAAATTCCGGGGTTTCTATTACATGATGCGTCGTCGGCTAGCTGATCACTGGACATGTCTTCCTAACATTCTGATGAAGGGGGTGGTGCCTCCGAAAATTCAGAACTTCAAATCCTACATGGTGCCTGCCATCTGTGAACCTCAGATAAGTCGCCAAATTTCTATCCCTCTTTCCTGTCCTTATTAATTGTTTTAATTAACCTCACAGTGTCAACTTTCTCACTTTATTGCCCATATTAATTAATTAATTATATATACATAGCACCTCCAAAGACAGTGGCTATTAAGAGTGTGGAAGACCTTATGTCTCAAGTATTTCAAAAAGTTATATTTTCAATATAAAATGTTTGCACATATCTAATTGAAGCCTTGTTATTACATTTCATCAATACTTTCCTGGCGGCTGGCCGTTACTGAAAATGTCTTCCTATCCTTCTGATGAAGGGAGCGGTGCCTCCAAAAATTCAGAACTTCAAATACTACAAGGTGCCTGCCATCTGTGAACCTCAGGGTAGTCACCAAACTACTGTCTCTCTTTCCTCTTTCGAGAAAGCAGCGAAGGGTTGCTCAGGAGTGAGGTAGAATGACATGATTTGTTTAAGATCTTTGTTGAGAGGGAGCGCCAGTGGACAATTTTAAAGAGTTCAGGTACAGAGACTTTGATGCTTTTTTTATAGTAAAATCTGAAGTAGTCTCTGTGTAGTGTTCACACAGAACACTGTAGACGAACTATAAAAATAATATAGTTGGCATATCTCAGACAGTAGCTGTGTATTCCTGGAAAAGGGAGTATCTTTAGTCAATTAAATTGCTCACAGAATTAAGGAACTAACTTTCTTTTATATTTATTAATTAAGAAATAATAATTTTAAGTTATTTAATGAAACCCCAAGCTTTTCGTTTTTCTTATTACAGAAAAACATTACAAGTGATCTGAAAAATTATGTTTTTGTAAACATTGAAATCACTTTTAAGTTTGAAAAATTTTTCATCCTGTTTTATTTATATACTTTTGAGGAATAGTTATGTTTACTTAGTTCTGGTTTTCCTTCAAAAAATATTATAGTTTAATTTCAGTATTGAAAAAGAATCACAAAATAATTGGAGAATATGTATGCCAATCAAATTAGTGGAAAATTCATTGTTAGACAAAGACCAATTGGAGAGTGGGCCATCCTACAAGCAGAATTAATAGGGAGAAATAAGAACCCCGATTCTCAAAGTGAATACACTGATGAGAAACAATAACAAATGCAAAGGCTGAATCGTAAGAAGCATAATGGAATAAATAAACACGAGTGCACTTTAATTTTTCTGAGTTACCACACTAATATACCTAAAATAATTATAAGAAACCTCTCATTCTAACTCCTGAACTTAACCCCAAGTTCCATTATACTGTGGGAGATAATAACTTCAACATCACTTTCCCACACTGTCTCATCTTAGGGATTTTCACGTATCAACACTATACATGACAGAAAATGGCTTATTGAACATTCAGTTGCAAGATCTGTAATAGCTGTGATTGTAATCTAGGTAGATGCAATCAACTTCAGTACAACTACATACTCTGCAATTACTGGAAGGGTAATATTTAAAATGCAAGTGCAACAGAAAAATTGTGTCCACACTTAGCTCCACAAAATCATATCTGTTTGTTGTTCTAGGCTCTCCTATAACCAAGATCGTTAACTAATTGAATACTATATGTTTTCAGCCAGGCTTCAATTTAATGTGTAACTATTTTGTACCACCATCAACTTCAAAGACAATGCTTAGCAGTATTCGGACTCTGAAACCAAGAATTTGTACAAAGCTCCTGCAAAGACATACTTTCTCAAAATAATAATAATAAAAGAAGACATATAGTACAGGAAGACAGTAAGTTTTATTTTAGTGAGAGGCATATTTGAAGAAATATTACATCTCTTGTGTCAGTGTGTTAAAGAATTTGTATTCCTCTTGATATCAGATTATTGAGTTTTTAAAATAAGACAGCTAATCACTTTCACACGTTATAAATATAATTGAAGTGTCATTTGTGAGAATATTGAATTGTTCTTCTGAGCAATTATATTTTACTTTCCAAACATGTAAGCAAACAATGACATATGACATTAATTCTTCCAATTAGATTTTATGTTTGCAGGTCATACTTACATGCAAACACTGAATTGGCTGCAGTATATACTTACATGCAAACACTGAAATGGCTGCAGTTTATACTTACATGCAAACATTGAAGAGACAGAGTTGAAGATAATTTATGTTGAAACTTTGCTTACTTAAAAATTAATTGTACCACACATCAACAAATAAAAGTTTGCAGAATTTTCATCATACAATCAATAAAATTATACCAATTATAAAATTATACTTTTTTATCACTGACAGTCTTAGGTGTTAAGTACTTGTGACTAACAAATTGTTTTATTTTAATTCATTTGTTTAATAGTGGAGTTTTACCACTGCATAAGTCAAGGTTAACAATTGACTATAAATATGTTGGCAAAATAAGGTTTATATAAAAAATTATTTTTCCTTTTTTTATTTCAGACTTTGATGGTAATTATTATTAGCAACATACCTTTACTCTTCCTCTGTACTTTGGTGCAACTTCTCCCAATTACTGTAATTTATTTCCATTCTTCAGAGAAATGCTGGAAGTCATTGATATACAGGCTCTTCAAAATAACCACCACTGCTACTGGCGATGAAAAATGCTTTCCGTATAGGTTTAGCTTCACAATGGGTAAATAAATAAGTCACATAGCACTGGACTATAAGGTGATGAGGAACACAATTCAGATTGATTATTGTGAAAGATTAGGAAAAATATTTTGTTATGAGTTTGCAATATTATGGACTTGTATAATTTTCAGTTCATCTCTATGGTATGCTCCCGTTAAAGTTTTGAATACTGATACACCATTTGAATATTAAATAATGATATGATCAAGCAGAAGTCCCCACATTTTCTTATGGCTGATGTTGGTGGTTGCAGATTATGTACAATATTTAATTTTACATATACTTTGTGAACAACAAAATTATGTTTATTTCTTTATTGAAAAGCCAATGAACATTCAATTGCAATACCTTGTTAAGTTCAGAATGTATATCAACAATATAAAATAAATTACAAAATTAAAGATATTAAATAAACTGTTCTCTATTAGATATTGTAAAAACTAATGAACAATATTTCACCTATAGACATGAAACTTTATATTCTCTGGTGCTTACCATAGAGATTAATGTCACAGCTCTCTTTTGAGCATCATAATTAAATCAAAATTATGATTATACTTTTTATGAAGTAAATTTTTTGCAAACTTGTCATGCTGTTTCCAAGTCTGAAGTCAAAGTGGCCATGCTATATCAAATATACAATTTTGAAAGCCTGCGCCCTCAGTATAATAATGAAACTCCTGCATCTTAGCTAAATGATGAAATAACTAAATTTGTAACCACTCACATATCAATCAGACTATTATATTTCACAATATTTCAGCGATTCTCAGTGTGCAATAATGTTTCACATTGGGAACCATTTATGAAAGAGAGGTAGTCCTTTCTTGATTTGAACAAATAGGGATAACAGATTCTACTTCAACTCCATTTCTCAAGATTCTACTTTTCATAAAAAGTAAATGACAACAGGATTACATATATTTGGATTTTAGTATGATTAAATCCTATTCATAATTCACAGTACTGCAGTTTAATAAATTATAATTTATCAATATAAGTTAATCTAATTTTTAAAACAAATCTTTACCTATCTCTCTTTCTCTTATATATATTTAAATACAAATATATTAAAACAAAGTCAAATAATTGATTGTGTAAGTATGAGAGAAAAAATATGTCTCTTACTCATGTTAAATATTGATTATTGATGTTAGGAAATATGTAATGTTTAGAATTAGTGTCACATCTCCATCCAACTTTGTTTGCAATTGAATATAACCTCAGAATGAGGAAGAGCTCACCCAGAAACTACAAATTATTAATGTTACTTGGATGCCTCATAAAAGTAGAAATTAAAAATGGGTTATAATAACATATAATTCCTCTCACAAATTTCACATATGATTAGACACTATGGAGAATTTTATGAATGATAAATAAAATATTTTATCTATACTTTGGTAAAGATTGGCTATGATTTTTTATGTAGTTATGGACCTCTGTAGCTAGTTCATGAAAGTGTTATGCTAAATAATGAATTATTTTTAATTATGTGTAAAAATAATTTGCGAATAAAAGTATAAACAAACGCATGATAATTTTCTTAAAGTTACTTCATTATTTCAACTTATAAACTAAATGTGCATTCAAAGAGCACAAATCGATGTATTTCATGGCTAATGTTACCTTTCACTTCAATTAAAAAACACAATACTAATTATAAATTGCAAAAGAAAAACAAATCTGAAAACATAAACAAATATTGGTAAAAATAAGACCACTTCAAAGTGGGAAATTATGGACACAAGGCATGAGGAGCTTAAAAAGGAATAAAGAATAATATGATGATATACCAAAATAGAAAATAAAAAATAAGCTTCTATGTAGCTAAAACAGACTGCATTTTACACAGTAATAAAAATTAAAACCATGTGAAATAGTCCCCAAATTGTTTATTTATTAAATTAACACACAAGACAGCTTTAGACTTTCACTTCATATTCATTCTTAACATCTCACAAAGAACAACAAACATTGAATACACAACAAATGGTATCAGAAACAAGTTGACAATGTTTCTTTTTATTATTATCAAGGAAAAGGAATGATACCAATGTTCACACAAAACAGGAACAATTTATTACATAAAAGTGCAATATACATTTATAATAGTTATTTTTATTAGACTCTGGTACACAATTTATTAACATGAATCTGCACAGATATTTGAGCAAAATAATATTAAATTGAGAAACATGCAATATATAATAAATTATAGAGAAAATATAAACATATAACTTTTTAAATAATAAAACATATTACATCAAAGATTATAATGACAATCTTTGAAGAAACAGTCTAAAGAAACAACTAAATATTTGCATGCAAAATAAGGTTCATGGAGCTTCTGGAAAGAGATCACCTACATTTAACTAATTATGCTGAATAAAATACTACTTAATTGAAAATTAGTTATGGCACAATTTCGATATTGGGGAGTGAGTATTCTTTCTGCTGTAAGTATAAATATGCCCTTCTAATAATATCTTAGTGTTATTAAATTTGAAAAATATGAAATGAATTTGAAATAGTTAAAGATCATATTTACTATTATTAAATTGCTTAGTTGCATGAAAAATTCTCTGTAACTGAGGTACAGTAATACTTTCATGGTATATAGGCAAATTAATTATCTAATAATGGTAACAATGATTCAATAGTTACACATCCAATTGTTATAAGGAGATATAGTGACAGATAGTAGAGAAAACACTTATGTTCAACACTATAGGCTGTGACCAATCTGAAATTTCCAGCAAACACTCTTTGCTAATAAAAGTTTCCTTAGAGTTTGATAGTTTTCTTGAAATTATGACAACTTCCAAAAATTGTAAGTTGATTTTATATGTACCTATTGAGAACTGATATTATCCTCTTACAGTATATTTTGGGCAATTAATAAAAGATGAAACATAATGTGACACTATGTTGCTTTACAATTTAACAAATGTTTTGAAGTGTTGTTCAATAGAACATACTATGCAAGTTTTACTTGCAGATTTTTATTGACCACCAAATTAAATCATTATGAAATCTGAACATGGGTTGTAACAATGCAAATCCCAAGTAAATAAAATTTGTGATTGTGTCACATATGAGATTAATTTTGAATATAATATTGTCAGCTTGCATTAAGTGCACACCATGCTGAGGAAGCAAGTTAATGTTTCCCAAAATTTGAGAGCTATGTTTCCTGTCTGCTATAGTGATTTCAGCTTCAATTTCAGGTCAGCCATTTTCTCACTATCTTGTTTTCCTATACTATCGGTATTAGATGTAAGTAATGGTAGAAGGAACTGTTAATATTTTAAGATTTAGACTAATTACAAACCCATATAAGTGAAATAACAAAAAAATAAAAAGGCAAGCAGTATTGTTATGCACCACAATGGGAGCAATTATAAGTAACATGCAGGTTATCAATTTTAACTCAAAATATTTTTCTGTAGTTTACATTTTTTCTGCAAAAATGCCATCAATTAATTTACTAAAGCTGTGCCAACTGAATGCAAGCTTTAATTGAAAAGTGATTACAAGAAGTGATTTAACCAGCACTTCCAAATATATATATATATAATAACACATATTTTGTGAACAGTTCTGTTCACACACATGACCCATAATCAATCAAGACATTTCAACTTTATTTGAATATGGTCATTAATTTTAAGATCATTTACATTCAAATGTACCCAAATTCTCAAAATAATGAGAAATCTCACATAAACTTTTGAAGCTATGCAAAGCTTCAAGTAACTTACTCCAGTGCTCAGGTCAAAATACATGGAGTTAAGCCTTTGTGGGTACTTGGTATACATATATATTTACACCATTGAAACATTTAGCTTTAAAACTTAACACTCATTATTTAGCAAACACAGAAAAGTTGTTTTGTAACCATTGATTTCCAGAAATGAAACATTTTAACATGCAGGATAAAAGTTGTTTTAAAGGGAGAATTCTGGAAATTAAATTTACATTTTGACAGCACAACACATGGATAAATGACATCAAAGCTATTACAGTGCAACCTGATTGTATAAATGTATGTCATTAAATATGTTAAAAAATTTTCACACACCACATTTTATTTTTGTTTATTATTTTAAAAGATAGAACACTGACTATACAAGACAACTTATTTTTTAATTGAATGTGAAAGTGAAACAATATAAAATTTAGTTTACTTATCTGAAACATAATTAAACTTAAGAAATAATTAAACAAAATTATATCTCATATTTCTGGAACATTTGCAAAACTTTATGTACATTTTTTACGTGTCGCTCTTTGTTCCTGTCCGCGACGGCTCAATTCTTTTCTTCGTGAAGATGAAACATAATTTTTTAGTGCTTTTTTGTAAGAAAATATTACAAAATAGATATTCAAAGATACATAAATACATAATTGTATTAATACGATTTCATAGCCGCGCTTGAATATTCCCGACAGATGGCAAAACGCTGTTTTTCGTCCTCAGATTCAGGTAATTGGAAAAACAGATTCCCTGCTATTAGAATACCCCTTTGTACCCACCGGCCAGTTCAGAGCGTAGGTACGCCAGTCCGCAACCATTAAGACATGGATGGACCTACCGGCTCAACACAGTCCATACAGAAGAATGTCTACGACTCTCGCGTCCCAGAGATAGTCTGTGAAGGAAATTCGTGGCTTTTTACCGAATAAAGCTGTATACAGTTTAAAGCCTTGAATTTTATTCCCAGACTATAACTCGAACGCAGAAAGACGGAGACATTCTTCTCCCTGGGTTGGACAGAACCGAGTAGGTCCATATCTGGAACTTGCGGATTCACGCCCTTATGCTCTAAACTGGTGTTTCTTATTACCTGAAAAACGAACAAGAGACCATTACCGTCAGAAACGCCAGTCCTCTAGTTTTCCCCATTTTGAATGTGATTCTAATACCTAGGCCTAGATGTAGCTTTGTGCATACCATTCTTCGTCCCCGTACTGCTCCTCCGAGTCAGACAATACTACAACCGGACGGTATTGACTGCCGAATTTCTAATGCGCATTATTATAGTTACCTTGCCAGAGTCAGGATATCATTACTTGTAAAAAGAATAATTACGTTAATTTACCTTTAAACCCAGAAACCGAAACTTACTGACACCCGACGGCAGAGTGATCAGACGATTCTGAGGGTCCAAGCCGATCAATAAGCTTTTATAGCCTCAATTATGCAGTGCGTCCAACTTAAGAAATATCGTCTGTGGAACCTTACCCTCGAAAAATGCTTTATGGCACCACCGTGGAATATTTCTGAAAAAGAGGCAAAACTGAAGAGGAATAAATTATGAATAACTAATAAAGTTAACACAGCAATTTTTATACGAATTTTTAAGTGTAATAATATAAATAAATACTTACAAAATGGTGGGAAAAGGTATGGCGTCGCCTTTGTTTGCAGTTACAATTGTGACAACATAACTTTTTGTCATAAAATATCGCAAGACCTTGAAATATTCTTACAGAACCAATATTTTAATACGCACTTTATCAAAATAAAATAC
Source organism: Eucriotettix oculatus (assembly GCA_034510155.1). NCBI lineage: Eukaryota > Metazoa > Arthropoda > Insecta > Orthoptera > Tetrigidae > Eucriotettix > Eucriotettix oculatus. The sequence goes on along the minus strand of CM067380.1, from coordinate 22,409,172 downwards.
TTATATTTCAAAGAATACTAAATTCTTCATTGAATTTGAAAAGTCAGTAAGAATGTAGGGCCTACTTAAAATGTTAAAGATTCTTCCGGTAAAAGCTTCACAACAATTATTATATATACTCATAGTCTAAGTACTGAAACCATACAGGGGATGGGGCATTTTAGGGGTAGGGGGGATTGATTCAGATTTTGAACTTGACATACGTTTTATTGCTGCACCTTTGATGACAACTCCTCATCTTCCTCTCTTCACATTGCTTAAGCTATTACATATTTATAATATTTTAGAAACCATTTAAATTTATTTTTCTAAATTATAGTAAGCATTTAGAGTTGTTTATGAAATCTTTCTCGAATTTCGCTCTGCTATATAACAAAAATCTTCCTTGGTGAAGACAACTTTCGCCCTTTTCGAAGCTGAAAAGAAAATATTTCGGTTTTAATGACTATTTTGATGATGTATAAAATATGATTTCTTTACAGACACAATATTTATTCCGACGAGCTGTACTTTATTTGTGAGGCGTAACAAGGAATGAATGGTCGTTGTTTTCACTCGTAAGTGAAAATTCAATTTTTTTTTTCACGCTGCTTGATTATAGTTTCCGTGTTCTGGATGTTATTAGTACTAGAGTTGAAACAGGGAGCAGATAATTGTCACTGAAACTGTATTATCCATAATTTCATAATTGTATTTGATCTCAACTTATCTGCGCAAATTGCTTTTTGTGGGCTACCGTGCTTTATAACCATGTTTCTCTTCAGATTCAATGGCATATTCGATCTAAATATAATAGAAATTTTCGGAACCTGCTCCATCCAATTTGTATTCTTCCTTCGTTACTTGAATGGTCCATTTTTCTCTTCAGATACAAGGGCATATTCGACGAGTTCGTCGAACATAGCCTCTGTATTTTTTTTTCTAGTTAATCTTGTAATCTGGATTCTTTTCACATATTAACTGTGTTTTATGACTCTCCTATGCTTTATATCAGTAAAACTTGCATTTAATATTAAACGTATCCCAACGACGTGGCTCCGTGGTATCGTGTTCTGATCTCGCGTATCCATTTTGTTTCCGGTTTCCCTAATTCTCCGGGATAGTTGAGGAAATGTGGAGGATATTTTAAGAAAATTAACAAGGACTCAAATTTCTGTGTTAAGCTGTAACAAAATTGCAATGTTTATCAATATTTTGGCATCCGGCACTCGATGCAGATAAGCCAGTCGTTGACGGAGATAAATGTCTCACAAGTATGGTACGTGAAGTGAAGAAGATTAGGCACTGTCATGACGAGAGTCATAGAGACCAACACGACTGGAACACCTCCAATCAAAACCTACAAGAGACGATGGTTCATTTTATTCATATTTATGGTTTATTCCATGACAAACTCTTGGCAGTGGATTCAGTTCGCGATTATTTCGAACATAGTGGTAAAATATTATAACGTGTCGTCCTTATTTGTGGATTGGACATCTATAATTTTTTTTCTGGCCTACGTTCCAACCATATTGCCCGCATCCGTGTTTATGGACAAGAAGGTCAGTAAAATCCAGCTTTAAAGTTTTCTCAACATTAAGCTTCAGTTTCATTTATATTATTTATTGTATATGAATTTCAGCACGACAATTCGCTCTTATAGTTAAGTTTTGCCAAATTTTATTTTTCCTCGTTGCCTCTTCAACTTCTTATTTAAGTAACGTAGACGATCGGGTTACAAACCTGCTAAACGTAAGGATATAAATAGCGACGTAACGCCCAGTCTCTATAAATTTATATGATGACCTTATTTAAATAGTGGTAAAACCCCACTATTCTTCATTCTGAGACACAGAATCTTAAATATAAATAAGTGAAGACAGCAGAAAGATTGAAGGACACGGATTCTTTGGTTACTTAACATTCAGTTGACTATGCCCAATAAATTTTTTTAAAAAAACTTTGTTAACTGTATACCATAATATTATCTGAGCTTAATTAAATGGGGTTTTATTTTTACTTTAATTTAAATAAATAGTTATGCATTAAATTTTACTTATTTAAATAAGTTAAAGGAAGTACTTTAAACAATGACATCAGGTTTAATTTTTTAGCAATTCGTTGGATCCACCAAAATTAGGGAAACATGAGGAATTTTGGTCATAACAGAACATTAAGTTAAAATTAGGTTTATTTGTTTATAACGCACTCAGGGGTTAGAAAATAAGCAAACTTTGTGTCTCTATATAATTCAATGGGAGCAGTATGGCAGATTCACATGACACACCTGATTTAGTAGCACACTGGAGCAACCTGGATGTCGCTTCTGGTAGTCAGGAGCAGAAGTTCTGGTATCTGTGAAGGCGTAAGTTGTGTCCTGTTGACCCTTCGTCACCTCGTCTCAACAGCGAGGCCTGGATGGCACATGACCAGGTTCAGTTGACATGTACAGCGGTTGACTTGGTTGTGAGTTGTGTCTTCTCCATTAAGCATTTGTCAAGAACCATGCTGTCACCCTTGCTTTATCGAAAACATTTCAAGAACTATCAGTCTCATCTCATCTTCTTTCTCGACTCCCTACTTTCCCACACTCAAGTGGTGTAATTCACCCAATACACCTCTTCGTTTCAAACGTCATCCACGTGGTGGGGTAAAACACCTGGAAAAATTCCAGGGCGATTGACCTTTATGTCGCCAACAGTCCTCGCTTGCCACACGCAAAGAAAAATTCCTTGTTCGTTGATTTTTTAAAATTATAATCATCACGCTGGTGATTCTCTGCACTACATTCTTCGGTTACTTAAAATGAATGTTAAAAAACTTTGTTAAATACATACACCGGGAAAGTCTTCGATTTCTTTTTCTTGTTTTGATGGTAAATAATAAGCAGTGAAGTACAAACCTGAAAAAGCAGTTCCGTTTAAATTTCACTCGTTGACACTCTCAGTCCATTTTTTTTAACTCAAAGAGGATTTCATTAAGCCTTGCTCAGTGCAAGGCTTGTTACAAGATCATAACTGCCACAGTCGACTCATTTTTAAATAACATTTCTTCTCCTCTCAACATTGTACTAACATCTCTCTTCCTCATCGAAATTCTGCTTTATTGATTTCAATAACTGTCACATCTTGAATCAACATTGAGAGTAATTCAGGACCCTGAATTAGCTTCCAGTGAAGAAATCATTTGGAAGGAAGCAATGAGAAGAAGTCAATACGTTTGTCTCTTTCACAGATGCCAATTAGAGGTAAAAGTTATTTTGATGGAGTAAAGGCATGAATGCATTGCAGGGTCTGAGGTGGAGCATCTTCCTGGGAGCCCTGGGGACTACTCTGGGAGCTTGGATCAAGGCGGCGGCTGTGGACCGTCCCTTGTTTTGGGTGGCGTACGTAGGCCAAGCAGTGACGGCTTTGGCCCAGACCTTCATGCTGGCCGTGCCTCCTCAAGTCGCCTCCACGTGGTTTCCTTCCCATCAGATCGCCACGGCTTGCGCACTTGGAGTCTTTGGAAATCAGGCAAGCGGTTCCAAAATCAATGTTCACTTTACAGAATTCTGAATTAAGGGTTGAATCAAGGAATTTGAAACGCGAATATTCTCGTGAATTTCCAGTCAGTATGTGACAGTCGGCCAGTTCTACGAAGCAAGATTTTGTAATGAAAAGTAGTTGGAGTGGAGTCTTTGGAGGGGTGGAAAGATCGCTGGTTGGAAAATCCAACGGCAAAAAGTTTTAATTCTATGATTGAGAAATTAAAAATTTTTTGAACTCAAAAAATATTAATTGATAAATGTAAAGAGTTTGAGTATTGATAAATCGTATCCATTTACATGTATGAATTATTAGCGGAAAGACTAACAGTACATTTGTTGATATAATTATAAAAACGTATTAATGCCTATTCGGATTATCTGGAAGGGTTAGTAAGGATATTCAATCAATGGGAAGATATAGTAATGTATAAGTTTACGCATTGAAAATTAGACCTACTATATGAGGCGAAATCGATGTCGAGGCATTATTAGTCAGGCTTGCCACGTTAGCCTGGATAAAGAAAGAACGAGGCTGGCGCTCAACGGATAATCATTGAGGAATTCATAAAAAAAAACTACTTACCATACATATATGGTTGAGGAAATAACGGATAAGTTTATTTTAATTACGCAAGTGAGTTGATAGGTATACTGTCTTAATAAGGCTTAGTAATGAGGTCTGACGTCATCACGGACGTATAAACCATCTTCGGAGCGCTAATTGAACACGGACCAATTCATTAGCGTTAACGTTGTGATAGTAAATCTCAAGGACTCATACTAGAGGCAACTACCAACAATAGTTTGAGCATGATTTCGTTCCAGATTATGTTGTTTCGTGCTCTGTTCGTAAAGAAAGTTCTGTTTCGAGTGCATTGATTCAGGGGTGCGGTGCATCCGTTCCCCACATTTAAGATGCAGGTGAATAAACCACCATAGGTCTATTACAATTATTTTTGGAGGTTAATGGCACTATCAACTGCTAAATCTGGACAATGTCTCCTAAAATTTTCGCATGGGAAATTGGAGGAAGAACACTCCGAGATCTAAACAAATGAAATTGATGAATCTCGAAATGGTGAAATTCCTACTATATTTATTATTTGCAGCAGTATACCGGGAGTTCGACTGGAAACCGAATACTCGAGGCTGGGCAACAGCTGCGAATCGGGCAGTGCCAACATAAATGAATTTTTTTAAATGTTATTTAAAAATATTATTGCTTACATACCTCATTGAAAAATTACCTTCTTTACTGATTAATATTCTTATTTTGCTAAATTATGTTTTGAAAATTTCCGCGATAGATCACATCCTCTCCATCCGCGATTTTCTTATGTTGGCACTGCCCGATCCGCAGCTTTCGCCGTGCCACAGTATTTGGTTTCCAGTCGAACTCCCTGTATACTCTCCTGGTACAAATTTGGATGGTTCTGATAACCAAATGTAAAGAATAATGCCTAATTTCTCTGACCATGATGACCTTCGAAGGAAGTCCGTAGTTTGTTGTTTATAGAGTGTGGAAGACCCATGTACAACCTCAAATTTTATATGCCTTGATTATCGGCTCTAGATCCTTAAAGTAAAGAGACACGCCAACAGAAATTTCAAGTCTGATTCTTGTGTCTGTAGCTTATGGGTTCAGGATATAATCTCTGATGCAGGTGGGCATCGCTTCTGGGTTCGTGTTCACTCCTATGATCGTGAGGAACCACAACAACGTAGATGACATTGGCCGTGATCTTAGAGTCATGCAGTACTTCATGGCGGCCCAGTGCACCGTTGTCCTCATCCTCGTCATCTTCTGTAAGAAACATTTACATTTATTTATCCCTAGACGACTCGGAAACATCTTATAATGAGATATTTATAATTTAAAATCCATTAGCCCTGAGTTGAGGGAGTACAAATGTTATCAGAAACAATGCTAGGCTGAACCTATAATGAATACTATTAATAAATGTACAATTAAACAACTCAACAAAATAAAAATACGGCCAATAAGTCAGAATATAAATTATATTTATTCAATAATCTTTTCGGAGTAAACATGATGAATTGCTAAATTTTACGCATGGGGAAGTCTCAAAAAGGAGACGAAACGTCGCTTTTGAATAATAGTGATAAATTTATATGCTGACTTTTTATTTATTGTAAATTTTAGTCAGAAAACTATGTTGCAAACAACTCGACGTTTGAAAGACATTCTCAATAAACAGCGTAACTAATAAATAATAAATAAATAATCTAAAAAAAAACACTGAAAAGAAAATAACTACTCGTTAAAAGTCTCTGGTTTGAATAAATGAAATCACCACGACATTAATAACAAAAAAACACTAATTCTTTATCAGGGCTTAAATGAACATAAATAATCACGCGCCGTATTCCGTTTCATCCCCTGTGCCGCCGGTAACGCTCAACAAACTGCCTATTTCTGGAGCTATGGTAGAGGCAGCACGTATAAGAAACCGACATGTGAAACAGAGAGACTTCTGTTTTGAATGTCCTTGACAAATCAAAAGACTATAGGATATGGAGTTATTGTGGCTCATTTGATTTAATTGAAGTGCACCGAGGTCAAGCAGTTAATTAAATAATTTATTAGTGGAAAAGTGGGGCGTTCGCTTTGCAGGGACAGATTACAAAAGAACCACACTAGGTTACCCAAAGAAATATATTTTTACACCTTGACAATCGTCAACGACGAGCAACCTTCTGTCTCGTTCGACCGTCGTCAGCTTACTGCCTCTAACTTCGCTTTCAAGTTATGTTATTATATCCGATGTAAAGTTAACGGTGTTGCAATTTTATACTTGAATAATATGTAACAATAATTTTATTTTCAATTTACCATTGTTGTTTTAATTATTTTACTTGGCTCTATCCTTCAGAATTTAGTTTAACTTTGCTAAAAATTTTATAATCGTTGAAAAATAATATTTTTTTAAAAGATCACTTCCCCCTTTCGTTTCGGCGAAATCTTCAGTTGTTCCCTGGCTCAGCTACACCCTAATACATGGATGAGTGCATATATTTTAACTGATATCTGTACTTTTATGAAGACAGCGAAATGTTTTATTGGCGTAACATAGCATACACAGCACGTAAGTTTTCGTCCTACCTCATACAGGAAAATATTTTACCACTTATTTTCTTTGTTGTTACGAAGGTGTGCACTGTATTCGTTTCAGTTTTCCAGGATAAACCGCCAGAACCTCCCAGCGTGGAAATGATGAACCGTCAGGAGCTGCCCATAGAATTCTGGGAACCTTTGAAGAGGCTGTTGAGGAACCGGCCATTCGTTCTGCTGATGTTCTCGTACGGCATCAGCGTGGGCGTCTTCAACGCGCTCTCAACTCTGCTAAATAGACTAATTCTTATCTACTTTGAGGTAATACTATATATATATATATAAAAATGAATCACCGAAATGTATGTACGCGCATAACTTTCGAACGACTGCATGAAATTGGATAATTCTTATTTTGTTGTCTTCGTTATTGTCAGTAAAAGGTTTGTATAAAAGAAAATTTTTAAAAAATCGTTCGGAAAAGTTTTTAAAATCTTATAATATGAAAGGTGAGTGAGACAGAAGACAGTGGGGGAGATCTTAAATATATAAACGAAACATTGACAGGCGACGCTCACTGGGGCAATGGGAAAATTCCTATTGACAATTCTACTACAAATTTTGGTCAGTTCACAGCGTCAAAGGAAGAATTAATATCGAAAGTGTTCCTAAATATTGGCGCAATTTACAAATACCATGTTTGGTTGATCGTAAGAGCCATTTTAGCAGCAACGAAATAAGGACGTAGATGTTTTGAATATAAAAATTCAGAGTCAAATTGATGGACTAATACATTCATTCAAGTCGTTCGATTTCATTCCCTATCTGAATGAAGTGATCAATTATCCAAGAGAATTCCTAAACTCACAGGATTTGCCAGGATTACCGCCACACAGTTTACAGCTCAAGGTAATCATGCTACGCGATCTGAAGCAACCGAAATTGTGCAACGGAACGAGACTCGCTGTTAACAAAAATTATGAAAAATTTGTTTGAAGCTACTATAATCATAGGAAAGTTCAAAGACGAGGATGTACTTATTCTAAGAATACCACTGACGCCAACAGACTTTCCTTTTGAATTTAAGCGTGTCCCGTTTCCGGTGCGCCTTGCATTCGCAATTACAATTAATAAATCCCTAGGTCAATCGTTAGAAGTGTGTGGAATAAACCTTGAATTGGCGTGTTTTTCGCATGGCACGTTACGTGCTCGAGAGTCGGCAAACCATCGGCGCTATTTATTTTCTCTCCGGAAGGAAAAACGAAAAATATTGTACTTTACAAGGCGTTACGATAAAGTATGATCGAATTATTTAATTGTAATTTTATTTCATTACATGGTCGTACTGTAAACGGAAGATTTTGTCTAATTTTTTATCAGGTGCACCACCCGTGCGAAGCCAGGGCGGGCAGCTACTGGTGATTAAAAAACTATCTACAATTTTTTAACACAAATATATTGATACATAGTCCAACGTTTTCAATTGATTTGGACCAGTGGTCCAAAAGCTTTTGTCTTCCTTCCAAGAAGAGAGTTTTCGGATGGAAGTGAAGCCACTTCGATAATGGATGACTTAGTTCAGTGATCCAAAGAGTCCAAAGAAAGAGATTTCGGAAGGTGTAAGGACCCCTAATACAAACTCTACGATTATTGCGAATTGCCATCTTGTCTCGGTCGCGAATGTCTTTAAGATTCTGAACGTTTCCACACCTAAATCTGGCTCATAATGATGAGCGACCGAGGAAGAGTTCGTTCATACTGCTTATGTGCTTGTGTTGTTACCCACCGAGCACGTCGTGAATGATTAGTTGGGCAGAACCTTGACGCTGCCAGCTCCCGTCCATGTATAACCTTGCCGCTCTACGAGAAACAGAATATTCAGGTTGACGTAACTTCATATCCAACAGACAATATTGATTTTAAAACATAGCCACCTTTGTTAATCTTCCGTGTAAGCTGATATTTATCATTACATATTTCAAAATACTTATTGCGTAAATAAATTACCCACTTCAATTTGCGTTGTTACTTTAAGATAAATTTTACAGGAATCAAATAGCGCTGATTTTACATTGGTGCATATGGAGTGCCGAGAGAGTTGGTCCTCAAAGTGTGGGGGAAACCAGTCACGTTTCTGCCTGTGGGCAACAATATCTGTATTAGAATGCTCTTTGACGTTTAATGTTCAAAACAACTTAAGATCGCATCATTCGTTCCATCATAGACGTTTCCCAGTGCACACGAATGTCTCTCAACCTTCAGCATCCACAGTATAATTGGAATTTTGTTTTAGGACGGAGAAGCATTTGCAGGCCAAATCGGAATGTTGCTTGTGTTCGGAGGCTTGGTGGGAGGAGTAATCTGTGGAATCATACTGGACAAAACTCATAAATACAAGTATGTAACATTTTTCATTCACGCATTCCAGCCATTTACTTGTATATACCATTGGTAGTGGGTTTTATTCCATCCCTACCAGTAACTTTCCTTCCTCCTTGGCTCTACAGCCCATTGAGGGCCTGGGCCTACCGAGTCGACTGCGGACTATCATCTTGCATGACACATTCCAAATTTGGAGTGACACGTAGTCAGCGTATCGGGTATTTCTAGTATCAGTTTTATTATTGCTTCCATTGTCCTTCCGATTCAGAATGATGACCTACGAAGAGAGATCAGGACTTTTATTTATGTGAACATGATGTAAAACGAATTTTTACTCGAATTCCTAATTGGCGTTTCCATAAACTAGGATATTATGACAGATTAACTGGGCAGAAAAAATAATTGTCATAATACGTTAGGGCTAGGTTATCAGATTGCATTTTTAGATTTGGAATGCACAGATTAATGGATTTTTTTTAAGAATTCTCATTCAGCTATCTTAATTCAGTACTGACCGAAACTAAGTTCATCTCTTGTGAATATAATATTTTATTTGCGAATGGTCGAAAACCCTTGACCGTTGTGAAATGCTCAGGAGATGAGTTCCTTCTTTAAAATTGGCTTCATTAATTACGTTGTATGGAGAATTTTACCTGCTCGAAACATCTGAAATAGAAAAATCATTTCATTTCAAAAGTAACTGTCTGTTCCAAGGATAAACCCTGTGACGCACAAGGAGAGGGGGGGAGATGTTTACATTGATTAATTTACATTTATTCAAATACATCAATCAAAAGAAGACATATACAAATAAAAATGAGCTAAGTTAAAAAATATGGCAGACTGCTCCAACATGAGATTCTGCCTACATGTTACCGTGTTCCGGTATGGAAACTTGTAAGACAATTTTGATGAAAAAGAATTAATAAACTTAGCGTCGCAGAAACTTCCGACGGCTTACCAGAACAGGATTTCTGCAATAAGGTTGGAAGCAAAGTCCGGTTCATTCAGCCACGTGGACATCCATCTGCTCGTCTCTCCGCCTCCCACGATCCTTGCTTCGGCAATTCTAACCCAAAAGTGTGTCTCGTTCTTTCTCGTAAAGTTCAACTAAGTGGCGGAAACTCGTCTTAGCACCATCATCAAAATCTGTTACCAATTTCCTGATTGGTTGTTGGAGAGTTTTTCTCCTTCTGGCTGCTTCCGGAAATTTGTGGGATATGCTTGGCTGGAAGATAATTCCAGGAATTCCTTACCTGTGCCTTGTGACGCTTTTAACAGACGTACATTTAACGCTGTAATTTACATGAAATGTAAATTAAAATAATAATTGAATCAAACGAGAGAAACCTTTTGGTCTACGTTCAAATTTTCGTTTTTTTTGCTTCGTATATAATGCCGTCAGACTCTGCATTACATATCCTTAGCTAGGGGAAGTCAGAGGCAATTGTTTCCTTCTTTTTCAGATATTTCGTTGTTTCTTTCAGAGAAATTGCCGTTGGCCTGTATGTGCTGACCCTGTTGAGTATTGTGGGCTTTTACTTGACTTTACGAACACAGCTCGAGGCTCCCGTTTACGCGGTGTCTCTAGTCCTGGGGTGAGTACGACTGCAGTGCTGACGAGGAGTGCTGCTGACGTGTACTCACGTGAGTTTCCTGTTGCAGACTCACCCTCAACGGCTACGTCTCTGTGGGATACGAGTTCGTGTCCGAGCTTACGTACCCGGAGTCTGAGAACCTGTCCGCGGGTCTGCTCATGTGCCTCACGCAAACCATCAGCATGGTCTTCAGCATGTCGTACGGCCCGCTCATCGACATCGTCGGTGACATGTGGGCTAGCGTCTTCATGAGCTGCATGGTCCTCGTGGGCTGCATCTTCACCGTGCTGGTCCCTCCCGATCTCAAGCGACTGGCAAGTCAAGACAAACATCGGCTTCCGGAAAGCTAAAATACTCGTTCCCTCTATTCTCCCAATTCTATCAGTCTGCGAACAACCTGAAAAACTACGTCTCCGATGTCATTAAAAATCAAGTTACATATTTAAAAAAATATTTTCTCTATCATTTATAATTCGGGATTCTTGAATAATGGATGTGAGTCCAATAATGTTATAGAGGCCCAGAAAATTTTGGAGCCCAAGTAAACAAGTTATTTATGGACAGACAACCTTTCTTGATACACAAGAATTCTTTGAAAATATATTTGTAATAATGTTTCATTTTAGCCCATAAATTTTCACCTCATTAAAAATAAGATTGCCACTTTTTCCTCAATCTTGAAAGCACCCCCCCCCCTCTCTCTCTACTGACCTTCCTCCAAATGTAGACCTATATTGAAAAACCATTTGTTTATTTGGGAGAGAGGGTAACAGGCTACATGAGGGAGATCCTGAAACTGACAACTCGCCTTTAATATCAAAGGAGGGGGAGATACAGAAGGGAGCCAAGGGTTGAGTAGGAACCCCGGGCTGAAGTTTAAGGGTCCTACCAGATTATCACCAGATTTCGTTTTGGATCGGAGAGAAGTTTGCTGCGGGGTCACAACACTCCCTTTTCTGTGCCTCCACAAGTTTTAGGAGGCAGCTGGCCAATTGATCTAATAGGATGCCCAAGGTCTGCAACCCCAGAACATATACCTCTCAAAGCAGGCAATAGTACCTTTGAATCAGAGAGAGAACTTTAGTTACCGGTAATTGTCCAACTGAGGACTGTTATAATTAATGGTACTAGATATTATTTTGTTGTTGCAACAAATTTTGCAATTCATAGCCTTCCTTTGTAAATAATTATTTCTTATCTTTGAACGCTTGTTGAAAAACTGGAACTTGTCACTAATGTCAGATCAGTATTCAAGAGATTGAAATAAGAGGCCTGAACATAGATAAATTCAACCACTTCAACAGATTTCAATGTTTAGAATCTTTTCCGACATAAAAAAAAAACCTGTAAATATCATGGTTAATTTTAACGCATTGCACAAGGTCTGCCTTCTTCAGCTGAGAACTAATTGAATTTATTATAAGTACTACTGATAGGAAAGAAATTGAAAACAATACCAAAAAAGTAGATTCCCAAACACTTTATAAAATTTATTTTTAGATTCTAACAGAATAACTGGTGGGTTCTGTTCACTTTGAACATTGCCACAAAAACTTGCATACATAAGCAGCAACATAAACACCTGAAAACAAAGTACATATGTGATAAGTAATAACTTTTTAATCTGATAAATTTTATTTGAAAAGTTTTTAGAAGGATAAAATGTTAGTTATCAATAAATATAGTATAATAAACTAATAGAACATTGATATTCAATTAATAAAATGTTTCCGTAGAATAAAATTTTAATGAAATATACTTACAAATGTAATCACTCATACAATAAAATAGATGTCCTGGTTTTTTGAGAAGTTTCTCCAATCTTTCCTTGAAGTTTGAAGAAAAAAAAGAATGATTTAAGTTATATTTTAGTGATTTTAAGTTCATCAAGTTGGAATAGGTTGAGAATGAGGACTAAGGTATAATTTGGAAGATCAGCCACATTTCTACCATAAAGACAAAGCAAAATTTAAATACAATTTGTGGGTGCTCATGACCATGATTCAATTTTTGAGCTTACACAATAAACTTCTGACAAACCATACCTGTTCTAAATTCTAATTTTACCGACAGTAAAAGAATCGGTTTAATATAAACAAATTTATCAAAGCTTAAATAGCTCAGCATTGTTTTGTAATATTTTTACATACAAGCATGAAGGCTTGTCCTTTGTCAGTGAAAGGCTGAACAAATAAACAAGAAGAAAGTTGAAATGAATGTTGCAAAATATAGAGAAAACTCTTTGGGCTAGATGATGTAGAGTCAAAGATTTTTTCCTAGTCCAGGAGTAAAGTAATCAGGGTCTGAGCAAACAGGCAATTAGAGCTGTTTTGTAGCGAGGGGCAAATATTTTCTTTTTTTCAATTAAGTGTAGAGTTTATACTTTACATTGTTAATTAGTTTAAAGTGGGCTTAAGTTGGCAAGTGTAGCAGAATTAAGATAGTTGTCCACAGAAAGATTGAGGAGTTCCTGGTAAAAGTGACTGGATATTTGGAATTTTGAGGATATTGACGAATAAGGACACAAAGTTTTGTCAATCACAGCAATTAAATTTTATGATAGCACCATAGTAACACAATAACAAGTGCTAATTGTGCATTCCACTTAAGACTGTAAACGGGAAACAAAAAAATCAACAAAGATGATTGTAATGAACTCTGCAGACCAAAAATTGACAAAATGCCAATTACATGAAAAATAAACAATATTGGCTCAAGCAAAATTTGAGAATGACTGCCATTGAAGGAAGACGTAAATGATATGATAATATAAAGAGAAGTTGAAATTACCCCAGTGTTTTATCAGCAAGGGAAACTCTGAACTTCTGGGCAGAGTAACATTTAGAGCTGGATGTACAAGACTAAAAACTGTTACATTTGGCCTGAGACAGACTGCTAACTCAGCATTTTGAAAAATTATGCTCTTTTAAATATGATTTATATAAGGTACTATTTGTTAAAGCATGTTGAAACAAAATTAAATATCAATATTTTAATGAATCTCTGTTGTGTGTTGAAGTAGTACTAGGAGTAATCAATTTAAATTTTATCATAATTGATGCATAATTCGCAACTTGCATATCAATACTACAAAAGCACTTAAATTTATACACAATTAGTAAACCTGTAATTTAACAGTTGTGTGAACTTTGGGTAATGTTAGAAGGATTAATTTATGAACGAAATTCATCTTCTCCCTTCAAACGTTAAACTTTTTCAATTGAAGGAAAATGTAGCCACTAAAATATATAATACTTAATAATTATAATATCAATAAATGAAAAAATATTCATCCTCAATTCCACTGGTACAAACTTACATTCACAATTGATTTAGTACACGTTGCAGAAAATAATTGGATATATTGTGTACTAGTATTTTTATGAATAGTGATCCTGACTGTGTTTATTATATATGTTATGGAAAGAAAATGGGGAAAGTGGTGGCTTACCTGAAAATAATTTTCAGTGTTGCCATTCAGAATGGGCAAAGTTATTTAAATTTGTGGTGTAGCTGGCACATGGGCTATGGTGCTCCTAAAGGTGGAGGCTAATATATATATAAAATGTAATTGCATAGAAGTACGGATAGAAAATTTGTGAGAAAGCTAGTAGTATAATATATGTTGGGTGCTTTAAAACCTTTGGGACTTGTAGAATAGGAACCCATGTCCAGAAACAAACCATTCCTGCCTGAGGTGAAAACATATGTAATATTCTTGTAAAATCAGTAATCTTCTATAAATTGTCAATAAAATCTCAGTAAGCCATTTAAAATGCAGGAACAGTCTAAACAAACTTGACAGACAGACTCCACCAAAAAACAGGCCACCAATCACTGATACATGTACAAACTAATATTTCGTTTAAAAAAAGATCCTAATAAAAACTCGTGCCAAAATACCTTCATGTAAATAAATTCACAGTTGTTCTCATGCTGGACGTTACTAGTGGAAATTATTTTCTAGAAGCTTAAAGTGAAATCCATTTAAATTAATATTTGACACTCAAGCAAGTCTTTCTCTCTCTTCCCATATCAACAGACATTTCATGGCATGACAATGGAATGATTAGGTTAATGTGTGTGTGTGTACATATCAGATTATGGATGGAAAACTATTCTTAATACACTTAAACTTACAAGATAAACTTGATACATGGATGGACAGTATTTAAGAAAATTTTAATTGAATATGCCATTCAAACTAATAAGCTGGAGTCTGACCATATGTAATATAGACTCACAGTGTTTACATGTGAATCAGGAACATTGATGATTCTTTTTCATTTTGCAATAAATACAACATACATAAATAAATCTAGGAAAAATGAGAATAGATTACATGATGAGTGGCTTAATAAGAAATAGGATTAGAGTCTACAAGAAAGAAGAAACATGAGTGCAAGGGTTATATTGTGAATTATTAATGTATAAATAAGGGTATTGTATGCAGAATGGTCATACTTTGTCCACGAGAGCATTTTAACATTAAAAAAAACAATGTAGTGTATTCCAAAACATGATGGCATATTCAGATAAAGAAACCACAGAGAAAACATTCAATGGGATGCATCCAAAAGGAAACTTTTCATATCTCAAGAGGTGTTACATAATCTGAAGAGTATAAGTTATAAAAGAGCTTATATAATATTTGTTAGAGATATTTGTAGTGTGAAAATTGTTTTTGTCCACGACTAGACTAATTTATGCAAACTTTTCCACAAAAGATAACATGTTAATAGAGAAATACATAATTTTGAATAATGTTGACAATGTACCATTTCTTAAACATGTTGATTCTTCATTTTTCTTCTCTATAAATCAATTTAGAAAAAATGAACAAGACATTAAAATTTCTCTTACAAAGTTTTTTATACCAAAAAAATATTTTACAGTTCCAACAATTTATCCCAAAATCTTATATCCAAGTCAAAAGAAATGACCATCTAAACTTAATTAATTGTTAAAAGTACAATTCCCAATTAGTATTAAAGCTAAGCTCATTCACTGCAAAATCCTGAGCCTAAAACTAGTGGGAATGTTTAAGGATTTCTGTTTTTATACTTTACACACAAAAAACCTGAAATGATAGACATAATTCATTTAGGTTACTGATGCAATTATTCACCAGTCAATAATGTAAAATCAGCTCTTTTAAATTACTACTTGATTATGGTCATATAACATTTTTCTTAAGCAATCTAAAACCAAATAAGTCTAAATAATATTATTGATTGATAGATACTTTTTTGAATGGAAAATAATAGTAACATTCCCGGATCATAAATGTGAGCAATAAAAAGTTTATAACTAATGAATATAAATAAATGGACCTCAGTAATTAATAACACAACTACGAAGACTAAATTTATTCAACCATTTCATAAAAAGTATCCCAATCAATAATATTGGAACATTAGTAACAACCAATTCATGTGAATAAACCAGTTACTTTAGAGCTGTCAAAAAAGTTTAATGCAATAACTATTCTAATGCCATTCTTGAATTACAGTAATTTTATAACAGCTCCATATTCAAACTTCAAGTATAAATGCCAATAATAACAGTAGTTTTATGAATTGTATAAAATAGATTTGGGATCAGAATAAAATTGAAGATGTTATCATACAGAAAGTACTCAATTTAAATTGGTTTTCTATTTTTTTCCAAAATATTTTATATAATGAAATCTAAAATTTATTAAAACAACATACTTCTTGAACACACAAATATTCAGACACATCACAAATAAAAAAACTATTGAAGTACAAGATTTACATCATTAAAAAGTCCATGTGTCAAACACAGCTACAATGCATAAATCTAATACCAGAGGAGCAAAATAATAAAAATACTTTGAAATTCATGGTTCTTTTTATAAAGGATCTTAGAATTTATGATTTGTTAATCCTGGCAAGTATATACCTAATAAATTTTATTAAATAAATTTTACAAGCATGTAATAATTACAGAAAACAGTTCAATGTGCTATGGTCAAAGTTTATAAAAGTGTTGAACACAAGACCCAGTTAAAAAAAGAAAAAAAAACATTTTAATTAAATTGGTACTGGCAACAAATTTTGTGGCAATATAGACCCATTATATAATAATCAGTCCTTAATAACACACCTATATTAATTAATGGTATTTACAAATCTGTGGAAACTACTCATATTACAAACTACTCATCAGTTTTCAACATTAGAAAATCTCATCTATGTTATGTTTAGATGAGGTTATAATACAGTTCATATATCTCAAACCATCCCATTGTGGCTGTGTGCATTACAGAAGAAGCCAATCTACAATATTATTATAAGTAACTATGAAACTGTGAGAAGCTGTAATAAGTGATTTTGATAATCACAACATGTGTTCTTAGTTTGATTATCTATTATGTTATTAGTCTGCAACCAGACGGAAAAATGGTGGTGTTCAATTCAAAATGCCGAACAAAAAAAGGCAGTCTCCAAAACAAAAACAAAAAAGTAAAACAGAAAATTATGGTATAGTTGTAAGAATACAAAAATATAAAAACACAAATGTAATGAGTGTAAAGAGTTAGCACAATTTTGCATTACTATTATACCAAGCTCAATTTTAATCAGTCAAAATTACAAGTTCAACAAGGAAAGCATGGACATAAGGCACATAATGCTCAACATGTGCAAATATTATAGATATTACATTATACATTAGTTAACTGTGGCTTGTGACATTGGGGCCATTCTTCTTGTACATAAAATTTTAAACAATTGAAATAACAGTTTGTGAATTCTATGACAACCATAATTCAAGACTGAGGGGGAATTAAAATAGAAATACACACACAGAATGAACAAGTTATTGATACATTTAAGTTTTATTAATAATTTAATAAGTTTTATTTAAGTATACTTTATAACATTGGATGGAAATAAAATCTTAGTTATTAGAACAAAAAAATTCTTCTTGCCGGAGTGTGAAATTTTTTTGCAGATTGGATTTTTATAGCTGCACAAGTATTAATTTTGCTTTCTCTAATGAAAGAAAATATGTTCTTTGGTAGGAGTACTTTTATTACGTGGGTCATATGTTGCCTTCATCAGCCTTATCCTGATGCCTTTGCTCGAGCTTTGTGGAAGACCCTATCCCGGGAAACAAGCGGGAAACAAGTAGTTACAATTTGGGCTGTTGATGGCAGTGAGAATGATGGCTGGCTAGAATTGTGAATTAGATTCAGGAAATACACTAACACATATCATATCACAGGAATTTGTCTTTAAATAAGAAGAACATGTGTAGTGCAAGCAGTTGGACATGAATTTTTAGTGAAAACTACAGTTTTGAATAATTTGGTGCTAACTTTTTGTTGACTTTACACATATATGCGTATTTGTGTTAACTTATTTACCTTTATATAGCCCATGGATGATTCTTATAACTAATTTATATTTGCAACATCTAGAAACTTTTGAGTTAACAATAGACTTACAGAGTTAAACTAGAATACAGAGATGGAGTAATCTATGGAAATTATACAGTAGCTTTCCAACTCTGTTGACTGCAACAGAAAATAAACCACTGGAACGATTCTCATCTATCTCTCTATAATGGACAGCTACAGACTGGTTCACAACCCAATCTTATCAATTGGTTTATTAGATTACATGTTAATTTGAAGCACATTCATTAGAGTTTAATCCTTTTCAAAAGTGATGAGCATAGGAGAATGAAATATTAAAAAGCTAGCCATGGGCACTCATGACAATCTTCCACTTTTACCTTACTTTCACTATTCAGGCAAATATGACATATCTTAATGCTTTAATAATTATGTTTCAATTTGAAGCTACCCTAAAATAATTTCACCACTTAATTATTGCCGTGGTTTGAAATGTGTAAAACAGTTGTAAGTTGAAGGTGATGTCTAATTTCTAGTAGAAGTACACCAAAACCAGAACCATGGGGAGTAAAACACTAGCCAAAATACTGCTTCACACCACTAGTTCAGTCTAGTGGTTTTTAGTTTATTTATCTCCTGGGAAGAATTAACATCAAACCTATAATATATCCTGGCACTTGACTTTTAAATAAGGGGAGGCAAAAATAAAAATAAAATTTTATTCTTTAACAAGTTCAACCTTCAATGTAACACCAAGTTTAGCCTCCCCTATTAAAAGACACTTGGCATTGTCTTCCATTCCAAGTATAAGCATAGATATCTTACAATAATTACATGCATATGAAGAGCAGTGTCCTTCCTCCTTCAGTAAATATAGCCATTTTTCTTCACAATAGAAGTGTTCAGTTCCACTCTTTATAACAATGGTACAATTAGTTGCAACAAACTTACCTATTTGTCTTTTAAAACTATTCAACATGTTTATCCATTCACAGTCGATTAATAACTTAGTGCGCACTCACAGGTGTCCTGAGAGGAGGAATGGATGGGATGTCAAGGAGGACACTCAGATGAAGGAAAACAAGCAGGAAAGAATAAAAATATCCTGCAATTAACAATAAATCAATTTAGATCTTTAAAAGAAAATTGTAAAAATGCCTGCATTCATATGCAGAACAGACTGTTTACACTCCACGATAACTTACGATCACGGTTCGAAGTCTACTGTGATTCTACGATTCTTGCCTGTCAAACACTAAGAATGAAGTCCACTCAACTGTTCTTCTCGGCATTTCCGCGACGTCATACGGCGGTTACGGGTGTAGATTGGACACAGGTTAACTTGAATCTAGACGACTACACCGCCGTTTCTGTGTGACTATGAGATGACAAACGTTCCACATCGATTTCTGGAATTGTCAATTCATCAAGAACATTATCTGCATAGTCGATGGAAGATGTCTGTGATAGGCGCTTACTGAGAGAAGACTGTTTTCGGAGAACCTCGGCGAGGGTGGGATTGTCGCTGTACCGCGCGTCTAGACCCTGTCGGAAAGCGTTAACAACGCGTATCTGGAATAAAATATGGAAGAATGTAAATCACAGAACAATTTTTAGAATAGATTTCAAGCTGATGAATTTTTCAGTTTCATGCATGTTAGAAATAAGGTAAACATTTCCCGTCAACGTAATGCTTAAATCTAAAATTCTAGAGTAAGCCCTTCAAGATTATGGCCATCCAACGATTTAATAAAAATTGAATGCTAAGCTAAACATATCTAATTAATAACAGTTATATTAATACCAAATACATGCTTTAGAGGTTATGTAAGCACTTCTATTAAAAAATTGGACCCATTTAAATTCTATAAAGACTTCGGAAAAATGTTTATTGACAATGATACTTTAACAGTTGAGGTGATAAATGAAATTGCACTTCATATTGATTCAAACGATCACAAAATGATTGATCAATAGACTGAATTATAATTTAACAAGGAAGATTTGTTTTTACTTCAAGATATATTTATGTATTCTACATATTCATATGAAAATTCTTCTCTGATGGATCTTTGATTTTATATGCATTTGCAAGGGCACAATTTTTTAAAACATTATGAATTAAGAAAGAGCTCACATATGAGAAGAATGACTTCAAATTGGCCCTATGCTTCACTAACAGGTTAGGCATAACGGCTTACATGTTACAATTTGAAAATACACAAACCTCACCTTTTTCTGCCAACAAATATTCACTCACATTATGGCAACCTTCATTTTTGGTTAGTTCAACATCAGTTTATTTGAACATCACACCATCATTTGGTAGGATCACTAACAGTATGTCTAGTTGTATTAATTGAAATGAATATATATTTACAAATGTGACATACAGAAGTAAGGCCTCAAAAATAAAAAATATGTATGAGAAAGAAAGGAAGAGAGAGGGATGGTGACAGACTGTGGGAGGCACACAAACAAACAAACATGTTAGCCATCACTGAAGTGAGGTAAACAAGAAAGAACTATTTCACTCCTAAAATAGAAGAAACCAAATCATTACAAGGTTGAGGTTAAGAAGTTCACTAAACATATGATATACATATGATACTTTCAAAATACTTAGAAAGTTAGAGATTTATTATTTTTTCAAATGTGACAAATTTTTATAGATAATAATGAATTTGCAATGGCATGGACATCATATTTTCTATAAATAAAAATGAGTAACAACATTAGTTATTTATAGAAACTACATTACGAAGGTCAGTTCTCGAAAGGATCATTCTAAAATTTCACAGAAGCAAACATTCCCATTTTCGTAAAAATCAATAATAATTATATATTTTACCTAGAAATTTTTTATGATAGAACTTGGCAATTTTTGTATATATAAAAAAACAACATGAACATTAAAAATTTTAAACATCTCCATGGAATTAGTGTAAATTTCACATCATGTCTTTAATTTATTTAACACTTGTCTTTATTTTATGTCATGAAACAATATTATATGAGTTCAACTGCCTGTCTAAATGCTTCATTAAAAATTACTACTTGTATAACATTAAATAGAAGGGTCAATAAATGTTTGGGGAAACAATTTAATTACACATCAATAAACAGTGTAATAGATACACTCCTTCAGAGATTGTAATATATTTATAAGAAAACTATGGAATTGCTCCTAGCATATTATAAAAGCAGAGTAGTGATATTACGTTTTAAAAAACAGGTTTGGCAACCAATTTGTATTTTCAGTGTCCTGCTTCAATTTATTTAAATATTACTATCATAAATATCTGAATTAATACATGGCAATTAAAAAGCTTAATTCTAGTCCCCATTATTTCCAAAGGAACAATTTAATTGTAATGTAAAAATTCTCAGTATTTCAAAAACTTGCAATCCTGTATTCCATGCAAACATTTTTCAAATTTTGAATCTAGTTAGTTTCTCTTCAGTGAATTCTTTCTTAGCTTTCGATTTTTCAGTAGTCTACTTTTTTCCTCAAATAGAAAATCTATAATTTCATATACTTTATTGGAACCAATTACTTATTTCAGTGGATCAAATTTCCAGTTTTGCTGCTTATCATAGCTTAAGTTTTTGCTTTATGGGTTGTCCACTCCTTGAGATGTTAATTCCACATTATCTTCTTTTCTATCAACATTATAATGCCATCTGTAAACTATAGCATCAGCATTCACCCTCTTCATACCTCTTACAATTTTCTCATGTCTGTCAAATAATTTTTGGCTAAATTCTACATGAAACCTTCTATCAGGCCTTTCTTTTTGAGAATGAATGTACTAAGTATAAAGACTCAGAATTAATACAATTTTCTCTTATATATTTATCAGTCTTCATTATTTTATCCACATTAATTTCAACTTGAACTATGTAAAATTTTATTAATATTTGATCAACAGTCTCATGTTAAGCCGAATTGTTTCCTCCTTTAGGCCTATGTATAATATATATATATATATATATATGTGTGTGTGTGTGTGTGTGTGTGTAACATATGCATCCTGCAAAGCATGTGGTTACATTCCTAGAGTGAAAATTTTCATTGGCCAAATTTTGTTCACATGAAGCAAATTATGTTCCGTAAATTTTATTAACATTTTACAAACAACTTCAAACTATTTCCTTGGTTTCAAGCTGAATTTTACATACTTCAACATCAATTCTACTATGACAGTTTAATAATGACAATTTAATAAGGCATATATATTTATAAACACAATAATACACATAATGTGCCAAAGTGAAATAATTAATATGGATAGGAAAGAAAGATACTGTAATGGCTTATGTAGTATGAAAGATGGACATGTTTAGAATTTGAAATCTAAACCCATGGAGTTGCTAACCACCTCCTTGAAGAAATATTACATTTTCTGTGGTTGTTGACATCTGGGTTGAACAAAAAAATCTGAATTTTGAACTGTGCATTTTGAGGTGTCCTCATTTCTCAGTCAGGTAAATCTCAATCTCACTTTTTCACCCGTGTATGTGTGTGTGTATGTATGTATGTAAATGGACACAAAAGTCAGAAAATGACATTGTCAGACTAATTAAAACAATTAATAAGGATAGAAAAGAGAAAGGTGATGGCTTACTTGAAGTGAAGCTGGCAATCACAATGATGAGTGTGGGGTTATGAATTTTCGGAGGCAACCATTTCCTTCATCAGAAGATTTCGAATAGCATTCCGAGTTATGATCAGCTCTCAACTGTGATGTCAAAGTTGCTGTGATTTTGCTGTTAAACAATAGGCCCTACCTGGCCTCTAATTTTCTTTCTCAATGGTCAGGGTAGACGCAAAGAATTGATGGCGAGGGGGGAATGCATACACACACAGGCATATATATATATATATATATTTGTGTGTGTGCATCAGAAAATGAATCTGTCAGGTTAATTAAAACAATTTATAAGGACAGGAAAGAGAGAGAGACAGCTGTTGACTTACCTGGAGTTCACAGACAGCAGGCACCATGTACGGTTTCAGATTCTTAAATGTTTGGGTGCACTGCCCTCACCCCCTTTATCAAAAGGTTAGGAAAACATTATGAGTGATGGCTCAAAATGTTTTCCTAACCTTCCAATGAAGGGAGTGGTGACTCTGAAAAATGCTGCTTGCCGTCTGTGAACTTCATGTAAGTCATCAGCTTTCTCTCTCTCTTTCCTGTCCTTATAAATAATATATATATATGTATATATATATATATATATATATATATATATGTATATATATATATATATCCACATGTAATGCATACAAACACACACATCCACATCTTAACACACACACACACATACTAAAATCGGTTCACATGTACTCGTGCAATCAATTATGGGTAGTCGGTTTGGGAGGGGTAAAAGGAAGGTTAGTATCTAAAGGATTTTGGGAACAGGGCTATGTTTTGACTGCAATACATGTTGGAATGAGAGTACCCCACAGATGGAGCTCAGCTTCTGAAGAATTGGGGGGAGATAGGGCTTTGAGTAGGGCGAGAGTGAAGCACTGGTTGAAATTATTTGTGTTGTGGCTCTGGGGATGGGCAGCTTTGAGGAATTGGGTTTTTAAAAGTTTGACTATGCTGCAGCAGTTGGCAATCCATTTGGGGAGGAGTCTTTTTGTCTGGCCAATGTTAAAGGCTGGGCAGTGTGTGCAGTTGAGTCTGTAGATTTGATGGAAGGAAAATAAGTTTAATTTTCTTTACTTTTATAGGTTGTGCTCTTGGTGGTATTCTGGAAGGTTGTGGTGGGTGTAAGTATAGGGCAGACATAGCACCTGTTCCTACTTACAATGACTGGCCATCACTCGAAAGGCTTTTCTTAATCTTCTGGTAAAAGGGGCAGTAGTTTCTGAATATTTACAACCCCATACTCATAACGGTGATTGCAATCTATATGCCTAAAGTAAGCTGTCAGAACCAGACATTGACTTACCTTAAATTGATAGTAGGTTTATATTTGTGTGTGTATGTTATGTAAAAGTGATATGAAATTGTCAAAATAATCTATATCAATAAGATAAAGTTCAAATTTTAGAAGCCACTGGTCTCCTTTCTCAGGAGGTAAATGATCTTCACTCTGGCTGAGGTGCATAGAGTGCAGACCTATCTGCTGAGGAAGGGGTGTCTCTTAAAATTTGTACAGTTTTCTGTCAAACATGGTAACACTGACTGTCAATTACAGGTAAGCCATTGACACTCTTTCTTTTTCCTGTTCATATTAATTGTGTAATTCTATTCACGATCTGAAAATGAAATAATGGATCAATTAAAGCTATTACCTAAAATAAATACAATTGAAATATCTAATACATACAAAGTTTCCTGTTTCTTGATCAACACTTGTACATTTCCACATTTTCATAAAACTATAAATTTAAAAGCATCCAGGAATCATTATATGTATATAAAACTTAAAATATTTATGAACATGCAACATTGATTCTCATTAAAGCTTTAAATGATGAAACAAACATGCAGTAAATGTAGGTGCACAGACGACTTACATCAGTTGCATTAAAAAGTGATGAAGCTGTTTGGCACAAATTATCTTTACTTTTAGTATAGAAAAATTTATTTTATATTTTTGACTGACAGTAACTGTTCTAACCATGCATCATGCAAAGACAAGATATTTTTATCAATTAAATATTTCTTCATAAGAAGTATTAGCATATGTGTACATTCAACTTTATGAATTATTCTTATAATTTATATCCTTACAACAATAAACTTAGAAATGGTTTTCCACATTCATTAAAACTTTTGATATATTTCAACATGCAGGCTTGAAACAATTACAGTATTAAATAATATTCAATATCAAAGAGCAGACAAAATTATTTTTAGACTTACAATTATTGTACCCTGTGGAAAGTAATAATTTAAAAATGGTTATAGTTGGTATCCACAATAGCTGGTAATGAACAGCCAATCTAAACATTAGACAATGTTTCAGCTTAAGTCATGAATTAATTTATCATGTCAACATTCAAGTGAATATAATACTCATAGTAATTTACTAGTTCATACACAAAATAGTTATTAAATGACACAATGTCAGCTGATATAGACAAATTAATTTTATGAACAGTGTCATATCAGTTACATTCAATATGGTGCTTAAGTGACAATTGCATTCAGTTAAGTGTATTTTAAATGTGATATTAATGTATGTACTACATCAAGAACTATAAAATGCTGCAGAAGACAAAACAGATTATACACAAAATTATTTAATAAATGCTTTCTTGAAATCAAATTGCAAGAAAAGGAAATAAGAGGGATTTACATTTCTAACAGGGATAATATGGGTGATAAAGGCCTATGTGAAGAATGAATAAATATTAATCTGAATATAAATATGATATAGGCTTACTTAAGAATGCTGTTACTTTTAAATGGCTATTGCTGAGATGAATTTTATTTGTAAAATTAAAACATATTGAGAAGCAATATCACAGACAAATTTTAACAATGTAATCGCAAAGCAGATCACGCCAGGATAGATAGTCCTTTGATATTTGTTAAATATACAAAGAAAACAAAAATTTTTATGGAAATGTTAAAAAATAGGAAATATGTAGAGTTATTCTGTCAAAATAAATAACCTTTTATATAATTTTTTTATTTATAGCAATTTTTTATTCATTTTAAAAAGAGGTATACTGTCACAGATACAAACACACAGGTCTTCCTCTACACGATGCTTAAAGCAAAGTCTGATTATAGATGCTATTAAAGTTTTAATTTTCTTGTTTTATACATTTCAAAGTTTTTTTTTTGTAAGTTATGAATGAATAACAGAAGTTTGTATATTGAAGGTACTTGTGTCTTTAAAAATTTTGATCAATATAACTATTCCACAGTAGAGTTTTCCATATGAAACATAAAGCATATAGAAGGAATTCCTCACTTCCTCATAAATCAACACTGTTCAACGAAACTCTAATGACTGATTATATTAAGGGTAATATTATGGGACAGACGTCGAAAGAAATTTGCATTCAAGAAAATTATTGACTGCCAGTGTGAGATTTCTATCTTTTGGATAATGTCCCAATAAGAATGCAATTGAAGGTTTCACCTGCAATGATTGGTGTTCATATGCTCATGTTGTCACTTTAATAATAATTATATGAAAGCAAAATGAATAACCTAAATCTTACACAACTTATATGCACGTATCATCATGACAAAATAATAAAAATGAAAAGTCCATTGAATCTATAAACCATACAATTTTCATACATCACAACAGCACAATGGCCATATTTTTCTATTTCAAAAGAAGATAAATCAAACTATATCATGTACTTGGTAGTAATCAACTATAAAATAAGGAGTCCTGGACTCTTCACGAAATCTGGATAGTACTATGAAGTTATAAATTTATAAAGAAGGTTGAGAAATAAGTATGAAATTAGTTTTAATAATCCATTCAACACATCTTAGTTTTATCATCATAAAATTGGGGTCTGTGAGTTTATCAGTCAATGACCGTTTTCTGTATCTCTTTCCTATCCAAATTATTATTATTTTGACCTCGTCATCTTATTTTTCTGTACATAAAAAACAATTAATAAGGACAGAAAAGAGAGATAGAAAGCTGGTGACTTACCTGAGGTTCACAGATGGCAGGCGCCATGTAGGGTTTGAAGTTCTAAATTTTTGGAGGTACCGACCGCCCCCAGAATGTTAGGAAGGCATTTCCAATGATTGGCTAGCCAATGACTCTTTTTGTCATCATCCTAACAATTTGATGAAGGGGTCAGTGCCTCTGAAAATTTAGAACTTCAAACCCCACATGGTGCCTGCAATCTGTGAACCTCAGTTAAGTCACTAACTTTCTCTCTCTCTTTCCTGTCCTTATTAATTGTTTTAATTAACCTGGCAATGTCATTTCCTGACATATATATATCTCAACTTTCTCTCTTTATTGCCTATATTAATCAATTATATATACATAGCACCTTCAAAGACAAAGGCTATTAAGAGAGTGGAAGAACTTATGTCTCAAGTTTTTCAGAAAGTTATATTTTCAATTTAAAATGTTTGCACCTATCTAATTGAAGCCTTGCCAGGTATACAAATATGTTATTATATTTCATTAATACTGTTATGCAACAATGTTAACTTGATAATACACAAATGTTTAATATTTCTATCAGGATTTAACATTGTGAACCAACAGCTGAAGGCAATAAATCCCTATTAGAAGAAGAGTTACTCCAAGCATATAAAACAAACTGAAAAAAGCTGTAGGATAGAGAGAAAAATAATGGCATAAGTATAAAAGATACTTGTAGTTTTGTACATTTTACAACAAACAAAAATCTAAACTTTCTATTGCAATAAATGTGGATAACTACAATGCTTAGGTAACCAAATTTGGAATGCATTAAATAAGCATACTGCACTGTTTCTGTTTACACCTTGCCCAGAAAAAATTTTTCCTTGAAATTATGTACATGGTGACAAAATGAGTATCAAAATAATTATGAATTACTATATTGTTTATTTAAACTGCACAGTCAGCATCTAAAAAAATGTCAGATATGTATCCAATTAATTTCTTTAAGTTATCAAAATCCATTAAATAAATAATCCTAGAAAGAATTGAAATTTACATAACATAATACATTATGTTGAAAATGTTATTTACTTAATGCACCATAGAAAATAGAATTAAATATACCACAACATTTTTATTTAGGTTACATAATATACTTGTGATGTTACTTACCTGCTAGAATGACATTTCCAATGGAAATACAATTTGATGATATTTGGCAAGCCAATTAATTGGAATTACCACCTACAATGTAGGATAATTCTAAACTGAAACTGTATTACATACATTGAAGATCCATGTTTCTTGATGTGAGCCAATGAATTAGATTTACCATCTACAATGTAGAACCATTTTAAACTGAAACTGCATTATTTATATTAAAGATCCATGTCTCTTGATGTGTTAGTAAGACCAATTCATTATTCAAATTTACCTAGAAATTCTAGTACTAGATATTACAGAAATATGAACAGGTTTTCAAATTGAATATATTATGGATGTAATTGCTACTATCCAAACCTCACAAAAATAGGCTTACTGTATGGTCCATACAAAAGCCACATCATTGTCAAATAAACACACACACACACAAACTTACAAAATCATTTTTCATATGAAAAACCAATTAGTAATAATGATGGATGTCACAAGAATGAGAATGGAAGAATGAAGAGTATCATCATTCATGATATTAATAAACAAAAGTAGAGTAGGATAGGACTAAATTCTAATAATAAGTAAAACAGATGGCCACAAGTCAGCATGAAATAAATCACTATTTATTAACAAAAGCAGCGACGTTTCATCTCCATTTTGAGACTTCCTCAGGCTTAAAATTTAGCAATATATCCTTGACTCCCTCAGCCAAAAAGATTATTTTATTTAATTTTCATGTGAAGAATTTGGACCAAATCTAGCGTGGCTCCAAATTCTTCACATGTAAATTAAATAAAATAATATTTTCGGCTGAGGGAGTCAAGAAGTAAATAGGATGTATCGCTAACTTTTAAGCCTGATGAAGGCTCAAAATGGAGATGAAACTTTGCTGCTTTTGTTAATAAATAGTGATTTATTTAATGCCAACTTGTTGCACTCTTTTTTATTTATTGTTAATTTGAAAGTCAGAAAAGTTTGTTGTAAATTCTAGTAAGTTAATAGAGGGGCAACTTAAACATGAATGTTTTTTTAATAATACAAAACATTATCATATATTTTCAAAAATCTGTAGCCTTATAGTCTAATGTAATGTTGAAACCATAAATGGAAAATGAATCTCTGTTAAGAAAATACTTAATACTTATTGATGGAATATTGTATTTATAAAATTGAATAAAATATCCTAGTTAATTTGAGCTATGATAATAATAATAATGATATATTTACTTCATATTTTTAATTTTGTGAGACATTAGGTTAGATGTATAAAATATAGAATTTTTGTTAATATTGCTTGGAGAGTAATGAAATATTGATAAACTGCCCATAATATGATTATATTGTAGAGGAATTTTAAAACTAGTGAACATACTTGGTAGCATAATAGTTTGTTTCAGGAAAATGCAGAAGTAATTGCCACACGCAAATATGAAATTCCATGCTGAGGAATTTAAAACAAATATTAAATGAACCCAGTTTCATAGATGAACATTTTATGTCTCATAAATTTGTAGAAATTTCTGGGAGACCAGGAATTGAAGGATGGTATCATTATTAGTGTTTTGTTTGCAACTAGAGATTATTTAGATAAGAAACACTGTGTATTAAATTGAACTGTGTTTTGATACTGTTTTAACCTTTTTTCAGTGAATGATCCTAAATATAGCAGAGAGCCATTTTAATGTTTGATATATGAGGTAAGAAAATTTAATGATTTTAGTATGAATCAAGTTTTAATCTTTAAAATGTCACTAACATATACACTAGTTAATTTTTTGCTGCCCACAAAATGATTGATAATTTGGGGTAGAGCCACTACTACAATATAATATAATAGAATGGAATAATAAAGAAATTAGAAAACCTATTAGTGCCTGTACAAATGTCTAATGCTCTCCGACATAAAGTTAAGAATTCATAATTTCATATAATACTAATATTTGTTATTGTCACAATTCACTACATAGTTTTATGGAAGAACACTTGTACATAATATATTAAAAATAGAAACTACACAACGAAACTAATACTAAATATTACTCTAAGAGAGGGCCTACATTACGAAAATTCTATAAGGGAAATGTTTTGCCAACTGATAAATCTATAACTGAATGTACCTTGAATTGCATCTTGTAATAAGACATAAATGAATATACAATATGCATAACTTACAACCATTGCTACAAAGTATATAACCAGCAAAAATAAAAGTTATTCACAAGTTCTGATTGGATTAACTTTTATGGAAATGTAAATTTGTCATTTCAATACTTAAATTTTATTTGGCTGTATGTCATTTTGTTGCAATTTCCTAACAATATTATTTTGTGTTGGAATCAAATAGCATGATGTGATTGTAAAAGTTGGTAGGAAAAAAATGGTTGATGAAGAATAAATTTAAACTAATTCATATATTTATGAAGAATTTGCTCTTTGAATGTATTCAATTGTCATTCATTATGCTACAAAACAAACTTTGTAACAGCATTATTAGGCTTTCATATAAAATGGTTTATATATATACATATACAATTAATAAGGAAAGGAAAGAGAGATAGAAAGTAGGTGACTTACCTGAGGTTCATAGATGGTAGATACCTTGTGAGGTTTGGAGTTCTTGAATTTTCAGGCACCGCCCCCTTCATCAGAAAGTTAGGAAGACATTTCCAGTGACTGGACGTCAGCTAGTCGATCACTGGAAATATCTTCCTAACTTTCTGATGAAGGGGGCGGTGCCTCTAAAAATTCAAGAACTCCAAACCTCACATCCTACCATCTATGAACCTCAGGTAAGTCACCTACTTTCTATCTCTCTTTCCTTTCCTTAATAATTGTTTTAAATAACAGGAACTCCAAAAACCTTTTACTGTACGATATTCAAATTTTTAACACACTTTAAATTCATAAAGTAAAGATAATTAAAAGACTTTGTTCAAGCCATTATTCACCAGAAACTGTATTTACTTAATAAATGATCTGATCAGCAACTTGGCACTGTCTTTATATTTGTGCTGCTATAATTTGTGTTTATGTCTAGACATATTTTGAATTAACATTAACATATTAATTTGTCTTCTGTTTAAAACCCATAAACATAAATCGTACATTTCAAGACTTATTTACGTAGACTATGGCAACATTTTAGATATCCTTGTGTACTTCGGTATCATATTTTTAATTTTCGCTGTCATCGTTTCATTGTTCAGCACTCCTGACTAATAAAAATCAAATCTGACCATTGAGGTAAAACAAAACAAAAACTACTGTACTATTCACTGAATGTGTTATAACAATAACTAGCTTAATGAAATTGAATAGGCTTTGATTTGGTGCAAATTCCAAGGATAAGTAGATATTTCAAATAAACTTAAAAATAAGATAAGTAATTGAAGTTTGGACAAGGTGGTGAAAGCTGGCACTTTCAATGTAATCATCACTGTAAAATATACCACCCTGAATGATATAATGAGGACTATGATCATTATAGAATTTTGAGCATGACAAAGGCGTTTAATTTTTTTTTAAATGGTTGTTTATTGATATATTTTTACCAAATAAAATAAATAATGAAACTAACAAATATGTCTGTTTCACTTGATGAAAATGGTTAATAACAGTCGTGTGTCAGGATTAATCACTATATTTTAACATATACTTTTTGAAATTGGTTCACACATTATTTCATCAGCTGGTTACATTGAAACTGTCTATTATTTTGTATACATGTTATATAGAGACTTTTATATAATAATATTTTAAAATAAAAATGATGCATTAATAATAAGTGCTAATGGAAAAGGTTCTGAAATTTTTGGGGCTTTTACCGTTATTCAGGAAAGTAGAATGTCAGCTCTAGTTGAATACAAATTTGAAAGATTGATTATGATTTCATAGTGGCAACAAATAAGCAGATGCAGATTGTTTTATGCAGATATGTTACACAATATCTTGATGTCCATTCATGTGTGTTTACCTATGTATGATTTTTGGTCATGAGAGAAAGAATGTCTTATATCCAAGAGTTAAGTATGTAGTCTAAAAAATAATAATAAAAAAAGAGATTTAGAAATTTTTCAGAGTATTTTTACTGTTTTGCAGCATGTAGTATGTATCTCCATTGACATCCAAATAATACTTCAAAAAGGGAAGGAAATAAAAATGGAAACTATAGAAGTGAAAATTGATGTTATGATGGCTATTGAAACTACACCAACAATTAGACCATGTAGGACATACTAATATATTATACTTTTTAACAACTACACACAGCCCTTCTATTTTGAAAATTCAGTTGTGAAGTTTCTGCATTAAATTTAAATGTTTGTTTATGTTGGTCTCTTTCCTCAGTTAACAAAACCAGAACAAAGTAAATAAACAAGGTAATAGGTCCTATTAAGTTAATTAGAATTTCATCTGAATAATATATGTAAATGTGACAACTCAAATATGAGTTTTGAGAAGTAGCTTTGCAAATCAAATTGGAAAATTTCTACATTTACAATGCATTTATGTGAAGTAGATGCTTAAATAAGTGGATTTAATCAAATGAGTATTGAATTGGACAACAATCATTGATAATATATTTAAAGATGCAAAATTGTAATATTTGTTCCAGCAGTCAATGTGAAGATCTATAAGTGCTTGGCATTTAATTAGAAATTACTGCAGGGTAAGGATAATTTCTTATTAAATTGTTTTAAAACAAAGTATCATAATTTTCATTCTAATAAAGAATCCAGAATTTATCCTTGTCACTTTAATTAGATCTAAACATTATGTTTTGCAAAATTTGCTAAAGAAACTTAGTGATTTTTAAAATTTTATTAATAATATATGTATTTAAACAAAGCTATATAGAATATTAAACAAATATAATCATTTACATGTATATTCATCATATATTCTATTAATAGAACAGGTAAAATAAGAAAGTTGTGAGGTATGAAGAATGAAAGCATATGAAACAAACTAAATGCCATTGCAGAACCAAACTTTTAGGAACACTATGACAATAAGAATGTTAAGTGTGCCTTATGTTGTCATTTTAGACCACTTTTGAACTTAATTGTATAACTAATGAAAGGCACATAAAGTCTAAAATGCAGCCTTTATTAATATGCCATACATTGTGTTTGGTATAATTGTACAACAAGTCTCAACTGGTTTGAAAGACAGTTGGACAATGTTCTCATTTCCTAAACTCTTAGACAAAGAAATGCATTGATCACACACATCATACCATACTGATAAACAATTTAATAAACAATGTAATATTGATAACAAGTTTTGTAATAAGAGTTCACTTGATATACTGTAAACATTTTTAATGGAGTCTAACATTGGTTGCAGCAATTGTCAACAATTTTAGAAAATTCAGAAAAATGCAATTCTTTTCATATTCACACATCTTAATAAACCATACAGCTATTAATGAACATTTGTACAACGATTTTAAAAGGAACAATGTTTCAGACCATCATAATCAAGGAGGTGAAACAATCACTCTCACAATAACAAGTACTAAACTTTACAATTTAACACACTTTCTTCTTAAATATGATTATTTTAATACTATAAACATGTTATCATATTTAGTACCCAATTCTTGAGCAGCAAAATTTAGTAATTTTAAACTGATAAAGATGTCTTTAGTCTTTTGGTCCCAGGATGTGTTTTATTACAGACCATTTTTACCAGTAGCTAAAATGCATCATTAATTCAAGAGTGGTTTTGATTAGAATAAAATTTTCTTCAGTTTCATTCACCTACAAGCCAACCAGTGGCTGTGACCATATTTAATTTAGGAAATGTTCTAACTCTTTAAACATTGGATAAGTGAGACAGCACCCAGCCCAGTTCTATTTTCTAAATCAAGAATTATTAATTTGAATGTTATTTCTTTCAAATGAAGATGTAATATTAAGTATTAATAAGTTTGAAACAATAATAGGGCAATAATATTTAATAATTGGTAGTTGAATGTAATTATAAAATGCAATGATATTAGTGCAGTAGTATTAACTCATTCAACAATGATGATTTGATGTGAACCAATTGTGGTAAAATGAATTTCACACACGCAAATATTTATGATAATGAAGTAATAATATATTAAGGTTAATGAAATAATACAGTTTGTTGTAATATGTTCAATAATTTAATAAAGTGTAAAAAGTAATACTATTTGCCCTATTTGCATGTTATTTACATACTGTATAAATAAGCACAAAATCATATTGTTATATAAACTACTAAAATTAATCAAATTTCATAGCACTGTTTGTACATACTTAATTGATATGATAAAAATTTGTGGATTAATCCATACATAATGCTTCATTCTCACAAATGGATCTTCAAAAATAATGTATCACCTATTCCACATGAAAAACCAACAAAATTAAAGGACTAGAGAATGTTCAAGCCAGTTTGGATTTCTTATTATTTTAACATTTAACATTTTAAGGCACTACAATACTTTAAATACATTAAAAACACGCTATTTTATAATTAAAGTCTTGATTTTCCTTGCATACCTGTTACAAAAGTATCAGAATAAGGGGGTGTTAAATATGTATATGTAGCATATAATATTAATACTGTGTTCGAGATGAACTGTTATTTCAATTTGAATTTCACTTATGTCATTACTTATTTTTCTACAACTGTGGCAGTGCATTGATCATGTAATAAAATAGATTGATTAGGTTTGAAAATTTTAAAAATGAAAATTAGAAAAAAAACTATCAGGACAGAATTTTATTTGTAAACAGCATAAAGACACCAATTAGATGACACACCTATTAAACAGGCAGATCGAGAACTGTGTGCATGAAGCGCAACCATCAAAATTATCACAACGGTGTGAGAAATACAATGATATATGATCAACATTATAACAATAACAACTTTGTTCATAATTATCCACTTAACAATATCCTGAACATTTGTATTAAACTGTTAGGTTAAGATGGTAGAAAAAGTTAACACATATTAAAGTGTAATACTATCCTTATCACTGTAGACTTACTTTGAAACAAGAGCAAGAAGTGCAATTTATATTATTGCTAGTTATAGAATCAAAAACATACCAGGCATTTAATATCTAGCACAAGAGTTTTAGATCTTCATTAATTATTATTGTTATATACAGTACTTTTATAGAAATGCAACAATTATAAACAACTTATTAGTGCACCTCATTGTTTAAACTAAGCAATGTAACTACATATGTGATAAGGATCAATATCTACAGCTACACTGTGTTGGATGGCCACATTTCTGAAAGGATACCCTACAGTTCTGATGACTGTCAGTGTTTCATAGTCAGAAAAAAGTCTGAATATAGTGCCATTTCCAAAAACAAATTTTGGATTCAATCATGAAGTTTAAATTTTTCTTATAAAAATACATCTACATGCAGGGATTACTTTAACGCCACGAATCCACACAATCTGTGGGATGCCAAAAAAATTCCATCATGCTCGGTAATTGATGGATTCATGCTTTTCAGAAAATTGTAACTTCAAAAGAAGACTTGAATAAGCATTCCTGACCAGCACACTGCCTTGCCAATCAAAACATAATTTACACTTAAAGCCAATAACACCACCCCAGAGCAGCGATAACGTCAGTCTAATATATAATATCATATATATACTTATATGTATATAAATATATGTCTTGTCTTCGAATCACGAAGCAGATGTTTCAAAAACACCAAATTTAAGTTCAGCATAAGCTTAAAAATTGGTTGTAACATGGTTAACAAATACTCGAGATCTTAAACGTAAAGGGGCAAAAAGCAGCACTGCACGCTTGAGTCAATACAACAAACATGAGCGATTCTCAGTTTTAAAACTTAAGAAAATTAAATAAAACACACATCACGCACCTTTACTAGCTGCTATAAACACTCTTCATAGCAATAGTCAATTTGTTTAATTTTTTGAAAACCATGCAGAATGTCTCATTTCAGTTATTTGATTTCAACGGGAGAGCACTGCAGTACCTCAAGAGGTACTTGCTTTCTGCATGCAGCGTGGGATGGGGGTACCTGCAACATTGATGACTGGACCAAAGGGATGGTGAAAGCATGAATAGGAAGTCAGATGGGATGTGCACTATATTTACCAGCCAAGCACTGCAAGTATTATGCACAAAAAGAGTGGCGAAACAACAGAAAAACATGCACTAAAAATAATCACCTACCTGGATTGAACTTTTCAAATATCCTATTAAAAGAACACTTATACACTACACAAAACACTATTTGGACTGGATAAATAGAATGGCTTCATAGAAAATTTACTAACACATTAGCTACCAGTCAGTAAACTGTTAGGTTGTTCGTATCACAGGACACAGCAAGACACAAAAAGACAACACATAGAAAGCTCTTCTCGAACATTGGTGAAGCCCACAGGATGATCAACCATTTCAGAAAAAGATGAGTGCTTGTGTCCCAACATGGCAAAGTGCAAGGAAATTTGGTGAGACATCGTGTGGGCTCCACAATGTTTTCCTTAAAAAAAAAATAAATAAATGCAAGCGGACAAGAAAGAAAGTAGGAAAGCGGCTTACAGCTTGGTCAGTGGAGCTCTTGCTGTAGGGGACCGGAATCAAACGTTCTTGCAACTCACCACCTATCACCTTCAAGAGTAAAGGGTAACAATGGTCAGAAAACAGCACCAAGTGTTTCAAACTGAAAACAAAAATTTATAGGAAGGGGATGATCAGGAAGATTTACAGATGTCTACAGCAGGTGGGAAGGAAAACAGTGTGCTAGTACCTTCAACAAGAAAGATTGTAAAGAACCCATGCCAAGCAGTGAAACAACCACATCGTGCGCCAGCTGTTCTCGATCGTGATTAAATCCCTAGAATTGACCGGACAGAATATAATTGCTGGAATTGAAAAAGAGGCATTAAAACAAAGATGGAACAAGTGATGTAATAAACACTTTTGTAGCTACAGAGAATGAAGTGAAACTAAAAATTAAAACAAAAATTATGTATATACAGACAAAATACACCTTATTTGTGTGAAAAGTGGAAAGAAGAAAACGTGTTTGTATTCCCAAGTCGAATGTTACAGATACTACATACACAAATATATAATATATATTTATTTATTTATTTAAGTTATGGTCAACAGATGCAAGGTAGGTATAGGAGAAGAGTATAGCAAGCTCTCACAGTTGACATCCATTCACAATACAACACTCATCTAAGTGAAGAAAATAAAGGGATGGCGAAAGGGGAATTGACGATGTTGCGGCACTCCCATCCCATTCCACTCCACTCCATCCCATTCTGCCGCCCCTTCACCTGGGAAAATTCTCTTCAATCTCCCTCACATCTTCATTTTGAAAGTTTCTGTGAACTCCAATTCACATAAAGTGATGTGAGTGGACAAGTCTGTAGGGCAAGCAACTAGTCTACAGTTCACAACGCACAAGACATGCAGTGCTCTGTGCTATGCTCTCCCCTCCCCCAAGTTACCATTTAAAATTTGAAATAATTAATAATTAAAAATAATTAAAAATTAAAATAACAATAATAGTAATAACAGTAAAGTAAAAAAATTAATATTAAGGGATTTACAGCATCACCACCACAAACCTGAGTTTTGGGATTCAGCATTTAGCAAATCCAAAAGTACAAAAATAATTTAATGCATACAATCATGTTAAGTACAATTTGATATTATATGCTGGTCTCATGTACCAGTTTGGGCAAGTCTGAAACCTGGGCATTATTAGTTTGTGATGACAGATTCTGTAAGTGAGCAGGACTGAGAGGTAAATAAGGAGGTATTTTTTTCGTGAACATGAGCAAGTGTGGCGAAGGACGATGGGGAAAGCGATCAGTACTCTGTGCAGTTGTCCCTGCTGCGGACGACGGTGGCACCAGATGGGGATCCTCGGCAGGAGATACCAGCTTATTGGTTTTGTCACGCTCATTCAGAGGTGACGGCGTTTTGACAGGGTCCTCGTCAATGTAACTGATGTCTGACAGGGGGCGAGGGCCAGTGTGGCTTCGGGAGCTGCGCAAACTGTGTAAGCTGTGTAAACTATGTACAGAGCGACGCTCCTCCAGGTCTTCCAGAGTCGACTTGAAAGCCCTGATAACTCGCAGCTGCAAACACAGGGAAGGACATTCATGAGGGGGAGAGGGTTCTATACAAGTAACTCTGATTTCCTTCCTCTATAATACCAAAAATGGTGAAATTGTTTGCCAAAATAATTGAATAATAATCTCTAGTTATATGATGATATCAATTTTAAGCCTTTAATGGTGATCATTAATGTTTTAAATAAAATTTTCTTAAACTGGGATCCATATAAACAAATGAATAATATACATTACTTTGGACTTAATGCTATATTTGAGACATTTATTCTCAAAATTTATGTAATAAGAAAGCAGATAAATTTGTCAGTTGTAAAATAAACATTAATGAACATCATTAAAGCCATAGATCAATGTTTTAAATAATGTTCTGCTAACCAAGACCATAAAAAAAGAAAAGAATGAGAACAGATTAAACATGATTAACTCAAGAAAAAAAAGATTAAAAGAAATAAGGATAATAAGGGAGAGTCAAGTAAGAATGCTCTTGGAATAATGGGATGGAGGGCATAGGAAAAAGTTAAATAGACTGATCCAATAAGTTGAGGGGGAGAGATGCAAAATAAAATAAATTAAACAAGTGAGTGTGTGTGTGTGTGTGTGTGTATCTGTTTGTGTGGTGCAATTCCGTGATGGAGGGCAAAATGGAAACACTTTGGTGGGAGTAAGATGGAGTGACTGTGGTGGGAAAAAGGGGAAATGGGACGCAGGAGAGAGAGAGAGTGAGGGTGTGACAGAAACAGACTGGGCAGCAGGGTGAGGAGAAAGTCTGAGAGTGAATATGCAATATTTGTGTGCATAGTAACAAATAATAATAAAAACTTAATTGAGAAAACAATGTGCAAAGCAATTTAACTTTAGGAAGAGGAGGAGCTGCGCTCATAACATTGTCATGCAGGGACATCCCAAGCCAGTGCTAGTATGTCACACTTCATTCACGCCTGCAATCACACCTGCTAAGCACATTATAGCTCTAAGGGTTTCAGGGTGGGTGTTATACTTGCCCACATTACTGTACATTTTCTGATTTTATATTTAAGGATAGGAATGGAAGAGAACCTTCCCTAGTTCCTCTCTAGCCACATTATTTAAATTGAAGGATTGTTGTGGGTAATATTGTCTATAGCAATATTGAGTTGTTGAATTATTTGGTATAATATTAATTTAGGCACATGGGACAGACAGAATAGAGAAGAAGCAAAACACTGCTAACATTACATGTATTTCTTTTGTGCACATGGAAAGACAGAGACTGAAGAGAAAGAAGGCACAGTGGTATCAACCTGCAGCAGTAATCTCATCCGTGCACTTCCCATCATCTTCAACATTACTGCTGCAGGCCTGCCAACTCATTAAATTTCTTTCTTATATCAGAAATTTTCACTAGATCTAAATGGCTTAGACTTAAACACATTTTCTTTAAAAAATGATGAATTAACTTATGAAATATCCAACACAAGACTAATATATCTTAGGCTTCCACACTGCACTTGTACAATCACAAACAATAACACTAGAAGACAATACAGTTCAACCTAAACCTAAAGTAAATAAACACTTAATACATGACTGCCAACAACATCTATTCTTGAGAACTGTAACAATCACTTATTATTACAATTTTAAAGTGAGGAGGCAACAAAAGTATTACTGTTTCCTCCAAGACAGGTGTCCATAAAGTGGTCACAGACAAGACAATGTGCATTCAATCAAAAGCTGGGTAAAATACTGAAAGCATAATACATGTTAAGTTGACAAGAGGTAACAACACACTTTGGGATTGTGAGTGACATGGTTTCTAAGCTATTCCTTCAAGAATACTTTATCTAATTTCTATTCTCTACACAGCAACTACGACTGGTTTCGCAGACCATCTATTCCAAGCAATCGCAAGCAGTCATCTACAAGCTACCTCACTTGTTCGTGCCTAGACCATAGTTTCTCGCCCCGTCGTGACAGGCCCCCAAACCCTCGAGGGTTCGGTTCGCTTGCAACACGGGTTGCTCAGAACTAGAACTGCGACGCCGTCCCCAGCATCTGGCGATTCTGCCACCTGCTCGGCACAGGACACAAAATCATTACGCCACGAATTTGCATCCAAAAGATATTCCACCGCCATGACTGGAAATGTCGAACCACTTTCGGAGGGTGTGATGTGAGACTAGTTTTATGACGCTATGAGAGCACCTCCAAACCGAAAAGGGACAGAACTCTCAGAATTGTAAACAAAAAACTAGGTAATCAGGCCCATTACACAAAAACTTTAAAATAACGCTGAAAAACATATATTGTAACTAAAGAGAGACCTCCTATTGCTTTTGCTACTGTTACATCTTTAAATATTGCAAAATAAAATAAGCTGCAACATTTACTTGATGTGGATCTATCATAATTAAATATATCTAACAGCTACTATAGTAGTGTGCAAATAATATACAAAGTTCCATTTGGAAATTTGGAAGAAAAATACATGCAAAACAGCAAAATATGGTCTTCAGGGTTATCAAACGATTTTACAGCAAAGCCATTCATATTTACACAGGTGCAAATTATGAATTTCATAAAAAATTAACTATGATGCAATAAATACAATTAAACTAAGGAGCTAAGGTTAGATAATTGTTTTGATAACATTCATTTGTGACACTTTTATAAAGTCCTAACAAATGAACATTTGTTGTAATATCAAATATTTCAGAAGTAATTTTTTGTCACACATTTGAATAATGCTGGCCTTTTTGAATAAATCCACTAATGCAGTCTACCCACTACAGCAAAGCAAGTCTCTCTTCTTCAAAAGAGAACAAATATTTAATACATTTGTTAGTAATAAATAAAATTGGATTTACAATAAAAAATTACCAGCCAGATAAATGTGATTTAATGAATAAATTGATGTATGTACATAATGCATGCCTCTCTTGTTATCAGCATGATTATACACAATCAGTGTACCATACTTCAACATATTAACAACTAGCCTACATTATCAAAACCTATACCTCAAACTGTCACACCAATCCCTCGAGTTGTTACCAACTTGACACTGGATCTTGATATTGATTCTTGGGCAGCTGGAACATGTCTTTAACATTTAAATTTCAAATATGTAGTGGTTAATAATTCAGACCACTTTATGAACACCATACCCTGACACTTGTCTTATAAATTCTGGAATAAACTCTAATAGCACAATGGAGTATACTATTAGTTAATCACT
Organism: Eucriotettix oculatus; assembly: GCA_034510155.1. NCBI lineage: Eukaryota > Metazoa > Arthropoda > Insecta > Orthoptera > Tetrigidae > Eucriotettix > Eucriotettix oculatus. The sequence goes on along the minus strand of CM067380.1, from coordinate 22,368,112 downwards.
TGAAACCAAATAGCTTCAAAACTTATCAACCTTGAATTCATAAAAGTTTGCCATAGCAAGCCAAAACTAACTTTCTTTGATCATCACAAATTTGTTATCTAATAAATGTATTCATATAAATATAATTGGTTCTGTTGAATATATTGTGTTAACACCACCTCTTTCCATAATATTTAAGGGAGTATAGGTAGTATATGATGCAGCTATGATTCATACCAAAAATAGCTAATACACACAACTAAGATAAGGTCAAAAGTTTACTCCAGTATTTGTGACATTTAAAGTTTGTGGGCACTGAAAGATATATGCAAAAGTTTTCAACTAATATTGATCAACTAATGCATAACACTTTCAAAACTTTTAGTTTTCTAGTCACCCAATTGATGGAGGTAAGAAATGCTAATTTGCTACATAACTTTCTTTTACCACAGAATTACAGTTGTGCAAATGATAATTCATTTTGCAACAAAATAATGGACACACCTGCTAATATATTGTAAAATGTGATCAGCTTTTAAATGAGGAAATTCAGTCGAAGAGATGATTGTTTCAAAACATACACCAAACACATTACTTCTTGTACGTATAGAAAGATGAAGTTTTATGGAATTATGAATTAAAACCATAATGCAATGTTAAATGGCTGAAATATCAAAGTAATGATAATCTTATGTCCTCATACTCGACATTTAACTAGTCATGACAAACCCAACAGCCATAGTTAAACTAAGGTTTAATATATTTACGTAAGTGGAAATTAACAGAGGATTCAATGCAGATGGATAAAAACAGACCACTATTTAAATATTTCATAAAGGCCATATAAATGAATATGTCATATAAATGATAATGATTTATCAATGATCACATTGTATAATCGGATAGCGAGAAAAGAAGGAAATAAGCAGGGAGTTATTATACAATAATATATTGGAAATTCCAATCAAAGTCATGGAATATCCTTGAGTAATATAATATTGTTATGGAATTTCTTATCATAGCAAGGTTTCACACATTAAATGAGTTAAATATTAATTCAATACAATTAATGAAGCATGGAATATAAGATAATATTCTTGTGATATGGGCAACATTAAAAGACAATATTTTCGTTGTATTAATAACAACATAATGTTGCAGTCATTCAAACAAAGATTCTTGAGGATTTATATGCATACGCACAAATTTATTCTATACGGCTAAGAATGTATACAAGAAGAGCATTTGGGAGGTGAGGTAGATTTGGCACTTTGGTGCTTCTATTTTTCGCCGTTGCTAGATATCTTACAGAAATATTAGAAATGTCAATAAATTTGGAAGATACAATGGATTTGAGAAAAAAACATTCTTAAACTAACTTTCATAAAAAATAAACAAGGCACTGTATGCTTATTACAGAATTAGATTTTGATAATACTTAAATTATTAGATGTCATATAAACCAACAAATGGAATTTAATAATTTTGGCTTTGTATGGCAAACATTCTAGTATAGATATAATTACTAAGCGTAGCAGTTATACACAAAAGTAAACTTATATTTAGAACACAAATAGAAGGAACAAAATCTGACAAGGCCAAGTGTAAAACAGGACAGACATACTCAAGAAACATCCAATAAATAAATTGATAGCAAATGATAAGCAGTTAAACAGCTTATTATAATCTTACATACAAATATATTATATATGGCATAATACTGCAGCTATTAAAACAAAGAAACTTCTATTTTTATCAATTTAATACCTGTCATAACCAACATATAGAAGTAGAATATGCTAGACAGATCAAAGAATAGAAACCTATTAAGGATGCGCATAGAATCTACTGCAAGTCATACACAAGTAATACAGAAAGAGTAAAATATAAATAAATTAATTAGCAATTTTCAAGCTATGGGTTTTTTATTAATAAAAAATTGACACAGATATGAAGGAAAATCCACATGGTGTGTGCCATACACATACAGATATATATCAAATACGGATGATGGGACATTGTCTAATTAATAAATGTGTATGAGCGAACAACTTATTTAAATTGAGAGATAGTGCTCCTATTGCCAGGTAGTAATGAGCACGTCAAATATTTTACATTCTCTTTACTATCCAACCCATTGCATTAACACGGTAATTCTGAGATTCATTGGTGTGGAAAAGAAAGAGAGAAAGGTGGTGGCTTATGTGTAATTGTTGAAGCTCAGCATGACAATAAAGGACAGAAGGAAGTTCTTCAAATTTTCGGAAGCTCTAGCCTCATACTTCAGGAGAAAAGAAGATTGTCCAGCAAAATGTATTTGGTAAAATTAAAACCACTCCCAAAGTACAATGCCAGAAACCACAGCCAAAAGAAACAAACAGTTCGTAATAGTATTTCATGTCATTAAGCACAATTCTGTTTATTTTGACCAGTTTCTTTCCTAAACTCACTCCATAGATACCATCTTTATAGATGTTTAATTTTCCTCTCAATATGTCCTGAGACTAAACATCTGTCCTACTTCCTTCAACCATTATAGCATCCATTTTCCCTATCTAATAGGCCTCCCTTCCTTCAGTTTCGTATTGGATCCTAAATAACTATATACAACTTATATTGATAGGTTTCTAGCCATCTTTAATATTCAGATTTTATCTCGCTCCAAATTTCACATTGATGTCAATTATTTGACTATTTGAAATATTACTGCTTTCCAACCTGGTGACACCTACTATTGATTTAAAGTATGTCATCTGCTCTTTGTTCCTAATTTCCTATTCAAATTAATTATATATAGTCTACTGTTGGCTGGATCTTAAGAAGAAAGCTTAAGCTTCCAAGTAATTTGAGAAGAATTTTATCTTTCCCTCAATGGTGAAGCTAAGCTTTCAATTTCAGGCAAGCCACCACCTTTCTCTCTATCCGTCAATATCAATTTCTTTTACAATGTCATAGTACTATATATATAACTGATATAGAAAGGTAAGAGAGAAAGTATGTACCCTACCTGAAATTTAAGTTCAGCATCACCATTCGGGACAGAAGGAATTTTTAAAATTTTTGGAGGCATTAGTTTCCTTTCCCGGGAGAAAGATGAGACAACCAATGTGCCAACTGGCTGTGTAGTTATTCCAAAAGTTTAAAAGAATCTATTTCTGTCCTGAATGATTATTCCGAACATCAATTTCAGGTAAGCCATTACCTCTTTCCTTTCTATATGTATTACTTTGACAATGTCACATCCTTACTCGTGTGTGTATGCAAGTATATATATATATATATATATATATTATAGGGCTTACCCAAGCAAAAAAAGTAGATTTAATGAAGTAGAGAAACATTTTGTTAAAGGTATTATGAGGCATTCCATTGCCTATAATAGAAAAATTATTAGTGTGTGTGTGAGAAAGAAATGATCCTAAATTTCAAAAGCATAATACTCTGTTGGTCTATAAGGAAAAGGGTTAAGAATCCGAGCTGGTCACAAATCACATCACAGCAATTGTTGAAGTTGTTAGGCCAATGGCCAACAGTGTTGACAACTATTGGAGCAGGCATTTTGTTTAATTTCATTGTGCCACAGTAGTTGCCAACATTCGCACGCTGTAACAATGGAAAATTGGTCTTTCCTCTCAATACATGGTTTGGCGATGTCTGTGGGGCAGGAGTGATTATTAATGCAAAGGCTCAATATTTCTATGTCAATATTTCTATGTCCAAGCAAACCATGTGATTAATGTTAATAATTCCATCACCTAGCTTTCCTCCTTAATTGTGCAAGGATTGTTGCTTCATGAATGATAATCCATACATCGGCCTCAAAACTGGCACTAAGCAATTTTCATTAAATATGAGTGGACATGATGACTGATTTGCATATTCTCTACTTAACAAAATCCATTTATGCTGACCTTTGACCTCAGGTAAGTCCTAATCTCAATCTCTTCTAGCACACACACATTATATATATATACTGAGAATTATGATTTTCCTTCTACTTTATGTAAAATAAAGAAAAGTGTATTGAAACAGTTGGAAAATAAATAGCCTCCCCTTGCACAAATTAGAAATGTACTGTCACCAAGAGAATTGAAATGAAGAAATTAGTTTTATATTCATAATATCTACAAAAACTAAAAAACACTCTGCATGCTTGGGCTCTGTACCAGTCCTCTTCCATATCTGCAGGTTATCACCTATCCTGAAATTTAAATACAGAACTACGATTTGCCTTATTATAAATCTGCTACCCCCTCACCATTCCTGTTACAATGGTATAAAGAAAATCATGAACTCAAAATAGTGAAAATATTAAATGGATAGATTCACATGCACAGATAAGTGAATGATAGAAGCAACTTCATCAGATGCCAAGGTAACTTTACAGTGATAACTATGTTCCAGAAAGTCAAAATATAATAATGATTATAGAGGTAGAGTGCAGTAATATTATGTACTTTTCTTCCGAAGAATAATAAAACAAACTTTTAAAATATACTCACTTAATCTACATAAATATTAATTCAACAGAACAATCAAACTGAAAGACCTTGCCCAATTTTTAATCTTCAATAATTTGAACTTTATTTAATTACTTACCTGAGTCTGCAATCTTGTAAGGCCACGGATCCATAAAATTTGGCCAGCTCTTGGCTTCTTTCCCTCTTGTGAATCATGGTCGAACTTTTCTTCTCCTAACGCAATTGCTTCCGTGTATTCTTCAGGATGACCACGACCCCACCTGTATGAATTTATGAAAAAGTGAGAGAATATCAGATTATGAGGAAATCTTGTAGAACTCCTGAAGAATAAAATGGAATCAACGGTTAGACGTGTGAAAATAGGGCACCTTTATGATCAAAAACATTCAAATAAAACTATTTCTTACAATATCTTTACATCTTAATATGATATTACACTTACGACAGTATTTTTGGAATTTTCCTGGTGGGTATTGTAGTCACTAGCTGGCCCCATAAAAGTGTCCCAACGCCAAAGAACAAACACCACAACCATTGTTCCAAACTTAAACTTGCAGTTGAAAATGCAACAGTACCAAACTGGATAATTATTACCTTTAGGAAAGAAATATTCCACATCATTTTGGACATAAACTATATTTAATATTTTAAATAGTAAGTACCATTCACAGTTATTTTGTTTCCACTCACCATAATATTATGAATTTAGTATACAGAATTTTGTATCTTCATTAAATATGTACACACAAACAATGATTCATATTAATAACAGAAGTAATATTTGAAATATTTGTGATGATATAATGTTTGAATTATAGGAAATTACATTTAGTTTGCATTACTCACTTGTGACAGGCATGTTCCAACCCAAATTGAATAAAATATAGGATTAGTAAATATTCCTTCAAAAACATTCCTTTGCCCATGAATTTTTCTGGCATTTATTTCATTAAATAATGTCATCATAACAAAAGTATTGAAGATAATAGTAAAATGTTCTGTCGCTACTACTGAACCTCTGCCATTTGGAATGTCCAGAATCAAGTCTCCTATAATTTAAGACGAAGATTTTTAAAAATGAATTAAAATCATATCGCAGTAGTAACCTAATAAATACAACAGTAATTTTTAAAACAAAAATAAAATTGTTTAGAATGATACAATAAACATACCCAATTTGGAATTCAATTTCAAAGCAAAAATACAGAAAGTTATAATGTATTGATGAAAGAAACTGAATTATATGAATGTAAATGATATGTAACTAAATATCCAGCAATGTGGCAGAACCATTCCATTTTGAGGGACTAGTAATGAGGGAATGTAGAGTTGGAAATTTCTTGCAAACAGATTGCTGTAATTGAAATATGTCCTACTTTCTCCAATTTGTCAAGGTAACACACTGGGATGAAATCCAAACCTGATTTCACCCATTAAAATGGCTAATAAGTCTACTATACAAGATGGGGAGCAATACATAGGAACTTATTAGTGGATTCATTAAATACACATCTCTACAAAAGTTGTGAAAAAGGGAAAGAGGATCCAATATATGACAGGTTCTCTAAATAAAATAATTTTATTGAAACAGCTAATTTCTTTTGAAGACGGAAATGTATTGTCATTATGAACTACTGAAAAAAAACAAAGTATGTACCCCTTAAAAGACATACATTAGTGTAATGGTCTTCATTTTATTTACTGTTAATTGTTTTGTATTGTTTATAAATAAAATTTTCTCCTGTTTTCAACTGGGTTATATAATTGTTACGAGCTGGGTGCTCAGTGTTGCCCAAGAATTTATGTATATTAACTTGGTACATAGTGCAGAGCCAATACAAATAAAGTGGTAGATAGGCCATCTTCTTGTTGCACTCCTCTATTGAAAATAAATCAATTTATTGTCAATTTTCACTTTAGCCGTTGCTTTTTTTTCAGTCATCTTTATTAATCCAACTATTTTTGGGAGCATATTCAGTTGATTCTGGCATCCACAAGTTTTCTCCTATTTACAGTATCAAACGCTTACTGAAAACCTATGAACATAATATGTTAGTAATGTTTCTCCACCATTTGTCATATGGTGAATAATTGATCTGTTGTGCCTCTATTAGGATTGAATCCATATTGATGTTTATCTTTTATTCTCTCTGTTACAAGTTTCAGTCTTCTACCAATCACTGCTGACAATATTTTATATAGTACATTCAATAGAGTTAGACCTCTACAATTACTGCATTCTAATCAAACCCCTTTTTAACAAATGTGATATACCACTCTGGTATTCCATTTTCAGATATTTCCTCCTCCTCTCATATTGAGAGAATTAATTTGTGTAATGATTAGTTTATTTGAGAATAGTTTGTTTTCATAAATCAGCTTATGTGTTTCTTTAAATTAGTCTATATTGTTTTAAGGTGTCAAAGTTAATGTTAATCTTGCAATCATTTGATTCACCAAATTTTACATCAAAATTTGTCTTTCTTATAAAAATGTTATATTTAACTATGCTACTATTATTTCCAACTTCATCCTTTTAAAATTATGATGAGTAATTTGTATTATATAAATGTATAATGTTAAGGAAAGTAGTATAACTATGAATTTATAGCTATGACAATATGAATTGAACAGTCTAGTGCAAAGATCTGTTCACAAACAATAGTTGTAGCATAATAAAAACATAATCCTCTTTTGACAAAACTATATAATATTACTTACCAATAAAAAGCAAAACAAAAATCACTGTCAACTGATAAACTGCTTGACCTAAGATGTTCTTCATCATTGTTCTTGATATAAGAGGTTTTGTTCTTCCATAAGGTTTCCTTAGAAGTAGATCAGGCGTAGGCATTTCTGTTGCAAGAGCTAATGATGCTAATGTGTCCATGATAAGATTTACCCATAACATTTGCACTGCCTATGAGAAATAAGGGGTATTATTTTAGTATTTAGAAATAATTTCAATATTACAAACTTAAGTCTAGTTATCTGGTCCCCAATACTTATTATACAGCTCGACCAATTATCTCATGAGAAATCTGAGCAACATTATGGGCCATTATGTTTTCTTTGGCGTCCTCCTGTTTCTACCTATCTTCCTTTGTTGTGGCCTAATATTAAGAGTGAGAAAGAAGAGGAGCGGGTAAGAGGAGATTAGCTGCTTCGTAGTGTGAGCTATATAATGGCCAGCCTTCCTGAATATATATATACACACAACAACTATTTGACTTACATATTTATTATCCAATATATATTATATAAATAAAATAAGTAAACCTATGATAATAAAGAAACACTTAAACTGTATTGGATAAGAAAATTTGTATTCATGTAAATTTAATGAAAAGTAAAATAATGCTGTTATTGTTACATGAATATTTCATGAATAACATTCACCTTTAATGGACTGTCCTGAACAGCACAAGCACCAATAAATGCAACTATGACTGCTACAACATTTACAGTCAGCTGGAACTGTAAAAACTTAGCTATACTATCATAGACATTTCGACCCCACATAACAGCTTTCACTATACTGCTGAAGTTATCATCAGTCAATATAATATCCGAAGCTTCCTTTGCCACATCAGTTCCAGCAATTCCCTGAAAACAAAAATTAAAATTTAACTAATACAACACAGCAGCAATTCTGAGCATTTGTGAAGTGAGAAAACATACCATAGCAAAGCCAACATCAGCTTTCTTCAGGGCAGGACCATCATTGGTACCATCACCTGTGACGGCAACTACTTCTCGGCTGTCACTTATTTTACTGTCAATGATACCTTTTACTAGAGTGTATTTATCAGTAGGAGATGACCTTGCCAAAACCCTGAGTTTAGGCCACACATTATCCAGTAAATGTTGCTGAACCTGAAAAAGGTAATGTGGATTTAGTTTGCACTTTAAATACACAACATAATAATGAAACCATTACAGTTTATATGATTTTACAATTAACTTAATCCATTTGTCATGAACATTTATGGGCACAAATTTGATTCTATCAATTTGCAGTTGAGAACAGGTCTTGGTAGAAGTTGTTTTTATTTCACAATTATAAAATGTTGACTTCGGGTCTTCAATTTCTCATTTAGGGGTTTTAATTATCACTTCCCTGTAGAAGAGTTAAGTCAATCTAATACTTCTCACAGAACAGCATTATTGGCAGAATTTTAAGATACTAATGAAAATTCAAAGGATTTGGGATAAAACAAATTACCAGTATATGAATCTTGTAAATCACACAAATTTATAGTTACAAATCAATCACATTATCAGGTATTTAGCACTAACTGGGTTTAACATATTGTGAATCTCTCCTTCCTCGGCTCTGGAGCCTATTGAGGGCCATGGCCAACCAGTTGGCTGCAGATTGTCATCTTACATGAAACATTCTGAATTTGGAGTCTCAATGGTCAGCATATTGATTCCCCAGCTGTCCTAATCCCAGTCTCTGTGACTCTGTGTTGTGAGACAGTGATGCTAGCCACTAGATCACAGGAGGTTGGCTATTGTGAATATCAGTGTTACAAATATTGAACAACTCAATCATAAAATGGGTAATATATTTGAATAAAAAAATGTAACTCTTAACTGTTTTACCCCAGGATTACACACTTCTATAACACTGTATTGTATTACGATGAGAAGAAAGATTCGAGTTTGAACTCATTTTTAGGTAAAGTAATATTGTAAGATAATACTGTCATTATGCTTGTACTTATATTGATCCAATATAGTATTTCAGATAGATTTCATCTGATATCCTCAGGCTTAATATCAAAATGTTAATTCTCTACATCCTTGAAAAATTCCACACATGGACTACTATATCTTGGTCTTTCATTTAGGTAATAACAGGCTTGTGCCAAGACATATCAATAGCTAACACTGCTACTGCCTTCTGGTGAAATATTGTATGGTGGTCCGAAGTCTCCTTTGTACAATTTGTAATAGGGTAGCACATGGTGGGGTCTCGTGTTCTTCCTATTTTCTTTAGAGACTACATTCCTTAGTCTACTTTGTCATTTACAGAGCTTGGCAGATTGTTCTCATCTTATTGGCATTTAATACTTGTGTTGGCATGAGCATCTGAATACTCAAATGGATGTTGAATTGCTTTATTGAACTAAGAGCTTTTGACATCTCTCTAAATGTAGTCAAAACAATTCTATCTCAACCATATTATCAGTTTTCATGATAGCTTTACTCAATTTACTGTGTGTTACATCTCATTTCATTAATTAATTTCTGAAATTTATGATTTGAACTAAACCTCCCAACAACTGACTATCTCATTTTTACACACAAAATAAATTGAATTGGTCATTTTAAATCTAGACTTTTTACTAGTCTATATACATAGGAAATAATTACCAGAAATTAACTTCAATAATTGCTTATAAATGAGTGCTTTTGTACAAGATAATTTCCAAAAAAATATTTTATTGAAAATAGAACTTACTTCTCCATTGCTGTCCCGTATCCTCCTGTTAAATTCTTTTCCTTCTAATATCAAGAAATCATCACCTGGCTTTATAATACCACATTTTGTGGCAATTGACCGAGCTGTATTGATGTTGTCTCCTGTGACCATTCTAACGGTTATACCGGCTCGTTGACATTTTCTGATAGCATCTGGAACCTAAATTAATGAGAGAGGGAAAGGGATGAGAAATTTTAAAATGAAGAACATAATAATCTGTTTTTAAGAGAAAAATTAGCATATAAATCATTCAAGCTACTTTATTAAAAGTGATATCGTAGACCAAAATACCACCTTACCTCAGGCCGTACAGGATCTTCAATGCCAACAACACATAAACACGTTAAATTGTTAACAATATTTTCTTCATCATCCCAATTAGGTTCGTTGTCTATGTGAACTTGGTTAATTTCTGCTTTTCCAGGAACAAAATCTCTGTACGCTATTGATATAGTTCGTAATCCATCACAAGCCATTGGTTCTATAACTTGATTTACAAGGCGTTGCTGCATTTCTCTTGTGAACTTCTCCAAGTGACCATCTCGTCCATAAATAAAAGCACATCTAAAACATATTAAACACTTTTTTTTTCTCATTTCAATAATGAAGTGAAGGTATGTTTTTAATGTAAAAATGTTGGAATACTGCAGACTTGGGCCCAACTGCATATATAGCATTTTTATCAAGATCATTATGGCAATCTCAAAGTATAATCTCTCAGAAGAACGGCATTTGTAATAAATATGTAACTTGCGTATAAACTACACAAGACCAGTTACAGTCCCACTCTAATGGACTTTTGAACTCTATTTATAGGATAAGTAATAATTAACTTGGAAATGCACCTGTGATTAAATACCAGCAGTATCCATGGTAAATACAATGAGCAATTAGAGAAATATTTTATTGGCTCTTAACAATAGGTAAAACAAATATCATGAAAAGAGATAACTCACTTCTTTAGAATCATCTCAGAAGCTCCTTTAGAAAACAGTCTGAATCCACCACCTTGCCTTGGAACCACAGTACTCATGGATTTTCTCACAGAGTTGAAAGTATAGACTCTCGTGAATACTTCTTCTGGTGTATCATCCCTGATGGTTTGATAATTCTTTCCAATATTTTGAACAAATCCCAGAAGAGCACATTCAGTTTTGTTACCAACTTGCTTTGGCAATTCTCCAGGCTCATCTGCAGGCTGTATAGAAATAATAATGAAAATCCTACATAATAATGGATGAAATATTTAGCAGTAAATAACATTTAGCTTACAAATTCAACTCGGTTTACCCTATTTTTGGTCTATGCTTCTACATACCATAATTCGAGATGTATATGCTGAATTGATGGCTATTGCTTGAATCAACATATTGCCAATATGAGCAGGAATATCAGAAAACTTTGGATTAGTCTTACTCAGCTTCTCACATATGTAAGACTGCACTACAGTCATCCTATCAAACAGAAAAATATAATTAAATAAAAAAATTAATTATCACAGTTGTAATTTATAAATCCATTCAAATTACCTGTTGGTAGTAAGAGTTCCAGTCTTGTCAGAACAAATTGCAGTTGCATTACCCATAGTTTCACAAGCATCAAGATGCCTGACAAGGTTGTTGTCTTTCATCATTTTCTGGAAACAGAAGTAGCTCAAAATAATATGAACCTAAACTAATGGCTTTATGATGTTTTAAGTAGAGCATCCAATTGCCCAAAACATAAATACTTTCCCATAATGGTAAATAAAATATTAATCAGTAAATACATTTGTTGTAAGAAATCATTTAATTTATGATCATACATACCTTTACTGAATAAGCTAAAGATAAAGTAACAGCTAACGGAAGCCCTTCTGGCACTGCAACTACCAGCACAGTAACACCAATGATCAGATGTCTCACCAATTCATTTGCATAAGATGCTGTCCAACTTTGTTTCTGAATTACAAAAGTAGTCACACAAAATTGAACGACTAAAATAACTACTGTTAGAACAGCTATACTTGAACCTGAAAATATAAAAAGTAATCTCAAGTAAAATGTGTTATACATAAAATATTCATACAGATGCACAACAAAAAATTCAACTACATACCTGCATAACCAATTTGAATAGCAAGTTTTGTAAGTTTTGCTTGGAGAACCGATTTCTCCTTCTTGTGACTTTCAGTGGCAGGAGGTGGAGTATGATTTTCAGAGGCCTCTACATGTTTATTGGCAGTGTGATCACTGATTGGTGCAGGAATATTTACATGACTGTTACCAGTCACAGGTGCTGTTTCAGGCTCTTCCCCACTTCCTACATGTAGAAAAATGATTGAAATAAGCACTACTTAATTTTTTGGTAAAAAATACAACTATTGACTGTACACGTCAAAATAAGAATTAGAATAGATGATTAAATACAGAAGAATAACAATGAAATTTGTTGGTGACAATTTGCTGTTATTTACAAAATGTTTTATATAAATTGACAAATAATTTAAGGAAAAAACCACTGCAAGAAACAGCTGTAACTAGAAAACTTGAAACCTCTACAGTATATCACTGTAATGTATTTATGGAAATAAAAATAACTGAAGACACTGTTAAACAAAATATTTATGGTAATGTACCCACAGAATCCTGTAATAAAATTGTATAAAAAATAAATGTTTCAAAATTTTGCTACTTATGGGGGAAATAAGTAAGAATGGAGCATATTACCAAATGTAAATCTTGAATTACATTAACAACACCCATTTAGAGATGAACAAACAATTAACTGCCAGATATACACCATCAATCAAACTCTTTAAAAGTTGAAGCCCTCCCTAAACCAAACAAATGAACACTAAACATGCACTGAACACCACCACATATTTAACTTGCATCATAAAACTATTTGAAAATACTGTAGAATATCCAATAAATTTAATATTAAAATTATCTTTACATTCCACAATACACTCCTGCAGTAAAATAGAAATAGCTTACTTAAGTAAAACAGATGAATTTGATGTAAGTTATATTTTACTTCCGTGTGGGCTTACATACATAGGTGAAACTTGGAGGAAGGTCTGCATTTAAGAAAATGAGTACAAAGAAAATGGAAAATTAGGAGAAACTTGCAAATCTACGTGACGGACTGATGGTTTGGCATTCAGCCACCAGATAGATGTACGACCCCACACATACATAAGCAAACCTCTGTCAAATTGGCCCCTGAAAAATGAAGGAATCCTTCCTCAATTTTACAGCAACTTTGTAATAACTTGTGGGAACCATATATATAAATATATAGAGATGATAGACACCTTGTGAGGTTTAGAGTACTTGAATTTTCAGAGGCACCGCCCCCTTCTTCAGAAAGATAGGAACACATTACCAGTGATTGGCTAGCCGACGAAAGGGGAACACTTTTGAGAATTTGAAGAAAAAACCCTGGTTTATCATAGCCCTAAATTTCAGGTAAATCACTCACAATGTATCTTGTCCTTACCAATTTTATTTGAACCATTGACAATTTCACATCTCTAATCACTTATATATCAAAAATGCTACTAACGCTATGAAATTTTTTCACAAGACAAATATTTTCATTTGTATAACATAAACCTTTTTATTGACAGCCATCAATGTTATAATATATTTTGTTTACTTCTAATTTTCATAAATTGTGTGTAGATCAAATATGTTATAAAATCTTTGACTTAATAACAGGGGTTATGAAAGACTTGAAAAAGTATTTATAACCATCAAATCAACAATTTCATTTTAGCAAACAATTCTTTGACAATTTATTTCTCGCTTTGTCACAAGGGCTCAAATTCTGCAGATTGGATAATGTGATTGAAATAGTAAGTTATGGTTTAACACTAAGGAACTTGACAGTCAGTAATTTAAAAGTGTTATAAATGACAAAAGATGAAATCAAAATCATTTAGTTTTGAATATGAACAGTGTCCTCTTACATATTGGAAATCTTCATTATAGTAAATTGGAGAACTTTAGGGGTGGCACAGAGAATTTTAATTGCAGCCACTTTTGCTGCTTTCTTATGACATAATTGATGGAATCCATTCTATTAAGAAATTATATGCCCTCAGGCTCATGAGTTACACAATTTATTGTAAATCTAAATAAAATTCCAAATTGTAGATCATGCTGAAAAAGGCACAAAACTATTATTGATACCAAACACAAAGTGAAGTGTAGAATGAAATGAAAGATAAAACTTTAATCAGACTCATTTTAAATTTACTTGTATTTATTCACTAGGAATAAATAATATTTTGCATAGCTTTTACATTGAAGAGAGGCTCTAGGTCTGACAGACTGACTAAAACACATCATGGTCACATGATATGGTGGTTGGATGAATAAAATTTTATTGGTTTTTTCAGCCATCTGAGGATCAATTAAAATTGTCCAGACTGTTCCCACACATTCCCAATCAGCTAGAAACTGGCCACCCAAATAAATCAAACCATCAGTCTGTCATTATGTATATGGACAGCCTTAGGGTGATAGCCACAGATTAACCTTCAACAATTTTTCAATGCTCTGCACAGAAATTTTCATGCTCCTAAACAAAAATATTAATATAAAGTAAAACCTCTTACACTATCAACCAAAATGTTCCTGATATTTGGAATTTCATCTTATTTGGGGGGAAAATTAGCCACTCTACATCCTGGCTCCAAACCCATCACTTCTTCCTCTGCAGTCACTTCAGCCACACCAAAGAATCACAATGTCTTACTCTGCACGACAATCACCACTGTAAAACCCTATGTAAAAGATTAATACCATAAGCTGGAGTGTCTTTCTCTTAAAGGCTGAGATAAATTATGTAGGCCAATGTCTGTATTAACTGTATAAGCCAACTGTTGACATCAAGAGAGCTCCACCTTAAACCCAAAAAGTGTTGTTTCTTGTTCAAAACAATTAAGTTCCTCTTTAATTGTTTATTAATTTTGATTCTTTACAAAGATTGAATCCCATTACTAACCCACTTCCTCAATGTAATCCATAATAATGCAACCATTTTATTATACCAGTCAGACATAGTAAATCTATTTTCATAACAGTAATTAATGTAATTTAAATTACAGGCTTGTAATATAAAGATTATGAAAAACAAAAAAAAGCAGTTACAGGAGCAAAAAAAAATTAAATTGAAGTCATGTAAATAAAGAGGAATAATAATAGCTTTCTCTTTGACAAAATTAATTAAACAACTGTATCATGACTGGTAGATTTATAGTGGAAGAATTTACCTTCCATTTTGGAACGAGGATTTCATATTAAAATTTGCAATTATTTTTGCGATTATAAACAATAGTTATTATTCGACTCTGAAGTGCAAAAATGTCCCAAGGAAGCACAGGGAAAAGTAAAGGCATTTGTTCTTTAAAGAGACCACTAAGCACGGTATACAAGAATAATTAATAGCTGTAATAAAATCAAAAACCTTCTTTCTTTCATCAAAGATACAAATGCAAAATTACAAAATGTAGTGATAAAATAATTTGCCAGTTTTGAAGGGGAAACCAGCATGATTATAAAAATATGATTACAATGTGAAAATAAATTCTGGCATTGTAACCATTAACACATATTGGTGGCATGTTTTGCATGCTTAAATTTTAATATTCCATTAGACTCAACTGTTTTAAGAGAGACATATACAAGCTTTAGTGTGTTCAAGTTGACATGGATTTCAGTAGTAAGAGTTACAAGTACTATTTACATTATTGGTTGATTATAAGGTCAGTACTAAATGGCTGTTGGTATCAGAAAATTGTTGCAAGAAGAGCTGATCAGTATTCCCAGGAAGGAATTATAAAATAGGTACATTAGTTATTAATAATCCCAACCTACACTGTCTTAAGAGAAAAATCAAAGGACACATGATTAAAGATTAAGAGGTAAACCAACTGTGTGTGTGTGTGTTCTTTTTTACAAAAGTAGTGTCCTTTTAAAATGTGTGTAACTGCTTTCAGAAAGTAATTAACAATAGTGCTATAAATCACTTCAAGAAAAAAGTTGCTAAGCAACTTGCAGCTGGTTTCATAAAAAAAAATGGAAAAGGCCATTTTGAACAATCTCTAAATGAGGATTATACCAAAACAATTAATTCGGTTGACCATTGTGTTTAATTTTTTAAAAATAATGTAGTGACCTGGAATTAATAGAACTTCCTATTACTCATTCTCATATTCTAGATTATCATTTCAATCTGTTTGGATATAAATAAGGACAGCAGCTTTATTTTGAGACAGTTAATCTTTTTAATAAATATAATTGATTTATCAAAAAGTATGAATACACTTTGAGGCTACAGTTTTTGAAAAAGAATCTAGCATATCAATACAAAACACACCTTAGACGAAATGGCCAATGATGCATTAATTGGTTTTCAGTTATTTCAATTTGTAGAAAAAATACATTTTATATCAACAAGACATCGGATCCTGAATCAAGCAATATTAGATACTAAATGATGAAATTAGTACGAGTTCAATACTATACATTCGTCAGGCTTTCTGTAGGCAATAAATTGAAATAAAAGAAAAATACTTATGCTTTTATAACAATGTCAAATTGCAGAAATTTGACCATTATAACATTAATTTACATACTTTCTCTCCTTATCAACAAATGATACAATCTTCAGGGTTTATATATGCCTAAGCTAAATTTAGTTTCATCTAGAACAACACGTATCTTTTAAAATAAATTTATAGTTTTACATGTCAGAATTTTAGACAAGAAGCAAAAATGACTTACAAAAACAAGGTAAATCATTCTCTATTACACAAATAATAGTCCATTATGTTATTAATAACATTATTAATTCATTAAAAAAATGAAATTCAAACAAGAATTATGTACACTATTCATTTGACAGAATATGATTAACTACATGAAGCAATTTGCTTATGCCCATTAAATATTTGACAGAACAAATAATATGCACAGTTTATTGTAGTTAGAAATTACAGCACCATCGAAATCATTACATTATATTACAATAGTCTAATTTATAAAAATTATGAGAAACATGTATAAGGATGAGATCAATACTTAAAAAATAAACTAAACCAGTGTGATAATTAGAATAAAGGGCCAATTAACAAACATGCAAAGGAAAATGAATAAGATACAAAGAGTGTTTACTTGTACATATTTTATAAGTTTAGTCAAACACTGCTTTAACAGGCTCAGGTATAAAATATTCTTGGTTATGGAGAAACTTTGTTTCGAAAGAAAGGCATGCTATTGCTTTCAGTCGTTTGTCTATACTTAGCAAAACTTCTTATCGGCAATACCTGATCACATATTTACATGCTGAAATTTGCAAGCTACTAGTGAAAAGGAAATAACATTTCTGACATGGAGGTTATTTGACAAAACCTTGGACAATACTATTTATGTTGATGTTTAAGAGCCATTTCTATATTACGTCACCTGGAAAATTTATGAATTTTACTGTAAAAAATATGTGCCACGAGAGTGAAAGTACAGGGGAATTCATATGAATGTGAAAGATACAGGGGTAAGAAATAACTGGTTAAGGAAAAAGCATTGTAAGCTTACATTTTTTAACTCTGCACTACATATTCTTAAAAGAATCTTCATTGGCGAAAGATACCATTATAGTCATTTTTTAAGTTATTATTTTAGGCCAAAACTAATTTCTGTCAGTCTGTAAGAGTTATTCTGCTTACATGGAATCCACTATTTATAATGAAGTGAAAACTAATTACTGATGACGAACTAATAGTACTGAAAGAAAACTTGGTCATAATGAACAAAAGGTGACAAGATTTCCAGTGGTGGACTTCTATCAGATAAGCCAATTTCTCTATTTTTTGATTTCGTCCATCTTATCATTGAAAAACGTACATCAAAGATTCTCCTTTCCAATTCAATCAGCAAAAATATTAGTACCACTTAATCTTTTACCCATGTTTGAATAAAATAGTTCAGCAAAAGACATATTCTTGGCCTACAATTCTTATACATATTTATTTAACAACAATCATGTTAAAGAATCTTTTCTCAGATTTATATCGAAAATAAATTATATTTCTTATTTACTTTACAATGAACTGTTCTTATAACATATTTCTTTCAACATTTTTCCCTCATCAACTTATACATTGTTTTGAAATTTTTATAATTTCAGGCAATAGAGTTCAACCACAAAGATGTAAGCCAAGTTGAATACGAATATAACATGAAATAAACTTTAAGAAATTGTTCAAGATCAACACAATGAATATCAAAAGCACATTACTTTCTTACAGTGAATAAAAAGCACCCAATAATCAAATTTAACTAAAATGTCAAATAATCTTTGTTCATATCAGTGATATAATTAGATCATTCCCTCAAAAAATTCCCTTAATGCATGTGGTAATGTTAAAAAAATAGTCGATCTTAAATCTGGTAAGCAAAAAAAGATGTATCCAAACAATAAGTTTAATGTTCCTAGCATTAACCTAGCAGTTTTACTAAAAATATATAAATAGATATAAGTGGTCATCAATATGTTAAAATTTTATAAATTTTTAAGTTATAAATGAGAAATAATATTTCTTTTCATTAATTAATCATTTAGTTTGAAAACAAACTATATATTTATGTTGGAAATATTTTGAGTGTGGAATAAATATCTTTGAAGAAATAAATTATTTGTATTATTAGTGATTACAGTTTATTTAAGACACAGTGTCTTAGATATTACAGATAGCTGGCATGAAATAAAAAATAATATAAAGTGGATTTCCTTGCCACTTTATTATTTTATTTAAGTAATGAATATTTAGAAGAATCCAGTTATGGTCACCCACCCGTTTCCAGTTTTTCTTAGGATACACAGTAAATCACAGAATTGGTTATAATTACTAAAAGTCAATTACACATAGTTTCAATTTATAAAGTACATTAATGCACGGAATTTAAGGAGATAAACGACCAACATCAAATGTTTTAGCACTTTATTTAATTTATTAATTTTTAGTTCATTCTTATTAGTAAAAATAATTATTTATTGTTAGAACTGGCACAAAATTTCTAATTTCATTTTATATTTTAAGAAGCATAAATAAAGCAAAATAAATAAAGATTTTTCACCTGTCAAACTCTTCTTCTTCCTCTGTTTCTTAGCTTCTGAAGAGGGAATCATGCAAAAGGAAATTTATTAGTATTAAAAACACAAAATCAAATTAACATTTCCATCCTTATTAGCAATGATTCCACAATGGAGACTGTAAATAATGTGCAACTGAAACAATCAATTGTATGAGTACGTGTGTCCATGTATAAATATAAACACACATACATACGTGCTTAAGTGGTTAATGTGAACATGTGTTACAGTACTATACTACAGTATCCATTGTAAAATATTTGATGACTAAGCAGTAAGTACTAATGTAATACATCTATTAACATTTACTTGAGATTTGTCATTAAAAAAATTTAATATGGAGTTTTGGAGCCGTCTTGTAAGCTCTTATTGATATATAATAAAGATATTTTCTTAATTTGTATGAATGGATTCTATATAACCTGATAGCTTGCATCAAACATGAATATACTAAGAGATAAACAGGGTGTTAATCATGCTCCTGAAATTGTTTTACATGCATACCTTCTCACAAGTACCAAATATCAATTACCTTTTTTGCGTTTTTTAATTTCTGCTTCCTGTTGATCAACAGCCGCTCCAAGAAGTGTAAATATTATTCCTGCTTGAGAATTCACTCCAACAGCAGTCACAAGCATCTTACCACTGCCTTCCATAACATGAGTTCCTGAAATAAATATAATTTTAAATCAGTTTCTGGGTTATTATTTTATTCCATTAATATTTATTTATTACTGTTATCATTTTAAATGGCATTTTAACATTTGGTGGCTCACATAAACTGTAAGTTGGTTAATGGGAAAATGACCCTATAAGTGTTGGAATATCTTTAATTTTCCATTTCGGAAACTTTATTTCCATCAATGAGTGTCTGTCAAAATTCACATTCCTATATTAATTGAAAACTTGTATATTTAGTAAATGTGAATCTACAATAATAAAGAAGAAAATGAAAAAAATATAAGAAAATGAATTTCAGATTTTTATTATAAAAACTATATATACACTACCTGAGAGTACCATTGGATCAAAACTTTCACCCTTCTTTACATGATCTGATTCTCCAGTTAGAGATGATTCATCTATTTTCAGATCATTACTTTGTATCAGAATACCATCTGCTGGAAGTAAGTCTCCATATTTCACCTATTTCAGAAGTAACTCCAAAATAATTGTACAATTTTCCACAAAATTTAATTCCATAATACATAAAAAATATTAGCAATTTCTACTAAATTACAAACATTCACTGCATAAACATTTAATATAAAATATTAACATACAATTTTACATAGTTCTTCTACAGCTTTAAACAGTTCACTTTAGGTGCATGGTATATTAGCTTTTAAAATGTTTTTGCCTTAATCCTATGCTACAATCACTGAACTCATTGTTCAACAGTAATGTATTGAAGAACTGTAACCAATGTAAACTATACTAGCCACGTGTGTGTTATGCAACTAAATTAATGTCTAAATTTTCAGATTCTGGTATTCATTCATAAACTAACATTAATAATTTTACCTGACAAATGTCTCCTACAACAATATCACCAACAGAAATTTGCTTAACTTCGCCAGCTCGTATCACGGAAAATTTGTGTTCACCCTCAATTCTACTCTGCAAGCCTCGGAACTGTCTTTCTTTAGTATAATCATTGAATGCCGTTACAATGACCACAACAATGACAGATATAAGAATGGCCAATCCCTCAATCCAACCATGTTTTGCTTCATCATCATCAAACTCTGTAAACACAAAGGGAAAAGGATTATAAACTCTGCCCGCAGCAGTAAGTAGGCTTTTGTTGAAAGTGTCAAAGTCTTCAAACTATTTTACTCTTTGGAAAGTAGCATATAAATAACAAAACTGAAATCAACTATTACAAAAGTAAATATTATGAGTTCATATCGTTAAGAATTACATTGTTTCTCATTTGTAATTTTTTGAATGCCACTAAATAATAATTGAACAAACTGTTCTGTTTGAAACACCAGAATTACATTCCTTGTGATTTAGTGTGTTTTATTTTAAAACTTGTACAATCTTTCAATGAGCCAATATACATCAATTAATACAAATGCACAGAACATCAAGACACCAGTGAAAGCAGATTTTACTGAATTTATGTAAATATGTTAAAAATGCAATACATCTTTATTTTTAAATATTTGAAAAAACTAAATTTGGTAAGTAATATGAGTTTTAAATTTGTATTAGTTAATTATGCAGTTATTTTCATTTCTTTGTATTAGCAACTTACTAAACTTGCCTCCACATTGTATCATTAGCAGTGCTTTAGTGTTATAGGAAGTTCAATTTTCTGTATGAATATAAATATAATTAGCTAAACTTTCAAAGCAATTGATTGTAAAAATATTAAAATGGAGGACATGTTGATAGTTCTTAAGAAATCAACATTATTTTTAAATTACAATTGAGTTTCCCTTAAACACATAGGTTATATAAAGTAAAGATAATAAGAGTGAGTTAAATATTTAAATTTTTTGTTCTTATTTGAAAACAACCAGAAATAAATTCAATCAATGTGATGTTTTACAAAGATAAGTGAAATTATCTTATTGCAGTGATAATTTTACAAGTAGTATCAAAACAGAATAGAGTAATTAACTAGAATCCTACCATAAAATATATTTGATGAAAGGTACCAAATCAGCTTCTTTAATCAGTAGTCATTGTAGTAAAAAACAATATATACTTTCAATGCTAAAACATTATTATCATTTGTACATCAAATAAGTACCAACAATGTTAAATATTATAACATTTATTGAGTATGCATAATATCAACATCTTGGAATCAACTTGTCTCAAATGTTAACATGTTGATGATATTGTGCATATGCAATAATTGTTATCTTTCAGTACTGAATATTGTTTGTACTTAACAGATAGACTAATTATTATGATGTTTTAAAACCAAAGCTTTTGGAACAATTTTATATTAAATAAAATCTGAATTATTCAATGAAAAATATTTTAGGTATATACACATTCTATTTAAATAAGGTGTCAAGTTTAGTAGCATTTAATTGTAAAATCAATATTGTGAGAAATGTTAAGACTTAAAATATGGTAAATAAAATATTTATTTAATTTGAAACTTTAAGGATAAAAGCCAATAATTTGAAACTTCCTCCACACACAAGATTATAGTTTTACAAAATGCTTATAACCATCTACTTTTGCACGCACGCACACACACACATACACACAAGTGAGTAAGTAATTTGAAATAATGGCTTCCTAAAAGGGATCTCATGTCCACTTATGTTAACTTTTAAACAGTTATGGGTGAGGGATAGGAAACTGAACAAGTTTAGATGTTGGGATATGCAGATTGCCATGGAGACTGCGATTAAGACTGCAGGAGAATCAATACACTGACCAAAAATCACTCCAAATTCAGAATGTGTCATGTAAGATGACTCTGCAGTTGACCCAGTAGGCCAGGCAGCTGCAGAGCCAAAGAGGGAATGAGATAGAAATGTTAACAAACTTAATGTTTACATGTTCTGATTGGTTAACTAAGTCACTGGCTCCATTATTTGAGATTGGTGGACACAATTAATAAACTAAATCATAATATAAAATACATCTACTATTCAGTATTTTGAATTATAATATTGATGTTTGGCAAAATGTATGCCAGGTAATATTTGTACAAAATTTGTGGGAAAGGTGAAATTTTGTTCAATATAATTGATCCATTTTAAGACATCTAAGCATAATGCACTGGCATAAATGGCCCAAAATCATAACTCGGTATTTCCATTTCGAAGCTCTTATTATAATTAATGGTTAATTATAAAAATTAAAAAATAGATTTCTTACATGTTTATTAATAAATTGTAATGAAGAACAAATAAAATCAAATTTGTAGTCACTCAGATCACAAAAGTATTTCAATTGAAACTTATTTTGGAACACTATTAGACATATATACATTAATAGTCATAATGAGGACATCGTCAAACAATAAATAAAATATTTACAACAGATTGAGAGAAATAAAGACTAATGTTATCAATGTAACTGTTGATATGCCTGGATTATAAATTTAATATAGTCATGAGATGCCAATTATACCTTACATTTAAATACAAAATGGGATTCATTGCAAGTTGTAAAGATATTGAGGTAAGAACTCATT
Source organism: Eucriotettix oculatus (assembly GCA_034510155.1). Classification (NCBI taxonomy): domain Eukaryota; kingdom Metazoa; phylum Arthropoda; class Insecta; order Orthoptera; family Tetrigidae; genus Eucriotettix; species Eucriotettix oculatus. The sequence goes on along the minus strand of CM067380.1, from coordinate 22,344,843 downwards.
GTTGTTGGAAGAAATGAATGCCATACTACTCTTGCTTTATTACAATTTGTCATCTTTAAAAAAAAATTGTTGAAGAAACAACATATCTAGATTGTTATTGCTACAGAAAACAACATAACCTACAAAATTAAATTAGCTGCCTAAATATACAAAATTACTAAATGTCAGAGATAAATGATTTTTGGGCACACTGAATTCTTCACTCTAGAAATCGACATGCACTCTAAGCATTGGCCCGCCATAGAGTTTGTTGGAGTGCACTTCCTTCCCTTCTGAGAAAGGGATGGTTGCCTCTCAAAATTGGAAGAAAAAAATGTTCTCTGCCAGCTTTATACACAGGTAAGCCACCACCTTTCTTTCTTTCTTACCTGTCCTTACCAATTTTATATATAATAATAATAATAATGACAGGAAAGAGAAGATAGAAAATTGGTGGCTCACCAGTTTCCAGAAATGTTGAATGTGGAGTTGAATTTTCAGAGGCACTGCCTCTTTCATCAGAAGATTAAGAAAACATTTTTAAGTGATGACCATCCGTCATGTATGTATGAATATAAATAATAGTATATGTTCACGCATAGTGATATGCTCAAAGACAAGCATATGCTAAGCATAGAGTGCGAAGGAAGAAGGAGGTAAGACTGAAAAAATATATAGTATATATTAGACTAATTCATTTGGATAGGTAAGAGAACAGCAGTTGACCTACCTTAAATTAATAGAAAGTGTCAACTGACACGGATGCAGAAAAATATCGAAGTTTCCTTCATCCCTGCCAGTCATTGGCTACTCTCAATTTAAAGTAAGTTAACTATTGTTCTCTTTCCTATCCAATTGAATATATTATTTTCACTGTGTGAACTTATATTTCCTTGCTTCATGTGTGCATGTGATGAATCAAATTGTGCACAATGATTTTGGAAATATGAAGATTCAACACTAAGAATGATAAAAAAATATTGACTACATTTATAGGCATTTAAAATATATGAGTCATTTTTTCCAAAATAATAATTATACCCTCAGGGTTTATTTTGAAGGAGAATGAAATTATGAAAATGTTACATGTTTTTTTTTTGTAAATACATTGCTGGAGTTAAATTTATTCTCTTGCGACTTTTTAACTTGACTTCTCAAAATCAATAATCATCCATTCATTGGAATAAGAGCACCCAATTGAAGTATATTCTTGTTAGAAATCTGACCAAAATGTTCTCCAGATAACAGAAAGAATGGCATCATTCATAGCAAATTGGCACCACCACTCATTACAAGGATGGTTGGTGCACCCACTCACTCATTCACGCACCACAACATTAATTCCTCCCAACCAACTGTATACACAGTACCACAACCCATTCATCCATGCACAAAATTACTACTTGGGCAACCCCAACCAATCATTATAGCATAAAAGTTAAGACATCCAGGTAGCCCAAGTGGTTATTTTAACTTAACATCTGGATGCAAGATGGAAGTGTTAATTTGGATACATAATGTGCAAAATTGTGTGTAGTAGATTATTGATTACAAATATTAATACAACAGTATTTAGCATAATAACATCAACAGGTATAGTTAACTGTGGTCTTTCCTTGATCACCATGCAGTACTTAGCAACAAAGAGAAACTACTTTGATTTATTACTTTCATTTTGATTGGTATACCATGCTCCACAACTACAAAAACTAAAAGAATCTGAGGTGCTTCTTCTTCAGAATCACATTTTTTGGAAGTTTGGAAGACAATTTTCTTGTTGTAACTTTACCAAGTTTTTATTTAGGAACATGCTATTTTGACAGTTTTGTGAAACAGAAAGGCAATAGAAAGGATAAATATTGCACTGTACTCTGTTGAAGTGTGGTAACGTCATGATTTTAACAAGAGTTTCTGCACCAAACATTTAAGTGCAACAAATTCTACATATATCAACACCAAATTACATATTACATTTTAACATGTTACAACATAAAGACAGTTAACCTACTGACACATATATTCCAATGTATTTACCAGTGTCTTCTAGCTCATCTGAAGATGGCAATCCAAAAATAAAAACATTCAATTGTTAATTGCCACTATCTGCTTGCAAATATGTACTACTGCAAAAGGAATCAATGATAAATCTGTAACTCCTACATTTAAATTAATATAATTATTACAGAGTTAGTACAAACTGCTAATTCTTAAATTATCACCACACTGCACACTCCCTAATATGGTCAAGTAGCAAAACCTTGTTAAAACATGCAGATAACAAGCACACAATGTGTAGGGGACAATAGATTAGTGTTAATGTGTTTGTCATCTTCATAAATACAATTAATGAAGCAGCCATCACTTTTATGTCTACGCTGTAGATTGACAAGTCTACTTTGCTGATGACAAGAAACAGAGAAATTTTAACAAATATTGAAACAGTACCTAGTTCTAAATGGATGAGTGGGCAACTTATTTATATTATTCCAATAAATTATTGAAACTAAAAAACTCTTTTTAACAAAATGTGTAAGGATTCTAAACCTATTCAAGTCAGCCTATTTCCATTAAACCTGATTGTTTCAAATAACACTTTGGTAAATATGCACAAGAAAAATAAAAAATTCTGCGCAGAATACAGTTCTACTAATAGAAAGGTCCATATTGTCTATTACATTTTTTCAATTGAACCTTTCTATTTCCCTCAATGATTAATACCATGCACCCAGGAGATAAAGAAAGAATAAGATTTTCCCAATTGCTTGGATAGTACGCCATTTATATCTGCAATAGCTCTTATTGGATTTCAATAATTTAACAATAATGTGTGCCAGGTGTGCCAATCACAAATAAACTTTATAAATAGTTTTAGTTACATAAACAATGATGCAACATTTTAACTGCTGACCATTTCTGTGCTCTAAAAGGAAATATAGAAAAATTGAAGAAACTTCATGAGATAAAAAACACTATTGTATACAAATTTAATTTGAATGGGAAGAATCTTTAATACTGCATAATGAGTGCACAATAATTGGTCACAAATAGACATGGTAAATGCAGTGACATTGAGTCAAGATTGTACCAGTATTCAAATTCTTTGATCTTTGTGAACTTGTGAAATGTATACCTGAAATGCTGACAGCTAAATGGAGATAACTATAAGTGTAACTTATTGTCATACATTTTATATCTATACCCATCACTATGATTATGTATATATTGAATAGATATCATTCATTTCTGAAGTTTTTTTATGTAATATTTCAATTTCTTTTTGTCATCTTGTAATAAAATCAATAAGTTATAGAAATGGAAAGTTTTTTCCAAATCTTGACAATGAAAGTTATTTTCTATTCCTTTACTCTAGAGGTAATATAACATACCAAAGTGTAAAGATTTCTCTCACTATACCAGTTGTACACACAGAAACAAATTGTTTGTAATGCTGTTAAATACTTGCCACATATATGATTGAAAGTATTAAAATTAAATAAATGCCCTTATAACATGGAAGTTCTCATCTTAAATATTAGTAAAAATCGTCCTGTGTAGGGGAAAAATTAAATATTATTTGTTTAGATAATTTAAGAGTAACTTTTTTTCATAACCTAAATACATATTCATATAAAAATATATTCATACTTCTGAACAGATTGAGCATAGAAAGTGTATATATGTATATATATTTATATATTAACAAGGACAGGAAAGAGAGAGAGAAAGTTGGTGACTTACCTGAGGTTCACAGATGGCAAGCACCTTATTGAATGTGGAGTTGAACTTTCAGAGACACTGCCCCCTTCATCAGATGATTAGGAACACATTTTGAGTGATGAGCATCTATCATATATGTACATATATAAATAATAGTATATGTTCAGGTATAGTGATACTCAAAGACCAGCAAATGCTAAGCATAGAGAGTGAAGAAAGGAGGGAAGACTAAAAAAATATATAATATACATTAAGCTAATTCATTTGGATAGGTAAGAGAACAGTAGTTGACCTACTGAGTTGTCGGCTAGCCAATCCTAACATTTTGATGAAGGGGGCGGTGCCTCTGAAAATTGAAGAACTTCAAACACTACATGGTGCTTGCCATCTATGAACCATCTGCTTTTCCTGCCCTATTAATTGTTTTAATTAACCTGACAATGTCATTTTATGATATATATATATATATATATATATATATATATATATATATATACACATACATATCACAAAAGTTTGTTATACCATTTTCAGTCTTGAAATGTATTGAAAGAAAATTTGATTGAATAGGTTGCTATACTTAGATCACAAGAGACAAGAAAATTTATGCTTCAAATACGCTGAAACAATATGCAACATAGCAAGAAACTAGGGGTGAAAGATTTTAAGAAACATTTTCTTTTCTGTCACAGTTTATTAAATACAGCTAGTACTAAAGCAGCCAGTAACAAAGACAAATAAATTCAGGTAGAGTCATGATAAATCAGCAAGGCTAGATACATTTGAAAATAATGAAGGAAATAGAAAAAAAATCCATTCAGTTTTAAACAATGGTGAATATTTTCATTTAGAAATACGTTGAGTGAAAAGGTTGAAATTTGTAAGATGAGCCAAATTAATTATAAAGATGTCAGGGGTTTCAAATTATACAAGGATTGTATTTATTGAAATATGAGTTACAAATATTAATAATGCATTTTATGCAGATAGGCAATAGGTCAAATACACAAGTATTTAAGGACAAAAATGATACACAAATATCAAAAATAAAGACAGAATTAAAGAGTATCCACAACCTAATAATTGGAGTTGAAAATGAAAATAGGCTGATTTGATCCTTAAAAACAAGTTTCACATTACACAAGCCACAAAAAAAGATCAGCTATGAGTATAAAAATTAATTGAAGGAAACACTGTTTGCATGTTTACATTAATGCAAATGCTGAACAAAACCATTACAAAAGCATTACCATTGCCGATATTGACTAAATCAACTTATATTTCTTCCATAATACAACCAAGTACACTACATCTTAAATGAATTCATGAGAAAAACATTAGTATAACACCCAGGTTCATTCAATTGTAGAAATAGAAAAGTACTATAAACTTTGTTGGTAAATAAAGCATATAACAGCATAACAAAATTTATTATTTCATTGTAAGCTATGAATGTGTGTGAACAGAGCACATTCAAGAATTGTAAAATGCACAGAAAATATTTTAAAACCGTTGCTTTGTAATTAATACACAACTGTATATTACAAAAGCAAATAAGCAACATTGTCATAAATGTAAATATAGCTAACAATGTACTTAACAAGGCCTTCATTTCTTTCATTACAGTCAGTAAAAGTTTTACTTACTTGCATGTTCATCAGATGGGTGATAAAACGATAAACCCAATGAAACTAAAGCAGCAACTTCTAAAATAATTAAGGTAACATCTTGTAGTGCTTCCCATACCAACTGGAGAAAGGTTTTGGGAGGCTTTGGAGGTATAATATTTGAGCCAAATGTTTCTCTTCTGTGTTCTATGTCTGCAGTTGACCCACTGAGACCTGAAAAAAAAGTTATGTTCTGGGTTAGCAAATCAAACATGAAAGTGAAGTCATAACATGCATTTTTTGCCCAATTTATCATTTTAATCTTTAACTTAAGAGGCTACTTTAAATTGGTGCAGCCCTAGTTAAGACTGACTAAAGTAGAGTGCAAAACAAAAGTAGTGTACATCGACAAGTGGTGGTTCTTTTGATCTTAACTGATAGAACTGATTGACATAATAGGCTTTTTCACTTTTACAAAAAATGAATATCCTGTTGATGTCTTTAAATTTATCACTTCCCTTAAAAATTGGGCCAAATATGAGCTTTGCTTAAAGAATTTTGCTAGCATCAAAATAAATTATAATAGGATGATAATCATTTAAAGCACTGACAACAGCATCCAATATTTACCTTCACTAGGAGATGTATAGAGCTTTTTACATAATTCCTGGACACCTCCGTGATCGTTTACTTTCGCGATTCCTTCTCGGCCACGGGTTTCCATAAGCTCCCGAAGCTGCTTGAGGGTGACGCCATACTGAGTTGGTCGTCCGTCTATTGTTGCCATCTCTCAACCTGAAACGAATACTCATTATATTAATGAAAACTGATATTATTGTTTAGGTGTTAATAACCTTCATGTCTCAAACTCAACGTTACCATTAACTTTTCTACCCAAACCGCAGAGGCGTAGTGGTTTCCATAGCGATCCCAAATTTACAGAAATTCTAAAGAATTGTAAGACACGAATAAGTTAGTTAACAATACATCGCAGCTGTAGTCATTTTTGTACGTAATGGAAACAGTGGCTAAGTAGTAATTTTCTTTCTCGATTTTAATATTACTATCCCTTCATTGTTTCATATACTGAGCATAGTCTCCATTATAAACACCTTTTCCTTTGATAGATATATGTTCTTTGTAAGATTTACATTTGTTGCGCGTGTTGAAAGAAAATCAGAATTTGTCACTATACCTTTAATGGGTGAGCGTCTCAATTTTCAACAACAGTGCTTTCTTAATCTGTCGTTCGTCAAAGATAATTCATATGATTACACTATTACCAACAAAAAATTCAACTAAAATTTACCTTTAGAGATATTGTTCAAAAAATGTTTTATTATACAACATTAAATGTAATTGTTTACAGGAAATATTTCATTCATCGACAGTATTTAGCTACAAAAAAAGGCTTCACACTTGAACTGTGTACTTAAGCAGTAACAATCAATTATATTAGAAGAGGGATTAGAACAGGAAAATTCGATACTGCATTCAGAATTGCGATGGCTGTCGAGGAGTAGAATATCACAAAGACTGTAAGAATTAATAAATGAAGTAGAAGCAATATTACTTTCTAAACAATCCGAATTTGCAACATTTGTTCGTCACGGCGAATGTATTGCAAAACTCTTGTTTATCGTACATATTTTCACTATTCAGAGAGACTCTCCAAGGAAATAGCATTGAGTTACATTTCTAATCTACGGGTTAGAATCGATGCATTAAAAAAACCAATGACGAAAGCGTATTCAAGAAAACAACTAAATGGTATGTTCCACAGTTTGGATGAATTAATAAATACAGTGAATGTGTATACATAATTTCTGAAGTTCTAACACCGATTTCTTGTGTGTTCGAAGCCATATTCACAGGAAGATGATTAGCGAAAGGGAAATTTGTGGATAGTAAACGCATTTGTCCAACATGAGAATAATAATTGGACTGATAACTAGAATTAAGTTGAGACTATGCATTAAAATTCAACCTGAAACGTATTTACATCAATTTTGGGTTAAGATAAAAATTAGTAGTGAAATCAAATGAAAGCTATGTGAAGTGTCGCTGCACATGTTTAACATATTTATGTGAATCTGCCTTCTCTGTAATGATAAATAGTCTTGCTGCAACAAATACAATTTCCAGGATTGATTTATTATTCAATGCAAAAGTCAGCAACATCACACTCACTTTGATAATTTTGTGGAATTATATCATTTTTTTTATAATTGAACATTGTTTTAATTATAGGGTCATTTTCGTGTCAATTATTTACTGATTATTTTCCGTGAGATTTTATAAATCCAATAAATTTCAATATTTTTTGCGATATTACATTTTTCGTTTTTGAGTAGTTTTCTTTTAGACACATCCATATGCGAATAATTTATATTTCGTTTAAACATATTTTTTCTGACTAAGGTTAATAATAAATAAATATACGGCCAAATAAGTCAGCAAACAAATTTAATTAACATAAATACAACGAGTAACGAAAAAAACAATTACTAGCGGAATTTGGCGGTACAAGTGTTTGGAATTTTGCGGCATTGGGTGGTGAACGAGAATGATGTTTCCCCCAAAAAACGTGTCGGAGAAGGGCAAACGGCTTCTCCCGGAGAGGACAGGATCGAACCCCGCCATCGAGGGAATATGAAATACGGAGGTGGGGAAAAGCTATCAAAAACCGAAGAAAAATGGATTTCGGAACATTAAGGAGGTTAAGATTGAACATCGAGGACGTGGACTTTTATATTATTAAGGAGGTGGTGATTTAGATTGAACATTTAAGGAGATTATGATTAGAAGTTAAGCTGGAACTTTAAGTGTAGTTGAAGGTTGAATTTTAAGAGGAGATTTAAATAAGGGAAGTCCGGAGTTCCAGAGTGCTCTTCATCCCTCAGCGCGGAAGTCCACATGGGTCAAGCAAGCGACAAATTCCAAGCAAGCTGGGGACGACACGGTAAATACCACCGTTTTCAGCCTTTTGCCGATTTCCTGGTACGGCCAATTCCCAGCAGGAATAGTGTTAGAGATTCTGCTCTATGGGACCCTAAATTAGAACTCGTGTAGTTAGTTACAAGAAATTTAATTTGTATAAATTGTATTAATATATATAGGGGTTAATCGTAAAAAAAGTCGGCTATGTAAATTAAAAATTTATTCAAGTAATATATGTTGCCATAAATAAACGTTAAAATTAATATTATTCACATTGTTCATAACGATTATTTATTATAACATAAAATCCCCCCCCCCCCAATTTATTCATTTCAAACGTATCATCCAAATTTGTGGGCGTCTTCAGGTAAATTTTTAAACGGATGAATTAATTACATTCAGAGTAACTTTTGGTGTCGGGAACTATCTCCCGCGACGGACCTGAAGAAGTCCACAAAGTAGAATGAAATGTGCATATATTAATTAAAAACTAATTAAATTTATTTGCCGACTTATTAGACCGTATTTTTATTTATTTATATTTCGATTATTTCCTGAGCACTTTCTGCGACGTTCTTGAAAATAAACAATTTTGTAGCCCCTGGATTGTATTTCTTTTAATTCAAAATAAAAAAAATTGTTGTTACCATGATAGAAAATTATGAATATCAGTGGTTCGCGGAAGGATTTTAGTTGAGTAACACTGCTCTAAGTGATCCATATTACACTGAGTGAAATAATAATAATAATAGTAAGTAATAAAAGGAGTTACGGAACAACAATTTTATATTAAATGAAAACTCACTTGCGACTTCCATTGTCCTATTACATTTCAGCATACTGTAGCACAGTATGGTGAAAGGAAATGAAATGCATATCTGTATTGGCACTCTGTTGCAAGCTTTTTGTAGGAAAGTTAAATCTGGCAACGGCTCCCGGCAATTAGAACATTCAGTATTACGCTACATACTGCTTAATTGAAAACGATCGGCATTTAAATCTAAATTATAAGCCGAGGATTGTTCGGAAGATTTAAACATTTTGAGAGAATAGCAGCGAATTATCCATTGCATTTCGTATAGGAACAATACTGATTTCAGAATTAGATCTAGTATTTGTGCACTCTTGGTCGAGTGGAGTGCGACTAAGCTAATCACTATTGTGTGCTCGTTTTTATTACAGCTTTGTGTACATTACGAAGCATTCGTAGCGCCACGGATCACACAAGCACAGAGTTAAAATGAAGCCGTAATTTGCCTGAGAGAAGAAGGTATTTCAAGATGGCACAGATGAGCATTGGTGAGTGAGAGACAAAGCTGAGGATCAGATGAGGGCCATGTTCCAGAGCCTGTTTGACATGGAACCCTTCAAACCTTCAGATAAGTAGTATATTGATGGTGAAATAATAATTTAAAATCAGTTTAATTGATAACTTAATAATTCAAACCACAGCAAAAGGAAACAAGGCACTTTAAATCAGAACCATCGACAATTCCCTACATATATGTTATCGAACCGTTATTTTATTTGGCAATTAACGGACTAAAGCTGATTTCTAGTCATGATAGAAGGATATTGTAAAAATGGCAACGTGAATGCGAACACAATCGCAGCATTCGTAATTAGCATCTTCCAGAGTTCAAAACTCTGCACCAAAAATACGTTGAATTTAGGAAGAAAGTAAAAGATCTGCTATGTTACACCTCTAAATTTGAGTTTCGAAGGGAACGAAAAGAGTGATTTACAATTCTCACGCCTCTTTAAATAAAAATTACTATTACCGTTTGAGAAATTGCCCTCCGAGTATTCTGGCACCTGTTCCGGTAAAATGTGTTGAAAATAGTAGACAATTATTATTTTGGAACTGGTAGTTTTCAACTACAGCCAAGAGGTTCGCTGTTATTCTTTAGAATCTGTAACATCCCATGACAGATCGAAATCCAGCTCTTCATTAATCCTACCTTCAGCTTCCTCTTTCAACATTCAATATTCTATTGATTCTTTGGGTATAGTTGGGCATCAACCCCCCCCCCCCCCTCAGGATTAGTCGGATCCAGTTCGGCTTATTCGAAAGAACTGCTCTTTTTAACCTACTGTACCTTACATAAGACGTAGCCAAACGTGGCGCTCCGGACGATCAAAAGTGGCGCACTGTATCCCTGATCCAGTTTTTTTTGGAGGAGAATTCTCCTTACATTGTTAGAAAGCATGGTATAGTTAGAAATATATTATAAATGAATACAATGAATGCCCAAAAGTCAGAAATAGACGAATTTAAGAAGAGTTCTTCTGGCAATTCCAAGTTCCAGGCCGATTTCACTCTCAGCGCCAATCTCCAAACGAGCATCATGAAGTTATCACCGTCTCGTGCAGGAACATCATTCTCGAGTTTTGTAAATTGGTGCTTCATTAAACTGACGTAAATTAATTAATTTAACGAGGCTTACATCATCACTTGTTATGCCGTGTGTTCCTAATTTTCTCCACTTTTCCTCTAGCACTACAATTCCAAACTTTATTTTCTTGTCATTTGTGTGATATAGATGAAGTGAGGAGCTTGAACCGACATTAACATATCGTAGCCTCCCCAGCTTACACTGAAAGATGATATATTGCCGTGAATATTCGGACACAGATTGTAAGCGTAATGGAATTATTGACAGGCAAATTCCTTCGCCAAGCAATTGTTTAGGGCGCGGACCTTCCACCCAAATCCAGCCCCAAGTCACACCATCAACTCCTCGGCACACACTTGCAACTAACTGGAAATAGCAGAACCACTGACCAGCTTCCTCGTTGGGAATAGAAAATACAGAAGAGCCGCTGTCAAAAATATAAAAATTGCTTACGCAAGAACCCAGATCTTAATCGGGCATGTTTTTACGTCGTTTAGCAACTGCAGATGTCAGAAAGCTTTAGTAAAGACGATAAAATTAAATTGATTTCCCGTATATTTCGCCTCTAATTTAAACACAGACTTCATGTTAAACAAAGGAAGGGATTGGATGCTTACGGAAGACATTTCTTAAAATCAAAACCGCATCAAAGATTAATATTTCATGAACGCTGAAAACTTGAGCTATTGAATATTTTCATAGCAGGCGACATCTGCGATTAAAGTAAGTAGTAACTTAAGGATAAACAAATTAAAAGAATAAAATCGAATCAATGTCAGATTACAGGCAACGTCATCGGAAGGAATTCCGGAAAATATCTCAAAATAACCTAAGCATTTTATACGGGAGAATTTTGATTGGAACACAAAACAAAAATGTCGTTGTAACTGGAGAAAAGGCTCAGAATACCAACATTTTTAATCACAATTAGATCCGATGCGTGGAGAAGAGTTCCGCTATTCAGGTTGTAAGATTTCAGAGGATGGCCATCAAATGTAGATAGCACAAGCTATGAAGATACTCTGCAAGAAGAGAAATTTTACTAGGATTCAGGAAGAGGTTGGGAATTACGTGCAGTTTTAAAAAAATTAAAACAGACTGTAAGAATGCGATAGGAAGCTTCTGTAAATGATATAACAAAGAAACGTTAAATTTGAATAGGAAGACTATCAATAATGAGAATATTTTGGAAAATATTGGCGGGAAGACTCTCTGAAAACGACACAATGAACACATTTAATTACAAAGTGATAATGGAAGTACTCTGATGAGACTGGCTACGGATAGAACAATACTCAGAACATGTGGCTAAAGTAACCAAGTTGAGCATATAGTAAATGGGATTCTGCGGTGAAAGTCGTGTATCACCGGAGCAAATTAAAAGAAACGCTAATAAAAAAAGCTACAAGCTTCATGCTACACCACGACAATGCAAGGCCGCACATCGTGAAAATGGAAATGGAAAGGGGAAGGGCCTTCTCTCATTCCGCCTGAGGTCCAGTTTCAGCATAGTGTGTTCTTTTACACCACAAGACGATGCATATTCATGAAAAGCATTTTTCATCAGAAGCGGTGATAATAGACACGGAGGCAATTTAGAATAAACCATTAAAAGGACTTTGAACTCGGGGGAAGTAGTGGAGAAACATGAGAACTGGATGTTTGTGATGGGGGCTGCTTTCAGGAGGCTCACCAAAATGTGGCAAAATATACTTCTACCAACTGGGTGCCCGGCGTTGACAGGTAAATCACTGAAGCATGTTATTCGACAGTAACCCTATGTCAACATGTGATTAAACCATTCGATGGATCGTCACATTTTTTTGATCAGTTCTTCACGTCCCCTATCGTCGAAATCGAACTAATGAACGCAGAAGATAAAATGTTTTGTATTTTAGGTTTGATGGAATGCGGCCGATGGAGCACGTATATAAATCGTAATTCAAACAATGCTCCTATCACATTTGCACAAAATATTATTTCAAACACACTTAATTTGGTCAGTGTCGAATTAATAGTTAAATAATACACGCAGCACGCACGCAATTGAAATACATGCACTATATCGGAACTTGGCAATTCGAACTGTCAAATTAATGCCAAGCTACGGCGCAATGAACTTGCACATGAATCGTTCTCAAATGGCGCAGATTATTCAAACGGTCAGGCTAAAAATTTGGGATAGTATTTTTTTTGTCAGAAATCCAAAAAGTAGATAAATAAATTTTTGTCCGGAAAATTAAAAAAAATTGGATCTCGAAAACAGCGCAGCGTACCTGGCGCAGCTCTGAACCATCCAGGTGACCTCAAAAAAACAACTTTTTTAATATAAAAATTGGTCAATCCGCTTAGGAGGAGGAGAATTACGAACATAATACAGCGGAATACTTTAATAATTAATCTAAATAAACTCTTGAGGATAGATAAGAATTCCACCTTTTTAAAGAACTAATACTAGAAAGAAATACAATATGCCAGTAAGGAATTACAGTACAGTGTTGAATTAATCGATACATAGTTCACTCATTATGCACCGACTATTTCAGAACTTAGCAATTCGATATGTCAAAATAATGCCAAGCTACAACGCAATGAACTTGTGAATAAATTGTTAAATGCTGCAGATTATTCAAAAGTTCAGGTTGAAGAAAAAAAATTAAATTTCAGTAAAGAATTACAGTAGACATTCAAAAATCCGACCTTCACTTATCCGGCATGGATTTTAAGAATGCATTTTCAAATCTACTGCGTTGGAGCCCCTCTGCTTACTGGAGGCGCCGCTTTTGTTTTGATGGCGCTTTTCGACAGTCATTGTTGTTACAGTATTGTTGGGTCCAGGACTGCCAAATGATGATTGTAGAAAGACCCCAAGCACTGTGTAAGGAGCTAGACACTTCAAGAAAAATGCTACCGAAGCAGGAAAAGCAAGCAGTGGCGTCTGCATTTGCTAGTCCACAGTCATCACCTTCCAGTCATGTAGATGTACTGTCATCGACAACACTTTCTCCACGAGATGTTCAGATGATCCTGTCAGACCATCTGCTGTTTAGTTTTTTTTTTCGAGGTGACAACTGTGATTAACGTTATACTATTATTTTAAGAAACTTCAGAATTCTGTAGAACTAATTTATTCTGTGGAAAATATTGTGTAGGACTGATGTATTCGGTCGAACAAAATTGTGTAGAACTATCATTTAGTCTGTGGAAATTAAAATTTGATTTGCTTTTCACTAGTGTTTAATTTTCCAAAGTTCAAAGAACTGTTAAGGTTGCGATTTTCGGTTAAATATATACAGCATATATAACCATGGAAAATCCAATAAGCTATAGGTCTGGAGGTTGCCTGGATGATTTGAATGCAGACTGTAATACACGGACAAGAACTTATAATTTTCAAATCATTAAATTTTTCTTCGCTAGTTTTATAATTTTCAGCCTCCAGAATTCAGCGTTGCGTTATTTGTGTTACAGATGTGTTTCAGTACAAATTGACAATATTTTAAGGTGTTAGAATGTCAGCGTCTTCTGCAAAATTTTTGCACACCTTTTCGAAGTCATAAATTGTCACAAGTTGGAAAACCATTTCATTATTAACGTTTAATAGAATTGAAAGGTCTGGCTGGAGTACATGAATTATTTATGATGATGAGCATTTCACATGAAAGTTATGCAACATTTTGCTTCCAATTGCGTAATAGGTTTCAGTAATTTCACAATAACTATTTTTTTTAATATAACGTCGTTTGATCAAGACTATGAAATTTCCTTTAGGTGTTTCAGAAATTTCACAAAAGATTCTGTTTCTGATTAAAAGATTCTATGATTGTAAGACAGAATTTCTCTTTCTATGAAGTATTTTTTTCCTGTCAAGTGAATAACGTTTGCTCATATGATTGGTTAACCCTGATGTAATGAAATATTTGAGAATTAGTTTCTAAATCTCGTATTGAATTAGTTTCCACTACATAGTGATTGGTTACAACAACAACCGGGTGCAAGGTGATTGAATCTCAATGATGTTTTAATGGAACACTCGATTTACCATACTTACATCGTAATATGTATTCTTTAATGAACGTTTATAGTATCAAAAGGTTAAAAGTTCCTTTTATTACACACTATAGTTATACTTCGAATAGCCGTTCTAAAACACTTAATTTTCTAATAGTTTTGATTTTATTGTTCGAATTAACTGTTTAAGTGCTTGTATTTGAGCAATTCCATAAATCTCTTTACGACTCTAGATTACGTTTAGTGATTCTGATTCAGATACCGAACACTATCGGAGTTCGTAACTGTTAAATAGTTGCATACACATGCAAAAATTTTGCACACGACGTTATTTTTGTTACAATTAAAGCAACTAAACATACCTCATAATTGTTCCTTCAAAAATTTTGATGATTAAGCTTATATAAATCTTGCCAATTTCTTTAACTAATAAATAAACATCAAATAAGCAATAATTCAGAATTGTTAACACTAAAACAACCAACCATGGGGAGGCCAAAAATTTGTTTAAAACATTGAGCCCTGTATGTAAACTAAACATTTTCCAGAATTAACCTAAGACCTTGTAGATAGTTTTTTTTACTTTTAATTTCAGTGTGATGTTCAACTTTGTATCATTTTGTTACAGTTCTAATAAACAATACTGTTTCATAATTTCTTTACCGGTTAGTAGAAGAATTTAAAAAGTTAGAAATTAATTTAGAAATATTATTTCTAATAGGTTTGGATGTCTATTTTATAATAAAAATATATGTATTTGCATCCATTCAAACATTTACCACAGCCAGTAATTTATTATGCATCTTTTTACCTGAAGGATTGTGAACGAAACGTTTTGACGTATCTAACGTGTTGGACAATATAAAAATTCTGACTTGTAAGGTTGTTGTGAACTTTGTTAATTTGATGATTTAAATATTTTTTTAATTATTATTGGCTAAAACCTATGCAGTAACTCGTCTGTCTTTTTTTGACAAGTGTCTGTAAGACTATTAATTTAGCGACATAAGCAGACAGGCGAGATAGACCATATGCTTCGGATCCTGTACTTTAATGAATTCATTAGCACTATAGATAAATACATTATCTACTGCCGTATTCAAATCTGGTACGAAAAACCGCTACACCATTTAAGTTTAAATCAGGGTTAATACTTGAATCTTTCGAGGTTGTATAATACAGGAATTTTAATGTTTCAACTTACAGCTACACTAATTTTCATTCTAAACACTTTCAGTATTGACAGTATAAATTTTAGAAATACAATTTGTGAAAGTCTGTACATTGTCGATTATTAATTTATAACTAGAAAATTTTTAGTAGTGTAGCACTGCATTCAAACTGAATTTTTTAGTACGTTTTATACCTAATGAAACTGAGAAAAAACTTATTTTAATTTACTTCTAAAACTCAATATGTAGTCAATGTGAACAAGCGTCGTATCAAAATTAATATCAATGGGAATAAAGAAAACAGAAAATAAATTATACAGTGCACAGTTTCCATTTTTGCATACCGAGTCCATGCAACCACGTGAACGTTATCCAACCCTCCCCCTCCCCCTCCTACCCCAAATCGATTCATGGAGATGACGCAAAGCTACAACAATGACTAGAACATAAATTTGCCCATTATAAACAAACAAAAAAAGGGTAATGTGACTTCGTTATTGTACGGTGGGACGGTTAAAAATTTATCCGGCAAATCGTTCTAATCCATTAACGAGTGTTTTAAGCTCGTTTTTGGGTCTTTAATTAATTGTAAAAGAGTGGTTATATTAAGCAATATGGGAGTTGAGAAGATTCTCAACTTCATTAATTCCAGACAGTATTATTTGAACAATGAGCATTACTGCTCATTACTTCAGTTTTGACAACGACTGCTATTTTAATAGAGAGTTTTCCACAATTCTGTAGCAATTAATACTATATATGTACAGACGCGGAACGCTTTAAAACGGATTAACGGTTCTTTAGTTACATTATCAATTAAAGGTATCTTTATTCGCAAAATTGTTTAAGCGAATCGCTGCCAGGACGTTGTTCGCTTTTCCTTGAGAATTCAAAATACTCTTTACCTGTAAGAATTCGCGTGTGATATGCATTATCTATTGCAATTACATGATCAACAAGCACACACGAACAGAAATGTCACCGTTTTCATTTGATTCAATTCTGTCAAGTGTGCGCACTCGTACACCGAAACATTCCCCTCAGTTGTTGAGTCTACTTGCGCCCGTATAGTGGAAGATCCTTAAATCAATTCGTAAAAATCGCGACTTGTGCCATCTGTTGACGACTTTTCGCAACTGTCGAGGGTGGGAGGCAATTTTGGCCTAAAAGGATGGAAGATCGACAGACACATTCTCTGGGCGAGGATTACACATCACCAAAATTTCATCGCAATCGGATGATAGGAACGTATAAGGGAATAGATTCATTTCTTTTATATAGATTTAAGATATAATTTAGTAGCTGTATTTAAGAAGGCATTGAATGTGCAATCTCACGAAAAAAAATTGATAATGTTACTTGACAAGTCCACTTAATCACTTTTGCTTCGCGTGAGCAACTTTGAATTGCAGAGCGTGAAAATGGAAAAATCCGAGTACTGAGCTAATCTGTTGGGTAAATCGGGGTAAAAGCGGCGATTGTCCTGGAGAAAAGAAAACAGTCGAATAATCGCAAATGTTTCACGAGTTGATTGACCTTAAACGGGGTGTTAATAAAAGTGTGACTTCAACGACTTGGGTATTCCCAATGAAAATTATTAAACTGTGGTGCAGGATAGATGAAGGACATGTAAAGAGTGTCAGCCTGGAAATATATGTGACGGAGGTTCACAGTTGAAACTATTCAGCCGAAAAGTCGAAGGTTTTTGACAGTTTCACCAGATTGCCATGGAATTTTGGCGAGTTACAATACTCACCCCAGAGAAGGTTTCAGTGGATCTTTCAATGATTTGTCTCTAGGCCTACCCCCCCCCCCTTTAACCAGTTGCGAAAAATAACAACAGACGGCTGCCAAAGTTTATGAAATTACTTCAAACATTTTGCGAATCTTTGTGCCACGTTACTTAAGGAAATGTACACTTTTTATCCATAATTCAATACTCTGCTTTTAACTCTGTAAGTTATGGTGGGGGGGGGGGGCTATTGTTTTACCTCATTAATGTACCGCAAGTGGATTCTCGTAGAGTACCTGGAGAGTTTTAAAATCCTTCGAGTTTCCAGGAATATTTTTCATCCCCTTAAAACACTGAATTATGTTAAGGTAACGTGCTAATTTAATGTAACAGAAGACGTTTTGACTCGCTAATCATCAACCCGGTTGATTTCAAGCTGTCCTCAGGTCGACATAGGTCATGGTAAATGGTCCAAAAAACTGGAATGATTTCGATGGCAATTAAATCACGCGTTGACCAACAAATTAGCGGGAATAAATTCATTTTACGGGTTATTGTAAATAAATACCTGGGCAACGCCAGATACTCTGCTAGTACAGTATAAAAATAAATGACCCATTTACGTAAATATTATAAACATTTTAATTAAATAAAATTTGACTTCATTCTTAAAAGAATTTATAAAGAAGAATAAAACGTTTCGGTACGTATTTCTACGTTTAGTGGTATTTCAGATAAAAACCTGGAGAATGTACAAATACGTATTGAAATGTTGCTTCCTTCTTTTTAAATTGTTTTAAGAATAAAATATGAAATTGGTCAAAGTGTTATTTAATTATTACATAGATCAGACGAAAAATTACAGCCCTTAAAACATTTTATTCAACTCATTGACGTCCAAGTACATTTTCTTAATTTCATTAGGTTGTTGATATAAACGATATATACTTAAAATACGAAATATTTGCTTTTAAAAAGATTTCCAAGTAATGTATCTAAAAAGTTACCATCGCTCCGAACTACAGATTGTTTAGTATATTTCTTGTAACTGAGTGTGCAATTGATGTACATAATCTTGTAATTCAGAAGGATGGACAGAAGTCCTCTGGGAAAACTGGGTACAAGCTACCTGTGCCTACGACAGCCCTGCACAACTTCTCTAGTTCAATGACTGAATGAACTATTGCCGCAATATGAATCCCCTTCCAATGCATTACGTATCTAAGACTTCTCGCAGCCAACGAGTCCCTATTTTTGAATGCGATCCAACGTTTATGGATCTCCGTAGATCTCCCGAAGCCCAAAATCGCCCGTACAAGCGATCTGCCAAGTATCGATCGACGCCTTCTTCTTGAGGTTTCCTTCGGTACCTTATTTAAGAAATGAAGTTCTTTCCTTTAACCACAATCCGATTAAGAAAAGAATGACAATTTATGGTTTCTCAGGTCTCTGTTGACGTATAAGAAAGTGAAGCATTATAGAAAGTCTTGAAGTGTATGGCCCTGCTGTAATAATTAATCGCCATACTTTGACTTCAATTAATCACACAGATATAAGTCAACACTTATCTCTCGTGTCATTTTCTCGCTCTACGAACGGTAATTAGAGTAATAGTAAGCAAGTGAGATGAAGGGAGCTACCCACGATGTTATCACGGCTTAAGTCAGCCACACGCCACGCCACGCCACCAAGGATGGAGCTGAAGCTGACAAGACAACACGCCACGCTTTCTCCAACATAATAGGCTGTGCGAACAGATCATCAAGCATCTTCAGGAAGAGGCATTTCATTTTATGGATATGGATTTAACATTTCATGAAAATCGTGTGCTGTAGTCTTGTAAATAAGTTTATCGGACATTCCATTGCCAGGTACGACGAAAAGAAATTACGAACAGTGAGAGCAACAAGAGCAGAGAGGAAATTAAATTATGTAGAAAAGAAACAGAAAGAAGAGGGTAGCAACGTTTTGAAAAGTATTCAGGAAAAATGATAAAATTAGTACTTAGAGTATCATAAGGGCGTAGGATTACTTAATACGGTACAACGTACTACCAATTAGAGATTGGTGCTGGACTGTCGGAATAGCAGGTAGAAGAGCCTCTGCCTGGTCTAGAGGATAAGTCCATATTTACGCTTCGTTTATAGTGTATAGAATTTATAAATCATTAATATTTTGAAATAAGGTGTAAATTAATGGTTTATCAGACAATTAAATGAATTGGAAGAGCTTTTGTTGTTAGTATACTTCCATGTTTAAATTTGCGACGTTTCACATCCCTTTTGAGACTTCCTGGGGCGAATACAAGCATACCATTACAATAAATTACAAGTGGGTACTATATTACAATTTTTTTTAAATAATAAAACGTTGTTCTAATGATCTCGTAATAATGTAACGGGACTTCACTCTGACCCTCCTAAGCCTATTTTGGCGGTACTTTTCATCATTAAGGCAGAGGAAGTCATGGAATGAAGACCATGAATTTGTAGATTTTGAAACATGTTTATATAAAGAAATGTAATATAGTACTCACATGTAATTTATTGTAAGGTTATGCTTGTAGTTTGCCTGAGGAAGTCTCGCAAGTGAGACGAAACGTCACAAATTTTAACTTTGAAATAAATATATCGACAACAAAGACGGTTCCAATGTATTTAATATGTCAAATAAAAAATTAGGAGTTGGATATATAAAAGTTAGTTATGAAACGTGGATAGGGCCTCTACTAATCCTTTGCGCCAGGCAGGAGGCATGATACCTGCCGTTCGGACATCCCAGCCGCAATCCCTAGTTGATAGTAATATAGTCGTAGAGATAGCCGTGAGATTCCATTGTTATAGGTCTGAAATATCCTCCTCCACTATCTTTCTGAAGGATGAGTTTATTAAGAAACAAAATTATAGGGAAAATCGTAGACTTTGTCCAACGAGTTCAACTTGTGCACTTGATTTTATCAATATTTAGCAAAGATGTACGTATTTGAAAAACACTTTTAAAGGCCCAGTCAAGGCCGCAGTTGAAGTTCAAAGCCCCCCCGACAGAGTTCGCGCGGGCGTCGTAGTAGTTCCACCCCTTCTCCAACGATGTCGCGTGAACGGCGTTACATTTTCGTGTGACGGATTTTACCCCCCTCATTTTCGTCAGGCTACCGATACCGTCACGTGAAAAGAATATAAATACAGAAAAGACAACGTTATAACCAGGGAATCTTACGTTGAAGACAACAGATTCACAACCCACGCACCAAGGTAGACGAGAATCTTCGGAGGAGTCGACGTCATATCGACTTACTATTCGGCAAACTCTACACGGTCGACCTCGACACCGCGAAAATGGTTATCCCATTCCAGTGAGTTACGAGCTCCGAAATATTCAAACTCCAAGAAATTGTGTGTTCCAAAGACAGTAAACATCTACTTATACGTCTAAGAATCCTCAAATTTCCGTTATACTGCACTCAGAAATTTTAAAGTTTCTAAGACTTAAAATTAGCTTATTCATAACCAACGGCGAATATCATGAACGCGGGACCAGAAACTGAACAGCACGACGATTAGATAAACATAGTCTCCACCTTTACGAGATTAGTGTCCATTGATCTTTTGGGACAATTTTAACTTCTGCTACAATGCACATATTACTTGGTTCCTGAATTTATCAATCGATGTGTAGCCAGTGCTGTGTGGGTAGGCTATATATACTTATCGTCTAACTAAATCCCCTTGTGTTTTCTTTCGCTTCACATCACCCATTGACGCGATCTGCCGCGAGCTTCCAAACGAGCCCGGATTCAAATAAACTCCAGTGTTAGCTGTGAATATGAATTTACCTCATTTTTCCTGAACTTCCACTCCACAGTTTACCGGAATACTTTATTTAAATTCTCATTTATGTTAATTATTTCTTATAGGCGTAGCTTATTTTAGTAGAGGCCTGATGGATGCAACCAACAAATGAAACTAAATCTACATGGAATATTTGGACCTTTCCGCATAGAGTAACAGGCAATGCGGGTTTCTTTTACCTTCGTAAGGAAACTGTGTTGTTTCTCTGCGCTAACGTCTTCTAACAACAAACAAAATTAACGAACCCGAAACAATATATATCTCAGAGGAAAATACGACGAGAAGAAACTGTAGGGAGAAAGAATTAATTGTGATCAGAAACGGAGTTGTTAGTAGTATATAACTTTTCAGATTTAATACAGGTGATAAAAATAAAATGTCAATTTATGTGACAACCCACCAACAGAAAATTTCGTTAAATTTTCTGGATTAAAATATTTTGATTTTAACAATGTCCATCACTCAATTTAAAATTAAGTAAGCATTTTCCAGGAAACTCCGGAAACTTGAAGCGTTTCCATCATTAGTAGTTTTTATGGCCTGTTTTTAAAAAATTGGTCGTATTTTCTTTATTTATGATATTTGTTAAAATAGACGGAAAGTATTGACTATTAAATATTACCGAACTGATTGTAGAAGTGATAGCGACTAACATTTCACTTCTTACAAATTTCACTGTATAAAATTCTGTTCCAACTCCTCACGAAATCCATTAATATTTTTTCTGATTGGTTAGTCTCAAACTTCATTGCATGCCTCTGATTTGGTAAAATTTTCACTATTCCTGCCACAATATTGAGAGCATACATCACAATTTCTAATGGTGTATTCTATTCGAATATCGTCGAAGATCCTCGTCAATCAATAAGGGCGAGCCGATGTGGAAATGGAATAAAAAAAAGCCGTGTGTGAGCTATTAACGAAATTATTTCTTTATTTGAAAGGGCATATATGGGCCTTTCAAATAAAAAAGAATTTCGTTAATACCTCACACACAGCTTTTTTTATTCCTTTTTAAAGATCAAAACGCCGTAATTGATAAACCCTGTACCTCGCTTTGGTTCTCTGAAATTCCATATTTAGATTTTTAATACCGGGGAGTGCCGTTTGCGAATTTTAGGATGTCCTTACATTAGCAAGAATTTGCTGAAATTAGTTTACTGCCACAAAAAAAGTCCCATCAAGTTGTTGTGCAAGCGCTTGCATGTAAACGAGAAATAAGTTGCATCAAGTAGTGTGGTATCCTTCCAACAGAAATACTGCAAGATCTTGCAAGAACACAAACCACTTCTATTCCTTCTGGATTTTTTAAAGAATCATTTTGGAAAGTCAATGCTTCGACGCAAAAGATGGGTGATTGGTATATCAACGATAATTTTATTTTATGGTTTTATGAAATTACGCGAAATATTTCTTTATTTCATAATTAAAGATATTCCCAATGAATCAGACAATCAAAATATTTAATTACTATTACGAATAAAGAATTAAGCCATGGAAAAGTTAAGTAAACAGATTCAAATAAATGATTAAACACTAATTGTCGTATATATCCGATGTTTTTGAATTATAAATGATGCCTCGTTATAATTTTCATTTTATTTCAATAATGTCTCAATATTTTATTTTATTAAAATATTTACTGACAAATTCAGCTGTTTTATTCATTTATAAGATACTTTGATCAATGTCATGAATCTGATATAGTCAGTGGACAAAACGTGCGCATAAGATGAAATTAATTTTATTTACACCTAATTTAAGTATATACAAGCTCCAGAAATATTCGTAGTGTGAAATAAATAAAAATATGGCCAATAAATCAGCAAAAAATTTTATTACTACTTAATTAATAGTATTTGTATTTATTAAACAGTAATAAAAATTTTTTTCGACTTATTGGCCGTCTTTTTATTTACTTTAAACGTTTAAGTCAGAAAATTATATTTGTTTTCGTAGTGTGGTTTTAAATTTAAATAATGTGCGTTACATTCAGCGCTAGAGAAATTTAACTAGTCGAGTATTGCTCGTAGGAGTCAAAACCTGTATTTCCTTTTCACTAACTTGTTTAGATGCCGTGCGGGGGTATATATATATTTAATGAATACAGAACCTGTCCACGACGGATATTCGGCGCTTTGTCTGTTTCTGCATCAAACTAGTTGTGACACAAAATTAAATACATCAATAATTTTAAATTAATTTACATTGTAAAATATTAATAAATACGTTAATCCTAATTTACAATTTTGCTTATATAATTTAACATTATTAGTACAGCAAGAGCAATAGTTAATTTTGGTAAAATAAAGATTGCGTGGCAACAACTAGTTAATTGGAGTAATTCATGGAATAATAAATAGCTGCTTCGGGACTTCACCATTCTTTGTTAACATTAACATTACAATTACAGCGTTGTTTACATTGAATGCCCTACAGATACCGCAATTACACTAATATTTTATTATAATATTTGTTAATACTTATATGAAGAAGTGTTAATCAGTTTCATTTTATCACTGTATCGCCTACAAGAAAATAGCAACAGTTTAATGTTTATAAGAAAGCATAAAATCCCTACAGAGACTCGTTTTCTGCAGCTTGAATGCGTATTCAAGAAACGGATATGGCGTGAGATACAAAGGAAATGTCCTTGAGCCCAACTCTAGTTTTGCTAAACTTCAAGCAGCGCATTATTTTGCTAATGGAATAAAGCTGAGAAACAGATAAAAAAAATTACGATGCACTTTTTGAACTGAACAGCATTGCAGATAGCGAACAACTAAAAGCGCCCTGCTTATTCTTGTTTTGGTTTTTGACGAGGATGCGCTGACAAACGTCGCGATTGTCGGTAGTATGATTAATATTTTAAACAGTTTAAGTTCCAAGGCATCGTTTGAAATTTATATACGAGACAATGAAAAAGAATATATGAAAATAGGAGCATACAGCTGCAAAGTAATGAAACTATCAAGTAATTTCCTGAAAACTTACATTTATTTATAAAAAATATGGCCGCCAAACTATCATTGTTTGCGAAAATCAGCCCTGGTCGAATTAAATTCCAACGTTAACATTAGATTGACAAGTGATTAATGAAGTTTCAGAGAATAGGAGAAGAAATCTCGACGTCCCCTCGGTAGGGGTGTTTTTTTTACCATGATCGACTCACCGTCAGTCGCGAGATTTCTCTAACCACAGTATACATCCCTATATAGGTTCACCAACAATTCTTTTTTACTAAATAACATTCTTGCACGGCATAAGTTTAGGAACAGAATAAATTCTTCCTGCAAACCTCAGCTAAAAGAAGCTTAATGATACGAACGAAATCAAAATTGCCTGCAGAAAAAAATTATATTTAACGAATTTTAAAGACAAATTCCTAAAATACTTAATAAAGAGCAATACTAAATTATTCAACACATTAGATACGTTACAAATTTTCGTACACAATTTTTGAGGTACATAATAAAATTTCTCAGGTTGTTCAGCTACCGAAAATTCTTTACAAAAAATTACAAATTTAAATTGACAATAGTTTCGTTAAAATGCAAATCATTCATAAATGAAATAATTTAATTAAAATGTATAAATAATACAAACTTATTTTTGAATCGGTGCAAAACTATACACATTTTAATTAAAAAATATAGGTGTCCAAAAGTGAAAAATTTGAGGCCTGGACAGCGTCCACTGATGATGCGCAATGATGCAGAGTAACGTTTGTATTGTAGATCGTTAAATTTAACACTGAGAATTTATTGATAATGATATGATACATAAAATTAATTCAGTAAAAATAGTAAATTGTGTTCAAAATATTCGTATTATTTTTAATATTCAATGAAGAAGGATCACGCCATATTAGTATCTCGCTTATTAGTCTCTTTGATTACGTACCTGAAGAAGTACCAAAATTTGCGACGAAACGTTGTAACGTATCTAATATGTTAAATCGTGTTTTTCCTATTGTTGGCTGTTTTCCAGTTTATTTTATAAACGTCAGATTAATTAGTACATCAAACCGGATGTGTTGGTTGTGATGAAATAAATTTTATAGGGAAATTGAGATTTTATAGTTATAATAGTAATCTAAAACCGGATTCAAAAGTCGCAAAACACTGAAAAATTAAAAAAATGCAATACTCATATTGCATCTCAATGTTTTTTTATCAGTCTGAATAATAAAATTCCATATTTATTGCTTAATTTAATTTTTTTAAATTCACAAAGGTGGTTTTGGTCAATAACTTTGCCATAATCTTCTCTACAAAGATTTTTTAAAAAATAAGTATTTTAAATTTAAAAAACCTATTTTATTGTCAACATTAGACATTTTTAATAAATAAAAATTTAATGAAATTTAAAAACAGAGGTGATTTTGGTTTTTATTCTAAATATTGAATTTAAAGTTATTAAAATGAAAATAAATGTTTATTAACTGTTCATGAACCTCACTCCACAAACCCGTCGGCCGAATAAGTTAGGGAGTGAAGTCCATGAACAGCCAAATTTTTATACTTTAAGAATAGAAACTGGCAAGAGACTCATTTAATATTTATTTAAATGTCAGATAAACTATTTATTAATAAATGTTTATTAGTTTTGATATTAATAAGACATAAAAAATCAAGGGGATACTTAAGTATCAAAATTGAAAATCGGTCATAGTCATTTAATTTATCAATGAGGAATAAAATCACAAATTGATTTCCGCGTTGCAAAACCTTTGCAAAAATGTCATGTTATCGTAAATCTTAATAATCTATTAACGTTAATGAAAACAGCAGTGCGGCGTAATTTGCGAATAACTCAAATCGGATTTTATGGCATCTACTATGATTTACGCACCATAGAGCTGCTGTTCTGATATTTATATTGAATTAGATAGAAGGCCTTGTGCACGAGGACTGCGATAAAAACTGTCAGAATGCCCTGAAGTAGTTTTTTTAAACTATTACACAACATTGGGTACACGGCGTCTAAAACGTTTAAACAATCGTAATAAACCATCAAAGGCGTCATTGTTGCCGATGTTAAATGTTAATAGTTTGCAGCCAATTTTAATCAACATGAGAGGTATTCCTTCAACAGATGAATACGTCGAAATATTTGTAAATAGATATTTCATAATATGAAAGACCACCATGAAGGTCTCGACTAAAAATAGAGAGAAGAATCAAATTTAAAGACATTTTAACAATGCACACAAGCTTTGTGATTAACAGTCTTCAGAGAGCGTAATTCAGTATATCCTGGGCCCTCAATACTGTAGAAACGTTTTGTACTTTTCTTTCTAGTTAATATAACCTCAGTTTAGTTTTTAGACAGACTCGTTAATTACCACTACTCTCAGAATACTACTGTTTAAAATATTACGCGTTTAATGGGCGCCTAAATTAGTAATAACGTTCGTAGAACTACATCGTATTTCTTCACAAAGACACCATGTGGACATGACAGGAACTGGACTGTTAGAAGCCGTGGTGGCATTTCCGCTTTGAGCAACGTCAGAGATGCCACACACTCGACAAACCTTTAAATTACATCCTAGACACGAAATCGAAAGCTTTCAAGTAAATAAAGCAGACGACTCTCGTCCTACACATCTACACGTCATTTCGTAATAAACTTGGGCCATTAATAACTAGAGATTCCTCTTAGCTAAGGGAACGTCCGGGCAGTATATATCTTTTTTTTAGGCAATGGAGATTATTAACAGGGCGATAAGAGATCGATAGCACGCATACTCACTTCCGCACACTGAGCGCGTTATCTCCGGAACGGCGAGAATCTCGCCAATCGATACAAATAACGCAGACATTTATGAATTGCAGAGAAATCAAACGACCTTTCATTCTGAAGTAGCTGCAATTCATTTTGATTTAGCTGCTCGGTCAGAATAACCTCGTTTGTAATGACATGAAAAATCACACGATCAAAGGACATCGTATGCTCAACAAGAAATGTGGGGAATGTGTGTAAAGGGATGGGGAGGCGGGGGCGGCGGCGGGGGCGGCGGCGGGGGAGGGGTCGACAGAGTTATTTAGATAAATTTTTAATTGATCGCAATGTTCGAATCTGACGTTGACGTGTTACGCTTCCCTCAGTATTATCCAATTAACGATTTCCCAACATGAAGTAATTAATTTCATCTGCCAATTAATCGCTGCGACCGGAGTGCGAGAAACACTTTATGGGGCGACATTTAGCATATATCAGCAAATAGTTTTCCATAGAAACACAAACTAAACAACGGGATAAAATAAATAAATGAATGAAAAGGCGGCCAATAAGTCAGCAAATAATTTAATTAATACAAATACAGCGTTTCATCCATCAGGTAATTTATTAAATGAATAAACTGCATTCATTAGAGAAATTTGAGGTCACGGAAAATCTCCCGCCACGGTTACGGCCGAAATTTATTTATTTTAAACTTAAAGTCAGAAAATGATTAAATAACAGGCTGTTCGAAGTTGTATAGTTTAGTCTAGGAAATATTAGCAAGGAAGAAATTAATTTTTCAAAATAAAGGCTAGGCAGCAAAAACTGAATTTGGCTAATACTCATTCCTACACAGGACAGTATATAATATAACCAGTATACAATTTACCTTCAAGAGGGTTTGGAGGAAGCCCCGCAACAGTCACTGTCGAATTCAGGTTATTGCACAAGTGATTCACAATCCATAAACTAAACTGCAGTCCTATTTTAGAATTTAACTTCTACTATAACGTATAATTCCTTCGGTTTTATTTTGAGGCCAGAAATAAATTATTTCTAAAATTTATAAACTGTATAACGTCCTTTGCAAAATTGATTTTTCTACATACACCTTTAATAACTGAAAACTGTCCACAAGTCTACTTTATTTATTTTAAAAATATATATTTGTTGTAGTTTTACTAATTGTAATTTTTGTGGCTTGATACCACCGAGCAAACTGCCCATTGTTACATTAAATAAATTACAACTTTTCAAATATGTGGACCTACTAAGTTAGGTCGTGAACCAGAAACATTAGAAACTACATCGTGTGCTTTCCACGGATCTTCATAGTCTGTTTTTCAAAGTTTGCAGTGAATTGCTCATAAAAAGAAACAAAATTCTCCTCTGAATTAGAACGATATCAAACGCAGGAAAGCTCATGTGAATACCTACAGCACACATTCGGAGTGGGTTTGAGTTCAGTAAAACGTCAAAGAAAACCTGCACAGTTCTGATATAAACGTATTCCTTTATTGACAATAGAATATTACATTTAATTTCACGCAACTTGAGAAGAGAAAAGTAACGAGTATTCAAAAACTTCTAAAGTTGCGAGAAAATTTTTAAAAATTTACATATTAATTGGAACATAATCCCACTATTAATTTACTTGAAGTTTAAATATTCCGTTATAATAAAAAAGTTTTCAAAGACTTCAAAACCTATTCAGGTAGAAAATTAAATTTTATTCACACTCCCCAACGATGTAATTTAGTTGACAAGCTTCTTAAATTACCCCACCGCAGATTCCACATCGATAATTTTAACACTAGATTTAATATCATGTTTTTAAAATTCTTAAACCACAGTCACAGCTTTATTACTAAACATATTAAAACTAAATTGAACTAGTTGATATATAACAATAATTCATCCACAACCACAAATAGGAAAAAAACGTCTACATAGTTTTACCATATTTAGAAAAAAAACTCACTTTAAATTCATCAACCTGTTTGCCAAATTACTATTTTGGGATACTATTTAATTAATATTATAATTCAAATTTTGTTCAAAATTTGAAGAACTTCTTTACACAGTTTGATAAATAATGTAAAATATAAAATAGTGTGTTTTGATTGTAGAGCTATATCGGTCAAACGAAGCGTATTCTTCGAACCAGAATTGAACATTTGCAAATTTTAAATAAACCTTGATTTAAACAACGTTTTAACAAAACATGTATAACCATAAGATTGTTTGGATTAACAGAAAAATTAGAGATGTTCAATCCTCATTTGATTAACGAAATTCTGTCCAATTTAATGTGGAAACTATACCAAAAAATTTAAATTATATTCATGATAAAGTTATTGTTATTTAAAATCGTTTATACAGGGTTAGTCACAAGTCGCGGTACACGCTGTTATTTCAAAAACTCTGCAGGAATTGGAAAACTGGAATATTCAGGTTTCCTAATTATGCAGAGTTTTTAAAATAAAAAGGTGTACTTTAGGACTTAAAACTGAAACTGCACTTGAAACTTTGGAAATTTGATTCGTGTGTTTAAAAAAAACTAGCTAAAATAATGCAAGTTTTGTGATGCGTTTGAATGACACTATTTTTGCTCCTTTCGGCCCTGGGAGTTGTTGGAAAAAGTCGGAATAATGTTTCTGGCGTAAATTATGAACATACACATGTTATACTAATTTTTTATTGGTTTTGACGTCAAGTATTGAATTTTTTATGTTTATTTATTCCTTTTTAGATGCAGGTGAAGAGGCACTTGACTTAAGGGGCTTTGTAATATTGTAAATTTTAATTTTAATAAATTCTTACAATTGTCCGCGATAGATTTATTTTATTTAAAAGTTTTGTTTTCGAAGTCCAGCTATCCTAATAAATAATCATTGGTTTAGCTGAAATTCTCAAGCTTGCCAAATTTAAGAAATATGTTTTTGAGGCTGACGATGGTTCAATAGCAATCCTAACAGCCCTGCCACACATTATGTCTATCCCATCTGTCTCAATGAAGAGCCGGAAAAACGAGTTTTCGAATGTTGCAAACGTTGCTTATTTCCTTCCTCCTCCCTCACTCTCAGAATTTATACTGTAAAGAGAATGTGATACCGGATGACGCGTTTATCGAATGCCTTGGATTACGTACAAAGCGCTGCTTTATTACGCCGCGGAAGTAACGCAACGATTGCTACATTGATTTTGTTTAAAATATAAACACAGGACGTTGGCTTGAGGATGTGAGTAATGATCCTCGTGATGAGACATTGCCGATATACGTACAGATTAACCTTGAATAATAGTGCCGTGCATTAGCGCAAATTTGCGTCAGTGTGCCACGTTTCTAGCCGGGATCTTAGACGAGATGTCAGGTACTTCAGATATCTCGTTTCTATAGGCACAATTAATATATTTACGTGAGTGCAATATCAATGTTATCTAAATTGAGGTGGACACGTTGCGTGCTTGAAGGCGTATCCATAGCCATAGCCCCACCCTGCTGGCACCCTGGATCCAGGTCAATGCACCTCGACCCACAATCACAATACTCTACTCTACTCTACTCTACTGTACTGTACTACACCGTACACAAGCTCAAACATGCCTTAACTGTTCCGTGGCAAATTATTGACTCAATTAATGGTTTCGTGCGCTCAATCAAAACAGGAAATATTACTCAATTATTTACGAGTTCTCTACATGAAATCCGACACATGACATCAACCAACCGCTATGGTGAAAAAGAAAATCATCGATAGGCCAAAAAAGCAGACATGAATCACAAAATTAAAATTTGGCCAGGTCAGCAATTGTTTCGTCAAAAATCACACCGTAAGAGACGCAAAAACGACAATCATTACGCATCGAAAATGGCTCACAATTTGTTTCCTTGATTCACACTGCGGGGATTAATAATACGAATAATTAATATTTTTGACTTTGAAATGAACTGTTCGGATTTCCATGGTCTGACAGAACTTTAACGTAAAATCACACGCTGCTTTCACCTTCACCGACAGTGTCGCACTTCATGTTGTTGTTAATGTGTATTCAGTCCTTAGACCTCCGTCTTGCGCAAGCCTTTTCAACATACCACATCCTCCATAATCTCCTTACCGTATTCCAACCTTCACCTCCGTCCTCTGCTCTTACCCCACACACTTCCCTAAATTGTTAATTTTACAAGACCCTCATGTCTCAAAACGTGGCCCATTAATAAATTAATTCTCTTGGTCAACATCCTCCATTTTGTTCGCTCTTCCCCTATTCTGCTTAGAACTTCCTCGTTAGTAACGCTATTCGCCCATCTGATTTTTCAGCATTCTCCTATAGCACCACAATTCAAAGGCTTCTATTCTTGTCACCTACCGTCCACGTTTCGCACCCATTCAACGCCACACTGCATACAAACATTTTTAGCAACGATTTTCTAATACACTTAAATTACCTTCTTACGAAAGCCTTCCATGTCTGAGATATCCTACTCTTCATGTCTACTATACTTCTAGTTATTAAGCTGCCCAAGTAGCAGAATTCTTTAACTTTATTCAAAATATACCTCCCTAATCGAACACAGTTCAACCGTTACCCATCCCACTCTGTATTACCTTTGTTTCCCCTTCATAGCAATTTTGTATTATTTTCCCTCATTCGCTGCTGTGCTCGTTGCGTAATTTCATTAAAAGCCCATACTTTGATTTTTCATTCCTCAGGGAGTTTGGCACTAAAAGCTTTTAATAATATCGTTGGCTACTCTCCTATATTCTTATAATTAACATCAGACATTGCGTCGTGAAATGGACATAAGCAGTCTCTTACAAATGTGATGACGTCGGTCTGTGAAAGTTCCAGCACATTTGCATAACATCTCATTCAAATAATGTGAGTGTGTGCACAAACTTCTATTGTTCATTTTCAACTTGATCAATTAATTACGTCCAATTACCAGTACATATTATTATGTAACAGGTGCTCGTGCCCGAGCACGCAACCACTCAGGACACTATTTCATACATGCAACAGTTTAAAATTTATCCATTAGAAGCGCCACGGTTCCAGGAATATTATCAAAAACCTTAAGAAACACGGCACACAAAACAGATAAAACATAATAAATATATTTATGTATTACATTCCCTTGGGTTTTCAGTCACCCCCCACAATTTCGCAACATTAATATTTTATTTATTAATTAAAGACAAAATTTTAATAAATAACCGAACCGATTAAATTTATATTACAGATTGTAAAGACCGTGACAAACGTTATATTGGAAAAACTTTAGTAGGATTTATAATTATAAAAATGGCGCCAAGCTTAATCCTAAAACTAACCCTGAGGTTCATTGCACCATTTAAAATCCAAACACAAAATAGAACCTTACTTTTTCATAATTCTACACAACCAATTGAATAACCTAAACGAAAAAACATTATATATATAAACAATTCATACGGACAGGAAAGAGAGGCGAAAAACTGGTGGCTCACCTGATTCTTGAATTTTTGGAGGCACCATCCCCTTCATCAGAAGATTATTCTTATAAATATTTTTCCTTTAAATAAAAGGTATAATCTTGGCAGAATGATCTTATTTGAAAAAAAAATAACGAAACTAATAAACACTATTGAAGTTGTGAAATAACAGACAGATTAAAAGCCCAAGGAGATCTATTACGCAAGAACCAAAATAGAATTTATATTCCTCGAAGAATAATTTTCAATAAATATTCCCGAGCAAACTGCATAAAAGAATAAACTAAAATCTGGAAAATGTCTGCGAGTTTCGGAACGGACGGAAATCATTTAACATTACCATGAGAATACAAGAAAGAATTTCTTCGCACAAAAGGTTCGCCCAAGTCACTAATGATACGTAGTATGAAATATCAGATCGAATATCGGAGAACGATAACTCTGGTCAACATTATGTGTGCTCCGAGTACCAATAATGAAAATTTTTATCGTGTTTTCAAATATGCATTCGGAATTTCTCCACCAGCCACAGTTTAAATTTCAATTTTTTTTGTTCTTTGCTCTAGGAACATAAAACCCCTTAAAGCCCATTCCACTCAGAACTTCTTGTGTCGAAAAGAAAAATGTGATTCTGATAGTATTTTTTTCCCCTTCACAATTCAAATATGATTCGGGTTTTCCGTGTCATGCAAGGTTTCAGAGTTTCAAAAGCAGTGATATATGCAAACTTTGAAAGCAAGAAATGACGATTTCGTGCCTGGGGAGCATCCCTCTTGATAATCCTACCATAAAACGTCAGAATATTATATTAAAAAACTATACTTTTGGGAAATCGATAGGCGAAAATTTCCGTGATTTTTCATAAAGATATGGGTTTTATTGTGTCCTTAAGAACAGATTCGTTCAGTCTCACCTAGATTATTTCCCAGCAAATCTTGGTGCAGTGAGCAAGGGGAACACTTTCATCAGGAGATTTCAGGGATCAAGGCGAATGCGCCCTCTATTGTTGCACCCTCAAGAGGTATGTTCCACAGCCGAAATATAGAAGAAAATCGTCATTTCTTACTTTCTAGGCGAGTCAGGACGTTTGAATACGTTACAGTGTTTAAAAATGATAAATTCTCGTGTCTGGGAAACCTCGCGTGACTGGGGAAAGCCGATGCCATAATTAAATTCAGGACAAAAAACAACATCAGAATCACATATTTCGCTTTCAGAGACAAAAATGCATCATTTTGTTCGTGGGTTCAATGGGCAAGAAACAGTTTATTTTAGAAGTTTAAATAAAAACAACTGTGGGTGATGGAGAAAATCCGAATACATATTTCAAAATAGAAAACCGCATTCAGTACAACTTTTTGTACTGGTGAGAGACAAATCATGTTGACCACGGGGAACGACAATTGGAGACGTGAGAAGTTGATTCCGTGACAGAAAGTTCAGAAGTTCGGAGCTTTTGAAGAACGAGAGTACAATTGTACAGCTGTGCAGCGAAAATTTGAAACATTCATGGCTAACATGATTATATTCATCATGTAAAGCCAAAAGAAAAAGTAGGAAACTTGAACATCTGAGTAAAAATCTAGTATGAACTGCAATGAGGTGGCATCCCTGGTAATTAGTATAGATCACATCATGATGTAAATATTCGAGAAACCTGTGTATGAGCTCGCGTCAATAGGTTAGTCAGTCTGACGGAATATTCATAGTAAGAAGAAGGAAGCCTTCCAGGTATACAAGGCAATCAGGCGGTTTGGAAAAATACTCTGGTGAGACTGGCAAATCGAGCAAAGGTCAATGTTCATATCATACAAATTGTTTCAAAATGCATTGTTATGTGGCGTGTATAAATTGAAATGTTTCAAAGGGGAAGCCAACTGGCAGGTGGGAGGTAACAATGCAAGACGAATACAGGAAGAGGGAGGTTGACAATGCAAGGTCAAGTGCTCAAAGAGAAAGGGGAAGACGTTGCAAGGTCAAGTGCGAGTTCGGGAAGAGGACATTGCAATAGACATGATGCAGAGTGATCTGCAAGAGCCGAAGGAAGATATTACGGTACACAGGGCAAAGGAGGGTAGCAAGAGGGAACGGACCAAGACAACACAAAAGGTACCGGTAGGGCAGGGAAGGGAAGGGAAGAGAGGAGGTGAGGTGAGGGGGAAGAGGGCAAGGTGATACAAACGAGAGGGATCAGTGGATTGCTACCGACTCGAGTCGGGTCGTCGGCAGATAACGAAAAACAACTTTCGGACTGAGATATGCAAGGCTATCTTCTTTTTACATGACGGTGCAACGCTCAAGAGCGCTCCAGGCGCGCGAGACCCGATACCCGATAAGACACGCATAGCTTCCATAACTTTGGCAGGCACGGCACACGCTCGGCCTTCCCTTCATCTCCACCGACAGACACCACCAAACAAGACGAATCACACACAGCCACGAGACAGGCCCAAGGCTCATGCACCAGACACCGTGCACCATGCGCTTCAGCTCATCAGCCTCTTTCTAAAGCGGAATGTTAACTCGCGCCATCGACGATTATATTGGCAAATTCCACGCATAATATGTCGATAGTTTAATTAGCTACTCGCCAGGGAATGGACGATGGTCTACTTTCTTTATGAAACACTCTTCTGGGGGCTACAAGCTCCATAGCGTCATGAATGATGCTCCCCACCATCCCGCCGCTTACACTGGTTCGTTTCCACTAACGAACTATATATATACTATGTTGTCTCTCCCCCTGCATTCCTGGTGCTGGCTTCTCTCTTAACTGCTCACGTCGACCTTTACTATTCTACTAATATTGTTTAATTCATTTAAATAACTTCCAAAGAAAATAAATGAATTGTTATCGCCCAATCAAGAGATGATAAAAAACATCGTCACGTTTCTTTAAAATAAATTTACTTTTTCGATTGTTGAAAAAAATACGGACGTAATTATCCTGTTATTTATTGTTATAAATAGCTCATTATTATACTACAATTTACGTCTGGAACTTTCGGGTGTTTCCATTTTCAACTGAAAGCCTACATGTGAACGACAATCTGACGCCCGAAATAACTATCTTAGCATTTTACTATTTAACTCATGTTAATATATATATTTTTTTATTTGGGTTAACAGGCTACATGATATATTTTTAAATTTTAATACTTCAGCGTAGGTTTACAGCGGAAAGCTCCTGAAAAATATTTGGTATAATAATGAGCTGTTTATAACAATAAAAACAGATGACTTTGGTAATTTTCCAACAATACAATGTAGTAAAGATTGATTACTTATTTTTTAGACTTACAACTGTGTCCCTTCATAAGTTTTACATTCTAGTACTACGATCCACGGAGAATAAATAGTATATACAATTTCACTAATTTTAATTTTGTAAATTTATTATCAACATAGCTGTTACGTTTTCAATTGCGAGATTGTTGGAAGGTGAAAGTAATATATATATATATATATATATATATATATATATATATGTGTGTGTGGGTGGGTGTTTTCATTTTCTGCCTGTATTTAATTATTCGCGACGATTTACCATTCATGATCTGGAAATCCGTCATACTTTTGAGTTTAAATTTTTACATTTTTTTTCGTATAAAATCGTAAATTATTCCAATGAGCATTCACAGATTTAGGGATCAAGAACGAAATGTAGGGAAAATTTGCAAGATATATTACCCTTAATATTGGATGATGGAGTGGGGATGTGTGTTGTTTCATGAAACACATTTCGTAAGTGTACTAATGAAATATGCTACATGAAAGGTCTTTCCTCAGTGTGCAGTGAAAGGCAGGCTTTAAACTTAAAAAGAAATTGCTTATTGCATTGTACATCGCGTAATAAGTCGCTGTGCAAGTGGTATGTCAACATGCAAGAAGTTGCATCAAGTAGTTTAGCACCCCGCCACCAGAGGTAGTACAAGTTCTTGCATAAGTAGAAGCTAGTTTCTAAGAAGAATCTTGGGAGACCAAATGAATGTTTCGGCGCTAAATCTATAGCTTACCCTGACTGCATTTATTTGTTATATCTACAATCATTTTATTTCATACTTTTAAGGAATAACACGAATTTTTCTTTATTTGATAATTAAAGAAATGACCAACCTTAACGCAGTAATACCGCCCTTGTGGTCAAAAGCTAAATCCTGATTATTTTAATTTGAAAACAAACATTAAATTACCTGTGTAATACAATTAAAGAACAGGTCATAGTCTACAATTTTTCTATAGTGCTCGAAAACTATATAATAAAACATCTAAATAATGCATACGCGTTTAAATTAATTTGTTAGTATATTCTTTATACAGACTTAAACAAGTGGAGAGATTGCAAGAAAGCTTATGGCAAATAATAGTAAAAGACAGAGAGAAAAAAACACTGGGGAGAGTTAGAAATATGCAAAGGGGTCATCATGCGAAAGTTTCTCTCGTCACCGAAAATTGAAAACTGAGAATCCTGGGAAATAAACCATACTGCATTCCGAGTAATATGGCTGCTGCTGTGATAAATTATATACTGCAATACAAATGCCAGGAACACATGACGATAAAAAAAATACAAGTGTGTTTTAAAAAAAATACGCAAGTTTGTACATTTGTTTCATTGGAACCGCGTTTTCAATGCGTTACACTACATTTCACGGAACCACGGCCCAAATTCGACTTTTGCCCAACCATACGAACTTAGGAAATATTAAAGGGCGTTAAAAACGTAAGGAATGATTTTTTAATTTATTTGATTTGTTGTCAACTGCAAAGACTGGCGGAATAATTTACCACTTTTTCACAACCTAATATTGAGGTTAGAGTTTGGATTATTCATCCGACATGTAGCTGGGGAAAAACATTTTTTTACTCATTTACAAATAATAATCATTTTTCTAAGACACGGAAAGAAACTATTTCAATACCTACTCTTAACTACTGAGATATGTAATTCAACCTTGGCAGTTATAATAATAACAGTTCAATAATAATGGAATATTTCTGTTAAAACAAATTATATAAATTGAGAAAACACGATCAATGCTTTAACGGACAGACAATATTATCTAATTATAATACTGAAAATAGACCTCACGCGTTGACCAAGATATTAGTATCGAATTAATTCCTGTTACCAGCTAATATTAATACGGAGGCACCCAGATAGTATCGAATAAAATAATACACATATTAGAAGTAACAGAAGCTTTAGTGAAAAGTTGTAAACTGAAATCTAAAAAATGGACTTCAATTATGTAAGAAATTAATTTTTTAAAAAAATCATTATTTCTAGACTATCAACGTCGGAGTTCCCAAGAAATATTTCTACATTGTATTCAAGTTTTACCGCCCGGAAACTAGGAGAGAAAGATCTGCACATTCACGGTTGCCCTGTAAATTTAGCAAAATATTTTGAGCAGAATTTTTTTTTCACAGTTTCGCGTCTCACAAGGATTTAACTGCGGAGTTTGTCATTTTTATGGAATTTCACGACAGAAGTAACATGACAAAACTCGCCGACTTAGATAATTTTTGTTTGGTGATACGATAAAAAAAATACATTACCAGGCTACTTTCAGTTAAAATTAATAGATTCCTTGCAGTCTATAGTTGACCCGTGTACATAGCAATTGTTTGTCACGAAGTCAGCTAGAGGAGTTTCATGATATTTTGTCTATTGGCAGGAAGTCCATCTTCATTCCATATATGCAGGTTCTACATATGTATTTCCCACGTCCCACGTGGGCTGATACTAAATACGGCGCTGTTCCCGACATTACACTCGTCTTCGACAGCCTGAGAAATCGAGAAGCATCCCCGTTGCCAAAAATGAGATTGGCAAAACGTAGTCCAGCGCTAAAATCATTACCGACGCGGGCAACGGCTGCAGTTGTGTGCCGAAGCCGTAAATGGTAAAACCGCAAAACTGTCCCCCACCCAAGTTCCTGGCAGTGACTGTAGTAATACTGATGCTGGTACCTGATGAAAGTCCGCTATAGATAGTAGCAGAGTCCACATGCGAGTTTCTAAAGAGCTGCCGTTTACGGAAGATCGTCACTATGTACACAAGCCGTTCTTTTCACCGGTTTGTGTTGCAATACTTCAACAACTGGTTCTTGTGCGTCGCACATCCTGACGTCGCTGATTAGAGTGGTTTCCAAATTGCCTCCGAGGATGCACGATATACCGACAAACAACGCCCACAGACCAACAGCTTAAAATGAAAATTTAGTGCCATTGAATTCTCTGGATCCGTTGAAAACTAGAAAATTCATTCTTCGCAAAACTTGTTTCCGCATCAAGACTTAACATAAATTCTACAGTTCCACACTCCGATATTAGCCTAGTCTTCTTGGGTGATTTAAGCAGGATCGTGTAGTAGAAATGCTTCCGACACAAATTATATCCTTGTCATATATTTGAACAACGTTGCCACTAAACGTCAGCCAGGATATTAGGCGCGTGAGAAATTTACTCGGATACTGACTACGAGCCAAGATCAATGTTCATTATTGATGGCGGGAATTGCTAGAGTCGCTGCTGGAACCGCAACATCTCTCACCCGCCTCAATTCCTGGTAGCAACTTCGTCTGGATTTAACTATGTAGACAATTTGTCTATCCACCAGTAAGGATTTCGTCTGGACGTCTCCGAAAAGTAGCGGAAACACCTAGACCCAAATTCTTGGGGCAGAATCTGCGTGATAAAACGACACTTTGAAACAAATTGGTATTTGGTTCATGCCTGAAGTTGTGCAACATTGCAGTCTGAATGTGGAACATCTCGCAGCGCTTAATTTGGAGGCGGCTTCACATTCCCTTGACACAGAATGCTGTCCCGCATTTATTATACAGTTTTCCCTTCTCAATACGTCCGAGTCCACGAGCTTCAATCCGATTCTATTCCTCACTGAAGAACCTTAAGCTTCAAGATGTTTCACAGTTGAAGAAAGGAAAGGAAAGGCGCGGCGCTGCATTGTATGCAGTTAGAAAGTGAGCAAACGCTACACCATGGCAGATAAAAACCTTCGCGGTACGACTTGGGCGAATATAAACACACAATTCAACGTAAAATAATGATTGCGTTAGATAAAAATTAAGTAGCTTTAAGGAAATTATAGCCGATATGAAACAAGTACTACTTAACGCCTAGTCCTGAGTTAAAATTATTTGCGCACATTCTGAGGATTATAATCAACACACAGAGTGACTCGACTTCCTGTTGCATATTATTTAAGGAGAGTCTTTTTTTTTTACAATTTATTTCATTACAGTCATAGCATAATTCAGAGGTAGCCCAACCGTGGTGCATGCCCCAAACGTGGCGCTTTGGACGATTAAAAGTGGCGCATTGCATCTTTCAGACTGCTTGTATTACAGACGAGAAGTCCCTTTACATTGTTAAAAAGCATAGTACAGTTAGACATAAACACAATGAATGGCCAAATGTCAGAATTTGATAAGTTCTTCTGGCAAACTGAGAGGACAGACAATTTCAAGTTCCACGCTAAAGTTGCTCTCAGTGCCAACAACTGTGGTCCCGAGTTATCTTCATCAAGAAGCTATCACCCTCTCGTACATGAACATCACTCTTGCTTTTAATTGGTGCTTCATTAAACTGGCCTAAATTAATTAAACAGCTTCAAAGTTATTCCTTTTCGTCCCCTAAACGTAGCATATGTATTAGAAATCCTTAACCAAGAACGTATGACGCTATAAATCTGCTTGAGTGATGTGGCGCATCTGAACTAGTCTATCAAAAAAATTGGCGCTTGGCATGCAAAAGGTTGGCCATCCCTGGCGTAATTTTTTACGTTACACGCTGGGAACAGCTTGTACGGTCTTTCATCTCTGCAGGACTTCGCACTGTCAATTTCTGTGCGAACGCCCCAAATCTTTCAAGCAGATTCTCGATATGATTGTTGGATCCTCTATTAGCTACTCTCAACACTATGACATAACAATACAGGAGTCGGTTAAAAACTAAATGGGAAACTACAAGTTTAACTGCTTTGAGTCCCTCCGTGCCCACGTTGGCACGAACCAAGGATTTTTAAATTAATCAGCTATGACATTTTGGATATGGTTTTACGCCTCGCTGCCTCGTGCTTCCAAATCTCAACAACAGGATTACACAAACATTCGCGGTTATCCAAGTCACAGCATATTTTATCTACACGAATGATTTCTTCTACAACACACTTAGATCACAAAACCTCAATACAGTTCTGCAATATTTATTCCCTAAAAAAGCTACTGATATAAACACGCAATTAATTCTACAGCGCAGTAACTACCACGCACAAGGTCGGGTATTTGATTTGAGCTTTGCTACTTGCATATGTTGTGGCCAGCAGGGGAAAACTAAGTTTTCAAATTCGAAAGACATGGCATATAAGCCACGAAATTTTGCAGTTCTTCGCTGAT
The DNA here is from genome assembly GCA_034510155.1 of Eucriotettix oculatus. Lineage (NCBI taxonomy): Eukaryota > Metazoa > Arthropoda > Insecta > Orthoptera > Tetrigidae > Eucriotettix > Eucriotettix oculatus. The sequence goes on along the minus strand of CM067380.1, from coordinate 22,303,811 downwards.
AACTGAATCATGAAGGATTCTATTAAAACAATGTCCAGTAGTAAATTGTAGACAAATACTGCGGCGAAAGGTATAATTTATTATGAAATTTGGTCGAGCACAGCTGTGAAAATCGATCGTCAATTGTAGGACATTTTTGGTACTTTCTGAAAAATATGCAGTTTGTCGTATTTCACCTGTTGATGTCACCAAAATGTTGGGCCGCACAGTAATTTGACCCCGAGATCAGGATTTAAATAATCTAATTCTCTTTACAATAAAATATATGGTTTAAAAATTTACTGATAATTGCCGACATCACACCCATTGGTGGGTCCGTCAGGGTCATATTGTGGTACTACTTTCTTACTATAGAGAGACAAGATTCTTACCCCAGTCTTTACACCTTTACTTTGAGCTTCATCTTAATATTGCTAACATTTATTTATATTTTAAATCATGCCGAAATGTTTAGTTAACAATCCTTGGAGTGGGATTTTGTCGTTGTCGTCGATGTTCATCCCTGAACACGAGAGCTTCTCGTATTGATCGAGACAACGACTGTATGAAGTTACATGTCTGGTTTATAGAACACCCTCCTTTTACAGACACTGATGTGGTAATGTAGTTAAGCTGCGGAATACTGAGAGGCTCAAGTGCCCATATGTCTCAAGGACTGGGAATGTCGCGGGTTGCAAAAGACTAGGTGGCAAACATTATAAAGATGCACATTTTAAGAGAAAACATGAGATGGTAACGCTAGGGAAAAATTACGATTTTAACTGGTTGACATATCCACATACTTCCAGAAATTGCATCGCCAAACAGTCCAAGGAAGACTTAAAATCTGTTTTAAATCGTTCAAATATATTTTCACAAATATGTTTGGGCTAGAAATCCTGACGCTGTAAACCGTTACTTTTTTCACCCGAAGACGCAGAAGTTTAATTGATATTCGATGGGTATCCACGGGAACCTACATGAAGTGGAACAAAAGGCGCAGAGATTAAATCTACTGCCATATTCATCTACAGTTGCTCAATACAAGTTCTCGAGAGCGACAACAATAGGATTCGGCTCATACAATTTCTCAGAAACAAATTTCTACGGCGTGGCATTCAAGTTCAACAATCCAAAGGGGATGCTTATCGTTTGGTAATGACGACGAAGCAATTGAAGTAATCGAACAATTCTATTCCTTTAACAAACGTATGTACTGAAATGACAATTTATAGACCATTACCGCATGGCGTTACAGAATTACTTATCTTAATTTAACACGATGATGTGCCAACGACATCACAATGTGAGAGAATTTAATACTGTATCATCAAACCTGGAGAAATAGGGTAACGTATGATCAGATATATTAACTACACAGGTTTAGATAATCATATTATACAGTTTCATTACTATGACCAATAATTTTTTATTCTTCCATCTTTCACGCTAACAATATTTATATTATCCAGCCTTGCCAAAGACGAATTTTTTTTTGTAGATACGCGAGTAAACCATATGATAAATACATAGCTTCAGGTGGTTGTGAACTAAACACTTTTTAAAAATTTAAATATAAATAAACTCGAGACTATACAGTTGACATTTTACACCATCTCAAAGTATAAAAAACTTGTATATTTATTGAACCGAGTATTATTAGTGGATTCTTAAAACCTAATAGTTAGTTGGAAAGAAAGCCAAGTTCTCTTTTCTTCTAAGAGAAATTACTGTGCGACCGCGTGTGCATTTTTCAAAAAGTACAAAAACATACCCTACACCTCTTAAACGATTTCCACACGTCTGCCCAACCAATATTCACAATCAAGTATAACATTCGACACGAAATTTAATACTCTACAAATTATTACTGGACATTGTTTTAAATAGAATCCCTCATGCTTTAGCTATTAGCGAAAAACTGAAAGATAATACTCAGAAGACCAAAGCAACTTTTCCTGAGACCTTTCACGTCGGGAAACTTTGTTTTCAGCTACTGGTCAAAACATATACAAGTAGATGAAAATAATTAAATACCCGTCCTTTTGGTCGGAGAGACCTTTGGACACAGCTAACTCGGCTAATAAACATCAAAGAAAAGCTCATTCAGACTGTCTTTGGGTCAAACATCTTAATCGACGCGCTTTCCATTACCGTCGAAAAACCAAATTTTAGACACGAAAAAATCGTGTACCGAAAGTCTCATCTGTTAATCTCAAGCCTCAGAGAAGTATAAACTTATCTCTTCGTAAGGCTCCGGTTATCCTTTCGACAGCTCTGAGATGCTCTTTACAGTTCCATTCATCTACATAATCTCCTGTATTCGATAACATTAACAAATAGATAAAATTGTAGCCAACAAAATTTAGTGATAAATAAGCACCACACGTTTCTGCAATCAGTGTTGATTTTGTCAGGTAATGTAAAACCGTAACACATGCCGATTTTGGTTTCAGCAACAATGATAGCAGAAACGTTTTATGATGTTCATTTTATAACTTAAATTTTGTCTGTTTACTTCTTCATTTATTTGTTAAAATTTAATTAGGCCAGTGCGATAGAAATCCCCACCATAAATAAAAGGATTAAAAATTTTGAATAAGTCAAATTTATATGTTTTTCAACACAAAGTTTCGTCTTACAATTTTGCGACTTCTTTATCTGAAAAGAGTATCAAATTTTTAACAGCCAATTAGAAATTTAAATTGACCATTTCGTTAAAATATAAATTACTCGTCTTAGAATTAATTTAGTTAAAATATATAAAAATACAAACTTACATTTCTGAATGGAAGGTTCAAAAGTAAAATGAATGAATCCAATGCCAGGTATAACCGAAATAAAATTAGTAATTTATATTTTAACGAAGTTTGATTAAGAATCTTTTGACCGGAAGAAGTACCAAAATTGTGGACGACGTTGAACCTAATGTGTTAAATAATATATTTATTTTTGGGTATGCTGATGTTTGTTAATTTTATAAAATTTATATTTATTTAAATAAGTAATTCGTTAGGGAAAGTTAAGTGATGAAGTTAAATAATTTTAATATTCGGATCTGTTCTCTCTAAATTGAAAAATTGTGCTTGTGACAAGACGTGTCAAAAAATTCTCATCAGTTATTATTCGGGAACGAACATTTCCGTACACCAGTTAAATTTGTGTGTGTCTTTGTAAATAATAAGAGAAGAAACGCATCTACTTTAAAAATTGAAATTAATGTAAAACAGATCGGACCCAATTTCTGAATCGTCACTCGTCATGTTCCGAGCAACAGTTCTCCCTTAAGCAGGTTTCCTCTCCACGAACAAGCTCCTAATAGCAAGCAAAGTGTTCAACTTCAATTTTGTGCTTCCACGTAAAACGAAATTTATTTCGTAGAATTGAGCGAAATATTACAGCGAGTCCGCTTTGTCGTAAACGTGAATTCCGAGAACGGTGCGGAGGATTCCAAGCAGTCTCGCCACTTTGTGAAGACGCTGCTCGAGTGATGTGGTCGGCGTTCGGAGACTTGTCTCGCTCCATCTGGACAAGACTCACTAATCCCTCAACAACATTTCACTTTGCGTTTGGCACGGGCCTTAAGCGATGTGTTTGATGACGAGAATACAATATTTAAAATGAACCTATTGTCCTAGATCCCACGAAATAAGAAATAATGTGGGTCATCTTAGGACGATATCTGGGCGTTTCTCACGAGATTTGGGCGTCGTAAGGCGTTCGAGAACAATGATTAGTATACGCCCCACACATGGAATCGTCATCATGATGTCGCCACAAGTGGCCGCGTCTAACTCGAGTCTCGTTCGCGAAACTCAATTCGCCACCTCGTGAAAGACTTTTAAAGTGAAACGAGAGTCGTGAAATAGAATGGTTGAAAGAAGCGCACCGACGACAGAACCGCTCGTTGGCTTGGAACGCTTCGTTGACGGTGCCGAAATAATTTTTGATCGTTAATCTTGTACTTTGCGATGGCTGGAACTATTTTCAGTATTTAAGGCGCGCTGACTATCTGTAGTTATTGGACGTCCATACTTCAATTTTGATCACCAATATCTTCGTTTTGAAAATTTTACCGACGAGGGTTCTCGAAGTGAATTTCATATCGCGGACAGGAACGAAACATTAAGGTATCGATCTCTAGCAGAACAGGCTGTGTGCCGGCCACCCACGATTCTTTAAGAAGTGCAACTCCGCAAAGTCTGGAAGTTCGAAAGCAGCAATCGCAACACATAGTAAAGACCCACTTTCTCTGTGGCCCCCGAGCCCAGTCTTTAGCTGTGCCTATATTTAGCGGCCCCCAGTCAAGCTCCACACTCAACTTTGACGCTGTGGTCCACGGCGCCTACTCAACATTCCATCACCAACGCCTACGCCTAGTCTGTCCTGTCATCCACGAGCACACATGTATCAAAGGCCAGGTCTCATTACGGCACAATGCGCAGGGAGTCAATTTCCTGTGCTTTCAAACGATCGTAGTAAACAAATCACTCAAAATCTGGAATCGTTCCGAAACTATAGTCTGGCGAGTGGAAGAAGAAACTTTCCTCCAACCTCGCCACTCTCGCTTCCCATCAAGCCAACAGCCTAACTCAAATTTTGTGGAGTCATTCCATCAATTAGAAACGAATTTGGCAGAAAGCTTTAGAGTGCCATTCGCGACGTTCTGAAATTCCTTTCAACCTTCCCGCATTCATGGCTACCGTCCAATTTCCTCAAACTTTAAGGAATTTACGGTCATTCATTTTTGTTTAATCTTATCAGTCGTTTGCCGATTGCCAAAAGGCAATCTCAATGAAATACAGCACGTGTTATACCCACAACCTAGTTCTCAATCAAGACTAATTGGTTAACAGATGCAGTTTGTGTGTTTCACACGAGACGAAGGTTACCTACCGAAATAGACGCGAAGAATTTATTTTAAGTACCCAACATTTCAGTAATGATACATACAAAAACTGTTGAATCAATCTGATATCCACAGATGTAAATCAAAATTTTAATATTTTGATGATCGCAAAAATTTTGAGAGGCAAATCATAAAGAACTAACTGCCTGGACTGCCGGGTTCCACACAAAATGCATTACATTTCTTCCGAGACGAAGATTGACATTTATGTGTCGTAGCACCGTGTTTCACTTGATGAAAGGCCTGTAGAAAGGGTATCGCTGATTACTGGTCGCTGGCTTACAAAATATTAAATTAAAATGATATGGTGCAACTGTGGAACTGTTCCGAGGCAAAGACAGAATAAGATGGTAAATTAGATGGACGTAATGCCACATCTAAACGACCAAAATTACAATTTAATTGTACGTGAGAAACATTTGTGGGACCGAGTTTGTAGTAGCAATCGCAACCTTGACGTGAATTTTGTATGTATGGATATATTTTATACTGTACTTTGTATACTATGCGGTAATAACTAATTACGGACTATAAATTCTTCATATGATTAAGTTGAGAAAGGAGTCTAACCTATTCGCTGATATTATTAATCTGCCAGTTAGCAGTTTCTCAAGGTTTTACAATTTTCGAAGCTTTCTAAGAAAAGGAGTATTCTATACGTTTTACGCTATACGCCGTTTGAAAAGCAAAAACCTCGCATTTTACTTTTTCCGACAGCGCATGCACTGGCACAAAACTTTTTTGCCCAGTTTTGAATCTGATCCAATCCAAGCCTCTATAAGAGTTCCGGTCTGTTAACGACCCGACACAATGAACTCTTTTATTCCATCATATGGAGTTATTTACGAGTCCTGAGCTTTTCCCCAAAATCTACTTACTACATATAGTGTCCTGCACGGGATTAAAAATTGTAGTCCAGTTTTAGAGTTTTACTGCAAAGACGTCCTAATACCATTCATAACATTTCGATAGGAAAGAGGAAATCCAAGCCATTTACTGGCAATACTCGTACAACCGCAATGTAGTAAAACACCGTGTACTGGTAAAATGTCTTATTCATGCTAGATGATCATATTTACAACATATTAAAATTATAAACTAGGAGACCGCCGGAATTTTCCGGAGCCTCGAGGTAATTAGTAGCCGTTTAATCGTTCCATGTTTCGGGGGTATTTTTAATGAACAAAATTCAGATACATCGACCGACGTATTCTTGTGAAAGTTGCGGCTTACATTAGTCTCATGCGAGGAATACAGCTACTTCGTTCACGATTTTATTAATCGTGTCACGAATATGAATCTGAAGAGTTTTTCAAGAGAAAACACACACAAAAGACTCATTAAAGGTTCATACGTACCTATAATCTATCAATATAGTCCTTATCTTCGGGTCATCGGGAAATTATAATCTGAAAATAGAAAAGAGAAAGTGACATAACATTTTTTGCGAAAGACAATACACATATATAAGCAATAATCAAGCACTTGCAAAATTACGGAGCAGCGTTCGAGGTGTGTTATAGAGTTTCATTATGGTCCGTGGGGAAAAGCGGGCTCACGCAACCTGGTTTCACCATGATGTGGGATGGTAATTTAAAGCTTCATTCTCTCCCGTTTTATCACACAGTCAGGCATGACGTCAGGCTATTACGTCAAAGCCCAGGCTGCCAGCTTCGTCACGAACAACGCGAAAATTCTTCGAAAACCGTGACCTGTCGGCAGATTACGATCGGAAAGGTTCAATCAACCCATCAGCGACACCCTCAGACAAATTAAAATATTCAGCACGCCGAACCGTTGCGTTAAAAAGCACGACTTCAGAACAACAACAAAATGTACTTTGCTTCAGTCTGTTTTGCGATGTTTTATAACTCGACAGACGCTGAAAAATAGCGTAAAGATAATTGAAAAACTAAATGTCAAATAATGAACACTCACGAACAACGAAGCAGAAGAAACTGATGGAACTGCTACTTGCCCGTAAAAAATGGTAAATGAACAAACATAATTAAGCGTGTTGCTTCATCAAGAAATGGTCTGCGTCAAAACAAACTTACCTTGAAGAAAAATGATTTCATATCTTTGCCCCTTCCTGCAAAACTAGCTTTACGCGATAAAGCTCTTACCAATGGCAAGGAAATATCGTCCATTTCGATATTATTCTACACCACTTCGTAGAACAGAAAAACTGTCTACTGTAACAAGTAGATAACACTCAATTTCGTGTTACATAGTGAATTTTTGCATAGGACTGAAAAGAAATGGCTACAGATATCGTTGATACAGAAGAAATCTTTAAATGACACCGGAACTCGCAGCTAAATTACTGCAGAAGAAACGATACCGGGCTATGATAAACTAAACATTTCGCCACACGTCTACGTTACGATATAAAACATGAACTACCATTTCCCGATCTTCAACATACAATTTGATTTGATTTTCTGCTAACAGTTTTATACGAATTATTACGAAGCACAAACCAGGTCGATTATACACAAGTTCCGTCTACATAAATTATCAATTCCACCTTCACGTTAGAGGAAAATGAGAAATGTGTTCTGTGAAGAATACGTCAACTAACGAGTGCAATTGCAATAGTTAACGTCTGTTTATATGCATCACATTTTCCTGTATTAGATTTCTGTATCACGTGGCCACTGAGGGACGGAGTCTGCTAATCATTTAAAATATAGTCTTGTCAAATCCTTTCTTTAATCCTGGCGGAAATTTTGAAACTGTATTGTACGTTTTCTTTCCTCGAGGTGAAACGTGTCAGTCGCGTAGCTTGCACGAAAATTAAAAGCGTTCGGCACCGACAAGAAAATACTGAGGAACGAAAAGCTCATTTGAAGAAATGTCAAAGTATTTTGGCCGGCAGTCGATATATATTCATTAAAAATGTTTAAATTCTTTACTAGAAGAATGAGAATTCCTTGAATTACGATCGTTTTCTCGCCTTTTGCTACTTCATTGGATTTATTACAAAGGTAAAAATGCATCATTACCTGTCTCCGAAGTACAGACTAGCCAATGATCTCGGATTAGAATTTAGAGTAGTAAATTTATTGCGCGAACTCGTAGTCCTAAGTCATATTGCAACAGGTAAGGGTTTTTTCCCTATGTTAACAAATGTCTTATTAGAAATATACACGCGACAATTTTTTTTCAAAGATAGTAGAGACGATAGTACAACGACGAAGGATAAGAAGGTAACATTTAAATTTTATTTGAAGTCCTCCTTCGTAAATAATTTATAGCGTTTATAAAGTGTATGTGAGAGTTTCACCATTACTGTTCTCAACGTTTTCCAGGACTATATTTATAATAAACGATTGGAAATAGTGGACGGATTGTATCGACGTTTCCAATGAAGTAGCTCGTGAAGGGATTCAAAACCTGATCTTACGAGTTTACACTGTAAATTATTTGACGGTTATTTTCTATCAGAGACGTATTGCGGGAGATGATTTGACACGGTTGCTGTCGGCATTCACGGGAAGATCCTCGTCGAGGGGATTCATTCAGACCGTAATCCACCCCGTGGGTCTCGCAGGGTCACTTCAGGTAGAGAAATACAACAGAGACCAGCAGCAAGCCTCAGCCCCTGGCGCTCATCGCAACGGATCAACTTTGTTACATTTGGAAAGGAGGAAGCGAGCAAGTGAGATCAAAGTACGAGCACTACGATCGAAAGGAGAGAGTACAAAGGAGAGCAGCGTGTATCGGAACTCGGGTACTCGGTCACGGTTGCCGCAATAGTGGTCGGTAACCGTTACGAGACTAAATGCGCAAGGCTACTCTACCGAGAAAAGAGAATCGCACATGGACTTTCGGAATATTCGGGTTTACTACTTTTTCAAACTACTCATTCTACAATCAGTAATCAAATTCCTGCACAGATATGAGAGTAACAATAAATTCGGAAGCCAAAATTTTCAGCTTTTTTGCATTTAGACGAAGCTAGTCCATCACGAGATACGAGGAAGCGATTTTTCTGTAATCAGTTATGTGCAGTGACCGGTGGATCGTAGTTATACGTTACGTTTAACGCTTCAATGTAAGAAACTTATTGCGAGCTTGGTAAAAGCGGCGTTGAATAAATTCTCGGGTTGATTTCAGTGGGTTAAGTCTGCAGCAGCGAGCTTGACTCCAGGACGATTTTCCAGGCAGCCTCGCGCACAGCGAAGGAGGGACATAAAAAAAGCAAGTGCGAATAACAAACTGCTGCCTCAGAGCGTAGTTTCAGCAGTAATACAAGCTGGTCTAAACATGTGTCCAGCGTGTTGTATTTAGTACGAACGAGAGAAATGAGAAAAGCATGGTTGTGGGCGGAGCCTCGTGACGTAACCCAGCGCCACGTTTGCAAATCCAGATAAGATTAAGGCGCCCTTGACACGCCAAATCGTATCAATCAAAATAAGATGCGACGAGCGGAGCTGACGGTCCAGGCAGGAGCAGGAGCAGGAGAAGGAGAAGGAGAGGCCGGCCAAGACTTCGCAGTCTGCGCACGTCGCGCCAATTGCCGTTTCAACTTGATAGCGTCGCGTTCATCGAATTGATTCCGTCGGCACGCGTACCGTCGACCGTCGAATCTAAAAGGCCGCTTCGAGTCCCGTTCACAACAAATTTCCGGACCCGGACGACGACCGCTCGATACCGTCCCCGTTCAACCCCATGACGTCACGGCCTCCGTGACGTCAATAGCTGCGTACGGGATACGTCACGGGGAACACGTGCTGACTTTTCCCGGTACCGTATTCGTCCGCGCGTGGTCAACCCTCGAACCCAACCTTAGCTAAATATATCCGCGACATTTTCTCTAAATTCCACTGCCCCTCCAGTCGCTGATTATATGTTATCTGCGTGTACTTTTGATCCGGCTGATAGAACTACTCCATCAGATATCTCGCTATACACCGAAGCCGACAAACGCTCAAACTTTTCAGGGATTAAGCTGAAATAACCACACACCCGTGTCCGCAAAAACCTTAAACTGTGCTACAACGTCGACAGACCTCTCCAAGTATCGACGACTAACTACTAAAGCGTCGTGGCGGACGCTGAAATGACAATTTTAATAAGAAGCGAGAACAGCCGCAAGTGCACGTCACAGTATCTCAACTTCAATATACAAACATAACCTTTCTCAGATGAACAAGTCACGCGAACCTTTAAGAGACAGAATTTTTGCGACCGCTGTCAGATGATTTGTCGGGAATTTGGGTGCAGCGTTATGTACAGCAATAAAAAATTTCTCTCGATTCTCGGAAAATGTATGCGAGCCGCATCGATTACTGACGTTAGGTAGAGAGGCGAAGCGTGAATTCGACCCACATTATTATATCTGGAGGGAGTTACCTTCGGGTCACTAAGTGCGATAGCCGAGTAACGTCGACTGCTCGCGGCGGCACACTTCGCGAAACTACTCGTGCGGAGAATTTATTCTTTTTTCCGCAAAGTACATAGTTGCGTTGGCAGGAACGGTAAAATAAGGCTCCGTATTGGGCAACAGACTATAGTCTAGTCAAGACCTGGAATCGATCCCGACTCCTGTCAAATGGCTGTGCGTCCAGGAATCGTCCTAAACAAACCGTTAACGTAACTTGTTCACAGGGAATAAGTCCACGCACGCAGGCAGGCAGGCAGGCAGGCAGGCACGCACTCACTCACGCACGCAGAAATTCCTCCCGTGCGCGCACACGGCGGCAGGAAACGTGACGGCTGAACCGCCGGAGAAAGCGGCACGATCGCTGGCTGCACTCCGCGTACGTATTTAAATCCGGTCGAACGACGAAGCGGAGTGCGCGTTCTATATATACGGATTTATAAATACAAGAGCGTCGGCGGCGGAGCACGTACTCACCGGTCCGCGGGGAAATCGTAGCACAGTACAGCACAGCACAGGACAGGACGGCAGGACACGGCACGGCACGACGCGGCGCGGCGCAGGAGAGCAACGAACAGAATCCTGATGGGAGATCACACCATGGGCACTGTGCGCACCGCGACCGAAAGCTACTGCAGCACTGTGCTCAGACGGAGCACTCACTACTGAGCCACTTAGCGCTACTACCTCGTCAGTTGCGGAGACGCCCGCCAGGAGCAGCAGCGGCGACAGAGTTCGCCCACAGAGGGCAGCGCCGTCCAGCTCCCGCTCTCGCTCCCGCTCCCGGTCCCGGGACTCTCCTAGGACAACCTCACTCTCACGTCAAACTCACGTGCAATACACGTCATTTACAACTACTCAGGCCAAATGCCATATTTGCAACTTTGCTCATTCCACTTTGAAATGTTTGTTTCCGCCCTCATTCAAAACCCCGATATATTTTTACTTAAATGACAAGTAAAATCTATGAGGGAGGGGCTGAACTTTCTTACGACGTATCAAAGACTCTCCGATCTCACACATGTCCGCTAGACCCGGTTACATACATCGAGAAATGAAAGTCTCGGCCTTCGAGGACAGCTTCACCCATTTTCGAGATTGTTTCGTCAGCTCAGCATTAAGACAGTCTTCCACAGATTCATACTCACCATTCAAACGAATAATCCCACTCAAATTACAATACTACCGCAGAAATCTTCAAGAGTTATATTAATTTCCGGAAAGGATTATGGAACACCTTGCAGAACGCTTTATAAAACAACTTGGAATTGAAAAATTACGCCCTTTCCCTTGTCTATAGTACAAAACGAATACAAAAAATCGTGTCGAAGTGTTTTTCCCCGGGCCTCCATCTTCCAAAAATAAATGCTCTGAACCGTCAATTATGATACTCAAAATACGTAAAATATTTGTGGGTTCAACTATTGTTGACGATGAATTTAATATAAAAGGTCTTCGGATACGGCCAAATCTAGATTAAAAGTAGCAGAGCAATTTAAAACAAAGTATGTCCCCTCTCCCTCTGAAACTCGAGTAAAGAAGATGGTCTATTTTACCAACCCCATGGGACTTTTTGTTAGTTGCAAGCAACAAGTTAATACACTATTAAAGAAACTCCGCACGGCTACACGATTATAAAGCGCCTTTTCTTTTTGCGATTCCATGTGTTACATATTTTTGCGATGAAGCACTAGGAAAGCGAAACATGCAATTAGAACGGTGGAGAATTGTGCGTACAGATCGGGGAATAATTTTCGGTAGGCCCAAGTTGTTACGAAAGTTTACGTATCTCGAAATAAAAATGTACCCGTTTTAAATAAGAAGACTGGTGACCATTACGACGATCGAGGGGGTGTGACCATGAATCAACCAATCACAACGCTTGAAATAATGGGCGTGGCATGTGGTGGTCCCGAAAATGTGTATCGCGTCCCTTCACGCAGGTACGCCACCTTTATAATATAAATCTATCAACGTTTCATTGCAGTAGGTATTTGGAAAATATTAAGATGTAGGTTCTAATATTACTAAGTTTTTTGTTCAGTAATATTGTGCTGGTTATTGATACCTGTTCCACCTACGAGTCATTTTATTTTTAAAATTATTAGCTTTATTTATTGTTACTGCGTTGTCATTACAATTTCACCTAATCTCCAACACAAAGTTAAACAAAAAAAGATAATCTTCTGGAATTGTGTGGGTGGTCGTTCTGAAACGTTCCAGGGCGAACAATTCGCCTGTTCCCTATTGTTCACTCCTACAGTTGCGGGGTAGGTCAGTTTTGTTCTGTGTGCTCCCTAAACCTCCCACGCCAGGGGATGAAAGCGACGTATGAGTTCACAATAAATGTATTCAGTCGACTCATATCTTCGGATAATTAACAGCTGCACCTGGTCGGCCGAGTTCATGACCTGTCGTAACTCGCCTTAAAAAATAATATTCAATTTAGTATAAAGGAATATAGCCTTAGAATTTATGTAATGAAAAAAGCTGCGTATTTGTATATTCTAAATGCAGATTTAATAGCGTGAACAAAAATTATTACTCATATTATAAACGAACTGGAGAGAAATTACTGGTAAGGGGATGGGGGTAAGTCTGCGACGTCACCATACATAGAGATAGACACAATACAGGCAAAAATCCGCCATTTTTGATTGCACGCAATATGGCGTCTTCTTGTTTACACTGTACCTACTCTTAACATTTGATTAATTACATCTTACGAAATCCAAAAACATGAAAGAACGATGATGAACAACACGAAAGACACTACGTTTTTATTTTCGAACCGTCTTTTAACACGACATATTTTCGGCAGATTTCAGACTCGACTATTGCTGCATTACAACCTGCAATACGAAACTTAGGCGATATCAAAGGGTGATATAAACCGTACGTAATATTTTTTAACAATGATAAGAACCAATTTGCTGTCAATTGTAAAGACTGACGGAATAATTTAAGTGAGAATTCTTGAGAACCTTATTTTCATATTTTGTTTATTATAGTTTCAAAAGATTGACGGAATAATTTCAAGTGAGAATTTAAAAGAATTAACAACATTACACACGATTAATATTTCTTGTATTAAATAGTCGGCCAAATTGGAACCCAGTTAGCGTTCAATACAATTCAAAAGGATGAGTTTAAATTTTTGAACGACGGCAGTTTCAGGGCAGCGTCATAGAGCCATTATATTCTGAGATTAAATAAAATATTTACAAGTGCATAAAATTAAAATTATTAATTGTTAGTGAGTGTTTGTATGGTTAAAATGTTAACTGTCAGATTTTACTACTTTAGATCCTTCGGGTGATGAAAATGTTTTGAGACTTACTATTAATTTTGAATCAATTCATTTTAATTCAAACCAAGTCAAATAGTATATTTATACATATTCCGAACACAACATTTTGGAAACCAGTAATTAGTGGTATATAGGGATTTCAGGCGGTTTTTGGCTTCCCAATTATACGTATTTGTATCGTTCTGGAGTAATTATGATATTTATATATATCAGCAGCACAAACAATAATTTACCAATTAAGACAGATGAAAGAATATTTTATTAATAATTTGGAGAACAGTTCCTACGTTTCTGTCAGTAAAAAAGAATTACTCGCATATCAGCGAACATTCCCCCACCACCACCCAATTTTTTGCAAAATATTTCTATCACCTGGCTCACGGTCTGTGAAGGTCTTTTGATAGTTAATGTTCTACGTTATGAAACGAATAACGTGTTTGAACCACAAACAATTCAACTCGTAAACAGGAAATCTTCTGTAATTTCGGCAGAATTCTCCCTCCTCAACAATCCGCTTAAACCAGGTGGAAAACTTTCCTCACAAGTAGCCCAACTAAGAATCACTCATATTTAGCACAATGGACGACAAAGCAGTAATTGAAAGGCGGACGGACACAGAGAATAAACTCCACGTTTATGGTAAAAGTTTAGATGAAAATAGCCCGCATAAATGGATATTTTGGAAGGGCGAGGTTTTTATTTAATAAGGGTGGGTACAGTATTAAAGAAGATATGTAGAGTTGTAAAGAACAGCCATCAAAAACTGTAGAAGTGTGAATCTGCAAACATAAACGACGCCAGCGTCTCATCTGGCCAGGATCGTATGATGACATTTTTATATTTATCTTATGTTTCGGCTTTATTAATTCATCTACTGCAATCCCGAATCAGAAGCCTACAGAAATTCTGCATGATTTAACTAATACAAATTTATTGTATCGGGGCCTTGCTAAATAAATACCGCTTGTTATAATGCCAGATTTATATAATGTCACCTTGAAACAATACCACAACTAAAGAATCATTTAAATTGTATTATAGTTAATCTCTGCCAAAATAATACTTAATACTATCTCAGTGCCCCTGGAATTTATTTGGATTTGCCTGTAAAATGATTTAACTGGCATCGAGAATATTCCCTTCTGGGACACTTAATCCCTTGATGTCGATTGGGTTTAACTTCAAATCAACCGGGTTAATGACTGGTGGTACCTTAACCGAGACAATAATTCTCTTGGTATATTATATTAGCATACTACTCCAAAACGATCCCGCTAGGTGAATGAAGAATATTACCAGTACTTTAAAGCAGTTCAAAAAATCTTTTGGTACCCTAAGAGAGTTTGAAAACACGCGGTTTATTGAGAAAGTAAAAAAAATCAGTCCCTGTAACTTAAAGGAGTTAAAAATAACCCCGTTACCTTAAGGAAGTCCAAATACAGCCGGTACCTTAACGCAGAAAAAATAGTCTTGATATAATAATGAATTTAAGAATAATTTGGGTACAATAAGAAAGTCATGGCAATTCGGGGTACGTTGGGATGTTAAAAAATATTTCTGCTTGCCTAAATTAAATTATGGATAACAAGTGTACACTTGTCCTTAAGTATGTGAAAGGACTCGGTAGCCATCAATCTCAAATTGCTTGAACTAATTCGTAAATGTTGTCGATGAATCACCCGCCATTTGCTGAATTTTCCTTGTAATGATGTTGAAGGGCGCCTTTTTTGTCTTGAAAGAGAGGGGAGAAGGAAGAAGCAGACAGAAATTTTCTCGGGGCTGAACTCTCCATCTCACCAAAATTTCATCGCAATCGGTTCATTGATACAGGAACGCATAAGGGACAAACAAAGAAACATTCATTTATTTATATGGACAGATGCATAATTAATTCTATCAATACCGTTTAGACTTTTGTACGGTACAAATAGCTTCTCGCCCTAATTGCACGTGTCAATACGTGCACTGAATTTTTATTCTAGTTTCTCGACAAGGAGTCTTTGTATTCAAGCGACATCAAACTTGATTGGTTCTATCCTAAATACGGACTATATTACGTCCTACAGTTTGTACGTTAACGAGCTCGTTTCGGCAAATAAGGATTCTGTTACATAAATTTCATATTAGTTACCTGGGCAAAATTATAAGTAACCAATGCTGTTATATAATGCGTTTGCTTATGTTATACAATGTTGTCTCCTAGGTCAACATTCATGGCAACACTGGGTGAAATATTGCAGATAAAGTCTGTCCTCTGATGAAAGACAATATACTACGTTTCTAATAGTTTTCCGGACATTAAGTTAATTAAGAAAATTATAGCAATTTTTAAGTATGACGCAAGGGACGACTATATACGTACGAGTAAAAATATCTTTATATTCTTTTAGTTATTGCTGTCCCATTGATAATAACCCAATTCTCTTCAGTTTTAAAGGAAACAATCGACATTGAAATAAATTGTTTCAAACAAATGTTTAATTGAGTCCCAGAAATAATCACTGCAACAAATTTATAATGTTGCGTTTTATATTTCAACACAAAATTGTGAATCGAACATTCCCAGTTTTTTTTATCAAAAATTTTAAATTCAATATGACTCATGTGATTTTTTTATATTTTTATATTTCGCCTTAAAATGTTAACTATCAGTCGCAATTCAAAAGGTAAAAAATATTTCAATATTTTGAATACCGGAGCTTTCGGCAAATATAATCATATTCATAGGCGTAGAAAAGTCGTTTTATAATTTCATTTAAAAAATCAAAATCATCAATAATTAAATGTATAAATTTATAATTTTTTTACAATCATTAGTATATTATTATGAAAACGGCCCATTTCACTCGTGAATTCTACAAAATTATAAGTCAAAATCCATTAGTTCCCTACGTAGAAATCAAAAATTGTTTTGTGTTTTATTTTCTACAAGAATTTAAAACTTAATAGGAGTAATATACGATTTTAGGCGAATTATTTGTGTTAAGATACTTCTTATTTTCGGTTGCACTAGTTCAATACAGGCGGTTAGAAAGTACCAAAGAAAGGAAGACAAGTTATATAAAGCTGCGTACAATAGAAACTAAGTGGACCGAGAGAATGATACTGTGACCTTTCATACTGCTTGTGTCTTTGGGAAAGACTGTGGGCCAGTTCACAGTATAACTACTAGGGTCCGAAATCTTTACGGCCATGGCCTGCTTAGTTCTGTCCAGCGCATGAGAGACTTTTCCCTTCTTCAAAGAAAGGATGTGGACTGAGCTATTCTTTTGTAACCTGTGTGTGTGAGAAAGAGAGAGAGGGGGGAGGGGGAGGGGATGGGGAGGGATCAACCAACATAATAACAATTTGAAATACAAATAATAACTAATTTTGAAGAGTATGTTCGCAAAACACTCAAATGAACTGAGTTTATAATCTATGATATGCGCTTAGTTAAAAACAAATCCATCGATTCCGTCATTACAATTCATTAGAATAGGGGAAGTCGGGCCTGGAACGGGACACTTATCGTTTAACAAGTTTTGTAAAATTTTCGAAAAAGAAGAACCGGCTCATAAAGGTATAAAACATTAGTTTATTCTATTATTTACTTAATCCAATATCAAAATAAATTAAAACAATGAAATTAGATTTTTGGCCAATTTTGAAAAGAAACAAATTTCACGTTCAGCCCCACCCTAAGGGCAGAACGGGATAGGATGATTTATATTTACAATTTATACAACAAAATTAAATTTAAATTAAGAAAAATGTTACTATTTTTTGTGTTTTCTTTCTTATATTTAATTTGTGTATTGTTAATCGCTTCATCAATTTTTCCTCTCGCATTTTTTTTTGAAACTCCACAGTCTTTGCTAGCATTTCCCCTTTTTTTACAAATCCTTTTCTTTCTTTATCTATTCTTTTTGGGTACAGCATCCTGTAACTCATTCTTATAAGGCGAGTCTGTCAGTTTTTCCTTTTTCTCTTGAGTAACATATTAAATTTTGCCTTATACAGTAATCTTCCGTTCAGTCACACTCGTTCCGGCCCGCACGCAAGTTTTAGTTTAAGGTTTTTCACTAGCAGCTTAATACATCTAATTTACGAATATATACCATTAAAGAGTTAAAAGCGAGCAGTTTTGCAGCTTACTTCTGTCGCAATGCTGCAAAAATTATAAATTCACAGATATAAGATTCCAAAACTGTAGTTCATACAAAAGGTACCGTCAGAACTTGGTCAAGTCGGATGAAGCAATCTCTTCCTTGACCAATGACCACGTTTCACCCCTATATAGCACTATCCAGTCAAAAATAAAAAAGGGTATCCTGTTCCACCCCGATTCCTTCAATGTAATGGACACTTAATTTACCCACGAGTTCAGTACGTTACTGTTGAGGATCTCCGGGTTCGCATCCCGAATGTTTGAAGAAACGTTTACTCGAATACTCATAGCATTTTGAATTTTTCGATATACCGCCTTTCCAAGCACAAAAAAAACCCTTTCTTACCATCAATATTCATCAAATTCCACACTTTCAGTCATCTGATTCATGATCGTATCTCTATTACAGCGTTCATTAAGCTCGCTGTAATTTTTTGTTGTATTACTCTTTCCCTACTCGAAGATTTCACATAAAATTTGAGTCTACTTAATTCAACGTTATATTTTTCTACTGAACTACAACATTTCTAACGAGTAATTTTTGTCTTCTCGGCCTTTAAAGCTGACCAGTTCTTTTATATTTAGAGTCCGAAATCTCTTTCGTAATTTCAGTCTATTTATTATCTCTATTTTCGACGAAATGTTTAAGGATTTTACTTATTGAAAATTTAAGTTAATGTGACCTATGTATAATTATTGGCTATTTTTATTCTATCCCCGTAGGATTGTGGCAATATTTCCGAGAGCTCCAGATTTTCATATTGCAGAAAATTAGTTTTCTTATCGAAATGGCTTTTGATGAAAAGGAAAAATCTGTTTTAGTATTGGTGTCAGCGTCTGAACTATACCCGTCGGCTGTGCATGATCAGGTTGTTCACTAATTTGTGGCGGGAGAAACCGTTACTTCAAGTATATCGTTATGTGTGATGTCATGGATCGTTATGGCACATTATCAAGTCACGGAACCTAAAGGAGGTTCTCTCACTCTCGGGATCTGATAAGTCTGGAAAGTGATGAGCTTTAACCACAAAAGGCACGCTGGAGTATTTTGTTAAAATCGTATATTAGTTTAGAAAATCTGTGATGCTACATAGCTGATTGAAATTGTCGATTAAAACGGGAAGTTTTACGACGTGCAGAGATGTAGCTTGCGAGACACACAAATGAGTTATTAATCCAAAGACTGTGATTATCCGCGGCCAATGTTGTACAAAATGCTGTTTAAAGAATTCATTCGTTGAGGGATTTTTGAGTTTATCCAGTTTAAACCGGGCCGAGAGTCACGTTAGCGGTTTATTTATATAACCGAATGCCGGTAAAGGACGCCATTATATTTAAGATTGTTCTCCGCACATCAATACGTACTCCTAGGGAAGTAGTGTCTTATCCCCCCCACAGTGTTTGTTTCTGGGTGGTGTAGAAAATTTGGTTGAAATCGCTTCACGAGTTTTAATTGTCCTCATCACGTAGAAGACGGCGTCTTGTTTTATCCTGTGGCATATGGACTTTGAAGCCATTATTTTTATTAATTTAAAATCGTAATTAGCTTCCGCGCTCAATATTGAACGTCTGTGGTGGCAATCTACTTGATGAGTATAATATCTAAGATCGCGGACGCGTAATCTATTTTTTTACATTTTTAATCGAATAACCGTTTTTAATATTAAGGTACTGTCGTATTTGAAGGGGAAGATAAATCGTTAAATTATTTTTTTGAAAAGTTTAAATGGGTTTGAATTTTGTCAAGGAGTAAAACAAGAAAAATTCGTTTATGAGTTTCGGATTGAAATATAAATCGATGTTTTTCGTTTTACTATATAAAATTCCTCGCTTTTAACTCCTTTATGGTTCATGTTCATAAATTAGTTCTCTTTAGCTACATAAAAGTTACGCATAAGGTTTAAATCTACTTGTATTAAGTCTCGGTGATAAACCTTAAAATTCGAGTAGCGTACGGGGCGGAACGGGACACTTTGGCAGAAGGCAAAATGTAATGTGTTCCTAAAAAAATGAGGAAAGTTGACCGACACACACAGGATGCTATACCCAAAAAGAATAGATTATGAAAGAAAAGAAACGGAAAAGAGAAAAATACTAGTAAAGACTGTGCAGTTGCTAAAAAAATCTCTTTGCGAAAGGAAACATAAGGACAAATAAATCAAATATTATTTTATTAATTATAGATAAAAAACATCCTGACCCATTCTGCCCCGGGGGGTGGGACAGAAAGGAAAATTTGTAAGTTTCTTTTTAAAAATTCATAAAAATCTAAATTTGTTGTTCTAAGTTGTATTGGTATTTAAGTAAATAATAGAATAAACTAATGTTTTATACTTTTATGAAGTGATTTTTCTTTTTCCATAAATTTAGGGGAATCGTTAAAGAATAAATGCCGCGTTCCGCCCCGACTTCCTCTACTGGTGGCAACAACTTTAAAAAAATAAACGTCAGCGGCAATTGTAGTCAGTTCTCGGATCCGAGACAATTTTTTTTTTAAATGAAAAACATATTAAATGGCCGATTGCTAAAATAAAAGGCGAGGGATTTATATAACATTTAATGTGTTACAAATCATGATTATATTAATTGTAACTGTGAGTGTATTAAACGGAACAAATAAGTTGTAATACTGATGCATATTTATGACTTGTCTTAATACTTTCATCCAAGCAGCCAAATTCTTATTTTTAAATTAGCGATTTCAGTAAAGTACGTGGATCGTCGCTGGATAACAGCATCAGGAAGGTTTGGGACTAGATTCAACAGATTTGTGATGCCAAATAACTAATTTTCGTGTCTTCCTTTATTCTTTCATACGTAAATAATCATCTGCAGTGCATTGGTTATTTTTAGTGCGATGTAAAATTTCAGGACAATTTGATGACGGGTTGTTTATTAATAGAAACGTATTTTTATTTTTTTACATGTATTTTTATATCACCAACGGGATTGATCCTGTTAATATTAAATTATGTACATTAGGTGAAGTACCTATTTGAGTGTAGAAATGCTGGAAGTTTTAGTTACGGACATAAAAAGTTACCATGCGATTTTTAAATTCCTTCCAGGCTATTCCTATGGATTAGCTGCGTAAGCTTTGTGTAACGCGGAACAATGCCTCTCAAGTTTTTTTACTCTTCCGATTGTGCCTCCCAATTCATACGCAGATAAATAGCCTTTTCATTGTACCTTTATTCATAACGTGTTACGCTTACCATGTATATACAAAGTGAGAAGAGGCCGAATATCACAACATGCTCGCAAACGTCAAAGTGTGAGACAGATGGCGGTGCACCTGATAGCTGCTAAATTACGCCATTTTATTTAAGATAATAAGAAGAGAACGGAGTTTGACTTCTGAGCCATTTCAACCGTTTTTCTTTATGAGAGAGAGAGTAAGGTAAAACGGTTTGGCGAGTACTGGTATAAGGGTTATCGAAGTCGTCGTGACGAGTGCGTTGCGGTGCGTTGCGTTGCGTTACGTTGGTACTCGAGGAATCGGCCGTGGCCAAAGCGGAACTCGACTAGAATTTAGAAAACGTGTTCGCGTGACCTGGATGTATCGCATCTTCAGACAAAAGCTGGCAGAGGAAACTTGTAAGCCGGCCAGCTATGGTTAAATTTAGACGCTAGAGCCCTGCAAACCTAGCTTTATCTATTCTATTTCAGGAGCAATGTCAATTACGGAAGTGCAATCGGTCCGTTCTCATTGAACGTTCGGGTCACATATGTCATCACACGGATTAATCTCTGGAAATTGTTTGAAACAAGCAATCGATAAGTTATGTAAAGAATCAATCTAAATATAAATACACGTTCGCCCCTTAAAATCATACGATCTCCACTAGCACGATGTTTACGTATGTAAGCTTAACTGTTGATGACGTGAATAAATATGATATTAAGACTGCTTAGCGAAACATTCAATTGTAGTGTGAGAAAACTCGAAAGAGAGCCAACAATTATTCTGGTCAATGAACGATTAATAGCGGACAATATCCAGAAAACAATACAAATAAATTACAACCGTCTGTAAACATAAATGCTAGAATGGAGATAATATGCATACGGCATTACTTGGCGATTAGGTTTTGCGAAAAAATCGCCTCCAAATGTGAAACGTTCGGAAGTACTTACATATAAAAATATTATGAGGCTTTTTTAACTTATTTGTAAGCCCTAAGTCTTCGTTACTGACACTATTACTGAGCGTATTAACTAGCGACTCAATTTGGTCCATTAATATCTACATTGGGCTGCTTCGATCCAGTTATTCCCGACATGTCTTGGTCACTTACGTTCTCGTAACTTTGAAGTTGAGAGCTTGTGTTCAGTCATCGACTCGTCGGCCACATTCTCGTATTCTCCGTGCAGAACGCCGCATCACTTTTTATGATTGATTGATTATTTCTGAGCTGAACGATGAATTTACAGATTAAAAATTAACTGAAATAATAATGATTAACGTTTGTGTGACTTTAATTAATCTACAAATAAGTTCTAAAACAGAAAATAGAAATAATAATCAGTTTCATTCAACTTAACGACACGTTTCTGTATAAATTATTATTATTCAGCTCATCGCTTTAATACACAACTTGAAAGACCCCGTGGATAAAAACAAAATTCGCAATGTAGTTTACCAAATGCATTAATTTTTTATCTCTATACATAGGACACACCAAAAGACCCATCATAACCGGAATTAGGGAACTTTAATACTAATTCGCTTAATGTCAAAACTAACAAAGATTTGTGAAATTTTTTTCTAACTTTTTGTCACGTAATCTTCCAAAATTATGCTATTTATGTATGTTATTTTATCTTTTACTGATCTTATTTTAGAGTTATGTCCATAAAATTTTAATATATTTATTGTCAAATTATGGTCTATATCCGGACAGAAACATGTCGTTAAGTTAAATTGATTAATTTTAATTTCTATTGTTTGTTTCTGGCCATACTTTTAACTTATTTTAGCTGAAATAATCAATTTGATTAATGTAGACTGTCGTCAGAACAATATCCAGGAGTAAGAAACCGTATACAGTCTTCCTTGAGGGTTAATATTTTGAATTGGAAGAAACTTTCGACCTACTTGTTCATTTCCAACCTCAGAATAATATGAAAATTTTCAACAAGACGGCTTCCGATGTTTTAGGTGGTCTGAAGCAGTAATCTTAATACTAAAATCTTGTAATGATGTATTGTTGAAAACTATTAGCAGAAAATTAGGGACTGAAAGTGACCAAGTAGGCTGAAAGCTGCTTTAATATAATAATTATTTACACTAAACGACGCTGTGTTAGTTTTCCCCCTGAATACAAAAATAATTGATTTTTAATACAATATTTCTGTACCAATTTACTATAGTCGGTTTTAAATTAGAAATCTCCTCGCGTGCCTGAGTGAAATCAGAAGAATAACACCGCGATTGTTCGGCAACGCGACTTGCTCCGCCTTATATTTCAAGCATTGTGACTGATTGTTTCAAGGCCATATCCACTAACCACCATTAGACTTATAACTCCCTCAAGGAAAGAAAGAAAAGTAGTGAAACAAGAATATAATATTAATTTATATTTAAAAATATAATTTACGTAACTTATAAAGCAAAATACCAAGAGTTAAAATATTAATATTAGATCTTTATGCTTCTGGGATAATACGAAAATCGTAAATAATAATTCAAGTAACTGCACACCGTACACATTTTAGGCAACGCTACTTTGCCCGCCCATTATTCCAAACGTTGTGATGGGTTGATTGAAGGTCACATCCCTCGCGCGGCTATACCGCAGTCGGTCTTCTTAATTCAAACAGTCTATAAACAAGCAACTGGAGGAGCCGTATCAAGTGAACGTGTTGACTGACATGAGACTAGTATTATTCCAAATAAGGTAAAATAAAAGCAAATATAACTTGAAAATTTAGAAGATAACTTCGTTTACCCATTTGTATATAATTTATTACAATGATAAAATTATTGAATATGGAAACCATTACGAAAGTCAAACATAGTGATGAGGAAATATCTATGTTATCATTATTGGATCAATAATTAGGTGACGATGTCGAAAAAAGTGTTGTATATATATCACGTAAAAGTAAAGGGAAGGGGATAACGATTATAAAAATGGTTGTACGGAACAAATTTGTAATTGTTTCAGAAGGAATAACAACGGAAATATCTCAAACTGTAGAGAATTCCTCACGTGGAAAATAATTTCAGCAATGAATATTGCGATGTCGTCGGCGGAACGACGGAATGCATTTAGAGAGGGAAGGAAGAACGTTGAACAGTGTCGATATCGCCTACGTCGACCAAACGATCACTTAACGTGCAATTGACACAACAATCGCGTAGGTTTTTTTATTTAGTATTGCACAATGACTCGGATTAAATCTACAGAAACTCTCACGTAGTCCAACGACACAGATTATGTTGAATTCTACTCGATATTGATATAGGAAATAAAAATTCTACGGTAGTAAAACGAATTTATTTCATCTCAAGCAGACGTCTTACAAGCCACAAACAGTTCTGCGTTCTTTTACTTCATCTTGTTTAATGGTTATTATTTCCTTCAGCGGCTATAAACAGGAATCCAATTTCCCTCAGCAGAATTTCCTGTCACGCAGATTTTTTCCAAATAAAACTGCATAGATAGTCACTTCCGACGGAAATTCTTACATCAGTATAACCTATAAGACTATATAGATGAAAAATATTAAGGATATAACGTTTTTCTGTAAATCGATACCGAAGAATTGTTGAAAAAAATTTACATTTTCATGTTCTGTGAAATTACAATTTCAAATTTTCGTAATATTAGAGTTGTTAGTTGGATTGTTGAATATGTGGAAGGCATAACTGTTGGTAACTTGAAGTTCGCCAGGGGATCGCATACTTTGGATCCTAGCAGGCGGACTTCGGCGCCCCAGCCATATTTTCAGTACGTTTGCCTACTATTTTTATCTACTCCTCTCGTGGTGGAAGTATCCGTGCAAAGCTCCAGGCTTGTTCCTGTCTGGCGGGTGAGTAATTGCGCTAATCTTATCAGCTTGTGTTATTGTCTTCTTTGCGGCCGAATTAAAGTCTTTGTTGCTCGTGAAATAATTTATGTCTGAGTACAAAGTTTAAATCACATTTTCTACGAGCGCTAAATATACAGAGTAACGTGTGCCATAAATTATTCGAATGTGTGCCGTAAACAGTCTTCATTTTATCTCCTACCGGAGCAAAAGAAATCGGAAAGATATCATCACATTTTAGGATATAAACTTAAAATAGAAAGTGAACTCAAAATTGGGGTCACAGGCAGGTAAAGAAATTCTGGTACGCGTTTTTGTCTTTTTTGTACGGTCTCCACTCTAATATTTTTCCACATCTCGCAGCTAAGCTTATGCCAGGTTCGATGCGATTCTGACGTCATAACACGTCACGTATCCAAAATAAAATTTACACTCTTTCTCGTGGCCTACAATCAAATAATTTACCAATCTACAAATAAATAAGGTTCACATACCTTGAAGACACTATACTGAGAATAATAAATTGAACTTGTTTTTTTACTACATAATACATGAAATAGTACGTTTTATTTACTCCGGAATCATCTCCATATGAGTGAATTCGTTATTCCTGAAAACATCAACGTCCTTATAAATTTATACATCCACATCAATTTTAGCCAATAATAAATATTCTTTCTAACTCCAAACAAATAGGAAGTTCCCCGAGCGATGATAAACCTTTTCTCTCTCCGCCGCCAAAGACGGTAATCACTCTTCCTCGTACTGGGCATATATATATATATATATATATTCTTTATTTTATTTATTTTTGTCGCATCAACCGCTAAGGTCATTAGGGACTACTTTCCATTTTGGGGATCTTATTTTCATTGTAAGGGTAACTCGATTTGACGCACCAAAACACACCCATGCCCTTGCCAGGAATCGAATGCGGTACCTGTACGAGGCAGTGATGCTAGCAGGCTTATTTTATTTTTTTAAAAATTTAATTATAATTCTTTTAGTTAAATTACACCACCTTCTTGGGCTTCATATGTCGGATCAAATGGATGTTAATTCCAAATAAAGAGTACGACCTTAATTTGCAGACATTTTAAAGAATTAATACGACAGAAAATTAAAATGCTGGACGTCTTTATCGTACAGCGTATAAGCATAGGCTGGGAGAAAAGAAAAGATCTATAACCACAGTTATATACTGGATGTAATCAAAGACCTGTTAGGATTTTCAGCGTCAAATTGACAGCATTTGTTTGATTTTTAATGTACAACATTACAGAAATTATTCCTTTAGAATATTGAGGTTCCCTGTGTGAACGTTGTAAAAGTCAAAATTATGATTAAATTTAATAGAACGTTATTAAAATGGTAGTGTTTAAAGGTTGAAAGTTTAAATTCAAGTTTGTGCTCTGTACTCCTTGAATTCAAAGTCTTTTTACTTTGGCCGATGTAAAAAAAAAACATATTTGTGGTAAAAAATATTAGTAGTGTCCAGACTTAAAACTAATAAAAAACTGCAGACTTTAAATTGATATATTAGATTATATGAAAAAGCAGAAGAGTATGGTAAAACTATATAAAATTCAATTGAAGGTTTGGTTTAATTACAGGGAAACTCAGTTTTTATCACAAATAATTAATTAGGACAAATAATTAATTAGTGGTTAACGAACAGAAAATTGGACATTACCAGTATTTTTTTTTGTAAATTCATAATTGTAAATAATATTTAAATAAATAATTGTAATATAATATGTAAATAATTGTCACTGTGGTCGTTAATGACCAGACAGCGATGAGACCTTTATAAATAAAAAGACAAAAAGTTTCTATCCAATTCCTCCAACGTTTTTTCCTCACAATTGTGACTGCATCCGGTTTTATTTTTATTTACTTGCATCTACTCGCTTATTATGGAATATAAACCACGACCTGCACATTTTCAAAGCGAGAGAGGAATACCTGGATATTTTGGAATTGCCTACGCGTAAACCACGCTGACGTCCGTAGGGGTTTTTGTAAGTGGGGAATTTTTCTCAATGTCGTCCTTCTCTTTACTCACGTATCACCGCCTCGAAAAATCTCAGAACCTTCCACTTTCCGCGCATGTTATGCGGGAATCGATGAACCACAGCTGACTTAAAGAGCAAACGACTCTGCCAGACGTTGAGACATATTGAACCAGTCTGACATATTCTTGACCTCGACGTCAGCCAACGCTCTAGAAAAGAAACATCGGAAGATGTTGGGATCTGAACCGACACGCCACGATTAAAGACCTCGTCTCGTGTCCAGACGAGTCTGTAAATTAAAATGGTGGTGGTTTTGATTGTCTGACATAGTTGTGAAGCAGTTCTTCATCAGTCACCCGAGTAACGGTTTCTTTTCCATTTTCTTTATTCTGATTTATTGGAAATCTCTCTTGTTTCGTTTCTTAATTCATAATAAACGTCAACGTAGAGGATTATAGAAACGACAGGTTGTTGGGTTTGGTTTTATATTCAAAACATGATCTACTCAGTCCCCTCTAGCTCTTCAAGTCTTCAAAGTTTGTAAGTGGAATTTTCGAGCAACCTGTATATGCCGCTTCTACAAGTTTGGTGTAACTGTTCCAAACTACCTTAATAGACACGTATTCGAAGAAATGCGTACGATCGTAACTCTTGCTTGTGTGATCTGGAGTGGCATAAACGTATTTCCGATCTGGCAGTTGGGAACAGGCGTGTTGGCTGGCTGATATTTCTGAATCGAATTCTGCGGGCAGCGCTCAATTACGGAGTGCTTTATCTACTGCCAGCAACTCCCGCTGTAATTGTTCCAGCCGATGCTTCTCGTTACGCAAAAATATTGCTCGTTCCTAGTCGACACATCGTTGACCTCCGCTTAAATACCACCAATTGCTGAAATGTTATAGTAATGACCTCATCTTATCAATTTTTCTGTCTTGTAACTCTCTTATTTATAATATAATATAATATAGGTTGCTACATGATTATTCAATAAGTGCGGGTCGATGGTATAAATGGTATAAAACAATCTGTGTGTGAGGTATTAACTATACATTGATTTTTATTTGAAAGGCCCATGAATGAACTCTGATTTTTATTAATATATGTATTTATAATAACATGTTCTGTCTAGTTAAGTTTATTATCAAATAAAATACTTTAGAATTTTGTACTTTCTACTACAGTCATTAAATATCTTTCTGACGTATGTGGGTTTAATTAAAATGCAGAATCAATTAATTTAAAGGATATCCGTCAGCGGCATTAAAATGCACTTTTAGCAACCTCTTATTGCATATCTTTAATGTTTTTCTTTATCAATATACTTCTAAAATCTACAAATAGAGCAGCACTGGTGTCTGCATTCATTAATTTTGTCATGTTATTTATGTATCTGAAGGACAATATCTGACCTAAAATAGTACACTGTGGAACTCCAAACTCCAATTTTGTCGTGTTATATATGTATCTGAAGGATAATATCTGACCTAAAATAGTACACTGTGGAACCTCAAACTCCAATTTTGTCATGTTATTTATGTATCTGAAGGACAATACCTGACCTAAAATAGTGTGGAACTCTAAACTTTGTAATATCATCTAACCCATTTTCCTAATTCCATAGTATTTATTATTTAGTATATTGTGATCTACAGAGCCAAATGTCTTAGAGAGAGCACAAAAAATTACTCTAATATCTTCACAACAGAGAGTATATTGCATTTTCTGCTAAATACACTTTTCTAAATTTGCAAGTACCTTATTTTTATTTAATTGATTAATGACCCTATTGTTTATTCCTCGCTCAATACTTGTCAACCTCGGCTGTGCCGCCTTTTCTAAAGAGTTGAGTCCGTTAAAGTTGGGAACACTCTGGAGAATGTGTTGCTTGGCGTTAATAAATAATCGCTCAAGTTATGAATTACTAGCATAGTTGGAAATAAATTTCCGATTTCATGCGTCGTTCCCGGGGCTTCGTGTTGACGGGTTCAAGCGGATGCTCCAAATACTTGTTGCGCTTATTTTCGTAGTGTTACCCCAATGGGGGTAAGAAATATTTTATGAACGATTGAGTTTGTAAAAATTTATTACTAAGTGCCTAAAAAGTAACATGAACACAATTCAATGAAATGGCTAATATCGTGTACAGAAGTCGGTAATTTCTTGCTCAAAGTGTTATAATTATAAAGTTGTTTGTTAATACTATTAGTAGATTGTATTACAATCTTTGTAAATTCATGACTAATCCTATATACGCATAACAGGACTAATGTAAATAGAACAATTAACCCTATTATATAATTTATAAATCAAGTTTCAGTCAAACTTTATTTTATCAACATAGCGAGTCGCAGAGAAACTGATTGGTTTGTTTGGAATGGACATTATTAAGCCAACACGTAAATATAAGCAGATACACTATTAAATTTTTCTAAAAATATAAATGCTAAGTAATCAATGATATCAGAGACATTCCGATAAACTGATAAGATTATGGGATATGTTTATTATTTCTTAATTGAACGACTCTCAATACTGGGCACTTGAAACAATCTGAACGACTGCGAGTGGAATACTTCACTTCTTTTTTTATCTTAAATTATAATGGAACAGAACTGACGTACAGCCCCAAAATGCACAATAACTTAATTTAGTAACCCCATTACTATGGTAATAAATGCCGCCGGATCCCTGTGAGATGATGAGATAGGTTCAGAGGCTCTCTTCAGCATAGGATTTGGTGGGTTGGTGGCTCTTTTATTATTTCTTTATGGGGGTAGACTTTATTGTTATGGAGAGGAGAAAAGTAATCCCCACAAACAATACTTTTCGGGGAAAGGTTTAATTTGAATTCTGAATAATTGGTTGTCCCGTAAGCTCTGTTTCCTTCCTTTTTTCCTAGAGAATAAGAAAATCCCTGTTTCGCAAATATCTGTAAATAGTTAGTTTTAAAATAAACCAGTATATTCGGCGAAATCCCACGTAATTTTGAAAAATTAAGATTAAATTTTTTCCGTAATATCAGAAAAGTATGTATGAAATTTAAGAAAATGCACATCGAACGCCATATCGGTGTGCTTCAGCCAAAATATCTTTCAGTCGATTGCAAATATTGAACAATTCGGGCTCACAGTCTTAAATTGGTTTCTTAAGTTATACGTCAAGTCAATAAATAAATAACATGAGCAAAAATAGTAAAATTTAATTTAATAAAAGTAACACAATGTTTTTCTCTTTTTAATGGAGCACAAGTATGAAATAAAAATATGGGATGGACGGATTCTACAAGTATGAATGCTAAAAGTTGTAAGAAAAAAATTTCAGACAATAATGATATCAAAAATTTATAATAGAACTATGGGAATATAAACCAAAAAATTACTTACTACTTCCTGTAATATTATGTAATTTAAAACTGTGTAATAAAAACGGATGTGTGATTGCATATTGTTTAAACGCATGGACAAATTGAAAATCCCGGAGATAAACCCGGCGCGTCTACCTTAAAGAATTCCTAATACATTCCTACAAAATAGTGCTTCCAGTAGTCCACTAATTTCAACCATTCTTGCAATATCCCACACAATACAGGAAACCTTAACCTCTCCTCTTCCTTCTAAAATACCAATGTTCCATTATTCGTGCCCCCACTGCAGGCGCCATATATATATAATTTATATTATTCTTATTATTAATATTTGCTAGCCAGATAGTCAGAAATCCCGAAAATGAAATAATATTTTCCGTGCTGTGATAAAATAATTACAAGAATGACCGTGGTTGTTATAAGCAGTTGGATGTGTCGCTCTCGAAGAGTAAAGTCTCAATTTCTAACTAATAATCAGAATATCATATGTTACTTTGGTATATGTAATAGTCTTCCAATTATTATTACCAAAATAAAGTCATAAAATATCTCAATATTATAATTTTTAATTATCATTTTATTTTAAAATATACAAATCTCAATTTCATCAAACGAAAGAACCACAACAACAATCAAAGTACATAAATCACTTCTTCTCTTTGCTATTGCGCTATATGCAGAATCTTTGCTTGCTAAGATCTATGGACGAAGGAAGATCAACAAACACTATTTTTCAAATGAAATTACTTAAGAATTTCTGTTCCCCTATGCATGACCTACAACAGCTTTGAGGTGTTAATCATGAGTTACGAATCATTAAGTAACTTTTTTTTTCAATACGCAGCATTAAAATTAAGGGTGACTGCTTGCAGCTTCATCTTTTCTGTAGCTTCATCTCGTAAATGAGTGCTGTAGGGCGACTGATTTATTTTTGAATAGCCTGTGACCACACTCTAGCTTTTATTAAAAAATTTCTTAGTTACATCGAAGCAAACAATTATGTTTATCAACTGCTTGCTTTCTATGGCACATATATTCTTCAGTTTATTTGCTGAAATCCTAAAATAACCACATCTTGCGAACAATCTGCACTTGCACACGGCGGAAAAGATATTTATTAATATAAGACGCCCTGCCTCATTAAAATAGAGCCATTACTTTTGTTCTCATAATTGGCATACCTGAAATTGAGGTTGGTATAATTAGCTAGGACCAGACAAGGTACAACGACTGCGATCTGGTCGAAACCGATTCGAACCATACAGCCGCTAAGTTTATTTGGAAACCTCAAGCTCTTTCGATTTATTTTTATGTACTGCAGGTTCCTCTGTCAGAAAAATACGGAGGAACGGCGTTGTTTATTATTTGAGGGGATAAAAATTTTCTTAGAACACTGAGGCAATTTTAGCTGCCAGATATTTGTAACCTTTCTCTATGGATGAAATAATGCTCTTCGATTGACGTAAACGTTCCGCGAAAAACTTAATTTTAATCCTACCCAATGTGTCTTACAAATGAATAGTATACGTTCAGAGACTTCTAATGTTTTCTCGAAACGTGATGTTGAGTTAATAATTAGCAAAAATCATTGTACAATGAAAAAAAAAGGAACGAATGTCAGTAACCAGAAAATCTTTTTGAACCATACAAATTCTATCTTTCCATAAAGAATTACGAAGGAAGATATTCTATGTGATTAAAAATTTAAATTTCGCAGAGAAAGTAAATCTGACATCTAATAGAATACGCGTCTCTGAGGACCTTCATTTCTTCTCAAGAGAAAGTCTTAAGAATTTTGGGTATTTGAACATTTCTAAGTTTAGTACGAAAAGTGAAAAACTGGTTGAATGTACCATTCACTAGTACGTTAATATAAGTATCATGAAACGCCATTGAATTTGTTAACATCAGTGCTCCCACTTCTTACTTAAATAAAATGAACTTAATCTCAAAGTATCGGACCATAAAAACCAAATGTCTGACACGTGCCACAAGAATTTACTGAAGCTCGAACACGGGAAGTATTTTTTGGTGATGTTGACCTTGAAATGTATTCTTACGAGGTGAAAAGTTGGTGCGAGTGAAAATATGGAATTATAATTTTTTTTACTATTGATAATAATTTACTTGACCTGTTTTCTAGATTCAATAACTGGTCTGTTTAACAATATTTTTCTTTTGTTGGTACATATTTTTTACATAGATATAAATATGTATGAAGGAATTATAAATTATTACAAATGTAATCGTAGGCATTAGTTTTGTTATTTTCGAACCAGATTCAATATCTGTACGTTTTCCATTCGTTCATAAAAACGGCCACAAAGGGATCATTTATCTTTCTTATTCTGAAAATGTGTTTTCCTGCAAATGAACAAGGTGACCGCAATTCAGAGTACTTGGAAACTTATAGCAGAATTATTTTAAATTGTTACAGTTTTGCAGGATAATCCTAGCGGGTTTGCAGCTGTAAAAGGCGCGAAATTTCTTATATTTTATTTTGGTGTAATTTTCCAACACCCACGGACAACCCGAAATCGGTCCATGCCACTAGTCGGAGAATATTTTCACTTATGTTAATGATGTATAATAATTTTATAATATATATGATTGTACTTTCATGATGATCGGCACAGTCCTGGTTAAACGCAAGTCTGTTCGGTCTTAGGACCACAGCATTTACAAATTCTATATTTAACGGCGATGGTGAATTTAATAGTTGTTACCGCAATGGAAGAAGTATTTTCCACTGGATGAAAGCTCTGTGCTTGTGCTGACTGAAGCTGCTCGAGGAAGAAGAAGATACGAAGGTTGTCTGCAAGTGAAGATTACTGTGAGCTTTCTCTTAAAGCAGTCGTAATGGTGCGCGGGACAGGGCATTGTGCTGTCCTGGCTCTTCGCCATTTGTCATCGACACATACCCAGAATTAGCTTCGTGCTATCCAATCTGAATTCTTCATTCGCGCTACCAGCGCTGGCTCAACTGTATATTTGTCCACGAGAAAATGTACATTATAAGTTTCCAAATGGAAACCGACCTTTCTAGTCACGTCCGCGGCACGGCTATTAACAAGCCTACTTACTACCTTTTCACATACTTTCCCACTTCTCATGCATCCTAATTCCGCTTGGGTCGACGACAGCGGATCTGCGGACAGCCGGAAGGCGATGGTGAAGAAATCATCTACAATCCAGTTGGTATCTCAGGTCATTTACGAGACAAAATCACATGCAACATTTCAGCTTACATGAATAGTGCGTAATGATATTGGATCTGTGCATAAGTACGCGTCGTTCTTCATTGAATTGGAACCACGGCACTGTTTGTTTTGCGTTATTCAATCGCTTTCCTTTGATTGGACGTTGACTGTTTGACTGTTGTTAACTGATTGTTTTCGTCAGTTTCAAGGATTATCAGTATAGTGTTAAATACAGAAACGGAACAGTTTAATCTAGGATCCAGTGCTGCAGAATCTGTTAGAATAATTTGAGAGGGAAGCATTTGTTGAGATGACGGCACGGAAGTGGTTTTTGCGTTTCCGAGAAGACAAATTCGACTTGCGCAATGAGCCACGTTCTGGAAGGCGAAGACGAAATCTGCATAAATCAGTTCGTTCTCAATAATCCTCGTCAAACTCCGCGGGAATTGGCACAAATTTTGGAATGCGATCACGTAACCGTAATGACGCGGTACTTTCGGGGTTCTTGTACCACTTTTAAATTCAGATGTAATAAATCTGTCTGTTTTGTGGTTTTCAATCTAACGGCGCGAAATTTCTTATATTTTATTTTGGTGTAATTTTCCAACGCCCACGGACAACCCGAAATCGGTCCATGCCACTAGTCGGACAATATTTTCACTTATGTGATGTATAATAATTTTATAAATATTTTTTGACATTATATTTAATAGTAAACCGACGTATTCAATTCACTTAAATATCATTCGTTAATTTAAGCGCCTATCCCGTTAATATTAAAAATTATTAATTGATTGAATGAAAATTAAAGGAAACACCCCACATCGACAACAAATATATAGTCTAGGTTATTATTATTTCGCATGTTATATTAGGTTTTGAGGTAGTCTTAAGGAGCGTGGTGAATAGATATTTGAAAAATGATGAAATTATATGAAAAGATCGTTACATTTGTTTTAACCATTTTGGGGAAATAATATAAAAATTAATTAAAACTTATTTAAAAGGCACGATGAATCACCGAGTATGTCTATTGAAAATAAACAAAATTAGGTAACACAAGAATGTAGTACCACCGTAATTGCATTGTTACTGAGAGAACCATAAGGAACCATTTTATTAGCATGCGATGGGAAGAATCGTACTCACAGAAGCTGTAATGTACGTGGATATCGAAGTGAGCGGTCGTATTCCCTACTGGCTCTGAAGAATCTAACCGGTAATGGGCTGAGACTTGGCCCTGAACCAGGCCCAGATCGGTCGGTGGACAACAACGGCACTCAGGGGAAAACTTCAAGTCACCAGTTTTAAAATGTTTCCAGTGGAAGGCGGAACAGAGTTCAATAATCGTGTAGTGTTCTAAAGGTCGTATATCCAAAATTAACTCAGCCATATTGCAGTTGTAAGAAGTGGTAAGTAAAGCCCTGAACCGTAAAACGTGTGTTACAGTGTAAGTTGAGGGAACAGACATAACCGTGGGGATGTCTAAAAATAGCGTGACGGATTCCGGAAGAAAACGAGAGCAGAGAAATATTGACGGATTCAACCTGTGCGATGACGAGGAACGTGACTGCCAAAGTGCCCGTTGGAAACTAAACGAACCGTATTGTGTGGAGCAGGTACGATCTGACGTTTGTGCCGAGGAAAAGGTTGGATAACGTTAAAATCCCAATTAGCGGAGTAGCCGACGGCGTGACACACAAAGGAAGAAAGTAGGGCGTCCTAACGAGGCGTTGGAATGGGTCGACCCAAAATTTGTGGCTGGACGTCAACCACCTAAGAACTTGTGTTTACAGTCACAGAAGAGGAAGTCTTTACCAAAGAGGCGGCGAAGGATGAGGTGGGGACGCGGCGGCACCTCACACATTCAGCTGCGAAACCTTCCAAGTATGGACAATTTTCAATTAACACATATGTGAAATACAAATCTAGGGATACTTCAACAACGCAGATATTTACTATATGTAGAAATTAAATTTGGTCGCGAGGATCGGGATTAAGGCTGAAGGGGAATTAATACACTGACCACGTATCACCCAAATTCGGAATGTGTCACGCCAGATGACAGTCCGCAGCCGCCTCGGTAGGCCTAGGCCCTTAAGAGGGTTGTTGAGCCATTGGAAGAAGAAGAAGAAGAAGAAATTAAATTAACTGCGCGCACTACGTTAAACAAAAACGAAACTAGAACCAAATCATATGCCATTTTCTGTGGAGAACATGCGTGGTATTATATTCTGTTCACTCTACGATAAGCAATATCTCGAATGGAAATTCAGCTAAGCTGATTGGTTTACATCCAATACTGTAATATTCCAATTCAGCAATAGTATGATCGACAATTTTATCAAAGATCGTTTCGAACCCGACGCCAGGTCATTGGCCCAGTGCACTACACATTTTCGACCTTCCAAAGAGCGGTGTTATATCTCTGTCGTCTGGTAATATATTTAAACTTTGAAACCATTCCTTCTGTCAACATTGAGACGTGATGAAACTATTGACTACAATTCCGTCACGGTTACGATTTTATTTCTGTTCGCATCGTCTATCTTTGACACGCTCTCACCTACTCCCATTCCACTCTCATCTATTTCCCACTCGCCCTGCGTCAGTTTGCTAAATTCTCACTTTCGCTACCCCCTGGAAACGTCATTACTGTATTTCTAATGAGATAATGGTATAGTCGAAAAATATTTTCTATGAAATACAACCTAATGTGGAGATTTATGAAAAGATTAGGTCCGTAGACCCTAAGGAGGAACTGAACAGTGTGGAAGTAGTTATGAATAGGATAAAAATTGTAATAAAAATCCTATTATTATTATTATTATTATACACTATAGACTAAGTTGAAATTTATTTAATTTGCCATCATGTTATTTACAGAAGGGTTTTATTATAACATATATTTCATTCAGTTAATTCACTTAAAAGCATAGGCGTGGCGAAGGAAATATTTGATTGAGCCTTTCTTATTTTAATTTTATTTTATTTTAACTGTTATATTGTAGTTCATAAATCCCAGGAATGTCACTGCAATTGACTGTTTTCCGTGTAATTTACATTTGCCTTGTTGTTTTTGTTTCTTATCTTAGAATTTTGCACATCTAAATGATAATTATTTAACACAAACAGCGTTTAAACGTTGTTTTGTTGAGACACGTAAGAGTAAGAATCCCAAAAGTCTACCGCGTTCTTCTTCAAGTAACTTGTCAAACAAGTCTAACAACTATTTTTTTCTTTCATATGCGAGTTGAAACGTAGTCGGCGAGGATAACGTTGAGGTGCTAAAAGTCTTCTACAATTTTTACAAGTAACTGCTAAAGGCATAAAATAAATTTATCGGGGTGGGTGACACTACTAATTGGGTTTATAACTGTAATTTATGCTTTAGTTGTCCAGTCAGGCGAAAAGACTTATTTTAAGATTTGTGAATTGTATGAATCAGAACCCTTTAGTTTTAAGAGTATTTTTTTTCTACTAGGAAAGTATTGTCTGTACTCCTGTGCCAATTAAGTACGTCCGTGACTAAGCTTTCAGGAATTCCATGCACATGCTCTCAACTCGTACAGAATATACATGAGGTTTCTCTTGTTCTCTCTACTATCCCTTGCCCTTTTCCTAAACAACAACATAGTTTCCATCTTTCTCACTTGTGTTGTTTTACCTCAGTTTCTCACATACTACATCAGTAATCTATTGAGGAATGCTTCCATAAGAATATAAATTTTGTTACATTAACGACCTTTAAATAATAACAATACGTCATTCTAAAAAATAATAAAATTACACTTTAGTAACATATATAGTTCTGTAAATGACAATTAATAAATATAATTCAGATTCTGGAAAAATACACTAAATAACTACAAAATCTAAGATGGAATACACGTAGTCACTTCATTGTGTATTAAAACCGAAGGTATTTAAAGAATTTCTTGGAAAAGTGAAGATTATATTTAATGAAAGTTATTTTAAGAAGCCTTTATCTGACAAGTAATGCATTGCATTATAGTGATTTAAATTTCGTGTGCCAATTATGTGTGCATCCGCTTCTGTCAGATGCGAATGTGGGCGAGATTACCTCTCGGGATTTCCAATCAATAACCCCGACACCTAATTTTCGAAGCTCCTATTCATAGATCACCTTCCTTGACTTCTCCGGTACAATCCGGGTTCATGCGATGACGGAAAGCAACACTGATACAAGAAATATTACGTGTATAATATTGTACCTCGAATGGGGAGACGGCAAAAGATGTTTCATTCATTTAAATATTAAAATTAATTATTTGGAGCTCTGTGAATGATGTATTCAATTGATTTAATACAATACGTTATTTTTAATGAACCATTAACTGAATTTTTTGCAATTAAATTTTTTTTATTTAACATTAAAATTTATATTTCCGCTTCAGTTATCTACTTGTTTACTCATCAGGCCCTGGTCCAACTGAAAGGTTGTCTCGATGCTATAAACGTGTCCCCGGTCAATAATGGAATATTATGTTAATTAGTCTCTACTCCACGTGTTATACGAGAGACGCTGGATTCGAAATAGGAAGTATTTCAGGTACAATCCAACTCCTTCAAAGTTGCCCTGGTTTTAATTTGCTCTGAGCTCCACAATTCGTTCAAGCAAACGCTGAAGTGAATACCGAAGGTAATCCAATTCTTATAATGAGAATGTGTACTGTTATTCGTCTCAGTTGTATCCTAAAAGATACCCCAATTAATTGCGTGCTGATATCAACATAATTATTAATATTTGAAACTTGAACGATCATTTCCTTGCAGGAACTTCCTGACATTTTCGCTGAATTCCACATAGACTTCGATGAAGCCAAAAGTCAAAATTAGTAAGTTTGGAAGAAGGATAGAATTGTATAATTTAGAAGAGAAATCCTCCGTGGATCAACAGCAAAAGGGGAAACCAGAATCTAAGCGCACAACACAGAAATCAAATTCTTTCAAACATGGAATAGGAATTTTTTAAGCTGATGGAATACGATTCTTGATTGTTAAAAATGAATCTCAGACATAAAAAGTATTTATATTGCAAACTGGAAGATATTGAAACATGGAATTAGCTGGGCAGAGAATAATACTGAAAAAAATTCAGTTGATTCAGGAAATCGTTTAAAATACTACAACAGTAAAATATTTATCTAAGAACAGAACGAGATAACTGAGAAACAAAATCAGTACCCTATGGTACATAAACGTTCATTCTTCAAAGATTATAAATTTAATAATACCGATAAATGATATATTGATGTGTTTGAATTATAATTCCAATATTTCTTTTCAGTTGCCATTATAATAAGAGAATTATGTATTAATAATTGAGAATTAATATTGCCAGATATTTTTATTTATAGGATTCATGTTGAATTGAAAATGCATATTTTAAAAGAATGCAAATGAAGTATTCTGGCCAGATAATTATGGCAATATTTCTTATTAAAGCAGCGACTGATAATAAACAATGGAAATACAAAACAGATACATCAATTAACGTCCATTTGTGTGTAATAAATTAGCGACCAATTTATAGCAAGAAAGTAATTTAAAACAGAATCAACAAAGGTCATGTACATTAATATCATATGAATATAGATGTGGAACAACTGGATACCATGTGACTTCTTATGATAGCTACTTTGACACCGTCCAGGTTAACTTCCCATATATCAATTTATATCGTTTAATTAATATTTGAGGGAACCCACAATTAAAGTCTAGATATTTTATATACATTCAACATTGATTTAGTATAAAATGGCAATTTTTCATTTAAAGTAATCCCTAATTTATCATTATATATTATCATTTATCATTATATATTATGAATCTTCCGAAGATTCGCGTGTACTTATGCTGATAAATTTAATTTAATGATTATTTATGCGTATAAATTTCATTCGCTTGCCCTGTACGCCATAGTCTTACATTATGGTGGTTCACCTTCTCATTCATATTGGAAACAAACGTTGGCACTAAACATTAGACGTAATATAAAATTATCTACCGCCATATTAATAAGGATGAAGTCTCTAAACACCACACGTCGTTGCCTGTCACTTTAATGAAGTGCTTCAAATAACTGAAACCTGTACAGTTTTATAGGTACGTATGACAACCACAAGAAACTCTCATTTTAGATATCAGATGATTCTTTTTTAAATACCCTGTACTTTGAGCTACATTAAGAATACAGTAAGTGATGGAAACTGACGTACGAAATTCATGAATGAACAAGAGGAAAAGCTAAAACGAAAGTCTATACATTATATGGAGGGGAAGTTGGGGCGGAACACGGCACTTATTGTTTAATTTTGTAAAATTATGGGGCAAGAAAAATGGCTTCATAAAAGTATAAAAAATTGGTTTATTCAGTTTCATAATTAATCTAATGGCAGTATAACTTAAAACAAAGAATTTAGATTTTTTGATGAATTTTTAAAAAGAAACAATTTGTTTTGTTTATATAACTAGTACAATAAAATTTAATTTAATTAAAAAAAAATCATGAAAACTTTTTGTTTTCATTCTTATACTTATTTAGCGTACGATTGATCCCTTTATCAATTTTACCTTTTGCAGTCTATGCTAATATTTTCCTCTTTTTCCCGTTTCTTTTCATTCTTAATCTGTTTTTCTTGGGTTTTGCATCCTGTAACTCATTTTTATAAGTTGAGTCTGTCATTTTTGCTTTTTTCCCGTTCCATCCCCGTACGTTAGTCTCAGTTTAAGGTTTTTCAACGTGCCTAAATACAAGTAGATTTAAACCTTATACGTAACTTATATACAGCTTAAGACACCTAGTCTACGAATATATATCATTAAGAAGTGAAAAGAGAAGAATTTTGTAGTTTACCTTCCGTCAAACTGCTGAAGAATTTATAAAGTCACAGATGTATGACGCTAGAGCAAGCTGCAGTCAATACGACTGCCGGAACTTCTTTCTGGACCAGTTACACCCCTATTTACTAACCTCCAGCACCATCCAGTAAAGATAAAATAGAGTATCCCGTTCTACCCCGCTATCCTGTTCCGCCCCGACTTCCCCTATTATAAATTCTTTTAAGCTACTTTTCAGATGAGAGTCGTTCTGGCGTTCAGTGAATGAGTGCACAGAGACATTGACAAACGTTGCAACATCGATTCACGTCCCTCTCAACAAAACCTTCCTTCAGCTGCGTGGACAGTAATAGGTGACTTTATTGGATGGCAGTAGGAGGAACGTCAAGGTTACATCGGCTCCCATTTGAAAAATAATTACAAATTATCAGTTAAAATTAGCTTTGATTTACCCATTAATTATTATAAATTTGACACTAAAAAACCGTCCCCTTTATCACGTTAGAAGTGTAGGGTTGTATATCTGGGCTGAGAAATTGTAGTTACTGCTCTGCCCAATCTAGGATTCTTGTAAAATTCTGTAGAACTCTAGATAAAAAATCTGCACAATTGCTAGGTGCTTTATGTTGTTAAATAAACATTCATTTATGTGTTAGACGTGTTGATTTTGAAGGCTGTACCGCTGTGTCTACACAGGCCCCGCTACTAAGCAATATTTCGTCAGTTTTAAGCCCCCTCAAGAGATTGCAATGTAATTAAGAGCTAACATGGAATGGGTCGA
Organism: Eucriotettix oculatus; assembly: GCA_034510155.1. NCBI lineage: Eukaryota > Metazoa > Arthropoda > Insecta > Orthoptera > Tetrigidae > Eucriotettix > Eucriotettix oculatus. The sequence goes on along the minus strand of CM067380.1, from coordinate 22,262,815 downwards.
TGAGCAAACATCTCTGGGAGATGATACGAAAGTTACCACTTAATTACATTCAATAAGAAGATGCGGTTGTGGCGGAATGCGTTGGCGTTTGTTGTTCATTATTGACGTTTGTGGTCACCGATCTAGCATCGGAAATTCCATGCTGTGATGTCGTGCTTCAATTAAACGCCTACTGGAACGAATGTTTCACGCGGTTACGTTTATTCTCTCAATTTTGTGATTTATGTTTTCGGGTGAAAAATAAAACAGGGATTAAAAGCTGTTATCCTACTGGGGTTTGCTCAAATTTTCGTCGACTTTCAGTGTGCTATTGAGAAACGTAGTGCGTTATCGGCGAGGAAACGCAACGTAATCTGAGACTTAAGAGCTATACGATGTTCTGTCTGCATCAGTTCATTAACTGGTACGGAAGTAAGGTTGGGTGGCGACGGACGCTACGTTTCACGAATCCATTCCGCCTTCTTAGCCCTCTTAATTTCTCCAAATTGCCGACTTATTTCTAAACTCATATCCTTGTAAACATACGTCACGAAACATTCATTTCCTAATATAAATGTGCTAAGAAATACAGCAATGACAATTTGATTCTGAAGCTTAAATGCTACGTGGAGTGAACGTTTCAGGAAATTAAGAGGGAAAATGCGATGGAAACATTTAAAAATTTAATTTTGAACAGAGTGGTTTTAAATATGGCCTCTAAGATTTTTAGACACATATCATACTTGATCCAAATATTTATTATAATAATATTTTAATAATTTATATTATAAAGTCAGGTAATGGGCCTTTTTAAGTAGGAAAATTTAAAAAAGACCAAGTATTGCCTCTAAAATATGACGAACAAGAATAAAGAATGATTCCTCGTGAAATTATTAGGACTGTTTAGTGGTGCTTTTTAAATAATATTTTATTTTAACGCCTGTTTTTAATAATCAGATATATTTAACAACTATTAACAGACAGATTTATAATTCAAAAAATATTAATCTTCAAGGATAATAAATTTTACATGACTGATTTTTAAAACTGATACTTGGGATTTCAATCCGTCTTAATAATATTAAAAAATCCGTTAATAATTTTTTTTTAAATATACACATTTTCCATTACAAAATCCTTTAGTTGCAATTTGTCTATCTTTAATTTCATTTATGAGAATAAATTCAATAAAATTAAAGCAAAATGGCCACTATTTTCTACATTTCGTCAATAATAAGTAAATGGAGAAATTTTAAAAATGTCAGTAGAGGATAAGGTAATCTTTCGAAGAGAATGGGAATTTTATTATGCTTAGAATTTCAAGAAAATGTACGTTCTTGAAGCATCACACCTACCACGGTCACGATTTATACTACTTTACCATCCGATAAACTGTATTAATATTGGAAATGATATCAAATTTATTACGAACCGAAAAATTTGATTGCTACCCAATAATTCACGGGGAATATACGGCATTCCTTTTGAAATTATATGTGGATTTATCCATAAAACTGTCAACAGTTCGGATTTAACACGAGACTGGGAAAGTCGATTTACGAAGGAAGTAATGATAGTGACGTAAATAGTTACGTTTGATTTAATACAATTATCAACGAGCGATTGCGGCCGGACTGTACGAGTGGCAGGTAGCAATCACGGCTCATCATATAATCTTCTCTAGATCAGTCTCCGATATATTTTATTTCGCTATTAATTTTTAAATATATCAATTACACACATTATTACAATAAAAATGATACCTAACAATGTACGGTTTAACGAAATAGCCAATATCGAGTTAAATGCCATTCATGATTATGTGAATGCATTCGTAATATAATTCAAGATACAATAAAATCATAATTTACTCATATAATATAATCAACAATAGAAGTCTAACCTATGAGTTATATTTCATTCAGTTTGTTCTAAACATATTTGATTCGTTGGACTACATTGCATTAAGTTATAAATTGTTTAGTATGATATTCTTGTAATTGTGTGTAGTTTTATTTATGCATTAAACATTTTAAAATAATGATAATTAAGATTATAGAAACGTTTTGATCTACAGAAGTCCACTTGGCGTGTAGCGAGGCGTGAATAGGGCCTTTCCCAAACATCTGGGCCATGCAGGTTCCCTTCTGTCTGTCGCTCGAATAGTCCAGACGCAATTTCTTAGTTTTTATTACCATAAAAGCCAAATTTAAGAGATGTTATTAGTTTTGTTGTTGATACAGAGAAAAGATTTATTAGAGATGTAGGCAAGAGCCTTGTTTTAAAGAAAATAATATCAGAAAAGCTGACATGAGAAGCAACACATACCAAAAAGTGTTAATCCGCTGTAAATTCTGTTCAGCTTCTGCGGAATCATTTCATTATAATAAAAGATGACGTGGACCATACGGAAACAGTAGGAAACATAAAGGACAATTGGAGATCTGAGTTCAAAAGTGTGTTCATCTTATTTTCCCGATATCCCGTTGGATCTTGGTGAGGTAAATCTTGAATGTGTAAAATTTGACGCAAGGTATTCCGTCATTTCATACCAGCGTTTACCACCCACTAGCCTTATTCATAGAATGATTACGACGATGAACACTTGCCGTGGGTGTGAAAATGTGTCAGTATGCGTAATATTTCCATGGAAGAACACCTCTCACGCTTTATTCATGTCCGTTGGAAAAGTTAATATTTGACTTGAACAAAACTCGTAATATACTCAGGATCATTGACAAGGTAATATGGGTTATGAAAATTAAATAGCAAACGCTGCCAATTGAATATATCAAACAGTCACTGAAAATGGTGTTTGTCGTCAGAATTTACACGGTACATAGTAGAAAGTCAAGAGACTGTAACACAAAGACCATTTGTGTGTTCCTAAAGAATTTTCGATGGTTATTCTCTCCGCACACAGGACTCAACTCCAGAATTCTATTAAATTTTGGTATTCACTCTTCGTCACCTACCATGAAATAAACTCGACTCCTGTGAAGGGATCATGGATGATTTTTCACTCCCTCTATCCTCACACTAGACAGTTGACGTCTCACTCTCACTCTCCTGTGAGTGACTGCTTAAAGGGAACGACAACGCTGATGATTGAGTGACAGGTCGCTTTCTCCATCAGCCTCAGCCTTGGTACTGGTCTACTTGCTTGGAATATTTCTTCCTCTCGGGAAATTGTAATAAATAAAGGCTCATTACTCTTTAAGCATAAATTTGTAACTTTCTAATTACATATACTGACGGCTATCGATTGTTCCACTTCCAGATGATAGAACTGTCAAGGTATAATTTCCAATTGGAAAGTTTTACAAACCCTTCCACTATAATTTTTCCGATTCGGGTTTTAATAGTTTCTCGCTTTATATTTCTTCGTAAACTCCTAAGCCTAATTACGTCTCTTTTCACACAAATTAAGACTTTAGTCACTTGTTATCGAACAGAATAATTAAAAGGTTTTTGGCGTCGTGATGAGATCAAGGGAATCTTTCCCATAAAAGATACGATTTATTTTCTACAATACAGGAAGTCCCGTACCAATCCCCCTTTTTAAAAAAGTACAGTATATTGAAATGTAGACAATGATAGAACAAAATCTTCTTCTTCATCATTGGCTATGAAGACCATTAAGGGCCTTGGCCTACCAGGACGACTGCGGACTGTCATTTTACATGACACATTCCGAATTTGGAGTGATGCGTGGTCAGTCTTAACCCCAGTCTGCCAGGATTCGCACCCGGAACCTCCGGGTTGTTAGGCAGCGACGTTGGCCACTAGACCACAGGAGGTCGGCAATGATACGACAACTCAAATAATTTATTTAGGAACCATAAGTAGATCTCTACAACAGAACGATTTGTGATACGAAAAATCGATCATATCTACTGTAATTTTCTTTTCCCTTGGGCCTTTGAAATTCCAAACGAAACTGTTTTTGTTGCATGTGATATCATAAACTATTTTTTTCTAGAGCTTACTCACTTCATACTTCGTCAGATTCCAAGAGTTTACATTCCAGTTCGATGAAGCGGTGTAATCACTATTTATAAATATTAGCTTCGAAAATTAATTTATTTACCCTTTACTACTCATACATGAGAAAATTTAGAACTATGAGGAGCAATTTATAATTTTTTTCTCACATTACAGTTTGCAATGCGTTGAGAAAGTGACTTATTATTTTATATTATCCATATGTGTATACATTATTAATAACTGTGTTTTATACTTGTCTTTTATATTATCATTGTAAGAGCCGTAATGAAACAGCACTTTCCAGAATGAAGGGTGAATTCTCAGGTACGTTATTAAATCGACCTCCTCCAATCTGCGATCTCTGCAACACAATCACCTCATCAACTCGTGCAGTAAATTTCTTGAAAATAGACACCGGATCCTCGGATAAGACAACCCAGACCAGATCAACCACTCACCGGGCGACCAGGAAAGAGTCATCAGATTCTTGAAAACAATTCATTGTTATGATGCTCAATATTCACTTTTCGTAACCCTTAAGTCAGTTCGGTCGCTAATGACCACGGAGTTTATGCGACCTTAAATAAATAATAAAAAGGTCGCATGTTGGGAATAGCTGTTTGAATTACGAAGGGGAAAACTCCATTCTATCGCGGTAGATTTCCAAGTACAGTGATTAGGAACCATTTCCACTAAAAATAAGACTAGTGTACGCGGTGCGTTTTCCTAGAAAATAAGTAAGATTGGAGATGGGTTTTTGGATGGAGTACTCGTCTAGGAGAAGAGATAAAAAGGGCTGCACAAAGCGGCCAGGGAGTTGTTTTATCAGTTATCCAGCAGCGCGGGGGACTTACAGATTTTCAAGAGCGTCAGGAGTTGACAGAGAACAGCCGGCCCCGATCTAGTTTCCAACTTCTAACTATTCCTCAGCCAGATACCGAGTCACAAACAAAATCCCTAACGCACAATGATCCTTGTCAGAAATAACATTTGAAATTGTCAAGTTTGTGTATATTTTAATTCCATTATTTCTTTTGATATGCGTTTATTATTTCAGGGTTGTTATTGAATTTCAATCTTAATGCTGAGGACACAGCTGTGCTAATTAATTATACTCTAAAAATAAACCTTTAATTTTTAAGCATAAATTTTATTATACTGAAAACTATGTGTAATATATATATAGATATAAATCTAAAAACTAAATTGTCTTAAATAATTAAATTAAAAAAAGACAAGTTTGTCTTATTTGATGATGTAAATAGTCACTACCAAAAATAATTTGAAAAGTTATTCTCCAGACGAACGGGATGAGTAATCTATTCTTTTCTCCTAAAGAAGGAGGCTGACGCCTCCAAAAATTTGAAAGGCTTCCTTCTGTCCTCGATGGCGACGCAGCAATTCAATTTTCATCTTTCTCTCTTTCCTTTCCATACTAATTGTGCGTTATTGCTGTAGCCAGTCCACAGGCAGATTTGATGCATCTATCCGTGCTAATCTATCCTACGGTAATCTTTTCATTTCCAGGTAACTACTGCAGCCCACACTGTACCTTTTTATTAATCATATTTTAGTTTTGGTTTTTATTTTCTATTCCTACCCCACACACATCCCTCTAATACTAATTGAACGAGGCCTTCGAGCGTCAAATTATGGTCTGTTAGTCTTTTAGTTCTTTTCTTCAGCTTCCTCCATAATGTCCTCTCCTCACCAAGCCTATTCAAAAATTTCTGATTTTAAACTCGATCCACCCATACGACTCTAAGCATTCGTCTATTCTTTTCTATTCTGCAGAGCCGATTTTTAAAGTTATTACTTCAGAGTCCCCTGAGCTCCTACCAAGACGGTATAAATTTATATAAAATTGACGACGTTCAAACGTGAGATTTGGTTTTCTCGAAGTGCATCCGGACCACATCCGGACCACGGAGACGTGGTCGATTTATCCGTACTGAATTTCCGGAGTTAACGTTCCTGTTGCAACCGGCGCAGAGATGGAGAATCTAAGCACCATGTTAGAACTATTTCAGTGACAGCATTTAAGAAACATAAAATGTAAGCAGAAGTCATTTTGGTTTTTATTTAAAATAGTTGATTGTAATTAAATATATATAAAATGTTTGAAAAAGGAATATGGCATTATGTTTTGAAAATGTTTAATATATATTTTGGAATGAATTGATTAATTGACTGCAATTAAGTGTACGATTGGTGGCAGCTATACTCAAAAATAAATTATAGATCAATATTTAAAAAAGATTAAATTTAACAGTACACCTGTAGAGAAAATCAACATATCTCTGGTATTTTCCGACAAACTATACAGGGTGATGACGGCAACTGTTTAAAACTGTACGTAGTGACGCGGTGTACTTAGACAAGTGATTCGATACAGGATACTTAGGGTCGAAACAGAGAAGAAATGCCTGAATATAGAACCACAAATTTACATGACATCACATCCGCTCCGCACCACTTGTCCCTGTGGTGGGTCCGTCTGTCTCAATGTGTACAGCTTTGAACAGTTACAGTCATCACCCTATTTAACACGTATTACACACCCATTTAAACAATTACACTTAAGCAATCCTCATTGTCTCCTCAGATTTTTTACAAAAACTGAACCAGACTGTTTTCAGACCTTTACTATTCTTTAGTAGAGTCTCTGTTATTTTTACAGGCAAATCGTTCCAACCCCTATGTTCGGTTCAGAAGCGAGTATTTTCTCACGTCCGTGCGTTGGTCCCTTTGTTTAATATTAAAGGAGTGGTCATTTTACAAAAAACGTCGTTCTTTATATAGGTGATTATGGAGCAGTTTGACCGATAGCTCCTGGTAAAAATTTTAAGAAATTTATAAATGTTATTTATTAATGAATTTGTAAAATTTGAGACGCCAAGGGATCCTATACAATTATTTCCTTTGTTGTCAAAGAATTCCTTGCTTGTGCTATCCAATATATCTACTTAGCTTCTTCTACTGCTAAAATAGTAAAATTCGTCTACTTCCGTAAAGTGATATCTACTCTTCTTTGGTCAACAAGCCATTATTTTAGTTTTGTTTCTATTAATGATCATATTGTACTCAGCCTTCAAGATGGTAATCATGCCTCCAAATCTTCTGCTGACTCTGATAAAAATTTAATATTTCCAGCAGACCCCAATGCCCGATTTCTTCTCCTTGAACTGTGACTCCTATTCTAAATTTCTCTTGTTTTCCTTTAACGGCTTGTTTGTCACTGACATATAGTACTTAGGGAGCGGATTTAAGGAAACGATTGAATCCAGCTGCAGGTCGAGTTAAAGGTAAATAAGGAAAAGGCGAGAATGAGAGGGGCTATCGTTAATGCGCAGACGTGGGTGAAGGTCTGTAGATTTAAAGACTCGTATGCGAAGAAGACGCCAGCGAGGCACATTAACAAGTGCTTCTGTGTGGTGAGGTGAGGTGAGGCGAGTCGTTGGCGAGGCGAGGCGAGGAGAGGAGAGGAGAGGAGAGGAGAGGCGAGGAGAGGAGAGGAGAGACGAGGTGAGGTGAGGTGAGGGTGCGGCTACCGATCGATACGGTTCTCCGGGCGCGGCCCCTGTCACAAGTCATCCCGTCTCGACTCTATTTTAACTTTATTACTATTACACCTATTTCCCCATCCTTCCACATGCATGCAACCAGAGAAAGTCTAAATGCCTCGAACGTCAACTGTAAAAACGACCAGCAAATTCTGCGACCAGGTCAAATCTCTCGTAAATATGAATCAGAATACAACAAAAAAAAAACACTTCTCTATCCGATACCGAGAAATGGTAAAAATACAACACTAGAGAAGGAATAGAGAAGTTTTGAAAACAAATTAACAGAAAAAAATTGCATGTCTTTCTTGTGCTCCATAATAAGCACACGGTTAGTGATAAGACCTCTGGCACGGAAAATTATTTACTTTTAATTTATAACTACAATAAATAAGGAATCAAAAATCGAAATGACAAGGAAACGGGGATAAAACTAAAATAAAAACTGTAACCAAATAATAGCTGCTGTAAACTTATTAGAAAATAAAGGAGACGTACAACAAAAACAAATTGCTTATGAAAACTTTCGTCCTAATAACGAAAAAGCAAACTTATAGCCATTAGTAACATTGAAAGTCCTCACTGTTGGCGGAATAAGTGAAACAGTTTTGTATTATCAATGAAGAACATTAAAACTAACAAAGTCCAAATACTTTTATAATATGGCGTTAAGGAATGATGTGTAACGTAAACTGGACGGACAATGATAAATGAGAAAGTCTTGGAAAATATCGGTGAGCTAAAGAGTCTCTGGAGAGAGATTAGTGGGAGTTGAGTATCAGTGAACGCTCGAGTAGAGGCTACACAAGATAAATCATACCACACATTATATATATATTATTTCATACTTACTGAATACATTACACGTAAGTAATAAATTAATTTCACCTTACCGTCATCTGTGTTGCACTTCGATTCAATTTTTAATTAATTTTTTTGAGGCGTTATCTAAGTTCCCGAGTCTCTCACTCCTTAGTTATGATGCATCAAGTTAATCTGGAAAATTATACAACTAGACCAAACAATAAATTACATTAAAACTAATTCTATATGGTTCTCCGGTTGATAAAATGTAATTACAGGTTAAAAAAAGGTCGTTTAGTTCTTTTTCTTCATTCCCATTGGCTAGCTTCTAATATTTCATCAATTAATTAAAAAGGATTAAAACTGTTATTATCTTATCTGCCTCATACTAAAAATGTGATATTAAGGAAAAGTAGTTAAAAAATAATTAAAAAATTTCTTTCTTCTTCCTTCCAATGGCTCGACAGCCCTCTTGTGGGCCTAGGCCTACCGAGGCGGCTGCGGACTATCATCTGGCGTGACACATGCCGAATTTGGGGTTGTACGTGGTCAGAATTAAATAATATTTATAGCAAATTTTTCAGGAAAATTTTTAATTTACTATTAACTGATAATCATAATTTTAATATTCTGTCGGTCAATGCCGCTTCATCGCGTTCCTCAATATTTTTGCAGTAGTTTGACTGGCCTTGCCGGGGTTCGAACCCGGGACCTTTGTGGTGCGAGACGGTAACACCGCAGCAGGTCATAAGCGAATTACGATTCAGGAGTTCAATTTAATTTTGGCGCTATATTTTTTATACTCAGACAAAAGTATTCCGCCCCCCTCTGTTCCCAATGCAACATCATCATTACCATGAAATATATCGTCTATGAATGCAGAAAATTCCATGAAGAAAGGGACGACATATTTGGAAGCGTCAACGAGATGGAACACTCCCCGAAACATCGAGAAGATGTTAGGTTCTTTAAAATGATAAATTTATATAGCGAAATCTAATATAAACGGCTTTCATGAATAACTAGTAGTTGTTAATACAACTTAAAATAACCAAAAAAAAGTATTTGTCTAGAATTCCTCTGAACAATCACCAGTTTATTTCACGGTGATATTATTTCTCTTCTAATGCATTCTAATGCTGGAATGGTCAATTTTTTTTGACTGCAAATACGCAAAGGGGAAATGAAACATTGGGTCATCGTCCAATTCAAAATGGACTGTAAGATATAAAATATTCTATTGAAGGAAAATAACAAAACATGAAATAATCCATTTGCTTTATTTAGCAGGTATTATTTTGTTTTTCAATTTATGAGTCCCTTTTCCAACTTTTTCGAGACAAAGCTGTTGATAAACCGAATATTTTTAATTGTTTATTAAAATACGAATTCTTACGATGAAACGTGACTAACGAATCTATTAATTCATATGTATTTTGTTCTAAATAAATACGTAATCGAAAATAAATACCGCCCTGAAACACTCAGTTATAGAGGCGTTTTTAAGTTGACATAATAATTCATTATTTCTTATGCGAATTTTAAGTCTTGTTACCAGAAAGAACTTGCAAAATCAGAGTATTGGAATTCAAATCAACTGTTGGTCAATCCGAAAGGATTGATAAGCGAAATTCGCGTACGCTCGCATCACCGATCCTTCTATTGTGTTTTGAAGTTTCATATCAGAGTAGTTATTTATCGGGAGTTCCATTGTCTCTGTTTAGAGGAGAAAAATTGGCTGCAGCGGGAATGAGGATCGGCGTGTAAAGGAAGGTCAAGGTGAGTGAGTTTAGGCAGGAGTGGGTAAGTTAGAGATTGGGATATGACGTTGAATTTTAATATTCAGCGAGGTTCGGTGCCTTCAGCTGAGAGAATAAGCGTGAGAATACGAAACACTTACAGATGTGAACCTACTCGGTCCAGTCTCAGAGAGTTCATTCAGTAACATCGCCAGACGTCTCTAGCAATAGGCAGGACTATGAACGTTGACATTGGCTCGCTCAGTCAGTTACATCAAAGACGGAAGATTTTTCACCTGTCTAATTCTTGGCCGCGATCTCCGATTCTTACACATGCAATGGAACACAAAGCTAATAATAGCTTCTGTATGGCATTTTATTGTGGGCGAATACCAGACAGAGAATAATCTTCTTGTTTGCTTAAGTTTCAAAAACAATTACAATTGAACAAATTTTGGAACATTCTGTTCTGTTTCATTCAGAGTCAGAGAAATAATTAGTGTGGAACTTTATATCCTTTAGTATATATAATTTTGCTGCTTTAAAAATTTTAATATTGTATTAGTAAACTACCCAGATTTTTCCAACTCACTGCGATTTATAGATATTTTTGATGATTTCTTCATAATTTTTACTAATTTTTCACGACGCAGTTCTAGTTCTCCGCTGACACATTTGCAAAGAACAACAACCGTAGACATTATTCAGAAAGCAAGCGTATTTCAGGAATTAATTCTCTGTAAAAGAAACTGGGTAGGTGGAATAAAATTCAGCGAGATTTAAATATATCGTGGAATAATTACCCCGGAAGAGATACACTCAAAAAGAAACATTTATTGGTAGAAACGCAGACGTCAAAGAATCTAAATGTAGAAAAAATTAAACTGAGACCCACAGGGGTGTTGTAAAAGTAAAATTTAAAAATATAAACCACCATCAGTACGAAGAGAATTGGTGAGACTAGCCCTGTCCGAATTTCGCGGCTGCCATTGGAATTTCCTAACATTACTGTTAAAAGTGCGGAGAGACGATACGGACTTGGTAGCAGTGACCGTTCGAGATTCAATGACTTTGAGAACGTGAAATGACTTCGTCACAGCCGCGTGAGATGAAAATAAGATGGCTATTTCTGAGCAGGCATGACGATGCACACAGAAACAAATAGTGGGTCATGATGTCTGTTACAAGAAAATGGGGGGCTTATCCCCTGAGTTTTGATGTTCATTTAGCCATCCCGTAAGGACTATGGGTGACAATTACAAATAATAATTCTAAATTATTCCTTTTAGTAAATTCCTAACTTATAGTAGCCATTAATGAATCAAACAAATTTTGAGTATCATTGGAGTTGTAAATATTGCACAACATTACTTCAAAAATTTGCTTTCGTCAACCTTCAAATATTAACGTAAACCCTAAAACAAGTAAAACTCCACGTTCCTTATAATTACAGGGCTTCAGTGTTATAAATTGAAATAAATGCTGGTAATTTTTGAAAATTTCAACCCGAGTATTAATAACACAACAGATGTCTTTGATCCATCCGAAGGTATTTAAACAATCTCGACATTATCTCTTAATTGAATGTTTGTCGGCGTGTCACTTACCATCACTAAGTTCCTGGGTTACTTTAGTTGGTGTGATTACGGACTCTGAAACAAGGAGAAGAAGAAATTAGCTCGGAGCACGCGACATGTGAATTGGGCAAGTCATTACGCACGGATGTTAACAAACTAGTGTATTTGCCTGTCCCTGATGGGACAGGTAATCTTCGTAAACATGGAAAAAAACAAGACAAAGAAAAGAAGTTACAACGAACGGATTTGATATAGCAGAGGCATAAGTTGAGAGAGGTTAGAGTGGATGAAACTGACGTGAATGACAGGTAATGTAATTGAGAAATATTTAGAGGAAGTGGGAGAAAATATAACATTAGAGAAAATTGTCGAACAGCACATAGGAAAAACGGTCGGATTCCAGTGAGAAATTTTCTGAATCTTTGCATTTATTTAATAACGAACAGCAGAACAGTTAACCATACGTAAAGCGAACTTTAAGGGACGATGTGTCGTAAGATAGTCGGATAAAAATATATTTGTGAACGAACAGGGCACTGCAAATCGATTTATTGCTAACCAAAAATTCATGAGGTTCTTCAGAGGACCGACAATGAAATAATATATAGAAATTAGACACTTATATTAAACAGTAATTGTAAGAAGAAATTTCATACAGCTCTTTAATGTAGCAAATTAATTTATTAAGGACGACTTGGACGAAATTTTTAATTTCAGGCACAAGTAAAATGAATGTGTATTAATCACGGTCATATACACGTATTACACTTAAAAATATAAATGCAACAATACACAATTACTAAATTACACAACAATGTACACACGGTGATTAAAAGTACAATTTTAGTACAGTATAATTGTCTGATTCTGCATATTTTTAAAAATCACTGCAGAATTTAAATTAAGTCACATATAAATAAATTTTAATTCATATCTACTATATTTATTTATATCTCATGTGGCGGTAACTGCTCACTTCTGTGACGAGATTAAATGAAGTTCTGTCACAGAATTGCTTCCGTTAAAATAATAACACAAATTCATAATTTTTATCATCTCTGTGAATATTTTTCGAAAGGCCGCGGAGAGTGCGATTAAGACTGCTGAAGAATCGATACTCTGACCAAGTATCACTCCAAATTCAGAATGTGTCATGTAAGATGACAGTCCGCAGTCGATCCGGTAGGCCAAGGCCCTCAATGGGCCGCAGAGCCAAGGAAGAAAAAGAAGAATATGTTTCAAGGATCAGATTCCCACATTATAGTAATGGATAATCAAGTAATAAACTTTTTAATATTATATCCAGATTAATTATTAAGTCTGCGAAACATTTAAATAAATTTATTAAGGTGAAAGGCTAAAACTGATGTAACAAATGATACAGTGTGTGAGAGACAAACCCTTTAAAGTTTTCTTTGCACTTGGTTTGGTTTCGGCATCTTAGGTTAGAAAACCGCCGACTGGGGCGTCACCGACCGTATTTGATGAATATGCTGCAATCGTGGCTCGTGTAACACCTTCAAACAGTCAGTGGTGATTCCATCTTTCAAGAAAATGGCATCCTCCAAATTTCGACAGTTATGTTCGATACTACCTTAACGAGACGTTGCTGTGTTGCAGCCGCTGACATGGCATTACTCCAGTGGCCATCACGGTTTCAGAACTAGTGTTTTAATCGAGGGAAGCGTTTATGTTCCATTTTTAAAATAATACACAGCATCACAGCAGCTGTTCAAATTTCACAACATGGCTTATCCACCGACATGGCAGCGTCTCACTCTGCTTCTGACTATTGTAGAAATGTGGAGGAACGTCAGCTTATTGAAAGATGAAATCACTGCTGTCCATTTCAAGTTGTGCCACAAGTTCCGAATTTTCAGGAACTACGGTCGGTGGCGCTTCTTGTCGAAGCAATAACCACATTAAAAAATGCTTAAAATTTTTATCTTTCACGTTCTGTATTATTTATTACGTTATGTTAAGCTATTTACATATAATTATTTTTTGGAATTTTCATGAAATTTAAAATTACCCCGCATTATCTTACTTTAAAATATTACATTTGCAATTGGCGTACATTATATATTTTCTCATTTTCTTATATAAGTATATTTGGAATTGAGAATGGGTTTTCCTCATTGATTTATGTATTTTTAGTAGCTGTATTTTAATAATGATCCTTTATATTATTCCATTTCCACAGATAAATCAATTTATTGAATTTATGAAACGTGTTTCATAAACACAAAGTGTTCATGAATGAGAGATACAGGCTGGTGTATATAAACTGTCGTTTCTTTAATAGACGTCTTGGCGTGTTTGTTTACTTGTAATTACGCTTCCCTGTGGAGCCGTCGTTAAATGAAAAGGTTTGTCGTTTCTATGAATGTCCATTCAACTGAATTTCATGATCATTATAAAATTATTAATGAGTTTAACGATTTGTAGCAAATAATAAATTAAAACTAAAATAAATTAAAAATTGTGTAATGTACAGTGAGGATGCTGGATTGGCCACTAACTAATGAAAAGAATTGTCTTAGAATGTTAACTGTAAACGTTAATAGCCGAAATTAATTCGGAGGAAACAATTATCGAAGATTTAACTTGATTCCAGTGCGTATAATTCCCGTCTGGAGAACATCGGTGTGTAAATAAATTTGCGGGAGCGTGAATCGTAAGATTGGAACGCACGTTTTCAAAACATGATGTGACATTGACGGAGGGTAATAGCGGGGGGGAAAAATCAATACACATTTCGCACGATTTCCTCCAATTACAGGGGATCCTCGTTATAGAAGCTTGCCAACGGAATTGCGAACTCCAGAAATAGCCAGCGTGAACAACGACGCGTCCGTTCGTTGTCGACGGTGCGAGGAGGTCCCATTAATGGAGTTGTGATGTAAGATGCTACTTCTCATTTCACGAATGTTCAAACCTATTGGTAATGAACACGTTCTGGGATGGGGGGGGGACATTATTTCATATTTAAAATAACTGTGAAATGTACTGGGATCAATGTAGTCCCGAAAATGGCACAGGGGAAAAAATACATTCGCATGACTATAAATAAGACTTCGCTCGCTGTATCGCATAACATCTGGATTAAAAGCTTGGGGAACACATGAGGCAGTCAATATGAGAATATATTTAATGATGTTTCGCAGATACTGATAACAATAGCACTCTTATCCTATTATTTTTATTGAACTAAAAATTCCTTATATAAATAATACAATACACCAAATAAATTATACCCCAATAAAAATAAAAAGTATTACTCAGACACAACGGTAGTATAATTATTTTTATTAAGTACATACAGATCCTCAATTTGAGATACGAAAGTACACATCAATTAAAAAACTTTTTATTTGACTAGAACGAATCAATTGAAATTAATATTTAGTTTCTTAGATGAAGTATGTCGAGTTATTATATTTTAAAATTGCTGTGTTACAAATTATTATTTTCTTCACTTGAATTTTTTTACGTTTTTTTGTGTTTCGTTCGTGCTGTATAGAGATGGCTGAATAAAATGACAGATTGATTAAACAATTCATTTTAAATCCTTAGAACGAAAATAGAAAACTTTTCAGCAAATTAAATTTCTTCCCACATGTACGAGAGAAAAGTATAAAATTTCTGTGGCAAATAACTGCAACTAAAAAATTTATTGATTTCTAAAATGTTACGTACAGGTACAGAATGATGTGAAGGCAGCCATTGTTGGAGTGTTTGTGAATTATATAGGACGGGTTGATGTTGAAATGGATTTTTAAAAAAAGCCGTGTGTTAGGTTTTATTTTTTTTTATTTGAAAGGTCCTGTATTCCCTTTCAAATATAAAAAAATTCATTAATACCTCACTCACGGCTTGTTTTATTCCATTTCATCATCGACCCGCCCTTACTGAAAAACTCTATTTATAATATTCGTTCGCATAGCGATGGCAAGAAAACGTTTTATAATATTTGACTTTGCAATTTTTGTAAATAATTTTATGATGTAAGAAACTGTATTATCGCTATCAAAAATACTACACTGTTACACATTTATTCAATTCTTACGGACTATTGTCCATTTTATGTTAATTAAATAATTACAAATTATCTTTAACAGATAGAATTAAATTCATAATATACAGTCAAATTCTTTATACACAGTCATAAATCAAAATATTGTTCTTAAGCAACTTTAATTATTCATAACATTTAAAATTTACCAAAGTTGACAATGTAACTATGGGATTGTGTGAAGTATAAATTGATTCTACATTGCTTTACATCGAAACACATCTTTCAAAGGAATTCTGAAATTAAATTCATCAAGAAACTCAAGACAGTCCATCACTATTAAGTAACTTAAAAAATAAAATTTTTATCATTAGAACAACGTTAAGATTCCGGAAATGGGGTTTTTAATGTCGTAGAATTAGTTTTATGGTATGTTAATGAGTTCGGCTATTTCATTCTATCAGACATTCTATATTCTAGAACAAATAGAAATATGGACAGATAATTCAGCAAACAAATTTAATTGGTATTTATTTAATATAAATGCAACGTTCCATCCAATTTTGTGGACTTCTTCACAAAAAAAATATGTAAATCAATATTCATTAGGAATACATAAAAATTTTGTTAAAATATAAAGAGTAATTAAATTTATTTGAAGACTTATTTGGCTGTATTGTTATTTATTTATTATTAAACCTAATGTCTGAAGAATAATGTTTGAATTACTCTGAAACATTGTTATTATAGTGTCAATTTTCATGATGAATTTATTGGTGAACATCCAAAGATAAATATTGGTTTCACGACCGATGAATATAAGACTCCAGGTTGCTTTCTTAACCAAATTGAACGATGTCAAAGACACAAGTTTCACACACGCGAGCGACGGTTTACTTCTTAGTCGTCTTACACCAAGGTTTATTCTTCCACGTCCTATAGGAAAGTTTAAATTGGATTTTTCTTTGCACGAAGACCGACGTGATTCATTTCAGTTCTGAAATATTTGCCACTCTAGCATCACGAATTGGTTTCTACGTGAAGCAAAACTCCCACACTTGACTCTCTCAGACTTGTTAAACTAAGTCAATGCGGATCTGTCTCTGAATAATTTACAGATAGGTAATGAGTCTTGCCCCTCCCCAGCTTCTGGCTTCTGGCTTTGCAATCAGGATCCCAGTTGACGCTTTTAACTATTCTCACATGAAACCACGTCATTTGTGAAACGATTACTCGGTCACTTACCACGTTGATGATTATTTTCATTGAACAGTATTGCTCCTTCATATTCGTCAGTCGATAAATGAAGAGCGGGAATTAAATTTTCTTTTCGAGAGTTCGGTTTCTGCATTCTCTGACTTCAACCACTTTATTAACTCTGTTTCATCTCCATCCAATTTTTTTCACATTTCCAAAGTTTCACTTCGGTCACGATTAGCCTTATCAGCCTTATCACCTTTTATACGCAGTCAGTTACCCTTTATTAATTCTTCTTTTATACATAGATTTTTAAGAAGCGCTACAGACCTCATCCTACGCTTAACGCAGGATCATATTTCGCTTTAATTAATTAGAAATTCTATTTTAAAGTATCAATTATGCGCGCCATCACAAAAAAAATTATACCAAGAAATATGTGCTGAATTTGAGCGAAAAATGCCAACTATGTTTGAAACTCTGATGCAGAAAAATTTTTAAATGCAAATTTTACCAAATACAGTACGAGAATTTGGATTAGCTTTTACTCCAACATTTCAATAATTATTAGATGATTAATTATAATTTTTCTAGTAATGGTGTGTATAATTAAGATTTTAAAATACTAGGCTTGATCAACAGAAATCCACTTGGTAAGTAATGAGGCTTCTGGGCAATGCGCAGACTGCATTGTTGTTGTTTATTGTCACATCAAACGATGTGGTTATTAGTGACCACGCACACTTTACAGTTACTCCTATATATAATAATAATATACACAATATAATAATTTATAATAGTAAAAAGGGTACAAAAACAAATTAGTATCGATGCATTACATATTATTAAATAGGTTCAAGTCTAGCCTAGATTTTTATTCTATACTTGATCTCATGCTACTTAATCGGGTCTTAAAATCACTGTTTACTATAAAATATTAATTTATGACTTAGTAACGTATTTATTTAATCTTTTCCTGGTGATAAGATAAGCCATTAGTGCCACACATTTTTATGGAACTGCTACGGAAGAAGCCACAGAGCTAATAATGCTGTTGAAGTATGGAATCATAAACTGAATCCGCAAGTTGGGAGACCACTTTCGAGGATAGTGGACCTAATTAACATTTTGAAATTTGAAGCTGAGAAATGAAGACAATAAGGGGCAAAATTAAGACTCCTTAAGTCTCGAAATACTGCCGGGTATGACGAGGCCTGTGATGTTGGCATTTTAAGGGCAATGTCTTATGCACTTTAATCGTATAAAAATATATGAACTGTAAAAAAAGAGAAATACACTATTTAGCCATAAATAATTATTTAGTAGTAAAGAGTTGAATTTAATACTTTAAAGCTCTTCATTAAACATAGTTAACATGTTTCTCTCTATAAGTAATGGATTGTTTGGCTTTATTTTTCTTGTAATTGTTTCTAGAATTGTTCTATATTAAATATTTTAAAATAAAATGTCAAGTACAGTAAATGTGATCGACAGAAGTTCACTACATACTCGAAACCTGCTCATATGAAACCGCTGCTACCTGCTATTTTACGGCATATGGGATAACCGCATTTGAGACACAATCAAATAGAATACTCTGGGGAGTTGTTTCGACTGAAATTCAGAGTTTACAACTTTCCGGTAAACAACGCGGTCGCCATTTTATGGTGAATTATCAAATCCCGACGTTCAAGGTTGCCATCATTACGCCGCGCGATTACCTTTCACGATTCTTTTTTACGGAAACTGCTTTCCAAGCTTCATTTAGTTATAATCGCCATCCATATTTACCCGTGGTAGTTTAATAGCAATATCGCAGCTATAGGCCAGCTAATGGCCGAGGTAATGATGACGTTTCTCCCCATAGTTTACTAGAAAAACTTAATGATTTATTATGAGCTCATGCAATATTTTTTCAGTTAATTGACCATTTGTTATAAATTACAATGATAGATTAATTATATTGGCAGTAATGCATCACTGATAGATTGATTTCCCAAATTCAAATTATTACCTCTGAGAGAGAAGAATGACTTCCAATTGAAGCTAAGTGAAAGACCATTCAACTGAATTTGGAAGGCCAGATTGGAAAAATCCCGACTGAACCGGGTTCGAGTCCCGGTCTGGTCGAGGTTTTTCTCTTCTGATGACTTAAATGCCCATCGCTGTAAGGTGAGTAAACTCGTTACCATGAGAAATCAAGGCAACTCCACGTAATGAGGAAGAATGATTCGCCGAAGCTTTGTCGTGTCCCGCTGAATGAAACGTCGTCATCTATATGAATACAGCACATCTATGTCAGCATTGAATGTGTCTTGGAGAACAGCCAATGATGAGACCTTCCGAGAACACACGTTGGATCGACAAGAGAACTTTAATGAATTCGTTGCGCGTCATTGATGTTCCGGACGTAAACTTTCCAAGTTTAGATTTTCCACGCTATTCATCCGACAACCAATGAGTTTTTTGACTTTATTATTTAAAGTTAAAGGCGAACTCGGTTATAAGGAACGTGACGAAACCGTTCGATTTTACTCCTAATAACTAGGGTTCGGTACATCCATTTTGATTTATTTACAGAGATTGCAGAAAGGAAAATACAATATTTTAATTATTAATAACTCGAATTGCATAGCAAAACAAAATGGAAATATAAAATGTTAAGTGATAAAATCGTTCTTCTTTCACTTTCAAAATATGACCGTCGAAGGAAAAGCGGAACTATTTTGAATTTTAAACCATTCATGCATTGTCTGCATTGTTTAGTTGAAACCTCTTACTTTCCTTTTTAATTTTCAGTAACGTTGAGACTGTTGAAGAGATTAAAATTCAATTTTTTGTTCACGACAACTATTTTACGGTGCGATCAATTATGACATCAACGCTTCGCTCAATTCAGGAATTGTGCTTTGTTGTCTCAATGTCTATTGAATTTTAGATTAAGAAATTTTTACGTTCTCAGACTTATAAAGAGCTGGGGCAAATGTGAGTCGTTAAATACACCAACATAAATTTTTTTCTGGGTGAACAGAGAATATTAAACGTTCATTGTCTCTGTGTCGCATTCGTTTACTGCCCTTTAGAATTAAAAATGTACAGCTTCAAACTGCCCACGCAGTTATGGCAGGGTTGATGTATTGTTCACACTGCCGACTCACACCCAGGGAAGTTTCCTATGCTCCAGATATTTGTTCGTTTTCATTCGTTATATCCAGGTCAATTTATTCACAGTTACAATGATTTCAAATGACTATGTAAAATTTGTTCGTTATAATCGTGTTCTTGTTATACCGAGTTCGTCTATAAATTTTTAATTTTTTGTTAATTGAAAAACGCCAACTTTATAAGTTTGTGTCCCGAAAGAAGTTACTCTCATTTACATTTTAATTACGTTTGTTACTAAGTCTCATCACCCTAAAAAATCCTCTTTAATCTGTCACTTATTATTGACAAACTTTTTACCTCAAGTTGCGACGTTGACGCGCCCCAGAGGGTTAAGAAAAAAATGTATTGTTAAACAAAAATGAATTTCTTAATTGCTACACGAGCTTAAGTAGAGTCAAGAAGTGTATAGGTTGGCGCGTGTAGCAACGTCCCTATTTATCATTCCCTGTCTCATTTCGCCCGCCTTCCGAATTGCGTCAGGCTATACTTGTACAATTCATATTAATTATAATAAATTAACATTACTTATTTTTTTTATACAACATTACTTTACGTTTAGTACATAGGTTGTTACATGATTTACAGGTTTAAGTGTATAATTCAATTCTTTAATCATGATTTAAAAAATAATAATTATATGTTCTTATTAGAAAGTAAATTAACACATGTGAGGTTGAAAACTTGTTGATTAGGTTTAGGAATCAGAGAATTCGGATTCCGAAATTGATATTGCAGAAGTAGCTCGTGGGTGGTTTGTATTGAATTATAATTTCATATTTGATTAGGTGGATGGTTTAATACTTTTAATCGTGGTGTTTCTATTCGAGTTGATGGGTAGTAATTGAGTAGTATTTTTTTTTATCACTAAGGACTATATTTATAAATTTATTCAGGTTATTTTACCACAGCTTTTAATAAACTTTGGAGGATTGAATCTATTTTGTAGGATTTGAATTTTTTTATTTTAAAGTGTCCAATGTACTTATTATCAGTAATGAATAATATTGAATTAGTAGCAACATTATAATCATGTGCTGTGGACGGTTTGAAAAAGAAATCAGATCTGTTGCTTTTATATTCCAAGTAATACTATTTTCTATAAAAATACAGTAGTTATATCTAAAAATATTAAGACGATAATTCTTCGAAGATTTCAATGTGAACTTGATTTTTGGGGGTAATAGAATTTATTTAATTAAGAAAAGGTATTTCTTCGTCTATAATAAGAACGTTGAAAATTTTAAGCTTTTCAAATCAACGTCAAAATACGTTTAAGAGCAATAACTGATATATTAATGCTTAAAAATCCTCCCATAGGAAAGCAATTACTTATACCATTGTCCATTATGAATAAAATTCAATTGAAATCTTCCAGGAGTAATTTAATCCCCGTTGCTTTTTATAAGTTTCAAAGCCAGCGGAATTGGGATTGCTGCTTTCAATGCCTGAGATCTACAATATTATGCTAAGACTATTGAAGGAGTTATTAAAGAATTTTGATCAATTGTAATAGTTACAATCAATTGCGTCCACAATGGGTCTTAATGGTAAACCACTTCGCTGAGTCTTTATGTTGTTACTTGACTTTACTACTGTGGAAGTTGAGTTACCAACTAATCGTAAGTTGATGGCTAATAACAAACAAAATACTTTTATGATGCTGCAAATGTATTTCAGTATTGGACGAATTTACAATTTCCATACAGTGGGAAATACGACGTGCTTACTAATTTTATAAGGAATATATTGTTTGGCTTCATTTTTCTTGTATGGGTTCTAGAATTGTTATATATTAAATATTTTAAAATAAAATGTCAAAAACAAAAGAATTAAAAAAACAAAAAAACAATCGAATTAATTTTTAATTCTTTTGTTTTGTACCAAACCGCTCAATGTTTAAACTGTAAGCGCTGAGTATATATTCTACGGAAATAAAGAAGAAGTTGGACCAACAGAAGTTCACAACTTAAGGAACCCTTTGGGCGACTACTCGAAACCTGCTCATATGAAACCGCTGCTACCTGCTATTATACGGCATATGGGATAACCGCATTTGAGACACAAAAATCGAATGCCCAATATATTTGACTTATATTCAAGTGTAGGAAATTAGGTGGGTGAAAAAAATTACCCCGTTGCCGAATATGAGACTGACAAGGACATCTTGTCCCGGAAATAAAAACGTTCATTGCCTAGATCCAGCGTTACTTTACGGAATAACTTGAATCGCTTGCGCAAAAAAATCTCACTGCGAAACAAGCGGTTTCTTCAATTTCTTAACCTCATAAGACGAAAAATTAAATTCCTATATTTACTAAGAGCAACAGTGTTAAAAGTGACACCTTATATTATAATAATCCTTATTGCCTTATATGCCGAATATTTTCATTTATAATTAACGAGAAGACATTTCCATTCTTCGACTGTATTCTGTTAGGTTAATTTTGGAACGATTCAAGGTTTTAGTGTTGATTTATTAGGAATCCACTCCAATAAATTCTCCCGTCGACTCAGTTGATGAGAGCAAATATTGTGTCTACCAACTATTCACGTAACCGTCCCACGACCTGAAATGATCCATTCACAAACAATCTCCGCGTGTGAAATGAAACAAGCAAACTTCTGTAGTTCCTTAGAATGAAGTAAACTAATTTTCTCATTTAAAAAAATTCTCTAAGCAAGGCGAACATGCTGAAACATCGAAACAAGTTTACGACCATTAAAACAAAAAAAAAAGTTATCTTCGTTTTGTAATTTTGCCTATCTCAGTGAGGTTGCTCATGTGAGATACTAAAAAAAAGCATTCAAATTTTTATCTTCGCTCTTGACAATGCCCTACCTTTTCGTGATATGGAACGATACTTTATATACAGACCGTATTTCCGTTGCTTTTTTTAGATAAATATAAAATATAAGTATTAGTGGTTTTATTGGACCAAACACGGCGGTTTCGTAAATTTTATGCAAAGCGGCGAATGTTCGTCACTAAAATAGACAACCTATTCGACTTTGAATGCCTGAAAGAAGATTAGATATTCCAAAATATGTGTTTCTGTCAACCAGATTTTCCACACGTTTATTCTCTGTAAAATTATCAACACCACATTGACGTAAATGACGTAAAGGGCCTACATGTTTCCCGGAAATATTTATTTTGAAGAAAAAGCGAAATAAGTACGTATGTACAGAATTATTTTTTATTTGAATGAGTAAAACCTATTTATCCAAATATTGAATAAAGCAAAGCAGATTTTATCTATCAGGTTATATTGTATCATCCTTGGACGATATTACTACTTTGTTTCTTTGTTTGTTATTTACAGTACAAATAGAAATTCATTTCGAGAGCTGTATTTGTTTACGCTATTAAAACTACGTCCGAGAGATGTAACATCGGAAACTTTAAAATGTCGGGAGCCAGTTCTCCGACTCGCCACCGAACTTAATAAGGCGCATGTCGTTCAAAATTGCTATTGCTCGACCGTTCTGCAAATAGCTACAGACACACGACATTGTAGGGCAGAAGATGAACTATGATCACGCAAGTTTCTTTGCATTTTACCGTAGTATAGAAAACATACACGGCATCAAAGGCCCGTTTTAAGTGACTATAGTGAGAGTGAGTTGTGAGTTGAAATACATTGGCTCTGTTAAGAAGAAACAGTCTCACATTGCTTTATGGCTGTATGACAAATTTTATTTATAGAAGTGTGTAAGAAGAGCGCGAGACATTCCCAAATCTTGACGCGGGCGAATTTCTTCGTTATAAACCCGAAGTGTCAGTTGTTATTAAGTAATGTAAGTTTAATGAAACTTGAAATTTATCCGCGTGACAGAAGGCAATGGTAACCCTTTGATTTTTTTGAATTTATTAATACTGCAATTGAGTAGCACTCGGTGGCAGTTACAAAAAATAAACTTAAAAATAAAATATGTTACAAATAATAATTACACTAATATAATATAAATTAAATTAAAGCCTAACAAAAAAAGGTAAAATGTACCCATTATTTATATATTTTTTCGTCGCACACACTACACTTCCTAATTCTTCCCTGAAACACGTTGCTATTGGCAGGGAATGTTTCGAAAAATTCTGCAGGTTAATTGTTCCAATCCCTTACAGTCCGATTTAAAAATGAAAATTTCCTAACGTCAGTTTTAAAGCTACACTGCCCAATTTTACAATGATGATCCCCTCTACTGAAATAATTTACTTCTAAAAACTTTGATGCAATATCTTCCCAGGGAAGACGCTTTAAAAAGAGCCCCGAGACGTAAATTTTGTCTTGTTTTTCTAACATATCCCACCCTAATTGACGATTGATGGGAAATTGATGGGAATACAATAAAGGACTTTATAATGACCATAGAAATTTTGGTGTATTTGCCTAAGTTTCGGTCGGCATCGTCAACGCCGAACCCAAAACCTGTCAGTCATTTATGAAGCCTCGTCGATATTTCATAACTAAAATCACATTTGGCGAATAAATCATTTTGCGTCTTTACTTAGGTTGGCCCTCGATTTTCTTAAGGAAGCTGCGTGCTTGTGTTCAAACTTCTTGTCGACGTGCTTTACGTCACTTATTGCTCTGACTCTCACTTCCTAGAATTGAATTTACTTGCGAAGTTCTCTACTGCCATCTCCGTGGAACAGAATAAATTAAAGAGTTATAAGTAGCAGTTGTGAATCCGTTGAAAGGACTTGAGTCCTTCGCCGGTACATGACTAGATGTCCTCTTCACCACAGGTTTAAGGATGAACGTTTTTTTAAAAAGAAAAATATTTGTAGCTCAATGAAGGGTGAATAATTTTATAAAGGGAAGTGATTATCGCTAGTCTTTTATCTTTGTAGTTGTATTCTTTGCTAGCTGACTGCCCGGTTGATTATTTATTTTAGCCTGGTAAGGTATTTAATTCGGCATTAAATTCTTGCTCATCACGTTGTTAATCTTGCATTACAGAGTCACTTTTTATAAGATTTGACTTTTTCAATGCTTATATTTCATCTATTGTAGTATTAGGGGAGACAGAAGAAGACTTGGAAACCATAATAAATGGCATGCACGTGGTCCTGGAGGAAGAGTTCAATATGAGGATTAATGGAGGGAAAACCAAGGTAATGGAGTGTAGCATGGGAAACAGTGGAATAATAAAGGGTGTTGTTAGATTGGGAAGGGATATTTTGAAGGAAGTTAAGGAATTCTGCTACTTGGGCAACATAATAACTAGAAGTATATTATACATAAAAAAATAAGATACCT
This sequence comes from Eucriotettix oculatus, assembly GCA_034510155.1. Lineage (NCBI taxonomy): Eukaryota > Metazoa > Arthropoda > Insecta > Orthoptera > Tetrigidae > Eucriotettix > Eucriotettix oculatus. The sequence continues at coordinate 22,237,525 of CM067380.1, read as the reverse complement.
GAAACGAGAAAGGCTTTCATAAAAAGGAGCTAATGTATTAGGAAATCATTGCTAAATGATTTATATTTAATATATGGGTGCGAAAGGCGGACGGTAGGAGGAAAAGAATAGAAACCTTTGAAATATGGTGCTATAGGAAAATGCTGAAAATCAGAAAGAGTTACTAACGAGGAAGTTCTAATCAGAATAGGGGAAGAGTGACGTTGACCAATGGGAATGGATAGATTAATAAGCCACGTTTTAAGACATGTGGGTCTTGTAAAAGAGAGACGAAAATACTCTTTGTACCCTAATAGAATGCAGAATACTCGTGGTACGCTAAGATAGGCGAAAACACTTCCTAATAGCGAGAAAACTACTGTCGGTACTTAAGAGAATAAAATATTATGGCTACCATAAAAAATAAAAATATGCACCTTACCGTAAGAGATTAAAAAATACCCTCGTTACTAAATAAATTCAAAATTACTTTCGGTAGCTTAAGAGAAAACTTGTGGTGTATTATTATTATTACATGTGTATTAATCAATTACGTCACGTCTGCATCAAATAACCAACTCATATATTTATATTCCTGGCTGCTCAGCGTGAAACCACATCCCAGAGTCTTCAGAATATTTCGTTTTATTTTGTAAATGATTATAACTCAGCCAAGTACATTATGCTCACTTTACATTAACATCCACTTATCATAGTAAACAGAAACAAAGAACATGTAACTCCAACTAACCTAACCTCTAATTGATCATCGAATATATCATACCGTAAATTTAAACGGTAACACGATTTATTACAATAGTAATAGTAACTGAAACTTAACTGTCGAGTTCAATTTTTGAATGAATGTAAAAGATTCTTACGTAATATATTTTAATTTTAAATATATTAAAAACGAACTTGTTACGTCACGGTTTTATTAATTCGTCCATCAGGCATCAGAGGCGAAAACCAAACGGAGATTTCCCCTCGTCCTTTATTCTAGTAAACGGAAACCGATTTTCGATCCACTTTGATTCAAACTTTCATTTTAATAACTCTTCTGTTTGTTATTTACCCTTGTATGTCCGTGTTTCAGAAGTTTAGTATTATAGAATTTTTCTTTATTAAAGTGATGGTTATTTTCAAATATGAAACATTCATACACCTGCGAAAAGGAGCGTTCTTTTGATGCCACGTGCAAATGATCTGTCCTCTCTGATTCTGGAATATCATTGCCTTTTGGAAGTTGTTAAAAGCACTGTAATTAATGCTGGTGCAGCAGGGACTGCAATATACGTGGACGTGTCTGTCCTGTCGTACACCCGACGGTCAAGTTTCCTAATGGAGACCAGCCATAAAAATTTGTGTATTTGCGGGGGAATTTACAGTTACTTGAAATAGACAGCGCAAACTCACCATTGCACTTTCTAACAAAGCAGCCATGAAAACTTTACCTGCGTAATAATGAATTTGTGATTGTTAAAACATAATAATATATATGTTTCATAAGTAACTATAATATTTAATTTTGAAATTATCTGAGAGTTTAAAATAATAATTTGCACAAAAAGTTTTCAATACACAGAAAATATTGTATAATATAAACATATTCGACAAATTAATTCTCATTGCCATGAAACTCCAATTTGTGAGATAAAAATTATAATTTCTGTGCCGATGTTTATGACAAGATAATTTCATTGTTAAATATTTGAGAAACATGTTGTAAATGACAAACATTGAATCAGTTCTAATAAATTTAAATTTCTTGAAGAGAAGTTCAAAATATGTTTCCACCGCATTAAAAAAATTATTCTAACTGTTCTTATTTATTTAAAAAATCAAGTGTAACTTAATGAATTTAGATACAAATTAATTTAATGCCCCTCATGTTTGTTCATGTGTTATGAATAATACATTAATAATGTGATTTGGACCAAAACTGTATAAATTGATAATATTTTACTTAATGCAACAAAATAGTTATATAGACTCAAATTAACGATCAATTCACAGACAAACTAAGCTTTTATATTAATCATAGTACTTTTCGCGATAAAATTAGAAAATTCATACGAGTACAGTTTTTTTAAATATATATATATATATAACGTAAGAATATTTGGTTAAAAATAAATTATTAAATTTTCCAGTTTCTTAATTAATTTTGTTGAAATATTGTGTGAGTCAAACCTTGGTCTGTCTGCGAATAAGTTGGTATTAAATCCCACGCATAAGTTATTGTAAGTAATTGTGGGTATCCAAACAATCAGTCCTCACTCTTTTCAGTCTGTAGGATCTGCACATTAAGGCTTTCCGCTTTTCCTTCTTTCGTCGTTTCCCATTTCAAAACTTTTTTTTTTGAGTTCGTACGGAGTTTAGCCGGCTGCCTACTTTAAATGGTTACCTCAATTAAGGGATTCAATCTAATCCTTCTGCCACCAACTTCCTGAGGTTCCACCGCATAGGGAAGCATCAGAGGATTGTAATGGATCTGGGTATTTCCGAGAACCTACAACGCTCCCAGTTAATTATCAGTAAAACGAATCCTTTTGAATGTAGATTTCAGCTCGGGTTATATTTTTTGTATTTTAAGTTGAGTTGGAATCTGAGAAATCTACATTCATCAGACTGTCCGGGCAAATCTACATTCGCCTCGATAGCTAGCCTCCATACGTCGGCTTCTGAGCGAATTCCTGTCTTGGACGATGATCCTGTTTACGTAAATATGGAGAGTCTAAGTGGCTTCTCTAATCCTCTTGGGGGATTTCCGCTTTGTCATTTTATCTGCCGGCCGTGCGACCCTAACCACACACAGACACACACGCACACACACACTCAACCCAAATGAAACTATAAATTATAGAATCCAGATTACGATTATTTCGAACCTTGATTAACCTTCGACAATGAAGTCCGACGTTTTAAGTGGCACTGCGTCTTGAATTACCCAACATCATCGATTAATTAAAGCTCGAGTGTTTGCATGAATATTAGGTAACAGTGACAACGCTCCCTCTGAATTTTGCGCTCCTGGATAAGCCCGAACGTATTCACAAGTTATCGAGTCAAGTTCTCCTAATGTATAAGTTTAATGAGGGTAATCCCTGGGTTGGCGTCTCACAGGAAGGGGTGGAAATGGACGTGGAAGGCTTGTCGAGGGATAAAATAGTACTATCACCTTGCGATTGCGGTTGAGATGTCCGAGCGGCAGGTATCAAGGCTCCGGTCATGCCCAAAGGATTGAGAAAGGCCTTATTCACGCTTATTACTAACCAAGCTGACTTTTGTAGAAAAAACTCCGATTCATTTTATTTAACATATTATCTCAAAATATTTCATTTACATGAGTGTTCAGACTTTTACTATTTTCCAATGACCGAATAAAAAAGTATGTGGCAAGCGATCGATAAAATATTAGTAAGAGTTGTTAATAACATGAGCGTGTTCTCGTCAATGATACGTACATTCCTTACTTGCAAATCAAAATCTAAATTAAAATACTAAAGGCAAAATACAAATATAATGTTAAGACTTCATCCGTTTGATTTGTATATAATAACAATTATACTTATATATAATCTACGTCACGATCTTCATTGTGGATATGATATAAAAATATAGTTTTAAAGCTTCTCGTTTTTTTAAAAAAAAAGTATTATTTTTTTGCAATGAATATTGTGTTACTGTATGAGTGTCCGACGGAAGGCTGTTGTTCTTTAATTTCGTGGAGGAATGCGAAAATATTTTCGTGATCGACTTTTAAAGCCGCCACGATCGATACACTAACTACAAAAAAAATGATACTATATTAGCTCTGTTAGGTACATGAGGGTACGATTATTCATAGCCTAATCTTCTTTTGCTGATTATTAATATAAATTATAGATTGAATTATTTACTGAATTATATTAAAAATGTAGTACCTGAATCGAGATCATTTTCTCCGATAATAGCTATTTCGTTAAATTATAGCTTGTTTAGTATCAGGTTTCTTGTAATAGTATACAGAATCGATAGATATTCAAAACTTCAAAATAAAATAAATAAGAATTTCATGTCTGGTGAGTAATGAGGGGGTTGCCAATCCGCTGAGCCAGACAGAGGCGCCCTGCTACTTGCCACTCGGACAGTCCAGCCACAATCACTACTTGATAGTACTATAGGGTCCTCCAGATGTAGTCTAAAAATTCTACCCAGAATTATCTGGAAAATTATAGCTAAATCAACATCAGGTAAGACGGGCCTTTGGTACTTTTTCCCATTCCTAACTGATAATGGGAGATCAGCGCCATGACTCAACCAGCTAGGGGGGTGGGGGGTGGGACAACTCTTGCTTATGCCATAATTTATTTAGAATCCCTGGTTTAATACAGAGGTCTGTGAAAAATTCCATACCAGGTTGTTAGCTACTGTCATTTTTCTAGTTAATGATTTTACAAAGCGAAATTAACGAACACTCTTCGACGAAATTCTTGATCTTTCACCCTTCTGTTGCCCGTAATTTGCCACATGTTGTCTGCTTACATTGTCAGATTAATCAGGGCTCACCAGATGCAGATAACAATGAAATGCATCAAAACATCTTGCCAAAGAACGATAGAGCAATGATAGATTAATGCAACAAGGATTAGTCCTTTTAGATGAGAAATGATTGATAGTCACTACATGTAAATACGACTGGGGAATATATAATATGAAAAATATTGTTGTTCATGATGTATTGAAATTTATTATTAATAAATTTTTTTATAGATATGTCCACGATTATCTGCATATAAATACTGTTAATAAATCAGCGGTATGTAAACTATTAATCTAACACGTTGCTTATGTCCAGTTCCTTAAATTATCTGCTGTATTGTAATAAATCATAGGTACAGTTTATTACATATTTTATGTCAAAGTAATTTACTTGAAGCAGAGGTCTTTTACTAGATTTAGTATGAAATTTGTTATTGATGGAAGAAGTGTCTCGGTTTGAAGTTCAAAAACCCCTCCCCCGCAAAATATCCTGAGAGGTAATATAAGGCAGACTTTCGGGATAAATCAAAATTTTCACATGTTTGTTATTGAATGTAACCAATTAAAATAAAAACAAAACCATAATTATGGCGACCAACATGGCGTAATTTGTATTTATTGATGAGATTTTCTCATACTTGAAATCAATTTAACTGTATGAGAATACGTAATAATTTTAATTACAGTGAACTGCACTCGGATTAGCCGATTAATCTTACTGCCTTGTGTGATTATTAATTTTTATTTTCAGGGACAATAGGACTGATGTGTACGCTTTACTTTTAGTATCGTATGGTGTTACTTCCTCCTTACGTTGTATTGAAATAGAAACCCTTGAGCCAGACTAATAATTTATTCATTCGCTAATAGAAGCTTCCGCCTTGTCGAGTCGAAAGTTCTATAAGTTATAGAAGAAAATTAATTTCTTACAAGCACGTATTATTGCTGTTACATCATAATAGTGAATGTAACTGAGCATCATTACATATACCTCCTTAACTTAAAGAGCGAACATTGCTTCATCTGTATTAAAATTTAATTGAATTTGTCAGTTTTAAGTATCCACTCTAATTGCAAACTTCGTTATGATTACCAACAAGATAAGCCAACGATAATATGTTTCGATATGAAACGAGGATATTAGCAAAGGTGTACGTACTCGATTCCATTTGAACTCATATTTTTTCTTTTAAATTATTTCTAATTCTAGCAATATGTTTACCTACATCACTCACTTTTATTCTGCTACTTGTCCCTCACTTTAATTTTATTATCATTTCATGCAAAATTGGAGCATTATCAAGTACAGGCAATGATGTTACATTTTTAATTGGGTTTAACGCTTGACAGATGATGATAAATTCTTGCTTTGACAATAGTAAATAAAAAATTAGAACATTTCAAAAAAACTGACCCTGTTTGAAGCCTCTTCAGGTGTAAGTATAAAATTTTTTCAAGCCTGAATATAATTCGTTACTTGGAATTTTAATACAGATTTAGGGGAGCAATACATGAATCAAATTTTCAATATTCAAAAAATGTGTGCTTTACCCGCATATTTCATTCATAGTTTGTTATAATTATAAATGAATGATAACGGCTAATTGTTCCAAAAATAATAAATTTCTTCTTAAAATATTTCTGACAAATTTGGTTGTTTTCATTCATTTTGTTAATTCAGTTTAGCGTTGGATTATGGGATAGTGAAGGAGAAAGCAGAAAATGTGCATTGAGGGTATCAAAAAGAACGATTCAAAATGCTTTCAAATGTTGACGTGATGAATTGGAAAGGGGAAAAAACTGAAGGAAGACACAAGAAATGTGTACAATGTTGAGGTGATGAATTAAAAAGTAAGGGAAAAAGTGGTGACATTTAATGAAGGATAATGTGAAAACATTTTTTGTTGTTGTTAACTGTATTTTTTAGCATTAAAAATGGTAAACGAAACACTAATATAATTAGTAATTCTACAGCCTTGTTTTTAAAATCTATATATGTCGATTTCGGTGTGTAATTCATTTTATAATCAAACGTAGGTTTTAAAGAAGAATAATTAAATACCATGAAATATTATTACAGTAATCGACGTATTAGGAAGTTGATGTTGGATATGGAAACGTAAGAATAAAGTACATGGTGAGGAGGAAAGGATGAAATGGCTGGTAAGAAGGAAAAGCTAGAATGCGGCTAATGATTTATGGTCTGGTCGTTCTCTTCAGGCGAAAACATTTCCAGTACGTTTGCTAGCGACAGATGAAAGTTGAAGACAATCACGAAATAGAAATCATATCACTCATTTTTTACAAATGCCCTTTTCCGATTTATTCATGATTTCAGAATCAGTTTTTCAGTTTGAGGGATATTACTCAATGTGTTATATTATCGGTCGTTACATTGTATAGTATAAGAAAAGAAAAAGATGGAAAATAAGAGGAATGGGGAGATAATGGGAAAGGAAGGGTGGGGAAGAGAAGGAGGTTAATGTTTAGAAAAGGAGGTAATAAAGAGGGAAGAGAAAATAAGAGCGGCGCTACGAAAAGTTAAAAGATTAATTCAACTTTAGGGAAGGGCAATGCATCACTTAAGATTACAGAACTCTAAAACTTAAGTCGCATGTGCTTAGAGCCACAGTGACTAGAAGATGTCTCGACTCTCTGGGCCCAGATGATAACAGGGTTTAGGTAGTAATCGGGCTGGGATTAATTTTCTAAAAAGCGTAAATGCCATCAGCGGGGGTCAGGAATCCCGGTGAAAATCGTTATTTCACCTCTCATCATATTGGAATTCACTCGTAAGACAGACCGAAACAGAATTCTCAATTAACGCCAGATAAAAACCAAAGAAAATTTACAAAAATATATTTTGCAAAGAGTAATTTTTTATCGCTCACTAGGATAACATTTAACTACATTCGTAAACCCTTATAATAGCATTGAAATGTAGGTAAAAACAAGATAGTACCAGAAATTGAAAAAAAAAACTGGGACAATTGGCAAGCGGTGAGGAGCTTATATTTTATTGGACCGATCTCGGAACAGCTGTGGAGAGGATATTCCAGGCTAGGCAATATCTAGTGCATCCCTACGACTACTTGAAGAAGTAGCAACATTGCCTGCTGGGCATGACCTATTTTCGCATGTAGCTGCCCTTGCTCAAAGTTGTGCGCATGCGCCGAATCGATTCGGAGTCGCCTCTTCAATAGGCAGCGTTGCCACGCCGACACATACATTCTGTGATAGTAAAGTCAAGGCTCTATTGTTCAATACTACGCTCTCTACCGTTGCTCTGGATCCTCTAAATATGTGCATTTCCATTAAAACATTATATATGGACCCTGGCTTTTATAACTCTACGAAGGGTAGTTACGATTCAGTGCTCTATTTCCCCTTGTTGCCTATTTCGTCCTTGTATGGTCTTTTCGGTAACTAAATAATCCAATTAATTTCCTTTCATTTTTCGCAAATTCCGTTCGTGACACTACGTTCGAAATAATATTAAAAAAGTGTCCTAAGGGCCTTCGCAAGGGCAATTTCCTCAATAGCAGGTTACCCAATACACACCAACTTGGCACTATTGCATTTGTTACTTAAGTTGCCAGAGTCTTTAAACTTCCCTTTATTTAAAAACCACCCCGTTCCTTTGAGATCACTTATTTACTCCATCAAACAGTAAATCTTTCCATATTTCCTGGCACAGACGGCTTACGAATCTGTTTACTTAAATACATTTGAAGGAGAAAAAAATTCTTACTAATTATATTTTTAATTTCTTAAACTCGCTAAGTAGGAGACAATTATTTAATGTATTTTATCTTGTTTTTACTAATTAGACAATAATTCCCAGAAGTGTTAAATTGATAAGAAAGCGGTGAATCCTATTCGATGTGTTTATTTACCAAGCAATAAGCAAAATGGTTGGTGTACCCAAGCACACAAATGCGAATCGAGATCCGATTTATTTCCTTCATTGCTTCTCCGAAGAACTTCCTCTTGCTCTCTACAAAGTTGTTTAACGCAGTTTACCTCGCCGTCTCTATTTCCGCAAATTGATACAACGATTCCTGGAAGTTAGTTGAGCTTTTAGGGATACATATTTCCAGATATAAAAGGGCTTTCAGATTTTCCGTATCAAATATCTCTTGCTCTCCGGCCGAGGGAAAGCCTTTTGTGCTTCCTCAGATAATGACCACACGTGCGCGGAAGCGACTTTAGAAGACGCGAGGGGAAAACTTACGTCACACCACGGAATAAAAATACCTATTATTAGCAACTCAAAAAATACACAGAGTACGGAACGAGCTCCGGCGAGAATAAACTGAATTAGTACTTCTTTACGATGAAAGAGAAACAAAAGTGATCCATTCCATTCTACTCGTTTGACTGCAAACCACGAGGACCTGCAGTAACAAGACGAATTAAATTTCACTATTTACGTACGTGAAAAGAATCACGGAACACATTTCGGGGGATAAACGAATTTCTTAGGGCCACACGATCTATTCTCGAATTTGAACTTGCGTTTACGGGTCAAAGTGTACTGACGGACGTTGTAAAACTTAACCGCGTGAACTTCTTAAATTTTCGGCATTTCATAGAAACGAGGCCTCATAAAATGACATAAAAAAGGCAAACAGCTTCAAAGGACAAATGGAAAATTTAAGAAAAGAAAGGAAAGGTGGTTAGTCAAGGACTCGAGGAAGCAGCGATGGACAAAAAAACCATATGAAACGGGAATCCGTCAGAAAAAGCGCCAAACATAAATATATTAATTGTGTCATGTTGCAGGAAAAACACAAAAGATTTTTAAAGAATCGGGATAACAGCCTTCCTCCAGGGGTTAAGAATAATTATAAATACAAAAGTTTAGTTAATCAATGTAAAATTATTCTATTAGATGACGCTGCTGTTTTACTCTGTACAGCGGTTTCTCGATCTTTCCACTAACAGTTTAAATTAATGTTCCTGCAAAAATGTTGCTTTGTAAAATTTCCTATTACATAACTTTTAAAAATTCCTGTCTAGATTTTTCTGCTCTATAATTTCGTGTATTGCCTGGAGCCCCTACGAAAGGTCAGATTCTTCGTCATGCAGTTCCAAGAAGTGAAATCTCCATTGTTTATGCACGTGTTTGTCCTCTCTAGTGTGCGTGTCGTGTTTCCAACGATTTTATACTATATCTTGCTTATCCTAGTTATTTATTTAACGATTTTTTGTAGTTCCTTATGGTATTTTATTTTGTTCTTATAACTATTTGTTACCGAGGAAGCAACAATAAATATAAATCAAATACAAGGCTGATATTTGTTTAAAAAATGATTTACCTACGTTTCTAGCCTCCGGTCCTTTCATCTCAAAAGTGTTCGAGTAGGTTTCCCATTTTGATAATTGATGTCATTGAAATTCCGTGAGATAAAAAATGTTCTTGCTTTCGTAGTATTTACAACGAAAACCGAATATCCCTTTTCAATTGTAACTGGGCGTTTCATGTATTATTCCAAAAATTGAATCATTTAAACAAGATATTTATTCAGCTTAAAATTAAATTTGTATTATTATAATAGTCATTACCTAATGAGTGCACGCCGCTCCACATAAAGCACGCTGAGCATTTAGAAAATTAATTAAAGGTTGAGTACAGTGAAAATTTAATATTAAACTGATAAATTTGCTTCAGCATTACCCTAGATTTTTTATTTCACTTGAACTTTGAATAAAATTTCTACATTCTCCTTTGGAGAATTACTAATGAATCGGCAGTGTATCCCCGTAATTAACAGCGGAAGAAAATTACCATATAAATAGCTAGAATATTTTTCGACGCGCCAAAACAAATAATAGAAATTTCTTGTGAATTAAATTATCAAAGATGATTATGTCAAGCAGTACTGGAGACGGTATGTAGGAATTCTGTATCAAGAGGAGTGAAGTAGATTCTTTTATTGAATTAGGTCTACCAAAGTGTTTCCTAGGAGTATTCTTAAAATGATTAGGATTATTTGGGCTTATGAATTTTAATTACATACACCAGGACGCTTCGACGCTACTTTCAGTCACGCTCTAACAGAATTTAAATATAGGGTGATAGCTTAATCAAAGATCTTAAACCAGGGTTCAAAAAAGAGATGTTGAGATTTTAGGCGTCACTTTTAATATTGGCGGTGCTCAAGTGGCTTTTTTATAAATAAAATTTATGAAAAAATATTCCTTTACCGTCTAATATTGTGGCTTTTTCAAACTCAAAATTGTGATTAAAATGTAGCAATATTGAGTAATTGGACAGTGTTTCCTGGCTGCAAGTTTGAAATTAGATTTATGTCCCTTTATCGTCGATATCAATGCCCTTTTCGTTTGGCCGATGTAACATTGGAATAATTAATTTTACAAAACGAAATTAGTTCTGGTGGAAAGACAAAGTTATACAGAGTACAACAGTTAATAATTTAATTTTTGGCCGTATTTTGGCGCCTGTCTAATCTAATACATGTGCCATATTTCTGTTAATTATAAATCATTCATTTTCTAGTTTTCTTAAAGGGTACAAAAATCCTACCGGTTTTTCCAGAACAAAATTAATTGTTCAAATTGTAGTGCATGTTACAGTGGCCATTCTAAAAGGGCATTGTTAAGGATAAAATAACAATATTATACAGTAAATGAATTTTTTCATAAATGTAATTTATTAAAAGCCACTCGAATACTTGCGTTTCGTGTGCTTTAATATCGCCCTATGTGAGAAAGGCGGAAAGTAGCATCGAAACTTCCAGTAACTCTTTTCTGTTCAAATTATTTTATATTGAAATTGGGTATTAATTTAAATCAGACATTAAATCTAAGTTTATGAGATATTTTCATAAAATAACAGTAACTAATGGGACTATATAAACCAGAATGTATCATATAACAACTATTACGATAAGAGAATTTAGTCGCACGAGATCAGAAATACAACGACAAATTTCATAAGTCAACCAACTGTTCTGTTAGAAAAAATGAATATTCTATTAGTTGTCATTTATGAAATCATGAAAAGGATTTAGTTATTTTGTTGTGATATTTAACTTCAAATCTCGAGCACACTTGCTTGAAGATAAAGCAAAACCAAGTGAGTCCAAGCTCGATTAATATTAATATTAATTAATAGAAAATAATTTTTCGTTGGTTGATGCAAAAGTTCTATAATGGTACGAATAGTACATATAAAGCTGATGTATAGTGGAGTAGAGGTCAACGTATCTGCATCGCATCACAGAGGTCCCGGAATTGAATCCCGGCAAGGGCATGGATTTGATAAAAATTAAACTCCTGTATTAATTTCATCAAGACAAACGCAGTATCTTCAAATAATGAATTGATCACCGGATTGTGAAGGAAAAATAATGAAATTCTTTAAAACGAGTTGTTACGATGTTATGTTTCATTAAATATCTATTATTATATTGTTACCTATGTAACCCTTAATGGCCTGGCTGTTAATGCGACCTTAAATAAACCCATTAAAAATATATACAGCATCACAATTACGTATAAAAGATTCATGAAATTATGAAAATGTCTTCCCGTCATGGTGCTGTGCTTCGACAAGATTTTGCCTAGTTATTTTCATAAATTATACAATGTACGAGGATATCTCATAACAATTAAAGTTTAACCTCACACAGCCAAATGTGAGACGTTACATTTCCCTTGACCTGCATTACGGTTTACAAACGCTATCTTATGGCAAAGACCTACAAAACAGAAACATTATCCCATAAATATTCATGAATTAGTTAGTTAAGATTAATAGAAAAAACAGCGTCTGAAACATGTCTTCAACTTTTCCTTGACATTAAGCCAAAATCATCGTCCTTGGGACTACAAGACGAAAAACTAGGGCTCGTGACGTACAAGACAATTGTTCGATACTCGGCTCGCAAATTTATTCCATCTAAATGGACGTAAACACGCTCGCAGGAAAGGAGACGTAACAAAAACCCAAGGTGGCGGAATATAGTTGGCACAAAAACGCTAGAGGACGTTTTCACTGTCTAATAACACGATAATAAATTAACCAAACCAATCCAATCGTTCCCTACCTTTCTCTGAAGGGACAACTCTCCGAATTATTACGATTATTCTAAATGAAATAACAGCTTGTTTACTATTCTCTCCTTCTCGTTGCCTTTATTTAATTCTGATTGCTAATTAATTTACATTTTATTTAAATTACCTTTGTCATGTGGTTTTTCGTACACTACCTAGTCTGACATTTGAAAAACCCTGCGTGAACTCCTTACTTGCATTCAGTTTTATAATCAGATTAGTTCAATTCTCTAATCTATTTACAGAACTGTTATGCAAGGTCCAAAATATTGGAATCCTACGTAGCGTAGAGCATATATAGCTTACGCAGAAGAATTTAAAAATAACTCCAAATGGTATTCTGCAAAATATTAATATCCACATTGTCATGAAACGTTGTTAAATTGCAATCCGCTGAAACGACAAGTTTAAGTCGTATTTTCTGTCTGTTATTAGCATCTGCCAAACAACTCAAAATCTGTAATAAGGCTTTTCAGGGACAACTGCATCGTCGGAAGAAAGGTAAATAACGGTCCAGGTACATTAGTGTTACAGAATGACCCACATGCATCATAGCTGGGGTAAAAAAATAGAACAGAAATTAATGGCATGGAAAGCAGCTCAGTCACGTTTACATGACAAATGCTGATAAATGAGACGGAATATAGTCTAGACTTACAAGGGCAAATATTATATTTATATAAAGTGACCCTCTTTCCTTAAGTATAAGACACAAATATTTGACGAAGTGACTCGTAGTATCTATGGTAAAATGATTTAACTAATTGTTTTGCCACGAAGCTCGTGTGTCATCTGTTGAAACATTTTTGCAATTGCTTTTAGGAGGGAGGGGGGATACGACCTGAAATTGGGGAAGAAATGAGCCAAAAAATTCGAAACATCGACAGAAACCTTAACGGGTGTGTGTACTACAACGCACCAAAATTTCATCGCAATCGGATGTATGGTATAGAAACGTATAAGGGACAAACAAAGATACATTAATTTTTATTTATTTAGGAATATACTTCAATAATAACCCTGGGTGGCAGGAGAAAAGAGTGGAAATTCTTGCGGAAAAGGGAAGTTGAATATCTAAGGACTTCAAGCAGACAGATACAGGAATTTGGATACCTATCGAATAAACCAAATAGAATCGTCAGAGAAAGTTCAGATCAAGATAACGAAAAGAGGGAACAATTAAGCTGTGGTCTTTCATTCTTTGTCATTACGAAGAAGCAATCATGCCTGGTTGAGACTGACCGTGTAGGCTTCGATCGTCCTGCAGTACAGGAACTTGCTATCAGCATTTTATGATGTTAATAGTAACTTCCATAAAAATATACAAAGAAGAATTGTAGACGTTGGCGATATAGCAGAACGGCCTTTACTGTCTGGCAAGAGCTCTGTATATTTACGTCCCTGTCGGGAACATGCAGACTTAAACATGGTGCGTCCAGTTTAGCTGCTAAATAATAATCGAGCCTCTCGATCAACAGCGCCCCACTCCTACATGGAACATAATAACCATTCACTCAACTTTGACCAACCTGTAAAGTGATTTATGTAGCACGATTCGTGCGTTTAAACACAGCGGTACAAATCGTTCTTATCAGTAGGTTACACCCATCTTTAATATGATTTGATTTACGCAGACCACGTGGAAGGCATTCTAATGACCAAGTAGCAATTCACCAGAGAGAAGGGTTAAGCATTGAAATCTATTCAGTTCGTATGCTAAGAGTTAAAGGAAGACAGTAGCAGGACTTCTCAGAGTTTCCGTAGAATTGTTTGGTGATAATCTGTCAGTTGTGGATTTCAGGCAATTATTGGCAGGCTGAAGTAAGTGAGAATGGTAACATTATCAAAGTTAGTAACCATATTGATGAGAGAGGAGACTATTTAATTCAGTGACCATAAATTATAAACGGCAGCCGACACCAAAATCATCGCGCCAGGGCTAATTAGAGGTCTGAAGCTTGGTAGAATACGAGTACATGACCACGATTTAGTTACGTCACGTTTCGTAACAGATAGTGTGAATCGCTTAGTACAAGATGAAGAATCCCAGATATACGGTTATATCATTGAATGACTCAAATACGGATCTCTTAATCTTTGACTTGGATTAGATTTGAACGTGATCAGCCCATGTTACACTAACTCGGATACTATGATAAAAATACGATTTATTTATGGTAGTTTAATAAGAATAAAACTAAAGTATCTATTTAAAAAATTATGTTCATTTCATATTAATAAAATTTACATTTACAAAAATTAAACACGAAGTTGAACTGTTACACAGTGTGACGGTATAATTAATGCAAGCCAATAATAGTTGTTCATATGCACAATAATTACGAATACTTATATCCGCTGTCTAATAATTAATATAATTCCATTGTATGCACGTAACTTGACTCACAACGTCGATCTGGAAACTCGTAAACGCCCTTTGAAGTCACGTAACCGTTGATTATAATTATTATGAACGTAGCGGCCAGCAGAGGTTATGTAGGAGTTACATTAGCGACTTTTCTTGTGCGTGAACCCCTGTTGTCAGCGAGTGTATAGAGGCATGCGGGTAGTGCAGCTAAATGGAAGATGAAACTGACGTCATCAGTTGACGTCCCGCTGTCCACCCACAGAGGCAAAACTTGTCGTTAAGCTAAACAGTTACAATTACAAAACAAGTAATGTATTGAAGGAGCCGTACAAAAGTTATATGCGTTAATAAACCTCCGTCCCGTATTACAATTGTTGGCTGAGTCTATTACTATTTAAATTGAAATCGGATAGACAAAACAAAATAATTGTCCTTCATAGACAATGTGTAACAATCTAACAGAAACCAAGGGGTAGCCTTTGCACTCCCTTTTGCAACACGTTCACAAGAACAAGGTAATTACAGCCCTTGTTTATCTTGTAGAATCGTTTCTAGGGTCCTTCTCCCTGCTCTCCGGATCTCCTTCCCTCTCGACGCCAATTACAATAATCCAATAATATCTATTTTTAGAATAAAAACTGTCGCTTCGTTTTGTGCCCGAAACTCGTAAACAGATTTCCTTTATTATTTTTGCCAAAGTTCTCAAATTCATCAAACGTATTTAAATTTCTGAATAACAACTAAAAATTTAAGCTGCCCTTACCAAATAAAGCAGTAATTTAATATTAATAATGTTTTCCCTTCAAATTTATAAATACTATACTATTATAAATAAAATTAACGTGTAATGATAATATTGTAAAATTGTTTTTTCAAATTTGTATAATATAAATTTTTAATAATTTGGTTTGTTTTCCTAAAATGTACAAATTCTTTTTAAAAATATTAATATAAAGTGTAATTAGGAGAATTAATGCGTGTAGTGTTATATAATTTAAACTAATATAGTTCCATAAAGATCCTGTGAAGGCGCTGCTTGCAGGTTTCTATATAAACAGGGCGACGACCACTCAGCTTGTAATGATTGTTTTGATGTTTAACAGGCGTGAATGCTTTTGAGAAATGGTTCCTTGTATATATTGCAAATGAGAATGTAATATATCCTACGGTTTGCTTTTTTATATTTCACATGACTGTGCTTATAACTAGTTAAAACTCCTATTTTAACATTATAATTGCCATATTGAAAAATTATTTGCAATTAAACTTGTTTGGACTAACAAAAAACTGGTTGTTATTTATTAATACATTAAAAATAGTCCATCCTAGGTTGTGTGATGAATATTAATTTTTTTTTCGCTTCAAATGTATAAATACTATAAGGCCCAGGTCTCAGATATTATTTTTACCAAGGAGGTTATCCCCACAGACATTCATAATTAATGAAACCCAATGGCATGTCTCAATCAATTCATCATGTAATTGGTTCAGGCCAATTTTACACCGACACAGAGACATTTCATTGAGTATTTTCTCAATAATCATCAACAGAGTTCAGTGGATTCAGCTTCAATCTACTCGTGTGTGTTTATTATACATTATCCGTCAGACGCGGTTTTGAAATCCCGGCTGTCATTGTTGATTGTTAAATTTCTTTTAGTTATGGGATGGAGAGTAAAAGGGAGCGTTTGATATATGATGCTCGAGGTTACAGCATTTGCAGGTTCATTCTAAAGTGTCTTTGCAAAGGGTATCAGTGACACAAAGTAAACGAGTAACTCGCTTGTGTTTAAACGTACGGGCATAACTCTTAATTGGTGTAAACTTTCAGCTAATCCCCACTGCGAATTATTCCTGAAGACAGTAAAACATATTTTGGAACCAAATAAGAATAGACTGTCAATTAGTAGGTACTAAAACGACAGAAATACGGAGAAAAGTTACTGTTATGAGACCTTTTCTCTGGCAGAACTATTTTTACAAAAAATCAAGGCTCCGAATTAAAATTGTTTTTAATTACTAACACAAAAATAATGTGGAGAAGTGAACTAATACTTTGTTATCAGTTGTATGCGATACGGGAATTGTAGAACACTTATTATAAACAAACAAGTGATAACTTAATGGTGTTTAATAGTAGGATTATTTAGATACACGTTTATATCAAGAAATAATTATTCCACTGCCTTCTATCTTACGCCTCATTAGCCTAGATGAATAATAAAATAAATTATATAAATATTTCAAAGTAATATACATTTATCAATTTCATCCCCAACTTATGCATTACGTAGTAAAATATATATGACGTTGCAACTTAATTTCGATTACCATATTTTTACTCCGAGTGTTAAATACCATTAATTTTTTATTACTTCTACCAGAAAACAATGTAATAAAAAATATAGCACATAAATAGTTCATAATCTTGTGGCTTCTTCTGGTGCACAAGTGTAAAAAATTAATTGTAGATGAAATGTTGAATTTGAATAAAACAAGTTGTGTATGAGGTATTAACGAACTTCTTTTTTTATTTAAAAGGTCCACGTATACTCTTTCAAATAAAAAATAATTTCGTTCATACCTCACACACAGCTTATTTTATTCTATTTCAACATTGATCCGCAATGATTGAAAAACACTAAATTATTTTATGATTTAATTTAACAATTATGGACAATTTTGTAGTTTTTAATAGTAACTATTAACTCTAATAAATATTAAAATCTCTGAAACATTCATTTCAGGTAGATTTTGCTTGAAAACACGATTTCAGAAATTTCTCTAAAAAAATGTAGTCATTTACTGAAATTACAGGAAATGCATTTCATTTCATATTCACACAATTGTATCATAAAATATTCTTGATATAAAAATTGCTTTTTAAATTTTCGTAGGTGTAGAATTATACACCTATACTAGTGCACCTGAGGATGTTCCAAGAAAATGAACGAAACGTTATGCTACGTATTTTATTTCATTAAATTGCTTGTAACACGTCCGCTGGTGTATTTATTTATTGATTCAGTTGTGAGATAAATATTATTTTGGTTTTATACTGCTGACGACCTGCTTTAGTACCGCGAAATGGTTGAAAAATTCATCCGCGTTTGAATTTGCCTTATGGCGTAAATCCCGTAAAAGGATTGCAAAACAATTGCCAGGAATTAATATACTGCAATCGGCAGATGTAAGTTTCGACAAATGGTGAGAAATTAATGTAAACTTGTTAAAGAGAAAAAAAACCGGACAAATTTCTATATTGTAATTTTATTTCATGTTTATTATACGGGCAGTCTGTTATTAGCTTCTCTGCACTGGACGAAACGATATTTATCATTTATTTCTCCGCTATACTGAAATTTTTAGTACGATTATTGTTCTGGATTAAAATAAATGAAATTACCCTTTCCTAGGGATTAAATAGATTAACGAAAATGAAATACTCAAAATAGAATCACGATGTAAGTTACCAGGAATTTGTTACTGCCAAATCATAGGAAACGATATCGTTCAAAAAGAAAAAGCATAAATTACTTTTTTTTTCTATTTATGTTTCACTTTTGTTACAAAACGACAGGTTACAAAATTTTCGATCCGGGTTCTCAATTTAGGAGTATTATAATTCATTTCGTTTGCTACGCCTGTTAATCGAGTCTGCATCTACTCTAGTTTAGAGTGGAACTGTAGCGTACGGAAGGTACATTATGCAAGGTAATTTAACTTCATAGTTAAATTTTCTTTGTCAGCCCGACGCTCGGGTTAAACTCGGATTTAGTTCCAATTTCCTTCCGTCACCCAATAGCCGACCGATCCTCGTCTCCTCTCGTCGGGAAACTTTTGTGACGTCAGACGATTGGGAAAAGCCGGATAAATTTCAAACTAACACAATTAATTACATGGATTAATCGTAGCCTTACTGTAATTTTAGTTTATTGATGTCTCTCAGTAGGCGCAAACATTTATTCTCTGGAATAAATATTATAATATATATGTTCTTTTAATAAACACTTCATACAAATTTGTTTTTTATACGTGACGTTTTTATTATTTATTTATATTTTCCTATTTAATTGAAGAAGGAAGGGACGTTTATTCCACAGAATATCTTTTTTCATAAATAAATAAATAATTTTTTTGTATTTAGATTTCTCCATGTTGTAATGCAGTAAAAGTTAGGAGATGAACAGCAAAATTTTAAAAAAATTACTGATCTTTCTCTTGCAAATTTTGACGTTCCCTAAAAGTGTCTAGTTGTTTATTAATATGATTGTAAGTCAAATTGTAAATAAATGCATTTTTTTATTTTTTTCGTTGCAGCAATAGAAAAACGAAAATAACAATTTGCAACAGCCTGCTTCATAGTTACACGCATTTTCCAATAGCCTGAGGTTGAACAGCAAGCCACTGATACTCCATTTCCTTCTCAAGTTGAGCTTGTTATGGATTATTTCATTTGTAGAACCATAAATAATGTGCATATACTTTTACACGAATTTCAGAAAGTTTTTCTACTGAATACAACGTTGTGCAAGTCCGTATTATGATTATAAATAGCAAACGAATGACAATTTTGATAAATTGTCCCAGTACACATTTAGACCACGAAAAAAGAAGGATTACGGAATGCTGATATTCTGTGGTGCAAACGGACAGTGGCGTAACGACGTGTGCTTCGCAACAGCGCGGAGAGAACTGAAGTGATAACGCTGCAACTTGCCACCTGCAATGAGAATGATGCCATACTCCGACTTTTGAGCACAGGAAGCCGTACAGATTACAGCCGATGATTAGAACCGAACTGCATTAACTTTTTGAAGTACGAATTTTTTTTTTCACTTTCCTCCCTTTTTAAAATACCGAATAAAATACTATGTTGATATAAGTGAGGGAAATTTTTTTTTGATAGAAAGTTGTTTGGAACTAAAATATATAAAATTCCGACGACATAAAAGACTCCGCGAATATATATATATATATATATATAATGATTTATAGGGTTTTTCAATAAGGGTGGCTAAATGTTAAAATGGAATAAAACAAGCTGTGTGTGAGGTATTAACAAAATTCATTTTTATTGTTTGAAAGGGCATACACGGACTTTCATATAAAAAATAATTTCGTTAACAACTCACACACACCTTGCTTTATTCCATTTAAACATCGACCCGCTCTTTTTGAAAACCCCAATAGATATAAAGAGGGCGTAAGTAGTGATTTTCAAATGTAAACTTCTATAGTATATATGAGTAACAGGGAAAAGGGACGTTTTAACTATTCTTTTGACTTTGTTGAAAATATACTGTAACATGAAAAATTACATTGAACAATGCAGGCCAGTTTGCGAGTTGCAATTGTTGAGGAACTGACGCAACCCGTGCCAACAATGTGGTCTGGCGAGACTTGGGGAGTCGTCATGGTTGTGTCGGCGGGACGACGAGTGAATGACCACGCCCTGCAGATATAATTTTTTCTCATGCTCTGATTGGAATTAAAATCAATTTTTGGTGTTTTTATGAAAAATACCTGGCGCCCTAAAGGAATTAAGAAATCCTCGAATACGGAGGAACGTCGGATCCGCTACAATACAGTAAGCATATATACAATTCCTATGAAAAAAAACCAGAAACCTCGGTGTATAATTAAAAATAGTCTGCCACTGGTAAAGTAACATTCATAATAATTCATTCATAATTACGTGTGTTGACCATAGAG
Organism: Eucriotettix oculatus; assembly: GCA_034510155.1. Taxonomy (NCBI): domain Eukaryota; kingdom Metazoa; phylum Arthropoda; class Insecta; order Orthoptera; family Tetrigidae; genus Eucriotettix; species Eucriotettix oculatus. Next base: position 22,216,857 of record CM067380.1, on the reverse strand, counting down.
GGTAAAATTATTTTTCTCAGTTCGTCAATTTTCGTGTAGTTATGTGTAATCATTTATTGCACTCAACACTGAGTTTTCTTATTCTTTACTAAATAACATGCAGTAATGTACTATTTTATTATTCACGGAGTAATGTATTTCATTGTTATTCATAAATTATAAGGCAGCTTTCAACCACGACCTTTCGTTTCTGAATGCGTTTTTGTCCAGGTTGAAGTCACATATTCAATTCTGAGTGAACGTTCCCCAGGCTCTGTCTGCAGAGGGAAATAATATTTTATCGGCGTCCTGAAGGATTTTTCGCTACGTTGACTGATTTCTTACGAGATCCACTGATCTGGCAGCCGCTGATTCATCCCACGCTCACCGATCTGCCCTGGAAAGAAACTGGAATATTACTTTGGAGCTGAGCAGACCTCACATATCATTTAAGAACCTCCTCCCACTTTTCTCGGTCTACCGCCTTTCTCCTCCCGTTCTCCTCCAGTTTAATTCTCATAAACTATTCACCACATTTGATACCCTCTGAGACTCAGGTCTTCGTCCTCCCTTATTCGCGATGAATAATGATGCACGTTTCATACAGCAGCTATTCGAAACAGCTCCTCACATGTAATCCGTTTTGTAACATCCTAATTACTATTGAACCCTGTTTTCCCGAAACGTTTAGAAAATAATGACAAGCAAAAATGACCCGTAAAACCGGAAAAATTTCAGGTCGTGCCACTGAAGAAATCAGTCTTCTGGTCAATAAACTGCACGCAGCCCATAAAATATACTTCAAACTTAAATATATGGCTTTTCGATAAGGGCGGGTTGGGTTCAATGTTGAAATAGAATAAATCAAGCTGTGTGAGAAGTATTAACGATATCCTTTTTTATTTGAAAGTGCATACACGGGCCTTTCAAATAAAAAAAGAAGTTTGTTAATACCTCACACACAGCTTCTTTATTCCATTTCAACATCGACCCGCCCTAATTGTCAATATTCCTTAGTTTTACAATTCATTAACAGAGATATTTTCAGAGCACTAACCATTTGTTTTGGTGTTTATTTGTAAATATTTTATGGTTGCTAAAATTATTTGGAAATATAAAAAAATACATAATTGTTTGAAACAGAAACAAAAATAAAATAGGGGAAATGGGGCGGAACGGGATAGCGGGGTAGAACGAGATACCCTTTTTTTACTGGATAGTGCCAGAGGATAGTAAATAGGGATAGAACATTGTAGCTGGTCAAGGAAGGAAGAAGTCCTGGCATCTATGACTGCAATTTTTGCAGCATTTCGACAGAAAGTAATCTACAAAACTCCTCGCTTTTAACTCGTTAATGATACATATTAGTAAACTACGTGTCTTTAACTGCATATAAATTACGTGTAAGTTTTAAATCTACTTGTATTAAGGCTCCGTGAAAAACTGAGGCTATGGTGTGGGGCGGAACGGGATACTACTTTATAAAGCAAATTGTTACGTGTTCCTCAAGAAAAAAAGGAAAAATTGTCAGACTCAACTTATGAAACTAATTTACAGGATGCTGTACCATAAAAGAATACATTAAGAAAGAAGCGGAACGGAAAAAAGGGTAAATAGAGCAAAGACTGTGCAGTTGCGAAAAAAATCGTTTTGCGAAAAATAATTAAGAAAGCGATCAACCGTACGCTTAATAAGTGTAAGAAATAAGACATAAAAAGGTGTTAAGATTTTTCTTAAATTATATTTAATTTTACTGCAATAATTGTGTATACAAAACACCCTATCCCGTTCTGCCCCGAAGGGGTGGGGCATAAGTTTTAAAAATTCATCAATAATCGAAATACAAATTTTTGAAGTATTATTTATATTAGATGAAGTAAGTAATAGAATAAACTAAGAGTTCATACTTTTATGAAGTCATTTTTCTTTTCCCGGATTTCACAAAAAATTGTTAAACAGTTCCGCCCCGATTTCCCCTATTAGTCAATTCATTAGTAACAGAAATGAATCACTGAAATATTTAGAGAAGAAATTAACTTTTATCAGGCACTTTTCAGTTTGTTTTGTAACATATTAACAGAAAAAGAGGTAACTATATTGACGTTAGTAGTTCTATGAAAAAATTTCAATTGACTTCATTTTTGATATGCGTATTAGGAAAGGTAAATGGGGTATAGTTTTATTTTTCTGAAGTCTCTGCGTTTCAGTCTTTTATTGAAATAAATCTCTTGAAATTCATTTGATGGGAAGATTCCACCCTTCTCGCGCCCTAGTTGGCACAATAAATACGTCGGCGTACTCTCGGAATTCCCCTGTCTGACTCGTTAACAATGACGGACACCTCGCTTGGGTTACAATTAAAAATAACAAATGCCACAGAAACCATTGCCGTGGGTAACGTGTGACGTGCGGGTCAGTTGTCCTTTTCTGTGAAACGTGTGTTGAATGAAATAATGAGTACATAAACAGTGCGAGTTCTTCTTTTCAAGCTTCAGAGTAGAACGCAAGCTGAATGGAGAAAAGGACACTCACTCACACACACACACACTCAGCATCATTCATGTCCATTTCATTAATGTTCTGGCTTTCCGTTACTTGATCTTCTGTTTCATCTTCCCATACAAAGGCGAGACAATCTCGAATTTAATTATTATTTGAAAAATTCAGCGACGTGCCACTTTTACATCATCAATTTCACTTTAGAGCAACTAAACTGCATTAAAATTTTAATGACATAGATTAGAAACCCGTGCTTGAAGTGAGTTTCTAAGGGCATTGAATCATTTGTAATGTGTTGATGAACTGCAGTCTCGCGTCGTAACAAATGTCTGAAGTCGTTTAATTAAACGGAAAAAATATCTCAAGAGTCTGAAAAAGAATAACGATTCAACGTTTACAGTCACACATTGTGGATCGATGAAGGGTAATCTGTAACTACAAAGCAAACAGTAACTATTGTTTGAACCATTCACGTGAAAGGAAATTTTTCTAGCACGACTTAACGCAAGAACGGAAATTTCCATAGGAATACTTATAAGATATTTATTCATTCAACGGTATTGTTAATTAGCGTTTATCTACACCTCTAAACTGTCAAAATGGAACTATTTGTCTGATGTAGAGAGATTGTTTAATAAATTGGGTTCATAAAGAATTTTTAAATATATTTATATGTAAAATTCCGGGGGGTTGTTGTATTTATGGAGTCATCTAGATGGATCTTAGCATTAGTTGGACCCGATACGTGCCGCTGTTGTCGACATACAGAATTTTACTTTTAATTTTCCGACCAATTTTTTATTTCAATTCTTACATAAGAAACAAATAGTCCCTAAATTTCAACCCGGCCGTTTAAATATTCTGTGGAATTTGCCTTTCGCATGAATACATGCACAAGTTCATTGCGTCGTAGCTTGGCATTATTTTGACATTTCAATTTCGCATTGCGGAGGTATGATTTATTCCGTGTTTTGTAATTGCGTGCATACTGAGTCTATTATTTATTGAATAATCCGACATTGAACAAATGATATGCATTTGAAATAATATTTTGTGTAAATGTGAAAGTTGCATTGTTTGAATTACGATTTATACAGATGTTATTCGGCGGCATTTCAAGAAGCCCCCTAAATAAAACATTTTATTTTCAACGGTTAATTGTGCGATTTCGATGATAGGAAATTTTTCGAAAATGTGACGATGTATCTGATGGTTTAATTACGTGTTGACAAAGAGATCTCGGTCGAATTAAATGCTGCAGCGGGCTAGTATAAGTGAAATGTTATATATAATTTATATTGAAAGGAAAGAGAAAAACGTGGTGGCTTACCTGTATTTGACACTCGGAGAATGATAAAGTTTGCTTGCGGAGGAAAGGAGAGACACTTAAGAGTGTCCGCCTTGCCTGCTAGTTACGAATTTGAATTGACTAATTGAATAATACAAAAGGGTGTACATTACAATGCTATTAGCATATTTAATAAACTTCCCACCTCCATTAAACAATTAAAAATAAATCCAAACAAGTTCAAATATGAACTAAGTTCTTACTAAGCCACTCCTTCTACTCTGTTGAAGAATTTATGGAGCTGAATGTATCATAGGGTAGATATTTATAATTATGAAAGAACATTATAAGAACACTAATTTTTTAGTATAGGATGTAAAAATATTTATCAATTTTATATATAAGGTACAAATTGTATGTCTTCTGTATAGAACTTAAGAAAATATTATTATAAGTTAAAAATTAATGAATAGTTACAGTATATTTTAATATTAATAAAGCAACCTATGTAAAATCTCTGACTCGTTCCACATCCTTGAAGCTTGTGCTTCTCTATAGGATTTATGGAATATGATTTTATACTTATACTTATCACCCTACACTCAAAAATATCACGTCACAAAGCTGCATTCACCATTGATACAGGCAATGGCTTGAGTCGACTTAATTAACCAAACTTGCCCTTGTCAAAATTTCACTTGTGCATTCTACCTTTGTACACTTCAAAGTAACGTTTTAAGTTCATCTTAGGTAATCTTGCTTCTCAGACAAACAACACAAAGGGACTTATTCTGAAACTGGTTTTGTCAATTCAGTTGTCTTACTGTCAAATACTTTAGATTAACCTTTGACTTAAGGTCTTAACCCTTACAAGTCTCTTATTATTTAACGTTAACTTGTATTGGGAAATCAATTTTCATTTTGGATTCCAAGGTTACCCTTTTCCTGCGTTGAATTCCCTGGTTGGCCGTGGGGGATTTCGCCAATCGAATATTTCACGCGATTGTTTCCTTTAAGTTTGGTTCCGCGTGATTGTCCTTTCCTTAGCACTTATTGATCCACCTCCAGCTCGCGTGGGAGGTCCGTAATTTGGAGGATCTCATGCAGGTCAGTAGCGGATTCAGCTCAAGCAACGATGGTCTTGTTCCCCTTACGACATTCGATCCGCGTGCTTTAAGGAGGTCAGTGCATTATTTATCAGTGGAGGACGTACCACGTGTCCGTATTTGAATGTACGAAAAGTTGCTACATTGACGCAGAATCATGTCGATATTAGCATTCGATAAACATAAACTGGGCGTGGAACACGTTTGGAGCAACATCCGCTAATGGAATCCACGGTAATAACTACGTGAAATAACACATTTATTAAACGCACCAAATAACCTGCGCTGTGCGATGTCAAAGGAGAATCGGAAATTTCCGCGAAATTAAAAATGTATTTATTATTACGGCATAGCGTATATATTGATCATGCAGTTAAGGTGAGTACTACAAGTGTTTAAAAGTTCAAACGCGGTCGCTAGTTTTCCAAGAAATACAAAGATAAAACGATGTAGAGAGGAGAAGAAGATGCACGAGTCTGTGAAAAAACACTCGCTGGCATTACAACAATAGCTGACGGTAAAATAATTGTTTATCTGCCGTATCTGTGCTTAGTTATTCCCTTGCCCACGATCGACTGGACGCGAGATTTGGTACAGGTTCATTTTAGTCGTTATCGGTCTCAATTACTGCCAGCTGGCTGTTCAATTTCATTTGCTCCGTGCATATTGATAATGAATATTTCAGTCAGTTAATATACAACAGAATATTCGTGAATGGATACCTTTAGTCATGAGTGGGACTGTTCCATAAAGCCGAGCAGTACAGACCTAGCAAATTGGGATACATTTTTCGTGTTATTTTATAAAGGAATGAAGGTGTTCGTAGGGCAGCTTTGAGAGACCCTAAACCCGATTACAAATTTTCCGAAATATTTTCCATTCCAATTACTTGGCTTCTAATATATTCTATATAATCAAAAGAGAAACTTTATATGCGTTTGGTCAGAATCGTTGAAAAATGTTCCGATTACATAAAATTAAGTCTCTGTCCATGAATCAGCAATATACAACGCCAGAATAAATAAATTACAAAAATAACAGTTTCGGAAGAGGACAAACGCTAAAGAGCAAAAAGCTTTCAAACGCGATAAAAATTTTGCAATTTCACGCTCACATGAAGCGTAAATATCAAAATTGCGCTAGGTCCAGTCTTGCAGAATTTCATTACACTTAGTGAGTTTTTCGTGCTTTTTATAACAGCTAATTAAATTAATCACCAGACGAGGTGACACAGCCTTTGTAATTAGCGGGCCTGCTGGTAGCAGCACGGGGAACATTGATCTTCACGATCTCGTCGTGATTTCGTAATCAATTCACCAACACAAATGCATATTCAATATCTTCAGTAATATGTTATACTACCAAATTAACGTTATTGGTACGCGATTTAACCATAACATTTTTCAATATAATAATTGGACAGATTCCTGTTTGGAGATCAAGACTCCTTCCCTTTTCCGTAAAAGAAACAAATGAAGGTTACGTGTAAGTTTGGAATTAGAACAGACGTCTCTGACATTGAACTTGATAAATAAAACGAGACAAACTTAAGTGAGATTTGCCTTCCTTTGACGTCGACCATTAAATTCCAGGAATGAATAAGAGCGACGCTGCTCAATTACATTATCACTGTTGTACTCACATTTGACTGATGCGTTTGTAAAATATTTTGTCACTGTCCAATCTTCTCGTTACACGACTACCAGCAAATTAATTTAATCCAATTGGGTTTACGGGTCTAACTTATAACAAAAAAAAAGGAATTTGGTAAAATAGAGTAAATTCAGAGTCAAGTTTAAACTTTTAATAACAGCTATAAACTGTACGTGCTATCAACCTTATTCAGTTTTATAAATTTTAAAAACATAGAACGGAATGATTTTTAACGCCTTAAAGTACGCAAGAGAGTTTTTAAATAATATTTATAATGCTTTTCAAATGGGAGCCGTTCTGGTGTTCGGCGAATGAGAGCAGAGGAATAGACTTCAGCTGTGTGGACAAAAATATGTTACAACTTTGTCAGAATTTGATTGGATGTGACGAGGAGGAGATTCAAGGTCAAATCGGCTCCCATTTGAAAAGTGTTAGACTTACGTATAAATATAAAATGAATTCGGCTTATTGTTCACAAATAAAATATTTTAATTTAAATGCAAGTCAATAAATGATATTTAAAATTATTTTATTATACGTAAGCCAGGGAAGATATGGATAAATATGGATGTCAGCTTCCAAGTAAAATTAATGAGCTTTATAATATTTTTAATTACATTTCTCCACCAACGGTAAGAATATGGGTGAATGTGCAAAGAGACTTTTTGCGGTATTTTCATTTAAGGCTGAGTCTGGCGACCTCAACCATTGCTACTATCAATATTGAATGTAACTAACGCTAGATCTAGGCAACGCGGGGCTAGGAACATTGACTTTGGCTCGCATTGCCAATCCCATATTTGGCAACGGCGTCGATTTTCCCACTAGCCCAATTTACTGACCGCGACTTCAGCGGAAAGAATTTGCGTCTGGATACTGATCAGAATGCCGACTTTCACATTCACCAATTATTCAATGTAGCTTCCATCATGACATTGATACGGTTTAGTTTTAAATATTAACAATTGTCCTCTATTTTTTTTGCTACACACTTCGTATATGAAGTGGATCCCAAAGTAAACTAAGTAGAATAAACTGGTTCGTGGAAGAATCTTCTTCTTTTCGTTTTCATTTGCTTCTTGACTTTTTCAGTTCTGGCCGTGAAATTCAGTTTCTCATTCAATAATTAAAGCCTTACAAGATAAGTTTTCATCGATTGCAAATTGTGGGTTAACTTCTTCCTATTGTCGTGTCTTCTTTATAAATGAGAAATGATTATTAAAATTAATAACCAATGGGCGCAGGTTTCTATTTTCATTTCAAAAAGATGCTTAATTAATACGCTGCTATATATAATTAACGTCAACTAACGACACAATCTATACATAAAATTAGCTCCCCGTGTAGCTTGTAAATCGTAAAAAGACGAGTCGCATTAAGTTTAGATCTTGGAGCGTGAGAAAAATAGAACATCGTTGATGGTTCGTACAAAATCCCGTAATTTATCGACAGACGTAATCGCGTTTGGTCTCATCGGGGGCATTTATGTGTCAGATGATTAAAGTTAGACGCGTCGTCTCAGTCTGGGGCTTATTTTTACAAGTTACTCGCGAGTTCACCCAGGAGAAAATTCTGGACCGATTCCAGACTCGCGTCTGTGCGTTACAATGGGTAGTAACATCCTGTGGCGCCTTGTTCTCCAAAAATACTAAGCTAACAATCCTCAAACTAAATCCTTTACAGGAGGACCGAGGAGCAGAATGAACACCACATTATATACCTCGAATTTAGGGTCTTTGATTAGTTGCAGGGAACCGTTACTAATGAGCCTCTTTGTCAGTTTTTATTTTATTTTGATTTATTTATTTTGATTTGAGACTTCTTCAGCTATAAAAATTTAGCCGTTCAAGGACCTCACTCCAATCCTCCCTGTGCGCACCTTCCAAACTATAATACAATTTTCTAAATCCCCCTTTTTTTTGTCCGTTCCACTGCTCTATAATTGTTTAAGTTTGTCTCTGAACGGCCCCTAATACTTTCAAATGAACATAGATTATGCCCATTATTAAAAAAGTCAGTCTGTATATTAACCAGAAAATTTTATATTTTCATTGTATGTGCGCTTATCCGGTGAAATTTTCTCTTCAGAAAAAATAAAAGTTTGTTCGGCTCAAAACCGTGGCTTAAACGTGCAAGGCGATTACAAAGAAAATGAATTTGCGTAATGACTCTCACAAGTAAAAATAGACATTCATTGGCATATATTATTATCAGAAATTTTAGTGTGATTAAATATCACGAATGTTGATTCGGAACAAACAGACTTCAGTAACTAATCTATTTGAATTGTACAGGAATAATTATTTCTCAGAATATATTGTTAAGAAAGCCTGACTGCTCCTAAATTTCTACAATTTTTTTTAGATCTTTTACACTAATAGTATTTGTAAACTAATTTACACGCATTAATTACTTATAATGTAGGGAACACGTAATTAAATTTTGTGAGAACAGCGTGAAATATTTAGCTGTAAAACTGAGAGCTTTGACGATAGCCGCGCTCCGGAATCTCCGCATCCCCGCTGAATGGAAGGATCGATTACTGTGCCCGTTACAAATACTATTAAAGCTCCACGCCGACATCTATATTCGTCCGTCAGATCCTTCATATTTTTATGAGCCACGAATTTTCGTAACATTTATCTCGGAACGGACGCACCACATCGCTCAGTGCTTTGACAATCAGCGAGCCACGGATGGAAACACCTCAACCCGTCATTTACACTTCGAAGTCACTGTTATTCACAAGTATTTACAGCGGTTAAGTTAAGCACCGGTTCTATCCATACGGAGATTATATTTTTATGTATTTAGTCGCGTCTTCGGTTGTCCAAGTCGAGGAGCATTGTGCTGAGAACTTTGCAAATTAAACCTAAATTGGTGCCTCCACCACGAGGCATCCAATTAAGTTTTTGTTGTTTCCGTCCTTGGCTCCAATTCCTAGCACGTGCAGGCAGACGTTTCCTTCCATTTCCGTATCTTCGGCTTCGGAGAAGTGAATTTCTGAACGATCGTCCGCGCGAAGCTGAAACTCTTCATCACCAGCAACCACTTCAGCGAGGACCGACCCTCTCTGCAGAATTACTTTGGAATTTATTGCCTTTCAGGTCTTCTAAACTGATTTCATTAATTGCTTCCCCATGGTTATCCTACTGATCTCGTTAATTTAATAGTTTATCTCGAGATCGGGGAACTCCATCAACGATTATTTTATATCGGAAATACACAATGAATCTAACGGTATTTTTTTAAGAAAGTATGACGATTTATGATTTAATACTATAAACGATTCATTTACATTTGATATTAAATAAATTGGACGCCCTTAACACATAATATGAATGAATGTCTTATTCGCATGGAGTATTGGAGTATGATATGAAAAAAGTACACGTAATGACACTTTATGAACCGCATTTTACCAATATTAATTTTTCAAATGCGATCCACTTAAAACGTCTAAAGTTTTGTATCTATATATGTTGCAGCAATTCTCTAAAATTTACCTACTGAATATTTCCATTGCTTGCTTACTTTTCAAATCATACCTTAATTATAGAAAGCTATGTATGTTGCCGCAATTCTCTACACTTTAACTATCGAATATTTTTATTGCTTGCTTACTTCTCAAATCATATCTTACTTATCGAAAGCAAAAGTAGCCATAAACAACAGCGGCGGCAGTATTTATGTCTCTGATCGGAAAGCTATAACTTGCGGCGTCCCACAGGGGTCAGTTATAGGGGCTCTGCTCTTTCTTCTGTACATAAATGACCTTCCAGATTGCATCAATCCTATAAAATAAGTTCTTTACCGATAAGTGGGGGGTTGACGACAAAACGTTTCAAAAATGAAGTCCGATTTTCGGTTTAGTGCAGAAAACAAAATTTGCTCAATAATAAGTCAAATGTTCGACCAATTTCAGAGTTTACTCTTAACAATTTCCAAAGAGGATAAAGCGTTTCGATACTTATTTGTACCTTCGTCAGGTTATTATCCTAATCATCAACCATCAACTGTCAATACAAAAATCAGACCTTTGAATATAAACTTGCTCAATTTTTGTCCAGGGGAAAAATAGTGAATTAGAGAAGAAAAAAACTGGTTATCCATCCTTTGTCAGTGTTCAAGTTAAATGGAACTTAAGATGGAATGATCATACTAAGTAAGCTTAGTTCCGTCCGTTGCTCTCTTTGATTATTAATGAAACAAGTAGATATTTTAACTTACACATATATAATTAATACGGACAGGAAAGAGAGGCAGAAAGTTGGTGATCTACCTGAAGTTCACAGATGGCAGGCACCATGTTGGGTTTGAGATTCTTGAATTTTCGGAGGCACCGCCCCCTTCATCAGAAGGTTAAGAAAACATTTCCATTGACGACCAGCCCTCGTGTAGAGTGGAAACGTGGACGGTATGAGTTGCAGAAGGGAAAAGAATAAAAGCCTTTTAAATGTGGTGCTGTAGGAGAGTGAGATGGGTGGATAGAATCACTAACGAGGAAGTTATAAGGAGAATAAGGGAAGAGCGATGGAAGAAGGACGTTGGCCAAGAGATGGAAAAGATTAATAGGCCACGTTTTAAAACATGAGGGTCTTGTAAAATTAGCATTAGAAGGAAGTGTGTGGGGTAAGAACAGAAGATGGCGACAAGGATGGAATCCAATAATCAGGTTAGGGAGGATGTGTAATGTGGTAGTTATGCGGAAATGAAAAGACTTGCGCAAGATAGGCTAGCATGGAGGGTTGCATCAGACCAACAACAACAATGTATTTTAAAATGTGAATTTTCCCTTGTTTTATATTAATATTTACACATAGTCCTGAGTTTCTGATGCAGCCACATAATTTATTCTATTGATGCTTGTTATTCATATCAACTTGGCTTGGACTAATAGAACTAATAAATATAATTGTGTATAGAAGAAAAATGGAACAAGTATAATGATTCTAAATAAACCCAAGTTAAGGATTGATTGCCCAAATTTTTTATTTCGATATCATCCTTTTTATTGACGTTTTTCTCGCTATTTTCGTCACGACGCTTCTTCATTGATGAATTTCCCTTTATTCTTGTTGGAAGTTGCATTTTCTATCTCTCGGTCTGTCCTGAGGCAGCATTTCCGTGGCTTTTGCTCTCCATGGAAGCGGCCAACACTAGTGTTTATTCGGCTCTTTCCAGCGCGGCAGAAGAAGGCGTCGCGTTCGCCGATCCGCCGGTTCTTTTGTCGCTAAAGAAGCCAAAGACAGAAACAAGAGTATTAGAGGGAACCGTCGCGTCGACTTGGCTGGCTTCTATGCCCACTTCTCGGACGCCTTCGGTTACGTCACCAAGGCACCAAGGAACCAAGGCACCAAGGCTTTAACGAACGCCTCTTAGCTAATGACGTCCATTCATAATTTCACTAGGAGTTTATAAAATTCTCATGAGGCGCAATAATTGCCGATCATAGCGGCCGGCTCAATAAACACTAATCGAAATGGTGATCAACCATTTATTATAGATAGCACAATAAATTTTCAAGAATTTTCTAGATGGATGATCTCCATCCACAAGCCGGGGCCGTTTCCTGCAACCGGAATGTTTCTGTTATTTACTCATCGTCCGTTTACAACGATGAAAAGTCACACTCACTTCACTGACTCACCTTACAACTTTCACTAACCTTGATACAGTTTACGTCACTTATTCCTTACAGGTAAAAAATAAAATAAAGTGGCTGACATAACGATTCAAAGGGCCAACCTGCAAATACACGACGATTTGAGAATCATTATTTAATAAAAAGTTCTCCTGCGGGAATATGAAGTGAATTTTCTCGCTAATGTCTGAGCTATTACGAAGTGTATTATAATTGAAAGGAAGTGTGAATCCCACAGGAAAGCGTTATTTGTCATATAATTATTGCTACGAGAAAGTAAAGCGGAACTGTGGGGAAGGTGAACAATCAAGTCGCCACAGTAAAACGGATAACTGTTTCAAAATTAAGACCTGCAAATTATTGGTATATGTTATCCCGAAAATTGAACAAAAAGCGATTGAAACAATCTACCTGCAGGGGCGTTTCGAGATAGTCCTCCGAATCAAATATAGGGTTTTCCAATAAGGGCGGGTCGATGTTGAAATGGAATAAAACAAGCTGTGTGTGAGGTATTAACAAAATTCCATTTTTAATTAAAATGCCCATGTATGCCGATACAAATACAAAATAATACCTCACGAATAGCTTGTTTCATTCCATTTCAACATCGATCCGCCCTTATTGAAAAACCCTATATAATTTAAGCTAAATTTCAGCATATTTCCCACTGATACTGTCACTACGTAAATAAATGAATAAGCTCACCAAATAAATTTATTCTGTTAAATTGTACTGTTTTTAATATAATTACAATAATGAAAATAACTGCATATATATAACGATTGAAGGGTGAATATGGAGTAAGCTGGTGAAATCTTCAGAAGCAATAAACAGCAATTTATCTAAAAAAAATTTACGGTTATTAGTATTATCTTAAACATTCTCCCTTTGTTTGGGTTTACTTTTAGATAATTTACAAATCATTTTTCCAGATAAAATTGTGATTATAAAGATTATTTTAAATTATTTATTATTCCCTATAATTTACGTTGGTTAGAAACATATTCAGTTAATTCGTCCATCTACAAAAACAAAACATTATTCTCGCTTTTTCTACCAATCGTGTGTTATTTCTACAGTTTTTGAGGTGAATACTCTGTTGTAGGAAAGAAATATTGTTAGTATAAAATTGAGCAGAGAAGAAACTTCTTTTCAAGGAGACGCGATGGACATGAGACTGTTTTAAAGAGACGATATTAAATTTGGCAAAAAAGTGTTGCCACTACTTATTTAAAATTCACGTTGGTCCTCCGCTGTTAAACGAAATTTGATTGTTAATTTAATTTTGAGTTAGTATTCCTTAATAAGCCAGCTCGCCTGACTTGTCTTCTATTTCTCACTTTTAGTAAAAGTAAATATGGTCTTTTTAAAACAGTCTCAAAGTCATACATTCTCCTTGAACCAAAGTAGGTTCGAGCTCTGCCCAATTCTGTTACTATCAAGTTTTCTTTTCTACAACTGACTGTTTCCCCTAGAGTTATCAATTACACAAAAATATATATCCTTGCAGGTGTACGAATTAACTGATAATCTTTCTAATCAAATTGTGGACAAATAATAATTAATTTCAAATAATCTTTTATAATCACATGGATAGAATTTTTGTACGGAAAAGGAATTTCCTGGCTGACTTGTATATAGTTGCCAGGTATTGTGCCCCCTTCGAAGATAGACTTCTGATTTATCCGTATTTGTTGGTTGTTTAAAGAAACACGATCTTTTAATTAAAAGAATCCGATTACCAGAAGAGAACTGAAATACGTACTGCACGTCTGTCCTTTTTCTGACTCTCACACAAATTTACTCCATTCCCGATATAAAAAGAAATTACCTCCCGGGTTTGTCATTGAGTATTCTCTACAGTCACATTTTCGTCTACTTTTGATGAAATATGCTTTGCCTTGCGCCTATTTCCGGAAAAATTTCAACTATGTTGAGCTTAATAGCATTAAATTTTTCCGTGTTATTAAGAATATGTGGGAAAACCTGTGAATGGCTGGCTTAAGAATAAATAAAAATATTTCGTTCTCTTGATAACGCGAAATAAGTTCGATTTAGCGAGACATACTAGAAACGGGTTACGCGATCCTTCTCTAAACTGCCTCTAGGTTGCCCTAAATTTAGAAACCAACGTTAAGGATATACGTCCAAGTCATACACGGACCCGGAGAAACTTTGTGTTAATAAATTATCCAATGCAGCCGTCTAATGAAATTAAATAACTCGCGGTTTAGTTTAAAGCATCAGTTGCTGTGTTGCATGCTGGGATTTATGGCGTCTCATGTTTGCCAAGTTCCAGTTATAATTTTGTTTTAGTTTCAGGGTTAGTAAATTCAGCCAACGATATAACCTAAGCTTTCGTCTTAGCATTTTCGTGAACGGCTCAGAAAGTACATTTAAAAGCTTCCGTGATTTTATAGAGTTCAATTAAATAGAATGATAAAATTATATAAACGACAAAAATTTGCTTCGACATACGGCTTTTGTCACGATGAATATAGGAGAATGTAAAAAACCTCTACGATCTTTCAGTCACTCTCCTTAATATATGCCCTTATTACTCCATCACTCATTACTTATTAATTCCACGTGAAATACCAGACCTAAGAGAATCAGTGTTTAGATATATAAATAAATGTCATGTTAAGGTATACAGTTGAATTCTCAGCAGAGAAAATTAATTGGAAAATAAACAAGCATATAGCTACCGATGCTTTTTTGGAGAGATTAATGTAAATCATACGAAAAGAAAGTAAAGATCCCAAGTTCAATTTGGAAAGGTCCAAAGGTTTCTATAGGTAATCGTCCATGAGTTTGGTGAGGGGAGACACCATAAAAGTGTGTAACTCTCTCGTCTATACTGGAAAGGAGCGGCTGGCTGACGGCCTTTGACCTACTAATATATAGACTTCAGTGGAACGTGTAAGAAATCTGACATCGCAATGTCCACGACACGTCGTATACAGGAAAGCTGACGAAAGCAATCTATTTAAAATTATTATTCGCTAAAACTCAGATCTTAAGTGAGTAGGAGTGAAGATAAATTAGATAACATGTAGCGTTGTAGAAATTAATTAATTGGGTGGGGGTATCTTATTTATTTTTTATTTAATGCAACAATTTTCAGCAGTAATATTCTAGCGTCCGGACTGGGAGGTCATTGCACTAACACAGGTAAGGGGCCAGAGGCTCTCCTTTAAGATTAATGGAGATCAAGAAAGCGCTCTGTAGTTATAAATATCTACCACAGCGTACTCTAAATTTTCCACGATAAACAATATTGAGATTTGGGCGCACGGATTCGCTGAGATAGAAGTTCAGAAATGTAGTAGGTGGGAGCAAATTTTGGTCAGGAATCTAGATTCAGAATAAGATGGACGAAAAATAGTGTGAAGAGAGAAAGCGAGAAGCTCATTAATTGTCAGTTGTTCAGTGGTGGATATCATGAAAAAAAGACATAGGAGTTGAGAGTTAGCAAATGAAATAATACTGGTTCAATTAGCACCGTGATTCCAGACCACGAGAAGAGGCTCAAAGTAGGGGGACAAATAGTCAGCTGTGCAGACTTTCTTGTTATGTATTTATCGCCAACTAAACGCCAACCCAGAGGTGCCATGAATATGGTCTTCAGGGATTTACCAACTCAATAATTAGTTTTTCTAAGTGAAATTGATACAATGGCCTCCGGATTCTTAAAGTAAGTCCAATATCTATGGTTAATTTATAAATCGATCTTATAGATAGTTCGAGATTATTATTGAGGAAAACGGCTTATACGATTCTAGTCGATGACTACGTCCAATTAAAGAAATTCGTTTGGAACAGTCTCAAAGTCTGGATCTTGGAATGTTCTTTCTAGTGATATTTCTTGGGACCTTGGCTTACCGATTTTTAGGCTTGACCGGAAGGTTGCTGTTGGACTGTGAATGAAGGAAGGTTCACCTGCGAACAAAAGTAAAAAATGTCAGCATTACTCAATATGAAAAATCACGTTTATAAACTTTTTCTAACGAAACTTCCCCCAAAACTTTTCTTCGGCTGTCTGTATTTAACGTGGCCAACAACGCATATTCCAAATATTAACGTTAACTAGCTTAGAGTCGTATTTATTGTTCTCAAAGCGTATAACCCTGATGATTGATTACTGAAATATTATTTGCGGGATGAGCAATTAGTGTAATGTTTTTTTTGGAACATTGTATGGCGCAACAGAAGCGTCATAGTTTCGTAATTGTATTGTGTATTGCTGAGCTTCCTTGTAGAGAACATTAATTCTATATGTGAAAGAGAAGTATGAGGAAGTTAGTAGAGCCTTAAAACACATACGGAAAAATTTAGGTTTTAATTCTTCAATATACTGTTGTTAGTGAAAGACGCCTCAGGATGATCCTCAGTTTTGCTATTTTATTTAATGTGAATCGATCGTTTTATTACGGTTTCATTATTTTTATTACTGCGGTACCTTCATCATTTTGGTTCACTAATTCACAACTCCTGTTGTAATACTTTTTATTTTATTTGCTAATAATTATATAATATTTGCGGAATATTTATATGATTGCGAAGGGAATTTTGTTTTACTTTCAAAGTTTACTTCTATAGAGGAATGTAATTGAAGGAGTTAAGAATTATTTTAAGTGTAGAAATGGGGGGATACTGCCGACAGGTTACGCTTGCTTGAGTAGATCAACTCTCTGAATGTACCCACGTGGAAAATTTATTTCTTTAGTGGCCATTTTGAGTCCATATAACACTGAAACTTATCGTTTTTATGGCTCTTTGTATTGTTTATATGCACGTTATCGTTTGCTCAAAAACCCGACTCATTCGTGTTACATAAGATTAGTTTATCTAGAATAATTCGTAGCTTTCCGAGACAGAAATATGTAAGACATTTCCTTTAAAGTTTCCCTTATCACAGCTTAAATGTAGCTAATGACTGTTTTCGCAAAGCAACAGGGAAACCGTTGGTATTTTGTAATTCATTAAGGGACGGTATTGTTTAATTTGTGTGTGTTCTCTATAATTAGTTCAGAGGTAATTTTACCAAAAAACAATTGATACATTAATTTGGAAAATTGCATCTTACTGAAAAGTGATCGTTAGAATCCTCGGAAAGTTTACATAAATTCCTGACAATGGAAATGGGAAACAGTGTTTTTCAATACACTATAAATTATTGTAAAATCTGAAATGGCGATGTTTCAGCTTAAACAGCTCATGTTTAGGATAAGAAATTGCAAAAGGGTAAATAAAATTTTGAAGAAGTAGAGATATACATTCATATGTTGTATTTTTACTGGCGGATGTGAGTGGACTCCAACATCTCCTGGGACAACGAATCGTGTTGTTGTATCAATGAACTGGATTGCAAGGAAATCGACGTTGGTCACCATTGTATAGAATTAGCTTGAGTGTTAAAATGGTAGCTTTTTGATCTTAAAAAACACGTCTAGATTTAGATATTATCGATGTTTCATTGTGCGTGCAGCTGCTCTAAGTTTAAGCGAGAACGCCTGGGAAAAATGCTATTTCGAGCTCGCACACACCTGGCGGTCCCGTGACACGCATCCACGCACGCATCCACACATCCGACGCATCATAACTGTATCTGCTCCGGCCAGCGGCAGGGCCAGAACCAGGACCAGGACCAGGATCAGGACTTGAATTGCCCAGATACGCACCTACGTTCATTTCAGAGCGAGACTCATTATCTGGGAAACAGTGCGACTTATCTTATCCAAACATTTCAGATACACAGATACGCTGCACTCTCGTCCGACGGTTCAAGTCAATGGTTTAGAGCACTTAACGAGACTTTTTTGAAAAATAAAAATGCGTCAAGAGCCTTCGTTTTGTCTGGTTAACAGAAAATGCTAATGTTTAAATTGGAATGATTCCCACTGCACACCTGCTGGTCTCATTTCTTGAGTTCTCGTAGGAAGTCGAGAATTATAATTGAGAAATGGGACAGTTCCTCTTTTGAAACAAGTGAACGAGATTGTTTACCTGCCACCTACCCAAATATAAAATATTCACTTTTAAATATGTATGTCTCATTCGGGCTCGGATGCTTCTAAAGGCACAGGCAAAAATGATGGTTATTGGTTTAATTCAGATTCCAATTGGAGCATGGTATATAGCCAGACGGATCTACGATTGCTTTAACGATTTTGAAAGAAATAGTGTCAGACCAGCATCTGTAGGTCAAAAGACACGGGCATATTACCAGCCATCTGTTTGACCCAAAGTTACAACACGCTAGAGAATTAACCTGGAAGAAAATCAAAACGAACACAATATATATTGAAGCAAGAGCAGAAGCTGGAACGGTTGGCATGTCTAATTGTTGACGTTAAAGTGCTTGGGATGACCACCAAAACGTTTTCTAAAAACACACTCCATTCGCCTCATACCCACCAGTAGTAAGTATCTGCAACCAAAGTTGATAAAGTACTCACTTTATTGAGAGAAAGTCTGCAGATTATCATTAGGATTAGTCTCAAATAGTCTGTAGGAGTGATTACTAAGACCTTTCTGAAAGATTTAATAACAGATTGTTTTTAAGATTTGTCTCTAAGACGAATTGTTCTTTTTGCAGTGGAAGTATCTGCTCCAAATAATTTGGTAGCGTTTGATTACTTTCAATGATTTGTAAGATTGTCCGGCAACTGTATCTGGATCCACGAGGTACCACCAACATCCTGGAAGCTGCAGATCTAAAAGCTGAAGGCTGATTCACGTTTCTCGCCCTCGGCTGAGTGCTTCTTAAAATTCGATGCCTAATTTAGTGTTTTTATGCCGAGATGATAAATTCTTGCTCTCCGTTGAGTTGGAAAGTAGCCAGTTCCATTTGTAGATGTAGTAATTTGTTTTAATATTTTGTTTTTTAATAATTAACAAAGACAGTACATTAAGTATTAAAGATAGTCATTTCAAATTTATATTTACCTAAAATTCAATTTAATTAAGTTATACAATATGATCATTATCGCCACCATAACTGTCTTTTTCTATTCATCTTTCCTTGTTTTCTTAGTTCCGTCATCTATCCCACTTCTTTTTTCCGTTTACATCGTTCCATAGGTTCAGTGAAAATCGGAAAATATTGAAATATTTGTCAGCGTGAAAAAGATATTGTAAGATAAAAAAGTATTTAGATGCAGGACGTGGTGTTTAACTGGCTTGACTTTCCGTGCCCAGAGTTATCATTCTACCATGAAACAAACGATTTTATTTATTAAATAAGAAAAGCAGACTGAAGAAATTATGTCATCGTTCTATATCTCATCGTAGTAATAGTGCTTGCAGATAAGAGTTACGAGATAAAGAAATGGTCAACAACGAGGGTCTAAGAAGGTAACCTACTTCCATCATCACTCAATCTATCCTCCATTTTCTGGTTACTGTAAAGGAAGGACGTAGAGATATTCACACAAAAATATCTCACGCTAAAATCTCACTTCTATGTGAGTGCTCATACATATTTAATTCCGTACAGTCGGCTGCTCCTTTTCACACTCGAGTATAGAAGTTTGGCTTTGGTTCTAACGTCAATTATGACGAGAGTAGCGTGGAAGACCAGACATTAGAAAACGAATCACAACAAATTATAGAAACAGCTTATTTGAAATTACGTTTTAACGAGTGACTGGAGAAAAATTCCTTCACCTAACTCCACTACAGATCTGAAATATTAGTTATCAAAGTTCAAATATAAATATAAACAAAATTATAATTTTATAAAGAAACAGTTATTTAAGGCTTTATATATCCGGTGTAGGTGGTGAGAAATACGAAGTTGTATCAGTTTTGCAGAGGGAGAAAGTGGAGGGGATTTAGTGGGTAGGGATAACTGCCCCTTGGAGGAAAGCTGCTATCATTCTTAACAACATTCATTATATTTTGATCAACGACATATACAGACAGCGGGAAAGTGCTTTTACCACACTTTGTACTTATCATGTTTTAAGAATCTTTACGTTCATTATATCCTGAAATTTTGACTCGACTAGCTATTTATCTCGAGTTATAACATTTTTCTTCACAGATCTCGTAAACGTAATACTATTTTCCCGATATCCGCAGTCCGATTTGTAATATTCCTAAGTCGCCGTGAAGTAATTAGGTCCGCGAGAGGAAACCCAATGAATTTCCTACGGCAGTCCTTGGTATAGATAACTGCGTACCTCTGTCAGTCAGAAATGTGTAAGTTGACAGTTTAAGCAATCGACGCGGCCCTTACAGACTATAAAATAGGTCCAAGTTGCTGTCGGTGAAAATAAAACAATCTGCATTGGTTATTAATCATGATGGTTATGTTTGGACGTCGCGTCGACAAGCTCAGCGTTAAAGCAGCAAGTCTGAACAGAAATAAAACTAACGAGATGGAATAATGGTGTCGTCAAAAGACTCAATAATTCTATTATCAGTGCCGACATTTTATTTAATAATCAAAACTTGATTTATCTGTTTATAGCACATTTTATATTACTAATATTTTATGTAACTGTGTACTTGTACGGATGAGAGGGCTCAAATATTCTTATTAGAAGACTGACGCATAATAAATTTAATTCGACCGAATCTAACGCATAATTTACAAGTAAATCGGAGTAATAAGTTTGTTTCCGCAATTCAAACTAAAGTTTGCAGTGTCCAAGCTTGAGAGTTTTCGCGGTTTTATCATTTAGGCCTCGAGAAGGCGACTCATGCCATTCCCGCTATCAATAGTGAATGTAACAAACACAATGTCTAGACGCCATAGGACTATGAACATTGACCTTGAAACGGGGTTTTTAAGTGTATGTAACTCTTATCACTTAAACAAGTTATGCTTCTATTTTAGCTATGCTTACAGTATATATAGTCTGGCTTAAACAAGACGTCTCTTGGTGTGAACGTGTAGAGGGAGGGCTGGTTTCCACATAGCATAGCAAGGTTATATTGCTCCCAGGGTCACACTTTCGGCAACGTTTCTTAACCCCTCCATTATTTCAAGCCTTGTAATTGAATCATTCAAGTTCATACCCATCTAAGTACCCAACCGTCCTACAGACTATGTTACAGAAAATGTAACATGTCAATTGTAACATATTTTAATACTTTTATTTGGCCCTGAAAAACGAATGTTGGCCATGAAATATCTTTGATGAGAGGAAGAGTCAATGTCCGATTGTTTATATGAGTATCTTTATCTGTGTCTGATTTTTTATCAAACGTAACTCCATGTTAGAGATAAAATAAATTAATTAAAAATTTCTGTGTAAGCAATTGTTTTCTTTTCTTCAATGAAACATGAAAATATTATTGAATTTATGTTTAATTATAACATTTTTATTTCCTCATTATTTTCGAGACATAAGTGCGGGATTAAACAATTACAAGAAGCCAATTTGCAGTGGAGATAAATTCGATTTCTGGGTGACAATAAATGACGAGCGTAGGAATTGCATTACAATTAATTTTTACAGAAAGTTGATGCAGTAAAGGCGAAGATGTGATGAGCATTATTCCGAATATTCTGGAGAGGAAACGGCAGCCCTTAAGTGTAAACCCGGCCAACCATTAACTAAAATTTGGAATTGAAAAAATTGAAAAGCACGTGAGAGTGACCTCATGAAGGAAATTAACAACGTACTTGTCATTAATAGTACCAACGAGAATGCACATTTTTGAAGAAACAGATGAAATGAAGGAGGACTAATCACAGGGTGAATGACTGAATACCTTCACATGCATTAATTCCCTTGGGCAAACCTTTCCATTGGATTAATTTGTTTACAGACAGCATACACAACCGTAAAGAATGACTAGATAAAATTTGGGGAAGGGTAACCGAACCTTAGTATCATTAAAATTGCTCGCAGCAACATCAAGGAACGTACTGCAAAATTAATTAAGGACCTCACCCTGCTTTTCGAAACGATAAAGTCTATTAATTTACAGTGTACTTAAAAGTATTTTATATATATTATTAAACTTAATTTAGACAATTTATTTATCATCCTCAGACCGTTATTTGCACGTCTCCCAAAAACAATATATGTATACAATTAATGAAAGGTTTATATAATCTTTCGTCTTAACGGCCATCATCTGCAAAAAAGCAAATAATTTACAGTACAGGGCGTAGTTGGTTGCTATACAACGTGTATATTTGCACAAGTATTCAAAGACAAATTTTGTTTTGCTTATAAAGTAAGCAATGTGTAATTGTAGTCAATTGAAGAAAGATGTTTACATTTAACAGTGGGGCTGCCATAAGTAGAATCTGTCGTCGATGAAAAACACAAAGAAGGTCGTAAAAAAGACGACTTAATTGGAATGGCGGTAACGTTTTAAATTAAAGCTGGTACGTGTCCTCTCTTGGCACCATTTCTTACAATACTTGAACGTTTACATATGTTTGTAACACACTCCACGAGTATGTGCATACACGTCCCATCTTAACCTCTTTAAAATCAATTCACCCTTTCTTCATTAAAATCTCTAAAGCCTAATCTGCATTTATTAAGAACAATTAATGTTTCACTACACTTTATTATGATATCGTAGTATTATCTCCTTTAACTTTACTCACACAAACATTTCTTAGTTGTATTTTCTCGCCATCTAGCCCTGACAATAACATTTTATAATTATAGCATAGTTTTCTGACTTTAAAATTTAAAGACGGCCAAAAAGTTAGCATTAAATATATTACTATTTATTCAATGTAATATTATGTTTGTAGTAAGCCTCAAAATATGGAGATGAAACGACGCTTTTGTGAATAAATAGTGATATATTTAATGCTGACTTTTTGGCCGTCTTTTTATTTATTTAATAATTATCTTCCGTCCGCTGACGACGGACACTCAGCAGATACTCAAAATCTACCACACAAGGGGTTAAAGACAACCGACTTGCTGAATTTCCACCCTCTGTCTCTTGATAATAGTTCTCAATAAATTAGTGCGTGCTTAAAGGTGAAATACATTTTACTCATTATTGATATTTTAAACAAGCCAGGAGTTTCAAAATTTAAAATATTTACAAACTTGTAAAGAAATCCGGAGAAGGCAAATACAAAAATAAATAATGAGTTGTAATTCTAAGATTTCCAGTTGAAGACAGATTTATAAACACTACGCCAGGGAAAGTCTTTCGTGGAATATCAACTAATTAGAAACTTTTTGTCAGCCACGTACATGATTCGCTTTTTTCAAAATTTAAAATATTTACGTACTTGTAAGGAAATCCGGAGAGAGAAAGTACAAAAATAAATAGTGTGCTGCAATTCTAAGATTTCCAGTTGAAGACAGCTTTAGAAACACTACGCCAGGGAAAGTCTTTCGTGGAATATCAACTAATTAGAAACTTTTTGACAGCCACGTACACGATTCGCTTGTCGGCGGGGAAATTAATTTCAGCATTACTCAGGCAAAATTAAGGAAGTAATGAAATTGTAAATAACAGTCTACAGAAATTAAAATATAAATAACATTTATTAGTGGAATTCATTTTATTGGTTCCTTCGACACTCTGCATTCTCGTTGCTGCTATTAATGACATGAACTCACTTCCACGTGTTTTTCGATTTATTCAACTTCAAAATATTAGCAAAGTGATCTTTCTGTTGATTAGGTGTACACTTTAGTGTTACCGTTTCCTGTCCAGAATGTTCAGTATAACTGATAAAAGCAGAACAGAGTGTAAACAGAACAGGAAAATCTGGAGGATACTGTCAATTGTTGCAGATGATGTCGGATGACACTTATTGCATATAAGTGGTGTTGGCACACATGTGAATGACATTGTATGAGGACCATAAACGAATTGGTGAAATCCTTGATTAAGAACTTATTAATTTAGTAAATCTCGAATAAGGCAGATGATAGGGCTGAGGGTTAAACGCGTTGCCCGGATATGAAACTAAATCCTGATAGCGAAATCTCATAGATTAACACTAGCTGCGAAAAGGAGTTTCTTCTCCGTCTCTCTTATTATTTACAATGTAACGCGCTCAACAAGTGTGTCGGTGGGCACAAGTGGATCTTTGCAGCAAGCAAAATACCGTAGTCTCGTGTTCACAGCAAGTATGTCTGTAGATTAGATAGCACTTGTGCCTTGGGTTACAAGGAAGCGGAGCCAACTCAGGCCAGCAACGCACCAGCAAAGTACAGTCTCAGAAGTTACACCACGGTACAACTTTTTATAATATTTCAAGTACCAAAGAAATCTTTAACAAATACTCCCCATGATATTAACATTTTTTGTTACTTTGTACTTATCAAACAGAAAAATAACCAAAGAATTCTATGAGATATTTTGCTGGCTTCGGAAATTTTACAAAGTTCCAGTGACAGCTTGGTTTAGAATTTATTCCAGAGAGAAGAACCTTCAGGGCTGGTAGAGGTCAGCTGACAGTCTTCTTATTGGTGGGACTGCAATATTTGCTGGATCAGAGGACTGGAGTGACTTGGAACTGCTTTTAGGATTAACACCATTGATGGGTGGTATTTTAAGATCATCGTGAATTGCTTCATCAGAACAGGGGAACAACTAAAATTGCTCAAAGGATTTTTGGATTGACTACGTTGTAGAATATCAATTTTGGAGCCCATAGTTCAATCCCACGTGTCCAAATGGGTCTGATGACAGATTTGTATATGAGGAGCTTCTTTTTTCTGGTGAGTTTAGATCTTCTTCCTAGCAGCCAGTAAAGATCTTTAACATTTATATCAACTTCTTTCCTTTTCTTGATCATATTTCATCTAAGTGAGTCATTTGTCTGATTAAGTTACAGGAATTATAAACCATTTCAATATGAAGTGCACTCGGAGTAACTACACGAGTTTGGTCAACAACGTGAAGTAGACGACTAAATAGTCATCGGTTTAGTGTTAAATATTCCTTGCAGGTATTTCACTTCATCTACTTTGTATTCAAGGGAACCATGTAAACGTTCCTGAATTTTAATACGTTTGTGTCCACGCTGTACGGTCAACAAAATTTATTTTACGTCACCTACATGTTGTAAGAATACGGGACAAGTTTCTGGATCATAACCAAGGATACAGTTCCACAAAAAGTATAGAAAAAAAAACAGAGAGCAACTGAAGTATCAGAAAGAATTTTTTTTAAAAGTACATTCCCAATTCCCAATCACACTATAGTTGACTATCGTTTTACGAAATATAGTGAAAGCTGCCTGATTAATTCAAAATACCAATATCCATAGGGATCTCTGGTTTCCAACCATACGGGAAGCAATGAAAAGTAATGCTGGGAAGTATGAATTGGACTTCACCTCCATTTCAACTTCTGGACAATCAACACTTTCTCAGAAAATTGAAAAGAAGAACTGATATTGTGTAACGTACAGTGCAGAAAAGCAGAACAGAGTGCGTGAGTGAAATGTACAACAATAGAAAGATCTAGAAGGCAACATTGAATATACTATAGTTGATAAGCATATAGTTTAAGATTAGTGGTTACTCTTAAAGACTAATTTTAATTATTCTTCAAGGACTATAAAATTATTCTAACTAAACTAACACTTATGTATTTCATGCCCAAATGAGTAATAATTCAAAATACCATTAATAAATATTTATTTTTTATTTTGTAAAAAAAGCAGCTTTCATCAATTAGTCACTAATTTTCTGAAATATTTCTCTACATGGATCGTCAATTTTATCTCCATGTCAATCCTACGGAATTGCTGTAGGAAAAAATGACACATGGTCCTGAAGGAGATCGATTCTATCTCACTTTGGAACATTGATTATCATAAAATTAATTTAATTTTGCACCATTAATCTATTCCTCTACAAAAAATGTAATCTATCATGGAAGTTGACGTCACGATATGCCAAGGCCCTAAACGGGCTGTAGCTCCAAGGAGAAAGAAGAAATAATTTTGTTGACTACGCTGTGGATTTTTAGTATCACAGTTGTTTTTGTGTCGCATTTGTAAATAATAAAGACGAGCATGAAAAATAATTGGGAAAAGGAAAACGAAAAAATCAAGTGAAAACTACTAGAAAACATTTCTAATTTATTGATCATCCCAGTAATAAATCCTACTTATACTTTAATTCCTGTAGACTGTTATTAACAATTCCATTACTTCCTTAATTTTGCCTGAATCGTGCTGAAATTAATTTTCCTGCCGAGGAGCGAATCGTGTACGTGACTGTCAAAAAGTTTCAAATGAATTATTCCACGAAAGACTTTTGCTGGCGTAGTGTTTCTAAATATGTCTAACTGGAAATCTTAGAATTACAACTCACTATTTATTTTTGTATTTGCTCTCTCCGGATTTCCTTACAAGTTTGTAAAGATTTTAAATTTTGAAACTCCTCATTTGTTTAAAATATCAATAGTGAGTAAAATATATTATTCACCTTTAATCAGGCACTAATTTATTGGGAACTATTATCTAGTGGCAGAGGGTGGAATTTCACCAAGTCGGTTGTCTTTAACCACTTGTGTGACAGATTTTGGGGAAGTATCTGCTGAGTGTCCGTCGTCAACGGACGAACAATAACTGTAAAATGTAGAATGTTATTGGCAGCGCTCGATGGCGAGCGAATAGAATTAAGAATTGTTTGTGCGAATAAAGTTAAAGCAGTTGATACGACGAGATTATAACAAAATTCAGTGAATATTTAATTGGTGGTAATAAAAGCAGATTAGACCTGTAGTGTTTTTTTAATGGAGAAGAAGGAGGTTGAAGTGGAAAGAGTAGGCACACTCTCATCGAGAAGACGTGTGCAAAGTTTACAGGACAAATATTGTTCATATGCTACAAAATTTAATATTACCAAAATATCTCGGCGCGGTAATTTACCCTGAGAGAAAGTTCCATGTTATTTCTGTCATGATTTAAAATTGTACCAGAAAAAAATGTATTTTTTTTTTGGTTAACAGTTAACAGGCTGCATGAGGGTGATCCTGAAACAGGCAACTCCCCTTTAATAGCATAGGAAGGGAATTGAAAAGGGGGGATGCGGAAGGTAAAGCAAGGTAGCCAAGGGTTGACTAGGGCCCCCGGGCTATGGTTTAAGGATCCTACCCGGTGTTTCACCTAAAGAGATGCAGGGAAAACCCTAGAAAACCTGCATCAGGTAGGTCGGGCATTGGGTACTATTCTCACGCCCTTCCGAATGACGGGAGACGAGTCTGCTGTGGGGACGCAGCATTCCCTTCTTTACTAAAGTTAAAATATATTTGATAGTAATTCGTAACTACGAGATATTTAGTTATAAGGTAAAATTTCTTAAATCTCTTATCCGTCACAATTTTTTCGTCAATTATCGTGTAATTATAACGATTTTTTGACAGAAAGTCCTTAATTGTACTGAACGCGCTCTCATAATAACTAGAGAATAATGTCCTGTTATTTTTTAATTAAATATCGGTTTTTCCTTTAAAAACAGCCCACGTAATAATATAGTAAAGTGATATATTTCCATCTGTTACAAATTTAAATTATGAAACGATTGAATATTATCATTAGGACGTGCATTCCGCACTCCCAAGGATATTTAATTACATTCCAAGGATTGCATGTGTTGGGACGAATGTTGGGAAGGCGAGAGAAATCTGGTGCCTGTGAGTCGCTAGGCAGAGACCAAGGGATCGATTCCTTGGTCGGTGCCTGCGAGTCGCTTGGCAGAGACCAAGGGATCGATTCCTTGGTCTGGAGCAACAAACTGCGTAACACCTGCAGCAGTTCGCACGCTTCTTTTGTTATCGCAGCCCTTAAAAGGTGCGATGAATGCCGATCGATCAGATACAACGGAAAAGTGTGAATTTGCAGCACTCGCTTGATGGTATCAGAGGTATGGAAGCGAGCACAGAATGAATTGCATTGTTCTTGTGAGTTTTGGAAATTGAGAGCATCAGCGGAGACTCGGAACTACTTGGATGAATACAGGGAATGAACGAGCGTGACAGAAAATGTGAGGGCATCGAAGGGAATAAAATAAACGTTTGCAACGCGAATCAACACTTGAACGGAGCGACTACAATATTTTTAACACCAGACCTTTGGAAATTCATCAAACAAAACCCGAGGATAAAACAATTGGGGAGGGACAACCCCTAGCAAAATAATTCAGAAAATATGCGAATGTTTATGACGTCACCGAGGGAATATTGCGAAACACTCCATATTGCTTTCCGCCCAATATGACTGCTGTTATTGCAAACAACAGGAACACATGACTATATAAAACAATAATCCGTAACATTATTTACTTCCCATTTATTCACAACAGTTTGGTATCACGACATATTTGTCGAATTATGCTTTCAATTTGGACTTTTTCCCCATCATATAAACTTTAGGAAATGTCTAAACGTGATAAAAAAGATGAGATGTTTAAACCATTGTAATTAACCAAATTTTTTATCAATTGCAAACGGTGGCGGATTATTTTAAGTGACAATTCTTGAGAATTCTGTGTATTTAGAATTTTGTGAACTTATAAGTAAAAAACCCGACATATAATTTGAAAGCGACATTTCCTACTGATGAGTTGGACTTATTTACTTTCTTACATTTGTTATTGACTGTGACCGTAATTCATAGTACAAGCTTCGCACGCAATACACGTGAATGGACAAAATTTTTTTTTCTCATTTACAGGTAATTAACATGATTCTAAGACACGTAAAGAAATAATTTTGAATTCCTACTCTTAATTACGTTGTCAAGTTGCTATATCACGTCAATCTGAAATTAATTTCTATTCTCCAATCTCACATTGTACTGTAGGCCAAGCTGACATATATTCATTTATCACCCTTAAATATTTAACTTAAAACAAATAACATCTCTATAATAAAATTGCCTGTACCTGTGTATGCCTGTCCGTATGTTTCGCATACAAATCTACACGAGTGGACCAGTTTCGACCAAATTTGTTACACGTGTTCTTTGTGACCCTAAAATCAGCACGGCTACCACCACTAGGGGTGGGGGTGGAGGGGACGGAAATTTTTATATGAGAACAACGGCCAATATCTCCATCATTTAAATACATTTATGAGTCTATTAATTTGACAGCGTGTCCTCCGATAGCACTAGTGTATAATTTTAACCCCATCCAAAATCGAACGGGAGTATTCTTAGAGGTGGAGGGGTAAAACATGAAAATAACCAAAAAACAATCGAGATTGGGCAATAAACCGGTGTAAAGTGAGCAATTCAGCTCAATTCTGACAAACAATGCAGCTCAAGTTATATTTCATCCCCTAAAACCGTCGGAAGGGGGTAAAACAGACTTTAACGAATGGAATAATTTCCGCTAAATTTTGAACACGTATCAACACTGTTGAGGTAAGACAGGGCTATTATCATCTGGACGGGGATGGAGGGAGGGAGGGGGGGCGAAATTATTAAATATCCTTAAAAGCCTTTATTTCCTTCTAATATATGTTTTTCTTGGTCAATGTATTTGATAGCGTTGTCGCTTAATTTGTTTTCTTATAATTTAAACCCCATTCAGCGTTCAAGTGGAGTATTCATTGGGGTAGCGGTGTAGGGGGCGTCACATGAAAATTAAAAGAAAATAGACAAGTTTGGTAATCGAAATCGGTTCTATGCGAGCCTTTGAGTTTCGCTCTGACATTTGCATGCGATTTAAATTGCAGTTTATCACCTAACAGGGGGACGGGACGGGGTAAAACTCATTTCTGCGTAAGTCTAATTTTAGTGATTATCAGGGGGGTAAATTAATTTCTGTCACAATTGAAGCTCTTTCAATCGAACTTAGTTAATATGTCACTTAGGCTCAGTTTGATCACTTAATAGGTAAAATAGCTCCTAGGGGCGTGGCTCGAGCATATCTCTTACTGTCTTATGGTATAGAAGCTAATTATTACCATTTTAAAATACGGGACATAATTTTGCCTTTCTTAAGAAACAGGGGGTGTATGTTTCTCTATTCGGTTATCCTAAATACTTTGCACACTCTTAGATTTTTATTTCTATAATGTCTTCTTTCGTAATATTGTCCTCTTATACTTTATGGTGCCAAGGTTTTTGCAGGGAGATCACCATTTTCCTATCTGTTTGAATTTCAAGTGTGCTGGGGATTGGCCAACAACCACCCAAGCCCTTGCCAGGAATCGAACCCAGAGCCTCTTTGTTACGAGGCAGTGACGCTAGCCACTAAACCACATAGTGTACTAAAAGTATTTTCGTGCTCTTATAACGTGTTAAGAGAAGTATTTTTTTCAGTTAGTTTACCTAAAATATTTTTAGCCCTGCTATATGCCGGGAGACTGGAAATATATTTGAGGTTCATATTGTGAATCTTTCGAGGTCCATTTACTCACGTGTTGACAAAGAATTAAATAATGTACCGGAATAATATAAATAAATACCCGGGCAACGCCCGCTAATAAATAAATAGGGCCAAATGATTTAACAGACAATATAATCATTTAATTTTTATACAGCTCGTCTCTGCCCATCATATATCACTCGAGACCAGTTAAATCACTATTACCTAATTCATTCATTTTCCGGCCTAATATAAATAATTACCCAGGCGGATAAAGTAATGAGTGAGGAAGCTGTGGAGACTGTATATAAATATCAAAGTTATTGTGGGAGGAAATAATGGCATGATTTGCGAGTCTTCTCCTACGCATGAACGGCCTTTTAGCATTACGAAGTCCTGCTACTGGCCTCTGACTTTTCGCGTTTCGAGAATAAAATTCAATTCACAGAGCCGCAGCATTTTGTTATAACACGTCGGTGGGCGTCAAAGTTAACCTTCGACATAGAGCACAGAAAGGTCACTTAACAGTAACGCTAATGGCAAATAGTCACACGTGTTTACACGCAAAATTCGGAATGGTTGGATGAAACACGCCGAACCTTCTCGGGCAGGAGTCCTGTACACTTCACAAAAGAACGATACTTATTCCTTATTCCTATCTCCAGAACCTTCTTTAAATATATATATGCATACAGACTTGTTTGGGATGAACGAAACACTGAGTAAAACGTGACTTTCAGAGAGATCTTGAGTTGCTTATGATCAATGAATCTATCACCTATAGTTTGTCAGAAATAGACAAGGAATTTTTTTTTAACTTTTCTCAGGCGCCTTCCCAAGGCTTTATTTGCACATTTTTAAAAGCAAGTGAAATAAATATAATGTATCCCAATAAATATAACTGAAGTTTCTGTCTGTAAATTTGTTTCGAACCAACTGCGATTCATAAGGTTTGCCCTGAAGCGATCATAAATAAATGGCACCGTTCATTTGATATATTCAATGACTTCAACATTCTGTACCTGTAGTTTCGTTTCCAGGGCAAAATAAAAAGAGAAATTGTCCAAGTTCCGCTCGAACGAAGTCGCGGTCATAGCTAGTTGAAAATATAACTGAAATGTTGATAAATATTTCTGTTTCACTGATTGTATATGATTTAGATTCTGGAGTGCCTTACCCTAAGTTTTGAGTCAGTCACAATTTATTATTTAATAATATTTATTAATACAGTTACTATTTTCAAAAGGAGCTTTCGGAAAAATGTGCCATATTCATCTGTATAAAAAAGACAAAATATATTGAAACATTTTAAAAACAAATATCTTATATTAATTAGTCAAAACATTACATTTTTTAAATGGCAAGCTAAATTTTCTGTTTTTACAAAATTAATTAAACTGATACACACCTTCAGTTTGTCTGTGAACCTTTACTGTAGCGGTTTTTACCAAGGGCGGGTTGATGTTGAAAGGGAATAGAACAAGCTGTGTGTGAGGTATTAACGAAATTGGTTTTTTATTTGAAAAGGCGTGGACGGGCCATTCCAATAAAAAAAGAATTTCGTTAATACCTCACACACAGCTTGCTTTACTCCATTTCAACATCCACCCGCCCTTATTGAAGAACCCCTATACAGGTTTCTACATGGAGTCTAGATCTATCTTCAGTAAACCGGGTTCCTACAAAAATCACGGCAAACATACGGAAAATTAGATTATTTTTAACAATCTAAACAGTCATGTTGGTGCCTCCTATATTTTCAGATGACACTTCTCTAAGACAATTTGAATTTGGCACGCACTGCAATAGTGTAAAAAATCTTCTTTTCAGATACCAAGATTTTTATAAGAGATATCTGGACTGTTATTTAACCCCAGTGTCTCACAGATCCAAAAATTTGACATGGGGTTTCGTAATTTTACTACATTATTTCCTTGAATTCACTCCATGCATGTTTTTGAATATCCATATAATTAATAAGGACAGGAAAGAGAGACAGCAAGCTCACCTGAAGTTCACAGATGGCAGGCACCATGTTGGGTTTCAGATTCTTGAATTTTCGGAGGCATCGCCCCTTTCATCAGAAGGGTAGGAAAACATTTCGAGGGTCAGCCAGTCGTCGACGGCTCTTCTGATGAAGGGGAAGGCGCCTCCGAAAATTCAAGAATCTCATACCCTGCAAGGTGCCTGACATCCGTGAACTTCAGGTAAGTCACCAACTTTCTGTCTCTTTTTCCCCGTCCTTATAAATTACATATATAGATTAAAAATTATCTTTTTTAAGAAGTATTTATCTCCTAATAAAAATCTATTGCTCGCTTATTTTGGAAATGGTGTAGTAACTCAACTGTATTTTTTGTATTTATTTTAGCATTATTCTTATAGCTGTATGTGTTTTTAATTAATTTTTAAATAAATAGTAATTTGCTTTTATTTAAAATATATAGTGTTCTGGGAAATAAGAGGTCCTTTTTGAAAAGTTTTCAATAAATTTTTTGTAATAGATAATTATGGCTTATGAAAATAGTAACGATATTAATAAATATTTTTTATTTCACGATTTAAAAATTAGTACTGATTTAAACCGTAAGGGTATTCTATTACAATATAATCTATGTGGTAATCAGTCATATAAAATTAATATTCCTTGAATATGGACTTTTTACAGTAGTGATAGTCACCGCCCTCTCTACATTACAGCCTCGGCCTTTCACAACCGTTTCTATGAGGAATTCGTGAATAGGAGTGGAGAGGTTCCGTCACGTGGTAATATTTCATATCCTTGCCGAAGTGGTGTTGAAACATCGGCTGGTGGAATGCAACTAATACGCCCTCGCAGGGCGTTGTCGCAAATGCAATGCTCTCGTAATACGGCACATCCTGCGTCCTTGTTCCACAGTATTTCAAACTGCCTTATCCGTACGCTACGAGGAATTATCTGTCCGTTCAGCAAACACATTAACATGTGTCCCCCTGACAGACAACGATTAGGGAACTCAGAAAAAATATCTTCTTCGCCGCCATTCAAAAGCCTTATTTTCCATTCCCACTTGGTTCCTCTGTTTATCTTCATTTTAACTTCCTTGGGAGAGAGTCGCGAAACGTCTATTGCTAATACTTCTCCAAGCGTTGTGAACGTCGTGATAATACATTTAGTACCATTTTAAAAATGTAACTATCTTAAGTTTTTTTCGTGAGTTATGTCAGCGAAAAAAATTCTATAGCCAACTAAGAAATAACACCAATCCAAAGTGGAACCTACCTTTCCAATTAATTCATAATAAATTAAATAGATCAAGATTGGATGATTGCTCAAATTAGTAGACAACAAAAAAAGGACAAAGTGAAAAAAACATTAAAATTTCTGCCTGAAATATTATATAATTCGACCCCTTTGGTCTTAACATTTTACAAATTAATAAATAAATAATTTCGGAAAACCATTTTCAATAAGAAAATGCCATATTCTTTTTTCCAAAGATTTTATACATTTAAATATAATCAAAATTTCTAAATCAAGCTAAAATGGCCTTTGGTCTCATTCTACATACTTTCAATTTTCCTCAATAATTCTTACGCAGAATTTAAATTCTCTCTCAGAGCACCGGTTCCTACAGTAAATCTGTCTTACCTATGTAATTCCCGTAAGAATGGGAAAACCCTATACCCATGGTCCGTATACATTGGCCATTAAAGCAGATGCAATGGGACTACCATCGCAAATCATCCAGAAAATACAAAATAGTTGTTTGGTTTGATAAAAAATTTATGTGTTGACTCGGCGGAAATCCCAGACTTGGTCAAAAACAACTTGATCCCGTGAGGTGATGGATTTTCCCAAGCTTGGGAAACGTCGGATAATAAGCGAGGCTCATGGGGACGTTGTGAGGTGTTGCGTTGTTTTTGACAACGAACAACAGAAATATATTTTAAATATATCTCCTTAATATGTTGTAATTTTACGCAAAACTATCTCAAGATATTACAGAGCTGTCTTCTTGTTGACGTACAATTCCCGATCTCAGTTCATTGCCCCTTCAATGCTATTGATTTCCCCATTTCTTCACATCCTATTCTTATAGAATGCTTACGTAAGCTTTGTGCAGGGCAAAGAAAAGCCTTGCCCATTTCTCCGCTTTCCGAGAACGTCTCGCATTTACAGTTGGCCTCAGACATCTCAGCCCAATTACGAATCGGATCCAAAGCCTGCACGTGTTCCACTCTCCACCACAGATTCTATATCGGTCATACAAGCGATCTATCTGTGATCGGCTTTAGAAATGCTACGCTTCTAAGCCCGGTACTCATGCTCAATATTTTATTTTTTACCTTTAAGTAACGACACGGTGTTATGAAGTAGTGTCTCCTTTTCAGAACTGACTTTCAGTATGCAATTTTGGACTTCAAATTGATTCGCAGATAGTGTTTTTCCCGGCGTTGATTTCGAAGTGGATTTTGGCAAGAAAGACTGAAGGAGAGACTCTCTCTGAACAATAAATTGGATTTTTCACGTGAAATGCTGAAGCATTGACGACGGTGCTGGTGATCGCGGAAACGTTGAATAACAAAATGTGACAAAAATTGATTAATGTAAAAGTCTTGTAATAGTTACTCAGGTAATTCATTATATGAACTCAGAGGAACAGATATGACGACCAATTTTGCACTAATTCACTTCCATTGAATACGAACAATATCATATAAACATTTCCTCTCTCTTCACCATCACAATACCTATTTCTCAGCCATCCAATAGAATCAAATGAAAGCAGATATTT
Organism: Eucriotettix oculatus; assembly: GCA_034510155.1. Classification (NCBI taxonomy): domain Eukaryota; kingdom Metazoa; phylum Arthropoda; class Insecta; order Orthoptera; family Tetrigidae; genus Eucriotettix; species Eucriotettix oculatus. Next base: position 22,181,626 of record CM067380.1, on the reverse strand, counting down.
GTTGTGTACATGGGTGAAATTAATTAATTGGAATTTATTTCATCTAAAAAACCTGTGCAAGTGTAATTTTCACGTCCAAACTGGCGGACCATTAGTGGTTTTCCTTTATATGGATTAACAATAGTCAAGAGAGCGCTCAGGGGATTGCTAATTTTTGTGGTCCCAAAATTTTGGCATGTGCTATAAATTTTAAAAGGAAATTTCTCTCCAACAAGAACGTGTGTTCCCATGGTTGTGGAACCAGATGTGTCACCCCGTAGTGGACGTTGCTAACGACAATATTGAGATTTGTGAGGTTACGGATTGCATTCTCATTGGCGAGGATCATCTTCAGTTCAAAGACTGGTGGGGTTGACTGAGATGATCTGTAAAACGTAGTGGTATTTCAATAGTGCCACTGCAGTAATGTGGTAGTGGGAACAAAAGAGACGTTGGACAATAATGTAGTTGAAGTTACGATACTTGGAATAAACATTTTTCAATGGTCGAGAGGAGAGAATTTCAGTATCGATAGTTGTTTAATGGTGGAGATACATTCGAGTTGAGAGGTGAAATACTAGTTGAACTAGTCTAGTGATACTGGATCACCAGAGTATGTGACAAGCCGTGCGAGACTTTTTCCGGACTAGCTGATCAGCTGGATTACCTAACACGATCCGGAGTAAGTATTCAAACAATATGGTCGGGAAAATGTTGTAGCCCATACTTACAATTTTTCCTAAGAAAGACAGTTTTTGCTACGTTTATTTAGCACGTAATTTTATTATTTCTTTATTGAAGCAGGAAGATAATTTTTGTTGTTGTTAGTAAAATATATTATTTATTTTTCCCTGCACTATTATTCAATTTATTATTCAAATTAAATAAGTGATTATTATTTTATTAATATTGAAGCTGCGATCTAAGGATAAAGTAAAACTTCTGCCAACATATAAATCAATATTTTTCCGTCCCTCTAGGGATTCAAGGCAAGACTATTGAATGTTTTCCCGCGACAATCTCTTCACCCATCTCTTTCACCAAAGACTGTCTCCGAAGACGTGAAACAAGTTACAATCACGAGAAGGCTCCGTTCACGTTTCAATGCCAAAATGTCGATTATATCCACGGTGTCTGTTACGGCGGAAGTGTGAATTCCATTTGATTTCTGCTCACATTCACATGTAGTATTTCCACTTTTATAAACAATAGTGATTTAATGAAACGTTGTATTGGCACAGTTTGAGTGACTCACGCAGTAACTCTGATGGTCTCACCTCGGTTGTTTGAAGTAGTATGATGGAATGTTGTTTAGTTTCTGGAGCTTGTTTGAGCGTAACGGGAATGTGATATGTTGAAAGTGACAGTGAACTTGAGCGAGGTCGTGTCGCTCTCGTCGTCGAAAACAAAGTCTCCGTTGACGGAAACCAAGATAGCCAATCATCAGGACGATATTCTCGATTTATTTAGTCAGGAAGTGAGGGAAGGGGCTGATACAACGCTATAAATAGCCATTGTCTCAGTTAGGAGAGTCTCTGAGTCACTAGAACGAAGCGTAGTGCTCGTAGATCCGGTTTAGTTCGCTCCACTTCCTCGCACTACGCGGCGCTTGTCAGGAAATATTCCTATCTCAACTCATCTATGTTTAGCAGCACTTCCCTTGTCAGACTGACTTTTCTCCCGCCACAACTGAAAGGGAAACGAATGCCGACGCGGACGATTCACGTCCATAAATTTACAAAATTCGTCTAACTTACTCCTGGAAAATTTAGACTATAAAATAAACTAAGTATGAAGTGGAGCTTCGTAAGACAGTGACCTACATATTACTGCAACAGACATGAAGTGAAAGTAAAGCTATGGAGACCATAATCATCATGGCATGAACTTGAAAACAGTTTCAAGTATTTAATTAATTATAAGAAACTAATTGCCGAGTACAGACTCAAGCGGAACTCAAACCCGCAGGATGTCTACAAGTTTCTCAACTACAAATTTCAACAATGTGTTTCAAATATTTCATTGCATTAATTCATAATATTTATTTGTGATATTAAATATCTAAATAATTATTTTGCCTAGCACGCGTTTAATTTGTAAGCATACTTTAAATATTTCACCATTCAGTAATGTTGAATTATTTTTATTATTATAATATTGTATTTGTATCTATGTTGGATTTTTATTTATCTGCACTTGCATTTATAATTGTTATTAATTGTAGAATGTAACATTTATGTAACGACGTTTCCTATTTACACACTCGAGGACTAATTGAATAAATAAATCAAATCGAAATCCAACGATTTACAATTTGTTTTATCATTATAGCGTTCTGCACAATAGCTACATTCTGATTGTCTACGATCGTTTGAATATGTTGCAAGGTATAACTCGTAATAAAATTTATTTTTAATGCATAAGTAAGACTGCATTTTGGAAAAGTATTAATTTCTGGGAACATGCTTGAGTGGCAGCAGAGCAGGAAATGGGGGGAAAAATTAAAAGATGTTTCCGAGAAATACTGGCAACTGGTATTTTAGAGAAAACAAATTAAAGGTAAAATGCAAGGCTAATTGTAGATGTTAAAAGAGTTGAGTGACTTCTGGAGCAAGGAGCTGGATGGAGTTTGACGTTGACGAGGTTCAGGGCTTGTTTTATCCATCTGTAAAACAGAGAATAATACTTGAACGGGGAAATATATGAGGTCGAAGAGGTGATGGTAGGGTCGATGTTGAAATGGAATAAAACAAGCTGTGTGTGAGGTGTTAAAAAAATTCTTTTTCAGTTTGAAAGGCCCATGTATGTTTCCTTCAAAATAAGAAATGAATTTCACACACAGTTTTTTTTATTATTCCATTTCACCGTCAACTCGCCCTTATTGAAAAATTTTATATAACGGACGCCTTGGTAAAAATTGATCAGACTGACAACGTAAGCAGAATCTGAAATTTCAAGTCAGAGAACTCACTGCTGTTTGCCAAGGAGCCTTTTAACAACAACTGGACTATGATTATGCCATTTTTATTGATTGAATAAATAAACTGGTAATATAGACAAAATAAGAAAACAATGACTTTACTTAGTTAACTTAGTTTAATTTCTCTGGTAACCTAATTGCCGAAGAGCAAAGCAAGAATTACACCTTCTAAGTTAATTAATTGTTTTTAATTTTGTCTAACTCACCAATTCATTAATCCTACATGTTTTAGACAATCACCGTAGTGCATGACAATTGATATTTAATTTTCCATAAAGTCAATCTTTAAAAAAATATATGTAATTCATTAATAATTAATGTTGCAAGCAAAAAAGTTCAATTCAGTATGCAAAAATAACGGGTTTATTTGCATTTTGCTTTAATTAAATTGTATGTAATTTTTTATAAGCTGAAATATTGTTATAAAATAAATAATTATGCCATAAATTTAACCTCACATATAATTTTATAATATATAGAATTCAAATTCAACGAATTGATCAACACATGATTTAACTGGCAATGAGCTGTCACATTTTTGAACGTTTCCCATTTTAATCGTCTAAATGACTCACAGTTCTTTAATCGAGTCAAGTAATCTCCTGTTACGTTAAATAAGCATGTTACCTTAAAGTAGTCTTAAACATCCCGGTGCTTTGAGGGAGTGAATGTAATCCCGGTACTTTGAAGAGGTTAAAAACGGTACATTAATGGTTTCTGCTACTATTTGTTTAATTTCCTCAGTCTTGCCGCGACAATCACAATTCATTCAATCAAAAGGCGTTTTTGAAGAAACCGAAATTTAGCGGGGCGTCATTTCATTTAAAACGCGTCAGCGTTGAAGTATGAATCCTAATTCACTGTGTGTAAGGAATACCTAAAAACAGCCAACTCAACAAAATAAAAAATATAAATTACGAGTAATGTAAAATTGATTTCGTCAGGCTTTACACATCGTCAATCAAGCCTATTAAATTATAATGATTGAATTAGATTTTAGTAGTTAAATATCATTAAATGCACAAAATTCAAAATACACACATAACCTAAGATTTTTCAAGAATTCTCATTTCAGTTAATTCGTCAGTCTTTTGCAATTGACACCAAATTTATTAGATTAAAAGGATGAAATTTTTTTACCTATTGTCATTTTATCACCCTTGAGCTACCCTGGTTCCGTGAAATATTGCATGTTAAAAGGCAGTTCTAAATGAAACGGAATTATACAAAGGAATGCATCTAAAGTGTCTTAAGTTTTATTTTTTTTATCATCCTTCCGTGTGTTCCTGGTGTTAGTTTGTAAGATTTAATTGGGTGTAACAGAACGTAAACAAATAGCAGCCACATTGCGCAAAATTAAATATGGCGGATTTGATCAGTTTTCTTTATGTCTCAATGCTCGGTAACGTCATAAACCTACGCATTTCCTTCCCCCCCATTAGAGTTTTTCAATTGGTTATTCATAACAATGTTTGTTGCACGAGTTTAAATGTGCATGAGAAGATACAAATATACATATGTGAGTTATTTTCGTGTTTGTCCAGATTCTTAGAGGCTGTTTTTACTTTGAAGAAAGGGATGCCGGCGTTGAGCTCAAAATATTTTCGCGCCATGAAGCCATTTTGATCCAACCGACTTCTGAAAACAATCCTAACACATTTCTGTCCAAATTGAAATGTTGAAACAAATGAAATTAAATTTTCTGAGTGAAAGTAATGATGTAATCATCGTGCTTACTGTTTTGTTCCCGCGGAGGACGTGTGTTACGTTCGTGGATGAACTATATATTCTCTTAATGTAGAGTGAATCCACAGGTAAATTAGCATCAAAGAAGCCATTTCCTGGAAACAGGGGGCAACTCCTCAAGCACGTCAACCTTTTATCCCTAATCGTCCAGCATGTTAGAGATGAAGGAAGACTCAGGTTTGATTTAATTGTTCGTTTCGCCACACAAGCAAGCATTATTGACCTAGGCGCTCTTGAAGTGAAGTGAAGCTGTTCTCAACCCCTCTTCAGTTGTTTGCCAACTCTATTGTTGCCACATCTAGTGCTCTTAGGCCGCATACATCGTTCGCCTTGTGCCGGATTGCGGTGATACCGGGAATACCAATCTGGCATACTCCACACGCCTGGCTTCCAAGACAACCCTGTTAATTGCTCTCGAATGCTCTCTTAAAGACCCGAGATCGATACGAGCCCTCTGACGTCTGTATTTTAATGGCGCGCGAGTATTAAGTCCTCTTTATTTCGTCATTGACGTACAACTCAAACGACAAGTCGAAACATTTCGACGAAACGTACTATTTTCAAATTATAAGATAAAGCTTAACATTTACGGACACTTGTACACTCCAAATAAAATATGGCCAGGATTGGGGACCCTAAAATATCTGCCCCAAAAAAATATCCAACACGTTTAAATTAATCTAGAAAGATCAACAGACAAGTAATTTTAATATTAATACATATTATATGGAATCATACGAACAATGTGCACAAGCCCAATTAAAAAGAAGATAAAACATATCGCTATGATCATCAAACAACGGAAATAATTTACCCATTAAATATCTTTGCTTAATTAACTCGGTGAACAAAGTTTTAAATGGTCTAAAAAGAAGAGTTGAAAATCGCCTTCAACGACATTCCTCGAGAAAGAATTACGGAAACGAAATATAGATGTGGGACAATACACTCTGAGCATTTAATATTTTTTAGTTTAATACCATGTGTTTAACCCCCCCCTGCTAGGGGATGAATGGCCATTTAATTCGCATTCTTAATATCAGAATCAACCTCAAAGACTCCCATAGCACCGATTTCGATACCAAACTTGTTCATAAGTGTTCTTGCGGCTCACTTTTCATATTATGAAATTTTATAAACTTTTCCGTAAGATTTTTTTAAATAAATTTTCTACTGTACAAGCCTTGTCCTAACAAACACAACAACAAAAAGAATTATACAATTTGGTGCAGTCGTTCGGAAGTTATGCGCGAACCTACATCTAGGCGATTCATTTTTATATATATAGATTCACTCACCGAGTAAAATCAATTCTTCACAGTAAAGTTCTAAGCACGACCTTGAATTTATTTCCATCACAGCTTTTAATTTTGTTGGGGAAGATTGTTATGCGGTGCTGATCTGGAAATTAGCACACTTTTTGTGAGTGGAGGTTCTATTAACACTGGCGTGACATTTATTCAAAAGATGGCCAAACGTGGCACTTTGGACGATTAAAAGTGGCGCATTGTACCCTTGAACCTGTTTGGATATATTTTTTTTATTTTTCACATCGCCCTCTTTTGTATCTTAAATATTTTTGGACTGTAGGTTGAGATTCCCTCCAAATAATCCCATTTTAAAGTTAGAAGCACGTAAAGAGTTGCTTTCTGTTCATGACATGTATAAGATGCTGTAAAGTATGTTTAGAAACCTGCTGGAAAATAATAAGCAATTTTTATGTATATATTTGGTTACAATTTTCTAAAGGTTTAAAGATGACTATGGCTAAATAAAAATCCGAGAGCTGCTGTTGTAAAATAATTTGAAGATGAACGTAATTTCTTGGGAATATGGAATAACCTTAGATCTTATTTGGAACCTAATATAATATTTTTGTTTTCATATCAAAATTAAACTGAGCTAATTTCAACCTAAGAGGATGTCGCGGTAAGAGAAATAAAACATTTCAAAAAGTCTAGAGGGTAGCCAAGCTTCAAGGCTGTAATATCACACAAATCAAAGACTGTTGTTGTTTAACAATATTTAATAAAATGTGAGACATATTGTAAACACGTAACCTGAATTAATTATAATTGTAAATTCACAATAAAAACATATAGTTTAGTAAAATAAGTCATTAACATTTTCTTTAGCTATTTACGTAAAAATAACATTAGCTTGGGTTTATTTGAATATATGTTCAATTACGTAAATTGACCAACTGCTTACAGAATGCGTAAGGAGACTTGCAAATGACCTGAGTTTTATTTTGCGGGCAGTAGGACTGTAAACTTCATTGATAGAAGATAACCAGGCTATTTTTAGTTGACATTACAATTCAACGCACTCGCCGGAAATCTCTGACTGGCAAAGGAAACAAACGTTACGCACGAACAACACAATGGAACTCTTTCAGCTCACACAAACCCGTGACAACAGCTCGATCTAATTACAAATTCTCCTCGTTAGCTAAATAATCTACACATGTAAATAACACATTACTTTAAAATCTCTTACACATTTTGCGTTATCGGTAATTATATTCCGTTCGGCAGCAATCTCATCTCCTATATTCAGGACGATAATTAGCAAAAAATATATATAATTTATAAATGCTTCAGCATTCATGAATTTTATTAGCTGCGACTGTAACACAACAACGTGTCCAGTGGTTTGTTGCTTTTTATAATTTCTTTCCCTCTCATTAAAGTTCAAGGACGTAATTACCCGTAACTAGGGTAAGATTAACAATATTTCATCATATATATTGTTTCACGGGAACGTGTAATAATGATCAATATTTAATTAGCAATGCACTGTAGATTTAATAAACTGGAAAATTTGCAATTGGGGACGAGTGTAAGTCGCACTTCAAATTTGGTTGCTGTGAGAGTATAATATGAGATTTTTCGTAAGTTGAGGCATGTGCTGTTAATGAGTAACGAAATAAATTGTATTCTATCACATTCTAAGTCTCATGAGTGACAATTATAAGCATTAATAGCGTTCGAACAAGATCAACGCGTCGAACGGCTGTGAAATAAAATGAAATGGTCTGGACCCAAACCATAGCACATTGAAAATTATAATTTTCAAGTGAGTGAATTGAATAGATAACAGTGCCAATGAGAGACATATATGCAAATTAAAAGATTTTCTTCACGAAATTCCAAATATCTCCATTTTTAATCCCTCGGGAAACCCTGGGGTAATTTAAAGACCTAAAAGTTGTCATTTGTGGTAAAGATAAATTTGTAATTTAATCTACAGTAAATGATTATGATTCTTTATTTGCTCAAGTCGAATAATTTAATATTTTTTATCTTTATTTTAAATTATATATTAATATATTATATAGACTATAAAATAATCCCACAATAATATAAATGTGTGACGTGAACTATTGTCAGCCTAACTTTATGACGTAACAATTTTGTGTTTTCTCGTAAATAATGTTATTTCTTGACTAAGGGATGCATTGCGTTTAAATGTTGATGTAATGGGTAGCAAAAACTCCTTTACGATCACTGTTTTACAAGTTATTATATTTTAAAAGAGGTAGCTTTCGGCAGTTATACTGCCATATTCATTCTAATAATATACAAAGCAATCAATATATTGTTTATAATTTAATTATTAAAAAGCTTTGTACAGTATCAAATCTAAAAACTCTTGAAAAGGGTATAAACATTTTTACATACCTTGCACTTATACACTGTTTAATAACAGTGACCGTAAAGGAGTTTTTATTAGCCATTGACTAAGGGATGCAAATTTAGCAGATGTATATGTGTCTTTGTTTGACTTGTTGTATGAGCATATATTCTTGGCAATCCTCAAGTATAACAACAATGTTATAGCCAACAAATGATTGTGATGAAGATCATGGAAAGCTGTTGTGTTATTTATGTTGTGACTACATAATAATAAAAGTTGCGTATAAATTGGATGACTTTTATTGGTTTGGAACCTCTCATATAAATAAACAAGTTCTCACTATTTCAGTCGAAACAAAGATAATATTACTACTATAGTTATAAGAAGAAAGTGGTGCGGTTATTTGGTCAACAAAGAGGAGTAACGAAATATGAGTTTAATTACAACCGTGTGAGAACCATAGACAAAAAAATATTTAGTATGAGTGACGAGGTTGAAAAGGATATTCGGAATTAAGTATGAGGGAGATACGAACGTTGAAGTCTGTTCATCAACTGCCTGAGAGCAGTAACGCAGGATTCGTAGGTGGTTCGTGTTGGACGAAGGTAATTTTCTGTCTCAGTGCGGATAGAGGCCTCGCTGATTTCCGGTACAGTAACACTTCGCTAAAAAAACGTTTTTACTTCAAATGAGAGATATGAGGTGAAGGATCAGCTCACTCGCTGAGAGTAAGCTAATTTCTGCCAGAGAAAGGAGACCCTCGTGACAAGTAACCAGCAGCGACGTTAGTTAAACCTCGACGCTCTTCGGAGGTTCGGTCTGTATCGGTGTTGACTACTCTGGAAGCGAAGGTGTGCGATTGTGGAAATTTGCAATCCCCGATTCCGCTGTGACACAACGAAAAAGGACCAGCTTCGCGGAGTCGTGACGCCCTGATAAACGACTTCCCCGACTTCCCGCAGACAATTACGATAATGGGACGACTCGCGGAGTCACGACGTCATCGCCATCTAGCGGCGGGGAAGCGGACGATGTGTTCAGCGACACCGGGGCACGCCTAGAATGCGCCTGCACGTCTGCACGCCTACCTACCTTCCTACCTTAGAACCTGAACCTGACTACCTTGCGGACAACAAAACGAAAGAACAGAAACCACGGTACGCCTCGCCTTGCCTCGCCTCTGTCGGGAGAAACACAAATGCTGACTAATGCGGATTACGTCCACGAACGATTCTTCATACATCGAGCTCATGGTCGTTGATACATGTGAAGAATGCAAACTCTGCGATTTTGGATTGCTCCCGTCATCGAAATCTTGGACCTTCACATTGCGTAGAGTATCCCAGACCCTGCAACTGGTGTAAAGGGCCTGATCGAATAGAAACGAACGAATTTTAAGTTGTTTCCTGATGGTTGAATGACCGTAGAAAGAAACTGGGCAATAATCGAAAGTACCTTCGGGATACGACGGAGACTGACGACTCTGGCCAAGAAGAAATGCTCGTGAACTCACAGAGCACGTTGCGACACGGACCTTTACTTGCAGGTCTTGGATAGGAATTTAAACGTGGCAATGCATCAAGTGTGTCGTCACGGAGGAATGGGAAAGACCTCCGCCGGAAGCTGAAGAAGCGTAAGGATTTGCTCTGATTTATACCAGACGTAAAAGCACTCCTTCGAAATTGGTGCAAAAGGCTTTTCCCAGAATATGTCATCCAGGAATTGCCACCCTTTTGCATACTAAGCGCCAATTTTTTTTGACAGATGAGTTCAGGTGCGCCATGTGACTCGTCGTACGTTCATGGTTACGGGTTGGAAAATAGATATGAGGATAAAATGTCCTTCGCATAGGGGACGAAAATGCACTTTTACGGAGTTAAATAAACTAGCTTAATGAAGCACCATTCTACAAAAGTCAAGAATGATGTTCCTGTACAAGAGGGTGATGCTGCTGTTGCTGACAGAGAGTCTGGACTACAGTTGTTGGCACTGACAGCGAGATCAGATTGGAACTTGGAAGTGTCTGTTCTCTCTGTTTGGCAGAAGAACTGTTATTAAATTCTTCTATTTCTGACTTTTGGACATTCATTGTATTTATTTATAAAAACTGTAGGACGTAATGGGACTTCTCGTCCGAAATACAAACAGGCTCAAGGATGTAATGTGCCACTTTCAATCGTCCATAGCGCCATGTTTTGGCCACTTCTGCTCTAAAGGAACACTAAGTGTCACAATTCATGTTTTGAGTGAAACAGCTAAGTGGTCCGCCACAGTTGAGACTCAGAAATACCATAACGATTTGCGTCTAAGTGAGAACCGTACATGCTTTGCTAATAAGGTGACAATAAGGTTGAAAATAACGTTTCGAAAAGTAAAAGAAAAAGTGTAGCACGTTCCGAGGGAATTTAAACGCGTGAAAGTTGCCAAAACACTCGTACAGTTACAGAGCCATTTTATTCGTTGGAATGATTGGACGGTTATTCACTTTAGACCTACTTACCTGGACGAATGTTTCCTTTATAAATCGAATGTTCCGACAAGCTTCTGGAATATATCGAGTGACACTAAATTTATCTCGGTATTCTAAAGATACCAAATCTTACGCACACAATCATATACATCTTTTGAATTTGTTTGGATACGGAAGAGGCTGGCCGATATAGAATGCTCTATCCACTCTTCGCGCTATTTTGAGGAGCTGTAAGTGGTGAGTATTACAAATATAGCTCAGTTGAAATGCTGAGGCTGGGAAACGCTGTACCTGGAACATGTTGCGGTAGGACTCGAGTTTCATGCAACTTCTTCTCCATAGTCACGGCCCACAGACGCCTAGTTGACAGGGTGCCGATTTATTTATGTTCTCTTCACTAATTTTATCAAAGTGGCGAAGAAAGTGGTACAGGCCGAGCTGAACACTTTGGAGGAACCCCAGAAAACGTAAATCAGGATGACGTTAAATGAGGTGCTTTCATTCCCCATTACCAGTAGCGAGATTTACCACGGCTGTCACCTCTGTTCCAGATATGAAATGAGCTCGCTCTTCAAAAACGATTATATCTACAATCCTCTATTTAGGATAAATTACATTCCTCACATTTCCTTCATGATATTTAATAAATCCTGTGACGTTTTTACATGCGTATAGATTATTTTAATAATACATGAAATTTATAAATAATTTTTATAAAAATATTTATTTACCCTTATAAGATTTATATTTTAATTTATTATATCAAAATTAGTCAATTCTAATACCTGAGATTTCAACTAAATTTCAATCATATTCAACTGAAACATAATAAAAAATAATTAAAAATTCTATATAAAAGTTTTAGATATAAACTAATATATCGTCCACTATTTTAAAAAATTAAATTACATTTAAGCTCAAAAGTTCTTATGTATATATAAGTCGCTTTAAAATCATTTATAATCATTTCCCATGAATGTTTGAAAATCTTTTTCTTCTATCCGGATGTTGTGAATTTTTGTTCTCTGCTTTGTGAACAAGTTGATCTCATATTGATCATAATGTATAATTGGTTCACATACATACGTTCAATTTTGTTAATGTTTTAAAAATGTATATATTTGTTCACAAATATTTATTTTATCCTCTTGTAAATTGTATTTTAATTTATTACTTAAAATAAATTAATAACCAGATACCGACAGAAATTATAAATAAAAAAATTGTATTTGCTCGTTAATTTACGTCATTTAATTATCTGAAAAACAGACGTTAATTTAATATTTATTGCTTTAAAATTTATCAATTTTAATATATGACCTCTCGAGTCTAATATTCATGTAAAATATAATAATAATTAGGTATTGTTCATGTTTTTAAAAATTGTTTTACACAAATTTCCCCGTTAATTTTTTTGTTCTGGCGCAATACGCATACAAGTAACTGAATTGCAGCTATAATTTTAGAATGACTTTATTTCTAGTGTAGATCGGAATTATATATTAATGCGATTGTAGCTATTATAACATAGTGTCTAAGGACGGAATAACGAGATTTGGAATTCATACCCAATCAATTATTCACCGGACTATGAAATATAAATAATGAACTTCCTGAAATCAATGAATTGTTACGTTGTTATACAATCAATTCTCGTAATCTCTCAATTATCTCAATAGCTATGTAACCGCTGAACGGTTCGGTCGCTAATGACCTCGCAGTTGACGACATTTTAAATAAATTCATTAAAAAGAAGAATTAGAACTCCAAATTTATTGAAATTACGCATAAAATTAATAGCTTCATTTAGAAGAAACTGACCGCCGACCGCATTTGTTTCCCCACCAACGAATTGTCTTTGGTATAATTACGTTTCACATTCTTAGTTTCGAAAGTGAGGATTGTAAATTAATTATCAGCAACGTAATCTATTTGCGGGCATAACGAATCTAATAAATTTGTTATAATTATTTATAACGCAACATATTTTAGTGACGGCAATCGAATATACTTTATTCTTAAAGTTTGTTCCTCACACGATTTATGTAGAATTAAATTAACGACCATTGAGACAAACAAGGATTTTATTTATTCATACAACGTTTCGTCCTCACATTTGGTTTTCGTCAGCTGAAATTCTCCAGGAAATTACTACAAAAATAATGTAAATATATCTAAGATGATTTTAAAAATAAATTATTAAAAAGACTAGTTTTTTATTAAATAATTATTATTATTTTAAAGACACTAATTAAACTGGAATTTTTAATGATGATACTATTTATTTCAACAGAATTAATTTAAATCGGAAAATTTTACTAATTTATTTTCAAGCAAATAGTTACATTATATTTTTTAGAAATTTATGTAATATTTTTCTGAAGATTTTTACCTGACCAAATGTGAGGACGAAATGTATGAATAAAATAAAAACTTATTTTGTCTGTGAATTGGTCGTTAATCTAATTCTATATAATTTATTATTCAGTCCCCCTTATTTCAATTCCACTATAGTTTGCTGTGTAATACTGTGTTAACGTAATTCTTGAATAGTCATTAAATCCGTATTGAAACATGAATTCCAGTTAACTCTGCAGCCTATTCTACTCAAATGAGATGGAACAATGTTATTGACGATTCAAGGTTGTTTTAAATTGTAAGGTTTCGTAACATTCCTCGAAATAATTTTTTAAAGTGTATTTAAACACGCGATAACATGTACGATTCAGTCAGATCCCGGAAAGTTGTAGTTTAAATCTTAAATCCATCCATTAATATTTCATCTGGTGAAGTGAGACATACGTACGAAGGAGACACAGAGCTGCCCGGCAACAGAAAAGCTCAGATCGATTTTTTCTTCAATGTTTTAGCGGTGGCCGAAATAGGCCACGGTCGCCTCTTGCTGTCATCTCTTAACCTAACCACCTTGCCGTGTTTTATCATTATCTAAACACACTCAAATATTCTCTTATATTGTAAAAATGCTTCATATTTTACATTATGGTTGGAACAGTGTATTCAAAATATATTAGTCAGTAGTTTCAAATGTTGATTTTGTAAAGAAAGTGTAACTATCGAGAAAAGAAAGAGAAAATTATAAACTGAACGTCCAGAAACACGAGAACCCAGAGAAATGTTTCATAGAAAGAGTGTCAAAAGTGGGATCACAAGACAAATGTCGGTATTGAAGGCTATGTAATAATTATATTTCAATATTTAAATTAATCTGACATTTATAAACTTAAAAAATAAACAACAAATCAGACAAAATGTCAGAAATCCACTGTATATTCAAAACATTATAAAGTCCTTTAAACGTTTTGACTTCTTCAGGTATTATGTGATCGTCTCTGGAGCTTTAATGTTTAATATTTATGTACTTACATTTGTATCCATTCAAACTTTAACTTATATTTTTCCCCCCCAAAAATTGTAAACTAAACGTATATTTCTGTTTTGGTGTCTTCAAACATTCTGAATGAATTTGTTTTGAGATGCATTCGTGTAACGTGCCATTGTGATGTCGGATTGCGTACAAGGACGTCATCGCATGCTGACTCATTGCACATGGTGATCACGTAATCACGTCACAGTCAGTGACGTAATCAGGAGTGAACTTCACAACCGAGCCTGCTGAGTCCATAACTGGAGAAGTTTCACGCTGGCAAACAAGTATCACAGTCTGCATTTGTTCGTTTTGCGTGTGTTCTTACAGATTCCACGCAGGAGAAAGCTAACAGAATGATCTTTTGCTTAGTGTGGTACGATTCCAAAACCTAACAATTCAATACGAATAATACCATAAAGGGGTCAATCAATGCCAAGTGGTACACAGGAGGTTGCTTGACCATCTCAGAAAAAAACTCATCTTTTGTTGGTGCTTTACCTTAGGTTACGGTAGTTCAAAATATTTTTCTAAATTGTCATTGTATCTGGTTAAAAAATAGTGCCCATTTTTTTTGCACACGGCATGGTGATACTCAGCCCTCGGTTGCCCTAACAATTTTCAAAAAAAACTTAATTTGGTTCAGTACATTCTGGCCTACAGACAAAATCTCTATTTACGTATCTAACTTTTTCACGAATGACTTGAGGCTCAAAAATTATTTCCTTAGAGGAATCATCATAGGAAAACAGATATGTTTCACAGTGAACATAAAAATTATTAGGTAAGCAAATAAAGGTTCCCTTTGTAGGCCAAAATGCACCAAACCAATATAGTTTATTTGAAAATGATAGAATACTCCAAAGCTGGGTAATTATGAAAATCATGGATGCCTGCAGGACGTGGTTTGCAAAATAACCGGATACAATAAAAATTTTAAAAAATAGTTTTGAACTACCACCAACAAAAATATGGATTTTTACTGAGATGGTCGAGCAACATTTCTTCTGTACTCCTTGGTATGGATTGAAACCAAAATTGTCGAACTATATAATATTCGTTTATTAGCGAGGGACAAATATAGTGTTAAAATTGAATAATACTCATCTCGGTTCTGGGGTTGAAGATACTATTATATATTTACGTGTCTTAAATAAAAGAATCTCTTGATAATTTGAACCTTAGATAGATAAAATTGGTTCTTAACATATACAGTGTGATAAGGCACATTGGACGACGAAGTTCTACTGTGTTTATTTAGCCGGGGAAATTGAAGTGGAAACTTGTTTGCATACGATCGGAAATGAAGTTTTAATGTTAAATCGTGAATAGGACATGTAGAGTTCCATTAAGTTGGGGAAATAATAAAATTGGGAAATAGGAAAGAGACGCATCTCACCCAGACATTTTCCCGAACATTGCGTCTCAACAGCTGAGAATATTGAACTCATTATTGTTTCTTTTCTGTTTAATTTTTATTATTATTAAGCTACAGTTTTTGGGATCGTTTTCTGTTTTATATATTCGGGCCACAAGCGTGATTTTCACATTTAGGTGTTTTTAACTGGTAAAAGTTACGATCGGTACACTCCAAGTTTTCTTCGGACGGTGTTTGTATTTCGATGAGATTGTATATGTGATGGGCGGATACTGGCTGCAGTGTGTCAGGTTTAATTTAGCAAGTGACGCAGCTGACCTTCACAGTTACGTGTCTGGGATGACGACATGAAGAGTGGATTTGGGTGTATCTCAACGTCACAGACCACGCTATTCTGTGGCTGTCACATTTACTTTCGTTGCTGCTTCAACTTCCCTAATTGTGTCCAATACTACAAGATAGCTGAGAAATCAATCACCAGCCGGCTCTGCTAGTAAGTCACTTCCGTATCAACAAGGAAAAGCTTAATCGATGAACTATGAAAATATTAAATAACCTAGATTGGATTTCTATAAGCATAAATTGAAAAACCCACACTCTGATCAGTACAAACGTCTTTGACCATATAGAAAGGAATGAAATTCTTGCGATGGAAAACTTGAATGCTTTTCAAATGGGAGTCGTTCACGATTTTCGAAATGAGGACAGAAAATAGACAAACAACAGAACTAGATAAGCCACAGGTGACAACAAACCTTCCTGCGTGGACAATATTTTACAACATGGCATGTATTTCATTTAACGACACAAGGAAGAGCTTCAAGGCCACAACGGCTCCTATTTGAAAAGAACTATAATGGATGAATTAAGACACGAATAATATGTTGGACGTCTGTATATGAATCTATTCCACCTCTTAGCTAAACAGTATTAAGAGTGTTATTAGATTAGTTCATTCCCATCGAACAGGAAGATTTATCATGTCGTTTTCGAAAAATGACTTTGAGAGGGTATGAAGCCAATTGCGCACGAACTACTCAACCTGTTGATCGTTCGCAAAACGCTTTCCTCCAAGTGCCTCTTTGAGAGGCCCAGGCACGTGGAAATCGCTTGGTAATGGGTCAGGGCCAATTTCAGCCAATTTTTGGGTTGTTAGGGCTGGAGCAGGACGTCTCGAATGAGCTGACGGCAGCTCGTACCTGGTGAAGAAGGTCACAGTAGCCAGCGTTTATTGTGCGACGATCATGAAGAAAATCAACGAGTAAACCTCCTTGAGAGTCCCAAAACACAGTTGACATCACCTTCCCTGCTGACAAGCGCGTTAGGCTCTTGATGATCCTGTTTGGGGAAGCGAGACTTTTCCAATTGGAAAATGGTCCTGGATGATGGTCTCTGATTCCCGTTTCCTTACTGATTTCTGCTACAGGAAAGCGACTATCTCTTTCAACTGCAATACTGCCAGGAGTAAAGCTGGAACGGGATCATCTTTGGTGACTCACATTTTCCACTTTTTCACGCCCTTCTTTGAACTCAGGATACCAGAATTTCACTAGTTTCTGTGAAAGTTCATTATTTTCGGACAATGCACGCACTCCGTCCCAAATTTCGGCTGGTTTAACGCCTTCATTCGTTAAGAACTTTATATTAAGGTGCCCTACGTAACCGACGGATGAACAACTGTTTCGCTCATTGTGAGGACAACTAACGAAACAGGTCGAGCGCTCGGCTTTACCTTCAGCCATCTATAGAAGATCCCCCTCATTCTTCCTAATGATTCACATGTTATCTAAGGTCTCAGGAGTAAAAGGCTCGTTTATATTTGAATGACCTAATATTATTGGATTCCCTTCTAAGCCCTGGCACTAAACAAGGCTTTTTAAATGCAGTGTATCATGTCAATTTGCATTATTCTGTCGTATAACAATTCCCAATTCTGTTGCAACAAATATCAATGATAAGATTGCTAGTTATGTCTCTCAAATATTAAACTTCCATTAGAGAAGGAAGATCATCATCCCCAATCATGCTCTGAGGCAACTTTGATATTGTCTTTATAATCAAAAAAATTAATTGAAGTGTATGAAGAAGTGCAGAACAAGTTGACGTTTATAAAAATTAATAGAGGACAGAGAGAGAAGTATCAACGATCTGATAATTTAAAAAATTGTATTCAGTTTGCATATTCCCAATGCTTTTTACAACAGTCAATCTCATTCACAAATTTTTAATTATAACCATATACTAATCACGTATATAAATTTATAAATTATGAATTTGTAGTTGATTATGGTTAAATTATCGACTTAATCTCCTGGATTACAAAATAATAAATTTAAATGAATTATTTAGTATTGGAGTTCTGAATTAATAATAGAAACTGATTAAATGGCTGTGGGGTTATAATAAAAAATTTAAAAATCGGTAATATTAATTTAAAATTGATTCGTAGTTTTGGAATATATTTTATTTTGAAATTATCTTGGAGCTTTCCGCAATATTGCCATAATCATCTGCACGGGTAAAAATATTTAATACAATTTCAAGACACAAAAATCTCATATGAATATATTCAACAGCAAAATTTCTCATTATAAAAATATTTTCTCTTTTGCAAAACTTATCGAATAATGAGAAGACCGGATTCCAGTTCTGTCCTATTACGGAAATCCTGTGACTACGCACCTAAGGTACAGATGCGTCATAATTTTGTTAATTTTTTTAAAAAGCAATTCAGATACTTAGAATTTAATAAACTACATTGTGTGTCTACCTTCTATCGGTATAATTTGTAATAGACGCCTACGTCAATTATATATTTATCGACTTTAAATTTCGATATATATCTGGATTTAAAGGAATATCAGTATAAAAAGAAGTTGAACTCAACCTTTATTACTGTTAATCAAGAGAAAGGCTAAACAACTAATTGATTCCGAATATATTTATTTCTGTCCCCCTCTTTCCCCTCCCAAGGGGAAGTCGTGTGTAGTTTCTGTTCGTAAGGAACACTATTACAAAATTTGGTGCAATTTTCTCTACGCGTTTCGATTTGTATGCGGAAAAAATCATACGAACAGTCAATTTAATAAAAAATTTGCCATATTGCATCGAAATTTCAGCTCTTTAAATATTTTATGAAAATTATAAATTGTATATAAACGGTACTTGTAACAACATTGAGGATATAAATACAAACACCATAAAACGTACGTCATTTATAATAAATTCAAATTTCTTGCACAAAACTCTATTCCTTTCGCAGGCAGAATAACCGTCAAGAACGTTGATTTGCTTAGTTCAGATCTTTCTTGGCCTAATGAAATTTCTGAGAACTTTCTCCCAGTGAAACAGGGAGTTATTTACGGCCACATGATTGCGCTGGAGCACAAGCCAGTGATCACAGAGTATAATTCCGACAAGATAAATTTCTTGTATTTTTTCTGATACACGAGGGAAAAAATAGACCGAAAAATAATTTTGAATTGATGTTTAAAAATAAAAAACCACACGATTGAATCGATCAGAAACAAGATCTCGTATTAGCATGCACAAGTGGATAGTTTTCGTCTTAAAATCACGTGTATGTGAAGTTTTATTTTAAGAAGAAATGTGTTTCTTTATTGCATAGGTGGAAGTTTATTTACCTTTTTGCTCGTTTACGGCGCCAGGACTATTATTAAAGTACTCGTAGATATTCGGTGAGACTTAGAAGACAATTCAGAAAATAAACAAAAGTCGACCTAAAAATACTACAGGCTACTCTGTCGCTCGTTTTTAGAAATTATGTCTTAAATAATGTAAGAATGATTAATTAGGACTAAATTTTACAAGGGAACGTTTAGATTGAACAGTAATAAATAAATCACTAATTTATAAATCAGAGTGTTTTATAGAACTATGACTAGGTTGAAAGTTAATTTAGAATGTAAACTTTACTACAGTCAGCGTGCGTTGTTTATTCTATCTCGTCAGCTTGTTAAGTTCCCCTTTGCCGTCCATCGTCTTCTTTTTATGACTTCTTTATTTATTTATTCGGATTCTTAACACATACAAGCGCAGTTAGATCTATTATACGTCTATTCCTGTCAGCTTAAATCTAAGCAGGTCCATAATATCTGTATAAAGGAAGGGAAAATTCTATCGAAGCCACACGTTTTCAATATTAAAGCTGCACTTAGCATTTGTCACGTATAAATAATCATTCATCCAATTAAATATTCAAACGGGAAAGGCAGTCTTTCTAAAAGCACGTAGAAAGTAATTAATTAATAATACCCAGTCATTACCGTCCACTTGTTTGCCTATTTACCCTTTGTGACAAATTAATAGTTTAGCAGTTTCATTACGAAGCTAAAATAATAAACGGTTACATTTCAAAATTTTATATCCACCACATTCATGCTCTATTATATTCACACATTAATCATTACACACAATTTATTTTCGTCATTAACAATCCATAGATCAACGTGCAGGATCGAACCAGTCTTTATTTTTTCCAGCATAATTTTCAAAACACACAATACGTGTTAATATAAACTTAAGATAAAATTTGATGGTTGAAGTTTACGTGTGAAAATGTTAGTGATGTGAAAATTGTGTACATCAGTTGGACTAGGACAGGTTTTGCGATCTTGATGGCGAATGCGCGGACTTTCAGATTCCGGCGAGTCAGCTGTATTGAATTTCAACATCTGAAAACTTTGCCACATAAGTTGCATGAATTTATAGGCAAAAGTTTGACGTCTGTGGGAAGAGTCTTCTGCGTCATTGACGAGAACTGAGACTCGTAACATAACTGAATGAATTTTCTGTGCTTCTTAGGAAACTAAAATTTTCATTCACTGAATCATCGGGCGCTGAAAATCATATTAGCAGAGGTCGCGATTTTCTTTTAACGGGGCATGATCCAATATTTCAGGCTCACCGACGTGACTTTTTATCGTGCACTTTGACAATTACTTTTCAAGTGAGTCGAAAGGTTAATCTAACTTGATCTTGTTTTCTGTAAACTGCAGTAATATATGTCTTTTACGTACTAATATTCGTTATGTATTGCAATAAAAATATTTACATCTTTTTTCTTTTATTTATAAAAGTCGAATCGACTACATGATCATTAGCGACCACAATGTTAATTAATGACATTATTTTACAATTTTGTATTAAAATGTAGGAAATTGATATTGTCTGGATTGTGATCATTAACAAAGATTAAACTATTCACCTTTTAATACATTTGTTTATTTAGAGTCGAAAAAACAAAATGCAATACACTAAAATTCTATCGAATATCTTACTACCCTTACAATGAGAATCTTTTTATTATTATTATTATTTTATTACACTAATAGCCTGTTTTCTTGAATATCTATAACAGGCCTTATTTTCATTTCTTACAAGATTTGTGTTACAGATTTCTTCTATTTTTTTTATAAATATTACAATGAGAATCCAGGATGAATTCGTAGTTTTTACCCTGTATTTGGTGATATTTGGGGGATTGATTAATGACATGGTCTATATTTCAGGCAGTATTACAGAGATCACACGATGGTGCTCTAGATCTGACCACGCTACTTCAACGGCTATTCTCGTTTTAGTATTCTCCGATCTTGGATCCACTTTCTCCCCTTTCTTTCCTTTATTTACGTCTGCCACATTCATTTATTATTTTTGGTCATCTGTTAACTAATACGTGATCCATCGTTCGCTCTAAAATCTCCTTCGCGTTTTACTATATTCGTCCTTTCAAACTTCGGAATTTCTTCACACTTCATTGTAGTCTGGTACGAACAAGCTGCTGTTATGTACAGAAGGTCACTTAGCCACTTACAGACAGTTATTCATTATATTCTCTTAAAAGGCACGACGCTGGCTCGTAACTTCCAGGAGAAAAACACTTGAAAATAAAATGATTTTAAAAAGAAAAAAAAATGTTTCCGATACACTCATTGCAGTTACTCTTTGTGTTCGATCCTGTATGTAATCAGCAAATTTGTGAGGTGTAATGTATTTACTGTTCATAATCCAGCTTGTATTGTATGAGAACTTTTCGTGGTGTAGTTTCACGGCCTTCCCTCATTCTTATGATCGTAAGCTGTATTTTCTCATTTTTAATGGCAGTGCAAACAAATTAAGCATGTTAAGGATTATACAAAAAATAATTAGATTTACCAAAGACACTATCATGTATTACACTACCTACTTATCCTAATGAGGATTTGTAGACGAGAAGCAATTGTAGCCGTACAGCAGCTAAGTGCTGTTTCGCGTAATAAACCCATTTTCATAACTTTGAAGCAGTTAGTCCCGAGAGGATTAGTCATAGTAATGATATCTGTGGTAAAGAATTTAGTCAGCTGAATAAGGCATGGTCCAAGTGCGTCACTTATCAATGGTTCAAGGAAGAGTGACAGAGTTCCGCTTCCTGTGGCCCTGCTCTAGACAGATTGCGTTGATTCAACGTATCCTGGTTGCAATTCTCAACAAAACAAATTGCCTCACAAACAACGCGGATGATACTTCCAAACTCACACAAGCGTGTTGTAGAAAGACAAATTATTCGTTACTGGTTTTCAATTGAAATTGGCCCGGAGTAACCACTCATATGATTATTAAATGTGAATATTCTTACACAAATGTATTTATTTTCCTATCATGCTAACCGTAATTTGGTAATTTCTTCTTCTGACCCTTTGAAATCTGTGTACATATCGAATTTCAAAGCCTGAGACGGTTTCATCTTATACTATCAGTTAAAAATTATAAAATTGTCACGAAATACTTAAATTCTTGCCTTTTTAAAGAGTAAGAAAATTAGGTTTTAAGATTTCTATGCCTGCTGATGTTTCCCCCCATCCTTTTCTCTATGGACACTCTTTTTCATCGCTTAGTCTCACTGTAGCAATTGCCTGTTCTAGTCCTTTCGCAACCGTCTCGTCAGAAAATTGCATTCTTAAGCTGGAGCAACGAGTTAACCTCAAGTTTCTAGTAAAAACTGGGAAAAACGGCTCCAGAATCGATTGCCATTTTAAAGGAAGTGAATTCTTATCACGCACACGGATTTCTGAGTTGTTTGATAGGTTTATGGATAGACTCAAGCGACCGAAAAGATCCGCGCCCCCAAAAACGGACGACAACGTCCAGAAAATTGGTAAATTGATCCTCGAAAACAGCCGTCTGAGTGTCTGAGCTTAAACCGTTAAACATGTGGAAAGTTTGCGCAAGAATGGTGCTACAACTTCTCACTCCAGAACCAAGGGAATAGATAATGAACATTTATGCTGACATTTGTCAAGATTGATAATCATCAGACCTTTTTTTTATTTCCTAAGGCCAAATGGGAGCATAAGGGGACAACATTTTACAGTGAGTGAGCAGTAAAAGCAAAAGAGACTGAAGTCCTCAACAAGCTGATGGAAGAGGACTTCCAGCATTTCTTTCAACTGTGGAAATTTGTATGGAGAGTTCATTGGAGAATATAATCTTTGTAATGTAATTGTTGAACAATAAAATATTTTGTAGCACCAGAATAGTTATTTAATTGTCATATCTCATGACAAAGGCTTCTCAGATTTCTATCCTGGTATTTTCTGTAAACAACAACGTTTCGACGGCTAACACTGTCATTTTATTCCACTCTAGATGGCAGTGCTAGCTGTCGAAACGTCGTTGATTATGGAGATTACTAGGATGGATACCTGAGACGTTTTTCTCTATATGAAAATTTATTGGAAATAAACATAGCTTCATCAACTCATCACACTAAAGTAAGAGTCTCAGTGTTCAGTGTCACGGGAAACACAGAAAACTGGCTAATGTATTTGATACTTAAAAATAATGTGAGCGAACAGAAATGAGCCTTTTGATTAAACTACTGCATGTGAGGATCGAGCACTGAAATTATGTTAATTAAAAAACGCACACTGTGGACACCCCCCTATGTTCATATCGCAGGAAATGAAGCGGTCGATATCGCAGATAAATGTATATTATCTAGGCCAAATACATCTAGCTTGCCTTTATCCCACAACAACCTAACCGAAATATTAAAAACTAAAATCAAGGATAAATGGAACCATGATTGGGTTAATAAGAAGATTAAAATCTATTAAGTAATGGTATCTGTTAAATAAAACCCGGCCAATAGTATTAAAATACACGTGTACAAACAATATTCACCCGCTTCAGAATTGGCAATTCTAGACTAACTCATGCACATTGATGACCAAATCTGATTGTCACCTGTGAGAATGTAATTCTACATACACCACGCGGCACGCAATCAACGATTGTGCATATATACATCAATCGAGAAGAGACGATGGAAATGTACATCAAAACACAACCTATTTAAAGCCCATGAACATATTCAATAATATCTAACTTACCTGTAACCAATTCCCCCTCTGTAATCCCCAATATTATATACAGGTAACACATTATGCTCTATCTAAACTTCAAATACCCATTGTAACCGATTTAATTCTATTGTGAAAGGTACCATTATTTGTAAAGTGAACGTGGTCACTAATGACAAAGGCCGATATTGTGACAATAAATAAATAATAAACACTGACCGCTACATCAGGGCTGGCACTAGTAATTTTGCCGCCTTTGGCAAAGCAGAAAAATGACATCCCGAGGCTTAAAAAATTACTTCAGAACTGTATGAAAAATTATAAACGAAGCAGAAAAGTAGCATAATTGAATTGAGGCAAGCATTTTAATATACATTACCAAAAAACTGTATTATTGAAAATTAAAATTTGACATAAGCTAACGAAAATTAACTTTCAAACTGAAAGGAGAGATCAATTAAAAATACATTTAAAGGATAAAAGAAATAGGTTAAATGATATACAAGGTCTAAACCTAAATTAAAACAACCGCAAATATTTTATTATTCTATTCTTGTTCAAGGCCAACATGCCACGCTGATTAATGTATTTTTTAGTGGACGTGGTTCCTAAAGAATTTAATTTAAATTTAAAAAACGGTGCTTTCCCCGGCTGTAACAGCGTTATAAAAATTCTTAAAGCAATGTTCAACTTTGGCCCAATTTTAAGGGCCAATTTTAAGAACGTCAACAGGAACCTCTTTCTTTATTAAAAATGAAGAAACCAGACCTGCTTCCTCAGGCAGTTCTAAAGCACTACTATCAGAGTAATCATCATCTGTCAAGACGATTCAGAGATTTTCTTGCACTCTAGTACTCTGCCCTCTAATTTTGCCGCCGTAGGCAGTCACCTACCTTGACTACCGCACAGTGCTTATTACAAGTAGGTTAAAATTCGTTACACCTGATTGTTTGTGCTGTTATAAAAAATTATTCATAGTTAACATTGTAATTGTAAATGGAACATTACCAACAGCATTCGTGATTTGTTTTAATACAATATTACCGTCCTCAGACAAGATGGTAGAGTCGTCTAAACGTCGCAACACCTGCATTTTTATGTAATATTAATTTGTTATGTTTTTATTTCATTTCTTACGTTTCATCTGAACTTGTCATTAAAATAATTGTTTTGAGCAACTTTAGTAACAAACATTTTTCCTTCCTTCCTTTTCTGTTCTGACTAGCCGCTACGTCCTTTACTGGGAAAACAACTTCATAATGATTTCACGCCAAAAGTAAAAAAAAAAGAGATAATTTGCCAACGACTTTACGTTCCCATATAACGTCAAAGTGAAACGCGCCAGAAATATCAAGATGCTTTCTGATGCGCACCTTGAAATATAATACGAAGGAAATCATAAAGTAGATTCTAGGAATTTACAATAGACACCTTCCGTTTAATCATTAGCATTACTACCATTCAGAGCTATTTTAAGCTTACCTGAGAACTGAAGCACGTGGCAAGAGAATTTTAACGGCCTTATTAAATAATGCGCAATTATAGATTCCATCTGAGTCCTATATAATACACTAAATTATCACACTAGTCCTTTCATTTTTAAATTGCTGACTGAAACTAGACGTGGAAAAATTTATTTATTTTGACGTAACAGAGAATGGAATAATTATTTTCCACGTTACTTTAAATAAATATTACAGAAACAGAACAATAGAGCTTCCCGGTAATGTTCAATGAAATCGGTTTTCATGATTAAAGCTATTTATTATACAGGCCTTCTGAGAAAATTCGCTTTTATTAACGCTAAAAAAATTATTTTTGTTTATGAAAACCTTTCCCCGTGGTACAGTATAAAATTGGGAAACAAGAAGTAATTCAACTGTGAACCTCAAAACCCTCCAGACTTTTTTAAAAACGGTTATTGAATGGGGTAATCATATTCACAAAGGATGGAATGATCTGTATATCCTAAAAGAGAATGAATCTTTTGTTCATATATCGATTAGTTTTAAGGACAAAACAATAAAAGCTATTTCCGGGCGTACGACGTCGCAGTTTCAAAATAATGCTAAAAATATTTTATTTTAACGACTGTTTTTAATAATAAGATATATTTATCAACCATTGATAGACAGTTCCTATAATTTTTAAGCCATTATATGTATATTTAAAAATAATATTTTCATTATTGTTCAAGTTGACAGTGTTTCCTATCAATATATTAAATATTTGCTAGTATTTTCAGTTTAAAATTTTATTTAAAGTAAAATTCTTATAATTAAAAAAATATATTTTTGAAGTACAAAAAATATTTCTTGATGATCGTTTAATACAATATATTAATAGTTAGTGGGTCATTGTCTCATTTGATGCATCTTTCCATCTCCTTCGGTCATCATTTACTAGGAATAACAATTAAAAAGTGGAATTACAAATATCTTCCTTATTAAAATTTACTGGTTTTCAAAATAATGTTCCGATTGCATCAGAAGTTTCCTTAAGTATAGTCCAATGGACTTCACGATTGTGACGACAGCACGTTAAAAGCAAATAATGTTGACGAAACAAATTTTTACGAGCATTACTAAAACATTGAAGTTCTCCTGAAGGTGGTTACATTGTACCATAAGCTAAGGGATGCCTTTCTTTGAGGCTTAATTTCTTTTTCATTGTGTGTTGCGTGCGGTATGATTCTCTTTACTGCTGCTAACTGGATGAGAGCCAATGCCAGTGATGCAGTCTTTCCCGTGGCTCTGATTACTTTCTTTTCTGTCCCTCATTACTCTCCTGCTCATAAAACTGTTCATCTTCACGCTCCTCCAATTTCTACTACTCTCAGCTCCTCTACTTCCAAGTATTTTCTGCTACTGCTCTCAGCTTCCTGGTCTTCAATTTCTGCTGCCTTCTTCTCACACATTTTGTTTTCCACTTTCTAATTTTGGTGACATTCAGCGAAGTCAACTCAAGTCTCTCGAAACGTATAATGGCTTTGTATCCGCTGTTCTATTCCCTCGCCATTATTTGTATTGGTCTCCACCGGAGCTCTGAGGACAATTTAACATTTTCCTAAAGTTACATCCCTCTGACCAAGCAACTCCCACACACAGTTTTTTTTATAAAAAAAAACTCACCCTTCCTGTCATCGGGCAATTATTTTCTCTCAATTCATTGTCGTCAGCTCTTCTCTCCGGCGGCTCTAAATGTCAAGAATTCACAACCAAACATTCAAATTTATTTTTATCAAAAATTTAGTTCTTTCCATCCAACCACAATGTCGTGATTTATCATACTGCACTTATTATCACGACAAAACAAAGCCTTCAGGAGAAGATAGCTCTAAATCGAGAATGAGTTCGGAATAGAGAGAAACCACGGGGGAGAAGAAAGACGAAGCACAAAGGTGACTATGAAAAAGGACTAAAACGGCAAAGAATTTAATGATGAGGGGCGTAGACTACTACAGTGTTACGTTTGGGAAACACGAGAGAAGGCAACCGCAGTAGATGAAGTATATTGACCAAAATCATAGTCCACCGGTCTGATTCCATGGCATTTAACTTTTAATCCAAAATTTAAATGATCAATAATAATGACGCAGTCAAATGGTATAAGTATTGTTTTATTTTAACCCACTGGAGATGACGCGTGAATGTTCTGATCTCAATAGGCATTAGAATTGAAATTTTGTTTTGCATTCTATGTGCCATTTTTCATATATTTGTTTTGAAATGCTACTTTCTTTCCCGTCTTCGAATTATAATTCATCAAATTACTACGCAACCGTCCGGGATTTTTTCTTACCCACTGAGCCACTCCTCGCATCAGAATTTGAGTAACAATAGCTATTCCTTTTCGTTGTGTTGAGACCTATTTACTGTTGCCTGGAGAAAAACGACAGGAACAATTACGAATTTTGAGTGAGGAAGTTTTATTTGAAGAAACTGATGGTATTTTTTGAAGGCGAGGTCTGCGAATCCGAAGAAAATTTCTCGGACGAATCTTCCACTTCGACAGATCGTAGATGCTACTGGTGATGGAAACGCTTCTGAGGTTGCATAACAATTGCTTTAAGGAAGAGATAAAACTACAAATTGGAGTCTCACTCCATTTCAAGTTCATTTTCAATGTAATTTCGGATCTATCCAGAGTAAATAGCGAGGCTAAAAATTCAAACCCTCCGGAATATTTATTTTACAGCTTCATTTCTTAAACAAAGATTGAAATAATATCTGCATCAAAAAGATTCCTACAAACCAACAGAATGATCGTGTATAAAATATGACAAATCAAATGTAAATTAAAAACGTACACACAGATTACCATGTATTTTATAGCATCACTACTCACATACGTCTACTTTGTTTTTATGATATAAATTGTCTAAAAATATTCCTTAATGAAACCATTGTACTTTAATACGTATAATGACATAGTACTATATATGTATATAATGCCTTCTCTTCTTAAATCGAAGAAAATAATTTAAGTCGTAATGTTTTACAGAAAAAATAATCTAGGTTCAGTATAAATATCACACAAGTATTTATTAACAGTAGAACAGGAGATAATATAGAAAATCAGGTCTTTTTCACCACTTTCGCATAAGTTCAGCGCGCAGTTGGCGGGTTAAATGCAATCCAAAAATATGAGTTTGACATTGTGAAATAAAATAATTTAATTCAATTTTAAGCATCACTACTTTTTAAACAAAGCGGTAAGGCCCTACGTGTAAGACAAGAATCACAAGGGACTGCAAAAGAGAATCATCCTTGTTTTTCGAAACTGCGATGGAGATCCAAAGCAGTCATTTCCGTTGCAAGTTTGACGAAAAAATATAATAGTCAGTAGCAAAGTGGTAAAAAAGCATAATTAGATATTTTAATTTCGGTGTGAAAATAATTTGAGGTTTTTTTAAATTTTTTGAGGGAGCTGGGAAGGACGAAAGAAATGATTTGAATAGTAAACTGTGTATTCGTTCGTAGGTAGGTTGAAAGGATTGATTATGGCAAGGTTTTCCGAACACTCCTGCAGGCATAGGCATTATTAATTCAGTCCAGCCTAAGAGAGTCGGCTGTCTGGTTTTAAATGTAAATGTGGAAGCGTGGGATTCTTCCAAGTAATTTACGTAGAGCTCTGTCTGGAAGTATGTAGGGTTCGTAGCGGAAAGAATTGTTTGGTGTAGGATGTGAACGTTTGTACTTATTTTTGTTAGTTGTTTAATCTTCAAATTCTAAGCTTTGCTCGATTTATTGCCGCTTTGTATGGGTTTAATCTATCGCTTTCGCGGTATAATTGTGAAATATTAGAAAGTAATTTATTTTCGTAACCGGAAACATGCTTCACAAACGTAACGGGAAACTCGTACCATCTAGGCTCAAACCCTAGACCGAGAATATTTCCAGAAGTAGGAGCCCGACGCCTATCTAGGTTATTACAGCAATAGATACAAAAAAAATGGGGTAGACTGCAGCGATAGCATTACACTAGCGTCCCAGTTGTGAACTCAGGGCCCAGAGCTCCAATCCCGTCACCTTCTGGGATTTTAAAGCTGATCGAAGCTATAATATGGTTTCCTAGGAGAAGGGACATCAATCTCGCCTAACCACGTAATCGGCGGCGACTATTTGTCACTCTGGTCACTCGTCGCCCAGTTTCCAGAGAGCGGCCGCCATTCAGTCGCGTCGCGGCGCGTAGCGTCGTTACGCTGTCATGTCGCTCCTGACGCTAATGATGATCAAACCAAACCTTGCCTCGCCTCTCCTCGCCCAGCCTCAAAGAACGGGGCCGACTAACTAAACTAGAGCAAATAATTGATTGGCCAGAAGCGCAGTCCGACTCGCCTCGTAACGCGATTAAATCGTTTGCGAATGGGACCGATTCAATTTTCTCCGGAAACATCTAAAAATTGTGGTGACGGACGCGGTTCGCCACGGAACTTGGCGGAGACAATTGTAATTGTATTACGGAAAATAAAACTAAGGAAGCCAGGATATTAACGAAATATAACGCGAAGCGGATATTTGTCACCTTCAAAACTACAGAACGGCAAGAGGCTTAGACCAAAAATAAATCCGATGAAATACCGCGGCAGAAATGATAAATAATAACAAACTTACTCAATATTCAGTTGTAATTTTGCTTTGCTTCACCCAAATCTGACATTAATAATAAAATTATATCAGTAGATCGCTACGTGCAGAAATTCGAATTTCCTCGCGGAGATCTTTCATCATTTTTGCGTAGGAAAGATAGAAACTTCTCGTGACTCATCTCATAAAATTCCATATCGACGTGCTCACTTTTGTTACATACCTTTTTCACCGCCGCTCCTTTCATAAAACTTAACAGTTACTTCCTACGTCGTTATAAAATACATTTACAACCATTCCAATCTCTCACTGCATTTCAGAACTCCCGTTAAGCCATGTTCCCCGTTTGAAACTTATACGTCTATGAGGGAACAGCCCTGTACAACAAGTTTCCTTAACATGTGTCGAGAAATGAACAGAACTATCATCAGTAGATGGGTAAGAATACACTGCCATAATCAGACGTAAATAGTCAGTAGTTAGATGTGGCAGTGCTACAATAAAACGTTTTGGCTCATTCCAAATCCTGGAAGCATTGATCCACGGTGTTTCCAGCAGTGCAATTATTCTTCATTCAGATTTACACTCCTTGTCTAACGTAAGATAGTTTTAATTTCTGTCCTCAACATAAATATTTAACCTAAACTAGTTTCTCCTATCTTGCCAATGTTAAAATCGTGATTTTTGAATATCCTTTTCCCGAAAATTTCTGCAGATACAGCACTGAAATTTTCACAGCCTCTGTGTGGAGGCAGAATAAATTATTTTAATTATTAGTTATGGATGAAAAAGGTTTTAAATGTTTCCATAAAAACTGATCTTGATAAATAAATAAATTCTATTTTGCCTCTGGTCACAGCAAGCCACAAGTGATCCTTAAGAATCGGAACGACGGCAATACAATTAATTGATAGTAATAATTTATTCTACTCCCACGCGTATATCATGAGGTTAAAAATATGATGTGAAACATTGAGTGCTGTATCTATAAAGTTTTCCGAGAAAAATGTACCTAAAGTCATTTTTTAAAAATTTTCAGTTTTCCTACTCCTCCTAAATTATTTTGAAATCATCTTTTGCCGACAGTTTATTTTCGATATTCTCAATCGCAAATCTATTGACAATCCATTCCGCTCTCAGATAGAATAGATGCTATTTGTGATTCTCATGATTTGTATTCTTTTCCATCGTTCCACTCTCCGCGAGGCAGAAAAGGAAAATTATAAGGTAATCGGCTGAAAATAAAACAGTTGAAGATCATATCAACAATTGCCTAACACGGACTGACAGTAACAAACTTCATGTTTTCTTAAATTCCTAATTAAATCTAAGGCGATTGTAATGGCAATGATTTAAATAATTATATAGGATATGATTCCCGGAGTTTACGGTTCGTTAGGAAATTTCACAACATATAACGGGGGAAAACAGGGGAAAGCGTTTTCATAAGACAGGAGTTCTACTCTCCGCCTTTTCCACTCTCCGTAAAGTTTATCTTGTTACCGAATAGTTGGAAATCAATACGCTAGTGAATGAGCGGTTTATCACATTTCAATCAATACAGCTGATAAGTAAAATTCGCGGAAAGTTCATTCGTACCAAGTCATTTATATATGAAGGGAAAGTTTTCATCAGTTTCTGAAACGGACTCGACAATCCGTGATTGAAACATACTTAACAGTGTTGCTTGGATACAAAAATCAATCCAAATATTTGATAAGTATTTCACGATTCAAGTTATTTTCGGAATTGTAGGCAGGAATCAGAATTTAATGAAACGTGCCCTACTCAGTTGAATTTTATCAATTGAGAAGTATCCATTTTAAACGTTCCCCGCGAATAAAGTATGAATAAAAATCACATCTCTAAATCTCTCAATCCATAGTAATTAATATTTTCGTTTATTTTTATCCAATTATTTAATAAAGAACTTTTTACTGCCATTCTTTCAGTATTTCTATAATTTCCAACTAAATAACTTTTTTAACATATTATAATAAAAAATAAATGTTTCCCTTATCTACTCTTAAGAACGATGTTCAGTGTATATGATCCGTTACATTTGGTCTTTCCCAAATATTTTTTTAATCTCTAATTTTGAAAAGAACGACTCACGTTTCGTGTTGGTTTTAGTTTTCTTATATTTATACAGATACGATGGGAACTCGTAATCAATAACAGCTTCCAAAATTACACCAGAATAAATATACCCTACTTGCATGAACTTATTATATATTAAATAATTAAGGAGGAAATAAATCGAAACGTCCAATTGATGATGTCAAGAATAACAAGAAATAATTGCAAGTGTGTTTCCCCTGTTTTTCCTTCCACTATCGGCAATAGATGAAGGTACAAGAACGTCATTTAAGTATTTCAACTGCCACGTTAATAACATGAGTGTAGCTGACTTTGCGATTAAATTAATTTTTGTGTCAACTCACCTGTGTTCTTTGGAGTCGTGGCACAGTATTGGGGTTGTTCTGGGGTCCGGATGTCGCTCTATCTGAAACAACAAACAGACGGAGTGAAGCCAAACGAAACTCAAGTCTGATATCTAGATCGCAAGAACAAAACAAGGCGTTCCAGACGCAGCTACAACAAACCAGATGAATTTCCCGGTTATCGACAAGCCTTTTCGGGTCGGCAATCATATTTATAACCAAAATTTTGATCTTGAAATCATGAAATATTTTTTAAATCCGAGTCATACGTATTGAGTGATTAAACAGATCTTCCTTTGTCTATTTTACATAATAGCTCAGTAGTGATGTGAAATTTAAGTGAAAGAAATCTGAGGAATAGAAAGGAAGTCCAACATCTTCAACCTGAAAAAACAAACTTTTGTCCGTCTTCAAGGAAAACTAAAGGCTAAGTTGCAGAGCTATAATGGTTTTCAAACGGGAGCCGTTTAGACTTTCAACGAATGAGAGGAGAGAAATAGACAAACGCTACCAGAAGTCTCATGTGAATAATTAAAGACAACAGCGAAGCTTCATTAGAAATAATATGTGACAACGTCGCATGAATTTAATTCGACGGCAAAAGGAAGAGCTTCAAGGTCTAATCGGCTTCAATTTTAAAATAACTATAAGGAAATCGAGATCGATCACTCCTCAACGAAATTAATTTAATAAATTCATATTCATTAGAGTCTTAGTAACTATCCGGAAGAATGTCCCTAATTTCCTTTATATGAGAAAAACTGGTAATATATAGTTGACGGCGAATTAATTGAGGTAAACATTAAACATTATTTCGTAGTCTCAGGGTTTCATATTTGATTCATTGCTTTAAATAAAAGTAAATGCAAACCACTGTAAGTAATTTATAATCATTGTGAGCATATTATAAACAATCTATAAATTTTGTACGTTCCAAATTACCGAAACTTGGGAAAAGGACGACAGAATCTATTAGCTATTTAAACTTGAGTCGTGTAACACTTAAAAATGGAAAATATATAAATTTCAGCAATTATCATTAGCTATGACAGAACTATGATCGACATTAAATTTAAACAATTCTGAATTTTGAGATTCAACAGTAGTTGCAGCTTGAGGAAAACAATGGTTCCCCCACATATTCGTCTCTTCCGCATTATGCCAGAAAATGAGAATTTAAACTGGCTATGAAATTAAATGTTAAGCCGGATCTTCTGTGTGAGCTTTGATCGGCCGGCCCTTTATTGTTTTCCTGCTTGCAGATTATGGTTCTGCAGAAGATTGCTGTTCCTTAATTTCGACAGGAAGGGATCCCAAACTTTGCTAAGCTCAAAGTCATTGCCACGATTCAAGAAGTTGTCTCATGTTCTAAGCTCTTTGTATTCAGTTTCACACATAATCTTGTTCGGTCCAAAATTCTGTTGCCCTGAATGATGCCGATGGCGAACCTAACCATCGAAAGGGCGGGCAATTTTCCATCAAGTGCCTGAGATGAAATAACCCTAATTCTCGAGGAGCCTCTTCTTACTGGGTGAAATGTGGTATTCAGCCTTTCTTTTCCCGTGACACTTTCCTCACTATTTAACTGTTCTTCTCAATTAATCAGTAATTGTTTTATTTTCACCCACTTCTGTTGATTTTCTAAAGTCCATCCTCGTCTCCTTATAACAGTCTTATTTCTTGTTTTAAAACTAATCCGTGTTTTGCCTAATCTTATTGAAATCTTGTGCATCCGAGACGAACAATGGAACAGCGGAAACATAATATTTTCGTGGCGCCTGTGATGAAAGTTGTGACAGAATTGTGGTCGGCTTGATGTATTTTTAATTGAGTCGTACTACGTCCCTTGCAGACATACGGCCCAGTTACCACGACGTTATGTAACAGGGACAAAAAATACTTTACAGGACAGAAGAAATTTTTATATTAATAATAAAGAAAATGAAGAATAATTCCCTACCGAGCAAAAAAATATTTAAATATTCCTTTAAATTGTTCCCCAATTTGAATTGCGTCGATGTGGAAACTTTGAATGATGGAGGAACCTAGTTTGAGAACTCCGAGACGGAAAATCTTAATCCCTCACTCCGGGAGCACTTTCTCTTCTCAATAGCAATGAAGTGGCTATTTCAAACGAGTTCCTTATTCCGTCGTCTACAATAGAGGAATCAGGACAGCAACCGATGCACAGCTTGAAGAACGCGGGACTAAACTTTAACAAGAAGCACAAAAATAAACAATATTCGACCGACTTACCAAACTCCAAGAACCAAGATGGGCACCAAACTGAAATATTTGGAGGGTATTAATCAATTTTTACAATTTATCGTAACTTCTTAAAGGTTGTGTTGGGCTACTTAACGGTACAATGGCAATGGGCAATGGCAGCTTCGCAGATATCGCTTACTAGTTTTACGAAGAAGATATCGATCGATACAGGACGTTAAGATGACTGAGCTAATTGTGAAACGCATCGAACCAGTCAAGTGGCTGATGTCGTTTCACCAACCACCTACCATGTTTCCAAAATATTACAAACAGACTCTGAGAATGAACAAATCTTGTGACATGACATTTAAAGGCACTAGGGTTATTTAAATCGAAGTCGTAATTAGTACACGCGTGATGCTTAATATCTTTGGTGATGAATCTGTTTGGCGAATGTATTATAGTCGATCGCGATATTCTGAAGTGAATAACTATTTGAATACTGAAATGTTACCGCATTTAAAAGGTAAATAAAATGTTAAATTATTGTTTAGAATTTATAATAAGTTCAACGTGTTGTGTTGGTAGTTGTTTTAATAAATAGAAAAATTTTTATCCGTTTTTCAACTTCGGAGCAAATGAAAGAATGTTTGATTGTTCTTTTTATTATATTATTATGAAGTAGTTTCTCGCCGTTCTGGAACAAAAGAGGAACATTCCAGCGGTTTATAGAATCCAGGGTCCAGAGAAAAAAGAATCGAGTCCGTTATCCATGCCCGGGTACTTATTTGTATTAACCTGTTACAGTATTTAATTCGACATTAATGTAATTTATTGTAATTTAATTGATTTAGAGAACATTTCCAGGCCTCATTAGCAAAAGGAGATATATGCAATTGAACTATGTGAATCTCTTCTTATTTGCTGCTTGTAGATACTCATCCTAATTACAATACCCATAACCTTCAATTCCTACTCTTCATTACTGTTTACACGATGCGCACTCAATTAGAAAAATAACTTATAACCTCAAAATTGTGTTTTAAACAACTTTGCAATTTTATTATGATGTCAAAGGCACACAATTTGAAACAAAACATTTAAAATATACTCATAACCAAGTTTAACAAAACTTCAATTCAAAAGATAACTTCTAACCTCAAAATTGTGTTTTAAACAACTTTGCAATTTTATTATGATGTCAAAGGCATACGATTAGAAACAAAAAATTTGAAATACACTCATGACCAAGTTTAACAAAAACTCTCACTTATACAACGGACAACAATTTTATTAAATTACAATGATTAAAGAATCTTAGCTTTGATTTTATAAGTTTTCCTTGGGCAAATGTTGTTTGAAATCTGCCGTGGTTACTTGAAGTGTGGGAAAATTTTAAGGATTTAATTTTCGTATCCATTATCGTCATCCTTACATGTTTTCATTTTTTATTTTGAAATATTGAGTTTCAGTTCAGAAAATAGGTTAGTAATCAATTGAAGAAAGCAAAAGGTTATACTTGTTATTTATTTCGATGACGATAGTTAAAAATAGTACAATGCAAAGTTTTCGAAAATTATAATTATAGATGCCATAAATTTTCTTTTATCTTTAGTCTATTGGGGGGTCGCAGGAAATTGGTAATTTTAATTTGTAAGACATAGTATACGAGCTACGCACTAACTATAAATTAATAAAGATAATATTCGAGAATATAAGAGCCTCGTGATACATTGTTACATTGTAGCATTAACTACAGAGATAAAATGTTTGTTCTATTTTGGTAGCTGGAACTTGCATTTCAGAGCCCTAATAGAATTTGCAGACCTATCAAGTGATTCAGGATTGCGCCCCAGAATTTCCCCAAGTACCATTAC
Organism: Eucriotettix oculatus; assembly: GCA_034510155.1. Taxonomy (NCBI): domain Eukaryota; kingdom Metazoa; phylum Arthropoda; class Insecta; order Orthoptera; family Tetrigidae; genus Eucriotettix; species Eucriotettix oculatus. The sequence goes on along the minus strand of CM067380.1, from coordinate 22,145,068 downwards.
ATGAATTTTGTATTGAAATCAAATCAGAATGTCGAGTACTGTCTGAAGCGGCACTACACATATTTCGTGCATCGTATTTATGTTAATCGACTCGTTCCACATTCACATACATAAAATCGAAATATCATTCAACTTTATTTAACGTTAAAATATATTACTACCTACGCTAACTGAAATTGAGCCTAGATTTAATTATTTATGTAAAAAAAATTAAGCTAATCCGTTACCATAAATTATATCATATTAATAATATTTATATTCTGGCATAATTTTTTCCCCGAAAGAAAATAATAGTTACGAACGGATAAAAACAGAATGATTTTTTAAAATCTTTAATTAAAAGTCTCATCTACAGTGCTGGTCATTAGTCACAGACAATATTTTTCACTTTCACAAACAATATAAATTAATTGATATATGTTTATATTAACATATTGTATTTTTTCATTAGTTTTCTAATGATTGGATGCCATCTGTGGCGGTCCAATTAAAATATTTTAGACCTCAAGGAACAAAAAGTTGCTCCACTATCATTAATATTCCAATGTGTAGGAGCATTATTCATTCACAGTGTGGAAGACGTTTTATTCGCTGGGAAAAAAAGAACACTTAACATTTCCCGTTTTGCAATTGAGAGATGTAGTTGCAAATAAGATATTTAATGACACTATCAACGGACTTCATGATAATCAGTAACGGTTCTGTACATTTTTGTACACTCATCAGGTTGAGTATCAATATTATCTGTTACGTTTTGACGTTAAAAGAACATAATTCAAATTTATTCTTCGTAACATAAATCTCAGTGTTACAATTTACTTATTATTATTCATAACGAGAGTTTTATTTATCTTAAATCTATATCAATAAACAAAATTGAAATGTCTGTCAGTCTGACTATCATCCATATGTTTGTCTCGATTATGCTCCGAAACGGCTAACCGGATTTATATGAAAATGTGAGGGTTTAAAAAAAAATTGGCTTCAATATTCGTGCATATTTCATTTCGATAATGATATTAATACATATAAATATTAATTCTACGGGAAGGTTTCTGGGCAAACGTGCGTTTGAAGCTCCAGAAGTGAATGCGGGTTGCCTATATTCTTGCTCTGTTTATGTTCCGAAACAGCTTAACGGATTTCAATGAAAATTTCAGGGATTGAAACAGGAATTTTAACTTAAATATACGTATATGTTTCATTTTGTTATTTTTAACAGTTCAGAAGATATTAATGTAAAAATATATAAATCCGTTGAATTGCCGCGCGAAATGCGGCGTGAAAAGCGACTTTAAAGTCCTATTATAATTTTGGTATCGTGATAGAGATGGAGGGCGAGCATTCTCACTCCATATATTGTTGTAAACGTGTGAAAGCGAGGCCTGTATAAAACCAACTACGAGTTATTTAGGTTTGCCGTGAAGCGATCATAAATAAATGATACCATACTTTCGTTTTTAGGGCAAAATAAAAACCGCTATTTCCGCGTGCATTGCTAGTATATAATAATAAATAACTATAGATGATTTATTATTATTATTTATTGGGTAATATCATTATTTATTTCATATTTATTTGGTAAGATAAATAAAAGGTCTTAATTTTAAACAAAGTCTGTGAAAATGATCTCTAAAAATAACAAATTAAACGCGAAAAACGAAATATTAAATAGTATTAAAGTCATAAATAATTTATTCCGCTTAATTTACCAGTCAGAATTTCCATTTATCTGTATGGAAATGAATGCCGTAATACAAGATTACATATGCCATTTTTTTTATCTATAGTAAGTCCCTCATTTATAATGTGACGTCTAATAATAACCGTATACTACACAAACGGGTATCAGAATAAGAAATTTTTAATTTTTTAAGTTACATTTCGCTATCCGTAGTGCCCCTGTAAACGTTGATTATTAGAGTTATCGATCAGTGCGTTGCCTGTAATTTATGTGACACGTAACAAAACTCCACCGAAACATGACGTGAACCCCTGTTAAAATATCTAAATATTGGATCTTGGCTATGCAACTGTATACACTATAAATCTCACGCAAACCTTCATATGGTATCAATTTTGTGTGTGCTGCGTCGTTATTGCTCCTTTAAAAATTGTATTCTTTCAGTTCCGACTCGTTTATAAATGCATTGAAGGTGTGTTACGAGGAAATTAAATTAATATTGAATATTCAACAATGGAAAATCGCTAAATATTTATTTGAACCCGATTTTATACAGATGGGCACGGGATGACAGTTTTCAGGTAAAATTTTATACGGATTAATATGAAATTAAATCAATTCAGGTAACCACACTGGTGTATGGGGTAGGGATGAAACTATTTAATTTACAGAGAATGTAAATTAAATATCGGGAACTAAATTCTAGAATTGGTTAGTATATTTACTTCACTTTTAAATGCAGGTGTAACTTTTCATTTTAAAAGTAAAAGTTGGACCGGATTACAACAATAGTCTGAAAGTTCTCGATACACGTAACAGAAAATCGAAGTTCTAAAGTGAAACCGACAGCAATTGGTGTTATGTAAATCGACCTAATATTACACAGTTACAAATAGAAACGGTGAATAATACAATGAGTATCGACGAAACATTCTCCGTCGGAACGTTTGATGAGAAGCGTCTTAGTACTTGTGTTCGTTTAATGGAAGTATGCAACAGGAAGAATGATTAATTTTCCTGTAACGTTTACAGTCTCAGCGACGATTATGGCTTTTCTGCGTCATGAAAGGAAATTAAGTAAACAATGGACAATACATTTTAGCTTACATAATATTTAAAACTTGATAACCGCCGCGAATTCCTTCGCCCCGAAATAGTTCTTTTTATTTTGCCCTAAGAACGAAACAACAGGTACAGAATATTGATAAAATTGAATCAATTTAAAACATAAAAATTACGGCATCATCTATTTATGATCGCTTCAGGTCAGACCTTATAACTCGCAGTTGGTTTTGAACAGGTGCCGCTATCATACGTTTCGCAGCCAATAAAAATGAGCAATTAATAAATATTAAAATTTACTTGACACGACAAATAAAACCAATTTACGTATACATCGTATCTGCGATCCAAAGAAGTTTATTTCTCAGGGAGTTAGCTCTCTTCCAATAATAGGTTAATAACGGCGCGAATCCTACTTCAACAATAGATGGAGTGCTTCGGAGAATAAGCAGATCAAGAGTATAGGCAATCCGCATTCACTTTGGAAACTTTAATGTGACTATAAGATATATATATACATATTTATATCTTGCAATATATTGAAATGTAATATGCACCTATATTTAAGTTAAATATCCTGTTTTTAAACCCTTAAATTTTTATTCAAAATCCGTTGAGCCGTTTTGGAACCTATTCGAGACAAACTTACAGATAGACACTTCAATTTTATTCATTGGTATAGATAATGTCTTCTTCCTTGGCTCTACAGTTCATTTAGGGCCTTGGCCTACCGGGTCGTACAACAATACCAATATTGCCAATTAATTTGTCCATTGATGTTGAAACTTCAAAATTCTCATCCAACCAGTCAGTAGTGCAATAAAAAAATTAAATCACTGCATTATTTAATGTAAGGAAAAACAGGAAAGAAATTGAGAGGAATATATCCTCCTTTTCTGACCATGCACAGAATATTTTATTCCCGATTACGCATTTCAACACCCGGAACGTTTGCCGACATATGATTTTACAACGATGTGGGTAAAATGTAATTGTGCTGTACGTGCTTCTTTTTTATCTCTTATCTATGACAGTAAAAAACCCATGGGAAGCTCTAACGACTGTTTCTCATCTCGTAATTATATTGTCTGGAGATAAAATTTTGCTAACTTGTGAAGTGCAGCTGAAATCGTGATAAGACATTTCCAACCCCTTTTGTTATGCAAGATACGTTGATGATATATTTTTTTTCATAGTTCTAAATTGCTGATCTCGGTGTAGTTTTTGGTGTTGCTGCCGCACAACCCAGAGATTCCTGGTTCGAATCCTGGCTTGGATATTTTTGCCGTAATGGTCAGGAAAGACTGGGATTAAGACAGCTGGAGAAACGATTGGCTGACCACTCAAAATTTGGAAAGTTTCAAGTTAACAGTCTGCAGTCGACCCGGTAAGCCAAGGCCCTGATGAGATGCAGAGTCAAGAAAGAAGAAGATAATTCTAAGTGAAATACTTTTGTTGATACTTTTCTTACCTTCATCTTAATTTAAAATTTAATTATGAATTAGAAATTAATCATTCTTTTTACTTTCTTGAGATTATTTTCTTTCGTCATAATAAGAATGTATTCACTAATTGGTTTAAAAAACCTAACTACTCAGGTAGAATATTAATTTTCTATTCAAATCACTCCCTCCAAGAAAATCGAGCTTCGGTTTTCTATTTGGAAACAAACCTATCAAATTATCTCACCAAAAATTACACAAGGAAAATTTGAAAGAAAATTAATATTCCATTTTGAAATTAGTATCCTCCTACGTTTATTAATAAATATGTTATAAGTAGATTAAATTCTTTGACTTATAAAAATAACTCATCTACATCTATTAACAGTAAAAAATCTATGGTCTTAATTTTTACCATGTTTAGAGAAATTGCAATGTAAATTAATTAATTTGTTTGCCAATTACGGTGTTAGGTAACATTTAGTTCTTTTAATAATTTCAATTTTGTGAAAAATTGTAAATATTGGATAAATAACTTTGAAGAGCAGTATTTAGATTGTGGAGATTTTTGTCAAGGATAGACTAAGCGCAAATTAACGAACATTTCGCAAACTTAAAACAACCAACAGACAAAGCATCTTTGTTAACTGAACATGTATATGTAAATAACCACAGGACTCATTGATGTTAAAATTTTTGTGTAGATATTAATTATTGTTATGTATTGATGAACCAAATTTTTCATATTAAATCGAATTGATGTGAATTCGATACACAAAATTTAAATTCGATGTCTAACTCTTTATTGTTGTCATTTACTTGGGCTTTCTGGAATCTTTCAAATGTAAATCTTGTAATTTAAAAATATTACTTTACAACTGCACCTAGCCATTCTTTCCACTCATTTCGACACTAACAATAATTTTTCGTTATCTTTTAATTGTAAGTACTTACAGCATTTATTTAGTTCTTTATATTCAACTATGTACGTTTAACTATATATATTTTTTTTGTAGAAAGAGCTAAGGAGGTCCCGAAAGTTGGGGGACGAAACGTTTACAAATGAAATTTTTAATTCCTGACTTTTGGTCATTCCTTGTATTTATAATGATAAGTCAGATTAATTCAATTACTTTAGTTATAAAAAATATTCATTTCGGTGAGCATCTTAGAAAGTCGATAGAGGAGGATTCCAGTGTTCCGATGAGTTAGTTACCTAAAACATTGATCTGGAAATTTAGGATGGAATTATTTTTTTTCCAATGAGAAATAAGATAATGGATAGTGGAGGGGATGTGGAATATGGTATGGAAGGGTGTGAAGAGCTTTGAGAAAAAATAATATAAGCTGATAGAAATTGATAAAAAAAATATCGATTATAGAACTGATGTTAAAGAGTTCATATATCGTTGCATTCACCGGAGCCAACTCGAAACACTCAGTTTTCTACAATTTATATAGCTGTTGTCATAGGCAAGTTTGCTATTATTTTTTAGACTAGTAATTATTAGAGTTCTTGACTAAATAAATTTTTTTAGTTGACTGTTTACACTGTCAATAATTACACTGCGACTAAATGTATATTTCAGACCCATATCAGTATTCGTAAGACTAGAATGTTGGCTTTTATAATTTCCAAGTATTATATTGAAATGATGTTATCCTGAACGTTGCTAATTTTTTAAATGACTGACGTAGTTCGCGGTATGCGTTGTTTCCACCTAAATTAATAAATGTACCCTTGAACGGATTCATGTGCACGGAAGAGCATGTACGGAATCCTATTGATGTTCTCAATTGAAATTTCGTCAGTATCGCAACGAGGTGAATTGTTTTGGCTTTGTCGAGTGTGACGAGGACTATCGGCATCAGGTCAGGCAGCAATGAATATGGAAGAGTTAGAGTACCGTATTGATTTCCACCGTGTGACTCACGACGCCCACACTCGATAAATGCAGCGTACATGACGAAACTCTATTTCAGGTGAGTGTTCTGTTCTACGTTGCCCTTGAAAAAAAAAATACGCCGACAATATACAATTATAAATTGACATGAATTCAGTCTCGCGTAGTTGGAACTGTCTCGTAATTAACATTCCGTTTGCCCAACTGACTTAAAGTTTAGAACTATGATGCCGCAACAGACCGCTAAACACTTAATGACTGTCAAAATGTCTGAAACGTTTATTAAAAATGTAGGGTTGAAATCAGTGGAAGAGAGAGTGACTCCAGAACGTTCTTGGATCTTTTATTCACATAAAAATGTATTTATTACTTTTACTTTCAGACAGCTCACAGTTTAGATCTCCATTTACCATTACACCGACAAATATACTAACAAAAATGACGTTAATTACAAATTAGAGGACTAAATAAAATAAAGGTGAACGCTGGTGCTTATTAAAGACCTATGAAAGTAATCGTATTAACTTAATGAAGTGATGTCCAACCCATTATAAATTGGTTTAATTATTTTATTAAATTTTTTTATAATTCTTGTATACTTTTTATGTATTTTTGCTTGTAATATTTTTAATGTAAGGTAGAATAAATCTGTGGATGTATTTAAATACATTCAAGTTCCGTGTTTGTACGGTAGTGTTACCACTCTGAGGCCATGCCAATTTCCACGTACTACAAGGAGCGTTGAAAGCCGCACCTAGCAACCGTGAGCTATGTCAACTTATAGTTCCAAAACGAGCAAAAATATCAAACCGGTATTGAACCCGAGACATAAAGATAAAAGACCTTGGTTCGTTCGCGAAGAGTTTTCAACAGAAATGCATAAGAACCGAAACGGAGATGATGTGATAATAATGACATAGGCATTAAGGGAACAACTTGTAGCGCAGTAGGACCCCTCCCTAATTTTATTCACATGTCTTTCATTTTAAATGATTTAAATTCAGCGAGAATATTGTAAGTCGGAGTCAGGCAGGCAAGAGGTTGGTATTCCCCGGCTCCAAGGTGCCTGGTTGAAAATATGTCTGTCTGCAGCTTCAAAAGATTAGGCTTGTTTTGACGAACGAACGATAACCCAAGTACACCATTCTTTTAGTAAGTGAAAAAATTTCCGCGCTTGACGGAGGACGAATAAAGATTGGCGAACACACGTCATGTGGGATGGCGCTTTCCTTTGAGAAGGGGAAAATAAGAGTTAAGCTGGGTGGTGAGAAGACGAAAAATGAGCAGAGTTGATCAAGACGTTCAAAGGGAGAGGAAGCAGAGAGGCAGACGGTGTTGCTTGGAGGTGGAAGGTAGCAGTAAACCGAGGAAGTAAGAGTGAAGAGAGAAATGAACAATTGATAAGTCAGTGTTGATCGCGAGTTGAAAGGAAGTCGAGTATTGTTCATCTTTAGTTAGACGGGAAGGCAAGGACCTGCTTGTAAGCTGAAGGAAGTATTAGTAACTGAGTTGGATTGTAGAAGGAGGAAAACCCAGTTTTCCTTCATCACCGGTCCAGAGTCTTCTTCCGTCAACAAAGGGTAAATCCACAATCCAACCTGGAAGTGTTCCAGTGGAAGAAGGAAAACTACTACGTAGAACTTTTAAAATTGCTGAGGATATGAAACAGGTTCGACACGAATGTGAAATATCTGCTGCACACTGTTACCCCAATAATTAACCCTGAGAAATCCTTTTAAATTTAAACAATCGTCACCTTTAATTAATGTATAATTCTAATAGTGCATTGGAGCCACTGAAGGAATGGTGTTTATTCAAATAAAATTATTATTCGGATGAAATCTTCACCGAATGGAATTTTTAGTTTTTAGTTACATGATCTATTATCTACATAAAATAACATTTCATAGAATAAGATTGATGCTCCGTTACGGAAAAAATATTACACGTAATATTTCATAGACAAACTGAGAAAACTTTCATGACGTTAAGAAAAATCTGTTAGTCGAACCACATCTGAAGACATACGGAAAAATTGTACTCATGAATAAATTTTTCATTTTATTTTGAAGTTTAAAGTCGCTTTGACATCTAAGTGACAACACAACTATAAAATAATTATTAATAATAATTTTTTGGGTTATAATGGATAGGATGTATAATTTGCGAATATTGGCCGGTCGATGTTGAAATTGGAATAAAACAAGCCGCGTGTGAGGCATTAACGAAATTAGTTTTATTTGTAAGGGCATACACGGGTCTTTCAAATAAAACAACAATTTTGTTAATACCTGACAATCAGCTTGTTTAATTCCATTTCAACAGAAAAATCCTTTGTATGTTATTAGTAAAAGCAGACGTTGAAAAATATTTGCTTCAAATAATTTGCGGCATTCAATAATCTGTACCGTTGTAACTCAAATACCGCAAGGCTCTAAAGAAATTTTATCGAGCACAAGAAAGCATTCCAATGTGAAGGATAACGGGAACTATGAAGAGAATAGCGTGATTATATGAATGTGTGTCTTGTTTGTTCATTAAAAATGATTTGTGTCATATATATTTGAGTACCATAGCTTTAAAATCCGTTGAAAAAGAATTAAGTTATGATTTTAGAACCGCACGCTTTATTTACAGTCTCAGTTTGTCACTGAGGATTCCCTGCTTACATTTTGTAATAGGTAATTCCTGGCTCGTGGAAACTAATGAAAGCGTGAGGCGTGGAAGGCCAATAATGACGTTAGTTGTAGTGTTTGTCCGATATTCATATCTGGCCACGATAGCGCCAGAGTTGACGAAGCACAGGCACGCCCATTGCCGCTGACTTCATAATCAGCGTGGAGTATGAAATCATCGTCATCCAGAAACACAGGTGCAGTTTACCCTAGTATCGTGCACAAAGCTTTATTCATTACTTTCTGGTAACGATACGAGGGAATCAATTTTGGAATTTTACTTAATAGCTTCTGAACGAAAACAGGGATATATTGAAAAGAAAAATAATAATGTAAACTGGTACGAAATATTCAACGTCACCAATAAAAATACGCCGAAATACATGAATGATCTAAATCGCTAATAACATCAAAGAACAAGTTAATAGATAGGTTCCTAGAAGAAAGACAAGAATGGAAAATTGGGCGAGGGACTCGAACTCCGGACCTCCCGTTTTACGGCTAATCCTAGTCGATGTCCAAGAACCGATTCAACATCCCTCCGCAGGAACGTATAGATTTTTAGAAGGTCGGGTCGACATTTTTCCAGTCTCGCCTTTGTTATAAAATATCTATACGCTCCTGCGTGAGCTTCGCTTGAAGAATTTCCCCTTCATTTGACTTGAATTCCATGCACCTTTGACCAATTTACGCAACGTTCATCCTTCACGTATTACCTAGAATTACGGTCTGAAGAATGTGATTAGTTAATTGTAGGTGAGTCTGGCTTAGGTTTACGGGAATGGAGGGATGTTGAATCAGTCCTTGGACGTCAACTTGGATTAGCTCAGTTGGTAGAACACCCGCCCGGAAAACGGGCGGTCCGGGGTTCCAGTCCCTCATCCATTTTCCCAGTCTTCCTTTCATTTAAAATATCTATACGCTCCTGCGTGACCGTCGGTTGACGCGGATAATTTCCTTCAAGTAACAGGTGCCAAAAATAACATGTTTCGGTCCTAACGTAGAACCTCATCAGGTTTATCAATAATAAGCATATTCAACTGCATATATAAATATACTACTATATTAGCTGTTACTAAAATATTTTAATAAATAGCCGAAGTAATAAAGATAAATCCTAAGAAATAATAGCGACGTTATCAGACTACATATCATGGATTAAAATATTGCAGTATAAATAAACTTTGGGTAACTATCACAGTTGATAGTATGATTTATGTATGACAATTTATCGTGTGGAAGCTTAATGTTGTGTCTGACTCTTTTAGTTCGACCTCTATATAAATATATATGTATATATATGATTCAACAATTATTTCAAATGTATTGATAAACTATTATACAGAAAAAAAGCATTAATATAAGCTTGTTAATTTAAACGTTAAGAAATCACGGCACGGCTTAATAATTATAAATAGCAATACAAATAAATGCTGAGAGATAAAATATTAATATAAAAATTTATTATATTTGTAAAAGGTACTAAAAGAACTTAACAAAATACTCCAAGAAAATTTCAGAACCTACACTAAAATTATGCTTAATATATAAATATAAAATTTAACCTAATCAATAAGCTAGATCTCTATAAGCTATACAATTTTTTTGAGCAACAGGCTACATGAGGTTGATACTGAAACAGACAACTCCCCTTTAATAGCATAGGAAGGGAATTGAAAAGGAGGGGTGTGGAAGGTAGCCAAAGGCTGATTATCACCCCCGGGCTGTAGTTCAAGGATCCGACCCCGTGTTTCAACTGAAAGAGATGCAGGGAAACCCTAGAAACCTATACGCTTGACGGGGAATGAGTTTGCTGTGGAGTCGCAGCATTCCCTTCTCCGTGTCTCTCCCCATTTTAGGAGTCAGTTGGCCGACTGATCCAATGGAATCAGCAGACAACTCTTTCCGTATGCCCAAGGATTTCGACCCCTAAAATAGGAGGCATGTGAGAACCTCGAAAAAACCAGAGAGAGTACGAGGCATTCCCAACGCAGCCAGGAGAACCCCGCAGTCACTCTGGGGTGAAATACCTGCAAGGGAAAATTCCCACAGGCATCTCTTTTTCCCAAAATTTAAATTTTATTCCAATCAATAAGTAATATCCCTCATTTACCGTGTAACTAATACGAGTTATTTGGTATTTGGATAACGAGATTGGGAAGGACATCAGTAGACCAAGAAAAAGGGAATTCTTTTAAAAAAAATGTTTACTTGAAACTCTCTGATAGATGTGATAATGAAATTTTAAAATATGATACGGGAAATGATGCGGGTAGAATAAATCTCGGAAGAGACGTTATGTGATATTAAGGAATATTCAGGCGCTTCACGGTAAAGGCAGGGGAAAACCGCAAATAAATAAGCAAATTCATACACTATTTTTATTACCCTTTAATAAAGGATAATATGAATAAGTATACATACATTATTCTCTTAGCACCATGTCGAGTATATCAAAAAATATTAAATGCAAATACCGAAATAAAAACCTACTGTTCAGTGAACATAATGCGATATATTTTTTTAAAAATAATTTCAGGCAGCGTTTTAAGAATTTATACGGTGTATTTTTCTTTACATTTCTCACGTGTACAGTTTTTTTAAGAAAAAACAAAGTGTCGTGTTTGTTATCGGACCGTTGTTATTTTAAAAGAACATATTCATAGTTAGAATTTGAAATGGTGCGAGAAATCTAGAGACAATGAGGAAACAAAACGAATAATAAGTTACTTTCAACTAAAGATAGCCAGTTTTTAATACAAAACTCAAATAAGTACACATTGTCTTGAAACTAATGACTGTAGTCGCAACTTGACGGTGGTTTCATATCAATTAAGAGGACCAGTGCAATTATGAAGTGGGATTTTGGAGACCAGAAAGTTCAGTTACTATATAGTTCAGATTTGTACAGAGAAAAGAAGTTATTAGCCGGTGGATCAACAGGACGCCAGAACCGTCGGCACAACAATGCATCCGCACAACGAACCACGCAGCTCAAACAATTCACGTCACTTTAAGGTTTACGCGAGATTTTGAGTAAATATGGAGGCATAACAAAGATCTCACTATTTCTCTATTTTAGGAGGGCTGCTTTGTTTCCAACCATGTTGTAGGTAGAGTTTTGTTCCGTCTCACTTTACCTGTACACCATTCGGTTCATGTAGATATACTGTTTAAATATATATCGAGGCCATTTTTAAAAACTGAAAAAGTTGTAAGTGAAATATAAATACTTATGTAGCTTTTTGGAAACAACTTCATAGATTTTTGGCAGTTATTTCAAGATCGCCCAACTCGCTGTATATATATATATATATATATATATATATATATATAGAGAGAGAGAGAGAGAGAGAGAGAGAGAGAGAGAGAGAGAAAGTCTCGCCCAAAATCCTAAGAGAAATTCGTTTGCATTTAATTATATTTGGATTTAATCAAATTACCACCAAATAATATTCTGTTGAAAAGTAATTTGTAAATACGTTCAAAAGCCACTATATCTCATTATATTTTATTGTATAATAACAAATGTGAATGGGCGTGCATCCATACGAAATATATTACAGGAAATGAGTCGCCTGGAGTCCTTCGCCATTTCAATTTATTTACCTGCAATTTACAATTAGCATAATTCGTGCTAACTGTATTACGGCTGGAGATTCATTATATGAATTTATTTTCGTAAAATTAATAAATCTCTGTTTTTTTAAAAATTAAGTTTGTAATTACACGTATTCTTATCCAATTTTCAGTATTTATTTCAGTATTTTGTCAGAGTATTTACGGTATAGCTAAACCATCTTTGTGGGAGTTAGGAGAGTTTGATCACATCATTAGACAGTGCTAATTAAATTTTGGGTAAGTCGTTGTATACTCTGTTCGGTTTCCCTTCTTAGTTACCGCTTTTTAAACGGATCAGCTGTTAATATTAGTTGCTGGTTAGTCTCCGAAATTTCGTTCCCCATTTTTCGTTCGTATCTGCCCTCCCTCAATCTTCTCAGTTTTCATTGTTACTAAGTAAATTTTTATTGCACTTGCGATACATCGTACTCAACAGTAGTTCATTCTTCTGTATTACTCATACATTCACACGTATAATACGTATATTTAAAAAAGAACAGCTCGTTGGGGTCCTGTGAATCTGTAGCTCTGTGGAATCACATAAAGAACTGGAAAACGCCCGTCTAATTTATGTTTCGACATTGATCGCTTCCGCACCTTGGAGGTTTCGTGCTTGTGACACTTTCGCTTGATTAAACAACTGTAGCAAAGGACGATTCTATCCGCTGCAAAATAAGTTCGTTTGTAATAACAACTTTCAAACTATTCTTTAAGGATTGCAACAGATAGTTCATTAACTCTTGGAATCTGTATTTACGGTCGTATCTTCATTCATGTTCTATAATTTTTGATTTTTTTTTTGAAACTCTATGCTGTTTATTTTTTACGTTCGTAGGTTCGGGATTGCGATTTTGTTCCTCCCTTCCTCACAGTTAACGGTCCTCCCATAAACAATTTCTCATCTTGAGTTGGTATTTTTAATTAGTTGTGGGTGTATTGGCCAGTGAATATCAAACATTAACATCACAGTTTTAATTTCCTTGAACTCGGTGCACCTTGAATTATGCAACCCCTTAAAAATATACGACTACGCACCTAAATATAATTTTGAAACTGCGTTTGTCTGTTAAAAATCGTGAAAATGTTCTAATTTAAATTCCCCGTTCCCAGTTTATGTCAGATAAGTTAACGCCTGACTTGAGATGTCGTGGATGGTCCCCGGTTATTATGAAAATTTCCACTATTCTTTATCTTTAGACACTGTCACTCTCCCATTACACTCACGTTGAACTCAACTGCGTGAAGCAACATACAACTTCCCGAGTTCTTAGATCGTTAAAAAGTTTGATATTTTTTTCTCGAGTGCTCATCGTAAAATTTCTTCGCCACAGAAATTCTTTATCGATTCCAAAAAGAAATTTGGATTGTTCACTTCGGTTTTGATGTGGACAATGTGGTTTTACGAGATAGTACCTTAAGACTTCCCTGGAATAACCAAACCGTGGCACGCGTCATCAGAGAAACCTTAGACAGGGTCCTAAAGTATTTGGTTCTTTAGCTGAGCTGTTTCAGATCCGTCACTTGGACTTCCACTGTTTAATAGCTATTACAAATATTTAAAAGTAGCCAGCGTGTTTATCTATATTTAACCTGAAAGAAAAACTAATTAGGCATCTCTCGGAAAAGCGTGTTTGGCGTAAAATATTTTATGGGCACAAACTGACCTATACCAACTGGGGATTAGCTATTTTCCTGGTACATCAAATACGCAAAGCAGCGACGAGAGTGGCAAATATTCCCGGAATTTTAAATGGTACACTAAATTGAGTCCAAGATACAAACAGCACATTAAAGGAATAAACAGTCCCTTTACTTTAAAGGAGTTAAAATTTATTCCGGGGCCCCAAGAGGGAGAAAAATATTCCTGCTTGTCTATGTTTAATTTGTGATGTGTACATTTTTTTCATTTATATGGCATAAATATTTGACATTGTTAGAGCTTATACACTGGAACCATATACCTACTACACAAGGGAATTATAATATTTATATTTCCTTATAAATATCTCCATAATTATATTTTCTTTTGATTTTTCTAAACATAACTTTCAAACAATTGTAATGAACTCAAACCATATAGCTTGTCGTTTGAGTAGCATAAGTGATTAGATAGTGAAAGTAATTGTTCAGGACCACTGCTACAAATTGACTCGGAAAAAGCAAATAGAGTGATTGCGATACGTATTGTTTATTCCAATTTTTTAATCAACAGTACATGCGAACTGAAATCCCGCTTTCTGTATTTTATTCAATTTAGTTCTGTCAAGCATGCGCACTTACACACCGAAATACACTTACTTGTTGAATGTTTTCGTTAAACATATGAATAAACAAATTTGCGGTGACCATCTGTTGATATATTTTCGCAACTGTGTCGAGGAGAAGCTTTTCTTGTCCCGAAAAGGGAAAGGAAGGGAACTCTCAAAAGATCTCTAGCTCTGAAACTCACCAAAATTTTATTATAAACGGATGACTGGAATAGGATCGCGTAACGGACAAACAAAGGTACATTCTTTTTATTTATATAGATAAGGACTAACACTGATGCGCTTTGTTTGTAGGAACGATACAACAGGGCGCGGATTCGAAAAATAATTAAGCAAAATAAATACACGGGCAGGACTGTCTATATAAAATAAATACATGAAAATTTAAACACTCCATTCTTAATTAAGACCGTTAAGTTTTGTTTTCTTCTGTTTCTTTAAATCGCTCTTTGACGCTCCTATTCATTATTTTACCTGTTAAAACCCTCACAGTAATATTACCACTTGAAGAATGTAATATAAAAAATAAATCTTAAATTTCATTTATAGTTATATTTATCTGACTTTAACTGAAACATAAATAAATAAATTAGGCGGCATGTCAGAAATATTTTAAACATTAAGCGCTACGTATTTTTAATGCGCTATAAAAAATTGCTAAGTTTATTTTTACAAGTATGAATATCAAAACTAAAAGAGTAAAAAAGTTAAAAAATAAACATGATATTTCTACTACTATTATGTTACGACTTATTTCATTATCGATAAATATTTGTATTTTGAAAAGAAATTTCTGAAGATTTGTGCTTTACTCGCCACATTATTGACAGTTAAATAAACAATGAAAAAACGTATTTTATTGAAATAATGTATCGAGGAAAGAAAACTTATTTGCAATAATATTGTGGCAATAATTCTATTAAATTAATCGTACAATTTTTATATTCATAGCCGAATTAATCGACCATATATGTAACATTTTACGTATTAAATTTTCAAAATATTTACGTTATTCATCCAAAATGTTTTGTTTTTTACATTGTGGATATTTAAATAAATGTGTTTGAACACGACCGAATAATTATGAATGTTGAATTTTTTTATGTTCATTAACTTGAATTTTTAACGAGCGTTTAGTTCGGTTGTTATAAAAAAATAAATGTAGATAATATTGTAAATATAAAATATTTTTTAATGTTTCTGACTGAAATTAAATTATTGGAATATTTAAAAGGAAGGTGGATATCGTCATTATCATACACGCAAACAATTTTATATTGAATGTTTTTAAAAGGAAGTAGAATTTTAAATATTGCATTACCAAATAACGGTTTTGTTTCAATTGTTTGAGACTTGTAAAAATGAAGAGAGTCTCAAATATAGGAACGGTACGTAGTGCTAATATTTATTTTATAAAAATATATTTGAGAAAAGTTGACTGGTTCATTCGATTATGAATTTTCTTCGAAACATTTTAATAGGAACGGCGGAGCAAAGCCAGACTACACGCCCATTGTTTTTCAAATATTTCGTGGCTTTTCCGATTGAAAATGTTTACTCTCCGAGAACTTTATTTCTCGTTGACTAAGAAATTCCAAAGAAGCAGGGGAGAACCGAGACAAAGAGGTCTGCGCCCTCGAGCTTGATGCCACAACTTTGTAGCATATTTGTAGCTGCAGATGAATTAATTGAACAGTTGTTCTTCCTGTGCTTTGTTCATTGCCAGTGTTCCTGTTTCACTTCACAAATAAATTTCCTGAAAACATTCAAATATCACTGTTAGCTCCGTTGGAACTAGAAAATTTATTCACCACTGCGGGCAAAATTTATCGAAAACTTAAGAATAGAACGGAATACAAACTAAAAATTTTAATATTTTGAAACATTTAATTGTAAGATTTGAAGATAAATTTATCATTAGTCAAATATTAGTCCCTGATACTGCACATACACTTCCTATGATATTAATTCCAACAAGTTAATGTAAACGCTCCTTGCAACTCTGAATAGTGGAACAGTTCCCCAGGAAATTCCTCTGAACATTTGTCATTAGTAACCATCTTAGTCTTCGTTATTACATTGAAGAAAAGTTTCATAGAATAAATGACGGATTGTGGGTCACGCAGATGAAGTAAGAGTTTTTCGCGGAAGATGTTAATCAATGTGGTAACGTTTTAATATTTCTCATGTCTCATTCGCTGAACGCGAAAAGCATTATAGACATTTTACACTTAGACAAATGAAAAATACGTACATAAGGAACATGCTTGTGAAATTTTTAAAAATTATAAGCTCGTACATAGTAGCGGACAGGAAAACAGGCAGAAGAGACTATATCGAATTTAAGTAACGCCTAAATCTAGGCAACGCATGGAATGATACTTAACTTAGCCGATAGATTTATCAAGCGACTGATTCCCTGTTGTCATGTTTATACAGTGAAGGAAGATTTATAATAGCGTATAACCCACAATTTTTTGTAATAATCTATTAGGACTTTTGATACAAATAACAACATTATTAAAGTATTACGTTCGCAAGTAATTATTAAAAATATGGATTACAGATTCCAAAATCCTCACAACAGAATCACATCCCTGGGAAATTTTCAAGAAACCTCGGGGGGGAAAAAGAACTATTCGTACCATTTTACAGTCCATGGTCTACTTACAGTACAAATATTAAAAACAACAAAACCAAAAATATTTTAAAGCACTAAAATAATTTAAGTACACAAGTAAATACTTCATAATTTCACTCGAACATAGAAACATAATTTAATATACACTAAAACCAATAAAAATAATGGTAGGAATTAACATTTTAAGTTAAAAATGTTTAGTTTAAAAATAACATAACTGAATTTATATTCACCAATCAAATACATAATTTAATAACAGAAATAATAAACAAAATTAGTATTTAAAATAAAAAAATGTAGTACATAAAATTTAGTGGTTTGCCTGCAACAGATCTTGAAAACTGCTGATGTAAAAACAGGGATGTACAACCGTAAGCTTAGAGTGAAATAGAGATTTAAAACCTCTTCATTGTATTTTCTTATTGTAATTGTATTTGTGTTTTTCTTTGTATGTAGCAGCCGCCGGGGAAATGCCGAATAGCAGCTAAGTAAGTAAGTAAGTAATAATAATAATGTATAACCATTCTAAATATAAATTATGCTGAGACTCAGATTACGTTAGGCCATATTTATCCATACTAAACTTTACAAAGAGAACTGTGACGCAAAGCTCTGAAATTGGTTCTCAATATACTGAGATAAGAAATAGAAAAAAAATAGTATAATGCTTGAATTTTAATTATAAAATAAAATTAATATATTTAAGAATTTTCTTTGAATGGTGTATAAATAGCTTTTTAATTTTATTCATCCCTTGACTCAAATCGATAACGAGTTTACGTTACTCGTCGGTAGCGTGTTGGTTCCAACCAGTTGGCAACAAGTCTTTAGCAATCAGAGTAAATGAAAATAAAATAATTAAACGTAATGGCTTTAACTTTTTATGAAAGCACACTTGACACATAAGTACAAAAATAAATATCTTTTTTTTTGTAAAATCAACGTAAATAACTTTAGTATTTATAATGCTTTTCAAACGGGAGCCAATTGACCTTGTGACATCCAGTCAAACTCTTGTACATTTGAAGTTTGTTGAGGGGAAAGTGAGACAATGTTACACCATTTCAAAATAATTATTTTCGATTGGAAGAATGTAAATAATATTACTATAAATAAGATGATAATTTGATACTTTTCTCCAGAATGAATATGATTTAAAAATGTGTAAAGCTTCCGAATAAATAAACCAAATGTAGATTTTACTTGTGGTTTTTATTGAATCGAATGCATCTCATTTTGAAACAGTCTAATAAAATCCAATATTTAATTACCTCATAGGAAAATTTACTTTCTATTATTCTTGAAAAAATGGAATGAAAATTAAGGGGTTTATTTCATGTTTTGCAATTTATGAGAGTCTGAAATTGAACGTGAAATATGGATGAGTGACGATGAAAGACGCGTTTGCGGGGAGGACGAAACTGTTAATGTGTGAAAATAATAAACAGGAAATGAAGAGAAGACAGACCAGCATTAAATAAAATTCGTTTAATGTGTAGGGCATAGCATTCAGTTTTGCAGGTGTGGACCTAATTGGTTTAGCGCAGCCCTAGAAAGACAGCTATCACTGTTTTCGCAACTGAATGTTTTTGAGCGATTGTTTGGAAAAGGATGAGGGATTCCAATCGTCTGATATTTTTAGACTGTTCCTAAAATACGTATTTTTAAAATGGAGACAAGTTAAGTTTAGGTTGGGATGAAGTTTTTATTTGAGTGCGTCTAAAAGCACCGCATTGCAGCATTAAATATAACTACAATGACGAGTAACCTTTACTCAAGAAATCTTGTCTGAGAAAGTAAATGGAGGGGAAATCTCGCTCGAGAGCCGGGAGACGTATAAAAAGCACTTTTATGTAATTCTTCCTCGATCTAGCGGCACACATCAATTTCAGCAGTGCCTTTCTCCAGATTCCGACCTTTACCTTACGTAAAGCAAGGTCGTCTGTGAATTCTTTAACATCGCATCCGTTCGCGGGGACAGTAATTGAAAATAATAATAATACTCTCTCAACTATACTATAGGAAAATGCCAACAAATCACAAATATGTTCAATGTAATTTCGACAAAAACATCGACGGGGGTTACCTTTGGACTTGTCATTCAGGTTCTCAAAATAGAAATGTGATATGCAAAAATAGAAAACTCAGGATAACTTCTTTGTACAATTTTCATTAAATACATTTACAATTTCTGTTGACGTAAGCAACCTTATAAAGATCAGTGGTATATAAAATAATTTATTTTATATGGGAGCTTCTCATCTTAAAGTAGGCGATATTCATGTGTTCTCTTATATTAATTGTACGACACACACATTTTTAAGTTACATATTAGTGAGCGGATGAATATGACGAAATATAAGTCCGAAATATATTTTCGAGGAATTTTTTCTATTAAATGACTGATTTTTATAATAATGATGAAAATATCTTCGCTTTAAATCAGTCACAAATTTAATAAAAACGAAAATAATATTTTAATTTTGATTATAATTTTATTAAAATTCAGAGCAGCTTTCGCTATATGCCATAGTCATCTACAATTTCAAAAAAATAATTGAAACATTACAAAAAATACAATATTCATTAAATTTATGTAAATCGAAAATAAATTTCATTATAATTAATTTACTGGGCATAATTGTATTCGTTAAACTAAAAGTTTTGGTGAGCGGATGAATTTAAGTCTGAAACTTAATTTCAATGACTTTTTTCTATTAAATGACTGATTTTAATTTTGAAGATAATGATGAAAATCCCTTCACCACAAATTTAATAAAAACCAAAACTATATTTTTATTTCGATTATAATATTATCAAAATTTAGAGGAGCTTTCGGCATATTCCATAGCCTTCTACAATCAAAAAGAATAATTTAAACATTACAAAAAACAATAAATATGAAATTTATATAGGATAAAAAATAAATTTGATTATAATGTATTTAAATCATTAATTTACTGGACTTAATTTCATTTGTTATACTAAAATTTTTGGTTTATATGTTCTGTAATATATAATTTTCCGTGGAATATAATTCGAGATTGTTCTATGGCTCACATGGCGTAGAACAAATTTTACCGCTCCTGTGCTATTCCGAACACAATCGGCATCCACGAGTAGTCGAAAAATTACACTGAAAATTATTTCAAGGAGTCCGGAAAAATAAATTTAGCCACGTCGAACATTAAATCGCCAAGACTTGTCAAATCTTGAAGAACGAGATCTGATAAATGTAAGTCAAAAACAAGCCAAGACATTCTCAATTTTAACTGTGAAATTTTGATTTACTCAAAACTTTTGCATAGTGTCAATTTTTCCCTCGAATTCATACCATTCTCATTTATTCGAAAGTTTTCCTTTTAATTATATTATTTTGTCTATGCATTTTACAAGGCGGTATTTGTTTTGGTATTGCATGGGGTTTTCATCGTTATCATAAATTATTTTATAAGGTTATTTACTTCAACTTTCATCAACGGACGGTCAGATCAACCTGAACTGTTTCTAATGGCATGTATTATCGATCAGTATTTTTTTTATTAATTTTACTGAGAGAAATTATCAAGTTTTCATGACCGTGCGCTTAGTTTTCTCGCATTTCCAGGTTTTTACTGTCCAATCCGCGGAGGTGAATTTTTGTATGCTTGATGATTAGAAGGAAGTAATATCACAGTTTTGCAGTATGATTTTTAAAGCCAATATCAGTGACAGCAGACGATTTATGATGTTCCAGATATTATTAATCTAGAACGGGTAGAGTTGATTTACAATCGCCTTAAAAATTTCTCTTTCGTGGTTCACGAGGTGGAAGAACATTGCCCTCATCTGTGGTTTAGGCCCGCATCCTCAGAAACGTACAGCTACTTGCAGAACATAATGCCAATGAACCCATCCTCACTGATATGATTAAGTTCAATAACTCACAGAAACAGTGCGCAAGATATTACAGTAAGTTTCGTTGAAACGACAGCTTTTAGATTGTCAAATATGGAAAAATTAAAATAATTTTTTGTTTCGATACTTGATCCCCTTTTATTTATAATTCTCCCTCGCCGCATTTCAATTCATTAAAAAAAATTATTTCCTTTTGTCTGTGTACCCGTATTTACTTTTAATATAGAGTTGTACTCCAAACGCTACATTTATTCAGATTCATAAAATTTTCTTTCCCATGGTTGCTTCTCAAATACTTGAAGCTACTGCCAACCTCTAATTCGTGGTTCCAATTTTTTATAATCTGCTCATTTTATCTTGTTTCTCACATTATTGGCAACATATTTAAGCATAGCATGAATTAGTGAATATAATATTGCGAAAAGGCGATTGTTTTTTTACTAAAAAAACGGATCAAAGCTAATGTGTTACTAAATTGTGTGACACGTTATTTGAAGTAAGTCATTTGTTCTCTTTGAATCGTAGTTATTTAATTATAAATTCCTGTTGTGAAAATCTTCTTAAACGGCGGACGCATAATGTACGATTTATACCTTTGAAGCGAAAAATCGTTTATAAAGCGCTGCATATTTGAAGTAGGCTGATTAAGTCTTAAAGTTGTATTCAGAAATTTAAATACGTTTGATAATTTTGAGAAGTTGTTGAACTCCGGATACAAAACGAAGGGTACTTTTGTTTCCCTATATGATTAGCTTATTGTAATTGGCGGCGAGAGTTTGAACTGATGAGCAGGGTGAAGTACCCTCAAAATGATTCTGTAAAATAAAGAAAGACCGTAATGTATATTTATTTCTTGTTCGTGTGAGAATATGTGGGAGATATATGTGCTGAGAGTGCAAAAGTTGAACTTAAAGTAGATTTATCTCATGGGGCGTCAGCTGATGACGTCACTTTCCTATTCCGTTCCTCAGCCTCTATACCTATATTTCTCGCATGAAGCTAGACATTCACTGACGTCAAGGGTTCTCTTACAACAGAAATTCGGTACAAAAATACTGGGCGAAAAAATTTAAAGAATATAATTATAGACCTCGGTTACCTGAGATTAACGATCGTTATTTAACGTGTTATTTCGAGTTTAACAACTAGCGGGATGTTTATTAACAAATACAGGAAGTTACATTTTGAGTATTCAAAATCGGTTGTAAATCTTCTGTAATATTGCGCAAGTTGGTTTATATATATTAACAAAAATGAGATAACAAATTATTACATTTGATAAGTAATTTGTTCTTTTTTTTAATTTGTGGTGTACTGACGTATTCCATTGCATAATAATTATTTAATGGTTCACGCCGATACGGGAATTGGTAGGATTCTTCTACTAAAAATAAATTGAATCATGGTATTTATGCTATTAATTAGTATATACGATCTTATTTTGTGATCAATAAATGTCTCGTGGAAAATTGAACTCTTCTGAAATCTGAAAACTTTGATGCAGTCAATTCCTTCTGTTGTAAGACTAAATAAGTTTTACTGTGAGAATCCAACTGTTCTGTTGTAACGTTTTACACAATTAAATTTCGGAAGTTGTGAGAAATTTTGGATGCACTTTGGGAGCAGTTACATCAAGCCCAAATATCGTCTCATTCGCTTCATCGATCGGAAATTCAGGCACAACAGCTCAAAAAAAAATACCAAGAAAAAAATTTTGGTTAATTTTTCAAACAGTGTAAAGGTTTGAGGCGAATGTTATGCCCGGGTTAATGAAAGAAATAATTCACAAACGCACATCTCTCAACTATAAAAACTATGCGTTCTCCATAAGATTTCTTTAAAAAACAAATTGCTCCTTCACATTTCTTTCTTGTAAAAAACAGCTAGGAAGGAAAATTCCACATGAAAAAAGCGGAGGTAGATCGACGTATACTCGTTACTGAATTATTTATACCCAAGCTTGGATACGGAAAAGAATTAAGTACGAGAATAACTAAATGACCTGCACATGGTTTCATACAATATATAAAATTTTCAAAAACCAAGGACAACGAATTCAGGAGAAATACAGTTAAGGGACAGATTGTTATGGAGGATTAAAATTCATTAATCTCCTTTCTTTTATGCATGAGGTGGTGAAATTTAGTATTGAAGATATTTAACTGCGTTTCAACAAGGATTGGTGATAGGCACAACGAAACGTTTGCACACTATTTTAGCCGCTAAAAATACGTAATAAACGGCCCTGGCAGAGAAATGTTAACAAACATGGAGGTAAGACGTTGCTTTACATCAGAGTTACTCTTGGAAGGAAACTCAATTCCATGTTTCAGGCTCATTAAAACAAATAAAATATTTTCCTAGAAACCGTCACGTCCCGTTTTAATTATATGATAAATCAAGGTATATTTGAAAATATATCTTCGGTACCGGTGCCTGGAGGAACAGTTACAAATACGGTTTCCAATTTTCTTTCATGCTGTTAATTTAGAAATTATCTTTCTACGTTTCCATAGCCTTTACACCAATACATCGCAGCTTCGGATTGCAGAAACGATCTAACAAGCTTTGTAAGGGATTATATTTGTTTCTAAATGCGATTTAGATAAAGTCCCGCTATTGAGGTCTTCAGAAATTGTAAATGAACAACAAAATTCATGTTTCCAGTCATAATTGTCCGGATTCGTTGATGTGGCGGCTTATCGTACGGTTAACTTTTAATGGGTTAAGCTGGACTAGACGAGATTCACTTCGACTGTACTGATTAGTATCTTTAGGTATACAGCAAGTGACTGCAAAAGTAGATAAGTGGATTGCACGGCGCTTATTGAAAACACGAGTATCCATCGAACGACAGAGGCTGGTAGGATTGTGCCATTTATATGGATTCCGTCATCCTAGCCTAGGAAACTGAAGTTTGCCTTATTAAGAGCCCTTATACACATTTTAATTCAGCCCATTTGTCTCCCTTTACTTCATAGAAAGGAACTAAAATCTTTTAAACGCAGACTTCCACGTACGAATGAAAGCTATTAAATTAAAAAAATGTGGTTTTCCAATATTTTCCTTCTTTAATGAATTTCAGGTTTAACTACAATTACACTGAATAAGTTTTCACATTGTGTGACAATTTTACTAAAAGATCGTTGTTTTATCAGAATCGAACAACAGTTAAGTATTCCAATTCCACATTTCGACGACTGGAACTCAAATAATAATTTTCTACAAAGCCCACGCCCTTCGTAGCTCAGAAAATCTGAAACATTTCAACTTCAATATTCCCTGGACAATAGAATCTTTTCTCACTCAAACAAAACTGAATATTTCTCAAAATAATTAAAATGATTTATATATTAACCAACTCTTGTTTTGTTAAAATTAATTTTTTTAACTACTTCAAAACATTTATTTTAGAATTTTGAAGTTCATTTCGGCAATTACAATAATTACCTACATTATATAACATAATAATTGCTGACCAAATCAAAAAATAAATAAAAATCCAGACCTATTTATTATTAAATAAGTAATAACTGGTAAAATAAAATTTTAGTAACAACTTCAATATATTAAATATATTGATTGTTTTCGAATTCGAAATAAATTATTTAATAACGGACATGTCAATGAGCTAATAACTGATTAATATTCTTACAAATATGCACACACACACAAATATATATATATATATATATATATATATATATATATATAATTGTTTTGAAGTGAGCCACTGAAATTACAGAACATATTCGATTTGTACGTACAATATTTCTATTAAAACAGTTCAAAATAAAATATCACGCTAGAACAATGAAAATAGATAAATTTAGATAAACGCGGGAAAAGCTGGAGAATATTTGAAATTTCTGATCCACCTGTCAAATCGTCGAAGCAGAAATAAAACATGCCAGAAGCGTGTAAATATATAAAATGTACTGATAACCTGTTTTTTTTAGTCTATCGTCTGAATTTGAGCTATAAATTTAAATATCTGTGATGAACTTGTTAATTTAAACTTTTTGATAATTCAATATAAAGTTGTTACTATTTTCAGAGTCTTTCAATGTATTCGGTAGCTTTTGACAGATTATGCTATATTATCCTGTTTAAAACTGTATTATCATATATACACATATCTATTCTTTATATTATTACAGTATGCAATTTAAACTTCTGTGTGACGCACGTCAGAATCTATGTGATAAATACTTACGAAAGTTTCCACTGTCTAGTTTCAAATTCATTAACAAATATTCATAAAGCAATTGGAGACATTCTTCCATAATAAAGATTTTTGCTTCTGAAATATTAAAAAAAATAGTTATTTCGAAATAAGTGCCGTAATTTATCGTTTATCAACATATTATTCTGGAACCTATTTTATCGCATAACTTACAAAAAAAGTGTTTTCATTGACATGGCATTGTAACTTTATTTCGAAAAAATATATTTAATGTGCCATTGTATTCCATTTTTGGCCGTTTCAATTTAAATTATTTTCTCGCCGATTTCAGTAATCGTGTTATGTTGGTTGCATATATTGGTGAACCGTTGAATCGTGAATATATTTGCCCCGATGCTCAGACTAATCAAGCTTTTCCGATAGTATACATTTTTTGTTATACTCGTTTACTTTTCTTTTTTTGATAAGTTTCGATTCATCGCGTTTTTTTATTGTGAGCAGGAATTTATTTTAAACAATAATGTTAAGTAGTAATTGTACACGCCAGTTTGGCGGAAACTTTGGAAAAAAATAATTTTCTAAGTCGTAATAGCGCGAAACGACAGGGAAATGATTGTAGTTGTAGGGATGAATAACGAATGTACGCCCCTCCCCCCCCCCCCGCTGGTTAGCGGTTATGTGGACAAATATAAGGTGGTGTAGAAGTGACGAAGAAAGGGCGGGTCAGGTGAGGAGGAGAAAGAGAATTGAATATCGGAAAAGAGAAGTTATAAATAACGCCACATGACTTCCACAAGAAGCCTTCAGCACTTCCAGGCCATACTTTCACCTTCGGTGCACGTTCAGAACCGGGCGGAGTCAACGAAACTCAAACAACCCCCATTCAGAATCACACTTCTCGCAATGGAAGACATTACTGATATTTCATGTTCGACTCAGCTTTTGCCGTGTGTCTCAGCATCATTTCACACAGCAAATAGCTCGGTATAGTGTTTGTCTTCGAATTGCAGTTATCAGATTTATTTGAGCCCCGCACACAAGTCGTTACGTAAATTCAGAATTTTTTTTTATCTGAAACGCTATTAGCTAAAAAAAAACACCCACTGTGGCACACACATTTACAGACACTTTTACTATTTAATGACCTGAAAGGTAGGAGGGGGACGAAGCTGTCACAAAGTTAAGTGTTTGGCTACGTAGTGGTAGTTATTTCTGTCTAGTTAGAGATTTCCAAAGCGCGCGCGTACGCTGTGAGATCGACCGGCGGGATATTTTGGCGGTAAGTTTTCACAACGTACAAGTCGCAGGGGAAGTTTGTAAGACGCGCGCGAAAGTCCGTCTATGAGCATAGACGTCGTGCACTAGCAAGCGATCGATTGCGGAAAGTATTTCTAAATCCCCGCTACGAAAGGGAGCAAGTCTCGTCCTCTCGCCCGCGGTATTTATGGAATGCGAAATTTCGAGCGAGGAAATGAGGTGCGACGCGAGGAGAAGAACGCGGGCGGAGGAATTGTTTTTTAGTGAGTCGGCGAAGCGAACATATGTAGAGAAAGAAATGTGTGACTCACCGCTCGCCCATGCCGCCAAGAGACTCCGCGCTGCGCCGCACGCGCGCCGCCTGCTGGCCAGATCGATACTACAGCGGAACAGTTCATTGCACATCACCCCCGCATCTCCATCTCCCTCGCCGACATTTAACATTCCTCTATAGGCACCTTTTCAAAAGCTTCCAGTATTCAACAGTTCGAGCTTTACCCTCTCAACGCTTACAGTTTTCGAACGCTGATTCAATTTTGCAAACTAATGACTTTCCCAAACAATCTCTCCCCTTACGAAGTTTCAAACTCAAACGGCAAAACTCTTCCAGCTCCTCCACCGCATGTCCAATATTCTAATATTAACCTTCCCACTGTTTAATTTTATTGTTAACTACAAATTTTAAAAAAATTAAAATCCTCCAATCAGAGAATTTTAATTTTTTTTTGAAAATACTTCTATTTATTCGTCTACACTAACGTTATCCCCTTCATTAGAAATTATACACTTACGCCAGTGCATCTTCCAACCTCTAAACACTTCTGGAAAACGAACTCTGTGGTAGCGTTTAGCTCTCTCAAAGATGCTTGTACGATGACCCTTTAAGATACTCTTTATTTCTGGGAATAGAAAAAAGTCACCCGGGCGAATATGGAGGCTGGGTCATCGGAACAGTGATGTTTTTAGCCAAAATGTTACCAAGAAGCGTGAGCAGATGCAAAAACCCCAAATCCCCATGTTTTCTTTATGTTACTTCACCCAAACGGCGTTGCTCTTGTAGGTAGTACTCCTTATTGACCGTTTAACCTTGTCATGATGCACTAACATCATCCGTAGCCCATAATAGGCCCCGGCTTCCTTTCAGTCCACCAGCTCTTGATACCCAGTCTCATGATGTCATTCATAACACAGACTATCCAAAATATTCTCCAGCAATCATTTTGATACCTGATTACCCGTCCACGTCAACCCGGAAACCTTTATAACATCGGGTGGTTTATACAATTGATACATGATGCAGTATGACGTTACAAATTTAAGAATACAGTGAGCATAACCTTCTTATTCTATCGGTCTTGGTGATCCACGATGCCTCCACTGGGATGATTGTCATATTCGTAAACCTATGTTTCACCTCCTATGATGACGCTCTTCAGTATTTCTGCACCGAAGATTTCATTCAGCGACTCTTAACCAACTTCCAATCACCGCAATTTTTCGTTCGAAATGCAACGATTTTGGAAAATACACTAAATAAACGAAAGCATTTCCTGGTACAAGTCAACATCATCTGCGACTTCTCAGACAGTGATTTGGTCTGATCTTTACTAATCATTTCTCTCACCTTTTTCCGGTTTCATCGTCTGTTGATGTTCCGGTGTATCTATGGCGCTCGTCATCTTCAACTTCTTGGAAACTCTTATAACACTCGTAATCCCTTACTCACTAACAGCCATATTTAACGTTTCGAAAATATTTCTCCACTTAACTCCGTTTTTATAGTAATATTTAATGCAAATTCTCTGGTCCATTTTTAATCAAGTAAATAATGGCTGATGGTACCAAAACAGATGTAACATTTTTACAGCTGACAACAGACTAAACATCCAATATGGCTGACAATGAATGTACGGATGCTTTTCTGAAACGACCAACACATTACAAGCTTGCAAAATAAACATTTCCCGTTTCATAAAACCTCCAGATCTATACATATCTAAGTAGCTTTTATTTTTGACATCTTCAGTCTTCCAGGATTTCTTATATTAAGATGAATACGATTCTGTAGAGTCAAAAGCGGTGGTAAACAAACGAATGAAGGAAATTATTAGAAACTCACTCAAAGGTTTCATTTGAAAAGAGATTTCTAAATACAATTTAACTTTCCTCATTATATAACCGCTCTGCTTGTAGTTAAATTTTTACTAAGCCAGATTAGAAAAAACAGAAGACAACATTGAACTTCCTGTAACTTTGTAATACATTTTTATTCTATGTTCGCAAAAAAATGTTCTATAGTGCATAGAGAAATATTTACAGCGTAATAATAACGTGATTTCTTTCGTGTATGGCTTACGATGATCAAGATTTGATAATGGTTGCACGAGAGTTCTGAGCAAGCGACCGGCAAGTAAAGGGCCAAAGTGGATTAGAGTTTCCGTACTGAGGTAAACAGTTCACCGCCTGAGGTAGAAGTCGACAACATAATCACATATATTAGTCGCCATCGTTGACATAGTTTCGTTCGCTCTCACACGGAGTCGGTTAAAGTCCACTTCTGGCGTTATGGACGGTGATTAAACAATCCAGGGATCGCGAAATCAATCCCCCACACTACACGTCTTACGCAGAGAGAGAGAGAGAGAGAGAGAATTAATTTCTCTTTGCGGTTTCCTACAGTGGTAACTACAATCTTAAAAAATACTCATTAAGTTCTAGGGTGGAATTAAATAATAAAAATAAACAGTAAAGACGCTTAAGGGGAACTAAGCGGGCTTTAAGTACTGCGGTCCATCGGATTTCTTTGTAACTGTGTATCACAGTAGCCCCGACCTTGACGACTTAGTCAGCATCATCCCTCTGTAAGCAGGTATTGTCTGCGTGTCTGCCCCCCGCGTCGTATGGTCTCCTCACAGATGATAATGGAGAGGGCTTCACAGCACACAATTCCTCATTTCATTGCGGCGGTAAACCAGGATCGTAAATTTTCATCTAATTCCCACTGACAACTCAACTTTTAATTGCTTAACTGCGCTGCCTAACTACTCAATAACTACCACCAAGTCGGTCTCAACTAAACTTCTGTTGCTAATCAATTACTTTTCACAAAATTCACGTCACCTTCTAACTGCTTGAAACATCTTCCTACCAACTCATAACTTCAAACGTAGTGTGCATAAGCGAAATTAATTAATTGAAGAAATTTGACGTAAAAAATTTGGGCGTCCAGACTAGGGGGTCATTTTACAAACCCTGGTAGGTGACCTGAAGCCATTATCTTTAAGAAAGTTAAAGAAAATTCTTAGGAACTATAAATATCTGCCAATACAAATCTCTGGCCCCATGATTTTAAACCATACGCTAAATTTTTCCATGAAATTTTGGTGTCAAGAAGAACGCGAGTTCCCATGGTCGTGACATCAGATACGTCACCACGTAGTGGGAGTTTCTAACAGAGTATTAAGATTTGTGGGGGTACGGATTCGATTCTCAATGGCCAGTAACATCGATAGTTCAAAATCTGGTGGTTTTAACACTAACAGAGTTACCGAGATAATCTGTAGAAAGGAGACAAGTGATAGTTGGACAGTAAGGTAGGATCAGGAAAGAATAATAAGTTGGGTAGTGTTATATAATTAGATAGTTGTAGAAGGAAATTTTTTAATGGAGATAACGAAGAAATAACATTGGAGTTGAGAGATGCAATAGTATTTGAACCAGTCCTGAAACTGTTCCTGCTGACTAGACTAGAGACCGCGGCGCAGCCCGAGCTACCTGAGCAAAAGAATTACCTAACAGATCCCGGAATTCACGGGTAAAGTACTGAGACAATACGTCCTTCAAAGCCTACGAAATGTTATAGGGCCACAGAAGCCCGCATTTAAAAATATTTTATGAACACGGTATTCTGATTCCACAATTCCCTAAGAAAGTATGTAAACTTTTTTTTCATATTTATCATCATCAGTTGGCTCTACATTCCAAGCAGGACCTTCGCCTCCTCCAACAACTTCCTCCATCTTGACGTGTCGAAGGATACTTCCTTCCATCCCTGTATCTTCGCCCTTCTTAAGTCAGCCTGTGCATCGTCCCATCACCTCGTCCTTGGTCTTCCCCTTGTTCTTACTCCATCCACTTGTCCAAATACGACCTGCTTAACTTTTCTATCTTCCCTCATTCTATCGACATGTCCGAACGATCCTAGTCAACATATTCTTATATATGTAACAATGTCCATGTCTTGATGCATATCTCATCATTGTATCTTATTCTCCAGCTATATTAAAACCTCCATATATCCTTCTTAGTATTTTTCTTTCAAATAAGCTCAGTCTGAGTAAGCGTCCATGATTCCACCCCGTACACCATTACAGGTCTTACACTGCCTTATTTTTGCTTTCCTGTCGACAATTTGATTTTTTAGGAGAGGAAGTAGGGCACAGTAGGCTCTATTGGCATTTGTTATTCTTCTTTCTATTTCAAATTCAATTTCATTCTTTGATGCTAACAAGCTCCCCAAATAAATAAATTCTTTGACGATTTTAAAATTGTATTGACCCATATTTATTGTTTCTGCTTTTCCTCGTTCCCTCCTTGCCACTGTCATAAACTGTGTTTTAGTTTCATTTATCTTCAATCCCAATCCAGATGCATACTTTTCTATTCTTAAGAAGTTTTCCTTCACATCATCCATTCGCCTTCCTGATATCACTATATCGCCAACGCTTGGTATGTTCTATGTAACAACGTTCCTCGCAGATCCAGGTTGGTTTTTCGTTCCACCATCTCCAGTACTACGTTAAAAAATAATGGGGATATACTGTCTCCTTGTCTAGAGCCTGTTTCCAGTTGTATTTCCTCCGAGATATTCACTCCTATTTTAATCCTTGCCTGCACATTTTAGTTTGCTATTTTACTTATCTCTACTAACGTTTTGGGTATTCCCATTTTATGCATATCATCCCATAGTCTTTCCTTCCAAATACAACCATAGGTTGCTGTGAAATCAATGAATAGATGATGTGTCGTAATGTTAATTTTGCAATATTTATGTAGCCACCAACTTGTCCTTTTTAAAAGCATGATAAAATAAATTTTAACGACTGTATAATTTAATTTTATACTGCCCTATTATTAAAATTAAATAATTAAAAATTATTTTATTAATAATTTGACTGCCCCAAATTATATTCATTACACAACTATCCTATCCGCCCATCAGATCTTGAACTCTTCGATGATATCACTCTATCAAATCGTCATCTGTGGCTCAACAAGTCTAAATATTTTCGTTAATAATTACCACTACGGGGTTACCGCGGCTTATTCCAAGTCCCTGAGTACTCGCGTTTTTCTGAGCGCCGGAACGCTAGAGAAAAATACGGGTACGCGAATAGAGCTTCGTTATTCTCACGTGATTTGTCAAATGTTTCTACCTCTGAAGGGACGGCGACGATTAATCCTCTTAAAGAAACGCTGTTGATCAGCGTGCTTCCGTTTCCTGATGAGAACCGACGCGAGAAAACGAAATACAGCCAAGCATTAAACACCAGAGTCAGGCAGAAATTAGATATTAATTTTTTCCCTCAATAATTAATTTATTAAATTTTTTGTTGATAATTTATTATGATTATACTTGATTATAATTGTAATTTATTTTGTGGGTGAATTTGACAACTGCCGAAAGCTTCTTCCAAATAAAGTTTTGAAATCAAAATTGAAATATAGTTTTGGTTCATTGATGAGGCTGATAAAAATAAGGGAAAAAATATAATCATAATAAATTATCAATCTTTTAACAAAACTTTTAATAAATTATTTGCATAAAGTAGATTGCAAACGTACGAGAACTTTTTAAACTCTTAGATATTATTTCTGACAATAATATCTATTTATGATTGCCACAAATATTCATTTCTAAAATTTTGCCTGAATGAATTCATCGCATTTCATGATTAATTTGAATTATAAAATACATGGGCGACGATTTTGACATAGTAGTTTTTTTTAAAATAATATCATGAGTCGTTATGAGTAAGTGACGTCACAATTGGAACGCAAGTTCATAAGGTAGGATCAATGCTAATTGAATTATTCCGTAGTTCCATCGTCGCAGTAGACAATTCTAGATTATCCACGATACGAATTCCTACCAGTTGAAAATAGAACGCATAATTCTGGCCTACAGAATGTGGCGGTATTTAAAATATATATTATCCTTTAATGGTTATTTGCGCTCGGAGAATTACGTATCTGGTCGCCTGAAATGAGCGAGACAAAGGGGCATTGCTCTGCTATAATTAAATCGAGCTTTACCGTGTTCAACACTGAGCAAATAGGATTATCGCGTAAATATTTGGTCCACGCAATATGTAGTTTTGTGGCTTCAATATAACATGTTGATTCAAATCGAAATTAATGTGCTTTATTTTCAAAATAAAATTACTTTAAATGCTGAAAATGGCTGCTCTTCATTGGAGGGAACTAAAACTGTGAAGAAATCGTAATTGGTAGTCCGAAACTCTGAAATACTAGACATTTATTTTATTTAGCAAGTGGATGGACAAACATATTTTCAGGGATTGGATCAGAATTGTCCACTCACCGTTAAGAGTAACTCACGGTTGACCACGTGCTTAAATTACTTTTCAACTGTTCCTACAGAAAATCTTAATTTTTAACAAACCAACGAGACATTTTAGCACAAATACGAAAATCATAACTATTATCATTCGACTGGTGTAGACGGAATTAACTTTACTTCATTTGATCCTATGTAGGTTAAAGAAAATACTTTTGATTTTTACATCTGTTCTTAATTACGTACTATAAAATGTAGTTAATTAAAAAATTACTGTTATTTTAAACCGAGTTTATTTAATAAACTGTCCCTTATTTGTTATAAAGTTCATTTTCTGCCGTTAAATAAATCCCGTTACAATTTTTTAATTACAGTTTAGTGATTCCAAAATGTAAACATATTAAAACATTTTTCAAATAAATATCACTGTTAATCAGTCAATAAAACTTATTTCACTTTCTTCCAATCAATTAAATTTAGGTGTAACATAAACTTGAAAATAAAATAATGGTGTTATTATTCTTTTTTTTAACCGGTACAGATATATTTCTAATTTACTCTCGCGGTGATATTTATGTTAATTAATATATATAGCCCGTGATTAAAAAAGACTTTAATTTATTCTTCGAGGAAACTGGGATTTATCCGTCATATAACCGGAATTCGTAATCACTTGTATTGGTTTATAGTCTCAGACATTTAAAGTAACACAGTCAAAAACATTTTTACGGTAGATAAGTTACAGTTACTTAAAATATAATATTAATTTTTAATAAGTTATGTTATTATGGGAATAAATTAGAAATTAATCTGAACATGTAGTAATTAATAATGCTTGCACTATGCAATATTTAATATTGCGTTCTGTCGACACATTTTAGTTACTGGAAGACGAATAGGTTATATAACCGAAAGTTTCTTTAAATAAAAGTTTTAAAAATTGTAACGTGAGTTTTATTAACTGAAGGACAGGGGTTTTGTTAAATAATCTGTATTATATAAATATCAGTCTTATTCTAAATTATAACAACGCAACAAAAACCTATATAGAATTATATTAACGACCAATTAACAGACATACATGCTTTTATTTAATTCATTAAACGTTTAGTTATGAAATTTGAGGTTTAATATGTAAATGTCTTCAGAAAATTTAATATCTGAAATCGGTTGTTACTCATTTATTTTGAGAAAGAAAACTTGAGGTCCAAATGTATATTTATTTCTTCCTGGACTGCATGCAAGAATAGTTACAACTGAAATGTGATTTGAGAAACGTTGAATGAATTCAACAAAACCTTGGTTTGTCTGTGAATTGGTTGTTAATTTAATTCTATATAATTGCTTTGATATACTGTACGATAATTTTGTAAAAATTTCAACTATTGCAGAACAGAAATATAAAACCTTAATTGTCACCATTCTACTCAAAATAAAAATCCATTACAAAAAATGTAATTAAAATCAAAATAATTGTGAGATTGGAAAAGTCAGGAGTAGCGTGATGACATTAACATCGCTGAGCCGGGTCCAAAGATGAAACTCAGATGGGAGGGTGGAGTGGGTGGGTGGTGCGTTGTGCCCATTACAGACTGGATGAAAATCATGGATCTATCCTTATTTAAGAAGAGAAAATTTAGTACATTTTTTAAATAAGTTTCTGGCACTGCCAACACCCTCTACAATTCCTTCCACCCTCCCAAATGATCCATTTTGAATGCATTGACATGTCCGGCTTCAAAAAACTTTTTGAAAATGAGTCGGTGACAATTGTCCACTTTTTTGGTCCGTGAAGACCCTGATAAAACTTTCAAGCGAAAATAATTTTTTTTTTAAATCTAGCATGATTTTGGATATTTCATATATTTTAACTGTACATTATATTCCATGATATTCAACAAAAATAAACGAATTTTCCGTGCTTATGAGACTGGAATAGATTATTTGTCTTTACATGTATTTCAGCGGGAAAAATAATTGATTCGGGATACGACTAGAGTCCAGTAACCAGAGTGTCCCACCGTGTTTCAAATAATTAATCGACGTTAAATTATTAACGGGAGGCGCACGAATTTAAAATAGACGAAACAACTTAAAGCTGGAATTGTCATATATAAATCGATAGAAAAATTCGTGAGCAAAATTAAAAATATATTGGAGTAGCCGAGACGGCGTAACTCAATTTAGGGAGTTGCGTGAGCCTCATTTTTTGGTTACGAGAACAATTTCTTTCAATTTTCCGCGAACTTATTAAGGAACCACACGCCAAGAATAATGTGTTAAGGATTTGACTGCATCAGTCAGTATTTAACTACGAGATCGTCTATCTCTATACAACATTTCATCCCAATATGAAAATATCATTTTAACTATAATTTTTGTTTTCATCGTAGATGAAGAATTCCAGAGTATTTCCAAGACATGTTCTTTGCCTTGCAGTTGTATTTATCAGCACGACGCCTCAAGGTAACTCCAGCAAGAAGCGATTACTTCTAATCGTAGCTACATTCCGCCAAATTTGAAACGCAATAAAATCTTTTTCTCACTTCCTTTGATGTAAACCTAAACACGTATTTGTCAAGAAACCGTTTTGAATCCAACTGAAATGTAAGCAAGTTCCCATTACCTAATGTGAATTATTAACAACGTCACTGAATACGTAATCGGGCAGTTTGCATAACTGAGAGTTCAGTCCACTGAGTAGTTCCTGACTAGACTATCATCACGGATGGTTAGTATTTGTCACAATGAACCGAAGTAAATGTTTCGTTCGGCCTGGGAAATAAGGCGGGTGAGAGTTGTCATCTAGGGATCCAGCTCAAGCAAATACACGACCTAGAAAACCTAAGACCTCGGCTTGGTTTGTCAGTCACCTTATTTGGCAACAACGGCGAATTATCTCATCCAGCAAATTCCGGTGTAGGAATACTAAGACGACTCATAAATCAATGGATGGTTAAACGACTCATTTCTGTCCAATTATTCAAGATCTGGCCTGTAATCCTAAGTATACAGAGAAAATAAATTGATTAGGAATGGGTGAGCAATGCTTTTCATAGCTATGTCGGTTTTTATAGCCAATTTAGTAAGATAATATTGTTACTAAACGTTCAATGAGAACAATCAGTAAAATATTTAACATGATAACATGGTGTGAGGTTGAAAAATGTTGTCTTGTCATACAATTGATCAATTATGGAGATTTAAAGGTTAATATTAACTTTCAGTATACAAAACAAATTAAAATGAATATGGATATCCATTTAAACATTTACCTGAAGAAGTCCACACAGATGGATAATAACTAAATGTTAATTTAATTTGTTTGGCGACATTATTGGACGTATTTTTATTTAACTTTCTTTATTCTTTTCCTCTTATTATGAAACAATTTTCCTTATTTATTTCTAGATACTGTAAAGAGAAGTTGAGCTAAGTTACATTCCTGAATTTCATCCTTTCAAACTGCTTGCTGACTTAATAAAAAGTTACGGACGTACAAAGCTCATAGGCCCTTAAACTTGTATTCAAATTTAATTTGCACATTTTCATGAGTAGGAATACTCTTACCGTTAAGAAACTGCCCCAAGGAATAAAACAGTTATGAAATAACCAAAGTTAATTTAAAGCAGGGCATGTTTATTTCTCCTTAGTCAATCCTATTTAGTATAGAAGAATTAGATATGTAGGAACATGTTAAACAGTCTGCATGACTAGTCAGTATCGTTTCAATATACGTAACTAATATAATACGACTAAGTACGTAATGGAGCAGATTGCGTAACTGCGAGTTGAGTCCAGTGAGCGATGTGCAGGCTACACTACAATCAAGAATGGCTAGTATTTGGTCTCTGTAGTTGAGGATAGTCTGTTTTAAACTAGAAGACTGTGATAAAGTGTTATTCTACTGTTTTGAGAAGACTGTCTAGTTAGTGTAACAACATTGCCTCCCAGCATGCGGAGATATTTAAAACGGACTAGAACTGATTTCATGTTATAGCATATTATTAGTTCAAAATTAAAACGCACGTAAGTACCTGGCATGTACTATTAAGTGAGTGATTTTACGCTCAATAGAACATCCGCGAAATCATTAAAGTAAAATAAGCAACAATGTACGCCCTGACATATTCCATATCCTTGATGCTTGACTTTTTTTTATTAATTTATTTATAGTCGCATAAACAAAAAAGTCATTAGCGACTTATACGAAATTACAATATCCGTTACATTTTTGGACTTTAAATTAACAATTTTGTACATTTTTACTTAACATTTATATTTTCAGTGTTAACCTTAAATGTACCTAAAAGAATATATACTAAAAGTTTACATTTTATGGTATAAATCGTTTTTTTTGGCGATTTTTATAATAACATTTGGACCCTTTTATGTTACTATGGTTATTATCCTTGAAATTTGATTCTTGTAAACATGTGATGGATGGTTGTTTAGCGTAAATCAGGACCTGAAGGTTTTGTAATCTTGTAAAAAAAAACATTACTGTTCCATTGTAAAATTTTTAATTTTGAGTTTTGATTCATGATGAGAAATTAGTCTGATGTTCCCGATTCACAGCTTACTTCGAGTAGGTGTCGTTTTAGTTTGTTCTTGATTCTTGTAATTCTAGCTCTTTCTGAAATCAGGGGATATGTTTTCGTTAACATGTCAATTAGTCCTTTTGTGTCGTTTGTGTAGTCTTTTGCAACATATGCTGGTTTGTTGCTTCTGAATGTCTTTAGTAAGAAGCTTTTGAATTGTGGAAAGTTAAAGATGAGTTCGTTTTCATTCTCCTCTATGGAAGATTTGGTAGGTTACAACACTTCCTCTATATTTTTTTCTATCGATTGTTCTTGATATGTTTTTGTTTTATTTTTAGGCAGGTTGTTTAGCTTCTTTTTTTCATAACTGTCATTCGGTGGGTTTGGATTTATTTGCGGATGTTACTGAAAGGCGCTTCTTCAGTACATAGGTTTGGGTTTGGTTGGACAGTTCGGTGTCATCGACTTGTTCCTGTGCGTTATCTCCTATCTGTGGTGAGATAATTTGGGGGCTAGTAGAAAGAGGGCTGCTTGTTTCTTCAATATTTATTTTGTTTGTGGGACACTGTTTAGCTACATGTCCTTCTTCCTAGCATACGTCTTCTGGATCAATGTAAACCTGCCTGCGAAAACTCAATATGTGAGTATAATTAGCTTCCTGCATTCCTGCTCATATACTGCTCTTGGCGACTGCAAATATAATCAATAAATAATTCGCATTTATTACATTTTTTGTGTCCCTGGCTCGGATAATGCGCCCGCTGGTGTTCAGCAGATCAGAGAGGGGGAACTCGCCCACCCAGTTGCTGGGTTATTTCTGATAATGAAGTTTATGACAATCAGATATCCTTGTTCAGTCTTCTGTTTGTGAGGACCTAGAGCAGGACGTGGATCGCTGCTGATGATGATCAGAAAGAACTTCTAGTGTATTTTTCCTACACCAGTCGTACTGAGAGAATTCAATAGGAAGTTTTGAACTGTTAATGCAGACCTGCAGATAGTACATTCAGTTTATGGCGAGATGGAAAGAAGGAAATTATGCGTTAATGTGATGGGTGCGATCCTTGGTCCTATAATTTGTTTCCTCCTTGAGATGTTTCTGGGGAGAGTTATAATTTTTCTATGGACACGAAACCTTAAGTTTTACTTTCATCGTTAAAAAGCATATTTTATAAACCCAATTCGGCAACATTTTATGGCTATTAGAAAACGATACTTAATTCCCTAAGGATGTGGAAAGTAATTCTGTTTCTTTTGTGGTTAACAGAGAATTTTTTTAGTACTGTTACGTCAGCATCTAATTCCGACGACTGACGATTAATGAGGTAAAGTTGTTGGTGACGATAGAATGGAAGATTCCTGAGTTCTTTCCAAGTAGTGCTAAAAATGACGTTGGATGGCCGTTAATAAACACAAACTTTCGAGGCACAGTAATGAACGTTGTATGAATTTGTATATATTATTTTCTGTTATTGTTAATATGAGCAGACTGATGAACGCTTCGATTCCAGTTCTCTTCTCGTGATCCCTACAGAAAATGGCAGAAACATTGGAAACTGTTCGAAAGAGAGATCTTTGACATTTAAATGAGCAATTCGGTTGAAATATTTTCGAAAGGAGTTGAAATAATTTACTCACTAGATCTGTTCTCTCAGAAATTGTAGACTAAATCTAGGTAGCTGTGAAACTCCTCTATTATATCTCCATGAGTGACTCATTAACACGATGTTATAATAGTACGAAGTAATATTGCTTTGGCAATTTTTCGTGGTCCGCTAGTTGCTGGATAACTAAAAGCAAGAGACTGGATAGGTTATATCTTCTCAATCGACTACTGGCGTCCTTAAGAACTGCTACTAGATGACAAATAAAAATTCACCTCCGCCAGTCATCCTGGCTCGGATAATACACCCCCTGGTGTTCACCAGATCAGATAGGGGGAACTCGCCACTCGTAAAAACCCCTAACACTTATGTTCACGTTCCTGGCTCATAACAAACTATAATAAAAGATATAAATGGTTCTACAAACATGGTCTATTAGCATCTTGTATTAAATATCCCTGAGTGCAAGATGATAGTTTGGTACTCTCTAATGATTATAATTGTTAACGGGACGTTAAAATAAACTAAAAAAATTCTTTGCAGCCTTATTTCCTCTCTTTGCCAAACTATCCAAAATTCCCAAAAGCATTAATTTTCCCTATCGTAAATTCCTTTTACATTGAAATAGAGGACCTTCGCCTCCCTCCAGCTACTCAGTCCATCCCATTCCCGATTTTGAAACAGTCAAGATGTAATGTATTTTCCGCATTTACCTCCAAAATCCTCTATATTTAACGTGTCTACGAACGATGCCCCGTGTATAGCTTTCTACACACCCAAATCGCATTGCTGCCAATTCATGAGTTAGATTGGAAACTAAGAAATAAATTTAAATAATTACGTTATAATTTCAATGTTGATAATGTAAATATTATATTTAAAATACAATTGTGGATAACATAATAAAAATACAAGACACTGATGCAACAAACATGACAATTATCTAGCAAACTCTGGGCCTAATACAAATTGCTCTGTAACACAAAGAAATGGCATCTGTCTCAAATTATTATAAATGCGTTTATCGTTTCAGTTGTTGGCATCATCGTCGTTAAATTATCTGGTACATAAAACAAGTTATTTACTTCGGAGAGCACTTATTTTTCGAATTTTTTCAAAAATAGAAAATAGTCTGACGGCAAATTGTGAGGTTGAGAATATAATTAGCAATTAATTCTAATTACTCGTCTTCTGAATATAACAATAGATCTGTAGCCAATGCTGCTCAGCGTTTAGGTTGCATTGCCTTACTAATTTCCTTTGTGATTTCTTTTGTTTCGGACTTTTTTCCATAAACTTTCTGTATATTCTTTCAATATGTCAAGTGCTTTTAATGACTGAATATTACAATAATATATTGTTTGGTATTCTCTAATTTCTTTTTTGTTGTGTTTAATTTACACAAGTTCTGTATGTAAATATCTCCCCGAAGAAGGTGCGAAGATGCAACGAATCGTCGTATGGCCTAAATTAAACCTTTGTCTGTATTGGTCGTTAATTTATTTAATTTAATTTGGGAAAACAGAAGTTAAATGATTTTCTACCATTAAACATACATTGACGCGATCAGCAGGGAACTCCCAAATGACTTCGAATTCAAATTAAGTTTTAGGTTACTTGTGAATTTCAGTGTTAGTCGTGGATTTCTGTGTTAATTCTGAATTTGAATTTATTTTACAAACACTTTCGTTAAACCTTAAATTATCACTTTATCGTTTACTACTTTCCTTTATCTAGTTTGTATTTTCTTTTACGTGTAGCACATGGAACATAGTTCTCACTAACGTCTTTTTATATAGTCAACTTCCACCTATTCGATTTCCTCGGTAGAGGACTAACGGATGCAACAAATCAATCTAAATATGCATTAAATAATAATTACTGATACGAAATAGTGAGATGTATTTCTATACCATAGTATTAGTCACAAAACTCAGAATTAAAAAAAAATAGATTCATCCAATGCAAATGAATAACAGCCAATTTAGTCAGAATTAAATTTTAATTAAAATTCTTTAAGCAACAAAAACGGCACAGTCTGTCGTTCCTTTATTTGGAACATCATTTCAACTCCAATGTGTACAATAAGCACACTTAATTTTTTTCTGCCCAAATTCATGACTTAAATTCTTTATATAATGGTTGTTTCGCACCTGAAGAGGTTTCAAAGAAAAATACTGCGTTGTTTTCTTTACATTACTAAAAATTATTTTAATTAATATTTCATCCTGACTAAATTAACTGTGTTATTCGTTTATTTCACTGCTCTCAGGTAAACTTAAATTTTCATCCAACATATTCCTTTCTGTATACTTGTGTACTTTCCACTGTATTGACTGAGAAGAGATAACAGAGCCGAACAAGAATCGTACGAAACCGAAGAAAGGCAACACGACTGAAAGTAAAGAAAGGGACTGAATGAAATATCGGAGAATAAGGTAACTGGCAAGAAGGAGAGCCAGAGCCCTCCGTCCACCCTCAGAGAAATTAGATTGTATCGAAGGGGATGAAAATTCCCGCAAAAAAAGGAGTACATTTATCGTGCTTACCAGAAAGAAGAGTACTCTGGCCACGCAGTATTAAATAAACGAAAGCCTTCAAAGGGATATTTCAAATTGAAGGGATCTTTTTGTTTGTTTTATAATCCCACAAGTCTGTTATTTATTTAATACTCTTGTACCAATATTTTATATAAAAAGATTGAAGATATGTATATATGATATATATAATGATCATCTTGATAAAACATTTTTGTAGTTTGAAGTATTATAATTATAGAATTCTGTAAAACTGTAGATGTTTTATTTTGAATATTTTTTTGGAAAATGATTATGGCAAACTTAATGGCCGAAAGCTCCTTGTTTTCAAAATAAAAAAAATAGTATTGGAGCTTGTAATTAATGAAAATGTATGTGGGATTATAATACATATTTCAAAAATCAGTCATATGACTATTGTTTAGAACGACCGTATTGATACTCATATTCCTAATGAGATTAGAAAAATTAAAAATGGTTGATTCCTGCTGGATTCATTAAACAAAAAGTGTATCGATAGGAGAGTACTAACTCTGAGTCCAAGAAAATGGAAAGTGAAAATTGAGTAATAATCTTTAGATGCCGACAGGAGTTCCTCAAGGTTCGGTAATTGTACCTTTATTATCTCTAAACAGTCTGCTACAACTGCCACATTAAATTAACACAGAAAATATTTAAAGTAAAAAAATGAATTGCGATGAAAAATTCAATATCGTTTCCTCAACAGTCGTTAGGCGAGAATACAGAACTGGATAGAGTTCAGGAAATTGCCGTTAAATCTGTACATCCAAATTTTGGAAATGGAGCAACTATTGCCGAAGTGGATACCAAACTAGATTAATTCCGTTTCCGACGATAATGGTTCATATTTGTTTTTATAATGCAATAATAAGAAAATAATATGTCCCGGGGCGGATATA
This sequence comes from Eucriotettix oculatus, assembly GCA_034510155.1. Lineage (NCBI taxonomy): Eukaryota > Metazoa > Arthropoda > Insecta > Orthoptera > Tetrigidae > Eucriotettix > Eucriotettix oculatus. Next base: position 22,102,250 of record CM067380.1, on the reverse strand, counting down.
AATATATTCCTCCGCTTTATCTGTATTTAATTACGATATGTACACAGGTAGTCCTTGGTTCAGCTACGCCATTGACCTGCTAAACTAGGCTACCGATGCAGATAGCCCCATATTCTTATTGAGATTTGGGCCACATACGAGGTGACACAGCTTTTCCCACCCACTTTGAAAAAGAAACCTTGAATCGTATCGACGGCGACGCGTTTCTTTGCCTGTAAAGTGACTGTCAAGAACTTTTCTCTCTGATCTAACGTCAGCTGTTTTCAGTTAACATCTTACGGCTTAACCGACGATGCTTATCATCTTATACATATTATTTACCTTTCTTACTCATTTTTCTCCCATATTCACCTGCTTTCATCTAATCACTTCCTCACTGTGCCTTTTGCAGTGATTTATTGTATTTCAGTATATGTCTCTCCTCATTCTAGCCTTTCTATACTTTACCTTTATTTCCTCAACTTTCCATACATATTTTATACTATATCTACAAAAAATGTCTCCAAACGAATAACAGTATTTTATATTTGAATAACACTGGATTTCTTCGAATCACGGTTCGCAAAGCCTGGACCCACTCTGAAAAACTAGACTGGTTTTTTGTTTGTCGACCCACTTGGAAAAACCCACCGAAAAGTAGATTGTGAGGTTTTTCAATTGTCAGAAACACAAAAAAATTAAACAACATACAATTAATTAATTAAATTTATTTTAGTTACTTCTGAAGAAGAAAAATATATATAAGGCAATTACAAAAACACTTGAAGTAAATAATATATATTTCTGATGTCATTTAAATAGTTTACTAACATAGATCATAGAATTACATACATGGTTTAATAAGAAACATCCAGCTCAAGTTTCTTTGCGCTCAAGGCTTAACCGAGCGGCTTTACTCTCTATAGTTCCGTTAACCTGGGTTGTACCGTATTTATAAAAAATATTTTTTGATCATAATCTTTCATTTAGTTACTGAGCATACCGCAATGGAACTCTTGTAGTATGATAATCTTACTGTCTCACTCATTGTTAAATTTTTTTCATGGTTATAAATAAAGTGATTAAATTATCTGATGTATTATTATAAATAAAGCACAAACAAACAGAAATGGTATCATTTAATTAGAATACGTTCCGTCCCCCAACTTTGGGGACCTCATCAGTTCTTTAATTAAAATATTACAAAATTTCATGTTGCTACTGCAACGTCCAGGGCCGAAAATTATAAATACAGAAATTTAATTATCTGATTTAATAATATAAATAAAACACAAATATTTTCGTCCCCGGACGTTGCAGCAGCAACATGAAATTTTCTAATATTTTAACTAAAGAACAGAGGAGGTCCCTAAAGTTTGGGGCGAAACGTATTCAACTTAATTTTTGAATTTCTAACTTGGCCATTCTTTGTGTTTTTCCATTGCTATTCAGAACACTTTTGAGCTATTTTTAACTGTCACTTCGGCCTCTTTGCTTGGGCGACATGCACATCTAAATTTTCAACCATTTTATAGTTTTATTGTATCATATATATTATATTGAAAATATTTATTTTATATTTATAAAGTTTAAATCATGAGGGTCCAAAATTGGGAACGAAACTTCGTGTAAAATAACGAATACTAATAAAGTATACGTAGTGTACGATAATTACATATCACATATATAAACTATAAAATAATAATACACCCTTACAAAGTTATTATTAAAATTATTTTTCCCGGGGAAAAATCTGGTTTTCACGAAAGCCCTCGCTATTTTTTTTAAAAAAAATCCGGACTTTTGCGAACGCTGCTTTGAATACGCTGATCCAATATCTTTAAGATAGTACAATTCTCAATACTGACCGAAATTCACTGGTATTGTGTCACTGATGTATGTAATACGACACTCGAAAAAATAATCAAAATTATTTCCAATGTTACGACTCAAGTTTTACTCTTACTGTGTTATCAAATAATTATATGTAAAAATAAGGTCAAGTAACTTTTGAGCTTGTATTAGATTGGCGCCAGAAGCAAGCATGTCTTTTAAAAGTTTATAGCTCTACTGAGTTGACAAGGTTTATATTATCGTAATGCGGTTTTTACACGCTTAACCTAATTTTCATTTCGTACAATTCTCCTTTGTAATCAATTGCTAACATTCTCATTCCACGGCCACTCATAACTCAGGAGAAGAGTTCATCGTAACTGATAAATATATGAATATAAGAAGAAAGTGAACACTCATGAGAATGAATACTTTGTATTCAGGTACAAATAAATAAATATTTGTGTAGAAAATATCCTATTAATGAACGCCAGACATCACGTACTACAAAACGACTTTTATAAATAAATATATATAATCAAATCAGTGCAATTAATTTGATAAAAAATCTGTAAAATAATGGTAGCACTCATCTTTAGACTATGGCTGACAACCAACTATTGGCTGGGCAATGGAAAATACACAACGATTGGCTGCCTGAAGGAACCTTAGTTTATGAAAAGAAACAGTTTATTAAAATTTTCAGTTCAAAATAACAACGTTTCGGTACCTGATTGTACCATCCTCAGGCTGAGACTTCACTGAAAAGTTGTGTGGTAAAAATGGTGAAACTGGAAATCTCTTAAAGTAAAATTCAAAGCTTTGAATCCAGACTGAGTAAACGTTTATGATTTCAAGTTTAACCATTTTTACTACACAATCTTTCATCCAAGTCACAACCTGAGGACGGAACAATCAGGTACCGAAACGTTGTTATTTTAAGCTCAAATTTTAAATAAGCCGTCTGTTATTGGGGTCATAAACAACATTAAAAATATTAAGGAAATATAATTTTTAGAATGGATGTTCGAGGAGTTCAGAAAATCATCACTGAAAGCCAATTTTTTAAAATAAAAATTTAACTCATAATGAATATCAGTGTAAATTTGTCATTAAGATGCATACACACAACGAATTCGTGTGCGGTTGTGACTTAAATAATATGATAAACGGTGCTAAGTAAGAGGAGCGTCCATGGGTTTAAATTTTCTCAATTAAATGAAAAGGCTCAGAAATTTGTACCAACGTTAATATCCAATCAGAAAACGCAGCGTGCCAAAAATTCATATTCCTTGTTTCAGGGGTCCAGCTTTATAACTAAGGTCCGCTCCTTTGTAAAACACTACGTATTCTAAAAGGAATTTAATATCTCGCAAGATATATTCCTCCTTTGCTTTAAAGTCTGTTCAAAATCATAAGTTTCACCACGAACGTTCCAATAGTTCGTATATTTCTCCCGCTTTCACACAGAAACGCTCACCTTTAATACTCATAACAGCTTCTTATTTAAAAAGAAACCAATTTCTTATAGACTATCAGGGTAAAAGTAAACCTGTACTAAGCAGGACTTGTAAACTCTACTTTTAACCGGGTGAGTTCAAGTTCAGGATCGTTTCATTATTTACATTACATTAAAAAGTAACTGTCATTATACTTTGAGATTAAATGTCATACATGAAGCATTTAAAATAAGGACAGATTATTTCCGGTCCAACGGTAAAACACCGTTTCAACAGTTACTATAACAACGCAGTAACAAAAAAACTTGTCTTCAGCCTCAATTATTAAATCTTTGGAGTTTTTTCTACTTGTCTGAGCATACGGAACGATGATAAATCAACAACATGAAATTTAACCGCTATTCACCTGACGACGATGTCAGAGTGCGTACGAAAACGTTGTGTAATCTCTTTAATAAATAATGATGTATGTATGTTGGTATTTTCCTCAAACGAATTTAAAAACCTGGACGAATAATAACAAAACCAAGTACAAACTCGGAGAAAATCACTGCAGTTGAGTTGGGGTGAGAAACCCCTATAAACGTGAAGTTATTATGGTAAAAATAAATTGGGAATGCATCTCTGTGACGTCAAAGAGGCAAAATTCTAGGAAATACGCCATATTTAATTGCAAGCAATATGCCGAGACTATTTTTATTTTACACTTTGCTACTCTCACATTTGATCAAATATATCCTGGAATAAGAACATCAGGAACATATCTATGATTAAAACCAGCATGTTTGTATATTTCCACTTTACTTAGAACCACCTTTCAACATCGTTTATTTCTCACAACGACGACAACTTGACAATTTCACCCATATCCTGCAATACAAATATTAGAAAATATTATAGAGTTTTAAACGTACATTTTTTTAATAATTATAATTTAATGTATTGCAACGTCTGTTGAAATAATTTCAAGTGATAATCAATAAGGCCATTATGTGTGTATTTTAAATTTTTTATTTTAATAATAGCGAAATACGAAAAGGATTTCCTTCTGATGATATGTAAAGATTGAAGAAATAATTTATGGTGAGAGTTCAAAACAATTAACGACATTATTACACAACTTAATATTTTTTCTGTTCTATATTTGGTGTATTTATTTATTTTTACATTTGTTTCACACAATGTACCGTCATTAATGATTAGTTTCAAATACTCTGCGCGCGTAGGGTTATAAATTTCAGGTTTTGTAAACGGATGTTCTTCAGAAAGGCCTTTTGATTGGACGATTGTGATATTGAGGGAGATTTCGTTTTTCCTTTCTTAAAGTACAGGGCGTATTTTTCACCGCGTCCATTCGTGATTCCCTTTTTTAACTACAATAAAGTACCAGGGATATTTTCACTCCCTCAATGAACCGGGTTGCTTCAGACTCTTTTAAGGTAGTTTGCTTAATTAATGTACTAGGAGATTGAAGTACTGTACGTCATCATGCTGATTATGGGGAAATAAATGTTTCGTCGGGTTAGGTAGGGATTAAAAGTTAATTTATTAAGAAAGACGTGTTCGATGCCAGTTAAATAACACGTGTTGACTAAGAGATTAGTTTTCAATTCCTCCTCCCCTAAGGTAGCCTGTAACTGCTGATAAATTCACGTTTATTCAAATCACGAACCTGTTGCCTCTATTTTCGATTGATAAGTATTGCGCTCTAAAACCGATGTCCCGCTGCCTTAAATTGTATAGACGTCAGTACCAACTTTTGAAATTCAACCGTCACGTCGATATGTCTGAATAATATAGACGTGTAACTTGACAGTCCCACAAAACCTTGAACGTTTGTGCCTCCCATACAGCCTAATATCGACGCTTTTATTTCTTTCGTAGAGCCCACAAAACGGGGCTTACGTAACAACGATTTTCCGATTCCTGGTCTTTGAAGAGCAAAATTCGGGGGGCGTAATTCATCAAAAATTTAAACCTTTATAATGTAAGAAATTTATTAATAAATGTTGGTGACCTTGGAGAGGACTGAATTTAGCTAAATCTGAGTTACTTTCTGTTGGAAGAACTAATATCAGACGAAAATAAATTTGACATCACGTTGGCCAACGAATCATTCATACTTGGTTCATATTTCATGGACAAGTCCGGACTTCAATTTTCGTCAACTTTTCGATGCATTATGATCGCGTTGAATTTTATGGGGTACCATTTCCTATAGACATGTTGCAGATTTACGTGCGGACAAAATGAAGATTAGAGGAAAGATAAAAATTAGTGTCATTTTCAATCAAATACCATAACATAGCGTTCATTTATAAGAAAACAGAGACTTCTATTAAATTAAGTATTCGAAGAATAGGTAACAGTAGTTCTGAGAAGTAACGTACTACTTCAGTCGGGAGTCGCTCAACGCAGATTCGTGTCAAGGTGCGCAACTTTGGCGCTGGAAATCCAAACTTGTGTGTGTGTGTGAAGCGGGACTTGGAAGCTCAAAGAACGTACGGGACACACAACTTATTTGTTAATCATCTTGTAATAAACTGATCCTCATGACACGCAAATTTGTAGTTTCCAGTTTGCAACGATGTAAGAGAAAAAATTTAGAGGCAAAGATTGCCGATTAATTTCACTCAAAATTGGAATTAATAGCATTGACAAAAAGTATATCAACTATTAAAAAGTTTGTCTGACAAATAAATATATAATAAATTAGTTATATCAGCCTTCTTGTCAGTTATTTAAATTTATATATTAAATGTTACGTCTCGTCTCTGATTTGAGACTTCTTCAGGCACCAAAAAGAAATTTAGAATAGATTACGATGGGTAAAATGTTATGGAAAACCATGTTTTGTATTTTAAAAACATTTCCATGACAATGCTTTTTAGTACCTGAAGAAGCCTCAAAACGGAGACGAAACGTTGTAAGATTTAATACTTAAATTAAAATAATTGACAAAAATGCTGATAACTTATTTATTATATATCAACTATTATTATTGTTAAGAAATAACCACATATTTGCAGCTTTATATTATATCAGCATAGGATTCTAATCAGTTTCAATACATCGTTTAATACTCGATTAATAAATTATTATGAAAAAAATTATTAATTTTGAAAAACCAAAGGAACTTTAAAACTATAATTTTTTAGAACATTTACAACTTAAAAAATTTTATATTTATAATTTATCAACATTTATTGAGAAAATTTCGTAAAATTACAACTTCTATTTTAAATAGTAGTCTTATAAACTCTTTATTGATATTTTATATCGTTTAACGAATAATACACAATTGTGTAAATAAAATCTGTCGGTACAGTCTCAATAAATCTTTAGATCACATTAGAATATTTCATTTTAACAACTGCTTTTAATAATAAGTGATAGAAACGTCTCACACATCTCCCGGTTCTATCTATATTACATTTCTATATTAGTATTGCTAATCTATATCTTATATTTTAATAGAATTTCAATACTCAAATTTCAAGGCTATTACAATAAATAATACAAACTTCATTACGACTGTTATAGGTGATATTAATATATATAATCCATTCATAATTATATTTTTCAATAATTAAATTTTTTCGTATAGTTATAACTATCACTTTAGATATATTGTTGATGAATATTTGTGTGATTGTTTCGATAAAATCCAGCTATAAAATCTCAATAAAACTGTATAGTTCACATTAAAGGGACCTTTTTCTAGTACACGCAAATTTACTCTTCATGGAACACATTTTTGACCTCAGTCGTCTTAGTTTTATTTATATAAATTTGTTAAATCATGTTAAATTTCTTTTTCTTACATAATTAACATACGAATTTCAGTAATTTATTTCAAAGACAATATATTATTTTTTATTTAAGATTATTTTAGGAATCCTCGAATAATGTGCTTCAGTTCCACTTCCTTCATTTGTGTCATTTAAATAATTTATACGAATAAAATCAGTCCAAAACGTATTTCTTAGTAAAATAATTATAACAATACTTTGCAATGAAAATGTTACTAAAAGCTTTATAGTTCACACTGTGCTCTCTATATTAATACTTTTTATCAAAAGAACACCTTTTTTTGTTATTTCTCTGCATTCAATTTTTCAATATATTTTCAGCGACAATTACTATATTTATTGTTGCGATTTTGTCTCGTCGTAATCTTTGTAGGCAGCTGACAAACATTTGCTGCGCTGCGTAACTCCTGGCTGGAATAATCCCTCCGTATGGCGATTATGTCATCGAACGTTTCTGTCACCGGAGAAGATTTGTTGACAGGAGTTTGCTTCAATCGAATAAGCGTTGCCTAACTACGTGTAAGAAAGCAAACAACACCGAACCCCAGACGAGGTAATTGATGTAGATAAATCATTAGGAGAAATTTTGTGATCATTCAGCACATTTCTACGAAAGGCCAATTCCGTAATTCTCGTGATCATTACTACGTACAACTCAACGAATAAGACATTGGCGGTGTAACAAAAGCAGTTATTAAACTAGAGGTTTTTTTACTGTAATTTTTCTAAAAAACTTACTCTCAAAAGTGGAAACTTAATAAAAGCTTGGAAATTAATTTACTTCAAGTACTTCATGCGTCAGGTTCGAAAGAAAAAAAAGGACTGCTATCATTTTACTATTTATTTTCTTCAACTTACCATGTTTGTGCAAAAATAATACACTTTGGCAAATTAACCTTTTTGTGAATATTGTTAACCCTTTATAGGATAGTGATCACTATATTAATCACCTACCATAAGCTCAAAAAAATATACTTTTCGTATAATCAACAGATAATGGTGCTTAAACGGACAGTTTTTTTTTGTGGGGCCAAATTTTCATTATCCGTTGTTTTTAGAGTTAATTGTTGAAATGAATAATCTACTCACAATATTTTTAGAAATTTCTAAATCTTATAATGATAGATCAGATCTACAGTAGTTCAAACCCGTTATGAATCGGACAGTGGTCGACCACATACTTTTCCCTCTCACTTCCAAAGAAAACAAAAAATAAACTACTTCTAACTATAAAATTTGTGCAATAAAATAATTTTTTCCCAATTTCTGAATAAAAAAATAATTATTTTAGAGCGCTTTCATTTTTAGCCACGCTGTTTACTCTGGGTTGATCCGTAACTACATTGAGAAAAAAATAACTCCTTCTCTCCAACACATGAAATGTAGTATGAATCCAATTAATCTGTTCCTTAATTGTGTCACCATCACTATTAACATCGTCGCAAAAATCTGTAGAAGATTTGTGATCGTTGTTGCTATAAATTATTTTCAGTGTCGCTGTCCTCATCTCCCAGTCACTTCAATTAAAATTTCTTCATTCAAAATTAAGGATGTAAAGTGTATGGAAAACAAAACATATTAAACTATTGTACAGCTTCGATAAAGAAATACAAAATAGTTGTTATAATTACTTGGTTAATAAATTAATGCTTTATTAATTTAACGTTATTTATGTTTGTTATTTTAATAATAAATTAGACATGATAAAAATTTAATATTTTTTAACATTTTAAAAGTTTTATTCATATTTTATCCCGGGAAAGTCCTCACACTCTTCTAAGTAAATAATTAAATTTATCTAGTAAGACGAGAACCATTAGATATTAGGCACATTTCGCCATACTTATGACTTATAAGTGCATTGCCAAAGCAGCAGCCCACTGTCGTGTTCAGAAGTTACAGTAAATATTTCTAAACAAAATGGAAGGAAATTCTCATGTTACCTGAAGCGCAAGCCGTTAAGGGTTCCTCAAACGTTGATGCGAGGAATGGTGCGAAGGGTAACAACACCCGGCGGGTACAAATTGGTTGTTAATTTGAAGAATTAACGTTCCAAAATGGGGAAGAAATTCGCTTTACAGAGTAAGGGGTAGACAGAAAGGTACCTAGAAGATTTGATTCCTGCTCTACTGCAAGCACAGTTCGAATTCCGTCGGGGTCTAAAAGACCCACGCGCCGCATCTTGTGGGTAATAATTTTATATTATGTGTAAATAAAATATAACTGCAGGCTGCCTTCGAGGTTTTTAACAAACGAATCGAATAAATTGTTCACCATTTTCGCTTAGCTGGAAATGTTTGACGCCACAATTATCCTTCTACAGCACAAGGAAAATCGTTTTCCAGAGACTCTGGTAACACAAAATACCCGCTTAAGGTTTTGCATTGCTGGCGAATTAAGTATTTAGCTTTACAAGGGTGATTTAGAACTGGCAATTGAAAAGGGGGGGAGTGCTTAAAGGAAGAAAAAGGCAGCCAAGGGTAGACTAGGACCCAGGGCTATAGTTTGAGAATCCTACCAGGTGATCCATCTGAAATATTTCTTTTTTGGTTAACAGGTTACGTGAGGGTGATCCTGAAGCAGGCAACACCTCTTTAATAGCATAGGAAGGGACTCGAAAAGGGGGGATGTGAAAGGTAGAGCAGTAGACTTTACCACATTCGTGTGGGAGAAAATTCCTTCCATATTTTCTTATCACTCCTCTTCTCTTAAATACGAAAGGGGAAAAAATATCTCTTTCTTCCGGAAATCATGTCGTGAGAGTTTGCGTTGTAGGAGTTTTTAATTAGCTGTAATAACTGCAAAGTTCCGCTTTCTCCGGAGGCAGAAAGCCTCAGACGTTCTGTTGTCTCGTAAACTCCAGCGCTCATTTCCGCGCGGAATTACTGCACGTGTCTGTCGCTCTCTGTGGTTAATTAAACTAGCTTTCCAATCAAGAGCCGAACGCCGCGTCTATGATAGTTCGAAGACTCATTAATTTCGCTGACGGAATGGTATGTAACCAGGTCCACAGCTCGTCGGAGGGTTCGATTGTCACTTAATTAGATTTCAGATGGAAATGTATTACCTATCAGACAATAACATATTCAGAATATCTGTAAATATTGTTAAAACGACTCATCAATTTTCTCTTAGAGACAGTCAACTTACAAGTAATGGTTAGGCAACTCTTTGGTACCTAAAACTGTTCCAGAAGAAAGTGAACACGGGCAGAAGGTGGATATCGCTTCAGAACAAAGGGAAATATCCATCACGAACGTACTATTGTGGAAAATAACTTTTTAAAAGTTTTATTCATAATTTATCCCGGGAAAGTCCTCGCACTCTTCTAAGTAAATAATTTAATTTATCTGGTAAGACGAGAACCATTAGATATTAGGCATTGCAAAAGCAAAAGCAAAAGCACTAACAAGACAATCAGATATAGCCTCCGAGAACATTCAACCAATTACCGGAAAATAACTGCTCCTTCAACAAGATAGCCTTCTGCAAAATAAAATAAACCTAGAGACTGTTACTTGCTTTCAATTATAACTGTAGATGTTCATCCCACCATTCGTTTATAAAGAGAGCTATTCAAAATTATAACGGATAAGCAATAAAAACTACATAATTTTTAGTTATGTTATAGTCTCGTTAAATTAAAATATTAATTTTTTATCGTGTCTAATTTATTATTAAAATAACAAACATAAATAACGTTAAATTAATAAAGCATTAATTTATTAACCAAGTAATTATAACATTTTGTATTTCTTTATCGAAGCTGTACAATAGTTTAATATGTTTTGTTTTACATACACTTTACATCCTTAAATATTTAAATTTTGTCAACTCTATAATTTTGCTACTGAAACGTGGAATTACGGAGTCCTAGTAGATGGGGCACATCCACGGGCCGTGTTACATCAGAAATTTAATGGCCGCTGTCTATGTGATCGCGACGTGTACCATTATTCCAGGTGACGAGCCAGTATGTCGATGTCGAATGCAATATGGCAACTTTCGTTCCCCACGATGTCGCCAAACAGCGATCCGTCCTTCACGATGCTTTGTTAAGAAACGGGACTCGTCTCACAAGACGACGAGGCGCCATTCCGGTGTCTAGGAGATCACACCGTTGTAGGTGCTCCTGTCCGCGATGCTGCGTCAAGGGTAGACGAAGGCGTGGTCGCCCTACTGAAAAATGTCATCGAACTGTTCGTACAGGCATCAATAAGAGTAGTATCAGTAAAACAGAGCGTTAGTGGAACGGAGGACGCGTGGTTGTCAGTCGAGTCAGTCTGAGAAACTGCATCATGTGAAGTGGTGGAGGCTGGTCGTGCAATTAGAATACTTTCTAGCACGAATTCTAGATCGAGTTGCAAACCTTTCTTCAAAAGTTTGCAAATACTTACTTTACCGAGCGTATATATTCATGAAATATTAAAGTTTGTAAAGCGAAACACTAATTTGTTTCAAACAAATGGCGAGTTTCATGAACACGCGACTAGAAATTGTTCAGCTCTAAGGTCGGACAAGCATCGCCTTGCTCTACACCAGAAAAGTATTCACAATACCGGGATAATTTTATACAACAGCCTTCCGCCAGAGGTTAAAAATAGTACCTACAAAAGCTTCGTGAAGCAGAGTAAAATTATTCTTTTAAATGGCGCGTTTTACTCGGTACAGGATTTTCTTAATTGTCCTTCTAGTATTTAAATCAAGGTTCCTGCAAAAAGTGTTGAATGAGCTGCCTTATAAAATAGCACATCACATATCTTAAAATTTCTATTCAGTTTTTTCTGCTCTTTTGTTTGTTTGTTTCATGTATTGCCTGGAGCTACGACAGAGGGAAGGACAGTTTCCTGGTCGCAGAGCTCCAAGTAGTTAAAACTCCATTGCGTGTTCCTCAGTGTGTGCTTGTTTGTGTTTCCCAGTGTGTGTCCGTGTTGTGTTTATATTGACTTTTGTCTATATACACTTTCTTTTACTAATTTATTTTAAGTTTGTCTTTAATTATTTACTTTATTTTGTTCATTTTTAATTTTTAATGTATGACGTATCCTATTTCCTCAATCGAGGATTAATGGAAACAACAATAAATCTAAATCTACCCAGAACACTAACTTTACCGTTGGTGGCTACGGTGTCTGGAGGATCGTGACCTACCCCTATCCAATGACGAAACCACATAACCTGTTACCGGCAGAAGGTGATATCCAAACTTGGGACTAATGTCGGTTGAGTTGGCTGACAAGTTATAAAAACCTTTTGGCGAGTGTAACTCCACCCAGCTAACGGAGCAATGTGCGCGGCCGACCAAGGTCGTCCTTCGGGGAACTTGGTACCTCAGGATGCGAATCCCTGGTCTGTCATTCAGGGAACCAGAAACCCAGCTGGACGTGGTTCACACAATAGAGTAGGACTCAAAGGCGAGCGAAACTTTCTTCGTTTATCACTTTGGCAGGACCCAGATTGCCCCGTCTCTCTGGAGGAATTCAAAGAAAATGCAAAACATACACACACACACGCTCGTGCAAACACTTGTCGTCTTGCTAAGAATCCAATTTCCTGAGTCAGGGTTCGTGACGTGGCTTTATGAAATGCAATACATGCATGCATGCTTGTGCAGACACTTGACGTCTTGCTAACGATCCAATTTCCTGACTCAGGGTTCGTGACATGACTATACGATCCCTTCAGGCTATTGCGGATAAGATATCTGTCTTTTCGGTTGTTAGTGATTGGGGACCGCTGAGAAACTGCACGGCGTTCCGTATGGCTGTCCTGAACCAATAATGTCATACTCTGCTGGCGGCCATGGATCTCGATCAACACCAGTAGGAATTCCGGAAGGGGAACCACTGCTTTTGCTCGAGGCATAACAATGAACTTTCTTATCCAAAAAACGCTCAAATAAAACTTCTATATGAGAAACCGAAGTACAGTGTTTGGTTGTTGACACTACAAAAGAATCGTTTGGCAGTGTGATGGAGTTACAGTATTCGTCTGGAAACAGAATATACAGAACGCGTTCAAAAAAAATCGTACGCGAAACTAAATAACGAGCCAGCCAACGGAGCTACACGAGAGCGATTTCTCATTTCCGCCATCGTCACTGAATCTTGTAAATTTTGTGCACAAGTTGCGCTGAGTGATACTCGTACGTCTTAGCTGTGAAGTGGCAAGTGGCGCCCGTTTCAAGTGACGTGTGGAGGAATGAGTTCCCTAAATAGCTCTTGTGCTATCTCCCTCCTGCACAGCACAGCTCAGCGTCCAACTATGCTAGATATCACCTCACCATACTCCCCATACGCTTCCGGAACTTGGATTAGACGCGACCCTGCTCCGGATATACTCCAGAGTGCTCCGGACGATCCTTGCGCGTACAACTAACTACCGGAAACTGACGACTCTTAAACAGAACAATTGAATAATACTCGGAATTTTCTTAAAGTAACTGCAAACGAAACTTAACAAAACCTCACTGTCAACTTTGTCACTTTGTAATTATAAATTACAACAATTGCCCTAGGCGATGAATATTACAAACGACTACGCTGCTATGACATTAGTAACATATGTACTGCGGAGAACCACAGAGAATTTCTAGCTAATGGCTTCGTAGGATAATGTATAAAACCAATTAACGAATTTCGTGGCTAGCCACACTTAGAGAATTAATTTTTCCGCGGCATTATCATTCGGAACAAATAAAAGACTTCTCTAGGGAACACAATTCTCTACGAATTACTCAAAAAGTAATTAATGGATTATGTAGCAAAAAAACTATTTTATTGTCCAGCTATCAGGGGTTTTATAAAATAAACTCTTTTACCATGAACGTTTCATTTAAGCATAGTTCAATGGATTATAAACGCACATATTTCGCAAGTCATGAATTTACATTCATTTACAGATGAAGTGGTCGGAATATTTGAGACTACGGTTTAGTACGCAACTGTTTAAAAACTTTTGAGTGATGAATACTTTCCTAACGTGTACTTTCCCGATGTAAATGACTTCAATAACAAATTCTCGATTGATCAACCGGGTGAAGTGAGTGCACTATGCACCTGATGACGCCGAATATGAATTTCTCCGAAACGATGTGACTTTTAACGGTTGATCAATCGAGTATCTTTTATTAAAATTTTGCCTAGTTAAGCAGAAGTTTCAGTTTTCATTTGAACCATCTCCAAAATTAAAGAGTGAAGGTTTTCCCCGTTGTGTTTGTTGTAAACGTAATTTTCCGGTTATTTTTACAACTCTGCAATATTTGCAAAATTTAAGTTCGATTCAAGTAATTTTAATACAATTATATTCACTCTTTAAAGTCTTCTGTGCATGAAAAATAGTTTCCACTTAAGATTTTTGAATTTATTATGGTCACCAAATTAATAGAAAATAATATTTTTACAAAAGACAATAAATCATTATAGTCAGAATCATTTTATTTCAAAATGACTGATGTTTAATAAGTGTAGAAATAAAATAATCGTGACTGTATATAAGTTGAATTTTCTTTCATAAATTATAACATAGTGACATTTGAATATTCTTGATTAAGTTTTTTCAATAAGTTTTAGTAATAGGATACATCAAACAGGCAACTCTCCTTTAATAGAATAGGGAGAGAATGAAAAGAGGGGATATGGAAGGTAGAACAAAGGTAGCCAAGGGCTGACTAAGCCGAAGTAGATTAAATGAAGACAAATAAGGTAAAAAAGCACCCTACACTTTTGAAGGAACAATAGTCGGACGTCTTTGTGCAATTTTGATTTTATCGTTAATACATTACAACAGGGAAGGAATATGTTTCAATGCCCCATCGTCTGTGCATGGATTTCTAGAGACTTCCAATTTGGGTGGACAATCTTCGAACTTGCTATTCCGCCGACATTGTTCGTTTCATATATAAATGTCGGTCAATTACACGCAATTCACTTGGAAGCGACCGATTTATCTTCAGCTGCAAAAAGAGATTCTTCGTATCTCTTGGATTTCCAGTATTAAAGCAGCGCACCTTGACACGAATCCCGATTCCGCTGGACGTTACTGAGCATCAATTCTGGTTAATTATACCTCAAAAACGTACTTAATTGAATAGTTGATGCTTTCAAGTCTTCATTTCGGAGACGAAATCTTATTCCCACGATCACGGTTTCTTGGACGTACGTGTGCATACAGAAATGTAATGAAGTATTTTGAGATTTTCTTTCCCCGTGAACACTTTATAAGGCTGTTGGCGCTTTTTAAAACTTATCGTGAAAATTTTGTACTACTTTTTCAATCGAACCCGTTCAAACTTTACTTTTTTTGTTGAAATTATTAATGTACAAATGGGACGGGATGTAACGGCGGCTACGGCCAGATGAAAGATTCAGCAATATCAGCCCAACCACTGCCTGATTTACTGCCAGAAAATACAGACCGCTAATTTTCAGTTCAAATTGAACCGAGAGCCGAGAAAACGTTGTATGATGGGAAATTCTACTGAATATTATCTCGCCTTGTCATTTATAAGACTGCGATAGCAAAAAAGTTAACTAGTTAAAGTTCTATGGATAGATCTAATACATCAGGATAAAAGCCGTGGCCGATACCCTTCCTAGATATCAAGGATCGGAATGACAGATTACATCCTTTGTAATGTGGCGTCGCCTCTCCACCATCTTCTCTGTAGGGCGTCTTTTTCAGCGTCGCAAGTTGACCTCCAAATACGTCCGGGACCTAGCGTCGGTTCCATTCCGTCTCCTTCAAGTTCTCAGAGCCGAATGACCATTCACACTGTCGTGTGCAAAAAACTCGAAATCGATATTAAATATTCCGGTTTTCTTTAAACCACGAAACGCCATTGGTTGAGGTAACCGCGTGGTATTTAAAATTTCGTAGTCTTCGTGGGTCCCGCGATTCCCGCGTCAGCTGTTTGCAGGAATTCCGCAGGTCATATTTCTATGTGCCCAAGAGCCGATTACAGGCGGCACCAAGCCCTACTTTCTGACGCCAATTCCAAGTTCCCAATCCTTGCTAACTTTATATTAAGAAATAATAAAATATCAACTATCGCGCTACATCACAGCCGGACTGGAAGACGATGCCAGGGAAAACCGTCGAAACGTTGCTATTCTTCGATATTACCTGGGTGGAAACCCGAGAAGCTTTTCTTCATTAACTTCACCGGGAAAGCCTTCGATTTCTATGACACTTTCAATTAGTTAATATAGAAAATTTTTATAAGTCACAGGGCAGATGATTCATGAGTCAAGCCCCGCACATACCATTTTTTTTGAGATTCATTATTTCATGCTAATCAGACCAAAGAGGTGGTTCAAGTATCTTCTCCTTATGGATATACTGGACTGTTTCCGTGTATTTTGCGGTATGCATGTGCTTATCAGTAGATTTCTTGATTCGATGAAGGTACTGAGTAACCGTGATGGTTATGACGTCTATTAAGTACGAGCCGTGAAAAAGAGTATTTTCAAAAATATTATGTTCTTGCTGATATTTCAAATCACACGTGTTGACAAAGCGATTACTGTCGAATTAAATACTGTAGCGGGTTAATGTAAATGAATTCTCGGGGCATCGTCGAGCGCCCAGCCAGTTGTATTATGTCATTTTTAAAATTCATTTTAATTAGTATTACACCTGAAGAAATTGCAATGTAATGAATGAAACGCCGTGATGAAATAAACTTTTGCTATTTAGTTTTATTTTATTTTTGACTAATTAAGCTGTTTACTCATTTATTTTCAATGAAGTTAGTTCAATATAACAAGTTTGATTCAATTATGTTGAAAACTACCGTCAAAATTGTTTTCTGGCTATATTTTTTATTATCATAGTTTCTACGAAGCGTTTCCTTCCAGTTCATGGACCTAAGATTGACGTAGACCAGAAATAGATGGCAGTGATTCCTGTATTGGCGAAATTCAGACGAGAAAGACCGAGAAAATAATGTCGCGTTCTGAATATACTGCCGTGAATCCTTAGAAAATAAAAAAGAAGTATTTTCAGGAAACGCTTTCGTTAATGGTGGCCTATTGTTACGAGGGACATTGACAGGTTTCGATTTGTGCTCTGGTGCTGCTGCTGCTGCTACTGAAACCGCGGTTGACTCACCCTAAATCTCCACATAATTTAAACAAAACGGCCCTACACCTCGTCATAAATTTAAAACTTTCCTGGAAAAATTGACAATTTACCTGTAAATTCTTATTCAAATCTTCAGTGCACATTATATTGAAACGTCTACTACGCTACTATGAGAACTAATGGTTTTCTTGTTCTATAGCAGCCAGAGAATTCGCGAACTGCGTTAGATTTAATAATTAAAATTTGGAAGAAAGACTAGAATGGAAAAATATCAACCGGACCAGGGACTCGAATCCCGGACTTCCTGTTTCCCGGGCGGGTACTCTACCACTGATCTAACCCGAGTTGACGTCCAAGGACCGATTCAAAATCAGTGAAGCATTTCTATTTCACTTAACTTGAATTACATGCACCTTTAATCAATTTACACTATGTCCATTCTTCACAAAATTCCTAGGAATTATATTGTGATGAATGTGATTAGTAAATTGCAGGTGAGCCTGGCTTAGGTTTGCAGGATTGGAGGGATATTGAATCGGTCCTGGACGTCGACTCGGGTTAGCTCAGTGTTAGAGTACCCGCCCGGTAAACGGGAGGTCAGGGATTCGTGTCCCCGGTCCTGTCGTCATTTTCCATTATTGTCTTTCTTCCAAATTAGCTATACGCTCCTACTTGTTCTTCATCTAATTCCTCTGATATTTAAAAATTTTAAGATTTCTTTTAAAAAAAGTTATTGAAGTGGGAATTGTGATTTTTTGCCACGCCTGAAGTCTGGATATCGTAAAGATTGGCTACATTAAAATTCTAATGATAAACAGGACACGCACAATGCCGCTATTTATACGCGCGACGTACCTCTTCTGATCGACCGTTCGGCAACATCACCAATTTCCTGAGTGCATTTATTGCTTAACAAACAATTCTTTAAGGCATCGACCATTTTCCTAAAACAAGCTTCTATCTTCACAAGGGTTGATAACGAAGAATGGGAAATTAAACGAATAACGAAATATTCAAACAGCAATTTGTATGTTGCGTGTTTCACATTACATAGGCCACTGCTTGAAACTTGACATGTCACCGTGAAAGCGACTCATTCAATATGTATAAAATGCATGGTACTCGAAGCCGTGACCAAACGCGATATTTGCCATGGAGATAATGGAGTTCAAATGAATTCTGTATAGTTGGAATATAAAACGGGCGCCACTGCAATATTATTTCCCTGAAAGATAACTGAAGGGCACTGGCCATTGGCTACTTAGGTTTTCGAATAAATCAATTTTAAGCCTGCTGCTAGTCTCTGAATTCAGAGATCTGTTTTGAAAATTGATTGTATAACTGATTCTGGAAATGACTTTCAAAATGAAGATTGTAAATTTCTTAATACACAAAAAAAATTCGTGAATACAGATAATTCAATGTAATCCCAGAAGCATAAGGAATTGTAAAGCCGTAAATACGAACAATTATTTTTTGTATTTTTTTATTGAATTATATATGACACAAATTCCTACTTGGGTTCTGCTATATAGATATTACCAAATATTGAATTAGCAACGGCTTAAGATTCATCATATATATCATTATGGGGACAACAACGAGTAGCAGAGATCTGACTTATTAAGACCAACCTGTTTTACGTCTTTCGTTCGGCGACTTTGGTGAAATGATTTCTTCCTCCCGGGAGTTCCTCGTTGATGTAGTTTGGCAGCACGTTGTGGCGACGCTTCCTCACACAGGGTATGATTTCGGCAGACGGAAAACAGTAGATTTTTGCGCCGTCGAGTGACGGTGTCTCGATGAACTCACCACAAGCACAAGTGGGATATGACTCCATGGAAAATTTTGGTACAATTTTAGGGCATTTCCTGTCCGTTAGGACCCTAAGCGTCCTATATCGAATTACTTGTCTCAGTGTCCACGTTAGTTTTAAACAATTACCGTCCTCACCCTGTGTAGTAAGAAGAAGCACATATATCAATAAATTTTATGATCTGTTACCGTAGAAGCCAAACAAGAAATGTTCATATTTACACTAAAGACATGTTTCCGTCAGGAAACTTGAATAGGGCTAATACCGAAAGTTTGTCGTGCTGTTAAATTAATGTATTCTTTATAAAGACTGAATGTTTATTTCTGTAAGTTAGCTGTTAATGTTATTTAAGGCTGTATCATTCAAGAAATACCGCGTGTTTTTAAATGTTAAATATTCACTGACTAAGGATATATTTTTGGGCTTCTGGAAACTATTAGCAACGTGTATGATGCTGAGGATTTACAGTACTCTGCGAAATAAATTAATCTTGAGAGCGACCGAGCTGGTTTCTCAACGGTCGTAATGTATGTCCACAAAAGGGACTTATTTACGGCACCTAGGTTGCTTCACTTGACGGCTTGGTAGCGAAAGTGGATCGCGATTGCCGTTCTGGGCCAACAGGTGCAAGTGCGCTGTGGTACTCGTGGTTCCAGCTCCAGCTTCAGCTTCAGCTCTGGCTCGAGCTCCAGCTCCAGCAACAGCAACAGCACATGTCTTATTCATGGCGGAGCAGCGCTGCTCAGCGCGGCGTTCGACGACCCCAAATCGCAATCCATAATGCACTCCTCGGATATATTTACCTGAGTTCCAAGCAGCCAATTTACATTCCCCGCATTGAATCCTGGATCACAGAACGCACGCCGGATACATGAATTATTTATTCTTTTGCTCATGTTCGTGCTGTTGATCCCCGAGTTTAGAATTACACAGCTAATCGATGACCACGGGGATCAATTTGTGGGTGCAAGGAACGTGGTCATAAATCTAAATCAGTGTTCGTTCGTCTCTTCCGAAGATTTAAGCGGACAGCAGTTTTGCATACAAGGCCACCAAATATGCGACGGAGCGTTTTGGTACATCTGTTAGAATATGAGACTAGATGAATCATGATGTTACGTAACCCTGTTTATAAACCCTTCCAAGACTTTACTTCCGTTTAAATATGGTGAAAATGAGGAAGAAGGATAACTGTGGGAGCTTTCCCTCGTACGAATTTCTGCACAGAGTGCTTACTTTACGGGATGCCTCGTACTCTCTCTGGTCAAGGTTCTCACATGCCGAGGCATCTTCATATCTTCGGAAGTGCATGTACTGGGGTCAAAGACCTTGGGCATACGATGAGAGATGTCCCCTGATACAATTGAGTCAGTCGGCCAACTTCCTCCTTAAACTGGTGGAGCGACGGAGTAGGGAATGCTGTGACCACACAGCGATCTCTTATCCCGTCATTTTGGAGAGCGTGAGAAAAGTACTCAAAAACCCGACCTACCTGATGCAGCTTGTCTAGGGTTTTCCCTGCACGACGCATAATATCTTTACTTCACAGCCAAAAGAAATTACCTCACACAATATCATAATTAGCACATATCATTTTGTTTGGTAATTTTATTCAATAATTTTAGTTTAACATTGTGTTAAAAATAAACCAATAAATAGTACGCGTCGTTAATAAGCAGATATTTGTTGTCATTTTTGGTTAACAATTCTTTTAAAAAAAGGTGATGGTTTCTTGTAACATTAATTATTAACAAACTAATGTGATATGTTTAATTTGAAAATTTTTTCTGTATATCTTGGTTTATAATATATTCCAGAATACACAAGTAAATCACAATAATAATGAGTGATATATTGAATTTAACTTTTGCGTCTTTGTTTTTACATTTACAGAGTTATTATTTGATCTTATGTGAAGCATTTGTTCATCAATCTAGAATAATAATTACTTTGTACATGTAAAATTTTAACATTATTCCAATCAATCCTGTGGTTTTTTGGAATATATATGTTTAGTTAACACAGATTGTGTAACCGTCTTCTTCAGTCTTAACCCCAATTTTATGACTTTTGGTCCCAAACGTAGATCAGAAAAAAATACTCTTCCGATATAGAATCAATAAAATATACACAATCAAGGACCTGGACCGAACATCTTTGAATATGGAATACATTTTAATTGATTAATTTTCAAAAGTGGAAATTGTAAATGAATCTTCAACCCTCACGTCACCATATATATATTTCGCAACGACATCCGTTCCGTGATAATCGAGTTAGTTCAAAGACAAACAGAGGGACTCACTTTATCAGTATACACATGGAGACAGACACGACAAACAGCAAAGTATCATTAGGCCGTCGCTTTCTGTCCTGTTTCTACTAAATTATTTCACGTGTGGCTATTACTTTCAAACTGCAATGAATCATTGGAATAGAATGTTGTTCACATCTCTAGCAACAACGTATGTTTGCGACAAAATGTTCAGTTGTGATTTGAACAAGGTTTGCTTACAGAGTCCGCCTAATAGATATATTGACTGTGTACACTGGTTAAACGGCGAAGTCCAGTTCGCGTTATTTCATCATGAGCTTCTTATTATTTATCATTAGGCTATTTATATCATGAAGCAGTTTAAAGATTCTTATGGATTATCCAGTTTTACTTCATGGCAGCAAAATAATTAAATCTCTTCATTTGAAGGATGGAAAGACTACACACACATACACATATATAAATGGCTAGTTACCGAATTTAGCGGAGTAATTATCTATTCAAATTCCCAATTTCCTTGAAAATTGCGATCTGTCTACTACGGTCTATTCAAATTACCAATTTCTTTGAAAATTACAATCTGTCTACTACGGTCGGTTGCGCCCCTGTCGGCGGTTTTCCAAATTACCTTCAGCCATCACGTTCAAAACGGGACTTTGAGACCTTGTCTTTCAGTACAGCAACATTTGTTATGTTATTTTTACCCAGTTACGTATAAATATTTTTTGAAATTCTTCTTGGACTTTATAATTAGTCAGGACATTATAATTTTAGATTTAAAACAGTTATATTGGCCTCCTTGCCAATAGTCACATCAATAACAAAAACAATTTTGAAGTGCCCAAATATTTTATTGCATATTAACAGCAAAACGTCAACTGCAGAGAAATCAGGAGCTTTCGCCTATTTATACGCATAGTTTTCTGAAAGTATGGAGGGTGTGAAATATGTTATTACGCCATTGTCCTTTCAGATGGCTATGTTCTTTATGTTGATGTAATCGACGTATTGCTGTATGTAGAACATTAAATGCGCGGTGCAATTTAAACCAAATTTTTGCACATACGTTCTTTGCGACTCTGAAATCGGCAACCACACATAGGGGCGGGGGTGGAGAGGGTGGAAATTTTTAAATATACAAAATCGGCCGACACTATTTGTATCTGTCCTACCCGACTCAAATATAGAACAGGATACATTATGCCCTTACTTAGCCTGTGTGTGCGCGTGCGGCGGCGACGACGACGTTCGTGTGAGACAAAACTTTTAGCTTAAGTAAAATGTTAGTCATATTTAAGCATTATATCCCAGCATCGCCAGGCACCCATATAGTAGCTTATAATTTTCTGTCTCAATTGTAAATAAGCATTGAAAGGTTTAATGACCAATATGCAGACATAAATGTACGCATATACTTAATTAGTAATTAATACTGAATTTAAATACGTATCTTTAATTGAAAACAATTCTTAAGAAATATTTTCATTTATTGTGTCTGTATTTTAGCCGTTAGTTAAGGCTGAGATAAGGTTTGTGTAAGATATTTTCAAAGATTCTTCTTTAAAATTATGATGTTACTATTCGAGAATGTATGAATGGTTTGATGTAAAATTAAATTATACAGCTTCAGTTTATTGGAATTTCTTCGTTTATTACTAATGGTAATGGATCGTTTCGTTGCTCCTAAATTCTTTTCTCTCTCGAAAGCATAGTCTGCCCTGATATGCAATGGTAATCCCAAATATAATGTAAACTGTAACGTGATGCGGATAAAAGAATAAAAAACAGGATTCCGAAGCTTCCAACTGTTTAGAGCATATTGACAAGAATATCCTACGTTCTAAATGTTTAAAGTCAAAGAAGATTCACGTTGCTTGCGAAGTTTATTCCCTGGAAGTTTCAAAACATAGGTGAGTTATGACCGGAAATTTAAAAAAATACCCGCCGATAAACAGTTTGTCAGAAAACACCTTTGCAAGTTGGCTGTAGGAAGATATCCGACTGGCATAGACAACGCGCAAAACATTCCGGAGCGAAAGAAAATCTCGGAAGCGATATTTGTGTATCTGCCGGCTGCCGCGCTGATACATGTATTAACATTGAGCTTAATTGGCGCAAAAGCAATCTGGCGATAACAGAACAAACCGTTTCTCAGCTCTAAGTGTGTTGAGGCCTTTCTTATCTCCCACAAATTAAAGATCCTTTTCGAAGAATTGCGACGTTTGTAACTTGTCTACGTGCGTTTAGACACGTTTCACGCGAAATAAATGGAATGAAAGCGTTCCCACAGTCCCCAGTAAAGGTGTGAATCGTTGAAAGACACCTCCAAAAAAAACGCAATATTCTAATAAATCATTAATTTACTGCGGACTTTCTTTACGCAGTTTTCAATATTTTTATTATATTATTCTCGTAAATACTTCACCGAAATGTAATATTCATCCATAGACATATTTTCTCCTGACTTTTCTTAAGTAGAAACAGTTTGAAAATATGAGTGTAAAATTAATTTAAACAAGTTTTAAGAATTAGGCAACCAGTTTATTATTTACTCCGAGGGAGGAAGTTGTACGTGTATATATTCGTTGAGATACCCAAATTTTCAAGTCGTTCTATGGAGAATCTGGGAGAAATATCCCAAAGAAATTTGTGAGGTTTCAAAGTCGGAGGTCTGCAGGAAGTTTCGCATTTATTTAACGGTTACTACAGTCATTACAGGCCCAAGGGTCCGGCAGTAACACGTGAGTGGTAAAACCGACTAATGGCAGTGTAATTGCAAAATCACAGGGGTGACACATAACGGCTGGATCTCAACAAACGCGCAATTTGTACGTACAATCTGAGCCGTCCTCGTTTTTTTAAAAAAAATTCACCAGCGGGACAAATTTGTAGAGCAACGCTGGAGACGTCCTGCTGGGAAAGTTTCGCGATCGAATTCTAGATCCGTTAATGGGAGTCGGAAACTCCAATCTTCCCAGTAAAATTTATGAAACTTTTTCTCAGAAGCCATTATAGATAAAGCACTGAAATTTTCACAGCTTATTTTTAACCTCGTGGTATGTGAGTAGTAACAGATTAGATGACTTATTATAATTACAATTTATTTCTCAAGATCTGTTTTTACAAATCGTTTATTTCTGGCGAGATATGGATGGCCTTCAGACTCCTCTTATGTCTAAAATCGTTGCAAGTAAGTTTAAACTTCCCTGATTATTCACCGAAAACAACTCACTAATCCTCAGTAATATTGGTGAATTTCCCGGCCGCAGACCTTTATTCGGACAGCACATCGTAATTCTGCAACAAATATAATGCGTTGTTCTGTATCTAATCGGTGATGATAACCGGCCGTTGAGACCTACGTGAGCAGTCCGTTTTAGATTGTTGATTTTGGAAGTGGTATTAACCACAAATAACGGATGATTCAATCCGACATGAGAATAGACATCCGCGTGTTTATTATTTCATGTTTTGTGCGTGTCATTGCGGTTTCATAGAAAAGTTTTAGATATTTCAAGACCGCTCCAATATTGTCATTCCAAACTTGTAATAAATACGGCGTTGAATAAAACAGAGAGATTAAAAAGTCGCGCACGTTGAATAAATGTGTCTACAAATAGTATTTTAGGATAATATCTTCATGGTTAACCAATCGGGATGGCTTATAAATACACTGATCAATGCATGATGACGGCTGCAGAGAATGTCCGCGGAAACGTTGAGTGTATTTATAAGCTTGACACTGTTGGTTAACCGTGAAGATTTTATCCGAATGATATACCGAGAAAGTCTACGTTCATTAATTAGCAGTTTTTTTTATTTTTTTCTATCAACTACCACATGATATCACCTGTGGTTGCACCGGCAAAAGTTTAGAGGCCATTGGAACTTTTACTGGTCACATGACACCTGTAGTATTGCGGAATTCACCGTTTCGTGAAGAAGTCGTATTGCAAAGAACATCGAGCCGTTCATGTGTAGACCAATTTCGTTTGTTAGATGTAACAGAGTTTAGCAATTGGATGATAGCCAGATTAATGAACGTTTCCGTGAAACAGAATCAGTTGCGGTCAATGTAAATTTGGGTGACTTTTCGATCACTCTGAATCAACCAAAGAAATTGAATAAATGTTATTAATTAAATTACACTGAGACAAATTTGTGGGAAAAAAATTAAGGAAAACTGTAATTTCCGCACAAGTTATAGGATCAAGAATCGGCACCGTACACACTCGATTGAGGCATAATTTCCCGTTTTCGAGCTCACCACAATCTGAATGTACTACCTGGTTCCTATTTGAATTGCCCTCAGCACGACTGGTGTATGAGAAAAACACTGGCAACGTGGAGTGCTTTCTGTTCATCATCAGTAGTGATCCACGCCCTATTCGAGGTCCTCATCAAAGCAGGACTGCCTCTCATACGCTTCATTGCCACAAGTAACCCAGCAACCATGAACAAGGGGACGCTAAAAATATTATATAAGTGCATTATTTATTGATTACATTCACAGCCACCAACAGCATTGTCGACGCGACGTTAAACAACCCAATAAAAAATATTCCGTGGATGGCCACAGAACAGATGACATCAAATGTCGATCAGAACTTTCTAAAACTGCTTTCCCAAAAGTGAGCTCACTGCAGGGAGAACAATTTTGATGACCTTTTCGCGTCGTTTCACTGGATGAGGCTTCACCCTTTTACAACGCTCTCAGATGATTTTCAATATTAGAATATCAACATAAGCATATTTTTAATGACTATATCATAAAGAAAGATTTATGTGACCACGATGTAAAATTGGCCAAACTCGAATCCTCTCACGTTTCACTGTGTGATTTTCGACGGCTTTAGTCTCAAAACTGCCAATCATGATACATTTTGAGGATAATAGAGACATCAATCAGACAGGACGAAACTAACCCAGTTCCCAGCAAGCACAAGGAGTCTGTGCCAAAAGCGGTTCCATCTGCTTGGCGCCACTAAGTCATTAGTTCCGTCGTAGCTCACTCAGGGAAATCAACAACGAAAAACGTCCTGTACAAACTACCATCCAAAACAATTAAACGAGACAGTTATAATACCAGACGAAGTTTAATGAAGTGGTCGCTTTTTATGTTAAGATTTAATATTACGGGGAAAAGCTATTGCAACTTAGTTTTCCCAACTTCGATTAGAATTACGATTGTAGTATCCCAGTATATAATTGGACAAACAATGCAGAGTGGAGCGGATGCTTATTAAATTTATATTTCGAAATCGACAGGACTCTGGACATCATTTGTCAGTGTCATGATCACGTTTCTTCCCTTCCCTCAATACAAGACTTTTCTGATTGTTTTTGTGAATCTTTCAATGACTCATACGTTTTATATTTCTGATTATATGTAGCTACTCAATTACCTTAAGAGTTATACGTTATTTTTCTGGATCTCGGCCACAAAATAATAAACAAATACAGTGGCAGTTAGAGCAAAAGAAATCTAAATTTCTGTCATTTAAAGTAAAGAGCACTCCAAATTGGTAGTCTCCACACACAAGCCAAACTGATTCGGTTATCAATCTAGATTCCGCAACGCTTTCCATGAAACATTTACTGTCAATAAACGCTTTGCGCTTCAATCACCACTGCAACCGACCGGAAAAACTGTAGCAACTAGCGATTGCTGTTGTTGGAATGTTCAAATCGCTTCTGCCTGGCCTTATTCACGATTCATCACTCACCAAGTGTACTGCAGTAGATCAAAAATACCCATTTATTCTTTTTTTAAAAAAAATTATTATATATCAATGCCAACCATTGCTACAGTAAAAACTATACCAAACAATCTGAATAATCTTACATTCATAGCTAATATGTTGGAGCGCAATTTACTAAATTATAGATTGTTTGGTATCAGGTTTCTTGTAAGACTAAGATATTGCCTTTACAAGGCGCTATAACTATGGCTGATAACCAACTGTTGACTTAACACTGACGTGCTCGGGAATAGATCAATCATAAAGATACAACGATTCGATGCCAATAGAACTAATTTCAAAGTTCAACTGAATAGTTCCACTTCATTTGAGCTATGCTCATTCAGTGGCGGGGAAGTTTATTCACTGGATAGTAAGGGTAAATAAATACTTATAATTAATTCCTTATGGCCACGAAAATAAATTAAAATTTATCGATAGGGAACAGTAGGACTTTTAATAATGCACAAGGTTTCCAGACGATTGACCTCAAAATATTTTACAATAATTTCTTCGTCGGACGTTAGTCCGTATGTATATTGTAAGTAACAAATGTACTTATTTTAACTGTTTCCAAAGAAAATATGGTGATAACTTGGCTGAATGTTGGTTAATAATTACAGATTAAGGATGGCCAATGGCCGAAAGCTTTTGTTTTAACTAATGACGATACAATAAATTAAAATGTAAAATATTTTGAGGACAATTTAATTGGCTGGAAACCTTATAAATTAAAATTTCCTAAGACGTTTCGTCCAGTATAAACCATCAAAAGGAACCTGACAGGTCGAGACAAAGCTCCCTGAATGAAGTACAGTTTACAATTAGTTTTAATCTCAAGGAAAAAATAGCTTTTCATTTTACTTTGCCAACAGCATATTGTGGACAATGGGACACGTCTGGGTTATTAGCGTCGTTCCGCGAAAGGTAAAAAAACTCCCCACCACGCCGTCTCGATTCTGCAAAACACAAGAAAATGTCTCGACTGACCTAAGCTGTGGTCCCGTTCAGCATTGTTTCCGTAACAGCTGACAAATTTTGCCTCAATGTCCCTCAGAAAATCAAGTTCAACAGTGCTTTAATTTCTTTAGATGCTCTCTACTTTAAAATTGCAGTTTGATCGAAACGACGCTCACGTATCTTCTTGTCCGCAACTGATCCGGTTCGATTAATCTGGTTACCGTAGAATTGTTGCGCAATCTCACATCCGGATATTTCACACGAAATCGGTCTACAACGAATACATATGAACGACTTGCAAAAAAATGTTCAACAATGAACCATCGTTTCTCTTGGGAAAACAACATCTTCACAACACTGTGAACTCCGCAATACTTACAGACCTCTTCATAACACTGGTGCTATCTTATTATAGTCGACAAAAATAATTCCAAAAACTACTATTTGCGGACAACTTTATTTCGATTTGCAAAATTTTTTTCGATCTCTCCGTAATTAGGTGCAACACACTTTCGAAATTTACTGACTAAAGGAACAGGAGCGGCCATATACGCGAAACGACAATGATTATTTGGAACGACATATGACGGAAGCGCGGGAGATCGAATAAGGAGAAACAAATTTTTTCCTTGTATTTCATGATCAACTTGATTGAACGAAACGGGACTGTGTTTTTTTAATTGGAGAAACGGAGAAATCGTCGTACACTGCGAAATGGAAAAAAAATGTGATCACGTGTTTTCATATAATTATATTTATGAATTATTAGTAAAATATTTTTTGAGTCATTGAAACAACGATCGAATAAGGAAAAACAAATTTTTTCCTTGTATTTCATAATCAACTTGATTGAACGAAACGGGACTGTGTTTTTTTAATTGGAGAAACGGAGAAATCGTCGTACAATGCGAAATGGAAAAAAAATGTGTTCACGTGTTTTCATAAAATTATATTTATGAATTATTAGTAAAATATTTTTTGAGTCATTGAAACAATGATCGAATAAGGAAAAACAAATTTTTTCCTTGTATTTCATAATCAACTTGATTGAACGAAACGGGACTGTGTTTTTTTAATTGGAGAAATGGAGAAATCGCCGTACAATGCGAAATTGAAAAAAATGTGTTCGCGTGTTTTTTATAAAATTATATTTATGAATTATTAGTAAAATATTTTTTGAGTCATTGAAACAATGATTAACTCATATAAGATCTATACGAAGGGATTTTTTAATTCCGTCTGTCTCTCAATACTGTTTACTTTTTTGTCACTGCAATATATTCAGAAACGAAAAACAATAAATATCACAAAATACTCCATTTCCTATGGCCAACCTCTCTTCCTGGTACAAATAAGTACGGAAAAAATTTATTCGTATTATGTAGAGTTCTGGTCACTGAATCTGATATTCGCCAGATGCAACCCGGCAAACACCATTTTGCCCAAACTGGCACCTGGAAATAAGATTGGCTGTCACTCCTCTTCCAGTCTGTTTAAGAAGTAATGCCTTTTTACATTGGATATTCAGTATTCTTTTTGGAGATACAAGACACGTATTTCATTACGGAAATATCAGAAATTATGCATGATCGGAAGTTGCTCTTAAAATCCAATAGAAGCCTGGACACCGTTCAGAATATAAATCCGCCACAAAGTTCGAACTACGACTATGTGAGAATTTCGCGATGTACTTATTTATTCGTTCCATTAATAAATATAAATACAAAAAAATATAAATGCTACTTATAATATGTTCCATCAGAGAAAAACCGCTATTGTCGTAGCATTTGAATCTAGATAAATATCAAGATGCTTTATGTAAGATCCAAATAATCATATGATTCAAGTGAAAAACGTTTCCCAATATTTCATAAATAAAAACAGAATTTCATAAAACCATCACCACGTTACTACTTGAGTTGAGAGACTGAACTAAACGGTCTATAATATGCTTCGTGAATATTTCTTTTATATTCTTTTTATGATCACAATTAATAATTACTTATTTCAGAAGAACCGGAGGAAATCCAGTATATTGCAAAGTCATAAGCTACTCATTATAGAGTACTTATAATACTGTATAAACATTAAGGGGTCACCAATTGTTATACGGATCGAAGAAAATAATATGTTTTATTATTGGTATTCTTCACCAGAAATAACTTAATCGTATACTTAAATATATTAAAGGGAAAGCGTTTGTAAGAGAATTACAGTTATATCTAAACATTGCTCTATTGTATGAATATTCTTGTAACACATCCTACTATTTAAAGCCCTGATAAATTTATTTAGCAAACATTAACCATTGTAAAACTAATAAATGAAGAACTGTCACATACCCTAACATTATGCATATTACATAAGCTCCAACACGTCAAAGATTTACACCTCAATAATGAATAAATTTCATAGAACGTAATGTACCTCAATTTGAACTCTGTGAAATACCACAGGTTAATTAACATTTCGGTGCGAATATTTCCTTGCAGTGTCTTTTTTTAAGACAAATTTTCGATGCAATCTAGTTTGAATGTATTATAATTGTTACGTATAATAAAGTGCTATTGTAACAAACGTGGACATTAAAGCGCATAATTTTCTAAGCCCATAGCAGGTAACATGGAATTTAGAAGCTATAGAGTTAATCAAATCGACGAAACAGAAAACAGAATCAATATTTAAATTTTTTATATAGTACAACAGACGAATTAAAAGTGTCCCCTGTAATTTTTGAAGTACGATTATGAAGAATAAACGGCAAAATATTGATGGCAGAATCCTATAAAATATGTTGAACATGCAGTAAGGACAAAAGGAGAATGAATATTAAAATACTTCTGCCTGTTATTCAGCTAAAATAAATGCCGTTTCGATTCAAACATTGAAAATGTTATGCAATATTAATACTGTCCATTATGATTCAAATTTAGTGTCATGAATAAACTCTGTAATTTGGTTATTTTAACGCGGCATATTTCCAGTCTATGAAATATATATATTAAGCATATTCTGTCACTAGTTTCAAATGCAGGGTCAATAAATCACGCGCTCAGATATATGATATTTCTCTATTAAAACATAACGAATGTAACACCGAGTCGACGAATTTTATAAATGAATTTAATCCCACACTGATTTATTCTATTGGCTTTACCTATGTATTAGATATTAAAACAGCTAATACCAATGTTCTACGATTTTACAAGGACATTCTTGATAAAACTCAGCATTACATACATTTGCAATTATTATTAACAACTTGTTTCCTACAAATTTTCATCTTATATACTTACGTATTAAAGAGAACCGGAAAACATGGAATTGTCTTCAGCATTTCTGTCCAGAAAATGTGAAAATAATTAATTAATTCGTTACCTGTGCACTGAAACGTATCAATTGCTTTGAATTCTTAATAAAGGGTCAATCAACAAGAGTGTCAAAACTTGAAAACGAAAAGTGATAGTATTTTTATTACATATTAAAAATCTTTCTTAAATATTTGTGTTTAGATAATAGATTTATTTAATTTCTTCCTCTGCTCTGTTTTGTTCGCCAGTTGGTTTCACAACTCCGTGAAAAAGAGATACCTTCCAGAGAAATGTGGTTTATGATTTCCGCTCGTTGAATCGTGCATCTCCTCGCGATGATTTGTCATCACTAACGTGAGTAATTGCAAAGAGTCTCGCAACACAATTTCGAGCAATGCTGTCAACGTGAATTGAAATTTCAGGCAATCTTGTTGGTAGAACATTCCATCCCCGTGGTTGTAAGTTGCTAACACAATATTGGGATTCGAGGGGGCACTGATTCGATTCTCATTGGTTAGTCTCGACCAGAGTTCAAAATTTGGTTGGCGGAACACTGGCTCACCTGGGTGTCGATGTGATCTACAGAAATGGGAGAAGTTCATAACGAGGGCAGAAGAAGAAGCTGGACAGTGTAGAGTAATTTAGTTGGAAATAAGTGTAGAAAAAAAATCTGTTCAAAAGCGGAGGGAAGTTCAGTGATTGGTGGTTGTTCAGACGTGGAGATAAGGCAGAGTTGAATTGACAGTGGCAGAGGTATTCCTAGTAGAACGAACCCCGTGAATCCGGACCACGAGGATACGCCCAAAGACGTTCGCCTCTTTTCCTGGAACTGTCTAGCAGACGAGAGACCATGAAGACGCTCGAGTTACCTGAGCAGCTGGATTACCTCAAAGACCCAGGAAGACGCAGGCAAAGCATTCAGAGAATTCCCGTCAAAGTGTTACAGAGCTACATAGTTTACACAGTTCGCAATCCCCTAAGCTGCAAATTGTTTTGTCTTTATTAGAACAGGAAGGTATTTTTTGTTAGTAAAGAATAACATTTAAAGGCTGTATTATTTGATTCTTCATCGGGTTATTATTTTATTAAGATTGTAGAAGCCGGTGTAAAATTAAATATATATTCCCCCGAAGCAGTTAAATCGTTACTACGTCATTGGATAAAATAATGCAGTAAGTGAAGAAACTTCTGCGTCCACACAGCAAACACCTCTTCCGTCATTGATATTCAAATTTCCTTTGTATGGGATTAGAGGGGAATTGCTACAATGTGGATTACCATATTGTAGCCCCTAACCTAAAAATGAATAAAGTGGGGGAAAAAATAGAAAATTGAATGGTAAAAGAAATGTTATTGTACAATAACGATAATAAATCACCTCTAGTGAAAAAGAGTTGACTCAGTGCACTTTTTCCTCTTTCTTTTTCATATTTTTATGAAGCAAATGAATGCGATTTCCGATTGATTTCACCTTTCTTCATTGAGTCCGGCGCAGCGGTTTGGTTTGAGTCCTTGTGAAGCTGACAGCGGGTCTCTGGCAAGCGATTTATTTGGTCGCGGGACACAACTGGATCCGTATATTAGTACTACAAATACAGCCCCATCCCCCGCGTAAGCGTCGATACTAGTTGCGCATTTATTAGTCAATATAGCGTTACGACCTGAGTTGTGAATGGAACCATACATGGCCTTTGTGCTGGATAAACACTCTCACGCACGGCTTAACTTTTCAAATAAAATACGGCCCATATGCATTCGGTAATTTTATTTCCACGGAAATATTTTTTATTATTATAAAACATTAATATTAAGTGACCACGGCATGTTGCATGATTATTTATCAGTCAAACTTCAGTTCATTCAGCTTCCTTCTACTCCGACGATATAAGAGCATCGTCTGTAATGCTTACCTATTTAATGAAAAATAATTGCAACGCAACTTGGCACGCACATTATTAAAACCCCCAGGAAGAACAATTGGGAGGGGGGATGAGAAACCTCTAGCAAAAACGTGGAAGGTATGGAAAGAATTATAGTTAAAAAATTTGAATGTCAGACTGCATCCTTGTATTACTCCTTTCTTGATTTCTGCTTTCTTTTATTGATATTAAATTCTAATTACTGCTTGCTGCTTTCTGTAGAGGTTCTGGATAAGCCTTCTTTCTCGATATTTTATTCCTGTCCTCTTCAAAATCCTTAATAGTGTGTTACACAGTTCACATTATGAAAGGCTTTTTCTAAGTCTACAAATGCCATGAACTTAGGCCTGTTTTTCTTATCCTGTCTTCTAAAATTAGGCGCAAAGTCAATATTGCTTCTCTTGTCCCTACATTCTTCCTAAAACCACACTGATCTTCTCCTATCTTGCATTCTATTTGGCGTTCCATCCTCCTATAGACTATTTTCGTTATTATAATTCATGCATGAGATACTAAACTAATTGCCCAGTTCTTTTCGCATCTATTCAGCCCCAAACTTCTTCGGTATGGGTATAATTTTTTTTTTGCTAAAATCTTGTGGTATTCTTGTATTTGTGTTCTTTTTTTCCTGTTCTTTTATAGATTTTTATGAATTAAATTAATGCGATTTACGACTCATTTTATCTTTCTTCATTCATTCAAATTTGTAAAGTTGTATATTTCCTTTTTCTACTTTTGCTCAATTATATCCTGCGATACTTCAGAACATATCAAAAAGTAATAAAAGAAGATTTTTTAAATAATTTTATTTTAATAGATTTGTTGTCAGTTGCAAAAACTGGCGGAGTTATTTTTAATGATAATTCTTGAGATTCTTTGGTTGTATGTGTGTGTATATATTTTTAATTTTGAAACTTACAAGATCTTAGTCCTGGTTGTCTTATTTAAAATCTCTGTACGGTCTGTAAAAGTCGTTGTCCTTTCTCTATTTACCTTGATTTTCTTAAAATAGAAACGGGGGGCGGGGGAGGGGGAGGGGGGAACGTGTAATCGTCCCAGGAATTTGTTGCTTGGAATTTGAAGAAGAATGGGCAAGGCGAAATTTTGTAAAATAGCATACTGAAGAATGACGTTAAGTAACAAATGACAGGCGGTAATACAAAAAGAATAAAAGTAGAATCTTGTCGAAAATAGAAATCTTGTTTTCCGATTGGCGGGAAGAATAAGTATAAAGAGACAGGAGACGATATTACACGGTACTGGAGTTAGACGAGAGCATTTAGCTGAGAACTAACATCCGTTGCCGACACCAACATCCGCAGACGTCACGGGAATCATCTCGACAGGAGGACAAATTGTGTTAACGTAAGTGACGCAGTCTGGTAACTTTGGGAGGCTTCAAATATTATTTTATAAGGATAATTTCGCTACAGAAAACTAATAATTTTCATTATTGTGTAATAAAACGTACTAATTATTCATGGTATCTAAACCCAACACTTACAAATAACTTTTTTAGTAGACAAATTAATTTCTACTGGTAATATCAGAGTCAAAATTCGTTTGTTTATTTCTTTGTTTTCCCTATTCATTGCTCACCAAATTCAAATAATAGTCATGATAAAACTAACTGTATCAATTATCTGACGTCTATAAATTAGAAGAATTATTTCGGCCTCTACGCTCCTGCGACATTCACACAAAAATTTCTTATATTTGAATTTATTGTTTCTTTGAAACATCAGGTGAGGTCCCAAACTAAGGGTCGAAACGTGCTGTAATTAAGCATTTAATTATGAATCTCTCAATGCTGTTCCACTCACTTTTTTTTCTTCACTTTTGTGTATTCACAAATGACGGGCAATTGTCTGTTAAATTCAAAGAAGCCATTTGCAATACGGTACAATTTGTGAATTTCAGAGAATTTCATTACCAACAGCGCCTCGGATTTCATTTCGCATCGCAAATTACGATATTTACGTTCTGAAATTTCTCTGTCACAGTTATTATCGTTCATCTTTTTTTGTTGAAGGTAAGAACATTGTAAAATGACTCTGCTCACTGTTTCATATTCATTAATGTATAACCTTACATTTTATTGTCTCTGTAGTTATTATATGAACATTTATTCAAAATTAACATTTTTTTGTTTTTTGATTTCTGTGCATTTGGGATAAGAAACGGTCTAGCAAAGACAAGTAAACAAATAGGAATTCGTTTTTAGAGGCAGGTATTTTACAAAAATTAGCTGAAAATATTTTGGGGAACACCAAAAATAAAAACACTTAGCAGGAGCATCCAGAGGTTGTTGAACTCTGGACTGTGTTGCGGTAAACGTGGAATCAAGTTATTAGCCCAAGAGGGAGTGTTGGCCAGTTATCATGTATCAAAGTAAATCTCAGACTGAAGCCAGGTGGAATGCAGTTATATCTGATAGCGAGTTTCGTTGAACTCGAGACGACTTCACAGAAACGCAAAATCTGGAACAGGATTAATGAAGCCTCACGCACAATTCGTCACATTTTCGGGTTTGCGTGAACTTTAATATACAAGCCGTCGTATAATAAAGGCATATGAATTGACATTTTATCTGTTTGAAATCATTTGATCTACGTAGGTTACTGAACTTATAGATTTATTGTAAATCAGTTATTATATATAGTTCAGTTCCCACCAGAGTCGGCCGTAGACTAACACATCTAAGCTTCAAAAAACTTACAGTTTTTAAAAAAATGCTTTCTTTCTTGGTCAGATTCATTTTCCCGTTGACTCAATTTTTTCTTTGCAATCGAAGTAATTGTTGAGAGACGATTATTTTTTTCTCATAGCCATGGATAAAATATGGATTTATTTATCTAAAAATTCACCAAAAAGAAAACGTGAGTCATAATTCAATTTAAATAGAATCTAACCTTTATATTAGTAAATTAAATCGACAGTTGAGAATGGCACAGGCAAGAAATAAAACCTCAGACTATAAAAGCTATATACGACAGCAGCGACAAAACAGGTCAAATGAAACTAAGCTGCCAGTCGCTGATAATTTTCTACTCCAGCCGGCTTTGGCGCGGCACATTGGTCGTGATGGTATAATATCTTCTGAACCCTGTAACGAATCTAAATGAAAAATACGCGAAAGTATAACATAAAATTCCTTGTTTTAACTCCTAAAATTTTCATTGAAATCCGTCGAACCGTTTTGGAGACCATACGAGACAAACTATCAGACAGACGGACAATTAAATTTTATTTGGCAACTGCGAAGTATGAATGAGTGTGATTAACTTACTTAAGCCTCCAATTGGAGCCAGACGAAGAGAAGAATTATGTACAGAACTACGATTGGTTCAAAAATTTTGAGAGAAAGAGTGACAGGGAAACATTTACAGGCCTAAGAACATTACCAGCCATTTGTTTGAGTCAACGCTTGTGAATACGAATAATAGACAATAGAAGAATCTTATCATCTACTTCCGCAGTCATTTTAATAAAACATCGTGAATTTTCCCTTTCGGAAAAAGTGAATTTTTTTACGAGTGTCGATCAATTCTTTTTTTTTTGCTCTAGCTCAGGTGATTTTGCTGCCATAGACAGTCGCCAATCTACAACTGAGTTAAAAAAATTATGTTTCGTTATAAACACTTCTAAACATATCAGCGTAAATAAAATTTTAAATACTTTTAAATAACAATATGTATTCTTAATGTAACGATTTTTTTATTACCAAATTTTATATGCTTACTGTCATAATGACAAGTCTGGATAGCGAACAAATGTTATTAACGTATTTAAATTGACTTGTTGCGGTAATGTAATTAGCACTGTGGGCAGTTAATTAAGGAACGTAATATTAATTTTGGTTAAACGAAAATATGTTCAATCAAGAACTTATGAGCCTCAGGTAAGGTAAATATAATTATATGTTGGTCAATATAATATAAGTGAAGAATCTGCTATTCTAAATTTTTTATGTATGTGTGTAATTACACTGCCTAAACGGCTGGAATCTCTTTGATTTCCACGGAATATTATTGAATACTGAAAATTTTCTGTTAATGAATACAGCTTCTAAACTGTTGTGAGACAAGACAAAGAATTGAACGAAGGTGAAAACTGATTCACGTTTGGTCCTTTCAACATGATACAATTAAATTTGATTGAAACGGATAAATCAATTTCTGTCACAGATATATCAGCGATTCCAAGGTGTTCCGGCTATCTTTGCGTAACATTTCGTTAAGTTAAACGGTCCGAAGTGCTATATTAAAGCGCCGAAGTTAGCTGATTAAAGCTGCGCATCGTGGGTCAATAAACTGACCACGTCCATTGAGTCAGCGCTTCTAAAGTTAGAAGCACGCGAGGTCGCGGCTCACCCTTCGAAATGATCAATAATATTACGGACAATCGGAACTTGCAGCAATCCTCTCAAATAGGAACGTGACCAAAATTCAATGCTTTCTCTTAATTTACCCCTGACCTGTTTAGTCGTTCAGCGTGACCTGATTCGAGTCCTAACTTCCACATCACGTTTACTTCACTTCGTCTATAACTTTACATTCATTGGAGCAGAATAGAATAAGCGAACACTTTTATTACTTCAATTTACGTATTGAACCACACACTGCATCAGACTTAAAAGTTCCAACGGTACATAAAAAAGCCATCAAACATCACAAAGTCTTAGAAAATCATCCAAACCCACCACTAGACAAACTTCTAGAAGCGGTGATCAATAAAAGACTCAAAGATTTGTGGCCTAGTTAAATCATTGTTTATTTAAATTCTACAGGCGATATTATTGAATATCTCCCTGGACATGTTGTAAGAAACTTAAACATTCGGTAGCCATTAGAATTTTAGCTCATAGAATTATAAAATATTCTGATTACTAAACAAATTATGATTAAATATGTTGTCATTCCCTAACTGCTTGATCTGCGGGATATTCCTGAACGTGGCAACAATATTGAAATGTGTTTGTCAAAACTTTACATCGCAGTCGTTTACTTTCAACCTCACTACTTAATTTTAAATCCACAAAATATCCTAAGAACTCATTACGAAGACTTTCTGGTTATTATTCTTCAGATTGTGATTTTAATGATTATTCTCCAATACTTTTAAATTTAAAATGATAGATATGTGGTTACCCATGATTTTGTATTCTGTAGCCAAAGGATTTTATCAGCTGCAATTTAAATAATAAAACTTGTAAATATTTCTTAGAAAATTATTTTGAAATCCAGAGCTTCGTATAAATATTAGTATATTCATCTGAATAGAAAACAATTTTTTTTATAAATTTTAAAAACTCATTTACTCCCTAAACATGTTGTAAGATACTTAAACAATCGGTAGCCATCAGCTTTTTAGCTCATAGAATTATAAAATATTCTGATTACTAAACAAATTATGATTAAATATGTTGTCATTCCGTAACTGCTTGATCTGCGGGATATTCCTGAACGTGACAACAATATTGAAATGTGTTTGATATGTTTGTCAAAACTTTACATCGTAGTCGTTTACTTTCAACCTCACTACTTAATTTTAAATCCACAAAATATCCTAAGAACTCATTACGAAGACTTGCTTTCATTTTCTGGTTATTATTCTTCAGATTGTGATTTTAATGATTATTCTCCAATACTTTTAAATTTAAAATGATAGATATGTGGTTACCGATGATTTTATCAGCTGTAATTTAAATAATAAAACTTGTAAATATTTCTTAGAAAATTATTTTGAAATCCGGAGCTTCGTACAAATATTAGTATATTCATCTGAATAGAAAACATTTTTTTTATAAATTTTTAAAACTATTTTACAGTTCCACAATAATCTCGTATACAAATTGACTGTATGGTAGGCCAATAGATTACTAAAAACCTACATTTTTTGTATAGGCATGTATGGTCCGACGTGACGCAATGAGGCACTAACACAAAAATATGAGGCATGAAAAGAAAAAAAGCTGTTTTACATCCTCTCAAAGTTCTTCTTGCTAGCAATGTTTACAGTAATGCAAGCTAGTCAGCGGTGATTGGCTGACAATGCAGAGGATAGAGGACCGCGTTGTTCGACTAACCATTGCTTCTGCAAGCTTGCGTAAAATATCTGTAATCTTTAAAACTGCTCACCATCACTCATTCGACGCTACAAAGCATGCCTTTGTTTGTAAAAACAATTGAAGCATAGTTACACTTTTAGGAGTGTTTTATGCATATCATCAACTGGCCCTTATTAAAACCAACCACAGCAGCGAGCGCTGACTAGACCAGACTAGAATAGACTAGACTAGCCTAGACTGACTTGAATGGTATTTCATATAAAGAAGATGAGCCAGCCAAGTGAAACGTTGTGCCAACCAGACGTCTTCATCGGGAAAACCCACGATCGCTATTAAAAGAGAAACTACGTTCTGAAGCGTGATAAGAAAACAATTTTCCAGTAAACTTAATGTTTTAGCAGTGCACTGGCTTTCGGTATACTTCGGAAGTGCTGAAGTCTCGAAGGTGAATCTGCACGATCTCTTTACCACGAAAGCATCGTTAGTCGAAAGCAGGAAGTTCGCTTTGATAGAGTTCTTCATACAGTTCACTAAGCTAAGGGACTACAACGCTCGCGAACGGAAACGGTTTTACTTGACTTCACAAGAAAGTTGCATGAACTTGGACGATGGACCACTTAAATGGATCTCATAACTCCTAACACGTGCGAAATATGAGCTAATATTCCATAAAAATCATATACACAGGATTATTTACCTTTAAATACAAACACTTTTCACTCCCAATTATATATATATATATATATATATATATATATATTTGTTAATTTAATTATACTGTGAAGGTTCACAGTTGACGCGTTCAGAATTAATACTTATATAAATTATTCAGAGATGATGCCTAATTAAGCCGAAAGTTCAAATTTACAATTACAACTGAACTGTGTTTATTTTATAGTTAGAAATTATGTTATACCACAGTCGCTATAAAATAATAATAATATTAATACTAACCATATCGAAATATATTTAGAAAACTTATCAATAGACATAGTAAAATTATGAATCATAAATTAGTTTATTTAACAGCGGAACGTTTCGTAACGTATTAGCACGGTCTTCAGGCTGTGTCTGATGTAAAGGTATGTCTTAATGTTATAAACCTGTCTTCAGTCTGGCTATGAATATTACTTCTAAATAATTGGCTTTATTTAGCTACATAAATCATCTCACTAAAAGTGTAAAAAAAACAATTGGTGAAAGAAGGAATACGATTTTATATAATTTTTTTAAAAATTATATAAAAAAGTACTTTTTGTCTTAAATGACCTCAGAAACAAATAATATATTATTTCAAAGCATTTTATTTACATTCCTAATTTTTTATAACGTTTTACCTCAAAGGAGAAACATTTTTCCGCACTTAGCGTTGAAAGGAACAAATAACGAAATTATCAACAAAATAATATTTAAATTCAACCTATAAATTAATTATGAGCAACATAATTCTTCAAATAAAAAATACATATCACAAGTTTATATTGTAAAATTATAAAAATAGGTCTGTTAATACGTCGTTAAATATATCTTATTATTTAATAATAGACGTTAAAATATTATTTATATACGTAGTCATTTACTTTTTTTTGCTAACGTTTAAAACGGTTAGGTAGGAGACTGTTTACCTTGCCGTTATCATGATATATAAATTATAGCGTAATTTATGCATAGTTCAATAAGGGTGGGTTAATGTTAAGATGTTGACAAGGACTTAAACAAACTGTGTGTTATATTTATTTAGAGACGCATCAACTTCTATGGTTATTAGTGACTACTGTAGGTAAACTAGTTTCCTCTAGTTTCACAATGTGAAAACACACACACACACCCATGCCAGGATTCGAACCCGGGACCTCTGTGATTCGAGGCAGCAACACTAACCACTACACCACAGTAGGAATTGAACCCTTAAATCCTCTCCAAATAATACTTCCCACATGGACATTTTCTAGTTGTTTCCCAGTTTTCCTTTGCTCTGATATTATTCTGTATCCTCAAATTACAAATTTTCAGACCCTAGTTTCCTGGCTTACCATGTCTTAAGTAATCCTTTCTTCTTCCAAGGCTTTTCAGAAATCTCTGGCGCTATTCTAGCTTAATTTCGTAAATAGACATTATTTACGACATTTTGTGACCAACGACAAATAATTAATTTACTGCATCGCATTGTACCTATTGCTTAAACTATTACAGAAATTTCAAATGTGTTCCTGTACATGTTTGGCTGAGCGTTTAATTTACGAGCTGATCTAAAGAAAACTAAATATTCTTTGGCAGCTAACGAAAGAACGATTCTGAGCGGCCTTTTTCTGGAAGGTCTTTAGTCCTGATACTTCTAAATCGCCGCTCTCAACAAGAATAATAAAAACAAGCTGGGTGCCCAGTGAAATTCTTGCGACGCTGTCACAAATTTCAATCTACGCAGCTGAAGTAAGGGTCCGTCGACAGTGTGACAACCTTCATCTATTTCTCTGCTCTCACTCACCAAACCGGCTCCCATTTGAAAAGCACTATACGTAACCGCCGCGAATCCGTGAGAAATTGGTGGAACGAATTTTAGTAAAATAAACGAATGAACACTGAATGGAGTGTAAGGTTTTTTTCGACAGTAACATCTAGTTTTAAAAAAAATATATTTAATTTATAACACCTCCGAATCTAGAAAAAGGAACAAAATCAAAATTTCCTGTCGGAATTTCAATAAGAAATTTTTATTTGTAATTAATGTTGAAAAAATAAGCCAGTGTCCCCCAATGGTACCTTTACTTCTGAAATTCTCTTACTGCGTACAATTACTCACGATTACTGCTGAAAAATACATCAGTGCATTTTCAATTGGAAAATAAAAACGTTTATTAGGAACTGATGAATTTTGTAACATTTAATTACAGGAATGTGTGTATCTAGTCTTCAATTTTTGTTGTTGTTGTGACGTGTATCAGAGCACAGAATGAACACAGAAAATATCTGAAAGAATCTATGCAAAGGGCGTCTGCTGAAAGACGGGGAGACAAAAAGCAATGTTCAGCTGTTAGGAGAAGATATGTTTTCTTAAAACGTCGGCACTACGCATAGATAAATAAATTTACAGTTGGCAGGAGTTGAAAGCGAGTAGCTCGGTAAATAGCATACAGCGTCAATATTAATTCAGAGAAACCGTGCGACCGATGTGAGGTTATTTTAGTCGCCAATACTAACTGTAATGGGTCCAGACACTTTCTCTTAAACGTCGCAATTTATTCGTCAATTATAAAATATTGGGAAGGGTTAATAACAATTGAGATGGAATTGATAAGGGCTGTTTTATTTTTTTTTCGGTTGCAGAAAATGTTTAGTAAAATTGTGTGTTTCATTTTTCTCGTCTAGTTGGTTATACGAAAAAAAAAAGATTAATTCCGAATCGTTTATGTATTTTCTAAGTTGATTTCAGACGTGGGAAATAAATATTCACTCATTTCCGAGTTAAAAGTGTACCTAGTCTCCATGGCAGAGGTAATGATGTACTTTCGGCGACGTTATCCTCCGGTTTTGTGAATTTTAAATGTTGCTAGATGTTTGCTTAATGCGCGGACGTAATGAAATTTCTAGTAGTGAAGAGCTGGAGACGCTAGGAGGCGAAGCAGCACAAGTGAGAGATGACGTCATGGGTTCGTATCGAGCGGACAGCGCCGCTCAAAGGCCGCACCAAAACATTCCATATTTCCCTTTTAATACCCGCCTTCATTC
The DNA here is from genome assembly GCA_034510155.1 of Eucriotettix oculatus. NCBI lineage: Eukaryota > Metazoa > Arthropoda > Insecta > Orthoptera > Tetrigidae > Eucriotettix > Eucriotettix oculatus. The sequence goes on along the minus strand of CM067380.1, from coordinate 22,059,265 downwards.
ATTACCCTCCACTCCACACAAGCTGCACATATACATGTGGAAAAATCTTATTGCGAAAGTTGTGTAAACTGCTTTAGTGCCAATACATTTTCACTGAGCTCACGAAAGTGTTAGTCCTGATCTCAGCTCAAGGTAGTAAAATTGTCGTAAAAGGCCGGAGAATGCTTCTTTCCAGGACCCACGTATAAATGGCGAATAAACTGTACTCGTGAAACTATGTTCGGCTTGTTATCTAAGTTGATTAACGGCGGCGTCTTAACGAAACCGCAGCGTTAGTGGTTTACCTCGTATATTTGTATGATATGGCATTATCATTTCAATCAACTGTTATCGTGGTTCTAAATTAGTTGAGCTGAGGATGCGTCTCCGTTACCAATTGCAATCTCCGTTCAAGATTTTAAAATATATGAAAAAACGTAAGCAGCAATGTCTATGAATTTAAAAGACCATCTACATGGACATCATGAAGGTCTGTTATGGTATAATTTACCCACATATAAGCTACGGAATTAAAACCTGGGGTTGTTCAGCAGCAAAGTATACGGGCAGGATCCTGATTGCCCAAAAAATAAATTAGATTAATTTTCGGATTGAAACTACTAGAATCTCGTGTGACGTGCATAAATTTTCGTCGTACACTCTGTTTATTAATCTAAATTAATTTATAATCTTAAGCATTCTGTACGAAGTTTCCATAGAGAACAGATCCTGAAATATTCACATGGCACCCTTCCTGGGTAAAACCCGGCAAACAAGCACAGCCATAAACTTGAAGCCTGACAGACGTCTGAAAAGCATCCGTCCTCTGAAAGGATTTTGGCGGCTCGGCGAAAACCCCAGGTCAGCCAAGGTCAACAAAGATGGCCTGGAGTGGCCCCTCCCAAACTTTCAATTTTTCTAGAGGATGGGGATGGACGCCAACCCCATTGGATGACCTGGGGAAGATAGAAAAAGCGGGGAGACCAATGAGGTTTTTAGCAGAGGTGAGTTTGAGGTGGAAAGGAACTCGGAAAGTAGGATACGGAAAAGAGAGTCAGAGATGAGAGGTCAGAGAGGAACTGGCGAAACGGAAAGACGGCTTTCTCGCCCTTCCAACGTCTTGATCAACTTTAACTATTTTTCGTCTTCACACCTTCCGACTAAGCTCTTCTTTTCCCTTTCTCCAAAGGAAAGCGCTAGCCAAAGTGATGTGTTCACCAATCTTTATTCGGCCTCCGTCCAGCGAGGATTTTTTTTACGCCGACGAAGGGAAGGATATCCTTGGGAAATTTTGCAGGCCATAATCTTTTGTAGCTGTTGGCAGACACGCTTTTCATCCGACACCTTGGCGCCTGGAATTTCCACCTCTTGCCTGCCTGTCTCCGAGTTTGAATATACTTGCTGAATTTCGATCGTTTAAATTTTTTTAAATGTGAATGACATTAGCAAGGGATCCTACTCCGCCACAATATACACCAATACGGACAGGAAAGAGAGACATAAAGTTGGTTACCTACCTGAAGTTCACAGATGGCAGGCACCATGTAGGGTTTCAGATTCTTGAATTTTTGGAGGCACCGGGGTGCTTAGGAAAACATTTCGAGAGGCGGACAGTCAGCGACGTTTTACTACGTACAAAATTAGAATAAAATAAGTACACTTTTAGGAATAATCCTTCATGTTATGTCAATATTGTAGGCAAGATCATGTGATAGTTTTCTCAGAATTATGAATATATTCGAAATGCTTCGATGTTAGTTATTTTAAATAACCCATTATTAATTCAAATCAACCACAACAACTACATGAAAATTAACCTTTTTATTAATTCATCAGAAAAATTTTAAACTATCGCCTGATGAGGGCCGCTTGTGTGTCAGCACGCACGGCCCGGTGCTGTGTTCTTCATACCTAATATAACTCTGTCTGAGAATGAGATATATAAAATATTTTTTGATGGTGCTAAATTATATCTACATAATTAACTGTCCTAATGTGTGTACACATTACCGTTTAAATACTAACTGTAAATACAACTAATGTGTTTTTATATTTTATTAATGTACATACATCGCTTTGTGTGTATATTTCTTTTGTGCATCAAGTAAATTATTTGTTTTTTCTGTAACCTTTTTTATAACTACCGTTTGATTTTTCCCAATTTTGTACAATTCACGGAAATAAATAAATATTATTATTTACTGTCCTCGCTTCCTATTGAATCTAAATTAAATTGGAATATTCGACACACAGCACCTTTAGTTCTAAATTCAGACAGTTGAATAACTTCAGTCGTATCCCTCGCTGTTAAACAACATCAGCGTCTATAGCAATGTGAAAATCGCAAAGGTTTCACAACTAAAGGAGCGCATTAAACATCACCCGGGTTTCTGTATCGACCTCGTACTAATTAGAATTTGGCCACTTTACAATAGTCCCACGTACTCTTGGTCTTATTTGACTTTTAATTTCTTGATTCGTGTTCCATGTTCTGCTTGAAGCTAATCATTTCTTAAAGTGATGTTCGTGCGTCGAGGAGTGGATATTGCTTTCTTGTATATTTGTTCATTCGTGTAAAATGTGAGAATTATTTTTTTGCGTTAATGTAAATTAAGTGTATTCTCCGACAGTTATAATAGCTTATGAGGTTATCGCCCCTTATTCCCGTGAAAAAAATAATTGATTTCGTCCGTAAACTGCTCGAAGTCGACGACAACAGTCCATGTTTTCTACAAGATGGCGCCATGTCCCACACACATAATTAATCTTTAGCTGTCGTAACAAAAATGTTTGCAGGAAAACTCATTTCACGCCGAGGGGATATTCCATGGTCTCCCTCGAGTCGTGACTTGGCTCCTTTTGAGTTTCTCTCTGGGGACACTTAAAACGTCAGCTTGACGACAACAAACTAGCCACGACAGTCCAATTGAAAGAGAATATTCGAAAAGAAATGTCTACTGTTCAACGGGAGCCTTCACAAAATGCTGAAGATCGTATTGGAAAAGTATTTGCAGTATACTGTGGCGTGATATTTAAGGAGAATCCGAAGGCTCTATCTTGTCAACGTTAAAATAAGAACCTTTTTTATCGTGAACCGTTATATAAGGGTTTTTCAATAAGGGCGGGTCGATGTTGAAATGGAATAAAACTAGCTGTGTGTGAGGTATTAACGAAATTCTTTTTTTATTTGTAAGGGCATGCATGGGCTTTTTTATTCCATTACAACATGGACTCGCCCTTATTGAAAAACAGTATAGACACAGCACTGAAATTTTCACAGCTTAATTTTAACGTTATGGTACGTGTTTGGGAGCGAAATAAATAATTTATCCTAATTAGAATTTTAATTATTAATTTATTTATCAATATACATAAATAATAATTTAAATAATTTATTCAGCTTCCACACACATACCATCAAGTTGAAAACCAGGTTTGAAAATTACATTGCTTTATCTATAACAGTTTCAGAGAAAACGGTACGAATGTTAGTTTTGGCAAGATATTACCTTGACAAAACTCGGTTATAACCAGAAAGTCTTAGTTTTTCAATTAAAATAACAGCTTAAGTGTATAAATTGACCCAGGATATAGGGAAAATCCTGGGGACGGCTGCGGCCAGACGGAGGAAGTATGATCAATATACCAGTCCTACCACTACTACCTATGAACAATGACCGATTTATTGCTGGAAATCCCACACCGTACATTTTGAATTCTAAAGAGCCGAAAACGTATAGGATATGGAAACCATGAACACCCGCAAAACCGAGCCACATTTCACCCTGCTCTTTACAAGACTGAGAATACAAAAAATTACGCAAGCCAAAAATTCTATGGACACTGAGTCAAATGCCTTTCTAGCATTCAAAAAGTTTGTTTGTTTGTGATTATAAATTCTGGTTTTAACATTTGTCGTGGTATATCCAATATACGATTTTTCGAAGTTTTCCATGGTATTTTATAAACTGCATTCGTTATATTGTCTAAATCAATATTATCTTTCAGTTTCGTTAACAGGTTTTTAATATGATCAATGGGTTTATAAAAATTAAATGAAAATCGTTCACTTCAAAATGTTAAAAAAATATTAACAATTTTGTTCGTTAATATATGTACATAATCCATATGTAAGTAGGTTTCTCTTTAGTTATCTGTGTGTTATTATGTCTATCAGTGATATACTGTAAAAATTTGTTTGATGTTCGTTTGTGAAGATTTTATTATTTTTATCATGATTAATTTCAACTGGTTTAATTTTCTTTGTTCTAGTTAAAGTTTGGTCATTTGTAATGATCGGTCTTAATAATTTTGTGTGGTTTTTAAACCATAAATTTTTAATTAGCTTATCAGGAAATAAAACTATTTGTTAAAATTTTTCCCACATTGATTCTGACGTTATTTAACATTTTTTTGCCTGTGAATTCAATACCTTTAGATATTATGCAACACTAAGAATCATAATGTAGGGGTAATTTGAGAAGAAATTTAGGATTAGACGCGTTAGGTTTCGAAAAACCATGTTGTAAAAAGTTAATTATTTTCATTGATTATCGACATATTATTATTTTTTCTTTTTGTATTTCTATAGTGAATTTTATTTTATTGTTGACTTCGTTTAATTTGACGGTGACGAAGATATCATCAATGTATTTAACTATTAATTTTGGTTTAATCTCAGATGTTGAAATAGTTTTATCCAGGATGTGGTTACGATACCGGATATATTTACACTAAGGCATTGGTAATCCATAAATTTGTTTATACCGTTGGTTTTTAAAAATAAAGAAGCTTTTTTCTAGGAATAATTTTAGTCTTTCTATATATATGAATTTACTTTTTATTGGTGTGTATTGCTCAAAGGATGACCAATTATCGTTAATAAGGTTAAAAACTAATTGTAAGGATGTGTTAGTGTATATTTATTCATCGTAACTAACCAAACGTTCGTCAGAGTCAAGATTAATCTTTTAAATAATTCTTTTAAAAATTAAAGTTTTTTTTCCATAATTATTTTCACTATTTAAGTTATTTAGAGAAGGATGAAAAATTTAGATAATTTATATAAGTAGCTACCAATAGAATCAACAATCCTATTTTATATGACCGTATAGTCGTGGAGGATTGTTATAATAATTATTTAACGTTTTAGATTTATCTTATCAATAAACTTCCATTTTATTAATTTTTTAACGTATTTGTCTGTTTTCTTTTCAAGTTTGATTATTGGATTATTTCTAATCGTTTTGTATGTATTTTTTTTCGTTTAAGAGTGTTTCCATTTTTATGTTATAGTTTCATTTACACATAATTAATTTTTTATCGGTTTTTGGTAACAAAATATTTTTAATGTAATTTAAAAAAGTTTTACAATCTCTAAAATCCATGTTAATTTATTTAGTAAGTAATTACATCGCGTAACTAGACCAAACTGAAACATAAAATGCCTACAGAAAATAATTTCCTGCACTGATGTATACATAATAAGAAATTGTTTTATTTCAAACCGTGGCTTTCGGTAGGTTATACTGCCATATTCGTCATAGATACAAAGAACATTGGTATTTCGTTTTTAATTGCTCATATTTTCCTGTAACTATAGAGATCTTTGTCCCGTTGGTTGGCGCCACAGCCCATGTAGGGCCTTGGCCTACCGGGACGATTGCCAAAGTGTTATCTTTCACATTCCGGCTTTTTTGGAGAGGCACGTGGTGAGCGTATTGATTCTCCTTGAGTCTTATCCCCAGTTTTCCAGCCACAAGCATCCACGCCCATGCCCGGGTCCGAAGCCGGGACCTGTGTGATGCGAGGTCACGGCTACACCACAGCAGGCCGGCAACTGTACAATATTTGCGCCATATAATGGAGCGATGATATTGTTGCCGCAGGGTGTGTTTTCGTCAACAAACACTGGACGTAATATCGATTAGCGATGGTGGAAGTAATTAATGTAACTGATTGCTGTGCAACTTAAGACATGTTGAGCTCCGCTGCCATGACTTATTCCCCTCCATTCCAACCACTGAAGTCTACTCCCCCGCGTTTCCCTCTGGGGAACACAACGTATTGTGACAATGACACATCGCGGGGGCGGGAGCGGGGGATGACGACAAGTGCCAGCCCAAGGATATGAGAGAAACCCCAAATCAGGGTGACAATAATGGGATTCGACCCACAATAATCCTCAACACTACTTCAGCGACGTACCACGGCCTCTCTCTCTCCCTCTCTCCCCTTCTCCCCCTCTCTCCCACCTCCCTCTCCCTCTCCCCCTCTCTCTCCCTCTCCCCCTCTCTCTCCCTCTCCCCCTCTCTCTCCCTTTCTCCCCCCTCTCCCTTTCTCCCTCGCTCCCCCTCTATCTCCCTCCCCCCTCTCTCTCCCCCTCTCTCCCCCTCTCTCCCCCTCTCTCCCCCTCTCTCTCCCCTCCCCTCTCCTCTTCTCTCCTCTCCTCTCTCTCTCTCTCTCTCATTCTCTCTCCGCCGACTGTAACCCGTTGTACCTTAGATCATTGTCCAAAAAATTTTAAAAATCCGCATGGTCAATTTTAAATTTGTTTCCATTTTCCCAAACTTTTGACACGTCTAAAAACCTTATAGTGGTATAAGCTGTAGTAGGCGGGTACATCGACTTTTAAACTCCTCTGTATCGATATTTAAGTGATCTCTCTTCTCAACTTTCCTACCTTATTAATTTGGTAACATTTTTGCGTAGCGTTTGGAAAAGTCGCCACTAATATAAAAAATATAATTTTACTTGTAGATGAATATGGCTAAATTATCGGCCAAAAGTTCCCCGATTTCAAATTAATGAATTGATAAAAAAGAATAGAATTGGGGTTTTAAACTAATAACTGAGAGTGATGGAGCTATAACAGAAAAACACAAAATGTAGTAAATCAGTCACATTGCATTAAATTTGTAATCTGTGAACAATAAAGAAGTGTAACTTGCATCGATCAAAAATTTAAATAAAAAAATGTAGAAAGTTACTATTCTCCCAGAAACATACAAGTGTCAATTGTTTTCAATTAAACGGTTAATTGAAAGCTTAGTTATTTGTATATGAGTTTTTTCCCCCCACGAATGTACATTTAATTATTACAGACGATCATTGCAAGTGAATTTATCGTCAATTTTAAATCCAGATTGAAGAATAAATTAAAAATTCCAAAGCGTTTTATAGGTAATTAATTTACTGGCGATATTTACCTGTTTTTGTCGAGACGTGTTTCAATCTCTTTAAATTTTCACCATGACCTCCCGTTACTGAACTGACACAATGTCTCATATTATTAATAGAAGAGCGTGGAATCGGGTGGGTGTTTATTTTAAGCTCTCGAAAGTCGTAAATAGTCGAGCATTGTGCGAGACTGGGACGTTCCACAAGATTCATTTCTCGGCTGATCTGGACCGTCGGGACGCTTTCTGATAAATACAATGCATACAAAAGAAAAAAACAAAATTTAAGTTGCAAAGTTTATTACTTGTTACTTACTAAGATAAACTATCGCTAAAACATTATATAACAATTAAAAAGTGACTCATATTTAACAATCATGCAATATACTTTATTATAATTCGATAAATATTTAAGAAATCAAAATCAACGTTTTCGTACATTTTTCTCTTTCATCAGGTAGTTTCTATAGTAACGGAATATATCACATCTAACATAAGTTTATTGATATGAGTTATTTTGCTTACGGCATTTAACACGATTTTACTTATCTTAATAATCAAGAATAATTATGTGTCATGGGGTTCGAAGCCGCTATTCAATTCAAAAACTACTGTCGTATTTGAGTGCAGGTTAAATGTTATTTATGAACAGAAGACCTTTCAAACTAAAAATTTATTTGACTTTTCTTTGGCTCATCTAAAAATTTGTGTCAAAGGAGAAACAACAGTATCCTTCCACTCTAGATGTTGTAAGAAACAATGAATTACAGAACAATAAGTCAATTAAGTCCTTAAATATTGTATACCTTATGAATGAAAATATAGGTAAAAAGACAATATTAAGGAGACATACAGACAATTCCCATTTCATTAATATTTTTAAAAAGCAATCTTTAATTTTTTAAGTTCCAGAGATATTAGAAATGCTTTAATGAAGCTCAAGAAGCAGCGTATAGCTAATTTGGAAGAAAGACGAGAATAGAAAATGTCAACGGGACCTGGGACTCGAACCCTGGACATCCCTTTTTTCCGGGCGGGCACTCTACCACTGAACTAATCCGAGTTGACGTCCAAGGACCGATTCAACATCCCTCATTCCCATAAACATGAACCAGGTCCACCTACAATTCACTAATCACATTCTTCACGCTCTATTTTCCAGGAAAATATTAATTTCAGAAGATAAGAATGGAAAACTGTCGACACTTAATGGTGCGATTGTTCTAACCATCTGAGTCCAGGTCAACCAGCAGATCCAATGCTACATTCCTCTACTCTTGCAAACCTAATCTCAGAGGAATGTAGCATCGGTTCTGGTGGTTCACTTGGACTCAGATGGTTAGAGCAACCGAACGGTAAGAGGGAGGTCCCAGGTTAGATTCCCGGGTCCGGTCGATATTTTTCCATTCTTATCTTCTAAATTTACTTTCACGGGCTTTGGCTGAGCTTCAGTTGGAAATATTACTTTTTAAAGATATGATTATGTAGGAGAGCGAGGGTTTTCTTGTTGTAAATTATGAATAAAAAGGTTTCCAACGGGATTGAATATTGACTAATAAACAACGTTTCGATCATTGCCGTCAAGCGAAAGGCAAAGATTGTAACACAATTCACCTGACGACAATGTAAGAGTACACCAGAGAAAAGCCTCTGATCGATTTGCTTGCAAGTTGAAAAAATTGATGCCGTAATAGAGGTTATAGAGATAAAACTAGAGATTATGGTCAACGAGCCGACTGGAGAATTGCTGTGGAATTTGACGTTTCTCCTGCGAGTCTGTGATCGATGAGATGGCGATGCATTATTCTGCCCCACGTACGCGTGAGAGAGCTCATATCAACATCGTGAATAGTTTATGCAACCGAGTTCTCCGTGTCACTAGCTTAATCTAAAACTAAATCTTACTTAAGCATTCCACGCGGAGCGACTGCCTAATTGTCTTTGGAGACGGATGATCGTGCATTAATCGTCTTCTGGATTGTGTGCTCGTCGGCTTCACATGGGCCTTAGAGTCCTACTCGAAGACTTTTACATTAATTTACTTTAATTTATTGTTAATAATCTGGTTTAAAGCAAGTCCGTGTTTACACCAGACACGTGATTTATCTGCTAAACCGATTAAACGAAGCTATTTTCATTTTTGAAAGCTCAGTTATTAGAATAATCCACGAGGACAGTTCCAAAATATATTGACGCTTTCTACAACCGATATTTACTGTCGGTAGGCGTGACTGAGTTGGTAGTAATTACATGGTTCCGTGTCCGAGACCAGTTCTTTCCAAAAAGGAAAATTACAATTTAAATCCTTTCGTTCGTATGTTTTACAACATTCCATCTAATTTCCTTCTCCCTCCATTGTAGAAGTTTCTTTGGTTGTACAAACACAGACACAGTATCGCTGTAGAGTTGAGCGAGTTCGGCTCTGTGCTTGTCTTTGACTTGTCTGCTGATAAAGACGTTTCTCGTGAAATCATCTTTAAATAATTTTATTTCTACTTGGAAGTATGTAATACTAATTTTACCAGTTTGCATATTTTCGAAATAATATATACGTACCGTTTTAAGCGCCTAGGTCAAAAAGTTGTATAGTTTTAGTGAGTCGCCCAAAGGACATATAACAAATATAAGTATATAAAATTTAGGTATAGAACAAGTTTAGTATCAAACTTTAACTTCAATGGCTACATTGATATCAATACAAACTGAGACCCGCTAATTTATGACTTCATCAGCTGAACATAAATTAATATGTAGCTGTTTAATTGGTTTAAATAAATAATATTATATAGATGGAAATGAATTAACTTTACATTTATTAATTGAGGTGATACAATAAATCATTAGCTAAATTCTTTTTATGAAGCCAGCCTTTTTTATGACTGACAATATACTATTTATGGAATATTTAAAAAATTTAATTACTTACATTTAACTCGGGTCGTATTTAAGGGTCTTCTCATAGAAGCAGATTTAAAAACGGAACCCTACTCAGTATTTCCAGTACAAAGAAATCGGAAGAAATGTAACAAACAGATTTAAGATACTCTTTGGTAATTACCGTCTTCTGCTTTGTCTGCAACTCGCCGCTGGTCTTCAGATCTTGTGCCGGTCCCAACTGATTCCTTTAAACTTCCGTGTTGGAAAATGAACTTTGCTCATTTAATCTACTTATCCGCTGCCACGATCAAAAGAATTCCGCCCTGGATCATCCAATTGGCGACCAATGAACAGCTCGAAATAATCTCTCACACTCCAAGCCTCTCTTTCATCATAGTCATTAAAATGCATGGAATGCATGGAACATAGCCATAGCATGGAATACAAAAATTCAACATTATTGCAGAAATTTAGAGCAGAAAAATTAGCTATTGAGGTTTCGCCTTTTTAATGCAGTATTGTAGTACGCGTCGAACTTAACTCATATCGATATAACCTTTAACTACATGTCAAACAAAATTATGGATCACGGTCTTGAAAATCCAAATTGGTAAAAAATAGTTGACGTGATATATAATCCACGAAATGTAACCTGGACCATAGGTACGTTGTTTTGTAATCGTATGAAAGTTTAGACCAGTTGTACTTCAGTCCGCGTAAATAAAAAATTTCATAGTCAACATTCAGGGTTTTATATAAATTAATGTCTTAAAATATTAATATCAGATATTTATTTTTATAATTTGGTCTTTTTTAGAGATGAACATGGTTTATTACCGAAAGCTCCTTTGAAGAGAAAATGTAACGATATAAGAAAAATTTAATTATAATTGGATTCGGAAACTGATTTTAAATATTATAAAGTTAAGGTTGTCGAACGATCAGGATTGGTAAAATCTGGATCGGACCTGCACTAAGAGAACACATGACTGTGAGTCCACCTGGGTAGATCAGTTGGTAAAAGCAAGCATGAGACCTGGGTTCGATTTTCAGTTCATCGTGATCCTCTTCCTCAGTTTCGTAACCTTTAGTGTTGAGCTTCGGCTGCAACGTTTTCTTTTGTTCTTGAAAGTTTAGGTCATTATTCCAGTGGGCTGCACAATGGCGTCATCAGTGCCACTGAGAAGACTCATCATGCCGAGTGATATCATCCGTGTGCAATTACAATTGCCACAATTATTGCGAGTGGGCAAGAGCTTTTTTCTATTCATCTTGTATTCGAATAATTTTCTTCCCTAATATTGGTATTTTCTTATAAAACCAATCTAAAGGTATTTCTTAATTAAATGAAGGATACTAAATTGTACAGGTGATCCCGCTGGGAGATGACCTTTCGTAGGTAAATATCACACACACGCCGTGGTTTCCGGTCATCACGATCTCTCTTAAGATTTTCCCAGCACACGAAAGAAAAAGTAGCTTTCACAATAGAATACACGAAATTCAACTATTGAAACCAACACAATGGTCATTTATAATAATGGACTGAGCTGTAAAAAAAACCAACAAGAAAATTAAATAAAAAAAATAAATAAATTAGCTACTAAATTTTTGCTGCCCTTACCTCTACAATTCTGTAATTTATATATTTTCTGCAATTTCGTTCTCTTCTCCCCTCGGGGAAAAGTCATCGGAAAGTCTTGTAGACTTCTTTCTGAAAGACATCAAAAATATTTGTCTAAGACGACTAAAGAAATCGTACCCCAAATTTGACGCCCCTAAAATTTGCTACCCTGTTTCATTTTTATTAAACTAGAGGGGTGCCCGGTGATGCCCGCGATTTAATTTATATTATTCCGCTACAGTATTTAATTCGACAGAAATCTCTTTCTCGATACGCGATCAAACCATCAGCGAGAGCGTCAAATTTTTTAAAATTTACCTTCCTCTACGTTATGAGAACTGAATTTCATCAAAACCACTGCCACGATTCGGTATTTTAATAAAGTCAAGAAACCTTCAAGCACCTTAACATGAAGTAGAAATGCTTCAATTGAAGCTCAGGTAAGAGCGTATACTTTATTTAGAAGAAAGACAAGAATTGAAAAATATCGACCGGACCCAGGACCTCCCGCTTTCCGGGCAGGTACTCTACCACTGAGTCTTTGTCCCCCTAGGACCGATTCAACATCCTGTAAACCTATGCTAGGCTCACCTACAATTTAATAATCACAGTCTTCACAACCTGAATTCCTAAAAATCAGCTACAAGCACAGGAGCTTAATAAAGCCTGGAAATCGTGTACAACACCGGGAGAGACGCTATCAATCTTACTAGCCACGAAAAATATTGACATACAATTATCTGCCGCTTATGATGTACGTTTTAAATTCCGGTACGCTCAACCCCCGCCAGGGGTGGTAGTAGCGTCTTCCCCCTACAGCCCTTCCTTTATTTCGAGTCGCAAGAAACACGTGTACAAAATTTGGTCAAAATTGTTGAAAAAAATAAGTTTCCAAAGATAAAATACCTTCGTTATATTTTTACCTGACTTCTCAAACAACCCTCGTGCAGTGGCAAACATCCATAGTGTGTAAAACAGTTCTACCTTTATTTCGAGTCGCAAGAAACACATGTACAAAATTCGGTCAAAATTGTTGAAAAAAAATAAGTTTTGAAAGAAACAATTACTTCGTTACATTTTTACCTGACTTATCAAATAACCCTCGTGAAGTGGCAAACATCCATAGTGGGTAAAATAGAAAAAGACAAAGATGACGGTGGGAACATCCTCATGATTCAGATACTTCAAAAAGTAAACGCCGCAACGCTCGTCTAAAGTTTTAAGTTGACCTTGGGACCTTTGACATCTGTTAAATGATCATTACTTTTTCACTTTTATTAATATCAGTGAACGTCGGGGCGGAACGGGATAAGCTTTTTTTTTCAATGGATAGTGCTGGAGGTTAGAAAATTGGGGTGTAACATTGTAACTGGCTTGATCAAGTTCTGACTGCACCTTGTGAATGAACTCTTGTTTTGACATCTGTGAATTTATCATTTTTTTGCAGCATTTCGACCAAAATCTCTTCGCTTTTAACTCTTTAATGGTATATATTCGAAAACTAGGTGTCTTTAACTGTATATAAGTTACGTATAAGGTTTTAATCTGCTTGTATTAAGGCTCGTTGGAAAACTTTAAACCGAGACAAGCGTGCGGGACACTGAATAAGGCAAATTGTTGTGTATTCCTCAAGATAAAAAGGAAAAAACTGGAAGACTCGCCTTATAGGAATGAATTACAGGATGCTGTATCCAAAAAGAATAGACTAACAAAGAAAAGGAATGGAAAAAGGGGGAAATTTTTAGTAGCGACTGTGCACTTGCAAAAAAAAATCCATTTGCGAAAGGAAAAATTGATGAAGCGATGAACCGTACCCAGGGGGCAGATCGGGATTAGTGCAATAGAATTAAATTTAATTTAAGAAAACTCTTAACACATTTTGTGTTTTATTTCTTAAACTCATTTAGCGTAGGGTTGATCGCTTCATCCTTTCGCAAAGAGATGTTTTTTTTGCAACTGCACAGTCTTTGCCCATTTTTCCCGTTCCTTTTCTTTTAAAACTATTTTTTTTGGTTCCTGTAACTGATTTTTACAAGACGAGTCTTCCAGTTTTTCATTTCTTTCTTGAGGAACACAACATTTCGCCCTATAATTTGTAAGTTTCTTTTTAAAAATTCCTCAAAAATCTAAATTGGTTGTTTTAAGTTATATTGGAATTAAATTAAAAAATTAATAGAATAAACTCTTGTTTAACACTTTTATGAAGCCTTTTTTCTTTACTCGTAATTTTTCAAAAAATTTTAAACTATAATGGTCCCATTCCACCCCGACTTCCCCTATATGTATTTCCTAGTTATTTTCGTATTTATATTCATATATGATAGATACATTTTTACACTGTACCCCACTTTGTAACTTTGTACGAAATTAATTTTGATGCATGAAGATTTCCCAATGATGTAAGAATAAATCCTAACCAAAAGGAATAAAATATTACTAGAATTTTTGCTTTAAAAGCAAGAGAGTTTTTGTAGTTACAGTGTAGGCCAGGGTCAGAACCGTCTCGATAAGTACCATATGTAAGTTTATTGTAAGAGCCAACTTGCAACTAGAGATTTGTTGCACTATCGTGAATGTCGCCATCAATTTTCGACTAAGCGCCGCTGCAACTTATTACAGAAATGCCTCGCTCTGTAGTCTGGAAACTCACGTTAGAATACACAATATTAAGCGCGCATCTTGGGCTGTTATTGCTACTTCCAGAGTGACGACGAGATGACGTAAGGACATAAAAATTCCGAGCATCGTAAATTTACAGCTGCCGTACAAGACATGGGCCGCGTGCTTCAAATGTGGAAGGACACGGGAATACGCAAATATGACGAGAGGATCAACGGGGAAAAAACTATCCTAAATTCTTTAGACAATAAATCTTATCTATTATTTATTAAATATAATAACAATAGTTTTCGTGAGATTGTGTAATTCATTAAAAAAACAAGTCAGTTAAAATAAAAAAATTAAAATATGACCTACAGTCGAACTCTGTTATAAATAGCTCCAAGGGACAGTCCTACTATTTCCTTATTTTTTTATTTTCAGCGATTTCAAAAACTGTATTTTGTAATGCTACTATTTTAAAGAATCAAAACTGAAATATAACATCCATTGCAAAACAATTCTACCACGTCGTTCCTTCTTGCACTGTCACAAAACGACAGTAAAAGTTAGACCGCAACTACGTTTAATGTTAAACCACTCAATTAATGCACCGCCTAAATTGCTCAATTGACAATTTGAAATGAATAGTGAGTATATACTATTATATAATGAAGGAATTATATATAAAAATGTGAATAATATTAATTTCAAGGTTACAACGTGAACTGATTGAATTTTTAATTTTCATAGCCGGCTTTTTTTATAATAAACACACTATATATTTACAAAATTTATATGCGCATATATTTATTATTTATTTAAATTAATTTACAATAAGCATTATGTACAAAGTTTCCATAGAAAACAGTTCCTTGGATGTTCGCAAGGCGCCTTTCCGGGGTAAAATATATATAATGCTTTGATAAACATAATATGGGCTTTTTTTTTGAAAATGCTTTAATGTAACATCAGAAAAAAGTGTTTTCTTTATAGGTCCAAAGTTGAATGAGGAACAGTTTGGACGGTAAATAATTATCGAAATTAATAAATATCTTTATTAATGAATTTGTAAATTTGAGGCTGATTTAAAACTGAAAGGGATCATATTACATTAAATCGATTGAAAGACATTTGCGCTTTTTTGACTCAATCGCCATAGAATTTTAACTGGAGATTTTAATTCATTATCAGTTTTATAAAAGGTTCTGCGCAGTGAAATTTCCCATTATAAAGTGTTTTCTTTGGACCTGTCCGGAATCGCCTGTAATAAACCAATTATCGTAAATAAACGTATGGTGGCAGGGTTGATGCTATTAGTCATCGTTCCGTCTGGTCATAGTCGACCTAAAGACTTTTTCGAAGCTCGAGAGATTTTATAGTTGCAAGTAGGTTGTCCCTCATTATATCCGGGGCAATTTACACACCAGCACAATATTTTCAACTGAAGAACTAAGATCTGCTCGTTATAACCGAGTCACCTGTGGGTTACTTCAGGCTTATATAAAAGCCAGGCTCTAAAGATGAGGAAAGAAATTCGGTAACATAATACAGGTAACAAGTTCCTTAAAATTATCTCCTACATCGATAGTTTAACGTCTAGACTGGGCTCTCGTAAAAAAAAGTATTTTTGGTGTGTTTTGGAATCGGTATCAATAGTTAAATACACTAAGAAACCAACGATATGACCAACGTTGACCGTCTTCGAACACAAGACAACGAAATGGTCCATTGCCAGTGAACTCAGCTACCAATTCACCGTAAGCTCTTGTACATAATAAAATAATAAAAAATTACGGAACACATTGACGACATAATTTATCTTATAAGGGTAATTTAAACCCACTTGAAGAGACTCCAACAGAAAACGTTCAAATGGTTTCAAATTACCCTTATGAAATTATAACAGTGCCACTTCACGGGCCAACGAAACTTCGTAATAACTGGCTGAATTTGGAAAAGAACTTCAAAGATGAATTATGCAATACTGTATGTGACATTACTTAGATTTTTAAAATTACGATCAGGTTCAATTAATGCTGAACGAAAGATTTATAAACAATGTTTGGTGTTAATTCCAATACAATTACTGAACATTCTTTTAGAAAATAAATTTTAGGAAACCTTTTTAACTCGTAATGCTATGACACACTTGAAATTATATATGAAACAGGCAATGTCACACTATTGATAATTATTTAAATAAATTAATGAATAACACAAAAACTAGCTATTGAGAGTTAATTGAATCTTAATTTGGTAATAACTTTATTTTTCTAAAAAATCAATTAGTATATATTAAGTTTAAAAATATTAAGAGAACATATTTTATAATCCTTATACCAAGGACAAGGCTGATACTATCACAACATATATCCTAACATTTTTGCAAATAATCTCCAAAGATGTTTGTTTTTAGAAGTTAATGTTGTTAACGTAGCCAATGATGATCAATTTATTAAGTCTAGGAATAAATTTTAATAACTATAAACTTAATTAGGAGCATAAAATTAATAGTATTATACCCGAAGTTGAACACATACTTTACAAAATTAACGCTAGTTTGTTTTAACCATACAAATATTATCCCCAATAATGTTTCTAAAATTATTATGGACTTTATGAGTATTAAACATGTTTCTTAAAAATATAAAGAACTATTAATTAATATTATTATGGAAGATTGTCATCATTGCATTACATTTTTCAAAGATAGGAAAGATCTTAAAGCTAATAATCCCAAAACATAGTTATAACTTGTATTTTAACAAAATGGAAACTTTACTAAATGATAAAAATTCGTAGGGAAATATTCCTACAATTAATTTGGAAAAAGATCTCTGTTATGTTTAAAAAGCCTGTTTGAATATAAATTAATGAAACATTAATAAAAAGATAAATGGATAACGTTTCTACTCCAAACTGTTCAAGTGATTTTAAATTACTTTCAATGTATTTATATTTTTAATGCTCATTGTTGATAATCAAGTTTTTCTGTTGTAAAACTAAAAGATGCTCGGCGTTGGTGTCGCTGTATCCAAGGGAAATTTCTGACCGGTATTTGCCAAAAAATGTCTAATTTTCTGACGGTCATTCGCTACAATATCTCATGTTTCCGTGTCAGCTAGAGCGATTCAGCAAAGAAATTTAGTACAATATATTTTATGGCTCAAATTTGTTCAGTGCAATGCTTTACAATAAACTAAATCAAGAGCGCACCTGGAAATATACTTTAGGTGACATTATTGGATTGGATTTCGCTGTTGTAAATTATGCTTAAGATTATCATAAATTGTTTTTTTTATGTAATGAAGTACAGTTATAAAAATAGAACTCTTGGCTAGAAGAAAGAAAATCGCAAATATAGGGTTACAGGAATGTAGTACGGAGCAACTCTCTTGTGAATGCATGAATTTCTGCAAGCGATCACGCAACTCAACAATACAATTTTCAATTAGCTTTCGGTTGTTTTCCTGAAGTTAACGCGACAACAGTATTTTTTGAGGGGGGAGCTGGGAAGTGTGTAACATCAGTAATTAGTTGGGATTCCTAATTGGGGCGGCGCCGAATAAGCGACGGGCTTGGAGATCAGCTGGAGCCCCATAGATTTCAAAATTAGGTCAAGCCGCACGAGATGGACTGTGGGTCGATATCTGAAGTGTTGATGTGGTAGTTGTGCCAAGATCTGGGTTCGCACCCACCAATTTTCAAGCCTCAAGGATTCTGAAAATTTAACGAATTCCTCCGGTTAATCACAATGACAGACTCACAGGAGTGTGCAATCCCTGGCGTTAATAAGAACCAACAGGAGTACGTTTTCTTCGGAAAACTGAGAAATATATTTTGGTATCAATGCTGCCAATTTAATATTTGAAAATAATTAATTATATAGCAAATTACTTAATATGTAGCAAAACGAGCACTTGAAAATTTGTTTCCCAGGCAGGACTGACTGCTTAGAAGGAGGTTTACTTAAGAATTCAGATTGAGTACCTTTCAGACAATATTGAGGAAAGGACAATTGGTGTTTAATTAGACAGTTGATCGTAGGGAGCAGACGCATTAAGTCGGTTTTAAGTATAATTTTGCACCGGATAGACGTTAAATAAGGTACGTCGTGTTCAGAGTCGTAGTTTGGCATATTATCGCCCCATCGTTAATCTTCTTCTGGCTCTGCAGCCCATTGAGGGCCTTGGCCTACCAGGTCGACTGCAGACTGCCATCTTGGCACATTCCGACACGTGGTGTGTCAGCAGTCTTAATGCCGGTCTTCGCGGCCACGACGATGCCAAGATTCGAACCCGGGACCCGTGGTTTGAGGCAGCGACACTAACCACTAAACCACAGGAGATCGGCGTCCCATCGTAAATATTGAACTATTTAAGAGCTACATGGAGACATTTCACAGACTAGCTTCACACCACAGCTCGGTGTTTAGCTCCAGACCACAATAATGTCTACAATATTATCCCGAAGTTGATGGCTTAGCAGAAGATAATGACTGATGTCCACGGGCGAAATTCCACGAGTCCCACTGGTATCCTTCTAAATTCCACCTCCGTGATCCTACTTTAAGGTGTAGCGATCCGCCCTGAGCGGCAAAAGTTCACAATAAATAATAACTCGTAATCTGAACATAAAATTTGAACCCTGTACAATACACAGTAACAGAATTATTCTTGTTATTCAGAATTTCAGCAGATTTTGGAGCCTTTAGGATTTAAATACCTAAATAAGGGAGGCTGCGAATTTGGTGTACGCGCCGGGCGTCTGAATCGGACGCTACGCAACTGATCCATAAAAAACCGACAGTCCTAAAATCATATCCATCATCCACCACTCTATTATTAGCTTCAAATAAGCCCATTCCCTGGTAACCACCTTCCATTACCGAAAACAAAAATACCAAGACTTACAACTCCCAAATTTCCCATACTATAACCAGCAGGCTGGTTTCGTGTTCACAATTGAATTACCACTGTGGACAACACAGCAACATAAATTCGGTACTTGGTCTTCAGTATTTTAAGACAGACATGGAACATACAACGCAATTTCAAAGCACACTTCTCCATTTTTTTTGTTAAGCTCACTTTTGACATATTTCATTATGTAGTGTTATAATTTTCCACCAATAAATGCACACTAGTAATTTTAAGTGTTGTAAAGCAACATCCTACGTGTCATGCAAGGTGACAGTCCGCAGTCGACTCGGTAGGCCCAGGCTGTAGAGCCATGGAGGAAAAAAAAAGCAACATCCTAATCTAGATTTCTGCTAGTATTATTAAGATCAATTTTTGTAATCTTTCTAATATAGTACCCATTGAACAGCTTCTACAATTGCCATTACAGTTTGAAGGAAAAGTTAATATTTACTTAGTGCATTAGTATCCTGAAGAAAAATATTCAAATTCCTTAGGATGATTAGTAATATCTTCCTTGTAAACCTGTATGTGTATTGTCATAACTATAACATCGAGTAATCATCAAATTTACAATGTATCGACCAGAATCCAGAGTCAAATTAAATATAACAAAATGAATTATTTTATTTACTTGATAAAAATGTAAATGATTAAACCAATAGTTTACATATTTGGAAACAATATTATTTAAAGAAATCTATAAAACCTGTTTACTTTCTACAGCATCAAACACATACACACACTTCAAGAGTATCAAGCTGCAACAGTGAAAATCTCATCAGAGCATAGTGTCTCACATTTTGCCATTTACACTAAACAATATTAGAAATGTGCCAGATGGCACAGCTAAGACAAGAGTTTGAATTCCTTACCAACATAAACCTACTAAATTCAGACAATTCCAGAGAACCTGCTATCGAGTCATTGGTAATGGACTTGGCAGGTATTTTCCAGAATGTTGATCTCAACATTTTTGTTTTAAATTTCTGTTTAAAGTCACACCAACAGTTAAGGTCATTAGCAGCTGTACACAATTAGAAAAACTTGTATCTATGTAACGGCATCAGAGTATGGTTATTCAAACAACGCTACGACCAAGTCCATGCCAGGATTCAAACTCGGGACCTCTGTGGTGCAAGGCCACTACACCACAGGAGGTTGTTAGGTCATATACAATTTTTGTTTTAATTTTAGATACACTAGACAAATTATAATTAGCAGTGGTCCTCAATCATATAATCTGTCCTCTCCATTTTACAAGTATAAGAATAAAATAGCAAGTCACAACAACAGTAATAAATTTCCTCAAATTACTTCTTTTCTTAAATAAATTTTACAAACAATTTTATATTTAAAGAACGAAGGCTTTCCCGGTGAAGAATATGTAGAAACGTTTCTCGGGTTTCCAACCGGGTAGTCTCAGTAAACAGCGACGTTTCGACAGATAGCAACTCCGTCATCTTCCAGGCTGGAAGATGACGGAGTTGCTATCTGTCGAAACGTCGCTGTTTACTGAGACTACCCGGTTGGAAACCCGAGAAACGTTTCTACAATTTTATATTTGCTTCTTAGGTCATGTTCCTTACACAATTTTGGACTTTTTTGATTCTAACAGGTCTATCTGCCATTAGTTCAGCAATTATATATTTTATGTAGGTGCCATAGAGAATCCTATTTTGTAAAAAGGAGTGGAAATAAACTTAAGTAAACCTTACAAGTGAAAAAAAAAAAAAAAGATTAAACTCAATTTTGACTGGACGAGCAACTGTCTAAGCAAATTCTTGTTTTTGATTAAACTGTTCAGTTAAATTAAGATTTCCAGTTTTGATGGCTGTTTTAAAGTCAAATACAGTAATAATCAATGTCATATTCTCCTTGAGAAAGTACACTGCTGCATATATTAAAATACAAAATTATCACCTACATAAAAATAAGTTTATTTTCAGACAATACTTTATTAGTAACAATATTTACTTGAGTAATAAAATTGTATTCAAGACAGAAACTTATTGATGCCAATCTTCACATTCTACCAACATGATAAATTAAAACTTTTAAAAACTTATGTCACTTAGTGAGTTACAGAAATAATTTCATAAATTATTACTTCAGAACCTGATTTAATATAAATGCAAACTATATGAAATCACAGAAAACTACTCATACTGCATTTATGCGTATATACCATTACCCAAAATTGGAACAAAAAGAATGGAGCACACTTAATACACGAATTTGTAAGTTCTTATTCCAAGAATAGCTACAATCCAGTCAGAGGTCATTGTTGTTAGACCCATACAGAAAAATGTGTAACTCAAGAAAGATAGTCTTCTACCACAGGTGAAAAATTAAACTAATTGCCAGACAGAAGTGGGAAGGAAGTGTGTTCATGAATCTTACAAACTAGCCAGAAAGAAAAATAAAGCCAAATTGTTGAATTTTACACAGAAGTACTTTTTTTGTGTCAAGTAACCTGAGCAGGAAGTGACCCGAGATATTTATTAGGTGACAACTTGGACAAATTGGCAAAAAATATTTCAAAGCTAGCAAAGGATGGATACAATTTTATAATATATACAGATTGTCAGAGATAAACAACTCATACTTTTCCAGAAGACTACAACAGAAAGTGATGCAATGTCAGCATTGCATCATTTAATTATGGTATGTAAAATTGTGTATCACTGGACAAATTTGCAATTCTAACTACAATTTTGTTTCACATACTGCTCAATGCTACTGTGAATAAAAAAGGTGAATATAAAAAGAGAATAAAGTGTGCCCGTTATAACAAGCAGCAGTAATGCTGGCAGCATTTGCTGATGGTAGGTAACACACTGCATGTTGCATTCAAACAATAATCAATATCAAAATAAATTTAGTTATAGTGAGGGCTCAAGGAATGGGTTCAATGGATAGAGATCATGGTAAATAGGTTTACATGTGTATTGAAAATGTATAGCAACTGCAGACCAACCACAAATGAAAAAATCTGCACTTTCCCTCATCTCCAAGTTGATTATAGCAAGGGGATACATTCTTGAAAAATTAGTCATCCATAGACTTAAAAATGTTGCATATAAAATGCAATGGTAGTGACAATTTAGTTCCTCAAAGTTATACTGCTTTAAGCTCCTCAAGAAATGACAGTATAAAATATTTCTAAAATTATAGATAAGAAATTACATGATCATTACATACTGAAATACTTTTTGTTTTATACATATTATGTACAATATATTATGTGAAATAAAAAATCATAATTTAGGAAAAAATTATAAATTCCTTTTAAAACATTTATTCCCTATAAACAAGATGATAAAGTATAAGTCTAAAGCAGCCCTTAAACATTCAATATTATTTTGAATGTATTGCACAATAATATTGACCGCCTGTATATTGTATTGAAAGATTGCACAATTCAATCAAAAAGAGTTAGATATTTATCGTGCAACATGAAATATTATGAATAGTCTGTGGGTGATATTTTGCAATATTGGTTTAGTTCTGTCTCGCAGCCACACAATTAACATCAAACTGTAGTGAGAAGGTAGTGATAAAACATTTAACAAATTACTATACGAGATGGTTACGAATATATCAGACTTTACCAACATTGTGGAATATTAAAATCAATGATTATTGTAATAGAATTTTAGGAATGAACAATATGAACATCAAAATTGAGAAGTATCCAGATTCTGATGAGATGCAGGTATAAAAAAATATTTATATGCTGTGCAATAATTTTATAAAAGAATTGAAATGGATTAATGATTCTGAAAAAAGCAGAGCTGGAATATATAGCATAATAAAGCCTATATTAAGGTATTTTGAAAAATTATAGTGTCCTTTCTCAATAGCCCCATCAAAGCATGTATCATCAATTTACAGAAAGATGCTAAAATAAGCTGGTTCACATTTTCTTAGTTCATCTAACAAATTTTCATGAGTGTGCTCATTTCTCTTTTTTATCATCATCCATCTACATTTTGCTTCTGTTTGTTAAAGCTATAACTAAAGCAATAGACACACAATTTGTTTCCTTCTTGTTTGACATGTTGACTATATATTGAAATAATGCATAATATATTGAGTCAATCTTATTGGGCAATAATAATGAACATGTGTGACATCCAAGCAATATTTTGTGTAATATTGATTGTCTATGGGCACCCTTAGATGACGGCTCAGCATACACGCATAAATACGGTACTGCATTCCATGGCTTAAAATTAATTGTCAATTGCATGTATATTTACAGACCCAAGTTTGATTCTGGGTATGATGTACTAATGTAATTATAGTGACACTCTCTGCGGAAGCTTTTTAAACATAACTAGATTTTATAGTGTAATAACTGGATACTAAATATTTTAAAATAGCATCGATATTAAAATGTAACTTCATGCCTAGATAACTTGCCCCAACTTTGCATTCTGCACAATAGAACTGAAAGCCCTAAACTGCACAAGTTAGATATGGATGTGATGTGACCAGGAGTCACAAACTAATCCTGAAAGCAGAAAATTATTTTCAGCTTTGTGATGATTCACTTTTTCTACCAAAAGAAGTTAAACAAAAGCTAAAAATACCAGTACATACAAATACTCTCACAGAAATGTTGCTTAGCCAATGCAGCATTGTAGCACAGTATGCTATTAGGCATTTCTATTTGCTAATAAAAAACATGTAATTATTGAATATCATCCATCAAATTATCATCGTCCCCTTCTTCTAAGAAAAGTCGTTTTGCAGCTTTCTTCTGAATTCTTCTGCTACTTGAAGAACTACGTCCTTTTAACTTTATTCTCACTTTCACAGAATCAGAACCAGCAGTTTGTTCCACTTCGGCTTTAGGTAAGGCTGGAATACATTAAATTAATTGAATTAAGCATGTATTGTGGAGTTGACAAAATTATAATATTCTATACACTAAACAGTAAAAAAAATTTAGACTTAAATGTAGTGTTATAGCACAAAATGAAGTTTTTAAATTGCAATATTTGCACAAACATGATACTTTGCACACAAACTGAATCAAACAAGTAAAAGAATATCAGACTCATTTAGATGTTTGTCTAAACGAGGAAGTAAAATCAGTGTAAATAATAGATAGAAGCTTAAAAATCAAACTAAATGGGAAAAATTTAACAGCAAATTATTCCAAACAAGTTAGTGATGGAAAACTCCTGGCCATATTGTCAAGTCAAGATGCAACAGAAGAAACAATATGGGATTATTAAATACACAGAACTGAAACATGTTGCACAGCAACACAATTTTAAATTAAATGAATTCTCAAGATCATGAATTTGAAATATAATCTTGAAATAGACTTTAGTTAATACTAAAAATTACATACTAGAAATAATGAACAAAAAATAAGGGAAACTTACTCTACATTCTGACAAAATTTTATAAGTTTTCTTAACCCATACATGTGATAGTAAAGTTATGTAAAAATGTTACACTGTAAAACTTGAATTTTCTCACTTGATTCAGAAATTTGAATTGTTTTATATGACTCAATGTTGCCAATTGATCACTTGTCCATAGTACAATAAATTTCCAATTAAATTATCTGAAGAAATTATGGCAAACAAACATAATGTAATAATATCTATACTGCAAACAAAAACTTTTAACAATGATGAAACTTGAAGGTACTCACAACTGTCCACTTCAACATTTTGTTCATCATCATGGGGTACAATTTCACTTTCCACTTGAGCTTTTGCTCTTGAAAAGACAGTTTCCAAAATAATTGAATCTTCATATATAGCCGAACCTTCTTTATTATACTTTTGGGCGTTATGGCATAACTGAATAAAGTCTCTTTCCAGATCACTTATACAAACATACTAAAAAAGAAAAAGAGTAATTTGAATATGAATCTCTTATTATTAAATAGAATATATTATTCCTCACAACTGACCAGAAGCTCATTGTCAACAATTCATAATACATTCTTCAAAAGTAAAAACAGTATAAACATACACTAAAGCAGTATTAACTTTTATAAACCTTCTGATGAGAAGTTTTAGAGGTAATTTTGAAATTCCACATTATTTAGAGTTACAGAGGGATTAGGGATCTTTTTTTGTGAAGCACAAAAAAATGGCACATCATACAATTAACAAAGTTAAAAGCAAGGTCTGTAATTGATCCTTACAAAATTCATGCATTTAAAGAAATGATGGAAGCTAACAAGCATAATACTTTATTTTGAATGCTCGCCCTATCATGTTCTTGTGAACTAAAGTGACTACTCAGCTTTAAATTAGTTCACATTAGCGTCAACCCAATATCCAAAGTCCAATCATTCTCCCTTGTAGAAACAGTGTAAATGAGGCACAAATCAATTATATGGAACAGTAACTTACAGATTCACTTTATTCTGCAATTAACTTCTATATCAATGAAAGCTGAAACTAGCCTGTTGTTGATAGCTTAAACTTTTCATACATATAGTGACAAATTTATAAAAAGTCCCGACATACATAATAGAACACTTTACATACCTTATTTTCATCAATTTTTTGGAGTAATTTTTTTATATCCAATGGTCTTTTTATAACTTCATAGTAATGAGGTAATTCTTTCTTAGAAGGCAACTTCAGGAATGGCTCACTTAAAATTTTACCATCCCTAAAACAGTAAAATGAACAACTCGATTAAAATGCGAAAACTGTCAGAACAACGATTCTGAAAAAATAATTTTGATTACTACCAGAGACCTCAAAGTCACAGCTGTATTTCTCTCACAACAACTAGGTAATGTGACATGTACAATAATTACATTGAAAAGCATTGTATTAAGAAGGAAAAAGCTAAGTGGAAAGAAACAGCATAATATATCATTGTAGTACACCTCACAGAAATTTACTTAAAATTATTCAATCAGAAATCAGATATGGCATATTAATTGGACTTAAGATTCTGTAGCTAATAACAATTCAGCATTTGAAAGTAGTTTAAAAAAGACTGAAACAACTGTATGGATGCTTTCCTATAAACTTGAGGAATTTTCAGGGAAAACGAAAGGCAAATAAGTACAGTACGTAGACCTAGCAATTGGTATTATGACTGGAAGAAGTATTTACTTGTTAATTACTTGTATCTCAGTGAAATATATCTTTCAACAGTCATTGATCTTTGATTGTAAAAAATTAGTTACAATAGGTTTTTCTAAAGATTAATGTTACCTGTCAGTATAGTTGACTACCATTGTCATCAACTTTCGCAATTGAATTTTTATGCTTTCCATTTCAGAACTGTCCAATTTATCAATGGCTGCAGCTCTTCCTCGTCTTTTCTTGTGGTGAGATGATGTTTCAGAGATAGAAGACAGGGAAGTATCTCCTTCATCCCTACGTTTTCGCTTACGTGGTTTTTTCCTAGTCGACTTTTCACTTTCTTCCTCTTCTTCTTCTTCTCCATCTTCAATTGCCTTAATTTAAATAAAATTCAGAACTGAGAAATGATATTTACACTATCTTAGCTAAAATTTTCCACCATTATAATTTAATGTGTGTGTGTAGTATTGAGTAAGGAAATGCCCTAAAATTGAACCACAAGTGGTGCGGAGCAGATGTGACGTCATAGAAACTTGTGGTTCAATTTTAGGGCATTTCCTGTCTGTAGGACTATAAGTGTCCTATATGAAATTATAGCCAGTGCCAAAAAATTGGACTGAGAGAAGAATGTTGGGAACATGCAAAATAAAAAAAGGTCCGTTCACACAATTTATGGACCTCAAAACAGAACTGTAAGGCTGAAAGCAACAAGGTACTCAATTTTGTACAAGTGTAATGTAATTATCTTTATTTTATGACAATGGTAGCAGTGGATAAGTGAAAACACTCCAATATAAATGACTGTCTGAGGACAATTGCCAATTCAAAAGATCTGTAAGACGCAATTATAGTTAACATAGGGACTAGAAAGTCAACAAACAAATTAAGCCATAAGAGAATATGATATCAGAGCATGTCTTTTCAGCAAGTGCCTGGGTTGAAAACCAAGAATGGTTTTCAATTATGAAATACCTTTCATTATATTAACACACTGACAAGCTCATTCAATCTCCTAACATATTCATACATCAATGTATGACATACATTGTATGTTACAAGTCACTAATTTGGAACACTGTCAATTTTTTTTGCCTTGGGACAATACTAGGCACATAGCATAATTTACAGTGTTACAGTATTTGTTCTCAAATGAAGGATGTTTAATGCTATATTATATACCACAAAATTGGCTTTTATTACAATAATAATACTTAATATAAAATAAATTTTCACTATAAACCTATGCATGGTCTTTTGGACCATACTTTTCACTTTATAGATGTTTAATCAATATCATAACATATTTACTTACTGTACAGAACAGTTTTGAAATAATATGTAAGATAAACAAGAGACTGATATTTGTTGACCTATACTTCAGCATTCATTTTATATTAAATGCTTCACCATTATTGTGAAATCTTAAGAATTTTTATCCAAAAATTGAAATAATACACAAGTGCAGAAACACTTTTATCATTTACAATTACTATTAGCATATTCAATAATTAATTACTTTCAGAAAATAAATATAGTATAAGTAAACAAAAATATATTACAATAAATAAAAAGACGGCCAGTAAGTCAGCATATGTATTTATTACTATTTAATTAAATATGATGTTTGGTATACCTTTTGAAACTTCCTCAGGCATACTATAAACATAATATTACGAGAAATCAAATATGTGTTCAAGGTTAATAATGGTATAGTAGATGAACTTTAGAATATTCTTCTCCATTGTTAAAATTTAACTGCCAAAAGCACTCATTGTTACTGCATCATTTTGGCTGTAACAGTTACTGGAGATGGTGCACGGCACTAAATTCTTCATGTGTAAATACTTAAATACATTTAATAATCCTTTTGGCTGAGGGAGTCAAGAAGTAAATGACGTGAATTGCTAAATAAGAAGTTCACAGGATTTCACCCGTAAGATACAACATTTCGAAAGCTAACTCCGCCATCATCTTCAGGTAATTTCAGTTACCGGAAGACGATGGCATAGTTAGCCTTTGAAACATTGTATATTACAAATGACATAACCCGAGTGAAATCCTGAGAACTTCGTATTCAGTCTACCCGCCGGGAAAGCCTACATTCTCTAATGAATTTCTGAATTTGTAAGTTTTGAGCACGCGTTTCGCCAGTCCCTCCAGCTAACGAAATTAATCCGTGATGAATATTTGTCCCTCATTCCCACCCACACCCGAAAAATTTGCATCACCCACAACGACGTTATTTCGCGATTCCCCGATCACGACCAGAAAGCGGCCGCCATCTTTTTTCACGCGACGAATCTCCGCCGCGTCACCGCACTAAAGCACTTCAAAAAATTCTCCCACCTGGTCAAACAGGCAGTCAGGGCTGGCATCCAAATACCAACGCAATCCTGGCTGCCCGAAACCAACCACACACCCCTCATCTCAACAAAACCCTGCCTTGCCGACATCTTCAATCTCCCTAAACCAACAATCCGACTCCCCCAAACCCCCGATAACAAACCCATCCAGACCCCCAAACCCTCAAACCACAGTGTCCTCAATCTGTCCTCCAAAAGTCTAAATGATGATGAAATATCAATCCTTGATAAAGACCTCACCTTCTCACCTACCCCAACATTGGACCCATTTAAACTTGCCCGTGATACGCTTAAATTCTGTCAAACAGTCCAGTGGAAGCACCACTTTGCAAAACATCCTCCAGCCAACCCAGAACCCCTAAACGCCGCAGCCCCATGCCTAGTTAAATTTAAAGAACCATCCAAATTGCCACCTCCCAAACTGCCACCCAACCATCCACTTCAGTATTTCACTAGTATTCTTGTAACCCACGTGACCTCGCCAACCTTCCTTAACTCTGTCCCCAAACAACCCAACCTAACCCGTGCCCAGCACCTAGCCATCCGCAACCGTGATATTGTTATCCTCCCAGCCGACAAGGGTTCCACCACTGTCGTCATGGATGCCGACAGTTACACGACGGAGGCACTCCGCCAGCTGCAGGATGACAAAATCAACAAACTTGTCCCCACCGACCCCAATCCCTCCATTACCCATGAAATAGAAAAGTTTGTTCAGACTCATGGCCCTCTTCAAAAATTATCCTCCGCCTCGATCGAGCTCCTCACTCCAAAAAGCCCCAGAACACCCACGTTTTACCTTCTCCCACAAACCTGGGGTCCCTGGCCGCCCAATTGTCCCTGGTTACAATTCCCCTACTGAAAGGATTTCCGCTTTGGTGGATGACTCCCTCCAGCCAATAGTGGAAAATCTCCCCTCATTCATCCAAGACACCAACCAATTTCTCCGTCGCCTCCGTGAATTACCCACACCACTCCCGCAGGGCACACTACTGGTTACCGTAGATGTTGTCTCCCTATACACCAATATCCCACACACCAGTGGCCTGTCGGCACTCGAACACTTCCTGTCTCGCAGGCCTCCAAATTCCCTCCCAAACACCCACTTTTTGATATCACTGACCCAGTTTGTCCTCACCAGAAACTTCTTCACCTTCCAAGACAAAATTAACCACCAAATCAGTGGCACTGCCATGGGCCCCTTCCTATGCCAATCTGTTTATGGGTCAACTGGAACAACATCATCTAAATTCCTCTCCACTGAAACCCTTAACCTGGTTCCGGTTCATAGATGACATCTTCATGCTATGGACGCACTGACAAGATGCCCTCTCAGACTTCCTCAACAACCTCAACACTAAATTCCCCGTCAAGTTCACTTGGAACTATTCCCCGATCAACATCACCTTCCTCGATGTGCACATCCAACTAAATTCAGGCCTCATTACCACCTCTGTCCACATAAAACCAACTAACACCCTTCAGTACCTCCACTTTTCCAGTTGCCACCCTGAACATACCAAACGATCCCTCCCCTACAGTCTTGTCCTTAGGGGAGCCCTCATATGCTCTACTTTGGACAGCCTAGCGTCCTATACCGACCGAATATTCAATGCCTTCCGGAACAGAAATTACCCCACAGACCTCCTCCAAAAGCAAATTACCCGTGCCCTCTCCACCTCCCAAATAGTCAGTCCCACCCCTAACCATCATACAGAACGTAGTCTTCCTCTAACCACTACCTACTTCTCTGGACTACGTAAACTGAACTCTTTCCTCCGCCTAGCCTACACTGGACTACAATCCAACCTGGACATGAAGAACATCCTCCCGACCATACTACCCACCTGTCCAAGGGTTGCCTTTAGGCGCCCACCCAACCTCCATAATATCCTGGTCAGACCCTACAAACCCCACACCCCCAATCCCCCACACACAATTGGTTGCAGCAAATTTTGGCTGCTCAGTCGTCGGCTAGCCAATCACTGGAAATGTCTTCCTAACTTTCTGATGAAGGGGGCGGTGCCTCCGAAAATTCAAGTACTCTAATCCTCACAAGGTGTCTACCATCTATGAACCTCAGGTAAGTCATCTTCTTTCTATCTCTCTGTCCTTTCCCCATTAATTGTTATATATATATATATATAAAATTGTAACATATAACCCACATTTAATTTCTTGTTATATTATGTTTGTAGTATGCCTGAGGAAGTCTCAAAAAGAAGACAAAATGTGGTATTTAATTAAATAGTAATAACATATATGCTGACTTATTGGCCATCTTTTTATTTATTGTAAATTTAAAGTCAGAAAACAATGTTGAAAAATATATTACTTTTAACCATTCTTTCTCTGTCAAGCTATCACTGTAATCAACTTCCTTTCTTTGTCGAGAGCCTCTCCCATAATATCTTTCCTCTTCTTCTTCTGCTGTCCACTTCACTACCTGAAAAATAAGTTGACCTTGAAGGGAAAACGCTACTATATATGCAATAATAATGACAAAGAAAGAAAAAAATCTACTTTACCCAACATTTATAAAAGTTTATTAGAATAAATTGGAATATAATGCTTCAAGGTGTTTCTCAACAAAATGAAATTTAATCTTGATATAAAATAGGAAGAAGTACATTACACCCTAATTTTATTAGTCAGATATTATAATGCAGACTGAGTAGTGGGCCTTTCTCAGATGATAACACAATTGTAATGTGAGCAGCTTTGTGGTTCAATGCTCAGAAAGTGTCATACAACTAGAATTAAACTGTAAGTACAACTAAGTTGTGTGGCAGTGCTTTTCTGAAGGATGTCACACAAAGAGCAGTACCCTTCAGAGTATTTTACAGTATATCAATTTACATATTAATTATCATAATATAATAGGAAAAAAATTATCCTATTTTCTGTATATTCCTTTTTATAACCAATATTGTGTATGATGCACTCCAAATTTTCTAATCCAGTTCACAGCAAAAAAAAAATTTCAAAAATTACCATATTTATAAAAATCTAAGTCTGAATTTTTTCTACAAAATAAAATATCTTTCTCAATTCATATATTTTGTTTACACATGATATTAATGAGACAAATAACTGTCCAAGACTAACAAACCAACAGCCCTATGGATCTAATATTGCGCAGCATATAATTTTAAATTACATAGCAAGTATTTTTAACCTATACCTCATCATTTTCTTTCAACAACCAGTTAGGCAATTCTTCTTCTCCCATAAGCCGTGGTCTGTTACCAAGTCCTTGTCTGCTCTCATCATCTTTACGTTCAGTGTCCATTTTCTGGAAAAGATCGAATTCAGCTTCACACCGAGCAATCATTTGATTGACCGTTTCATCGTCTGGGACTTCATTTTCTTCCTGAAATTTTAATTATAAAAATTACAATTATGAGCTCAAATAATCAACATATTATGATTTAGCTGTAAATCTAATTCTCACTTCATCATCTGCTTCATCTTGATGTAATATAGTCTTTAGAAATTGCTGTCTCTCAGATCCAGTAGACTTTTGATCAAACATTCCTGCCTGAATGACTTTCTCATCCATATTTAACTTATATCTGGCAGCTGCAAGAATTCTTTCTTCCACAGAATTTACTGTCATCAGTCTCAAAACTCGCACCTCATTCTTTTGGCCAATTCTGTGAGCTCGATCTTGTGCTTGAAGATCCTTAAAATAACATTTTATTTACTAAATCTCAGATTTTATATTTCTAGTTAGTACTGAAATTTCACTACTTATCTTTGAGTTCTTGAAATTCAGTTTCTCATTTGTTGACCAATATTTGGTTGTCAGAAGAAGCAAAAATTAAGATTTTTTTAAATAATTAAGAAATATTTATAAAAAATTAAGATTGTATTTTCTGAAGATGAAAGATGAATCAATTTTTGTAAATAACAGATGACAGTTATGAAGATATGAAAGAGTACTGTTAAAACAGTTTAAAGAAATTTACCAACATGACCAAAATGAAATGGGACAGTTTTGACCTGGTATAAGTGTTTAAAACATGTTATTGGCAGAAATTCACTCTTCATTAGGAAGACAACACTTAAAAAAACTCAGACATCATCAGGTAAAGAATTGAGTTGAATTTAGAGCACAAGACTGTAATGTTGTAAAACTACACTTATAAAAACCAAAAAACTGTATACTTTTTCAAAAGAAAATCATTACAGAATTACTTTCAGAAGCTTTTGAACATTTTGTCCACAATCATCTCAAAATTGCAAAGAGACTATTTACAATTACATTCATTAAACTGAAAGTCCTCAACCTAGGTGGTCATCAAATACTGTCTAATACACCTGTTAAGTGTTTCCCCAACTACTAATGTAGTTCGCCATACTGCCTTAAAGTATTCAATCAAGAGGATTTGACACAGATCTCAGAAAAGTTCAAACTCAATTTAAAAAAAAAATCAAATAAAGAGAATTTAAAAAATGCAACATAGTCTGTCTATTCTGAGTTGTTGCATGTGTTGACTACTATGAAATAACGTACAGCATACGTATTATATTCAATGGATTAAACGATGTCTTTCTTAACCATAAAAATTTGTACCTGATGTGGATTCCAATCTGAATCAAAAATGATTACTGTATCTGCAGATTGTAGATTTAATCCAAGGCCTCCTGCCCTGGTACTGAGTAGGAACACAAAGTAATCAGAATCTGGATTATTAAACTTTCTCAGAAGTTCACCTCGATCTTCAGCCCTCGTGGTACCATCCAGTCTCAAATAATGAAACCCTCGCCACCCAAGGTAATCTTCCATAATTGTCATGAGTTGTGTCATCTGACAGAACAGAAGTACCCTGTGATTTGTAGCTTTCAATTTAGGAAGAATTCGGTCCAACAGCTCAAATTTTCCTGATGCTCTGTAGAGGTCAGGCCTATAAACATATATTATAATTGTTTGTAGCATTGTAAAGGAGAAATTGATTTCCACCAGTCAAACATGCAAATACTCACAAATAACTGATGAAACTACAGAATGAGCATGGAATAGTATTCAAATATTACACACACTATAAAGTCACTATAGGGGAACAACGACAGAAGTAATCCACTCATAGCTTTATGTGGCAAAGGAATTGTGAGGAAATATTCAGATGAAGGAGTAATTAAAAGAAATAGAAAGGGAAAATGTTCTCAAATAACCAATTAAGTATAGAAAAAATATAAAAATTATGATGGTTGGGTTGATTAATTGGAAAGCAAGGGGGAGATATGAAATTTCAAGTGTTTATTAGTGTCCAAATAATGTTCATCCAAAACCTGATTAAAAGCAATACTTACCCAATAACAACACTCCCATGAAAACCAATGTGATCACAATAAGCCTTTTCAATATGTTGAAACATGAATGGATGATTACATAATTTTCTTAGTTGCATTATTGTATTCATTAATGCTTTGGCACCTCCTTTGCCTTGTTTCCCTTTCTCTGATCCATCAGTCAATAGCACACCTTTATTCTGCATATGACTGTAAAGGTAAATTAAAGAATGTTAACAATAACCTGCCATTGTATCAGTTATAACTATTTATTAATGCCTCAACATTAAGTATTTAAGGTTAATAAATTTCCCACTGATTATTCAAGGACTGTAAGAGTAAAAAATAATATTTATCAGTTTTAACAACCTGTATAAAACTCTTTGTAAGCCTGACATATCACATTTGATTATATATTCAACTTTATCTGGCAACTGTGATTCCACCTCTTTCTTGAGACGCCGAAGGAGAAAAGGTCTCAGCACTTTATGAAGTCGTCTGATAATTAAAATAGTTTCTTCTTCATTCAGTTCAACCTGATAAAAATAAAAATGCATTTTGATAAATAAAAATATACACATTGCTAAAAAAATTAAATTTCTATTCAGATCAGGTTCCTTACAGATAAAAGACTCTATGCAGGAGGCAAGATTCTTTGTGTATCCATTCCAAACTAACAGAACTTAATCAAAATCTCCTATTAATGGCAAAATAAAATGGAATTGTGAACAAGTATTTACTATTATTAACAGTTTGTTTCTGATCAAAATGTTTTGGTATTTTATTACCGTTTTCGTGAGTTTTACTTACAAAATCATCTAGTTGAGAATAATTATTAACAATGTTTTCTACAGTGCATCATAGATATGTATCAATGTAAAACTAAATCATGTTAATTAATTACCTTTTCTCCAGTTGTGGCAAATGGTGCATTGAACCACTGTTCAAAAGTGCTGACTGATTTGAAGATTGAAGGCAGAAGAAAGTTGAGTAAGGCCCACAGTTCAGGCAATTTATTCTGTAATGGTGTTCCAGTGAGCAGTAATCGATGGGGAGCCATGTAGTGTGTGTTTAACACCTGGGTTAACTTACAGTGATGATTTTTCATACGGTGACCTTCATCAATGATCATGAATTTCCAACGAAGCTGTAGATAATAATATTTGAAATGATAGTGAGAAGAAGCAACAGTACCTTTTGTAAGTTTAAATGTTGTCAATTCTTAACTAAAGATTTAGGGAGGAAATTATGAACATTGTGAACATTTTATTTGATATTTTTCACAGTTGGCTCAAATCCATTCCAAATGTCCATAGTTAACAGACCAGAGGAAACAATAAATACTTTAAAAATAATACTATGCCTACAAAAAGAAAAAGATCAACATGTATAAAAACTAATTAAACAGATGTTAAGTTCAATAATATATTAACTGACCTTGGCAAGAACTGCTTTGTCTTTAATAATGTATTCATATGTAGTCAAAAGAACATTAAACTTAGTAGCTCTCATTTGACTCTGAATATTTCGCCTCATAGCGGGTGATCCTTTATAAGCAACAACAAGTACCGATGGGGCCCATTTTTCAAATTCCAGCACCCAGTTGGATAATGTGCTGTACAGTGAAAGAAATTACATCTTATAATAACAATTATGTTGAAAATTGTGCATAAACTACTACAGTTAAGAAACTGTATATATTTGGATTTTAAGATGATATACAAACAATTACTTTTTCACAACCCTTAGAATACTCAATATTATTCATGTTATACAAAGTTAAGGAAAATACAGAAAACTATAAATTAATTACATATTTTATGCAGTGACTAAAACATGATACCCCCACACCATTGTATACCCAACTTTTCAGGAAATGAAAAAATGCTTAGTACCATTATTTATTTTCTTTGCAAAATAAATCCCAATTTTTGTTCAATTCCTATTGTCATTTAGTTACAAAAGTCTACAGACAGAATAGTATGTACACATGAAGCAAATAGAAGTAAATTATCACCCAAAATTTAAAATGTAACACACATTAATTATCAATTATTATAAAGATAAATTTTGAGCTTCTAAAAGACATCCATGTTTAAAAATTGATTTGACTTTCTCAGTAAACATAATGTTATCAAAACTCAGGTTTAATTTATCAAAATTCTTGAGAGCTTGCACAAATTCTTACTACTGTTATTTTGCTTTAAAGTTTTAATTTTCTACAAACTATAACAACGTACAGAACAGTTCCATCCTCAGAAGTAACACATCCTTTCCAATCAAATTTACACTTTAATAAACAAGTGTTATGCTCTTTATGATTTCAACATACTCATGTAAGTATTCTATTATATAGATAGATAGCAATACTTACGACAATGGCACAATAATCAAATAAGGCCCATTCACCTTCTTTTTCTCCATAAGGTATGTTATTAACGCAATGGTCTGAATAGTTTTTCCCAGACCCATCTCATCAGCCAATATGCCATTTAAATTGTTGTTATAAAGAGAAACTAGCCATTCTAAACCCTGTAATCAGATTTTTTGTTGTGCATATTTAACATGTGTTTAAAAATGTGCCTAAAAACAAAATATTTATATTGTTAAAACAATGCAGTTTGAGTTAATAGTTTATTTAACAGGTAGGAAAATAAATGTAGGATACAAAGCAAAAATTTAGTTAAATGCATCATGGTGCTTGTTCACTCAGAAAAATTAAAGTTTTTAAATATATTTGAACTTTGTGTTGGAATAATGCTAAAATTTAAAAGAAACATTAGACAAAATATTTTCAAACATACCCTTATCTGGTACTCTTTGAGCTTTCCATTCACCATGATGGTGGCCTGTTCTGTCACCTTCTCAGTAATAGTATGCGCAATACTGTAAAACAGATATGACCCTTTCTGTAGCAAAAATAATTACTATAACCAATTACCTTTGTACTTAATAAATGATTTTCAGTTTATCAACCAGGTTAATTCTTTATTAACAATGCATTTTTTTTATTAACAAGACAATTTTTCTCTCCACATAGGTCTATGGTAGACTTCTACAGGTGTCATCCAATTTGAGAGCCTAAGTGCAGTTAATTTAGACCTTTTTGTGTTGTGATTGGTCAAATTATTCACAGTTTATCTTTGCATTTTCATGTCAGGAGCATCTAATGTAATGCCTGGTGATGACTGGATTAATGCAAAGAGCTATTACCATCCAGCTCATAAAAACTACTGTAATGCAGAGATCAATGATTTTAAGAGAAAGTTCCAGATGAACACTGAAGCGCAGATAAGGAAAGCATCATAAAAAAATAATAATAAAAAAGAAAAAGAATGAATCAATAATGACAGCAGTTTGTCCCTTTGCTGACTGCACAATGGCAAAAATTAGAAAGTCTCGCCAAATATATTATTAAAATGGTTTCTGGCCACAAAGAAAATTGAAATAAATGCTGAGCACATGAAAGATGTTGCATTAAAAACCGCTGGGGTCTACAAGGTTGTGGTCAGAACTCAATCAGATAAACTGTGCGGACTGCTGAATGCCCTGTGTTGAACACCAAAGGCACATTCGTCGGAAACAGTGATAAATCTGTAGTGGCTGAACATATACTGTTGACAGGACATAAGATAGACATTGAAAATACTAATGTTCTGAACCACACAAGATATTGGCTGGATAGCATTCTGATGGAAGCCATCAAAATTAAGACACATAAGAAGCTTATCAACAGGGATCCCTGTTTCCAAATTAGTACAGTATGGGATCAGAACATTTCTGTTCCCCACATTGTATCCTCCTAACATGTGGACATAAAGATCAGCAGTGATTAATACAACCAATCACATCGTGAAAAGGTCGAAATGAGCTGCACTTCCCCCTGATTCGACAGCACCTATAAATAGAACAAATTTGTCTTGGCACACCATTTGCCTGATGATGGTGATCAAGTCCACTGAAACTTTGTGTTTTAATAAGCAATTCACCCAGTTGATAATCCAACAATCATTTATTAAATTATATTATTTATTTGCCATTTTAACTGTCCAACAGTGTTGATAAAAATACTCCTTCAGGATACAGAAACAACATACGGCATGTATAAATTGCTCTTGGGTTGCCAACCAGGTTGAAGTGATAATCAGTGATGTTTCAATGGCTGGCACCACCATCTTATTCAGACTGAAGTGTCAAAATTGGGTAGTATAAGCATTTATATAGTCTCAGCTAAATCTGTGGATAGCATAATATTGGAGGTGATCAACATCAGGTCCAGTGAGAAATTACTAAATAGAGATTCTGGATCCCACTTAAGCCTAGCTTGGAGCCCAGTGATTCACTGTATGAGCGCGATGCTGAGCCACAGGACCCCGGGTGGAGCAGGGATAGTGTGCTTAACCGCAGACAACGGAGACCAGAGTATGAGTAAGCAAACGGACTAATGAGACACAACCTTGCTCCCACAATAGTAACTATCCAATCAGAGGCGGCATGTGCACACACAGATTTATCTGAGACTATATAAATGCTCATACTACCCAATTTTGACACTTCAGTCTGAAGAAGATGGTGATGCCAGCCATTGGAACGTCACTGATTATCACTTCAACCCGGTTGGAAACCCAAGAGCAATTTATACATGCCGTTCACCGGGAAAGATCTCGTACTTACACATACGACATATTATTAACTACATACAATGTTTCAGAATAGACAGTTATTCATACTTCATTAAACAGTTGAGATATTTCTACCTATAATAAGTTTGCTCTTCTGTGAAGTTTTTATATTCATCATCTTCTGCTTTGGCTTTCTGAATAACTGCTCTAGCTAGTTCTTCATCGGACAGCTTTTTGTCATTTACTTGCTGAACTTCATCACGCTTTTTAATGTCTGAAATATATAAAAAATAAATTCAAACATATGGATCAATCCCTCAAAAATTTAGATAATTACTTATAAAAAATATAGCTTATACAATAAAGAAAACAAAAAGTTGCATTCGTTTTTCTGAAAGACTATTCTTCACACTTTTAAAACTTTTTAAAAACAAAATATTTTGAACACTTTGCCACCATAAACCACACTTCATAGAAATAAATGAGCAAGCATTTGAGCTAATTTTTTAATAATTTAGATCAAAACTTATACATCGTGGACTCAAATGATCATAGCGAGTCAAAGCTTTCAGCAAATGTAACTTATAAACATACCAGGTAATTCATCTTCATATTCATCACTGTATTCTTCAGAAAAGTCGTCATCACCTTCAAAATCATCTTCTTCATTATCATCTTCACAAATTACAGCCTGCCAGCCAGGATTTACATCAAGCCAAGTTTGTAATTGACTACTTAGTGGGGCCATATCTCCCCTCAGTATTTTACCTGACATTAAAAATTATTGATATAGTTTGAAAAATATATTATATATATATAATTGGATCCGTTAGCATATGTTAATTTTTGGTTTACCTGTGGCTAGTTCCATGACACTAATTCTCATATCAGACATCTGCGAGCTTTCATCGTTAAGACCATCAATAATTTCAATTTCCTGTGCTTTCTTCTTCTTCTTTTTCTTCTTCTTCTTCTGAAATTGAAGAAAGTAAATATCTTATACAGTGATAAGAATTACTAATATGTTGTAGGCTGGACTGTTAATTATGAATCCAATAAATATAATTATTATGAAAAGAAATTCAACTGACTATGTACAATGAAATCATCAATTCATAAGAATGTTTAGATAAGGAATTATTCATAAAAATATCCCAAGTGGAGTGAATAGTTGAACAACATGTATACTAAATAAAATACTATAATAATATTTAAAACAATTATCAGCTGATATTTAAATTCAAAGTGACAGAGCTCTAATTAACTGCCACATGAAATACCTTTCGCTCTTTTTGTTCATGTTGTTTTCTGCTCTGCTCTGCTTTATGTTGCTTCACCATTTCTGTTAAATTACCAATGTATTCATCTGTTTGTGATAAAAGGAATGACAAACGTTTATCTTTCTTCTGATCAATTAATTTCCTGCAAAAATGAAAAAAATACTGATGTAATTATTACAACTACATTAAAATAAATGTTTTCATATTATTTTTCACAATGGACCACAGACATTCTAAAACAACAACACATAACAGATTAATAAATTAGGAGAGAAGGAAATGCCTTCACCAATTATATGTACATATATAAATTGAATTAGATAGGAAAGATAGACAGAATACAGTCATTGACTCGCGTTAAATTGATAACAGCCACTGACTACAGGGAAGTACGAAAATGTGAATCTTCTAGTCTAAACTACCTTATAAGGCCAAAGAGTGTCTGAAAGGTGTGGCAGCCAGCCGCTAAGTCATAGTTTACTCTATAAAAAACTTCACATTTCCTGCTTCCCTCCCAGTCGATGCCGATAAACGATGTAGCATTGACAAAATAATTAACATGACTGATATGGAAAGGTAAGAGAGAAACATGAACAAAAACATGCCATTAGTAAGAAATTGAATATTGAAAGAATCACAGTATCAGTTCTCCAATTAATGCACAATGGAATATAATATAAGTGAAAAAGAAATAGAATTCTTTTTTTTAAAAAAAAAAAAGAAGAAGATTGGAACCTTTTGAAATGTGTTGCTAAAAAAGAACACGGAGGACTCAAAGTACTGACATAAGGGATGAGAAACCTTCAGAGGAAAGGAGTCTTTGAGCACAACTCTACACTAATAATAAACAGTCATTAAAGTCTCAAAGATACACAAGTCAGATAATTTGGGATACCAGCAACTGTCAAAGCACAGAGCAAGACATTGAGTAATACTTGCCAATCATGACAAAAATTTATAAATATCTAGTTAGTGCTTCATAATTTTAAATGGAAAAGTTCCAAGAACACCGAGATTTTAAGGATAATTTATAATCATTTTCTATTCAAATATGACAAAATAATTCACATCACTATATTATATATATATATATACACACACACATATATAACTTTACCTATAGCCTTCTTCATCTTCAGCCATAAGACGTCGCATACGTTCTTTCTCTATTCTTTCTTGTTCTTTCTTTTGCTCTCTTTCTTGGTTTGCATGATGGTTAAGTACAGCACGATTCAGACGTTGAATTTTTGCAAAATTGTTGCGATGGTACTCTTTAAGATCTTTGCCATGTTGTAAAACAGCATTCAAATATTCCTGCAAAAGATAAAAGAACATAAGTTTGCATCAGGACAAGTCTTATTGAAAATTATTTTCTTTATTTGAGTCAAATTGACAGAAACCTGATGCTTTTGCCTTCGCTTCCTCTCTGCCTCAAGTTTCTGTTGCTTTTCCAATTTTTCTGTAGCTCTGGCTTCACGCAAACCCTGACGCTTTGTTCTTTTCAGGTTCTTTAAAATTGATGATGTTTCCAGCATTGAATCTTTCCTTGTACATGCTACAACCTACGAATAAGAAACAACTATTTACATACTTATAATATCAATAAATAAATCATTTAAAAATGATACTTTGATAAAAAAAAACAGTAAAAAGGAGGGTATATACGATAATATAAAACTCTGTGCTACACAGTGTATTTTACATACATGTAAACATAGTACTTGTAGGAGCCAAGTTGCTTCTGAAATAACTTAAAAGTCAATAATCTAAGTAATATAGTTATTTCCATGTAATTCTACATGTATCATAATAATTAGAACAGATAAAATAAAACTGCACAAGATATAAAATATTAAGTTTCATGACTTAAATTTATAATATCAATAAAAAGGAATAAGATGATGCAATATAATGGTTAATATAATAATATTAACTATTCACAAAACAAATACCTCACTTCGCAGTAATCTCTGAAAATTTAGCAACCTCAAAGCTCGCAGCTCAATTTCTGCTTTGATTCTAAGGTCTTCAGACATCACCGTAGGCAAGTTATTCAACTCATCAATTCTGTGGGAAATTCTTGCAGCAAGCCTACAAATCAAATCAAATATTTTAGTAAGTAATATATACAGTAGTTGTCAAATTTTACAAGTTCTTGATAGGATATTAAACAGGAATAATAAATCAAAAGATAAAAGTAGTAACAATAAAAGTACATATAGTTTGATATAACCTTCGTACTTCCCCTGGCTGAAATTAATTATTCTATTCTTATCCTAAAATATTTACACATTCTTTATGATACAATGGCATCAATTTAAGCAAATGATGGTCACAAGAATTGAACTACATGAATGTTATACTACTAGCACAAGGGTCAAATTGACTATAAAGACAAATACAAAGCGATAATGCACAATC
The DNA here is from genome assembly GCA_034510155.1 of Eucriotettix oculatus. Classification (NCBI taxonomy): domain Eukaryota; kingdom Metazoa; phylum Arthropoda; class Insecta; order Orthoptera; family Tetrigidae; genus Eucriotettix; species Eucriotettix oculatus. Next base: position 22,017,024 of record CM067380.1, on the reverse strand, counting down.
AAATTCAATACATTATAGAAACTGTTGAAATAGTAAAGTACCATGACATGATATTGGAGTGGCTTAACCACATTCTGAATATGAAGCCAAATCACAATACACAAATACAAATTCACAGTACAAACAGTAAAGGAAATAATGCTCACAGATGTATCTCAGCAGATGAGTACATATACACAGTTTAGGTCATGTCCAAAATTGAACTTTGAACTGAACATTTTAACAATTAATTTAGCTAATATTTATTTTGTTTTATTTTTGTTCTTGAATATTAAATTTTATTCATGCCACAAATAACCATGCTCCCACATCAGGCATCAATCAGTATCTTATGAACAATTTGTGAATGTGCTTAAACTTTCATTTGGTACATCCACAAAATTACATTGCATTCAAAGCAACCCATGGCAATACTACACACTTGAACTTAATTATATGCCATTATGAGGTTAGCTCCTTTCCTGCAAGCAACTATCAAATTTGCCGATACACTCTGAACATGCAAAGAGAGGTTAACATTAATCCTGAGGATTTTATTTTAAAATAAATAAATAAATATGCTCACATTACCTATTCTCTCTTTCCTGGAGAATGATAAATGGATCCAACCCCGCAGGTTTGGATATAGGAGTGACACAGTTCTGCTTCTGCTGAGGCTGTGCAATTGGACGAGTGCTGGACTGGCTCACAGATCCATTTTGGGAAGAATTATTGTTAGCAGAAGTAGAAGAGACTCTTACAGTATCACCTTAAAGTAAACAAAAGCCAATTACTTACTTTATAAATGACTGTTGAATTAAAAGCAATCCTTTAAAAATGAAAGTTAATTATGTTGTATTTTAGAGTAACTGAGTTGCTAAAAAAATACTTGCTAGTATAAATATGAATACTTTCAATTAAAGAAGCATTAATTAAGCTTATTTTAGAAAAACAAATTTCATATCATTCAATTAGTTTAATGAAGTAATAACAACTTTGTCACTTATACAATGGAAAATAAATTATACCTTGTTCTGCACTTTGCAGAGTATTTGGGACCACACCTGGGATTTCAAGCTGTTTACCTTGAACTGCAAGGGCCAGTTGGCTTGTTAAAGGCTGGTTTCTAGCAAGCAACCTGTACGCCATTATTTGCATACGTAATTGTTCCAATTGATTATTGTTGAACAGCTGCTTATTCTGATTTTCAGATTTCTGTAACACAAATAATATGACTTTAAATCATAGAACGGTATATATATAAGGCTGGGAAGAAATTTATCTGAAACCTTTTATAACAGAATTAGATGTGTGTAATGGCAATGTGCAAGGCAAAGAGAATGAACAACCAATGGACACAAAGGGATCTGAAATGGAATCTATAGTGTAAAATGGTGAAATATGAAATGAGCAACACTGAAAGTGTATATGTGACTACAATCTGAAACATCGGTTGTGTAATATGCACTCAGTTGCCATGCACATGATGTCCTTCCTGAGAAAATTCTACACAGCCAGCCAGCACATAGGTTTGCCCTCAACAATGCCTCCAAAAATTTGAGGAACTTCCTCCTTTCCTAAATGGCAATTCGAAACATCTATTTCAGCCACCACCTCTCTTTCCTTTCAATATCAATTATTTTGATAATGTCATATCCTTTCATGCTATTATATATACTTACATTTGAAATGGTCTGGGAATCTTGTTTATTTGACGGAGAAAAACGTAATTTTAATTTTAGTAATTGAGCATATCTTGGATCACTTGTCAGCCCCCTTTCTTCCATTGCTGCAATTGCTTTCTGCAGCCCCTGTAAAGCTTCCTCCAAATTTCCTGACTGCTGTAATTTAAAAAAATATTGTTAAATAAATTGATTACATAGAAATGACTGTTTAAAACTTTAAAATTATACATTGTCCCATGGAGATTGACAAAAGAATCACAGCATAAACAACAACATATGTTTCCATAAAGTTATGGATCTCTATGAAAGAAAGTTAATCAGCAATGAGAAGTCCAGAAAAGAACATAAACTAGCTGTTTAAATATGTATATATACCTGATTTCCAGCTGGAAAAACATTCCACATGCCAGATGGTGATGAAGGTTGACTCAACGATACCATTCCTGGAGATACAGAATGAGAAGAGTCCAATGGTGATTGTAACTGATGCTGATTAGAAGCCAGCAAAGGTGAAGAGGATTGTGGGGGCCCCATTGGCGATGTTTCAGCCACGTGATCATCCATGGCTTTATTTCAAACATAAAATTTTAAAAAGGGAAGAGCTTTTTAAACAGTAATATAATTTGAATTAGTATGACTGGATACTATTGGTATTGAATGAAATATTGCATCAAAACCAATATTTCTTAAATTACCTGGATATCAGATTTGACCTACAAAGCCCAAACACAATCAAGTCTTATGATTTCTCAGAGAGAGAGAGAAGAAATGAGAATATAATACCACATAGAAAAAATAAAATGTTCTTAAGGCTAGCTATTCCAACTAGTGTGGTGAATGGTTCCAATGCCAGTGCTGAAAAACTTTCCCAAATTAATTTTATACCTTTTCTGTCATGTCTTTCAATGATAATGGCTTCTACCACAACACAGTATTTATTCAGATCAATAGTTTAAGTATGTATTTCTTACATTAAGTCAACAAAGAGACTGAACAGAAATTGAAAATGTGTGGTTTTGAAGTCAACTGGAAATCTGTGTAGTGGCAAATGATTCACCATCCTCACATTACAAAATAAACCCCCTAAAAATATCTGAGAATACTAAATGTTTCCCAAATGAACTAATTTTTAATTCTTAGGGTATCAGTAGAATATTTTATATATTATAGGTTTCTGTTTGAAACATGATCTTCGCAGTCCTCTCTACAAGCCCTAAAAGTTTTTAAGGGCAATTCCTGAGTATCCTTTACAATAGAATAATACAATTATCAATGAAAAATCAATATATATATATATATAACTTAGAAATTCAAATGGTGGCTTGAGGGTGCATCATGTTAAGTGCTGTAAAAGATTTTTCCTTCATTTTCAGATAATCATCATGATTTTAAGACCCCTTTAGACAGTCTTTTCAATGCCTATTCATAATTACAGAAGTATATATGCAATTCAACTTCATCAGCCTGTGAAGTTATGTAGGGCTGTCAAATTAATTTAGTAATTTCTATATAATAATTCAAATTCTAATACATATTAAAAGGAATTTATTAATGCCTTCTACTTGCATTTATGGATTTAAAAAGAGTCAATCTGTGACGTCACCACTTACTCTGTCACAATCCCACTATGTTTTATGTTACAAGCAGTTTACATGATGCACATTCAACATCACATGCTTAAAAAAAGAAAGCCGACTGCAAGACGTACACAAATATAAATTATCAAGAGTTTTATCACCTTATATATAACAGTGATAAGAGTACTTAAATACAGATGTGTGTTATGAAATAGTCATAAAACAGTTAAATTTTCTCCAAAAAAAAAATCAAAGGTATGATTTCCACATCATTTTCCCGTATGAACTAGTATTTTACACTAGTTAAACTGGTGTTCTTATGACAAATAGGTCAATATACACGACTACCGGTGACACTTATTAAGAGAAAATATTTACTTCAAATTTAGCCTGTTCCGTCCAGTCTTGTTGAGCAAAAATAAATAATTAAAATATAATATCACATTAGGTTTTAATTGTCCTGGTAATACAACATACTATGACCTTCGCAGAATTGTTTATTTACCTTCAGCAATCCTCCTTTCAATTCTCGTAATTCATGATAAATTGAAAGCTAAGCGGTTTTAGAATTTTTCATCTTGTCGTATTCATTAGCAACTCGTGAATACACATCTTGAAGTCAAATATTAAGTTACTTAAAATATGTTGAAGTGAGGCACGGCAAAGTAATTAAAAGTCTAATTAATATAGTCGTCTACAATCCGACGCCATACTAACCCCAAACACTATATACTGAAGATGATCCAAACACATACTTCAGCACCTGTTGACTGAATGCGAAATTCAGTTATTAGCTACAATAACAGTAAGCGGTATGTTTCATCATATAAAATATTTTATTGAGTCAGAAAAGATATCATAAATATATTTACATTCACTATGGAAACAGAAAGATGTATCTGTATTGCTTGAAAATCTGTAATTTCTCCTTAAATCTTCAACTCTCTCTTATTATTCTCTGCTTATTAAGACTCCCTACTATCTGCTATTGCTTACTAACTTATTCTTCCTAAGTCTGTCTAATTCCCTGCATTAACTTTTAACTGATTTTCACTGATGCGCAATTTCCAATCTTCCTAAATAGCTCTATGCACTCTATAGCAGCTCACCTTATCGAATGAAACGCTCAGACCATAACAGAAGTGTAGAGGGTCGTCGAAACATAGTCGTTTAAGAATGGACCAACAAGTATATCACCCCCAATGCACGCCCCACGGTGACACAAAAACGCTCTTGCCGACATGTGATAAGAGACGCGTGCGGATTTTCATCCGTCTACACGTAGCTATTGAAAATTGCGTCTTGAGTAAATTTTACCAGTTTGAAAATTTTGTTCGTAAAGGGTAGTCGCAGGTCCCAAGACTTGCACCTTTTGAAGATGGTAGGATTGTAACCAGTTTCCAAAGCGTAACATGATCGACGTCAATGTTAGCAGCCCCTGAACTTGTACTTTTGTTACGACCAACTTCAAACCGGAGAAGTACTTCTTCCTCAAGAGTTTATTATTTTATTTATTGAGATAACTTATAACCGAAGATAGTACGATTGAATCCTCAAGAATGAGAGTGCGAACTCGTCAAGGAACACAGGCGTCACCTCAGTTTACGTTGAACGTCCTGTCATTCTGTTCTTGACAAAGAAAGTAATTCACCAATTCATTCTCCTGAACCTTAAAAAATGAATACGCATTAATAGAATTCTGCATAGAAGTCATTCTTTTTGTAAAACGAACAAATTTTTAATGTATCCATTCAGAGATGCACGGTCTGGTTACACATGATTTCACATGGGCCTACAATAAATTTAACTTTCTTTTTTAATTAAGAGATGCTACCAAAAGATTCCAAAAATGAATCAATAAGACAAACCTACATCACTCCCGGATTTTTTGGGGGGGTTTAACAGGCAACATGAGGGAGATCCTGAAACAAGCAACTCCCCTTTAATAGCATAGGAAGGGAATTGAAAAGGGGGAGTGCGGAAGGTAGAGCATCTTATTCACTACCTCACATGAAAAAGGTCCCCTTCCACCTGCGAGTGTGCAAATCACACTCGCCAAATTTCCCAAGAACTGAAAACTTTGTAGACACTTCATTTTTTACTGAGTATTTTTAGTACCACCAGATATTCATAATTCTTAAGGAAGAAGTGCATGAATTGATAGTGAAAAATTTAGAAATTAGATTCATGAAATAATGAATGAATAGCATAGGAAGGAAAAGCACGTTAGATGTGCAATTAAATTGACAATGTTGAGACATATAATTTTTTCAAAGTAATATTTGGATAATAGTCTTAAAGAAAAGTAAAAAACAGCAATAATTAGTACAGTGGTGTGCTTAATATACACAAGTTACGATAAATAATAGATAATTAAGTTAGACTCACCATGGGAGGAAATAAAATAATAAAAATGGTTAATTTTGCCAAACTAGTAGGAAAAAATACTTAGTGAAGAAATTCTCACTGTTAAAGACACAATTATTGTAAAGGTACTTAAAATGAAGACAATAATAATCCCTCTTAAATTAATTTATGAGCTGTAGCTCATGAGCGCGTACGCACCAGCCGCCGCTGCTCGGAAGGCAACAGTTTTTTTTCTTGACATTGTCACTACACCCACAGCAGTAAGCGGTCGTCCATCGTCCATGTCAAAAGACGCCCATTTCCATTTCCCGGGGAGGTGATAGCCACGGAGGATTGGAACAGACCACCGTGAACAAGCATGGTGCTTCGGCCGTTTGCTTTTTGTTACGCTGCTGCTATAGTTGCCCAGACGACGTACGATAATGTTATGCCACAATTGTGTTTTACTGTACATTGTTCATTGCGTGAATTTTTAACTCGCTATGGGAAGTTCTGAATTTCTTCATGACTCGAAGGTAGTTTGTGAACAGAGAAAACGGGGAAGTTACTGTTAGATTTCTAACGTCGAGGTACACACTTTATTTCGAAAAATATTTATCTTAGGCTGTCCTGGAGTAATTGATGAATAAAGCGTTCTCGGTGGTTAATGTGCTTGCTGGTCCATTCTTTCTTACCTGAATTTTAACAAAATAAGTTACTTGCACGGCTTGAAGAGATTTCACTGCCGGTTCGTAATCGAATGTTTTTTAAACATGACGGAGCTTATTCACATTTTTCGTTTCCAGTTCGTCAGCCCTTGACCAATAAATTTGGAAATCACAGGATCAGGCCTCCAGATCTCACACCCTTCGATTTATCCCCAAAAGTCGCTGATGAACCCACCCGAAAGAATTATCCAATCATTTTCAACTAGATTAAAGAAAATATGATTCGCCGTTGCCACCTGTGCGTCGAACAAGGCGGTCGTCATTTCGAGCCCTTGCTCTAAAATGTGTTATCGGTTTACATAATTGTTATTTAATTGAACTGTTGTTGTTTAAAACAAAATCCCAACATTTGTTTTTAACACGTGGCGGCCGGCTGAACTTTTCGCGCGTCGCATTGGGGTAGAGGTTCGTTTCCGACCGTTTGTGTATTTGTAATTAAATTTTTTATTTGATTTGTACTTTCACCCCTCAAGCGTTGTAACATGATTTTATTAGTACCCTGTATATCAAGGTTATAACAATGTCCTGAAACTTCGATAAAATTCAATTCTTGGATTATCAACTGCAAATTGGTTGTAATCGGATAACGCAAGTAACTGAAATGTGAAATTAGGAGCAAACTTAAACGTAAGGTCTCACCAAAAATCTATAGTTATTAGTCAACCAAGTTCAAATTGATAGCCATTTAGATCGGTATTATGTCTCATATTATTGTGCTGCACCAATAAATATAATTGTTTCGTATGTATAAAATATAATAATAATATACTCATCTTTTTTAAGTCGGAGTATACAGTACTTTTTTTTGGCTTAACAGGCTACATGAGGCTGATCATGAAACCGACAACTCCCCTTTTATAGCATAGGAAGGGAATTGAAAAGGGGGAATTTGGAAGGTAGAGCAAGGTTGCCAAGGGTTGACTAGGGCCCCAGGGATATTGTTTAAGGATCCTACCCGGTGTTTCACCTAAAGAGAGGCAGGGAAAACCCTAGAAAACCTGTATCAAGTAGGTCGGGCATTGGGCACTATTCTCACACCCTTCCGAATGACGGGGGACGAGTTTGCTGTGTGGACTCAGTATTCCCTTCTCCGTTTCTCCACAAGTTTTAGGAGGCAGTTGGCCGACTGATCCAATGGGATCAGCGGACAACTCATGCTTGATGCCCAACGTCTTCGACCCCAGTACATATACCTCCTAAAATGGGTAAAGGTGTCTAGGCATGTGAGAACTTTGAAAAAAAAATAGAGAGTACGAAGCATTCCCGGCATAGTCAGGTAAGCCCTGCTGATCACCCTGGGAGAAATCCCTTCGAGAGAAAACTCCCACAGGCATTCCTTATTCCTATTCATAATCGCTCGACACATAATTGTAAACAGAATCGAACTAAAAGAAAATACTGAAATAGCAAACATTATTCCATTAAATTTCTCAAACCGTTATGTTTATTAGTGTCCTGTTAAACATGAATTTTTAGTATTTTTTTTAAATTATCATCAAATGATAAACAATAATAGATAATCGACACATGTAGGATCGATGCTTCTGCTTGTCGACTTCACCTTACATCCTAATAATATATAAAAATAATTTGGGTATCACTAAGTGCTAAATAACATTTATTTCAAAAGGCACAAAATATTCATGTAACAGCTGTAGAGTGGACTAATATTAATATTCAGTTCGCAATACCATAAAATTACCATTAAATTAAAAATAATGATGTTTCACTATTGCCATTGAGCGATTAATTTCCGTTTATTGAACTTTGAAATTAATATTATTAATTTTTATATCGATTTTGATCGATATCAATTCCGTTAAGACAAGTAAAGTTGATATAATAATTAATATGGGTAAATATATTACTGAATTATTATACCAGTTGGAATGTAGCGGTTTGAAATATGTAAGTACAAAATAATTGTTTTTCAATTGTAATTGACAATTGCTTAAACAATGCGTTAGAAATGTGGCGATTTAGGGAAACTAATAATGCGTTATTCTGATAGATATTGTTATGGTACCAACCATTAACATGGAGCAACATATTAAAAACTTAAAACATAAGCTATTATCTGGAGTTAAATATGATTGTAAAATCGTTAACGACGCCATTGTCGGAGAGGCGTTGAATCAATTGAAAAATTTGGATGTCTCCGATGATTTCTTTAGAACAACACAGATTTTCCAAATATTGAAAATTTTAATGAAGTCTCGCCATAAAATCTTATCCAAAAAGGCTAAAGACATAGTTTCCAAATGGAGAGAAAAATTGAAAGCGCAAAATCAACTGGTTGCAGATAACAGGAAACATAAACACAAACCAAACATTACAACAAACTCTAGTTCCACACAAAACCAAACAGCCCCATTGATAAGCACTTCTGCAGTAAGAAATGTTTCCAAGAGTAACATATGTCATCCCCTTGAGCTTAATAAAGAGAACATTGCATTGTTACAAGGTAAAGAAAGATTTTCTGAACCTTTAACTCAGAAATATGTATCAACAGGAAAACATTCTTCAAGAAGAATTTTAAAAAGTATTGAAAATGAAGATGTTAAAAGAAATTCTCCAATTAAGTTTAGTAAAAGAGAAAATTTTAAATGTCAAAAGTCAACTTCAACGGTTCACTTAGGAACCCCTCTTAAAAATATAATGGAATTTTTGGAAAATGACACAAAATTGGTTACATATAGTATGGAAGAAGATATGGCAAATATTGCTGCAAATTTGTTACAAGAAGAAATAGAACGAGAATCTGATGATGAATATGTTATTATCAACAATAAACATAAATTATTTCAACATACTGAAAAATTTGTGATGAATTACATAAATAGGAATTTTGAACAAAAAGGAAATCCAATAGAGACATGCAAAGAACAAAAAGTTTGTGAAAAATTATCAGGACAAAGAAAGATAAGGCTTGAGCTTGCTAAAAAAGAAAATATTGGACACCTATATGGAAAAACAAAGGATTTATTAAAGATACAAAAGGGAACTTTTGCTCTACTGGACATAAAAGATACTCATAGTAGTCTAAAACCAATATTTGACATTTTAGATGAAAGATCCAAAGATGAAAAAAAGGAATCAGTATTGCCAGGTATTGGAAACGGTGATAATGAGGATGATAATAAGTCATTTGATTCTAATAAAATACAAGAAAAAGTTGAAAGATCCTGCCCATCTGATTCCATCTCAATTAAATGTATTGAAATTGAAAAAGAGGCTTCAAATAAAAAACCTTCAGATTTAAGTGAAATTATGACAAATAAAGATAGAACAACAAAATCTTGTGATGAAAACTTAAACCATTCTGATTCTATAGAACACATACAAAAATTAACAGTTGTAAATATTAGTTCCTCAAATTCCAAACAACACATTTCAAACCAAAAAATAGAAACTATGCAACCACAAAACAGATTAAGTCTTAAAGTGAGTATTCCTTTAGAAAGACTAGCTAGTAATGAAATATTGATGAAAACAATAAAAGAAGCTCAAACAAAACATTACATAAAGTCCTTGCAGAACACTGATTTGAAAAACAATGTAGCTGAAGTTCACACCACTCAAGCAGATAAATTGTCAGTAAAAAAACAGCTCAAGGAAAGTTTTCTAGAACAAAGAATGCAGAAAACAGTTATGAAACAAATGGATTCTACAAAGGAATCCAATACAGTAGCTGAGAAACAAAAGTCATCAGTATCAAAAGAGCAAGAAATTAATGTTAGTACACTTGAAATGCAAGGGATAACAAAACAAGTTGTAAAGCACTCCACAAGAAAACACATAAGAATGGAAGATTCTATTGAAAGACACAAGTCAACAGATAACAAGGAAGTTAGCCATGTCTCAGTCCATAAACACGAGGAAAAAATTGTCAATAAGCAAACTAATTCAACAGAGGAGACCAACGCAGTAGCACAAAAACAAAAGCCATCAATATCAAAGGAGCAGAGAGATAATGCTAAAACAATTGAAATACAAGGGACATCAAAACAAGTTATTAAGCATTCTGCAAGGAAGCATATAAGTAAGGAAAATTCTGTTGAAACAGACAAGTCACCAAATAACAAGGAAGTTAGCCATGTTTCTGTCCATAAACACGATGAAAAAATTGTCAAAAAACCTGATAAAATGGTTGGAACGAAAGATGAAAGTAAAGTGACACAACAGTATTCTAGAATCCCACACAAACTTGATGATCGCCTTAAAAAAATAGCATACAACAGTCAGTATGAGAAAAACATTTTAGCAGAAAAAGTGCATGAAACAGAAAAGCAGGGATCATTGAATAATAGTTCACAATATTTACCAGACACAAAAAGTATCACAGAGATAGACATTGATAAAACCAGAAGTATCCATCAAATGTTAATATCAAATGAACTAACTCAAACAAAAAAGAGTGAAAGATCCTACATCTTGGAAGCAAAAATTCCTGAAATGCTAAATCCTGTCATTGGAAGTGTCTCATCGAAATGTAAAAGAAGCTTATTACATGATAAATTTTTAAAACTAAAAGAATCTAGGGAAGTAAAGAGACATAAACTAGAAAATCCTAATGAGCCAGGATTGAAATTAATAGCAGACAGTTTTGAGCAAGTTAGAGAAATTGAAAAGACAAGCCATGAATCAAAGGAAAAAGTAGAATCATTCAAAAACATTTTACCAATTGATAACATTAGAACATCTTCAAGTGATAAATGTACATCATATCGAAATGTGCTTTCATGTAATCCAAGAGTACTACTTGCAGGCTATACAATCCCTAAAAAGAAACCAGAGCCTACAATTAGACAAACCAGAACTGCAGATAGAGTTTCTTCTACAGAATGTGCACAAAGATGGAACCCAACAAAAACAAAGCATAAATATGAATATGGAACAAGTTCAAAAGATTATGATGTAAAACGAGTTGACCATGATAAATACCATCACCGTAGGGTAAGTTCAAGTGAAGAGAGAGATAAAGGGAAAAAAATGAAAAAAACTGATCATTCCAAATCAAAATGTACCTCAAATTCGGGCAATTATTCTAATAGCTCTTCTCCACATTATAAGAAAAAGTCACATGCTTCTAAAGGCTCTTCTAGGCATATAGTATCATATTCAGTTAAAAGTGCAAAGAGCGATAGTTCTAGGTCAGAATGGAAACCACTAAAACAAATAATGACAGACTTCAAGAAAGACAGACATACTTCTCATTACAAGGAAACTCATAAATATTATGAAGGTACAAGAAGGAACAAATCAATTGCAGCAGAAGTTGAGCAAGGATCAAAATTTTTTCATCGACCATCAGAAAGTAATTCTTCTTCATATTACCATGCAAAGTCAAAGGCTTCTTCAGGTTCTTCTAGACATTCAAACTCATATCCAGTTAAAATTCCTAAGAGAGAGAATTCTGGGTCAAAACGGAAACCATCACATGAATCTGAAAGACACAGGTGTCCTACACATTCAAGTGACATCTATAAATGTCATGAAAGTACTAGTAAATCAAAACCATTTGCAAAAGTAGCTAAATATGACAGCATTGAAACAGAGAGTAAAGCAAAAAAAGAAGAATTCTCAAAAAGTTTGACTCTAAGTAGACATGATAAAAAAGAAGCTTCAGTAAGAGTAAATAATAATGATGCTGATAAACCAAAAACTTCTGAAGTAGTCTTAAGTAGGAAACATAAGTGTGACAACCATCAATCTAAAGAAGAATATGTGTCATCAAAATATAGTTCCCAACATCTTTCACAATATGAAGAAAGGAAACACTCACTCATAAAATCATATAAGGATCAACCTCCAAAAAGTGATAAATATAAAAATAGAAGAGATAGAAATGTTAACGGTAAATCGTTTGATGATGATGATAAGAAACAGAAGACTCATTCACTTGATAAGCACTCACAGAAAGAAACAACCCAACCAATCTTGGAGAAATCAGAAAAATCAAAAGTAAAAGATGTGAAATATGCCAAAAGGATATTAGAAGTAGAGAATAAGGAAATACAATCTCAAGCTACACACAGTCATATGAGTGAATCCAAAATAATAAATAAATCCTTTGAATTAGGCTCAAATGCTGCACCAAGTCCATTAATTTTGTGCAAATACCCCAAAAATGTTCAGCAACAAAAAACAGAAACAACTCCACCTATTCAACCAAGTCAAATTCGAGTAAAAGAATTTATTTGTTCAAATAAGGAAATAGGACCCACAGCAGGAAAAACAACAAAAAAACGGTTTCTTTCTAAACCAATTGTTTCATCCACTTCAGATAGTAGCTCAACTGATGGTAATAGATCAACGGCAAGTAGTAAATTTACTTCTAAAAATAGAATGTCAACACAAACTATTGCATCTACTATACAACATAAATGTGCTAATATAAGTTCAAATGATTCAGTTAGTCCACCCTCAAAAGTTCAAAAAGGTAAAAGTATTGTCACAAATAATTCTGCTCCTGAACCATGTACAGCACCTGTTGAAACAAATTCTCATGCAAGTCCAAGAATTGATCCTATGAGAAGAAATAAAATGAACAGATACTGTACTTCTAAACCAGCTATGCCTAACTCAGATAGTAGCTCAAAAGTACGTAGCAGTTCAACAACATTTAGTATGTCTTCTTCAAGAAATAGAACATCAACACACAAGATTATACCAACTGATAAAAATGAAACTTCTAATACAACTTCAAATTTTAAACTGAATGCTAGAATTTCATCTAATAAACAACAAGAAAAAAATATTGTTGGGCCCAAGTCAATTTCTGGGGCAAGTCCTAGTCAAATTGAAAAATCTCATAAAAAGCCAATGAATATTTGTCCACAAGGAGGAAAAGAAATTAAGACCACAAATGTCAAGTATAGATCAGAAAGAACCTCAACAGAAACTAGTAGTTCAACCACAAGTGATTCAACAACAAAAAAGAGTACATTAACACAAAATATTACATCGACCAATGAAGTTGAAGAAGATGATAGAAGTTTGAATATTACACAAACTCCAAAAGCATCATTTGATCAAACCTCAATTATTCAAAAAGAAAACAATATCAGAATTATGTCAACTTCCGAACCTCATAAAACTTTAGAAATTCAATCCATGAGTGAAAAAGAAATTATGATGGCAGTTGATAAATCCAATTCAGATAGAAGCTCAACAGAAAGTAGTAGTTTGACAAGAAGCAGCATACCTACAACAAGGAAGAGTACACCAACAAAAATTATATTGACCAATAAAAATGAAACTGTTGATAGTAGTTCCAAATCGGAAAAGAATCTGAAAGCATCATTAAATCAAGCTTCAAATTTACAAAGTGAAGAAAATATTAATACAATAAAGTTTACTTCTGAAGAAAGTACAAGTCAAGTTGAAAAACGTCACACACCTCTCACAATTCATCCTGCTGGAGAAAAACAAATTAAAATAACAGATGATAAGTCCAATTCAGATAGCAGCTCAACAAAAATAAGATGTTCAGGAGAAAGCAGTAGATCTAAATCAAGAAGTGAAATACCAGCACAAAATAATGGATCAACTATTAAAAATAAGGGTGCAGATGTAAGTTCAAATGTTGTGGGTAATCTGGAAACTTCACATGTTTATCCACCAATTGTACAGAAGGAAGAAACTATTATCAGACCTAAGTCAAGTTCTGAACACAGTACAGTTAAAAATGAAAAATATCCTCATATAACTCTCAAAATTCATGCTAAGACAGAAAAACCAATTAAAATAATGGATGATAAACCCAATTCAGATAGAAGTTCAACAGAAAGTAGTAGTTCAGAGAGTACTGGTTCAGAGAGTACTGGTTCACAGAGCAGTAGTTCACAGAGTAGTAGTTCACAGAACAGTAGATCACAGAGCAGTAGTTCACGGAGCACTAGTTCACAGAGCACTAGTTCACAGAACAGTAGTTCACAGAGCAGTAGTTCACAGAGTAGTAATAGCAGTAGGTTTTCATCAAGAAATTATAAACTACCACATAGGATTTCGTCAACTATTGGAAAAGAGGCAGCCGTCATAAGTTCAAAAGCTGTGGACAATCTCAAAACATCACATATTTTTACATCAACTGTGCAGCAGGAAGAAAAAATTATTGGATCTAAATCAATTTCAGAATGCAGTACACGTAAAAATGAAAAAAATTCTCAATTAGTCAAGTCAACAGAGAGCAGTATTTCAGAAAGATCTTCATCGAGAAAGAGTATCCCATCTAAATGTATTCCTTCAACTATCAAAAAGAAAGTTGCTGATGTAAGTTCAAATGTTGTTGATAGTCCAAGACCTTCAGTTATTCAATCATCAATTGATCAACAAGAAAATAAAATTATTACATGTAAGTCAAATAGTGAACCACCTACAAGTCAAATGGAAGATTATTCTAATAATAAATCAATAGAAATAAATAGTTCAGCTGGTAGCAGTAGGTCTTCATCAAGAAATGGATCACTGCCACAAAACATTGGAATGACTATTGAAAATGAGCCTGTTAATATAAATTCAAATATTGCTGAAAATTGGAAAACTTCAACGATTCAGCACTCAGTTGTCAAGCAAGAAGGACATATTGTTGCACATGAATCAACTTCAGAACCAAGTAGTAATCAAGTTCAAACACATTATCAAGTGGGTCAGAAGATTGATACCACAGGAGGAAAACAAATTAAGCTTCCAGATGTGTCAAACTTGGTTAGTAGCTCAACAGAAAGTAGTAGCTCAACGAGAAGCAGTAGGTCTTCATCAGTAAATTCAATATCTGATCAAAGTATTATTTCAACTATTAAAAATAAATATGCTGATGAAATTTCAAATGTTGCAGTGAGTGTGAAAACTTCATGTAATATTGATCCATCAAGTGTTCAACAACATGAAAACATTAATGGACATCAGTCCACTTCAGGAACAAGTACAAATCAAATTGAAACATATTCTGATATATCACTCAGAATTCATCCTCTGGGAGCAAAACAAATTAAAGTGTGTGATGAAAAGTCAAATTCACAACTCGGGTCAAGAAAAAGCACTTGTTCAGAAAAAAGCTGTAATTGTTCATCATGCAGTAATATACTGACAAATAAAAGTAAAACAATTATTGAAAATGAGCCTGCAGAAGCAAATTCAGAAGTTGTAGACAATTTAAAGCCTTCACACGTTCAGCCATTCAGTACTCAGCATCATGAACATGTTATTATAACTCAGTCAAGCTCAGAACCAAGTACAAATCAATCTGAAAAATATACACACACATCACAGAGAATACGTCCTCTGGGTCAAAGACAAATTAAAATGACAGTTGTTAAGTCCGATTCAGATAGCAGCACAACAGAAAGTAGTAATTCAAGTAGGAGCGGTAAATCTTCATCATCCAATAAATTACAAACACAAATGACTGCAATTACAATTGAAAATGACCCTACTGTTGTAAGTTCAAAAGTTGTGCAGTCTCCAAAAACTTCACCTATTCAGCAGTCAAGTGATCAACATGAAGAAAATATTATCGCACATCAGTCAAATTCAGAAATTAATCCTCTACAACAAAAACAATTTATGATAACAAGTAATAAGTCCAATTCAGATAGCAGCTCAGAAGAAAGCAGTAATTCAAGTGGAGGCAGTAGGTCTTCATCAAGCAATAAAATAGCAAAACAGAGTACTGCAATTACTACTGAAAAGGACACAGCTCATGTCAGTTCAAAAGTTACACAGTCTCCAAAAATTTCACATATTCAGCAGTCAAGTATGCAACAAGAAGAAAATATTATCGAACATCAGTCTGCTTCAGGATCAAATACAAATCAAATTGAAAAAAATCCTAATGTATCAGTCAGACTTCCTCCTGTTGCACGAAAACAAATTAAGATGACAGATATTAAGTCTGATTCAGATAGCAGTTCAACAGAAAGCAGTAATTCAAGTATAAGCAGTAGATCTTCATCTAGTAATAAAATAGCACCACAAAAGACTGCAAGTCCAGTTGAAAATGACCCTGCTGATGTAAGTTCAAAAGGTGTGCAGTTTCCAAAAAGTTCACATATTCAGCAGCCAAGTGTTCAACAAGAAGAAAATGTTATCGCAGATCAGTCTACTTCAGTACCAGGTACAAATCGAATTGAAAAATATCCTAATATATCAGTCAGATTTCCTCCTGTAGCACGAAAACAAATTAAGATGACAGATATTAAGTCTGATTCGGATAGCAGCTCAACAGAAAGCAGTAATTCAAGTAGAAGCAGTAAATCTTCCTCAAGCAATAAAATGCCACCACAAAAGAATGCAATTCCTGTTGAAAATGACCCTGCTGTTGTAAGTCCTAAAGTTGTGCAGTCTCCAAAAAATTCACATATTCAGCAGCCAAGTGTTCAACATGAAGAAAATAGTATCGCAGATCAGTCTACTTCAGGTCCAAGTATAAATCAAATTGAAAAATATCCTAATGTATCAGTCAGACTTCCTCCTGTTGCACGAAAACAAATTAAGATGACAGATATTAAGTCTGATTCAGATAGCAGTTCAACAGAAAGCAGTAATTCAAGTATAAGCAGTAGATCTTCATCTAGTAATAAAATAGCACCACAAAATACTGCAAGTCCAATTGAAAATGACCCTGCTGATGTAAGTTCAAAAGGTGTGCAGTCTCCAAAAGGTTCACATATTCAGCAGCCAAGTGTTCAACAAGAAGAAAATGTTATCGCAGATCAGTCTACTTCAGTACCAGGTACAAATCGAATTGAAAAATATCCTAATATATCAGTCAGATTTCCTCCTGTAGCACGAAAACAAATTAAGATGACAGATATTAAGTCTGATTCGGATAGCAGCTCAACAGAAAGCAGTAATTCAAGTAGAAGCAGTAGATCTTCCTCAAGCAATAAAATGCCACCACAAAAGAATGCAATTCCTGTTGAAAATGACCCTGCTGTTGTAAGTCCTAAAGTTGTGCAGTCTCCAAAAAATTCACATATTCAGCAGCCAAGTGTTCAACATGAAGAAAATAGTATCGCAGATCAGTCTACTTCAGGTCCAAGTATAAATCAAATTGAAAAATATCCTAATATATCAGTCAGATTTCCTCCTGTAGCACGAAAACAAATTAAGATGACAGATATTGAGTCTGATTCAGATAGCAGCTCAACAGAAAGCAGTAATTCAAGTAGAAGTAGTAGATCTTCATCAAGCAATAAAATGCCACCACAAAAGAATGATAATCCTGTCAAAAATGACCCTGCTGTTGTGAGTTCTAAAGTTGTGCAGTCTCCAAAAATTTCACATATTCAGCAGCCAAGTGTTCAACATGAAGAAAATGGTATTGCAGATCAGTCTACTTCAGGACCAAGTATAAATCAAATTGAAAAATATCCTAATATATCAGTCAGATTTCCTCCTGTAGCACGAAAACAAATTAAGATGACAGATATTAAGTCTGATTCAGATAGCAGCTCTACAGAAAGCAGTAATTCAAGTAGAAGTAGTAGATCTTCATCTAGTAATAAAATAGCACCACAAAAGACTGCAAGTCCAATTGAAAATGACCCTGCTGATGTAAGTTCAAAAGGTGTGCAGTCTCCAAAAAGTTCACATATTCAGCAGCCAAGTGTTCAACAAGAAGAAAACGTTATCGCAGATCAGTCTACTTCAGTACCAGGTACAAATCGAATTGAAAAATATTCCAATATATCAGTCAGATTTCCTCCTGTAGCACGAAAACAAATTAAGATGACAGATATTAAGTCTGATTCGGATAGCAGCTCAACAGAAAGCAGTAATTCAAGTAGAAGCAGTAGATCTTCCTCAAGCAATAAAATGCCACCACAAAAGAATGCAATTCCTGTTGAAAATGACCCTGCTGTTGTAAGTCCTAAAGTTGTGCAGTCTCCAAAAAATTCACATATTCAGCAGCCAAGTGTTCAACATGAAGAAAATAGTATCGCAGATCAGTCTACTTCAGGTCCAAGTATAAATCAAATTGAAAAATATCCTAATATATCAGTCAGATTTCCTCCTGTAGCACGAAAACAAATTAAGATGACAGATATTGAGTCTGATTCAGATAGCAGCTCAACAGAAAGCAGTAATTCAAGTAGAAGTAGTAGATCTTCATCAAGCAATAAAATGCCACCACAAAAGAATGCAATTCCTGTCGAAAATGACCCTGCTGTTGTAAGTTCAAAAGTTTTGAATAGTCAAAAGAAGTCAGCTATCGAACTAGAAAAAAATATTATATCACATACATCAAAGTTTGAACAAAGTACAAGTCTAGTTGATAAAAATCCTCATATAATTCTCAATATTAATCCAGTGAGAGGAAAACAAAATAATATGACAGATGATAAGCCTGATTCAGACAGCAGCTCAATAGAAAATAGTAATTCAGACAATGGTAGTAATAGTAAGTCTGCATTAAAAAGTAATTTACCAGCAGAAAAGATTCCATCAGCGATTGAAAAAGAGCCAGCTGATGTAAGTTTCAAATTTTCGGATTGTCCAAAAATTTCACTTAATCAGCCATCCGTTTTTCAGAAAGTAAAAAATATTATTGGTCCTCTGACAAGTTGTGAACCAAGTATTAATAAAATTGAAGAAAATCATCATACAGAATGTAGAGTTCTTCCAGTGAGAGGAAAAGAAATTAAGATGATGGACGATAAGTACAATTCAGACAGTAGTTCAACAGAAATTATGAATGCAGATTGTAGTAGAAGTAGCCCTTCATCAGGGAACAGAATACCACTACAAAATATTTCCATAACTAATACAAAATTGCTGGCTAATGCTGATTCAAACAGTGTGGGGAGTCCAATAACTTCACTTATTCAGCCATCAATTATTCAGCAAGAACATAATATTATAGGAAAACAGTCAAATTCTGAACCAAGACCAACTCAAGATGGAAAATGTCATTTGACTCCAAAAATTCATCCCATGGAAGGGAAGACTATTGAGATGAATGGTGTCAAGTTGAATTCAGATAGCAACTCATCAAATAGCAGTAGGTCTTCTTCAGAAAATAGAATACCATCACAAAACCTTGCAGCCAGTGTTGAAGATGAGCCTTCAAATGTAATTTCAAATGATATAGGGATTTTGAAAACTACTCTTAATCAACCATCAGTTATTCAGCAAGAAGAAAATATTATCGGACTTAAATCAAGGACTAAACCAAGTACAAGTCAATTTGAAAATAATTCAAATATAACTCTCAAAATCTGTCCTGTGACAGGAAAACAAACTAAGATGATGGATGATAAGCCCAGTTCAGCCAGCAGGCCTACAGAAAGTAGTAGTTTAGCAAGAGGCAGTAGTCCTTTGTCCATAAATATTAAACTACCAGAAATAAATGCATTGGCTGATGATAATAAGCCTGGTAATTTAATTTCAAATGTGGCTGGGACTTCAGAATCTTCTGTTATTCAATCGCCATTGTCTACACATGAAGTAAATGTTACTGAAATTAATTTAAGTTCAAAACTGGATACAAATCAAGTTGAATTATATGCTCATAATAGCCAGAAAATTGGTCCAATGGCAGGAGAAAAAATTGAGGTGTCTCATTCTAAGTGCAATTCAGATAGTAGATCATCAGAAAGTAGTAATTCTATTGCAGGCAGCAGGTCATTGAGCATTACAATACAAACACAAAATATTGCATCAGCTAATGGTAATGATCTTGCTAAAGAAAGGTTAAATGATGGAGCAACCTTACATATTCAATCTTCAATTGTTGAACAAAAAGAAAATAAGCTCAAAATCAAGTCAATTTTTGAACCAAGTACAAGCCCAGTTGAGAATTTTCCTTCAAATATTAATACTGTTCGAGGAAAACAAATCAGGAGAACTGATGATATGTCCAATTCAGATAGTAGCTCTTCAGAAAGCGGTAGTTCAACATCAAGCAGTAGTTCAACATCAAGCAGTGGTTCAACAGCAAGCAGTAGCTCAACAGGAAGTAGAAGCTCAAATCAAGAAAGTGAGAAAGTAGTTCCCAAATTACAGGATATAAATTTGCATAAAAGTTCCTTAATATATTCTGATTTCACTGAAAAGAAACAATTGAATGATTCTGAGAAAACACAATATAAAGTGATGGAAAATGCAGACATTTCTATAATTAATAATGAAGTTGAAAATCAATCTGAGTTTACAATGAAGGAGTTGAAGGAAAATATGAGCCAAGAAAAATCTACAGCTTTAAATGTTGAGTCTAGTTCTGATGATAGAATAACATCAAATGTACAGAATGAAAGTATTATTTTAACAGAAACTGGCAATGAACCTTTCCATCAAGAAATGAAAAGATCTCATTCGAGGGACTCATCATCGAGTAGTAGCTCAGAACTTGGCAGATTGCACAATGTAAATTATAAAGAAACACCCATAATAATGAAACCAAAAACAAATGTTATTCAATTATTTCAACGTAATTTACGTGGAAACCCAGACCCTCCTAAAACACGTTTACCTTATTCTACAATTAGAAAACCTCAATCTTCTACCACATCATCATCTCAAGCTATAAAAGAAGTCCGACCAAAGACAGATACTGACAAAGCAGTTGACAATACTACATCAGATTCCAGCAGTGAATCGTCTTCTTCTGATAGCTCATCCACTAGCTCTAGCAACACTAGCGGGAGCACTTCATCAAGCTGCAGTACTAAATCAGGTATCAAAACTGTACAAACATCTCCAAAGATGAAACAGAATACCAAATCAGATATCAGAATTGTACAAACGTCTCTAAAGGTGATACAGAATACGAAATCAGGAATACAAAATGCACAAATCTCTCCAAATGTTATACAGAAGACAAAACAAACTTCAGACAGTAAACATTTGACTGGAAAATTTCAGAGCAATACACTTTCAAAACTGCCAGAAAATGAAAAGGGAAAAACTGGAGCAGTCAGAAGTAGTACTTCTTCAAAAGGGAAAGGAAGAGGTAAACTTTCAGCATTGCAAAGGGCAAAATCCAGGTACAGCTCTTACTTTAACAAATGTTACAAACTTCCACCTAATACTAAACCAATGTCTCACATAAACATAAAATCTGGTGAGAAAAAGTCACAAATATCTCAAATTAAGCCAGGTGGACAAGTTTCTGAAATGAAAATGCAGACTTCATTTTCTAATAACAATTCTGATACACAAGCAAATAAACAGAAACCCTATAATTGTTCATTATCAAGTAGTGACTCAGAAAGTTGTTCTTCCAAGTTAAATTGTTATACGGAAAAAGAAATTAAACTGACAAAACTGAAACAAGAAAACAATGATAAGCAGAAAATTCAGAAACAAAAACATACAGCAACAAAGGAAGGGAAAATGCCATCTTATAATCAGCAAAAAATATATATACAAAGTACAAGGAGTGAAGTAATTTCAGCTGAAAGGGAAAAAATAACTAAAGAACAAATACAAAAGAAGTTAAAGGATTTTGAGCAAAGAGAGAAGGAAGGTAAACTGCCAAATGTTATAGATGTGGTAGACAAAATAAAAACACTTCAAAAATTTTATAACCCAGGAACTAACAGAAGCATACAAATCTGCTCTCCAGAAAAGAAGGTTAAAAGACCAGTAGAGTTAAATAGAGGAAGACTGATAAAACCAAAACCAATAGGTAAAGAAAATGAACAGCACGTGACAACTGATACACCAATGAGACCACAAACACGTGAAAAACTAATGTCAATACTCAAGTTATACGATGAAAGTAGAAGGCAAAATAAAAGCCTAATTGAGGAGAGTAATGCTGAAATTGCTATAGAATGGCGGAAAATACTCAAACTTGAACGACAATTGAAAAATGCACAAATGAGTTGTAACAGTATACAACTGGGTGAATCTATAAGCAGTGATTCAGATGACTTGTCATAATAAAGGTAAGAGATTAATGAAAATATTTAATTTTTACTTTTATTTGCAATTGTGATTGAATATATAAAAAAAACTACTCCAAATTCAACAATGCCATAGTCAAAATGAAACCTATTCCTGTCTTATAAGTAACATCTTGAAATTTAGCTACTTTAAATTTAAGCAACATTAAGGCAGTGAAACTATACAGAAAAGCTTATTGAAATGCTTGACTTACATTAAGGAGGGAGATGGATTTGTTTATGACCATAGGATAGTTTAGGAATGATCAGTAAGTATGGAGATGAATGGCTGGTTTGTTTAGTTCCAAATATGCAGCTGTAGGAAGTAGATAACTGCACTATTAGTCTGATGAACAGACTCAAAAATTAAAGTTTTCGTATTTCCCTTCAAGTCAAGGACCGTTTTCTGTCTCTCTTTTCTATTCAATTCAATTTTTTTTTACTTTGTCATCTTATTTTTCCTTATGTTTATATATGGGGTTTTTCAACTGGAGCGGGTCCATGTTGGCAACCTATGGCGGCCATGTTGTTTTGGTGGCGTTGGTCTAATCTATTGTTTATTATTCAGTCACTGGTTCCAATTCAACATGACAAGTTACACGATTAAGCTGCACGTCCAAATGGTAAAACTTTTTTTTTATCAAAATGAGTGTTCGTTAGTGCAAAGTTTGTGCATCATTTTCCGACAAACCACGTTGACCCTTCAAAATCGGCTCTCTAAATGTTTGATGGCCAAATTCGAGTCGACCGGTTCCGTAAAAGGGACGCCAGATCCGCAGAGAACATCGCCGCGGTAGACATTTTTTGAAAACGACATTGGTGATGCCAGCACCTTCAACATTGAACATGTAGTTCCAGTAGGACGGCGCTACGTGCAACACTGCGGACGCCAAGTTGGGCATGAACGATTTGAGGGTATGGCTATTTCTCGCAGAGGTGTCGTGAATTGGCCTCCAAGATCGTGCGATTTTACCCCGCTAGGCTTAATCTTGTGGGTTTTCCTGAAGTCGCAGGTCTATGCCGTTAAGCCGCAATCGGCCGATGCCCTGAAAGTCAACATAACCCAGGCCATCGCTCAAATTCAATCACATCTATGCCGCAGAGTCATAGAAAATTGGACCACTCGGGTCCATGCCACCGTGAGAAGCCGCGGCGGACATTCGACCGATATTATATTCCATACATAATGGCATACATGGGCCTTTCAAATAAATAAAAAAACCGTTAATACCTCACACACAGCTTGTTTTATTCCAGCTGAACATCGACCCGCCCTTATTGAAAAACCCTTTATATAAACAAATCGGGAAACGACATTTTCAAAACAATTCGTAATACAGGAAAGAAAGATTGTAAGATGGTAGCTTATCTGAAGTGTAAAACTGGCAAGCACCATGATGAATTTGTCTAGAATTTTCGGAGGCAACCGTCCCCTTACTCAGAAGTTCAGGAAAAACCTTCTGAGTGAAAGCCAGCCATGTTCAAAGAATTCGTACAACCTACAATGATGATTGCCATCTTTAAACTTAAGGTTAGCCACCACTTTTCTTTCTCTCTTTCTTGTCCTTATTTAAGAATAATGCTGAAATTTCGCTAATGAACATTATTTGCACTAAATATGTGTCCATATGGCAAAGCATGATAGAACTAACACATGGAGTGTGGAATATATAGTTTCAATTGGAATGAATTCTTCTGTCTTTGAGTAAAACTTAGTAATTTTGATGTAATATTATTAATTAAAAAGAAATAAAGTTATAAAACTGATTTTTTATGATACTGTCACAAGTATTCTTCATATACTACTAACACATGCATTTGAACAATAACTGCTTTGATTTTGCTTTGAATGATTTCCTTTCAGATGCTTACCATAATTAAAGAAGATTAGATGAATTGTTATATCATTTAAAATGGCAATCCTTTTCATGGTGGAAAATTGAAGGATTCTTTGTCACTTTGACTGCACCTATTTAGTCCATTCATGTTGGTACATTTACTGCAGCTTAAAGTTGATTTTAAATTTTTAAATTGTGAAAGTAATTTAATTTTAATTATTTAATGTTTTGTTGATTTACTTGTAATTTAGAACAATGAATGGTATGTGTATTACTGACTTGTATCAATAAATAATATATATGTAATCTACCATGATTTAATATAAGGCCATCTCACATACACTTCCGAAAACATTTTCATATATATATATATATATATATATATATATTGAAAGTTAATTAATGTCTACTACCACTTTCTTTTTTCATATGATGATGGCATCAGTAATTAAGACTAAAAATAATCCACATATGTGGATTATTTAACTATAACTGATTCTTCGTGTTAACATAAGCTGTAAGTATAAGTGAAACTTCCCTATTTGTATAAATTCATACACAAATTTGATAAGTATGTTTCAGATCAATAGATTTTCCATTTTTCCCAGTATGTTCACAATAATACACTGTTCACCATACTTGATATCACTGTCAAGTATGAAAATCTTTTAATCTTATATATTATTTATCCATTATAAAACATGGACAAAAATACATTTATTACCTTAGAACACAAAAAAACCAATAAAATAGTTACAAAATTTTTTGTCAGTTACAATTTTATTCATAAATAAAGAGTTGTATCAATATTGCTTTGTCTAAAAAAGAAAATAAATTGCCGACAAAAAATACTGACAATTGTTAATAAAGGGTAAGGAAAGTTAGTGTATGTCCACAAAGAGGTAAAAGTAAGAGTATATTGGACATGAACCAAAAATTGTTTTTTTGATTTGCCACTAATGAACAATATTTGCGCTAAACATGTGATAGAACTAACACATGTAGTGTGGAATAAGTCATGCTGAGAATTAATAATACAAGAGATGTCATAATAAATGAAAGATGTTAAGTTGATAAGTTAAAATATGGTCAATGTAAGTTAAGTGTACTGTGATCATTTCACAACTCTTTTGTGCATTGTGGTGAAATTGGCAACTCGGGGGAAAATATATTTTTTGTAACTTATAATGTGCACAATATCTTTGTAAGAAAGAGAAGAATGGAAAACTGTTGACTGGAATCAGGAATCGAACCCAGAACCTCCCTCTTTCCGGGTGGATACCCTACCACTGAGCTAGTCCGAGTTGACGTCCCTAGGACTGATTCAACATCCCTCCATGCCTGTAAACCTAGCCAGGCTCACCTACAGTTTAATAATCACATTCTTTCACAACCTAGTTTCTAGGAATTCAGTGAAGAAGCAATTCATTGTGTAAATTGATCAAAGGTACATGGAATTCAAGCCAAGCAGAAATGTTTTGATTGAAGTTCAGGTAAACAGCCTATACTTAATTTTAGAAGAAAGACTTTTCACGACTTTTAGTGGATAGGAGGAAGTTACATGCGTTATTTCTGTTACTTGTGACCTGTTCTCAATATATGATTTTATCGAATTGTTTTCATGTTTAAAAATTAAATTTTGTCGTTTATTATGTCAAATGCTTTTTTTGAGGTTCAGAAAGTCTCCTGTTACTATTTCCTTTTGGTCAACCGCCATCTGTTCTTAATTTAAATGTTATATGCAGCTTGAATTGTTCATAGTTTCTCTCTAACCCATATTGAGATGGTATCAATATATTGTGACTCCTATAGACTGGGTTATTCTTTTATACATGGCCTATTCTAGTATTCTTTTTTAAAAAAAATGAAGCAAGTCAGATGTCTGTAGTTAGCAATATCATTAGTATTACCCTTCTTATCTAGTGAAATACCTTTAGCAGTTTTTAGGAGTATTGGTAAGGAACAGTACTGCTTAATTACAAATGTGTGTCAGGGGCCTAGCAATCAGACTGCTTAACTCCTTCAAGATGGTATAAGGGACATCATCAGTGCCAAAGGAGTAAGAGGATTTTGGATTAGATAATATTTGGATGAAGAGTTCTCGGGCTAACACCGCCATCTTCAAGGTGAAGATGGCGGTGTCAGCCATAGAAACGTTGTGGACTGCAAACGACATCACCCGACTGGAATCCCGAGAACTCTACATCCAGCATCTTCGTCGGGAAAATCTACGTTCTCTATTAGATAATATTTGCTGAGTTTCTTCTACTGTGACAATGTGTATGAATATTGTGCCATCAGTTCTGTTTCATCAGGTGAAATGTTTTGGCCATTTCCATTCGAAGTGTTTACAAGGGTTTCGGAAATAATGGTGAAATAATGTTTTCATTCTTGTGAAGTGATTTTTGTCCCATGTAATTTATTGTTATTTAAATTTAAAGTGGCGTTTAATGTTTAGCTAGAATTGGGACCCTTTTTCACGACATTCCATTTAGTTTTATATTTGTTTGACGAGTTGTTTATTCATCTGCTATTTTCAAGTTGTTTTGCTTTAATAATTATCTTATTTAATATATAGGATATAAGGGACTTAACGTAAAAAATATTGTTTCGGGAGGGTGGCAATTCACAAGTTTTATCCACGACTAAATGCGTAGGAAATAGAGTGCAATTTCTTACAAATGTATTCCATATGTGACCGCCACTATAAATTTTCACCTATCCAGGTACCTAAGCTTTTAGTGATTGCTGAATTTTTGGCAATTGATTCAAAATATAAGTTGATATGTGTATTCCTCAAGGTCTGTTAAATCTCTTGTTCCACTTCTTTGATTATTATAGTTTTCCTGAAGATGAGCCGAGTGTCCTAATATTCAATATTATATTTTTTAATTTTTAAAATAATTTCCTCTATTTTATAATATGAAGTATCCGACATAATCTTTACAGCAGATTTATCGATAGTTCAGTCGATACAGCAGTCGAAAGTTGGCTACTTTGTCGTGTACGAACAATGTTGATACACGTCAGTTGTTCCCGCTACATAGTTCGCAAGATCCGGAGCTGTTGAGAATTGCTCTCTAGCTTTACCGAATTTACAGAGTTAGTATCGCCAGATTTTCTATACTTTTAATGTTGTATTCGTATAATTTTTAATAATTGATTGAATATGGTTATGTTTTTCAGACTTGCAGAAATGAAATATCTACCTCAGTTGAATGTATTTTTCTGCTTGACCATACTATTGCTATATTGCAGTTGTGTCACCTGTTTAAAAAAGTCAGAATGTGAAGGTAAATAGTACTACTAACTATTGGAAGAACAGTATGTTTCTTAAAACCGTAAATAATTACGAAGTCAATGACCCAGAGTTTTTTAAAATTTTCACCGGTATTCTATATATATATAGTTCTCGCCTGTTACCTCTCCCATCGGATTATTGCCAGAAGTTATTTGTTTTGAAATAACTCGATCATAATGCATTTCCTGATAGCGTTAATTGAAATAAAGATTCAAAATTGAGATTAGACGTGGTAACATTTTTCTAAATGTATCTTTTCATCGTTTTTAAAAAGTATAACTAGTTACATGAAGTAAATTTTACCATACCTTAATCGATCTCACTATAATTGTGAACTAGAAGAGTACCCGTCTGGGCTTCAGAATATCTATAATATTATCTTTTTTTTGTATAATTTCTCATTAACTATATAATTTTATTATTTCTTGTACAGAATTGGAGTACTTAACGAAAGTGGGTTAATTTTTAAATTTAATAATATGCATTGGTATTAAAAAGTGCTGATAGAAGCCATTTGCTACTTGTAAAACTTTATTTTCTCTAGTTGTAGACTAAATTATTTTGTTCCACAATTCTTAATTTGATGAAAACTATAAAGTAAAATGTCACACTTAAAATGAAAATGAGTAAAGGTAGTAATTTAAGCAAAGGATACATAAAAGGTCGAATAAAACTGAATTTATTAATTGGAAACACACACATTAGTTTATATATATATATATATATATATTACACACACATAGGTTGTACCATCTGAAACAGTACGACCAAAATTGTCAAATGTAAGTAAACATAAAATTTTCTGACTACTTCAAGGATTCGTTTATTCTAATCAGTGCCAGTTCAACTATAATTGAGTTAGTATCACGACACTGTATTCAACCAGTGAAATTATCAATATTTTACTCGTTTTAGGACAGTGTAGAAGAGACTATCAAGCCACTGCTACAACATATCGAGAGCGGTACCCTAATCACCTAAGTCATCCTTAATTTTTTGTGGCATTTTTCGAGTAAAATTAGTTGTAATGTCGTTAATGATGGGGTATCTGAAATCAACTCAGGTCAAAAAAGTTTCATGGGGTTGAAAAATGAGGTTGCATTTTTAAAAAATTGGCTGTGCTTGCAAGCATGAGCTTAAAATATCAAAATAACGCATGCATTGAATGTCCCTCTTGAAACTCTTCTACTTAACTACTGAACTTTTTTCGTTACCTGCCCTCTTTCAGAGATATTTGGCCATACTGTTGCAGATGGGACACCATGTATATATAAATTTGTGTATACAAATAAAGATTTGACAATGTGTTATAATTGATATGGTAAGGAAAGAGAAAAAGAAAGTGCTGGCTTATTTGAAATTGTAGCTTGGCATAGCCATTGAGGAAAAGTTAGATTTCTCCACATTTTTGTAGGCAACCGCCTGCTTCATCCAGAGAAGAAGGAAGTCTAGCAGTTCCTTAATGTCAAGGTGAGCCACCTCCTTTCATTCTCTCTTTCCTGTCTATACCATATTAATTGTCATATATATGTATGTATAATGATGATAATTTTGTCATGACAAAGTTACGTGTTGGATAATTGGATTGAGAGTACAGATGGGGGTATGAGAGAATGGTACACATGGAATCAAACATAGCGACATCCTCAAAGAAAAGTATATGTGTAGAGGAAAGGAAGAAGAATGGACTGAGAATATTCAGCATAGCTGGGAATTTAGCATAGTTCCTCTATGACCACAAAGTGCTGTATTCTCTTCCAATTATATATATATATATATATATATTTATTATATTATATATATAAATATATATGGGATAAGTGACGAAGTCGCACATTTGATAATTGGATAGAAAGAAAGATAGAAATATTTGGGAGAAAGGCAGGAAATTCGCTCTTTTAAATCATATGTACGGCATGGAATCATGCACAAGGAAATACATATGTCAAGCGTAGAAGGGAATGGAAGAAGGAAGAAAGACTGAAAAAATTCGATGTGGCCAGGACTCGAACCTGGGTGTACGAAACAACAGTGCATCACCCCCAGAGCCGGGGCGTGCGTCTATCCACTCCGCCACCACATCGAGTACGACCAACCGAACATTTTCAGTCTATATATATTAGGTTTTCAAGTTAGGATGGATAGAGAAGAGGGATGGAAGAATTAGGATCATCCGTTAAGGATATATATATATATATATATATGTATATATGACATCAAAATGATTAACACAATTGGTAAGGACAGGAATGAGACAGAAATGTGGTGGTTATCCCGAAGTATAACGCTGGCAGGTAGAGTATTATGGGTACGGGATTTTGCACTCTACGACCACCCATGGAGTCTGATATGGATGGTCTTCACTCAGAATGCTTTTTCTTATCTTCTGAATGGGGCAGTTACCTCCAAAAATTCAAGATAACCCTGCACTTTTCATGGTACTTTCCAGCTTTACATTTGGCAAGCACCATGTAGGGTTGCGGACACTCCAGTCATCAGCTATATATATATATTATGCATTCATTTAAAAGTTTTAATTCTTAGTTAAATTAATCACCTATAGTTTTTAGTACAGTCTCTTTCATGAAATATTTTTTTGCACTGTAAAATAACTATTTCTGACCCTAATGTGTCTCAAATTTGCAATTTTTATATCTTCAGTTTACAGTATTAAAGGATTTAACACAAATTAATTAGTTAATATGATGAATGTTAATTAGGAAAGGTTTGTTGTTATAATAACTGATTAATAAGAATAACAAATTTGTGTGATTGTAAATATTAAATGAGCAATGGATTTGTTTTCAGTTTGTGTCACTGTTCTGGAAAAGTTTGGTGAACAACTTCCAGAAAGTGTAAAATCAAATCCATCTAAAATAGAGGAAGAGTTCCGAAAATTCTGCAAAGTATCCAAAGGAAAGGAGAATAGATTTGTGAGTATTGGTACAGACATTATAAATATACTTGGCTGCCACACTGCATTTTGTAATAAAATTAGAGAATGGGTGATGCTCAGTTTTTTTGGACTTAAAGGCTGGTTTCTAAAGTACTTCATGCCTATTAAAAAAAATAATGGCTGTTAAGTATCTGTTTTTGCAAAGATATTTTAATTGAATTGTGTAGTATATAATTAGATAATTACATAGAATAGTTGTCACATTTACTTGTAATATGAGAGTTTGAAATAAATATTGCATTGGTATGTAAATGTCAATCTTTTATATTCAAATATTTTTTGAAAAAATTGTAAGTTACTGTTTGGATTTCATTACAGTGATCACAATTCTTATTTATCATCTCCCATGAGATTTTGTCGTTATCCAGTATTTTAACAATCTTGGGGACTATAGTGATTTAATTGCAAAATATATATTTATTTACTTATGGAATCCTATATTTATTAATATTTTTCTGCATATTTCTAGTGCTATTACTTGGGAGGTTTAGAAGAATCTGCTACTGGTATATTAGGTGAAATGTCAAAACCATTATCATGGTCTATGCCTGCCGAGAAAATTTGTGAAAAATTGAAGAAAAAAGATTCTCAAATATGTGATCTTCATTATGGTATGTATATGCTCCCTTATAATCTATATAATTGAAAGTGCATAAATCAATTTACCTAATTGGCTAAAATAATTATATCGAAGAAAAGCTCTAGTGAAGTGGAAACTGAAATTCTCTTTCCTTTGTGTAAGCAGTTAATATCCCCCCTGTTCCCCTTCCCATATTGCTTCTACAGACAATTTCAACATCAATGTATGATTTACATAAAACTTGGTACGTTGTATGTGAGACTAATCAGAACAATATAGATAAATTATCTGTATGGGATCAAGCCTATTCTCCTTATGCTTTTGCTTTGGAGCCAAATTTCATGCAGCCTGAAAAAGTTTTCTTCCTTGCCCCTCCCAATCCACAAGATCTTTTTACAAAATCTTAAGTTTAATATCATTTCTGCTTGGCTGCTTAAACTTACAATATATAATCTCTAAATTGGATAGCAGTGTGAAAATTGTTGAAAGCCTTTGCCATCCATATTTGAGGAAAATAGATGTGAAGATAGCTTTCAAAAAAAGACATAAAATTCCTAGTTATGGAAAATAAATATATTATTTTAAAGTTGTATTTTATTTTCAGCCCAATTTTCCTTAAGATTGATACCTTATTCTCATGATGAAATTGATATACATTATTATCCACTTTAATTTGACTCATATTCAGTATTAACTACATACTTTCTTAATCCTTAAGTAGTCATGTGGGGTATCAGCTTGTCCAGCATATATCTAAGCTATGCAATACTAAGTATACTATTCATAAGCACCTGAGAAGCTGTGTACCCTTCTCTCATACATTTACCAGGAAAAGTATGTCTGTATTACATTCAGGCATTACTGAAATGTGAAGGATTATCTGCATCTGGGGACTTACATAATCTCTGCACTACTAGTTTTTCCTTAGTGTTACTCTGTTGCTGTACTATTTTAGGTGTTTTTCCTATCTGCTCATTTGGTATAAAAATTTTAAAATGTATAGTTATAAATCAAAGGTGAATTGCTAAATCTGTGGTGATAGAGAGATTATTAGAGACAAAATTTGAAAAAGTTAATAATTATGACAAAATATTTCTTAAAAATTACAGTGATACAGAATATGGAGATTGTGAAACATCAGGCATTGCATATAATGCAAGTAATCTTTACTCAGGAATAGATAGCATAGTGAAACAAATATCCTCCTCCAGTATGTTTGGACAATGAAAATGAATTAATGTTAATTATTTGCCTGGTGTAAAAAGTGCTGGAAGGAATACAAAATCATATTAAATATTTTTTCTTACTTATAGATGATATTACTGTAAGATCAGCTTTGCTGTTCAAAAGAAATTTTATACACTAAAGCAAATTTTTGTAAAACAATGTGTTCATAAATATATTTAAAAGTTTTTAATGGATTATGTGAAACAAATATTGACACATTATGTAAAAATTTATGGAATTAGTTGAGAATTGGGGAAAAGTGGCTGGGGACTTTCCATGTGGCTACTAATGTGCAAACCCTGCACACAACTACTGAAGGGTTAAGGATTTCTGTTTTGGGAAGTTCTGAATGTATTTGTCACCTTGTATTCTCAAACAACTTATTAAATTTGGCAACCTGAATCTTCAAAACCCTACTTTGCAGCATAAAGCCATATGAAATAAGCTTCGCAATAGAGTAATTTAGAAAATCTACATAGGTGCTTAATACTGGGGGTGCTAACATTTAAAGATCTAGAACTTTAATTGCTATTAGCTGTAAACTTTTTCATACACAACGTAATGATTTCTGGTCATACACTGGTGATAAATAATTTCCTTCCCTGTACATTCATCTAGCAGTTGTAAATAGGAATATAAGCAACTAAGGTTAATGAGTCTTTGTCAAAATAATTTATATAGACTGTAAAATATGAAATAGATGGCCAGAGATGGCATGTCAGACAGGAAATGTTTCAAATTTTCAAATATGCTTATTTTTATCTTTAGGAAAAAGTACTGCAAATGCAGTTGTCCATTACAAAGTACAGAACTGTCATTTCCTGTTCATATCAGTTATATATGTCTGTGGGTTTTTATAGTTTAAAATGTATCTCTGAACATTTAATTTTTTATTCATTTCCAGATAAGACAATAGATCTGAAAACGGTTGATCTAAAAAAATTAAAAGTACGTGATTTGAAGAAAATTCTTAGTGACTGGGATGAATCTTGTGATGGCTGTATAGAAAAATCAGACTTTATAAAGAAAATAGAAGAATTAAAGTCACAGCATGTGGAACTTTGAAATATATAATTTAACCTGCTACAAAAATATTTTCATTTCATTCCAAATGATGAAATGTGCATCAGTTTGATTTAGTCTTGGAAGAACTTGCTCTCCCTGAAGCTCTTCAGCAAGCAAACCAATTACTGTACTAATTTCTTGATATTTGAAGTGTGAATAATTTTTGTGTACTATATTTTTTGGTGTAAGTAAAAATTGGGTTTCCTATTGTTTCATGGTAATGAAGTTACCAGAAATACAGCAAACTGTACCAAAGAGAGATAATTTCAATTGGTACATATCTCTCAGTTTTGTTTTAATGACTTTTTTATTGTTAAACAAAAAAGTTTATAACAATGCCACAGTATTTGTATTGAAACAAATGTGTTGTATATTTATTCTTAAGGAGAATAGGATTTTATGCTGATCAGCTGTTCTTAATTTAAGATAGTAAATTATTTCTAAATTTGAGAGTAAATTGACAGTACATTATCAATCAAATGGAGATGATCCACTAATGCTGAATATTTCTCTAAAATTTACAACCTTGTGTTTCACCTGAAATTGAGGTTCTGTGTCTCCATATTGGACAAGAGAAAGGTTTTTAATTTTTCAGAGGCATTGACTTCCTCCTGTGGAGAAGCTCATGTGGAACCACTTCTAAAACGTTGATATAAAAATCAGTCTGATTTGCTTCATCAGGAATTGTCTGACAATCTACACTAAGAGATTCCTCAACACCTTTATAAATAGAAATTCCCCTGAAAGTCTCCTCCAGAAACAAATCTGTATACCTTAACCATTGTCCAACCACAACAAAACTTCACTGTGCTTCAATTTCAGATGAGAGACACTTTCTTTTCATGTATGCATGTAGCATACACGTAGAAAGAGACCTGCAAGGAGTATGTGGCTAACCTAGCCAAGTTGACTTAGATGTGTTCTGGAAAGTAAATTTTCATTGAAAATGAAAATTTCAAATCAATTGCTAAATTGTAATCATGATTACATTTCTGCATAAAATGTGTCAGAATTTTCAAAACTGTAATAAATCTATTGTGTTTATTTATTGAAATACACTTATTGGTACAAAGTTCTCAATTTATTTTGTTCTGTCATATCTTGAAAAATATATATATGATTAGTAAGGAAAGGATTGAGAGAGATAGAAAGTAGGTGACTTACCTAGACACCTTGTGAGGTTTGGAGTTCTTAAATCGGCTTGTCGATCACGGGAAATGTCTTACTAACTTTCATGATGAAGGGGGCGGTGCCTCCGAAAATTTAAGAACTACAAACCTCACAAGGTGTCTACCATCTATGAACCTCAGGTAAGTCACCTACTTTACATCTCTTTCCTTTCCTTATTAATTGTTCGAATTAACACCACAATGTCATTTCCTAACACACACACACACACACATATATATATATATATTATATGACCAGTCATTTACTTTCCTATCCTGTTAACATCTTTCCGTAAATTTATTTGTACAAAGTTTTGTCTTAATTGTGGTTAACATGGTTCTTTTATAATTGTTTCCTAGTTTTAAGCTTCAGGTCGGCATTTTTGGGTTACCCTATGGAAACAAAAATTACCCTGATTGCTTTATCTGTGGAAAATTACTTTCTATTTAGAAAACCGTGACGCTCCCCGAGTAGTCGCCAAAAAATATTTGTCAAAGATCGAAAGTTGGTTCTGACAACTGAGGAACAAATATGAATGCTTTTTTTTTGTCCCAAGATGTTAAATATTTGATTCTGATGGTACATTTGCTTCTTTATTCAAATATGAAATGGGATTTTCCGCATCGCGCAAGCTTTCCGAGAGAGAGGAATTTAAAATATCAAATAGTTTAAACATTCTCACACCTACAAAGTAAGAAATGACTATTTTCTGCTATAATTTGCCTCGGGCACATCCCACTTGATGGTCCAATAATAATCGGCCAGCATATTAGGATTCTATTTTCCTTTGTACCTCTTTTCCTTACCTGAAATCTCCTGATGTGTTGCCCGCGATCATCGTTCACAGAGCCGCGGAAAGAAATCGAGTTATTTTTAAAATATAAGATGACAATATTGATTTGATTTACCAAAAAATTGGAACTATTTTGAATCCTAAAATTCTGTCCGATTAGTGTTGGACCTTCAAGAGAGAGACTCCACTGGCGAAATATAACAGATAATTGCTATTTCCTTCTTTCTACATCATTCAGAATGTTTTAATATTATGTAGTAAATACAGCAGTTTTCGAAATTATAAACGCCAGTATCTCGAAAACATAGCGTGATGGGGAAAACCCGATATATTCAAATTCAAGGGAAATAATATCAGAATCATATTTTTCTTTCTGAGACAAAAAAAATTAAAAGACGACAAAGATCTGTGTAATTAGATCAATCGATGCTAAGTGGTCCAGAAAAAAGGAAATCAGCTGCCACACCATCTCAGGAAAAATTAATTTCCTTTAGGTACATTCCCTCGTGTGCATCGTCTTCAATACATTCAGGCCTACAAATTAAATATGTATTTACTTACCTAATATTATTTTTTTCATGTTCTCTGTGTAACACGAAGTTATCGATTGCAAATGAAGAAAATTTAATTTTCGTTGATTTATTTATTCAAGATGAACAGTTTGCGAAACTCATTATCTTACACATAATAATTTAGTTACTTTATAAACATTATCAATGGTAAGTGACGTACGCTTAACAAATTGCAACTTTTTAAAAATACCTGCAAACGTGAGAAACGGCATGCACAATTGGTGACCATTTTTGAACCGGACACAACATAAATTAAAAAAAAAATAGTTTCGAACTGCCAAAACATGTGGAAATCTACCAACAAAATATTGAGTTTTTCTGATATGGTGCGACAAGCAGTGCTGGACCACTCAGCATGGATTATCAATGGTAAGTGACGTACCCTTAACAAATTACAACCTTTTAAAAATACCTGCAAACGTGAGAAACGGCATGCACAATTGGTGACCATTTTTGAACCGGACACAATATAAACGAAAAATAATAAAATAGTTTCGAACTGCCAAAACATGAGGAAATCTACCAACAAAATATTGAGTTTTTCTGATATGGTGCGACAAGCAGTGCTGGACCACTCAGCATGGATTGACCCAATTGGTCCGTTTTTTATGATAGTTTATGTCGTTATAATGTGTGTAGTTTGTAATCCTATTACTCCTTTGGCTAGTTTAGCTATATAGTTTCTTTTAGTGTGTGTATTTCCATGTTTAATCAACAAGTATCGTGCTGGGTGAAGAAATTAAGATTTGCCCCCGTTCATCGTGGTTAGGAGTGTCCTGGACACGGCGTTACCGTCGCGTGGCACATTCCGTCCACGACAGTTAACAAGGAACCAAGGTCCGTGCGAAGGCTTCCCTAATTATGCGATGGGTATCGTCCACAATCGGGAGGCCACCGGACATTTTGTAGCCTTGACGAACATCAACGGATTTCATTATGAGTGAATTAATTTTCGATGCGGCTCCTTGAGTAGCAACGGATGAACGTAAGGCTGCATGTTTCTATCTCAACCAGTAAGTTAATAATTTTATTTCTACCTGGATACCACGCCGGTCTCTGTGAAGATCCTCCGAGCTCCGTGGTAAATGTTTAGAAAATTCGTACTGATTCATCAATGTTCGGACGATGTGTACCGTGAGGCTTCTGGTCAACATGTGCAACCTTCGATGAAGCGTCTTTGATAACCTTCACGTCTGCGCTTCGAAGGGTTCACATATTTCCCTGCCTCTATCTCATTCAGCTAAGATGTAATTTTCTTATAGATAACTCCGGTCAACGAGGCGTACAATATCACTTCCTCAAGTTTCCTCCGGGGACACGCAACAAAGACAAGGTCAAGCCGCTAATGAAAACATAATTAGAAACTGAGATCGGTGGCGGAAGTATATTAGGAATGGCTGATTTGTCCAGCGTTCCTACGATATCAACACTAAAATATAACCATCATTGAGTATTTAAGGATAACAATATAACGTCATGCACGACTAAATTCAATTTTTCTTCCAGTTTTTGTCGAAAATTGAACTAGGGTTTCATTCACCGTAAACTTAATTTTCGTTATTAAAAACCAACCAGTCTATACATCTCATGAAACAAAGTTAATTTATTTATATTTAATTAATTAAATTGTTTTAAACTCTTATAAATACTAATTTCTTGTAAGAAAATTGTAAATTCGTTCAACAGATATCGCGTCATTAACCATTATCACTGTTCAAAATGTTATTACCATATTTTGGTCGCAATAAGAGTTACGCAAATTTCTCCTGAACTATTTTATTCTTGCTTCAATAAATTTGTGAAGGTGCACATTCATTTTTAATTCAGGGAACTTAAATATTAAGAGTGATATTATATTTTCAGGACACTCAACGGACAGTGTAACAGTTATTTTCCGTTGTAATCGTCATTTTTTTTTGTAATTTATAAACTATGCAAATTGTATCCAGATTCAAATTTTCTGACGTCGTATCTCTAAGCTTAAATGATCCATTTTTGATTTCTCCGTCGGGAACGGGAAATATTTTATATCCGGAATATTAAAAGTCAGGGGACAATGGTTTTCGGTTGCCTTCCGCATCATTACAGCTCTGATAGTCATGATTTCTTCCAAACCTATACAGTTCCCAAAACCAAGGCAGATATTTTTACAATCGGCGCAGTGTTTCGTTATCACGCTGCTGAATCCCTGAATAAAAAACTTGCACCCCGGTAAGTACAGTTAAAAGGTCAGTTCGGGCAAAGAGTAACGCATCCGGAACCTCGGAACACGCATTCATTACGCTCTAACAGTACCAGTCCACCATCACTCGTCCACTATCTAATTAGAAAAAGGCCACAGAAATAATTGTTTTGAGCGTGTTGACGTCTGGCTGGGATCAAGGAAGAGGAATCCATTTAACTATGGTCTGTCTTTAATTGATACATTGAAATTAATTCTAAAATTTAACTTAATTTATGTCAAAAATACACTTCTTAACATAGGACATAGTTATGTGAGATTGAGACGAGTGGTTGATTCTCAGTCTCAGTTATAGGAAACCGTTTCAATATAACTTCATTGTTTTGAAGGACGCTTAGATATGATTCATACCATTAAACAAGTCCACTTTTATTATGTATTTGTATACCTAATAAAAGCTTAGATAGTGTTTAACGTCCTTTCGTGATGCATTTTCCGTCGCTACTCGGAAGACATTAAAATGTATTGCTGCAACTATTGTTTGATTTTTGTAATATTTTTCTGCAGTTTGAGATGCTTCTATTTCCGATACTGTAGTATTTTCTAGTTGAACAATAACATATTCGTTTACTTTTGCCGCACTCCGGTTCCCTTTTTTCCACTTCCTTTTTTTTTTTTGGTTAACAGGCTACATGAGGGTGATCCTGAAACAGGCAACTCCCCTTTAACAGCATAGGAAGGGAATTGAAAAGGGGGATGCGGAAGGTAGAGCAAGGTAGCCAAGGGTTAACTAGGACCCCCGGGCTATGGTTTAAGGATCCTACCCGGTGTTTCACGTAAAGAGATGCAGGGAAAACCCTAGAAAACCTGCATCAAGTAGGTCGGGCATTGGCTACTATTCTCACGACCTTCCGAATGACGGGAGACGAGTCTGCTGTGGGGTCGCAGCATTCCCTTCTCCGTGTCTCCACCAGTTTGAGGAGGCAGTTGGCCGATTGATCCCAATGGGATTAGCGGACAACTCTTGCCATATGTCCAAGGTCTTTGACCCCAGTACATATACCTCCTAAAATAGGTGAAGGTGTCTCGGCATGTGAGAACTTTGATAAAAAAAAATACCCAGAGAGAGTGCGTACCTCTTTTTTCAGTTTCGAGTGCGATGGTGACGCCATTTCAACGTAACGACATGTTTACAGCAAGAAGAAATATCTTCAACATTTTCTGTTTTTGTTTTTTATTTTTCAATTAACTCTTAGTAATATATAAATAACTATCTGAATACCGCGAGTTGCCCGGGTACTGATTCGTATTAGCCCTGTACAGTATATATTTGGACACTAACTCCTTGGTTAGCATGTGATTCCACCGACATCGAGAGCGTCTGTGTTTTTTGGAAATACACCTGTCTATTCCGACGGAATTTTTATTTAATCATAACCGGCTTGATGACTCACAGTACTTTAATGGAGCCAAGTTATATATACTTTTTTGAGTAACAGCCCACATGAAACTATTCCATCAATATTTGCAATTATGAATAATGATAAGATAGAGAAGGAAATTTCGATGTAACTATTATTCAACGTCTCGTATTTTTATAAAATAAGCGTATATGAAATTCCGCTTAAAGTAGAGCTTGTCTAAAGCCACGAATTCCAAAGATTTCCCCACCGAACAGGATAAATATATTCTCCATGAATAGGATGTGCAGACTAAATTTGGACTCTGATGACGACGTATGAAGTAATTTTTCGTGTTCCTTTTTTACGGCCTTTATTATTTTCTGTTTACACAGGTTTTTCATTCATGATCAACTTTTTCTTCATTCTTCTCCTTCGGCCCTATACTTGTCCATATTCCCACATACTCTGGAATTTGAAGCTCCAGATTTATTTACGCCTAAATGGAAGTCCCGAGCTCGTATGATCAACTCCCAATTGAGGCTACTTTCAGTCGGCCCTGTAACTTGACGCACGGGAAGCCGGAACAGATGTTGGCTTTTGGGAAGATGTCACTACAAGAATAACAGTAAATCACCTCTTAACGCAGTATAAAGTTTGTTTGTAAGAGTGGGGAAGAATGCGAAGAGAATGAGTGATCTCCTGGATCGTGATTCTCCTCGCCTCGCCTCGCCATGTTTCCGCAGGACAAATTCCCACGCTAAGGTTTGGCTTCCGCGACAGCTCGTAAAATCGTTCCGTGGGCCTTCGCCACAATTGTTTCTCTGCGAATAGGGACGCTGAAGCCTTCAACTCAACCAGACACACCGCATCAGCCCTTTTTAGCCCATTCAACACCGTCCAGTCGTCAGCCAAAAGATCCGCTACACCTTCCTTGATTCTACAAATTTTGCCTATTCTATGACTCGTCCCCTCCCCATTATTTTCCAATAACGTTTCCAACCCTTATTAATTTGTCCGTTGATTTAATCTTAAAATTCCCCGACAACTTCACATTTCCTAAATCCACCAGTCTTCTCTCTCACACGTTTTCTAACCATCAGCTTTAGACAAGAGAATGGAGCATGCCTTCATTCTGAAAGAAAACCGATTTTATATCGGAAAACACCTCATTCAAACTTGAACTTAACTGAAGATGTCGACAGCAAAACATTCCGCATTAAATACTGGGATTTCCTGATCCGGAGAAGTAAAAAAAGTGGAAACGCGAGAAATTAGATATAGGCGGAGAAGGAAAGATAATTCAAACAAAAGAAGCAGTGATAATTCCGTAAAACAACTCTGTTCCTCTTCGGAGAGTAAGGAAGGCCAGTTGGAGCAAAGGCACGCAATTCCTGTAGACATGGAACTACTCGGTTCAGACCAACCCAGGTAGGCTGGAAGCTATCGACGGTTTTCTGTGTCTTGGAAATGCTGGAGTGAAGCATCGAGCGAATGAACATCGCTCATCTAAACTAGAATATTATGACAAGTGGATAAATTTTGATATTCCTTGAGACCCCTACAGATGCCATCCAATGATTGTGTCCTGAGGAAGCCACTGTCAAGTCAATAGTTGGTTGGCAGACAAGCCATAGCCATGTGCTATTTCATTGCATCTATTATGATCAATTTAGAGAAAGTTTATTAAATTCATTGTACTGCTTTTACATATTTTGTGTTAGTAAAGTGTTTTGTAATACTTGAGGTCTGCAGTTTAATGGCCTTTTTACAGACACTTCATTTATTTAATTTAGAAAGTAACAACGGTTTGTTACATACTCCAGCCTTCTTGAGGTTTTTTCTCTTAAAAGAGATATTTTGAATATTTGGAGATAAATTGAGTTAAGTGTATGAACACACACGACCGGAAAAAAAGTGTCAGCATCCACTAATCCTGTGGGGTTCTTCTGTCAAATTAAGAGGATTTTTGGAGGAAACTTGTACAAAACTTCAACTTTGGACTACTTTTAAATTGACGGTATGTAGCTGGATGAAAAAATCCTTTACCACAAATATTGAAAAGGCTGATACAACTTGTTACTAATTTATGATGAAGAAAGTAAACAAATGCGTTAGCGATTCATATGAAAACATGTGATCATTGGTACAAGAAGACAATGTTCCAATGATCACACCCTCGTGTATCTGGGATTGTTAACGTATTGTACCTAAAGGTAGATAATCTGTATTAAAAACAACATTCTTATATTTAAATTTGTATTTTATTTTTATATTTCAAAAAGCACTTTTCCTTGTATTAAAGGATTACCAATATTTCATTTGTATATATGTGTATGGTATTCAAAGGTAACTCAAAATTAATAGGCGGTTAAACAATTAGGTACCTACGTAATTTAGAATTTACTCAAAATTTTTCCTAAATTAATGGTCTGGTGGCCCTCGCTTTTGTTAAATTCTATCTGAAACATATTTCCCGTCTTTTCCTACAAGTTTAATTTAGTTCCATCTCCAAGGGAATCTCTTTTTGTTTGCCAAAACAAATTTTGAGGCTAATTCACCAACCAGTTTTTTTTATAGATAATAATTCATTTTTGGAATATTCTAAATTGTGACTTTATAGCTAGCCTAATATTCAAAATATTTGCGCCAGATTGTTGAAAAGCATTAAGATGCCATAAATTTAATCTCTGGGTTTTCAATTATAATTTATTCATCAATTTGTATAATTCTATTAGCTAAAATGCTGATGGCTACTAATTGTATTATTCGACTGTCTTTTCACTGACCAAGGATATGCTAAATAAATTAGAATTGTTAAGTGTTAAGGACTAAATTCTGTACGATGTTTTAGTTTTTATTCTTAAAATAGATAGGGGATAGCAGATTATTTCAATATTTTTATAAAAATTAATTCAGAGGTACATAGCCACAACACCAGGGGTAAGGAAATTTTTTGTATGGGCCACTTAAATTTAAAAAGTACAACAAATTCGATTTTTAATAAAGGTTTAGTATTATGCAATGAGTTACCAGTAGCTGTTAAAGTCACTAAAAGTATAAATGTATTTGAAAACAGTTTAAAAAGACTGATTAAATGTAAAGAGTGAATTTGGATTTAGAATAAGTTTTGTATTATGTAGGAAAAATAGAATTGAGAATTTGTAATTAGTTTTAAGCTAATTTGAATAAACTTCGTAGAAGACAAAAATAATTGTAATATCGTGTTCCTATTATCATTGAAGAATTCTCCAAACTTAACCTCCTCAACATTCTTGAGTATGATTAAAAAATGAATAAGGTGTAACAAATTACAGGCAACTAAGCTGTTAGTCAAGTAGAATGATCGGAAACACAAAATTGGAGTTGTAAAAAAACGGTAAAACCAAAAATTGTTACTTTTCGGGCTAATAAATTTTGTTTTTATTATATTTCAGACAAAAGTACAATGACACCCAGTCTCTGGCTTGCTTTCACACTACTGAGTATAGATTGTCTGAGTACAGCAAGGGTCAAGAAACTAAAGGGTGATCCAAGGTACATTATAATCAAGTTACTTTAACTTGCTGCAAGCTTGCTTTATAAATTAAAATTACTTCCCTGCTTTATTACTGGGACCGGTGGGAGGCTATAAACTTTTACTATTGTCGGGGACACAGTAGTCAAATACCTTTACTAAGTCGCTAAGTATGCTTAATGGATAACGTTTTTTATTTAATTCTTCTGGTATTTCATCTCAAAGTGTATGGATTACTTTCTAAATATTCCTAAGTCCGACCTGTGAGTCATCCAAAGACCTTCAAAAAAAGGTTTTGTAAGGTTTCGTTGAGTCTTTACAGCGTAACATCCTTAAGAGATTTTTGCATTTTGTGTGCATCGCAGT
Organism: Eucriotettix oculatus; assembly: GCA_034510155.1. NCBI lineage: Eukaryota > Metazoa > Arthropoda > Insecta > Orthoptera > Tetrigidae > Eucriotettix > Eucriotettix oculatus. The sequence continues at coordinate 21,973,849 of CM067380.1, read as the reverse complement.
TAAGACAATAGGAGAGCGTGAGGAAAGGAAGAGGGAGGTGGGAGTTTGTTTTGCGTGGAGGGGATGCTGCGTTAGCCTTAGCGCTGTCCCGCGTGCTGGAGCTTAGTCTTGCTTGGTCTCCACCTGCGCTGGTGCTCCAGTCCGTCTCGTCTCGTCTCGGCTCGTCTCAGACATGTGAGTTTGCCTTCTCCATTCCGCAAGGTTCGCCGCCCCCGCATAACGGCGCTCAGTTCCGCATTGCCTTCGACTTTCGCTTGCAAAAGCCAAAACGTTTCCTTGCCGCATCTTAACTAACCGAAATACTTTCCGGCCCGCGGGATAAATATCTTATCATAAGACGTTGGCAACTCCACGAACGTGAAGTGGACTCTAATGATGCCTGTCCATACTAGGAAGGCGTTCCTTCCTTCCTTCCTGAAGCCGGTACCTGGGAATACTTACTATGGTGCTTATTCTTGCACAATGAAAATAATTTGCAGACTTCCCGGAACGGCCGAAATATTTACTTGGTTCTCTCGCGAAAGATAAGAAACCTCTGGGTGGTTCTGTTCAACTGACTACAAGTTATAGAGGCATAGCAAAGCACTGAAGTTAAGGAGCTTCAGCAACCGGAAATTGTAACACAATTGTCGTTCAAGCATGCCTTAGCTATGGTTATAGTGTTACACGCATAATTTTCCATTGATCAGATTGGGAAGTAAATTTGAAATGATTGTAGGGATGAGGCAGTGCATCAGAGAAATGGAACAAAACTATACTACTTTGATATAAAGTTCCATGAAATTGTTGGTGCGACTTTAAAGAGGGGGAAAACTCGGTAATGGTAATTTTAAGACGAGCAGTAATTAAATAACGAAGAAAAAGTCTTATGATTCTAAGAGACTTTGTTATTCTTACGGGTGTCTGTCCAACTTAGCAAAGTATACTCGTGTGCCACCGAATCACTTTCCAAATTTCCAGACATTTCTCTACTCACCTACAGGGTTGTTCAGTAAGGGCGGGTCGATTTTCAAATGGAATAAAATAAACTGTGTGTGAGGTATTAACAAAATTCTTTTTTATTTGAAAGGCCCATATATGCCTTTTAAAATTAACAAAATGATTGGGTTAATACCTCACACACAGATTGTTTGATTCAATTTCAACATCGACCCGCCCTTATTAAACAACCCCTATATAAGTATACCCAACAATTTTATCAACCGGATGATTATTAATTAATATTACTGCTTGGTAACAAACTTAATTTAAATCTGAAAGTTTTCCGAGAACAACCCATTCAAAGTACTCATACTTCTAAGAACGTGTTATTTAATTACAGTTAAATAATCGTTGGCGCGTTAGTAGACATTATGCATTGCGTTCTTTGACCGTTTAAATCTTGATGTAATGGGTAATAAAAACTCTTTTTCGGTCACTGTTTTGAGAGTTATTTTATTTTTAACGGACGACGTGTAAAACAACAAAATCATTTTAAATATTAGCAACGTACTTTGTACGGAAAATGGGGATAATATAAAATAGTTTGTAAGTACAGTATAACTGCCGAAAGATATCATATTTAAAATAAAATAACTCTCAAAACAGTCACCGAAAAAGAGTTTTTATTACCCATTTCAGTATAGATTATGATAATCGAGACTTTTACTCAGGCCGGAAGGTTTGAATCGTTGTGATCCACTCTTTTCCTTCCCCATCAGCTGGTTGCTTAGATTATTAGCGTGCAGTGAAAGATTCTTTTTGTATTTAATACATTTTTTTTATTTCATCCTGCACTCACTCCGTATATCGATCGTTTTTAATTCCGCGGCGATTTGACAATTCGCCTGAATACTTAAGGTCAGGATAAAATACTTGGCTAATGAGAAAGCAACGACAGTCATAACACCACGGCAAAAAATTTCAAATCTAAATCAACCGTAGACGTTATTATGTTGTTATCAAATAATTTAAAGTGATAATAGAGGATATCAGCGTGGAAATAGATTTTTGCGGCAGTTTTTGGCAAGTCCATAATGTGCAGAGGTATTTTTCACGATACGCAAGCTGCGGAAGTTTCGTGAGAGAGGAGTAAACCTTGACCATTTTGTTGCATCGTTACCCGGGCGAATCTTCCAACAGTTGTTGCCCGTGATGGATTCAACTGGGGTGAAAAGACACTTACCTGTACATTTCTGAGGCGTTCTCAAAACTTTTGTTTCCGATTTTCCAATTCTGTAACTGGCGTTCAGTCGTCTGTCTTAGAAGAGACAATCGTTTAAAAACGAAGGCACACTTGAGGTAAAAAGAAACAACAGAAATGGCATAATAAATAAGCAAAGTTAAGACGTGGTTGAAGTGAGAGGAGAGGAATTGTTGCCGTGTTGTTGTTACGACTGTCGTTGCTTTCTCATTAGCCAAGTATTTTATCCTGAACTTAAGTATTGAGGCGCATTGTCAAATCACCACGGAATTAAAAAGGATCGATATACGGAGTGAGTGCAGGATGAAATAAAAAAATTGTATTAATATCGTTTAGAAATATAAGAAACTCTATCACGTTTATGCTCCAAACTGTCCCACAACGCCCGAAGAACAGAGTTTATTTACGTTCGAAACATCAGTCCAACGTTCTCTATTCTCTCACTTGTTCGCGCTTAACTTCCACTCCTTTTTCTCTGTAACTGATATCTGAAACGGTTATAAATAACTACTCGGATACATTCATATTTTAAATTAATACTTTTTGTTCTATTTGTTTCCAGGGCAAAACACTTACTGAGTGTGATCTTGGTGGCATTTTTGCAGGTAAGGTACTTCTTTATCTCTACCTTTATACTCACCGAGGTTTACGGAGAAAGCTTATATGATATGTAAGTTATTACATATCAGACGTGTACAATAATTTCAGAAATAAGTGAAAGCTATTAAAATTCACGTCATCAAATATTTATTATGTGAATGAATTATTCACATGTTAAAAAATAAAAACAGAAGCTTTTATTGCTAAGGAACATATTCATCTGTGTGTACATCAACCGGGCCTGATGACGTTTGATGACGTTAATTTTAATGGTTACCACTTATTTCGCTTATATGATAATTATAGAGTTCTACTTTTTATTTAATAAAAGAAACGTTGCGAAGTTTTTTTAAACGTATAAGACTCGTATATTCCAGTATTTTTCGCTTCAAATGTAAAATATTCCTTTTCCTAATACAACGTTTTATCCAACTTTCTGGACTTCTTCATGTAAATTAGTTCATCCATTTAAAAATTTACCAGAAGAAGTCCACAAATTTGGATAAAACGTTGTATTTATATTAATTAAATACTAATTAAGTTTATTTGCTGGCTTATTCGGCTGTATTTTTATTTATTTATTATTAAACTTAATATCAGTAATTTAATGTTAGTAATTTATTAAGAAATTCCCGCGAATGGGACTCGTGGAAAATTTCAATGGCTGTAAATATTCATATTTATCAGACTACAAATAATTAGGTTCCATTTAGTAATTTTAGATAAATTACATTCCTTTATTCTATTCTACTCCGTCTATATAGACTGTTATAGTACTGTTGCGGCTGGACAGTTCGAGCAGCAGGTATTTCCTGCCTGGTCCAGAGTATTAAGAAAGGTCTCATTCACACCTCATTACTCACCAAAGAGATTTCAGTAAACAAATTTCTGATTTATTGTATTCCACATTTTATTTTAAAATATTTAATATATATATAAATATAAATTCTACACAGAATTACAAGAAAAATTAAGCCAAACAATGAATAATTTAACGGAATAACCAATATCGGTTAAATTATAATAACAATTCAGTTACTGCATTCATAATATAAATAAAAAATAAATAATTTCTGAATGTTTGGTACCATATTTTTGTATCGTGTGTTGAATTTATACATATAAAAGATTTTGAAACCATCTGTTAATAAAATAAATCAAGGTTTGATCTACAGAAGTCTATTAACTTGCAGTTGGTACGGCTATAAATAAAAATTTAAGAATAAGTCTGTTTAGTGAGTAATGTGGCGTGAATAGGACTTTTCCCAACCCTCTGGACCAGGACTGACCAGCCATAAACGCCAGTTGATAGTAACTTCAACAAAAATTTGCACTGACATATTTTATCAGTAGCTTATTTGACGTTGCCTCCCATTTTTCAAGTACTTGTGTCGTAGTTTCAATGTGGCCTATTTCAGAGTAACTGATTCAAAATCTTTGTTCATTTATATCAAGGAAATATGTAGAACAAAGATGTATATGGCAAATATATGGAACTAAAGACTCGAATCGTGGTTACTGGTTACTGTGGAATTATTGCTTGCCATAGAAATTTTAGAAATAATGGTAAAAAAAGAACCAGGTCATTTAGAATATTGGATTTTATTAAACAATTTGAGGAAACCGGGGAAGATTGAAATGAGGCTGAATACGAATCCCGTGGCTGTTTAGCTTTTAATTTTTTATAATACAAAAGATATTAATAAACTTGGAATGCCCAGCATGCTCATTCCATAGCCATTTTTACTATACAATATCTGTTTCATATGCATATTTATTCTCACTTATTCCGTATGTCCACCAGTTTTGAGGCGTCATAATCCATGAGTAGTCCGAAATATTCTTTATATTTAACAAACTTCCTTACTCACAGGATCTAACGATCTTTCGTGTAATTATGTTCCTCTTGGGGTAAGTCGTACACCACGTTCTTTCCATGTTCCTCCTTTTCGTTCATTCCTTCTGTGTTACGCACAGAAAATCACTAATTTGTGACACATTCCCCTACAAATTAAAGATTATTTCACTTCCCGCTTTGTAAGTTGATTTCGCAATAATTTATTGACCAATTATTTCGTGACAATGGAATTTCGGATTTAATTAGTTTCATCTAGTTTATTATCACCCAAAATTTACGTCTCCCGTTGTTATAAATTCATTCAATGTTACTTCTTTTCCTAGAAAATCATTCTGTCGTGCAGCATTGGTGACTATTTTACAAACAATAAAGCTTCATGGTATTCTCGTTTATAGTTTGAAAAATTCAGGAAAACCCCTTGTACCATTTTTAAATTGAAATAAAAGAATAGCCAATATTGATATGGAAGGAAACGGTAAAATAATATATGCTAGTTCTGTAAAAACTAGATGTTAATACTATGGAAAGAATTAAACGAGTGCCTCGTCATCTCGTCCTTTCGTAAAATATGCACTTGTGTGTGATAGTATTTGAGCAGCGTAAGTAATTCCTTAGAGCAGCATTCTGAGGTGAAAACGGAAATTTAACTATTTATTATGGCTTTGAATACGCTGAGTAGTTGAACATTTTTGCGTTTTATGAGACAAGGTGAAACTGATTTCGGTCCAAATCCATGCAGATAAATTTTCATCACTTTAACAAATACACAGTGAAGGTGAATATTAGAGTCTTCCATATTCCCTTGCTCAAGAATGTTCAAAGGTGGATTGCAATTCCGAGGTCAATTCCCGTGAAAACGTTAACATGATTTATTTAGTAATGACAGACCCCAGAGGTAATAATTTAAAATTTAACTATAAACAAAATTAATTATCATGATTTTAAAAATTGTGGCAAGTGCATCGCGTAACTGAAGCCAAGTGAACTACGACTTAGGCTGCACTGCGTGACAGTGTTGCAGCAGTTTCTGATTTCTTCCGGTTAACTCAATCTATTTGGCATCTGAATGCATTTAAGTGAGAGGACGTTGAACCCTAACAGTCAGAGCCGCGGTGAGCCTGGAACACGGGCTGGGGTTCGAATCACCGTGGGGTCATCTTATTTAGGGGATGAAAACCTCTCCTATTCTAAATGATCAAGGAAAACTGCGTGCTAACTCAAGTTCAGCGTAAACTGACAACTTAACGTGTCCTTCATGGACTAAACCCTTCACGAAAAAAAAATTAATTGAAAGAGAATATCGGAATAATCTACTGTTCTAAAATTTATATAGGCATAATTTCGTATTCATCCAGAAATTAAATACATTGTACTCGAAGAGGCTATCAACATCATTACCTTATCTTCCTATAAAACCAGAACTGATTATTCGAGTCCTATAGCAGCTGCTTCTGACGTGGTTGACGGCAGGCGCCAATAATCGAATATTTTAGCAGCAACGACTGTGGTAATCGTGGAGTCAGCTGTCGCTCCAGCGGGACTATATCACAGGCTCAGAGATTTCTGAAAATAAGTTAAACCTTCCGCATAATTCTGTCGCATAAACAGAAATATTTGTCTTTGTCCTTCCATTTCCTAAATAACATTTTCTAATTCACATATAGTAGAGACAAGGACAAGAATGGGAAAATGACAACCGGACCAGGGACTGGAACCCAGGACCTCCCAATATCCAGCCGGGCGCTCTACCAACTAAGCTAATCCGAGTCAATGTCCAAGGACCAATTCAACATCTGTCCATTCCCGTAAACCTAATTGACGTCCTTGGACGTCGACTCGGATTATCTCAGTTGGTAGAGCCCTTGGCTGGATATCGGGAGGTCCTGGGTTCCAGTCCCTGGTCCGGCTGATATTTTTCCATTCTTATATTTCTTATAAAATTATCTATATGCTTTACTGAGCTTCATTAGACTTCCTTAGATTATAATAGAGATTGTTGCAGAATTTTCTATATAATTTCTGTGTGCTACGGGTCTTTAGTAGAACCAAAAGATTATGTTGCAGTAATTGCCATTGATGATCAATGCACTGAAAAACACGTTTCTTGTGAGAATTTTGTGCTTTGTTAAGTGAAATGTGAGGTTTTTTCAAAAATACATAAAAAAGTATTTGGCGTCGGGAGTATATATATGCATCCCTAGTAAGCCGTGATTTAAGGGTTAATTTTTGAAAAATTATAATGTAACTATTAATAGCTATATAAGTCTAAAAATATAGTTTGATGAAATATTTCAATTTATTTTTATAAAAAGACTGCTGAAATATTTTAGTTTCCATAACACTTTTTATTCCAGCGTTGAAGTATTTTTGACAGTGGTAATAGATAGTAGAGAGTTCGGTATGGTGGTGATACAGGCAATTTAAAACAAGCGTTTCTTAGATAACGGAGTTATAAAATTTAAGGGAAAATTAGCTAATGCCGGTCATTGTCCCTCGCAGTTTCCACGACCAAAATTTGAAACAGAGATGCTGTTTGAAAGTAGAGGTGTTGAAACTTTTTCATCAGAGTTCCACTGATGGTTGCGTTCGTTTGAGCATCCCACCTAATTTTTCTTCACTGAATTTCTCAGCTACGTGTTGCACAGTGGAAACAATTTTTTTTTTCGCAATTACCGGTCCATTGAGTGAATATCGATAGGGTTCGTCGTAGACAATAAGCGGGCAAGTATCGGACCATGGACGTCGGGTTTGATGCCCTCGGGCCCGGGGGCGGTGGCCCGTGCAGATCACAGAAGCTTGACCTTGCACCTGGCCGACAGTTCCGGTCCGTTCCCAGCATCCAGCATTGCACACAATAATCAATTGTTCGGCGTCGCCTTTGTTTCTTCCGTTTCTTCACCGCGTGGCGGCTATTGCCGATATTGGTTTTTGTACCGTGGCTCAGCCGGGAGTCTTCCAAACGCAAATCCTGAAACCTTTCACCGACGCTTTCATGAGCCAGTAAACGGCGACCAACGTATTTCACTACGCCGGACCAAAATTACCTCCGTGGTACAGAAAGCACATGTTTGCAGATATTAATTATGAAGCAGATCCATTTTCTGCGTTACATTATCTCTGAACAATCCTAAATTAAACATAGTCAAGGATTGGAAGCATTTCATGGTACTGACATAATGAAATCAGTGAGCGAAAAGCTGCAAATACTACAATTTAATTAATACACACTGTACGTTACGCAGTTTTATATAATACATTACCCCTGCATTAAAATGGGATAATTATTACAGAATATTATTATTTTTAAAATAAAAAATATAATTCAAATTATACAATTTTCTCTGGTACAGTTTTAAAACAAGAAAATACATCGCATGGGCACATTCGCTCCCGATAAATTAACGTGGGGAGATTATTTCGTCGAAATTAAAATTAAATGAGCAAAATTTTGGAGCAGAAATTTTATCTAATGATTTTATTTGTGATTGTAATTCGTAGAAATAAGACAAACGGCGCTCATAAATGTTATCCACATCTGAAAGCCGTCAAGCTGATAGTTTACATACACTGAAATATGACAAGAACCCTCATGAAATAAGCAGTATACACTAATAATGCTTGATTAAACATTAAATTTTTCTAAGTATTTAGATTTTAAACCATTTTGGAACTAATGGCGCCCAACGTGGAGCACTGCTAAAATGACCAACACAAAGTAGGTACTTTTAAATATGATGTGGATACAAACATTTTGGAAAGTGATAAATGTTATGAATCCAAACATGTCGTAAGGCTATTAGAGAGCTTTATCAAATATAATTTTATAAAATCAGATTCCTAATAACGTGCAGAGTACATCTGGAATAGTGTATGAATTATTATTCCCTGGAAATGTTTAAAGCTACTGTCCGAATAGAACAGAAAGTTCTGACGATGATAATTATGAATTTTCGATGTGCAACTGTGACAGTTGAAACGTTCACGAACGAGAGAGAGAGCCAATGAAAGTGGTTATGGTATTAAACCGATCAAATCTGGCGTACCTCAGGGTAGCCGATTTGGGCCTCGCACTTTACTCTTCGGATTGCCAATAAATGACTACAAATGGCACCTTTCGCTGACGGCACTACAATCAAGCAATTGATCACTCACATCACGCAACGATCATTGAAATCAATTTCAAGCGTGGACACGGTTAAGTGGAATATCAAAAGATCAGTGAAGAAAAATCTGTGTAAATAAAATTCACCCTATGGAAAGACCAATGGCCACCTATTTATTCGAATGAAACGTATATATATATATGTTACAAAAACCTACGGATACATTTGGAACCACGTTAACATGGAAACATGTAGTTATAAAACGTAAGTGAAGGAAATGCAATGATTACTCGGTAAAAGGTCCAAACTACCAATTGAATAATAAACCTCTAGTCTGTAAATCATTTAAAAAATATGAGTTTATGATATTGAAATCTGGAGATGCACCAGAAAGTCTCAAATGGAAATGATACAAAGGGATCTCCAATGGCCCTTATCTCTATCAACACGCTTCATAAAGATTTGAAAATGTGTCACATGACAAAGAAGTCATAACTGAGGAACTTAATAATCATAAGATGCCAAATGCAAGAAGGCTTAAACGAAATTGGCCAAGTGATCTCAGGAATATCTGAGAAGGCCTCAAAGAAGAACTGCTCAGTTCTTAGGCCAGATCATTGGCTTTTGGAATTGTATTGTTATATTATGATTGCTAATACGATAAATTAATAAAGAACTCTCGGCAAATTTTGATAAAAACGGAAGGACCAAAATAACGATTGCAAATCCTGAGATCGCTATGGAACGGTGAAACTTTGTTACACGAAGGGAAAGGACCGTACTGCTACCAACAGATATATAAACACATGTATATTTTCTTTAAAGTTTATTTTCTTAGGAATGATATATGTGTTAACTTGAAAAGATTAAGCAATTGAGAGCCAATGCAAGATAATTAGTAACGCGAGGTGGTTCGTACGAAAGCGAAGTTTGCAAAACAGCGTGGGGAAAGCACGTACGCAGGAAGGCACGTTACACATAGGATCCGCAAGATTCCCTCAGATAAGCTCTCCCGCTAAAAGAAACCTAATTAAATACCACAGTGAGCTTCGGGAAATATAACGAGATCTGTTTTATACAGGAACGAAACATCAGGTAAGGGGAAATAATTCAGGGTTAATGATGATCAAGGAAATGTGACCCCTACGGTCTACGTGTTATATCTCAATAAGGGGACCAGAAATTGTTCAGAAATATCACACGGACGACTTCTTTATTTTAGCCATCTTGTGATTGTTTTAATAATTATATGGATAGATTTTTAATGAAGGAGAAAAATTATCTCGATTTGTTTATTCAATAAAAAATCAAATAACAAATTGAAGCTCTCGGCCAGTCTGCCTTTGTCTACTGTGGCTGTGTTTCTCTAATTACTTAATCATTCCAACGTCCAGCATGTCAATTCATCATTGTACCGTATCCAAATTCATACGTAGGATTTACGTTAGAATGCTGAATTCTACAATCTGAGTACGTTACGCCATTTATATGCAAGGTGTTGGAATCATTAAGTGTATGAATACACACAACGCTTAAAAATGTCAGACTAGCCGAAAACTTCAATTGTTTGATTTTTATTGAATAAACAAATCCAGGTAGATGACAGTCCGCAGCCGCCTCGGTAGGCCTTGGCCCTCAAAAGGGCTGTTGAGCCATTGGAAGAAGAAGAAAAATCAAATCCAGATAATGATAATTGGTCTCCTCAATTAAAAATCAATTCAAATAATCCTTTACTCAATATAATTAAAATTATAGATTTATAATTGGCTGAGATGAATATATATTATTTGTTTGGCAAACGAGGCAAAGCGTGTATCCGATAACGGATTCTTATACTTGCCCAATAAATTCAGAAGCGATGTTGTGTAGTCTTCGGCAAAATTTTAGCCTATGTTAATATTAATAAAAATAATTTATGACATTTTTCCCGACAAATTTATTTATTCAAATTAAAGAATAACGGCGTTTCGGCGCATATTCGCGCCTTGTTCAGATTTTTCTTTCTGTATAAGACATTTATATTCAGTAAGGTATAGGGGCGGAACGGGATAGCGGGGTAGAACAGGATACTCTTTTTTCTGGATATTGCTGGAGGTTAGAAAATTGGGGTGGACCATTGTAACTGGTCAAGGAAGAATTCCTGGCAGCCGACTTGACCAAGTTTGTGAACGAACTCTTGTTTTGGCGTCTTACATCCCTGAATTTATAATTTTTGCAGCATATCGACAGAAGGTAAGCTACAAAACTCCTCACTTTTAACTCTTTAATGGTATATATTCGTAAACTAGGTGTCTTTAGTTACGCATAAGGTTTAAATATACTTGAATTAAGGCTCGGTGAAAAACCTTAAACTGAGACTAGTTTGCGGGGAGAAACGGGATACTACTGTAAAAGGCAAAATGTTACGTGTTCATCAACTTAGGAGAATGAGTTACTGGATGCTGTACCCAAAAAGAATAGATTAAGAAGGAAAAGGAACGGAAAAATGTTAGCAAAGACAGTGCAGTTGCAAAAAATCTCTTTCCGAAAGGAAAAATTGATAAAGCGATCAACCGTGTGCTAAATAAGTATAAAAAATAAAACACAAAAGGTGTAAAGATTTTGTTAAATTAAATTTTATTGCACTTATTGTATATACCAAACACCCCCTGGGGGTGGGGCAGAACGGGAAATTTGTACGTTTTTTCAGTAATTCATAACAAAATCTAAATTCGTTGTTATAAGTTATATTAATATTAGATTAAGTAAGTAATAGAATAAACTAATGTTTTACACTTTTATAAAGCCATTTTTCTTATTCCATAATTTTACGAAAATTGTTAAATATATACGATCAACTTTCATTTAGTTTTATTTAATTTACACAACTAATATTCAAATTTAACTTTACGTAAATATGTCTTCTACAGAAAGGAAAGCCCGAAGAAGGCGCGAATATGCACCGAAACGTCGTTATTATTTAATTTGAATAATAAGTTTGTCTGGAAAAGGGTCTTAAATTACTTTTATCGATTTACAACCGACGCTAATCCAGAACTGTAGCAATAGCACATTTCGATACTTGATGTAGGAGAGAGAGGTTGGAGTTGTGGAGGTAGAAATCCTTATTTGCTTCTCCGAGAGTGTGAATGTGTCGGAGGAAGACATGTTCGTCCTCGGGATGTCGACCTTGCGAGGTCCATGGCGCAGGGAACTATCTTCTTTCTCATCTACACGTTGCCGATTGCATCTGGCCATGCGGGAAGGTCCTGGAGTATATACGTCACCCGGAAGATATTCATTCCCCCAAAAAAAACAGTTCCTCACTCGGAGCCTTAGTTTAGTAAAGCCGTATCTAGCGAGAAATCCGGTAATTACTCTGCTCCTGTGTATCCCGAAGTCTGTAAAATGTTAAGCTGAGAGGAACCTCCGGAAAGTCCGCATCCGTCGTATGTGCCAAGGTACGTGGATAGCAATTAAGTGTGAGTGCTATTAAAGAGCGGGATGAAGAATATCGCAGGATCGCAAGGGTCAGACAGTTTCACGCTTATTACCCGCGAAGAATCGTTACGTCACAATGCCTCTGTTGTAAAGGACCCGAAATTGGAATAAATCACTTTTCGTTCTGATATGTTGCTTTCCCGAACTACTCAACTTGATTTCTCGACTGTAGAAACGATGCACGCTTCATATAACTATTCAAAATTGTGCAAGAATATTTAAAATATAAACCTACTATATTTTAAAACAATTATATTAAATTTTTGGTTTTCTATTAAATAAGCTGGTATGTTTACTTTAATTATTTTAAAATCCACAACCAGTGGCGAATGGAATAATTTTTTTCTTTATTTTAAGAACGTTGATAATAAGTGTCTTTTAACATGTTTGTGCTTTGTAGACAATTAAACTGCCCGCCTGTAGGCACACTCGCTCACTCTATCTACCTGCACTACCCATAATATTGATTTTATTCCTCCAATGAGGAAAAAGGATACGTCGAAATAATACTTTCAAGCTACAATTAATAACAATTAGTTCAAGTGTACGTAATTAAAAGTACACTATCTTAGGAACAATAAAAATCCCTTAACGTTACCAAGGCTATAATATAATATTAACAGTATGCATACAAACTGAACACGTACGAGGTAAAATTATTATTTTGACATTTAAATATCACAAATCACTAAATATGTAATTATACAACCCTTGATAATAAATAAAGATTAACAGAGGCGCATTAGGAAGTAGCTCAAACAGAAATGGCGGACAAGTCACTTCACAGAACGGAACCTGACTTTCCAGGCCGTATATGATGTACACAAAGAAAATAGCAGAAAGTAAGCAAGCTATTAAATAACTAGTTTGAAGAGCAACACATTTAACAATTTTGCTGTACAGAAAATTTTAATTCTAAGTGTAACTATCAACAAACTGAAGCTCTAAAATTGCCCTCTCTCTATGTTGTGGACCACTCAGCACATATAATACTGCCATCATACCTGTCTTGCAACTGAAATCTAACTGCATTTCAAACGTGTGCAAAGGAAAATAACTTTTTCTTTTAAAAAATGTGCCACCTTGATGCTAATTTATTCCGCTTTTAAAAGTTAGATACTATTGGAAACTGTGTAAACATAATTATAAATGTAGCATATTATGGATCTATTTGCCAACGAGTATAGGTAACACTGACGCTGTTATAATACTAGTTACATAACGTAAAAAATATACTAATCAAGGTTAGGTATGATTGTTAGAGTATAACCCATATTATAATATTTATCATTTTCCCTCATATGGAGACAGGCAGAAAGGGAGAGCATTCTCACTCCATCTATTGTTGTAAACGTTTGGAAGCGGGTCTTGTTCAAAACCAACTGCGAGTTATAAGGTTTGCCGTGAAGCGATCATAAGCTCTCTTCCTCTCACTTCTTTGTCAACCACTGGCTGGACTGGACGTATTTATACAGTATTAATAGATTGACATTCATTCGTATTCAATAACCGCTTCTTTCGCAACAGCAAAACCTAGTGTGTTTCGTGTGTTATGATGTGTTATTGATGTCAATTACTTTTATAGTGTTTTCCCCGGCAGTATTTATGTATAATTTCAACCCCTTGCAGCATGTGAGGGGTAGGTGTAAAAATACGCAGCCACTATTATTTTTCGTTGTTAATATTACGTTTCAAACATTAACCACGAATGCCAACACGTGATGAAGTTTACAAGGTTATGTAGAATTGATTTAAAATGCCCTCTAAAATCCATTCTAATGTTAATTATACCTTCTGGACAAAAGTGGGTAATAATAAGTGTGGAAATAGCGAGTTTTTTCAATAAGGGCGGGTCGATGTCGAAATGGAATAAAGCAAGCTTTCTTTGAAGTACTAACGAAATTATTTTAATAATTAATTGAAACCTGGAGTCCAGCAATTTAACAGTAAGTATTTATTATACTCTCCTTGTCATCAATTATAGAAGCTTTCGGATATTTTTTGCCATAGTCATCTTATATTTATATTTGTGTTCTTCTCAAATCCATTCCTTCAATTCAACTCTTGAGTTTCATTCAATACATACTTATGTACGGGATAACAGACAGCGCTGAGGTATTTTTACCACATCCTGGACCCCTCTATTCACTTTTATGTATGAGATTTTTGACGTAAAAACTGAACTAAACAGAAAATATTTCTTAGCGTCATTCATTTCAGAATAGTTTTAGACTACCAAGTAGCCGTAACAAGGGTTCGTGTTAAAATGAGCTGCGGCTACCACCATTACAACACTGAAACAGAGGGCGAATAGCAATTTCTCTCTAGATATATATTTATGAGCATTATAGCTTAGAATGTATTAAAAATTACGGTATCGGCCGTAACGCAAACCAAAGTAAAAAAAAAATTGCATGCTCATCATTTCCTGGCTACGGGTGTAAGTTCGCTATCAACAAGTACGTTAATCTGTCGATTGCGACGCCTGTAGCCCAATGAATTAAGAGCTATTTATTATGAAGCTATAAACGCTGATGGGTAATTGTTTCAGGTGATGCGTTCAAGACCGGAAGCGACTACAGAGCTGTACGAGTCTGTGGAGATCGGAAGCAGCGCCGTCTACAACGAGACAAAAGAACCGGACCCGCTGACCAACGAGGCTAGCTCGGTACGTCTTAATTACAAAAACAATCTATAAAAATCTAAGAAAATAGACAATCTAAATATATAATTTAATTATCTCCTTGAAAATAAAATTTTAAAATCAAAATTAACTCCAAGGTTCTCCAAACGGTTGGCGATGTTGAGAGTGGGTCAGAACCTCAGAAAGTTGTCAAAATGGATAATAATTATACAGGAAATGTTAATATATAGACTTACTTCAAACGGTATTCAATATAAGATCTTCAACCCCAGTACACACACATCCTAAAATAGATTAAGGTGCCTTGGCTTGTGAGAACCTTGAAAAAACCAGAGAGACTACGAGGCATTCCCAAAAGTGAGCCCCGCAATCAATCTGGGCAGAAAACTACCACAGGCATCTCTTTTCATAGGTAAAGATTTTATTTTGGTAACGGGCTACATGAGGATGATTCTGAAACAGGTAAATCCCCTTTAATAGCATGGTAAGGGAATTGAAAAGAGGGGATGTGGAAGGTAGCCAAGGGTTGACAAGGGCCCCCGGGCTATAGTTGAAGGATCATACCCGGGAAACATCTAGAAAACCTACATCAGGTAGGTCGGGCTAATACCAAATACTTTTTCATACCTAGGCCATGATTTTTGCCTGTAAATATTTTTAAAAAAACTCTACTTGACACTAAAAACATTCCAGTACCAAATTTCTTTCAAATACATTATATATTAAAGCTGTAGAACGGTAAAGAAATTTTAAATTGATCTGATGCTGATCCAGTAAAGTAGATTTTTAACGTAACTTGATCAATTTCCTTCAGTAAGGACCATATCGAATACCAAATTTACCAACAGGTACATTTATTCACGTATGCGATGGAAAGTTTGAATGAGAGCTTTCTCGCATCAGTTTAACTTACTTATACGCCAGACAATCAGCAGTATAATGTCAGAATCATCATATTCCTTTGGTTCGCATGAAAATAAAATTCTTTCGAAAGACGTGAGTAGGAATTCTATGAGGGATTCCTGGACGCAGATATGAATTTTAAGTTTGTAAATTGGCACAGATAGGATAACGATGGATTAAGCCTACCTACTACGACTGTTCTTGTTGATTTTCTGGCGGAAATCTCCCTACATTTTCCTCTGGAAATTTAATGACTATATAATGCTGAATCAATAAATATTAAATCCTACAATTTGATTTCAAAATTTCGCGAAGATTCTATACTAAAGGCAGATCCAACCTAGAGCGTTCCCGGCGGCTAACGGGGAAACATTATACTGGAATATCTAATTTACAGCTAATATCGCAACAAAAAAGGGAGAGTGACGGTTCGTTCAATGTCCGTTATTCGATTGTCGGAGTTTCGTTCCAGACAGTTACCGTGTTTGCAACAGTTGATTTACCTATAACGGTTAATTGAGACGCTTCTTTGCTTACAATATCGGTGATTCAAACTGCAACAGAACAGCTTGATAGAACCACCACATTTGAATTTCCTTAGATTAATGGTTTTAATTTAATTAACAAGGAGTTGCTTGTTTAATTTGTCAGGATTTGCAGGCAATTATCGTGATACAATATACAGGCTGTAACAAGGCTCGGTGTCAAACTTTCAGAAATGGATTCCTCCTACTGAGAGAATTGTTTCAAATCTAAAGAAACATCAACTGTTCATATTTCAGTTTACATGAGCGATGTTCATTCACTTGACGGTTCACCGTATATAATTCTAAACTTACAGAAGTAATTATGAACTTAGTGAATTTGGGAAGCAGATACTGATTTGGTGTTTGAGTATCCTGGACCTCTTTTCCGCTAAAATGAACTTTTTACCGAGAACGTTTGATACAAAAGAATATATTTTAACATTTTGTTACAATACATTATAACTGTTAATATTTTTAACATCATCTTCGGCAGATAACTTTAATATTTATCTGTCCGCAGATCTGATCGATTTATTGTACTATAGCGCGATAGTTAATATTTTATTATTTGTTAATGTAAAATTATCAAGGGTTGGAAAGTTGAGTGGCACCGACCAATCGTTATTTCCGCAACAGCTGGCGTGGGAAAGAGGAGACCCACGAAAATAACTAAATTAGAAATGCCACGCGGTTGCATCGGCCAATGGGGTTTCGTGGTTTAAGGACAAATCGATTGTAAAAGGTTGATTTAGAGGTTATAGCGATGAGATGCGCTGTCGGGTTTCCAGTCCCTGACGTTTAGGAAGGGTATCACCTATGGGTTTTTATCTTGAGATCTGATTTCTTCGCCAAACCTCATTAATGTTTCCCCGAATCATATTTTTTACATTTAGTTCTACAGAGGACATAAGATACATAATTGGTATGTGATAAATATTCCTAAATTCTTGTACTAAGAAATTAGTGCCTTAACGATGTACTATGTCTATGTTAAGGTCTACTCCACGAATTCTTCAACAGAGTAGGAGCGGCTAAGTTAATTGTTTGTTATTTCAAATTTGAACTTGTTTGTATTTATTTTTAACTGTTTAATGGAGGCTGGATGTTTATTAAATATTCTGATAGCATTATAATGAACATCCTTTTGTATTATAGTTGGAGACTTCCCTACCTTGTGTAAATTATTTTTATTTCTTGTATCAAAGCTATGCACACCTGAGTTTGTTGTGTTATGTATAAGAAACATTTAAATCCGAATAGAAAGGTAGTCGTGAGAAGTAAGAGACGCAAGTGTTGAAACATGTTGTTGAGATGACAGAGGATGCCTGGCTTCGAAATATCCGGCCAACTGGCCTGCATTAGCACGTAAAGGAAGAGAAAGGGTTAACAGTCAGATATCATCTATCATCGGTGACCCGAAGCCAGACCAAAGTTTTGCCGCGACGACCGGGGAACCGTTGTTTGAGTTTACTTTCATATGAATGCATACACAAGTAATAATTACAACTGAAATTTGGTCACAGGAGTTTGGTTTGTTTGAGACCTCGGCCATATCAGTATAAAACGCGATCAAATATTAATTCCGAGTGCAAGGAGAGAAGTTCAAGTGAGACCTTGGCACTCGATTTAAATATATACTTATAAATGTAAGGTTTCGGCACCAAAACGAGTTTTCCAGTAGGAAAAAATATGGAAATTCCTTCTTATATGAAAAGACCTCAAGTCAACTACAAATTTTCCATGAAGTAATTTTCCCTTGACCGCGAGTAAGGTTTCCGATTAAAGTAAACTGAAACTGATATAGGAACCTTAAACTTTCAACCTTTCCTCTAGAAAACTTTTACAAGGTGTGCATAGCTTTGATACAAGAAATAAAAATAATTTACTCAAGGTTTTACTCTAACTATAATACAAAAGGGGGTTCATTATAATGCTATCAGAATATTTAATAAACATCCAGCCTCCATTAAACAGTTAAAAATAAATACAAACAAGTTCAAACTTGAAATAACAAACTATTTACTTAGCCGCTCCTACTCTGTTGATTATTAGTGGAGTAGACCTTAACATAGACATAATACATTGATAAGGCACTAATTTCTTAGTATAAGAATTTAGGAATATTTATCACGTACAAATTATGTATTACCTAATTGCTGTATAGTTAAAATAACATTTTTATACCCAGTTTCATTCATTATGTCAAAAACAAAAAAATACTAAAATGAATAAGAATAATACTTTCTCGTATTTATATTACTTCAATATTCTTGAGTGTAATAATATACTTATTTTAGTGGTAATAAATAATAATATGTCAATAAACGTCTGTTTTGAAAAGAATTAAATAACGACCAAATCATAGACTTACCCAGTTTTCTGTTTAATTAGTTAAACGTTTCATCCACAATTTTTGAGACTTCAAGTAATATCCTCTGATATTTTAAAAAATCCGGTACGCCCCGGATCCACAAATAAGATTTTTGATAGCCTATTGTATTTCAATTACAGATTAATTTTATTTATATTTCTCTGATAACCAATGTGAAAATAGTTCTTTTAACACTCATGGATTCGCAAATGTTTGCGATTTTCTGGATCTTCAAGCTCCGGCAACTTTCATTTTTCTTTTCCCGAAAACGAAATCACTTAATTACAAAGGTATGAAAATTTTTAGACTTACAGCAAATTTCTTAGACTTTCTTTCACCATAATCTTCTATCCTCCAACTTTGCTTGTTCAACTATTTATAACAACTTGTACGCTAGTCGTTTTTTAGAAACTGTTATGGGTGCTTTCTGCCTGAATTGAGAAGAATGCAAAAAAAAATCTGTACTTCAAAATTGATAATCCAATATACTAACAGACAAAACGTCTTGAAAAGTATTTTAAAAAATTTAACCTTTTAAATGAACAGCATCTGAAATTAAAATGGGTTCAAAGGAAAATAATGAGCATATAAAGGAAATGAAGTAGGGCAACGGAAACCTGAAGGCATCCATGACAAATTCGGAAAACGGACAAACATACCAGGTGTAATAAATAGTTGACCAAGCACAGACTTTAAATTTTGAGGATGTAGGACAACTAAGATATTATTAATGATTTGCTTTTAGTATAATAATTTTCACATCTCTGTATTTTTTACGTTGAATAAGCGAATGCACCTGGCAATTGGGTAGGAGGATTGACATGGCAATCGCGATCTACAATTGGGAACGTTGGAGAGACTCGAATGGGGATTGTGAAGTAGTTCGCCCATTAACGTCGGTGGCAAACCTTGAAGTTGAATAGTCGGATGTTAAACAACAAACAATAACTGTACAGTCATTACGGTGGAACGGAAATCTTTTTCTTCTCATATGCAGCCGGCCTTGGCCTGCAATACGTTCTTCCATTCTTTTGCATAACCTTCTCTTTCCACCCGTCGTATACACATAAACCTCAAACTACCTTGTCCTTCTTCTCACTTTATTTATAACTCAATTTTAATTATAATAAAAAAAACTGTAGTGATGAAGAGCCGAAATAGTCATGACACGTGTCAAAATTATTTCCAATTTCACACAAAATTAATCCAGTTTTTCAGTCCTCAAATTTATTTATTTGTAAAAAGATAAGTCGCGATTTAAAACATAACAGTAGAAGCGTTCGCAAATGTCCTGGAATAATCTGCCAGAAACTGGAAACTTAATATAACTTGTATTGATAAATAAAATTAAAGTATCGTGGTCAAAAGTTAGAATTTATTAAAATTTACAATTACTACAAACGTTTTTAAATTTTAATAACTTCTGACTTTTGGTCATGATGCAGTATCGTTTTAATTTCTTTCACATTATTAATCTAGAGAATTAGCGAAAGCTTCTGGTGTTACGTTTCTAACCAGAAATTTTTCTTTTGCAAGTAAATAAATTTGAGGACTGATAAACGGTTTTTAATGTGACATTGGATATAATAAATCAGTCTTTATCTAAATCGTATTTATAGTGATAGTAAAAATATTTTATAAAAACATTATTAAAATCGTCAATGAACCTCTTTCTTTGGAAACATATTCACCGGTAAACTGTGAATATAAGTAATATTAAAGACTGTGATAGACACCAAGAAGTAGCGGTTTACTCAAATAGAATAGAATACATTCACTCTCCATAGATCATCATAAGAAGCAACGTTTCAAGGACTTCGAATACTCATTCATCATAAGATAACGTATAAAATATTTTTATTCCAGAATTATAAATTTAATACGATTAATATGCGATTCTGAAAACCGACACACTGAGAACATTAACGTGGAGAACTATTACAATTTTACCAATTGAAGATTTGTAGAATTAAATAACAAATATGTCATTATGCTAAAATTATGATACAAATAGTTTGGGACAAAATACAAAAGCACGTAGTAAGTATTTTATCTGACACAAATAATATTTTACAAAATAAAATCAATGTAATTATTTTTATTATTTTCACTCTAAAATATTTTAATAATTAAGACAACTAATAGTCCATGCTAACAATTGACATCATTGTAAACGATTCTGAACGTGTATGAATACAATTATTGCAATGGTAAAACACAAATACATGTGGAATTTGGGCGGTATGAAAAGAAAGACAAGTGGCGTGAGGGATGTTGGAGATTACAGAGAGGGGCTATAAAAACCCCGACAAGTCGGCGCTGCCTAGGTTTTTTTAAGTATTTGAGAATCGGCTGAATCGGGTTGAGAGGGAACATGATGTTTTCCCCCAAAACATCGGTGGAGTGGGATGGATGGCTCCTTCCGGAGACAATAGACAAATAATTTTGAATGGACAGGATCGGACCCCGCCACCGACGGAAATAGGGACAAAATGTTAGAAACCCAGGAAAAATGGATTTCAAGACATTAAGAGTCAACATTGAGATTGAGCGCGAGCTGACTAAGGATTCAGGACTTGGAGAGTGGTAATTGAGCATTAATACGCTAGGATTTTGGAGCCTGATTATTTATTAAGCATTAAGCAGTGTTTGTGTCACCAAAGAAGAAAACTAAATGGGCAAGGTGCTCATTGTAGTAAGTAGGAAGTTCGGTGAGGCCGAGCGGCAGGCTGGTACATTGTATCCGACTCCAGCGGCAAATTCCAGGCTAAACTGAGAAGAAAGAGTAATAACACTGTTTTTAATTCTGCGCAGGATTTTTGTATGTATTGTGCTCCATGAGAAGGCCAACTTACAATATCATGTCTCTAGTTTATAAGATATTTAATTTTTGTAAAAATTATATATATACATTGTTAATCATCAAAAAAGAAGGCCAACTTTGTGAAATAAAATTTATTAAATCATTGTATATTTTAAATTGATAAATGTTGAGCAAATGGATTTTTCACATTTATAATATAATTCTTCATTTTAAAACAGTATATTCCCCCCCTTATTCATTCCATTATTTTCCTAAACTCATTTATAGCGCATAAGGAGTTGCGGAATAGAAAAGTTTAAGTTCACCTTGGTATGCAAGTTGAGGGATTTTTAATTCTTTATTATTATCAGGAAGATTGACTCATGCATTTACAATTATTCCCGCAATCTGGCCAGTAAGGTATGAAATATACCCAACATACAGTTCTCCGTTAATAGTGGACTGAACGAGTTAATTTCATCGCTATAACACGGAAAGGTAAAATTTCGTATTGCAGGCCGTGAATCGGGCTTCACCGAGAGGACGGCCATTTAAGTGCATAAATATGCGTGACTTTGTTGGATGGCTACGTCGCGTAACTCAGGTCAGCGAACCGATCCTTTTTCTTCTTCCGCGTATATCGGAAGAACCGAAGCTCTGTATCACATTCTTCTTTAGTTTAACGGCTTTCGGATTCTCCGCATCGATATCCCACTCAAATATTTCATAACGAACGGCAATCACTTTCGTCGTTTAACAGTTTATTTCTGCAAGAAGATTGTTCCTTCCATCATACCATCAATTTGATTCTTCTCGTGACTTCTTCAGTGTCGTTTCTGTAAAAATCTGTATAGTGTTCAACCACGAACAGTTTCCCAACAAAATAAAATTTTAGTGCTGGGTTGCCTAACTGCTAGGGGCACTATTATAAATTTATTATTTATGTCAAATTATAAACAAAAATAGACGAAAGACCTTTCCACCAATCCAATCCATAATCATTCAGCTGTTTACAGTTCTACAATAAAATACGGGTTAATTTTCTTCAACACTAATTTTGTTATCAGCTCAGAAATATTCTTAGTCTTCTATAAAGTAAGGATTTTTCACAAAATGGCAATGAAAATCTCTAAAAGAGAGTCTGGTATTTTATAATTAAAATAATTAAGAGTAAGAAATAATTTTTGATTACTTGACAGTAGCTGGCGCAAGATTTTTACTTGCCACGACCGTTGAAATCTAGACGACTGCCTCAAAGATTAAATTATTTTTAATAATTATTAATAGACTCTCTTTAAGAAAATTTCCTTGCTCTCGTTGTGAAAAATTATTACTTCGTAGATGGGATAAGAATATAATTTCTGAGCTCGGAAAACTAAGAACAATCAAATTAGTGATGAAGAAAAAAAAACATGTATTTTTATTGCAGAGCTGTAAGCAAGTGAATGATTTAGTAATATGCCAATTAGTTTACAATGTTTGATTTGTTTAAACTTTCTTTTATTTGATAGTAGTTGTTAAATGCTGCTTTTCTCTTGAGAAATATTTCGTAAATCCAAAGGTCAAAGAACGCCATTGCTCTGATTCCAATGACCTACCCTTTATTTTTCTAATTATTAATGCGGAGTCTTTTTTGAGATTTTTTAAAGATTGTGAATATTTGTGTAACAGTTGGTGCTTTCCGGCTACGTTCCCGTGCCTCAGGTTCGGGCTAGACCCATCCGACCAGTCACCGTAGACGGACTGGAATGGCGCCTTCCTGTGGAGACTTGGGACAGAGACTACCGCAGACACCGCCATAACACGACTCGGGTCCACCGTGAGTTCCGATACAACACTTATCATATATTTTAAATAATTGAAATTACATTGAAACAAAATGTTCATAGAAAAAGATTTCCTAGCAATCATTTTCTAGATACGACAGTCAAAGCTGGGCAGGAACTTCGTTCAACTTGAGATTCTCAATTAATGCACTGACTATATTTCTCTAAATAGACAATAGACAAATCTTGTAATCTTGTAAGTTGAGTTTGGTAAGATGACAATCCAAGCTTTCTGCACACGTCAATTACGGTCCATTTCTCTCATTATTTAAGCATTTTCACTGATCTACAGACATGTTCATGACTCCATATCCATGTAATGTTAACGGTAGAAAGATTTGCATCATCAGTCTTATAAAGGGCATATGACTCGGGAAAATTCCCCATCATAAAATGTTTTCTGGGTGTACAAAGAATAGTTTCCATATCCTTGCGATTATCGACACTTTCGACTTCTTCAAATGGTACGTTCTAGAATTTTCTGTAACAATTCGTGGAAGGAAGTTTCCGAAACTCGAGAGATTTGCTCGTTACAGCTGGGGTTTCCCTAGTTGCATCCGGGTTAATTTTGTTGAAGTTTGGACTGAAACAGTGAAATTTGCTGGTCATAACCGAGCCTGACGATGCATTTGTGTGTTTTCATTTATCTGCTATCTCGATGCTGAGCAGGAAGCGGGACTGTTGCAATACGGAGGTGTGTTAAGCGCTAATGCTAATGTACGCGTGAAAGCAGATCTTTCCAAACCTGTGATGTTCGCAGACATCGAAGCCGAGTGCCAGGACGAGTACATGAAGATCCGCATCGGCTTCAACGGTTCCTTCACGGGACTTCTCTACTCCTCAGGTACGTAGCGTTGCCTCGCCTCGTGACGCGTGGCGTGTCATTGCGTGTTTGAAACGTCTCTTTGCTCGCAGGATACGCCCACGACCGCGACTGCGTCTACATCAACGGCACCGGAAGGGACTACTACGAGTTTTACATCCAGCTGAACCGCTGCGGCACTCTGGGGAAGAACTCGCACGCTTTGGAAGGCCGCGCAGCTCCCAAGGTGCGCAACATAACCATTTCTTCCAGTTACGTGCAAACATTTAAAGAAGGAACACGTACAATATAGGCAAACAAGTGTAAAATTCCCATATTCCAAAGAGCGCTGACAAATGTGTGGCTTAATCCCAGGTTTTAAATCTCGACAGCTGACTATCTCAGGTTACGGTAAAATATACATCCCGTCGTACAGTTGAATACGTATGTCTAACCGCCATCATTCTGAATTTTCATCTTGAACACTCCCTTAACAACGCACATTAAGTGCAATCCATTCGATGCCTCTAGCATTCTCCACCAATCCTTAATTTCTTGGATACTTTAAGTAACGGAAAACCCTTAAAATACTCCACGCTTAAGATGGTACGTCACTTCACATCTAATAGCGAAATTCGTCCATTTATCCTAACGTCACATCCTCCCTCTTATAAAATCGTATCCCTGTCACTCATTTCTTTGTGTTGGATAACAAGCAATTGTTTGTAGTATGTAGGAGATGCAAGAATGTGCTTACAGCCTCAAATAAATTTAATTTCCAATTTTTAATTCAAAAATACTTTATTTTAATAAATCACAAGACAGCATGTTATTCGTACAATTTTAATGCGTACTGCCCCTTTCTCTCTAGAGACATACGTTACTATTGTGGGCTGATTACTGCAACAGACAACCAAGATGTGATCTTGGGAAATGAGACTTTATATGTGTTATCTTATGAAGTTATTTCACACGTGTGTAGTATTAAGTTATTTTCAAGCTTACGGTTACTTGACTCACACTCGCTTTGATGTAGGCTGTATCTGGATGTTTGGGTGATTTCCAAATTTCTGGCTGTTATTTTCCCGATGAGGGTTTCTCTGCGTTGTTGTGATGGAATAGTTAAGTTGTTCTCCGACCGAGCGCCTGAGATTTCCACAATTTTGATTTTTCAAGGACGATGGTACACAGTCATTCACGTCTCCGACCGTTCTCATCAGTGTCCATGAGTATTCTACTATATTAACGCCGCTTACATGGGCGCTCATAACTTAGTCTGGTCAGGCAACAATGAGTTCTTGTAGTCTGGCCAGCCGACAGTGAGTCCTTTGAGCTTTATCATTTCCTCCGGCTCCCTTCCCCATGGACATCTTCCCCGATAGAAAATTTCAAAACACGCTGGTAAATTAGAAGCTGCTACTTACAATTGTGCTGCTATACTTGTAAAATATATTTTAAAGTGAGTCCCTTCTTTTTAACTACTTGTTAAAAGTGAATGTCATGTTGACGCTAATGTTACATACTTTCTGCAGAACTTCATGTGGAATACGGTCACTGTTCAGTACAACCCTCTGATCGAGGAAGAGTGGGACGAACACTTCAAGGTAACTTGCGAGTACGGCTACGACTTTTGGAAGACCGTCACGTTCCCGTTCCTCGACGTCGAGTAAGTAACGCAACTTACATAACTTATTTATATATTCTCCGGTTGAAGTTTTCTGAACTCAACCTTTATGGTTACATCTTAAAACTGAAACGAACATTTAAAAATATTTTTTAACCTAAGTTCAGAGTGTTTTACAATAGAAACTAAGCTGACTGCAAATATATATTTTTTATGCTGTCAAATTTGATAATTATAGACATTAGACAGGATACAACTTTTGGATTAAATATATATATTGTGCAATGAGACTCAACGGCAAAATTCCAGGATTGGATTCCTCACACTGAGAGAGTGAAACAATTTTAGTACAATATGGCTCCATAAATACATAATTACAGATTAATCCGAACTTTTAGGACTCTTAGTGCATGACCTCATTCCATGATAATCTAGATTAAAATGTCAGACCAGATTTACAATTGTTGCCTGAAGAAACATGTTGCGAATAAAATTGATGTTGAACCGAACATTTTTTAACTGGTTGTAAGTCAGAGTGACAACCTAGTCTAAAGAAAAGTACTATTTCATTGCATCTATAATGATAATTTTAGAGATCTTCTATTGAATTTATTGTACTGTTTATGCCAGCGGAGGATCCAGGGAAAATGACAAGCGGAATGTCTCCCCCCTCCTCCAAAGGAAAATAATGTAGTTTTCAAATTTAATAAATTTTGTAAGACGACTGATAATACTAAAAAAAATAATTTGTTAATTTATTTCAATCCGTATATAAATAGCGTATCGTTTCATCGTTAAATATTCAAGAATTGATTAAAAATGTACTGAACAATAGCCACTGTTCTACGTGTCGGTTCTTAATCCAGATATTAAACCCCTCACGCAGCCAAAGAATTACCCTTGACTGAACAGCAGAAATTTGTATTTTCGGATAACAATTGTTTGGAATTGTGAACGCGCGATGTTCAGTCTAATTACGTAATTCTAATTAT
This sequence comes from Eucriotettix oculatus, assembly GCA_034510155.1. Taxonomy (NCBI): domain Eukaryota; kingdom Metazoa; phylum Arthropoda; class Insecta; order Orthoptera; family Tetrigidae; genus Eucriotettix; species Eucriotettix oculatus. The sequence continues at coordinate 21,947,134 of CM067380.1, read as the reverse complement.
TGTTAAATAAATCTGTATTAAAACCCATTATTAACTATTAATATATAATTCAAAGAAACAGATGCCGAATAAAACAGACTGAAATTGTTTAGAGTTGGATTATTAATTATAAAATTAACAAAACTGTCCTCCCCCTCTTTTCTGGATTTTCTGGTGCTATATATTTTGGCCTGCTGTTCATTAGCTGAGTATTTATAATATTTTATATATACTTAAATGATTTATAGTGAATTTATTTGTATTGAAACTTCCAAACAAATGATGCGATCCAGCGATATATAGGTGATTACCAACAAAAGTGATTTTAGGGACAAAGAAAATAATTATGTAAACAAAAAAAAAGCAGAACCACAATGCGAAGTGTTCACCCTGTGAGGTACCATTCCCTTGGTAATTATAGAAATGTAACTGAAGGGCCGTTCAATAGTATGCTGTTATGGGAGTTCTCTAAGGGCTGTATTTATTACAAATCTTGCATTTTGATTGTCTAATGTAGGGTGGCCACAGGTAACCCCGTGGTGTTCACGCTGTCTCCCCCGGAGTGTTACATGGAGATCCGGTACGGATACGGCACTTCCGGTAACAGAGTGTCTGGACCCGTGAGGGTGGGTGACCCGCTCACTCTCATTATCTACATGCGCAGTAAATACGGTGAGTCATAAAAAAATTAAATAAACATTATAGCACAATAGAAGCCGCAAACTTGGAGCGCAAATTACTATTTTTTGAAATCGGACGCTGTATTCAAAAACAAAAATCAAGCCTATTTGGAGTTCTTCTTCGTGTTTTTTATTAATTTATAAAAACTATTATCGTTCTTCGTGTAGATAACGAAATAACTGAATTGGGTAAGTTTATAAGTACAGCTGTCCAATTTTATAAACAATGAAAACAAGATCAAATTAACGTACAACGTTTCTTCCACCAATCGCTGGACGTTGTCAAATACAACATAATCTGATTCTGGATGAGCGAGCACAGGTCCAACAAGTCCAAAGACAATATGTCAGAGATCTTAATTATCAGGCAGGAGATCGTAGTATTACTGTTGTTGATATTAATGCCAATCGTTTCCGATACGAGTCTAGAGTAATAATTATGTTCAACACCACGGATACTAATCAGGGTTATGAGCATGTTCAGTAAAAACTTCATGCTTTTCAGTTTGGTAATTTATAGTTGGGTAAGACTCTGTAAACAGTCTTGGGTCCGTTGAGTCGCCAACTGGCCTCCCGAACAGAAGCTTATGGTTCCATTGGCAACCAGAGTAGAATTTGCTAACAGTTTCTTAGGGTATAACCTTGGCAGTCTTCTTCTAACCTTGCCAGGAACAGATCTTATTTTTCAAAAACAAATTCGCAACATGACAATTTGCCAGACTCGTTAAACTTTTCTCTTTCTTGATTCCGGTCCATACATCTGGTAAAATCTGTCATAACAAAGCCCCGATCTTCTGGTTTTTTCACTTAAAACTTTATTTCATTGAAGTGTCACCATGTTCTTCCATTTTTTCTCGTTTTATTGCGGTTTATAAGCTGAACCATGTATTCATAACATTCAGTACTTCATAAGGAACACGGGCAATTTTATTTTCTTCAATAGGAAATATTGTTATTTATAGATGTATCCTGCTTTTAAGTGGTATAGTGTGGGTTGTGACTCCTAAGGTTCCTTTACTACAACTAATGCTTTCAATTTACACAAGTTTTTTAAAACTATTATCTTTACAATGTATTGAATATTTTTATGTATAATACATAGTATTTATCAAATTAATAACTTAAAAACTATACAAAAAGAATATGGTAATGTAGCCATTATTAAATTGTTACCCAACTGAAGCATTTAAGCGGAGCAGGATTAAATTAAAACATTTTTCGTTTGGTAGTTGTAGCTGCGCTGGTTGAATTTCCAAATTCGAGGTAGAAGATCCGGGCGTTAGTTTATTAGTAATTATTAAAAATTATTCCACCTAAAAAACTGTTTGACCGAGCAACGCGTTACTTGAAGAAGATGTTTTTATTGTAGTAGAAGGGTTGAAATCGTAGAACAAAACACTCAATTTCCGTAGGTTTTCACGGTGAATAAGCTGCTGGAATTGTTCTTTGGTTTCCAACCGGATGGCGTTTACTAAACACGACTTTTCGTTGGCAATTACCACCGTGGACATCTTCTGGCGGAAACCCGAGAACAATTCCAGGAACAAAATAGTCGTTCAAAACATGCAAAATTATTTTATCACAATATTATCCAATTTTATATTCTATCATTATTCTTTTTAAATGATGTTTCATGAAAGGAACAGATTTGTCTTCTTATTTCCATGGCCCCATTCATTATTGTATGTAGTTTCACCATGGTGCCTCTCCAATGTTTGGCGCAATAGTAGCTCCAATTATTTATATATATATTCTATTAATTTGACGTTAAAATACTTTCATTTTTCCTAAGTTTTCCCCCCGTATTCTATTATTTCAAAATTCATAAGTTAAAGGGGTTACTATTGAAAATGAATAAAAAAATTTACTTGAGAGATACCTAAGCAAATAAAATATAATACGTACTTAGGATATGTACACTGCGATATTTCGCAAATGAAGGTATTTATTTTTTAAACAGCCGGTATTTCGTGTTACTATTTATTAAATAACTCTATTTGTTTTATTAATGAGAAGCAGTAAACCGGAAATAATATCCGTCCTCTGGCATCACTGACGTGCGTCATTTTGTGTACAATAAGCAATTGGTGACGTATTTAAGATATAGTGCTCCATGTTGTTTCATAAACTTACTGGAAACAAAGAGACGAATATTCATTTAAGGGTAACAGATTAGGTTGGATACAGAAATAACTAGCACTGGAAAACGTTCAATTTTTAGCTCATTACACTTTTTAATATATTTTTTAATGATAAACCTCAAAGTATAATACCAATCAATCTCTGAAGTTATATAAGTTTAAAATCAAAACGTCTTTTTAAATCAAATCCTCGTGGAGAAAACAATCTGTTACGCATGCTGCGCTCGGGTTATTACGTGATAATAATACAAGTAGACTGTAAAATCAGTACAATGTAATATAATCAGAGACGTGACATTAAGGTCACGACTGGCATCTGCTCTTTCGTAGGAAAATTGTACTTTCGTCTCACTAATACACATCCGACAGAGCGTGAGCTACAAACAGGTCTGCGGAAAACTTCATGTGGCTTATCGGCAATCTTAATAAATTAAAGATGTTCTTGCCCTTGAGCCTAATTCACAGTCGATCGTTTAGTCTGTATCGTTTGCCTGCCGAGAATGAGAAGCGGTAAAAATTGTTCCATGAGCATCGCGAATGATTCTGAATTAAAATGGCCAACTCAGGAGCCCGGATCTAATTTGCGGACCACGACTAAATGGCCTTTGGAACGATTATCTTTATCAAGACCTCTAGGGAAATCGTTCTCAACACTTTCTCACGTGGCAATCGCTTATTACTGAGCCGTGGGAAGTAGGTATTCGAGCCAATAGCGACAGACAGCTTTCAGAATATTTTTCTAGATAATAATTCTACGCGGGACATTCCATCCATTTTGAATCGTATATTTACCTGCCCTCTTTTCGTCTCGCTGAACGTAAATTGCTTAGTCAAGGTGGCCTCAAATTGTCCCTGCTGAAGCAACAATGACTCAACTAAATGATCCTTTCAACTTAATTTCAACGAGTTTCTTAACCTTTCACAGATGGGTTCGATATCGCTGTAAATGACTGCTACGCTCACAATGGGGCCAATAAGAAAATCCAGCTAATCGATCAATATGGGTAAATATTTATTTTTACTAACATGTAGAATGTTCCTTCAAATATTTATATATTGAAATAATATATGTTAACATGTAACGTCTTGTTGGAAATCAGTACATTGACCTCGGTCTTTTAAAAATGTAAACTTCAACCTCCAACAGCAAGATTTATTGTATTCAATAACTATAAATACAAGAATTAACGACCATTTCAGAAACAAACCAATTTTAATTCCATTATTACCTTTGGACTACATCGCGTAAATTTCTTCAGAATATTAAGTTTAGAAGTATGGAGTCAAACATTAATTTAAACAAAGAATAGAGATCTAAATAGATAAAAAATTCGTCCTGGACTACATCCAAGAACAGTTACAAACCTTATGTTATTATGCTTTGAGTACAATAATTTTTTTCTATATTTTGACCTCTTTTTTTCTAAATTAATATTTTACTAAATACGATTATTAAATTAAATTTTAAAGTATGTAGTTAAATATTAATTTAAACAAAGGATAGAGATCCAAATATATAAAAAAAATTCGTCCTGGAATACATCCAAGGACAGTTAGAAACCTTTTGTTATTATTCTTGTTATATATTTTGACTTCCATTTTTTCTAAATTAATATGTAACTAAATACTTCAAAATTTAATATCATGAAGAAATTTACCTGATGAAGCCCCAAAAGTGAGGACGAAGCATTGTAGGAATTGAATAAATACTTCGTTTGTCTCAGAATTTTCCTTTAATTTAATTTTATATAATTGTTTTGAAAAACAAAGCAATATATTATTGTAAATATAAGATTCATATTGACCATAGTTCGATCTTTATTTTTAAAAGAATAAGATGTTTTAACTTATATAAAACTTCAAGCTTCTTGATAAGTATATATATATATATAAGATTTTGTGGCGTACCTGATCAAGACTGTGTTCACGCTAGAAGAAATTTTTCTTAATATTAGGGTTTACCACTAATAAACCAGAATTAAAATTTATTACAAATAAAAATTCTGGTTATTAGACACAAATCCTAATATTATTATTTCAGTTACTCGCGTTGATTTAATTTAAAATTATATATATACGTTTAAACATAAAATAAATCTATAGCTTTTTGTTAAATGTGTTAGTTTCATTTATAATAACATCAGATGTATATTTTTCACATTTAATAGCATCTCGTTGATTCTATTTGAACAGTTGCCCTGCCGACGACAAACTCATCAGCAGATTTCGAGGAGCTTGGAGTGAATCTGGTGTGTTTGAAACTCAAGTTTTTGCTTACATGAAGACGTTCCGTTTCACTGGATCTCCAGCATTGTACATAGAGTGTGACGTTAGAATGTGCCATGGCCGCTGCCCAGTACGTATTTCTAGCTTTGGATCAATTATGAGCTAGTTAATTACTTAGTTTTGCCGTGAATAAATAAATGTTTAATGAAACAAAAAAAATGAACAGTCCATTATTTTAAAGTGTACATTTAAAAATACATATATATAACGCCAATATATTTATAATTTTATGTTCAAGTTGTAATAAATAAAAATTTAATTTATTAACAACTTATTAGGTTTTAGTACTTTAAAATATAAAAGCTTTTCAGTCTTTAAGACTGTTTTATTCAATTCGTCTTTCAAATAATTTTACAAGTATTACGTTACGTATAACGTACTAGTTTTGATTCTATCGCATACCTTATTTTTAAAATATTGCAATAAGATAATATCGATCAATTACTTTGTTCGTAGCCCCATCCAAGAATTACTGTTAATTTTAATTTGCTTATAAATTGTTCTGGAACTTCTATTATAACAGAGAAAATAGTTCACAAATTTTTGAAACATTCTAGTGATATCTTTGAACTATAATTAGCTTGAATAATCTAGTCCGAGTTTCATTGTATGCCTTTGTAAGTTGCTTAATTTCAGGAACAAATTCTTTATTGGAATGAAGTATTAGGCTCCTATGGGCCGTAGATCCCAGTTTCAATACGAGACCTAGGCTATTAAAATATTAATTTCGTTGTCATTTCCGTCCTTGGAATATAACAAAGTTTTCACGCGGCACGTTTTCCTGGTATTCTGTAAGTAGCCTTGATTAGTTTCAGGAAATTACACTTTTCCATGAGACGCCATTATTTATTATTTCTGCACGTCTGACATCAACAATGTGGACTAGCTTTCGTTCGGAATGAATTTCCTCTAATACAACCATATTCCATGAAATCATCAACTTTTCCGCTGTTCCAGCACTGAAATGACGTCTGTACTGAATTAAAATGCATTCAGAATTATAATTCTAGTCTTTGTTTCTGAGGACTATGTAATTCGATTCCATAGAGAAAACTAAGTTCTTTCTCTTCCGACATGGGCAATGGGTTTGGCAGAGATTAATATAATATCCGAATTGCATAAGCTTGCTGAAAGCATGTACGTTAAATTTGTTAAGATCCCAACAAATTGACTTTCACGCCGTTAGTTCATATGTAGACCATCAGGTCAATAGTAATCAAAGATCTCGAAATTAACGTTGATGGCTGAGACGATATTTTACAGTTCTTTTCTTTATCTTTATTTTTTGCTGAATTCTTTCCAATGAATTAGTTACGGTGTCTACATCTTTTAATTATTATGCCGACGGGAACAACGTCATGGGATCCCAAAGCAAAAATGGCCTCGCATACACCTGCAACACATTTCAAAGGCCTTCTCCGGGTTTATGCTCATAAATTTACAGCAGCCTCTTTCATGACTATACACAGATGAAGAAGAATTTTATTCATTTTTTTTATTTCATCTTGCTATTTTTTGGTTATCCAATCATCTTGAGCTAAACTGCTAAATACCACTGAAAGGAGAGTCACCGGAAATCAGATTAAACATATTTTAAGTCTCTTTTGTAATGCCATTAAATCTTCATTAATAGACAGACAAGTCTCTACCGATCGATTTTAAACAAAAAGTAAAATTAGAATAGGCCTAATGTGTTGACTGACTTTTTAATAAAAGTTCATGTTTGAATTTTTGCAGAGCCAACCGTGCCACTGGAGAAACACAAAGGATATCAGTAAACGATCTGCAGAACCCACCGCAGCTCCTATGCAATCGGAGAATGTCAACTTATTCCAGTCATTACAAGTTTTACGTGATGATTCGGAAGAAGACAATACAAATAACGGTATGTGCACAACAGAATACATTTTCACCTTCTCACCATTTTAGGATGATTCCATGCATTATTTATTAACAGAAAATTGAGATACTCGTATATCCCAGTTTAAAGTATTTTACAAGAGTGTAACCTGTGCAATAATATTTGGTTTAACATTCATTCTAATATTTTAATATCTTATTTAAAATAAAATCTACATGAAAAACATCACAACTTTTAATAATATATATAAATCAGTAATTTCTTTTTCTTTTAATAGGAACGGTAGTCGATTCCCAAAGTGTCTGTATGAGAATGGGCGCATTTACAACAATGCTGGGTGAGTTTAGAATTTCCATAATTGGCATTTCAATCACAGTAACAGTTTAATGGGTAGATATAACTTCATTTTTCATCAGGATCTGTATTTTTTACAATTTGATCTACAAAAGTTAATTATCGGTAACAAGAAGCATTGACAGCTTCCTGAATTTTGTCCATAAATATCTGTTGCTATGTCTAATAGCAGTTGTGTCAAATATATCTTTATCCATAGTACATGCATTTAGTATCAGAATTATATGTATATATTATATTTATAGAAGTAATGATTAGCATAATATCTTCCAAGTTTTTCATTAAACAATATATTAATTTAATCTGTATCTTTCCTTTCTTTCAGGATTGGGTTGCATTTTTCTTACAATATTGAGTTTAAGTGTTGTGTTATTGTGCTACCGTATCCAGTATCTAAACAGGAACAATGATGTCACTCTGGACAAAGATCTGATTCCAACTCCATACAGCCGGAATGAATTCATGTCCCATAAGGGCAGAATAAATTGAGATATTCTATTACTGAAAGAACTGTGCAATAATATTTTTAAAAATAAAAGACATTTGTGTTTACATACAGAGCGTAGGTCAGAGAAGACAGGACTGTATGCCAGATAGAATCACACTTGTAGTGAGCATGTCACCTTGGTCTTCTTTTTCTTACCCTCTGTGTTTACACATAACTTTGGGTATTCATGTATAAAACTTATGTGGGTCTAGGACTTCAGCATATTGAAAGTGATCTAAAGATTAATAGCAATCAATAGACTAATTTATTCCACTTGTAAATTACAACTGTTTAGCATTCGATGATTATTAGCATACACTTGAAAAGTATAAGTTAATGGTCCTCTTTAATAGAAGTGAATGATTCAGAAAAAGTACATAGAAATTTTTCAGAGCAAACAAGAATTAGATATTTGGTTTCCAGATTGTAAAAAGTTAAAGTTTATTTCAGTAAACTTCTTTCCATATATTGATTGACATTTAGACAAATAAATTATGTTAAGTTTAATTCAAGTATGATAATATATTAATTAATCGATTAATACAATAATCACACATGAGTTTATTTTTACTTGAAATGAATGTCAATAGTTAGAGTTAATGACAGTTGTTGATTTAAAGCAGGAATAATATTTGCAGGTGTTCTTTGAAATCAAATAAGATGTGGTAACATATAAAATTAGGTAAGGGAGGAACGGTAATACAAAGGGTGATATGGAATAAGGAGTTTCAGTGCAGAGCATCACTCAGAGACAAAGAATTGACAGCCATCTCCTTGGATTTGGCTAAAATGAGTAGGACTGTGCCTGTAATGGAGACCGAATCATGTGCCTATGTACTCTTCTGTTGTTCATTACTCCCTGAAGAACACAGTAGTTTACTATTTGAAATATTGGACTATCATTCCTTCATTTGTTTGATTACCTTTCCTCCTTTCACTATTCATTCACATATTTCTTCTCCAAACCAGCCAATGGAACATATATAAATAATACAAACCCTGTATTGAATTTCAGATTTTCTACATTTTCCTGAAATAATTCTTCAACATTATAATTTATTTATTTTTAAATCAAATGCAAAAAGATCCACTTAAGTTTTTGACTGTGATTATATAGTTCATGATGGTACAGGTAGGTCATTCAGAATAGAATCTTTTGGGTGCCGGCAATTTTATTTTGTTTTTTATAATGTTCCTTCTTTAAAAAATACCACTTCTCTATTGCCATTTCTATTCGATGTAATTAAAAGTAGTAGAATAAATTCATTACATTGGACATGATAAACTTGATAATTTATTATTTCATTGTGTAAAATATTGGTTTACACAAATATAAATTTAATTATCTGAGTAATGAATGTAATACATTCTAAATAAATTCATTTTGCCAGATACAAAAATATAATTTACTGATGTTCCAACATTTGGATAGTATCATTTTTCTGAAAACTCACATTTGTGTTATATATTTGTTAAACTTGTCATTTCACCAATGCATTGAAATAGATTTCTGTTGTAAATAAAGTTGTATTTGTAAAAACAGGTTGTTCATTCATTTAAGGGTAAATACGAAGACAAATTGCATATTTACTGAATAGTAAAGATTTCTGAACGGAGTAACATAAGTGACATTTGAGGTATGCCATATTAATATTCATATCATATCCACACTATAAATACATAAGTATCATATTAGACATTTGAGTAATTGTCCTATATTTGACATACTAATATTATGAACATTATATTATTTAATATTTAAATTTTAATAAACGAGCAATTTTTTCTCCTCTTTTACTTACTTATTTCAATTCTCAAAATTAATGAATATGAGAAGAGACTCAAAATGGAAGAATTGAGTTTAAATCCTCTTGCTGGCATTTACTTAGCCTCTGTAATTATTCAGTCAAACACTGAGATGTAGTTCTGATAAGAATACAAAGAAATTTAGATTAAAAAAATGAATTACTGTTGCATTTTTAATACAGGAATAATAGTTACAGAAGTTCTTTTGTCTGATTTGATAAAAATAGTAATGAGTGAAACTATGTATGGGTAAAGGAAGGAGTTACCAGGAAGTAACACATAATTGATTTTCTTCTCAGTTAATGGATGTATGTGACACAAGAAATCAAAATGATACATTGACCATGTCCCTTCCCAAATCCATGCAATAAATTAAGGAACCTAAACATTGAATTTATTATTGCTTGAAGATGAGAGCATGCATAAACATTCTACTTCACCCACTCTATAATTCTACTGTATTTGATTGTTCTTGACAACACAAACACAGTTTGGTTTAGTTAAAACAATCTCAGATCATGATGGGAGATAAAAATGTTTTTCAACTTATCTAACAGGAATTGATGTGATGCTAAAATGAATAATTTGGGAAAATTGATTACATCTGGTTTTGATGTACTCTATATCAAGATGTGGAGATACCACAGTATCTCACACGACTACCCAGCTTCCAATCATAGGACCATCGCAAGTGATCCCAGTCCCATGGAAACTATTGTTATTATCTGTTTCAACAAATTGCATACTATGGTGACAATCTCAGCCATGTTGACTTGACATTATTAAAACTGAACCTAACTTATAGGCTCTTTTTGAGCTTGACTCCAATCTGACAGAATGGTTTATTGTAATTTATGATAATTTTTTGATATAAGAAATAATAATTTGGATTATTATTGCCTTTATATCTCATCCTGAACAATGTACTTCTGATTCTTTCATTTCACCAAGCTACCTGCTTTTATTTAGAAAATTAAACATCAAATGTTCTCAAAGGTTGGTATGTCTTGGATTGCTAATAGTGCTCCTAAAATACTGACAATGCAATAAAGAACTTTTCCATGTCACTCACTTAGTGTGTTTCCATGGAGTATTTTGGTCAATTATTACAATCTGCCCATAAAATTGTAAATACAGGAATAAAATTTGTAATCGACGAATAAAAAGACCTGGGCGTGACTTATATAATATAAAATATACCAAAGATGATTTTGGGAAGTCTAGAAACCCATACATTGTGAAGTCAGATGCTAGTTTGTTCAAGTAACAAGCTGAATTTTAAAAAAAGGTTAAGCATAAACGGGTTTCTAATGCAAAATAATTACAAAAGGCAAGCGCTATAGGTGATTTATTAAGTACGTCTCTGATCTATCAACAGCCTTACTCGATTCTTATGCCATTGGTAAAGTACTCAATAATTCAGACTGCTGACACAGGATTGGAATTATACTTTGATTTTCGTACCTTTGTTTAAGTCAGTTTATCTTCAGAGCTAATAAGTTTGTGTCAACAACCGTTGGTGGAGGTCAAACCTTAATATCGCATGGAGAGTGACGTTTGTGTTTGCTTGTTTTTAAAAAATGGAACATAAGAGAGAAAAATAACAGGTCTGTAAAAATGTGGCAACGTTATTGCCACTTACGCAGGGCTAAGGAACCGAAACACCAAAGCGGATAAGATACGTTATTCCAAGGTCAATTATGTTTGTGTGTTTAGTATATCGTAATACTTTGGCCCACGTCAAGGGATTGGTCCATCGACCGAGCAAAACAGGCTGAACCTTCAGTAGTACCAAAAATACTGCCCTAACGTCAAGCTTTAATCCTCATAAAACTGGACAATAATCGGGCGTATTAATAAAGTACCAGGGGTAATTCCTCCACATAAAATAACCAAGGAACTCGATTGATTTCAAATTATGAAAATAACCATCAGGAAGCATAATAAACATGATATAAAGGCTGATTGCCAGGTGAAGATTATAAATGCATACATTACATGCGTTAACAAGTGTTCACTATACATATATTGTAAATTATATAAGTAATATGTAGGTTGGCTATCTTCTGGGAGCAAGGAAGGACAAAAATGATCTCTTCCAGGTGCAAGACCAGTGCTTGATTAACCTCAACTATACCGTTAGGACCATAGACGCATAAGAAGAATGAGATGCAATAGTCTTGTTGCAACTAAGGGCATGAAAATTTAGTTAAAATGTGATTCATGCCTATATAATTTAATAATTTAAGGAAATAGGTAATATTCGGCTAGGTGGACATCTTTGACTTCCGTCGCTGTTCAAGCTTAAATCCCATTATTTTCGAATCAAACATATTGTTTTTACTTATTACCTGATTATCTAATATTTTCCATGCATTAATGTATTGCAATTAGACTGGAAACCTGATGAACGTATTGAAGAACTTGGTGGAAAACACACTATATCTGCCGCTATCTGTATAAGAGAAAAATTAAACTGTAACTTTCCCTGAATGATGCGTCGTTTTTCAGGCGCTTTTTCAAAACGATCTAACAAAACGAAACCACAAAGTGACGATGCTTTGGCTAAATGGAGAAGTAGTGTGAAGTGTAAGGTAATGATTATTAATTAAATATCGGGAAAATAATGTTCTGTTAATTTTTAAATAAATATAGGTCCTTACTTTAAAAATAGCCATCGTACGTTCGTCTAGAATAAGGTTAAAATGGAATCCGGATTTTTCCCGAGCACACGAATACCTATTTAATTCTATAATATTCCATAAGTTCGTTTCAATTCTTAAAAAATTCCAGAAGGTTGTACGAGTAACTTTTCCATTCTGAGAGAATTCGAGAAGGTTCTACCGACAACGAATAATATTCATTTCAGTACTCTACTATATCCTGCAAATGTTTATTATTTCTCTCGTTTTTTTCCTGTAAGGCGTTTTCCTGTTACTATTTCATGTTTGAATTTTGCATGGTTCAAGCCATAGAAACTTCAACTACGTTTTGAATGTAATATATCCAATCCTTGCTTCGTGATGTGGCTGCTACTTTCTTCAATGGGGAAAGTAAAAGTTTCGATCCTTTGACGTTTATGTCTAAATTACAGTTACGCGTTCATAATTAATTTCCTCCTAATTCACTTTGACGCTTTTCTATATTTATCAGGATTATTAGTTAATCTTTTATTCATAATAGATATTATTCCATATTACAATTATATGAGACTTGTAATCACGGTGACGAATAGTAAGTTTATCAGTAATTAAGACACCTTTTCATGCTACTTTGCTTCGTACATGCCAGTTACCAACTTCTTCGAGCAATTTTCAACTGACCGTCCAAGGGCTACATCCGCTCAGCAAGAATCATTTCACCAGTCTGAAGATTATCACCAACTATTCTTTATACTATCAAAGATGTTGCAACCAACGATATTAGATATTTAATTAATTTATTTAAAAATCTACTAAACAAGTTTTAGAAAAAAAACTTACTGCACAATAAATTTCTATTTAATTCCTGGAAAAAATATATATTTCCTACTTGTACTGTCCCATTACCATTCAAAACTCAGAAATGTCACAAAGTAGATAACTGTTGTATACAATGAACAGTAAAATATTTTCCCAATTTATTTTCCCATATTCTGATGTTAATCAGAAAGCTGTTGGCTATTTCACAAATTTTCGAAAATCTCAGTAGCAGCTATTTGAAAGTTCACTACAAATCACTAGATTCTCTGCAACGGCTTCTTCCACCATTCTTTATTTTTATAATTGAACTGTTTTTTTTTTGTCTGTAACTTTAATCTGGACATTCTTCCACATGGGCATGGGAACGAAAAGGTAAAGAGACTAGGGTTGGATACGCTACAGACAAGAAGAGAAAGAGCCTTTGCAGGCAAAAACCTTGGCAGGGAATCCCAGATAGGATGAAAGAATCGACTCGGAACGGGAGGAGTGATCACTTGTTTAAATTACAAGCAAGGCACCAAAAAACAGACGTTGGAAAATACTCATTCCTAAGTAGGACAATTAATGACTGGAACATCTGCCTGCAGGAATGTTTGAGGAACTTTCTCTAACAGAAAGAAAATTTAGACTTAATCTAAGTTTAGTGTAGTGTAGTGAAGTGATCAGTGCTGCGAAATCTCTAAAACTATAATACAGTGAAATATATTTCCAGTGGTTTTTATTTCAGGCAAAAACAATATTATACCTTTTTAAAAATTCTTCTTCTAATAATATGATTCCACACTTATTTATTTATATTGAATATAATTATAACATTCAATTATAAATACATACATACATATTACCATACTATTTGCGTAATCCTATTCCAATGTTGAAACCTAATTAGTTTCTCTTCTTGGAAAATGACGTTTTTTTTTCAGTTCCATCTTTAGTGACCTTTGCCACTTTTTTCACTTAAAACATACAAGTTAAGTAAAATTTCTAATTGTAATTAAATATACATTTCTTGGAACATTAGAATAAACTAGATGTTTTGACCCTTTAATTAGAGAATTATGAAGGAACGGAACTTCGCGAATAACTTTGTTTTAAAGTTCATGCCTTTTAGTGTCAAATTAATAGAATATATGCAAAAAATTGAATAACTATTGCACCAAAATTGGTGCATCAGCATGGTGAAACCTATATGAAACTACAACGTACATAATATTAACATTACTGGGGCAATAGAGATAAGAGAACAAATCTGTCCCTTCACCTTATTATCAAGAAAAATATAATCGAATAATATTGAGACGATTTCATGTTTTTCTCATTATTTGTTGATGATAACTTATAAAATAATTACCGTGGGAAGAACACCTAAAATATACACAAAAAGGTAAATAGCAATGTTTATGCAGTTTAGGACCAAGGTCTATTATGGCAGCTCCTGATTGCCCCCAAAAAATCAATTAGATTTATTTTGGGATTGAAACTAAGAGAATCTTGTAGATAAATTTTTAGAGAACATAAATTATTAATCATTTATTCATTAGATATATATAACTATGGTGGAAAAGATAATAGATCTCTCAGGTCGAAGTGAAATAAAACACAGGGAAACTAGACAAATCTAAAGAAAACAGAAAATGACCCACTGCTGAAAGACATGATACTCTTTAGCAAACTTGCAAATTAAAATTGCAATTCAATAATACCCCTAAACAATATCTGTGCGAGAAGATGATTCATAATATGAATTATTTTATTGGTACCAAATTTATGTATAATATATTTTATAAATATGTCTGTAAAATAATGTATAGACATCTTTTTTGTATCAAAAAAATTATATACAGTGTTATATTTTTCTTGTAACATTTATGATTAGCACTTGACTTTTTCCAAGCTGTACTGTACAATTCACGGAAATAAATAATAATTATTATAATAGAAATGGTAGCACACGAGTTTCCAAAGATTTTATAAAGTTATTCATTTATTTAAACGTTATAGACAATTTATTTGAAAAAAAACACCGTGTAAATGAAAATCATTATTGGAATAAAACACAACACAGACTATACCAAGCTACTTTTGCAAATAATATTTCCAGTTTGATAGTTCCTATCGAAAAGAAATTCCCCGTGTTCCTTACGTTACAAAGACTGGAGGAGGAAGAATAAATGGGTGGATTCAAGGTGAAACCACGATGAAATAAAGGGTTGATATACACCAGCAAACCGGATGAGGTGAAAATAAACAGCTTTCTCTTGCTTGTTTCATCATTCCAACATTTATTCCTTTATATAAGCAGCCACATTAAATATCAGATCTCTTGTTCCAGAACTGTTTATGAGAAATGGAGAGTCTACAAATTTCCCATAAACTCTAACGGGTAACATAAAAATACTGGTTAATTTCAACATTTTTACTGTAAATGATGGAGGCATAATTATGGTCATAAATTAAAAATGCGTTTGCTGAAAGCATACAAGCGGTTTAAGATAAGGTTATTGATTTTTTTTTTAAATTGAATTCAAACTTGGGGGTCAAGAAGATGTGCGAAGAACGTGATAGATTTTTTAGTTCCAAATTTGAAAGTATGGACGTGAGTGAGTCAGAGCGAGCGACTTGTAGTGTGGACGTTGGAGGGGGAAGACTGAAGACTGGTGCCGCAGTTGTCACGTAGAACCAGGAGCGAGCACAGCGGCGAGGACGACGAAGATGAAGACCAGCGTCGCCACCTTGGAGGAGCTCACCCGGGCGCTGCACGACGTCTTCTCTGCAGACTCTGTCGACGTCGACTACGTCGAGCAGCTGATGAGCTCGTACAAGAGCAATCCTCTGCACTGGAAGCGCTATGCGAAATTCGACAGGTTCAGGTAAACAATCCTATCTATACACTCGCACTAGAATTGGTCAATTAATACATACCTTCGCACCTAGATAAAGTCTCTTCTTATATTGTTTTGTTTACATCCCCCTTAAATGCTCAGTGCAGTTGATTCATGTCCGCAGGTCAAAACTTGCGATGGTTAATACTTACGAGTGAGAACCACTATTTACTTACGTCCATTTCTACATTCCTTGAGCTTAAATGAAATTTTAGTATTTCCTACTAGAAGAACGTGTTATCCCTAGTCTATATTGCCTTCCAATTTTTTTTCTGGTTCCTGCCCTAACGCGGTGAATTTTTAATTTACAAGACCGGTACCCCATTATTCCCCAGGGGTTCCAACAACCGGCTCCGTATTTCATTAATGGTTTGTTCTACCTGCTGTGTAGTCTATTGAATATTATTAGCTTTGAAACGTCGTCAGTTTGCCGTCCTACACGGCACGCTGTGGATTCGGAGGACCACGTGGTCACTGCGTCCATTCTCCCTACGTTCATAGATCAACGGTAATCCTCGGCCGATTTTGAGAAACAAGGCAAAAGGGATTCGGGGAAAATAGGAAAAACGGAGACCAAGGCGACCGGAACCAGATTCCAACCCCGGCCCTCTCCATTCAGGGTTAAATTAAATTACAAATGGCCACTAGCCCGGTGTCAGTTACATTACATCAAACAGTAATCCAGAAATAAGTAATTATTAAAGTAAAGGATTATCCTCCCATGAACAGTTTAACAATCTCAGGAAAAGCCTCCAGCAATCTTGAGGTAAACTAATCATTCCCTAATGCTTCTGCTTACAAAAGAGAATTTACATACAACCGTTCTCTGATATCATTCCTTAATTTTGTGTCTGTGGTCGTTTCGTGAAATAAAATTTGGCGTCTTAAGTCAACTTTTGACTTCACTCCGAACCGGCTCCTTTGTGGATGCTTTTAAATGACTTTTCTCTTTTTCTAAGCTGAGTATGGAACAATTTTGTCACCTTCTTCTAAATTCTTTCCATCCCTATGTGGGTCCCAACACAACCATGCTCTAGCATAGGGCATACTGATGCCCTACTTTAGCCTCTTTTTTTAGGGGTTTCTCCATAGGAGCGGGTCGTTGTTGAAACGGGATAAAACAAGCTGTATGTGAGATATTAACAAAATTCATTTTTCTTATTTGATAGGTCCATGTGGTGCCCTTTCAAATAAGAAAAATGTTAATACCTCGCACATAGCTTGTTTTATTCCATTTCAAAATCCACCCGCCCTTATTGAAAACCCCTATACTTTCCTTCAGCACTCTATTTACGATGTGGAAAGATCTCCACCTCTTCCTTGTGCTGTCTTTATCTGATCACCCCAGTTTAAAAATGTTAACCAATTATTTTTCCCCAAATGTTTTTAATTTTATCTGCTGGTATCTCATCATCTCCTAATCTGCATTTTGCTGTTGGCTAGTTTCTAATTTTTGTAAATGAAATCGCCTAGCTCTTAGAGGAATTTATTTTCATTTTGTTTAACAGCGCCCGTTGGCTATTAAACCCTCTGGAAGAGCAACTACATCTTCATCATGATTTATTTCTTTATAAATAATGCGGCCATCAGCAAGAAGGTTTTGTACTAGAGCCAATGCCTATTGCCACGTCAATTATATTAGATAAGTCACTTCCTTGGGGCACCCCCGAAATTATTTCTACTGACTCACTCTAATCGCATTCACTCAGAAATTCCCGAATCCATCACAGAACCCGAATATATATTCCCATTCCGTTTAGTTTCTGCAAATGCTTTCCGGGGTTTCACCGGATTGGATCTATTTTTCAATTGAGCCTCATTTCTCTAACCTTAACGAACAAACTTTCGTAGTAACCACCAAAAAGATGGATTTTTTCACCATATACGTATACTTCCGTAATCTGACGTTGTTATTTTCCGTTTTGTGTTGAGGAGGTGTGTATCTCAATTTTCTAAATATTCTTAACTATAACGTTCTCCGTTATTGCACTGGTTTGAAGGTCCCGACGAATAAAAGTTTCTCAAGAATGCCCAGGAAAACCGAGAATGAGACTGAGTTGAATGAACACGCTGCTCACGTCCTTCCCCAAATCCAGAAAGTGTCACGTAATTTCACATTCTGGCTGTCGACTCGGCCAAACATCCGCCTTATATTACAGCACAGAATAAATTAGCGGGATGTAAACACCTGTACCATTGAATCTTTTATTTTCGGAGCATAGATGCACAAATTTAATAATTTTGGATTTTAAAATAGCATGTGGAATATTTGCCATACAAATTGGCAGCCAACCCCTGAAATCATCAACAAAACAGATTGTATTTAAATCGAAGTCCATGTTTTTGACCGAGAAATATTTGTTTCTTGGTTTCAAATTTAAGGTTTGTTCATTTTGTTTTCCCACACAATTAATTATGCTTCAAGTAATATGCGCAGAGTCGACCTCCTGTGGATTAGTGGCTAGCATCACTGCCTCACAATGCAGAGGTCCCGGATTCGAATCCTGGCATGGGCTTAGATGTTTGCGATATCATGGTCACAGAGACTGGGATTGAGACTGCTGGAGAATCGATACTCTGACCCCGTATCATTCCTAGTTCGGAATTAGTCACTTAAGATAACAGTCCGAAGTCGACCCGGTAGGCCAAACTACTGGAAGGGAAGAAGAAGAAACTAAGTGCACTCAGACTCGTCATATTCGTCGGGAATTTTTTTTTAAATACTCGGGGATTAATTAAAATTTTCCTCGTACCACTAGACTTTCCTCCTTTTTATATGTATACAGCTTTTACGGTCTATTAAAGAGTATGAATGTGGTGGAATCATATTAATAGTCCATTAACGCTGGATTGAAATCTAAAAGACGATTGCTCATATCCTGTTCCTGAGTTGAATGAATGAATTTAATGACCCTGCAATTGAGTTACACTCGGTGGAAATTGCAAAAAATAAGCTTAAAATTAGGAATAAGAATAATGATAATCATGCATAATTTGAAATTTCTTAAAGTTCCCGCCTTGTGAGTGCATCGTGAAACTTTGAACAGTGATACCTCACATATGTGACTCATCAGGGTTGATCATAAGCAGATCGATATTACATCCGACTGAAAACTAAAGTGAATAAATGATATATAGCTCATGTCATATGTCTGGGATTGAATGTTCTCGACTTGTGGAACAAGACTTTGCCATTTGTGTCACAGGTTGTCCTTACAATGCTTACTTTGTCACGGAGAACCTCGCAGATGCAATCTCTTCATCCCTGCCACGTCCTCATGCTTCCTGGTGTTACAAGTCACTTACCGAGTACGACGATCCTAATTTGGATATTAAAACAAACCGCGCGATACGACAATTTGAATTCGGTTGGTGTGCAATTAATCGAGACGGTTTCCCACTATCTCTGAGTTGAATAATAAACTGGTGGCATGTTCAGTGATAAAGAATGACATAAACTAATTCTCTGAACATTAACAGTTATCTTCATGCATGATTTAAAAAATGGCCTTTAAGATGGATCACCCGATCTAGTCGGCTGCTTGTACTTCGCGGACCCCGAGGAATATTTTGTCCATGATGTGTAATATCTACATCATTGCGGATCATACCCGGTTCCTTTAAATTACACGCACAACGTCTTTAAATTAAAATATTGTTGTGCGGAGAATATAATGAAAACTTCGTCGTGACGACAAGAATCGGTTATCGTGAGTCCAGTTCATCATTCGCAGATCCTCTGAATACGGTCCGCGTTCAACCTGATTTCTTTTTTTCATGCCGAATGGTGAGCTGATAAACAAGTCACGGTTGTTATTTAAGCCTCGTGTAGTTAATGATTCTTACGTAACTATGCAATCTTCTTTCATTGCCCGACGGAATTCCCCGCGCAAGTGGAGTATTGGCAACTGTAGTTGCCAATTTGCAGTCTAATGCCTAACTTGTTTTGAGCGCTTTGAACAGAAAGTTTGTAATATTGCGTTATATTCTTTTTTGAAAAATAGTTCCTAATTTTTATTGTTGTTGTAATTCTTTTTATTAGCGTTTCCTTTGCGATTTTCTGTTCAATACTTTTCCATTGATAAAGTCTTCTAGTTGATATAACGGGACTTTTGGGTGACTGTCCACTTCATCAACTTCTGTTGAATCCCGAGAAGATATTATCCACTTCCTATACTGGGAAAACCTTCGCTCTACAATATTCTTCCATGATATGTACCTATATAGCTGCTCTTAATTCTCTCTGGTGTTCATTTTTTTAAAAAGGTACTTGGATAACCGCTGAAATTATGTACGTAGTTTAAGATTTCTCTCATGTTTGCAGTTGACGTTCCGTTTGGTTTCTGGAGCAGTGAACGACATTTCACGGGTCATGAGTCGACGTTAGATTGCAATTCCTCACACGAAACATCTACTTCTATTAAAGGCAGTTTGGCATTTTGCCTTACGTTCGTACCAGTGCACTTAATTGTTTATTATTTCTAGCAATTGATAACTTTCTTATCCGGCAAGTCAGTCTGCCAAAAGCGGTGCATAGTTTACCTTTCAGTCAGTTGAAATGTAAACAACAGAATGCTCATGACTCGGTGGAGGTTTCCTATTGATTGCTCGTACCTTGATGCCCAAATCTTTTAAATCTCAACAATATTTATTTTCAATACTTTTCCTTGGATAAATTCTTCTAATCGATATCACGCGACGTTTGGGTGACTGTCAAAATCTTTTAAAACCTCAACAGCAATTTTTAAGCAGAAACTTTAAAGCTTTTCCTAATTCTTGTTGGATTTATCATGGAAATTTATTTTACAACACTGTTTTTTGGGGGGGGTTGTGCAATTATTCTCTGGTCGGAGACGCTCTCCTCCTCTTTCACCCACCACCATTTCACTGTTTTTATTATATATTGTTATTGTACTGTTATCATTATTTGAACAACGTTGCTATATCCTCCTGAGTTTTTGGTTCACTCTCTAAACTGATTCCCACTTTATATTTAAGCACTTTCTACATCTTCACTCACCGTTTTAGATCTACGAATACTATATAAAAATTTAATCAAGGTTCATTTTTATTAATCTTTCCTATATTACTCCTTAAATTTTCGTGACAAAGAATGCATAGCTCCGAATAGTTTAATCTATTAAGATTGCCTATATATCAGGAATTTTGCTGCTTGTTATCGTAACTACGGCTCTGCTTCCTTGACCGAGCCATAAATCCTTTGAGAAATAGAAGTATTTTAGCTTATTGCAACAAAGAAATCAATCACCGCGTTGCTCTGACATTCGTACCCGTTTTAATAGTCTGTAGCTGAATCTGCAGACTGGAATCCATAGTTCAGTTAGATTTATTTGTTATTATTAATCCGTATGATTCAATTTTCCACATTAAAAACAACTTTTAACACTGTAGGAATTGATTTCACATATTCGCCTTCCAATTTTTTAGTTTGAGTTGCACGTTGTTCCGGGAATTTGCCGGGACGGTTTTACTACCTTTAATTTCAGTCGTCACCTAAGTCATTTATTCTGTTTACAGCTTCTTCTTGTGTACGACATTTATCATTTTGTGAGAAATGTTTCTGGACGTAGTCGACATTTACAGGATTTGTATCCAGTTTTCACGCCACAACGGTGATCAACCGTACTGTTGTCATGCTTCCATAAATCATCATTCCGACTGTTTCCGTAAATCTGCGGAAGATTCTGATCTGCGTGAGTTATTCTTGTTAACCAAACGATGTTGGGAACAACGTTTTTCCCCTTCAAATAAAGAACCGGAAACATTTCCACAGGTCGAGAACTTCTGGCAAAAAAAAATCTGTGTATTGAATAGCTTCGCAGTCCACTCTTCTGGCTATTGGAAACTTAATTATTGTCCGTCCATTCATTTTTTTTAACAGGGTGATCCTGAAACAGGCAACTAACTCCCCTTTAGTAGCATAGAAAGGCAATTGAAAAGAGGGAATGTTGAAGGTAAGCAAGGGTTGACTAGGGCCTCCGGGCTATAGTTTAAGGATCCTACCCAGTGTTTCACCTAAAAGAGATGCAGGGAAAACACTAGTAAACCTGCATCAGATAGGTCGAGGTTTTTGGGTACTATTCTCACACCCGTCCGAATGACGGGAGAGGATCCAATGGGACCTGCGGACAACTCTTACAGTATGCCCATGGTCTTAGACCCCAGTACATACACCTCCTAAAATAGATGAAGGTGCCTCGGCTCCTGAGAACCTTGAAACTATTAGTTCATATTATTTCTGTGTGTGGAAAACACATGAGTATTAACTCATTTTCATGTTAATAAAGTAAGACAGAACGACTTACATTTCCGGAAAATATTGATCTTACAAGTTGCCGGTTGAAAACAATGTGTATTCTTCCGCTTGAAGTGGACCAAACTGGTTATTATGTATTAGTGGGACGTTCTTAGTTCCCTGAACAAAACCGTGGCAAGGAGATGCGTGTGCCAAGTCGAAGGGAACGCTTTGGAATGCCACTCAAACCGTCATCTCAACAACCAAACAAAGTTCGCAGCTAAATTCTTGAAAGGACAATAGAATGCTGAAGACAGCATCGGTCATCAGCCTTTGAAAATTAATGTGATACAAACAACGTGGCTACGCAAGTAGAACACTTGCCGTCAATATAAATAGGCTATATATATTAGATTGGAGTTATTTTTTATATATAATTTGTCCTCACGAATAACAAACTTTTGTTTCAGCTTTCCTTGCCCTACCAAAGGCATTGATAAATCCGAAAATATAAACGTCTCTCTATCCACTTATTAATTGAAAGTAATTGCCTAATAGAGCTCCACACGAAGCCCTAACCTTTTCTTCTTCACTATTTCAATAATTTTCATTCATCCGTAGATTGTTTTCATAAATTCGTAAGGGATTTTGCAAGAAAGCTGTTTTTATTTAAAGATTGGTAGGTTTCGAATATCTGTTCTGTTTCTACGCAGATAGCATCACTGGCAAATCCAAAGATTTTTGCGAGTCAAATGACCCACTTCAGCGCCTTAATTTGTTCACTGAAATGTTCCCAACTTAAAGCTAATTTTAATTAGTAAAAGAAAAAATTTAACATGCCAAATTTTATTTACTAAACAAGAAATATTACAATCGTGTTCATAAAGAAATTTCTTGACGTAGTAAAACAAAGATAAAAACTATTGCTTACAGCATAGTTCTGTTAAAGAATTAACATTGAAGAGTCTATCCAAAAGTTATAAAATGTATAATTATATTTCGGCTAACCCTGTGTATCTCTTTGCTGAGGTCGCTTCTTTATTATTATCTTCGGTAGATGACGTGTTGGTATATCAGCAATTTTCAAAGTGACTTCTTAGTGGAAATTGCGATTTTAGGTCATGAGGTTAGGGTTTCGATTTACAAACTATATATTAAAATTGAAGTCCAGGCAAATATTTGAATTAATAGCCGAGAAAAGGGGGAATATTTTTTTTGTCATTATATATATAATGGTCAGATCAAACCACCGTATACGTATTTAAAAAAATATATAGAAAAGAAAATAATACATAAAAATAGAACATAATCAACAAAAATCGAAACAAAATTCCTTAATTCGATTGTGGACAGATGAAAATCAGGAAATATGATTACGCCATGACTTCATCTTTTTATAGCTCTAATAAAAAATTTTCCAGTATTACATTATGGACTATGATCATTTTGACTTATAGGATTAATATATTGATTTATTTGTTTATAATATTATGGCTTCTTGCAATTTTATGATTCTGTTTGCGTGAGGAGCGGCCATCGAGATATAACGAATCATTGACGTTCTGCATACAGGGGATTCTACGATCATGGGATAAACTTTTAGACGTTAAGTTTGTATAGTAATGTATGGGTGGAAGTGACGCATTGAGGAACGAAAAGAAGTTGGACTGCAAAGACCTACATTGTCTATTTACAACATTATGAATCGAAACTGATTGTTTTCTTGTTTGTACTAATTTTGCTTTTTATTTATTTTTATGGTTAACAGGCTACATGAGGGTGATCCTGAAACAGGAAACCCTCCTTTAATAGCATAGGAAGGGGATGCGGAAGGTAGAGCAAGGTAATCAAGGGTTGACTAGGGCCCCCGGGCTGTGGTTTAAGGATCCTACCCGGTGTTTCACCTAACGAAATACAGAGAAAACCCTAGAAAATTTGCATCAGGTAGCTTGGGAATTGGGTACTATTCGTACGCCCTTCCGAACGACGGGAGACTTTTTTTTTGGCGGGTAACAGGCTACATGAGGGTGATCCTGAAGCAGACAACTCCCCTTTAATAGCATAGGAAGGGAAAGACGTGGTTGAAATTTAAGACTTTGGAAAATAAATGCGACTGCGTAGGCGCAGAATTCAAGCGAATTTATGCGTGAAGCGATACTTAATTTTCAATTTTCCGCTACAGAATAAAGACTAGTACAATATTCTGTAAGTACTTAGTTACTATGTTGCCGCGTTATCCGAGCGCTTGAGTGATATCGAGAGGAAGAACTATCTGCGGAACGGGCTTATTAGCCCAAAAGAGCGAGGGCAAAAGAGCAAGACCTTAGAAGGCAAGGTTTTCCTAGGATAACGATGACCGGTTGTTGATATTACGTTTCGCTATCTTCAATACCAGCCTCCAGAGTAATTATAAGCAGAGCTACGAAGAGCGTAAGGGAGAGAAAAATTATGAAGGCTTTAGAGTAATGGTCATACAGATATCTGGATATATATTAAAACTAACGAACGTAAAATATAAATATTATAAACAAAACAAGGCAATATTACGGTTACAAAAAAAATCAAAAAATCGAGCATTTGATTGCTAAACGGGCTGGATAAGCTTAATAGACCTGTGCCTGTAAGACATTTGCAATTAATGCTCCAAATCAGAACACAAACGCCTAATTTTTACTGTTTGAAACTTAGATACTCTCTTGTTAATTACAATAATTAATGCAAAAAATTTAAAAACAAAATAGACCCAAAAGAACAACTATAATTTTATTTCACAAGTGGTAAAATGATAAAATAAACAATATAATAGTTCATATCACAAATTTATCTAACATCTAAAAATTTAACTAAAATTAATCACTTGGAGTTTTCACATGCTTTTGGTTTCTGTTTTATTATTTATTAACGTAAATAACAATGTAGTAATAAATTTAATTTTTAAAATTTAAATTAGAAGACTTTATTTTAGCTAAACACAAGATATCTCGCTACTGATTAAAAACTTAAAGCTCTCTCCAGGGGTATAGTCAGTATTGTGGGCTGGTTACTGTGACAGACAACCAAGACGCTGTATATGTGTTTATGCTATGAAAATACTTTACAGATGTGTAGAGCTTACGGTTTATTGACCCACACTCGTATGATTTGATGTAGGCTTTATCTCGATGTTTGCGTGAAGTCCAGATTTCCGGTGTCACAGCACAGGGTGCGATGTCCACCAGTTACTCCTTCCAACTTCCCTGACCCTTCTGTTTCTCAACCATTAACGCCGCTGGCACGGACCGCTCATAACTTAGTCTGGTCAGCCAACAATGAGTTCTTTTAGCCTGGGACCTTTGAGTCGTCTCTTGTGGCTCCTTCTCCTGTCCCCGTCCCATGACGATCCTGGTCCAAGAGGGACCTCCAGAACACCCAACTACATATATACTATAATTTATAGCAATTAAATTGTAAAAATAAGTAAAAGTATTTTATGAAGAGAAATATATAATAGTAGATATATCGGTTACTGTACGACAGAAACAACCTGATGAGGGTACAAAAAAGCACAGAAACGTCGTTGAATGGAATATTTTTAAAATGTCTGTTTAATTTATCTTATTAATTAAAGCGAGTGTATATATATATATACCGAACGGCCATAGTTTTCAGAGTTTGATGGTCTGTAAAATCCAGGTTTTTACAGGAGATTCCAGTCAGGAATCAAAGCTACGTTATGAGCGCGATAATTTCTGCAGGTATTGGCCTACTTCCTTCAAACGGAACAGAAGTCAGTTGCCTTCGCTTTCGCATCTCCGTAAGGAATGAGAGACAGAAAAGAGAGAAAAAATTTTCATTTCCATCGTGGTAATGGAAATCTCTCTCTACGTCTGTATCACCTGTTTACACACACTTGATGACTACGATAAGCTTGAAATGCATTGAGATTTTCGCCATTGCACGTACGGTTCGTCGCACAATCTGAGTTAAGCTTGAAACCCTAGATTAACTTTTGCAGAGTATGTGAAAATTGATCATGTTAGGTTGTTGACGCAAGTAGCAGGCCGATTAAGCAAACTAAATGGCAGACAATTACGAAAGCATCATTTATGCCAGATATCCAAGGTCGAATTCTTAACGTCAAAGAAGGCCACGTCCTCGTTTTTCCTTTAAAAAACTGTTATCGCAATAGTTTGCGTACTTGTAATCTGAAAAGGGATTGCCTGATGAAAGAAGGGTAATTCCGTTTCCTCCTCGCAGCGTCGATTCCTGGAGACGCGACGTAGCTCTTGCCTCGCAATTTTCCTGGAAATATTAGCGGAACGTAAATGGTGCAACACTTTAATGGTTTATAATTTTTATGAATATATAATGAACAAACATTTATAGTACTCAAGAAATATAACGTTTACTCGAATACGAAAAAATTGTAAAATGAAGCATCAACTCATTTGAGTTCCGTCAGGTATAGTTACACACTTTCAGATGTTTTTTTTACGTCTCTTGTACTATTAATCCTCTTAACAAATTATTCGCTTGTGTGAATGACCCGAAAATTAACAAAACTACAATTTTTTGCTTCCGATGAGAGATAATTCTCTATATTTGAAAATGCAAATATATGACAGAACCATGGCCTGTAAACATTTGTCATATTCGGATGAAATCTTCACGGTTAACCAACCGGGTCAGGTATTTAAAAGAACACAACGTTTCTGCGGCCATCTTCTGCCGCCGTCTTCAGGCGTGAAGATTTCATCCGAATTATTCACCGGGAAAGTCTACATTCATTAATTTGTCATATTATCAACGGCACCAAGAGGAGCTCCAAAAAAAATGATTAAAGTTCATATTTTAATTCTCGCAGTACATGACACCCAAACTTACGTACTTTTGAATTTATTTGAAGATAAATAACGACCAATTTACAGAAAAAATTTTTTTATTCAGTTACTACTTTTCGTACTCGCCTTTGGGTCTTCCTACGGTACAAATAAACTTCAGATTCATGACTATAAAAAAATTAAAAATGTAAAATAACAATATTTTGTTGAAAAAATAAAAATGTTTTAATAATAGGTCATATTTTTAAAAATTTTCAGCTCATTAATTAATTTTCTTAAAGTAAATTCTAAATATTACCTGTAATTTTGAAAATAGAATTTAACGTTATCTTGACAAAATTGAAATTCAAAATATTTTTCAATTTGTCCCAAATTCGGGGGCGAAGCATATAATTTGAATAAATCTTCTATTTTTCCTGCAAACTGACCTTTTTAATATAGTTACATAATTTTTATATAAAAACAGACGTTAAGGTGAATATCATTTAAAGATAAATTAAATAACCATTTATAGAAATTTTAAAATATTTTATTCAATTCAAAGACGCATCAGTCCATTTTAGTACTTATTTTGGTTTGCTTCTACGGTAACATAATTTGGTCTGTTTCCAAGTTTAAATTTAACGTTATAAAACAATTTATGACCCTTTACAGACTTGATTCTTTAAATTTAACTTATAGCAACGTCTCGGCATATAGGAAGAAAACCTGGAGAAGGCATTAAAATTTGCTGAAACTTTGTTATTAATTAGACTTAAAAAATAAATTTATAAGTCTATTACTAATTTTTCCTTCATTAAACTTATTGATTTGAGCACCTTTATTTATTATATAATTTATGTTTAAAATATATCAAATTGACTAAACAACTTTTTTTTTCAACATTATTCCAATCTCGAATAGCCGTACATCAAACCATAAATCTAAATTGAAGAAGGAAGTAATGAGTACTCAAATAATCAACCCAAACAAATAATTAAACAATTTATCGTAATATAACAGGAAATAATAAAATATATATTAACAAAGTCATTTTTAAAATTAATAACAAATTTAGAAATCAAAAAATTGGTAAAGTAAAAAATTATAAAAAGCAGGATGTTGTGGAAAATGTTATATATTGCAAACTGAACGTGCTCTTGTTACGAAATTAGAGGAAAATCCTGGTGACGTACGAAAATAGTGAATTTGATGACAGAGAAATGTTGTTTTTCTTTTGGACATATATATATATATATATATATATATATATATATATATTGTAAATTAAATATTATAAGGTTTGTAAAGAACTCACTTCGATGACTTTTATGAAGGAGAAATTTGTAATACTCTTAATTCTTTTACCATAGAAGCAACAACCGTATGAAAGATCTAAAATGTACTGAAACGTCGATAAGTTGAAGAAATGCTTCATAGTATCTGTAAAATGGTTTTCTAATATATATACCATACAAACAGATTTAAAATAAAATAATCTTAGAACGTTATGTGGTATTCCGTACTATGCACTGCGTTCTATTTATATAATAACTTCTTGTTGATAGATTTATAATTATATATAGTTTTATAATTAGACCACTGAAGATGAAAATGAATATGTTGAAAGCTTCCACCTAAAATTTATTAAGATTTCCAATATCAATAATTTCGTATGTAATGCCATTAATAAAAGTAGTGAAATGACTTGGAAACAAAACATTATCGGTTTTCATTATTGAAGAAAGGTGACTTCTGTTAGGAAAATATTTCTCTGGAAGAAGAATGGTGCAAAAAAGACTAGCGCCATTTTTAAGTCAATCTGTCAGGGAAATAAAAAGAGACCGCGTTAATCTGAAATTAAAAGCCGATTTTAAGTACTCGCTGGTTAAGAGGATAAAGTTATATCTTCAATGTATGATAGGTTGAAAGAAGCAGTTGGGAAATAAATCTGTCACTGGCGTAACTAATGTCACATGGAAGAGGAGTCAATTGACGAGCCATTCAAGAATGATAAGAAAGAATTTATTCTGTCAGGGGTAGCGAGATTTTTTAATAGGTTTATGTGTTTATAATAATTCCGCCAACATGACAGGACAGGCCTATGATATGATATAAGAGTGAAGATGAAACTGGTGATGGCCTGACGTCATCCACAGCAGCTATTACAGAACAGCGGATATCTATATCGCCCGCCTAGGGTGAAAGATTGTCGTTATCGCGAGTTGCGTCGTTTAACCTCTGATCTCGCACTCTCCACATTCATTTCATGAGCGGGCCACCAATTATAAACGACGATTTTGAGTCATCAATGAGCACATTGACAAGTTCAGTTATTGACATCTTGCTTTAATCCTATTCTCCCGCGGGAACATAATAATTTTTCTTTACTAGTAGTTTAGTACAAGTTTCAATACAGCCAAATATAATTATTTACGTCGATATTATAGAATCAATTATAAGGCCAATTTGTTTATATATTACTAGCAGAGTGCCCGGCACATGAGCCTTGAAAATGAATTAATTCGCAATGGTAAACGCGAATTTTAAATGGCATTTATCATTGATGGGCACACACCGGTCAATACCGTTTGAGGGGTTAGCTTCAAATTAGCAAACATGACCCACCTTAACCTCAACCAAGTCAGGAATTTGCCTTAAGACAGTCTAAAAAATCCCGGTGCACTAAGGGCATGAAACTTATTCCTAGTAACTTTAATTGAGTTAAAAGTTTCCCAGTACCCAAATAGGAGTCTAAAATACACGCGGTGCATTAAAGAAGTAAAAGTAGCCCATCAACATAAAGGAGTTTATTTTAAATTATTTTATAATCTCCGTAACTAAAGTGGGTAAAAAATAATCCTGCTTCCTATGATCAATTTTCGATATAAAGACCTTTTCCCTAAATATATATATAACAGAAATATTTGTAAATTTTAGGATCCTTAATATTTTTATTTTCTTATAAATAATAAAATATATATTAACAAGGTCATTTTTAAAATTAATAACTAGTTTATAAATCAAAAAATTGGTAAAGTAAAAAATTATAAAAAGCAGGATATTGTGATCACCATAATTGTGAAAATTGTTATATATTGCTAACTGAACGTGCTCTTGTTACTAAATTAGAAGAAAATCCTGGTGACATACGAAAATAGTGAATTTGATTACAGAGAAATGTTGTTTTTCTTTTGGATATATATATATATATATATATGTGTGTGTGTGTGTGTATACATATTTAATTAAATATTATAAAGTTTGTAAGAACTCATATCGATGTCTTTTATAAAGGAGAAATTTGTAACTCTTAAAATGTACTGAAACGTTGATAAATTGAAGAAATACTTCAGAGTATCTGTAAAATGGTTTTCTAATTTATATACTATACAAACAGATGTAAAGTAAAATAATCTTAGAACGTTATGTGGTATTCCGTACTATGCACACGTTTAATTTAAACTTAAAAAAAATATTGTGTTTAAAGATAGTTGAAATTTTTTAATAACTTGACTCAAATCGTGTAAGAAATAATTGGTTATTTAGCTTGATATTCAAAATCAGCAAAAATTCATATTCTAATCTCAAGAAAAGTGAAAAAAAAATTGTAACGGATAATTTCAGCGACGTTCATTTACTGGGAAACGTTATTAAAATGGAAAGGATGTCGTAAATAATTGTATAGTTCGCTTCGTTACTGTTCATCCCTCGGCATTGTTTTGCAGGATCAATTGTTTCTACCCGGTAAGGTGTTGATCTGCATCAAAGTTATACGACCTCAGTTTGTTTCCGAAACGAGTTCGGGGCAGAAAGGTTATGAAGAACTGGCTTTAACCGGCGCTGAAGTCGTCTGTACCGACGCTTATCATTTTTCACACAATAAACATGGAAATGGAGTGGGCAATGTAGTGCTTTATATTCGGGGCGGATATATTCTCTCAGTATGAAATGACTTCCCTTTAAAAAAAATTTTTAAGGCAAAGTAACTTTACGATTCTGATCTTTACTCACAAACGCACGAATAGGATTTTTCTTTAGAAAATATAAACTCATCACGCAAGGTGTCCGAGATACTGGCATTTATATTTTCAACATGGTGATGCTTTCTACATTATCAGTTACACAACATTCAAACATTCTGACTGACGTAGAAAGGAGGAAATAATGATTTCCTGTTACATCTCGCCTGTGGAGTATCTCTCTTGATCGTCCAACAGTAATCGGCCAAAAAATTAGGTTTTATGGGAAATCGAAAGACGTAAAATTATCGTAATATTGTCAACGATTGTATTTTTATAAAGATTTGGTTAATAATTTGTCCACTTACTGCATTAGGCGCCAGTGAGCGATGAGCACAGGGAACGATTTCATCAAAAGAGAAAAAAGGGTATCAAGGAAAATGTTGGCCGTTTATTGTTGAACCATCAAGTGGGATGCTCCAGAGGCGAAATATCTCACTATCTAGGGGAGTCAGAATTGTTTACTATTGTGTATAAAGATTTCTAAGAAATGTTTGACATTTTAGAAGCCTGTCTTTCGGTAACCTTGCGTGCCAGGGAAAATACGATTTCATTTTTTAATTAAGGAGAAAATGCCATATCAGAATCGCAAATTTATCTTTCTGAGGCCAAAAGAAAATTAAACCTCAGTGTTATTCTACCCCTGTCTTAACTCGGCACAACACTGACTATATTGAATGGAAGTTATTGCTTTGTAACGTAACGAGAACGATTACTAGTGGACAGTTTCGTTGAAGACTGATCTAAATTATGGACAGATTTATTCGTACATATTCCTTTCAACAAACTTGACTATTTATTCGTTTCCTAAGGGGCTTGATGTTTGTTGCGTTTAATATCTGGCGGGTTAATTTGTGTCACTTCAACTTAGTTTCTGTCAATGATGTTAAACAAATGAATAACTACTCCTCAATTTAATTCCAGACTTAAAAACTTCGTCCACAGCTGAAATTGAAAAGTCATCATTCTTGTTAAAGTTGCCAGAAAATTGTCATATCTCTTAAATTCTGCTTTCAGTCCAGTTTGTGACAGAAGACGGGACGTGTTACAATCTTGGAATATTTCGTTCATGTAACTGAACATTCTCCCATATTTTCGAATTACAAACACAAATGGCTGTCATAATATGAAGGTTTTTTTATATTGTAGGTATACGAGGAATCTTGTTGACGAAGGAAACGGCAAGTTCAATCTGATGATCCTGTGTTGGGGCGAGGGTCACAGCTCCGCGATCCACGATCACTCGAACGCTCACTGCTTCATGAAGATCCTGCAAGGATCACTCTCCGAAGTTCGCTTCGCCTGGCCGGATCAGGGACAGACGATCGAAGAAGGCTCGGAATTGAAGAAGATTTCCGAGAGCAACCTTCAAGAGAACGAAGTTTGTTATATAAATGGTAATCATATTCACAAATGTTTATGCTTTGACGGAAAAGGCCGATGAGTTATTTAATTTTTTTTAAATGACGGCTCAATTGACATGCTTATTTCTATTACATTGGGTTCCTTGAGCGTTGAATGTTGATATTGAAGAAATAATAATAAATACCTTTGACGGTCACAACGTTTTTTCTAAGAATTAATTAATTATAAAAGTAGCCTCAGGCAGATTAAACGACCATATTCATCCTAAATATAAACAATAGTACACAAACCAATCAATTAACTATATGATACAATTCTATTCTTAAAATATCTTAAAAGATATAAATAAAAAGCTTTGAGTTCCTATTATATTTTTAAAAAATGACTTTATTACATTATCCGAAAATTGTATTTTATTAAATTTAAAAACCTTGTGTTCTAAACATGCTGTCTGGTCAAACTGACAGAAACATAGGTAAAAACAAGTCAAGATCAATTGATCGATAGTGTATGATTACATAGATTAAAACCTATGCATATAACTATATATATATATATATATATATATATGTATGTATTGACAGTAAAATTATTTTATAGAATTATATTTACAATCATTTTCTTTAGGATGATTTTAATTTATTAATAGCCTCAATTTCGCTTTCTTCATTTCCTTTCTATTAAGATTAATAAAAACTGATTCAGCAAATCTGAGCTTTGTTTTAAAATTGTTTCTCTATAATGTACTTATTTTATCGAATAAGAATTCGTGATTATTCATTTTCGCATGACATGACAACACTGTGTTGGTTTTTGATTTAGCTTTCAATGTTTATTTATGATTGTAAATTCTAGTATTAACATTCATAGTAGTATAGCCAATATATGTCTATTATTATTTAGAACATCACATTTTCATAGCCACGTGTCCATTAACACTCAATTTCATTTATAAGTATAATACAGTTGAACCATCTCTATGTCGTGAAATAATTAGTAAATTTAACGAACTTATTATTTAAGAAAACATTGTAAGTAGTTGATAAATGTGCATTGCTCCTTATAATCAATTTATTTATTAAATTTAGAGTGGGTGATTTTGTTGATCGGCGTTGTCTTTTGCCCAGAAAATAAAATTTTATAATGTAAATGACACGAGTAGTAAACGGACATTGCTGAGGCTAATAATGGAGATCAAGAAACGACGAAATAATAAAAACAATAATCTAGATTACTAAAATAAATAAACCTCAGAGTATCAGTAGTAGTAGCTTTTCCTTCTGGATTTCATCATGGATCACACTAAGGAATTACCACGAAAACACTGCAACTTTTCAGTGCGGTGTCTGACAGCTGCATAATGAAACACTTGTTACTCGTGTTTCAGATTCTTTGGGCCTCCACAGGGTAGAGAATTTAAGCCACACAGACCGTGCTGTGAGTTTACACTTGTATTGTCCTCCGTTCGACTCCTGCAACATTTTCAATCAGAGGACCGGGAATAAATCTGCCTGCAAAGTCACATTCTGGTCTAAATACGGAGACAAAAGAAATAAGGTACGTCATGGAAACGTTGGGTATTAATAAATTTGTTAATATTTGAAAATCACCAATAATTTTTAAGTGCAAATCACCTGACGAATGTCGCTGAGCACGCCATTGACATTTAATACGGTTGGAAAGCTCAGAATGCTTCGTTCATAATTTACTCCGGGGAAGTCATCGCTTTGTTAAAATAAATTGTAAATAATTAAATGAATTTTTGGGGGGAATAGTTACCTGTTAATAATATTCCAAGTTTTCCAGGAATCTTGGAAGTGTCAACCTCAATACTCAGATGCTAATTTATTTCCATGTATAGAAAATTAAGGACAAGCTTTCGTAAAAAATGTTTCGTAGAAAATATCTACTGAGTTCCCAAATAGTTTTAAGTGTTACGTACAGTATTTACACAGTCTTTCTACAGCACCTTAATAATAAATAATTGTTTCATTTATGTATTCTCTTACTATTATCGAAGAAAACGCGATCATCGGAAATATTCATGTCGCGAGTTGACAGATAAATGGAAATCGTTCACTTGATAAAACTCGTTTCAAAACGTCTGAAATTTGTTACGTGGAAATGCATTGCTTTTAATGAAAATTTATTATAAATATATTCTCTAATTAAAAACCATTTACTCTAAATCAAATTTACATATATGCTACAATTTGCTCACATTAAGGTTATAAGCCGGCAACTTTTTAATGATAAACACTATTTATATGTACAATAATTATGCAAATTAAATTTCTTACAACTGAGTCCAAGTTTAAATGGGTCTTCTCATAGGGCAGAATAGCTAACACTAATCCTACTGGGAACTGGCAGTACCAGGAAATCGGTGAAAGGTTACAAACAGTGGTATTTACCGTGTCGTCTCAGCTTGCCTGGAACTTGTAGCTAACCCCTCTGGAGTTCCGCGTTGAGCCAATATGCACTATGTAGATCCGGACTGGATCACGCCTTCCCTCCTTTATTTAGATGTCCACGGCCAGGACAAACTAAAATTTCTTATTTCTCCCTCTCATCGTCCTAAATTATAAAATCATAATATCCTCCACGTCCCTAATGTCAAAATCATCATCTCCTTGATGTTCCAAAATTCGTTTCTGCTGGGGTTTTTAATAATTTTTCCCCACTGCCTTATTTCGTATTCCGTCGGTGGAGGGGCTCGATATAGCCCAATCAAAATTATTGTCTGTTCTCTCTGGTAGGAGGCGTTTACGCCCCTCACTGACAATTTTGGGGGAAAACGCCATCCTCTTTACCACCCGATGTCGCCTAATTTCATGGGACGTGGAAAAACGTCAAACGTATATTACTCCTGCCTGTAACCCTTACGTAGCTTTGCGTCCGTACCACCAAATTCCGAGTAGATGTTTTTTATCGTTACAATGTCAGATAAATGGA
Organism: Eucriotettix oculatus; assembly: GCA_034510155.1. Taxonomy (NCBI): domain Eukaryota; kingdom Metazoa; phylum Arthropoda; class Insecta; order Orthoptera; family Tetrigidae; genus Eucriotettix; species Eucriotettix oculatus. The sequence continues at coordinate 21,911,800 of CM067380.1, read as the reverse complement.
AATCTTTCAATTAATGAAACTGATTTTAAATGTCTAAAATTTGTTACATCATATTACTAAATAACTAATGATGTCCTATTTTTATTTCACAGGATCCTGAGCAATGCATTCCTGCTGATGATTAAAACGGACTTCATACAAACAAAATGTCAGTGAAAGCGTCGAAGTTATTTGTACTTATATGACGCAGACTGTAAAATACAGCTAGTTCTTAAATTTTTACGGACGTTTTCGTAGTTAGTTATTTTTACATCTAGCTTTAACTGCCTGTTTCCTTATTATTATTTTATTATGTATTGACAATTTTTAATAATTAAAGTAATGTACAATGTAAAAATTTGACGCCATGTTGTATTTCTACACCCGAGTTGTTCATGATGCTCCCTAGTGTAAATGTAGAAATAATATAGTCTCTTTGAGAAAGAAACTATTTGACGCCATTTTAGAAACTGACTTCTCTGGCATTGCAATCAGACCAACTTGTTCTGAAGCGCGACCACGATGGAAATAAAAGAGCGATTTTATACTGAGATAATTAACGTCTCCAACAAGGATTATTTTAAATATAATTGGGCACTGATAGACTTAATAAAAGAACCATAACTTACAATGTTTCTAGCTTTTAACACGTAGGTGGACAAGATGCTTAAGGATCACAGAACAGATGATAAATAGAAATAAACGTTAAAATAAAGTATGGTGTTCAGTAATAGTTATATTTATCTGAGAAACTGAATCAAGGAATAAATAAAACGGCCAACTTGACAGAAATAATTTAATACAAAATTGCATGACGTTTCGTCCCTGTTTTGGAACAACCCCTTCAGGTATTTAAGTATGACTTATTTGGTTTTGAAGAATTCTGCAAGTATAGAATAAGTTTGGATTTTATGAATATATACGGTTTTAGAAATTTATTTCCAAATTTTAAAGTCCATACTATTTTAAGTAATTTTTTCATTTATATTATTAACTTATAAATTTATTGGTATCACGTTTATATAAAAATTATTTGCCTTATTTTTGACGCCAATTTTTTTATCTTATACTTGTACACCCGAAGATGAGCTTCCTGCTCGAATATGCACAGTATGGAATGGAATTACCTCCAAAATGGAAAAGCCCAGTTACATCGGTAAATAGGATCATCAGTCCAGGTTAAACGTAGGAAACAAAAACTGATGTTAGAATATGTTTATTCCTAAAATAGGCATCAACGACTAGGAGTGTTTGGGGAAAATCTTCGTCAGGATAATAAATTTAGAACAAATCTAATAAAACGTGTGAAGTGGCTCTCATCGACAATATAAATTAATATTCATGTATAGTCCAATTTAAATGTTTAATCCAAAGATTAAGTTTTTACTAAATATATTTAGATTAGGAGTATAACAAAAACTTATTCCTTGGCTGGGAATCAAGGTCCATTATTATCTCTATTTTAAACTTAAATAAAACCACTTTTTCAGTCCTCAAAACTCTCCATTTAATACATCCGCACAGTAGCTTTCTACTAAATGCCATACTTAACTGTGTACACCCCTACTTAAAATTCCATCATGTATAAAACCTTATTACATTTCGTCATTATATTTTTCTTACTGCTAATTTTTTACAGTTCATATCACAATTGTCAGTCACCCATTGTTAGTGGGTTTATTTTAATATTTAATAAATATAATAGAACATTATTAATTATATACTGAACTACGCCGAAGGTTGCTTCGATTTTCAACTCAGCCGCTTAAAAAATGGTTTCAAATGAACCCCCATGATTGGAGCAAACGGGCGAAATGAGGACTGAAATACAATTTACTGCATCAATAGTAATATTACTAAGTCAGCTACTGAAACGTTGTACAATAATATGCGTGTAGCTTATGAGATAGAGGGAGTGATTCGCGTGACTCCTTACGCCTCACAACGGAAAGAGTCGAAACGCTGTCGCTCGCTGCCCCTCAGAGTCGTTTGGCCACTTCATCGTTCACAACTGAGCGGGAGGCGGTTGGGCGTAGCGGAGCCGTTTGACACTGTCCAATTCCCATGTTCAAACTGGGTTGCGATTTTTTCCTACGTAATTTCGTAGGAATTAATTGATTTGTCTGGTTATCTCTCTCGGATTTACCGCCTACCAGAAATGTCTATTGTTGTAAGTAAGAAATCTACGAGCTCCCAGCAGCATTCCTTTAAAGATAGAATTATACAGCAATTTGTCTCCATCTCATAAAGATCGCGACGGCACCAAAAGTCAATGAAGAAAAACACACTCAGATTTTCGTTTCTTACTGCGAGATAGTCGTCCAAAATCTCCCACACTGATATTTAACAAGGTCTAGCCTCAACTTCGTAAATCCACCCTCCTCCTGGACAATAGTTCTGAAATGCATTACAGTCAGTCAGTTCCCCCATCACGACGAAACATTCCATTTTCTTCAGTGTTTAGAATTTAAAAAATTGGAACTCGAAAACTCTTTGCAAGCTTCAAATGTCAGAGAATGAAGGCTGGCTGATGAAAAGGTAGTCAGAAGTGAAAGAATATGAAATCCCCCAGAGTGTCAGTTGTGATAAATTCTCTTCGTTGTCAGGAAACGGGAGTCGAAGCTGAGTTTGGACATATTTCAGCATCTATATGACGATTCAAGTCTTGTGCCGGGAATCGGGAGGTGGTGGTCTTTGCCACTCACGGTTACGTTGAAAGGCCTGAGCGATAACCCATAACCTACGCTATCGTCGGTCGGTTGGACTATCTATCGCCTTCTCTAATTCACCCTGCCTGCAGAGTCGGCAGTTCACGCACATTCTATCCGAATATTTACCCTTTTATACAAATTAAAAATAAAGCATCGAATGAATCTGAATTTTTTATTTTATTTTTGAGCTTTTGACATCGTCAGACACATTCGAAGCTTCAAATACCCAAACCACGAGAAATAGTCCGTTAATGATATAATTTCAGGTAGGCGTTCTTCATTAGAATTTAAAGTAAATTTCGAGTTCTTGTATTGGAGCAGGTATCTGAAGGGTCTAATAACAAAAATCTAGATTGGTGGAACAGGAGAGGAGAAGGAAACTGAGATAAAAATATGCAATACACGTTTGAGTAATGAAAAGCAAAAATTGAGATTCATTAGATGACACAGAAGCGAGGGAAAGCTTGACTGAAGCTTCAAATAGTAAGAAAAACTTTTCTTCGGAGGAAATCGTACATCCAGGACACAAGCGTGAGACAGAAACCGTTGGTAATGACTATTACTTCAATCCTCACTCAGATCTAAGGCTATTTCAGTTTTTCACTTTAAAAAATTGCTTACAGTGAGTTTATATTAAAATTATAAAATTGACTACTCACTCGTAATACCTTTCTCATTCCAATGGAGTGTCGAATATTTTTGGATTTTTATATATAAATTTTTCTGCAAACGGGTGTCAGTTTAGAGAAACAAATATACAAGCAATTGTGTATACAAAGAAATTATACAATTTTAAATTAAAACAGTCTCAGTTTTTTCCATAAATTGTACTGAAATTTGTCCATACTTCACTAAAAATTAAATAAAAACAACACTGATTATAGTTTATGTTATAGGGATAAATTATTCACTGAAACTCCCACCGCTACCAGCTGATACAAGACAACCAATGTCTACACCATCGCCGTGGGCCATTAGGATCACAATAATCTGCACTGTAATCAAGTGTGGGGCAAACCAGTGATTTACAAGAAAGATTTTTTGATTTGTGCTCTCATTTTAAGATTCTCATTACAAAATTGAAGGAATTTCACCTTTTTCAATACAATTTATAGCCATTTAACTTTTATGTTATAACACAAATATATATATACACACATAATTCCCACCCCTCTTTCCCATTATCTTCAATTTAATTTCTTCAGCCCAAATATAGGATATCAATATATAGAACTGCTGTAATATATTGTGGGAACATGTAAAATCCACATTGAATGCAATTAAGCTGTGGTCTATTTGTAATGATAAGTACTTGGTAGTTGAAGTTAAATTAAACGTGCATCATAAGTTGTTAAACTAATTCTGATGTTAGGAATTGAATGTGTTATAATTTCTTTATAACATAAACTTTCATAATTATTGTACCATAAAAATCTATATTGATATAAAACTAAAGCAAGAATACAAACTGTCACAATTTGAAAAATGTTGAGTTTCATCTTTAAACATTTTGCATTGTCAAGTTGGTAACAATGCAAGCTATGCACCTGAAAAACATCAGTTTTTGATACTTCAAAATTTTTAACTTTAATATTCTACAGTATATTCAAATTATGTTAATTATTGTGACTAAAATCAGAACTCAAATATAGAAGGAATGACGTCAATAATTTCAAAATGTGTAATTCCATTTTAGATCACACTGACCCCCTCACCTAAGGCTCCCACGCATCTACCTTAAAGTCACATAAAAATTTGTAAGTAACCATAGACCCAAATTAAACTATAAATAATTAGAGCTCACTGTACTTTGTTTCAGGTCCATGTTCATGTGTCACAGAAAGGGCCACTTTGATCAAATGTCAAATAAGTTGTAGCTACCATATAAGTGAAGAGGACAACTTTTAGCCCAGAATGTAGTGCTATGATCAGAAAAGTAGTACAGTTGGATGTTCAGGTTTCTATCCATGCTAAAGTTGCCACAAATTTTTTGAGTGTTGATTGGGAAGCCTTTGGTGAGATGACATGGAATTATCCAAATCTATAAATTAGACTTACCATTTTAGATCATTTGATCACAATTCTCTTTACTCCTCTTACATTCCTACTTTCTCTTTGAATCAGAAATTGAAACGTCAAATAATATGAGATCTGAATAAAAACCCACCTTTCTCATAAAATTTCAAATTGATATTTATTTCAAGGAATCAATAAATTAAAAATGGTAAAATAATTAAACAAATTAAATTAGAAATTTTAAAATTTGTAATGAAATTATAATGCAGTTAAAATAAACAATATAGTGCTTTTTTTAGTTATATCCATAAATTCACGAATAAGGTTAGCATTAATATTTGGACTCCTCTGAACAAATGATAACTACAAACTTTCAAAACAGTTAACATTTATTATACAAAATAACATCTTTTCTCCAAAACACTCATATGCTAGCATACAAATTCTCCAACCTAAGTATTGGGCAACTCAATACTTCAACTGACAATGATACTCTGGACATACATAATTGTATTTGATTAATTATGTATTCAGCCAATTAAATGGATAATCACAAGGCACACAATATAGTTTGAATATGTTGTTGAGGGTAAATAAAATATCAAGCATGTGTGCCACAATAATTTTGATGTAGAATAAGGAAACATTGTCTCCCCAAGCAGTTCAAATTGAGGAAGCTTTCTCCTCCATTCCCTCTTGGCAGTATGAGCCTTGCATTGTTTGACAAGCCTCTTCCCATTTTTAAAAGAATTTTAGGAATAATAACTCTGCTTTTTGAGAGATACTTCTTCCCATTGAATTGCACCTGATGTGGAGGAAATACGCTGCCAATATCCAGAAGAGTCACCCCTTGGTCAGAACTTGAGATCTTTGATTGCTTGAGGAATGTCTGGAAGTTTTATGTCTTTAATTTGTTGAGGAATGTTCATATTCTTAACTGCAGAAACAGCACGTGCAGGTGCCGCCGTAATTCCAGCCTGGAATAGAATAACAGATGAAAAAATGAATGAGAAAATGCAATTCAAAAATATTTTAGTTTCTGACAAACTAATTACCTAGATGGCAGTTCTCTTTTAAAAATAGATCTTGATAAAAAATTTGGAAATTAATAAACACACAATTCAGTATACACATATGTACTAAATAAGAGACAGTTTATTAGCATGAATTAACACTAAAGAGACAAACATATGCCCTAAAAGTTGTATAACATGTTGTTCTGAGCAACCAAATTTATTTCTACATGATACAGATCAATAAATCTACTGACATTAGTAGATCTTGGGAAAGAAGTGACTTATTGACACACCTTTCTTTTAAAACATTATGTTTCAGAATTATTTAGATAATGTATGAGTGGCAAGGACATCAAATCGAATCATATTACACTTACCAGAATAAACTGGGATAACATTTTCCTAGGTTAGATATGTAATTTCAATTTCATAAACATATACACTAAGGTACAAGAGTGCAATCAAAAATTGAAACATAATATTTAGGGGTAACGCCTTAACTAATTAAGTGAAGACTATACAGTTATTTTTGAATTTATAATCACAACTAATAAGACCATTGCTTGTTTTCTTAATTCACCTTTGAGTTCATGTAAGTATTTCATAAAAATGAAATACAAAATAGTATATATTTTATTCACTCACACATGTGAATCAGGTCAACAGGAGCAAACCAAAGTTTCAAAACATTTCTATTTACATCAAGACACTGATGAAATAATATTTTCCTCACAGTATCTAATATAGGATTATTCTCAATTTCAAACATGTTATAGCATTGAAAAGATCTAGACTAATCAACTAACTTGTAGAGTAAAAAGGATGCTCACATTAGGAAAAACACTTATTCTCACTAGCTCACACAATTGAAACTACTAAATATCAGGTACACCTGAACATGGCTGTCACTCATAACACATTTCCCAATGAAGGGAGCAGTCGCCTTTGAAAATATGAAAATTTACATCCTAAAATGACGACTTTGATCATCTACTTCAAGTAAGCCACCACTTTTCTTTCATTCCTGTCCTTATCAATTGTGTATCATTATGTCACATCCTTACTTGATTTATATAAAGAATAATAAGACGAAAAAGTAAAATAATTAATTTAACAATGGAGACAGAAAAAAGTAGTTTACTTACATTAAAAATGATATTAGGTGTAGACTTACAAGGAGTACAAAAATGTGAATTTTCAAGAATCTAAGCTTCATACTTCAGACAGAGTGTCCGCCTTACTTTCTTGAAAATTCACATTTTCATACTTATCTGCAAATCAATGCCTACTGACATTTTAAGGTTTATTAGTGCTGAGATTTGTTGTATCAAACTCAATCAATATTATATGCAATTTCCCAAAATCGCTTCAAGACACTGAGATAGCAGTCCCCACCATTTTGGACCCCCCCCCCCCCCATTCTTCTAAATGGTCCACTGGATAACTATATATATATAATTGGATGGAAAGAAAGATATAAATATTGGGAGAAAGGGAGGAAATTCGCTCTTTGAATCATATGTACGGCATGGAATCATGCACAAAGAAATGCATATGTTAAGCGTAGAAGGGAATGAAAGAAGGAGAAAGACTGAAAATATTTTACGTGGCCAGGACTCAAACCTGGGTACACGAAATCAGCAGTGTAACCGCCACTAGAGCCGGGGCGTGCGTCTTACAGTCTCTGCCACCACATTGAGTACGACCAACCAAACATTTTCAGTCTATATATTAGGTTTTCAAGTTAGGATGGATAGAGAAGAGGGATGGAAGAATTAGCAGCATCTGCTAAGGATAAATTACAAATAAATTATATATTGGATAAGTGACAAAGTCACACAATATATCTAAGTCATATTAAACAGGCAAATTAAGCATATCAATAAAATCTTTAGTTTCTTATCAATTTAAAATACATAGCTCAAAGGAGTACCTGAAAAAAAAGACAATAGTAGTTTCCACAGGAACTGGACACATTTCAATACATTATTATAGCAGTATTTTTTGTATGTGCATTATGGGGACTGCTTCAAAACTAATAAAACTCAAAGACAAAAGAATTTCTTCCAAATAAAGCTCAGCTAAAAGCCATAAAACTGAATTTAGAAGATCAAAATGAGAAAATCTGACTGAGATCTAATCCAAGACCTTCTGCTTTCCGGGTGGGCCTCTACTACTGAGCTAGTCCAAAATTAGCTAAGTGGTAAAGCACCCACTAGGACAGCAGGAGGTCCCAGTCTGGATTGAGATTTTTTGCATTCTGATATTATAAACTGATTAAATAATATTAAGGGAATCAAATAAAAACAATTAGTTTATTCAAAATGGAGATGATTCTTTTTATTTTTCCATTCATATAAATGCGTTACCAAAAGAAATGAGTATCAAAGCTTATTGTGTTTTAATATTGCAATTACTTAAAATGTTAATGGTTTCTCATTAGAAATAAAATGTGTTGAAGTTTTTATCAGACAAGTTTATCAAAAAACACCAAATGGGAAATGTTCACTTCCAATGACAGGACTTCATCTGTCCTTGCACCAAACTTAGAGTAAGATGATTAAAATGAGATATTAAGAATATATCTTTCAATAATAGCACCTCTTATCTTGAATGATAATCTTTGACCAAAGATCACCTGAATTCCATCCAGTGAAATTTATTTCTAGTACAGATTCACCATTTGATGAACTGTTTTCATGATAGTAGTAATAATAATAACAGATTTTACTGACGAATTTAAAAGCTAATATAATCAATTTATTCCCATAAAAGATCGAAAGTGGACATATTAATTTAATGATATATTAAGATGTTTTCAGTAGTCAACAGTATCCACTTATAATAGAAAAAGAAGACAAAGTGAACTTTACTACTAGCCAAGAAAGAATATAAAAATGTCCCAAGCAAATGTGGAGTACAGTGAATTAATGGACATTTTGGTTCCTCAAAAAAATAACATTGTCTGAAGAACTCATATGATATTTTATTCTGAGCTACAAGCTGTCTACAGACTTCCATGGTTACTGAGATGACTGCCAGATGTTTAAATAAGAATGTGTTTAAATGTCTTCAAACTGCTGCAGAGGAAATTGTTTTTATCAAACAATGTGCAAATTTTCAAATTAAATGTGTACACAACAGAGCACACAAATTAACAATATTCTCTAGCTACTGAATTGAATGTGAACAACTTCATTATAATAAATAATGAGCATTTTATTCATGCACTTTTCTTGTCATGTAGTCAAGACCGGAGTTGAGTGTTTTGAAATTCATTGTGAAATTACACAAGATGTATTACAGTAAAAAAGTTGGTTATTTTGTATTCACAATAATTAGAATATCAGAACACATTTTATTTTATAGCCCATCTAAAAGTTATTTAATTAAACCATGACTAATGATAATAACTCCTCTTTAATAACCATAATGATGAACAAGACTCTGAAATATAGCTGCAGTTTTATATTAAAACAAACCTGGACTAGTGTAGAGGACACAGAGAAGAAAGTAGCCCTGTTATTCTTTAGAAATATATGTAACTGTTGAAAAAGCATCAAAATAGTGTGTATAACCTTAGGACAGGCATTAGATGAAGTATGAATGTAATATTTTAAGGGACATGCAATAACCAAAGTTACATATATTTTGTCATGGTTATAAGAGGAATAAACAATTACAAGTGGCTCAACACACACAATTGCACACATGTCAAAATAAAATATTCTCCTCAAATTTAGCTGTCAAAAAAGATTTAAATTTGTAAAATATATGGCACTCAGATCAGTTGAATCACATATGCTAAGCACAGAAATTGACAAACATTTGAAGTTCACACTGTTTCAAGAGATAATATGCGAGGGATAGTTGAAAAGTTTTCCGCAAAAAATTGAACACTAGAGAGGTGAAAATATATAGAGGTTAAACATTTAAAAGCATTTTCTTCATCACTCAGGCTCATCTGTTTAGGAAAGGTACCATAAACAGAATAGCACATGCCTAGTAAACACAAAGAATGAGCATGTATTACAGTTGCAGACAAAAAAAAACTTTTTTTGCTACAAATTGTCCTGTGGTGCCAAAATTGGCATCCATTTAGTGGACATGTAAAATCAGAAATATTCTAAAATGAAATTATATGAAGTGGGACAGCTCAAAAAATTCTAAATTGTCTTAGAACACTGAATATTGCTTACCAGCTACTCCTGAACATATTTATCAACAAATAGGAATAATGTTGAAGTGTCCCTTGAGCTACAAAAGGGGTGGCATTATTGACTGGAGACCAGATTATTATAGCCATTACTTCAGGACATTGTGCTTTATTGAATGAACTCTTCATGGTGTAACATGGAGAACCATAAAGTAAAACAATTCTACTATGTACTTACATAACTCATAATTTGCAAAACAAATATAATTCATTATTTATGGCATGTGAAAGCATGTAACAATAAGCATATAATTCCATTGTAAGTACTTCAAGTATACTCCATATGATGACCTTGGAACATAGCAAATTCTTCTTCTTAGAAGGTAAGACTAGGAGGGAAGGGTTTCATCACCAAAAGAAATTAAAGGAGACACACAAGCATATCCTTGTACACAATATGCAGACTTTTACTAACAGACAGTCAACCTTTGGAAGCAGTGGGGCAAAATGTTATCATCAGAGGGAATGTGTAGTTGAATAAAGAAACAATGCCTTTCTGCTAAAAAAAAACATACTACATTTGGTCAAGTTCTTTGCAGATAGCTAGTCATGGTCACTCATTTTTTTCCAACTATCCCTCGTAAATTAAGCACGTTGAAATGGGTACATGGCACACATGCAGGAGAACACCATAGTTTCAAACATAACTCACACTCAACAAAAGCATAACAAGCTCATTTTGACAAGCAGCATGAAAATGGTTTCCAAACACGAAAAACAAGACTCAAAACAGCTATGGAATGGATAGGAAGCAAACCTCTGTCTTTAAGTGGGGGTCATTGGGAAAAAAACCTTCTTACTCGCACATGTCTCGGAACCTTCCCAGGGGCCATGGACAGGTGCATAGGGCTCTGGAAGCAGCATATGGCATAATCAGAGATCAAACTTGAAGGCTGTCTCAACCAGCAGCTTTTCCAATCCCAAACATAAAGCAAAGAAACATTGTAATAAAGAGTATGAAAGTGTATTAAGAAGTACAATACATTTCTCAACTTTTAACCATTCTTGATGTGGAAAAACCTAATTGCTTATAATGTTCCTCTGTGAATCTACAGTAAATGGTACTTGATATGACAATTTGATACTTACATGTTAGCCAAGTACTCACATTACATTCATTGGATCATTATTAGGGGTTGTGACACATTTTAATAAAAAGCAATTAAATAAATTTATCACCTTCAAATAAACTATGAAAATTATACAAAATGTTAAATAGATATATAAATTTAATATTAAAATCTTTCAGTTAAAACTTTTCATGGCAGAAGCTCTAATACTACAATTGTAAACAAGTGCCATTGTAGATGGACTGTAGTAAATGCCAATGTATTAAAATATATTAATGTTTTTTGGACATTACCCAGCTGAAATACTAAGAAAATTTCATCCCAGTTCTACGATGCAAAAACCTTTGTCTACTATATTAACTTCCAACCACAACTGCATAGAATGCCAAAGCTCAACTGTTCTTCAGCGACACACACAAAACAAGAAACCGCAGAATCAAGGGGGTGTCAAATGTTAGAATTTAATAGCACTAACTATAACTAGTGGGTCATTATTGGAGGTTGAGACACTTTTCAACAAAAAGTAAGTAAATAAATTTATAACCTTTGGATAAACTATGAAAGAGTGGACTTTAAAAAAGGTGAGGATGTGACACTTAGATAACTATAAAATAAGTCTGTCAAAGACTTGCTTCCAAGATATGTTAAAAAAGTCAATCATGGTTATATTCTTAGTTAACAATTAAAATGATTTTGAATTTATATACCTCTTGCTTCTCTAATTTGTTCTGTTCTTCTATTCGAGTAAGTATTTCAGTCATATTTGTCTCCAGGACCATTCCACCCATCACAAGTTCATTTAAAATGTAATGGACCTTTAACAATTTAAAGTGATAAGATAATAATAAAGGTAAAAATAAAAAGATCATGCAACAGTTCATTCAAATTTTAAAAATGAGAAGATGCATTTCACACAAACCTATTCCTACACAGTATATCATTTTTTAATTTGGATGTACTGCTGGTTCTTTAAATGTTAAACATATTTTTTAAAAATCCCATTATAATGAATTCTTAATATTACATATGCCAGAATGTTTCAATTCTAATTCATTCTTTAAATAAGAATACAAGCAACTAATTTAAGTTATATGACAAAATAAAATGGAAATTATCATAGAACAAGCATTATTAAGTTCCCACTCAGGCAATGTGTTTGATATTTAATTACCACTCAAACACTAACAAAAAAATCATAATATGTTTATAAGGTAATATAGATTCCGTTAATTTGATTCATTTTTGTGTTTCAAACTTTCAATTTTTGGGTAATGCATTCACATTCAAATATTAATAAAGCATTGAGATCAATTCGATTATTCTGAAGAACTCTACAAACTGGAGCCAAGAGAGTAAAGCTTCGAATAGAGTACTTTCAGAAATAAGAAAAGTTAATATTGAATATATATAACTTTTTAAAGTAAACTGGTTACAAATATAGAACAAGAAGAGGCAGGCAGTAAGCATAAGTAATTTCTTTCATTCTGTTTGTAATGGAGTCTCAATAAAATTAAATGCCTAGGATAAATTTTCATTCAATTTCATTTGTTCTGTAATCAGATCTATTTTATTAAAACACAGTCATTCAATAATTTCATAAGATGAATTATAATGCTTAATTATAAGTCTTCAATACATATTTATTTCAAAATTTGGAATATATACCTTATCAACATGAAAAATTAGATCTAATTCACACACATTTTCAAAACACTTATCAAGTGTCTCAACAAAGACTTGTATCAGATCTAGTATTCCAAGTTCCGATTCAGAAGAATCAACACAAAATACAAAGTATAAAGTAGCATAGTGCCGATAGATCAACTTGTAGTCAGAACCTCCAATTAGGCTGAAAATTAAAGAATTTCAATTATATGAGAATGTAAAATATTCTCATAACTTAAAGTTAAACAACATGTAGTACTAATAATGACAATCTTACTAATAAAAATTGAATACTATAAAGAAGCAAATGCGTGATTTAATTGCTAGATTCTGACACAAAAATTAAAAGTTTATCATAAACTATTTCATGCTCCATATTAATCAGCATTTGACAATTTAAACACTAGACAGTATATTTGATTATAGAAATGTAAGCGCAAAGTTTCTTACAAACATTTTGAAAATGATAAAAAGTTAAAAATAACACAAACTTAAAAAAAAAACTAAAAAGTAATGTGCAATAATTGTGCAAAATTTCTTCAAATTACAAAAGACAAAATGATAGCTGAAAGTACTGTCACAAAGGGGACTAATACTTATTGAATCATAGTATCACTTAGTTGAATCACAATATTATAATTTAAAAACTTAATCATTCAAACCCTCAGACATAAAAACTGTTATAAGCTAAACTTAAATCAATTTAATAGTGATGTACAAGTTCTTACCTTCCCCCTTCTAGAAAATTGCACACATTATCATCTCTTTTTGAAACTAGTTGAAATGTTTCCTTTATGATCTGTTGTTGCATATCTTCATTCTGTAAAAAAATCATTAATCGAAACTTTTTTTAACATAGATATAACGAAAGATTATGTCGTCAGGATATTTTCAAATTAGTTGAGTTCTTGAATGTAAAAATGGCCATGAATGCATTTATAATTTATTAAATGTTTCCGTTTTCATCTTATTTAAATATTTCAGGATCCAAAACATTTATTTCCTAACTATTTCTTAACACGTGTGATCATTTACTTATAGGAATTGTGAAGATTCAACTTGTGCTATAACACTTTACTACCAAAAATGAACAGAAATGTCACTATCACCAAATTTATTGCTATAGGAAAACGGTAATTCACGGCAACATGTATATTAATACAATTTTAAAAAAACGTTTAGTAATCCAAAGATAAACAAAATTTAAAATAATAATAATAATATAAGATTTATTGTAAAACACAATTATATACTCACAAAATATTGATAAAATTTAGACATTCTCGGTTTTCCGTGATTGTTAAATACCAAAATAGCTTTAATCATTTTTTTAGTTACTCTGATAATACAAAACAAAATGAAACCATTAACATTTAACCTATTTTTTTTAATAAAATTGTCCTAAAAACATCAAACGAAGATTTTTCTCTCTCGCAACACCGACAACACAAACCATATGTCAGCAGACAACTCAAAGATACAATACTAACCAAAGACACCATTTAACGTCGACTTCATAAAGTCCCACAAATTTCTACAATTAAATTTGGCAATTGAGCAAATAAAATATATTTCCGTGAAGGCAGTTAGTAATTATAATTAACTTGAACAAGCAAACAGACTTTCTAGACATGCCTCAACAAAAATTATTATAAATATTTACTCATTAATGTTATATGTGATTACAAATAGGCATTTATTTATGAATACTTCTGATTTTCATGGCTTCAGTATAAGAAAAAAATCGTTACAAAAAACTATAACATTGTCAACTGAACAGAAAGGTGTACATTATTCTGGAATCTCCATCTTTAAGAACCTGCCACAAAGAATTAAACAGTTATCCAATAACCAAGGTCAATTTAATCTGAGTTATCTTCATTTCTCCTTAGCCACTTCTTTCATTTCAATAAAAGAATTTATGGAAAACTGAGATGTACAATTAAGTTTTAATTTTAATAGTCTGCATGAACTATGAATCAGAATCCTTGTCGTATATTGTTTTGTAATATATATTATTCTATGGGGTGTAATTAGCTGGAAAGCTATTCATAAGTTTATGTTATAAAATATAAATAGTAATCTATAATTAATTGTTAGCAGTTAACACGTATTATTAATGGAAAATGTACTCCTTGACGCATTCTACATCCTTGAAGTTAATCTCCTCTACAAAATCATAATATGATAATATTATTCTTATTATTTGAAACATGGCCTGCAACTGTTTTCGATCATTTGGCACTGGGATCCAGCCTTTTTTTTAGCACATTGACTTGAAGTAACTTTCAAGTAGTTTTTAAATGCTTTAATAATTGAAGTTGAAAAAAATAAACTATACCAGTAAGAAATAATATTCAGGATTTTCAGGAACCTATCTCATTCTAGCATGAACAGAACGGTTTAAAGACAAATATCAGTATGAAATTAAAATTTGGAAGGAAATATGTTTATATACCACTTCAGCTCAGGAGAGACAATAAAATTTATATAAATAATGAGATAGTAGTTAAGGAAACTTGACTTATATAATTAAGTTGAAGTAAAAATTGTTTACACTATTGATAGTAAGCATTAATTACTCATTTTCTCGAGGTATAAAATTATATTAAAGATAGTTCGATATATTTGTTGTCAGTATATCCTATATGAATTCATGTTCTTTTAATTATACGCATAGTTTTGTTTATATCATTTTATGGGGAGTTGGAAGGCTCTATCATAGCAATCTTAAAATAGTAATTTTTATGTACATTTTTCTGGAATTTTTCTGAAATTTTCTCAGTTTATTTCTAAACTTTACAATACGCGTGAAAGGAGAATAAATCATTTATTATAATTTTAACTTGATATGTTTTTATCATTTATTTTGGAAATGTCACATAATCCTTACTTATTTGTATATTTATATTTGTGTAATATATAACTATCGATACGAGAGTTCAATGCAAAGATGTTAAACACTGGATATACTATTTGTTTTCAAACAAAAATAAATGTTGGTAACTGATTGTTAGAATGTTGCCTTTATGCATTGTTACATTAAAAATCGTTGTGAGTGGCTGTGATAGTTGAAATAGAGGGAAAGAAGAGTAGGAGAGAATTGTATCCTGAATTTTAAGAGTAAAATTATTCAAGTACGTATGTATTCATTTCGTATTACATGTTTATGTTATAAGTACGTGTTACTAAAGAATAAATTATCATTACAATCACATGTTGTAGAGGGCAAAAGTAACTTATTTTTTTCGATTTTCTTGACAATTTTCTTTTATTGCATCACTTGTGTATAACACAATCATGCATCATAAGTTACAATATACTGCTGTTGTGATAATCTATTTGATAGGTTTTTTAATCACTCGTGGCATGTACTAGAAATCATGGATTAATGTTTCAATAAAACTGAAGTATGTAAATACCGTTTTGAAATACAAATATTTTCATTAGTTTACTTAATTTGTTTCAAAATTACTAATGTCTTTATCTTCTGTTATTGTTATTAACAGCTCAGTATTTACTATAATTTCTCTCTGGCTGTTGCCATTTTCACGTGTAAATGTGTGCAGAATTACAGTAATGTATTACATTAATAACATGGAATCAATAAAATGAATGCCTGTTGGTTATTTTACCATAGTTTCTAGTATCCTATTGTCATTAATGTTCAGGCATTTTATGATATCATGTGTCAAGAGTCAAATTACTGTAACCAATTGTAAACTGTTTTTCAAGGACCCTGTTTTAAAAAACAAATTTATTTCTGTATTTGTCATTTATCAGGTGACTATAAAAACAGTATGAATATTGAACAATATAATTTATGTCCTTTTTCTAATGATTGAATCTTTTAATTTACTTCATGAAAATGTGAATTTAATATTTTTTGGTGTGTTCACTAACTGGTCCTGCAAATCCATTAGATATCTTGCATAAACAGTTCTTGGGTTTACATTCAGGTCAATGGGGAATTAACACAAAATATTTCATTGGCTATGGCTGCTGTTTTCTTCAGGTGATGTCATCAGTTCAGCTGAATTACTCTTAATTAACACAGAAGTTTCCACGGCTTACAGTGCCGTAAGCCGTGGAAACTTCTGTGTTAATTCTCCATTGATTTGAGTGCATGTAACGAATTGACTTATGCAATTAATTTTATTGGTTCTTCTATTTATTTTTTAAATGAATCAATTTTTGTCACATTGAGGTACTCAAAGTGCATGTGAAATTTATTGAAGTTCAAAACCCTTTGTTAAGTTCTTTCATACACAAGGTTAAACCAGCAGCTTTTGGCACAGGCCATAGCCATATTCTATAATGAATTATAACTTTGAAAATATTGTTCAAACCGGATTATGAATTAGTCATATGAATTACTCTTAGTTAATTTTTGTAACTAAAGTTGTTTACATGTTAATATATAAGTGTACATTATTAAACTAAATTCAATCATACCATTAAGTACTGGCTTTGGCATTTGTCTGCATCCTGTTACGGCTCAACTGCTACTACTGTGATATACATTTAATTCACACTGTCAAATGTGGCCAAACCTGAAAGAAAAAATACCAGATAATCCAAAACATTTCTGTATTACAGTACCATGTTTCTCTACATTTAAAGGTTTTTTTGAAGTAACTGTCTCTGAAACTCCCAATCTGGTTTGATAATTAATGATCATGTTCATAACTAATTAATCACACAATGTGTAAGACAGTCTTTGTGTGCTATTGTATTGCCATTGGTGAATCATTCATTAATTTAATAAATTCAGATAATTTTATCCAGTTGTTCCATTGTTTAATTTGGTAAATATAAATTAGATTTAGATACATTAAAAAAAAGGATTATAAATACATCCATGTTTCAGTCAACCATTTGTCTAAAGGGGTGCGACCAAGCATAGCACTTGTGCCTGAAAACTTCAATATTGACTTACGGTGCTTAAAGTTGTATGCTATATATAGTAGAGGATAAGCTGTTCTAGGGCATGTAGAATTACTGACATGAATTAATTGCTATAATATTCTTCTTTTTTTTTCTTAGGGAAAATGAAGTGCCACTATGAAGTCTTAGGTGTTTCACGTGATGCATCTTCTGAAGAACTGAAAAAGGCTTACAGGAAGCTGGCCTTAAAATGGCATCCTGACAAAAATTTGGAAAATATTGAGGAGGCCAGAGAACAGTTCCTATTAGTGCAGCAAGCATATGAAGTACTTAGTGATCCAAGTGAGAGAAAATGGTATGATGAGCATAGAGAGGAAATTCTAAGATCTGGTTCTGGAGTTACCTATGTTGATGATTGTTTAAACTTATTTACATATTTCTCACCTTCATGTTTTAAGGGTTATGAAGACAATGAGAAAGGGTTTTACACTGTTTACAGAGAAGTGTTCAATAAAATTTCTGCTGAGGATTCACAGTATTTATCTGATAGTGAGTTTGAGTACCCGGGATTTGGAAATTCGGCAAGTAGTTATGAAGAAATTGTTCACCCATTTTATGCCTTTTGGCAAAGCTATACAACAAAACGTTCGTATTCATGGCTCTCACCGTTTGATGTGACTCAAAAGATTCCAAAGCGAGTATATCGTCTGATGAATAAGGAGAATAAAAAGGTTCAAGAGAAGGCAAGAAAAAAGCGGAACACAGAAGTTCGCAAGTTGGTTGAGTTTGTGAGGAAGCGAGATAAAAGGGTTCAGGAACATATTGAGTACCTGAAGTCAAAATCCATAGCAAATACCAAGAAAGCTGAAGAAATGAGAATCAGGCAGATAAAAGACAGAAACAAAAACTTAGAAAATTATGAGGAAACTGCTTGGTCAAAATTTTCTAATGTTGAACATGAGCTTAAAGCAATTGAAACCAACTTGGCATCAACTTTTGGAGAGAGAAATTCATCTGACGAAGAAAAGAGTTCAGTGTGTACAACCTATTTCTGTTCTCTTTGCAATAAGACATTTAAATCAGATCAAACACTTGCCATGCACCTTTTGTCTAAAAAGCATAAAGAAAATGAAGTGCTGCATGGTGTATCAGTGCTTCCTGAAACTGAAAGTAGTGAATCTAGTGAAGTTAGTGAACATAGTGAATCTGAAGGGGGTAGTGAATCTTATGGAGATCATGAATGTGATGAAGATAGTGATACCAGGGAAACGAATATTAGGGATACGAGTATTCAAACTTCAGATGAGGACACAAAAGACAGGTCAGGAAATGCTCTCGCTTTAAATGTGGGTGAGTTGAGTATAAGTGATGAACATCTGCATGTAATTACAAGAAAAGAAATGGATATTAAGAAGTCGAGAGCAAAACAATCGATATCAGTACAAGTTGAGGAACAAGACATTGATAATCCCACAGAGTCGTCTTCTCCGGTTGTTGAAGCCTCATGTTCTGGGAAAAAAGTTGAGAAAAAGAAAAGGAGGAGACAGAAAGCAACAGATGTGCTACATAAAAGAGTGCCTATTCAAAAAAAGGGCCTGGCTCATGGTGATTCAAAACAGACAGATGAACAAAGTGAAATTATCTGTTGTGGAACATGTAACAAAATGTTTTCTTCAAATAATAAGTTATTTGAACATATAAGATCCTCAGGACATGCTCTTACTAAACCAATTCAAGGTAAAAGAGGCAGGAAGAGAGGAAAGTAACTTTTAATTTCACTTGGTTGCTTTAGTTTTCAATTTGTTTTTTATTTAAATGACAAAGTGTGAGCGAATTTTGCATTGATACTGGTATTTAGTGTAAATTGTTTATTTAGTACAATTACCAAAATTTGTTGTGTTATCTATGATATGTTTTAATTAAAAGTTTATGACTTAAATAATATGATTTACTACAAATTTGTTTCTACACTGTTGGAATACTTTGTTTTGTGTTTATCAACTAGTCTATTTGGTTCAGTTACCCATTTCAGAATGTTCGTTATTTGAAATTTGTATTCAATAATATTAACCATGATTTTTTAAATTTAATGTGTTTGACTTTAATAATATAATGTACTTCAATTTTGTTGCTACATTTATAAAATTTGTTTCATATATGTTCTGTAATTTCTTTGGTTCAGTTACTCATTTCGTAAATCTGTTAATTAAAATTTGTGTTAAATAAATTTTTCATCAGAAAATCTTCATTAATATTTTATTTCTTTTTCTTAGAGTATGTTACTTATACAGGTTTCAGTTATGTATAATTCTGATAAAAGTCATGATATTCTGAAATCATCCTAATGCAATTGATTGTATGTTATGCTTTGCACTGAAGACAAATTAGAAGCATAAAACATTTCAGTTGTAAATATGTCAAAGTTATTCGCTGAATACAATTGCTACAGTAGCTTCATAATGTGCTTGAATTGTGTGGTGTGCCAGATACCTGCAAGAAATCTATAATGTTTCAGGGATTTGAACTTCAATGTGGTTTTATTAGTGATAATTCAGACTGTGTTAACAGATCATTTTGCGTATTCTTGCATGAAATATTTTAATCCTTACAAAAAGAGGCATATGTAATCCAAACAGAATGAATATTTATACTAAAATCATAGTATTGACAATGAACTTCAAGTTTGTGCTCAACTGCTCTGACAATGGAATCTTCCCACTGGCTATGCAAGATATGTGGTCTGTTATGAGGCAGGACATTGTGACAAGGCTGCTTGCCACTAAAAGGAAATTTTACCATGAGATGTAGTGGGAAATGGTAAACTATTTTAATGTTAAGTGTGGTCGATCTGATCGAGATCAGCGGAGTGAGTGATCATTGATTTGGAAGAAAAGAGCGGTAGCTCTTTTGATTCACTCCGCTCCTGTGATCCCAGAGCTACCTCATTAATCAGATCGCGCGGGGCGGGGCGATTGTTTCGGCAAAATTAAATTAAGTGGCGTATGCACAAAATATTGTAACCGAACGTTAATATGATTTTCTGTTTTGTGACTGTCCGGAATATAATTGTAATCTGTACCTATTGGTCCACGTATTCTCACTAAATCTTATCGTATACTTTTGACGTAAACCTCTCGAGATCGCTTCACACTATAGGCTTATTATAGCCTACTTTCATTAACATTGCTAATTCACTTAATTTTCTTATACCGGCATAGAATTTAGATCATGTCCTTAATTACGAGAATTCATCATAATACTAATAAACAGGACATATGTACCAGAACGGTACAAAACATTATTTTTAATACAGCCAAAACTCATTTTTAAATTACGTAGCTTTAAGACTGATGACGCAGCCCACGACATTTATGCATATATTAAAACGGTTACACATGACACTACTTTTTATTGAGTGATGGGTAATCCACGTTGGTCGCATCTCCCCTTTAATAATGCAGTAAGGGATTTGAAAACTGCGAATGCGGGAGAGAGAAATTCACAATTACAATACAAATATTTATCATAATTTTGTTGCTCTCTTTAAAAATCTGAATCCATTCGACAGCACCCAGTATCTCGATTATGAAAATAAAGTACCTAGAGTCATTTATTTTATTTTTATAATTATTTATCTATGCCAATAAATAAAATTGAAGTGCCAGTCTATCTGTCTGTCGGTATGTTTGTCTCGAACAGGCTCCCAAATGACTCAACGGATTTCAAAGAAAATTTGAGGGTTTCAAAAAATTAAATTTAACTTCAATATTCGTGGATATTTCATTTCGATAATGATAGTAATATAATATTTATATTAAATGAGTTCTACGTGAAGGTTTCTTTTCCAAACGTGCGTTAAAATTTAATAAGTGAATGCAGGTAGCCTATACTCTTGATCTGTTTATGCTCCGAATCGGCTGAACGGATTTCAATAAAAATTTGAGGACTTGAAACAGAAATTTTAACTTAAATTTTCCTGTATGTTCCTTATTATTATCTTGAAGAGTTCAGAAGATATTTATATAAATATTTATAAATCCATTGAATTGCCGCGCGAAAGGCGACATAAAAACCAACTGCGAGTTATAAGGTTTTCCGTGAAGTGATAATAAATAAATGATAACGTACTTTCGTTTTTAGTCGCGGGATAGCTCGTTTATTAATAAATACGATAAAAGTATATAATTTTGTTAATAAATTACATGTATATATTTATTTAATGAGTGGTGAATCGTCAAGTGGTTCCGATCACAAATTAGAACGGTTTTGCCCATCTCTAGTTGATCGGGAATGCCCGTTACCGCACTTGGCTCTAATTTCTTCTACTTTCTGTAAGCTCCATCATTCATCCTCTTCACCGAAGATCGTTGTATTTCTTGACGTTCCGAAATAAATTCAAGTAGAAATTCGCGCGTCGCGGCTGGCTCCACCCAAAGTCGGGGGGGGGAGAGGGGGCTCCCCTCCCCCTCCCCTCCCGGACAGAATCCAGCGATACGCCGACCTTGGTAGGCTGTGGCTCGGTTTCCCTCAGTCCTCTTAACATGTCCGAGTTCGTCACAGTGAACGTGGAGCAGGGTGCCCTGAAGGGAAAGAGAGCGGTCACCGTACACGGGGGCAACTACGTCAGTTTCCAGGGAATACCGTACGCCAAACCTCCTATCGGGCCTCTTCGTTTCAAGGTCAGTAACTGCGGATACTCCGAACGATAAACAACAAGTACCTAAGTTAAACTCGTTGCAGATGATCTTCGGAAATAATACCGGACACCGTTGTAGCCACTCATAATTACACATGTGAACTACGGTTAACAATTCAGCGCGGAGAAAGGAAAAACAATCGCGGTCTCTTAATTCACGAAGGTAAAGGGAAATACTGTTTGATGCGGTATCAAACGGAACTTCCGGACGTGTTCAGATTTGGAAAGCGGATGATCGAATGCGTAATGATGAATCAGCCTTTTTCTCGGGAAGGCCGAGCTTGCTCGCCAATTTTCCTGTTCAACATTGACGCTGCGTATTTAGGGTCATGCTGTGAAGCGCTTTGGTGCCAGTTCAATTCCTTGTTACTTGAAACCGGAAACTAAATTTAACGCATACGCCTAATTACACAAACCCGGCTTGACATTTAAGTGAGGAAATGACAAATAATACTGGAGTACGTACTACTATTATTGTTGTAAGATGGATTTTGGTTTTACTGTAAGCCAGTCGAGAATAAACGCCTGTAAATGGACTAAAACCTCTAGTTTTCTTCGTCGTCAATACAATCCTCATTATATGACAACGACCTTTTATTATTTTTAGAAGGAAGGCTATGGGAGGGTTATCCGCTTTGCTAGCTGTCCCTAGGAAGGGATGGAAAAGAGGGGTTGACTACCCCCCCCCCGGGCTATAGTTTAAGGATCCTGCCCGGTGATTCCACTTAAAGCGATACAGGGAAAATCTAGAGAAACCTGCATCAGGAATTCGGTAGCACTCCCACGCCCTTCTGATGACGGGAGACCAGATTGTTGTGGGGACGCAATAAACACTACTCAATGCCTCGATTAAATTTCGGGGGCAGTTAGCCGACAAACTACTCGAGGTCGTCTCAGTTGTAACAGCGTTTATATACTCAACTAATTGGGTGCCCGTCCTTCATTAGCCGAAAACATAACGGCGTGGTGAAGTTGGTTAACAGAGAGTGACATAAGAAATACGCTCAACTTTTGGTCGAAACAAAACAATGCTGTTTACAAAGCTCCAGCAGGACTACAAGTAGCAGCTCGGAAGTGGAGAATATTTTAATAACTCGCGCGTTCTGAATAAGAGGCAAGCCTCTTGCATGCGCCAGTCTCTACTAATCTCGCCACGCCGCCATGTTTTGAGCACATCGTAACTTTAGTGTTAGCCTTTGGCACAAAGGCTTGCCTGCAAAGTAGTTAATTGATTAGGACAGGGCTTCAGTCTACCTCTTTTCTTTAACGCATTACTTAAAACTAATTGTTTCAATATCAAGTACTTTTTATTTTCTACTTTAGCTTAATTCTTCAGTAATATTATGGACAAATATCTTTTTGGTAACTTTTGGTATAGAAGATTTTGTTAACGTTCACTACCAATACAGAAACTTCGGGCATTAGGGAATACCATTAACATTTCAGGCATTTCACGATATCGTTTCAAATACCATTGATAATACAATTTCACACTTCAGCTATCTGTGATTAATTAGTTAAAAATTAATTTACCTAATTTCAACTCGTGTAAACACGGAAAAAATTATAGAAACCCATTTGAGAGGGTATTACTGTGGAATACGGAGTAAGAGACGAAGAAAAGACACATCTTTCTGCTTTTGTCTTCAAAATATTTACGAGGGTCAGTACCACGAATTCCCTGTGGGTCTCTCCTCTCCTCTGCTTCACCGCACCCACTACGAATGTTAGTCTCATTCAGTTGACAACAGAGCAAGAGGTTCCTGCTTCCGTTGCGCAACGGAGTATTATAAAGTTATTGACGAGAGAAGGAGTGAGACTTTCAGAAATTTTGACTCTATTATGGGCACAATTCGGGAATGACACACTCTCCAAAACCCGGGTGTTTGAGCGACACATCAGTTTTTTTCTGAAGGCCAGAAAATGGAAAATCAGAATCACGATCGGCGTCCTTGAACTTCCAGAAAATAACATCCGTGCACTAAGGGAGCTTTTGGAGGAATACCATTGACGAAATTGCTTCTTCAGTTGGTCTAAGTCACATTCGATCATCAGAAAAGAACTTGGCTTCATAAAGAACACAGTGAGGTGGCTTCATCGACTTCTTTTTCCTGATCAGATAAACACCCGTTTGGAGATTTGCCACAGGCTTTTGGCCCGTTATGCTGACGAATGAGACATGGGTTCATCACTAAGCCTCGGTCGAAACAGGCGAGTAAAGACATAAAGGCCAAAACGCCATTGTCTCCAGGGAAAGTTTTTGGCACAGTGTTTTGGGATTTCAAAGGCATTCTTTTGGTTGAGTTCCAACACGATCGCCGAACAGTGAACTCTGAATATTACTGTCAACTGCTGGACAAAACAAGAGCTGCATATCGAAACAAAAGATGGCGTTTCCCAATCGGAGGCATCATCCTCCTTCACGACAATGCAAGGCCTCACATGGCGTGCATTACGGAGTCCAAATTGAAGGAAATTCACTGCGTTCAGCTATAACATTCACCATACAGCCTAGATTTGTCACCATGTGACTACCATATGTTTGGACTGTTGAAGAAAGCTCTAGGAGGTCAAAGGTTCAATAGCAATGAAGAGCTTGAACTCTTTGTGGTCAATTGGTTGAAGACTCAACTTTCAGCTTTTTATGATGACGGAATTAGGAAGCTCCCAAAACGCTGGGAATAATGTGTTTCGGTACAAGGAAACTATGTATATTTGACTGACTCTCGTACCATTACAGAACAAACCTTCTGCATTGTCAGCTATAGCAGAGGTCATGAAATCCAATTCAGATAACCCACTGGAGTGGAAAGATTCCTCATAAGTGCTTGAATCATCCGTAGAATTCCAGTTGGATTTCTTGGAAAATTTATTGCTTCTTGGGAAGCAAAATGCAGTCATTTTTTTTTTTAAAAAAAATACGGATTCATGATATTGTGCTTTATATCCTCCATAAATAGAATGTTTTTTAGTTTTATAACTAAGTGTATCTCAAATTAGGTCTCCTCAAGGCAAGAGTCCCAAAACCCTGAATATGTATTCAAAACACAATAACTGAATCACGAATCAGTCCAAAAATTTATTACATATTTATTTTTTACAAGACTAGAGCTTTTGACTGTTCATCATTCAAAAAATACCTCGACTTATATTTTACATATTTGCTTACATGTAATTTCTAAGGAAGGTAGCCTGTTTCTTCAAAAATTGTCAAAAGAATACAATTCTGGAACCTTCTAATTTAAAGGCTTGAGTCTATCTTTTGTATTCAACTCAACAAGAAATTAGGCGAGTGAAAATTTCTACTCTGTCTCAAAACATGGAGTGAATGTGCAATTTTCGTAACATGTGAATCCAAGTGTCAATCTTGTGTAAAAATTTTACTAAAACAAAAATCAGTAAATACAAATTATAGGTTGAATCTATTTTGAGAATAATAATTTATACCAACAACCCAATGATGGTAAGAAATGCCATGTTTACTTCTTAACATCTGTATTAAAATAAGTATTTTTAGTTTTCCGATTACTTGAATTTTACTGGTGTCTTATGCAAGCCTAAAGTCAGCAGCAAATGGAGTACTATCCATATAAATGTAATATTTGCTCTTCATGATCCTACAATTTTCTTTTCATTTTCTTGTATGACTTGTAGATATTTCTGACCACTAACTATTAAAATATAATATAACTAACTAATTACTGTGACACAATGTATTTTCCTCATAAATTTTTATAGACATTAACATCTATTAGAATCAATAAAATATTACCTAGAATTTATTATATAAACATTTATTATAGAGCCCTGAACCACCTTTGCCATGGTCAGGTGTAAGAGATGCATTAGAAGAAGGATCACCATGTATAGCCTACGATATTTTCACGATGTCAAAACTGGTTGGTCAAGAGGATTGCCTGTACTTAAATGTTTATACTCCTGAGGTATGTTTTGATTGGAAAGTTGAGCAGTCTATAAAATCATAATCTATTTTTATTTGACAAAGAAGTTGTTCATAAATTTACCAGAATGTATTAGTTGTAATCCACACCATTCGCCCTGAGTTCACAGATGTTTATATTGGTGAGCCTGTACTTGGATGGACCAACTATGCTAGTCTAAATTGGAATATATAACTATCAAAAAATTGTTGATCTAGGTTCCTGATGATCGATGTGGCCGGAATTTTCCTGTTATGGTGTTCATACCTGGTGGAGGATTCAATCTAGGAGATGGAGGGAGTGAACTCTATGGTCCCGACTTTCTTGTTGATGCTGGGGTTATTTTAGTAACATTCAACTACAGACTTGGAGCACTAGGTATTTATAAGTGCATAAATGAGAAAGTAAGGATTATGTATAAACAGTTTTTGGGTTTTACCTGGGTCAATGGAGAATTTAAACACCCTGCTGCAAATCTGAGAACTATTTATGTATCATCTAAACCAGGAAAGCCCTCATTCTCTAATAAAGTAATTATCAGTATAATTGGTATGTCTATATCAATTACAGTACCTATACACATGCATGGTTTCTATGACAATTCAACAATAACAAGTTACCGAGTGAAATGTGTTAACCAAATCAGAAACAGTACATTAAACATACTGTAATCTATTAATTTTAAGCATTTTTTCTGAGTTTGGTTGCCCAATCCAAGTCTTTTCAGATAAATCAGTTGGTCCCTCAAACCATTCTCGTGTAAGGTTTCTTGTAGCCATTTTAGTTTGCTTTTCAGGTTTTCTGTATCTGCAATTATTTAGGCACTTTGGATTAATGTTTTAACTATGGCTTCCTTTTGTTAAGATTGGCCTCATATTGGAAAAAGGCAAATGTGTTCTCAACATAGTGGGCAAAGCAGCTTAATTTCATCTGAATTTCTTCCATTATCTTTCTTTTGTCATTGCATACAATTTTCTTATAAATTATTTCTTTAATGTTTGCAGGCTTCTTGAGTACCCAGGATGAAATTGTTGCTGGAAATATGGGTCTTAAAGATCAAGTACTTGCACTTCGCTGGGTGAAGGACAACATAAATAAGTTTGGAGGTGATTCTGGAAATGTAACTATATTTGGCGAGAGTGCTGGTGCTATGTCAGTTCATTTCCACATGATTTCTCCTGTTTCAAAAGGTAATTTTATGATATAAATTAGTTATATCTAATGGCAAGTAAGAGAGACAGAAAGTTTCACCACCTGTCTCTTGCCCCCTTCAACATTAATAGTTTTAATTACATATATAAGAGAAATTAAGGAATATGATATTGTCAAAATAGTTGATTTTGAAAGGAGAGAGAGGTGGTGGCTTACCTGAAATTGAAGCTCCTCTTCGCCATTGGGTATGAGTTCAAATAAGTTCTTCGATTTATCCTCACCTCTTTTTCAAGTTCATCTTGTTGGAAATCAACTACTATGCTTTAATACTTTATATATTAAATGCAAAATTTTAGGTCTGTTTCAGCGTGCTATTGCTCACAGTGGAACTGTTCTAACAAGTGCTGGGTTTACCAATAATATGAGAGATAGGAGTTTTCGTTTAGGAAAAATATTGGGATTAGAAACAGATGATTCCCAAGAACTTTTAAATTTTTTAATGACTGTTCCTGCCGAAAAATTAGTACAAAATGCACCTCAAGCACTTTCTGAAGAGGTAAGCAAAAATATGTCTACACTTTCTTTTTATTGACACAAAAAATGTATATTGATTCACATGAATTAAAATTGTCCCACTGGAAGACATTTTTTACAATTACCTGATGCACTCTGATATAAAACATTTTGCCTCCCGGGAGAATAACAATGAAAGTGTAAGGATGGATAATTTTTTTCTTATATATAGATTATGGTAACCAGATCCCATCAGAATAATGTCCTATAGAGTCATGTCATACCATTCTGCAGAATTGCTAGGTGTCTAACACAAGTTCAGACTCTTATATTAATACTGAATGATGGAAAAAAATTCAGATTACTCAATATACAAATTAATAACTGGAAACATTGTTTCCAACAAATGCTTGGATAACCAACTACATTAACTATAGAATACTTCTTTGAGATTCCTACAGAGTAAATATTATCACGATGTTTTGCTTTAATGGTAATATTGTGCACTCACTTGGGAAGAATCTTTGGAAAGCTTTCTACAGTCACTACACACAGAAAGTCTCAATTTGAGATTTATTATAATTATTTCACTTTTTTAAATGACAAAATATCAAATTAGTGAGGATAGTAATCATCTTGGTTGTGTGTGACTCACAAATAAATATATTTGAATACAGTCTTGTGTTAAATCTGAAACTACTCATAATACAAAAGAATATTTATCCAACTGCAGTTTGTTAACAGTATCTGTATAGTTGCTGCTTTGCTTGAGTGATAATTATTTTTATCTTATTAAAGGACAAGAAACGCTTCTTTGCATTTGCATTTGTTCCAACAATTGAGGCAAACATAGAGGGTGCATTTCTATATGAAGACCCTGTAAAAGTGATGACTGATGGTAGGACACATGATGTGCCTTTTATAATTGGTTTAACTTCTGCTGAATGTCTTGGAGCAGTGAAATGTAAGTTTGTCCTTTCAAACATTTGCATATTTATGCATTTAAATGAAATATGTCATGTTAAGGAGATCCTCTGCAGTATATTATTTAAAAATAACATTATATTGCTACTTTGTTTTAGTCTCCCTATGCAGATGAGTATTTGACGTAAGTTAAGTGTAATTGTTTATTTATCTATATTTGAATATCTACAGCATTCAGCACAACTTCTTTAATCAATATGAACACTGCTTACTCACATTATTTTGATCTTATTTGAAGTCTATTATAAAATTCACTTGTATCAGAATATTCACTTTTCATGATGATTTATAAATTGATTTGTTAATTACATCTAATTACATCAATAATAATTTTGTTTTCAATAAATATTTTTAAAATGAATATTTCCTCTATTTGCAAATGTGCCCATTTTTTTATAATAATGAATTTATCTTATCTTTTTAATTAATGTATTTTTCCCTTCATCGTTAAACATGTCTCATTGTGACTATAATGAGACATGTTTAACGATGAAGGGATTTATAATAAAGTATTTCAAAATTGACTCGTGAACTGCAAATTACACTTATATTTTTATTATATTGACTGGAGGAGAATAACTTAAATTAGAATATGAATAATTTTTCAGTTTGTGGCCTGCTTGGGAATGAAGAAAAACTGGAGAACTTTAATGTAAATTTTCATAAAATTATTGCCCCAGACCTTTTAAGACTCGACAAAGATGATGATCGAGAGGCTTTAGCGCTAGAAATTAAGAAATTTTATTTTGGGGACTCAAAAATTACTTCTGAAAATCTGCACTGTGTGGTTGATGTGAGTTCTGAATAAGTATATTTGTGATTTTTAAAATTTGAGACATGGCTATAAAAACATATCTAGAAATAATTATTATAGTACACCATTCATTTTTGTTTGCTAAACATTTTGCAATCTGTTCAACAGCTTTTGAGTGATATGTATATTGCTGAGGGCACTGATGCTGTTGTTAGGATCATGACATCAATACCTTCACATTCATCACCTGTGTACTATTATTGTTTCTCTTCTGAGGCTATGCCAGAGTTCATTAAAGGTCACAGAACAGAAGGCTTAAAAGGTATGATTTAGAATTCTATTAGAGTAATTTGTTCATTTTACAATACTTTTGAAATTATTTTAAACATACTACAGTACAAATTAATTTCCACAAATTAAGATTATTTAATGTTTGCTTCGAAGTTTGAGAAGATTCCCTTTGATTTGTTCTTCGAGAATGGAGCTTAAATTGTATGGAAGATGGCTATTTTAATGCTTCCAAAGATTTGCTAGTAGTTTTTACAGAGTTAAATAGAGACACCAAACTATATATGTAATTGTAGCGAGACATTTTTGGGGATTGCATAACAATAATACTATCACAATATGACTAGGAAATTAACAATTGAAGCATTTCTTCTCAATTATTACTATATTATTTTTAAGCTCTGAAAATGCTTATTTATTTTCTTGATGATCCTTGAAATTCAGAGCAATAATAATTGGCCTTATTAGTCAGAAATTACCAATTAATGGTGTTTTTGATGAGAAAATTACTGCCTTTTCTTTCATGTTTTACCCATTGTATATGTATATGTTTTGTTATACTGAATTCTCAATAATATTGTGCCACTTATGAGAAATCACATGTGTTCATGAAAATTTCAAATACCAATGTCCTCACTAATGCAGGTGCAAACCATGGAGAAGATCTTAGTGCTCTATTTAAAACAGAACTTGGAACACAAAATATGGAGACTGATAGTCAAGAAGGAATGGTACGCAAGTTGATTGTCAAAATGTGGACTAATTTTGCTTCATTAGGGTGAGTTAAAACATTGTTTTATTGTTACTTTAGATTATAAACTACACATACATAAATGCAGTCTTAATGTCAGTATTTATATGTAATATATTTTAATAGAGATCCAACGCCTACATCTGATGATTTTTTGACTGAGAAATGGGAACCTTACACAACTAATAAGCATGCATATATGGACATAGACTGGCCACCAAAATTGAAAGAAGATTTATTTAAGGAACGAATGGAATTTTGGTTTAGCAGATTGCCTCCTGGCAGTGAAAGAAATTTTTAGATTGAAGTGAAATACTTATTTGTGGTGTCAAATCATTCTTTTTTCAAGTTTAAAAAATAATTTGTTATAAGAAAAGCAAAGCTTCTCTTCCTTAACAGTTTTATCCATTTAGGACCTTGTATTTTCATCTTTCAAGATATACTTTTTAGAAGTTTTGAGATTTTCATATATATTGGTTACAATCTAATTCTTACAGTAGATATTATATAAATGAAACATACTACACTTTTAACTGATATTTATGTGAAGTATATGTTATTTTTTGTGTATATGAAAATAAGAAAACACTCTAGTCTGCCTGCCAATGCTTTTTAAAGAAACCACATATCTGAGAATACTATAATACATCTGATTTTGTTCAAAATTTGTTATGAATTTTTATTACATAAAATTGTTTTAATAATTTTTCACAATTTATAATCCATATAATTTTTACTTCAGTTAATCATTGACCATAAAAGGAGCA
This sequence comes from Eucriotettix oculatus, assembly GCA_034510155.1. Classification (NCBI taxonomy): domain Eukaryota; kingdom Metazoa; phylum Arthropoda; class Insecta; order Orthoptera; family Tetrigidae; genus Eucriotettix; species Eucriotettix oculatus. The sequence goes on along the minus strand of CM067380.1, from coordinate 21,880,394 downwards.
AAACTTATTTGATGATAATATTTTATAATAGATAACTACTTCATAAGAAATTTCACTTTCGGCCTAGTACATGGTTATAGGATCAAATGAGGTAACATTTGAAGACATTAATGTAGGTGGTGTTCATTAAATAATTTTTTCGAATTCTTCATAGATAAAATATTAGTGTGATTCATACAGTGTCTAATAAATGATAATAGTTTCATAACCAAAATAATATGTTGGCTATTGTTTTTATGTGGAGATTCAATGATGCATTATTCATGCTATGTATTATTTGATAATTCTTAGATATATGAAAAACCTTGAAGAAATCAATGTCAATATTTGAAAATACATATTAAGCAAATATTTTTTCTATTTATTAAATCTTTTCAAAGTTGTCGCCTAAGTTTATGTGTACTATTATTAAAATAGGCACATTATAAAATAACTAAAGGAAATTACTCAATAATTAAAATCTTTCTAGGCTTGTTAAATATATTTATTGTAATTCAATGTGAGAGTTGTAAGCTTTTATTTTGTTGTTTAAAATGTGACAATTTTGATGTATTGTTATTTTTAAAGAACAATATATGGTTTTGTAAATGTATACAAATAAACTGATAATCTGGAACCATGTGCCAATTTTTTAAAATCCTTCTGGGTTAAAACAATGAAAATTCAAACTATGGCGGTTATTGTAGTAATTTATTTCAAATTATGAACCAATTAATGACAACTTGCTTCATGAAATTGATATATTTTACTTCATATTTGAACTAGAGACATTCCAATATTGAAATAATGTGTGTATATAGTATCTAACAATGATTAAAATTGTGAAGAAGCAAAACGTTATAAATAAGGAGTTGTCCTAAATTATTTTCAACTGAAAGTAAACCTTAAGTATTTCAGGGCTCATTGATAGTTCATTAAAATGTTTTCCAAGCGTATTGCCCATTTTTTATGCCCAATAATCTATGATAATTATAATAAATTTATATTTAAAGATTAATTACAGCTTTATAATTGCCACACTCAAAACTCCTTATCTGATGATTTGGTAAATAAAACACCATTATTTTTATTTTTTTTAATGTGTTGTTGGAAAATAGTTAACAAGATTTTGAATACAGTTTTGTAATATGAAACAGAGAAAAAATGAATACAGATAACACATCATTAACATACCATAGAAAATTTTAGTATAAATGTTTCCTATAAAAAAAGTTGTTGTAAAAAGCAGAACAATACTGCACCCACAAGGATTCAAATTATGAACTTTAAGGAAGTCTTGTAGGCACACAAGCAAATGTACATTAAAGTAAACATTTTGTATTTTAAGATATAACTAGTACAAACAGTTTTCGACTTGCCCAAGTCTGAAAGGCAGAAACCGTGACACTCAAAATTCAAAATTCAGGTTTACATAGGGATTGTATTTCATTTTATAGAATTCATGTTCCACTTGCTAGTCAACTTCACTGAACAGCATCAAGTAAATAAACAAGAGGAATGCACCATGTATCCAAAATGAGGAGGGTAAACCATTAAAAATTCAGCATTCTGTCTATAGTGGCATCTGTCTTTCATACTCAGAATAGTCCATGTTTATATACCAATCCATATCAATTATCTATCACATTATCCACACACATATACATATATATATATATCATCTGTGTTTCAAATATTTGCATGGATCTTGAATTATTGTACATAAACTTATTTTTTTCAATCATTTTACTTATTTTAAATTTTGCTAAAGCCACAATTTCTTTAACCATTTGTAATTATTTCCATTAATTTAACTGTAAAATTTGGACTGCACCGTGAACTATATGCAATAAAAATAATAATGCTTTATAAACAAATGAAATTTTGTTTAATTTTATACTTCTATTACTCATTTGTGTTCCATAAAGTTTGAAAAAGTCAGCCATCATTAATATTTTAGTATTTAATAACATCATAATTTTTAACATAAATTTTTCACTTCATACAGGTGGATCAATACACACAAGAACATCTAACACAAGTACACTGCCATGTTTTCTTGTGCACTTTTTAAGTTCTTAATTTATGCACCATTTAATTCTTCTGTAATATTATCTTATATTATGATCAACAACATTATATCACAGCATTAAGTTCAAATATCACTATTAACACTATAAAAATGATGTTTCAGCTAATAAGGATAACTTTTATGAGAACCACCAACATGTTAACTCCATGTATAAGATAAAATTTAGTAAAGAGAATTGTAAGACACTATGCAGGACTTATAATTTATAAAAATACATTTAATACTTTAAACAAACATTTTATTGCCAATCTCACATTTAATTAATATGCTTGTTGATTGTAGAACATTAGAAAACAATTACTTTACATTTTACTCTAGCCCTGGATAGTAAATAACAATTCTCTCTGCAGTCAACAAAATACATTCACACATGCACACAAACATACTTTTATTATTCTTCACTCTATAGGAACTTGAAAACTAAACATTATTAATCACATCTCAAATTTGGTTTTTTTTCTTCATGATTTTATGCCAAGATTATATTGAGCAAACTGTAAGACACATGTTTTAAATTCATCACATAGATAATGCTTTAACATTCCAAGCAAGCAAAGCTAAAATATTACTTTACACATACATTGGGATTTATACAATAAAATTCGAAACATTGAGATAGCAAAATGAAACATTTACCACTATAAGTATGTATATTACAAACCATAATTTGTCATGATGTCTTAAAAGTATTGCATACCATAACATCTGATAATTTGTAACAATTGCAATTATGGAATTTGTTGTTACTAGGATACAATTATTTATGCAATAAAACTGGAGATACACAACTCCAATTTAACAAGGAATGGTCAATAAATTAATATACTTTAAAATGTTCAAGTTCCTATACAGTGGTATGTACAGATATCCTATAAAGTTTATTTTATTTAACAGATAAGTTTTAATAACAGTAATCAACCAAAATCTATTTATTCTGGATGGAGTTACTTCGTTAAATTTCATGCCAAATAGTGAAGACTATTTGCAATGAAAATTCCTGCAAAATTCTAACTTGACTATTCTTAGTGCATATAACACAAAATAAATTATTTTATCCTTTATTAGCATTTTCATTTATTGACAAATTAGCAAGTAAAAAATTATAGTTGAGATGGTATACAAAGTTAACAGTAAAGTGATTTCCATGCATACAAAAACAAACTTTATAATGTCACGTACTCAGAATAAAAAACACACCAGTTTCAAAAACAAAGTGGAATCTAAATCATTTAACACTTTTGTTGCTTTATTTCCTGAGCAACCATATATACTTTCATTCCAATGAAATAATAAACTGAATATTTTTTGTTGTGATAGTAGCATACAATTGAATAGATGTCATAATGGAACTCAGCTTTTTAAGTACTCCCATTTACAGGATTGAACATAGAATCAGTAATGGTGAAAATTATTATTATTTTTTTTAAATTGTAAAAAAATTCTGAGAATATGACTGCATATACATTAAAGCACAAATATATTATTCTATAGTAAAAAATGGAGCTCTCATAAGTTTTACATGTTTAGATTACAGAAAACATAGTTTCAATAAAATAATAAAAATTAGAAAAATATATATTAATTCAACGAGTTGACTTAAGTTATTCTAGTTGATTAAAATACAAAAAACCTCTATTTTCAGTCACCATGGTTTATTTCTTAGCTTTCAAACCAGATCTTTTGATATGTGCCAGATCATATTCATTGTTTTGCCATTATTGCAATGTTTGTTTTTCAGCTTATAATGACTTACATCCTACTCTATGTTATATAATTATAAAATTAATTGGCTAAAACATTTCCCTAGGTGCATTTAATTTAATAATTATATGACAAAGCAGAAAAACAAAAATTGTAATGTAGATAAACCAATGAATATGATCTGACATAGATCAAAAGCTTTGGTTGTAACAATAAGAAATAAACTATTGTGAGTGAAAATAATTTTTTTTGTATTTCAGTAAAATATATAATATAAACGGATTTCCATGACAAGAAATATTTCATAAGAATCGGTTCTTGATGTTTATTTTAGATTACTTATTTAATCTACTCCAGAAACAAATATATGATCACTGTCTTAATAAAAATTCATGATGCTTTCTTTAATATTAACTATAACAAAACTTTTATAAACTCAAATAAGCACAGTTTTTATCTCTTATTATGAAAGTTTTGTGAAATTGTTAATTATAATTATATTCATGTTTCAAATTTAAAAAATCAATAGTTTTGGATTATTATGAAATTTAATTAATATAATATTAAATTAGTAAATATCAATGTTTAATCAGACATTGAGATTAGAATTGATTACTTGATGAGAACTTTATCATTTGCATAGAAATATTTAATTGTAGAGATATTTCAGTCTGTTTTATGAACTCCTAGCATTTATCCAAAATGGTTCTTGTATGTTAATTTTGTAGAAAAAAAGATCCAATGATTTTATTTTGAAATAAAACTTAGTTACTGTTTTTGTCTATTTTATATATCTATTTCTGAAAATAAGTGATTCATTCTTGCTTTAAAAATTTGTCAGTATGGTTTTGTTTCAACACATATTTACTAGTCAGTATCACAGGACTGCTATATGTAATTATATTTCATAAATCAACAATATTTAAACTAAAAAAATGTTTCCATTCCAACATGTTATAATAAATTTAGATTTACTAGTAGTTTCTAGTTAAGGACTTATCTTGCATATTTGTAATATGAATTTTAATTCAATATTCCCCAGAAATATTAATTACATTGCAATTATGTCTGAAAACTGAAGTTAACTTTAATAATGAAATTGTACTTAATATTGTGAGTACCAGTACTTTAACCAATTTAATTAGGTGGAATCTTGCATTAAAATTCAAGTAGCACTGTTGATGCAATGATGAAATATTTTTAAAATTTATATTGGCAACTATTGTGTGTTGCTTTCTTTTCCATTTTTATTTTGAACTGGTATATTCTGATATGTATGTTATTGCTTATTTATAGGAGTCCTTTAATTTGTAACCAGCTATTATTAGAATGGGCCTAGATAGGGATCTGCCCTTCAGAATGGCAATAATATTTCTGTCTACTAATTATACGTCAATTTCCTACTGAGCATTGACACCTCTTGTGCCATGGTTGTATTGCTTTCTTTGTATTATTTATTTATTTCAGAAAAACAGTGAGCATGTGTACAACAAAATGATGATATTTTGTCTGAAGCAATGCAGGTTTAATAATTATTTATGATATTTTTGCAAAAAAAAATTATGGAATGAAAATTAAATCATGCACATTACCTAATAAGTTAATAAAATAACTGATACAAGTATAACAATTAAACTAGTCTTCATGAATCAGTAGATATTTATTTAATGAAAACTTGAATTCAAGAGAGTTTTCACTTAAATTTAGATTCTCAGTAAGAAGGTTTATGAATTTTCTTTGAACTTCTTATCTTAGGAGTATGAAAGTAGAAGAAAGGCGGTCCTACTGTACACATTAATTATTTTAAATTTATGCATTTCAATATTGCACTCAATAATGTTACAGATTTTATTAATGGATAACATCCATTTTTGAACAAGTCCAGTCTCAGATGTTTTTATTTCAGGAAGATAAACAAGTTTGAAAACAGCAGTCAGGCAGGAAGAGAGCTATCACAAGTACAAATCTTTATAATAATATACACACAAGTATGGATATGACATTGTCAAAATTATTAACTCAATTAGTAAGTAGTAAAGTATAAATCTGGCAGATACGATTATGGGTATGGGATCAAAAAATTAGAAGAAAATCCTGTACCCATAATGGTGTCTGCCAGTTTTTATACTTCAGGTAAGCCTCCACCTATCTGTCTCTCTTTCTTGTCTTTACCAATTGTGTTAATTATTTCAACAATGGCATATCCTTACTTGTATATCTGTAACTAATTTCGAATGAAAGAGGAATTGACAGAATCTGACTTACATTAAATTGATAGTTGGTGTTTGACATTTTATTACCTCCTCGTGACACCAACTATTTAAGGTTAGTCAAATTCTGTCTATCCCTCATTCCTATCCTTCCTTTATTTCTGTAAATACATATACACCGGTTACCGATTAAACATTGAGCGGTTTGGTACAAAACAAAAGAATTAATTCGATTGATTTCAGTAGAATAGAGTCCTCATTCCTATACAAAAGAGTTTATTAATTTGACATTCTCACATTACCTTCACTTGCTTTCTATATGTAATGTACTTTTCTCAAAGAGATAAGAAAGTATATAATCTGCCCAGTACTGTCTGTAGATAGGGTCCAAACATTTCATGAATTTAAAGGTAACTTTATATTTTATTATTCTAGAAGAAATTAATGGAAAGCAAAAAAGTTTATAAAACTCTATTATTATAAAGGTATTGAAGTTATAGAATAATGGAAAAATCCTTGAACTATTGCAACAAATTGTATACATAATTTATTTAAATAAGTAAAGAAAAAATAATTGCAAATTTTTAATCACCAAAAAACCACAAACATTGTTCATCTCCAACCTCTGCATCCATTATTATATATTAAATAAAAATATTTCCATGGGTTTCTAAATTGAAAATTTCAATCATCACATAAATATTATTAAAAGAAATATATATTACTACTATTCCAATTTAAATTGTTGCCAATCATTGAGAAAAAATTGAAATATAATTATTTCCATAAGAAGAACTACGAAACACTCATAAGAGTGCATTATTCTTTCAATCTCATGTGTAATGTTTTTAGACTACTGTAAACTATATTAATTATACACAGGTAGGCATTGATGCAATGCAACCAAATATATTTAAAAATTATAAAATTTTAATTCTTGACTTTTATAAGATCTGAGAAATGTAAAATATATGTTTTTAAATTTGCATGATAGTTGAATATAAATGGAGATTTTTTTAACACTATAAAGAACATTCAGCTTTTGCTTCTCAATCTGTAATTCATTTATCAAACCCTGAGAAAATATTTCACATATTTGGGAAGGGTAACGTTTAGTGTTCTTAAAATATTTTTGGTATTGCTTCTTCTTTGATAGTGCAAACAAACTTATTTTCTTCTTTTACAGAAAGACGAAGCATAAAAATAGCCATTGAACTTTAATATGAATTACAACATTCTATATAAAAGTTATTTTTTGTTAAGATGCAAAAAAACCATACATTGAAATTGTGATGTGAAAGAAAAAATATGTAAGCATGAGTGGGGTGGGTGTAGGGGTCAAGACAACATTGTAGGAACAAAACTGCCACTTTGAAATCATGCTAGGAATGCAAAGCCATGTGCTCTTTGATAACTTTAATTTAGGTTTATTACTCAGGTAGTGTTACTTATTATTTATTTTTAATCTGAGAGACAAATGCCTTATTATGATTATAAACTTAATTTAGATTGTAAAATTGTATATTATTGTTGATGATTATAAAATTTTTGAAAGCCAATACTTTATATTCACTTAGACTTTTAATCCAATATTATTTTGTTCTAGATGATCAAAAAATTTATATAATTTATCCTACATATTTCAAGATTTTCTCAGATAAATTTTTATGTAATGCAATCCAAGACAAAAAAAATTACAGCAGATTTATTAATATTGAAATTAATATGAACCCTTTTGGTAAATATGATGTTAGAAAGTGTATGTCATTTGACACAATTTCAGTGTATATTATCAATCAGTGCAAATAAATAGAATTTGAGTGATTTGTTCAAATATATGATAGAAAACTTGAAGACATAACACAGTTTATGTGATGTAGTTCTGTATGTATGATCTCCAGATCAGCAGAGGCTGTGGTAAGAAAATTCAACACGAAAAACTTAAATAATTAACATTTCATTGTTAATTTATAAATGTACATTTTATTTGAAAAAATTAATTGTTGGCTGTTATATGTACATACCAATAAGTAGATATGAAGGAAATGAAAGAAACGTGTATAAAGGAATGTTTTCAAACAAAAAAGATACTTGTAAATACATCCCTAACAAGGAAGCAGTAATAGATATATAAAAGAAACTGAAATTATATTAGAATTTAACACAAAATCAAATAATTTTTTTGACAGCGTGAAATTATTGTCGATATATTTTAAATTCAAGAATTCTAAAAAATACTTCGAAACACATGCCAAAATAGGAACATTTTGACTGGAATGCATATGTTAAATTCAAAAATATTGAGCTGGTTGTTTACAGTGACAACTATAGTATTTTACTAACAAGTACTTCATTGTTTTCAAGAAAGGTAATATGGTATGTATTGCAGTGATGTAAATACTGCAGAACTGTGGAGTTTTGGTCCCACATTCAATATAAGGTGATGTGAGCTGAATGTGGTGGAAAATAATGTTTAAACATGGAATTAAATATAATGATTTATTTAAAAAATTTTCTTCTTTATAAATGAAGTGGAACATCTATCTGTTTGAATCCTTGCAGTAAATTTAAAATAAGTAGAACTGGCCTAATGAAAATAATAAAAATAATTATACTACTGAATGTCTAGATAGAGACGTGTCTCATAGGTATAATTATTATACAAAATATCATAAGGCTGCTAGTTTCAGGTATTTTAAGTTTATTTATAAAAATGTCAAGATTTAAACTTTCTGTTTATAAAACTTAAGTTATTATTTCTTGCTTTGCAAGTTGAGCATTTATCAATGGATGAATTTTCTTTAAAATATTTACTGTTATATGAACAATGATGCAATTTAAATTAAAATGTATAATTCACTAATGTTTCTTACCAACTTGTACCACATGTAAATTTCTTCTTGAATTTAATGAAAGAAAAAAATAATATTAAGTGTGAATAAAATGAATACTTACAAAAGTATTCAATATAAAGAAACCTACTGATTTGAAATACAATGAGTCCTTGTTTATAATTTGTATAAAGTTTATTAAATCACTAAGTAAGTAGATTTGTTAAATGTATTACTTTGTTCTGCTTCTATGCCTAAAAAGTAAAGTTATAACAAATTAAACTGATGGATAAGTAATGATTAACTATTATAATAAATCATATGAATGTGTATATGGTATTAAAATAATATGTACTCAAAATATATGTTAACAAGGTTTAATGAGAAAGAATACAGTTAGTATTCATTGTTCTTATTATTGAACAACAAATCTTTTTGTATTCATGTAATAATTACAAGCTGGCATTCTTATGAGTAGTTACTCTTATTAACTGATTATAAATAGATTCCAGTAAACCAAAATTTGATTGGTTTAGCTTTAAGGCAAGTGATATCAGATTGAGAAACAATTCAGAACAGAATCAAGAACAGATTCCAGCAGCTGTCTACTCTTCTACCTAAAAACAAAAAATGATTTTAGTAACAAAAATTATAATACACACAAACAACATAACTTAAATAAATAAATTATGTTAAATGAAATATATTATAAAATAAAATGAGTGATTTCATAATGACCAGAGGGTTTCAAATAATGAGTTTGCAATAACATAAATTATAAGTTTTTTGATCTACTAAACTTGATAATTGAACATAAACAACATAAACTGTGGAAAAACACCCAGATATAACTGAAACTGTGAATCAAAGAAATGCCCCTCAATGTAATTTTATCTATAAAATTATTCTGAATTAAAGGATGACATATGAAGTCATGAAATGAGTTAGAGACTTTACTACTGATGAATAAGAACCTCTAAAATTGTGTAGAATCAATAAGAGCTATGTTGATAAAGAACTAACAGTTGGATATGTGAGTAATTTAAATACATTTTTCATATATTGCTTAAACATTATGTTGGTTATATAAATATATATATATATATATATATGTTTGCAGTACATGAATAAGTGTGCATCACCACATATATCACCTTAATTTCCTTGGCTTTGGATTTCGCCCAACAGCTGCGTTCGATATGTCAGCGCTAAGTGATTGGTTTGCAGGAAATAATGGTGCCTGAACTCGATGTGGATGTGGTGCTATCGAAAATGGTATGCGCAAACTTGGAGATGTGGCTGGCAAGGATTGCTGTAGAGGACTACCAACCAAATCTGAAAAGAGAAATAGTAATTAAGTTGCATTCCTTTTTGAATTATATTCATAATAGTCTATAAATTCAACCATAACATTATAATAGAATTCTATGTATGGCATTACTAAGCTATTGAGTCATAGTATAAACATTAATAACATATTCAAGAAAGTTTTGAATTGCATATTTAATAGTTGAATTAAGGTTAACACTGATATGACATTAATGTACTTACTGGGCATTAATCTCAGTCCAAGCCCCCCAAATACTGATGGTACATTTGGATATCTGACATTATTGGAACTTTCCACATTCCTACAAACATCATAATGCAATCCACTGCGATCCTTATGAGACACTGGTTGAACTCTGTTCAATGATGGCTTTGTTTCACGAGTCTGCCTGGGTGGAGAATTTGAACTTATGTTGGACACCATCTGCAAATTGATACAGATTGATTTTATATTTTTACCATAATATAAATCAGTTGGTATCCACGATAATATGTTACATTTAATTTTATAGTTGAATATTGAAATAAAATCAATCAAGGTGTGCAATTTGAAATTACTTGCTTACTAGTCTTCAGCCACTTGGAGTATTGTTTTCTCAATACCTATGATAATTACATCTTAATATGAATATGAGAATTCACCTACCAAAAAGTGAAAGTAATTTATCGTTGGAAAATTGGTATAAAATACATGTGATATAAAATTTGATTTCACACACATTAACAGAACCATCTATTTTAATTTATCCTAAGAGACATAAGCCAGAATTAAATTTAATAATACATTAATGTAAAATGAAATCAATTGTAAAATTTAAACAATGACAGAAGGTTATTTAAAAGCAATTTGAACAATGCAATGTCTAGTATAATTCAAAAGGCCTTATTGACCCTAAATGTCACATCTCCCAACAGAAATAAAAGTGTAAGTTCATTAAAATTTCATAAAACCTCTATTAATTTTTTTAAAAAACAAGAGGTAAAATATTGTAAAATTTTAAACGGTACACTTACAGGCACACTTGCACGAAAGAGACCAATATTTGGCATAATGGATGGAATGTAATGTGCGGTTGGTATTGAAGTAGGTATAGCAGATTGTTGTTGATTGGTTGAAGCATTAGAATGTCCATAACCTGTTGTGCCATTCAGATAGATGTATGGATGTCCTCCAATGCTACACATGGCCTCCAAGGAAAAACAGTACTTCTTAATTTTACAAGAAACAAAGTTACAGCACCACAATCAATAAGGATAAAATTATCTTCATGGTTTTACAATTTCTCTTAACAGAACTTTATCATTGTACTATAAAGAATAGTTTGTGATTACTTAATAATGCTCTATAGAGAGTTATGTTTCCAAAACAGTAGCTCAGCCAGTTTTCAAACAATTAACTAAAAAGAACTATTCACATGTGAGTTATATCTCTGCAGGTTAGGAATCTTTAACTGGGAGTTATGCATCTCATTTGATGTTATATACTCACAGAATCAAATAATACAACTTATTAATGGAAATATTAATTAAAAGCAGCATACCTGAGACTGTACTGGAGTGTGTGGAGGGGTATGAGGGCGATATGTTGTCTGACCAGTTGCTATGTATGGTGTCATGCCAAGTGGAGATGCTGCAGGATAATATGGCAATGTTCCACTGTTACTCATGGGTTGAATCACACTTGATGATCTGTAGAAACAAAATTTAAATGATTGATTCATAAATAAATAATTTTACTGATACATGAAGAAGCAACAAAGATAGATTAAATGCTTATGTAAAACATCTCTTGTTATATTTCATTTTTAAATTTAAATAGTATTTTCACAAGGTAACTAATATTTTTTCCTTTTGTAGAAAGTTGATATATGAGATATGATTTATTAACAAAATTTTAGAAAATCTTAATTCTGTTACTGTAATACAGGCAAATTTCTACACATTAAATAATATTGACTTTGAAGTTTTCCATTGTTATTACACATAAATCTTTTCATAAGGTTTTTAGGGGTATTTAGGATGAGGAAATGATGAATGTGCTGGTTATAAAGCAAGATTAAGTTAACAAAGTAAAAAATTAATTCATTTGGATAGTAAAGAAAGACATAAATCAGCAGTTGACTTTTCTTAAATTGATAGGTGGAGGCAATTGTCAGATATGCATAAAAAACTTAAATTTTCAAGAGCATAAGCTCCCTTCTTCAGGCAGTGTGTCTGAATGGCATGACAACCAGACACTCAAACGGTATGTAAAATATATGATATTATATGTCAACTGCTCCCTATCACTCTTTCCCATCCAAATGATTTAGACAATGTCACATAGCACAGTGTTATCATCCATCTTTATCTAACCATCAATACTAATTGACTTACGCATTTCCACTGGGGCTACTATAAAGCATATGTAGTGCTGGTTGTGTGTACAATGGTACACAATCTCCTGTTCCTGTTGAAGACATTCCAGTTACAAAAGTTGCCACTGGATATCCAGTTGCAAAACAATCTGTAAGGCACAATATATATTTTTAAAAGTTTAATAATTTGTTATTACTTCATAATAAACATAAACTTATTGAAGGCTTTAATATTTGTTAAATTATTTATGACACAAAGTGAGGTGACTATTTCTTTTATATAAAAATATGGCTTCAAATATTATAGGTCAAATCTGACTCCTGTTATTATGATTTGAATTCAAAAATAGGTTAAACAAATGCATGAGTTACTTAATACAAGGTCAGAGCTGTATGTTGGTACAATCCAATAAACATAAATACACAACCAACAAGAAGACACATTTATAACATTCTTCCAGCAAATGCACTATAAGAAATCTAGTAATAAAGATCCACATATATTCTAAATGTAATAAAAAGCTATCAGGATAAGTAGTTGGTAAGTCAAAAGTTTACTTCAACATTTATGTAGCATACAGAGAATGTGAATTATTCAACTTCTATACCCAAGTATTATCACAAATAAATCATTATGATTTATAAAAATAATATAAAAGATCAAAGATTTCCCCAGTGTATATTCTGGATAAACAGTTCTTGGGTTTCCAACTGGGTTAAATGAAGTTTTGAGTTAGATGGCAGAGTACACAATCATTTAACCTGGGTGGAAACCCAGTATTGTTTATCCAAAAATATATGGTCAGATATAAGACAAATATGACCTCCTATCAGAAATGTGTCATGCAAGTTAACAAAATGGCAGTTCTTTTAGTAACTTTTGGTCCACAATGGACTGGAGAAAGCCCTTCACTAATTATGTCTGATTGTTATTAAAGATATTGAAGTAGTAAGATGGCTTACTGCTGGATGGTGGTGACCTGTCTGTTCCACTTTGAACTCCTAAACCTGGTGTAGGAGTGTGCTGGTGAGTAGAACTTGACTGGAATGATGGTAAAGCTACGTATCTTGCAGCAGCAGTATTTGTGCTTCCTGAGTTTATAGGGAGTGGAGAGGTAGCATTGGCAATAGAATTTCCACTGTTGGGGGGTACATAGTACACTGGTACTGCTTGAGTCTGTGTGGAATGCTGAAAGGAAAACTTCATTATCCAGCATATATATGAGCATTGTAAAGTATTAAAATGGAAGAAAGACAAGAATGGTTAAATGTTGACCAGACCAGGGACATTTTTCCATTCTTATCTTTCTTCTAAAATATCTATACGCTCCTGCTTGAGCTTGGGGTGAAAGTATTTTCTACTTCTTTAGACTAGTATTAAAATGGTTTCATGTCATTTGCTAATCACTTTGTAATTTCCATTTCAATTATTTATACTCAACCAATTCTTTTCAAGACCTCAATTTGCTGGCGATATTCAACTTTTCAGCAAAAAAAAAATTGAAGGAAGGTCCAGCGCCTGAATGGTGTATGTATGGGAGCAAATTGTACATATTATTTTCATACAATGACATTAGTAAAAAAGCTAGGTTAGTTCAAAATAATATTAATTTTAACTTGCCTGAATTGGATTTGTATGATGATGCTGTTGTTGTTGCTGCCAAAATGATGAAACCACTTGAAACTGCTGATTTTGAGGAGGAGGTGGTGGTGGAGGAGGGGGTGGTGGTGGTGGAGGTATTATACTTGAAGCAGGTTGTGGATCAGCGTTGCTTCTTTGCTCTCGTATACTTAGTCCCATCAAATAGGAACTTAAATCAGCTACAGTTAGAGGATTCCCATCCTATAAAAAAGAGAATACTTTTACAATACACAGTTTCTAAAGACAAAGAGGAAGAATATTTTTACTAGCACTGAATAGAATATTGTTTACATATGATAATCATATTAATATTATGATATCAATAAATGTATGGTAATAAAATTAAAGTGTTTATGCAAGTAAATAAATGTTCACAAACTGATGCACTAATGCACAAAAGCATTAATTTTTAAGTAAACAAAATTTTGGCAAAGGAACTGAACTGCTTAATATTGTATTCATTTTACATCTTAGCTTTACTTTTTGGAAAGCAACATTACATATATTCAGTCATTCTTTCTTCTTTCTCTATGCTTAACATATGCCTTTCTCTGAGCATATTTCTATGCCGAGCATGTGACAAAGTGATTTTACCAACTTTCTCCTGCATTTTCTATCCAATTATGCAATGTTTGTTACATAACGTTTCAATCATTAATTTATACTTATATATATATATATATATATATATATATATGGTATGGAAAGGGAAGATGGTTTGACTACAGGACTCAGAACAATAGGAAGTTCTCCAACTTTTTGGAGCAGGGATGAGACTGGTTGTGTGCCAGCTGGCACATTGAAAAAGGTTCAATGGGGCAACGTTTAGAGTAAAGTATGATTAACACAAAACATTACTCCATTATACCTATTTCAATGAAATCAAAAGTTCTTCAAAATAATTGAAATATTTTATATTACTAAACCAATAAAATGTATTTTCCTGCTTATTATTTTATGCAAAAAAGTTACTAATTAGAAATGTGCTCAATACATACTGGAAGTCTTGTTTCATAAAGCCCTTGAACACCATTTGTACTTCCAGGCACAGGCACTACATTATAACCAGTATATAGTAATGGTGATGATTGAGCCATTGAACCATAAACTGCATCAGGTTGATGAGGTTGAATATATGCTTGTTGGGCCTGGAATGTATGTGTTTCACTTCCAACTTGCTGAGGTGCATAAGGGCACTGATTTGGATGGCATACAGTAATCATTTGTGGATGCAAACTTTGGGTAGCTGATGGAGAAGGTGATACAGGAAGAGATGGAGATGTGGCAGTAGTCATAACACTTGGTACCATTGTTACTGTAGAACTACTTGTAGATGAAGTACAACTTGCTGGAACATAATAAGAAATTATTCATTCTTAGTTGTACACATGTAAGAAACAAATTACTTTACCAGACAATACTTATTTTAAGACTTCAGATTTAAATTAATGTACTGTGAAGTAATTATGTTATAATTATAATGTTTTTACATTTTTTGTTTCAAATTTTTTGAGAAAAGGATATAAAATCATGTATATTTCAATAAAATTTATCAAATGTATTTCACTAATTATGGCAACAAAATTTTAAATTCAAAATCTATTTTATGAACTAGCCACCAGCTTAACTAAGGCTTCAATACATAATTGTAAAAGTTTTCTGAGATAATATTTTATAGTTTTAAGAAAGGTTGCTAACTACCCAGAATGTGAATAAAATAAATATGACAATTTTAGTTCTTACTTACATTTTTTCCCCACTGTTTGAGATTGTACGCTATGATTATCAGTTTGGGAAGCAGATGATATTGAAGTTTCATTATATGTGCTGCAGTCATTAACCTCTTCTTCAGAAACCACTTTAGGTGGATTAGATGGATCAAAGCGATAAACTGAGCCATCAGGATTAATGTATGGTTGCCCAGTCTAAACAAATTATTATTATTTTTAGTCATAACTAAATCATGAACACTATTGAAAACATTGTGTTTTTATAATAGTAGGAATTTTTAAAATATCAGTAATGAGTAATTTCATAATAGTAAAATAATAAACAATTTTAATATATCAGTTGAGCCTATTTATGAAGCTTTGAATTTGAAATCTTGTAGATTTTGATATTGAAATCATTTGTTAATTTAATTAGAACTGTGTCATTAAAATAAAATTGATATAATTTTATTTCAATCATATACCTTTGGGTTGATTAGAACACTGCCAGCAGGCACTGCTGACATATTAGTTACAGCCCACATTACAGTTTGATTTTCATTTTCTGAAGGAGAAGTTGTCACAATCGTACTCTGAATATTCTGAAAAAAAAAAGAATAAGCTACAGAAATTGATAACCAAAACACTTAATTAGAAAGTTGGATAAATTGTAGGTGTAAGCTTCATGAGGAGGGCAATCAATTTTAAATAGTTTTATCTTTGAAAATGAACAAAAGGATATCCACACTAATGAAAGGTTTGAAATTATCCTTCTTATATCTGAACAGAATATGCTTATGTTTTTTTTTTAAATGTGATGTGTTGCAAATAACCTTTGCAATAAAATTTGTTTGGACTGGTTTTCTTCCTATTGTTTTGTTATTATTAATTATAGATTTTAAAATATATAATTACCTGTTGAGAGGCAGAAGAATACTGAGTTATTGGAGTTGCTGTGGGTGACGGTGTAGCAGACATGGTAGTGTCTGAACGCTGTGATTGTGATTTGTATCCTGAACTTAGAGGGCTTAGACGAGATGACATACTGCTACCAGAATCTAGGCATAATATATTAAATGTAACCCAAATATTAATTTTGAAAAATATAATAAAATTAATTCAAGAACAGAAAAAATGCTTTCAATCAAGCTCAGCACCATTAATTTGAAAGTGACTTAACAGATTATAACAGAAAATTTTTAACAAATATTGGAATTGAATTCACTTTCCTTATCTTCAGAACTGAGTTTTATTCAAATAATTTATTCTTTTCTTCGATTAATTTAATGTACCTATGATACATTTATGCACAATATCCATTCTTCATTGCAAACACAAAATTAGACCATGAATAATATGTTTCAGTAAATTGTAACTATGCTATGGTCTATGTTCACTCGACACAGATAGTTCATCGATTAGAGCAACCACATATGAAGCAATGGTTGTGTTCCATTCACAGTCCCATCAAGATATTTATACCTAATCTGTTAATGGAATAAATCTGCAGTAAAATTAACTGACACTAGATGTTTAATCTACGAGTCTCTAATCATACTGAAATTTTTTTGGTAATGACAAAATAACATTAATTCATTTGGTTTTACACTCTAATTGTATTAATATTAAATATAAGAATAAATGTGGCTAAACACACACACACACACACACACATATATATATATATATATATATATATATATATATATCTACAATAGCATTATGCTCATAAATAATTTAATTGTTTTGTCATTAATATCACACAACAGTATGTATGTGCCACAAACTATTAAGAAGGAATATATTTATTATAATAATAATAATGTATTGTCATACCTTGTTTAATCAGTTGTCGTGATGATGAACTAGTAGTGCAGTTTTCTCCGGCTACCATAACTGATACTGGATAGCCACCAAAGCTGTAAGATTTGGAAACTGCTTGTCTAAGTGAATTTGCCTTCAAGGTATCTCTGCCTTCAAATGATTCTACCTTTAATAAACGACTATGCCTGGAAAAAACATAGAAATCACTGTTTCTAACATAAATAAAAAACCTTAAGCTAATATTTTAGTATTACATATACAATGTAAAATATAAGTAATTGAGGATGATATTACTTTGTCAAAATAAATAAAAATAGGAAAGGGAGATAGATAGCTTGTGCACTTTACTTAAATTGAGAGCCAGTTTCAATGCAGGATAGTGTGTTCTCTCCTCCATTTTTTTTATATAATCCTTCATATCCTATGTAGCATAACTGACTCATAATTTAGATATTTTGTTACAATATTTGACTAAGTGAATTTAACACAGATTTTGTATTGTATTTATTGTTAGTCTACAATTGGGCACAAGCCCAGTGGCAGATACATAATGAAATTACTTTACATAGTACTCCAAATCTAAAAAATAATCATAGTCCTTTCAAATGTTTATACCCATGGAAGAAAGAAAAGGGTAACACTACAAGAATTATATTAACGTATCACTTCACTTAACTTTGGTTTTAATATTTAAGTTTGGCTATACTCAATATAAACTTCACACATTTTCTGAGATTAGTTTTGAATTTATTTTCCTGAAGAGGATTTCCCCCAAACACTCCCACAGGTAAATTATTCCTGTCACTGATGGCCCCATTTAGGAATGAGAATTTGCCAACATCTGTTTCTTGCTTTCTACATTTTACTTTAAATTGATGATCCCATCTACCTATATAACTAGGCTTTTGCATTTTGGAGCTCATTCCAATCCATGGTTTTTGTGCCGTATAAGCTTTGAATAGCAAATGCAGCCTTGCTTGCTCCCTCCTTTATGACAATATCTCACAACCTAGTTGTTCCTATGACCCGACCCTACTTGCACAAATTAGCAGCCCGTTTCTAAACTTTCTCTAACGATTCTATTTGATTTTTTCTATACGGATCTCAACAAACCGCCCCATATTCCAAAATTGGTCTAACTAAGGATAAATATGCCACCTCCTTTGATTAAGAACTTCTCTTTTTTAAGTTCCTCATTATAAAATGTAAGGAATTCCACACTTTTCAGGCTGTGAAATTCATCTGTTCCTCCCACTCAAGTTTATTGTTGAAATATGTCCCCTGATTTTTGCAGCTTGTTACCCTTAAATGGAGCTTAATCTCATGAATATTATTTTTTTGGTAGTTTTTGTCCACTGAAGAGACCACTTGTGCTTCTGGAGCTGTACATCAATAGTATTCCGAGGAGTCTCTTTGAGATATAACTTTCTTAGAAATATTAAATAGAGTCTGTCTGAATTATATATGTAACTCAACTGCCTCATTTAATGCTCAAAGTTATTTTTTACTATTTATGAATTGACATGGAGCAATGAAATGCTGAATATGTCATGTGTAATAAGTAAAGTTACAAATTAGTAGAGATAATTTATCCTAGTTACGAGAAAATATAACAGTATGATTAACCTGAGCTGACCACAGTGATGCATTGTATTATTCCTCAAACGACTTGAAGTGTCACTGTCTGAACTGCTCCATGGTAAAATTTCCCCAGGCCATCGCAGGTCTTCTTGACTGCTTCTTTGTGATGAGTCTTGCAGAGAATCATGACTATGAATTAGACACTCTTCCTACAATAAATAAATAAATTATGCCACATAATGATCATAAATGATTTGATACTTGTGTAATTAAATGTAAAATTGTTGTACTGCTCTATCAGTTTTAATTCAAGATACATTCAAATTTATCAGATAAATTTCATTCGTGAAATAAAATATAACAAAATTTATTAATCAGTGTAAACATGATATTAGCTTGTAATAATTGAGGGGTTAAATCCAATTCAGTGGCAATTCTTAGGATATTATTCAACTTGCATGCTATGAGAAACAGCGAATGTTGTTGTATGTTTCAAGAAATAAATAATGTTGAAATAAAATAATATAACTGGGAGAACTTTAATAAGGTAATGGAAATAAGCAGCTGATGCTAACTATCTATCTAACATAATGCAATTTTAAAGCATGGGCTAACAAATGTAATGAATTATGTTAGATATGTGACATTATTAAATAACAATTACATGTAAAAGGTGCCATGTGATCATTACATGAAATTCAGTTTTTATTACCCCATTAAAAAAGATACAGGTTATATAAATAAGGTTTGATATCAGCTGCCAATGCAAATTATTTTGAAGGTAGAGAAACAATGAATACATGCTCCCCGTACAATGTGGCCTAATATAGTTGATTAATCAAATTAGCCACCAAATTTCTTACTACATGTAGGAATTTCAGTAACTGAATCAATACTCCTCTTAACAACAGATGCAGCACAAACCTCAAATAAACCACAGATCTCAGAGATGTGAGAGATATATTGATACTGTATCTCTACTCTAATCTGTTGGCATTTTACTTTAATTTGCATAAACTTTCATTAGTTAAGGTAAAAGATTGTAAAATTTGGGCCATTAATATAAATCCTATATAAAATTCAAGTAGCCTAATACAAAACTTTTTATTGTGTTTATTGTTAAAAACCATAATGTAATGTTAACAGCAGTTAGTAATAATATATAACTGTTTGGAAATCAATAATAGTAAACCAGCTTGTAAGTATGAAAAAAATTGATCCAAATATCATTAACAGTAGTTTGTTTCCTAAATTTTGAACCTCATCATGTTAACGGCCTTTTCATTTGTGTAACTTGCAGGTCTAAATTTAAATGTCAATTTTTTGATTCCAGTTTAAATCACACCAGATGAGGTTCAAAATTTAGGAACGAAACATCAAGTATGAATTACTGCTAACAAAGTATATATTAATTTTTTTCTGACTTATAGACTCTTTTACTATATGTTAACAGTGGTCTCTGTCATCATTTTACTTAATTATACCTGTGTAATAATGACAAATTATGTGTTTGATAAATAATGTATCTCTATTCACGTTATTAGGATTAAATAAATGTTGTGGACAATCCAGACATTAATATTTATCTAAATTAAAATTATAATGAATTAAAATAATAAACTTCAACCTTTGGAAATATTCATTAAAAACTTTTATATTATATGAAACATCAATATAAGGTTGATCTAACACTATTGTCTTGTAAGTTGAATTTGTAAGAAAAATGATTAGACTAACAAATGATAAATGAAGAACAAACACATGTAAACTGCATGATATGTTGGAAGTAGATTAGGAATTTTGGAATATACAATGTAATGTTTCATGAAAACCCTTTCATGCTTCATGCTGAAGTTGTATTAAGAACATTTACTTGAAACTGTTCCATCACACATTAACTAAATATTAATAACACACTTAAATTTAGATTCTGACTTTTTTCTTGTATGAACAATCAGGAAAATAAACTCTGCATGCTATTGTGTAGAGAAAGCTTAGATATTTTCATTCTACTCTAACAAACAAATGTAAAGGAAAATAAAATTTATTTCATTAGTAAGAATGCAATATGTAAGTATTCCAATCATCATGAAATATTGTAATTTTAGATAATGGTAACAGAGTTTAAGAAAGTAACTAGTAGAAGTTGTACAAAATTATTCTATAATTGCTTATCAAAAATATTCTTCATTTATTTCAGATTAATTGATAAAATACTTTTGAATGTGTACATCATGGGATATTGAGTGAAAAAAGAAGTCGTTAAATAGTTTAATATTGTTAATTACTACTGTAATAAAATTTGACAAAAATAGGAATGAACGGCTTTTATCAAGGTTATTCAAGTTTATTTAAAGTATTAATAGGAATACAAAAATTTAATGGGGAAAGGCATATTTAAAACACATAATTTTAATAATTAAAAAGTCACATTTTAAAAATTCATAATTCATTTTAAACTTCTCTGGCTTACTTGTGTGCTATATAAATATATTCTGGGATTTTCACCAATGTGTCACATTTGAATATATAATTGTAATAATAGCTAATGTCACATGGTTAACTTATTATTGTATAAATAATTCTATTTTAAAATGAAGGACCTAATAGCAATCACTTTAAAAATGCAATGCAAAAAATATAACTTAATGTATACTATACTTTTTATTTTACCTACTGAAACATTCCCTGATTATATAGAAATAGGTATAGATAGTCTATTTTTCAAAAAAGGGTTACATTAAAGGTACAAACAACTACTGACTACTAGTATTAAAAGTATATATGCTAATGTTTATGATAGATTTTTATTAAAAAGAATTTTTTCCTATTAAATCAGATTATAAATTTATGGCTTTCAGTTTGGCCATTATTTTTCATTATTATATATAATTGTTATTATTATAGCTGCATGAGAGATATTCCTGGACCTATCAAAAGCTTGACTGTGTGCATCATATGTTATTAAAGATGTTGCAACATATGGTAAATACTAAACTCAACATGCAGAAGTCAGGCATAGAAGTAATAAGTCCACATAAGGTATGGCCTCAAAAGGTCACTATGAAGCTTGGGAGTACCTCAGTGACCTGCATTTGGGCTAGTAGTGTTTTATATCTACATAAATGACATAAGCTTACCAATTTTTTAAAATGATGACTCTACAATAATAAGTTGGAGAATCACTTTAGTACTATTAAAGAAAATAACATCTTATATAGCAAATAATATAGTAGGGCCGCATTATTATGACAAATTACTTAGAAACACTGTTCAGTAAATCGAGTGTAATGAAATTCAAAACAGTTTCAAAATAATTGAAATAGTTTTAGTACAGATATAAATTCCACTACTACTAAGGATGTGAAGTATTATTTACCTCTACAAATCAATAAGATAAGCACTTTATGTGGATCTTACAATTTGTTATTGTGTGTGTAAAACAGTCCAAATTTATTTAATTTAATAACATCTAGTCATGTGGCAAAAAAATATGTTAAAAGTATTGTGCTACACAGTGAATTGCTTCATATTTTACATAATTAAATTATGATGTAACGTACCTCTAAATATCTCAACATGCTGTTACTTATACAAAATGAATTTATAAGAATTGTTTAATTTGAGAAGATATAAAATTGTAGAGCTGTGTTTATAAATAAAAATATATTGAATTTAATTTTACAGAGCATTTACTAAGTAATTATTTTAGTAGATGTAGAATAACTAAATTAAACATGTTTGAGCTGATGAAATATATTTGGATCAGCATTTGAGCACATTGTCTCATCATGTGATTGTATCAGGGGGAAATTAGCCACCATCAATTTAAGAATCAGACTAGTCTTGTTTTGTAATAAGTAAATTTATTTGGCAGCAAAAAACAAAAACCTTCATTTCCCATGCTATATGGAATTATGTGGAGCTACATTATGTTTAAAAGTAAAGCAGTTCTAGCAAATGGAAATATCCATACATAAAAAGTTAACATGTCAATTTAGTCTGCAGTTTTACAACAAATATATTTCAGTATTAATTTTAATCTCAGCTCAAAGTAATGTAAAAAGTTATAATAATAAATAGTAATAGGAAACCATTTCAAATAACAATATACATTATTGTTGAAAACCATGACAAAGCAAGAAACTCATATGTACAAATGAGACTAGCAATAAAATATTATTAATATTATTATTCATGTTATTTCACAATTATCATTATTAATTAGTATTTTGTTGATAAATGAATGAGAAAGTATCCACAATGATTCACAAATCAAACTTTTTGAAATGATTGTTGAAGCAATATTTGAAGTAAATTTAACATGAACACAATTCTCCTAGGATAGGGACCTATATATTCAATTTTCATGAAAGTAGGAATAGTTTCTAATACATTCAAACACCACATTTACCATAATATTATAAGAGACTTGTTCTGTTGGCAAATTCTATGACTGATTCAAAACTAATTTCTAAGATATTTCAAAAGAATGAATATTGATGTCATATTGAGCCTTTATGTATTTAACTGTGTAGTTGCTTCTTTAATGGACAGTACCATAAAATTGTACAATAAATTATGTCTAAAAAGAATTTTTAATCATTTTATTATTAAAATAACTAAAAATATAATAATTAACAATATATATATGAGTCAGGAAATGACATTGTCATGTTTACTAAAACAATTAATGGGGAAAGGACAGAGAGATAGAAAGAAGATGACTTACCTGAGGTTCATAGATTGTAGACACCTTGTGAGGTTTAGAGTACTTGAATTTTCGGAGGCACCGCCCCCTTCATCAGAAAGTTAGGAAGACATTTCCAGTGATCGGCTAGCCGATGACTGAGCAGCCAAAATTTTCTGCTCTGCTAACTCCTCAATCTGTCCTCCAAAAGTCTAAATGATGATGAAATATCAATCCTTGTTAAAGGCCTCACCTTCTCACCCACCCCAACATTGGACCCATTTAAACTTGCCCGTGATACGCTTAAATTCTGTCTAACAGTCCAATGGAAGCACCACTTTGCAAAACATCCTCCAGCCAACCCAGAACCCCTAAACGCCACAGCCCCATGCCTAGTTAAATTTAAAGAACCATCCAAGTTGCCACCTTCCAAACTGCCACCCAACCATCCACTTCAGAATTTCACTAGTATTCTTGTAACCCACGTGACCTCGCCAACCTTCCTTAACTCTCTCCCCAAACAACCCAACCTAACCCGTGCCCAGCACCTAGCCATCCGCAACCTGAAAAACTGTGATATTGTTATCCTCCCAGCTGACAAGGGTTCCACCACTGTCGTCATGGATGCCGACAGTTACACGACGGAGGCACTCCGCCAGCTGCAGGATGACAAAATCTACAAACTTGTCCCCACCGACCCCAACCCCTCCATTACCCACGAAATAGAAAAGTTTGTTCAGACTCATGGCCCTCTTCAAAAATTATCCTCCACCTCGATTGTGCTCCTCACACCCAAAAAGCCCCAGAACACCCACGTTTTACCTTCTCCCAAAAACACACAAACCTGGGGTCCCTGGCCACCCAATTGTCGCTGGTTACAATTCCCCTACTGAAAGGATTTCCGCTTTGGTGGATGACTCCCTCCAGCCAATAGTGGAAAATCTCCCCTCATTCATCCAAGACACCAACCAATTTCTCTGTCGCCTCCGTGAATTACCCACACCACTCCCGCAGGGCACACTACTGGTTACCATAGATGTTGTCTCCCTATACACCAATATCCCACACACCAGTGGCCTGTCGACACTCGAACACTTCCTGTCTCGCAGGCCTCCAAATTCCCTCCCAAACACCCACTTTTTGATATCACTGACCCAGTTTGTCCCCACCAGAAACTTCTTCACCTTCCAAGACAAAATTTACCACCAAATCAGCGGCACTGCCATGGGCACCCGGATGGCCCCTTCCTATGCCAACCTGTTTATGGGTCAACTGGAACAACAACATCTAAATTCCTCTCCATTGAAACCCTTAACCTGGTTCCGGTTCATAGATGATGTCTTCATGCTATGGACGCATGGACAAGATGCCCTCTCAGACTTCCTCAACACTAAATTCCCTGTCAAGTTCACTTGGAACTATTCCCCGACCAACATCACCTTCCTCGATGTGGACATCCAACTAAATTCAGGCCCTTATTACCACCTCTGTCCACATAAAACCAACTAACACCCTTCAGTACCTCCACTTTTCCAGTTGCCACCCTGAACATACCAAACGATCCCTCCCCTACAGTCTTGTCCTTAGGGGAGCCCTCATATGCTCTACTTTGGACAGCCTAGCGTCCTATACCGACCGAATATTCAATGCCTTCCGGAACAGAAATTACCCCACAGACCTCCTCCGAAAGCAAATTACCCGTGCCCTCTCCACCTCCCAAATAGTCAGTCCCACCCCTAACCATCATACAGAACGTAGTCTTCCTCTAACCACTACCTACTTCACCGGACTACGTAAACTGAACTCTTTCCTCTGCCTTGCCTACACTGGACTACAATCCAACCCGGACATGAAGAACATCCTCCCGACAAGACTACCAACCTGTCCAAGGGTTGCCTTTAGGCGCCCACCCAATCTCCGTAATATCCTGGTCAGACCCAACAAACCACACACCCCCAACCACAATTGGTTGCAGACCGTGTGGCAGAAACAGATGCCATGTATGCCCAATACTCCCACCTACCATGACCTTCCAGAGCCCCACCAACAGTACTACCTACAAAATTAGGGAAAACATAACCTGTCTGTCCTCCCACACTATCTACAAAATAAACTGCACACTGCCCAGCCTTTTACATCGGTCAGACAAAGAGACCCCTCCCCGAACGGATTGCCAACCACCGCAGCACAGTAAAACTCCTCAAAACCCAATTCCCCATAGCCGCCCATGCCCATAGCCACAACACCAACAACTTCAACCAGTGCTTCACACTGACCCCCCTCAAAGCCCTACCTCCCGACTCATCAGAAGCTGAACTCCATCTGTGGGAACTTTTATTTCAGCATGTCCTACAGTCTAGACAAAGCCCTGGATTCAACATCCTATAACTCTTTATGTCCAACCCCCAAAGCATGAGTCCATTGGAATTGTACATACAATAAAACCTTCTGTGTGTGTGTATACCTTGCCTTTTGTTTGAATGGTGGTTGTATGTATGAGAGTGTGTATCAATATTTAAATATTGACACCTCTAAGGGTGGATGTGTTTGAATGAATGTGTGTCAAGATGGGGGTGTTAGTATGCATCTCCCCAACCCCCATCAAGTCCTTGCCTCTTCCCAGACCCTTATTGAGAAAGTTGGTGACCTGGTGAGGTCAATTGTTTACGACCTAAGTTAGCAGAGCAGCAAATTTTGGCTGCTCAGTCGTCGGCTAGCCAATCACTGGAAATGTCTTCCTAACTTTCTGATGAAGGGGGCGGTGCCTCCGAAAATTCAAAGTACTCTAAACCTCACAAGGTGTCTACCATCTATGAACCTCAGGTAAGTCATCTTCTTTCTATCTCTGTCCTTTCCCCATTAATTGTTTTAATAAACATGACAATGTCATTTCCTGACTCATATTTATATCACCTCATCGGTAGCTCCTAACTCTTCAACCCCACTTACACCTGTCGTATCCCTACCACACTCGTTGTTTAATCGTACCTTCGTCTCCCGCATTAATACTTATGTCTCCCACTTCACCAAAAACTTCTCTCTCTCCGTTTCGGAACACTCAACCCCGGAACAACACCGAAAACCCACGGTTCGTGCTTCTCCCTATACATACTTCTAACATTTGTTTTATATTTTTTATATTTATTTCTGGTGTTAGATCTTCTCATTTTATCCTTTATAGATATTTAATTTTTATTCGCTCCGCCTATCAAAGTTTCCTAAAAAACCAAGTCTCATAAGATGAGTTCTGTTTCTACACTTTTGAAAATTCTTAAAACGCGAAACGGCAATCCTCGCAAAATTACAATCGCACATAGCGTTTCTGACCTGCTGTCTCGAGGTCGGCCTTCCACCGAACGGCCTGACCATAAGACTTCCTTTGTCTGGCTCTGACCCTCGCATCCGTCCTAAACTGCACGTGCACGCGTTTCGCCAGTCCCTCCAGCTAACGAAATTAATCCGTGATGAATATTTGTCCCTCATTCCCACCCACACCCGAAAAATTTGCATCACCCACAACGACGTTATTTCGCGATTCCCCGATCACGACCAGAAAGCGGCCGCCATCTTTTTTCACGCGACGAATCTCCGCCGCGTCACCGCACTAAAGCACTTCAAAAATTCTCCCACCTGGTCAAACAGGCAGTCAGGGCTGGCATCCAAATACCAACGCAATCCTGGCTGCCCGAAACCAACCACACACCCCTCATCTCAACAAAACCCTGCCTTGCCGACATCTTCAATCTCCCTAAACCAACAATCCGACTCCCCCAAACCCCCGATAACAAACCCATCCAGAACCCCAAACCCTCAAACCACAGTGTCCTCAATCTGTCCTCCAAAAGTCTAAATGATGATGAAATATCAATCCTTGATAAAGGCCTCACCTTCTCACCCACCCCAACATTGGACCCATTTAAACTTGCCCGTGATACGCTTAAATTCTGTCAAACAGTCCAGTGGAAACACCACTTCGCAAAACATCCTCCAGCCAACCCAGAACCCCTAAACGCCGCAGCCCCATGCCTAGTTAAATTTAAAGAACCATCCAAATTGCTACCTCCCAAACTGCCACCCAACCATCCACTTCAGAATTTCACTAGTATTCTTGTAACCCACGTGACCTCGCCAACCTTCCTAGCCATCCGCAACCTGAAAAACAACCGTGATATTGTTATCCTCCCAGCTGACAAGGGTTCCACCACTGTCGTCATGGATGCCGACAGTTACACGACAGAGGCACTCCGCCAGCTGCAGGATGACAAAATCTACAAACTATATAATTAGGGATCACAAAATTTAGTAACAATGTGGACAAAATAACATCAGCAAGGTACAATATAAGTTTTAGATTAGGTTCTCCAATCTCCACAGTTGATGCATTCAACATCACACATAGACATTGAATAAATAACACAGGGTGAGAAAAGAATTAAAAGGTTAATTTTTCCTTCTGTGTTTTTTTAAAGTTTTTCTAGTGGATGCTAATGGCATAGTAAATTAACACAACTAAATAATTGAAGTACACAAAACAATTTGTTATCTACTTCTGAAGTAATATGATAAAAATTATGGAATTTAAATGCCGTGCAGCTTCAAATAAATCAGTTTAAGATGGCACATGCACATATGGTTGAATAACAAAATCTGGTACTCACATCACGATTAAATATCCTTTTCCTTGCCTTTTCATATTCTTCCTCCCTCTCCTCGAAACTCTTACTGCGTCGAGATTCAGAGCTAAACTGCCTCTCAGGAGACTGCAACAAGCCCCACCGCCCCCCACCCAGTTAACTTCGAATTCATGTAATGTGAATTATATACAAAACTCCCATAATTATCTGTTATTTAATCTTCTATTTGTGTTACTTCCCTTGGCCTATATGATTAATTATTGATTAAAAACTCACTTAAGCAAAATATAGTACAATCAAATAATAAATAAGTTTCAATTGAAGAAAAATACTTGTTTAATCAGCTTATATTTTATTTCAGGTAGTTGAAGTCATGAATACAGAAAAATATTCAAAATAAGAAAAAATATGAAGTTGAAAATGCAAAAGTAATCCTTACCCTTTGATGTTTATCTGTTCTAAATGTTCTAGAGACATATACATATATATTTTATGGCAACATAATTTCAGGGACTTCCAAGGCAAAAACGGCATGCCACTAACATGCAGAATGTTTGATATGTATATTATATGGTATGGTTAAATAATTTTGAAGAATATCAACCTTCTGAAGGTAAGATTAAGGACGGGTATTTGGCTTTTTTTAAAATAAATTTCTAATGTCTTTTATAGATTGTTATTTCATGTATTGCAAGGAAATAAATTTTAACAATTATATGAGCATTGAAAAAGGAAATTTATGTAGGGAAAATTTTGATTCATGAATGTAAAATTGCTTAGTTTGTTTTTAAATCAATCTTGAGAGAATATATTATATTGTATAATATGAATTGTAAACGTTTATTATTTAAACTTACTGTTCACAAATAATATGATGTTAATTGGAAATATATTCTTAATTAGAGCCAAATTCAACATAATTACTGTTGTATTGTAATAATAAGCAAAGAGTAAACACAAGAATGTTTCAACAATGAATAGAGAAATCGCTGTTTTTGCAAATTACATATTAAATATGAAACATTAATTACAACATGCAGGCATTTATAATAAGCACTGTTCATACAAATTGATACTGCATTGAGAACATTAAATAAGAAATTTCAATTAAATTATGGAGAAGTGATAATATAATTGGAGGATTCTTTAATTTTACGATGATATTTAATCATATAAATGAGGAAGACTAATGTTTCACTGTCCAAGGGATTTCCTTTAGCAGAATATATTCTACACACAATTAAGCATTTCTAATTAATTTACAAAATAATTACTTAATTCTATGCTGAAAATTTGTTTGTCTATGATAATAATGGCAAAACTGGATAATTAACTTGTATATTCTACTTATGGAACTAGTAAACAGTAATTTGGAACTAGTTGATTGACGTAATAATGTGTATTACACAAAAGTAAAAGTAACAGACAGACAAAGAAGGAGGATTGAACCCTTATTTAATATTAAGGAACAAAATTATTTTCAGAAATAAAGGTTTGAATCAGAGCTACAACATGAGACTGATAACTACCACAGGTGTAGAACTGTTTTAACACTATTCAAAGTGGTTGGTTCAATATTTTTTCTTTATCTACCAGGTACTTTATTCTTTCATTAACTAGTACATTTGAAATGTGACAAAAGATAATGTTATGTAATACTTTTCTTTCCGAAATGTATCTCATAGTGAACAATAATTTATACATATTCTATGTATACGATTAAACAAAATTGTTTTTCGATCCTGCTATAGCAATATATATATACATATACATATACATATATATATATACCAATATGGGTCCCTCTCATAATAGAATTCTGAAGATATTTGAAACATTTCTGTAATGCTTCTCAAGTATGGTTTTTAATTTGGTCATTAGATCTTCATAAGATTTGTATATTTATGATTTAATTCTGATTGGGATGCCACTGTTAGTAGTCTTATAACAGGTTTTATATGAGTATCCTGCAACACAAATAATCTAAAAAGTTGGATTTTAAGGTTCATCACATTAGACAGAGTGGAGATGAATTCTATGAACAAAATTTACCACAGGTATGATTGTTCACCAAATGCCAACAGTCGGCTGAAAATATCTACTAGGTAATAAAGAAGAGGGATACCAGATCTGAAATTTTCTATTAAATAAGGATTTCATGGAAGATACATATAGGATTTTCTATATCCATTTCACATCATAATAATCAATGTCACCCATAGCAACCCAATTTCTGGATGTAGCCTCTGTACACTGAAGTCAGGTAATATAATGAACAGTCCATCTTTTGAAGGAGGACAATATCACTGCATGCTTGTGTGAATGAATAAATTTATGAATTTAGAACACCATCTACTATTTTCTGCGTATACAAGTTATTATATTTTTCCTTCAGCAAAAAGACAAACCATCTAGCAAACTTAAATTTATATATTGCAGAAGATGTGAATGTAAAGATAACATGTACATATACTTCAGGAAATCACAAATGGTTCAAATTATTTTGTGAAACAGAATAATACATTTTTTGATTTGTAACTTTGGCAGGTTCTTGTGGAAAGTTGTTAAATTTGAAATATTTGATATGGGCTTTAAACTCCTCACTTATAACATTTTTTTTGATCAAAATATAGTTTTACAAATTTGTTTGTGATCTGGCTTAATATGACAAATCTTTTATTTGTCAATAATATAATGTGGGTATATAATTATTCTATTGTAATTAATAACTACTTGGTTGATACAATTATTAAATTATTTATGTAAATGTGTAACTGAAATGATATTAAAATAGTGAAATTTATGATTCACAAACTATATAGCAATATTTTTAAATTTTTCAAGAAGCAACGTATAAAGGGTAATTGCTTGTAAGAATATTTCTAGTAGTACCAGCACTTGATAAACCAAAAAGTGTCATTGAAATTGGATTTCACTTGCAATATGCTATCCCAGTATGGTAATATCCATACATTGATGTATCATAAAATAAATCCAGTGCTCTATTTCTTAAATAAGTGAGCAGTAGCAATAAATTTAAGTAACATTTTAATCAAATGTTAAAGAAGTAAGATTATAAAATCTATGTTCGTACATTCACATTCATTTAAATTCAATTTTAGAACAATTAGTGTATTATATTGTAGGATTTATGTTTATGAAGTTCATGTAATTTTTAATATATATCATTTGTATTAAAAGCGAAAAATGTGTTCCTCATAAGGGTCTTGTGATAATTTTAAACGGATGCTAAAATTATAAATGATTGAAATGAAGATATTTAACAATGTTTAATTTCCTGCCTTTGGACCCTCAGTTTCAATTCTACCTTACCTATCTTTTCCAATTGCAGTGATGCACAAAGAACCTATATCAGCCTGCCCCACCTATGAAATGAAAAGAAAAGTTCTGTATGAAATGTCTGTCGTGGACTTTTGAGGTCTAATTTTATAGAGCCACCAGTTGTGATGATTGAGATAGCTAATCACCTAATTGAGATCCATGTTCTATGTGCAGGTTCAGGAAATTAAAGAGCAGTAAGAATTTTTAACAGTGTAACATGATATTTTCATAAATTCGGTTTCCAAAATTAATAAGTGATTTATTACAAAAAAAGTTGATTAATAATCACAATACTCTCCTTCATTCAGTAACTAGTTATGTGAAATAAATTGTAAGTAAAGTGTATAATTAATATTGAAGATGTTATGCTCCCCTGAGTACTAGTAGGTGTCTTCCTCATTGTGGAAGGAGTGTGGATCATTTTGATGAAGCTGACAATGTTCCCAAAAACAGAAATTTGTTGCAAGAGTTGTTAAATGATATAAATAATTGAATAACAGAAGCTTCAAAACACTTACAGGGAGGAAATATTGTCATGTAACTAGTACGTATTACTGAAATAACTGAACTATAAAATTAAAGTTCACTTCTAAATATGAAATCACACAATTAATTCAAAATTTGCTAAGCAGTAATTTTAAAGTAACCAGAATATATTCTTTAATGAGTAACTAATAAATTATTATACATATTCTTGAATGTTTAACACAAATAAATTATTATTTTGAAACAGACTGAGCTCTTGTCGAAATAGAGGAAATGATTTTTGAACATGCATTTAGTTGATTCATCAAAAGGAAACTACTGACATAAAAAATGTAGAAGGAGAAATTAATTTGGATATGGTAGCTATAACTGATATGTGAATGTAATAAAAATGCAAAACTGAAGGTGATTCTTTATTTTAGATTTCAACTTCCTATGACAAATTTCAAAAGTGGTCAAGTATATAAAACTGAGTAAAAATTAATGTAATAGTTTTTCTTTCAGAAGAGTTATACTATTTAAAGATATTAAAATCTTGCTTTATCGTACTAGACATAAGCATACACATAATGGCTTGACAAATCCTGCAAGAATTGTTAAGTTTCAAGTTCATTTATTTAATTGGAATTATTGCTGTACTAAATACAACAATGGACACACATACATTTATAAAATGAATTATTTGTTGTTTAGTAGTCTGTAGAATGATCTGTAGAATTTTGCAAAAATAATTGCTTAGAATTGAGTGACCAATATTAGGAAGAGTCAATTTAATTTTCTGGTAAAATCAATGCATATTTTTTTTTGTTTACTAGCTAGATGATAGTACTTCCGAATCTGATATATGTGTTTTTGATTTTGAATCACGGAGTTCATTTCATATTGAAACAGGCAGCTGAGAAAACACTGTGCTGCAATGTTATTTTCACCAAGTGGGAAATATATAAAACTTTTTTAATAATTGCTTCTATAATATTCAACAAATATATTTTAAGTTCGAGATTTTCAATAGTATATCATACCCTTATTTTGAAGTCCAAGTAATAACATGCTACAGAAACTCCAAATACTCTTACATCTATTTATTACAATTATCAAAGATACAAAGAAAAAATATGATGTATTCTTCAGAAAAAATACAGAAATTGCCAAACTTGTGGTCTTAATTATATCACACAGGTATAAACAAAAATCAGACAAATTGTATCAATTGAATATGATGCAAATACATTATTAGTATATTTACACTAAAGCCAAATATTTTATCGATATAATGTTGATTAAAACTTTGGAAAAATAACAAATGATGGCAATCAATTCCCCATAGCTCCTTGTGCCCGGAACCACAACACTAATAATATCAACCAGTGCTTCTCACTAATCCCCCTCCCAATTCTTCAGAAGCTGAGTTCCATCTATGGGAACTCTCCTTCCAACATATCTTGCAGTCAAGAAAAAGCCTTATACTCAACATCCTCTAGATATAATTTCACGAGTACATGTGAACCCATTTTAGTATGAATGTGTTTAGATGTGATATGTGTGTGTATGTATGTGTTAATATGTACATGTATATCCATTTTAGTATAAGTGTATGTGTTAAGATGTGGATGTATTTGTGAGTTAATATGTTTTTGTATGTGTGCATTTCCCAGCCCCCATCAATTCTTTGCCTCTACCCTGACCTTCATTGAGAGAGAAAGTTGGTCGCCTGGTGGGGTCTACTGTTTAACAGCAAAATCTAGCTGTGTGGCAATTTTAACTGATCAGTCAACTCTGGCTGTCACTTGGAATGCTTTTCCTAATCATCTGATGAAGGGCAGCTGCCTCCAAAAATTCTAACTGCACTGAGCATGGTGCCTGACAGCTTTATGCTTCCCGTAAGCCACCAAATTTCTATCTCACTTTCCTCTCCTTATTAATTGTTTTAATATGTCAGACAATGTATATATGTTGTAATAAATTTATAGTCTAATAGTAAAATGGCATTGTTGTATTTGAGAAAAGGTACACTCACTTTCATTGGTAGTTGGCAGGGATTGATGATATCAGGAGCAAATTGTTTTTTACAGGTGAGTACCAAAGTGAAAGAGTGACAGTTTGAAGATAAATAAAGGACAAGATAGACAGAAATGTGCACCATTTTACTGGAAGGTATCACTATGATTTCAGCTGAAAATGCTGAATCAATGTTTAACCTTGACTATCATCCAACCTTCAGAACGTAACAACAATCAATGAATAGAAGTGCAATATGTACCATACCAGTTTCTCAGTCTGCCATTTATATTAATTTCTTTGATTCCATATTATACTTAATTATCACTGTTTCTTAGTACCCACCAGGTCCCTCAGGAGACTGCCATGAAGAAATATTACCATATTTAGGCATGTATAGGCCACTCTTATTTTACTGAAAATATGTAGGGGAAAATGGGGTGCAGCAGGTACACAGAATTTTTAGATAACTATAATAAAGCCCATTTAGTTTACGACAATTTTTTAGTATAAAACAATAGCTTCTACATACCTTACAATGTATTGCATTTGAGCATAATTAAAATAGTTTTTTTGCAGAACAAAGATACTTTGAGCCTACAGTGGGACTCAGAAAAAGAAATATACCCCACGAATGTTGTCTCAAATTCTGGCGCAGCTTATACACACATGGCCTACACAACCTAAATATAGTAATATCAAATTTTATTCATGTTTTAAATAAAATGCCTAAATATTTCATATTCATCAACCACTAGTAGTATACATTATTTATTTATTACAATGTGTAATGACTTGTACCAGTGTGTTCATATTTATAATATAGTATAAGCTGTGTGACTGTTTTAATTCATTTCAATATTAACAGTTTCAGCATAATTGAAGCAGTTATCCAGTTGACATCTCTTCAGACTTACTTAAAATATGATGATAAAATCGGCTTTTTACATAGTATTCAAAATAATGCCAAAATTGGAAAAATAAAACCCCTTCAAAATAAATTAAGCAATGTAATACATAATCAGATTGGAAATCATAGTCACAATACATTTCACTTTACAACAGTTTACAGAAGCAATCCAAATTGTAACAATAATGAAGTACAATAGCAATAGTACCTCCAGTGTTCAAAGATTGGCAGTAATTTTCCCAAAAGTAATTTATGTTATCAACTCTAAAACATTATTGTACAACCACCTATTGTAATGAAAAGTAAATGAATAACTGTTGGGAAACTTTAACTTTCATATACAGGTAAGCCACAAGCTTATCTTTCTCTCTTTCCTTCACTAAAAATTATGTCCAGAAGAAGGAGAGATGCACCTCTGAAAAATTGAAATATTTTTTTCCTGTCCACATCGCAGAAGTCAGAAAATGACATTGTCAGGCTAATTAAAACAATTAACAAGGGCAGGAAAAAGAGAAAATTGTTGGCTTACCTGAAGTCTACAGTTGCCAGGCACCATGTTAAGTGCGAGTTTTTAAAATATATATATATATATCATTTGGATAGGCAAGAGAGATAGAGATAATGTCTCCAGGCTGGGAAGCAGAAACATTTCAAATTTTTGAGAGCTTGAACCCCTTTCTTCACGACAGTGTCTGACAACCAGCCACTCTATGTTCAACATCACTTACCAGATTAATTGCAGACTTTGTCCTGCTTTCTACATTATCGAATCAAAACCCCTTCCTTTCTACTTTAAGTCTCTAGTTTGTGTAAGTTTGTATTATTCCAATTTTGTGCCCTTCTCTTGATAGAGTTTGTTGAGTCTGATGGCTGGCACACCATGGTTTTAATTTGACACTGATTGCCATGCCATTCAGACTTTGGCATAAATGAGGACACTCAAGATCTAAAAAATTTGAAATGTTACTGCTTCCGAGACTGGCGAAGACAATAAGGTAAATCATCAGCACTCTGTCACTCTTTCCTATCCTAATGAATAAATTATTTTGATATTGCCACATTATTTTTCTTTCTTTCATTTATATTGGAATGTGTGTTGCTCTTCTCATCATGTATATGTGTAATCTTAAGAAATGAAATATGTGTATTTTTAGTCTAAGTATTAGATTAATTAATTTTATATAGATCTTATAGAGAACCCTATCCTTAAAAGCTTAAGGAATAAGATATCAATATGATCATTTATAGTCCAATTAAAAGTGTTACATTTGACTAATTCAATCTAATCTGGACCATAGTTGTAACACTAATTAATGTATTCTTCCACCAAATAATTACTTTTATGTTTTACTTAAATTGAACATTTTCATTGGTATATAGTTTGAATCGTGTCTAACCGTATATATAACAGAGAAGTAAATATATTTCTGCTCACATGGACCTAAAATTTATTTTAAAAATCTAAATAATTTTTTAAAATATATTTGTCAGTTTAACTCCAACTGAATTGAGTGATTTATGACTATATATATATATATATATATATATATATATATTGTCACATATCTGAGAATAAACTATAAATTAGAAGTGATAACTCCACAAAATTTACATTACTTGACAAGTATTTTTAATTTTTTGCAAGGAATTTAGAAGGTTTATACAAGTAACAAACTGAAGATAGGTGTTAATAATGTGCATGGCTTCAACAAAGGTTTTGAAGTAACACACAACACTGAGGGTATTATATAATTTCCTTTCAAAGAAACTAGTGATACCCATAAATACACTTTATTATCACTAATTATTGATGTATTTTGTATTAGAACAGAGCTCTGACATTACATACCTTGAAATTAGAGCCTTCTTCAAAGGATGATGAGTCACGCTTTAGGATAGATCTTCTTGGTTCTTCTGGAAAGAGTAGCTCGTCTCTTATATGATGTCGAAACTTTGTGTCAGGCAATCTAGTATTCTTGGTTCTGTTTACAATAACAGAATTACCAGTTGTATCAACATTATGTTCCAGTCCAAAATACGCTGCTACTCTGTGCACCAACATTCTTTGGTATGAAGACATAGGTGGAAATTTGTGATGATTGCGCCTGAAATAAATAAAAAGAAGTACATTGATTATAGAATTAAAAATCTTCACATTGTCAATCAAACATAAGCTGCTTTATGGAATAATTTGCATTTTGAAACTGGCCAAGACAAAATATTTTAGTCATTAGGGCAACGGCAAATTTTCCATTGGATCTCAACAAATCTATAGAACAATATCATCACATTAATTTGAAAAGTTCGATTACTATTGATTGGAAAATGTGAATAAGATTGAGTGTAGTATTATTTTAAACAGTTTAGAGAGTAAATGTTTTCCTGGTGAATTTGTTCGAAATAAAATTCTGGCGATTAATATATATCTGTATGTGTGTAGGTGATTTGAAGTATAAATATAAATGAATAATACTTACTTAGTATCCTTGATAAGGTTCACCATCTCTTGCTCTATTTTCAGCAAAATCATCCGGTCTTTGTGATTCTTATTTAAAGTTTCGGAAATAAATAGTTGCAAATCAACTCCAGTACTGTCAGTATATTCAGTACTATTATCTGAAAATAAATATGATTTAAATGTACTTCTATATATAACTGAAATCTTTATACAAAAATCCATAATACAGAAATAATATATGATTAGATGTTTGTAGGTTAAGATTAATTCACATTCTGATCGAGTGCTAAATAAATGTTAGTAACTAATTTACTCATTAACATAATTATAAGTAATGCTTACATATTTCACAATCATGATATATTACTGGAAATTTGGTGTATTGTTAAGCAGAAGAGTCGAAGAAAACATACCTCTAGACAAACTTGGAGATGAACTTTCAAAACTACCCTGTTGTCTAACTTTGTGTCTGGAGACTACAGCCAAATTGTTTGTTGATTGCTGAGTAGTTGGTGGGGATTGCTGACAGTGATGACTGTCAGGGTCGGGAGGTGGTGATGTTTCTTCACGCATTGCATGACTTCTCACTAGAAGTTTCACTTTAGCTTGAGACTGAAATAAAATGACTTGGTAATAAATATTTTAATTATACATGAGGGAAAGTATTAAAGTCTATATTATTGATAACATTCTTAATGGGATCCTATTAACTTATCAAATTCATATTGTCATAAATTTTATATTCCTTGAAAATAGCTATTAATTTGGGGTGAATATTCAGAAACCAATACAGTTAATATTTTTTCAATATTAGTTATTTGCTCTCTAACAAATTGTAAACAATTTACTTACACGAACTCTGGACGGAGGGACTTTTTCTTCTACCTCAACTGAAGCAGTTTGTGCCCCCGGGCCCTCTTTAACTGACAAGCAAGGAGGTTCATCTTCCAGTTCTTCAAATTCTGCCTGTAACAATATATGTTTAATTGCTTGATTTTGAAAATGATAAAACCAAATAAAATAATAGTTATATTAAATAGCAAATGCTATAATTAATATTAATAGTGGAGTAAATAGTTTTCCCTTGGAGGAACAATCATAATGTTACAAACATAATGAGAAGGAAAGCTTACACATGTAATTTTCATTTTTTAGTTTTTGATGATTTTCTGGAGTAATCCTACAATATCAAAAATATTTGGTTTCAAATGAAGGTAAATTTAATAATGTTACAAAAATTACAGAAGTAATGAGGGTAATAATGGGAATCTATTAATTTGATATGTGGCAGCCAAAGAAGAAAACTCTGTCAGATTTGTAAAGAGAATTTCAATGAGATGTATTGGACTGTTGTAAATGAAACCAAGAAAAAATTACAAGCACATATTTCTCTGTGACACGTGGCACATTCCGGATTTGGAGAGGTGAATGGCAAGCGTGTCGTTTCGCACAGTTTCTCTGGCTACAGTGGGGCATGAATCCGGGACCTCTGTGACACTGTCAGCTACATAGTATCTATGCTACTAAATAACTAATCGGAAATGTACAAAGTGAGAAGATGCTAGAACTAACTCTGTTAACAGTATAGATTAACTTAGTAACAGCTGGAACAAACACACACCATGGTGAACAAGCAAGAGAATACAGAAAACAAAATTTTGTTAGTATGAATGCAATGAGTAAACTAACTAGCAAACTATGTTTCCATAAGAACACACAAATACAAAATTAAGGATTAATGGCTATTTTAAATGCGAGCAAGTATTGTAGGATTAAGGATATGCTAAATAATTAGAATCGTTAAGTGTTAAGGACCAAATTCTGTGTTTT
This sequence comes from Eucriotettix oculatus, assembly GCA_034510155.1. Taxonomy (NCBI): domain Eukaryota; kingdom Metazoa; phylum Arthropoda; class Insecta; order Orthoptera; family Tetrigidae; genus Eucriotettix; species Eucriotettix oculatus. Next base: position 21,840,791 of record CM067380.1, on the reverse strand, counting down.
AGTTTTTATTCAGATAACGGACATTTACCAGATTATTTCAATATTTTTATAAAGAAAAAGGTAGTCACAACACGAGGGGCAGAAATTTTTATATGGGCCACTTGAATTTAAAACGTTCAAAGTTTCTACTTTATATTTAGTCTAAATTGTTACATTTTTTGAAATTTACAAAAATATTAAATTAAATTTTCGTATTCACTTTGAAAAGTGTGGTTTAAAAGGGAAATCATTACCTGGGGGAGGGCGGTGCGACGAATGTCTGGGGGTACTAGCTCGTCATTATCCATATTTTTAATTGACCGTTACTGCTGCACATACTATTTGCCATAATTTATCATTTAATTTGCGAGATAATTTATAAAACTTTTAGCGAACATATAGCTGGTCCGAGCTCTGTCGGGACTTGGAGATTGTTACTTCAACCTAACCAGAAAGAGAGAGCTTTTCGCATTTTAATGAAGGAAAGTATAAATAATCTATAATTGATTGAAATTATCTGAACTCGAAACGTGTCAGTAAACCGTACTTTTTAGAAGGGCTGAGGGGAGACTGGTTCACTATGGGCTGACGAGATGTAATTTTCCGTACAGTTTTATGTGCATATGCTCACTTAATGTTTATAACTATAACTATAGGTATATGGTATTAGCTACTAATGATTAAGGAGATGAGATAATACTTACTTGTTTCGAGAGCGTGCGCTGCGACCGCATGGTAGGACTGCCGGGGGCACTGTTTGATCCGTTGTGAACCACTATACTGGGTACTGGAACAACAATGAAACAAAAGCTTTCAGACGACAATTCAACACAATAAACGCGGGTTTCTTCTAAGGCGGAGATTACATTCTAAAAGTAATAGTTACTCTATATTGAAAACGACGTTATATTTAATTTAATACCATTTATATCACTGTAGTAAAATTTTAAACGTTATTTCCACTTGAAATTTGAAAAGACTCATACGTTACTTTAATTGTTATTAGTAAACGTGCATGTTTGTTACACGTGACTACAGAGATTTAGAGGATGGTAACGTTTGTTAAAAATAAATAAATAATCGGAACTTAAATTACAAATCATGCAAACGAGCAGAACTGACAACCAACAATTTGTATGCAACTCATTGTAGGAATTCGTAACGATTCTCAACAAATTCTCCATTGCGAAAAGGCCAAACCGCAAATCAAATAATTAATTTTGAATCGAATTGGGTCATTCTGCATCTTTAAATATATTTTTATGGACGCAAAGCCACACAAAATACTTTTGGAAAAAATCCCTCGTGTCTTATTTTGCATGTTGTTCTAATTGACATCATTCAGCACGTCGACAATACAAAAACTTACAATCTTCTTTATTCAGACTTTATAACCGTTCATGATTCATAATATATTCCGACTCAAAGCTATTTATTTATTTTTATTATAATAATAATTCTCCGAGATCCACTTTCACATAATTCTGTTCAATAATGCGATGTGCATTTGTGTTGCAAGTAATTTATTTTTCTTCCAAGAGGGTGTGTTATATCCTACGTTCTTTATCTATCCTCATTAGTTTATTTTCCTGTGTAAAAAGCAAAACGTTTTCGTTTCTTCCCCCCCCCCCCGCCCCATCCGAACTAATTTTAATATGGAAAGTTTTGATGATCGATTTTATTTTCTAAAAATTTGTTTTCGGAACTTTTTCCTCATTGAATGTTAATCCAATGCCCCAATTTCCTCATTCTGCTGATTTTAATAATTCAGTGTGCTTTTCTATCAACTCAAAACGACATTCTATACAAAATTTCATCCTTGTCGACAAAATCAGTTTTCATTACAGTATTATTCTTTTAAATTTTATGTAGCTATGGTTATTACAGGGGTGGGGGACTGTCTTGTTAACTGTAAGGAGTCTCACACTATGGAAAGTCATACGCACAACATCCATGCCCTTGCCAGGATTCGGCTTTTTTATAGTATGAAATTTGCAACACAAATTATTCAAGATGAAAACAAAGGAACACGTGAAACTGCGATTTTTATGACGATTTCTATTACTTTTAACGTAAAACCTTTAATTTAATGAGCAAAAAGTACTAGGTTGTTTATGATAAAGGATAGTTTGGGGGAAACGTAGCCTCGGAATTTTAGATCTATATTTAGGTCACACTTTACCGTAGAAATCTAACGTACTGGGTGGGATTAATTTGGACTTGTGGTTCAAAGAAACTTAGAAAGGCTTCCTCAAGGGGTTTGAATGAAGTGCACATATCGTAAATTTAATTCTTTCTTGCTCATAATCGTAGTTCAGTCCGGTAATAATCACGTTTGACTCAAATTAATGTGGGGAAGTGGGTCTGTCCATTTTCAGGATGTTTTGACTGTAAACCATATAATTTGTTGGAGAGGAATTAAATACGGCCCTGCAGTAAAGATTGGATAATAAAAGATAGTATGCACTGTAATAGTGATTCAGTAATAGGAGACTGTGGCATGTCCTTAAGAGAGAAACACGTTAAATTTAGAATATGACTCGAAAATGGCAGGGATGGGGGGGGGGCGGGGGGGCGGGGGGGGGTAGGGGGTGATTTGCAACTGCTGGAGTAATGGAGCACAGAAATGGTTTGGGTGATACAGTTTTGTTATTTAGGTAAACGGTAGGAATAGCCTGAACTGGCGAGTGATTTCTATTCGTTTCTCCTAAAACTGTCGTACATATTGCAAATGTTCATTTGTCAACGGATCAATGAAGGATATTAAATGATTTGACGTTAAAGTCAATATAACTAGAAATAGACTATGAAAGACTTTTAGTTGTAATTTTAAAGTGGTATAGAGGCATTGACGGTCTCAATTAGTCATTATCGTGAGGGACAACTCTGGAACAATGAATGGAAATCTGTAAAATTTCTTGTGAACGATTAACATTCACTGCACCACAATCAGTGGAAAGTTTCCACGACTTAGAAAACATCAATTCTTTTCTTGAAATATTTTATTAATTTCTGGGGTTCACCGAGTATTTCTCTAGTCGTGTTGACGACAGATATAAAAGTGAGACTACTGTAACTGTAGGGGTTTTTCAGTAAGGGCGGGTCGATGTTGAAATGGAATAAAACAAGCTGTGTGTGTTTTATTTCTGTAGTGGGGATATTGTTAAGGATTTCAGTTTCAGAGGGAAGCTCGACCTATTTGTAGTGGATGTGGGGACGCACTAACGATAAAGAAGTATACCTGTCACCCTGACTCGGATAATGCACCCCCAGGTGCTCACCAGATCAGAGAGGGGGAACTCGCCCACTCAGAAAAAGCCATTAAATTTATGCTCACGTTCCTTGCCCGTTACAAGATGTTGGAAAATATATAAATGGTTCATATTCTCTTGGAACTACGCCTATAGTCTATTAGCTACTCTTCTTAAATGTTTCTGAGTGCAAGGTGATTGCATGGAAGTCCCCAATGACTTGAATGGGACGTTAAGAAAAACTAAAAAAAATCTGTGTATTAGGCATTAACGAAATGTATGCCCTTTCAAATAAAAAAGGAATTTTGCTAATATCTCACACACAGCTTGTTTTATTCCATTACAACATGGACCCGCACTAATTGAAAAAAAAAAGCGGATTTGGATTTCAAATCAGACAATCGGGTGCTTCTTTTTGAGTTGATATTGCAGAATATCTGGATTCAAATATGTGTTTTTGCAATTTAAACTGCACTGAGCATGTCGTTAGTGAAACATTAAGATGTCGGACCTGACGTGCTCAGTCAACCGAAGGACGTTACTGGCTCTATGGGGAACAATAGAATTTCGGGCGGAATTCCTCCGGGTGAAACTCTTGACGCATTTCACCTGAACGCCGTCTTTCTAATTCCTCACTTCCATCACTTCACTTTTAATCTATTTTTCTCTGGTAGCCACTTCTGCTATGACCAAGTTTCCTTCTCCAAAAGCAACTTGGAACAGCAACAATCGGTTTAAACACAATATTGTCCTTAAGCTTCACGTAATCGAAAGACGAATAATTCCTAGGAACCGTTACGTATAAAATTATTGGTCTGTATTACCGATGTTTTACCACCAACATTTCCTGATTAACGTGATAAGTTCATGCGGATCGGTGTTGAAACAGAATAAAACAAGCTGTGTGTGAGGTATTAATAAAATCTCTTACACAGCTTGTTTTATTCCATTACAACATGGACCCGCCCTTATTGAAAACTCCTATATAAATTGACCTACCAAATAGTATTTAAGTAAATGACCGCCACTTTTACGTATGATTATATTTGTTCCCTATCTTAATTTGCATAGATTATTCTTAGAGATCAAGAGATTACTATTATGGAAGCTTGTTTTCTAGAGTTGAGAAGTAAATATACAATTAAAGGAAAAATGCATGCTGTTATAAACAAATGGCCTAAAGACATTTCAAAGGACTATAAGTGCATATTTTAGTTGGCCAGTCATCGATTAAATGATTTTAAACGATGACGTGTGTAGGCGTGCTTTAGTACCGCAACACAGAAGGCATTACATACAACAGAAACGCAATACAAATCTAAATTAAAACATGAAAACAACAACTTATGAATTAAATAAATTCTCATGCCTAATAATCTAAAGAAAAATAAGTTAACGGTTACATTTCAAACAGGTTAAAGGAGATGCCTACATACAGGAGAAGAGAAGGCCGAAGTGCAACAAATCGAAAGGTCAGAACTTCTACGTGTTTCGCGTATTCAGTTTTTCTTTTGAAGGGTGAAGTGAAAGCAGAAGATAGAAGTGGCAGTCAAATTTATTTTAGTACTCACAAGATAAATTAAAATAAATTTTTCTATACAACATTTTACAGAGCTTTAAAATTTCAAAACCTGTAAAATTTGAGTGTACTCACTTTCTAATCTTGCCATTTTGTTAAGGGTGGATTTTTAGTATAAAAATATCTCTGGTTTGGTTTGGGTGGGAAGGGTCAGGTGCAACTACTTGTATGTAGCACTTGAAACCGTTAGTTGAACATTCCATCTAGTGGGACAGGCCTGCTTCCGCTCCAAGCTAGCCAACATAAGAAGAAATAAAACTAATGTTACAAATAAACAGAAAAATAAAATCATAATTTAAAAGTTCATGCAAATATAATTCATAATTATATGTGACTAAAATATTATCAAAAAATCAATAAGTTATCAATAAATCTGATTGAGGGTGATGTTGAACTGTTTGATACAGTCAATTTCAATAACTTTTGTCATTAAAAATGCTAAACGAATCCACAAAATGTATATACGAGGGCGAGTCTCAAATAATCCTTTCTTTCGGCATAACATAAATAGTGACCTGCCCTCGTATATTTGATTTATAGATTGCAAATTTCTGGATGTATACGAAATACTAAACTTATAACATTTAATTGCAGATTAATACTTTTTGTAACATAACTGAGTCAAAATATTCGTTTTAAAACTATTCATACATCATGCACTACATAAATATTAAATTTATTTCAAGTTCACATAAGAAAATTTTGTACTATAAGTCTATATAAAACTAAAGTAATGAAACTTGAACTAAGACACAATGCACTGCCACAAAATGGACGCGGTGCAATAATTTTTTTCAAGCTTGGAAATTAAATATTTACACTGTTAATTAATAAGTAATAATTAAATGTCAACGCTTGTATCGGGATGGATAACGATTCAAGAAACATTTGTTCATTCTAAGTTTACTGAGGCCTTTTTATAATGCTTGGATTTTTATATAAAAATAATAATTCGCAATAAGGCGATATCGGTCAAGAAACAACTGCAATTATAGGGAAAGAGTATTGTTGTCGCTTGCAACGCATTGTTCAACTCAGAAAAATATTACTGTTTCAGTCAGTAGCGAATCGAGAGGAATGTCTAGGGAGGAGGAAGGGGGGGAGGGACTTTTGTAAAATTTATATTTGACTAGCAGGGGACCCGGCGTTGCCCGAGTATTTATTTATATCCCGGTACATTATTTAATTCTTGGTCAATACATGATTAAACCGGTATCGAAAACGTCACAATATGAACCTCAAATATACTCCCAGTATCTCGAGAGAGTCAAAAATACTCCTGGTACAGTAGCAGGGCTAAAAATATTTTCAGTATTCTAACAGAATAAAAATTCTCCCCACTAAAGGGATGAAATCGCATATTAAAGGTCACCAGTTTCGACACCAAACTCGATAGTTTACTTGTTATTTTCATATGACCCCCACCCCTCACATGCTGGAAGGGGTTGAAGGTTTACACAAATATTGTCGGGGAAACACTAGAATTTTTTTCGATTCATATGAGCCTTTATTCCACCCCCTCACCTTGGGGTAGAAGCCGTGTCTTATCTCAAAAGTATTCGGTTTTGGGTCGCGGGGAATATGGAAACACAATTTTATCAAAATTGATCTGTCCTTTAAATGTACTACGCATAAGTATGTTTTACCCCGTCCCTTCCCCCTGTTAGGAGATGAACTACAATTTAATTCGCATTCTAAATGTCAGAAACTCAAATACTCCTATAGTACCGATATCTATAACAAACTTAAATGTTTTATTTTTATGACATGAATACTCCAGTTTGACAATAAACGGGGTTAAAATTATATGCAAAGAAAATCAGCGAAAACGGTAACAAATTAATTGACCCAAAAATATATATTAGAAGGAAATAACGACAGTTTGTGTCATTTTAAAAATTACCTCCTCTCAAGCCCCGCCCCAAGTGACCCTAATTGTGTTGATTTTTGTTAGCCGAAAACACCTGTTCAAAATGTGGTGGAAATAGTTCCATTCGTTAAAGATAGTATGCGGAAGTCTGTTTTACCCCCTTCCAAACCCTCTTAGGAGATGAACTGTAACTTATATAGCATTTTTATGTTATAATTAAACTGACCGGTTTAGAGCCCAATCTCTAGTGTTTTCTGGTTATTTTTATGTTTGCCCCTTCACCTCCACCCCTAAGAATACTCCTTTTTGATTATGGTTGGGGTTGAAATTATACGCTAGCAGTTTCGGAATTAATTGATCCGAGAATTATTTATATGATGGAAATACTGACCGTTTTTGTTTATTAAAAAATTTCCACCCTCTCAACCCTCGCCTCTAAGGATGGTAGCCGACCCGTGGTCGAAATTGGTCTACTCGTTGGGATTAGGCAATTTCATTATAGAGATTAGTATAACAATTAATTAAACCAACTCCAAGTCTTTTAAGTCTTTTTTTATTTTATGTTACTTTGCATTACATATTTAAGATTTAATCACGGTTTTTTAATAAAGATTTATTTAACAATAAGCGTTATGTAATTTGACTGAACATCGCGTACACATTGTTATCCGAATATACAAATTTCTGTTCTAACAACAATTAGTTCAAATTTCTGTTGTTCAGTAGGGGGTAATTCTTTGGCTGCGTAATCGATTTCATACTTGTATCCAAACCAATAAATAAAATTGAAGTGTCTGTCTGTCTGTCTGTATGTTTGTCTCGAATCGGTTCCGAAACGGCTAAACGGATTTCAATGAAAATTTAAGGGTTTTAAAACAGGAGATTTAACTTAAATATTCGTACGTATTTCATTTCAATATCTTGCAGTGTTCAGAATTTATTAATGTAAATATTTATAAATTCGCGCGAAAGGAGACGTGGAAACCAACTGCGAGTTAAAAGCCCTATTAGGCGTTCCTATACTATTTATCCCACTTACTGTGTTTTTCTAAGCGTAATTTTGGCAGAATAAGAGAGAGGGCAAGCATTCTCATTCCATCTATTGTTGCATTAGGATTCGCCCCGTAACTAACCCATTGTTGGCAGAGAGATAACTCCCTGAGAAATAATAAACTTCTTTGGATACGTAAATTGGTTTTATTTGTCACGTCAGGTAAATTTTAATATTTAGTAATTTTTATTGGTTCCGAAACGTATGAAAGCAGGACGTGTTCAAAACCAACTGAAGCGATCATAAATAAATGATTCCGTACTTTTTATATATTCAATGAATTCAACTTTATCAAAATTCTGTACCTGTTTCGTTTTTAGGGCAAAATGAACAGAACTATTTCTGCGTGAACGAATTCGCGGGCATAGACAGTTGTTTATAAACTTAGTCATTTAAAAGCGAAAAGTTGTCATATTAGCTATAATATAGGGATTATACCAATAAAACAACGACCGACATATTATGGGATTGTACAGCACATTTTTAATCAATGTTTTTTAACTTAACGAAGATTCGGTACGCTATGTTTAAATTGATTGAAATATTTATCACGAGTCAATAATGAAAAAAAAAACTATCAAGATAGTTGTTAGTTTTCTTTTAATAATAGCATCTGTCTCACATAATGCATTAATTGTTTCACTTGTAACGACCAAGTTGTTGCTGGACGGGAATAAAAATTGCATGTTGGGACTGAGAAGGAGATATAGCATTCATTCAATTTAGTTCAGCTTAGCCGTTCGTTTCAGAAGGAATAAGTTGATGGATCAAATTTATACCATAATGGTATCTCGGCAACACGAGACGATGCGTTGAGAACGGAAGCAACCGAAAGCTTATTTCCGAGAATAGGGAATTGTAACTTTTCGCCGCGAGGAAAAGTTACTAGGGAATCGAGACGACATTTACCGCAGCCAATAAGTTAAACGTTTATATAGACTTAGATGTCTATTATTGAGGAGAGCCGCATCCAGTACGAAACAATGAGAACATTTTAGTCGGGAGCCGGAAAATGACAGCAGCTCAGGGACAACAGAATAATAAAAAAAAAGAATCAAGACTGATAATAGACAAGCATTTGGATCTATAAAATTGACAGAAATCTTCACTGCCCCCTCCCTCACCCCACAAAACACATGCTCGTAATTATAATTCACCTCTCGTTGCCCCAGCGTTTATTTATACTAGCCGTGAAATTGAATTAATTCGACATTAATCTCTTGGTCAACAAGAGAATTAATTGGCATAAATCCTTGACGGACGCAGATCGATTGGCGGTTCTAAAATACGTTCATCTTTAAAGGGAAATTATTGCTTTTTGTCGTATTCCCTCTGCGGGATTTGAACCCGCGTGAGTCTCAGAGGATGTATGCCACCACAAACAAGATCTTTGACCCTGTGCCAGAGATCAAACTCGGGACTTCTGTGAGGCAGGAACATTAGAAACTACCCCATACGAGGACAGCGATTGGTGTTTTGCTTCAAATTCTCTTGGTACACAAGCATAAAAATCCAGGTGAAAAAAATTTCAGTATTTTAAATGAGTTAAAATTCTTCCGGTACCTTAGCAGGAGTCAAAATACAATTGTTACTATAAAGGTGCCCAAACGGTGCTGAGTGGCTTAAGGCACTGAAAAATGTCCCTGCTTGCCTATGTCAAATTTTGGACATAAAGCGTACCTTTTTCCTTAAATATATGATAGAAATAACTTTGATTTTCACGGTTTATATATTATACTACTATACCTACTTTTATATAGAAGATTTTGAATACTTTTTTTAGCAATACGAAAAAAACTTAAAGTTACATTTCACTTGATTTTTGAAAACATTATAGGATCTTAAAAATTGTAATGAACTCAAAAATACAACAAAGAAATGGTGATAATTTCGCAACTATACTAACACACACAGATATATATATATATATATATATATATATATATATATATATATATTCGGGTGGTATGAATAATTTGAAAGCGAAAGTAATGTTCTATGATGACTGTTACCAATTAGATTGAAAAAGCAAAGAAGATGTTCGTGATATGTAATACTAACTGAAATGTCGCTGTTTGTAATTGATCCGATGTAATCCTGTCAAGCGTGCGAATTCATACATCAACAAAATTATGAAATACACTCACTCATTGGAACGGCTCGTTAGGCACATAGTGGGTGATGACTGAAATGATTCCTAATGTTGACGGCTATTTTAGCGCCATCCGGTGTATGTTTTTAACAACTGTGTTGAGGAGAAAGAACCTTTTTTGGCCTTCAAAGAGTGAAACAGAGTCAGTCATTTTATTAAGATAATGCTATTATTTTAGATAAGGACATGCATTTATGAAATGTTGTATATCAAAAGCAATAAATTTACAGTTGATATAAAACATGATACTTCACAATTAAACAAATGATAGGAAGGAAAATAAAATTGTCTTTGTTAATTTTATCTTTTGGTTATTCTTTGTTTGTATGTTTTTTTTATTTTTACGTCCTCAGTTCGTTACAAATATTGACAAGGACCACAGTTTGATGGTCGAAACATCTGTAGTTTAAGTTTAAAATTCTTGTGTCTGACAAACGGGTCGTTAATTATTAATTTATATGCTATTCATAGACGGTAATTGTTCCTATTAAATAATAGTTGTAAAGTAAAATAATAAATATTAAATTAAGCCGACACGAGGTCATGAAATATGAAAACTAGAATTGTGATACGTAATTTCCATTCTGTAAAACACACGTCGACGTACTCGAAAAATAAATAAGCCTTCTCAGTTCTCAACAAGAAGCTTAACTCACTCGTTGTAACTTCGAGTTTATATATTTCTATAGAAATAAATGAATAATATAAATGTGTGTTTGCACAAGTATGACACTCTTAAAATGCGAATTTTCATCTAATACCTCCAAATACACTTAAGCACTCTCGTCAGTCTGATATTTGAAGAACAATTTGTATTTTTCAGAGAATGTTAGAGTGTGGGTACATAGCCAACGGTAATTTAATTCCCTCTCTGAAAAACATAAAAGGAATATCCGGGACGCTTCACTGATATTCCAAGAAAAGCGGAGCCGAGGCGCTCGGATTGACGGAAAAAATCATCTAGACAGAAATCAACGAACAAAAGGAAAAAAGACAAGGACTACTCGGGCTTTATAGTCGGAGTATACTGTAGTATTTATATATACACTTGAGTTAGAGGGGGATGGGGTTGAAATTTCTATAATGTTTTAGATTTCTGTGAAATATTTAGACGAAGAGAGAGAAAATCTTGGAAATGCTGAGAGTCTACTTCTGGGGGATTAGATTTTTGTGAAGGTTTCTGCTGAAGAGGAAACGGAAATTGTATTTAGCGTTCACCTAGCCTGTTGTCTTCTACGCAATATTTCTGAAATGGAGATATGTGCTTATTTGAAATTTTTTTTAAAAAAAATTCACAAATTCTATAAAATACATTGAATAAAAATTTTTATATACCATATTAACAAAGATCGAAGATTTTCACGGTGTATATTCCAGATAAACCCAAGAACTTTTTATCCATAAGCCATATTGTCAGAATTTATAACTCCTCTATAATTTACAAAGATATGAACAAACATTTATCGTGGTCAGTAATTTATATTGTAGAAATCTTTGTATTTTCTGGTTTTGGAAATGGACGGTAATGGCCCTGTCAACAGTTGGGTTTGCAGAAGTATATGGAAATTCAGATTAATTTTTGAGACCGCAAGGAAGATTAATAATGAACGAGATACTAAAAGTATTCGTATAGAACTCAGTTGATCTGACGGCGGTTTCGGATTCTAAAAGCTTTAAGGCTAAACCAATGTACGATCAAAATTGACATTTTCATAATATTTTTCTAACAAGTTGTAATACACCCCAGGTTATATATTATTTACTAGCTATGGCCGCGACTTCGCTCTGAAATAGGTCTGTTTGTTTTGCCCTAAAAAACGAAACAACAGGTATTTTGATAAAGTTGAATTCATTGAATATATAAAACGTACGGTATCATTTATTTATGATCGTTTCAGAGCAAACCTTATAACTCGCAGTTGGTTTTGAACACGTTTTGGGAACCAATTCGATACACAGACAGACAGAAACTTCAATTATATATTGATTTTATTAGCTCTTAAAAGAAGCTATTACTAAATAATAAAAATTATCTGACGCGACAATTAAAAATAATTTAAGTAAACATCGTATCGACGATCCAAAGAAGTTTAACATTTCTCAGGAAGTTAGCTCTCTGCTAACAATAGGTTAATTGCGACGCGAATCTTGTTGCAACAATAGATGGAGTGAGAATACTCGTCCTCCCTCTCTCTCTCACTCATGCTGCCTGGCATAGTTACGCTTATAATAACACAGTAAGTGGGATGAATGGTATAAGAACGCTTAATAGGACTTTTAACTCTCAGTTGGTTTCCACGCCGCCTTTCGGGAAGCAATTAAATGAATTTGTAAATATTTACATTAATATACAACGAAAATTTTCATTGAAATCCGTTGAGCCATGTCGAAGTCTCTTCAAGACAAACATAAAGACAGACAGTCAGACACTTCAGTTTATTTATTGGTACATCTTTGATCAAATGTCACATAGAACGTTGATGAATTGCAGTTTATAACGTTTACAATAAGCTATTAGTCCATTTTCTCTATGAAGAATCACGTTTCTCGATGTAAAAAAGTCAAATACATAGCTTGGTACTCTTCTACGATTAACAGGACAAATTACTGAAATCTTTTAACGTCTTCTGTAACGTATACAATTCCTAGTCGATTCGTCCAACATTTGCTCAATCTCACTACTTGTTGAAAGAAGTAATTTTGATTCACAGACACTAAAATTGAAGTCATCACTTCGTGACGTGATTGTAATTAAACTGTCTTAAGCAAACCTTGAATGTGCATGATGGGAACTGTCCAAATACGTCCAACGTGGATGGATACGGATACGGGAATCCTGATTGTTTAATTGATTATAGCCAAATTTACTAATGAATGTAGAGGACAGGTAAAATTGGAGTGAAGGTTAGCGTTTCTGGACACGATGTACATGGTTGCCATGGAAACGCGCGTTTGTGCCTCGGAGCGAGTAGAGCGTTCACTGGATTGTGGATTGGAGAGGAAATTAGATCATAGCCGGTTCATGCTCAGAGGAAGAGCATCATTGGAATTCACTATTGGCAGTCAGACTCATTGCCTCGTAATTGGTTTATTTAAAGTGTTATTCGCTTCTAACCGCCACATTCCGTACACATTTTCGTGAATCACTTTAATTGGTAACAATAATTTCGTGGTTGAAATTGTGCACTTGTATATTTTCCACTAATTCATATTCGTTCTCTTTATTTTAAAGTCAACTTAAAAATGATAGTCAAAATTGAGGACCTGCTTTTGGTCAACGAATTTCTAAATTTGCGTACTCAAAGGGTAAAAATTGGAAGTCTACTGGGTATCCTTATAGAAAAAACCACATAGAAGTTCTAGAAAAAATTGAGAATATGTGATAGGTTGATACATTGAAGCTCGGAATAGGAAAATCAAGCTAAATCATTCACTATACCTCTACTGATTTAGAGGGAAAAGACAAGTTACAATGGGAAAGCGGTAACGTGAGGGTTCGGATTCAACTGATTGAACCTGGGCTTAGTTGTTGGTGTGTCGCTGCACTCCAATTAATTAAGAATAAAAAAGATTTAATAAAAGTTAGGAAGACAGACTGGGCAACCCGCATCAACTTTAGGAAATCTCGATGTGCCTATGGGACACGAAATATTTACATAAATATATTTATCACTTTTTTCACATATATAACTTCAGTATTTTAAAAAATAACGATCATGGGCAGCTTCGGGCTCTGAGGAACACGTGTGCCAAATTTGACCAAATTTGGACTAGTAGTTTGGACGTCTATAGCTAGGACATACAAGCTGACGCACTGACAAAGGCTTTTGGATATATAGACTCTTGAAGCGAAGTGAACAACGTTGGGTGTTTTTACTCTCTTAATTTTTACTACCTTTTGTTTAGTGAAGTCTTTTAAAAGTGTAGGTAAATTAAAGGGAAAATTTCTTAGACATTATTTCTATATTTCAAAATTGTACTATTTATTTTTTCACACATTTGTCTATTATTTTGATTTCTTACTCCCTTTCGCAGGAAATTATATACATTCATCCAGATCAACTTGAAATTGACTATTGTGTATGATAAAATTATGTAAGCTTGGTGTTTTATTTGAAGTTTGTTTCTTTCCGTCCTTGTGTATGTTACTATCACAGTACTCTTTTACAAATGATATGCGATTTTCAGCATTTTCAAATCGAACACGGCGGTCTTTGCTCTTTAGTCTTAAATAAGTTAATACTAGCGTCTTTCTCATGCATTGCAGAATAATAACGACTATCTTCTAATGAAGAGATTTTATTAATGTATGCTCCACGACATACTAAACGGTTCTTCCGGCCATTGAGCTTACCTGCTTCCAAAAGGGTTGCAGTAACACTGCTAGTTTCTATTTAACTTTATTTACTTCAATTGAAAAGAGGCCTCAACTCAGAAGAAGGTGATAGTATTTCTTAAAAGTGGTAAAATTCAGTTTGTCAAGGCGTGCTTATTACTTTCGTCCTCAGAAGGAAAATTATTTCGTCTTAGCAGGGATCTGTGTGTACATTTATGTCAGGTAGAGAAATGATTTCTTAAATAGTAAACAGTTATTGTTTTAGTAATAATGTAGTTTCCTTTTTTATTTAGATGTGTGTTTGTTAATACTGTTTAGAGTGTCTTAGTACGTTTTTTGGTGACATGTTTCATTTCTTGAAGTGATAAGCACAGGACCGAATAGGCACTGTTGCAAGACGTTTCCGAAGGGAAGTTTTTGGAGTGTGTATGGATCCCCAGATCGCAGAGAGCGCGCCTGCTCGCTTTTGGCATTATTGATTGTGTAACCCAGTGGCACACATACCTGCACCGAACCCCGCGAATCTTGTTAAAGGACAACGCTCTTCGTCCGAGGCTGGATCCTTCCTTCCTCAGACCGTGTACTCGTGTCACTTACTACCTACGCAAGCAGCAAGGAGCTGACCGTAATTACAACAATATTTCCTTAGAGTCATTAGCTGTCGGTACTACTTCATTCTTTCACCTCTTTCACGTCCCAGTACCATGCTAGACTTGGGGACTGCGTATTCTCACAATGCAGCAGAAAAAACAATTGTTTTACCATTGTAAACCTGACTAGTTACAAATACGACGCATAACTGTCGGTGAAACATGGATCCACCTAAAAGCACAGTCCAAAAAAATCGGATTTCGCAAGCGAAGAATACAGAGTATGTGAAAATGACGGAAAAGGTGTTGGGATACACGAGGAATGATACATTCAAGGACGATCGGTAAATACAGACTAATACGAGGCGTTCAGGACCGCTTAACCTAAGGAATAATAAAGAGAAGCGTCTACATTTAACCAAAAACGAAGTACTCTTTTATCGTGAAAAGGGTCAGGATGCAAAAATCTCGACAGGACCGGAAATCGAACCCAGGACTTGCTTAAACCATTTGAGATACCTGGCAGACTCGCTGTCATGTGCCAGACTTTTCCATCCATTTTATAGTCCTCAATGCAGTATATTCAAAAGGCTTTGCGATTTGGCCAGGAAGTTCAAAGCCTTCAAGGGACCAAATAACCTGCAATTCACAATCTCCGCGGCGTAATTTTAGGGCTTCGAAGAATAGATATTGCGTGTAATTATTTTAATAATGATTAACACATGTATAAAATAATAAAATATGGCCAAAAATAATTTTATTATTGCTGAATTAATATAAATCCCTTATCAGCCATAAAACTGAGCAATTCATGACTTTCACTCCTTGACTCCCTCGGCCGAAATGATTATGAAGTGTATTTTGAAGTCTCAAAAGGGAGACGAAACGTCGTATTTATATTAATTTAATTTCTTTCTTTCTCCATGGCTCTACAGTCCATTGAGGACCTGGGCCTACCGAGTCGACTGCGGAAATTCATCTTACATGACACATTCCGAATTTGGAGTGACACGTGGTCAGCGTATCGACCCTCCAACATTAATTCAATAGTAATAGAATTATATTCTGACGTATTGGCCGTCGTTTTATTTATTGCAAACTTTAAGTCAGAAAACTATGTTTGAGTTTTAAAATCTATATACTTAAAATTGAGTTAAAAAACGGACAATAGAAATGAAAATAAATTTTTTAATTTAACATAAGTCCGTATCTTTACCAACGGTATTTAGGTACCTTTTTCTCGGAAACCGTTATAGATGCAGCACTGAAATTGTCACAGCTTATTTTTAACCTTACGGTATGCACGTGGGGGACAGAATAAATGTTTTAAGTTACTAGTTATAAAGAACAAACTTCTAAAAATTTTCCACATAATGTTTTTCTATTTGTCATAAGCTCCTGAATTAAATTTTACATTGAAAGAGAATAAAACCGTATAAGACTTGACATTAGCCGGTATTCGTAACAGAATGACTTTTCTGTGTGCATCGTGTTCATTGTTTAATGAATTAATAGAAAAATTATGGTTATAATGCTTCTGAATTAATGCCATAAGATTAAAAATCTGTGAAAATTTCAGTGTTGTATCTATAACGATTTATGAGAAAAATTGAACCATAGAATCATTATTTGAACATTTGGCGAGATAGGTACTTCCTATTTAACGACTTGTTTCTGTCTGAACATTGATCCTTATCAGGTGGACGGTAAATATATTAAAACTCATTTATATAGCTATACAAGGACACTAAACGATAGTCAAATATAAGAAGATAAAATAACAAAGATGAATAACATGAGTTTGGAAATTACACTTCATGGATCAAAACAAATCCGAGCCAGTTTTGACAAGATTAAGTTTAATGTGATGCATTTCGGAAGTTAATCGGGATTTGTAATTGGTGCCTTTATCTATAATTTGGAAATTATCCCAGCCAACGTATGATTGATATCTAAAATGTGTTTGTAAATGGCAGAAAATTAATCGCGTGGAAGCGTAATGCTGGATTCTTTTGGTTTGGTCTATGTAAATGGATGAGCAGTCATTGTAATTTAATTGATAAACTACACTGTGAGTTTTGCTTCTATGAACAGGGTATTTCAAGTTTTGTATAATAGTGTATAAATTATGGGTGAATTTATTGATGAGATAAATATTAGAGGTTCTAGTTGTGTTAATGAAATGTGTAATAGTTGGTGGAATGGCATAGTAATGTGATGAACCGCAGCTTTGGTAGGATATTTGGCCTTTGTGTTTGAGTAATCCTGTTTCTAATCAATTTTTATGCAAATATATAATTTTTAATATATTTATTGTCAATCAGATGAGCGTCCCTATCCAGACAGGAACATGTCTTATCATGTTAAATTAAATTAATTAATTACAAATTTGTTGTTTGCTTTTGGCCTTATTTACACCGTAATGTAATGATTTCAAATTAGAAACAGAAGAAATGCTTCGAACGAACAGACAGCACTAAAAATAGACGGTGAAGAACGTGGTTAAGTAATTGTAGGCGAGAATGTCTTCCAGTCTATATAACGGATGAAGAAGACACGAATCTGACTGGAAATCGACCAGGACAATTCATATCGTAAGAAAACAACGTAACAAGAGGTGCTGGGTTATTAATATTTATTTAACTACGTTATGAATGCAGTACCTGAAATCTTGATTAGGATTTTACCTATTTTGTTAAATTATAAATTGTTGGGAGTCATTTTTCTTATAATAGCTTGTTTAATTGATATATTAGATATTTTTAATTAAAATAAACAGAGGCACACTTGATGAGTAATGAATTCCCATTCCCCTGGGCCAAGCAGACGCCCTGCAACCTTCCACTCGGAGAGCCCAGCCGCAATCGCTAGGTTTTACTATTTTAATACTTTATCGATTAATATTTTAATTTACCTTCCATGCACATGCTTCAATTGGCAATTTAGAAATAGAACGTATCTTTTGCTCGTGGAATCCGATTTGTATTCCTTCATTATTTGTTGAAATTACTGACCAGTTAGTCGCGTCTGCTTCTACAAAACAACAGCACCTTCTCGGGAGGTTGAATTTTATTTTGTTTGGTCGGAAGAGGCCGAACGTAGAGTTTGAGTAAGTCGTCAGGAGAATGAAAAAAAATAACTACTCGGATCGATCGTAAAAATTGTACATGTGTTCATGGATCGTCTTCAAAACGCTCAGAGGTCTGATAAAGGAACAAATAACCGGGTAGAAGGAAAAGTTTAAGCCGGACGAGCTAATTGCTTCTGGAAAGGTTAACTGGATAATGGTTACGAGAAACAGGAAGTAAGGTAAAGGGCAACTTGTGATAAAGACTAACTGTCAGAAAATGTTCGCTTGGGAAATTCCTAGAAATTCAGGTCCTCATATTTCAGACATGAAACAGCAGATTCAATAGCTATACAATTTGACAGTGGTATTTCTATATGAAATGTCAAACTACGGTTTTTATTGATCCACCGATTTGGCTTAGGAAACTGAAATTTCCTTCCTTGCTTCTACAACCCATTCAGGGCCTTGGTCTACCGGGTGGACTCCGGATTGTCATCTTACATGACACATTCCAAATTTTGAGTGGCACGTGGTCAGCGTAAAACTGTAATTTGCTGCTTTTTGTTGCAATTTTGTCTTTTCAGGAGATATTTGTAGTATATTATGTAATAATTATCTTCCCTTTGTTTCTACAACGTGGTACTACTTCAGAGGGGTGAGTCCCGATCAACAATCAAACTATCTGGGAATGTGTTGCAATCACAGAGCAAGTCAACGGGTCTATAAAACTGGGGAATGTTCTACTGTCCTGGTATAGAACTCGGGATCATCGATGGATACTGTACCAACCGGGAAGAGTTCTCTCCGTCCTATATACCTGATCGCAGTGCACCTACAATTTTTATAAATCCCTTTCATCACGGCTAAAAAAAACACAGGATTCGTAATTGAGAAGACGGAGTCTCGGATCCAGATTTCCACTTGTTTTTTTGCGAACCACTCACGTCAATTTTTCCCTTTGTCATAATAGAAGACTTACCCAAAAATGAGCATGGAAACGTCTGAGGAGAAAATCTGGCCACTGATCTGGTGCCGCTCCAAATTGTGTCTGTAATGTAAGATGAATGACGGACAGTCGTATCTGAATTGTACACGGAGAGGATAATAGTAAAAAATACAAGCCAATATTTATATTTTTCTCAAATAACATTTCTCTTTCGTACAAGCTAAATTATGGATCATGATGATATGATCACATCATCAAACCGTCTATTAATTTTTGCTTCATCTTGCGGAGGTTGTTTTGTTTTCTATAGGCAAGGGCGACAGTAAAACGGTTATCAAGATCACTACTGTACTGTTTGCTTCTAGGACCAGTGAGAAATGTATCATAGGAAATCAATGAGTGGCATTCCCGGCCCGTGGGACACTTTGTGTTTAGACTTGCAAGCTGTGCCATCGACGTTACTCGGCCGTGGTGTGTTGAAGGAAGGCGTGGGAGTGATTGTGGAGACCACAGCTATTTGCTGGCTAGTTTTGTCGAACGTAACGTGAGTGACGTGGCGACCAACTTCTGGCGTCCTTGGTGATGCTATTTTAACGCAGGCGGGATGAAGCCAGCCTCGGCCTTGTTCCTTGGGGAATAGGCCAGCTCCTAGCTTAATTAATAACTTACGACGATTGGATTGGATTGAGACTGAAGACGTCGATCCACCTTTTCGAGTGAGAGCTTTGACAACTTCATCCATTGCATCGTGCGTCTGGAGAATTGGGTAGAAAATCAAATCTTGCGTTCCGGTGCCATCTCGTGATAAGAACAAGCTTCGTGGCAATAATTTTATCGTCTATTGCCCAAAATGTAATGGAGAAAAACAAAATAGCCACCTTGTCTATCAGAAGATACAAACATGGTCTCATGAATTATAATTACAGTGATCTCAATGCCTCGCCGTGCCGTGTATTTTCTCAAAAATTGATAAGCCTTCTCAGTTTGGAATGTTTCCGCTGTCCTGCATTATAATATGAGAGAAAATATATTACACTCTTTGGCCCTTTAATTACATCCGAAAGAAAAACACTGTGTCAAATATTATGTACCAGTTTTTGTTAAATAAAGAAACTCAAAATCTTTCAGTAAATTTTATTTTTATATTTGCAGTGTGTTATAACCATGTTTTGTATTCCTATTAATAAATTATTAATAACGACGGATCTTTGCTATGTATCAAATATGTAAATTTTAACGACAATAGATAAACATTTCTTAGAGAATAACGAGACTGGCGCGAGTTGTTTGCGACGGAATAGATAAATACAAGACTGTAGCAGTTTGTTTATTTCATATAGATAAGCATTATGTATAATATTTCCGAAAATTTATACCAGTTTTGCAGTACATAATCAAAATATAAATTCCTTGGTTTCATATTAAACAACTCGCAAGTAACTAAACTAAAAATATCGTGGATCTGATGCTCTTTGATCTCAGGCAACCGTAAAACATAAACACAGTTACAATTGTTGGCTGTGTGTATTTCTCTTTGAATTGGTAACGGATGGAAAAATCTAAGTCAAAACATTACATAAATCTAATCCATGTGTGACAATTAAACAAAATGCAGATTAAGTTTAACCTAAACCTTTACATTATCAGCGCATAGAAGAGTGAACTATTCTCTGACATATATTCATCATGAAGAAAGTAATTAAATATACATTACAGTCATGTAGCCTGTTAATCAAAAAAAAAATTGTATATCTTCTAGAATCGTTTTCAGGGTTCTTCTCCCAGCTCTCCGGCTTCCTTCTGAACGACAATCACAATAAATCAGTAATACTAAAAATTAAAAAATATAACGCTTCGTGAACATCTTTCTGTCCTGTTTATTCTTTCCCGGAGCTCGACCACTTCTCAAAATCATCAAACCTATTTTAAACTTCTGAACGAAAATGAAACATTTAATCTGCCCGTTCCAAATACGGCAGTACGGTGGTATGAAAATATTAAAGAATCGTTGACGTCAGTTACAATGTAAAAATTACTGTCATATCACGATGAAAAATGTACACATGAGCTTTCCGCTTTTCTAAGCCATATTCATCTGCAAATTAAAGATGAAACTATCAAATTGATCAGTCCTCTGTTCCACCAGGAACTGCATCACATTCATTTCCTGTATACAAAATTAATTGTGATGAATTAATAAAGGTTTTTAAATTTTAATACGGCAATGCTTTTATATTAGTAACGTTTTATCGCTTCAAGCGTATAACGGTCCACGGCCTGAGATATTATTTTCACCAAGAACATTCATAATTAACACACGAAAATAGCTACATTTGAACTGAAATGACTTGTAATATGTTTTAAGTACGTGAACATGACTAAGAATGATGAGTGTGTTCAAGGATAAAGGCGAACGAATTCGGCACTTGGTTGCGTGGCGGTACATCGCGGGACAACTTGTGCTGACGTCCCCACAAATCAAAGCCGGACACATGACAGTAAGACACTGGCATTCGTCAGCCACGTACCAAAATTTCCCTTTTATTTGAGAATAAAAAAGTAGCTGTAAAATGTATATAATAAAAAAGGATGTAAACAAATTGTAAAAGAAGTGGTACACATATTATTAAAATATATATGAAAACGTTGTGGGGGTGAGAAATTCTCAGCATAAATATGGGGGAAATATTAGTTAAGAATGTCAAAAACGTATGCCTGCAGGTCTGTCGTGTCACCGATGAGTGAGAGGCAGAGAATGCAAGAAATCCCGCCATATTTAATGGCACGCAATATTTATTTGTTTACATTCTGCTATACTTTATTCAAGTGATCACTGTCGAATTAATTCCTTTTCCAGAATACTTTAAATTAAAATGTCGGAAACAAAAAAACAGATGTGGGCAAATTTTAATTCGTAAATAGAGCAATGAGCAACAGGAATAATTTACATGTGTGGAAAGTTCTCTTTAAGAGAATAAATCAACATTGAATCTAAAAAGAACATGATTTTTCCTCAACGAATCAAATCATATTCCTATTTAAAGTGAAGTGTTGAACCGTGATTATGTTTCTACTTTTTTCTGGTTACAAAAATTATTAACAAAAAGCGATTATTATTTTTAGTCTAAACTAGATTGTAAGTAATGTATTTGTTTGCACCATAACATGTACCCGCAATGCAGCAATGAAAGGAAAAATATACAATAAAAAATTGCTACAAATAATAGTTACGACCAAGCATCTTTAAATGCGCAACTAATTTTTTTTAGACCAATTCGTGGAAAAACACTTGAATTAGTTTTTATATTTCCTTATCTTCATTTCAAATATTAATACATTTGAGTGAAAATGCCTCAATCCATTTCAACGAGTTATTGCTTGGTTTGAAAAATTTCCCAACGAAATATTTCTTTTGTATTATTCATAATGGATCCAATTTCAATTGCAGTACGCTCCTCCTTTGAAACTCAATTTAGGTCATTCCCAAGACCTAAGGCTCAGCGTTAGTCTGCAAAATGGAGCATCGGGACTTCGTTCCTCTCTGACAATCCAAACCTAATTTCTCAGCTCTTAACTACGAATTTATGCAAATGAACTGCGAAAGTAAATGAGTTCTCTTTTCGCAGATGATAGAAGCATATTAGTGAAAAATGGAAGACGTATTTTTGAACAATCCTTACTGAATTGTGATATAAATTTGTTTTCCGTATAAGGATGAACAATACGGTTTCGTTTTGTTAGGCATATAATAATATTCGATGAAAAAGTAGAAAGTATAAAATTTTTGGGACTTCTGGTACACAATCACTTGAATTAAAAAACGGTCAGTAACCTCATAAAAGTAGCATATATGTATGTATAGTCGTGTTTTAATAATATAAAAAGTACGAAGTTAGTATACATGCCAAATTTTAACTCAAGCCGTTTTACTACAATAATGCCAGCAGAATAATAAGTTATGTTAAATGGTGAGCTACAGTAGTCTAAAAGAGTGGGTATACTTACTTATTTCTTATCAACAAAAAATAGTACCAACTCTAATGAACATTTATTAATTAGAGGAAGCAAAACAATATAATAAAAGAGGATTTAATGTGTTGTAACGCGTACAAATTTTCATTGAATATTTTATTTTACTTATCTAAATTAATGTACAATATAAGCATTATATACGAAGTTCCCATAGAGAACAGATCCTGAGATGTTCGCACTTGAAGTCTGACAGGCGCCAGAGGAGTCTCGGTCCTTTGTCTGGAAAGATTTTGTGACTTGGCGAAAAACCCAAGTCAGCCAAGTTCAACAAGGTGGTTGACCCAAAAGATGGCTAGGGATGGTCCCTCCCTAGTTTTGAATTTATTCGGAGAGGAAGGGTAGGGCGCCAATCCCATTGGA
Source organism: Eucriotettix oculatus (assembly GCA_034510155.1). NCBI lineage: Eukaryota > Metazoa > Arthropoda > Insecta > Orthoptera > Tetrigidae > Eucriotettix > Eucriotettix oculatus. The sequence goes on along the minus strand of CM067380.1, from coordinate 21,817,575 downwards.
GGACCTGGAGATGATAGAAAAAAAGCGGAGTGGCCAATGAGGTTTTATGAGAGGTGAATTTGAGGTGGGAAGGACCTTTAATTCGGAAAAGAGAGTCAGAGGTGAGAGGTCAGAGAGGAATTAGCGAAACGGAAAGTCGGACTGGCTGGCTTCAAGGACTTAGAGAGGAGAGGCGATCTGGCTCCAAGTGTCACGAGGAAACGAGAGTGGAGTCACTTTTCCTGAACCACAACAGAGGTCTGCCGCTTCACATTTTTCGTTGAATCAAGGATTGGCGGTGAGCCAGGGGAGGATGAATGCATAGTAAGAACATTACCTGTAATAAATATTTTTTGAAGAGTTGGCGGATTTAATTTTCTTTGCGTTTGTTTTATACAGTGAACCGTAATTTTAAGTTTAAGCTTCGTACACAGGTCTGTCATGTCCAGCAAGGATTTTAAAGTTGGCGTTTAAAATAGATTGATGCGACGCTAAATTAGACACGATTGGAAGATTAAATGGAATATTAAATATATAAATGACAAATTTCAATCGGTTCACTGTAGCGGGAAACGCCGAACACGCATCTAGCTTACATATAATTTGTAAATCTTTTTCAGTTGCACAAAAAGGATGACTTCTTGAAAAGATATTTCTAGTCGAAATTACGGATTTAAAAATTAAGTCGCTTTAATTCAAATGTGAACTTCACAAATTTCAGATCCAACTAGGTAGAGAAATTTATGGGCTATTAAAATGGACCAATGTCATTTAATTACTGCCGTGCAGTGCACTGGAAATCTGATATAATTTTCGTGGAACATAATTTCTTGTAGTCATTTCTATTGCCTCATTCTGGGATGTGATATTTTAAAGACATTACGTTCTCCAGGCGATTTGTTTTTCGAACTCTTTGTTTACGAGAGGAAAGTCGGTCATCCATTTCTGCTTTCCAACCTCAAGAGAACTTTATTAAGCACGTCTTCATGCTCTATTGCTGCGGGACTTCTGATTAAAGTATAAAGCTAACTTTTACGGCGGACCATCTTTCCGAATATTGCTCGTATCCACGCCATTTCAATAGCCGTTTCAGCAGACATTGTCTTGAAAGGCTATGAAGTTGATTCCCGTGCATGGCGCCTGGTACGACCTTGCTCATTCGGCCTCTGCGCTGTGTGCGAACATCGATTTCTTATGCCAACCCATATATAGGCTACTGAGGCCTTCGTCCATTACCACGTTCAACTTAATAATCTAATGAATTCAACACTTAGTAGAAAGATTGTATTTTCAACATTTTATAAATGATTAGTTGAAACATTAACTCCAAAACACGTTTAAAAAAATAATAATTTATCCTATTTAAATAATGGTATTATATATATATATAAGTAATATATATATATAAGTAATTTTATCCGATCTTTCTGAATGAACATTTAAGTATTAATAGAATAGAATCTTAAAAGTTGAAGTATACTTAAATTAGTTCAGCATTAGAAACTAAAAGATAGGAAAATGAAGATATTTGTATGAATTTTTTTACAAATGGCTTCAGAGTTTGAAAGATTTTAGAAACGTACATCTACATACGAAAATATTTTTAAAGTAATATATTCTGCCTTAAAATGAAGAATTACAATTTAAAGAGTTCTCTGCACTGCGATTTTCAGCAGACTTCAGTAACCTTTTTTTTTAAAAAAAATAAATCCTTTATTAACAGTTTCGAACAATTACCTCAACATTTTTTAAAAATTTTGTTTAAGTCCCACCAATTGCTAAGGTCATTAGCGATTGTATACCACAGGAGGTCGGAAAAAAGCATTTTATGCAACGTAACTTCAAAGATTATTCGAGATTACTCGTGTAACCCTAGTATTAGGTGCATATTAAAAATGTTCTCTATAGTTAATTTATAGTCTACCTAATGTACTAAGAAGTAATTAGAATCATTAGGTTACTCCTCAAGATTATTTATTTTTTGAGTGATTTGCGTTGTATACAAATTAGATAAAAATGAAGCCGATTAGGAGGAAAATTAAGTGATAAAATAAATACTATACAACGTCCTCGTTTCTTTCGAGTGATGCTAAACGGACATCCCTCAAACAAGATGACGAACGGAAAAAGAAAATTTAAACGCAAAGATAATATAGGAGCAAATAATTTAGCATAACAGCTAGGGAACATAACCAGAGGCACAAACATTAATTTAGGAAGAATTATTTCTTTCGTAATTCCAAACTTCTCTGATACTTTGTTTCACGTTAGCCACACTTTTCGAGGGGTTTAAAAAGAAGTGCAGAAAACTAGGCCTGTTACAGTTGCCACTGTCAGTCACTATTGTTCCATGGTACCGTTCCTCTAAGGACGTTGACCTTCGAAATGCAGGACACAAAATTGACCTGCGACGGAGTGGCTGCAATAACACAATAACCACGCAATTTAAGGTTTTCGTCGCAATTACCAGCGTGATAACGGAAACGCCTCTCTTTTGCTTCGACTTCATACAAGATTATATGCTGAAGGGGTAGTAAAAAATCAAATTTCTCGTCAATATGAAAACTAAATTATTCTTTTGTAAATATTTGTACCTAAGAGAAGGTAAATAATTATTTCTAAGAAATCAGTCCGCCATTCAATCCTCTGTCTAACAGAAAATATTTTCAGAGGAAGGAATCTAAAAAGTAGCAATACTCCGTTTGTCAAAGTATATATTTTCAAATGGAGTGTTTGACTAGAGAGAAAGGATTTCCAATGTCGGTGAATATTGTATCTTCACGACACATACTTGAAAGTGACGTAGTCCGTTTGTGAAAGGAAATCGCAGTTAGTTATGAAACTGGTACACTGAATTACTGTGTATCACAGACAAGTAAGGGGCAAGGGGCAAATGAATGACTGGATGGAAATCTTGTCAATACAAACTTTGTTGATAAAATTATTCCAGAATTACACACTGGTGCACACATGACACTAACAGCCATGTTGTGTGGAATATAAATTGATTCGAACAACTATAAATTAAGTTGTATGCCAGTGTAACGGTATATAATAGTTTAATACCACCTAAAAATATTTCTAATGAGCTACTTCGGCTCGTTACTTATGTAAATGAGATGCTATTGGATATTCGTGTGATCCGAAAGAGAAAGCGTTGAGAGTTGGACGTACAACCGCGGCCAGGAAATTAGGCGAGTGAGAAAATCTACCCCGTTGCCAAATATGAGATTGGCAGAGCAAGCTAAAGTAAACGTTAATAACCCCGCGTTGCCTATATCGAGCGATAATTAAATTCGCTATTGATAGCGGTCATGGCTCGAATCCACCGCAGGAGCTACAAATGAAAACAGTGCAAAATCCGCCTAGTTTCTTGGCCGCGACTACATTCTCCAATCATGTTCATCATCAAATTATATAGATAAACTCTTATAAGCTGAACGCTGAAATTTAGATGACAAAGGACGATTCATAAGGAACTGATAAATATTTCTTATATATTGTTGCATGAATGCACGCTACGAACAACTTCTGTACAAACACAGAAGATATTTATTGAGCATTCGCCAAATGCATTACAAACATATTTCGAGTTATAATGTTTGGCCTAAGCCATTAATCACACCAAAGAGATTGTTCGAGTATCTTCTCTTTGTAAATATAATTGTTTCTGTGTGTTTTTCTGTATGTATGTGCTTATTAAAGGTATCAGTATATTTCTTGACCCTGGATTAAGATACTGAGCCACAAAGGTGGTTATGACTTCATAAATTAGGTGGTGTGAAAAGGTAAATTTAAAAAATGTGAAGCTGTTGCTGAAGGTATCATCACTTGTAGAAAAAAGAGTCTACTGTCGAATTAAATACTGTAGCGGGCTAATCTAAATGAATTACCTGGGAACGCCGGGTACCCAGCTAGAAATAAATAATAATAAGAAGAAATCACTGTTTAAGTATGAAACAGGCTTTGTTTGATACGTCACCACATAAGTATGCAAAACACTAACCAGTTGTCATTTATTCAAGTAATGTAACAAAACAGCCACAAAGGAACTAATACATTTCGAAACATTCATTATTATTTTATTTTAATTAAATAGTTTATCCTTCAATTAATATACAATAAATGAGTTAAATCAACCTTTTTGTCAGTTTTAATTTCAAAACTAAACATTACAACGTTTCGTCACTCATTTGAGACTTCTTCAGGTAAAAATTTCGGCCGAAGGAGTCATGGAGTGAGGTTCCATGTACAGTTAAATTTTTATCAGAAGTAGTCTCATATGGGAGACGAAACGTTGTTTAATATTTAAATTTAATTTAATTTAAATTAAAAACTGACAAATAGGCTGATTTAACTCAATTTATTTTATTTTAAGTTCCATCTACTGCAAATGGTAATTAGCGACGGTAAATTCGTTTACATAAATGTTTGTCATTTAAAAAAAAGTCTTCTACGTTCTCTGGATTAAATTCTTCGGCCACGTCTCTCTAGATCGGCTCACAAAATATTAAAAAATAAATAAACGTAATAATTCGACTGTTTATCTTACATTTAACATTTCGTGTGTTTCGTTTAGCGGTTTACACTCTTTTCACTAAGATATGTAGTATTTTGGTCACTGATGTTCCTTAAACTGAACGTCTTTGAGCATTGAATGGATATATCTTCGAGTTAAACTACTGAAATGAAGCAGTAACTATTTCGTTTGAAAAAGATTGAACAAGGTTAAATTTTTCTGTAGTCTGTACTAAGTCAATGTAAAATATTTAATAGATGTTATTATGTGATACTTTTGCAGCTTAAATACTTTTGAGTTACTAAGGCATTTACCAGGACCTAATACACAATTAAATGATAAGTATTGTATACAATTATCGTCCTGTAAATTTATTTATACTTATGAATTATATATAAATAAGTAACCTCTTAATCTCAATCCCATATAGTTATGTCAGAATAACGGAAAGCTCCTTGCATGTTTTAAAATGGTGAAATAATTTTTGTAAGGAATTTGAATATTTTAATTATTGACCTATAAATGTAGTCAAGTAAACAAAAGATATGGCAATGAGCCTGGAAAATCATTAATATTAACGAGAAATGCAAATATATTTCACATACAGAGCAGCTTTCCTTCTCGAAATACTGTAGCTTGGCTTAATGTAAAACATTCGTATTATCGGCAATTGCAACTGAAATACAAGAGCGATGAATGACGTGTAATTATTGTGGACCGCGGATCGGACAGTGGTGATTACTGTATATTGGGTTTCATCAAATCATCGTTATTATTCCTCTAGAAAATATTGTAAACGATAATTGCATGCGTAATAATGGTAAAGAGTAATTTTGAAAGGTGATTCCTTTATTTCAGCTCTACATATTTTAAACGTTGGCTGATCCTAAATTCCATAAAACACACACATAACTTATATATTTAATATTTATAAATCAAGAAAAACCAATTAACTGGACCGTTTAAATTTCAATTTCTCAATTAATACCCTATTATTTGTCCTGAAATCAGGACAGCAACTCAAGCCATCTCCATTGTTAGTAGTATTTGCGTATAGACTAATCCATTAATTTTCTGGTCACTCCAGTACGAACTATTAATGGTAATATCAAGAAATTTATTCCTTAGCTAAAACTAATGTATGTTTACTATTCTTTCATTCACAGCTTTTGTCTCAAACCAACTAGTGACATTGAAGAGATGTTAAAGTAATACCAAATATGAAAAAATCTGTGCCAACTGAATTGTTATGGTTATGAATTTTGATACTTGAGAACTGGATTAGGAATGTTGGAAACGGCGGGGCGGAATGTATCCCAGAGGGACAGATGCAAAAGCAGTTGCTGTCAAATTTCTAACCATCTGTTATTATTAGACAAAATAATAAGATTGAAGGAAATTCAATGTTAGTCCCATATCTCATAATAGGTGCAATAATAAATTTACGACCCTTAACAGTCATTTTTATAATTAAAAAAATTATTCATCAAAAATAATTTATTTAACAGAGATACATATCTGTTCTCTTCAGGCTGTGGTCTGACGGAAAGGCTTGAACTGATTGATGATACAAATAATAATAAATAGACTTGAAATTGTCAGAGTCGGTTCAGTTCCGCTAATTGTGCAAACTTTGTAACATATTCATATCAGGGTTCAACGAACCTGACACGTGGTTTCCTTTCTTTTATCATATTATTCCAGAAAAGTTTAAACTTAAGTTGCTCACCTCTTAAAAAACAGACTTTTTGTCGCAGAGGGCTTCAACAAAAGGTTTAATTAAAAAAAACAATGATTAAAGAACAAGGTTAACCAAGAAAATGACACTTAAATTAAGTCAATAATAGTAATACAGATTTACCGTAAATTTAAAAAAATACTTACTTAATATTCTAACGACAATAACTTACAAACTTGATCTACAGAGATAACCTAAATATTGTAGAGGAATAAACCAAAATAGTTAAATAATTTACAATGTCTAAAGTTAATTTAAATAATCATTTTCGAAGTTAATTTTGTGCAAAATCGCCAATAACAATTACGGATTCATGTTCAATGTCCAACATAGCTAACCCATTAAGGTGATTTAGAGAAGACATTCTTCTTAAATAATCGTTTATTATTTTTAATTTGGAAAACCGTTTTTCGTCAGTATCAGCATTAGCGGAATAATGAAAGCAATGCTCAAATTTTGGCCAATTTTAAGGTAGTAATGAATTTAAGAACGTCAGATGGATCTCACTGAAGAAACTCGGTATATTTCGTCAATCAGTTGTGAAACGTTATTATAGGAGCAATTAAAATCTGCCAAGACATTTCCAAGATTTTCTTTTGCGCTGTAGCTCAGACGGCGCTGCAGCTCCCGAATTTTATCGCCGTAGGCAGTCGCCTATCACGCCCAAAGAAAATAATTTGATGAATATTCATCTTATGAGACCCCTCGTCCCATAATCACTTTTTATTATATTGTGAAGTTATAATTCATATTATATATTTAAATTTACCGAGACCGATTAAGCTTGAGAATATATATTCATTTTAAAATTTTAATTAAAATTGCTGGAATGTAGTTCTGCAGCCCGGGAAATATTTTCCAATGAACAAAGACTGATATGGATGGAAATTTTTTTAAGGATTAAATGGATAGGCATATAAAATTTTAGAAATATCTACATAGGTTTTGGAGATTATTTAGTGGGAAATTGCAGTACAAATATTTCTGTCGTTTCAGTGAGAACAGACTTTCCCGCGGAATATTGATCCGGAACGCAGTTAAACAACTAATAATTTGTGTGACATTTCCGTCATTGTTGCCAAAAGGCATTCCTGCTTTGTAATTACGAAAGCGCGCCTCGCTTCGCCTTCTACAGAAACGTGAACGAAACCAATAAAGCAGAGTCTAGATCCACATTCTATACCAGTTAAGGTTAATTACAGAGAAGGACGTTTCTGGGACGTATGATATCAAACATTCCATTTACCTCTTCGTCCAGAACTCTCAAGGAAAGTTTGCGAGCCGCATAACATCTTTCATACCAGTAGGACGATTCATGACTTTTTCTGTTCGAAACACAGTTAATTGAAGCCAAGGTTCACTGAACGGATTTATTCATTATTATTTAAATGGATTTCTTATGTCCACTTCGTAAAAAGGGGGATCAGCTAGACTGTTCTAATAACAGTACTGAACACAAAATACAAGCTTTTCTCTAAAATTCTAAATAACCGGCTCCTTGCATATGCTGAGAAGGTCATAGCAGGCTTTCGTAGAGGAAAGTCAACCATCGATCAGATTTTCTCCCTGAGGCAAATTTTGGAAAAAAACGATAGAGAATAAAATCGAAACACACCATGTACTGATTTCAGTACAGTCAATGATAGTGTGAATAGAGCTGATCGTTACAAAGCATTGGAATAATTTAATATTCCAATCAAACTTACAAATTTAGTGGAAGCAACTATGATGAATAGTCAATGCCGCGTAAGACTGAGCGGAACCTCTAAATACTGTGAATGGACTAAGGCAAGGTGATTCTTTAGCATGCTTATTATTCAATAAAACCTTTGGAAAGGTTATTAGGGAGGCAAAGATACAAACAGGAGGAACAATATTTTATAAATCGGTTAAGTTACTAGGATTTAATGAACGTAGAATTTCCCGGTGAATAATTCGGATGAAATCTTCACGGTTAACCAACCGGGTCAGGTATTTAAAAGAACTAGGATTTGCTGATGATATTGATATCGTAGAAAGATTGGAATTAGACATACGGAAAAAGCCCTTGAAGCCTTAAAATGTGCTGCTGATGGGATTGGGTCTTAAAATAAATGAAGGAAAAACTAAGTACATGGCAGTTGTCAAAAAAAAAGTACACCAGAAAAACACATTATAATTGATAATTTTAAATTTGAGGGATTTATGAGCTTGGTGCGTTGATAAATAGCAAGAATAATGTATCTGAGGTAATCAGTTGAAGAATAAAACTACCTAATAGAACTGCTATCCAAAGACAATTAAAAATAAAAAACTGTTATGCAATACTATTTTGGATATTTATCAGTCACATTTTCACGCAGAAGTAATACATGATAAATAATGAATGGTGGATCTTTGTCATCCGCAACCACAAAAATATACAACGAGGTGAATTTTATAACCCAAGTGGCATAAATGAAATTCACAAGACACTGGAAGAGAAGATCGGTAAAGTGTTAATTGGATCTATGCTTTATGAGTATACAGGAATATTGCATGTCAAGAAACTGAAACGCAGTATCTTTTTATTAAGTGCAAGAACATCTGTGAATGCACTAAATTTTTGCAACCTTAAAATACGTGACGTAACTTTGCCATTCTTAAACAGTAAGTGTTTCTTACTCTATCCGGTTACCTGAAATAGTCTTTACTCTCTTAGATTACTGGTGGCAATACTTATTTCTTTAATGTGCCGGGAGTACTTTTGCCGTCTTACAAAGTGTTAAGAGAATTTTTGTACAGTTAGTATACTGAAAATATTTTTAGTACTGGGAGAATTTTTCACTCTCTCGGGATACTTTGCGTATATTTGAGATTCATATTGTGACGCTTCCGATGTCTGTTTAATCGTGTGTTGACCAAGAATTAAAAATTGTACCGGGATAATTTAAGGAAATACCCGAGCCACGCCGAGTAACCGATATTTATTCTATGCATTCGAAAAATATACAAAGGTACATTGTAAAAGAAGCATTTCAAACAATTACATATTTCTTAATTAATATCATCGCTTATACAGGTCACAAATAACCTCTGTAAGCATTATACAAATATAAATCTGAATAAATAAAACTGCTCGTACGAAACGCTTTAATTTTTCCGTTCGCAATATTTTTCTGCAGTTTTATTGGAGCAGAGAGGGATTAGTTTATCTTTGATTTTACAGCAAGCGTGGAATCTTTGATTGGGAAAGTTATGGAACCACTCAGAACGAACTTTCCGTCTTTATTAGCAATGCAGTCCTACAAATAAAAATTGACGTCCGTATTTAAAATAATGAGATTTGGTGAGATTATTTTTATCATACTTATATTATCTGAACGACTGACGCGGAGAGACAAACGTAGAGGTATTTTAGAAATAAAACGAGGGGGCAATTAAAAACAGAGAATATCCTGTTTAAATTTGGAATTTGAAAATTATAATGCTCATTTTTCATTTCCTCATTTGAAATATTGTACTGTTGATAATTATTTTTTCCTTACAACACCTACGGCAGAAATATACAGTTTTTTCCTGTTTTAGATAATTTTAGAGGCATTTTTGTTATTTGAATCATTATGTTGTTTGTTCCATACATCTCTTGAGAGAAAAATGTACTGTTGTTCTTCTTTTTCTGTTATTCATTTTTAAGTTTTTATATAAATTTTTAATTTAAAATATTATATTTTCCTCTTCACCACTTATAATTTTTAAATTTATAGTTAGTTTTTTTAAGTTAAATAAAATTGTATCGTATATTAGCTGGGTACCCGTGGATGCCCGGGAAGCAGTATTTAATTAGACAGTAATCGACTTTCCAACGCGTGATTAAACCATCAGCGAGAGCGTCACATTTTTGAAAATTAATCGTTTCACGCCCCTGACCTTCATGATAACCATCGCGATGACTCAGTATCTTAATCGAGTCAAGAAATTTACTGGTAAGTCAATATCAGCAACCGTAAAAAGTATTTATTCGCATGCAAATGTCTGCCGTTTATCTACGTTTAAATATCAGAACTCTCTACCCAACCCCCAGAGGTGATAGTAATGTCCTACTCTTTGCTTGCTTCCGCGGTGTAAGGAACATGTATACAAAATTTAGTAGAAAATGCTCCACGCGTTTAGATCTGTATGCGGCACATGCATATTTATATCTATAATTAAACATTAACATTTACCTGACGCGACAAATAAATAATAAACTTCTTTGGATCGTCGATACGGTGTATACGTAAATAGGTTTATTTGTCGCGTCAGGTAAATTTTAAATTTTAGTAATTGCTAATTTTTTGGACCGACTGGAATCCCGTGAACTCTTCATCCAGCATCTTCGTCGGGAAAATATATTGCTAATTTTTTGTTTCTTTTTTCGGGCAAAATAAAACGAGCTATTTCCGCGCGAACGAAGCCGCGGGTTTCACGGGAGAAAGTATTAATAAAAAAGCGAAAAACAATGAAAAATGAAAAACTGCTCAAAGGATTTCAATAAAGATTTGAGAGTTTAAAAACAGGAAATTTAACTTAAATATTCGTGCATATTTCATTCCAATAATGATATAAATATAATATCATGTAAATATTAATTCTACTGGAAGGTTTCACGGCTTACGTGCATTAGAGTCTCCTAAAAGTGCATACAGGTTGCCTATACACTTGATCTGTTTATGCCCCGAAAGGACTTAACGGATTTCAATGAAAATTTCAGAAATTGAAATAGAAATTTTAACTTAAATTTTCGTGTATGTTTCATATCAATATCTTGCAGAGTTCAGAAATATTACTGGAAACATTTATAAATCCATTTAATTGCCGCGCGAAAGTTGGCGTGAAAACCAACTGCGAGTTAAAAGTACTATTAGGCGCTCCTATACCATGCATGACACTTACTGTGTTATTATTATAAGCGTAATTTTAGCAGCGTGAGAGAGAGAGAAGGGGGGCGAGTATTTTCACACCATCTATTTTTGCAAACATGGGAAAGCGGGACTTGTTCAAAACCAACTGCGAGTTTCCCAGTTTTTTAATAACTGAAACTCATTTATAAATGATGTAATATTTCCATTTATTTTCTTTAATGCCCGTTTATATTATTATCCAAATAAGTTAAACGACTATTATAACAGTCACTAAACTTCAAAAAATATTTTATCAATAATTTATTATCAATGACTCTTCCGTACAGTTTTGTATTCTTATCAGGTTGTTAGCTAATAAATATAGTATTTTGCAACTGAAGATTGGTATATTAAGAATTGCTCAAAACGAATGACCAGAGATGTTCCACATGAAAGATGCACAAAAAGTTTTTACATGGGAAATAGGCAATTTTAATCTCAAAATCACTCATCATATCTCAAAATGCGTCCATCGCAATTTTGGACAGATCGACAGAAACCTTCGCGGGGATAAACAAAACAAACCACCAAAGTTTCATTGCAATCGGATGAATGGTATAGGAACGCATACGGTTCAAACAAAGATACATTCATTTTTTATAAGCAATTAATTGATTGTCCAGATTTTATAAATATATTGAATTTTAAGGATTCTAGTATAAACTCTAGACGCTTGTAACCGTTTATTATAATCGAAAGTATAGGAATAATAAACCAATAGCAAGAATGTGAATAAATGATCACTCAAAGTGAGACAGACTTAAACATTTCAAATGTTGTGAACTCGTAAAATTTTTATATACAATTATTAATAATTATAATTAATATTTATTTTTAATTATATATTCTAATATTAATAATTCTGTAACTAAAAAATGGTAACTAAATGTGAAATTGTGTTTGTGGGTGTAATTAATAAAAGTAAATATTAAAAATACCCTATTCAATTTTAGCGTTTATTACTTTTGAGAAATTTCCAATGCAAGATCGAAAATGTACAAGAATTATCGGCGGTTTTGTTAAAAATAGTATTGTCACTCTATATTTATTTAAATAATTAATATTTAGAATTTACCTAGTGCTTAGGCAGAATAGAAGTACAAAAAATTGTCAAGCACAACGTGAACCTTTTTGTAACTGACGGGAAAAATTATGGCTGTGAAACGAGAAACCGTTCAGTTCTCAGAAAGCAAAGCCTTTGTCTCTATTTAACTACCTTCCACAAAATGTAAAGAATATCTACAGTTACAATATATTCGTCAAGCAGTGTGAAATTTTACTTATAAATGGTACAGTTCCTGAGATTCTACGTGGAGTGTTTACATGCGCAGTAGGAAAATAGACGGGGAAGGGGAGTATTGTCGTTTGAGGAGGTACTACTCCAACAATAGGCCTCGCGAAATGCTACTGTCATAGTCAAGAACATTTGTCCTCATACGAACGGGATATGGAGACTGCGGTGACATCTATTTAACACACGCCATACTTCTTATTTATTACATGTTAAGGATGCGTTTCTTGACGTACAATACAATTTCCCTAACGCCAATATTTTCATAATTACTTTTACACTGTCAACTTGTCTCAACAAAGGTCGGAGTAAAAGTGAGCTGACGTTTATCCCTACTACAACATAGGCGGAGTTGTCCACTGCGCATCATCTAGACACACGACTCCTGAACCGTAATTTACTGCGCCGTACGCGAATATTTACATCGGTCTCCGTTCTGGTTAAGTGTTGCTGATTTTGTGATTAAATAGTCTTTGTTTCTGTTTTTCTGCTTCCTTTTTCTGCAAAAGTACATGACGTCATCCCTTCTTTGGGATGTACTGATTTAAAGTCCGGTTTGTGTATATATCTAGTGATGTGACAGACAAAACAAGTACAGTGCTTCTGTTCATCTATTCAAGATTTAATTATTAGATGACATTAAATAATTATTTATACAATGTATTTAAGAAAAGTAGCGTTGTAGTTAATGTTGCTTATGTACAAAGGTGTGCTCCATTTCCTCAGAAGTTGGATCAGGCTTCACTGAAGGTACATTTGGAACATTTTTGTCTCTCTGAACGTAATAAACGTCCGTGGCTAAATTTTCTAATAACAGAAAAAAATAGATCTCGCAACCACATCGCGTCGCGCTTATTCCTCCTCCTAAACCCATTTTCTACTGGGGTATATTTTGTATTTTGCCCTCATACAATTTCTTTAAGAGTCGTAGGACGACAATGACCGAGAGGTTGTCCTTCCTCGAGAAATGATGAAATACACAGAACATGTGCCCACCCACACGTATCAATATATCACCGACATCAAAAGAAAATAACTGCAAGATTTATTTGATAACAATGCTTCACCTCTAGCACTTCGTAAGTAGTATTAACACGAAACGGTTCAATATCCTCTTAACCAGATCCATTTTAACTGTCAAGTTTTCCCAAAACGTAAACTAAGTGTCCGTCGTAATGTTTAGATAATATGCTAATTTTAATGAGTCAGCTATTACAGGCGTCGAATGTTTTCAGCACGACATTATAAAAGTTCTATTTTTAAAATACACGGGAGACCAGGCCTTACATAACTCCGCTGCCCAGATTCGGGCGCCGCGGGCTTGGATGCTGGAGTTCCTCGACGCAACCTTCGAAAAACACATTATCACAACTATTGTCGCCTCGAATCGGGAAGGGTAATTCAAGATAATTCGACGATAAACACTCTTAAGCGAGAAGGACGGAAAGCCAATTCTGTAACTCGGAAGTTTGAGTTTTATCCCTCCGGATCAAAACAGCAGACCGCAGAAAATTCAAATCCAAGTGTATGTAATTACATTTAAGCATTATCTAACCGACGCCTGTCGTCAGGACAAAATATCACCTGAACCGGGAAAGAAAATATACCATGGTTGATTTAGAGTAAAATTAAAATCGTACTGTACTTTTGAAAATCTATGGCGTGTTTCAGGTAACACTTCAACTGTCCACTGCTTAGATTTGAGGTTAAACAAAAATCCTGAGGATTTTCTGGGCCTTAGAAAGGGAACCTTATATTAGAAGATGGTTTCAGAAATTAGGATTACTCTATTTAAAAATCGAAGTGAGAGAAAGGCAACCAAGAAAACAATGGAGTCCAACATGAAAACGATCTTCTGAATACAGTAATTTAAGAAAATAAGAAAAACTTTCTAAATGTTCCGCCCACTATGTAAACAGTCGAGTCGCTCATCAGATAATTTACACAATTGCTAAATTTTTTAAAGTCAATTTTTGTTTTGCTACTGATTTTCACTGTCGACGATCAAGATTTTTAATCATTTTGACAAATACTGGGTATTTGGAATATTCGATCATCACTGATGAATCATATTTCACTTTACGTCTGCTTTCTGAAAAATATATGTAAAGGCAAATTCGACGACCATATAAACAGAAGTTTAATTCAATGCCGACGTCTCGTCCTGAAATTTGGGACTTCATCAAGCTTAAATTAATTTCTGTAGGTTGTTAAAATTAACAAGGTCCAAATATAAAATTTTTCGTCACGGACGAATACATTTCACACGCTCCTAACGTAATTCCGTTTAATGCGTTGTCAAAATCTGAAAGCAAGTTCTAGTGATAAGCTCGAATTCATTTCCCTACCATAAGGATGATATATTTTGTTCAGAGTTTTATTAATTACATACGCCCACGTCCAATAATCCATATAGTCGGCTGTTATATCCCGGCAGCTCTGCATGAAAACACATCTCACGTTCTTGTCAGTCGGTGCACAATGTTACAGACAAAATACTTTCAACCAATTAATTATTTATATTTTATACTAACTTCCAATCATCATCAAAACCACAAAAAAGACCAACGTATTCAGGATCAACGACACCCCGGCACTTCCTTTCAGTCTCACACAAATGTAACAACACTACTCATTACTTCCCTAATTATTTGGGTATGTTGAGTAATACTGAAGCGTTTTTTGATTCATGCTGTTTTTAAATGCGATTTCTCACTTCAATGTACAGAAACTGTTCTCGTGAATATAATTTAAATTCTGGATGAAACTTAACAATGTGAGTGAGAAAAAGATCGGTGAATAATATTTTATGAATGTAAAAATAATTGAAAACAGTACAATGATAAACAATACTCACAGTATTCGTTTAATTAATTATTTTAAAAATTAGGAAGAGAGAGAAATAAAATGCAGAAGGGCTCCAAAAAGAGTCAATGGTCACGCATTAAATATTTAGTTAGTTAAACCCGAGCCTTTCTTTCCACATTTAAAATTAGGAAACGGAAAAGCTGAGGCTACTGTTTTAATACTTTGACTTTATACTAAGATTTCATATGATAGTTCAGAGACTAACCTGACCTTGTTTTCAATCATTTTACACATTCTAAAGTTATGAAATTTACCATCGTTATATTTGTTAAAGTCTGAAATAAACAAACTGAAAGATAATATTTTTTAAGATAGCTAATATTTTTAAAATATGCTGTTTATGAAATTAAATTTTTTTCAAACTCGTAAATAATAGTAAGGATCAATGCAACGTTGTATTTAGAATTGATAGTATTTATAAGCATTAATGAAGTATTGAAACTACCATTGTCTTATCTGTTCAAAATTTAAATCGAAAACTTAAAATTCATTTTATAATGTTTAAAATTTTACCTAACCAGACCCGTAACTTAAATATATATTTTTTTAGAATCAGTGAAAATGTAGAAAAGTTTTGGCCAGCGGTCACTCAAGAATGAACGTTCTCATGCTGACATTCAAATTATATTTGCTTTCTGACATTTCTTGGTATAAGATTCACAAATTCACTACCAGTAAATGAGAACTTAATTGTGTAATGGGTCAAAACGTATCAAACGTATTATTTCGACTTTCTTCTTCTTTGTTGGTTAATATTTTTCTTTGGACTGACACTTCAATATTTCACATATCTTGTAGTCGATAACGATTCACGAAGTTAGAATTGGAGATCGAATTACATTTTGAATTTTTGCTGTCTTTGTTACATTACTGAGCATCTACTATTATTTGTTGTAGAATTTATGTATATTTGTATGATTTCTCACGTATAAGGATCTAAAATTTCATTCTTTGTAAATCCCCGTAACAAATACAGAGCGACTTCCCAAATGCAACAAGCAACACACCGTTGATACAGTTCAGTGTAAAGGACTCGTATTCACCTTCAAGGAGATTAGCTCCGTTTGCAAAGCTTCCCAATCGTCAAATAATAATTTGCATTTCTTGATCCTATTTTAAAGATATGCATAATAAATATTCTGAATATACTAATTCCAAAAACCAAATTAATGTAACGGTTTTAGAGTCTAACTGAAGTGCTAACAACGTGACAGACTTGTTACAGTAAAGAAGTTGTTACAATCGTCACTACGGAGGTATATATTATTTCTTTTCCAAGGAAAAAAAGTTCTTCATTCAAACAAAAGCAACAGTGTTGTAACGCTGACAAGGAAACAATTTGGATATTGCTTGTTTATATAAAAATACAAACGGGTTGTTAAAACTAAAATATTTACAAGACTATTAATCATTATAAAAATTTGAATATTTAAGAGAGATTCTCAAACAATCGCGATGCATATCACAGTGTAAATGAGTCATTCATTAAATAGTTTGAAACAAGTGACAGTGTTCTGATTTTAAAACTCTTCTCGTTACGACATTGGCTGCATGCCTGGAGGCGAACAACAAATTCGGTTTCAGTTACAAAATCTATTATTTGAAACTTGTCGTTATAGTGAACACTAACATTTAGCTTACGAACTAAATCAACTATGTACACCTAAAAAGAATCTCTTCGTGTCAACCAGTGATCCTTTGAACAACAAAATTAAAGTGTGTTACAGATTCTTTTCGAAGCATTATTCATTTTTACACGCGTATATTTGCCCACCCGTGTAACTGAAATTGAAATGGAGATTCACGCACGGAAATTTGAACATATTCCGTGAATGACCTCCTTGGTTTAGCGAGTCTAAGAATAGCGCAGGATCCAGTGATAGGTGCGCGCTCTCCTGGCCGAAAGGACGGTCCAGAGCATCTCCTCTGTGCAGTCTCAATGTCTCTCGTTAATGCCAGTTCGTCTTCTTCTCTCTTACATCAAACATTCCATTGTCAAAGTCAGTTCTATCTTTAAAATTAAATAGTGTACGGATAAGGCTTCAACATAGTCTATTATTATTATAAATTCTAGTTTTTAAATCCGCGATGGTGCCGATGTTAATCGTGTCATAAATAACACAATCAATTTGATATATTACTAGCTGGGGACTCGGAGTTCCCTGGGTATTTATTTATATAATCCCGGTACATTATATAAATTTTGGTCAACATGTGATTAAAGGGGCATCGAAATCGTCAACAAATTCGACACCAATGTAATTTGGATGAAATTATCTAGGTCTCCAGTCGGGCGAGATCGACAAAAAGACGCGGCGTTACGCTAGTCGTTTTAGAGGGAACATTATAAAATTAATTGACGCACAAATGTATTTATTTGAAGGAAATATTGGTCGCTTTTTTGAAAGGTAAAACTTTCCACCTCCTCCACCCCCGCCAAATTGGTGGAAGCCGTGTCTTACCGCCAACTATGTTGATTTACGAGACGCCAAGAACACTTGTGCAAAATTTATATGAAGTTGTTCCATCCGTTAACAATAGTAAGCGCAACCCCCTTCCAAACATTTTAGAAATAACTTTGATTAAATATTTTATTTCAGAATTAAACTCAGCGGCTCACATTACATCGGTTTAGAGCCCAATATGGACTGCTTTCAAGCGATATTTTTCGTTTAGCCCCTCCACCCCAAACTCTAAGAATACTCCCCTTCAAGGGGGTTTTAATTATGTAGCGCAGTAGAACCCGCGTCCAAATTTTTATTATAATTTACGGGAACTTAAATACCAAATATTCCGGAATGACAAGTCGCTTCTCAGGAAGAAGGGGTTTTTCCACGCGTCGTCTCGGCGGCTCGGAAAAACAACAAAGGGACTGCGACTGATACCTGGACCATAAAGCTCGGGCATCCCGTCGCCGTTTCGGAATGTCTTAATCTGCCTGGGAATTTGGTGACCGGGTGGCGTGTGTTCCCCAAATGAAACAAGGGATATGATTGGAGGATATCCATCCCTGCCACCTTAGTGATAGGTGTCGGATAAGTGGGGACAAGGCTTTAAAGAGGCTGGCGGAGACAATTTTAAAGGAGATTGGAGAGATTTTTGCAGTGGATGGAGAGAGGAGATTGGAGAGATTTTTGCAGTGGATGGAGAGAGGAGATTGGACAGATTTTGCAAAGTGATGGTGAGAGGATATTGAAGGAGAGTGGTGGAGGAGATTTTTGAAGGTGGTGGCGAAAGGAGATTGGTGAGGTGGCAGCGGAGACCATACTTTGATCAGTCCAGGAAGCAGGGAAGAAAGAGGAAAAAGCGGAGTTTCCTTACTTTGCCAGCACGACTTCGTACGATTGTCTACCGGCCGTTATAAGTTCCACAACACGGAAATTACAGCGAGACGCCTATGAAACAACTCAGTTTCGTCAACGAACAGATCTGCTACACGTGATCACCCAAACCATTAATACCCTGAGATCTTTAATAAAATCCCATTTTTAAATAATTATTTTGAACTTAATATATCTACGCACTACCCATATTAAAAATTATTGTGTTTACAATTAATAAATATATATATTTAAACTCAATTATTAAATTCATTAAATAATATCACCCCCTCATTTACAATTATAAGCTAGAAGTATCGGAGGACACACTATTACATTATTTGATCCAAGAATGCATATGATGCTTAATTAAAATTGAAAAGCTTAAATAATGTAACAAATGAAAGTATACATCCATAACCGTTTCCTGTATCACAGAACTAGATTTTCGTACCTAAATGTGCCGTTGATTGTTATCTTTTTTAAAAAATTCTATTTTTATTGAAGACCAGTTTACAGTTCCCAGTTACGAAAAACGGAATTTAGGATAAATGCCCGAACTAATATCCATGAAAATTCTAGATGACAGCTGATTGTGATCTGCATAATCAATCAAGACGGAAAAAGTGCTAAAGGGTTCCTAGAAGAAACCTTTTAGATTTGATCCGTCAAAAGGGACCGCTTGCTTTTACCGAATTAGCGGTTGAGGTGCAATAATTGAAAGGCGGCGAGTCGAAGGAGAGTAAACTGAAAGCTTTCCTGCAAACAACCTGACAGAATGGGGTTTTGGAATGTCACACGAACAGTTCAGTTATCAGATTAGTCGTCATGGAGACAGTAAACTAACAACGGAAGCTGTAGAATTTCAAACAGTAAGACTGAAGAAACGTTTCAGAGGGTAGATATGATTACAGGAACGTTGTTGCACTATTGTTTGAAAATGTTAATGATCGTTAAATACATTTGACTACTAAAAAATGATGTAAAAGTAAAATACTTTAATTTTGGTAATTTTTCATTTGTAGCTGGTAATAATAATTGCAGTATATTGAACCGTTTTCGCACATAGACAAGGGATGATTATGTGTGTATTGCAGTGTAAATCGAATGTTATACGTTTTCTTTAGCAGGTTTCTGTGATTATTTTGTTTCATTGCTTCAATTTACCAATGTCCAGCTTGCATAGGAGTTTCGTGAGTGGCCTAAGGCGCAGGGGAAAAGTAATGAGCTGAAATCCTCAGTTATTCTGTTATCTCAACCTGAAAAAAATTATAAAGAGTAATAATATGATCTGATGATTTTACTTAACTGTGGCGCTTTGTCAACAAATAAAAATATTCATTAAAAATGCTGCATTTTCTGGGATTTGTAACGCTAATACTTTGTTTTCTGGGTTCATTTAAGAAAAGACGTAAAGCTGAGTCGAAACATCCACCATTATTATTTTTCTTTCTGTGTAATTGTTTCTTATACTAAAAATTTAATCGATGATTAAAATATAGCGCAGACATTAAAATCGGTTAGAGAGCGATGGTTTTCCCGTCGTTGTAATTATGATTCCCATGTTTCAACCAGGTCCAATCTACACCAACAAATAAAATTGAAGAGTCTGTCTCTCCGTATGCTTGTCTCGAATAAGCTCCGAAACTACTTAAACGGATTTCAATAAAAATTTGAGGGTTGAAAAACAAGAAGTTTGAATTAAATATTCATGCTATTTAATTTCGATAATTATATTAATATAATATAAATATTAATTCTACGGGAAGGTTTCTTGAAAAACGTACATTGTAATCTCCATAAAGTGAATGGGGTGGCCTATACACACGATCTGTTTATTCTCCGATACGACTTAACGGATTTCAATTAAAATTTCAAGCGATGTAACAAGAATTTTAACTTAATTTCGTGTATGTTTCATTTGGATATCTTGCAGAGTTCAGAAGATTTTAATGTAAATATTTATTAACTCATTGGATTGCCGCGCGAAAGGCGGTGTGATAACCAACTGCGAGTTAAAAGTCACAGTAGGCCTTCCTATACCATTTATCCTGCTTACTGTGTTATAAGCGTAATTTGGGAGCATGAGAGAGAGAGAGAGAGAGAGAATTCTCGCTGCATAACGTGTGAAAGCGGGACCTGTTCAAAACCAACTGTGAGTTATAAGGTTTGTATCATAAATAAATGATACCGTACTTTCATTTTTAGGGCAAAATAAAAGGAGGTATTCAGGATTGAGGCTGTTGGTTAATCGATACGCTGACCACGTATCACTCTAAATTGTATGTTACTGTTCCTCTATTTTCCTTTCATAATATGAATAAGAATGTTACTTAGCCGTCAGCTACAGGATGTTTCCAGGAATTCTATTTAATTCCTATCTACGTGTGCCCCTTCCTAGAATTCGCTTCGCCTGTCTGTCTCACCTGCGATTCTCCGGAATACGTCATCGATCTTTTCCCGAAAAGCTAATTAATTTCGAAAATTTCGCAAAATTCTACTGTTTTTAAATTTAAATTTTCTATTCATCATTCGAGCTCGATAACTGCTGTATCCAATGTACTGCAGGGTAACATTTTGCAGCGACCTTTTTACAGCACCGAAGCCGTCCAGGTTCCTGGAAGTTTTGCTCGTGACAAGCGCCGCAACATGCATTGATGGATCGTTTGCAAAGCTAGAAACATTAAATTTTTCTCATAAAATCCCTACAAGTGTATCCGAGGAACATTTAAAAATTATCGGTTTGAACAGAATAAGTATTCCAAATTTAAGTGATTACAGGAAGTCAGAATTGTAGCTTAGTATCCCGGAGAAGAAAAAAATATCGTGAGTAAAAGACGATATTAAGCTTTCGATTAAATTAATCTGTAGATTAAGCACAAAAACATACGGTATATTTTATGACATTGAGTTAAAACCATAACCTTCTTTCTACTGACATGATTTTCTAGTGTTTTAATAGTGAGTAATAGTAATAAACAACCTACGTTGAAACCCCCGGGCCAATCAGCGTTTGACACGCATGAATATGATAAGTCAAAATAAAAAATCTAGTTTACTTGATAAAGATGAATGAGTTTTTCATCGAAACGTAAGTTTTAAATTTTAATATGACCCGGGTTTTAAACCAATAACTCTTGATTCAATACTAATATATTTAAAAATTTATTTATAATTTCAGGTTTGAGCCATCTGAGTACCGCTTTCTATTTTAATTTGACTGTTATCAGAACATTATGAATGATGCCTTAGGACAAAATAAAACCTGAATATAGCCCACTTACCATACAGTATGTGCTAACATTATCTAGGAATCTACTTTATAAAAAAGAATTTACGCATTTTTATATGTACATTTGTATAAGATTTATACAGATTTAAGTGCGTGGACATATTGCAACAAAACTTGCTGTACATACACTTAAAAACCCGAGCACAAACATGGAAGGAATTATACAGCAGTTAAAAAAAGTATTCGAATGTGTCAGCATGCGTAATTTAATGACGTCACCGAGCATAGAGACAGACACATTACAGATAAATCGGCCATCTTTAATTGAGTGCAATATGTCTGCTATTTGTATGCTTTCTGCTCCGCTCAGGTTTAATTTCTTATATCCTGAAATACAAATTCCAGGAAGACAGTATGATCAAAAAGGAATACGAAAGATCATTTTAAAATACGTAAGCTTCTACACTTCCATTTTACTTAGATTCGAATCTTGACTTTTCCTTAATTATATCCAGCACTACAAATTTTCGGAAATATTAAAGGGTAATAAAACCATAGGTAATATTTTTTAAATCATTATAATTTAATAGATTCATTGTCAATCGCAAAATCTGGCAGAGTATAGTAAGTGAGAATTTTTTAAGAATCTTAGGTTGTGTGTACAGTTTGAATTCTGTGTATTTACAATGCAAAAATTGGCGAAATAAATTCAAGGGAATAACTACTTAAGCCTTAAGATTCTCAAAGTCATAGTTGATAAATTAGTTTAATAAAATAGATTAGACGGTAAACGCGAATATAGTAATCATTCTACATTTTTAAATTTTGTATTAATTTAAGTTTTGAGAGAATGCAGATAAATAAAAACGAACGATTCACAGACAAAATAAAGGTTTTATTCAATTAATAGAACGTTTTGTCTTAATTTTGGGGTTTCATCAGGGCAAGTATTTGAAATTTAAAATTTGGTAGTTAAACATGAAAATCCCCAATTGTATCCAGTTACAACCAAAATTTCGGTATTTGGACCTTAATTTTCAATTACATACTTAAAAATTACTGAAGCCTGAGTTGATGCAGTATGTATTGTATAGCAATTCTATTTTGTCTGTGAAATTCTCTTTATATAATATACGTTTAGTGATATGTAGAAATGTTGATTTATCATAAATACGACCCTCAGTGGTGAATTGACGTGTACATTAAATATATAACAAAAGCTCAGTGATCATGATTTAGTAAAGCTATTTGTTTTCTGAAAGAATTACTTTTATTTGTATATAATTTTTATTGACACTTATTCTAAATTCAATTTTTAAAAAACTCTGATGTTAATTCGAATGTTAATTGAGGTAAATACATTTAATCCGTTCATGTTTCGCAGAAATCTATCACAAGAATACGAATGACACTAAACTCGTTCCACTGAAAACCCAGAACGTCTTCCGTTGTTATCTGCAAAATTATATCCTCGCCTTTCACGTTAATGGAGCTCTAGTTTCACTCAAGTCTCAACTGAACGTAGTTTGAAGCTATCTTGTGACATTGGTTGTAAATTAAAGAACAGAAAACACTATTTCGATCAAAACTCAGCGGTATGGGTATAAAACTGAATTTAAGGATCATGATGGTTATTTTATCGACCGGACCAATGACGCGTGTTTTGATATGTAATTAATTTAAAATATGACGCGTTGTTTTGTTATTCAACTAAATTAATTTATGACGTGTATTACATCAATTATGCAGCTAACATAAATTCGTGGGATTTGAGTGAAAATAATTAAATCGGTTGTATTACCTTTTTTTCAGAATAAGTTAAACGTGATTCCTTTTTAAACTTTTTGGATGTACACCGGTCGCAAGTATCTTCAGAACGCCACGCAGAGACCTTACGCATTGACAGAAAGGAAAGAATTAGCAACTGGGCTAATGTGTAATCCTGGAATCTACATTCCTAGAGTAGTCTGCCTCCTCCTACGGGACGCGGGAGAATAGACGTATCTAGAAGCAACAACAAAGTATGTAATTCTATCCAATTAAAAAACTGTCTTATAAGCGACAAAACACGAGGGTGCCACTAAAAGAGTAGATTGCGCTTGCTCATTCAAAAAAAAAATTGAATATTAAATGGAAAGTCTAGACAAGGAAGAAAAAATTATTTCATGTCAATTCAAAACTAATATTTTCATTTTGGAATAAATAAAAGGTTAAATTATAGTTATTTTCTCTACTGAAGTCCAAGAATCAATCATTAAACTTAATTATTTCAGTAAAAACAAAATTAAAATAATCATGAATTGAACACAGGACCAAAATTTGATGATATGAGCTACCCTGGTCCAGTCACCGTTAGGTGCAAACTTTTTCTGTATATTGTATTGACTTGAAGACAGGATCACCTACGATTTACTACATCACATTTTTTATGGAGTAATTTTTTGACTTCAATGAAGAATGGATTTAATGTGTAAATAGATAATAGCTTCAATGAATCCTTAAATAATAATTGTATTGTAATGGATGAGTTAATTCCTATTTTCTGAAATATGGAATAAAAATTGGAGAGGTTTAATGAGAATTGAGACTGCAAGAGGCTGGGAGTATCTCTATTAATCTTTAGAGAAGAGAGTGCGCTTGACCGGAAAGAACGCAAAAGTCTGAATGAATGCACAATTATTTGAGTACTATTAATAATTATCTGAAGAATTTTCACATTTTTTGCGTCATAGTATTTTTATGGAATTGGTTTATACACTTTTGTTAATTACGTCACTCGTTCTAAACATTTCAATGCATTCAACTATTATCTGGCGTATCGTCTGTTTCACATTTCCCCCCCATGGTGCAGGAAAATGGCCCAGACATGATTGTAATTCTGCCGCAGAATAATAGAATTCATGGTGCAGTGACGACGAACACAGAGGTATTGCCGCACACAAACGTTTGCCCTTGATACCGTCACTCAGTGAATATACGGTGGAGGCTTTGGGACCTCTTTCCTTTTATTCAAAGAGATGAAAGCACCAGGCTAATTTGGCTCGCTTTGATTGCCGGCGTTTTACCGTTGCCAGCTGCAACAGTCGAACCAGCTCAGCACACTTCAAGCTTCTACAAAGCCCTTGTGAGCCTCTTATCATAAATGATATCTTGCTTACGAACCAGGGACGCCGCCAAGTACTCAGCTTCTCTCATGCAATAGCCCAAATCAATCACCAACAATTTTCTATTGACATTAAATTTGTCCTACTTCATCTTCAGCAGCCACTGCCACGTTTTCGGGGCGATATATATTGTTTTTTGCAAGTTTATAGCTGATCGGGAGGAAACTACACTACGGGTTTCCCGTTGCATTTTGAAAAACCGCCAAAGTTGACAAACGCAAACTGCTGCAACAAGAAATGGCACTAAAGAAGAAAGACTTTTTCAGCGGATTATCTCACAAACAGAAGAAATGATTCCAAATGAAGCTCAGCCTTGAAGCAGTTTGTCTTAAAAAGCAAAGACAAATGACGAGGATGATCAGAAATGTTGAAAGGAAGGAGACTGAGTAGGTTAACAAACCGTCCCTTGGAGTTGCTTATATGATTCCCGAAAGATCAAACCCCGCCTGATTTCTTTGAAATGGTTCGTATAATGCCGATTTGACCTGGCAGGTCTTACTTGTACCAACCAATCAAGTTCTTTCGATTTTCTTACTATTTATTGGGTTTTGTGAGTGATGCAGCAACGCTTGTTTATTACTCTGCTATAATTCAATGTACACCAGCAATGCCCTCATTTGAAAAGCATCAGATAGCTCATATACCCCTTGAACAATCGAAACGAAAGTTAAGACTGGGTTTCATGCGTCCACTGTCCCTCTCTTCAACAAAATTCAATTCCGTTAAAGAAAAAAATCTATTGCTATGCAGCTTACAGCACGCAGACTGCAAGAAAGCCAAGAAAGATTTTCTCAATTTAAATAAGAACACAGTAACTTTATGTTAAATACAATAATAATTGCATAGTAGTTCAAGCACTTACGACTTATATTCCTAGCGATAACAACTGCATTGAAGTTAACCACAATGTAATATTTGAATTTGAACAACAATTTGAAGAACAAATCTGTAATATTTGAAAGGAAGATCCCGAGGAAATTTTATGGTCCAAGCTGTTGTATATGGAGGATAAACTACAACGATGAGTTTGAAATAGTACACACTATAAACTTATGTATGGCTAAATGACTGTGTCAGAATAAAATGTATTATGATAAGTGTCTAAGCTGTATTAACGCTAACCTGCAGGCTAATAAAATAAATGTAAATGAGTTGAATAATTACGTGAAAAATTTACTCTTCTAGGAATATAAATCTATTATGAATAATTTTTAAATTTGGTAATTATATATTATAACCCTACAAGTTTTCAATCAGTCTCAAAATTAATTTAAAACTTCATTACTATTTTTTTTAAAATTTTGAAATCAATATAATTATGACCGATAATTATGTCTATTCATCACGAAATAAAATAATAAATATTTTAAAAACATTTCCAAGTTAGAAAACCCTATATATATAATTTGTCAGAAATGACATTTTATCAATATGACCACTCTATTGCTCTCAATGAGGATATTTCTTGATGAATATTATTAAATTAACAGCTAAAAACTTCTTGATTGCCAAATTAGAAAATTTTAGCACTGGAATGTTAAATCATTTTTGAGACTGATTAAAAACCTGTGGGCTTATAATACATAAACAAAAATATTTACTTAATCAAAGTTACATTGAAGGTAGACAAGTAATAACATAAATGATACAGAAATGTGAAGGAAACGATTACAATGCATTAATAAGTTAATTCCAGATGCGGATCGCACAAATTTTGACATTAGAAAGAATTCTTAGTGCGACTCAAAATAAAATTTAATTTAATTTAAAAAACGACGAAGAAAAGAAAATATTGGTCGCATAGCTGATGACATCGAGCTGATAGTTAGTGGTTTTTACGAGAATTTTGCGGTATAAAACGCGTCATTCCTAACAATGTGATTGTTAAACGTTCCATCACATAACTCAAAAAGTGTGGTAGAAAAAAATTATATTAAACAAATTACGAAGTACTTTCTGTAAAGGAAAAAATTACGAGGCGAATTAATTTTCGTATTCACGTTAGTTATTATTTATTTGATAACAAATTAAGTTACATCCGTAACTAAACCGCGACGTTTCGACACCCCTATATGCACCGTCGACATTTCCCAAACGAAAATGGAAGTTGACTGCATTCATATCCTTAGTAATTAGTTAGTTGCTCCAATAGAATCGCGTGTCCAGCATTCGACTTCAATTACGGTTTACTGAATGAGTAGCATTTTTTAGTCAACGTGAAGTTACTGTATCAATCATTCGTAAAGTCTAAGGAATTTTTATTTTACGGCAACTTCTGAATTCCCTGAAAAAAGCAAAGTGGTATGCAGGATATTAAATAACATGTTTTTTTTTCTGAAAACTATTCATAATTTAGGTACGGAAAGTCAGAATATTTCTGACCTGTATATGTAAGGTTTTAAAATACAGAAAATTTTAAATTTTTTATTTACAAAAAACTTCCAATTTCCCTGTATATTTTTATATTTGTCTGCAAGTTGATACGTTAATATATGCTGTACAGAAACATCGTACGACTCAATGCTCTGCTGATTTAAATGAGGATTGAATACTTTATTTTTTATAAGCGTATACTAACTGCATTTTTTAAACAAGGGTTAGATAAAAGTATGCTGACTAAATTAGGTTCGCACTTTTTTATTACATACACGATTTGCTATTTTTATTGATCGTTGGAAGATTTATAAATTTCAAATGGGTAACAGTAACTTTGTTAGATATTAATATTTGTCTATGGCTACAGCTTATGAACTATGCAGGTGTGATTGGCTGGCAATGCTGTGGGTAGAGGGCAGCAGCTCAAAATTAGTGGTCGCAATTTTGAGTATTTTTTTGTAAATATTGCTGCTAAGAAGTACTTTGCGATGATGTAAATAAAGAATGTGTTTCTTTTCATGTCTCGAGTTTTGTGTTGGTGTCTCAAGGCGTCACTTCTGACCATACATTCATATTCAAAAAATGTGCAACGCCTCAAAGGTTGTCCCATGACCGTAGAATCGCCGTCTATAAGGAATTATATGTGGTCATTAAAATACGTTAGTCGAACTGGAGCGTTGAATGAGGTTTGTTTTCTTGAAGTTTTCTATGGTTATGATTTTACATTTTTATCTGAACGGAGATGAGGAGATCAAGTATTACACAAATTGCAGTAACATTCCAAATATTTGTATGGACGAAGTTAGCCTAGCATACATTGAAAGAAATTATTATTAGGTTATAACAGACGCTTCTAGCTTATCTTCCCAGTTTTCAAAGACATAGGGAAAGATTACGACGATTTTACTGAAAGAACTCATTGTCTTTGTGGAAATATACAAAATATAAGAAATTAGGTGAAACTAGTGCCGCAAGTAGTGGTTTTTAACGACACATAAGCAGAGATAATTGAAAAGTATTATAAGCCATGCAAGTCATAGTTATTTTCCTCATTGCCATGCCTAGGAGAAACAGTTCACTGTTCTGAGATAGATCACCACGTTTCTCATAGTAATTTGTGCCAGTGTAATGTGGTGCAGTGAAGAAAACTATTCCCATTTATTTAATTATTAATTGAAGCATGTAAAAGTGACATGAGAAATTTGTATAAATAACTAATTCAACGCAGTGAAATTATCACGGGAGTTTACATTTTAGCAGAGATTTGTTGCTGATGGGACAAAATAATTTAAAGTGGAGTTAGATAAAAAAATTATTTTTCATTGAAGCTACCACAAAGTGTACACTAAATTGCGAAAATAGTAAATTCCAATAGTAAGGGTTCCATATATATATTGAAGCACTCTGTGTGGAACATAAAATGTTAATATCTTAGGCTAACAACGTGACCCTAATTCAGTCGTTGCATTATAAATAAGTTATATTATGACAGGATTAATATATTAAACCTCGAATTCCATTTACATTGTTTATTTAATATCAGTATAATATTTTACTATCGATTTCAGCATAGTATATATATATATATATATAGTGACATTTTCTCATTTCTAAGTGAAGTGCTAAAGCTATCAAAAAATTTAAATTGATTAAAAGAGGGTTACTCACCAATTGTGCGTATAGAGGTCTCCGATTAGAAGACAACTCGGATGCTGTCGAGGTCATCTGTTAACAGAGAAAATGAATTGTGACCATCTTTCAGTCTAACTTAAAAATTACAGGTTTGGCAGACTTATTTTACGCTCCTAAAAAATTAAGTAATATAGCACAATCTTTGTCGAGTCTCTTTGGGACAGATAATTATTTGTCGAGTCATAAATCACGAAGTCTAGAATGTTATTATTTTTAAAAAAAATAAATTAAATTGTTTAATACATCCGAGGACACTTTAATTGGCTTGATATCCTTCTAATTATTAAAGTCCCACTGTACCTTACTGATGAAATCTAGAAGAGAATTGTTGATGTGAGAGCATTATGGAGGGTACTGAAGTGATAGATTAGTTAGTCACATTGTCAGGCACTGAGACTTGTTAAATTAGAATTAGTAATATATATAATTGTGATTACACTTTATAAAAACTTAAAATTATTTTATCACCGAAACCACAAAATGATTGGCCGTTTTTCTGTAAAGTGAGCGAAATCCCTGCCAAAGCAGTTAGAATCAGGTCTGTAAGGTCCACCAACTTGTGTTGAACTAAAAAACCTTATTTCTACTCTATATAACAATCACATAAATAATCACCGAAGTCTGTTAGTCTTTTTAATTGTAAAAAGGAAATGAAGTCATGGATTTGGAACGACTGTCATATACTCTTGACAATTAGGTTAGAATTTTTAAAAACGAATTGAGCGTGGCTGACGGACAGAAGTAGAAGAACCGACGACGACAGCGCCATGACAAGGTTTGGGAGACACTCAACACCATCTCAGTATGTACTTTTGAACTTAGAGCAAAATTATAATGAAACTCTGCTACACGGAATACAGGTTAGAGCATGAGATAGATAGAATAAATAAATTATAATTAAATTTCCCCTAAAGGATATTTCCTGAATTAAATTCAAAATCCAAATACAATGTATTTAATAATGGCATTTTGATAAATCCTTATATGTTAAAGTATAGGAATATCAACGCTCATGTACAAGGACATGGATATGTATCAATTAGCAAAGAAGAAGTTTAGTGTGCAAATTATATAACCATAACGAAGTTTAAAAAAATAAAACTATTCGTCAGTAAAACACAAATAATCTAAATTTCTTTTCAATTAATTCCTCAGCTCCGTTCTGGTCTTTGTAGAACACTCAACCATGGCTGCTAAGTTTTTATTCTGCAAATACTAACTAATTGCATTTGTAAACATATTCTGATCATTCATCGTGCATTATTGACTGACAACTTTTTACATTGTCGTCTCCATAATAGGAAAAATAACACTGTGTACCACATAACATGTGTGTGTGTGTGAGGGAAGGTGGTTTAAAATGTCGACATTCAATGACAACACTCTCCTCATCGATTACAGAGGAAATTCCCCCGATCAGAAAATGAGGCTCAGAACGTGTTCAATATTAAGATCAGTCAAATGATGGCTGCACTTGAAGCAGGCTTTATTTTTCTGATAATATTTAAAAGCCTTGAATTTTAATTGAAGAGCTGATGAAGCTCAGACATGGAGTCTGTAGAACTAAACTAGAAGATAAGGATGAAAACATGTAGACCGTGTGAATCAGTAAACTGTAGGTGAGACTGGGCTTCAGGTCTTGACCAGGAGTCGACTCAGATAGCTCAGATGGCGTTCATCCGAGAAATGAAGATCCCGACTTCGATTTATGTTCCTGTCGATATTCTTCCATCGTGATCTTCAACACCTTAAACTTTTTACAGAAGGTTTTCCCCCCACATTTCTCAGAATACATTAGTTATGTTGGCTATCAAACACGAGGATTCATTTAAAGGGAAAAAGAATAAGACTTTTTCGTTGCTGCCACGACGTTGTAAGTTCACTCTTTGTGTTTACCTCGACTCTGAGAAGCATTGTGAAGGATTGCCAATGGGAAATAATATACTACATTCGAAATTGACAGATTCTGGTTCGAGGTAACTTCAACGAAAACGTAGCAGAACCAAGGGAAACCTTTTCAATAGAAGAAAAGTTTGTCTGAAGCGTGGCTTTGTATGATGCGAAACGTGAACAGAACAGAAGAGAATAGAAGCCTTCGAAGTGTGGTGTTACAGAAGAATACTGAAAGTGAGTTGAATAGGTCGAGTCATAAATCACGAAGTCTAGAATGTTATTATTTTTTAAAAAAATAAATTAAATTGTTTAATACATCCGAGGACACTTTAATTGGCTTGATATCCTTCTAATTATTAAAGTCCCACTGTACCTTACTGATGAAATCTAGAAGAGAATTGTTGATGTGAGAGCATTATGGAGGGTACTGAAGTGATAGATTAGTTAGTCACATTGTCAGGCACTGAGACTTGTTAAATTAGAATTAGAGGGAAGTGTGTGGGACTGTTCATTTACAATAATTGAACTTTTATGGAATTTGTTTAAAATTATAACAATATAAAACAAATTTGATTTTTAATGATTTAATCTTAAAAATATTGTGCATACCCTCATGTAATTTAGTATATATATATAATTTCTAAATTTCTTCATGGATTGAACGTGATTCCAGACTGTACTGGCCTACACACAGCATTTATCGAACTTCGGAGTTCCAGGAGTTCAATAATTATTTTGCTCGCGTGCTAACGAAGCACAATCGGCAACGTACAACCACAAATTGTCAAAAATTTACATTGAAAATCTTTTTTCAATGAGTCTTGATCTTGTAAATTTAGCTACGTCGAAACGTCAAAAGTGTCCATATTAATAGTAATATTCAAATCGAGTTATGGAATCTTGTAGAACGAGATTTGATAAGTGTAAGTCCAAATCAGCAAAAACTTTAAATTATCCTTGTCAAATTTTGATTTATTCTAAAAAGTTGGTGTAGTGTTTAGATATATCTTCACTATCCTTTCTGGAATTCATACCATTGGCGTTTTTGAAAAAATATATATAGATTATAAAATATATTTTTTAATTATATTATATTGTTTATGTTTAATTTTATCATTACCAATATCTATATTACGTTTTAGGTTTGAATGGTATAGTGACAAGGCTGTATTTGTTTTAGTATTGCTCTTAGCTTTATTTCTATATATATATAATTAATAGGGAAAGGACAGAGAGATAGAAAGAAGGTGACTTACCTGAGGTCTATAGACGGTAGACACCTTGTGAGGTTTAGAGTACTTGAATTTTCGGAGGCACCGCCCCCTTCATCAGAAAGTTAGGAAGACATTTCCAGTGATCGGCTAGCCGATCTGATGAAGGGGGCGGTGCCTCCGAAAATTCAAGTACTCTAAACCTTCTTTCTATCTCTCTGTCCTTTCCCTATTAATTGTTTTAATTAACATGGCAATGCCATTTCCTGACTCATATATATATTCTAGTATTAAGGTTAGTTCCTGTGTGTCCGATATAATTTTTGTTACAGTCACTGCAATTAATTTATATACTATATTATTTTGTATTTAACTTTTATAATAGCAATAAAACATTTTTTGAAGTAAAGATATTAACACTACTTTTGACGTTTTATTTTAAAGTAGTTTTCTTGCCTGGTTAATAATATTAATATGAGGTTTATATACGTGCAAAAGAACTTGAATGAAACAAATGTCGTGGAAATCGCCGTTTCTGGCGCCGAAACGTCGTAGACCGTGTGTGATAGGAAGACCAAGGCAAAACAGTGTGGATTAGGGCTGCGGTAGTTGTGTGGAGATGATTAGATCATAATGAACATTGAAAGACTGTCTCCTGCCTCCAAAAGGAAGCCCAGGAGACAAGAATAGAGCAATGGCTGACCTCCTGCGTCTCCACACATCTTTACTGGTAGAACTTATGCAGGGAGAGAGTCTGCATAATACACAGCCTGCTCTACAGACCCCCTGCAAAAAATATACTTCCATATTTGATGTATATATATATAAAAGTATTATAAAAAAGTGTTAAAAAATCTCAGTCTGTAATGCAATGTAAAAGAAGATGGAAGCAGCTATGACTTAACATAGTTTTCCTCTCCCTTCAAATTAGAGCACCCGCTCTTTCTTCCCTTCCATATTCCGCCTGCTGTGATCTCACAGCACTTTCCCGTCAATCCTCCCACTCCCATTCACCCTATACCCTTCTGTCTTTAGTTTTAGTTTATTAGTTTTATTATTGTTAAGAAAATAATTATTTATAAAATAAAATAGAATAAATCTGTAACACAAACATTGTAAGAAATGAAAATAAGGCCTGTTATAGATATTCAAGAAAACAGGCTATTAGTGTAATTAGTGAATAAAAAATAAAATAAATAAAAAAGATCATAATGGATAGATGATTTAGACTGACTAATACAACAAAATGTGGAATGATTTTCCAGTCGTCGTATTACTTTTGTGAGTGGAGAGGAAGGAGGGTTAGTTTTTAAATGTTAGGAACGTGCGTTTAACATTTATCTCTTCTCAAGTACATCACTTCGAATCAATTCTCACTTCCTCTGCTGTTCTCAGTTACCGTCCACTTCGAATCAGATAATAAGAGTATTGCTCGACTATAAATTTATAAATTGCGAAAAGTGTCATTTAACAGTGGTACGTAATAACGTTGACCTTCACGGCAATGCGAGAGCAGAAACGGAATAGTATAGAAGGTGAAAGTGCCATAGCCGCAGTTCTGGAAACGTGTTTGGCTTTGTGTGTCATACGTGGGAATTCATGAATGGATCGTGCGATCTGCCACGAGGCCGTGACCCGAGGCTACCTTTGACCTTCGTCTGCGAGGAGGCGGTGTTGTTGCGAAATGTCGGGTAAATACAGACTCTACTAATTTCACTTTCCAAATACGACACACTGCCTACAAATTATTCTTTTGTTTGCAGTTGACGGCAGTTGACATTTGAGTCGTAACATTCCGCCACTGTTGACGCTACAAATTTAGTCATTATTTGCTGAAAATTTCTTCTGAAAGTTACTAGAAACTCTACTTACGTAGTCGTACGTGGCATAATAAGAATGTAAACTCTTTTCGTAAACGCTCTGAAGGAAAATTCGCTGTAACGACGTTATTCTGCTTCTAATCGGTGTTACAAAGGATTTATATATTGCACAATTTCTAGAACTATGTGTGATTGAGCGCCGATTCTGCACAGTTGCATCGTCAATCTTTCTCTGTATACTGAAGATAAGGACATTGAATTCAGTATTCATGTAGGGAAAAATAGGAATTCTAAAGTACCTCTATCCTCCTTTTACGAATCCAGATAGCTTCTACTCTTTTTTCCCCCGCTGCTTAAATTTGATGATCCGTTTCGATAAAAAGTATTGGTCAAACAATAAAACATTTGATTCAATAAAAGCTTTTGTTAACCATTTCTTAGTTTTTTATTTCTTTTATTTGAATAAGTTTCGGTTGTATAACCATACTCACATTAATTTTTAAATCTGAATGTAGCCAGAATTGTAAAAAAACATGTTACAGTTTCACGAACTAAATTTTCGTTTTATTATTTGATTATTTTATTATTTAAAAAAATGTTATTCATTAGCTTTCAGCATGTTATGAGAGTTGTTCGATAAGCCTGGTACAATTGTATGAAAGAGAGGTAAATTTTTCGTTTTCGCGCCCTTGTTGGTAAACATTCATTCAATTTGGAAACTCAACAAGTGTATGTTTAATTTAAATTAATTTAAGAAATTAAAGCAGATGAAATTTTAGGTTGGTCAACGCAAACACTTAATTGTCAAAAACTGCTTTCTGACGAATCGGCTGAATGACTTATTTATTTACGAAAAAAATAAAAATAAAATAATTGAATTGTTCTTGTTTAATATTATAAATGAATCACAAAGAATGGCCAGAACTCAGAAATGGTACAATTTAATGTAAACGTGTTTCGTCCTCCAACTTTCGGGACCTACTCAGTTCTTTAATGAAAATATAACCAAAATTCGGAGCAGAAATATTAAATTTTTTACTATTAATCAAAGAACTATGGAGATACCGAAAGTTTGGGGATGAAACGTTTTCAAATTCCATTTCTGACTTTAAGTAATTTTCCGTGTTTTATTTTAAAAAAATTAAATTTCTTCCTTCAAATGCCTGGAATTTATCCGTCATGTAACCGGAATTCCTGGTCATGAAAGGATAACTAATTCAAGTGGAGTTCCTAAATGATAGCTATTAATTGCTGGTCCCAGTTATTTAAAATTAACATTGTCCAAAAAAATTAACTTAGCTGTTGAAGTCTCTCTAAGTAACGTCCAGATAATTTTTTTTATGGCGTGGCAAAAGATTGTAACTCAGGTATTTAAGTCAAACAATTTTTAAAATGATAATGATGTTCTACTTCTAATTTTTTAATTAATTTTCCAAGAGAAAGAGTTCAATATGAGTATTAATAGAGAGAAAACCAAGGTAATGGAGTGTAGTATGGGCAACAGTAGAATAACAAAGGGTGTTATATTGGGAAGGGATAGTTTGAAGGATGTTCAGGTTTTCTGCTACTTGGGAAGTAGGGATGGTAGAAGTATAGTAGAGATAAAAAGTAGGATATCACAGGCAAGGAAGGCTTTCGCAAAAATAGAGGAATTTACTTACGGGTAATGCAAGTGTAAATATTAAGAAATCATTGCTAAAAATGTTCGTATTGAATGTGGCGTTATATGGGTGTGAAACGTGGACGGTATGAGTTGTAGAAAGAAAAAGAATGAAAGTCTTTGAAATGTGGTGCTATAGGAGAATGCTGAAAATCAGATGGGAAGGTCTAAACTGAATAGGGGGAGAGGACGTTGGCCAAGAGAAGAGATAGATTACTGTGCCACACGAGGGTCATGTAAAATTAGCATTAGAGGGAAGTGTGTGAGATAGGAACAGAAGAGGGAGGCCAAGGATGGAATACACTAAGCAGTTAGGAAGGATACCATCAATTAATTTGTATATAAAACATTGTGAAAGCTTTAGTTTACCGATCTAAGCTCTGGTATAGGTATCTTACCATTCCTACACTTTTTTTAGTTTCAGTCGAATTTGAGATATATTTCTACTAATTAGGAGAGTCATATTTATCATGTTAATATTAATAAAAATATCTTCAACCATGTTGCCTCTACGACTGGAAGGCATGACGATGTAATTATCTGGATCTGTTGCCAGATGTAATTATTTCCCCGTAGCAGCTCATCCGGATTCGTAGAATCGCATCGATAGGGTTTGAAGTGCATCACCAGAATGTTCATTCGAACGGATAGAAAGTAAGTGCAACGGGTATTGACTGCCTATATTTAGTGCGAGTGTGTGCGTGTGGTGTTTTAACGAGTGCGTGCCGCCACAGCCTTCCAATCAATATGTGCAAACTCGGTCACGGGCTCATCAGAGAGCTTTCGCTCCACTGGATTAATCCTCCAACTTAACCTACGACACTACTCTGCATTTCCTTCCTTCCTTCCTTCCTCACACTCCCTCAGATCTCATCGACATACAGATGGTCGTCGAATTCCCTATCTACGTCTGCTTCGTTTCCCTTGATACACTTTCCCTTTCAATGTCGCTCTGATGCTTCCTCGCACTGACGATGCTTCAATTCCGGGTCAATCAAGATACATTACCCGCAATTCTGTCAAGCAGTGAGGACTGATAAAGCGCCTTTTCCAGTCCTCCACAGCTTTGGAAATTATATAAAAATAACTGAGCGCCCGGCGTTGTCAGGGTACATATTTATATTAACCCGAAAACTGGATTCATTCGGCACTAATTTCTTGGTCAACTCGACATTTAACTCGCACCGAGACCATTTTTTTTACAATTAACCCCGTTTTTAGATATATCGCTACCTACGTGATAACTGACTGCACCTTAGCGGAGTCAATAAACCTCAAAGTATACGAGACTTTAAAATCTATTCTCAGTGATTTAAGACAGACAAAAATTTTCCCGGTACCTTAAATAAGTTAAATTTCTCCATGAAAGACGTGAGAAACGGACCCTATGCCTTAAGCGAACAAAAAATAGTCCCGGTACCTTATAATAATGTTATCTTACGGGAGAATGGATATTCCCGATACCTTCAGGGGTGAAAACTATTTCTGCATGCCTATGTTAAATTATGTGTATAAGGAGTACCTTTTCCTTACGAGACAAAGAATCACAAAAATCTTTAGTCAGCGACTGTAAACGCTTGAGCTAATTAGGAAATATTCGTGGCGTCTCGCGCGACATCTGTTGAGTAATTTTAGCAATTCTGTTCAGAGAGAGGCAATTTTTTCGGCTTGAAATGGGGAGGGGGGGAAGTAAGGATCCTAAATCCAAAGATCGACAGAAAACTTCTCGTGATTGAGCAATAGAACTTGAAACCTTTCATCCCAGTCGGATGAACGGAATAGGAAAAATTAAAAAAGCTTTTCCTATTCAAGTTTGCTATTATTTAATCGAAACGAAAAATGATGTGTAAATAATTTAAAATAAAATATCTCACGTGATCCAAATTGACGATCACACTCGATGAACTGAATTTATAAACTAATGGTGAAAGAATATCCTTGTAATGATTTCAGTCGGCGTTTTGTGCGAGTATTCTCCCGTCATGTTGACACGTACGTAAATTCAGATCTCGTCACCTCGGCCATTTCGAAATTAACGACAGCACAGATAATGTTTCGCGGAATTCAAACGCTGTTGGAGTATCGGTAATTTTGCTCTAGTGGCAGTCAAATAATGCCACTAACTGAGTGATGCTACAATTAGGCAGATAGCCCCGTAATAAGTACATGAAAAAAATGATAATGTTGTCGCTTTAAATATTACTTATAATCGAACTTAGGCTAACAATAATAATTTACTATTTTTAGTTTTATTTTTACCATTAAAAATACAAATAAAAACTTCCTGGAGTAATCACTTTGTTTTGATTTGAACGCACTTCACATACTACTATTTTTAAGAATCACTCTATATATTTTCTTTGAAAAGACTTTTCCCCAATCGGTCCTAAATGTAAATTATTCTAGTTATCGTATCATCTTATTTAGGAATTAAAATTTGTCCATATTTGTTTTTTGTTCCAACGTTTTGTTTTAAATTCATTGTACTCCTACCCATGTAAATGGGATTTTGCATTTTTGGAGTTGATTCCAATCCATGTTTCTTGTCCCACATAAACTCTCCCTCATTTTCAATAACCCCCAATCTTTTTTATATTATGATTCTCATGATCTCACCCTACACATACAAATTTCGCTGCCCTGTTCTGAACGTTATCCAACGATTCTATTTGCTTTCAGTTTCGATGACTTTAGTGCCGTGATCCAAATGAAGCTACGATAAACTGAATATGGGCTGCGAGATTAATGGTTCAGTGGGTGTATTTACATATATGCAAATCAAAATAAATTATTATCAAAAGAAATGAAATTGGTAATGTGGGAATTCATTATGCTAATAATTTAAATATGATTAATAAGAAGGGTAAAATGTAAGATAATTGTAAATAAATGGTCTTAAGTAATAGTCAAAGATGTTAAAGCTCTTTGATGTTAACTGTAAATATGATATCGTAGAGTAGTATTTTAGGTTCAGTTTGCGACGTGTACTTGATGAGTGCAAAATTTTTATGTGATATTGCATTATAATAATGTGTGCCAAGTTTTAGAATATAACGATAATGTTTTACTATATTAGGTTTCAATATTGTTATTGTATAATTTTGTGTGTATGACTGTTTAATAAATAATTGCAGTTAGGGTTACGAAAGTCGAAAACTACTGCAAATGTTTTTTAAGTTGGACTTATTGGCATATTAAAGCTTATAACCAGTGCATAGTCCTTTGAATATCCATTTTAGTTAATATTAATTTTAATTTAGAAAATGTGATTTTTACCATTAGCAATGTTTAAGAATACCTAGCAAAATTATTAAAACAATGCTAAAATTTGGCCCAAATTTAAGAGAAGTAATGAACTTAAGAACGTCTTCTTTATTTTTAAAACAGAAGAAACTCGGCGTATTTCGTCAGTCAGTTCTAAAGCATTAAGTCGTTTTTGAGAATTTCTTTTGCGCCAAGGCTCAGGCGGTTTTGACGCCGTAGGCCGTCACCTATCATGCCTACCGTCTAGGGCCTAGTAAGTAGACGTCTTCAATAATATTGGACAGAAGTGGACGTTGAAGATTTCATCTAAAGGCGTGGGGATGCTGAAATTCGGGTGCAAGGTCACAAGAACTTTGAGGAAGACAATTGGATCCTTCACTGCGGGATGATTTTGAAACAGTAGAGGATGTTCTCGTTGTAGATAAATTTGAAACGTTATGTAGACATAGACATGTCATAGTATAATGAGGGGGAAAGACAAAGTTATTCACAGATTTAGGTAGCATAGTAAATTGATGCACTTAGTTTGAGGGATGTTTATAGATGTCTAGAGTTGCAGCATTTTCCTACGGAAATTCACAGTCAGCATGAGTGATAGTTCGCGGTACGTATTTTCGTTTCCGTTTTCAAGACCCGTCTGTTCCAAAAATTTTGAATATTTATAGTTACTGGAAAGTATGTTGTTGTATAAATAATGTATGTAGCGCAGAGTTCTGCTCCGTTCTCGTCTTGGTTCTGTGTTCCAACGAAGACGCACTTTACTCAAGTATAAACTGATGTCCACTGAATATCCTGCCTGTGAGTATTACAGGGATACTATCACATACTATTAATTTAATAATCTAACTTACACAGCTCGAGCCTTCTCCAGTCAAAAGATATAATATAGCATCTCTCTTCCTTCCATATCCCGGCGAGCAGCAAATCCACTATGGAGCATATTATTCTTCGTCACAATAAAATCCCAATTCCTGATAATATTTCCTTCCTTTCAATTCTTCGTGCTTCTTCACGTTCTCAGCGGAAAAAATAGAAGACCAATCGGTAAGATTAGAGCAACGGCATTGTAATTCGGATTCGTTTCATGGCAGGAGAAATTGAATCGTATGACAAGGAGTCCGTCTTACCATCAAATTCCCTTTTGGTTGCAAGATCTCTTTTTCCCACACATTAACGCTGATTGAAACTTTAACGAAACAAGAACAGATTCGCCCATAAATTCTGGTTTCCTTATTCATCATCCGATATACAAGCTGAACTCGACGGCAAAATTTCAGGAATAGATTCCTCATATATCGCTTTACGCAAGTCAATTAATTAGCCGAAGTTTGGCGAACTTGTGATAATGAGGGAAGGAGATTCCGAGACTCAAAATCTGTAAATGGAAATGTTAGACTGTTCGTTAGCTCAATGTGTACCCCGCATAGTCTATCTAAACAGAATTGAAATATTCTTATAAACAAATGTAACGATGAATTGTTTCACTATACGATTTTTTTTGGACATACGTTCGTAGAGCGACGTGAGGGTTCAATATTATTCATTTGCATTTTGATCACTGTGTATTCCCGGGAACATTTTTAACCGACGCCGACCGTCTATAAATGTTCTCTGCAGACGGTTCCAACGTCGTCGGAGACACGTTAATCTGATTTAAGTCACGTTCCGTGAATTGATTAAGTTAATTCGCTACGAGTTTTTGCATATCGACGAATGTTGTTGAGATGATCGGGAATTTCAGGGGAGAGAGCAGAGAGGTCATTCTTTCACGACAAATAAAGATGGGCAATACAATCGTGAACTTATTCAAAGATAACAATTGCCCCACTCCACTTTCCAATCAGAGGCCTAAATAAGGGCCATTCCCTAATCCTGACACATTCCAAATATTGCTGCTGAGTTATATTTATTGCTTTCAGTTATATTGCATTTTTTTTAACAAAATTGCGTCTACTTAAAATAAATTTCTTTACATCTATCTTTCACAATAATTTAAAGGTTTTGAAGAATTATGTTTTTAATTTTATTTAAAATGCAAACGCATCTATAAACTACAGGTGCACAGAATTTAAACTACATGTTTTCAAAGGGGGCGAAAAGCAGTTAAAAATATATGAGGGTGATTCAATAAGTAATGCTTCCTATTTCTTTGTCAAAACAATTAAATGCAATTTACACAGCATAAATCCACAACATTAATAATAAAATTTTAACTTTAAAAAGCATGGTCTTGCTTCTTAAGCCATCGACGCACGGACGTTTTCATGGCCTTCTCATCATCTTCAGAGTGAATCACAGGATGAGCTTCCGTAAGTGGTCTGAACAGGTGGCATGAGCTTATCGACTGGTTGAATGTTGCGTGGACTCAACGCAGTAACCTGCCTGCCGCTTCGCTTCTACTCAGCCAACTTTGTTAGCACATCAGCTTCGTTACAGCGACGAAACCATCGTCGAACAGCGCTGACATCCGCTGTTACATCACCGTACACAATTTTCAACCATTCATGAAAACGAATGGGCACTTCACCTTCCGCATTTAAGAATTGACGTACGTCAATGTCAGGCAGTTTGCAAAAGCGTGCAGTGCTGCTACCTGTTGATTTAGAAAGTTTTTATTAAAGGGCATCGGAGAAGAATGTTTGAGGAATCACGCTAAATTAAAAACTTTCACAAAATTAACTTATTTAAGGATATGTTACTTATTGAACCACCCTGGTATTTTTTAAATTTCTGTGATAATTATATGATAACAGTTAGAATCATGGCTCCTTTATTGATAAAAATTTATTTTAATTAGATTATATAATACGCAAAATGTAAATAAATAAATGGCTTAGAATCAGAAACTATTTGTAATATTTATTACAAAACATTTAACGACGTTTAATCCTCTTTTGGGTATCAGATTTAATATTTAAAGCTGTTGAAACGGACATATAACATATTCACTTAAGAGAGGAAATAATAATTTATTTATAGCATTTTTTGGAACAAATGTAAATTATTTTAATATTACTTTCAATTTTGTATCTAATAATTTATTGAATTAATAATTTTGAAAAGTAAAATTTAGAGTCAAGGTCTTATTTCCCTGCCTGTTCTAACCGAAATGAAAGTGTAGTGTGGCAGTATAGAATGCATTGTTGTCTATATATCTTCGCATTGCATTAAATTTTATTATTACAGTATAAATGAATAAAACAAATGTTTAAATTATTATATTAAAAGCCTAGCTTAAATTTTATTTAAATTATCATTATCAGATTTTAAGTCGTTGGAGTGAAAAGGGAAAAGTATCTCATTTCTTCATCTACAGCTACAGCATTGTTCCAAATAAATTTGTTTTTATGCTTGTACATGTGCGTATACACAAAAGAGTAATTTTGACTATACAATTTAAAATTACTTTCTGTAGAAACACATCCGGACCCAGGACTCGAGCCTAGGACTTCCCGCCCTATTTCCGGGCAGGCGTCCTACCGCTGAGCTAGTCCGAGTCGACGCCCCGACGACCGATCCATCATCCTTCCACGCTAGGCTCACCTACATCTTAATAATCACACTCTTCACAACCTTATTTCTCATTTTAGCTCAACGCTCTTTACATGAGCTTCAATTGAAGAATTTCTTTTTCCTTTGATTACTTTTTGTGTTCATTTAATTATCTCTTTGTTTAGCCTAAGTAAGTATACAATTAATTTTATAAACAAGATTTTATTTTTCTAGGTTGTTGAACTTATCTGTAACACTAGAAACTTAATTTATAATGTTAAATTACTTAAATATGATTCCGACGCTTTAATTATTAAATAGATCTGTCAATTAATGTTGAATGTAATAAAATGTAAAGTCATGAAAATAATTTTTATGGCTATAATTTTTATAATATTAATTGATAAAATTTTGACTACATTATTTAAAATTTTTTTCATTATTATAATACTCAAAATGATTTTAATTTTCTGTCTAAGGATTATGAAGTTGAATTCATAGTAAATACAGTCAAAATGTAAAAAAAAAATTAAATAGGGTAAGATCTAGTTCGGTGCCCGATGAGCTTTTTACAGTGAGTGAGTAGTTCTGATCCGATCCCTTTAAAGATTTCTATTGGCAATATCTAACGGGGACATCTAGAGATGCGACTCAAGACCTAGAAGGACTCTTCAGTACGGCTGTCGGGTACCTAACTACCTGTACTTGCCAATACCGCCCAAAATGACCAGGATTTTCAGCGGCCTGAAAGGGTCGTCCAGAGTTGTAAGATTGGCACACTCGTCGCTGTCAATCTTATACAGCCTGAAGAAACTTTGGGGAAAATAATTCGGTAATATAAGTCGAGGGGTGTCATTATTATTTTTCTTGTAATCATGCTATAAAGGCCAAATGTGTCCAGAGTCCAAAACTGAAGCGTCAACCGCGCGATTTTGGACGTCACTCGCGATAGGTTTATAATTATTTAACTGTATTTATGTATCTCTGTGGGTGTTATTTTCCTCACAAAATTGCAGCAAAATCATGAAGGGAATTTCAAGAAATACTTACCTCGTAATAATGGCTAAATTGCAACAAAATCCGCACCTTTTTTTCTACAAAAATTAATGTGGTTCATATACTTAATTTTTGACGGAGCAGGAAGACACTGAAACGATATGCGATTATTCAGAAAGTTTTCATCGTGGAAATAAGGCCAGTTGCTACAGTGGTATTTTTAAGAAAATAACTTATCTGGCTTTTATAGATCTAAAAATTTTGACACAAGATAGTTTGTACAGTTTTTAACCATGCGAATGTTAAGAGACAATATTATATTCTTTTTTATTAATTAATGGAACTCTATTTCAACGACGTCGTATCCTATTCCCTCAATGAAAATAAAAAGGATTCAAATAGTTGTATGGTATGCATTTATAAAACAAGATTTTCCCATTTGAATGTAACGAGTAACGATTCACCTCATAAAAAGCTTTAGAGTTAGAAAGAACTGATGCCCCCAGTGAAATTCAGCCGCTTGCTTGTGGAATTAATTTTCCTTTCTCCGAACGCAGAGATAATACAGTTTGCTACCTTCTCTATTCGCTTTATTGCGTTGTCTCCGTCATAAATGCTATCACTCCGCTCCCCTGGAAGTACTTTATAGAGATCGTTTGCAGAATCGAGCAAAGCGAAGATGGAGTATTCGCTAAATTAAAGTCTCGTTCGCGGCTGCGGTACAGTAATTGTACTTGAAACTATTATGAGATTTTATGGTAACAAAATTCTGTGAAACCGATGGACGTATATATATGTCAAAATCAGAAGTACGTTGTTATTACACGAACAACTGACCAATTGCATTTCTAAACTACAGTTTCCTCCATACGGCACAGTTTCCGCAACGTCTTCAATCCTAAAAAAGATTCCTGCGGGTAAAGTGTCAAGTTTAATTTCACTATGACACTTTTATCTAATCGAACTCATAGAATCCAACTAAAGCTGAAAGTTACATCTTCTAAGTAATCGGCTCAATATCCCTACAAGAATTTTATTCATCTTAAAAATAAAATTGGATGCTTGTGAGCATGTGTGTATGTTCCACATTCAAATTTTAATGCGTGGAGCGATTTCTAACAAATTTTGCACTCCAGCTCCTTACGACCCGACGAGGATTAGGACCGACCGTACACACGCATCATTACTTACTTTATGGACTTTTATCGGTCAAATATTTATATATTGTATCGAATTAATTTACGACCTAAATCAGACAAAAGTTTCATTTACGTGATCCGATAGTTCGTTACCATATTTGACAATGGTTGCAGGTAATTTTACTACATAAATTGTAAAAATCTTTCCATAAAATGATACGTAAAAATTATTATTTATAACTAACCAGAGACTTCATCGCGCGGAAATAGCGATGTTCATTTTCTCCTAGAAACGAAAGAACGTATCT
This sequence comes from Eucriotettix oculatus, assembly GCA_034510155.1. Lineage (NCBI taxonomy): Eukaryota > Metazoa > Arthropoda > Insecta > Orthoptera > Tetrigidae > Eucriotettix > Eucriotettix oculatus. Next base: position 21,772,712 of record CM067380.1, on the reverse strand, counting down.
TTTATTTATGATCGCCTCAGGGCAAACCTTATAGCTCGCATTTGGTTTTGAACAATAGATGGAGTGAGAATGCTCGTCCTCTCTCTCTCGTGCTACCAATAATAACACAAAAGTGGGATGGATGGTATAGGAACGCCTAATAGGACTTTTACTCGCAACTGATTTTCACGCCGCCTTTCGGGTGGCATTTCAAGGGATTTATAAATATTTACATTAATATCTTCTGAACTCTGAAAGATATCGAAATGAAACATAAACGAACATTTAAGTTAAAATTCCTGTTTCAATCCCTGAAATTTTCGTTGAAATCCGTTGAGCCGTTTCGGAGCATAAAACAGATCAAGACTATAGACAACCTGCATACACTTTTTGGAGACTTCGACGCGCGTATCGAAGAAACCTTTCCATAGAAGTAATATTAATATTTATATTAATATCATTATCTAAATGAAATATGCACGTAGTTGAATTGCCTATTTTTAAATCCTCAAATTTTCGTTAAAACCCCTTTGAGCCGTTTCGGAGCCAAATATATATAAAAAATTGTATTATTTTTGTAGTTACATTACCTGAAGTCTCAAACATGGTGACGAAACGTCGGTTCAACTAAATAAAACCTCCTCGTAAATTTATTCGATTTAATTATTGTGAAAAGCAGTCGTTAATTGATTTCCTACTTATTTATTACAATTGACGTTTTATTTTAAAATATTTTATATATCTCAATTGTACGCAGCATTTTGTAAATGTTTAACTACATACATCAATAATCAAGGGACTGGAAATTTTATTTTGTAGTCACATGCTGAATAAATTCACCTGATGAAGTACAAAATGTGAAGACGAAACTTTGCAGGAACTGAATAAAAACTTGGTTTGTCTGTGATTGGTCGTTTAACATAGTTTTAAATTTTTTTAACGTAAATGGGCCGTAAAGGTATGTTTACAACTTGTAATTTCTTTGAACCAGGCCATAATAGAGTAATTCTACGAGGGAATTAATTGCTTGAAAAACTTATATCGACTTCCGATCTTGGTATTTAACGAATTGTACTGCTGGTAGCAGTAGTAATAATGTTCTTGGCTAATAATCGCCGTTCCGTCAGTAATTAGGGCGGAAACATTCGTGACTAAAGTCATTCTGAAGGTGAAGGTTAGTTCGGTGTTGTGTACCTCTTAAGGTTCGCACATCACTAACAACAGAGGCTTTCAGAACGTTCTTGCAGGAAACGACGGTTTGGTACACGTAATAAAGGTAATAGTTGCCGGTTTTTGTCAAGGTTGCAGCCAGTGTCAGCTGCTAAAAGTCAATACGTTCCACGGATAGACGATCGATGGCAGTAGTCGAGGTTCAAGGTCTCGGAAACGGAAGTTTTTGAAAACAAACCCTCATAATTAGTCGATCCTGTCTTGACGATTGCACTAATCAATTCTCGAAGCCCGTTAATGCGCATTTCAATTACAAGTCGTACTAATGGAACGACCGAGGAATTGTTGCACTGGTCACGCTTCAAAATAATTATAGCCTCATCAGTTACTCGAGACTCGTAAATACAGGGTGTCCATAAAATAATGACTGACGTTTAATGGTGTATCATAAAAATTAATGTAGACTATCAAAAAGAAATAATACATCAAATTGAAGGGTTAACTGACCTAGTTTATACACGGCACACATCAAACCTAAAAATCTTTGCACACTTCCATTAACAAGTCCGGAATAGCCTGTTCAGTTCTATATTTCAACTCTGGAAAAGAATTGGGCAGTGGTGGAACGAAGACTGGATCTTTTATAAAGCCGCAAAGGAGGAAAAGGTAGTGAAGAGAGTAATTTTGGGAAACGATCGTTGATGTCAGTGGTTTGACGCCTTGAATGTATGACGTTGTCTCGTCCTCTCCAAAAGTCCACGGTGCGATAAATAACAAAGTAGATGCTCTTGTAATTCTCACACTTTCTGAGCTACTCTATAATTGTGATCTGGAAGCAACACTACAACTCTTACAGTTGATAATATAGCCGGGACAGTTTTTATTTATTATTTATTAATACGACCTTTATTCAATCAAACTGTTGAATGCGGTCACTGTAAAAGGGAGTAAAGCATTTAATAATACTTATATTTGGTGCATTATTTAAAGTTCCCCTTTCATGGAGACGTGTTACAAGCGAAAGCTTCCGACAAATTGGGTGTTATTCACTCTGTGCTCGTGTTCTTGGTCTTCTGACGATGACGGCGTGAATAAACGTTACTCGCCTATTTCAAAACGCAATTACAACCTATTTCCAGTGACTACGCCTTAAAATTCTTATCTACACTTAAAATTACAATCTACGTGCTTCGTGGTGCTCTTTCTACGCTAATAAAGAAGAAAAATTCTTGAATTAAAAATGTTTATAGTGAGGTTATATAAGTTTCAGCTAAAATTAAAACAGCAATTTCTTCAAGGAATTTATTAAATTTTTTTTAGCATGATAATAGTTTGCCCTATGTTAATCAGTCACAATAACCAAAACTATAATTTAATTTAGATTTCCAATTTATTTAGTAGGAGCTTTCGGCATTGCCATATTCGTCAAAAAAAATAAAAAAAATATATTTTTTAAAACATTACAAAAACTTTTTATGGAATCTGTTTAAAATTATGACAACATAAATTAAAGTTCGTTTATTTCCAATGATTTAATGTTTAAAAATATTGTACATACCCTTATGTAATTTAGTATCATATTAAAAGAGTATTTGATTTTATATTGGCCAGTATGTATATATATTCCACAAGTAACTAGCTGTGTTTCAATGCCTGCTCGACGAACTATAAACTACTGATTGGGATATTCATAAGAGCTATAAGTTTAATTTACAGTTTTTCGTATTTCTGATGCAGAAATAATACGTTACACTCGGAACGATAAATATATAAGGTTGTGAAATTGAAAACAAAGAAAGAAAGTATACCAACAAAAATAAAATGAATGACATCCTGTAAACTCTCGTAAATCGAACTTCCGGGAGGTATAAAATACTCAGTCCAATCTGTTAGGTCTTGCACTTCTTAATTTTTATTCCAAACATTTTAATTTAATTACTTTTAAAGTGCTATTTATAATAAAAATAATAACATATTTCACATCTCATAAATTTTAAAAATCATTAAAATAAAAGTAGTATTTTTATAACAATTGCAATAATATTTCACTAAATGTCTGCTTTTCTAAAGAATTATATAAAATTAAACGAGCAATTACAGACCAAACAAAATTTTTATTCAATTCCTACAACGTTTCGTCCACGCATCATAAATCCCACAAAATCACATTGCCTAGTTTAACTGTGTAATGGTTTAATATTTTGTAAACCTGTTTATTTTTCATGTTTAAAGGTCTATTTTACATTGTTATTGTTTTATTAAATCACTTTTCGGTTGAAAATGTCCTTGGATGAAGTTCAGGACAAAATGTTTTTATATGTTGTACCTCTATTCTAAATTTCTACACAATTCGAAATTGTAATAAGTATTATTTATTTATTTTCTTCTTTGGCACTGTGGCCTATAGAAAGCCTTGGCCTACCGGGTTGACTGCGGACTGTCATCATATATGACACATTTGGAATTTGGAGTGATACGTGGTCAGTGAATCGATTCTCCGGCAGCCTTAATACCAGCTTGCGTGATTATACTTATTTATTTTAACGATATTAATTAAAAAACTGGAAATTTCAATCATTTACTTTTAATGAAATATTGTTACTGAATATTTACTAATTTATTTTTTTAGTAAAATCAAGAAGAAATTTATCTTATCAGGTCCCAAATGTGAGGACGATAGGTTGTGGGAATTGAATAAAACTGATTGTTTGTAATTGGTCGTTAAATTAAAATTTTTATAATAGTATTTCAATTTCAGTCGCTTCAGAGTTTATTTTTTAATTTGGGAAAATAAATTTTCTATGTCCAGGCACAGTACTTAAAAACGCAATTGTTTCTCAAAAGAATTTTTATCCGCATTCTATAAAAAAGTTTACTTTCGTTCGTCTACTTACGTAAAGCACAAAAGTAAGAAACATCGGCACCTACGTAGAGATTCAATTGGTAGGATTGGGTGAGGTAGAGTATCAATAATCCGGTTCAATCATAAAAAAATTTCGTGTAAAATATTGTAGAGGTGTTTTGGAAAAAATAAATCATTAACTAAGATGCGGACAAATTGGATAGAGAATTTTTTTTTTTTTGGAGAAGTGTCTTCAAGTCATGCTCTCGGGTATTTAGCTCGGCGAGATTTATTTGAACGCGTGCTTTCTCGGACAAACGCCTCCCCACTCTCTCGCGAAAGTGATACTATATTTCGCGACAAACGAGCAGCTGCTGGTCTATCTTGCACTTGCAGCTGTCGGTATATCTTGCACTTGCAGCTGCCTTCTAAATGCGTCCATTTCTATTTCAACAGAAGGCGAGATTCCGGGAATGAGCTCGAAAAATCGTGTCACAAATAACGTCCCATCGGAACGCGATTTGCGAGTTCGATGCGAAAAACTCGGAACGTGTCCCACCACTTCTCCTTTAATAAAATGTTACGGACATCTGTAGCGCGGCACTGATAAGATTTCAATGCCGACCTCCTGTGGTGTAGTGGTTAGCGTCGATGTCCCGGGCTCAAAGCCTGGCATAGGCTTTGACGTCGTGTAACTATACTGGGGTGGATAAACATCCCCTAATTATGAACAGTCACTAATGACCTAGCAGATGGTACGACTAAAAACGAAATTTTTAAAAAAATCATTGAGTTTTTGCCATCCAAATATGATTTTAAACAAGCTTACATTTGTTTGGTATATATGCAATCATTTTATTTTACTTTTTTAATTACGCGATATAAATATTTATTTCATAGTTAAAGTCCATTGAATCAGACTTGCAACAAAATATAACGTTTAACTCATTATTCGTGAATCTCATGGACAAGTTTTCAAAGAAATTATTGAACGTACATACGTTTCTCGGTGAGACTTATTTCGTTGAAATGATTTTGTTTTATGAGGAAACCGGTTCTATATTTGTGATGACTTGTTACAGTTAATAACGGCCGTCTTTGCCAAAAGGCTCCAACTAAACAATAAATTGTTAGGTTAATAAAAATAATAAGGAAATTGTTTATCAATTCTTCTAAATAATATTAACCATCCGCCAAATTACAACAAAAAGTCTTATAAAAAGTAATTAATTTAATCTGACTAGTTATTTTAAATAAAACAGAAAGAAAGGCCAAAAGTAAAAAATGTAATAATTTATTAGAATTGAAAACGTTTCGTCCCCCATATTTCGGGACCCCCTCAGTCCTTTCTACAAAAAAAATTATTAAATATACGTTGTTGAAAATTATTGAATACTATTGGTTGGTATTTATATTTGTCTAAGTCCTTTAAACGTTTACTTTAATAGTAGCTTGTTATTTTATTAATTAAAATATATTTCTGACCAATTTTGTTTCTTCAATCCTGACTCGGATTTAGTCCATGGATAAAACATGCTCTCATATAATAATAGAGTATTATTTTATTTACACATAATTGAATTATATACAAGTATGAGCACGCCGTGAGTAGCAGTGAATTGCAGCAAAGTCTTAGGAAAGATGGAAATCAGAATGACGGAATGAGGACTCCTACTCACGGTGAGCCATTATTCAGTTTAAATGTACTCCAGTGTACTAATAAAAAAAGTTATTTCTTTCTCCTTGGCGTTGCAGCCCATTTAGGGCCTTCGCCTGTCCGGACGACTGCCAGCCCGTCATCTTTCACGATAAGTTATGGACAGTCTCGTAATTTGAGTTTTTGGAGACTTACAGTTCCCTCAGCTTCGCCTTATCTAAGTTTCACTAATAGACATATATTGACTTTCAATATTTTATGTGACACCTGAAACTGTGAAAGTACCCGTTGTCATTCCGAAATTTTTGCGAGCTGTCGACCAACATTCTGATACAGAAGTATTATTTATTTAGCGCAAAGTTCGTGTCAAAATCTGGAAGAAATTAACTGCAACTGACAGTCGATATTTATGTTAAGTGACGCCATTATGTCGAAAGCCCGGCGGAGTGATTTTAAAGGATCACGACGGTTCCCAGACATGCAATGTTGCAGATTTGCTCGCTACTAGCAATACATTTCCCTCATGGCCGTAAGTTTTTGTGAAGTAAAACTTTTCGTCGAGGCAGGGGAACAACAAAACACCTGACGTTTCTTTACCGGATAAAGTACAGTCTACTAATCGCTCATAATTACTTTATCTTTTTATTACTCGGACGTGAAACGCCACTCGTTTCATTATTACGAAACTAGTTGGTAAGCTCTTCTAAAAATTAATTGCCGTCATTATGTAATTAATTAGACGCTTCAACTATTGTGCAGAATAATAAAGTTGGAAAATATTGCACCCCTGCAGATTATATAAAGTAATAATATTTTATTTCAACGTCTGTAAGAAGAACTACATATCAATATCAATAGAATTTTTTTATAATTACAAAAAGATTATTAATAAAATTTATTTTCTTTGAAAGCAATGATACGGCCGGACTAAGATCTACCGACGCGTTGCTGTCGTGCTGTTAAATAATTTGTGTCTCCGCCAGTTTTAGGAGGCAGTTGGCCTACTGATCCAATGGATCAGCGGACAACTCTTACAGGTTATCAACCCCGATACATACACCTCCCAAAATAGGTGAGAACCTTAAGAACACGAGGCATTCCCAAAGGTGAGCCCCGCAGTCAATCTGGGTGTAATCATTTCAATGAAATAAGCCTCACCGATAAACATACCTGAGAGTGATATTTATCCTTTCTTCATTTACATCACGAAACATCAACGTACAACCGTTTCTCGGTGAGACTTATTTCGTTGAAATGATTTTGATTTATGAGGAAACCGATTCTATATTTGTGATGACTTGTTACAGTTAATAACGGCCGTCTTTGCCAAAACAATAAATTGATAGTTTAACAAAAATAATAAGGAAATTGTTTATCAAAACCTAGAAATAAAATTAACCATCCGCCAAATTACAACCAAAAGTCTTATAAAAGTAATTAATTTAATATGACTGGTTATTTTAAATAAAAAAGAAAGAAAGGCCAAAAAGTAAAAAATGTAATAATTTATTAGAATTGAAAACGTTTCGTCGCCCATACTTCGGGACCCCTTCAGTCCTTTCAAGGAAAAAAAATTATTAAATATACGTAGTTGAAAATTAATAAATAGATAAACTTGGTACGTTGTAGGTAATTACAATTATAACATAAATTGAACGTTGCTGCTGAAACGTTCGGGGTCATTTCTGACTTTTGGCCATTCTTTGTGTTTTATTGTAAAAGTAGTCTGCTAATGGGCCGTTGATTAAATCTTCTAGTATATGGCATTGTTTAAAATCTCTTACGCTTTTCATTTATACTCCCAATATGAGCAGAGTGTGCGTACTAAGACTATCTGCAATGTCATTGATACAATTTGAGGTTTCAGCGAATAAGGCGTTGTATAGTAAAAATTCTCATAGTTTTTAATATTTCTGTTTCACGGTTTACTTAATACTTTATCTCTTAGATATATAAGGCAGACTTATTTTAACAAATGAATATACTTCAACTATTTATAACACAACAGCCACATCGCTCGTTTTTCAATTTAACGAAAATTTTTGACTTCGGTGACTTTTCTAAAATCGTAAATCCAATAAGTGTCAATTATGGGACTTTGCGATGTGTTCTTAATAAGAGAATTGAGTAGAGCGCTTAAACCGAAGTGAGATTGCAGCAGTGAAGTTGAGGTTTAGAGGCAGTGTCAACAATATACAGCATCATTTCAATTAGTGAGAAACTGTTTCTTTGTGTCTGCAAGAATGAGAGTAAATCACTTTAGACGTAAAGAATGTAAGAGCCCAATCCCATACGCACTTGAGCTTCTGATCTGCAACCATTTCTGCAAACTCCAAATATAGCTGCCGGTAAATAACATCTCCGATCTAAAAGCGCACTCTTATTCAACCTTCCGCAGCTTATACATCATTACGGAGCCGAAAGCGCACGCCGAGTCGCTCGTCTTTAACTGCGGAAAGGAAACGAGTGGAGGCAAAAGAAGACGTAAGAACAGAACTATGGCCGGTGGTATTTAGGTATTTAGACACCTGGACCGACGCCAGAGAATCCACCCTTCTAGCGACTTCGTTGGTATTTATGCAGCGCGAGTGCTAATTTTTATGCCCCCCCCCCCCCTGTAACAGGAATTCAATTACTCAAAACGTTTCACATCGGTGCCAAATATTAATCTATCTATATTAATCTACCACTAAATGAATGCTTAGGACTTCAGCTATTAAGTATGTACAATTTCTTAGCCATGGTCGGTGGTTTTACTATTACATCGAGTATTTACTTAAAATCCGTATTATCTACCTACTTTGTCACATATTATAATTTTTTTACATCGTATAATTGCTACAAATTTGTTTCAAGCTACACTGAGTGGAAAAATTATTATGACCACCTGACAGCGTCACAGTGTTACCGCTAGAGGGCGAGATAGCTATAAAATGGGAATTCAGGAGAAGTGAATCATCATTTGTACTATTTTGTTTGTGAAGATATGGAAAAAAGACGTGATTTAACTGAGTTTGAACGCGGGATGATCGAAGCGTCGGAACCAGCATCAGAAAAACGACTTCACTTGAATGTTCGAGAGAAACAGTTATTAATATTTACAACCAAGCAAAAAAACGGGTCTCAACGTCAAGCTTGTGGTCGTCACAGGCTCGAGATGAAAGGTGACTCGCCAGAGTTGTCCAGTGGAACAGAAGAGCAACAGTACCTCAAACAGCGGACAATCTCAATCAAGGACTAACTTTGAACGCCTCTGAACGAACTGTTGGAAAGTCTCTACTGTCTTCCTTGAACAACAGCAGACGTCTTGGACAGCCGATGACTGGAAAAGGGTCATGTGGTCTGAGGAATCGCATGGACCACAACTGCTTTGCCACAAGATGGTGGCAGCAATGTTATGGTTTGGGGGATGTTTTCTTGCCATGGTATGGATCCTTTGATTCCTGTGAAACGTCTGAATGCCAAAGGGTATTTAAGTATTATGCTAATGGTGTACTCTGTCAGTGATGGATACTTTCAGCAGGACAATGCTCCTTTTCATAAAGATGACATTGTCCTCAGATGGTTCGAAGAGCATGACGGAGGCTTTGTCTTCCTTCTTCGGCAGCAAATTAACCGGATCAAAATCCAATTGAGAATTTGTGGGATGCAATATAACGGATTATCAGTACCATCAAATTCGAAGGAATTGGAAAGTTAGTTCTCAAATATGGTCTCAAATTATTCCTACTATCTACCAGAAGTTCACAGAATCAGCAAAAGGTGGCCCAACATTGTATTGAGGTCATAAAAATTTGTGGCCATTCAGTTACACAAGTAATTGCACAAACGTAAAGGGGGATAGAAGGACATTTTTTCTTCTTGGCGTTTTTGTCAGAGACGCATCGTTATTGTGCAATTTGGGAAAATAAAAGAGAAGAATATAATTCTAAAAGCCAGCTTCCCGTCTCACCATTGACATCAGACAATTGCAGGAGTGTACTTAAGAAATTAATAGAAATAAACACATTACTTTCCTAGAGTAGCAATTTTAATAGCTAATAGTGTATCTATCATATATCATAATGAACCAATTAACATAAATGCAGCAAACTGAAGTAAATTGTCTACGGCGTAGTGTTCAGCGTCATTGCATATATGTCAGTGGCTCTAATCCCGGCGAAGGCATTGCATTGCCATCTGTGTGTCGTCTGTCTACCTCATTTGCAGCATAAGTACCAAACCCACCGCAGAGCTCCAAATGTCACGTCCGCACGGTAGAATACTGCAACGTGATTCATCGCTCTCATTGTAACGACGGCAAACCGCCCCCGGTAATATTTCCCGAGGAATAAGAAAATGTTCCCTATGGAGAACATTCCTCGCCTACCGCTCTGAGGACTGATACTTAACAATAAATTATATGCATATTTTGTAAATACATTTTATTTTATTGATATAAATATGACAATGACATTAGTGAGAAAGTTTATCTATATTTTATTAAAAGTCATTAATATTATTACAGTATGAACCGCTTAAATTCTGCTGATGTTGCCTCTAAACATTTTTATGTAAGTCCTCTTGATATAAACAATTTTCTTTTCCTAAAATAATAACCAACGGGACTCTAGTTAATAATCTCATTATTATTTGTTTAACCCAGGCTAAAGCATATTATAACAAGAGAATTATTAATTTTAATAAATAAATTGCAAAAATATTAAAAATTATATGTGAATATGCGGACTTGAACTTTCAACTTAACTAAACTGAAGAAATGAAGACATAAAAAAATAAATAACAATACAGTCCAAAAACAACTGCTGTGTCTCAGATGCGGTTAGTCATATTTGCAGACGATATCAGGCTGCAGACAATGTCCTAGGAGCAGGTTGACTAGGGGACTTCTGCGATTGTATTTGGATTTACTGGATTTGACATTTTGTTTTAAATTAATATCAATTCTACGGATAAATACACGAAAAGACTTTATGTTACTGAATTTGAGCCCAACTAAGAAATTAAATTTTGATGTATTACTTTAAATGAAAATAGTTTACCAAAATTACATTGATTTTATATTATTAACGTAAATTGCAGAATGGATTTTTAATTGAATTATATTACGAATTCAGTACGTGAATTTAAATAGCTGTTACTCCGACATTGGTCATGTCATTAACTATTAAATTATTTATAATAATTTTCTTAAACGGTTTGTAGAAATTGATGTTTAATCAACGTATTAAAATAAAATTCCGGTGGCCACTGGCTACCTGCTCCTAGAACAACAGCTGCTACCTACTATCGACCGCGAATCAGACTGGCCGCGTCTGAGACTACGCCAATGTAACTCTTCATTAGTTTAACTACGATCAAATATGAAGAAGGTAACTTTATAGAAAATGACTTACAAAACTAGATAACTGCAGTTCTTGAATTCCTTCAGCGTCAGGAACTAATTTTCTATTTTTTCTTTATAATTCTTACAATATCGATAGAAAATATCCGTAAATTTGCTACGACATTTAAAGAAAATATTCAGGAACAAGTATGTGAATTCGCCAAATATCCTGGAAATCAAAGAGACGAGGACAATAAAAAAATCGCCTGCAGCATTGTGGAATCCATGTGCGGACCAAGCCAGGACGCTGAGTCGCGGTTGCCATAGTAACGATGCTACTAGACAATCGACGGGCATTCACTTTCCAGATTGTCACGCATTGACACTCTCGTCTTTAACTACGTCTTTAAAAAATGTATGGCGTAGTTTTTTTTTCAGTCGAAATGTCACAACGCTTGCACTTCGTACCTGAGAAAGTGTCTTTCTGAATCTCTTCGTCATCATCGACTCTAAAGAAAGAGAGAGAGAAACATATAGTATTTATGTTGGCCATAACTAAAAATACGGTATTAATTTAATAATCGTTTAAATATTTTTTTACGATATAAAATATAATTTTAAATGTTTATGTATATATCGTAAATGGAATCAAATATTTGACCTCAGTGGAGGGAGCCTTAAACCGAAATCAATTCTTCGAAATACAAGCCGTAAAATTTGTTAAATGTGAGCGTAGCGTTGATTTGAGCACTGTTGAGATTTAATCGCTTTTTCCACGTAAAGTCCATAAAGCGGAAACGTGTAAATACGCGTTGCCCACGGTAGGGATTACGTCTTCGAAATCGGAAACAGTGAAATGACTCCAATGCGCAACAGACGGCCAGCGTGTAAAAAAAATATCATACGCGTATAAAATTCTGCAGCTACACGACTGTGATTTTATTTCATCAAAAGGTGTATGATTATCATATTAAAGCTTTACCTTTTCAAAACTACCTATATAATTCCCAGACCCGAAGTTACATTATTCTAATCTTTGGGGTATTACGTTTTATTTTTAAACCACGTTTTTACATTTTATATTACTTTAAATCATAAAGCGCTGCATAATAGATAAAATTATATCAGAAACAAAATTATGACATCAATTGCAATAATGTATCGCGTGGAATAGCTTGAGAAAAAAATTGGAATAGAAATAATGGCAAGGATAATTACGATTTGGAGAATGCGTTGGTCGGAGTTATTTTAGCTGATGCAGGTTCTCGGCAAACTCTAAGGAGTCGGTTACCGTTGAAGATTCTCTGCAGATTTCTGCATCTCTCGCTGCTCACCAAAAATCGCCTTGTCAACCAAACTAACATTTTAGGCGATTGACTGTAGACTTCTCTGTCCATCGAACCGGTAGATCCGCATTTGCAACTGAAGATTGTCCAGCCAAAAATTTAATCATATTTGGCAAAGGCAGGCACAGGTCCTAACTCTTTTCGAATACGCGCCTTGCGTTCTTGCTTCGGTAAAGTATAAATTGTTTTTCCTGAGGTGATAAAATTTTTTTGTGTCTAACCTCTTTTGCGGTGAACGAGTCACTACAGTACGTTCAAAGAAAATCCGTAACAGAACTGCAAAAATTCGACAATCGTTATAAATTGAACCACCAATGGAAGCCAGTTTCAGACTCAACTTGTTTTACATTTTGAGAAAATACAAAAAAAAATCTCTCATCTGCACTCTGATTTACCCGTATGTCATTATCAGACGGAATGAAATTCAGCTGCAATTTCTCTGCAGGAGGAGGGGACGGGGAGGGGGAGGGGGAGGGGGAAGTGGCTTTGGAGTACTGAATTAAACTTGTATTACAACGGGAAAACGGCATTATCGGCTTCCAGATGCCGGCTTCTTTGCCATTACTCAAACGTGCAGCTCAATGATGTATCCGCCATTGTCTTTAGCAACTTGGATTGAGACAAAAAGATAATATTGCAACCAAGTAGTCACGGAAACTAAATAAAATATTTTTTTCAAGGAGTGCGCACGAGTATAACAAAATATGAAAATGGCGAGTGTGTTATAGAAACGTGTAAAAGTATGGAATCTAATCTAAGTGAAAATTCTCTTGACTGCATTGGAAATCAAGGGTCCAAACCGTCGTTTTATTTTAATTACTACTTTACAAGTAACTGCATTCGCTTATTCGAAGCACTAAAAAAACCATAAGCACCATCTCCGAATCTATTTTTGTTTGCAATCTATCTAAATATTTATTAATATATATTTCGATGCATGTGTGGGTGTTTCGCATACTCTTAACCCCATTGAGCAATTTAAACCTCACATTGTACACATATGACGTGTATTTTCGGCGTGTGACACCCCTAGGTCGTGTCGAATGCACAGTTTTGGGGGTCGCCGACTTTAACTATGACATTCACCGTGCCTATTATGCTTAAGTTCATCCCACGGCTGCTTGGAGGTGGCCGAGATGAGCGTAGAATCGATCATTTCTGGTGTGTTTTGTGTGATCAGGAGCCCCTGGTGATTAGTTTCAAACTAATGATTTTTTCGGCCTAAAATGACATTGAGCAACGCCGGACCATAATCAGGTTGTTTCAAAATGAATCATCCTAGTTCAAAAATTCCCATTTATTAAGATTTTGCCTCGATGTGATTGAACAATGTACTGTTGAAAAGAGGCAACTCCCGACTTACACGTGGAGCATTTACGAGGGTTTTTAAATGAAAGACTTCCTTGACGATGGATTGGCCGTCCTTGATAAATGATTCAGCAGTACATCGCGGGCCTTCAAGGCCACCGGACGTCATTGGATGTGATTTTTTTCTTGTGGGGGTGTTACGAAAGGCTTATTTAGTGTTCCTTCACTTCAAGCAAAAGGGGTCGAGCTGCGGAACCGCTAAACAACAGTCGTGGAAGCAGTAACTCAAAACATGATCACTAAAGAATTTTAATACAGCATAGGCGGAGATATTGAGCAGCTTTGAACTCGTAAACGTGACATTATTTTCCTTTATTAAAAAATTAACATTAATTTTATATATTTGTTATTTTTCAAAATTTATGCTTTTGAAATCGGATGATCCTTTCTGAAACGCCTTGTATTTATGGGTAATACAAACCTGATTTAAAACACAGCCCGGATCTCCAAACTCCTGCTTCTTGAAATCAATAACTCAATGACTACCACATACAATTTATAAGTTTCATTGTATGCGCCAGCATTAATTAAAAATCCAGTCATTTGAAGGTTCAAATTGAAATAGTTGCGTCTCATAGGGGGCTTGAATCAAGTGACATCACAAAGGTGCAACATACTTTTAACACACCTATATAACAACCATTCAGCTTTCAGTCTAGATGGACGCAGTTAGGATAATGAAGGATTACGGCCCGTGGCATGTCTTTTACAGCAGGCATCATATGCGAACTTGTAGCTCTGCAAATCTTACGTGAAATTCGACTAATGATAGGCTCATACGAAACAAATAGACGAAAGTTAATTCATTTCTACAATATACGAATTGCACAATTTCGCAAACGTGAATATTGATATGACTTTGCGCGTTAAATGGTAAATACAAACCAGGATTTCAAATTCACAAATTTCTTTGCAGTTTTATTCTCGCGAAATAAGACTTGTTGTTCTGCTAGCCTCGTGTGACAATAATTATTTTAATTTTCAATTTCCTTCCAAACACATCATTTCAATACTTTCCATATTTTAATGTCTACACCGTCGCTCTAATGTCATAATGAATGTATGTAGAATAATGGATTTCATTTGCTGCAAGTCCTCGCCAAATAACTACGAAAATGATAGTTGCGAAGTCGTATATTGGGGAAGAATGGACAATGGAAATAAATCCAGCCGAACTCGTTCTCTCTTACATCAGCGGCGGAGGTTTGCGTCGTCCTCCAATTTCACTAAAGCTCCTGCAGAAGCTACAATACCGTCTTCCCGTATTCCTTCTCATCGCCGTGTCTCCGTTTTCTTTGGTCACATTTCCCGGAACCCTGACGGTCGTGGTCCAAATACTGACTGATCGACGCGATACATCCCCTGAACGTTTCTCCCCCTTTCTTCCCAACAATTTAGGAATAATCATGTTCCTATTCACAAATCAAAAATTGGACAACACCCTCGAATAAGTGAACAAATAACTGCGCCCAACTTGAGCGAAATTAGCTGTCTATAGACACTATAATTTGGCAATTAAACAGAACAAAATCCGCTACGTTAATAAAATCAAAAACACAAGTGCCCTCAGAATCAGGAATTTTTCATTTATTCTTCTCAATTGTACAATCACGGCAGCTTTCAACCTTCAATGGCCATAATCATCTGCAGCGTCCAAACTGACTCATCAGCAACAACACGGTACAACTCCCGATGAATTAATACAAAAATTCCTGATTCTGAGGGCATCTGTATTTGATTGTACTAACACTACAAAGTTTTAATAGTAATTATTTGCTTCGCGATGATATTCGAAAGGTAATTTACGACTTTTAATTCGACCTTACAGATCTCACCAGTTGTAATTGAAATATTCTAGAGCTAGAGTTAATTTCTAAAATGCTTCAAAACAAACTAAATAATAATAGTATCAGTATTCAGAGAGATACTAAATCTTTAAACAAAATCTACGACTCCATCTTAACAAGTGAAGTTCTTTGCGACCGTCTCAATAATTTTGTTTGGTTAACTTGCGTCTAGTTTTAAATTAGAAATTTAATAGTAATTATTTGCTTCGCGATGATATTGGAAAGGTAATTTACGACTTTTCATTCGACCTTACAGATCTCACCAGTTGTAATTGAAATATTCTAGTGCTAGAGTTAATTTCTAAAATGCTTCAAAACAAACTAAATAATAATAGTTTCAGTATTCAGAAAGATACTAAGTCTTTGAACAAAATCTACGACTCCATCTTAACAAGTAAAATTCTTTGCAATCGTCTCAATACTTTTGTTTGGTTGACTTGCGTCTAGTTTTAAATTAGAAATTTACCTGATGAAATATTCAATGCCAGATTAACAGTCGACCTTTTAAATTTTATATTCTTGTATGTATTTGGCTACGACTTATATTTTTCTATAAATTTGATCAGTAACAAGTTTTTATTGAGCGCTGATGGTAGGAATCACAGTGCCAGAAAAAACGTCGCAGATTAATTTATTAATTAATTAAGAGGAAAAAGTAAAATAAGTATTTGTATTTTCAAAATTAGACAGGAAAATAATGTGGTCTCACTTCATCCTATACTCCTGATATGAGGCCAACCGCAAATCACGGTCATCATGACTTGAAGCTTTCAAAACTTCACATGATGAAGGGATGAATAAATATGAACAGTAAATTGTAAATGGGCTGAATTCAACAATAGAAATATATATGATTGCCAATTAAAAAAGTCAGAGAGGCAGTGAAACTGTTTCATTAAAGGAAATTGCATGTAATCTCCCTCTTTTCAGCGAAACGGCGACGGAAACCTTCAATTGTGAAAAGCGGATTCAAATAAACCGATTTCGTGAAAATACATATCATTATGCATACTTACCGGATTTAAAATTCAGCAGTATAAAATAAATTCCTTTTGACAGAAAATACCAATTAATTTTTTTTCGATATTGTAGAAATGTTAATTTATTGTTGCGGCTCTAGATTTCTCGGGGAAAAAAATGTATTCAGATCGCCGAAACCATTCCGTAGATTCGTTTGATGCATGAAGTCAGTTTTAAATAAATACACGTGACACTGACGCTTGGTACAGTCCCCGGAGGACAATTATCGGCAGACACGACTCTACGTGCATGAATAGTTTACATTTACCACACAGCGCCAATTCCCTTAAGCGGTAACCCTTCGTAATCACTATTCATTTATATTTATTCTACAAATGTAGTTTTGGAATATTATGTAAGGCTCCATAATTAAACGACGACTTATTTAAATAACTAATTCCTGTCAAATAGAGGGCAATTATAAATTCCACCAACTATTTTTTTTAAAAAATCAGCATAGTTAAATAGGTAAACATAAGGTAATAAATGATACAGTATAAGAGAGACAAATCGTCAACGTTTATAGGTAATTCAAAGATCCCAGGAACACGACGGAGTTCAGTGTGAAAAAAGTAAAGAACTTGGTCCCTATAAAAAAATTCTAAGCTACATGTTATAACCTCAATTCTAAGTCTATGGAACCCCCGACATTAAGGACCTAGGAAGCAGTAAGTGTAGTTAGAGGTATTGTGCGAACTTTTCTCAGAGAATTTGAAATAGTTTCACATACAATTTTAGGAACTGTAATCGAACGATATTAATTAAAGGCGGTTATTTTTCCCAGCCGTGTTGAAACGGTTTGAAAATTTTGTGGAGGGGAAGCATATTTTTATTTAAAAGGGTATTTTATTAAGCACAACTTTCGATATTGGATTGAAGCAAAATCCTGAATCAAAACATTTAGAGCCTCTCTCTACGTTCTCGGGAAGTTAGAGTTTTGGCAGCCATTTCAGCTCAGAGGATTATTGGCCCCTATTTCTTCGAAAACAAGCGAGGCGATGCTGTAACCGTAAATTCCGAATAGTAAACACCAACGTTCATGATTTTTTATTCCCGAGTCTGCTCGATTTAGAAGCCTACAAAAACAGGGCATTGTTTCAAGAAGATGGCGCCACGTGCCACACATCTAACGCATATTTGACTGTCGTAAACAAAATGTTAGCAGGAAAACTCATTTCGCGTAGAGGGGATATTCTATGGCCTCCCAGGAGTCCCGACTTGGCTCCTCCTGAATTTTTCCTCTGAGGGTACTTAACAAGTCAGCTTTACAGGAACAAACCGGCCACAGCAGTCCAATTGAAAGAAATTATTCGAGAAAAGAATGGCTGCTATTTCACGAGAAGTGTCACCCAGGTTTCACAAATTTGAAGACCGTGCGCAGCTGGTAAACGTTATTTCCTACGATGATTTTCTCTGAACCACTGGTTTAATATACATAAAGAAATTTTGTTTAGTATTCATAATCTTCTTTAAATAATTATTTCAAAACAGGTCGTCTTTATGGCCCAAAATGTTTTGATGAAATTGCCTTAAATCTTGAGAAACATATTTCAAAATACTTTGTAGCGCAGTTGGACCCTTCCCTAATTTCAATCACGTCTTTGATTTTAAATGATCAAAATTCAGCAAGAACATTCTAACTTTGAGACATGCAGGAAAGAGGTCGGAATTCCCCGGCGCCAGGGTGCAGGGTTGAAAACGTGCCTGCCTGCAGCTGCTAAAGATTCGTCTTGTTTTGCTGAAGGGACATTCACACTTCAAAATTATTCTCTTCATCAGCGGAACGATTCCCGCGCTTGACGGAGGACGAATAAAGAGTGGTGAACACACGTCATTCGGGGTGGCACTTTACTTTGGAGAAGGGGAAAATAAAAGTTTAGCTGAGAGGTTGTAACACGAAAAACGAGCAGAGTGGATCAAGACGTTGAAATGGCGAGGAAGCAGAGTGTTGCTCGGAAGTGGAAGGGAACGTGAGGCCTAGGAAGTAGGAGAGAAGATAGAAATGAACCATTAATAAGCCAGTGTTGATCGAGAGTTGAAAGGGAGATGAGAATTGTTGCTCTTGAGTTAGAAGGAAGGGAGAGCAAGGAAGGCCAGAACTTCGGACTCGCTTGTAAGTTAATAGGAAGTGGTAGTAACTGTGTTTTGGAGTGAAGAAGAAGGAAAACTGGGTTTTTCTCAATCACCGGGTAGTTCCAGCAGTAGAGCCTTTTTCCGTCGACCGAGGTTTAATCAACAACCTGACAAAGGAAGACGGAGAGTGAGGGAGGAAAACTTTACTATGCGCAGGTTCCGGAATTGCTGAGAAGATGAAACACGAACGTGAAATCTTTGCTACACCACGTTGCTACCTTAATAATTAACCCTGAGAAACCCTTTGATTTATAAACACCCCCATTAATAAATATATATATAATTATAAATAGTGCGCAGTACCCACTAAAGTGATTGTTTTTTTATATAAATAAAATAATTAATATTTTTTAAAAGCACAAATAATTAGTTAATTAACTTAAATTATAATAACCCCCTATTATGATTCACCTACTTTTAGCCAAAAACACTCAAATCTGGTTTCCCTGGTTTTAAAAGTCTAATAGTTTGTAACAGAGAGTATTGATCTGTTAGTTTTCACCTCGCCGACGCCTGTTTAACTCTTAAATGAGCGGCCAACTATGCTAAAAATACCAAATAATTGAGCCAGTTTTCATCTCAGAGTTCTCGCACAAAGGCTTTCGGTTTCATAAACGTCTTGCTTTCGTTTTTCAGATCATAAAATCTTTTCAACATTAGTTTGATCTTGCCATAGCGGAATAATAGTTCTACTAAAAGTGCTTATGACAATTACTCTTAAAAAATTTATTTCACTGGAAGCTTTCAGCTTACATTTGGGCATATTCATCCCTTCTCTCTGGTTCCCCCTATCTGATATGGTCAACACTGATTTTGTGGTGGTGCAATATTTGCCATATATCCAATATAATATTTATCACATTTTTCATACTTAAAACATCACATATATTAATATTAATTTCACCTTATGATTTTTCACATAGCTTCTAGTCTAATTTACAGGTTAAGGGTACATTTGAAGTATTCAATCATGAATTTTATGTTCAAATTAAAAACTTTAAAAAAATTAGAAACACACATGCTTACTTTCATATTTTTGGGTTATATTCTTCAGAAAAGATTATTTCAAGAAATAAAATATAATTTTATAGTAAGCACATTAATGTATGTGAAATTATTGATCACGATTGTAGTAGAATCTGGAGGGTGGATTGGATGAAAATATAATTTGATATTTGTTTGGGTCGGTGATTCAATAAATTTAACCTTGATATTGTTTGGTTTCGAGTTATTGAGCAGCAATTTGGGTAGTAATATTTTTCATAAAAACCTTCGTTTATGAGATAATTTCATAATTTTTTTTATAAAATGTAGGGGATGGAAACTATTTGGTAGAATTTGAAAAATTATTTTTTGTCTCAGAAAAATTTATATGCTACTCGAAAAATGGGTGGAAACCTAGTTCAAGTAACAATGATGAGATGTTTTATAGAGATTTCACCACGCCGATTACCTCAATTTTGTTTTTGTATATATTCTTTAAATTTGACGCTAAAAGATTTTGATTTTGACAAAGCTATTCGCTGTGTTCCATTATTTCACGAATTAAGGGTTGATAAATCGATTCCAGAAGCCATTAATACCTGTAATAAAAATTGCGCACTGAGCTATATCACCAGCAACGAGTATAAAATTTAAAATAGCAGCCCTGGTTCCCAAAACTGTTTCAATACATCTTCCTACATCATCATGACTATAGTCTGGTGAGGGAAAATAACAATTTTAGAAAGCCCTATTTCTGTCAAGACGAATTATGTCACTCAACGTCGGAATGCGGGTTTAAATATTTCACTGTGCGGTTAGGAAATATTTCATAACAAATTCCGTGTTTTTAACTGAGCAACTTTTCAACAGCCAGCGTAACGGTTCGGTTCGTTTATGTGATTCGCGTGACAGAGGGTTAAAAATCCTGCTAGGTTAGCCGTGTTTCAACAAAATATTCAAAGTCTAAGAAACAACAAAAGTAGAACTGCCTCTTGGAGAATAGGGCGTTGACAGAACTGTGGCTATATTAAGTAGAAGCTCATTGTTCTTCGCTTCAAGGATTAGTTAGAATTGGTCATATTTAAGGTGGTAATAAGTTTACTAGCAATTAGCATTAGCAGGACTAATATTGGCAGGGGGTTGGACGGAATCGAACGGAATGATTCAAAAAAATTTAAATAATAAATCAGTAAAAATACGGCCAAATAAGTCAGCAAATAAATTTAATTACTATTTAATTAATATAAATACAACGTTTCATCCTACTTTGTGGACTTCTTTAGATAAATTTTTAAATGGATGAACTATTTACATCAGAGAAGTTTCTATACGGCTGTTCATTTAAAAATTTACCAGAAGTCCACACACTTATATGAAACGTTGTTTGCATCAATTAAATACTAATTAAATTTATTTGCTGACTTATTTCGCCGTCTTTTTATTTACTTATTATTAAAGTCAGAAAAATTATGTTTGAACAAAATTTCTAAACGTCAAATCGCTTTACAATCTGCCCAGAGACGTTTAGTGAATTTCGTGTTGTGCAGCAAACAGAATTCAATAGATAACATTTTATTTTAACGTCTGGTCCAATAATAAGATACATAATGATCCTATTATGGCCTTTTGTTATTGATTATTCTGGAACTGAAACCAATATACAGTCTGAATGTTTATACTTTTACTAAATTCATCAAAATGACAGAAGCTTTCTACGTAGCGCCAAAATCTTTCGTAGTTACAAATAAGAACTGAAACATATAAAAATGACACAGTTTTACATTTACAGCCCCCGATCTTGGACCAATGCATATTACATAAACATCTGTCCGAAATTTGATGATTAGAGAAAAGAAACTCTAAAAGAAAACGATATCAACGAGTCTGAGCAAGGATAAATGTCCAAGAAAATGTAATCAGGTTCCTAAAAAAACTGAATGGTACCATAAATTCTAATCTATAATTATATATTAATATCTATATTTAAATTCTACAACTTAATTCATACCTGTAACGTTAAAATCGTATTTAGGTTATTTAAAGATAAAAGTAATTATACATTGAGAAGTGTTTAAGTCGCTAATGACTATTGTTGATGCAAAAAAAAACAATATGGTTTCCATGAAGATGTTAGTTTTTATTCTTAAATTTGTTCATGGAAAGTAAATTTTGGTTACGACTATTCCCCGAAAGCTCCTGAAATGTTGACGAATTTAAAAGAAAGGATATACATTGATGACTGTATATTGGTTTCTGTTCAAGAATAATTAATAAGATATTTTTAACGACAATCAACAATTATTTTCCATAATTCGCAAATTGTTATTCATTCATAATATATTTATTTAGAAGCATAACGTTTCTATACCAAAGAAACTAGATGATGGCAGGTTTATAACATCAATAAAACCCCGTTCAGATGGTCCAAATATGCACAGAAACATTCTTTTGCTAAATGATATCTCATTATAATTAAATAGAAATAAAATAAATTATGTTAATTTGCAGGCAGCCTGAAAGTAAGTTTTTTCGGTCTTATTGTCAAAGTCTTTAGTATAAATATTTCTGGAAATATTGACATTTCGGGTAGTTTGAATATAATTTACTGCAACGTCAGAAATTGCTCATTTTCTACGGTAATTAAGATTATAATACTTTTAAGAGATAGATAGATTTACTTAATTTCATTGGGCAGAGACGGATGATTATTAGTAGAAAACCTAGCGTTAAATAAACGGACCGATTAGTCAGTACAGTACTTTCGTAAATATTCTACTAAAACAATAAAAAATATTAGCATAAATAAATATTGTGTATGAAATCTATACTTTGTCTATTTAAATACGATTCTATTTATTTTTTCTGTTTCTGTTTGTTTCCTCTGCAGCGTTGAGTGACGAAGGATGGTTACGTTATGAAGAGTTCTACTGTTTCTGTATCTTGAAGTGCTGATTTGTTTATTCCTTTAGGATTTTTATGTGTAGATCTACTAACATATAAAAGTAATAAATATTAGCTTAAAGAATTATGATAACATTGTGTTTCATTTGTCTCATCCTGTAACAGGACCGATCCTAGCGTTTTTGCCGCCAGTATACAAAACCGAGGTTTAAAAATAGATTTAACATTAAAAAAACTTTTATAAGAGAACCATGATAAACAGAAATAACATCACTGAACTAAGGCAATGTTACTAAAACTAATTTACGGAAAATATTTTGATGAAAATCAACGATAGTTAACTTACAAATTAAAACCAGTACCTACTATTTTCATAAATAATTGTAAAATACATTTAAGACAATAAAATTTAGTAAAATAATATACAAAGTCTAAACCTAAATTAAAGAATCATGAATAACGTTACGCTATTGCGCGTTTAGAAGAAGAAAACTGAGAAACAGAATTCCAAGTTTCGTATCATTATTGTAACTATTTTATTTATATTTTTAAGACTAATATGAGAAAAGTGTCAAGGGCTTCCGATAAATAAATAAGTTTTTAACCTCGATATTTTTCTTACTAGAGGTCAATTTGTTTCGTTTTAATGAATTTTTATTAAGAATATTGCTTAGAGGATTTTTTTATTAAATAACTTATTTTAATTTTGATAATAATGTTGAAGACCCTTGGTTTGAAATCAGTCACATACTGAATAAAAGGAAAGCTGTATTTTAATTTTGATTGAAAATTTTATTAAATTTTTGAGGAGCTTTTGGCATATGCCGTAGTCATCTACATTTTAAAAACATATTAATTAAAACATGACAAATCATGAAATTAATACAATATAAAATTATTCTTTTATAGAGATGACTGGCAAAATTATTGGCCAAAATCTCCTTTTTTGAAATTTTTAACGAAATTAATAAATAGATATTTATTCATGGAAGTTTGAATAATATTGAGACTGAAAGCCCATGGGGATGTAATGCGTAAAAATCCAAATAAAATTCTGTCATACTAAATTTATAATCCATGAAGTGAAATTATATTTTCTTATCGAATTTTTCAGTACACTGTTTTTATTTAAATCGGAGAAGATGAAATTATTGTCCTGGCATTTGAAAATATACGCAACGCGACTTCCAGCTGTGCAGATGCCTTCAAATCGAAGTTTCCTGCGCGTTTCGAATTTTACGGAGGAAATATTTGCGTCTCCATCCGGGCCTTGGCTGCACAGAAACGCCTGAGTGTCGAAATTAGTAGAATGTACGCGAAAGTTGCGCTTCGCCTTGGTGGCTTAAATTTAATACGTCATTACGCCTAAACGCAGCTACTTGGCCGTGAAGCACCTCTCTAGAAAAGCAGAAGCGACTCAGCCGTCCGTTGTCGCTCTTTCCAGCATCGATTTGGCGGAACCAGACCCAGACCTGAATACCAACAGGAAATATGCCATTCGACTTGTTTAACTCTTTTCAGAGCAGCAAACACCAAATAACACAACAGCTCTGTAAGAAAATTTCTTTAAAATTATCTCAGGGAACTTGATTTCAAACAACAGCAATTTTTTGCTTTAAACGGAGTTGCTACGTTGTCAGATCTTTGATCTTTGAAACTGTTCAAAATAATTGATCAGGTGCATATCCGTAAATATTATACTGACCGAATTGACCTAAATAAATTACCATAATATTTCTACGAATCGTTGAGACAAACGCTTCGGTAAGGTCCTAATTGAAAAATATAATCGGCAATGAGGTCATTGGTGTCAAAACTACAGAGCGAATCAGTACAACCAAACCCTATTAAAAACCGTAATCAATTGAAGTTAAGTATCATAAAATTTCCGTGCAATTCTTCAATTTTCTGTAATTCATTTTCTCTTCATATATTTGACCACAGAGTCAAAATTTCACCCTCCCCACGTCTTATAAAACATTAAAATATTATAAAATTTTAATTTAAATGTTTTAATGGATAAAATTTTAATCTGTTTTTAATAACATTAAAATCACCCATTTTCCCTCAAAAGGATTATTAGTTGATTATTTATTTTGAACCTACGAATATTACGGTAGAAACCTTAGACAACGTTAAATTCACCAAAATCATAATTAAATATTTAATCACTGAAGAACTTCTTGCAAATGATTATTCTTGTAGTCTTTCCCAAGACCTTTCTCAGTTTGTGATGCATAAAAAAAGAAAGTTCGTGTAGTATGATAAGAACATGTTTAAAATATAAAAAATTATTATTTTACAAAGTAATTTTGGCATAAATTTTCTGCCTGACTTTAAGATATCTTGAAAATATTAATAAACCCTTCTTTCAATAAGACTTCATATACTTGCATGAATCAAATTTGACCACAGAGTCATCGAACACCAAAATTTACCCCCGTCTCTTTTAAGAATCATTTCAATAAAATTAAAATGACTCATTTTCCCTACAAAAGTTTAGAAGCTCATCATTTGTTCTGAACCCACGAATATTACGGCAGAAAACTTAGACAACATTTGCGTTAATTTCACCAAAATCATTATTTTTCCCTATGTTAATCAGTCACAATAACCAAAACTATAATTTAATTTTGATTTAAAATTTATTTAGCAGGAGCTCTTGGCATTGCCATAGTCATCTACAAAATCAATTACAAATTTTTTGAAACATTACAAAAAAAAATTATATAATGAAATTTATCTAAAATTATGACAATATAAAAAAGGTTGTTTTTCAATGATTTGATTTTTAAAATATTGGACATGCCGTCATGTAATTTAGTATATATGTTTAATTTCTGCCTTTCTTCAAGGATTATACTGATTAACATAGGGAAACGTTATTACCATACTAAATAAAAATCAGTCTTATAACAAAATTTAATAAATTCCTTGAAGAAATTATCTCATAATTGAATTTTTAACTTCTTATAAGGAATATTTTTTGAAGTTTTTCCCAAATGCATTAAAAAATAAAGATGGATTTCCTTGGCATTGTATATGAATATGTTTAAAATATAAAAATTATTATTCTACAAGAATTGGATAATTTTTTGATAAATTTACTACCTGACTTAAAGATATCGTGATAATATTAATAAAGCTTACCGCGAGAGAGCCGCTTTACAGGATGAAAAATCTCTCTAAATTTCAAATAAAACTATCGCAAGAGTATTAGATCAATTAATACCGTATACGAATTTTTCTGATTTTCCGAATAATAATTTAGGATGACCAGTCATTCGATGAAGTGACGTTGAACTACAAAAAGAAGAGTGATAGAGGAAGGTCCTCGAATAATCGCACTCAGCATCATGGAATTTGAAAATAATATGACAAGGACCTTGCAGAAATAATTGCATATAAGGGTTAGGAAAAGGTTGTTCCGAAAATATGCCAGCAAGTAGTTTAAAGTTCAGTAATTTGTACCGATGGCCATACGGACGAAGTTAATTTACATTAATTATTAAGTATGTTAAAATTACAAATTTTCTAATTATAATTCACCCAAGATATTGAAGGTTTTCACAAATATGTCAAATTAGATGTTACAAGAAGAAAGGCATGAAAACCACATCAAGGTGTCATTTTTTCAAAGAGTTTTTATGTTTTTAATAAACGGAGTTCGTTTGATAACTGATTGATCAATTTTTTTAGTTTAATATAATTCCTAAACCTCCATAACGCGTTTCAAGAATTTGATAATAAGCCCTTATAAATTAAGTCATTTCAAATAGATTTAATTTCTCTTTGCCAAATTTTTCATTATTAAGTTATTATGAAGAAATGAATTTTAGTTATAGATTTCTTATTTCGCTATCAATATACTACTAAATTGTATTTTCGTTTGACACTTTAGATACCCTAAAATGATATTTGTCACGATATAGAATATCTGGACAGTGCCTCGTCATTTCTAAATCCGACCCTGTGTACTCGAATGAGCTTCTCTTTCCGTTCTCTTTTTCTTGACGAAGAAAGCCATTGTGATTCAGATTCGAACATTTTCCAATATTAAAACATTGGCAAATGAATCTGTTCTAGGGAGAGCAAATATGCGCTGAAACGTTGTGTTTATTTCCTTTGGGTATTTCGAGGAGCTATTCATGCAGCGACGCCTGCATATTTGCAGACGTTAACAAAAGATCAAATATGTCCATTACCTAGAGTAGCTTCTGGCTCGAACGATGCGAAAGTAGGAGCGTCGTCGACACTAAATTGCATCGGCTTTAAGCATAGCATTGCATGTGTGACCACTACCTCAATTAAGTGAGTATTTTCAAATATTATTTACCAAATAATACTCTCGATTCTAAAGTTAATATTAAAATTATTTGCATTATAATGTTTGTGAATTATTTACAGCGAAATTATTAAATAACTCTTTTAGGAATATAAATTTAATATTACTGAAAAAATTAAACTAATTAGAGGTATGTAAATAAAATTTTCCGATTTTATTCAATTATAATTTATTAAAAGAAAGTTTTACTGTTGACAAAATAATAGACGATTTTAATAAATGGTAAAGAGTTCTATAAGTCAGAATAATTAATTAATTTATTGATATCAAAAAATTAATTATCATGACTTATACACCTTTTTAAATTTATTATTTCAAATAATACGGATAATATAACTAATATACGATTTTTTATTGAAAATATTATTTTAAAAAATATAGGGAAGATTATGGCAAAATTGTTAGTCGAAAGCACTTTTGTGTAATACCGTTGTATTTTTAAATCTGTTTTTGTAATAATAAGTAAAATTTTCGACCACTTTCAGACTTTATTTTTAGTTTAACAATTTCCAAAAAGGAAAAAAAGTACTTATTTGTATAAGTACCGAAAAGTTATATTTTTTCCTCTTTATAAATTGTTAAAAATAAAATCTGAAAGAGATCGGAAATTTTTTTTAATAATAAAGAACGTTTACTTATATAATTTAGAATATTATTGAGACATTAAAAATCCACGGGGATCCAATGTATTATAATAAATAATTTTATAGTTAAATAAATGGTACAAACTTAATTTTCAGAATAATATCTAATTTTGTGCAACGTTTCGACTGATGCGTGATGAAGTTCTGAAAAATGAAGACAGAACGTTGCAAAATATTATCGATAAAGGTTTTCACAATTAAGACAGTACCGTTTAATTTTTTTAATGTCAGATTAGTTATCTTTATAGTTTTTTTAAATAGTTGAAAATATTTTTAATTATCTCCTCTTGGCCCAATGACGTCCCTTGAGTATTATTAACTATCGTTTCTATTCTTATTATGAATTATGATGTTTTATTAATAATGGGTAGTGAAATTAATTAATAAGTGATGTTAAGATTATTTATGACTACGTGATGCAAAATCTCAAATTCCATACAGAAATTTTATTTGATATACGAATGTCAGGCGTATATTATTGGATAAAATATTTAATTATGTTCCCATGGTTGAAGGTGAGTGGGATATATCCAGATTATTAAATATTTTATCTGTTATCAATACTAAGAAAGCAAATACGGTGCGCTTTATCGACTAAAAATATTAGTTTTTTCATGAACGCAAGAAATGCTCTATATTAAAAGTTCCGAAAACCGAACCGTGGACTTCTGCTTAGTAAGCGATGCCCTTAGCAAGCAGAGATTCTTGGTTCGATTCTCGGACCTCTCCAGATTTTCCAATCCTGTCTGTTTGATTTAATTTTTTTATTAATAAAATGTTTCCGAGAGGAAACATAGTTTCGCTAAATATTCATACTGTAAAAGTTGAAAAACCGAATATTACAATAAAAAATTGACTCGTGGCAAATTAACTGACTAAAATGGCTTACATGTATGGGGAAAAAAGATTTCTTCGACAATAGGTACAGCTTTATGTTACTCTTACGAATGTTTGAAAAATTAAAATGTTTAAATAATTTAACTAAAACTCTGTTATACATTTCTCGTATGCACGAAGTATTTACCCTTGGTTTCGAACTTAGAACATTTTAACTCCAGCATTCTCGTTAAGTAAATAAAATGTGTGATGTTACGCATAAAAAACTCGAGAATGCTAGCAAGAAAATTCCTAGCTTCTCTCTTTTTTTTAATATCGTGTAATTCGCTATGAAACGTAAATGTCAAGCATATGAAAACATGTCTCTGTTTACAAACATGCCGAAGCATAGACAATCACGGTTTCGTTGAAGACGGAACTTTTTTTTTGTAAATTAGTGCGTTACAAAGAAAGCAGAATGTAAGATGAGCAGTTCTGAAATCTGAAACGTAATGATTTCCCGTAACGAGACAAATTGAACGAGGTAAAAGCCACTCGAATATCAGCAGACAAGCAAAATCTGGGCTATGGACGTTCATAGTAACCTTTTCTTATTTATAAGTGAGGATAAATAAATGATTTAATTAGCGTAATTCATATTCCCAAGGAGCACACTCTTAGTATATATATTTATATAATTGACCCACCTCTTACCTTTTAAAAAAAAGTCATCTCCTCCTCTCAACATAAAACAATTAATATGTGTTTTGGAATTAAAATAGAAAATCTTTTTTATACTATTCATTTAAGTATCAAGTTTCCCTCAAAATATTTTTATTATATATATACTAATACTGTTTATATTGCATTTTTAAGGCTGTAACAAATCAGAAACAAATATTGAGACATCTCTTCTCAAGAATACTAAGTGAATTATAAGAGTATCTCCCTTTGCAATACTTATAAAACATAAAAATAATATAGAATTTTTTTTAGAAAAAATTCCACATTTTATTTATATTTTCCCTCAAGTAATGAAGATAATACGGAATCCGTCTTGACCATAGTGCATTCAGTTTCTCTTCCTTCTTTCAATGTTTTGGAAAACTGTAAGACAAATTAGCAATAGAGACTAGGGCACTTCTTTGCCAGATTCCCCCCCCTCCTCCCCCAAACGGCTTAGAAACCGTGAGATAAAGCCAGGGCACACTTCTCAAGAGACAGAATGGGTGAGTTGACAACCACTGTCGCTAACTTCGCTCTAAGGACCAGACTTTAGCCAATTTACTGAAGAAAGGATGGAACAACTTTCAAGTATTGACAAATGTGTCATTGCGAATTATTTTCTTCAACTATTTAATCGGATAAAAACGATAAATTTAGAGGGTTTTCGTTAACCTCAGAAAAACATCCAAGATTCTCTCCCCCCCCCCTCTATTTGGAGCAAACGAGACATTTTAAATAATGACAACTGTAATAAACTCTATTTAATTTTTAGTGTAACTTACAATTTTAGTGGATTCAAGTTGTTCGCAATCCTTGTTAAAAATTATATGAATTTCACTTTTATAAGTGACCAGTCATTTTCAGGTTTGTATACTTTTAATTACTTTTTCGAGAAAGTCTACGTGTTGATTATACTTCAAGACTAAAAAGCCTGGAAACACTCGACATCGATACTAAAATTCTTTTTAACTTTTTATGTCTAACCTATATTCTCTAAGTGTTTATTTACGTAAAGTGTATATCTCACAGCTTTTGAAAAATGTAATTGTAATGTTCGAGGAATATTGAAGTTTTACCTTTACTGTCACAGAAGTAATTTGAAATTTATATTCTATGAATTTTTCCTCGGATAAAATTGACGGGTGGATAAGTGAAAATTGGAACGTTCACAGGATGTTTTTACGCCGGGATGCCACACCGTTCACTTTAGTGACGAGGAAAGAATTTATATATTTATAGCCAGAGATCGCGGAATTTTCGATTGAAAATTTTTTACAAATTATAATGGGAATCTTGGTAGAATTTTCGTATACGAGATGTCGTTATTTCCAGTTAAGGGACGAAGGAATATTTTGAGTATCTGTAGGTGGTCTCTAGTAATAGAAGTTTGAAAGTGCAACTCACGAGCGGCGTCGGCATGACATCCCCGGGCGCTCGCTGCTGCTGACTGCGCCGTCGTGGCCGTCGTCTCCGTCGTCGCCGTCGTCGTCGTCGACGCCAGCGCTCGCGGCGCTCGCACGCTCAACTACGCCCCGACGCGCAGCGCCGGCCCGGTCGACGCTACTATTGATAAACGCCTACCACAGGGTCACCACACTGCGCCACCTACACTTCTACGGAACACGAAATTGGACACAGCACAAGCGCTCGTAAACACCGTTAATGTCATTTAGAGCTGGGAATGCTGACGAAATGTTATTAACGCAAACAAGAAAGCTACGCCTTCAGAACCCCGCGGTTAGAAGCTCAAAAAAAGATTTCCGCTCGCTTTCAGAACATCGCTTCTAGCTTACTCAAGCAGGAGCAGACCTACTTGGTTCTGTCGAGCCTTAGGAAGTCAGCCCACGAGAAAATGTTGCTACCGAGTGACTGGAGAAAGTGTCATTTCAGGTACGATTGGTCCCGAGAAAAATTAAAGAGAGATCCTGACCGTGAAATGTTCGGTTTGTTTTTATTCTAAAATACGACTTGATTAGAAGTTAAAGCTTTGTTATTGTGCATATTTCCTAGACACCGCGCAATTTTGAAGGAACACCTTGTAGATTGTTTCATTAAATTACTTATAAATATTAACCCTTAACGGTCAAAGTCACCTCTCACCTGACAACGGTCCCTATTTTCGCTGCGGTCATGTGTCACGAGAGAGGTGACGAGTCGGATCGAGTCCAACCTCGCTGCCTGTGAAATGTAGGCACGATTGACGTGTCACTTAAGCATCGGCAAAGTAGCAGTTAAATTACGCCATTTGTTGTCAATTTTCAATCTACATAATCTAAAAAGTGAATAAATCTATTAGACTAGAAAACCTTTGTAAGTGCGTCCGTCAGTCACAGCTATAAACGACCGAATTTCACCAAATTTGGCAAAGGTGTTCCTCAGGGCCCGAAACTGTCCATGATCTTTAACCTTTTTAACTATACTGAAGTTATGCATGCGAAAAAAGTGAAATTGCCAACAAACCACTGTTTTTTCGCCGGTTTTCCGCAAATACCGTACTCAACTTGAAGAAACGAGTATGGGTTCATTCTCTTCGTCTCACCGAGAACTATCAACAGAAATCTTTATTTGCATAGTGGACCAACCCCCCATCACCTCCCCTGAGATGCGACACAATAAAAAACTGAATTTTTGAATCCCTTCAACTTTAGGCCCTGAAATTCATAAACTGAGTATTTGAGAAAAATTCTGAGGACACGCGTAAATTGTAAATTTGATTCTCCACAATTCTAGTCCTATGTTCTTTTCTTCTCAGACGAGCGGAATTGCGTCAAAATGACACCTTCCTGTAAAAAACTACTATTTTGAAGATTTCCGCCATTTATACACCCTAAGATTGAAAATAGGTTGGATTTGACAGCAGAAATAGATTTAGGCTCGTGGAAAAAAATATAAAACGCGTGTTTACACGGCCTTGAACCTACAAGTGATGCCTCTGGATAAAACTCAAAACAAACTTATCTTTAATTACGCTCCTGACTTATTATTTACGTGAACCCGAGCAACGCCGGGCACTTCATCTAGTAAAGTTTTGTAAACTTCGATAGTGTTAGGTGCAATCAGAACGTAATTTTTTATTACAGTGATGAAATTAGCCGTCAAATCCAATTACATCCCAAGAAAAGAAAAGTGAAGAAGAAATTGTTGATAACTCAGGCGATGGTTGGATCGAAATCGATATCGATTCATTTTACATACTTCAATCGCAATGCAGCCTATAGATTATTAAGAAAATTACTGACGCACTCATAACGGAAATTATGACGCAAAAAAATTGCAAAGAAATAGTTATCCTCGAGGCAAATTTGTTAAATCCGGGAAAAATGATTTTAAATATGGCTACAGTCTATTTAAGTCGGATTTCACAATAGAAATGAATTTAGGCTGGTGGAAAACATATTTTTCCAAAGTCTTCACGTGAAATATTCCGTTTCTCGCTAAGAATTTTAGGAGAAATCGTTTTCCTTCCTTCAATTTTTTTCTTTGCTCCATTTACATCAAAATCTGAACACTAATGATGGTAAATAGTTTATTTCTGGGTAGTTAACTTTGAATTTTTAAATTATCTTTAATGTTGATTCTAAGCATAACAGTAAAACCAAATATATTTGGAAATAAGTTGTCAAATAGGAATTATTTTTTCGTAGCGGTGAGACTGCGGGACGTGGAACAAAGGTGACAACGGAAAAGACGGAAGATTAGACGAAAAAATCTACACTAACCTGATTCCAAAGAAATAACTAATTAGAAAGTTCTAATCGTATGTTGCCTGGAGGAAGAAAAACAACACCATACTTCTGCGAAACGTGCAACAGAAAATAATTCATGCATGTCGGATATTTTTTAAAAAATACTACACTGTTGAAACTCATAATTATTTTACCTCATACTCCTTAAAAAAGAACAAAAGTATTGTTCTTATAGTGTTGAAAATGCTTCGCATAGCTTCCGAAATCAGCTGCAACCTGGTGAGAATCGTGGATAAAAATCTTGCTTCCGATATGTTTTAAATCTTCCAATAAACTCACAACAGTAACAGCTGGGAAAGAAATTGGATTAATTAAAGTTTAAATACCGGAACACCTCGGCGTGCGACTCATTCCTGATTGGAATATTGTGTCCTTTGTCGTCAGCGTTTTGATGTACTATTATTTATAGCTAGCAGCTGAACAAACTCTCCGGAAATTGGAGTGCGCTGTTCCAGGCAAAACAATCACGCATAGGAAGCTAAATCCTCAGCACAATTTGCATGTTGTGCTCAGAAAATTTCCCCAATTGAACGTCGACATGGAAGGCGCAAATTGATTCATAAGCAGCTCTGGTGTAATAATCGTTGGCAGCTACTGTCGTCAAGGTGAAAGTAATAATACCACTGGAGGGCATCGATGAAAAGAAAATTTAAATAGAAACGAAGGATTTGAGGCAGAGGCTGTTTAGCTTCACATGAAGTGATAGAATGGACTAGAAATAAAATCTATTGTGACCTGAGGAAGAGGCAACTGGAATCGTCGACCTGAAAGGTAACTTGATCAATGACGAGAATTTTTCCCGGAACCTCGCTCGGGTAATATCAGAGAAGCGGAAACTCATTAATGCATCGATATTGGATGCGTTACATCATATCAATAAAATAGTTTGAATATAAAAATATTTGTGATATTAAAGAACAATCACCATGCCCACTAGCTGGGCTCCCGGCGTTGCTCGATTCAGTATTTAATTCGACAGCAATCTCTTTGTCAACACGTGATTAAACCACCGGACAGATCGTCACATTTCACACACCTTTTAATCGAAAACGCACAAAATGTTTTAATATAGGAGATTAGTTGCAATGCCGCTGAATTAACATGTGTATAATTCTACAATAATGAGTTAAATCAACCTCTTTGTCAGGTTTTTTTTCAAATTTAAATATTAAACATTACAAAGTTTCGTCTCTCATTTGACACTTCTACAGGCAAAAATTTAGCTGTACATGAAACCTCACTCCTTAAATTTGTTAAATTACAATCATACAGTCAATTCGTATTAAAATATAAAAATTAATTGTTTATAAAATTCTTTTCGTTAACGAAACGCTATTTCATAAATGAATGACAGAATCGACAAATGTGTTTAACAATAATAATGCGACATTTAATAAATAAATTAAAAATATAAATCACCCAGTAAGTAACAGAATTAATATTTGGGAGTATTCACTCTAGTACTTCAAATTAAACGTCAAAACTTTTGAATAACAATCTTTCTAATTATAATATTTAATCGTACTTGATTTGGCACAATTTCCTAACATTCGAGCTGCTTGAACGGTGATTTTCATGTTCACCGTAAAGTTGTCTCAAGATTCGATTCCCCTAATTGCTCTTGAAATTGTATAGTGGTCTATAAATTGTTTGATACTGTTTATTCATTTATACGGGCTTAGAAGTTCTGCGATCCGATTACACTCCCCGAGATAGGGAAAACCTAATTTCGGAATCGATGTTAAAGTTCGCCTTCGTTGTGGCTTTGAGGTTCCACTTAACCAAATACACTATAGCTCAGCTCCCGTACAAATTGATTTCGACACAAATTTGACAAGGTTAAAGAAGTGTCAAATGACGAGTGCTTCCATAATGCAAATCAAATTGCATGCTATTGAGTGTAGTTTTTGAAATTGTTGACTTTTATTTCAACGATAAAATTGTTGGTACATGTTAATTTAAATGATAAAAAATAATTTATTCTTATAATAATGTATCACAAATTTTGAGGAGAGTCGGAAGGAAGCATTTTATCAAAAACCATTACAAATAGAGCACTGAATTTTTTATGCTAATTTTAAACCTCATGGTATGTGAGTGGAAGCATAACAAAAGATTGGTTGGAATTATAAATTTAATTATTAATTTATTCATCGAGATCTTTTTCATAGAAAAATTGAGTATTTGTATATACATAACTAATAGTTAAAATATTTTATTCTACTTCAAACTTATTTTCAACCTTTTGTGTGTGTGTGGAAGCAGAACAAGCGATTCATTGTAATTATAATTTAAATTGTTAATATATTAATCAAGATCTGTTTTTATAGAAGATTTTAACATTTATATATACATAACTTATAATTAAAATATTTTATTCTACTTTACGCACATAAAATAAGGTTAAAATCAAGCTGGGAAAATTTCAGTGCTGTATCTATTATGGCTTCTTAGAGAAAAGTACCTAAAAATTACTCTTGTAACGTAGGCAATATAGGGTGTCTCGACTCTCCTCATTTTTTTTGTATAATTTTTATTTATTGATTGATTTAACTAATTTCAGATGATAAAGAGATAATAAAAGCACTTTGACGGTCCCGATTGCTTTTTAAACGATTAATTTATTACAACGGAAGCTTTCGGCTAAAGTATAATGATTTTAAGTATATAAGGATGAATATAGTAGTTTAAGCTGCTGAAAGCTACCGTTGTAATAAATTAATTGTTTGAAAAACAACTGTGACCGTCAAAGGTTTTTATTATTATCACATCATCATAAACGGCCAAACAACCAATGCATTCAACTAATGGCAGATAAATATAAGCATTAGGGTCTATCTTACTTTCACTTACACTAAAAGTCCTATTAAGTTTCTCTTTCATTTAATTTCAGTAAAATGTAGCGACTTCTTTCCTTTTCTTTATATGCACTCAAGATAGTCATTCTGCTAGTTCTATTTTGATAAAAGTTGTTGTAACATATTATTAACATTCGTAAAGAAATTTCTTAAAGATTTAGCTTAACTTGATGATGTTTGTTCTATAGCATATTTTATGTATAAAAAATATCATACCTTAATTATCATAATTGAGACTAATAATTTTTAAACACATTAAAGTGTGTTGTTCTACGCTGATATCTAATGCCATGTTGCTGTAATTTTGTCGTCTCTCCTGATTTGTTGGACAATGCTCGAAGATCGTTTAAAATTTTCTGTGAAGAGGAAAAGAGCCAGTAACAAAAACGTTTATGAAATTAGACATTTTTAATTGACGTGAATAAATATGAAATCATATTGTTGTATTTATGGAGGCATTATGTATTTGTAAGCAGTAATTGAAGTGTGCCGAATAGTGTGATTAATTTCAGTGGAACGGAACGTCTTTGAAAGAAGTGAATTGATCCTGATGTGAGTGAGTATCTCTGGAAGCGTGACCGCGCATGCGCACGAGCGCATCGTCTGCAAAGTAGAAGCAGCCTGTTGCCGCAGGTGTCAGGTAGCGACTTCTGCTTTAAACATGACGACCAAGCCCGTCAAGTCTCCGAACGAGACGAGCTACATTCTGGAAAATCAAGCTCAGGTAAGTAAATGACGCAATATAGAAAATCATATGATATCGAGGTCAAAAATACACAACTTTGTACTCTTAATCAGATAGGCTGTAAACTTCTCTGTGTTTGAATTAACTATATTATTTCAGTAATAAAATTTGAGAGCTGTTTAACTCTTAATTCATCCCTAATGTAGTTTTAGTATACATCAGGACTTTATAATCTATCGATCTTTATTTTTTCAAGTAACATTACTTTGTTATTTGTTGATTAACTCTTATGTATGTGTTACAGTGGTATTATTTCCATTTTAGTTCTTTTTGGAAAAAGATAATAGGCATCTGTTTTAACGTAATACCATCTCCATTATATATATATGAATATAATTGCCAGATGAAACCCATTCAATTTGCTTCTTTTAGTATTCGAGCATGGTTTTCTGTAAACGTCAATATTTTTCATTTTGCTTTTAGTTTCCTATTTACGTTTAATATATTTTATTCATTCAAATATAAGTCTGTATTGTGATGAAATCCTAGCAGATATCCTGCTTATTATACAGCTATATAATTACTTGCCGATAAACGTATAATTATCAATATAAATCGTAAAATTATTTTTACTAGCGGATATTTATTGTATTTTGATACTAATATTACATCAAATTATCAACACACTGATTCCGAAATGACATATTCGGGCTTTTCAGTTATCTTATTTGCATTATATTACAAAAACGAGTACCATTTATGAGTATCGGCTCCCAAGTACTACTGAAGTATCGACAATTCGAGTTGCATGGAGTCGTTAATATAATTTATTGGACTCTGTTTTGTAGCTGACATGAAAACTGTTTGTGTTTAGATTGTCTATCGGGAACAAACATGCCTTTGCGTTATCCAGGGGGATTGAAGCCCTCATGAGTACATGTTAGACGATATCTTTTGATGTTTGAGGATGCAAAGTATAAACAACCGTCGCCTGTGTTCGTCGTTCACCCTGTAAATCTTTAATGTGATCCAAATAAGAAAATGTTAGGTGAACCTGACATTAAATATTAGCCAGGTTACTTATATTTTTCTTTTCTTTTGATGCATTATATATTTCCCATATAAGCAGAGATACTGCACTACTTAATGCCTGACGTCAAAATATACACTTTTTAATAAATTCCGACGGTTTGTAGATTCCGGGAGGGTTTCCGCAAGAGTTTTAGCTTGAGAAATGTTATTTTATATATTATTTCATTTTGAGAAATGTATCCAAATCAATTAGTTACTTTTAAACTAATTTAATATTCAACTTTACAGAGCCTTTGTAGCTCTAAATGTTTTAATTAACTATTAAAACTCAAACGAGCTTAAAATTAATTATCCGTTAAGAGGATTAGAGTTCATTTACGTTGGTGAACCCGAAGGAGAAACTTTCTGTTTCTGGGGATTTAACGTTGGCCTATGGTGCCTTTCTCTGAGGTTATATACTTTTTAATTACAGACCAACGGCAAAAGAACTTCTGTTGACACCTTAAATACTGAAGACATTTGTCGTTTATCATTACGACTCCTAACTCAAGCTATTTTGCATGTATCGCTGGTTGATATTTGCCACAGAATTCTCATAATTCCTTCCTCGGCCCAATTAAAATGAGACTGGACTCCTTCTTGAGCTGTATTTTTCCGATCTGATCCTTTAATTCAGAAAGGAGTTTAAAAGTAGTTATCCGTTTAAATGCAATATTGATATTCGTCTTTATGGTTTAATTTACGCAGTATTCACATAAATTAATTTAAACTACCCAACAGGGCAGGATTTTTTATTTTATTCAACACATTAGGTACTGCACAACGTTTCGTCCACAATTCTGGGTCTTCTTCAGTTAGACATGTGCAAATAAATTTCTTCTGACTTCTAAATTGCTCAGTTTGGAATTAAATTATTAAAATATAAATATTACAGAGTTACATTTTAAATGAAATAATCATTTTTTGGTCTATAGTCGCCTTCAGAAGAAACTTGATAGCGTATGTCTTTATCTGAAGAAGTCCGATAATTGCGGACGAAACATTGCACACGGCGTGTTTAATTATATAACAAATGATAATTTATTGGCTGTTGAATGTTAATTTGTGTATTGTAATTTATGAGGACTCCTCAGGTCGGACTGATGCAATGTTCACTATTCGCAAATTTCACTTTATCAACTAGTAACGCGTGTGAAAGCTTTTAATTTTACTCTGGATCCGAAAACAAATTGGAAATCTATCAATTAGGCGGAAAAGGTATATAACGATCGGAAAATTACTAAAAATCTCTGAAAAATTGATAATTTGGATTTGACAACCGCTGTAAAACATGCAACTAATTTAGAGAAGTTCAAAATTTTGTAAATATTCTAAATATTTGAAAAGACGGTCATTAAGTCAGTTGACTTTTTTAGCCGTCTTTTCATTTATTTATTTTAAACTTGAAGTCGGAAAATATTGTTTCGACCCCAAATATTGTTTCTTTTCGACTCGTCCTATACCTTCGTTTGTTTTATGGGTTTCACAATCACAACTTATGAAATTATGATTTTATTAATGTTCCGTGAAGAGCAGAAATATATTAAGGTTGAAGTGACTAGAGAGCAGAATCCAAAGTGAAGGAGCAGAAATTTATAAATGTATTAAAGAGAGAGGTTGACATTTTTAATTCTTAAGGTAAAGGATATTTGAAGAACATATTAAGAATAATGAAGGTACGTTTTTAACTAACAAGACAGGACGGTAATTATTGTAGAGTTAGGAAAGATTTATTTTTTGGGTAATAGGATACACAAGGGTGATCCTGAAACAAACGACTCCCCTTTAATAGCATAGGAGGGGAATTGAAAAGAGGGAATGTGGAAGGTATAGCAAGGTAGCCAAAGGTTCACTAGGGCCCCAGGGCGGTGTTTCACCTTACAGAGATGCAGGGAAACCCCTAGATACATGCAACATGTGAAGGAAAGAGAGAGAGAGATGCTTTCAATCGAAGCTCGGCAATAAATGTTACGGAACTGAATTAAAGGATCAGGACGGCAAAATCTGTCCTATGTTAGATTCCCGGTCCCGTTGAGATTTTGTCATCCTGATCCATGAATATTTAAAGCGGTTACATAATTAGAATATTCATAGAATTTTATACCAATCAGACTCAACAAGACGCGTATCCACATTAGTACCGAAACATGATGCTTAAATAAATTGTGATCATTATTCTAGGGATACAAATTTAATACACAACTTAAGTAATAAATATTATTTTGCATTATTCTTTATTTTTCACTGAGATGAAATCGAAACTCCACCTTAGAACTATTTAGGAAAAATAATATTAGATGCGAATTCAAGAAACTTAACGAATTGAGAGGTCATTTTGGGCGGAACGTGATAATTATTGTTTAACAATTTTTGTAAAATAATGGAAAAAGAAAAATGACTTCATGAAAGTATGAAACATTAGTCTATTCTATTATTTACTTGATCTAATATCAATATAACTTAAAACAACGAATTTAGATTTTTGATGAATTTTCGAAAAGTAACTTTTGAAATTTCCCTCTTTCCCACACCTTTCCTGACGGAACGGGAAACGATGTTTTGCATATACAATAGGTGCAATTAAATTTAAGAAAAATCTTATCATATGTTGAGTTTTATTTCTTATACTTATTTAGCGTACTGTTGATCGCTTTATCAATTTTTTCTTTCGCAAATCGATTGTTTTTTCAACTGCACAGTCTTTTCTAAATTTTTCTTTTTTTCCCCCGTTCTTAATGTATTCTTTTTTGGGTACTGCGTCCTGTAACTAATACCCATAAGTTGAGTCTACCAGATTTTGCTTTTTTTTCTTGAGGAAGACATTACATTGTGCCTTATAGAGTAGTATCCCGTTCTGCCCTGCACCCTAGTCTCAGTTGAAGGTTTTTCACCGAGTCTGAATACAAGCAGATTAGATTTAGATTTCTTGTTGTTTCCATTAGTCCTCGATTGAGGATTAAAAATGAACAAAAATAAGGTACATAATTAAAGACAATCTTAAAATAAATTAATAAAAGAAAATGTATATAGACAAAAGTCAATATAAACACAACACGGACACACGATGTCACAAACCTTATACGTAACTTTTATGCAGCTAAAAACACAGATGTAAGACGCCAAATTAAGAGTTCATTCACAAGATTTGGTGAAGTTGGTTGCCAGGTTTTCTTCCTTGACCAGTTACAATGTTCCACCCCTATTTACTAAACTCCACCACTATCCAGGAAAAAACTGTAGGGTATCGAGTCGAGTTCCCCTACTTGAATATATTAAATGTTGACTATAGGAATTTATGAATTTTTCATTGAAACTCTTTAATAAAAGCACCTTTATGATTATGACATAATTTTTCCCGAAACCTCCGTGTCACTTCTGCAGGTTCTTCGGCGCCAAAACTTCGTCAGTTTCCCGTTCAATCGTATCAATCACTTTTTATTCTAACTGCCGCTTCGTTTCTGCACATTTATCCTATCTCCAGTTCCATAAACAGGCTAGATAACCTATGGGAAATGTGATTTTGGAAATATTGAATCGATGGAAAGAACGTCTGGATACGAATTTGGTATAAATCATAAAGGATTGCGGAATAGGAAACAGCGGTGCAGATTTTCCCCCTCAATAATATACTCGTAACAGCTTTCTGCTGTTACGAGTATATTATTGAGAGGGAAAATCTTTTTTCTTTAAAGACTCGCCGCATTTATTAGACTGATTTTCACATATGGAAACAGAAATACATTAGGTTACGCAATAGCTTATTGTATCTGGTTAACAGCAGATATGAAACCGGTTCCGCCAGCTAAACAAACTGGAAACTCGTGAAACTTCAGGAAACGTAGGTGCGAGAGATTCAACGCCAATTAATAAAGTTACGATTTCTACACACTGGAGTAAAATAAAACAAGAAAGTCCGTACGACCCCGAGAAAATGCAAGTAATTGTGATATGTAATAAAAAATTTCTATAGAAAGAAAATTGCGGTCCGCATTCCTGAACTGGAAAATTTAAACCTCGCCTAAATTTTTAGTCGCACTTCCAACTAGTTTTTTACATTTTCTTGCGTCAAATTTAAAACTATTCGCCATAAATGTAAATACAGAGTAAGACTTTGAACCACTTCTTTGGTTCAGTTTTTATCAGGCACCATTCATAACAGGATTTTTTTCTTCAAAAATCCCAATTTTGAAATTATCTCACAGCTATCGCCATAATTATCTTTACAAAAATAATTTATATAACATTTTAACACAATTTTAATCAAAAAAGTCTCAAATATACCACAATATTAATTCTCATTATCCAAATACCGTAATTATACATACTTTCAATATGTCTCAAACATTTTTTTCTTTTTCAAACTAAGTTTTGAGTGTTTTTACATGTTGAAGGTTCGTATATTTATAATTACTCAGGGTATTTTCAATAAAACTTGCCGAATATTTCTGTGGATTAAAGCCCCGATAAAATTTGTATACGTTTTATAGTCATGATTATGTGCAATATTGCTGAATACACTCAAGATAATTTCAAAATAAAATAGTTCAGAACATTATGTTTGAAGTTTCTAAGTTCTTTATGGCGAGTGACGAAAAAATGGGATATAATTAATATAAAGGCAACGAAACACATCAGTTATCACAAATTTAATAAATAAACTTATCTAGGATTTATAATAATGACGTCAATAGCCAGGAAACTTCTATACTATTCAAAAAATTAGATACATTACGACGTTTCGTCCAAAGTTTTGAAATGTCTTCAGGTAGAAAGATACATAAATACATTTTTCGTGTTTTAAATAATTTGAATTATTATAACTTCCACGTTATAAAAACTTAACACCAAAAGAAATTTGTTCTATTTTGCCTGAAGAACTCGTAAAATTGTGGACGAAACGTTGTAACGTGGCCAATGTGTTGATTAATATAATAGTTTTAGTGACTTTTTGGTCGTTTTGTTGTCTTTTCTTATTACAATTTTAATTAATTAGAAATAGTCACTTTTTTAGGTTCAAGTTGACGTTGAAAATGGAAACAAAATCTGGTGAACGTTTTTGTAGAACACTTTTGCTTCACTGCAAATCTTTAAATCATCTTTTATGTTGAATAATATATTTATTGCAATACTTTATTGATTTAAAATTGAATATTTTGTGAATGAGATGTTAGAAAAACTCTCTTTTTAAGGGGAAAAAAATTCTATTTGGCTTTTATTTTAATTAATTAATAGTAATTATTTATGCCCACACAATATTACACGTTTATAATATATAAAATTACTTATTTTCAAACGTAACATTACATGCTTATAATGAAATCAGTCTCGATGAATGAAATATTAATAAAAATATTTTATTAATATCTTTATATTTTTAAACTATAAAATATTAAAGGAGCTTTTGGCAGTTGGCCATAATCATCTATAAAAAAAAGGACCGAAAATTGAAGTTTAAACTCTGATGCGGACAGATGATAAGCTTCAAAACTAATTTCCTTGCTTTTATTGAAATCGGCCTTCATTTTATTAAGACATGCGGAAGTAGATCGGAAGGGAAATAATCAATATTGGCTTCCCCCTTTTTATTTTACGTACTTGCTAACAAGGTATTCTCATCTAAAGATTAATTAAAAAAACAGCATAAATTAAGCTTATTAAAATCAGAAAATAGATTATTCAAAAAAATATTGCATGAAGTTCTACAGTTAGTGACTGAAATTCTGCGGCTCTAGCCTTAAGTGTTTTGTCTCATGACTGCAACCTTTTGATTGCTATTTTTCTGTAAAATGGAAATAGAATTTTATAACTTATCTTTCTTTTTTTTTCAGGTTGAAGATGCCGCGTCGCAACTCGACACTGAGCATTTGGTGCAGGTTAGAGTCTTTCTTCCATTTTCACAAATAAATAAATATAGTAATAAATTTTTGGCAATCAGAATGGCCATTTTCATCGCGAGTATAAATTCTGGAGTTCCAGAAACAGAGCTGAAATATTTTGTGT
Organism: Eucriotettix oculatus; assembly: GCA_034510155.1. Lineage (NCBI taxonomy): Eukaryota > Metazoa > Arthropoda > Insecta > Orthoptera > Tetrigidae > Eucriotettix > Eucriotettix oculatus. The sequence continues at coordinate 21,729,248 of CM067380.1, read as the reverse complement.
AGTTACAAATGAAATGTTCACCCACTTGTGACGTAATTTTATAATTTTTATTAAATTTGTAAAAAAAATTAGAGTATATATTTAAATGGGTGGGCGGCAATAAATTTCAACTTTGACATTTGAAACAGTTTTATTATTAAAAAAATGTAAGAGATTCAACAAAGTACAATATTTAGAAATTAATTGATTTTAATTAATTTTATTTGCCTAGCTGAGCCCTAACCCAAGAAATAACATAGCAAGAGACTTGGGTAATTTGAATCTACTTTACTCAAGGCTGCATGACGTGTTATACGCATAGAAGAGCGAGAGATTATTGCCTTTCTTACATTGCATTCACCCTTCCCTAGTTGACCGGAAATTCTGGATTCAACGCCAAGACAGGTTCCGGGTCGGTATGTGAAGTACACAGGCCTCTGATGTGTTTCTGGTTTCCTGGTGACAGAGCCAGATCTTTGACTCTTTGACTCCTTCAAGCCAGCCAGTCCGACTTTCCGTTTCGCTAGCTTCTCTCTCAACTCTCACTTCTAACTCACTTTTCCGAATCCTTTCGAGGTCCTTTCCACTCGAACTCACCTCTTCTAAAAACCTTATTGGTCTCCCCGCTTTTTCAATCTTCCGCAGGTCCTTCAATGGGGTCGGCGCCCCTACCCTTCCTCTCCAAAAATTCAAAATTTGTGAGGAGCCACCCTTAACATCTTTTGGGTCAACCACCTTGCTGACCTTGGCTGACCAGTGTTTTTAGAGTCACAAAATTCTTTCAGACAAAGGACTGAGACTCCTTTATGACTGTTTATTTGCCGGGTTTACCCCCGGAAAGGTGCCTTACGAATATCTCAGGATCTTTTCTCAATGGAAACTTCGTACAGAATGCTTCATATTGTAAATTAATTTAGATAAATAAAATATCCGATAAAATTTATAAGCGTCACACATTATAAAATTATAAATCAATTATCTTGAGCTCAGATTAACCAAAGGGGTAGTATTTAATTATTCAAACACGGCCATTTAAACTAAACGGGAAAGTGTAATGGAATGCATTGCGTTGGAATTTAATTAAATTTCTGAAACCACGACTTACGATTAGAAACTTTGTGGTCTTCGATGAAATATATTATTTAAAATTGGATAGTTTTCTAGTGTGTATTAATAAAGTTCATAGTGTCAAGTGAAGAATATTTAATAATGTCGTTTGAATGTACGAATATACGTATTCTTCATAGGAATCAAAGTTAATTTTTTTAAAAAAATAGACGGACTATATATATATATATATATATATATATATATATATATCTCAGGTCTGACTTATTTCATCTATGAATTTAGCCAGCCAACAGTTGTCAGTAAGGTTTAACGTGTCATAAAATTAAGAAAGTTTCTTAACTCCTTTAAGCGAGAGAAGGAGTCTGTACGTGCGGCAAAGCATTTAGTGAGAAATTATGGAAATTATACCTTAGTGCAGACAGGGTGAAGTGTTTCGCGCGTAGTGATACAAAGCAATAAACTTCCGCAGGCAGTGCTACTAACTTAATTTCGCCCCCTCTGACTATCGCAGACCTCATTACGTCTTATGACCTACTTAAGATAAAACAAAATCGAATTCAGTTAACTGGGAAACATCCTTCTCCGATGCGATGTGTCGGAAAAGCCTTAATTTACATTTCTAAATATTCTTAACATGTATTTGTTTTTAGTTTTGTCGTTTCTTTGTGCAACCCTAATTTCAATTTTTAACTATTTGTTAATCACCTGAAATGTGTTGAAACAAATGAGATTAGTTCCAAAATATTTTCAATTATTTTCCGATTCCTTTACCGCAGCCAGTTCTACTATGTAGAAATAATTGCTTCAAAATAATAATATTATTTATTTCCGTGAATTGTAAAATATTGGAAAAAGTTAATTGCTAATTATTAAACGTTGTACAGACGAAATGTAATGCAAAATTTCCTTGATACAAGACAGAAATCTTACACGAAGGTATACGTACTGTAATAAATAGAGGGGGATAATTATTTTTGTAATGAAAAATCGTTACAGAAATGTGAATGATATTGAATTTTTTACATTTATTTATTACAATGTACACTAATGGAATGAATCTTAATTTGCATAGCCGGCCTTTTTTATCATAATATCATACAAAATTTAAACAAATTAAATTTCTTGCAACTAAATACACGAGTTTTAACTTAGGGGCGTTTAAACGGGCTTTCCCATTAAGCAGAATCACTAACACAAATCCTTTTCGGAATTGGCAGTGCCAGGAAATCGACAAAAGGTTACAAACAGTAGTAATTACATTATCTTCTCAGCTTTCCTGGAACTGTTGCTGGACCCAACCAAACGTCCGCGTTGAACGATGAAAAGCACTTTGGAACTATAGAATGGTTCATGCCTTCCGTCCTTTATTTAAATATCCTCGGCCAGGACAATCTCCAATTTCTTATTCCTCCTGTCTGTAACCTTCTTTTCCCTCACCAGATTGCCTTTGATTCCGTACCGCCAAATTCCGCACGTTTATCATTACAATACACATCTTTATACAATATAAGATATAATTTCGTACCATTATTTTTTTTTCATATTACAGAACCACCTTGCGGACAGATATTATTGTTGGATATATTTCAGTTTTTCACCCTGTATTTGCATAATTTTCCTTGATTACATAAAAATAATGTAACACCGGTTTATTACCACTATATTATAACAAAATGGCGCATGTATAACCATTCAGCAAGAAGGTTCTTGCGTCTTTCGAAATAAAAATGCGATTAAGATCTGTTGCGAAGGACAGAAATAATTAAAACTGTAACTCAAAATCTTGAATTATCCCGTAATGTATAAAATCTAATTTGAAATGTTCAAAGTTTTCCAGTTAATTTTACTTGAGCTCTGTATTTCAGGAAGACGGAAATTCTCAAGGTTCTACCCTACCATATGCTAGTTTTAACTACATCAACTCAATTATAGGAAGCGGAGTGATAGGTAAGCACATTGAATTTATTTTTAGAATACACACAATATTTTTAGAAACCCAAAAAAAGGAGATTACAATCCCAACTCCGTCCAGAATATGATTGGATGGGTTGTCAAGTTTATGACAACTCTTTTCTGTGTCTAATATGCGAGGAGAAACTCTGCTTCTTGCGGGAAGGAATTTGGACAGAACAGCGCAGGAAAACCTTTCGGGCGAACAAGGAACGCGATTTAGAAAACTGAGGGATGGTGTAACAGTCCGAATACTCATTCCTGATTTCGTATATGATGTAATAAATATATTAAAGAGTGGAACGTTTATTATTGATGCAGTAAAGAAAATAATGTTAATTACAAAATAATAATAATAATAATAAGAGAAAATTGAAACTTCAGATTTGTTTTTAGGGTCATTCAAGGTCAAGTGGTTGCCATGAAGCGTTTCACGAAATATTCACATTCTCGTTTCATCTTGTAAACTTTAGCTTGACATTTCCCACACTAATTTCAACCGTTTCCGCTCTCTACTGATTACTGCTATCTCCCTTCTTTTTTTTCCTCTCTACGACAGGTGGATGTGGTTCTTATGCGTATCAGAAAGTCACCCGCAATCCTTACTGCAACTGAGAGAGCTCAACAATCTTCAAATAGTTATTATTAAAATTAGCCTAGACTATTGCTAGGCAACGCGTGACAATACACAAATAACACTCAGCCTGTTCATTATTGGCAGTTTCTTTCATATCTGATACAAACTTTGTACTCTAATTGTCGTATAAGCCTGACGTTTCTAAATAAATAGACGTAACATGTTTAATGATTTGAAGAAGTTGTATTAAAGGACATTTGGAAACATGCTCTCTTGTTTGTTTTTGATATATAACTTTCTTAGAGAATGTAGGTTTTCCCGGTGTAATTACCGAATGGAATCCAGAGAATACTTCATTCATGTAACTTTCTTGTATAATTTCTAATAATGAAATGATTTTGTGCATCGCGTTCGGTATTACGAGTTAGGAAGTGTGTAAACTCGTCGATTAATTTGATAAATATTGAATATTTTGCCACATTTACCGCATCTAATGGTGATTATATATAATAACCGACAAATAAACATAATCACCTTTATCGTAACATACAAATTTTTATTAAATATATGTAAAAAGATTGTCAAAGTGTACTCCTATAATCTCGGTCGAGGTCTGTAAAAAGCACCGAAATCAGATTGATAATATAATTTTGTAGCAACACTTGCTATATTGTTTTTTATGCGTAAGTGATAATCACTTTGTTTTAAACGGCTTAAATGCATGGCCACGTTCTTCAACCAATTTTAATTTTATAAGCAGTTTCTTACAGATTTCACCCCTTTATGCTTGGTATCAGACTCAAAAAAGCTGGTTAGGACTTAAATGGTCTTTTCTGATAACACCCAGACGATATCCTGAATGTGAAGAGAGATGAGAGTCGCAAACCACGAGAACTGGAGGTCGCTGCAGTCTTTGCTTATTGCGTCTCGTGAAGGAATTCAGAAATTGCGGACGTCGGGCGATCTCGCCTCAACCGTTTCATTAGGTCATAATATTTTTCTGGATCCATCCTTTCTTATTTTGCACTTTAACAGCAACCATTAAGTACTCCGCTTATCCTTTCATCTCTACATTGTGCGGCTTACATCCACCTAATCGCGTAACGTCCTTGTCCCGCCAACTTGCTCACTTATGATTCAACTTTCTTCCTCGTTTTGTATCCGAAAACAATAATAAATATCATGCTTGCAGCCGTGAGGTAAAAATTTTTCCACCCTCAAATTCTAGATCGCCACAACATTCGGTTGTAGTGGCGACTGTCTCGAAGGATTGATCTGCAACGTTAAGCGATTTAGTTGCTATTCCGTAGGCAGGATTCACGATGGAGAAGTCCTGTTCTCTTTGTTGATCATTTGACACGTGAGTGAACTTCGGTCAGTAATATCGCCTCCGAGTAAACATTCTCAACTGTCCGTTCTACGTACGCTCCTATTTCTATAGGTCTGTTTCCAGTAATAAATAGAAATTGTATCTTGAAACTAGTTGGCCGACAAATTCTCTCTTTAGTTGTAAGTTTGCCTGACAAACCCCTTCCACCGCCACGTGGCGCCTTACCAACATCCGCTACTCCATGATTCCATTTCCAGGAAACATAATATTTCAGGCATTCCTATATATTTAATTGTTTGTGAGTTGTCATACAAACTATTCAGACATTCATATGTGGAAATTTGTCTTTGATGGAGCTTATAAAAGTTATTTTTCCGTCGTGATCATCCTCGCATCACAGACGTGTCCCGGGTTCGAAACCGGGCAAGGGCATGGATGTTGTGTATTTCCTAACTGGAAAACCAGTACAAAGAGTAAAGACGAGTTTTCTCCTTAGCAGTTTTAAAAAAGTTTTGTCTGCCATGGCACTGTTCCTTCTGAATCTGATCATTCCAGGTATACAATGTATTGTATGGCAGCAAAACTAAACTCAGTATCGAATGTGACTTTCATGATCTATACAGAGTGGAATAGAAGCAATAAATGAAAATAAAGAAGCACTGAAGGAACTTAACACTTTTAACTGGCATCTCATTCTAGTTCATATCCCTTACATTTATTTTCCACAAAAACTTAATTTGTAATAGTTGTACTTTTTTACGAGAAATGGAATGTAAACTCTGCAAATGTATTCCTCAAGGCCTGAAACAGGATAGGTGAACTGCATGTAATAAAATTAGGGAAATTAATCAAATTAATTCACTGAAGTGTGAATGATGCCAAATGCTTTTGTTGTCAGATTTGAATATGTTGATTTTGAAATAATAATTAATATTTACTCTACAGATCAAAGCAGAGTAAGCCTACATAGAAAGTATGTATCATTGAGTAAAAGAAAGGTCGCTGTTTTTGTGAAATGAACATTCTTAAATATGGAGACAATGTGAATTCTAGCTATTTTAATAATTTGGAAATTTATGTGGAATGTACTGCACAAAGGTTCATGCACTAAATGCTTAATAACATCAATAAATGAGTGAATTGTTAATTATTGTAATTTTTCCTGTTTCGTTGAATATATGAATTAGACCTATGTTTTTCCATACATAAGTGACCATAATTTTATATAATCTCAATATTATTGACTATATCTTCAGAAACATTAAGATTTCTTTCAACATTATAATTATATTCTTAAAATTTTAATAGTAATAACGAATTTGGAATTTCACCAACTGAACTGATTTTTCAGTGTTATTATTTGACAATCATCACCACAGAGAACCTTCATCTTTGTTGATAATAAAATTTTTATTTATTTGACATTTTAGGTATTCCATATGCTTTAAATGAAGCTGGATTTGCTCTTGGTTTGGTTCTATTAATTCTTGTCGCTGTGGTGACAGATTATTCTTTAGTGCTAATGGTGAGAAGTGCTCACATAAGTGGAACATTTTCATACCAAGGAATTATGCAGAGTGCTTTTGGAAGGACAGGTTATTTTGTGCTATCCATTCTACAGTTTCTGTATCCATTTATTGGTAAGTCAGTCTAAATATTGGATTATTTACAGTTTTTAATCATTATTAAAGCTGACCTCATTCATATTTCCAGCTATGATAAGCTATAATGTTGTTGTGGGAGATACAATAACTAAAGTACTTATACGTCTTTTGGAAAATGGTACTAAGTCCATTTTTTCTCACAGAGAATTGGTTGTTGGTCTTACCACAATTTTTATAACTATACCACTTTGCCTGTTCAGAGACATATCAAGGCTGAGCAAAGTGTCATTCATTTCCCTTCTTTGTGTGGCCTTCATTCTGCTGACCATATTTTTAAGAATAGAACCTCTAAGAGAGATTGTGTAAGTACAATTTTGATTCACAGGAATTATTAATTTTATACTTTACTTAATCTACATTTATTTCCATTTATATCCTTCTTCAGGAAAGCCAGAATTCCTATATTCTGTGTTTTTAAAATATGTGCATGACAAAGGAACGAAATAACGTTAGTTCTTTTCCATTGTGCCTTAAATAATTTTTCCGTGGCAAATTATTCTATGAAACATGTGTTGATGATTGTAATATTATTTTTGCCTGAATCTCTGTTTCTGGGGGAGTGAATTTCCTCTGAAGGAAAATAATAAGAAATTATTATTTTTTATTTTAATTTGGAGTACTTATTTTGATATTCTCAAGGAAATTATGCCATATTACAGTTAACAGCCAAAGTATGGAAAGTAAACTTTATATATATTTCTAATTCCTCAGTGTGTGTTTTCTTGTATGTTTCTCAGATACTATGTTTAAGATATAAATAGTGTTTTCCTTTAATATAATTTCCTGGAACCAACTTCAGAGTCGGTTGTTTTTACAAAATATACTTCACATATCTAACTTATATCAATATGAAACTAAATCTATGATGGAAATATTAATTATATTGACTTAGAAATTTAATGCCAAATTTGTTTTTTGTTGTAGTCCAAACACAGGATGGTCCCTTGTGAATAAGCATTTAATACCAGCTGTTGCAATAATGGCTTTTGGTATGTAAATTACCACATTTATTAATAACATTTATATTATAAAATGTCATTGAATACTTTTCATGCAGTACAATTTTTACTATACAATTTTATACCAACTATTTGTAGTCAGAAATTTTCGTATGTTGAAAACTAACTGTTTGGTATAGATAAAATTACAATCATACACATTCAATAATAAAGTTTTTCCATTTCTTTATTTATGCACTATTGTAAATATAATAAAACAACTTAATTAGAGGCTATAGAAATTGTTAGAATAACATTTAAGGTTTATGTGTTAGTTTAGATTGCATCATGGAATTATTTTGACTTGGTTCATTATCCATTGATACTTTACATATGGAAATATAATATTTGAAGGCCAACACTTCAAATTTTAATTCCTTATTGTGTATGTTATAGTGACCATCCTTCACGCCAATTTCAGTTTTCTTTCCAAAGTATGAAATTAAAGGACTATTGGGTACAATTGAGTGCAGCATTAGTTGTATCAAAATGAGAGGGAGGGGGTGAAGAGATTATTTAAGTAAATTAGAATTGTAAAAGGAAAATAACATTTAACACAATATATTTTATTTATTTTCTATCATTTTATCAAATATTAATAATATAACAAATAAGTCATAGTGACTATTCAGAGTTTTATTGACAAGTTCTTTAAAGTAGTAGGAATAAATTAGTTGAGATTTGAAAAGTTCAGCACTTACCTGAATCTGTTTCTTAATTCTCCATTTATACAGGAAGGTATTTTAAATAATTTATTATGCAAATAGTTTATCATTTTCATGTATTCAATGAATTTAAGTCAGAGCTACTATATTTTTATCATAATATTTTATTAAATATGACATATGAATATATTTATTAGTATACTCTTATTTACAAAATGCATTCAATAGAAACTAATTAATTAATTTGTAATATATTCTTCAAGTTATAAAACTGATATCCATGTACTATCAATGTTAATACTGAAAAAAAATTGATATGATTTCAGCATTTATGTGTCACCACAATACATTTCTTGTATATGGCTCAATAAAAGGTGCTAATCAACAGAAATGGAACAAAATAACACATATATCAGTGTTTACATCATTTGTTGTTACGGCTGCTTTTGGTATAGCTGGTTATGCAACTTTTACAAATCTTTCACAAGGTAATGCCCCAAAATTAGGTGTTTTTGTAGAATCTTACATATCTTTCATTTTAAAATACCAGAAACTGAGTTCATTACACATTCTCTGAAACAGAATCCTCATTGAAGTTGTTCAAAGCTATTGTACTAAATAATCCATGTATCACATTTGTAATAAGATATACTAAAGCTTGAGTTATAAATACCATGCTTATTTTCTTTTCAGTGTAACTCCATAATTAATTGAACTATTTCTCCATAATATATCATTTATTAAGAATAATGCTTGGTATAGTATAAACATTCCTTGTTTTTTATTCTTCACAAGTAAAATATTTCTGTGATTTAATTAGTTACAACTCTACACTTAGGAATAGTGTATCAAACTTTACTTAAGTCAGCAAGTTCTGCTCGATGTAGTTGACTAATTCATATATTGTTTGATTTTCTATTTTTAGGTGACTTGTTAGAAAACTACTGTTGGTCAGATGATTTGATGAATGCTGCTAGAATAGTTTTCAGCTTTACAATTCTTTTAACATATCCAATAGAATTTTTTGTTACAAGAGATGTTGTAGAAAATTTAATATCAATGTACTGCCAATGTACTAATTACACAAAATGGATTCACTATTTTGTGACTCTATCCCTAATTCTTCTTGCTTACCTTATATCAATGGCAACAGATTGCTTAGGAATCGTTTTGGAACTAAATGTAAGTTTAAACTTATATGTCTTGTTTAAAATAGATTAATATTGTCACTACAGCTAATATAAATCTAGTGCAAATACTTGTATTTTGAAAAAACTTTTCTGAAATTCTTAGACATTCGTCTATGATACACATTTTGTAGAAGGTTCATTAGACTTACTTACCATCAATCATGTGCCATGTTTGTGAAGTTTTGGAGTGTTTTAAATTATTGCTGTAATTTAAGTTTATTTGTAAGTATAAAATTGTACATCTGACGGAACACTATCTCTTAATGATGCCCCATTGTGTTGATGACTAAAGTATGATTAATATGAACTTTTTTTTTTCTAGGGTGTACTGGCAGCAGTTCCACTTGCATATATATTACCCGCTCTCGTTTACATAAAGCTGGAAGAAGGGCCTATCTTTTCATGCACAAAGCTTCCAGCAATTCTCTTAGCATTTATAGGAATTTTCATTGCTATTGCTGGCGTAGTAATGTTGATAACTGATTTTAGAGAAATTGATACCTGCAGTCATGGAAAAGTCATGCCATATTGTAACATGACAGGCTGAAGTGCCAAATATATCGTTAATGTTGTCAGATATTAATTAGTATTCTAGCAAATGGTCTAAGATAAAACATTTTCATTCTTATACATATATGGAATACTTTTATTATTCAATATGAAAATCTCATATGAGATTGCTCGTTGATAATTTTTTATATATTTTATACCATGTGCTGATTTTGTTCAGTCATTTTTATAATATTTTTATTTATAAAAATTTAAACAACTTCCATACTCCATAAGTTTATAAAACTGTATAAAAATAGTATACAGCTTAAGTTATAATTGTATATAAATGCAAGTATGTATATGTGTGTGCATATGTGTATATTCACACACAAAAAAGAATTGTAACATCATAATTAAATTACTTTGTTCCACTGAATGTCACTTTCAACTGTCAATAAACTTCAGTACATGTACCTGAAAGCAACATTCAATAATGTTATAACATACTGCACGTCCGAATTATATCAGTGTAAATGTGTTGTGATAAGTATAAATGTCAAATTTCAGTATGCAATGTTCTCCCATAGATTATAGCCCACTATTATGTATTTCAAATTCTGTGATATTATATATTAAGTTTCTTGATGGCTGTAAGGTGCAATCATTTACAAACATAATTGAATGCCTATTCAATGATTATTTGTAATTGTTGTACAAAAATAGATTTGCTTTTAATATTTTAATATTTTTGATTCACAGTATGAAATGAATGAAAACTATTATATGTAAACAAATATTAGCTTATATTAGTACATTGAAGAAGAGATTAATACACCAGGCTGAGGAGAACCGATAAACACCAATTATTCCAGCCATTCATTATGAGTCCTCAAAACTTAAGTAACTTGCTGTTTTGTAACTAAGGTGCTAATTTTGCATGATAATTGTATCATGTCATTACTCAATAATAGAATGTTTGCTAAGCATTGCCCATAATAATATGTAATGTGGATAAATTAATTTTTAACTGTTTGCAGTTATCTAATAATTTATAAATTGCTTTAAAATATCTAATTCATATGATGTATACAGAAATTAAATATATTAGTTAGGAAATTGCACTCATTGATAGTGTGTAAGTCTTTGAGCTATGCTGTTTCACTCATTAGCTTTCTGCATGCTCAGGCCATCACTATTATTCATATCAAGTGAATGCACAAGGTTATGTTATGGTCATTTTTCTACTAATTTTAAAAAAAATATATTAGTTATGTTCTTTTTCAACATAAAACTTTTAATTTGACTTTTAACGGTGTGGTGGGCCAAATCCCAAAATTATGCTGCTATACATTGTCTGATTTGAGAAGTGAAAGTTGGAGAATTAGAAATCGTAAGAAATAGGTAATGTGTTACTGGTAAGAGAGGAGTGATAGAAACTTATGTTCGGGAAGGGAACTATTAATTCAAAGAATAGACATGTTAGTTCACAACATTTACAGACATGGCAATACCTGATTCAGAAAGGCAGCTGTTGTGGTTCTGTACATCACTCACCTATCTTTAACTGAATTCTCACGGAATTCACTCACTTCTCCAAATCAGATAACACACAAGATATCCTTTTTAATTTTTGAATAAGGAAATTTTCCTATATATGTTTTGCTTTTTTTCATAGCAACTATGCTATGTTGACTGCATAAAATATTGTTTATTCTAATTTTCTCATTTATGGCTCTAACATTTAATTAGCATTCTTGTGCATAATATATAAACAACTGTTTTTGTGTTTACATGCAATATACCCATAATGCCACACTTGATGTAAAGTTTCACTCTCTTGGTATGTTCCAAAGTTATAAATACAATTCACAAAATGCATCTACAATATCTTCACATTTCTTGCTTGAAAAATTAATTCAATAAGCAATGCAGGACAGACTTTTTTGTTAGCAGCTTTGTAAATTTGACTGCAGATTCTTGTAACAGCACAATGTATGTTAAATCTCGACCAGGAGTGCCGATTAAAATTTTTTGGCTTGTGCTTATTCACGTTAAGGTGCAAAATTAGATTTAAAATCCAATTGATGTGACTCTTCAAATAAAAATAACTTTTTAAAAAATTAATTAAGATTCCAACTAATGGAACAATATATACAAAGAAGTTGTAAAAGTATTACAAATTTTCAAATCTAATATATTTTTTTTAATGTAACCTTATCGACTAAAAACTGGGGTACATAATCATCTGAACAGTGTTTTGGGACCAAATCACAAGAAATGTACTAATAGAATTTTTCTCACAAATATATGAATATTTTTGTGACACACTATAATTTTTAATCATATACACTTTCCTTCATTTAGATCTCTGTTGGTATAATTAATTTTTTAATCATGTAATAGATTGTGTATTTATGTATTACAATTAGTATCAGATGTGATATATTCTTGTCTGTAGTCACAATTGTTTTGAATAATGGATTAACTATTAAAAGCAGTTTATTTTAAATGTAGTGAGGAAGAACTAATTAGTCTTATGATCTAGTGTCAACTATTTCTGAATTGAAAATTATTCCAATATTTTTGTAATAACTTGTAGAGTGTAATGTATGCAACTAATAAGTTATCGGTGCACGCTTTCTTGCCAAAGCTTAAATGTTGCAGAGGCTTATTCAACTTCAAATTAGCTTGCCAATTTATTCAACCTTTTTATAATTTGTGAATTAAACTTAATTTTTTAGCCCACAGCAAGTAAAATTCATTCGTATTGTAAAATTTTAAATACTCCTAAATCAGTCATTAGGAAACGTGCAAAGTTTATATATATAAGAAATAAAATTTTATTATTTTAATTGATGAAACAAATGTATCCTGATCTTATAGAATAATTTTAGCATACTTCATTATTAAAACTTAATTCTCATAATGCCGTACTCTTACAATCAGTTTTAGAAACTTTTCCCCATTTTTTAGCTAATGAAAATATTAAACTTATTAAATTATAATGGCAAAAAAAATCCTGCGTCTGGTTTTTTGTCATGACCTTATAAGGCCAATTTACTACTATAACAAAATTTTAAATACTTCCAAAATATTTATAGTGAAATGCTTAAGTACAGATCTGTATGTGGATGATGTGAAAGGAGTCGTTTCAGGTTAGGTTAGATGAAGTAGGCCTACACCAGTCTGTGTCCACCTCTCCCGATCCTTGAAACTAGTTCTGAATCTTCCTCCCTTATTAGTATATTTTCTCCTCCAAAGCATTCAATTTCTCATTTGCACAAATGAAAACTTGAAAAGATCTGTATCAATTGATTCTAGTCCACCAACATAATTTGAAACCAGATAAAGCACCTCCTTTAATAACTCTTGGAAAAAATATTTTACTGTCAATTAAAATACAGACACGTCAATTTCTCACCAAAAAAAAAAAAACTTCTATTATACCTCAGGCAATCCTCTATGACATATTTCAACTTCTTATCAATTTTGTTAAATGTATAAATTCATTGCTCATACCTAATCATGGTTTAGTTTAAATGCTCATAAATGTATTTTTTTTTATATAATTTCCACGTGTAATTAATGCAGTACATATATTTAAACATTAATAAATGAATTTTATTTACATAACAATTTTTTTTCTTCTTTTAGTTCCTAAAAAGTGAGAGTCTTGCGATTATAGTGGCAAAAACCTCAAATACTATTATATTACCAACAATGTTAAGTATGTCCTTTATAGAACCTTTTGAATGTCTAATCTTTGTAAATTTGTGAGAAGTTTTGTTAAATAGATTTAATATAAGTGATATATTTTCTGTTAAATGTTTTTTTTTACCAATTTTTATCTTTTTCTACGTGATTCATATATTAAGTAATAAATCTAAATGTAACAATTCCTTAAACTTGTGACAATCGCACACCTCAGTCTACCACACACAAAACCTTTATTAAAGAAATTCATTGGTATATATTGCAACTTAATTTTATAATGAATTAAATATTCATTTTGAAATCCTGATATTTCATATTTGTAATTCAGTTCCATTGAAATAAAGTGTTTAATATGAACTGAATGGGTCTTATTATTTTATTCATATTTTTGTGGTGTAGTTCATCTATCTCTCTCTCACACACACATTATTTTGAATGATACAGATGTCCGAGTTATCACGACTTGGCAAAAGTTTACATTTCAGCCATAATTATCAAAGGTATACATTCAAGTTTTTCACCTTGAGATAGTTATAGTGAAATCCTCAAGTACAGATTTGCATGTTTATAAATACACGAAGAGTAATGTGTGTTGTGAGGCTCAAAGGAATAGAATGTGTGCCTTATCCAAGCATGGAGTCTCCAGTTGCTGAATGAAAATAAACTAAATACTGGTTTTTAAATACCATAAAAGTACTTATTAACACATTTTATTTGAACTTTGCAACAATACAAATATGCCAAATGTGAACATTTCCACACATTTCTACTTTCACATGATTTATTAATACTTAGGCTACAACTTTCAATGACTTGTAATCAATTTATAATTTTTCACATTTTAGTCTTGAAAATAAAAGCATAAAAAAGCCAAAAGAATGAAACAATTTACACACAGTTATATGGTATTAACATTGAAATATATTAAACGTTTAATAATACTGGTACTTTGACTCTCTCAAGTTCATAGCACCAATTACAGGAAAAGAACATGTCTACAATATAAAAATATTGGCATGTTTGCCCTTGTCAAGAGTAGGTGCAGCACATATGCAAGTTCTTTGGACACATGCTTCTTGGCAGATGCTAAACATATCTTCACATTAATATTTCTGGTAGGTTAATATGCAATTCAGGAAATGTGTGTGCATGAAGAAAACTAAACAGGGAACTACTATGCTTTATCTGCAAAAGAGCTAACCAACAAAACATGTTAAAGGCTATTTTAATAAATAGAGTACAATAACTGACCAAAAGTCATAAATAGAAATTTAATTCAAAATAAAATTTGAAGAGTATAACCTATAATGGTGACTACCATCTTTAGATTTCAGGCCACCATCTTTCTTTCTCCCTTTCCTGTTCTTGCCAATTTTGTTAATTATTTTGACAATATCACATATTGAATTGGATACGAAAGGGAGAGAAAACTTGTTGAACTACCCTAAATTGACTGTTTCCTATTCAATTTATTTTTTGACCTGGTATGTGTCATCTAATGTCGAGTGCGAGCCTCGGAGCACAGAATATTCATATATTTAACCCTAATCTTTACGAACACAATGAACTGAAACAAACAACCAGGAAAAATTAACTAGTGTTTCTCAGATCCTGGCAAGTTTTCCATTTAAAGTCCATAGAACTACAAAAATCAGTAGCAAAACATCTCTAATTTAAATAGTACACTTGTACAAAAAAACAGGTGTTGTTTCAATCAGTGAGTTTTGATCATTTTGTCTAAATTTTACTACAGATAGCCTGATTAAAAAGTTCTAAATGGTTAAAGGAAACAAAACCAGTAAAATAAATATTAATAATAGTAATACCTCAGATGCTAATTTTAATACAGGAACATAAACTGAATACTAAGATCAATTGATTTATTGCTACATAACTAAAATTAACATATTACTTGAACAATAAAGAATTTATGCTTGTATTTGGTTTACCTTAAAAATACAGGAACATAAAATTAGCATGGTGTGGCATAAGAACAAATAATTTCGACTTTTGAAATAAAAATTAAAAAGTACAGATTTATGCTATTGTTACTGAATTATTGTATATGACAAGTAATGGTTGAGAATGTTGGTGGTAAACTGCAGTCATTTCAATAAAAAAAAAGCTTTGGACACCAATGAATAGAACTATGTAATGAAATTAATTGGCTATGGGTTATTTATGAAGATCAGCACATACAGACACTACTATTGATACAAAGGAAATTAAACTGGCCAAGACAAACCTGAATTATCAGAAATAAAACTATTGACAATTTCCTCAACTAACTACAGTACAGTAACCATTTACCCAACATTTCCATGATTTTACTCCTGATCTCTGAAAACCATTATACATTTGGACGAGGTGTTCAGGTCACTAGAGTAAGATCATCTAAATGAAGCTATGAGAAAAGAATTCCTCATGAAACACAATAAAGAAGAATACTTTAATCAATTGTCTGCTGCGTTCATAAATATGTTATAATTCTCATAATTCATTCAGGTCTTCAAAGCTGGGATTCCCTCCTTATGCTTTTCTATCTTCTCCAGTGACTTTTCATCATCAGGCATAAGCTAAAAGAAGAATATATACATACATATTAATAAAGTGCAACACATACATGTAATTTAGTAAATTAAAATAGTTATTTCCTATACTCACCTTGTCAGCAATATGTTTGAATATTTTTCCGTCTTCTCCAATGTAGAATATTGAAAATCCATCATACCACCTGAAGAAAATTACAACTAGTCGTATCTCAAAATGTTTTGAAAGATCTGTCAATTAATGAATGATTTTAAAATATTTATGAAAAATAATTTCAAAATGATTCAAAATTGCTAATAGTTATATAAATAAATAAAAACAACAAAATATTAACTTACTTGTCCCCTTCCATCAAAACTTTTTTCACTTCCCAAGGCTTGTATTTCCAAAACATCGCCATAACCTGCAACAGTTAAGAGATTAGGATAGATAAATCTCAACCAGACCAGGAATTGAACCAGGACCTTCGCCAAGTATGTAGTCTCTCTAATCACATAGCTAACTTTGTCGACTCCTGGTAACATACGAGCATGCTACCTGCAACAATTAGAATTATTGTTCCTCTAGACTTAATGGACAACAATTTAAAACATTTTAATTGAATCGTTTAAATTGGCATACAAAGTAAAGAGTGTATACAAATGTGAAAATAGAACAGTCCAAAATGTAGTTAAAGGATATCAGAGCAAATGATGGAAGTTAATATTTGGGCATACTAGAGATGCTAAAATAAATCACTATAATGGAGTTATATCAAGTTCATAAGGGAGCAGTAAGAGGAGACAGTGAGAAGATGGAAAGAGGTTAACGTTGGGGTAGAATGAGGTAAGGGATGATCTGCATCACCTGCAGCCAATCAAGCTATCTTAGCAAGTATGATATACGAATTACATTTGATGATGATGTACAGAATTGTAGCAGAATGAAGAGCATTTGGAATGAAAATAAATGTAGAAAAAAACAGGGTTATGAATATAGGGAATTAAGAAGGAACTGTGACAATATGGCTGGAGATAACATTGGAAGAAGTAAAATCATTCAAATTCTTCGTAAGTTATACCTATGGTAACTGTACGGAAGACATAAGAAGCAAGATACATATGAGAAACATAGTGATTGGAAAGTAAGCAGTTAAAAGATTCCACTGGAGCCAAGGAAAAGTGTTTTGTATAAAGTGTGGTGTTATATAGGTCAGACATGACAACAAGAAAGAAGGAGAGGTATTTAGAAAGCTGAGAAGTGACAGTGAATATAAAGTGGTTCAATATAGTTAGAACAAACGATGCAGAAGATATAAGCATATTGAAATTTCTTAAAAAGAGGTAAACTTAATGCATATGACATGACACATGGGTCAGAGAGGAATGTAGTGCTGGGTGGTATCTGTCAACTGACAGGTCCAGTAAAAGAATAGAAAATACTTTAAAGTGCAGGGAATAAAGTCAGTAAGGTGATTGTTCAATTCATTTAATAAGGGAAAGGCCAAAGTTATAAAACTTTCCATCCTATTAGAACATCATACACAAGGAATGGGTGTATTTAAATATTATTAATTCAACAATATTTCTTTTCTAAATTACAAGACTAGTCATGATCATTAATTAATTATTTTAATCATTGCTACATTTAAATTTTGTTAATTTGTTTGAAATAGCATAAAACGTATGATCATAAATGGACATTCTTGGCTTTGAAAATAGAAATGATATCTAATGATCATTTCTGACACTATCTTCTAAAAGGTTCCACTCACTATGATGGAATTATAACAAGTTTTCTAAATATTACAGGCAATTTTAATTGGGTTGGACTAGAAAAATAGTGGTTAGATAGCTTATCTGAATGTGGACAGGAAAAAGTTCAAATTTTGGAGGCATTCGTGTACCACCTCCAGATATATGCACTCTATGCCACTTGACCAGTCACTCCTGAAGAAAGTGGTTAAACCTTCCAAAATTTTGTCTTGTTCACCATGGCATCACTGATTCCCCAATGTATGGTTATATATATTTTGAGCAACTAAACACAAAGCCATTCAGGCACTGTCTTGAAGGAGGCGGCTCAGTTTCTTGTTTGTTGCTGCTTCCCACCTAAGTGACACTTTCAATCTAAGGTAAGTCAACCTCTCTCTATCCCTCTTTCTTATACAGATGGAAAATATATATATATATAGATATATATACACATACACTTTTTGGACAATAATATTTAGTAGATACATCACCTTAAATGCGGATATTCCAGTTATCCTCCAACGAATTTTTACACATTTCTCTGTCTCATCAAGATTCATATGCAATACATCAAACTTGACATATGCAAACTTAAAATGCCCAATTGTTCGTAATTTGGCTGCTTCCATTATGTATGCAGTTAAACCCCTGAAAGAAAATGAAAAAGGGTATAAAAACATACTTAAGTTTGCTCTTTGTGGCCAATCATTGCACATACCTGGTTTTAATTCCAAGTATATTGTTTTCAAAAAGTATGTCAGTGTGGTATATACTATAGTCCATTGTATTAGAAAAAAATTTTGGTAGCTGAAATAAATATTGAAAACATGAACAAAAGACATGAAATTTTATTTGCAATTTCATAATTACTGAAACTACTTTCACCTTGGCATATTACATAAGTACTAATATTGCTATTTATAATTATAAATTAACCCATAACTGTTGTAAGTCACCCCTCAAGTGATAGCAGTAATTTGTCACGGCAGTGACAGTCACAATCACCATCGGTAAAATATAAGAAAAGGAGAAATTAATATCTCCTGGAGATAAATGTAGGCAATTTTTAAACAAGTATAGAAAATTTTGTTAGTGATAATGAAAGTAAATGTTTTGGAAACAATATTCAACGTAATTATGATTGTAGTAAAAAGTAGCAGTCACATCTCAGGAAAGAAAACTTCTATAAAACATTCAAGTAGAAAAGAAAATGTAGATAAATCTGACGATGAACGGCTTGAAATTAAGTAATGGCGATGGTCCCCCTATTAGGAATACTTGTACAAATTTCATCCCAAAATTTTGGAAATGTGCACTGAAAATATTCCCAAAATTAACTGCAACTTAGTGAGAATAATGTATAAAAAGATAGAGTTTGATAAGGGTTAAATTTTTACAAATTATTTAGCATATACTAGTATCTTTAGTCAATTCTCAAAGTGAGAGGGGGGAGGGAATAGAAGTATCGAAATGAAAATTTTTTAGTTGCACTGTTTTTGGAGGTCTTCAGACATTGGTTTTGGATGTGGGGCACATGGAACAGTTTCAGTAGATAGTTTCTTTTCTAAATGGTATGTTAGATTCAAATACCCAGCTTGCATTAAGGGTACTCAAAGGCTTTTGGCATCTATCAGGGTATCAGCAGATTTTATTGATGGAGTGTGAGGAAATTTATGATCTACAGTCCTGGGCCCCTATTCATTACTATCTAGTTGTCACTGTGAACTACCAGTGTCTTGGTTTGTAATGAAATGTAACATATATACTGTATATTGTTATTCGTGATGCAGCATTGTGTAAGATGTGCAACCCTACTTTCCCATATTCTTAGAAAATAATCTAAAATTGGCTTAAAATAAGTATCAGATGCCCCTTACATTCTCTCTAAGAGTGTTGTATACTTTTACTTGGTCCTCTAATGTAGGTTTACTATGTTTGTATCTTTTTGAATCCAGTTCACTTTCATCAGATGCATAACCTACTTTTGGCCCAGATTGGTTAATACAATATTTATCACAACTTGAATTTTTTATGTTTAAATGTGTGCCATACAAAAATGCATGTGTATTATTGGACTTTTGATTAGACCACACACATTTCTCTTTTAACAATCTTTCATTTTTCTGAAACAAAAATACATTAATTCAGTAAGAGACAAATGTTACTCCATAATTCATTTAATAACAATTGCCAACATACAACTAATGAAATAAATTGTTATGCAGTAGAAATTTAAGGATCCAACAATGGAGATTATGTAATGCTAATAAAGTAAGGAAACAAAGGTCAGAGCAAATGAAAAAAATTAATTTTGGAATTAATGAATTGAGACAAAGCTACACTAATGTATGAAGAGAGACAAAAGTCAAGAAATATTTTCACAAGCTTCAACTTGCTTGTAAAAGCTAAGTTGTAACTTCAATTATTGGATTAGTATTATTAAAGAGCTAAAGTTCATTCCGGTGACAATGCTTCCAACCAGGTAGGTGCACAGGCACAGAATGTTTCAATGACAGACATTGCTAACACCTGAAAAATGTCATGGCTAAAGCCATGATAAATTAGTTTTTTCAAAAATATTTTTCCTGTGTGTTGAAATTTTTATGACATCCTGAAGAACTTCACATTAAACATACTTTTAACAGCTTTCATGTGAATTTAAGAGATTCTGAATAAAAATATAATGTCCCAATTTCATTGAGCAATATACCTAAAGCTAACTGTATAACATCTGAACTGTTTGCTTTCCAATAATTCTTCTGTTGTTTCTTGCACACCTTATTTATTTTACAATTATATAAATCAACAGCCAATTTTAGAAAGGATATTCTGTACAAAAAAATACCTACAATACATTTTTCAAAACAGCTATTACTAAAACAGTCCATACATAAAATAATTATGAATAATTAACAGTAATTACTCATTTATTCTGCTGTTTAGTAATGAACCGAATGTAACAGAGAAGTTCTTAAGCAACTTCACTAGTGGTTTAATATAAGCACAATATTTAAGAATAACAATTTCAGGTTTAAGTACACAAAAATGGTAGAGAATTAACTTGTTTATTATACTAACGGTATTGGCACAATTACATGAATACATCAACACTTGCCTTATCTTTTTCATGTGCAAAATCAATTCCACGAACTACATCGTAGTCCACATAAAATTCGGAAATTCTTTTACTATTGTAACCGAGGAAAGGGTTAAAATTTTCCATTCCGGTTTTTCTTTCTGTGAATTTTTCGAAATGAAACCTATAAGACGTAAATATAGTCCTGATTATCTCACTATCCTGTCTCTTCTTAAGCAGTTTCAGTACACGAGGAGCACTACAATACATGCGCTTCTTAGCAAAAAGTGTCTGTTTACTAGAGACCTGAAAATAAAATAGTAGTATCATTGAATAGCCAGGGATATAATAATTAATCTATAATAAATTATTTACTTCTTACCTTATCAAAGAGGATGCATTTGGAAAGCGATGCCATAAAGTTTCTTCTACTAAACGAAGTTGCCATCAGATTTTGTGTAATATACATTTTGTAAACTTCATTTAAACTCAAACGGATTGATCCTGCCATGCCGAAACAAACAATTACCGTGACAGGAATAACTTTATTCAATCTCCAATTCCGGCATGAATGGTTGGTTTATTACGCATAAAACTGTTACTAAATTGTGGAAAATCACAGACGGATTCACTCAATAACCTTCTAAACAAACCGCACTTCGGAACTCTAAATCGCATCCACCAGTTAAAATACCAAAGATAAGTTACCTAAAATAATAACAAACGAGGGCAAACCATTAGTCTTGGATTAAGGGAAATTCATATTCGCAATTTCGAGATCCACAAATAAGAACACCGTGTCCAACGTATTAATTTTTCTTGTTAAATATTAGTGAAAAGTAACTACTCAGTGAGCTTGAAGCATCTCAATATAAATCTCCTCACTTTTAAAATTAATTTTTGTACACATTATTTACGTTTATGTTCACGATGGTTGTATTTTGAGCTTTTTATGTGGTTATTCGTTTTCTCATTATCTCTTTATCATTCAGAAAGCACGAAAAAAACATTTCTTTGAAGTCCGTTTGTATTTTGACAAGTATATTTGAGATAAATTAAAATATCTTTCATGGATTTAAGTAATTCCGATGATATTTTTATCATATCAATTAAAATTCGCGGTTTATCAAATTCCAATTATTGTAAGGATTATTCAATACTATGTCTTCGTGCATATCTTTCATTTGTACGACGTGTGTACAGTCTTCTGCCTAGTGACAGCTGGAACAGAGGTTAAACATGTAAACACGACTTTGTAATATAGCAGTTAGCATGGCAAGCTCTCTAAATCCTAGGATTTTATTCAGTAAGTTGTGCATCTATTTATCAGAATGTTTAATTTTTGTTTAATTAAATAGTATATAGTTTTATAATTATTTAATATGAATCTATTTAATGTGAAATATCTCCTTAGTTTGTGTTAGTATTTTTTTACGCTGTAGTTCGAACTTTGCATTGTTATATAATTATTTCCGGATAAGAGTTTTCTATTATAACTGTGTGTACATTTTCAGGAAGCCAAATATCCACGTCTATTTTTATATTTTTCAAATTGGTAATTACGGTAGGTTATTTTTATTAATACAACTTTACAAGTGCATACATTTTATTACTATCGAAAAAGTTTTATGTTCTTGAGCCATTGAAATTGTAAATAAAACACAAAGAATGGCCAAAAGTCAGAAATGGAATAATTTAATTTGAATACGTTTTGCCTCCTAATTTTAGGGACCTCTTCAGTTCTTTAATTAAAATATTACAAAATTTCATGTTGCTGCTGCAACGTCAGGGACCGAAAAATATTGTAGTTTTGCCCCTGCACTTTTACAACAATCAATTTCTTGATTATTGTTTTGATTCTACTATTGCTCAGGGACTTTTTTTCTAAATGTTTATTATGTTCTAGCATGTAACAGAATGTGAGCGATTCATTTCAAATGTTTGTGCATTTTGATTTCATCTATGCTTTTGTTTATTAATGTTGTCACCCGTATAAGAAATGATAATTCTACTACTTTGTGCTCAGTACCCAGTCTTCTAATATACTTACTAATTTATAATCTGTGGCCAGTATTATGTTGTTTTAAGGTATGTTCCACGAAAATGTCTCCAAATATTCCTTACATCCTTATTTTTATATAGCACATTTCCAATATCTTCCAGTCTTTTTGGGCTTTAAAACTGTCCAGGTTTCATTGGCATGTGTACTTGTACTCCATACACAGATGTATGTTCTACAATTCCAGTTATTTGTTAAAAAGGGATTGCATTTTCTTTTTCACCAATCAATCTTAGTTTGTGGATTTCTAAGTATGATTGTATCCTGTGGTTTGTTTTATGAGGACATTACTATTCTAAGGAAAACTTTTTACTGTCAAAAGTATTTAATCATACAAATGTAATTAAAACTATTAATTAAAATATTGAAACATACCATTTTTTCTCAATTTAGATTTGTTAACTTTGTTTTTATTATGACAACAAGACTTTCAGTTGCCTGAAGAGTTTGGATAACTTGGAAACTCTTTGAATAGCTGTTAATGAATAAATACTTATTTTGAAATTAAGACAATATTTAAATACATATTGAACATTAAGTGTGCATTAAAATCAAAGTCAAAATGTATATAACAATTAATAAGAACAGGAAAGATAGATATAAAGTTGTCAACTTTCTATCTCTCTTTTGTCCTCATTACTTGTTTTAATTAACTTGACAATGCCATTTTCTGACACACATTTATATATGTATACACACATGACAAGTGTAAATAAATTTTAAGACCAATTTTTTTTCTAATGGTGTGATTCTAGGATAATATTTGGGAACCCATGATATAAACATGTTATCTGCCCTTAAGCGACTTGCTGGTAAGTCTGAGTCAGGGCCTACTAATGCTCGCCCTGGCCACCAGACCATGTCTCACAGTTTGCAAAGAAAATTTGCTCGTGGTGTTCAATATAATAGTAAGTTAAACTAATTTAATTTCTTCTAATTTTTATTTTGTATATTGTAGTAGTGGAACTAATATAAAATTAGCAATTATTGGAATAATTAAATATCTATTGAGTTTTCAGGATTGCAAATAAGTAGGTTTGTGAGAATATGACAATATTTAATTGATACATACTGCTTCTCCTGAATCATAATGACCTTAAAAATGCATTGAAACATTGTGACCTTATAAATCTATGTAGGTGGAGTCTCCAGAACCTACTACATACTAGATATAACTGAAAAGCTTGCTTATTTATAAGGCTTGTAATTGTTACTATTAAAAAAGACGAGTAATTTATATATTTTGTTTCACAGTGAAAATCATTATTAAAGGCGACAGGAATGTGGGAAAAACATGTCTTTTCTATAGGCTTCAGGGACAAAAATTTGTGGAAGAATACATTCCAACAGAAGAAATACAGGTAAATAGACAAAATTTTGTATGTATATAAGATTTAATTTTCCTTCAAGAATGAAATAAGTTTTTCTATTATTCTTCCCATCATGCAGTGCCCTCTTCTGATCAGAGTATTTGCTATATCTTAGTTATCTGATTTATATATTGCATTTGCTGCTTTCTTGTACAATTCTTACCCTTCACTCATCACTGATTTAGCTAAAACTGAATGCCTTGGCATATGATTACACACTTTATTTCTTTTACAGTTATTTCCAAAGGCTTCTTTTATTATGGTTGTGTCATCATTTATTTTTATTTCAGATTCTTGTTACACTGTAAAATTAAACTAATTTGACATTTTTGTGTGCAAATGTTAAATAAAAACTATGAAAAACCAAGATTTAAATTTTTATTGAGATAATGCAATTTTGTTCTTTTTTTATTTATATCAATTTTCAATTGAGTGTTTTTCGTGTATTGTGAGTTTACCCAAAATTTGGCAAATATATAATATACTGTCTAAAAGTTAATGTCTATCTACATGAGTAGTTATCAGTTTAGTAGAGAAATGAGAATTTTTTTACACTATGCCAGAAATAAAAATTAATTTATCATAAATGTACATGTGATTGACCAATACACAATTAATGTATTCCATCTACTTTGTAATGAGTGCAGACATAGGAATTGATTCTGCATATAACACCATTACAAAGGAAATGGTCTGACAAACAAGTTTCTATAATTATTTAACTCTATGATTTCTCAAAGAAACTGCTGTTTATTTGAGGGCTTTACATAGTTAAGTTTTGATAACTGTCTATTCTTATGAACAAATTGTTCAATTTTATAAATATGTTAACATTTGAAAGTTATTGTGAACTATTTTTATTTATTCCTTGTAATACATTCTTTAAACAAATACTAAATTTATATTGTATGTACAACTTCAAGCTTTAATGTTTATCTTTTCAAAATGTATTTATAGAATTTCTACTTGAAAACTTGACATTTTATAATATTTCTATTCAAAAATATAATCTTTGCAATTTTTTAAAGTCGGTGTCATTTTATTTTAAATTTTAATTTAACACCACAGGTTGCAAGTATCCAATGGAACTATAAAGCCACAGATGATGTTGTGAAAGTTGAAGTTTGGGATGTTGTTGACAGAGGAAAAAAGAAAAAAAGATTTGATGGTTTAAAATTGGATAACATACAGCTTGAGGTTCCTGAGGAGCCTGCATTGGATGCTGAATTTCTTGACGTGTATAAGGGAACAAATGGAGTTATTCTGCTGATGGATATTACAAAATCTTGGTTTGTAAAATGTTTTGTTCAAACCTTTGATGAATTACATTTTATTTGGATTTTGCCTATGTGCCCCTAAAGCATTATATATAGCTATGAAAGTCTATACAACAAATTAATTTATTTTCTGAAGAAAACATTTCAAACTTTTGACTCTTGCTTATTGTTCATTCCCAAGACATATATGGTTCTTTTTTAAATTATTATTGCTATGTTGTCTAGAATTTCCTCATGCTAATTGAGATCTTTAACAGGACATTTGACTATGTTCAACGAGAATTGCCCAAAGTTCCATATCATATACCCGTACTAGTTTTGGCAAATCATTGTGATATGGCTCATCATCGTACTGTAACACCAGATCATGTTACCTACTTTATTGAAGGCTTTCAAAGGTAAGTGACAAATGCTCTATTTGTTTGGTCTGAATGTGGGTCCTTATGATAAAGTTAATTTGGTAAATTTGGAGTCGTCCTACCCCTTCCGAGGGCCACATTGTCACAGTTCAGTTATAGGACTGCACTCTTTAGTTATACATTTAATTGAAGGCATTTAACAAAATTATTATTTCTTATTTATTTCTTTAATATAGAAATATACTGATTTTGTCACATTCAATAATGTAAAGTAATGAAATGCAGTTAGTTTCACAGAAGAAAAGAACTTAATCAAACAGCTACATAAATTTCAATTCAACAGAAAGTCATACATTAACATAAATTACAATTGATCAAAACTTCATTACATTTCATTCAATCAATGAACGAGTTTATAAACATTTTTTAGCATTTTGTGCTGAACAGGATATTCTTTCTTTTATTTGCTTTCTGTTTGTTTTATTATATGCAGGATTCATTGATGTGCAGTGCGGAGATTGGGGTGTCACACCAATCAGAATTAGAGGGATAGTTTTTGTAATTAAATGGACATGAGCTAGCTATGAGTGTTTAGTTCAGCTTGATCGCTACTTGTTGTTTTTGAGTTGGAAAAGACTGATTGATGATTAACTTGTTGATGCTGCATGCTTTTAGTTTAGTTCAGAAATGGTTTGCTTTGGGCTAGCTTCCAGATGTCAGTGAGATTGGTATAGATTTTGAGTGAAAATTTAAATTATTAAAGTGACAACCACCAACAATTTTTTAAACCTAAGACATTAAAATATTTACTGTTCTACCATCTGTAGAGAACTTCTAAAACCAATAATTTTATTTCTTCTGTTTGGTCTGCCTTTGTAAGGATGTGTGGTACATTCAGAAAAGTGTTTAGTTTTCAACGTACACTGAAACATACTTAATTAGCCATTATTACTATGTTGAAATGAACAGATCAATTCACATTATATTCACTGCAATATGGTTTATGGGATATGAATTTATGCAAATGACAAGGAAATTCCACAAATCTGGGTTTCCAGCCATCTCTGCAGGTATCATGTGCACTTGCAATGGGCCACAAGTTTGACATGTTATTTGATAATACAATTTCAGTTAGTAGATGTTCATTTATTTATCCTGATTATGTTGGCACATTTATATGAATTAAAATACAATAAAAATTTTCAGGCCATCTGGTTCAGCTCAAGTACGTTATGCTGAATCATCTATGCGTAATGGTTTTGGCTTAAAATTGCTCCACAAATTTCTGAATCTTCCATTTCTTCAGTTACAAAGGGAAACATTGCTGGCTCAGTTGGCCACAAATGAAGCTGAAACTGCCTTGACAAACAATGAGTTGGATCTGTTTCTAGAGAGTGATGATGCAAATTACAACAAGTAAGTACATTTTATTGATTTCAGTTGAGCTTTCTATTTTAATACAGTTCACTTTTCACAAGTATCTAAAGTCAGTTCTCTATTAATAGCCTTGTTTTCTTTATTTTCCAGAGATATATTTTAAATTTTTAAAAGGGTTCCATGATATTTAAACTCATATATCTGTCTGTTGGATATTTAAAACTATAATGTACTAATTTTGTGTCTCAAAAGTTTTACTTTATTCATTTTATTTTTGCCTTCAGATTCTTAGACAATTTGACAAACAGAAGACGACAAGTTGCTGATGCTGTATCAGGGACTGTGACAACCTCACAAAGTAACTCACAAATTGCTTCTAATAACAGCTCTAATCCTGAGACTCCTTCCATGAAACGTAGCACCTCGGTCCCTGGACCAATCGGCGGTGGAAACCCTATACCAGATCAGTCCTCAGGATTTGTCTTCAAGATGTTTACTAAATCCAAAGAACAAAATGAAGAGAATAACTCTATTAACACTGGTACTATACTTGATTACCTTCAAGCCATAAGAAGCTTTTCACTTAATTCATAAATTATTTATGTGATGTTTGAAATTTAAATGATTTGCAAAAACATATTTTTGGAGATTCAAGTATTTTAATACAGAATTACTTGTGTTCACCATAAAGAAATTTACACCGCTTGCCCAGCATTTAATAAGGAATGTTATTATAAACGACTTAGGTACTATTTAACATTTAACTAAAACTCTACTGTGAGGTGATCATACTAGTTTTGTGGTTAGCAGTGCACTTCATAAATAGGGTGTAGCTTGTATGTGCAATTATGGAACACTGGATTGTGGTATGTTCCTATATTTTCAGACAACAAAACTAATACAAGCTTCAGATTTTAAGATAGGGCAAAAAAGTTAATATGTTTATGTATAAATAGGAGTTACAATAGAAATGGAAGGGATAGATTTTTCAGATTATAAAAGCACTTGCTGAAGAAAATTTTACATGGAATGAAATAAAAAGCTATTTAAGATTTCCTACACATCTCTAGGAAATTGAAAGATATGGGAAATATTAAAAATTACTGTCTAGTCTACAGTTGAATGGAACATCTCTACTAACTTCTGAAGAAAAGTTTTCTTTGCCTCGTGGAATTCTTTCTATATTTGAATATGATTAAAAAAGTAATGCCATAAGAAGAGGCTCTTACCATAACGGCAGGAAATAACATCTAATGCACCAACAGAAAATTTGAATTGAATGAATGAATTTATATTCCTGCAAATAAGTATCAGTGACAGAGTATACAATAGTAAATTATGAGCTACTTGATTGTTATTTCCTTTGAGAGGCGTGACCTTGAATCTACCAATCAAAGTACTTAAAATAAATAGCGGGATGAGCCATGTTACTATATTCAATTGCAACAAGGTGATTTGATATCAGCACCTCTCTCCACACACAAACCCCAAGTACCAACTCTGTATTTGTATCTATAACTGTTCCCACCTTTGACACTAATTTCTATCATTTTCTCACTATCTAGTGACTTCATCACTTAATAAATCCTTATGTAAAGACAGTCTCAATTGTAAGTAAGAAAATCAATAAACAAATAAAACTATGCAAAGTCAAAGGACCAAATTTACACAATATAGTTTGCAACACACAATTTATGGATATGATCTCATTTAAACTTTTCTATTTTAGATTACTGTTACACATAATTTTTACTGTCTTATTGGAAAAAGGATACAAACCAAATTCTGTCATATTCTTGAAAGAGTTCTTGAACTTCCACATGTGTACAACAGTGATTAATAATTTTTCTTACTGGTATATTAGAATGAAGGCGCTTAACAATAATGAAAATTTCCCATCATATAAACATTCCCCTATTACAAAACATTGTCTGGGACAAACTCACTTATTTCACTTTGATAATTTATTTTGGATAAGAGAATAAATATTAAGGAAAGGCTGATTTCTGAAATGTTATATATTAAAACTAACGAATTTCTGTTAACATAAAACATGGCATTTCTCAATCAAATAAATTATGTGATGTGTTATTGAATTCTTTTAGTTTCATCTTTTGGTTATTCTTTGATTTGTATTATCTTTGCTTCTATTACTTCAGTATGTTGTAAATATTGACGAGAACCACAAGTGTTGATTGAATTGTCTATTTAGTTTAAGTTTTAAATTCTTGTTCAAAATTTTTATAGTTGTCTGTTACACATGTCATTAATTATTATTTAATTACCCAGTTTAAATGTGTGGAAAATCTTGTTCTGGTCCCTACCAAGAAATTCTAAGTGCCCTTATCTCAACATGTTTTCCTTGTTTCAAAATTTTCAGTTTCTAAACCTTTTAATGAACTGCAAACTATTTTTTGTGTTGTAAGTTTATATCACACTGAATTAAAGTACTTTTACTGTGTCTCTAATATGTGTAGGCAATTGCTTTTAATTAGTAGATTATGTTCTAAGTACAGTTAAATTGCCTTTTAGGAATGATATTTGTGAGCATAGTGAGCTTTTAGTGTAGTATAAAAACATTATGTTTGTACTGTGATGTGGAAATGATCTTCAAAAATAAGATATTTGATATGAGGCAGTAAAATGAAATTATTTTAACCATGGGACATTAGCTTGTGGGAAAGGTTTTACAGTTTTAGAGTAGTAGCAGAAATCAATTTGTTGATAGTTTCCCCTAATTCTTTCAGTGGAGCAGCAACCAGTTTCTTCCAGTGATGTTTCATCTGACCCTATCACAAGTGTTGAAGAATTTATTCCAGATGAAGGACAAATTGACCGATCATTTCTTGATGACCCAGGACCTGTGGTTAATAATGCTATACAAAATGTGGAAGGTGATTCAGATAGGTATTTAATATTTACTGTTTTTACCAATAGCATTTACCCTATCATAGCTTTGTGATGAATTCCATTCATTTATTTAGTTGTATCACAATATAGTCAACATTACTTTTGTCTGTTTATACCCAGTCTTGCAATAAATACTGACACAACAGGGTGTACATCTGGTTTTGAAAGTTGTGGTCAACCCTCCTGTGCAAGAGGTGGAATGGGTCATTGCGAGTTGAGCTGCAATAGAGAAAGTGTGTTTGTGAAATTTTAACTATGGAGTGGGGCGATTATGAAAATCATGTCACAGTAATAACTTTTCATAAAGTGGGTTAATCAGCCCCTGTGATTTTCATGACCCTAAAAAGTTTAAAATTAGCAAATGTTTAATGTTCTGACCATCAAGTGATTAATGGAGACTGGGACTGTTTTGTACTCTGTTGTGAAGCTTTTGAGTGGCACCTTGTTCAAGAACCAACATTGGAACTTCCAACATGATTCTGCACCAGCCCACAAGGCAGGATTTAGGACTGCCTCAGGAGAAATATCTTGGGCTTCATTGCTCCAAGTAATTGGCCTGCTAGCAGTCCTGACCTCAACCCACTGGACTGCAAGTTGTGGTCAGTGCTTGATGGCATGGTGTGTAAGAAGAGGCATGCCAATATTGACAGTCTGAAATGATCCCTGATGAAAACAGTGGCAGATTTCTCTGTAGAGACAGCGTGTAATTCTATAGATGAGTGGCCGCAGAGACTTAAGGTCTGAGTGAAGGCCAAATGTGGCCAGTTTGAAAAGTGATTGGTGCAGTGTGTTCTTTATACTTGTAAAGTAGCCTGTACAATAAGGAAAGTTAATAATCTTTAAAACTGTGGTATGAATTGACTTAAAAAGTTGTCAGTATTTATGGCAAGACTAGTTTAATTATGTAGGAGTGAGAAAATAAATTAAACTAAAGAATTAGGCTTTAACAGAGATGCATGTTGTAAACTGTTGTAATGGAGTGTGGGAGAATCCATAAAAAAATTTGGATGCACGTACAAGGGCTGTGTATTAGTCATTAAATTTTGTACTTAACTATTTAACTTACTCCTGCATATTCAACTTTCCATTATAAACTATTCCACCTGTAGTTGTCTAAAATTTTGAGGTTGATTGTAAGTAATTCATGTTTTTATTATTTTAATTTCATTTCAGTGACGTTGAAAAATCGAATCCTCTAGTTGCCGGGTTCCAGGACGATCTTGATCCTGAAGATGATGTGATCACAACGAACAGTGAGATGAATAAAATTCCTGTTTCATTGAAAAGAGAATCACTGTCTAGTTCGGATAATGTCGTAGAGGATGAAAAAACTACAGATGAGCCTGGAATTAATATCACCAGTGATCAACTGGATTCATGGTTAAGTGTGAACAATAAATGGTGCAACAGTCCAGATGGAGCAGATGATAGTGACATGGGTCTTGTGATATTACAAGATGATGAACTCAGCACAAGTGTAACATCATCTAATGTGCATCTTGACTTGTTGGATCCTTCTTCTCGAGGCTCTAGCCCGAATCTCATCAAGGAAAAGAAACGAGATAAGCAAAAGGTATGTTTCTGAGGCAATACTGTAATAGATTGTTTTAAAATTAAACATTTGATTTGATTAAATCATGTTCAGTTTAATTAAACAATACACAAAGTCAAAATATAGCTGCCATAGTCTTAAAGAATAGTTTATGATTCTAATCTTGTTGTGTGTTAAAAATTTAACCATAGGAATGATAGAGTAGTGCTTTTTAAGACACTTCTATTACAAATAATTTCTATTTTAACATCTGAACCTAATACTTGTATCTCAAAAAATTTCAAGCATAAACTGTCACGATTTGTACCTTGAATGGTTCCTTTCAAGCTTTTAAAACATTTATTGTAATTTTTACAGGGCTGAATTTAGAGTTGATGAGGCCCTAACCTATTTGAAATATGAGTCCATATATTCTATGTCGGTGACAAATAGGATATTTGGAATGCCTAGAAAAACTGAAATATCATTTAGTAGTATATTGATAGAAATAATAATATTAAACACAAAATCATCATAGCGGGGTCCCAAAGTGTAACTTATATGTTATGTTGTATGTTAATCCCAAGTTGATTTTTTTATCATTATGAAATATTTAGTTGTGGTGTTCTCTTTGTGTGTATATCATAGTCATTATATGTAAAAATTCTTTAATCTTTACATTTTCTTTAATTCATTCCATTGATTCTGTGAAATCTCAAAACTTCAAATTGCTGGTTTCAGACTGACGATAAAATGTTAAAGAAGCACAAAAAGAAAAGCAGCAAAGATAAGGAAACTAGTAAAAGTCATGGTGAGGAGAAAAAAAAGAAAAAGAAATCCAGCAGAAAATTGAGAGATGATGAAAGAAGTAGAGATGAATTGGAGGAATTTCTCAATGGACCCGGAACTGTGCCAGAGGAAACTGCCTATGAAGCTATCTAGCACATGACTATGGTCATCAGCGAATTGAGAAAGAAGTAAGTATGTATTTATAATTTTGTCCAGTGATTTGACCTTAACAAATTGAAAACTGATGGAATATGGTTGCAATAAAATGAGTGATTATTTCATTTACAATCTCGCTTCCTTCCTCCTAATTACAAAATAACAACTCAGAGTCACACTTTGAACACCTTAAATCTGAAATTTAACAACTTTCAATTTACATTGCCATCAGCTGTTATTTAAACTATATGTATTGCTTTGAAGATTCTAGTTTACATGCTTTTATTAAAAATACATATTCTGAAAATAATTTGGGATTTTATAAAAATGCATTGAAGTAATTTTTGTACTATATTTATTTAAACCAATTATGTGAATATTGGAGGATGAGAGCATATTTTGAAGTAAATTTTACTACTGGAAACGTGTACAAATAAATTCTAGTAACAAGAACAGACTGCAGTAGTTTAGAAGTATTTTTGCCACCAGATATCAGATTGGTGAGTCTAGTCGAATATGAAAAAATGTAAGAAACATATTTCATAATTCAGATTATACAGCAATTCAATAAATTTGAACATACAATTTCAAATTTGTACAGTTCAAGTTTTGTAGTTAATATAGATATTGCTTGAGGGATTTTTTTTGGTTATATAACCATTTACCTCAGGGAGCCAAATCTATGGACGTGTATTGATGACAGCTGACAGCCCAAAGCAAACAGTTATGGTGGCAGTGAATCATAGAAGACTGGTTTCTCAGAAGTAAAAGCCCAATTTCCTTATGTTCATTTTAGAAAAGCAACAATTAAATATTGTGAATCTTTAGTTGGTTCTCACACAGTTTAAAGTGTTAGTTGTAATCAAGGTATTTTGGGGAATATTCTAACAACCATTAAATACAATTATAAACAAGTCCTTCTGAATGATACTGGTGAAACACATGGTTACTGTGTACACATTAATGCTTTAGTTCTTACCACGTTGGACGAACCTAAACCAAAGGTTTGGTTTATCCTATTCACAGATGAAAAGGATATCTGTCCGCTATCATGAAGAACGACTGGATGACAGCGGCTTTACCGCACAGGAACATCATTTGCCTTGAGCTGCCAGTTGACCTTTGAATGACTGTATGTGAGTACTGGAAACTGATTCCATCTGACCTGTCATGAATCGTCAAACTGTTACTGTAATCATGCACAGTTTGTTTGGAATTGTTAAGTGTGCTAGTCTTTACATAAATTTACACAATGAGTTTCATATTTCATTAACATTAGTTCATTGAAATAAAAGTCTCATGCTCCAATATTTACTTAAACCTTCTTATTGTATTTTGTTTAATAATCCATAATATTATGTAATGATATAACATCAATATCTACATGTTATTAAAATTTCAGTAAAGCAACTTGTAACTCACTGAAAAATAATTAATATTCTTAGTTTAATGAAGACAGTGTTGATTTCATAGGAATATTACTCTTCAGTACAAGTAGAAGATAAAATTCCAGGGGAATGCTGAAAAGGGAACAGAAAATAGTAAATTATTTATATCAAACCAATAATTGCAGTCCGTAACTTCAGATATATTAGTAAACCAATTCTGTTTTCATTAAACTAAGATTTAATGTTGCAATGGATTATTTTCTAGTTCCAAGGTATGCAGACTGATTTATCTATTATAAGCAGGCTCCCTGACCAGTGCATTTCTCTCAATTTCACAGTTTTGTTGTATTCTTAGAAATAGTTTTCATCAAGGTTAAGAGAGAACTTTAAAACGAGAGATTTGATTTTATACATGTTTTATATGTTGAAGAGATGTCGATTTCAACTCATGATTCGGTATTCGTTGCAGTACACGATTGATTTGATGCAATAATTTCTGTGCCAGTTTCATCCTTAATTTATTGTACTCTTCTCTTTCTCTTACTCAACTTAAAGCTTTCATTGTATAACATACTGGAGTCTTGCCAATTTAATATTTATCACTTCTGAAGGTCAATGAGTACAAAATTATGCTTTTTATTTTAATTTGAGTATATGGCATGTAAATTAATGAATAATTTATGTCAAAGGAAGTAGAAATGCTTCAATTGAAGCTCAAGTAGCTTTTCTTTCTTCTAAATACTTAATTTAATTGAATGTGTTAATAATTCATAATTTAATTGCATTAAATTTATTTAATACTTTAGATCTTTTTCTCTTTAATGGACTAATAATGTTTTTAAAAAATTACTCTAACTTCTTGCTTTTTCAGGTCTCAGCGGCTTATAGTTGATGGCCACGACATGTAGTACGAATATGTCTCAACTATGTTAATGTTTCTATTAATAAGACTAATTTCAATTAATTCAAATAATTATTAACAATGTTTATGTTAAAAGATTTTTTATTTCATGTTTGTATATATGATATTTTTATTAAATAATAAATTATGTTAAACAGTTTTGTCCAGTTTCATTTTTTCATACTGGAAAAAACGAAAAATGTTTATATGAAAATTAGCCTTAAGGTGCTGATTCATGATTTGAAGTTATTCAACTGTGTTTTGAGACAATTTATTATTTTTATAAAGGAAAAATCCAGTGTTTCAAATGGTATAAAATCTCATCTTACTTTTAGCTATGAGGAACAGCAAGCTTCAACACTATAATGGGTTTATGAAATTCATATAAGTAACTTGTGAGGATCAATTGAGAGACCTTAGTCAGGGCTTTTCAGTAGAGCACTGGAAATGTATATATTATGCTGACACTACAAATTTGATTCAATATATCAGTACTGTAATAAATAAAGTAATTGCAGAACCATAATACAGTTGTAATTCTGTTGAATTAAAAGTAATTGCATTATATTTGGTGGATTGCAACAGCACCTTTTAGTTCAAAATCATTCATTACAATAATAGTCTAGAATAAATAAAAAGATTGCCAATAAGTCGGCATATAATTTTTTTTACTATTTAACATAATAAAATTTAGCCATTCATGTCATTTACTTCTTGACTCCCTCGGCTGAAAATGTAAATACTTCAATGCACTTAATAATCTTTTCGGCTGGGGCAGTCAAAAATTAAATGACATGAATTTCTAAATTTTACACCTGAGAAAGTCTCAAAAGGAAGACAAAATGTCATATTTGTGTTAATTAATTTATATGCTGACTTATTGGCTGTCTTTTTATTTATTAATAATAGTCTAGGTTAACTGATAGATGGCACATACAGTGCTAATCAAGAAATTTGGTATACTTGTCAATGCTGTAGTACAAAAAAAATATCAAAATTACTATTTTGATCAATTGTACAAACAGTTTACAGGCGTAACAACTTTTTACATACATTAAAAATTTGTGAAACGCACAAAATTCAATTAAGCGTTTTCCAATAATGTTTTGTGATCCACATAGAGAGAACAGAGAAATTCTAATATTGAATTTATTTAGTAGAGAATATAAAGCTTCTTTTTCTCTGTAGAGCATCGTTTCCGAAAACCAATTACAGAAACTATTTTCTATTTATTTAAGAGTAATTCTCCTAAAACTATTTTTGTTGAGAGGTGAAAAATTTCTGTCGAATGTCTTGTTTAATTTTGTTTAAGGTTTTTGTCTCTCCGTGAGTCGCAAAATTTCTAATATTGGGATTTAAAGGGTATTGTTATTTAGGGACTACTTTCAAGGAAGGAAATGGCGAAAGCCTAAGAAGACGGGAAAGAGATGCATTGTGCTTTAGGAAAATTGGGGAAACTCGAAAAATGACAATCGTGTCATTCATCAGTTTGGAGTGGACCTGCTTAACAACTCCAGCCCGACAGAAACTGCAACGAGTCTCAACGATAATTGTCAAACGGAGATATTCATGTATGCGAAAAGCAAGTGAGAATGAATAATTTATTTTAGCCCCTCCAAATAACGTCTTCCGCTGTAAACCGCGACAAAGTTTTTCAGAATATTCCGTTGCCATGGGCTCACGGTATTATTTTAACGGCTCTACCCCTCAAACTGTTCGACAGATATGTACTGCTGTTCCTTCCTGTGTTTGTAATTACATTCTGTTATTTTAATTCGATCCCGCATCCGTCTGCCATTTTAAGTGACACGTGTAAATTGTCAGCCAAAGAAAATCAGTCAACAGTGACCAAATCCGTATCGTTGTCTTATAACACTGAGGAACAAGAAATATTTGTCTCAAGAGAGTTAAATATGTGATTCTGATAGCACAGTTTCTCCTTAATTCAAATATGAAATCGGACTTTCCCCATCACGCAAGGTTTCTCAGAAACAGGCTTTTCGATTTAGAAATATTGGTTCCATTAATCAGCTGTTGAGGAAATAGGACAAATCAGAAAACACACATTAATAAAATCCATAATCTTGAAAATAATACAAGAATGTTACAAATGTCCAATGAATTCATAAACAAAGACATCACATATACACAAGAACAAGGCCTATAAAGCACATATATTAACGAAAATACAAATAATTATATAAATATAAAATGTATTAAGGATTAATATTCATTTATAAACGTGGAGAGGAGAAATCGCTACATAAAATTATTAAAAAAACTTTAAAATATAATTTTAATAGAATAAATTACAAATCTTATTCACTTGATTATACAGAAGTACAAAGACACAAACACTTATATCAACACAGAAAATATCAAACATTTCTAAATACTTCATACACAACAGTGAAACATTCTGATTCGCCTAGAAAGCAATCGTCATGATTTTCTACTATATTTCGCATCTCTCTTGATGGCCCAACAATAATCGGCTAGCATATTAGGATTCTATTTCCCTTGATACCTGTTTACCAGCGTTCAAATTTCCTGATGAAAGATTTTCCCAGTCCTCATCGCTCACTGGCATCAAGATAAACCTAGGAAGTGTACTTTTAAGGAAATATTACCAGCCAAATCTGTATACAATGGTTGACAATATTACGGTATTTCTCCGCCTTTCGTTTCTCCAAAAAAACTGATCGTAGCTGTTTTTGAATCCATATCAAGTGGCCAGAGGTCCCCGAGCGACCATTTACGATTTTGATGAAATTTTGACAGCTTGTACTATGAAGCCTTAGGTAAACATATGCAAATTTTCACTTAGAAATATACCTTTTTGGCTGAGGCACGAGCTTTTTCGTAGAAGCCTGTCGTTTCACGAGTGCCACTTTTGAGCTTCAATATTGCGGCAGTTATTAGAGAATAGATCCTGAAAATTGCGTAGATTACACAAGTAGTAATGAAAATTTAAATAAATATCATCTCTGGCCAGCTTTGCCCCAAAAAGTTACACGAAAATATTTTACCTGATTTAATGTCAATATAAACACAACACGGACACACACTGGGA
Source organism: Eucriotettix oculatus (assembly GCA_034510155.1). Lineage (NCBI taxonomy): Eukaryota > Metazoa > Arthropoda > Insecta > Orthoptera > Tetrigidae > Eucriotettix > Eucriotettix oculatus. The sequence goes on along the minus strand of CM067380.1, from coordinate 21,691,069 downwards.
AACACAAACAAGCACACACTGAGGAACACGCAATGGAGTTTTAACTACTTGGATCAGGAAACTGTCCTTCCCTCTTTCGTAGCTCCAGGCAGGCAATACATGAAACAAACAAACAAAAGAGCAGAAAAAACTGAATAGAAATTTTAAGATATGTGATGTGCTATTTTATAAGGCAGCTCATTCAACAATTTTTGCAGGAACCTTGATTTAAATACTAGAAGGACGATTAAGAAAATCCTGTACCGAGTAAAACGCGCCATTTAAAAAAATAGTTTTACTTTGCTTCACGAAGCTTTTGTAGGTACTATTTTTAACCTCTGGCGGAAGGCTGTTGTATAAAATTATCCCGGTATTGTGAATACTTATCTGGTGTAGAGTAAGGCGATGCTTGTCCGACCTTAGAGCTGAACGATTTCTAGTCGCGTATTCATGAAACTCGCCATTTGTTTGAAACAAATTAGTGTTTCGCTTTACAAACTTTAATATTTCATAAATATATACGCTTGGTAAAGTAAGTATTTGCAAACGTTTGAAGAAAGGTTTGCAACTCGATCTAGATTTCGTGCTAGAAAGTATTCTAATTGCACGCTTTTGCAACTTAAATATTTCATTACTCCTGGAGCAGTTTCCCCAATTAGAGATGCCATAGCTCATAATTGAATGAAAATGCGCGAAATAAACCATTTTGACGTACTTTTTGTCAACGTGTTGCATTAGTGTTCTCAGAGAATAACAAGCTGAACGTAGTTTACCGGCAAGCTGATCTATGGTCTTTCCTCTTTAATTTATCGTCAATCCGAAGACCGAGGAAAGGTGCATTAGCTGAGAACTTGTCTACGGGTCTATTACTAGCATCAGCACTAAACTTATCTAGGTTGAGGGATAATTTATTCACGTTAAACCAAATATTTAGACCATTCAGAGCGTTGTCTACTTTCTTAATCAGATTAAGTTTTTATCTGCAATAATTATAATTGTATCATCCGCGTAGAGAATCGATTTTAGAGGATTTACGTATCCTGGAAGATCGTTTATGTACAGAATAAAAAGGCCCAAGAATTGATCCTTGAGGAACTCCACATGTAATAAATTCCCAATCGGATAAGTGAAGTTGGCCGTCTTTGGTTTCAATTACTACTTGTTGTTTGCGGTTTGTAAGATACGATCTTAGTAAAAGTGACGTATTTCCCCGAATTCCATAATATTCCATCTTTTTTATTAATATTTGGTGATCTACGGTGTCGAAAGCCTTAGCCTTAGTACTCGTGTAGCGAAAATCATGTTGAGGAGTGTACTTAAAGAAAGTTATTGCTATACGGAATTTTCCGGACCTAGACTGGAACACCGAAAAATTCGTTATTGCTCAAGGTAAACGTAAACCGTCAAAATTAATGCTGGAAAACGTTTATCCAGGATTCAGTTCCACGTTTCGTAGGACGGCAGGATTATGGAAAAGAACGACGATTGAGTTTTGTGGTTGTGGAGGGCTTAAATATATGGCGGTCCCGATGAATGAGTCACGAGGGAAGTGTGACATATGGGAGTGTGTTGCACCTGTGCTTTGGTGTGCCCTCGCGACTCGTGCGTGACTCACCACGAACCACCAGCAGCACCCATGCAGGCAGCCAGCAGCCCCCCCCCCCAACCCCCCTTCTCCTAAACACAACTTTACACATGGCAAGGAAATCGGACAAGAATCGCGTCAGATTCAATGTGGAAAAAAAAGAAAAAGCTGTTGACGTATGAGAGATCGGCGTTTCTCAGCTGCTGCTCCTCAGGAAAATTTTAGTGGTCAGCGGAAGATAATTAATATTATTACATTACATGAATTAAAAAATTAAGTAGAAACATTTTTACTTCCCGGAAAATCAGTATATTTTTTTTCGTAACGACGAATGGATTTAAAAAGTGTCTTCTTTATCGAACATATTTCCACTATTCATCGAATTGAATTTAAGTCTCCAAGGAAATAGTCCTACTTTTTTTTAAAATTTATGGTACAGAGAAGTACAATACTTAGGCCTGTTACTCGTCGCAAAGTTAACGTGGGCTCCACATATCTCAACAGAGGTTCGAAAAGTAAGATACGGGCTGAAACAAATTTTTACAATAAATAAAAAGACGGCCAAAAAGTCAGCATATAAATGTATCATTATCATCTTAATTTTGAGACTTCCTCAGGCGTACTACAAACATAATATTACAGTTAATTAAATATGGGTTCAAAGTTACAATTTTTTAATTTATATTTAAAAAACATGGTTCGAAACTTATAAATTTAGCAATACATCATAAGTTAATCCTAATTAATTCTGTCGATTAGGGTTTCTGGCTTGAATCGTTTTGTGTTTAAACAAATATCTGGCAAGTGCGTCAGGATGAATTTCTGCTCTACCACAATAACGTACACTAAATTCCTTAATTTCACCTTTAATCGACGGAACTTGCAGTTCTTTTGCTATTTGGACGTTAGTGACATTCCATGGAGCATTTACTGTTTCTCTTATCACTTTATTTTGGAAACGTTGTTAAGTTTTACAGGTTTTAATGATTTGCCGTTACCCATTTTTGTATCCCATAGGTCCAAATCGGCTTGATGGCAGAATATTATATATAAGAAATATCTTCTTCTTCGACTCTACAGCCCTTTAAGGGTCTTGGCCTACAGGGTCGACTGCATGACACATTTCAAATTTCGAGTGGTACGTGGTCAGCCTTCGTGACCATGTCAGGATTTGAACCCGGGACTTTTTATTTTTTTTATTTTTTATTCACTAATTACACTAATAACCTGTTTTCTTGAGTATCTATAACAGGTCTTATTTTAATTTCTTACAATGTTTGTCTTACAGATTTATTCTATTTTATTTTATAAATAATTATTTTCTTAAACAATAATAAAACTGATAAACTAAAACTAAAAACAGAAGGGTATAGGGTGAATGGGAGTGGGAGGATTGAAGGGAAAGTGCTGTAAGATCACAGCTGGCGGAATATGGAAGGGAAGAAAGAGCGGGACTTCTGGGCTGTGAGGCAGCGACGCTAGCCACTACACCACTGGAGGCCGGCATATAACAAATGTTTATATTTATTTTTGGTCTACAGTAGGACGCAAGCCAGGTGGCAGATACAAAATGAAATTACTTAAACATAATTACTCAATTTAAAAAAATCATAGTCCTTTAAAAGAAAAAAGAGAAACACTTCAAGAAGAATTATATTAAATTAACACTTCACTTCACTTTGACTTTAACATTTAAATTCGAGTATTCATTTAGATTATTTAAAATACCCACTTCACTTCACAGGTTTTTTTGAGATTTGTCCTGAATTTATTTCTCTGAAGAGGATTTCCTCCAAACACTCTCACAGATAAATTATTCCAGTCATTGATTGTCCTATTTAGCAATGTGATTTAGCCAACATCTGTTTTTCGCTTTCTACATTTTATTTTGAATTGATGATTCCATCTACCCATATAAGCGGGCTTCAGCATTTTCGAGCTAATTCCAATCCATGGTTTTTGCCCCGTATAAGCTTTGAATAGCAAAAGCAGCCTTGCTTTCTCCCTCCTTTGTGACAATATCTCCCAACCTAGTTCTAATTTTCTATTTCTATGACCCGGCCCTACTCGCACAAAATTAGCAGCACTTTTCTGAAATGTGTCTAATGATCCTATTTGATTTTTTCTATAGGGATTCCAAAATTGGTCTAGGGATAAATATGCCACCTCGTTTGATTTGGTCCTCATTATGAAGTGTAAGGAATTCCACGCTTTTCGGGCCGTGAAATTCACCTGTTCCTAAGTCTGTTGTTGAAATATATCCACACATATTTGCAGCTCGTTACCCTTGAACTAACTAAGTTCTTACTAAGCCACTCCTTCTACTCTGTTGAAGAATTTATGAAGCTGAATGTATCATAGGGTAGATATTTATAATTATGTAAGAACATTATTAGAACACTAATTTTTTAGTATAGGATGTAAAAATATTTATCAATTTTATATATAAGGTACAAATTGTATGTCTTCTGTATAGAACTTAAGAAAATCTTATTATAAGTTAAAAGTAATCAATAGTTACAGTATATTCTAATATTAATAAAGCAACCTATGTAAAATCTCTGACTCGTTCCACATCCTTGAAGCTTGTGCTTCTCTATAGGATTTATGGAATATGATTTTATACTTATACTTCGAATTAGTTCCCGGCCCATTCTGTCTCATTTAACAACGTGCGTTTTGTAAATGAGATTGAGCTGCATTTCTTTTAATATAGTATAAAATAATTTAATATCAGATATTTGATATATAATTTATAAAATCAAAATATACTCATACATAGTTTATTTAAAAAAAATATTTTCCCCAGGGAAATTGGGGTTTTTATAAAAAAAAAGTAAAATCCCACGTGGGCTTTTTTTTTAAAAAAAAAAGGGCATTTGCGAACCCTGGCGAGCAATATTTCTTTCCTCGGTATGTAGTAATGATGTCATCCACGGACTGGTTAACATAGCCTCGGAACAGGTGAGGCGGGAGAAGGATCGGGATCGGGAGCAGGAGCGGGAGCGGGAGCAGATGGGGTAGCGCGTCGGCGTCGCTCTCACCCCAGCGGTGTTTATCATAAGCAGCTGTTGAGTCACCGTGACACGTCACCAGGCCCTTGTTTAACAGTTAGCACTTGTCAACCGACCGCTTTTGTTTCCTACCATCAATAGATGACTAATGGCGCCTGATTCATTCGGCTCTTGAGTGAAATCACGGAGGAGATTTCTCCCCTAACGCTCCATCTTTTGTGTTTAACATTAACTAATAAGCCAGATCTGTGAGTCATTCGTACTGACTCAATCGGGGTTGTTGTTATTCACAGCCGGCCATCTCCACCACGCCTCCCATTTAAAAGCATGCCGGTGGTTTTCTGCGTCAGGCCTTGTTGCTCATGAATATGAATATATCAATACGCGTGTGTGAGGGATCCCACGACGGACATAAAATTATATTCAGATAGATTAATTCCATAATCCCTTGGTTGAGGAAATAGAATGCGTCATCAATGAAATTACAAATAGCCACTAGACACTATGATCTACTAATCTAGAACATAAACGTTCCTCGGTGCTCAGAGAATTACCAACATTAAATTACAGTAATAACTAATTAATTAATAGCCTTAAATACCATTAAATAACAACGGAAACAGAAAATAGACTATCATCACTAAGACTATAATTAAATATAAATAAAAAACCTGTCAATTGGTCGGCAAACAATATTGATATTTATTTAAAGCCATATGCAACGTTTGCGGACTCGACTAAAATTTAAAAACAATTATAACATTAAAAACCAGAAATATTTCGTTAAAATATAGAATTAAATAAATATTACACACATGCCTATAATTTTGTGTGTCTGACTGCGTCCAGCAATGGTTACACCCGAAATGCTATTTAACAATATTGTCTGCTGACAAATTGGCTGATTTTTTATTTATTTATAGATAATGTCAGATATTTAACCGCGTTACTTATCTGTCTCAATTCTCTATTAATGTCGTCAAAAATATATAAAAAATTGAAAAGTCGTCACACCTTCCACCGGTCTTTTTGGAGATGCTACGAATCGTAAGAAAATTATAAAATTAAACCGACGAACCCTGTAAGAGATAGAGAGCGGGAAAATGGAAAGGACTTCGATAAATGGTGGCAACGTGACGAAGCAAAGAGAGCATCAGCCCAAAGAAACGAATTAAATAGAAAAACTTCAATCAATATACAAATTTTACAGTAGAAGGACCGGTCAATAAAATCAAATTACATCGATTAGCCAATTATAAACCTCAAATATTGATTGATGATATGATCAATACCAATAAATAAAATTGAAGTGTCTATCTGTCTGACTGTCTGACCGTTTTTTTGTTGTCTAGAATTGGCTCCGAAACGGTTCAACGGATTCCAATAGAGATTTGATGGTTTAAAAACAGGGCATTTAATTTAAATATTCGTGTATTGATATATTGCAGAATATAGTAATATAAATATTAATTCTACGGGAAGATTTCTTGGAATTACCGCGCGAAAGCCGGAGTGGAAATCGACTGCGAGTTTTAAGTCCTATTACGCGTTCTTATATCATTCATCCCACTGTCTTTTGTTGCAGCAATCTCAGAAAAAATTAACTTCTTTGGATCGTCGATACGATGTATACATAAATTGGTTTTATTTCTCGCGTCAGATAAATATTAAAATTTAGTAATTGCTATTATGAAAATAAAAAATGAAACTATCGAGTTTGGTGACGAAACCGGTGTAACGTGAGTCGCTGAGCTACGTTTTGACATTTAATATGCGATTTAAGTAAAAATTTTACCATTAAGTGGAGGGAATTTTTTTTGTGTTAAAATACTGAAAATATATTTATTGCTGCCATTGTACCGGAGGTATTTTTGACTCTCTTGAGATACTGGGAGTATATTTGAGGTTCATATTGTGACGTTTTCGATGTCGGTTTAGTTAGGTGTTGACCAAGAATCAAATAAATAAATATCCGGGTCCCCAGCTAGTGGAGGACAACTTCGTCAATAACAACACGTTCCAAGTGGTTGATTGACCTAAACAGCGAGATGTCTCATGGTGAATTGGGTAACGAGGTTGAAGGATCGTTTTTCCGAATGGGAAACCGAAGGTACAAAACGGACATAAAGTGCATCCGAAGGGTTGACAGTTTGAGATTCAGCAGACTGAAGACGAACTGGACGGTTGAAGTTGGAGAGATCATCACTGTCGTTCGTCCAGAGTTTTATCATGCATCCCATGAAGCCCGTGGTTAAAGTGGAAGTGAGTTATGGAAAATATACGATTGCCTAATTTTGATACCAACGTTTCGTTCGATATGTAACATATGTTAATATTAATAACAACAATATCTGACTTTTAACATTCACTGCACATCAAGAAGGATGATAATAATTTAAATATTAAATATTACAACGTTTCGTCTCTCATTTGAGGCGTCTTTAAGTAAAAAATTAGCTGTACATGGAACCTCACTCCATGACTCCTTATTTTTTGGCCATGTACAGCTAAATTTTTACCGGAAAAAGTCTCAAATGAGAGATGAAACGTTGTAATATTTAAATTATAAACAGCTGACAAAGAGGCTGATTTAACTCATTTATTGTATATTTAATTGTCAGATAAAATTTTTAATTAAGGGATAACAATATATTTTAATATTTAATTTGAATTTGTTTTTGATTAAACGTAATTTTATATTGTCAGAAGTAATCCTTAGTATGGGTAAAATGTTTAATCCCCTAATACGATTCTTAGAAGGGTCACTTAATGACTCTGCCTCAGCTGTAAAATTTTTGGCGAGAAATAGGAATCAAGCAAATTACGAAATAAAAAAAATTATAATTTCCTGTCGGTTATTGAAATGCGAAAACTCGGAATGTTTTCAGAGTGCCACAAAGCATTAGTCATATGCATTACACTGCAATGTATTAACTCAGCCTACAGTCATTTGCATATGAAACTAGCAGAATTGAAGTAAGGGCATTTTGTGTGGTCTAATTATACTCTAGGTTTGGCGTGTGATGTGACAGTTGGCAGTTCTCCAGGAAGAAGGTAAGCCTCTGGAATAAGTCTGACGCGAACGTGCTTGGCCTTCCGCATTCAGCTCCGAAATAAACCAAAAGACAACAAAATTTATTAAGGTTCACATGCACAAACCACGTTGCAAGTCAAATCTCTTACATATATGTCATGATAAATGGATACAATATGATTCTATTTTTTATTTAATAAATTTGCAATCGTTCCGCAATCAACTTATAAGTCTGAAAATTAAGACAGGGAAATTTATTAGTCACTGTGAAGCTAATAACATTCTATTAATTGTAGTAGAAACGAATTCGCACTAAATCATTTGGTTTTCAATATACGTATACGACATATTAACAAATATTAAATCTTTTTCCTTTTTTAATGTAAAATTAGATATATTTAAATTCAAAAATCAATTTTATGACATCAAGTAAAATAAATAAATACGACCAAATATGTCAGTAAACAAATTTAATTCACATTAAATTATTACAAATACTTTGTGGACTTCTTGAGGTAACTAGACACGAAAATTATAAAAGCAATAATAATATTGAATACATAAAATTTTGTTAATATATATTGTTAATATATGAATAGAAATATTAATTCTACGGGAAGATTTTTTGGAATTACCGCGCGAAAGCCGAAGTGTAAACCGACTGCGAGTTATTCGTCCTATTACGCGTTCCTATATTATTCGTTCCACAAACTGTCTATTGTTGCAGCAGGCTGAGAAAAAACGAACTTCTTTGAATCGTCAATACGATGCATAAATAAATTGGTTTTATTTCTCGCGTAAGGTAAATTTTAAAATTTAGTAATATGTTATTTAGTAATATATTTATTATAAATATATAATTTATTTTAAATAAATTTAGTAATATATATAAGTATAACTTTTAATAAAGTAAAATAAATAACAGATAAGGGATAAACTAATTACATTATAATTTCGTGTCGCAAACTATTAATACTAACTTTATCATTTTTGTGTCTAGTTACCTGAAGAACTCCACAAAGCTGGATGAAACGTTGTATTTATAGTAACGAAATATTAATATTTTCAGATAGATTTAGGTTTTAAATATTTATTATGTACATAATTTTTATTCACGAGTCGACAGATTTAAATAAATAATTCGGAATATGTTAGTCATTTCGCTAAAGAGACGAAACCATTGGAAATGTGGTACAACTAGGGATAATTATTTTTTGCAATCAATTCCAATCTCTTATTTAATTAATTGTTAAGTGCGGTGAAACGCGAATTTTAAATCTGTTACTTTGAAGAGACGTAAATGAAAAATTAATGGATATTATGAACATCATTCCATCCTATTTTGTGTTTGCCCTTGTTTCCTTAAATCCTTAAGAGAAATTATTTGATATTACGCTACCTAAAAAAAGCCGGGTACATCGCCCCGCAGAAACATAATCCGAGCTAATTTTAATAATATTTAATAATTACTGATGATGTTTTAGTAAATAATATATTTAATTTTTTTAAAGGAATAATATCTTATTTTCATGTCTGATTATCTTAAGATATATTTGATGGCCATAAACATCAAAAATATTTTAACAGCAACAACTTTTGTGCACATATTTGTTAGTTTCCTGACTGGAACATTTCTTCTTCTATGGTCAAATAGATATTTGGTATTTTAATAAAAATTCGCTGGATTTTTATTTATGAATTGAAAATTTTGAATTTTAAATCGAGCTACTAACAAACAGTATTTACATGGCATTAAGATTTTATTGAATAAAAATAATGTTATGTTAATTAATTAATATGAAGTTTTATCTGGGTGTATTTGTGTGGGTTATTTAATCGGGGCAGGTTTTAGGAAATTTAATTAGTATTGGAGGTTTACAAAATAATATAAAATGGGAAATTTTAAGAATTAGGCTACTAAAACGCGTCAGTCACATTTATCTGATTCGTGATCATGATGAGATGATTTCAGCCATGTCTGCGGTCGTCGGCGTCGGAGATTCAACGGGCCTCTTGTCTCTGATCTCTACATGGCAACTATTCTCTTCTACCTGCTTTTTATGTCCATTATTCTCATTCAAAATGCCTTCCAAAAATATCCGGCAGTCTTAGGTAAGCTATTACGGTCATTAATGCAATAATTGCAGAGCTTTTGATTTATTGATATCTGTTTCGGTTATCATTCAAGCGTCTGAAAAAATATGTTATCCGTATTTCATTTTGAATTTATTTTTCTATAACTTCTCAATTTCTATTATCGGTTTAATTTATTCCCACCTACAATATTTGGTGTGTCCAGAGGGATTCATACAAAATTTTTCCCTTCGACTCCGTCTGCTCTTAAAGGGGTTATCAGCCAGGCAAACAATGCGCGTCGATGACTTCATGTAGTTTCAATTTATGATACTACAGACATCTGTGTGTTAAATGATGCCGTTGTGTGTAGGTCTTTTCCTGTGTGATACTGCACAGTACATTGGGGGAGATAAAAGTTACCATGAGTCACCGATGTAGCGGCTAATCTGCTCTTCGCTTCCAAGTTCAACGCTTCAAACGTTCCCCTTACGTGTATTATTCCTAAAACAACATGACACACCATCAAAACTTGTACGTGCCAATTATTCATTCAATAACATGTGTACCAATTTCTTTTGATGGCTGTCCTGGCAATTATTGCACTGATTCCTGACGTTCCAAATCAGTTCGTCATTGCAGTGAGTCATCGTCACGAATATTTAAATCTACCTTTAAACACTGTAAAAGTATCAACCAATGAGGCCTGTGTTTGAATTTGTTATATTAATGAGATAATATCATATCTAGTTGAAACGTGTATCAACTCCTAATTTATCAATTTGTGTTATGTTTATATCAATTAGTTGAAATTCTGTGGAATTCTAGCATTCCCTAGAAGGTAATGACGTGGAGAGTCATCGAATCATGGCGCGTTTTCGACGAACTTATCCGGCTGGAATCCAGAAATAATTTCATCTACGCAGGGAAAATTTTCGATCTACAATTATTCTCAACGTCCCCGGCTGGTATAAAAAATTTCTGAGACTGGCTGAATTGGTTCCTCAAATCCTAAAATTTCCAGCTGTGTACATGTACCAACGACGTGTTTTTCATAGCCAACTGAAACAAAGATCATGAATTTACTTTTTTTGTTGTTGTTTAACACTGCGACCAGTCGATCATCGATTTTTTTGAAGAGAGTTATTGGGTCTTTACTGAGTAACCAAACAAATAAAAGTTAATATTGAAGCTTCGCTTCTCTTTCAGAAGCGTTTTTAAATTAAAAGTACTGAATATCGTTGTCGTGGGTTACAAAGATGATAACTTCTTACACGATGTCCTTCGATAGCAATAAAAACATGGACGTTGGAAACCAAGGAAGGAAGCTAACGCCAGTCGCTTGTTCGATACGGTTGTTAATTTTTACTATCAGTCGTAGGTGTTATGTTAATCATATAAAGTTGTGCCACCTGCTTTTCTTCGGCTAAAAATGGCGGTGGTATACGGGGAACGCTGATTAGGTGGCGAGGGGAATACCCGGCGCATTAGCAACAAGTCAGAAGACGATAACCAAGTGTTGAATAACATTTTAAGCATAAAAAATAGTCGGCCAAATACGAGTTGCAGAAACAAAACAACGACGAAAACAAACAAAAGAAGAACATTATTTACGTGACATTGCTGGAGAACCGATAAATACATTTCTTTCTTGGATTTGAATACATTAAAGACTTTATTAACCTACAAAATAATTATTACAAAACATATTCCAGACACCTAAACTAATAAAATCAGCAGATAGTTTTATGCTTTTCCTTTGGAAGGATATGGAAGTTGTGACCAGCTTTGGTGGAAAAGGGATTCAGTGAAATAACGGACTAGTGGAAGAAACCAATATAACACTAGGAAATGAAACCGAAATATATCTTAACTGATTTACTAACGAATTCAAAAATAGCTTTATCTAGATTGAATCGGAATCGGCTAAAAAATGTGCTATAATATCTCTGAATTACTCAATTTAACCTAAAACGAAACGCACCAGTACGGATTTCATAGGCTAAAAATTGGGATTTTACGATGATCAACTTTCATTTTAACGGTTGATATTCCGACAGTTAATATCTAGCAGAAATCTAAACCACTTTTTCTATTCACAAGAAGCCGACCTATTGAGCGATTCGTCAGACATTTGTGTTTTGAGTCCCCGCGGTCATCCAAAAATAATTAGGGAAACTTAAGAATAGAATTCTAATATAAGGCCAAGGTCTTTCACTTAGTTCCTTTCCTTTCCACGCAGATTCGCGATATTGATCCAGGGAATCTCACTTCCATGTTTCGGTTCAGAGCTCACGAGGCAATTAGTTGATCTTTGCTGAACTTTATCGTGGCTCCGAGCTTCAAACGACAGCCATTAATGTTTTTTTTTATTTGAAGTTCCATCCAACACTGGAGAGGAAGGTTATATTGGGACTCACTTGCCAGTATAACCTTCAAGTGAATCCGAGAACTATACTAAATATAAAGAAGCTCTGTTGCCAGATAGTTTGACGACGTCATTGCAGCGGACTATTTATCATCCGTTTGAGTCGTGTCTATAAAACAATGTATTAATAGGGTCCTTTGTTGCAACGATCACATTCAATAAGTAAAGAGCCTCACCATAGCCATTCTATCTGGAGGGTTTGCTTAGAGACGATTACACAACCAAGTAAGGACAAATCTTTTCACGGCCATCACAAGTATGAAGACAAAATTTGAGTTAAAAATGCGAAGAAATAATAATGGATAATTCTTATGCCCAGGGATGTCAAAAACGCTTAACTGTTTGTATATTTTTGTAATAACAACTTAACATAATAAAAATTGATCTGCTGCGGTTTGGAAAAATTTAATTTTTAAACGAACAATAAGCGATTGGAACAATTTACCCACAGCATGGCTTGAAGAGTATTTATCTGCAAGAAAGCAAGAATCTAAATAGATTTGTGAGCCGGAGTTCTTTTACTTATTTATTTTGTTAGCTTCTTGGATGATGATCAGAATAAATTTATTAGTCATTTTTACTTTATTTATTTTTCAGTTGCTTATATATTTTTTCTTTAACAGCCACCGGGATCTCTCCCATTCACAGAAAATTATATATGTACACATTTCTAATTATTATTTATGAGATGCAGCTAAGGAATTATCTTCTTCATGGAGGAACTTAACGCACGTGACTATGGCCAAACAAATCATCTTTCTTCAGTATTATTGCTCGTGAATTCTCCTCAATCGAAAGACCCGAACTTTTTACCGGCACTTCATGTGACTATTTTCATGCGCACTTTGAGAAACCAAGAGAAAAAATTAAGATGAAGGGAAGATGATCAAAATCCAACTATACCCATCTACGTGACGCGTATTTTTTTCATCACAATTAACAGAAATTGTGACGCCTAATGCGGTGTTGATATAAATTCGTGGAGCTTAAAAGATTATGTCGCAAAAATTATTTAAATAGGAAATTCCATCCATTGCCATATTAAAACCATAAACCAAGGCGACAAATGTTCCACTGTCTGAAAATTTAAAGGTTACCTGGGAACCGCATGAAAAAACGCCAAAAGGTTAAGAAAGTCTCTGCTACACAATAAAATACGAGAATGACCCTGATAAACAGATTGCATTTATTGCGATCTCATGTTCAATTAAAAAATGTTAAGTTTAGTTGAAGCGTGAAATTCATTCTAACTAAATTAAAAAATAATAATTTTCTCTTTTTTACTTGTGAATAAATGAAGTGGTAAAAATAAATAGAATTACTTCTTTAATGACGCCAAAGTATTAATTTAAAAAAAATCAATTGCCTAATTTAAGCAATTATTTACTGAATTACATATGTTCTTACGAAGATCTTGCACATCCTACAATGAATGCAGCTGAAAATAAATAATTATCTTTATTATTGCCAAAAACTAAATATATTCCGTTGAGTATTGTGACGGAATATTTTATTTTTCCGTAGTCTGCTCTGAAGTCAACCACGCTGAAGTCTTCATTCGGGTGCAATGAACGAGACAACCTGTGATTTATTTTTGAGTTGATCTCATTCTGAATTCCATGATGCAGTCGCTTTTCCACAGACACAGTTTCTCCATTTTTCAACCATCAGGATAACTTCCTCTTAAAATGAAGTGACTAATTTTATTATTATTTGTTATCCAAATCCAAATATTAAATTATATTCTCGTGTTAAAAATAGAATCAGCCAAAAAACTTCGTTTGTGGTTGTGGTTTATTTCTGTCAACAAGTCATTGGGTAAAGGACTTCCTTGTCACGATTACGCATCCAAAGGACAAGGAAGGTGAAAAAGGAATGACTAGTAGTTGATAGTGCTTCGTCATTAAAACAGTGATCACATACCTGAGGAACATAATATTGTGGTAAATGGAAGACGTTTGTACTAAAAGTGAAATGTTAGGTCTTCTTCACAAAACCACTTTCTGTGTTCATTGCCCTGTATTTGAATGAAAATTCTTCTGTAGAATTAGTCATCTGTAATCAGGGAACACTTACTGGTCCCATATTTGGAGCCAGAATAATGTTGGATTTATCGTGACAAAGAACTTTGTCTCTTGCTAAATGAATTGTTCCAAAGACAAAGTACTTCCGATTCCCTCTATATTGGTCTGGCCTGGTCCAGTTATTTTACAGGTTTTCTTATATCGAACTGTAACAGCCGAGGTTTTCAAGGACGCTATTTGTCAAAAGATAGTTAAAAGAACTCCTATGTGATTTAAATCGTTATTTTTCGATAATTTCAATATTCGGCTTAAAGATGTACAATTGTAATCATTTTTATTGATCATACAGAAATAATTCCATTGCGTTTTACTGTAGTTAAATGACCTCTGCATTATGACTAGGTAACAGCGTATTCTATAGTAAGTTGTTATAAATATTGGAACGGGTTTCTAAAATGCTACGTATGGAATACAAAGTACGATGCGGAAGTAAAAGCTGAATATTTACAAGGCCTGAGAAAATATTACAAAAAGTTTTTTTTAGTTGTGGTGTTATAATGAATAGTAAAATTGAAATAGTCATGGGGATGTGTGTAAGACGGAGCTTACAGAAAACACGGAGAGAAATTAGTGAAGGCGTATTCTAATCCAGTCATAAAATTAGGCAGGTGGGACATTTTGTGATATTATAGCTTAGGGTACAGGTAGGGAACGTGCGGCCTTCATAAAAGCTAGCAGAGTGAAACCTCGGTTTTCGTCAGAACGCAATCGGTGAAATCCGAAACCGAGGCAATAATTTTCATGTAAAACAACGTTTGACCGATTAATTCGTTCTCAATAGTTAATAATAAAAAATACTTTTAATATTATTTTTCTAATCTATTTCTTTATAATGTAATTCATTTATTTGAAAAAAATCCGTTTATTATATTTATTTGAAGTTCTATTTAAATATATGGTTGTTTTATAAACTAATAATTAAAAAATGTTAATAAAAATATTTTATACTGAATTTTTTAAATTAAATTAACCACTTAATGTTCTTTTGTGCTGTATCTATACAATGCACTAAGTTGATAAAACTGTACAAAAACTATAATAATTTTACAAGAGTGACGTTTATATGTATTACCTTTATTACTGCCTAATTTAAATGTGGCCTCTAATGGTAAAAAGATTCCTCACCTCTCTGGCTTCGGCTCTGGAAGTCGACCCAAGTAATTCCCGCAATAATTTCAGTAAGTCGTCTTATATCGTTTACTATGTCTTTTCATGCAACCTTCATCAGTTTTTGTTTCTCTGTACTGCTTTATTTACGGCGGGATTTGATGACACAGTTTAAAAAATAAATTTTAAAAAACGCCAAAATGGTGCCTCGACTTAGATACTTCAACTGTGACATCAACAGACATTTGAGCTTCTGCCGGCATTCCTTTGAGTTCGTTTGTTTCAC
Organism: Eucriotettix oculatus; assembly: GCA_034510155.1. Lineage (NCBI taxonomy): Eukaryota > Metazoa > Arthropoda > Insecta > Orthoptera > Tetrigidae > Eucriotettix > Eucriotettix oculatus. Next base: position 21,675,479 of record CM067380.1, on the reverse strand, counting down.
AAGAAATGTTTTTAGATTTTTTGCGGTATCTCTGTGTTGAAACAAGTCTACAAGAAACACAGAAAAACTGTTTGTTTCTGTTTAAAAAAAATGTTAAAATGCGACGAAAATGGTTGCAACTCGCTCACAGAAACCGGAGAGGCTTAAAACCTCATTCCAGAATTTCCTTAGTGAAGATCACTTTTAGTGCTAGTAAACAATTTGTATTTTATTTTGCTTATTGTTTTTAATTATATATTATTATTAGGTATTATGTTCTGCTTCTATTGCTGTTTTATATATACAGTAATATTTCATTAAAATTAGTTTTATTATCTGTTTTGTAGTGATGAATGGTAAAAAGGCCTAGAAGTCAAAAAAGTCAAAAGAATTTTTTAATTTATTGATATCAGTTTGGGACCCCATCTGGTGTTTTAAACAAACAAGAAATTTAAACCGAAGAAATTTCTTGTTTCTTTAAAACTCTAGATGAAGTTCTGAACTCAGAGTCGAAACATCGTGTAATGAACTGATGTCAATAAATTTAATAATTGTTCAGGCTTACAGGCATCTTTACCATTTACGAATACTGTGCGTAAAGGAAACTTTTGAAGAATAGTCGTCCATTTTTTGCGTTTATTTTAGAACTGTTTCTACAAAGTTCTCAAAGTTTCTCTGCCTATTAGAAAAATTAGTGAATCAGTGCTTTAGCCAAATAAATCACTAACAATAACAAAAAGCCGACAACTGCAGAAACGCTATGGACTTTATATGATGCCACGATGCTTAACCCGGTCACAAGGGCGTTTTCGATCACGTGACCAAGCTCTATAAATATTACATTTTATTTCATCATTTGTTGCAAATAATTCGTATATTTTGGAAAATTTATTAAAAAATGAATTCAACGTGAAAATATCTCCAGAATGACAGCAAGCTGATATATTTTTTTAAATACATATGTTATTGGCGTCAATTGAATACAGTGAACGTTGCCAACCCTGTAGAAGAGACTACAGCGACCATATTTCAAGAATAAGATAATTAATGAAGTTACAAGTTAGAGTAATATGACGAGATTCGCACATGGGCGAACAAACCAGACTCAAAATTGATGACTAAACACATGGACTCTTTGTGATGTCTTTTACTTATCGCTGGTTCTTGTGTTACGAGTGAGATATGGTGCGAAACGGAAGTAAGTGATCCACGGATGCTGCGATGAGTAAGCGGAGGAAGTTTGGTAGGCGTGGGTGGCTTCAAATAACAACCGCGTTGAAACTGGATCCGGCGGAAGTGAAACGTAGGCATCCCAGCCCATTAACTGAAAAAGACGCTGTAACTTGTGCACTAAATGTCCCAAGATATGGCGGGATTCATGGGGTATGAAATCATTTAAGCCTCAATAGTTCACACTTCACGCCGTGGTGATTGCATCAGGTGAAACTCTGCATTTACTGTCAACAAAAAATCTATCTTCTCATCTGTCGAGTTTGCTCTATACCAAATTGTCAAGCATCATTATCGTTTGCTGTGCATCAGCCAAGCTAAACCAGGAATGGACAAAATTTCTTCAGACATTCAATGTATTATTTTTAACTTAGAAGCGGCCGATTACAACATAACAATCGTGACAAAAATAATTATATATGGATTAGAACCTCATATGCAGAAGGTTTTATTCCCCAAGAGAGTTCACATCTAGTTAATGACGTTTTTAATTCATTATGAGAATTTATTCATATGTTAATTAATTTAGATTGTATTTCTGTTGATATTATAAAACGATTATGGTTGTGGGTGAATGATTTTTTATATCAATGAGTTTGATCTGCTTCTAATATATTTTTAATAAATCATAAGAATTTTAAAATAGATTGATAGTTCTTTTTTCAAATTCTCCTTGTGGAATTACTAATGAGGTAACTTACCATCTATAATATTCGACTGGAATAGGTAGGATTTTCAAACCAATCAGTGTTTGAAAGGCAACTATTGTCTTTCATCATATTTACTTATTAATTTTTAGGTACAATCTAAGAGATTCCTGAAGTTAGGGTGGGAATGCTTTATAGTAAATGTATATTTTAATAAATTATGACTTATGGCCGTGAAAAATTAATTTAATGTATTAATACATGACAGATTAAGTTTCCATTTTGATTGATAGTGCTTTTGAATTGGCCTGCTGTCGTGATTGATTTAGTAATTAATAAAAATAAAATCCTTAGTAAACATCTTCCAGTTATTTTCAATTTTAAATATATTTGAAAGCTTTCGATGTTATCTCATCATCAATCTGGTTCAAAGATGGAGGTGTAATAATTAATTAGTTTAAAAAATTATTTTTAACGATATATCAGGGGTTCGACTGGAAACTGAACACGGCGACAGCTGGGAAACGGTCAGTGCCAACATAAAAAAATGAGGAAAAGCATGGATGGAGAAGAAGTAACATATAGCATAATTTGTCGAAACATATCCTCGTTAAATGTTTTTAATTTTAATAATTACATTGTGTTAAGGAAAATAAAATTAATTAGTACAAACGTTAATTTTTGAAGTAGGTATGTCAGCAATTATATTTTGAAATAACTAAAGTGAGTAGTTTTTAGAATCAGTGAAGTGCTAATAGTGAAGCGATTTCTGTGTGACTCCTGACTTTTCTTTTTCAGGTAAAAACCTCATAAGACACTAAAAAATTCTTCCTGAGTGTAAATTGTATTTTTTTGTAATTTTTTGTCCTTACTTTGTATATAGCTGCCACCAGACAAATAGCAGCTAAGAATTATTATTATTAATAATAAAATATTGGCAGTGCCCGATTCGCAGCTGTCTTGAGTTTTCGGTTTCCAGTTGAACTCCCGGTATAATGAATTACTTAATATCATTTAGATGAGTTTCTTATGGCAAGAAAATTAAAGAGGATTACAATTTTTAAAGTATTGTGTTGTATTATAATAAATACTGCTCATTTCAACAATAAGAAATTTTTTTATCATGATTCATATTAAATAAATTTTCGTATTTATAACAAATATAATTTTTTGAAATTTAATTTAAGATAAATGCTGTTTATAACAGTTTTGATTTTCATCAATTACCAAATATTTCCATTTTTATTATCAAGGAAAATGTAATTCTGTCAGTTTTCTATGTCGAAGTTAACCATTTTTTTGTGGAAATAAGAAATATTTTATCCTGCGGCATGATTAAGGTGAAGAATCGGCTGTGGCGTTGAGTGATTACTGGACAGTGTGCGAAAGTAGCTGCTCGAATCAGAATTGGCAGCAAGAGTCTCATCAGCTGGAATCTTAGGTATTTGCTAGGCAAGCAGAGGCACTCCGACGGACTATTCTTAGCTTTATTCGTTAATTTCATCATCATCGCATATACATTTTTTGTTTAAAAGCGTAACACTGTGCAAGTCGAAAAAAAATAGAGGAAATGGATCTACTGGATTCTAACAATTAGGAAAGAGATCTGAAGACATTGCTGACTATGTCTCTGGAATATAGAATTATATTTGAGTTACTCGTAGATCGTAGTGATTTTCCGAAGAAGCATTTAATACAGTGGGTACTAGAGAGAGTTGTCTGTTGTTTACGTCCAGAACAAGTCAAGGATTGAAGTCTCCTGACTCGACGTGGGTAGAAGAATCTGAAAATCGGAAAATGAAAGTGGTTGTGAAGTGCGACGGACACTGCTGGATTACTTCTGGCACTTCGTCAAGTTCATCAAACACCAGTCACACCGATCATCTGAAGAGTGTGGCTCTCCAGAAACACAAGCTCCTCTTCCGTTATAGTCTATAATTTACATGAGGGAGCCGCGGGTCCAACCTGATCCACCGGGGTCGGATTCCTAAAGGCGCGATTACACCACATGTTATCAAATGTTTTTGTCACCAGCTAAATTTATTGCCAACAAATTCTCAAGATATTTTTTTATAACATTATATGCTAATGTGACTTTAGACCCATACGCAAATATTCCCGTCACGTTAATCCAATGAATTCTGAACTTTTTTGAATGAACTTGTACATTGCACCATTTGTAGGTTTCTCTTTATCATGCTGGGAAGAGTTCAAATATTACATAGAAGTGTTTTCAATTGGGGCGGGCCGATGAAATCTGCTCGTGTGTGGGCACCCAATGGAGCTCCAGATCAGCCGAGAATATAACCGCGGCGACGGACTTTTTTTAAAAAAACGACATTGGTGAGGCCATCACCGTCAACGGCGAGCGCTACAGAACGACGATAACCCATTTCTTTTGACCCAAGTTGAACGATATGTAGTTCCGGCAAGACGGCGTCACGAAAGTCATGATTTCTTACTTTATAGAGGAGTCTTATCATTTCAATAGAGAAGAAAAATTAATATCAGAATCATATTTTTCTTTTAAGTTACGAAAAGCTTCTCTTTTGCTCCTTGGTGTATTAGGAGACGGAAACGGACAGGACTCCGTTTACTAGAACGAGATTTCTGCAAGTTCAGGACCAATTTCTTAGCTTATTTAATGACTAAATTAAATCACCGGCTTTATTCTGAAGTCCACTGACGTTGGTATCCGATATGATCGTCCGCGAAAAAAAACTGAATTTATAGAAAGGTCAACAGGTCGTTTCAGTAATCGCTCTTTTCTAATTTAAATTGCCAGCTATAGTTACGGTCAAATTAAAATTTGGAGATTTGGAACAACCTGGTGTTCTTTTCACCCAGACTATTTTTCATGGCGTACCCGGATTTATAAACGTTATTGCGACGGAAAGCAAACTATAATAGTAATTTGGTAACTCCTACTCAATGTTTAATAGTTGATAATAATATATATCCTCCGTTGCGTGTGGAGTTCCTGTTCGAGAGTGAATGAGTCAGAGAGAGAGTCACTGTCCGTGGGCGTCCAAGGTTCGCACAATTTCAGATCATTCCGCTAGACGAGCCGGGGATTAGCAATTTTCGTTCCCTTACTCTTATCTACTTTGCGCAACAGGAAAGGGGAGCGCGTCTTCCCTCGTAGTCGACTAATACGCCGACGTCAGTTTCAAAAGAAGGAGGAAGACGGAAGCAGACAATCGTGTGAGGATAACGTCACTCGTCCCATGAGTTCCTGGCAAGCATGCGCAGGGACACTCACGTCAATCCAGACATGCAATTCCACAACAGTTGAGCGCAAAATAAAAATTGTTATACCCTTAGATGCCCAGTCACGTTAAAAGTGATTGTGGCGCAAAGAAATTATTTTGCGAAGTTTCGATGATACTCGAGCAATTATAATTGCCCAATAGTATTTCGCAGATAGTCAAAGAAAAACTAAATTGACAGAATGGCGTAATGATGGAGTTACGAGTGCAGGGCCCGAACATTATGCCTTCCTAGACGATCAATGTACTCCTCCGTCAATTATTGAGTCAACTTATTGACAATATAGGGGCACCTTTACTCAGTATAATATATCATCTGATGCCTGTTTTCTAAAACAATTATTTAGAATTAAATTGCAGACTAATTCAAAAACAAACCAAGTTTTTATTTTAGTCCTCTCTCTAGGAACTTCATCAGGTACATTTTTTCAGGATTTTACTAGAAAAAGTGTACAAAAAATCTGAAAAAACATGTTACAGTATTTCGTTAAAAATAAATTATTAAATTTTCCATTTAATTAATTTCCTTAAAATAAGTAAATAATATTACTTACAATTTTTAAGCATGCAGTTGGTCATCAATTTTCAGCTTCTAATATTTCAATTAAAGAAATATTATTTTGATATAAACTTTAGAATTATATTATACTTACTTTTAATTTCCATACTATTGGTAACATTTAATATTAAATTGAGAAGCTGTTATTGGATATATTCTTTGGTTTCTATAAATAATTTTTGTAATGATTTAGTTGTGTGCATCCTTATTTTATTTTAATTCTCCAAAATTCACGTTGTCTTGTCTAATTATTTAATTTTAAATTATCACTATTTTTCATTGTCAAAATTTAACGGTTTACAGGACATTGTTGCTCTGTATTCCTAAATCATGTTTCCTTTGCAACTGTCCTTGAATGCTGTACAGGACAATTGCTTTGTTTATATATTTGGTCCTCTAATTCTTTTGCCAAAATAATTATTTAAGTAGATACTTAAAAATTATAATATTATTTACTTCAACGAAATTAACTGGAAAAGAGTAACGGAATATTATTGCGTTTAATGTTTTGTACAATTTATTATATCCTGAAGGAATTTACCTGATGACATCCCAAATGTGAGGACTAAACGTTGAATGAATAAAACAAAAACTTGGTTGGTCTGTGAATTTCTGGTTGATTTAATTTTATATCATAAAGGATTATATGAACAAATAATAAAATTTAAGCCGGCCTCAGTGGTCTAGTGGCTAGCGTCAGCAGAGGTCCCGGGTTCGATTCTTGGGAAGGTGTTTGGGTGCTGGTGTGCGTCTTGGTGATCCCACAAATGGTGAAGTAGTCGCTGTTGATGTGACTTAAAAAAATACAATTTTAAAATGCAAAAAAGTGTCCCAACATTCGTCCACTCTTATGAACGAGAACTTCTGTAGGAGGTGTGAGGTCGTTATGTGGTGTGACGTCGCAAAAGAGGAACAGAGTTGGTGTTTCAATATGTTTAGTTAGAGGTGAGTTAACAGAATGGCGACAGGTAGTTGTAGCGGATTTCTACCTGCAAAGGTATTCTTGTCACTGCCACCGCCAGCTGCCGAACTTCTAAGAAATTGCCAGCAGACAAATCAATAAAACTGATATATAAGGTGCGTAAAAATACCACACAACCTCCTGCAATTTTCAAACCGCCAACAACGAACAATGCCATTGATATAAAAGGATGAAGGAAACTTGCACATAGTAAAAATGTTGATGTGAATTATAACAACTCTCAAGAACAAAAAAGACAATTTTTTGTCTCAGAAAGAAAAATATCTGATTCTTATATTATTTTCCTCCTTAATTCCCCATCCGAGATCCAGGCATTTATAATTTCAAACACTAATGTTCTAGTTCACCTAGGAACTAAGAAATGACGGTTTTCCTGCTAAATTTCACTTGTGAAGCATCCCTCTTGATGGTTCAACAGTAATCGGCCAACATATTCCAACGATTCCAATTGCCTTGATAAATCTTTTCCTTAGCTGAAATCATCTAATGAAAGTGTTCCCCGCGAAGAAATCTAGGTACGAGTGCACGAAGTGTATTTTTAATGACATATTACGACCCAATTTTTTTGACAAAAGAGAACGAAAACAAATGCATTTGAGCAGAAAATTTTAAGAAGGATATTTGGATCAATGGAGTTTGGAGGAGAAGGTTCACTTTTGAGGTCTATGACCTGTACAAAGACATTGACTTGGTGCGAAAAAAAATTAAAAGGTTGAGATGTGCAGGTCATGTGGCTCAGATGGACTTCAGACGTTTCTTCACGGAAAATCCAGTAGGAAGAATGAAAGTGGGACGGCCAAGGACCAGATGGTTGGATTGTGTGGAAAGTATCGGGATCACGGATTGTAAGAATAAAGCAAACGATAGGAACCAATGGCATGACATTCTTAGGCAGGCGAAGACTCGACCAGGGTTGTAGCATCAATGATGAATGAATGAATTACGACCCAAATTATAAGATCGTTGATAATATCACGTAAATTTCCGCCTTTCGATTTTTAAATCCCAATATGCAATAGCTTCATTTTAAGTTAATACCATCTATGTTTATGTAGATTATTATAGATATATTTTATTGTGTTTTCTTAAAATGGTTGATGGGGGTCAAATCAGTTCCTAAAAGTTTTGGATTTTTATTTAAAATTTATTGAATGTTTGGCTGTATTCTGTCTGTCCATTTCTCCAACTTTATCGACTTTCAGGAAATAGTTACTCCTTACAGAATGAATCCAGTGATCGTATGATCAAACGTCATATAATTTGTGTAATATACATACGTATCTTATTGACTTTTAAGACTAGGAGCGAGGAAGACGGGAACTGCTCAGGATGGGAGAAGTGGGACGTGTGGATTAAGGCTTCTGAGCACTATAACTAACACCTTGGACTCTCTCAGCACGGTCGCTCTGAGCACGACGCCCTTCCAACGACGAGTAGCAGACATTGCCTAAAATTGAATTTATCCAAACCACACACGTATTAAGTTGAAAATTAAATCGTAAGATAGATTTTTGTTACGATTATGTTGTAATAAATCATATAAATCGATAATGCATATATGTATTAAATCCCACTACAAATATTTATTTATTAAATATAGTTTTTTGTATATTTAATTAATATTTACAATCGGTTGCATTGGAATAGTACGTAAATGTTTTGTTGTAAACTTAATTTCTAAATTAAACTAAGAGCTTGCCGAGAACATCCCATTGGAAGCTCTCTTACTTGCAAAAAGAGGAAAGACATCAAAATGGTTTGCTTATTTTCAGTTATGTATATATTCAAGGTTCTAATCGAACCTATTACTCGGATCGGAAGATTTTAATCGTTTTAATCATCTCTTTTCCTGCCCCATCAGGTGTTTGGCCAGATTATTCGGATGCAGTGGCAGTTGTTTTTGGTATTTAACACAAAAGTGACCAAAACTATTTATCACATTTGTTTGAAATGTGTTTAGTGCAGAATTGAGTGGCTCCGTGTTGTAATTTATGGAGAATACAGGTAGTAGTATGGAAGCTGCGTAAGGCGTAGGAAGCAACCAGACCTTGGAAGTAAGCAAAACCATCAGTACCAGTCGTAATAGATGCTTTCTTCTTGTGAGCGTTTTTTTTTAGTGAAGCAGACGACGTCGGCAGCTTCCTCCTCGTCGAATAAGGATTTCATTCATCTAGCGGCCGCTGTGAGACTTTATTCAGGACAGAAATTTCCGAAGTGTTTGACGAGCCGCTCCGAGCCGCCCGCGCCATATCTCAAGGTTGAGTCAGGATCGTCTCGCCTTGTGGTGACTCACATACGCACCGCACCGCACGCACGGCACGCACTCTCGGCTAACGCAACAACTAACAATGCTTTCTCTTTGCATATTTTCATATATACCACTAAAATAGTGCGGATTTCAGTCACATTCATTTATCTTTCAAACATAATAATATATTATGAAATATATATCAACAACATAATTTAATACGTTTAATTTGCTCAGAGGTAATTATTTAAGAGAGGACTCAATAATCTATGGAAATTCCAAAGTGACAGTTATCCGCTTTGGTAGTTCTCCACTATAATAGTATAGGATGGGATATAATAGCGGTGATGCGGACATTTTCCTAAAATTTGGGAAGCGGGCGGCGAAAGGAAGACGTTGGCGCTCAAATCAGTCTATTTATCACAAATCAACTAAAATTCTTTCTCTAATTGTTCTTCTCTCTTCTGATCAACTTCTTTGAGACTTTATTATTATAATATTCTTTCTACGGATAAAAGAGATAAATAATGATTATATATCAATTATAAGGCCACTCTTCGGATTACTCAAAATTATTAATACAAATTAATATTATTATTTATATGCCTTATTAAATATACATAATATAATAGTGAATACATTCATTGTGTTATAATATTTATCTTTTGTTTTGGATCCCCCTTTTTTATCAGTCTCAGTAATATTTAAAATTCCATTAATAATATTATTATTAATTATGTTCAAATTCTGCACATGAGATTTCGTAAAATTATTGTGACAATCAATTCTTCAAAGAAAAGTATTTAAAGAACAGTTTAAATGTTATATTATTTCGTCAACTTTGAAACTTTCTTCTTAATAAATTAAAATTCAATAATCTAGATATCTAGAAAAGAGCGAAGGAAATGTATTCTAAGCACATATTACGACCAAAATTATTATAAAAACGTTGACAATATCAGGTAAATTTCCCGCCTTTCGATTTTTGAATCCTGATATGCTGGCCTATTATCAAGTGGGATGTTCCACAGGCGAAATGAGGCAGCAAAGCGTCATTTCGTGAATTCTAATTATTCTGAATGTTTGAATGTCGTTTAGTAAAGAAGGTAGAAAATATTACGGTCTTTAAAATTATAAATTTAGGAAACCCCGCGTGATTGGAAAAAGCCGACATCATGTCTGAATTCATGAGAAATAAGACCGTCAGAATCACATTTTCTTCTTTCTGAGATAAAAAAAGATTCCCTTTTTTATTTGAGAGTGCAATGAACAAAAACCGGTTGATAAATATTGAATTAAAAAATATCTGTCGGCGATGGAGGATTTCCGAATACATATTTAAAAATGCCATTAAAATGCTGCATTAAGCAGAACTATTCGCACTCATGAGACAAAAAAAATAATGTTCTGTGCAATTATAACATTGATAAATTCCCAGTTAATAATAATATAGCAGTAATTATAATATTAATGAAAAAATTCAGTGCATTCAGTAGAATCGTTATTACATTTTTTTTGTTTTTTGGTTAACAGGCTGCATGGGGTTGAACCTGAAACAGGCAACTCCCCTTTAATAGCATAGGAATGGAACTGAAAGGGGGATGTGGACGTTACGGTAAAGGTAAATGTGGTATTTGAAAATGATGCACAACTGTGAAAAAATGTATAAAATAAATACAATATTTTGTAAGCTGTCAAGAGTGGAACGAGATGTGCGAACAGTTTCCGGCTGAATAAGGTTTAAATCAGTACCACACAATTTGGCGAGGTATGGGGAGGCATGGGGAGGGATGGGGAGAGATGGGGGTTGGGGGGGGGGGCGTCCGTTGCTGCAGATTGAATGTGTACATTTATAGAAAGCAAGGGTCCTTTTATGCGTCAGCGTAACGATCTCAAGCGTCTAAAACAACACAGTTGTTTTTAGTTCCTTTTATATGCAGCAATACAGCAGCTGCAAGTCGGGACTATTTTTACCTCTCCTTTGATACAGTTGCTCGCATAGATTTATTTACCAGACCAAGACGCCTTCCTTCAACATCTCGATTCGTCTTGCAGTAATTTGAACCTTGATCGGAATCGATTGAAAACAGACATCAGCGTATCACATTATTAGTACAGCATGTAAAGTTTACAGCCCTTCCCAAACACGCACCACAGCTAACACTATCTTATTACAAGTGCTCGGAGATTATTTCTCTCAAAGTATTATTATTCCTTAATAATAATACGTTGAGAGAAATAATCTCCGCAATATTATCAGCGATAATATTGTTGCGTGCCTCGTACATCAAACAATGAAAACCGCTTTTGTTGCTCAAAGGCTGGCAATTCAAGAATATAATGGAGCTATCCATTTTAAAAGGAATTTTGAGTCATTGCACACTGGGACATTTGTAGAAGATTTACGTTCCTCAGGACATCACATTAATTCGCTATCAAATTTAATTGGCAATATTCAGCAAGGAATGCTTTATGAATAAAATCAGCGACAGTCAACTTACTTTAAAAATCACGGAAAAATAATTATGTAATAGAAATTAGAAGGCGTTTGAAACTATTGAATTGTATTGAAATTAAAATTAATTATATTACTATTAAGAATTTAAAATTAATAATGAGCAAGATTCTGAGTTGTTAATAATTTTTCCGTTTTGTAAATATATTGTTTAACAAATTAAATTAATTTTCCTCTCGGGATTCCTCCGAACCATGCTTGATGCTCCATGGCACGTGATTAACCAATCATTAGGCCATGATTTACCCGTAGCATTGATCAAGGATGTATTTCAAGACAGAGTAAAAATCCATACAAACTCCTCATTCAACCACTGCTAAAATATAGAAACAAGAAGACTAAAGCACCACTAATCAATTCAATTATGTAAATGGCAAATTGAAATTCTTGCAGAATATGTTATCTACATAAATAAATTTACAAAAAACAACACGTGGTGCTGCTATCAGTTAATGAATCGGAAAAGATTTTGAGACATTTGAACTAACATAGTCGAATGAAACATAAACTGTAGTTCGTTTTAAAAAAGTTCCTTGGAAAGTCCACGCAGAGGGAGTCTTGGTTGCCACATAGAATTCTAAGGTTATACTGCACTAAAGGCCACACCCCTCGTGATACACATTTCCGGCAACGCTGCTTGGCCAGCCTATTATTTCAAGCATTGTCATTGGTTTATTCCAACCATCATCCGTCTTATTTAAAACAGTGTGTAGATAAAATCACTCACGTTTACCAGTTTTTTGCACCAATGTCCGGGGAAGATATCTTTGATGTCTACATGACAACTACGACTCTTTTCCCTCTACGACAAACGCGGTAATCTAATGTTTGTTCCAGTTGATCTATTCTCTCCACTCAAAACTGTCATCAACTAACGTCCTGCTCCAGGATCCCCATTCAGGTTATTTTCAGTAAACTTCTACTTTGAATAACACGAATTAATCTTCGGCTCTCATCACCGACACACAAAATATTCGTAGAAATACTCTGATGATTTAAGCACAAGTTTCGTCTTGACTTCACGGGTTCAATTAATTGTTTAATTACGGAAAATAACATTTCTCAGGGATCATGCTTCTGTATAATCGAACGAGGATATTAGTCTCGTTTGTTGGGGCATTAGTTATTCGGACATGAATTTATACAGTAATCTTCAAAACGTTATAAAAGATATAAAAACACAATTGATCATAAAATACTCTAAACATTTGTTTATAGAGTTAAAGAGGTCATTGAAAGGCTTGAGTTTCCTTCAGTTAAATGTTGAATTATACTGCACTTTGTGAATCGATGTGGGAACTTTTGTTGAAGATCATTTTACATGGAAGACTCAATTAATAAAAGATCAGTGTTTAGTTCACACCAAAATTAATTTCAGTGAATCATCGTTGTTTCTTAGGATGAATTGTTGATATTTATAGATAACTACAGTAACATGTCGCTTTAGTGGAGGTCAATAGGGCATTTATTCTGTATTCATGGGCGTATTCCTATTATGGAAAATCTCTAATATATAGCAAATCAAGTAGACTTATTGAACAAGTACGTTTTATATGAATAAAATGACGACAGTAAACTGCAAATAGACGTGGTGATTAGGGACGCTTGTGACGTGCAAGGGAGCGGATTTCCAGGAGGCTCGAGAAAGCGGCGCTGCGCGTCTGCTATGAGTCACCACTTCGACGCTCGATTCGGCATTCAAATTTAGAGCATGTGGCGACTGTGTGACGCAATCGCCGACCAGTGCCTGGAAAGTCTGTTCCACGAACTTCCGCTCTTATTTTCGGGGGGACTCCCGCCTCACCGCACTGTTTGTTTATTCCATTCGTTCTCGAAACTGGGAACAGGATCAGACACAAAATACCTTCAAAATATCCTACTTATAGACTTTATATCCTTATGAAATTATATATATAATAGGAATGAATATATATTTAAGGATGAACTGTTCGTTGCGAATATAATAATTGTTCATACATAAAACTAGAGTAACACGGATTAACACAGTCCTACTATTAAAGGCAGGAGGAATGGCGTAAATCATTGTTTTTTAAATGAAATAAACTCCAGTAACAGCAGCCGTATCTTTTATAAATAGAAGCAAGGTAAAAACTCTTCCATAAATTACTGAATGAAATATGGCAGTAAAGGACTTTCCATATCGATGGAATCACCTTTTCTTCATCACTCAATTCGCTACGTTGAGAATTATTTCTCTCTTTTCTCTTCGTTGTTCTGTGCATATTTCTTCTTAAATAATTTATTTTGTTATTTTATTCCTAGCCGACTAGCCAGGCTAAATCAGTTGCTTTCCTTTAAAGTACATACTCCTTGTTGGAATATTAAGCGCACTTCTTGAATGGCGACAATAAAAATTGATTGGTTTAATAGGCTACATGAAGGTGATCCTGAAACAGGCAACTCCCCTTTAATAAGGGAGTTGAAAAGGGGGAGCCGAGGGTTGACTAGTTCCCCCGAACTATAGGTTAAGGATCCTACCCGGTGATTCACCTAAAACACATGTTCGGAAAGCCCTAGAAACCCTGCATCAGATAGGCGGGCTATTGGGTACATTCTCACGTCCTTCCGAATGACGAGAGAGGAGGGGTCGCAGCATTCTCTTCTCCGTGTTTTAGGAGGCACCTGGCCGACTGATCCAATGGGATAAGGGAACAATTCTTACCGTATGCCCAAGATCTACAACTTCTAAAATAGATCAAGGTTCCTCGGCATGTAAGAACCTTGAAACCAGGGAGAATGAGGCATCCCTTATGGTAAGCCCCCATTATCACTGTGGAGAAATATCCGCGAGAGAAATCTTCCACTTGTGTTCAGAACTCCCATTATCCCATTAGGACGCTTGGTCAAGCCAGTAGGATTTTATAACAGATTCAAATTTAGCCGGCTGTAGTTTTCCGTTAATTTTGTCGTCTAATCATAATTAAGAACCAATTTTAAATGCTTTTCTGAGGAACGCGAAATATAGCGTCCTATAAATCGATTTACAACGCGTGATCTGTAAAATCCTTTGGTCCTCACTACAGATCAGAGCCAGAATCGTAAACTAAACTTTACAGTGTAAAAAAGGTTTTAAAAAAAACGAAATTCGACCTCACTTATCAGGAAAAAAATTACTACGTGTTAAGTCGGTAATTGTTTGAAATCATGTGCCGTGGGTAATGCCATGTTAAATAGCGGTTGTAAATATAATGAAAATATACAAAGTTACTTATTTTAAAAATACTTCGTATTGCTTTTCATCATCACGTGTTCCTGGTGTTTGTATTACAGGAAGTTAACAAATAGCTGCCATATTACGCGGCATTAACTATGGCGGATTTCTCTGTATTCTGTCAATGCTCAGTGACGTCTCAAACTTACGCATGCTGACGCATTCGCATACTTTTAGTGACTTCAATTCCTCTCTGGTTTGTGCCAGAGGTTTCTAGTCGCACCCCCCGAGTATTTCTCTGCGGGTTTTGAGAATAAGTACTCCAAGGTTTGTTGAAATTTGTCCATGCGTTGAAATCTGTTTAAAGAATATACACCCTTTTTTATATAGATGCATGCAATTAGAATACTTTCTGGCACGAATTCTAGATCGAGTTGCAAACCTTTCTTCAAAAGTTTTCAAATACTTACTTTACCAAGCGTATATATTTATGAAATATTAAAGTTTGTAAAGCGAAACACTAATTTGTTTCAAACAAATGGCGAGTTTTATGAATACGCGACCAGAAATCGTTCAGCTCTAAGGTCGGACAAGCATCGCCTTGCTCTACACCAGAAAAGTATTCACAATACCGGGATAATTTTATTCAACAGCCTTCCTCCTGACTACAAAGCTTCGTGAAGCAGAGTAAAACTATTCTTTTAAATGGCGCGTTTTACTCGGTACAGGATTTTCTTAATCGTCCTTCTACTATTTAAAATCAAGGTTCCTGCTGCAAGTGTTGAATGAGCTGCCTTGTAAAATAGCACATCACATATCTTTAAAATTTCTATTCAGTTTTTTCTGCTCTTTTGTTTGTTTGTTTCATGTATTGCCTGGAGCTACGACAGAGGGAAGGACAGTTTCCTGGTCGCAGAGCTCCAAATAGTTCCTCAGTGTGTGCTTGTTTGTGTTTCCCAGTGTGTGTGACATCGTGTGTCCGTGTTGTGTTTATATTGACTTTTATCTATGTACATTTTCTTTATTAATTTATTTTAAGTTTATTTGTCTTTAATTATGTACTTTATTTTGTAAATTTTTAATTTTTAATGTATGACGTATTCTATTTCCTCAATCGAGGATTAATGGAAAAAACAATAAATCTAAATCTAAACTGATACTTCACCAGAAGCAGATTGCTGCGATAATTAGTTCTATAGAATTAAGGTAATATTTTGAAATCTTTCCAGTAGACTTTTACATTTTACGGCAAAGAGTAATGTCTGTTGTAAATTAAAGAGCGATAGTTGACTATTTTGAGGTTACGTCGTAAATTCCTCAAATTTGATGTTTTGTGAATGAGAAAGAAACTTTCTCCCGCGGCCATTGTGTATCGACTTTTTTCTGACACTCAATCTTTTGAGGCTGAAGACGACTCTAGTGGTGTTGAAGTTAATGCGCATCTCAGTATTAATTGCCTGCCAACGTTTCGTCGCTCTGGTTTTTTAGGTCTCTTCGTGATTACAGCAGACTTAACAGAGTGTTGTGTAATGAAGTGCTTATCTTAAACTCTTTAAACAAGTTTTATTTCTTCGAGTCTCTCTGTTTCCATGGTAGCCATTTGAAGCAAATTAAAATTAACTAAACCATATTCATCATACTCATTATTTCTAAGGTAAATCTCTAGGATATATACAGATAATAATTCTAAAAATTTGTTGAATGCGTCATCAAGCTGCGTAGTGAAACTGCTATACTCTCCCAGATAGCGGAATACCGCACCATCACATACCGAAATATTTTTTTTTAACAATGAGGTGCCTCCAAGGTCACCTCAGCTCACTGTATGTGATTTTTTTGTGTGTGTGTGTGCGAGTCTTTGTGAATGAGCCTCCCCTTCAACAGCTGTTGGTCGCACGCAGACTCCAGTCACTGAGGAGCTGCTGTGAAGCCAGACACCGGCGTTGGTCACACTTTAAACTTTAAACGAAAAAAAAAATAGTGTGGCATTCCATGTATTTATTAAACAATTCTTTAGAAATTTTTATTCCCAACGTTGATGGATTTAAAGAATTCCAAATCTTCTTCTTTTAAAAATATGCTCCGGTCCATTTCTACACACATGATTATCGAACAGCTCTAAATTAAAACTCATCACTTTGGCTAATTTTTATCGAAAAGTTGTTCTCTTCTCCACGTGTGCAACTGGTGCAGTTGATGTATAAATATTTCGTTAAAAAAAATTATAACCTCCACTGCTGTTCTGCGACGTTGAAAATAGAAGAGCAATAGTTGACAATTTTGAGGTTATATTGCAAATTCCGCAAAATGCGACTCTCTTCGTGAGTTACATACACAAATTTGATGTTAGCTATTAATTGACCAAGCTTTTTATTAAACAACGTAAAATACATTCCTTTATATCCAAAGTTAATCACACAAGGAAACCAAAGAACACAACCAAAGATCATAACTCTTTCTACCAGCGACTTTTCGCTTCACCTTTTCAATGAAGTTTGTCAAACACTGACTTTGAATTAACGTGGCGTTAACTGGCACGTCACAGTTCTTAAATAATTTATTAGATGGAACGAACCAAAAATCTTTAATAAAAATCATAAATACGAAAAACTCTCTTACGAGCTAAAAAAATAGTAATTAATTATCAGTTGTCTCCCTTACGTACGAAGAAGGTTTTAAACAATTACGGGGTTTAATTATCACTAAAGTGATTCTCTTACTAACTAAAATACAGTTAAAATTCACGAAAAATATTTTATGTACTAAAAATATTTTACAATCACATGGTCTAATTATCATTGAAATGCTGCGTTAAGCAATGTAAACTTTAAAACATCACGTGGTCCAATTATTATTAAAAGACTGTTACGTTCCAAAAATCGTGTTGCTTAATTATAAGCCTTTCTTGCACAATAAAAATTATTTAAAAATAAAAGACTCGTCTGTCTTAAAAATCATGAGGCCTTATTTTCATTAATAGGTTTTCTTACGTATTAAAATTTCTTTAAAAATCATGTGTTCTAATTAATATTATGGGACTCTTACGAAATAAAAAATATTTAAAAGTCACCTGGTCTAATTATTATTATGATACCGTGTTACGAGCCCAAAAACCTTTAAAAGTAATTAACTACCCCTCTGATAAACAAAAAAATCTTTATTAAAAATCACGGAGTCTAATTCTAAATAGAAAAAGCTCTCTTACCTGTTAAAATTTGTGTATAATTATTAGTAAAAGACTCTTTTACGCATAAAAAATTTCGTGATCTCACTATCAGTTAAAGGCTTTCTTAGTTAATAGAAAATCTTTGAAACGTCCTGTGGTATAATTATTATTAAAAGATTCACTTTCGTACTAATAATCTTAGAAAATCACGTGCTTAGATTATTATAAAAATACTCATGTTCTAAAAAATGATTTTAAAAGTCATCTTGCCTATTTATTATTAAAAGATTGCTGTACGTTGTAAATAATATGAAAAAATATCATGCGGTGTTCCGTGTGACGGATAATAAAATATATTTATTAAAGAGTTGTTTTATATAAAAACAGGAGGTCTTTTTAAATATTTTTAGTGTATAAGACAGTTTTAATAATAATTAGATCAGTTAAGATATGGCGGAATATGGCTAACTGTAGACCGAAAGCTTCCAAGGAATAAATTACTTAATGAAACCGGTGATTGTTATAAGAATCATTTTTACTAGAAAATTAATAAGTACTAACATGATGTGGTCCACCCAATTGACTGTATATGAAATAGTTCCCAAGGACTGGTTTCTGTGAAGCTAAACCTAAAGGTTCGTCGTGAACGTCGCGTCGGTCGTGACCGATATCGGAGAGCTTTCGAGAATTATCTACCGACAGAAGTGAATGGGAGCATTGTATTCTTAGAGACGAGACGATTTTGTACCCACGGAACAGTCAGAGTTCAAGGCCGCGATCATCGTGGAAATAAAAGTGGCGTCATTTCGATCTAGCGTGATGTGCGACGTGGAGCCAAACGTGCGTCTTACACGCGTAATCCGTCGCATAATGCTCTGGCGTCGGCGATATTGTATTACAGTCTCCAAACAAACAAAATGGCTATTTATTTAGCAGAAATGACGCAAGAGCGCTTGTTACGCAGCGACGCGACGCCTTAGAAATGCCTTGACGCAGGCGCCACAGTTGACACAGTTCCGCAAACAAACACCGCGTTACAATCACATACCAATTTACGTGTATTAATCGCTGCAGGTGCAGACAATTCGATTGTACTGCAGAATCACGAATTGCCACCCGCTGCTACTGTCCTACAACTCAATACAGTTAACAAACATCTGAAAATAAAATTATACATTCTTTAACGTCGATCTGGAACACAGCGTAAAAAGAAGTATTTTCCCTCATAAGGAACACGAACCAAGAAATCGAATTGCGTAATAAACGTGGTTCCTTATACGATGGTGGTTCAATAAGTAATGCCACCCCTTATTTTTTCTTTGCTAATTGTCGAGACAATTAAATGCAATTTACACAGCATAAATCCACAATATTAATGATTATTTTTTACTTTTCAATATAGACTTTTCTACGGTTTTTGGTCCATATTTTAACAAGGGCATGTAATCGTGATATTTCTTCCTAAGCCATCGACGCACCTCCCCCTCGCCTTCAAAGTGAATTCCACGATGAGCTTCCTTTAGTGGTAAGAGTGAGATAAAATTCATTAGTTGTTACCCAGGGGTCCTCTCGAATGAGCTAATCGACTCGCTGAATGTTTCGAGGAGTACCTGCCGTTTCGGCAACGGTGTTTGCCCTTCAGCTTCGTTACACAGACGAAACCATCGCCGAACCACGCTGACCTCCACTGTTGCATCACCATAAACATTTTTCAGCCTCTCATGAATGCAAATGGGCGTTTCGCCTTCCGCATTTAAGAATTCAATTTCAGAACGATACATCACTGCCAGCCATTTTGCAAGGGGGTTCACTTTGGAAGATGTTACTGCAGTAAAATTGGAGAAGACTGTTTGAGGAATCGCGGAAAATTCCTAACTTTCACATAACTAACTTATTTATGGGGGGAAAAATAGGAGTCATTCCTTATTGAACAGCCCTCGAATCTGGGGTATATTTTCATTTTCAGAGGTTAAAAAACCAAAAGAAAATGCGTATTTATTATTATTATAAAAAAAATTTAAATCATACTGTATAACTATACTAAACTTTATATAAAATAACTGTAGAACAAATTTCCTCATCGATCGTTCTGCTTGCAGTTTCAAAGTGACCGTCCATCACGTTCAATTTTCAAACAATAAATACACTGAGTTACTCATTTGACAACTTCTAATTTTCTTTGCATTTATTGAAGTGTTACAAATAAGAAATATAGTACTTGTTATCCTTCAGTAATGCTGAAGATGCAAATCCAATTTTTTTTGCAATCATCGAACAGGGAGTATTGTCAATTTATAAATCTTCATTATATCTTTGGTAACGGGATACACACACATTGGACGTGTAACGGATGAGACTTTTGACATACTAAACTGTACACAATGATTGTTTAATATCTTCTGAATATTTTTTACACTTCAAAGTTTCCGTAACAAAGATTCTAGTTAAAGTGAGCTCCGGTCAGACCCTCTTACAAATACTGAGGGACTTCGTGTTTTAACGTGCCTTGCTATTACTCTCCAGCTGTAATTTCTTTTGCATACATGGCCAATTTGAAAATCCCATGCTAAGTCTTCATCAACCTACATTGTTTACTTCCTCAAACGTGTCTGAATTAGCTAAATAAAACTTATTTGTTCATAAATGATTATACTCATGGTAAGAAATTGCATTATTTATTGCATCACACCAACCTAGGATGGACTATTTACAATGTATTAATAAAATAACAACCAGTTTTTCGTTAGTCCATACAAGTTTAATTAAATTGTTTTTGCAATATGTCAATTACAATGTTAAAAGAGGAGCTTTCGTCTAGTTATAGGCGTAGTCATCTGAAATATAAAAAACAAAACATTCTCATTTGCAATATATACAAGGAACCATTTATCATAACTAGGCGGAAGCTCCTGTTTTAACATTTTAATTGGCATGTTGCAAAATTTGCAATTAAACTTTTATGGATTACGAGAAACTGGCTTTTATTTTATTAATAAATTATTTATCAAAGTAGTCATTTTCATTTTTAATCGAGATTATGTAATTGATAAAGATGAGGAGCAATAGCGGTCCTGTACAATTCATTAGATAGGAGGTTATTGAAGCAGTCGTTTACAATAAGTTATGCAGTTAAGGATGTAATTGTTCATGCTCGAACTATTCGTTGTAAATTTTTTTTTTGATTATTTATAACCCTAAACGCTTGGAACTTGCAGTTTCTCGGAAAACGGATTATGGTAACAATCGCATTCAATTAGGAGAAACTACAGAATACAACGTCACGCCTCTTGTACGTTCATAAAGCAGATTCGTGTCAGTCGTTTCATTTACGCGAAACTCAATTCTTCCTGCGCGTTGTCTGTTGCAAGACAAGCGTCATCGGACACTTTACGTGTGTCAGCTGCCTGCAAATTATGGAGAATTATGTTCTCCCATTAGAACCATGGTACCTTTCTTCATCTCTCCTCGGAAAATCATAGCTTTTCCTGGCTCTGAAATTAACGTCCGCTTTTCCATTGACAACTGTAGCGAAAATTATCCCAGAACGAAATTGGAAGAAAGAGTCCAACGATACGGTCAATCAAACCACTGTTCGTCTAGGGCAGGGTTTCCCAAACGTTTCCAGCAATGTAACACTTCTAAGAACCAGACATTTTAACGGAACCCTTGGCTTATTTTTAAGGTTGGGTAATTCTTACTTGTAAAAAAATTATAAATCATTATTCGGTAATTATTTTTAAATTTTTAACTATAATATAATATAAACGTATTAATAAATAAAGCCATTAATGACTTTGATGATTTTCCCCTCGAACTGCATATCTTGTTGACATCAGGGAAAATATTTGCATATTGAATTCCAACATTGGTATGGCGTCGAGCCTGATTCTGCACTTTGACTTCATTGCAGCAAAATAAGAAAATCCCATTTCGCATAAATAGGTTATAGAAAACTGAAGTAAAACAATAATAGCCTGTTTTGACAAACTCGCCCAGAAATATTGTATATTTGTTTCAAATGAGAGTCACCGATTAAATCAATTAGATTTTCACAGTCACTTGCCGTCTCGGAAAATGGATTCTGAACCCAGGAATCGTCCTCACTATTTTTCAGAAAATATTGCAAACGAGTTGATTTCAAGTTATGTACGTGTTCTAAAAATATTATGGAAACTTCATCTACTTTAATGGATTAAAACATTCACAATTAAAATTATATGGTTCAACTCATAAAATCCGACATTGTACTTTTTCACAAAATATATAATCTTCTATCGAAAATTGTAATGATAAGTTAATTGCACTTTTTAAAAATATCTGCCATATATGCAGGATATATCAACCGTGAAGGATTTGTTAAAACTTCAACAAAATATTGTGTTCACTACTCATTTCAGCTCACAACATTTTATTTAATCTGGATTGAAGTGGTATTGTTTTTACATAGGTTATCACTTTCGCGGCTTCATTCATGATAGTATTTTTTCTAAAAACAATTTCAGATTTTCACTCGCTCCACTTGCTTTGTTTTACTGCTTTGTGAGCTTAACTAACAAGACATCATTAAAATGACTTAGAACCAGCAAAATTTATAATTTATGAGGTTGGTTTATTTGTTGGACATAACTGCTTATTGTCAAGTTAGATAAAATATTCAATTACAATTTTCTGACTCTAACTTTAAAATAAATATTATCTGTACAGCTCTGGGCTATGGTTATCTCTATCTCAGGATTCTAGTTACTAGAACACGTCCATACTTGTTTATTGTTAGCCACGTTTCCTATTGTAACGGGAAACAAGGAACAGGGTTTCTGGTATCCCAACGTTGTTGAAACAACGAAAGATGTGAAAAATTATTGTACTTACTCCCGTTAGATTTAAATGGAGTTTTCGTCTTACGAACTGATTACGTGGTATTCTAACAGGATATTAGTGTCCATAGTATAGATAGAATCACTCGATTGTTATGCGGAACACAGTTTTGGAAACCCGGGCCTAGAGGGATGAACACACCTACCAAAAAAACATATGGATTACTTTTTCCGCTCAAAAACAAAAAAATAATATAGTCTGCACCAATAACCACCCAAGCACAAATATAATTATCATGTCTACGCCCAGTATTTCTGAATCATCCCAAAACCCACTCTGAAGAGGGAATATGGTCCTATAACGGCAGAGGAAAGACGAAAAGAGGAAGCACAATTGCTACAACATAGTTTTCTGTATTTAAAATTTACAATAAATAAAAAGACGGACAAAAAATCAGCCGTCTTTTTATTTATCACAATTTCTACATTTAAATATCTGGGTACAATCTTATTTTGAAGAAATTGGTGACGTTGTTTTAGGATGTTGATGTTTTTCACTTCCAGCGTTTGTTTTTTCACTTGACGAATTTGGTGCAGAACATGACGAGGGGTTCTATTATGTGTTTTATGTTATGACGGAGAACTTTGTAAGGCATGCTGTTACTATAGAAACGTACTGTACCCAAACTGATGAGCGTACAAATGTGAGGAATCGATATTGAATACTAATTAATAAATATTTTGGAATTGTAATAAAGTCTGTTGAAATGGTTGGAATTAATAAAAAAAGACGTAACAATAAAATATTTTAACAAAATAAATGACCAGGTCAGACGAAAAGTAAGGCTCGGTGGTTAAGAGTCTAGATTGTCAAGATGCCAGACGAAGTTCTACAAAGGTCAGACCACGACTGTCTAAGGGAAGTGCGAAAATAAGGCACTCGCTGAATATGTATGATTCTGTGGAGATGGTCTCCTTAAATTATATATATTGGAAAATAACTTGTCCGGTCACTTGAAATTTTATAATTTATTAATTACTGCTTCCAGTTGATATATATTTGATAATGGTGAATGCGGAGTGGTGTGTAGTTGGAACTGACAAAAACTAACTTCACAAAAATTACCTCGCGACGAGATTACATTATTGTAGAATGAAAGCTTCCTTGATGATTGAGTTTTCGGGTTTCAACCCAGGAAGACTGATGAGGAGTCGTACTTACGTTTTTATCGAGGTCGTTATCGGGGTCTCGAAACCTCTTGAACCGGACTTTTAGTTTTGCTCGCCCCGATCCATTGACATGTAAACACACGTTCCATATTCAGCGAGTGCCTTATTTTCGCACTTCCCTTAGACAGTCGTGGTCTGACCTTTGTAGAACTTCGTCTGGCATCTTGACAATCTAGACTCTTAACCACCGAGCCTTACTTTTCGTCTGACCTGGTCATTTATTTTGTTAAAATATTTTATTGTTACGTCTTTTTTTATTAATTCCAACCATTTCAACAGACTTTATTACAATTCCAAAATATTTATTAATTAGTATTCAATATCGATTCCTCACATTTGTACGCTCATCAGTTTGGGTACAGTACGTTTCTATAGTAACAGCATGCCTTACAAAGTTCTCCGTCATAACATAAAACACATAATAGAACCCCTCGTCATGTTCTGCACCAAATTCGTCAAGTGAAAAAACAAACGCTGGAAGTGAAAAACATCAACAGCCTAAAACAACGTCACCAAATTCTTCCAAATAAGATTGTACCCAGATATTTAAAAGTAGTAATTGTGATAAATAAAAAGACAGCTGAATTTTCGGCCATCTTTTTATTTATTGTAAATTTTAAAGTCAGAAAACTATGTTGTAGCAATTGTGCTTCTTCCTTTCGTCTTTCCTCAGCCGTTATAGGGCCATATTCCCTCTTCAGCGTGGGTTTTGGGATGATTCAGAAATACTGGGCGTAGACTGATAATTATAATATTTGTGCTTGGGTGCAGCCTATATTTTTTTTGTTTTGTAGCGGAAAAAGTAATCCGAACGACACTTTTCAGTTTAGGATCCTATTTTCAATTGATGGGACGGTTATAGAATGGTGGGACACAAATCACCAATGACCCAGCAATTGATGCGACTATAAATAAAATTGAACAGAAAATCAAACATAAAATTCATTGATAACAGTTCTTTTTATTATTATACCTAGCACGATTTTATTTATCTTAATAAAGAACAATAAATAAGATTATCAAAACCATGCGAAAATTCCAGGTGAAGGGAATAATGCTATATTTAAAATGGCAATTTTAAAGAAAAATATTATATATATATTGTTTATTAACACAACTTGTAGTAGCAAAAATACTGTTAAATTTTTCTTTGTGAAATTAATGTAACATAGGGTTTTGAAATAAGGGCAGGTAAATGTTGAAATGGAATAAAACAAGCTGTGTGTGAGATATTAATGAAACTTTATTTTTATTTGAAAGGCTCTTGCATGCCCTTTCAAGTAAAAAAGAATTTCTTTACAGCTTCACACACAGCTTGCTTTTTTCCATTTGAACATTTACCCGCCCTTATTTCAAAACCCTATGGTTTCTTTTTATTTGAATATCCATCTGATACTGAACAATGCTTCATTTTCGTCACCTGACGAGAAATCTAGCCTGTCAGCGGGAGTAATCTAAAGTGTTCTGGTAAAATCAATTACATGTCATCTCATCTTAAATTTTCATTTATTTGTCTATTTCAAATAATTTATATTTTTGTGTATATATGGTGGGTTGTTGTTTGAAAATCAAAAGTGGTACAGTAATACCCATTTAAAGCTTAAGTTTTATGGCTCTACATTCTTTAATGTTTGTTTGACAGCCATCAATAGTGGTCGTTCTAAGTAAATCATGGAAACATCGGTCATCGTTGTGTAATAAATAGATTCATCTGAAACCGACATAAAAGTCGGGGGGATCGACTCCTTAGTTAAGAAGAATAAAATATTGAGCAGATCATCTGAATCGTTTACAAGGATAAAATATTCAGTGGTGGACTTTAAACATGCGAACATCGCAGTAGTCCACCAAATGAAGTGACCACGCCAGAAATGGTGATGAAAATCCAGGAAATGGTCATGGATGACCGTCGGCTGAGAGTGCGCGATCTAGTGCTGTACGTCGTATATTGACTGAAAATTTTGACTCGAGAAAGATGTTCTCAAGATGGGTGCTGCGTTTCCTTATAATTGGACGGAAACTGCGTCATGAGGATGTTTCAAACGAGACTTTAGTGATGTTTCAGAGCAATGAATCCGAGTGTTTTCGTCTAATCATAACCTTGGGTCTATCATTTTACAGCTGAGAAGAAGGCACAGTCAAAACAATGGATTGGAAGAAGATAATCGGCTGGAAAATGAGATTATGTTACAAAAAGTAAGAACAATCACCGTCGAGTATTATGCAAACTTATTGCAGCGACATAGTGATGAAATCAAGGAAAAAACGGACGCATTTGGCGAAAAAGGAAATGTAGTTTCATCACAACGGTGCACCAGTTCACGCGTCCATTATCGCGACGGCCAAAATCAATGCGTAATTTCATCATCGCTAGATTTAGCTTACTCGAAAACTCGTCGGAAAAAATATTTTCCAATAATGAAGATGTTGAGCCTGTGATTGATGGCTATATTGAGGACCTCTACGGTTCTCACTGTATGGAAGCTGGGGAAAGAGGATCTAGCTAAAAATGAGACCACGTTCAGACTACGATCGTATGAGTAGCCATTATGTGATTTGGATTTGTCTAGTTTCTAAACTAGCATGTATAATATGACGTCAGAAAGTGTGTACGCGCGTCAAGGGGAATGGAAATTACCAGCGCCAACTCGTGTCCACGTTATAAAAAGGAAAGAATAAACGAGGTCAAAACACGAGAGTAAACACTAAGGCGAGGCTTACGCAATGCTGCGTGACGTAGTGAAGAGCGGCGAGGCTCTACCCTGCGATGTTCAATAGCGGACTCATTTCCGCGTTAGTCACCAGCTTAGAGCGGCCCTGGCCTGGTCTGGCATGGTCTAGCATCATGGCATGGCATACGCAGCTTTATTCCTTTGGCATCTGCATCCTTTCCAGAGCGGATCCTGAATCCGCAGTTCCAGTATGTTGCCTCGCGCTCAGCTTGGTGTGAATGACTCGCTTTCGTTCTTCTCGGGAAGTCAAGAGTCACACTGGAGCCGTGAGCTGCGACTCGTTTCGCCACAAGGACTTTTCAGCAAAGCAAGACAAACCTAAACGGGCACATCGATTTCGTTTACTCATTATTCCATAATAACACTCAAGAAAAGCCAAGAAGACAAACACTCAGGCGTTGACCTGCTGAACACGATTTAAGATATTTGGAGTAGGTATCATGCCAGAATGATTTATGTGGAAGAACGTTGTTTTTGTAATATCACATATATTAATCTCTACTGTCTGGATTTGGTTAATAATTAAACTCAATTTAACCCTCACAGTTTATGAAATAACGGAACACTGCGAATAACTTTCTTAAAATTCAACTCTTCCAGAAATCAAATAAATAAAATGTACGGAAAAAATAATTGGAGGATAAAAAAATATAATTAGAAAGTCAATGTCTTAAGTTAAAGTATCTTGCAGCAGTCCAATGTGACCAATTAAGCAATTTATCATTTCATGACGTCATCAGTCACTTTGCTTTAGAAAAGCTGAGGAAATTTTTTTGGATCAAAAGTCAAATTCCCCTTCCCTCCCAATATTAGAAATTTTATTAATTACAATTAGGGCAATGAACAGGTAAATTATCATTATAATTGATAATGAATTCAAAGGGGGGATTAAACATTATATTTATTTGTTCATTATTGATTGTATTAAAGAAGTTAGTATAACAATAAAATATCACTAAACTTTAATTCTAAAACAAAATTACATAACTTCCCTCCATTACAGCAGAAAACTTAGATAAAATTTACGTTAAATCCAAAGAATAAAAATCTAATTGAAGTTTTAATGAATAAAAACGTCTTAAAAAGGAATTGCCTAAAATCTTAATTTTGTTATGCTTAGAAAAAAATAGTTTTGTTATGCTGACTAACAACCGGACTTGGATAATTTTAGAATATTCATTGTCATGGATCAGGATTTAATTAAGATCAAATTTCAGTGACGTTTCTGTTACCGTAGTTTTGGTGATTTCCGTTGAAATAAAGTCCCTTTTTCAGGGACCAGTGCATAATTTATTATGAAATCAGATTTAATAAAGTTTCTGTACTTTGGCCGCGTACATGAAAGACTCTTCCATCGTGTAATGATTTTGCATATTTTTTTGTGCTGAGAGGAACACGATGACGCGTTTGTGTCACAGATAAGGGACACGTTTTTATCAGAGCGCGCTGTTGGGATTTCAGCGTAACTTTGTTGTCAGCAAACTCGAAAGTCAATAAACAGCATCGCTTTCAGCTACGAGTCTGGGCCTATTTTTGCGTGTTTCGGTTCTCGCTGCTAGCAGTTGTTTAATGCTTCACAGACAAGATTCTAAATCTTTCTTGGCACTGGTTAAAGAATGGATCGAATAACTACGTCATTATTGAGATATTGACTTACTAACGATTCTATTCCCACCCACGTCGTATGCTCCTCAGGTACTCACAAAAATAAATAAACCAAACCCATTCTGCTAAAGTAGGTTAATCAATTCGATAAAAGTTTTTATATAAATAAAAAAACTAAATTAATTGTTTTTGTAAATGAATTGTCACGGGTATAAAAAGGGAAAACTCAATCATAACAAGAAAATCTCGCGACCTTCATCCTTGGCGAAAGTATAAACAATATTTCAGTCCTACCAACATTATTTAACACCAGACCGTACATTTTGATATCCAAATTTACGTTTAAAATTCATTGCACATCCAGAAAACATTTTATTAAATGGAGCTTTAGCGGTTCACACTTCACCATGTCCTTTATAAAAAAAAATCAAGAATGTGCAAATGTTCCAAAACGTTATAATTGTTGACATGTGCAAACAAGTTTTCTGTCGTCGAAAACATAAGTGCAAATAAAATCAGAAATTGTCAAGTGAGAATTTTATTTTGTAAAATGGGCAAAAGTGAGAAATGGTCTCCTCAGTTCTTTAATTAAAATATAACAAAAAATTCATGTTGCTGAAGTAACGCCCGGGGCGAAACCAATTTATATATTTTTTATTCATGTATATATGTTATAATTTTTATGGTAAATTCAACGTAGTTGCGGCCTCAATTTGAGTCCTATCTTGAAAGTGCAAGCAGAACGATTTTTCAAGATATTAATAAAATATTAAACTTAATATGACAATCAGAGTTAGAAGTCAGAAACAAATAAATTTTTATTTAAAGTAACACATTTCTTCCCCTACTTTCGGGACCTCTTCAGTTCTTTAATTAAAATCTTGAAATTTTGTGTTGCTACAGCAACACCCAGGGCCGATTTAGGTTTTTCATTATGCTTTTAATGAAAATTTACAGTTCAATTTACTTTAGCTCAACAATGTAATTTCGATTATTTATAATATGATAGATTTTGATTTCTGTTATCTCTGAAGGTTCGACTGTATTTTAAATGATTGTAACTGATTTTTAAATTATATTGTATTTATATAATTCCTCATTAAATCACTCGTCGGGGTTCCTTAAAAACGAAAACTTTCAAAATTATTTACTTTAGAAATTTATCGAGCGGTCCTGTTGGAAATTTGCCATATTCAGCTTCAAATTGTCAAAAAAAATATATCATCAATCGTATTGTCATCCAAATTGTATTAATCGTATCTTTGAGTAAAGATACGATGGTATTTGGAGCTGTCTTTGTTTTCTTTGTGTGTGTGTGGTTTTGTTGATGGTTCGAAGTTAATGTAAAAAATAATAATTTATGGGTTAAAAGCGTTGTTTTGGGTCTGCAATATTTAAAAAAAGAAGGAAACACATTCCTGCACCCACTCACAAGAACCTGTGATGTGTTTTCATGCCGAGCTGCCGGGATATAACAGATAAGTACACAAATTGTTTGAGGTACGTGGACCTAAATAAACTATAAATTTGATCTTCACTTTAAAATATTCTGCTCATCAGTATCAGTCTGTATCACGGAATTACAGTAGGACATAATTACTCGCTCCTACGGTTCTCGACGTAACAACAGTCCAAGTCGGAAAAATTATTTTTTGTTGTAAAATTTTAGTTTCATTTTCTATGTTCACGCATCTAATTATCTTGATGACGGAGCTCAATTTCTTGATTGCAGTGTAATTCGTCATTAAATATTATTCCATGGGTTAGATTTTTCTTACGATTAATTTTTACGTCCTGTACATTAAATTTTATTACTTACAATAACCTAATACCAGTGCGAGAAAATTGGTGATAGAGTTATTTAAAGTATGCTCCACAATTGTACTTGTATAGTATAAATGGTCTCGGTATGTCGTAAGCAAATTTCCCCGTTTCTGATTGGAGTGAATCACCGCCTCCGTTCTAAAACAGGCTTCAGATACGGCGCCAAAACGTTTTACAATGTTCCGCGCAGAACAGAAGCAAAGCAAACCAACTAAACATAGGCCTGATGTATATAGCTAGCGGAAACAACAAATCGTCAAGTCGAGCCAACACCAGACAGCTTCAAACGCTTTTATTTATATCGACCCGTTCAATACAAACGTTTGGCGTCTGAGAATAGAATAGCATAATTTACATATTATTTTCCCCTTTTTTATCGATAGATTTTGCGGAGTCGCGGAAATGAAGTGCATTCAGGTTTTTGGGGGATCGAATTCACGTCCTGCGTTCGTTTACCGAATGGAATCAGGAAAGAGATAGGATGAAATTTTACTACAAGCCCCCGATCCTGTAGGATCCATTCTGATTCAAATTAGTCTTGTACTGCGAAATCACCACAGTAAGTATACGGCGAAAAACTGCATTACTCCTCAAACAAAAAGAGAGAGAGAGAGAGAATAGACGTGAGAAAATGTAACACAATTATGAATAAAATTTTATTAAAAGCGCCCTCAACCACCCAAACCCCACGATCCAACAACTCCATGACAACCCTCCCCCATCTCTACGCTTCCGTCGGCTCAAAAGAAAACACCCAATCGACTTCATCCTTCCCCCTGAACATTCAGGAACATCCTAATTCACCTTCCCTTCATTTCCGCAGACTACATCCACATACATTCTCCAATATTCCACCTGCCAAACATCACCCAACAACATCGTATGCCTCTCAGATACACGCGAGAAAAATAATAATAAACGAAAAAAAATAGATATAACATTTAACGACCATTAACAGACATTTCTGTAATTCAAGAAACAGTATTAATGTTATTATTTTATTTTATGGAGATAAAAGCAATTACAAAACAACGAAATTTTAAATATCACGTGGTTACCTCAACCAATGGGGTTTCGTGGTTTAAGGAAAAATCGATTAGTAAACATCAATTTCGATGAATTGTTTTGAACTATGTCTGTTACTGACGCACTTAATACTAATATAGTGCCGTCTTCTTTTTTTAATATATTTTAATTATATATATATATATCTGTGCTTTGTAATATTGTATTGTTCCATTCACCACTTGGAATTTTTTATTCGTAGTTATTTTCATAAAACTAAAACCTCGGTTTTCGTCGATAAACCGTTGGGTAATCAGCTACTGGAAGAACTGGCGTGGTTGACATTTTCGAAAAATTCACATCGATTACAATTAATGCCAGCAATTTAGTCGGTGTTAGCAGCGATGCTGCGCCTTCGAAGAGATATAAAAAAGAAAGCTGTTTTTGAACTGCAAATGCGGTTATTTGAATTGGGGGAAGATACTGTCTCTAATCATTTTTGAGGCTGAAAAGGATACTATAGAAATTTTTATAATAAATAAAAGCACTTATTAATAGTTTGATGTTCCGTTACTGTAGAATCCTTACAAGTAATATTCATCGGCAGATTTATGAAATATTTCATTGAGACAACTTGAAGAGAATACATTTATTTACAGAAACGTTGTTTTTATCTGATAATAAAATTATTTATGAATTATAAAATAATGTTCATGGTAGTTTATACATCTGATTATCAGAAACAGATGTAAAAGTAAGCTATTATATAAATTAAATTGTCCGGGAATCATCAACATATTTTACAATAATATATTCATTTTTACGTTATTACATTTCCCGTCATTTTCATTTGCAAGAAGCATGCCGATGTGAGCTGAGTTCTGCATTGTTTTGAACAGATTGAAAAGCAAAGAAGCTGAGCAACAAAGCTTGTGAAAGAAGAAGAAGAGCCTTTACAGGAATACCTCTAACATTCGTGAAGCACACACACGCCACGTGCGTCCACAAATACAGAATGTGTCATGTTGGTTGGCAGTCGCCTTTACACGACGCCACCTACATTCGTTAAGTATTGGAACTGGCATTTGTCAAGATATCCTGCCTGTGATTCGATCTTTGACCTTAAACCGCAAGCTGGAGACAGAACGATTGCATTTCAGAGAAAAGAATAAAGATTATCGCTTCTAGCATTCAGTATATAATTAACTATCATAATTATGTGCTAACGTAGGACTAATAATTAAAATCGAACAGCAGAAGAATGAAGACCACTCCATCGAGGAAATTCCAAAAAAATTATATGAGGTCTTTCCCGTAACTGTGCACTTGTTGACTTGGTTGCATCACTGGGTTGATTTGTTTCTTAACTTTCTCGTAGCTTCTTTATTGTATGATGAACGACATGTTAAAGTCAGTATGTAATTGTCGTATTTAGCGCACATCTGTCACTGATCCAAGAATTTTTGGATTGTGTTCTTAGGAGAAGATGCTTGGTAGCCCCAAATTTCGATTCCAGATGTCCATATTGGCTTAATAAATATATACAATGACCTTCATTATCTAGTGAAAGTTGTGATCTTTTATCCAGTAGCCATTTTAACTTTCCCACATATCTGTTTCCTTCCCCCCACAATATATTTTCTCTAGGTTAGTTTGTTGTCCAAATGAATTTAGAAATATAGTATTTATTAGACATTGGCTTTCCGAATTAGTTGAAGCATTCTACCATAGATGGCTACCGAGTCGTTTCAACCCTTCGTGTTCTGTTGTTTGTGTATATCCTATAGGTAATAGATATCACACGCATCTCCTTCGTTTTTCAAGTTAATTTGTGATAGTCGTCACAAAGAACTATTTCCGCTGTTAAATCGTTGATGCCACCCAAACGGCAAGCGGCACGATTAATATATATATATATATATGTGTGTGTGTGTGTGTATTTGAGAGAGAGATTTTAACTATTTATTACAAGTTAAATCCAAAAATTTGGAGTAGTGTAACTAAAGAGAAAGTATTTCCATGTTTATAAGAAAAAGAAAGTATTCAAAATACCCTGTGATAAAGTAGATACAAATTTCTAATTTGCTGAGTTTCCAAACATTCTAATTTATAAGCCATAAAATTTCGAATATTTTTATCAAATGCTTAAGGAAAATGGTAAAATTCATATCCGAAATTGGACATACGCAACTGGGAATACTTTTCATCCCCTTAAGGTACTGACATTATTTTTAACTGCATTAAAGTAAAAATGGCTCATTTTTACTTCTTTAATGCACCGTGTTACTTTTGACTTCCTCTATCTAGGGTATCGGAGGGAGAATTTTAACCAAGTTAAAGTACCAGGAAAATTTTTCACTCTGTCAGTGCACCGGTATTCTTTAGGTGCCATACTTATTTAATGTACGAAGAGTATTCTAGACTCGATTAAGGTACTGTCAGTCTTCATCTTGGTTAAAGTGAAGCTAGCCCACAATCGGTATAGGTCGGTCGGTGAGCGTCCATCAAGGATTTATGCCAGTTACATCACGCGCCGAACAAGAGATTAATGTCTTATTAATTCATCTTCAGGGCTAATATAAATAAATACCCGAGCAAGGCCGGGCTCCCAGCTAGTATGCGAAATAATAATTAACCCAAGTATTGACATAGTGCAACCGGTACGACCGAACGGTGATTCCCCGTTACGAATCCTGAGCTTTACGTCGCTCGTCGACGATCCGAGTTCTGCGAACTTGAGTTTGTGCGAAAAACTGAAGGACATCAAACTACGTATTAGAGAACATCTCAAATTTAATATCGGGAAAGAAGGGTACCGAAATTAGATGACGGTAAATATTCTTTCCTAAATACGTGGATTAAAGTGCAGGCGATTTGTAGAGAAAATTAATGGATTGAGCTTAAATGATATGTTTGGGTTTTACAATTACGTGTGTAGTGATGTGTACAGTGGTTAATAGTGTTAGTGATGCGTTAACATATTTTGACAGCTCCTGTCCGGAACGTATTGTAATTCAATAAATATATTTGTTTATGTTTTGCCGCGTCATCCGTTGTTGATGTTGACGATTGGCGGCGTTGAAGCCAATGCGGCGTGTCTGATTTGCGGAAATGAGGTCTCCACCCTCGCAGCAAACACTTATATTTAGCCTCATCCTGTTATGTCCTGAAGCAGGAGGGGAGTTCAAACACCAACGGACATTATCTCCCCTGCAGGGAGTCACAGATGCGCAACGTTGCGGGAGGTTGTGAGCTGCGCGATAACTATATTTAGAGGACTACCTAATCCTTCTGTTAGGAGGCGATTCGAGGAAATGCATCGTTTACTAATTGTAATCAATACACAATCACTGATTAAAGCTGCAGGCTTATTGTAACACTAGAAACCCTTCAATTGAATACAACTTTATTACTCCTATTTTAATGCAGCGCAACTGGTTAGTATTTAAAGTAATGAGCTACATTATTCCCCTTATGTAAGATATTAATAATACTACAACATCCTCAATGTTGATAATACTCCACGACCCATGCTACATTTCTAATTTCGTCTACATAACATGAATGAATTTTTAAAATTTTAAAAATATAAAATCAAATTTCTGCAAATTTCTATCCGGAAAGTATTATTACTTCTTACATATTTTAATATCTGTCGACCATGCCGTTTAACTTATATATAGAACAGGCGATAAAGAAAGTTAAACTGGAATCATACTGCAAGGAGAAGAAATAAAAACCCTACGCTTTGCGTATTGTAGTATTAGGGGAGTCAGAGGAAGACTCGGAAACCGAAATAAATGGCATGAACGTGGCCCTGGGGAAAGTGTTCAATATGAGGATTAATAGAAGGAAAACCAAGGTGATGGAGTGTAGTATGGGAAACAGTGGAATAACAAAGGGTGATATATTGGCAAGGGATATTTTGAAGAAAGTTAAGGAATTCTGCTACTTGGGAAGCGTAATAACTAGGGACGGTAGACGTATAGTAGAAATAAAGAGTAGGATAGCACAGGCAACGAAGGCTTTCGCAAAAAAAAATAGGAATTTTCTTACGTGTAATATAAGTGTGAATTTTAGGAAATCATTGCTAAAAATGTTCGTGTGGAGTGTAGCGTTATATGGATACGAAAGGTGGACGGTAGGAGTTGGAGAAAGGAAAAGAATAGAAACCTTTGAAATGTGGTGCTGTAGGAGAATGCAGAAAATCAGATGCTTGGATATAACGAGGGAGTTGTAAGCGGAATAGGGGAAGAGCGAACAATATGGAGTACGTCGTCCACGTTTTGAGACAGCAGGGTCTTGTAAATTTAGCATTAGAGGGAAATATGTGTGGGGTTAGAACAGAAGAGGGAGCAGATTAGGGGGGATGTGGGATCTGGTAGTTATGCGGAAATGAAGAGGGTTTGAGTAAGACAGATTTGCATCAGACCAGTCTCAGGTCTGAATACCTCAACAACACATATTTTAAAGAAAGAAAGTTAATTTTAAGAAGAAGCCGCCACAAATTATGGCTATATAGTATGCAGGGTCGTGCGGCGATTTTATTAGAGTTATGAAAGTCTTCGAATTGCCACTCTTTAATTTTTTTAGATAACTTTTGATTGATTCAAATAAACCACAAGTCCATAAACAGTAATCTTTTAATTAATTTATTAATGATACACTATAACTAAACTGAAATATAAAATGTCCATATCTGGACAATTAGTTTGACTGGTCCTTCCAAGATTTGGCCGTGAAAGGTAGGCCGGAACTGCGTTGAATTTTAAACGACTCAATTAATGCACTGTCTAAATTGCTCTATTAGCAACTTAAGACTTTCTTTCCTCTTGTTGCGTCGTTTTCCAAGGACGAAATGCGCAGCTGTTTATTCCTAAGTAACGTCGAGAGTGTTGAAGATGACAAACCAATTTCTTTCACCCTTGCCTATTTTTTATATGATTTCAACTTTATAACTCATCGAAAGACACTTGCGTTTACTAGACTACATGACCAGGGAGATAAAGAAAATTGCATTCCCAGTCGTTCTAAGGGTCAGGACGAAATGTGACGCAGGAAAATTCCGCAACAGAAAATGTTTTCCGGGCGTATAAAGAATGTTCAACGTTCATTTCACTTCAAAAGGTAAGGTCTGGAACTGTTTGCAGTAAGTCTTTAAAGGCTTTAGGTACTGCCAGAGATGTTTGTACAATATTTAAATTTGAAAATTTACATTTGCTCGTTATAAATTTGTTAAAATAATCTTGACCATAAACAAAAAAATCAAGAAAGCAGAATGTAATTATTACGTAATTTATTACAGTCAAATTTCTTTCCAATCTGTCGACAGATTAGTAAATTCGAATAATAAATATATTCATTAACTAATTCTTTAAACGAAAATGAAGGTTTAACTACATAATTAGCAAAAATATTTTACTAAATTAATATAATGAAATGGGACAAGACAATGTTTCAACCTTTTGATTCGTGCTGGGTTTTCATCTTCCTCAATGCTTTGCAAGTTTTTTGGGCGTGCTCTAATCCTGTCCCAATTCTCAACTCTAAATTTATGTAATGTTTCGCTAACAGTGCCTTTTCCGAGATCTATACCATTCGCTTTCCACTTTTATGCTTCAGCGGCGTTGAAAAAAATTAATATTTTAATATAAATAATCTATTACATTAAAGAATTTACTGGTTATTAAGGTGTGTTTTTTGTCTCTAAAAAATTCTGGTGTCCTTAATTCATTTAATGTTATAAATATTTCAACATGGTAGAAAATTTTCAGGAAAACGTCCATTCTCAATAAGTTGTGGTTCACTTTTCTCTGAAGCTAACAAGCTCACAATATTTCCTCTCGTTACGTTTCATAAGTTACTTGACACAGGATGTTAACTAGTATTTACCTTTTATCTTAATTAATTTTCTAAAAAATATCTATCTCAATAATAAAATTTCCTGTATGTGTATGTGTTCGTTCGTGTATTTGTATGTTCCAATTTCGACCAAATTTCATACACGTGTTATTTGCCATCGAAAAAAAATCAGCACTGTCGGAGTAAGACTCAGTTACTAACCCCAGGGATAGGGGTGGAAATTTTAAATAAGAAAAAATTACCAATATCTTCATCACATAAATTCATTTCTGGGTCATCACTTAAAAAGAACCAGAAAAGGATCGAGCATGCTGACCTTGGCTGACCTAGGTTTATCGTCGAGCCACAAACATTCTTCCATGCTCCTCAGGAACATCCTTAGGATCTGTTCTCTATAGAAACTTAGTACAGAATGCTTCATATTGTAAATTAATTTAAATAAATAAAATAAAATATCCAACCAAAATTTATACGCGTCGGAATGTATTAAACATTTAATTAGAGCTATATTTTCGTCCTTTTATATTTAGTAAATAATTACATTTTAAAATTATACACCAAAATTCAATATTAATAATTATAATTAAATTCATTATATTCGAATTAACTAGATTCTTTTTATTTAACAACATCCTTATTCATAATATTTGTTTTGATAAAACGACCATCACACATTATTAAAACAGCATACATAACTCTAAACTTTCATGTTACAATTCCTACAAACAACAATTTTTGGGAAGCTTTACAGTCACTCTCCCCCCCCCCCCCGAGTCCTGGCCATTGAGTAGACAATGCGACTGGTGTTTACATTCGTCTTTGCTCGCTCAATCGTCAAGTGTCGGGACTCGCCCCAGCGCACCAAGTTTTATTAATCAGTAACAGGAGTAAATAGCACAGCAGCTTCCAGCTAACCGTTTCTGACCAAGAGCATTACTAGGAAGTTTCCTAAGATGAACCTCGGAACTACAAACAAGAGAACCTGCGCTGGAGAAGCGTCAACTGGAACTCTACCAGACAAATGGCAGGCGATCATCAGTACCAGAAATCAATACAGGTGAGTAGCTGTCAGAAATACACAATTATATCTGTCCCAGCAAAATCAGATTCATTTAAAAGATTGCAAACGAAAGAATATGTATTTTCTTTAGCTCGAAAGTCGAACTAATAACTTCAGTAACGAAATCAGTGTGTATTAATAAACGTGGAAGTAAACATTAGTCCGCGTATAATATCTGAGGATGTGGTAAGGTGGGTTAGGATGCGCCTGAATGATTAGCGGGAAGGATAAGGTCAATTGGGAGTTTTCTTTTGAGCCGACTTGGAGGTGGAGGAGGATTGTCATGGGATTGTTGGATCTTGGGGTTTGGGTAATTGAGGGCGCTTTTAATTAGGGGGGTTATGGATTTGGAGATTACGGAGTTTACTTTGGAAGTTTGATGTTGTGGCGGATGACGGAATTTCTAAGGTACCAGGGCGTGTTTGTAATGGTGGCGTAGGATTATGTTTTGTTTGAATTTTGGCTGTTGTTCCTTATATGGACGAGGCATAGGACCAGGTGAGCTGGAGAGGTATAGGAGGCGTATTGTGCTGATGGTAAACGCTGTTTAGAAAGGGATATAGGGGTCTGAATTTATGGTTGATTTTGGAAAGGAGAAGATTAATATGAGGTTGACACTTTTATTTGTTAATTGTTTGTAGATTGTAACTGTTATCGCTGAACACCTTAAACTAAACATTAAACATGTAAAAAAAATTAAAAAATCAACTCAGTATTGTAACAAATCACGCCAAAAAAAAGTTGATGTAAGATGGTGAACGCAGATAACAATACTACAAACACGGATAAGAAAATGTCACTAAATTAATAAACGATAAAATTTCGAAGAAATAAACCCAGCAGTGCCGAGAATGGAGTTGCTACGAAAACGCCATTTTTAAATGCTGCTGCAAAGACATTTAATGTGTTCAAAACAATACAATAATTGTATAATGACAGCGTGTTGGTCAACGTTCTTAGCACTTTAGATTGAAATCTTTTAAGGATGTTGTTTCTTGAGTTGCAGTTTGCGGTACGTAATTGGCCAGTTTATTTCACAGCCTGTAACTTACATTTTTTCTACGGTTCTATGTTTTGTAAAAACGAGGATAGAAAAACCAAGTCTCGTTTTAATGTTATGAACAAATGTTTCTGTTAAAAGTGATTACAATTACAAAAATCAGCGCAGGAACGCAGATGAACTTTTTTTTCTAAAAGTCTGAATTGGTGTTTGATAAGTTACCTGTAAAAGATCATTTGCCGAAGAAAAAACTTAAGTATAAAGGAAATATAACAAGGTTTTCTGTTGGTTTTATTTGCGCAGTGAAGTGCAATGTCGTGAACAGACTTGTTGATCCAAACAGTTAGGACTTTTTGAGCTAGTTTTAGCCATGAGTTATTACGTCTTCTCACAATAGACTCGAACCGGACCTAAGTAATCATATTAAAAACGAAAACAAACTAGTACTAAAATAACTGATGCTAAAGTATAAAAATTTCTTTAAATAATATGCACTGATGTATAATATCATAATATTTATTGGTTAACTACCGACTACATTAAGAAGACAAAATGGCTGTGTTTTCCGATTTTCATGACTAAATACTCCAATGATTTAATGTAACTGTGAGGTTGCTGTATGAAATATACGTTATCTATATCTGGTTTACTTCATAGACAATGGAAAATATGAATTATATTTAAGTGATTTCTCATCAATGCATTTTCAATTTGATTATAAATATGGTTTGTATGTAAATTTATGATCTCTGTAGTTCCATATTTTAATTTTGTTTAAGGAAGGATATAGGAATATGTTTAGGAATGCGCTCAAAAACGTAAATTAATCTGCGGAACAGGAAAACACAATAATTACGTCAGTTTTCAAATTAAACGTTAAAGCGCCATGCTCTACATAATTAAAAAAAGGTTGTATGTTTATTCGTACGAATTTTATTTAGAAAAAATTAAAGGAGAGATCAAATGGTAACAAAACTTGGTACACACATTCTTAGAAAACCAGGACCTAAACACTGCAGAGATAAAAGGTGAAAATCTCCTAGCATAAAGGTCGAAGGGATTATAGATAAAAAAAAGAGAATGTATCACCAGTGTGTTAGTATGTGTTGTCACCATGAAATGAAATACACAGAATATAAAACAATCCGCCATATTTAATGGCGTATATTTGTTTACATTGTGCTACTCTCAAATTTCATCAATTTGCAAAATGCGTACATATGGAAGGATGACGATCAACAACACGCCCATGATTGTAATATTATTCTACAATACAAACTTGAAATACCAAAGGGTTATAAGAGATAACATTACACGAGTATAATTTAATAGATTTGCTTTCAATTGCAAATACTGAGGAAAAATTAATTACTGAGAATCTTTGTTTAGGAGTGTTTTTTTGAAAATTTTATGCTTAATTTTATAGTTTTCACTGACTATTTGTAAATATTGACGAAATAATTTCAAGAGGGAATATCATATTTAAGTCATCACAAATAATTAGTATTTTTTCTGTTGAACATTTGGCGGATTTACTAATGTTTAGCATATTAATGCTCACGTTTTAAATAAACTGACGAGACGGTAAATTTCGTGTTCTTAAAAATCGCCTTTTAAATTGGAGTATTTAAGGTCCGAGGATAAATTCAATAGCGAGAAACTAAGTACAAAAAATCAAATTTCATGTATGATTTACAGCCATGTATACTTCACACTTGTCAACTTTATTTTTTGTGTGAAACAATCGGTTTCAATAATATAACTTTTGTATTGTGTTGCAATGGCATTGTTTTATTTCATTTCGGTCCTGAAAGTGCTTTAGAGAAGTCAATTTTTTTCTATTAAATGGCTTATATAACTTCAATTCATATTTTACTAATTATGTGTTATGCTGAATTTAATAATTTGTTTCGAAATCAACCGTTGTTTTTTCCTGCATTTATTAATCAGCAGATACATTTGTTTGAACATAAGGGGGAGGGGGTTGTAGTAGAAGTTAATTTTAATATATCCTGACTTTGATCATAATAAATTAATTTTATTTCATAATTATATTAATTATAAATTGTAAAAAATAGCTTTAACAATATATTTTAAGCTTATAGTGTAATTCATGAGTATTGGGCCAATTAAATTCTTAATTATAGGTTTAGAACAATTTAAAGTGAATTAGTCTGCGCACATCTTTGAACCTTTGTTCTTCTGAGGATCTATGAAGATTAATTTATTGAATTATTAAAACAATTGCAAATATACAGGTTGTTGAATTACCTAGACGTGAACTATGTTGTGCGAAGCATTAAGAGTTGCCTTGAAGGTGTTATGGTTGATAATAAGCACCAAGGCTGCTGCTGTTGTGTACACACTCAAAAGCAAACATTACGTGCATCTCGCGCTGCACTCGCCAGATTTCAACTTGTATCATTTTCATACGCATAAAATTAGTGGTAGTAATTAATTTTATTTGGTTTGATATATTGGTCCCGTCAGTCCTCGATTGAACATAAATAACAGAATATGTCAAACATGATTACACATTGAGA
Source organism: Eucriotettix oculatus (assembly GCA_034510155.1). Taxonomy (NCBI): domain Eukaryota; kingdom Metazoa; phylum Arthropoda; class Insecta; order Orthoptera; family Tetrigidae; genus Eucriotettix; species Eucriotettix oculatus. The sequence goes on along the minus strand of CM067380.1, from coordinate 21,634,037 downwards.
GACGTACTTCTGTGTATAAATATAACTCTTCGGGGTAATAAAAGGAAATTCATTAATGAGGTTGAATTCAAAGACTCTCCAATAATCTATGGAACAATTATAAGTCGATGATGAGAATGAAATGGAACAGTCATCTCAATGAAATATCATAAACTGTAAGGTATCATAAGTTCGTTTCACATAAACCCAACCTTTCAAGTTGAGTGCTGGAATTTTCTGTAACATAATGAGACCAAGACATGACGTTTATACATATTTCTATTCTTTTACCAAATCTTTCAGGTTATTATGAAAAGGCGTATTTTATGTTATGTCTACTATGACCACATTGTTTTATAAAAAAATTGTAGCATGCATTATTTAATTGTAATTGGGAATTTGGTGGTGCAAAATCGAAAGCTTGAGAGAAATTGAAGAAGGTTGCACACAGGGTAAAAGACCTACATAGTTTGGCACCAGTCTGTTTTTTCTTAAATCGTTGAGACTGCGGGACGAGACCTGGTATTTTCCCCAAACATCGGTGGTAAGTGGAATGGATGGTTCCTCCCAAATTCTAAAGGTGAATACTTTTGATTGGAGAGGATTTAGTCCCAGCCACCGAAGGAAATTAAATGATGGAGTGGGGAAAATTATTAAAAACGGATGAAAATTGATTTTCTGGCGTTAATAATTGGGCAATTGGAGATTGGCAATGGACTGCTGGAGAATTGATACACTTATCACGTATCGCCCCAAATTCGGAATGTGTCACGCCAGTTACAAATTTAAAACTTAAATAATAAATACTGTATTTGAATTTTATTAATTTGGATAAACCGATAATTTTCTCTCAAAACAAAGCAATAATTTTATTTATAGATTTTCTTCTCCATGCATCGGTTCTTTGACAAACTGAAGGTACTTAAATATATTATGAATAGTGGTTATTTTTATAAAAGGTTTATAATGTTTGACATAATATACATGGGATTTTGTAAAATTTTTAATTTTTTGTTTTGTAATAATTAATATTTTATTTTTAGATCATTTTGACTAAATTATCCGCCGAATGGTCCTCGTTTTCAAATTAATAAATTTATACAAACATAACTCAGACTGATTAAAACCTTTGGTCTTTTAATACTAAAATACAAAATTTAAGAATCTGTCATATAAAACTTAATTTATAATCCAGGATGTTCTATTATATTTATTATAGTGTATATAAACTAAATAAGTACAATTCATAGCCAGACAGTACGAACAATTATAACATTAAGACAAGCCTTTTACTGGAACCGCAGGGTGCAAAAATGTACAGAAACGTTGTTGTGTTAAATAAAAATATTAATTATAATAAATCAATTAGATTACTATTAATGTGTCTTATTATAAACACAGACAGAGTAGATCATATATAAAAGTTCTATTCATTTCGAGAACCTCCTAGAAGGCTCTCCAATTCTATTTATTTCCACGACATTCTAGAAAGTTCCGCAGAGTTCTAATCGTTTCCAAAATTTTCTAAAAGGTTCTACGGAATTCTGTTTACTTCCTAAACATTCTAGAAGGTTACACTTCCTCTTCAACAAAACTTGTGCTTAATTGTCGTCTGATCCGTCAGCAATCAGTCCCAAAACAGATATTTGAGAGAAAATAATTGCCTCCAAATGTCAGGAATTATTTTTCATCATCAAATATAGTTTTAGTAGCTTTCAGCCTTTGTTTTGGTCATATTCATCTGCTCGTTCAACGGACTTGCAACTGCTGATTGTTACTGAAACTAAACATGATGATGGAAAATAATAATTACTTAAATTGGTGAGGACCCTTACGTAGTTTTTTAAAATAATTTCAATAGTGTTCTGGTTGATTGTTAGCTATTATTTATTTAATCAACTTCCAAATTTCGTGAGTAACGATGCTTGAAATCTATTCTTCCTTTTTTAAAAACCCCCCTTTGCAGAGAAATGTCTCTCAAATTTTTAAAACATGATGCAAGGCTTTTGTGAAGAATAGAAGCTGAGTCTCCGTCTGATGAAGAAAGTGTCTGCGTGGTTTCAATTCCAGCTAATCACTTGCTGTGTAACTGGAGCCCCAAGTCTGGCCCGACTGCAGAAGGTAACTCAAGTTTTTAATGGAATTGCGGAATAGGAGCGCTGTTAAATCAGTCGTGCATATCTGTCGGTATCCGTCCCGACCTTCGTAAATCAAGTGAATTTTATGAGCACCATTTCCGGTCGACGCGACTCGAAGCGACGCGACTCGACGTGGCGGTTTTCCATTTCAACTGTCGCGACGTGTGACGAAACACTCTAGATAAGTTTAAGAGATTGGGTGGCATGACGCAACGACGTCACAACAATAGTCAGCAATCAGCAAGAAACAATCAGCTCGTTGTTCCCCACATCCGAGAGGTTGAAGAGGGATCAGGTATACAAGAAGGAAAGAGTACTAGCGATGCTAAAAGAAATCTGTAAGTTCGAAGAATTATCACACAGATTCCAAGGTGATAAACCAACAAGAGGTGAAGAAGGGAGAAAATAAACAAAAATAAAAGTGCGTTAATCGACAAAAAGGGGAACGCTCAGAACTTCAGTTTCTCAGTCAAGAATAGGAGTGAAGATAATTTTTCGTACGGATAACACGATACATAACTATACTAAAATAATTGGAATCATTATATATTACCAAAAAGGATAAAAGTAATCCGCTACTGTGACGAAATAAGATAATTAAATCCAAAAATTATGTGCGACCTAATCCCGTGGCTTTCTTGAAGCCTCGTTTATATATAGAGTTCTACAAAATATCATTTGATGCTAAGAGACTATTAACTATAGGATAAAATCGTATTTGACTTGTAATCGGGGGGGGGGGGGAGTGGTTAATCATTTTTTAAACTAGATAATTGATTTTGAAAGATTGATCCTTGAGCGCTATTTAAGAAGTGAGGGCTTTTATTTTTAACAATTTAATTATTCACATATAGAAAAGAAAGAAACTTTTATCTCTTGGCTTTATAAACAATGTACTTCATGCCTCGACTAATTTTGAATTTAATATGTTTTAATTGAATATAAAATAGGAGCAAATGCAATATCCTCTCCCGGGGTGTAGGTTTGATTCTGATAGCTGAAGAGAATTACATACTTTCTGCTTTTCTCTCTACGAGGCGTTGTCTGATGATCTCGGCGCTGGTTCCAGGGAAATCCTTGATGATCAGCTCGGGTCAGGGCAGCGTCGTATTCTCAAAATTGAACAAAGATTGATTGGTAAACCAAAACAGTCCTTTCTCTCTGAACACTGAACCAGAACTGTCTCTAACGCTCTGTCCCCCTCTATTATTTACAAGTAATCTCGTTTCATTGATCCGGTGACCAATTAATTTGTTGTCTTTCCTACCGTTTCCACGTCTCAGGCGACGCTGTTGTAAGCTGACCAACGGCCTCTTAATCTCCAGGCAATGGAACGTTATTAGCAGCAGTTTATTACTTGGCCTTAAAGAATTTTTTCGGCATAATTTTTAAATTCCACGAAATTTTGTCAGCATATAATTCTAGCATTACTTTTTTCAAGTTAAATTAGGCGTGGTTGGCGACTGCCTACGACGGCGAAATTTACGACATTTTATAAGAGGGTGATTCCTCCAATCTTAAGGCATTAGCTGACGAAATAATTCGTTTCGTTAATTGTATATTTAACTCTCTTTGAAAATGTTGGTACGACTACTACGTTAATTGTCGTTAGCTTAGTAAAAATGTAAAAGTTTAATTTTCAATTAAAACAATTTTACGTGAATTTATTTATAATAGTATTATTGTCTTAATTCAATTGTCTTTTTTCTGTCTGACACGGTTCTTTTGTAATTATGTTTTACAAAATCTTGAAGATTTTTTTAAGCCATGTGACGGCAATTTAAGTGCTTGCCTATGATGGTAAAAGTCGCTGTGACCGGTTCTGACGGAAATAGCTGGATATTCCTGAAGAAGACCGTGTATATCAGAATAAAATTAGAAACTAACCCCCCCTTCCCCGTGCATAAAATATGTGAAAGAATACCCTGCGCTTTCAATGGTCTTCATTCCCCTACAGGTCGTTCTGCAGTAATTAGCAGGAGCTGAGCCCTTCACAACAAAGGAGAACCATTGGTAAGGGAACTCAAGGGGTTGGATGTACAAGCACTTTCAGGGGAAGCATGGGTGGCCAATTGCGTTTTCCCATGGGATTGCTAAACATCGTCCATTAAGTCGTCGCTGGAAAATCCACGTGGACCGAGGGGAACTTCGTGTGGGCAGCTGAAATGAAATACACTATTGTATGTAATCCTGTGATGTAGCTGTGTCCATATAATGGGGCATGATCAAGTCTCCCCAGAGGTGCATCATTCAAGACATTCCGTGTGCGTTCGATGGCAATCGATACAACGATGACAAGCATCAGCATCGCTGGCAGTGATCCTCAGCTGTGTTGGGTTCTTCTGGGAAGATTGACAAACACGAATAACTTTTGTCATTAAATTAATTACGTGGTGATGTTCCACGTCCCTAAATGTTTCGCCCAGAAGGCTTCCACTACCAAATGAAGTATAACTTAGCTCATTCAACGCAAAGATGCTTTCAAATACTTCGAGTGGTCTTCGGGAATGTGTCTTGACGACGTGCCCTTGTTACCTTTTGGACCGCACTAGTATTTTCTACCGTTCTTGTGCTTGGCTTTCAAAGAGTAGTGAAACAATATGTGTGAAGTATTCCCGTGGTTTTAGTTCGAGCAAACAGGACACTTTCTCGTCAGCTGATGGCCTCCAGTAAGGCCGCTCGAGGACAACCAGATAAAGTTCGCGATCTCCAATGCTTAATTTGGCATGTTACTTATTCTTCTTTTTCAAAGACCGGACCTTCGATGACTAATACCGACACGTCTACGAGCGTTTGAATTAATAGCCGTTTTGAAATTACTCGTTATTAATAGCCAATGGCATTGCGTCAACTCAAATGTATTATTTGGAAGGCTCCAACCATAAAACTAACAATGAATTTGTAGAATACGGTAATTAATCAGCTTTTCGTATTAGATGACAGGAGCCTTTCAGAAAACAGCACATGGAATGTGTAGAAAGGGAAAAATCATAATGGATAAATGTGGCAGTCGATTTGAAGATTATAAAGTTATGGAAATATATTGGATTAAGCGACGATAAAGTAATCAAAACGGAACAGTGTTCGTAAATTAGTAAAATAAAAGTTGAATCATATGACTGCCGTTAAATATATCTTCTTATTAATATAATATTCTTTCAAAGTTCTATTTATTTCGAGAACCTTCTAGAAAGATCTCCAGTTCTGTTCATGTTCACTATCCCCTAGAAGGTTCTGCAGAGTTCTATTCATTTACACAACGTTCTAGAAGGTTCTGCAGAGTTCTAATCATTTCCTCAATCTTCTAAAAAGTTCTGTTTATTTCCATACTTAAAGTCACGTTCTGCAGTGGAGCATTGAGAAGTGTTTCTACAATAATAAAATACATTTCGGTGATCCTCTGTTAAGTGAACTGGCCTTCCGCTCATCACTTCAAAGATAACTACGTAGAAACACGGATGTATTGTTTATTCAATAGATAAAATATTATCATTATTTCCCGAGGTGTACGTCTTAGTTCCTGTTCCGATTAAGTATAGCGTCCTCGGTCTTTATATGTTTTATAAATGTTGAAGTTGTCTTTTATTATATTTCAATTCGAATTAACCAAAATTTCAACATCACAGGAGACTCGATGGGTACAGAAAAATCATAATCTAAGTTAAAAGGTCTAAAAGCCCTCATACCGATTGTAATCACACACTATCGATCGCAAATAGATAAGAATGCTATTGCAGATAAAGGTTCGCACAATTATTTAGGACGACTTTATTATACCTTTAGATACCTTTAGATAGCCAAAAGTACTGACGACTGTGTTTTTTAAATATATATAGTCTAAAAGGAACATATTCGATCTATATTAAAATTTAAAAAATGATTGCGGAAAAATCAAATGGAAAGAAGGTTACTCCACTTGTCATCGATACGAAGGTCCAAGAACGGTGTATCTCTACAAAGTTATCTACGAACAGCTGAGAGATGGTTATATTATTTTCAAGGTTGACTATTAAGTTATTAAAGCTAAACCGCACGTTTGTATTGCCACTGAGTTCCATGAAATTTGCTAAAAAATAACTTTTGTGATACTCTTTTGTGAATAAATAGTTCTCGGGTTTTCATCCCGGTTATATCATTTTTAAAATGCAACTTTCGATAGCTAACTCCCGAGAACCTTTCATTCAGTCCATCCACCGGGAAAGCTTCCATTATCTATTCTTTTTGTCATGAACCGTCTCTCCTTAAGATCGGTATGGCGAATGTGACGGAGGCTCCAATGAAGCAGATCAACATGCAGAATGAGAAAAAATATGTATTTAACGAGACGAGTAGGTCTCCAACCGCGAGTTCCGCCTGCTGCCAACCCCAGCACGAGACTGAGAGTGCCTGACACACACCTGACTGGGAGCTAGACACTGTGTTAAAACTATGGGAGAGGAGAATGTGTAGTCAATATCGGCACAGTCATATGCGAACAGAATTGAGTTTAAAAAAAAACATTCGTAAGTTGGAATATTACTGATATAGAGAGTCAAAAGTGAAGGTAACAAAGGTGGAGAGCTCCAGATGTAATAAACGTGTTTGTACATACTTTTTTAGATTTCTACTTTGCCACTCACATATTAACTTGTGAAAAACCCCATACTGCTCTAAATTTTAGTGAAGGTTTAGCGATGTCCGAAGGAAAAAACAACAAATTTCCCTGCCACCTTCAACCCTCCATCTGTTTAATTTTTAAATAAGCTGAACGTTGCATGCTGTGAGGAATTCAATACACTAGGCTACATTTTGTCAGAAAATCCAGTAATGTCATGTGATCGTATTTAGCAGAACACGAGAAGCATAAAATTGCACCTATAGTTTGCAAATTGAGATGGCGAGCCTTACGTAAGCAGAGGATTCCTTTGTCAATTTTTCAGAGAAATATGCCACAGGAAAGCAGCCACTTATTAATTGCGTCACTTGTGAGGTTCATAATTTTCTGCGCAGTGCGAAGGTTAATCAGAGGGAATCAGAAAGCTGAGTTACAGCAGAACGATCCCCGAATTTAAGATGAAGCTTACGATTATCCGGATTTTAACTGATGTCTGTAATGGAAAAAAAATAATCAGTTTGAATGAATAAAACTAGCAAAATGTTTCGGAAACATTTTAATAGAATAAAAAATTACAATACATTAATAGCATAAAAATTGTCTTCGGGACCTCTTCACGTGGAAACGTAAAAATTCAAAAAGTAGCGATTTGTTGTGCCAATTAATAATATTTTCTAATTTTTTTGTTTTATTAAAATATATTTCTGACAAATTTGGCTGGTTTATTCATGTCTAATTCAAAGAGAAAAATATCTAAAAGTCAGTTTCCTATAGATTAATCGATAACCTATCGACAGTGAACCATTATTTAATGCGTTTGAGTCTACAACTCATTCCTGTTTCGGTGTTTGCAGTTAAATTACACTTTATATTCATTCTTGTTCGGAAGTTGAGGAGAAAGGATACTTCGTTATATAAACGCGGTAAAGATATAAAAATAAGAGATGAAGTGTTACAAACGATTGTTCAAATAGATGTAATAAGAACTCGAATGGCTTTGAATGCACACGTAGTACATAATTCTTACGGGATTAAAAGAAACAATTATGTTCAACAGTTGTACTAGGCGAAATATGACAGCTTCCGCAAATCGGTCTCAATATCGTCGGTGGCTGCGAGTGCGAGTACGAGTGCGAGTATGCGTACACACGCACGCTGTGTTCGTGCGTAGACTGCTTGCCTTTACGGGAAACGTGGAACACCGCTATTCTTGGGATAGGCTATTACCTGCTCTGTCTCTGTCTCTGTCTCTATCTCTGTGACCCCAACACTCGATTGCAGCTAGAAAATATCAAGTAAACTTAAACAATCAAAGTGAGCAACTGAAACGCACTTTGTATGTAAAACGATAACACTGAGGAACCAAACTTTTTTTTGATTCAGAATGTTAAATACGTGATTCTGATTGTACATTTTCTCCTTAATTCATATACGAAACCGGATTTTCTCCATTACCCAAGGTTTCTTAGAGACAGACATTTAAAATATCAAACATTTATGCACAATATTCAATCGTTCTGGCTCACCTAGAAAGTACGAAATAATGGTTTTCTGCTATATTCCTCCTCTGTAACATCCCTCTTGATGGTTGTATAATAATCGGCTATCATACTGAAATTCCATTACCTTCATAACTCTCCTCCATAGCTAAGTTCTGATGAAAGTGTTTCCCGTGATCAACGATCACTGCGATAAGATAACTCTAGGTGCAAGTACAGAAAGTATTCTTCTAAGGTCATATTACTACCCAAATGTTTATAACATCGTGAGCAATATTACGGTAATTTTCCACCTTTTGATTTCCCAGAAAACTGTAACATTTTTGAACCCAATATGCTGACCGAATATTCTTGGACCATCAATAGAGACACTCCACAGGCCAAATATAGCATAAAATCGTTTTCTCCTTTCTACGACAGTCAGAATGTCTATATATTGTGTAATTAAGAATGCAGAAAATATCAGTGCTTGAAATTATAAATGCCAGTATCTCGGGAAACCTTCCCTGATGCGGAAAAGCCAACATCATATTTGATTGACAAGTTATATTGTACCATCAGAATCACATACTTCCCTTTCTGAGACAAAAAAAGTTTCTTACTTCTTCTTGGGTGCAATGGATGTAAAAAGATTGATTTAAAATAAATTGAAATTGAATTAAAAGAATCTGTGTGTGTTTGAGAAATTCCGACAAAGAACAGCACCAAGTTCAACTTTGGTGGATTGTGAGACAATAATACTGAAGTTCTCACTTTTGCAGTTTTATTCCATTAAAAATTACTCACTTTCATACTGCGTAAGGAAGTTGCAGTTTCCGTCATCAGTTATGGGACTTCTGATACGATATTAATGATTTATTCTGGGACAGTCGGCCTAGAAGAGAAACCAGAATAGGATAGAAATTCCTGGACTACAAACCACGGTTTTACGCCTCTTTTCAGTCTTTTGCTAATAACTACTGAATTAAATATTCTATTGAAAACAATGTTCGGTAAACTACTTCAGAGTATCAAATTCTGCGTCACGTGGTGTACATAATTATGACATTCTGTAGATGAAGATAGGAATACTGATAGATTAGGGCTTCACTATCTATAAACGGTAAACACAACACACTGCTTTAAAGCTCCTAAATTTTTTAATAAATTGATGATTATGGCGAACGCCGAAAAGTTTTTCGATTACTGAAACTCTTGAAGAAAGAACGAGCTTTGAATGAATTAAAGTACTGAAAGCTTAAAGCAAGATGGCACGACTGAGAATGAACCTGGTGAGAACTAAGGTAGGGTTGCAGTGCTGTGGCTTCCTCTTCGTGGTAACTTTTCCCAGCAACACACATTCCGGGCCGTGATTTGATGACGGATTATTAGGCTAGTTCAATTATTTCCGAAATATAATTTGATCACACAAGGTTAAAAACGCTCATGTTTTGGTATCCAGCTGAACAAAAATTTGAGTGCTTCTGATAACACCAGAAACTGATATCTTATTCTTCTATATAAAAAATAAGAATCGAACAATTCTCAGAAAGAATAATAGAAAATTCTTAGGTCTTGAGAGTAGATAAGGACGAGTCGATTTTGAAATGGAATAAAACAAGCTGTGTGTAAGCTGTTAAAAAATAATTTTTTTATTTAAAAAGACCATTAATGCCCTTCCAAATAAATAAATAATTTTGTTAATACCTCACACACAGCTTGTTTTATTCCATTTCAACATCGACCCGCCTTTAACGAAAACCTTTATACTTTACAGCCTTCATGTTATTATTAAGGACGTTTGCAATCAAATTTTAAGAGCAGTATTGAATTCAGGAACTCAATGGATTTGGAGTTTTATAAATAGGAAAATATATTTCAACAAGTGTAGATAAGATTATTAAAATTGATATAACTTACAGTTTCCATACGTTTCTAAACTCTTCTATCAGCAAACTATTGATATTATACAAATAATTATTTTATAAACATGCTCGATATGCAATGCCAGTTGTAACCGAAATGAGCATATCATTATGTTTCAAGAAACAAGTTTATGTGTTGAGAAATTTTGCTGATTTTATTCATCTATACGAATAAATAAAATTGAAGTGTCTGTCTGACTGTCTGTCTGACTGTTTGACTGTCTGTCTGACTGTCTGACCGACTGACTGACTGTCTGACCGACTGACTGACTGTCTGACCGACTGACTGACTGTCTGTCTGTCTGTCTGTCTGTCGTCTGTTTGTCTCGAATGGGCTCGTACACGGCTCAACGGATTTTAATGAAAATTAGATGGCTTAAATACAGGAAATTTAAATTTAATATTCGGGCATATTTCATTTCGATAATGATATTAATATAGTATAAATATAAATTCTACGGGAAGGTATAACGTGCGTTTGAATCTCTAAAATGTACATACGGGTTTCCTATACTCTTGATCTATTTATGCTCCGAAACGGCTCGACGGATTTCAGTGAAAATTTCAGGGATCGAAACAGGAATTTTAACTTCATTTTTCGTGTCTGTTTCATTTCGATATCTTGCAGAGTTCAGAAGATACTAATGTAAATATTTATAAAAATCCATTGAATTGCCGCGCAAAAAGTGGCGTGAACCAATTGCGAGTTAAAATTCCTATTAGGCGCTCCTACCAATACCATTCATCCCACTTACTGTGTTATTATAAGCGTAATTTTGGCCGGATGAAAAGATGGGGGGGCGAGCATTCTAACTCTATCTATTGTTGTAAATGTGTGAAAGCGGGAAATGTTCAAAACCAACTGCGAGTTATAAGGTTTGCCGTGAAGCGATGATAACTTACTTTCGTTTTGGGGCACAAAAGAGCGGGCATAGTTAGTTTATAAATATAACCATGAAAACGTAGTCATTAAGAAATAAAGCAAGGGTAAGTTGTAAAATAATTATGAATCCGAGCTCTTAACGGAGAGACATTTCTTACTTCTCCAAAGGTTCACGACGAGCTGGAATTATATTTTTAGCGGCTACTTATCAAATTCAAAATCAGTCATAGTAAATTTCTTGACGAATAAATGTCATGTTGTTTTATAATGCTATTGTTTCTATTAAGCACCCGTACGTAAATTTCTCTTTTCGACTTATATGGACCTTTTAATAGTGTGGCCATGTTTTCTGAGCGTATTTATAGTCGAATTGTTTTATAGTCTGATTTTACGACCAACTGATTATGATATTTTAACATCGAAAGGTTTTGTCGATTTCTACAGCGAATATTGTGGTTTGGATCCACTCGTATTCCATTGCTTGTGTAAGAGAAAATTAAGAAATATTACAAAATCACAGAAATATTTCTGGAAATAGTAGACACTAGTATCTTTCGCAAGAATTTCCGTGATGGAAAAATCATGGAAGGAAGGGAGACCAGGATCAGAACATGATGAATTATTAACTTGTATTACAACCGTCTTATTGATTTTGTGAATACGCTGTTGAATTTCATTTCCATAACAGAAATATTGTCATTTCACTATCGGAAGATTGCAGTTCGGCCGGCCAAATGAGCTCACTCACGTGTTGACGTAACTTCACTCGAAATAGAATAGCAATCTTATCCATTCACTAGAGTCACTGATAATCCTAGAAAAACCGGCTTCAACCAAACAGTGTTCAATGAACAGAAATAAAGTTTCGCTTGCTGCTAAGAGTTCACCAAGAAAAATCCAAATGGTTCAAATCGTAAACGTAATACGGATGATTATTCCATTGATCGATACACGGAAATCGTGTTCACGGTCCAATTTCAGCTTAAAAGGTTTATGGGTGGACATTAGACGTCTTTACATTTGTTACCGACATATCTTTGTGTCTACAGAAAAAGAAACTCGTGTTACGGTACTTAAAATTTTTATAGCATATTGACTACTCGAACTACTAGGCATGAACCTTTCGAGGTATCAGTCATTTCTGTGCGTTTTATGATCTTTTTACGACTCGTGGCGCTTGCGGTGCTGTTTTCTTTGAAAATGTCAGCGGTTCTCGGACCCTGTTCCGAAGAATTCACCTTCATTCAATTTGCCCGCATTTGCAAAACAAATTGAACGGGGCAAACCGTTGTTTCTCAACTTCCAAGAACCCAGAAAATTAGCAAAAATATTCGGGACTTCCTGTTGATTCTCCTCAGGCAAAAAAACTACAGTTCCGAGTAATTAATTTCCATACATTACAACTGTTGAATCGACTCTGTCATAAGGAAATCAATTTGATTTACTGATACATAAATAAAGAATTCAAAATTAATAATATATCGAAATATGATATAAATTAACGACCAATTCACAGTTAAACCAAGTTTTTATTTCATTCCTTATTGTTTCCTCCAGCCAAATGATACTTCATAAGGTAAATTTCTTCAGGATATTAAATTATGAAGTACTTACACATTAATTTTAACAGGAATAGAGTTACAAATATATAATAATTTTGTTTTGGACTGCATCTAAGGACAGTTACTACAAAATTCATATTTTATTCATACAACGTTTTGTCCTCACATTTGGGACTTCATCAAGTAAACCTCCTAAGCATAATAAATTTTGAAGTAGTACATATATGTATCACTTTAAAGTCTGTTTTTCCAAACAATTCTATTTTATTTATCAAAATTATTGCGTAACTTCAAAGTTTACTATCCCATAACGTGCACCATGCTTCAGTATGCGTCAAACCAGAGATTTATAAGCAAGTGCTTTTGATTTGCAGCTCTCTTTTTAAGATTCTCATAAAGAGAGAATTTCGTGACCCAGAATGAAATCGATCTTCCCACCCTCAAAACGATTATTATATATGCAGAGGGTTTTAAATTAGGCATATTCTCTCTTCTTATATCATAATCCAAAATCATATAGCAGCATGATGTTCGTTTAACGTTATTGATCCGCTTTTTTCCTTGTTTATCTTCATTTCATTTCCTTCAGCACAACTATTTAGGGCTACTAAGTCGTTTTGTAAATCGCATTCATCAGAGGCTCTTTTAATCTTTCTGTAGATGATGTAACTTCAGAAAAGTGTCTAATGTTTGAAGAGATTTTAATTGGAAGATCAATAGTATATACCAGGAACAAAAAATGTCCTGTTACTGATCCTGTGACACACCAGATGCCATTTTGTTTTGTTGTACTGATAGCTGACTACCAATATCGGCGTTTTAGTCACCTGTTCAGGAACTGATTGACCCAAAGCGTCAGGTTCTCCAAATGATTCCTAGATATTTGCAGCATTGTTTTCTTTTCGCTATTTATCCCCATTTTATTTCTTTTTGCCCAATTATTTATCGTAACTTCATTGTTTTGTAATTCGCATTCATCCGAAGGTCTTTAAATCTTTCTGTAGACGATGCCGTCATCAGTGAAAGATCCAGTTTTAGAACTGATTTTATGTGGTAGATGAGGATAATCAAAGACCCGATTACTGATCCCTGCGGCTCCCTCGATGTTACTTTTCGTCATGCTGATAGTTGTCGACTCTTGTGGTTCACCCGTTCAAAATTCCTTGATCCAAAGTAGAATGTCCTGAGATCTACGTTTCACTTCCACAACCATGCAATGAATGCAGTTCTAGAAACTTCTCCTTGGCTAAATTAATAAGGCCCTCTGAGTAAATAGTTCTTGGGCTTCCACCCAGGTCAGGTTTGTATTTTGCCACGACGTTTCGATGGTAAAGATCTCTTCCATCTTTGCCAAGTGAATGCCGTCAGAGATCTTTACCATCGAAACGTCGTGGCAAAATACAAACCTGACCCGGGTGGAAGCCCAAGAACTATTTACTCAGAAGATTCACCGGTAAAACCTACGACATTCCAATAAGGAAACTTTATCTTAGCTTGTGATGTCCTACTTTACTAGTCCCGTCTTCGTAGCGCTACTCCTTAAATATCTTAACACTTTCACGTCAAGCAGGCGATCGGAAGCAATGTCTCGTTCTGTAGTTTCAATTTCACTACAAGCCACAAACTTGTCTCAGAAACTTTAGTCCAATACTTTCCAGAATCGTCCCTAAATGTGTTCTTTTCAGGGTCATCTGAAAATCTTATGTTTCGAATTCGTCGTTGTCTGTGTTTCTCTTGCGTCATTCAGATTCGATCGTCATGTAGCATAACTTCAGAAAAACGCTCTTAGTTATCTGAATCGTCGTTATCCGATCAGCTGCTGGAGCAGTTTCGTTCTTATCAGACAAGAATTATAATTTGGCGTTGAAGACGAATTCACGTGCAACTACTTATGTAAGTCATTTGAGGATTCATGCGTAATCGAATCGAATAGATGAACTTGCAATTGTTTTCATCAAATCATGGATTAACGATGTACCTATGCGGTTACAGAGCATGGAATGTTGAGAACTGAGAATTTTCTTCTCCTACTTGAGCTTTGTACGACGACTATTAACTTTTGTAATCAATAGACAGAACCAGGCAGTAAAGAAGTAATCACGACTACACTACGATGTTTTGAGCTCGTAATACACGGAAGAGGTATACGAGTACGAGGCCCGTGAAAGCTACGAAGCTTCGTCCTTCGCTGCTTCAGACCGGAAAAGAAAGTTTTGGGCGGCCTCGATGAAGGCCGACCATTACTCCTCCACAACGACCACGACCGTGCAAGCCACTTACAAAAGCTCCTCCATGTTACTATCAGCTTCCTAACCTGCTCCCACTTCAATACAACTCTGAAGGGAGTAGTGTTCTTCACTGACAGACCAAACGGGAGGAATTTGAGACTGAAAATGCTGGCTTACATCTGTATTAAGGGAAACCATAGTCTAGTTATTCGTAAATATATCGATGAATACCTGAATTTAACGTAAAGCACAGGTTAGTGAACAAGGCAGGCAGAAATATGAGACTGTTAGATCTGAAATACCATAAAATTGAGGACTGTGGTACAAGTCTGGCCCGACACATCTGAAATTTTAAATAGAATAATTTAAAGAAGAACTGAAGAAATGTCTTCAATCAATTTCATACCAGAAAACGCAATTGCAGGATTTTGGTCCCAGCTCCAAAAGCAGCAACGACATTTCTAAATTTTTAATAGGGATAATATTGAAATTTTTTATTTTGAACAAGATTTATTGAAACGTTATTTATCTAAAATGCTCAAAATTCACATAATGATCCCTTAACATTGAGTAATATTTATAACCCTTTATTTCCATAAGGAAATTATTTTTAAAAATTGATATAAATTTTAGTACTAATACTATAGTTAAAGTTTAATTTTTGATTGCTATAATTTATTATTAGATTGAGAAGGTGTTATTTAAAATTATACTTGTTTCTTTAAGGATTTAAAATTACGCATTCCTATTTTAAGTCCCACAAATTCACGTTGTCTTGTTAAACTGTCTAATGATTTGGTTTAGTATATCCTTATTTATTTTAATATCACATTATTCAGATTAGTACTCAACAAAATATTGTTGCTCTTCATTCTTACATTACATTTCGATTGTAACTTTCCTTGGATGCGATCCAGAACGAAAAATGATATGTATTTGGTCCTCTATTTTTTGCCATCTCCATTCCTCCTGATTTATTTATTTTTATTTTAATGAAATTAATCAATAACCTGAAAATTTGAATAATATATTTTTGAACAAAACATTCGCAAAAATATGAGGGCGAAAATTTGTAGGAATGCAATCAAAATTTGGTTTGTCTGTGAATTGTTCGTTTAATTTAATCATATATAATTGAAGTGTGAACATATACTTCTAAATTCACCAAGTGTTTTCATCAGAAGCATTTCTATGCTTTATTCAGTTATGAAAATCAATTGAAACATATTAAATAAGATCTAGGCGTTATTTCGACTCAATGTAAAATTGAAATAATATCTTTAGAATTATTAAAAATCACGGTAACTGTTTATTATGTTTTTTGAATTTTGAGTAGGTTTTTCGAAAAAATTAATAACATGCATGACATATTCCATTGATTATGTACTAAGCTTCAAGGATTATATATATTTTTATTATATTTAAAATTATATAATATTAGTGTAATAAAATTTTATTAAAAGGCATGTGTTGCCCAGTACTGAAGTTCCTTGACCGTTCCCCTAATAGTTTAATTTTTTTTGGAGAAGTGATGAATATGTTCCTTTTTAAAATATCCTATTTCAAAACTTGTGTACTTTCTCTTCAGTTTTCTCTCCCGTTTGTTTGCTTCATATACGGGCTGCAGTTACTACTGAAGTTCAGATTTCTCATCGTTCACCTTCCAGAAGTGTGACTTACCCCTTGTATGTGTGTCGTGATATGTTATTTTGTTCAGTGACATTGTTATTTGTCTTTAAATAATTGTTTTATGAATTCTAAGCATCTTAAACTGTATCCTTAGTAATGTTAAGTCTGTTTTGTTCTAGGTTACAATACTATAAATATCTTGTACCTGTGTGTAGTTTCCAATAAATGAAAAGACGGCCAATAAGTCAGCATATAATTATATTGATATTTAATTAATGAGTGCGACGTTTCGTCTCCTTTCGATTCTTAAAACATAACATTACAGAAGATTAAATACGGGTTCTATGTAAAAAAAATTATAAATAAAAAACATGCTTAAAAATTTTAATATATAAAAAATGTAACATTGAACCCATATTTAATCTTTTGTAATGTTATGTTTGTAGTATGCCTGATGAAGTCTGGAAAGGGAGACGAAACGTCGCACTTACATTAATTAAATATCAATAAAATTGTATGCTGACTAATTGGCGGTATTTTCATTTATTGTAAACTTATAGTCAGAAATCTATGTTTGTGTGCAGTTTCATTAATGACATACCCTATTTCATCTAGCAAGGACTAATGGGATTATTAAAATTTAACTATATCTCAGAACTATTATATGGATCGTTCTACAAATTATTTCACCGGATAGAAGTGACAAAGGAGAAAGCGCCTACTCAATTGTAAATAGATTTAGTTATTAGATTAGTATTTCATTCATCGTGGAAGTTTGTCGAAGATATTAATGCCTTATTAAATAATTGAATGTGACTGACGTTCCCATTTCGATTATGTTTGTTTGTTGTATTGCAGTCCTTAGGGAGGCTTCAATCCCATTCACAAGGTGCAAATTTAGATTTATTGTTATTTCCATTAGTCCTCAGCTGAGGAAATAGGATACATCAATTCAAAAATTAGAGAAAAATTACAATAAATTCATAAGTATTGTTTATTACATCTATACAGCACGCTGCACCTTAGACACGAGCTATGACGAGCTTGGAAAGATACAATATAGAAACTAGACGTGAGCGAGTGTCATTCCCTACAAGTTCTGGAAAAAAAACGATAATACGTTGCTATCCCACGTCAACTTTCGTGTTCCGGACATGACACAGGCTGTGTAGTTCCTGAAGAAGGAGGCTAACGCCATCGAAAACTCGAGGCAACTGGCCGACTGATCCAAAAGGATCAGCGGACAACTCTTACCGTCTGCGATCCCTGTACACGCACCTCCTAAATGAGATCGAGGAGCCTCGGACTGTGAGAACATTGAAAAAGTAGAGGAAAAACGAGGCATCCCACTCCCCTCGCAACTAAGCTCCCGCAGGTATTCATTTAATCGACAATTTCCTTTTCTGTGCGTAACAGGCTACACGAGGATCATCCTGAAACAGGCAATTTAAAAGTGGGATGTGGAAGGTAGAGCAAGGTAGCCAAGGGTTCACTAGGGACCCCGGGCTTGTTTCACCTAAAGAGATGCAGGGAAAACCCTAGAAAACCTGCATCAGATAGGCTCACATCCTTATATATATATATATATATATATATATATATATATAGAGAGAGAGAGAGAGAGAGAGAGAGAGAGAATGACAGAGAGAGCAAGAGGGTCAACGTTCGTGATTTATGAGGACATTTTAGTACCACGATCGCATATAATTATGCAGAAAGTGACGCTGAACAATTTAGGATGAATTCTCGACGTTAATTTCTCAATAATAATTATGCAGATACGTACATAACACAGGGGAATGCAGCAGCGGCAGTGCAACGTACATTTGTGATTGACCGGAAACCGGAAATAGAAAGCGCCACTCTTATCTATGGAGGTTATGTTATCCTTTAGAGAGCATAGAGAAGTCAGAACGGCAACTAAATTAATTGATTTTTTATTCATTGTATAGCATGAGTATTTGGATTAATAAATGTTTACGGCCGAGACAGTTGTCTTTTCTCTCTGTACAAACTTGATTGAAGCCCAGGAGAGATGGAACGCGTATTTTTCTGAAGTAAATACAAGCAATTATCTGTGGGCTTAATATTTTCTGTCTTGCATGAACACAATACTTATCATTACGCATGCGATCAGTGAAGTCTCTACCGTTTGAACACGTAGCGTACAGTACGCTTATCTCTTCGCTTTCTCAATCCTCTGTATTCAGTTTTAGTATTTTCAATTGCCTAGCTTTCACTTCTTTCCCATCTTTAAACGTACGTGGAAAGTAGTGGAAAGTCCTCTGAATATTGACAATATCTACCAAGCATCGATGCAGTTTCGTCTTCCTTCTTTTAAGTAAAGTTTAGCGTGGTTAATTTGTCCACGTCTCTTACTCCTTTATGTAAATGTTTCTTTTCTCTCCCGATAATGTCGCTGAATTTTTTTCACCTTGTCTGTTACTATTATTTCGTCTGTTTCTTCATCGACGTACAAATTACTCCTCTCTTAAAGTATGTAGTTAATTGTAGTCGTATATTAATCTTACTATTTCGTAAATACCACACGTGAAGACACACATTTTCTATTTCTCTTACCTTAGAATTATTTAGACCTTTTAGTAACGCTTACGAACATGTGGGCAGTTTTGAGATATCTGAGAAATTAATCTCAGAGTAGATATTTGGGAATTAGGAATGTATTGGGGATTTGGTACGACTTACTTTACGTTCCTCTTCATCGGCGTTCTGACGACGTGAGATGGGAAGAACAGGTAAAAATGACAACAAGTTATTAGCTTTTGGAAATGATTGTAATTTGTCCTCGGAATGACATTCCAACCGCGCTACACTGCACAGTAGATCCGCATTTAGTTCAAGGCACAAAATCACTTTAACGATACAGCGGTGAAATCAACCATACACAAGAAGAAATGCACGATACAACGTAAGGCTGGTGGAAAATACTCTTAATCCACTAAGTAACTAATACCTCTACGCGACATAAAGTATATAGTTTATTCTCTTCTACTTTAACCAATCTACACCGGTGTGCATAGCTTTAAGACGAGGTACGTAACAACACACAACATCGTCGAGGCACGATGGCCACCGAAAGCGGAAAAGACTTGACTCCGTCACAGAGTTGTGTCTGTTCGGAACTAATTTTAATGATGACTTTAATTTAAAGATAATACCGTAAAGGCGATCCATTTTCAGTATGGTAGCGGAACGCAGAGATGCCGTCCATCGACTATCGGAAAGCGAATATAATATAAGAGCAGATCGGACGGATCAAATCCGTCATCGAAGATCCACAAAAAATCTCACTGAAGATGAAGATGGCACCGAAATGCGAACGGGCTATTTTATCACAGAAACTCCCGTACGGAGAGGCACCGATCACATCACAAACTAACGTCCATTCATCGTAAACGATTAGTAGAGTCGTCGAGGATGTCACGCACCGTCACGTACCTCTTGCCGAATTTGACACAGCGGCGCATCGACGACTACGGCCCAGGCGAGACCCACACGCCTTAGCGCAAAGTCCGAGGTCTGTCGTGGGCGATCAGGACACAGCCGGGAAGGACTAGAAGCGACGTCGGCGTGGGCGCCTAGACGCCGCAGCCGGAGCTGACCTCTTCGCCGGACTGGTGCGTCCAGCGGCACTGGTGCGACGCGCGGAGACCCTGCTCCAGCTCCAGCAGCTGGCCCATGAAGTTGAGGTTGGGTGAGATGATGGGGCGCGCGCTCTTCACGAGCTTGTAAGCTTCCACCATGGAGAGCAGCTTGTGCTTCATGACGTAGGCGATGGCGATGGTGGCGGAGCGCGAGACACCCGCGTGGCAGTGCACGAGGACGCTGGTGCCGCTCTTCCGCGCCTCCTCTGCAACAACGGCAGTCGGTCAGCTGCCCCTTCAAGAACCCAACAAGTCCCCGCCCCCGCCCATGCCGTGGGTCCCGGCGCTTACCTATGAAGTCGAAGGCTTCCTCGAAGTACTGCTTGAGGTTCTGGTGGCCCGAGTCGGAGGCGGGCAGCTGCTTGTAGGCGATGCCCGCGGCCTGGGCGGCGCCGCAGCCCGACGCCTGCGTCACGCCGAGCACGCGCGTCACGCCCAGCTGTCGCAGCGCCGCGACGTCGTCGGCGTCACGGGCGTTGCCCAGCACGAGGAAGGGCAGCACGCGTGACGCTGGCGCCGCCTCCACGTCTTGGCCGCGGGGCGTCACGCCGAGAGGTGGCGGCGGCCCCTGGGGCGGCAGCAGCGCATCCTCGCAGAACTCGCGGTGTCGCAGGTGGAACTCCTTGTGGCCCCCTGAATCGACAATTATAAAATATCAACTCGTTATTGCGGGAACGAAACAACGCGAGTCTTTAGATATGAAGACAGATAAATTTTGTCTATATTACACACCCGGTAATCTCAGCCTTCACGAAAACTCCTGATAATCTTAGATATTGCAGGGAAAAAGAGATCGGACCGTATTGCCGATGACGTAATTTCATTGTAATCAATGCGGGACTACAATTTTAGATATTTTTAAGTATCGTCTCTTAATCTAAAAGTGTCATGTCGGTCTGTTCGCAAGAGGAATATGGCGCTCACCGAGGAGGAAGGCGGGGTCCCGGTTGTCCTCCACGAGCGTGGAGAGCACGAGGAAGAGCGGATGCGACGACGGCAGGCGCTCGAAGTCGGTGGTGCAGTCGTCGTAGACCACGACCTCCTTGAAGGCGCGCTTCTTCAGCAGGTCCTTGCCCTCCCGCGTCGTGGCGAGGTCGGCGAGCGTCGCTTTGCCCTGCTGCAGGCGCCGCCGGTTGAAGCGGTCCGAGCAGTTGACGTTGATGGAGCCGCGGATGTGGTTGACGTTGTACGCGAGGAAGGGGCGGCAGTCCACGACCAGGAAGCTGGCCCGCTGCTGCAGCTTACGCATGAGCCCGTCGGCGTCCAGCGTCCGCACGCGCTTCGTGACGAGCGCCCTCTGCAGCGTCGAGCTCTCGGCGCACGGACTCGCGGGCAGACTCACGCTCACGGCCACGGCTTCCAGCTTGCACCGCTTAGGTCCAGGGCCGGGTCCAGAGCCGCTGCCAGGCCCGGGCCCAGGCTCGCTCAGGCTGCGGTTCAGCGCCAGCTTGAGTCCGTCCCGCGGCCGTCCTGGGCCCGGCGCAAACTCGCAGCACACCAGCGCCGACATTCCGCGGGCCTGCACACAACAATCACTCGCGTTAGACAAAAGCTTACTTCACATCACTGCCCGTCTCACATGCAAACCAAACTACGAATTATCTTTATAAACTAGAGCGGTGCCTAGAAACAGACAGGGTCCCTCAAAGTACTGGATTGAAATCGTATTCAGAACTTGTGATTGAGCCACAGGTGAGGAGCATTGGTCAGTCTGAGACTATTTGTACCAGCATTGCTCCTGAAAGGCACATCCGAAGAAAATCCAACCAATTGCTGCTTGCTTTATGAATAGATGCTTACGTGCATCTATTACAAGCACCCTTTGAGTTGGCTTTCTCTATTGTATTATGTAGAAAATGTAGGAATTTTCAGTCTTAACTTCTTAATATTCTCATCTCCATATGTTACTACAAACGTGACGATTTCCATGTTTCCCTGTCTTTAATAATTTATATTCGAAAATTAAATGTTATAATATTGGAGAGTGACGAATCCCAGGAACTCGATCGCCATCCTCATCAACTTTTTCTAAATTCACTGGTGTATGACAATTAACACCAAACATTAGAGCAATTAGGTAAGATTGGCAGGGACTTACAGAAAACTGACAAAGTGTTAATTTTTATGCCGATTCTTTAGTAGAGCATCATCAACACGTGTGCCTCATATTGCATATTACTACATCTTGATACCTCAAGAAAATTGAATAACCAAGGGAGGGTTTATCTAGCAAAGACGAATTTAATTTGTACGTAAATCGTGTATGTTACTACAGCTACTTTTAATATAGCGCAGTCCCATCTTGTTGAAATATGAAATCCCTGGTTTCCGGTTTTTGCTACTGCAGCAACTATGGTCGGTGGTGTCACTGTCGGCAGTTTTCCAAACTAAACTATCCGGCACAGGGTCCAAAAAAGACTTTGGGAGGTTGTCTTTCACGAACTGCATAATTGGTTACGCTATGCTTAACCGCTTACCTAAACCGATGCGGGAACTGCATTAATTAATTCGTCGGCAATAGGAAATGTGGGTAAAACGTTTATAAGTTTGGAAATAATATTATAAATCACAATAAGCACTGATTGCGAGAGGAAGTAAGCTGAAGCTCTTTGACTGATGTAAATCAGCACAAGTGGAAATGGGTTGTGTAAACGAGGATGTTTATATACACCATGGTGGCTACATCACTATAATCTGTTTAAAAAAAAGACTGATGACAGTTAGTTGGAGCGAGTTTGTGTGATAACAAAGCCTCCCTCTACGGGGACACGCCAGCGGACTTCCAAATTAAAACGAAGTATAAAACTCTGCATGTACCACAATAATAATCTGAGCTGAGTGAAATGGAAGTATCAAAACTGGTAGAAAAGGATCGCGTACATTAGGAAAATTAGAATAGGTCACGTAACACCTGGAAGGGAAATCAATACAGGCAAATCCTAAAAAATATTCAATCAAGTCGAATGTGTGCTAGAAAGATAGGAGAACTCAAAACAGCTATTAATGGGTTTAGAAAGGGAAATCGAGCCATAGGACGATGTTGAAATCCATTATTGTTAAATGAATGGATTGTTTTGAATTATCCTAATATGAAAACATATTCGAAGAAAAATCTGGTGATCTATATATTTCTGGAAGGAGGATATGGTATTATCAAAATAATATTGGAAGGAAGTACCTGAAATTGAAGCTCGGCGTCGCAATTGAGGAAAAGATAAAATACTTCCCAATTTTTATATTTTCCTAAATAGCAATGCCGAGCTGGAATTTGAAGTCAGCCACCTTCTTTGTCTCTTTCCTTTCAATGTCAATTATATACAAGCCTGTATCTAGATATAGGAGGAAAATTACAGTGAAGGAGGACAGATGATTCATCCTTTGAAGCACCGGTTATCTTTCTGGGGTAACCTGAAACGAATTAGTCACTCTTCCAGACTGAACACGATGTTGTCGGGGAACTCCTACTGTTTCCGTGTATTTGACTATCTTTTCGAAAACTCCGCAAAACATCATATCGTTTGACTTTATGTTTAAGAGGATTGGGTCGGGAGCGATTCTGATTTACTCCAATTACACTCAATTGCTTTTCATTACACAGATAACGGAAATCCCAATAACGCCATCAATTGCCATAAAACCTTCGTCAAGAATTGACGAGACTAAAATCTCTCCCATCCAAGCAAACTTTAACTCAGCGTTTCCTTTCAAGGTGAAATCAGAACCTTTTCTGTCGTTGGCTTTTCATGCTATAGTTTCTTAGGTGTAGAAGCCCGAGTGTAAAAGATTCTAGAATGATCCGGTGACAATGACACTCGCAGAGAAAGCTGGTGAACACGCTACTCAGATCAAGATGATCTCATCGAGGTCTCAAAAAAAATCCCGTTATCGAGAGTAGCAGTGTTCGCACGCTGCAAAGTCCCTTCACGTTTTCATTGCAATTGTCAACTGGGCTAGGGACGTCATCTAATTAAGAAGAAAAGACAACACCACAACTTTGGAGGCTAAATATTGTGAACGATTTGACCTCGCCACTTTCCATTTCTTCTCTATCTTAGATTTTGAGTTTGGTGGATTTACTTTTCGGATTGTCTGAAAAGTAGGGAAGGAAGATGGAAACCTGAAGTGAAAATTGACAAACCAACATCAAACTGAAAGACCGCCTATCGTGAAGACGAAAAGTGAGACTACTCGGTTCAGCACAGCTCCAACAGTTCCATTCATCTTAAATCCACCTTACAATTCAAACAGTGAACCGACGAAACACCAAGTATTGAAGCGTAAAACAGACATCTCGAACTTAAAAAGAAATCTAATTTTCACGAAATACTGCTCCATACCAAATAAAATTCGTCTTGATCAACTGACATCGACGTAATGACCATGACAACCAAATTTAGAAGCTTAGAAAAGCAATCCGTTGTTAAAGATCTTATAGGAGATGTCGGAAAGCAACTGCGTCCAAATGCAATATTTAAAAGAAATTTAAAATTTTCTATAGATATGGAAATCAGTTGAGATTCGATAATTTGTCGGCACCTACATTTAACGTAATTTTTGGAACTTGAGAGGTAATCTCTAACGTTTTTAATTTTTATTGCAAATGTTTCTTGACATTTATAATTCAAATTTAACGTGGAAAAGGGAAGTGAATTACGCTTGAGGAAGTTTATTTTTTCACTAATTTCTTGTAAGAAAGATCAATTTACCGTAATCTTTCTAAAGTTCGTCGTAGTTTTGACTAAGAATCAGTTAAATATTTCTGTAATCATTATCTCGAGCTCCTTTGAATTTTAGCTTCAATTACAATTATTAAGAAAACAGTTCAGTTAAAGTTCATGAGTAGTTTTAAATTCGGATGATAATTATTGTAAGTATTGAGCCAAGCATGATCACTCTAGATATTATTCGGCAAATTTAACAAATTCCATTTAATAAACTTCTACGTATTTTCAATTACATATAAGCTTACAAAAAGTCGAATTTCGTGTTTGGGATGTACCATTGTTATTATTCCCATGAATTAATTAGGAAGAAATTCAATTGCATTTCAAATTGAGCTTAAAATATTTCTACTTAGCCACTCGTACTCTGTAAATGAGTTCTTAGAAAGTAACTGTATTAGTTAATGAACTTGAAACGTTTGTAATTTAGCGTAAATACAAGGGTTGTAAAAAGTAAGTAGCGATATTTATTTAAAAAATAACAGAACATTTTCTTTGCCAGATATTTTATCAATTTCACCTCTCACTACTTCTCCACAGTCGTTCGGACATTTGTAGTAACGTGAAACCGGTCTTTGTACGCCTTTGCCAAAGAATGATGCCGCACCGCGGCTCATCGTGCACATTTTTCACAACCCTCGCTACCCCTTACACCTCACACAGATGCCGATGAATGTTTTCTGGCGTTACTTTCCCAGAATCACTGATCTGACTTCACACAATAGAGCGTTTCATGCAACTGTTTCAAACATTTAACAAAACAAGGTGGCAATACTTTAACTATGTGGAGAAGTAGAGAGAAGACTAGGTATCGCTTAATAAAATAGATTGAAAATAATGTTCTGTTATATTTTAAGTGGTTGAAATAGCGTTTCATCACTGAAATATAGTAATAATAATTTTGTTTTTACAAATCGAGGATAAATGAGGATCTTATATTATTTTTACGTAAAATAAGTTAATAATTAATTAGATATAGGTACAAACGATTGTAAAGTGTGTGTGTGTGACTCTTTCCACATCCTTGAAGGTTTGCTTCTGGTGATAAGTGGTCGGGAAACTTTGTCGACTCACGGAACCCCACCACATACTTATAATAATATTTAAAATAATATTCAAAGCAGAACAGTGTGTTATAGTTATTATATATATATATAATGATAATTTAAAGACAAGTATTGTATTTAACAAATTTGACATTTTACTGAGTACTTTCCGCAGCTGTGCATCGTATTTAGTGACTGGGGTGTCTTTAAATTTTGTTAACACAATTATTAAGTCATTGAAACGGTATCATTTGAGATATGATGGAACTATTTTTATTTTTTTCAACGTTGCGTGAAAATGATACTGAAAACGTTTTTTTTAGTGAAGTGGTGTGTTGCGTTCTATTCGTTCGCACTTGGTGGGGTTTACTTAGGCGCGGTGACTATCTTCCCTGGCCTCCTCGTCCACAAATAAATTCTACTACCCGCGTCGTGGACCGTGGCTGAAGAAATTGCAAAGCTGGATAGGTGTGAGATGGTCGAGAGGGTCTTCCAATGCAATTAATCGATGTCCGCCGACCGTTTTGAGGCCGAGAAGCGGCGACGGTCGCGCCGGGGCGGCGGACCGAAAGCTGGGCAAATTGATCGGCCGCACCTGGCAACTTGGGGGTTCGAAACGTCGCGTCGTCGGCGTGAGTCACGGTCTATATTTAGCGGCCGTGGAAGTTTCTGTTAGCGACAAAGGCGAAGATGACCGAAGGGAGCCGAGCAGCTTCGGCTGTGAGCAAACGCTCAGGAATCCACGTTCCCGGACAGGTGGCAGATCCGAGCCTTCGCCCGGGTCAGTGCCGACATCAAACAAAACCGAAAAGACAGCCCGCAGAATGAATGGGACGCCATCCAGAAAAGTAATGCACCATTCCATAAAGGGGCCGCCATCCACATTTGTGTTCCCTGATACTAAATTCATATACACAAATGTTTGGGGCGTGTTAAAAGTCTCTCTCTCTCTCACCGCGACAGTACACACGCGCGTGTAAAGACGCTACGCTTATTTCCGGTTGAAGCATCCACAGCAGTGAACACCTGGGTAACTGAAGGCAGTTAGTTACCTGCCACGAACCGAGTGCGAACGTAACCGCCGAGGGTTGATTTTGAAAGAATCTTACCTTGCGGAGGGTCGAAACGCTTCCTTCGGAGCAGGAGGAGCGGTAATCCAGGCTACGGTACGAGGTATGACGACGACTCCTCACATGAATCGGCACTGAGTAATCACAAGTCACAAGCGGAGACGTCGCATCGCACTTCACACGCCATGGCAGACGTCCTTTCCGCAGCCTTGCCGATTTCGAACTGGCCCGACCTCGGGCCTCGGGAGTGACTCAGCCTTGCATGCGCTACATTCGGCAGCCGCAGCCGCGGGGGGAAGCGGAGTCGGCGCCGACAGCTTCCTCATTCACTACTTCACGTATATTACACGTACACTCCAAAAATTACACTTTTGCTCACCCACTCACAACTGCTCGCCGGGCGTGAATAGTCAAAAACGAAAATAGGATAAACAGCAATCAATACATTACGCTCCGTCCATTTCTAGATTCCCAAATTTAGATTAGTCACAGGAATTAAACCAACGACAATAAAACGACCGCTACACCTTGGTATTTTACAAATTATTACGAACCCAGAGTCGCATAAAAGAACGTCCTCACTCTTTAACAGACATTCCGTCTATAAATGAAATGTCAAATGTTTTAGTCGCGGTACACGGAAATTTCTTTTGAAACTTTGAGCGTCTACCATTGCTCACCGTTTATTATTTACGAAAGCGCCCCTGTCAACGTTAATACGACTTTTTAACAAGACTTTCGAAACGTTTCTCGTTGTTCCACAACACGGCCATATCACCTAGATTGTTTCCCTGTCTCGCCTTAATTTTCGAAACCATGGTCGATTCTCCGAAAAACAAAGTTTTGCTCCCAAAAAGCTGTAGAAAGTACACGCTGCCCTTTCCCTTCACCGCAATTTTTTTCAAATATAGAAATAGAGAAATCAAGAAAGCATAACAATTAAAAAACGCTATTTTTTTAATGATGCTCGCAGCAAGGTTTCTCTGCCGACGTGTAAGATAAATCCTTTGATTTTCGAATGATCGAAAAGGCCTGGCGACTGGAACGCAGAATTAAATTAAAGTCCATCACAAGAGTTTTTCAGGGAATTGTAACCAATTCCGTATTTATCTTGTAATGCTGCTTATTTTTTTGCTTCAAAATTTGAAAGAAAAAGAAGCCCACAACACCACATTCAGCACGAGGAAAGTTTCCACAGTCTAACCTCACTGCTGCAGACTTGCAAAAATGCTCACATGATATGCAGTATTCTGTTTCTCCTGTGTTCCTTGTCCTGAGCAAAATTATCTCACTTCCAGCAATACACACCAATACTAACACTACTCTATTCTTATTAGTTTGATGAAACGTAGAGATTGTTCCAGTTGAAATTTGATTTTAAGAATGAAAACTAGTTTTTGGGTGAACTGAGAATCTCATTGTTAGCATTCTATTTTTTTACAGATGATTTTAGCCTAAAAACGGGCCGAAAGCTACATTTTGGGTTGAAAAAATAAATAAAGTTGGTGGATCGCAAATTATTATTTATTTAATAATGGTTAATAATTTAATTAAGAACTCGCAACAGGAACTACGAACCGTCGTTCTCCATATTTAATGCACACTCGTACGTATTTAAATAAAAAATAAATGTCAATTTTGAGGCCGATTTAAATCTTTCAATTAAACAAATAGTATTTATGAGTAAAAACATGAAAAAAAAATAATGTTCAAATAATTTAGACGTCACTTTCGTCGTATTTTTTTTTAAAGAGAACGTTTCTCACACAATTTGAAATACAACAAGTTTTAACAAAACAATATGACATGTTTATGACACAAATAATGGCTGATTATAAATGAAAACGCTTCGGGACCTCCTCAGTTCTTTAATTAAAAAAATATAACAAAATTTTCAGACTGCTTCTGCAACGTCCGGGGCCAAAATTTTGAATTTTGTATTGCCGAATATTGAAAACGTTTCAACATATATTGTTTTTGATACAGGTTAATATGGCACATTATAACGAAAGTTCCTTTGAAGAAAAAAGCGTCACGATATAAAAAAAATCGTCTGATTTAAGTAAATGATTAAACAAAAATGATGACGTGATACAGAATTTATTCAAAAACAAAAACGTTTCGGTATGTATTTGAATTTTCTTCAGGTTTTTATCCCAGTTGTCAAATCGGGAGAACTTTAAAAAATTGTAAAATTTTGCGTTATGACTGTAAATGTATCAGATAGGATCAAAACTTGAAGATTGTACCGAAACGTTGCTCGTTTTGAATGTATGAAAAATATAATCTGGATCAGGTCAAGAAATTTATTTAATGGTATAAGTATTGAAAAATCGTGAATGATTTGAAACGTATCGGATTTTTAGAACGGTGAATTATAATAGATAATTTTTAATTAAGTACATTAATGCTCTTTTCCACAGAAGAGTGATATCAGCTGAAATGGATTTGTTCTCTCTGTAATTTAAATATTTGGCAAATGTGTAGTGTAGGGTAAATTTGAAACTTTCTTGCGTTGCCCGTGCACATTTGCAATGAAAGTGTTGTATTGTTTTATAAGTGTGAGCAAGAACCGGGGATTTCAGGAGGATTCAGCTCGTTTAGGCAAGGAGGAAAATGGTGATAAAGAGGTTCCGTGGTGTTGTCCAGAAAAATAGCCGGTATGGAGGTTTCGGTTGTCAAGAGTGACAGAGAAATATTGCAACAAGCACAGACGTGGAAGAAATCATCTCCACGGGAGCACAAATCGGATAAAAATGATTGACGCGTTCTTGTAACCAATTTTGAATTTCTACTTGCTTCTCAACTCGCTGAAAGACGGTTGCCGTTCTATGATTGGGATCGACAGGCGATTGCAGGAAACTGAGCTGAACTACGTAGGTCCGTATCGGAGACGTTATTTCTGTTTGTCTTGTTCGGAGAGCAGAAATAAACGATGGGAGTTGCGTAGGGAGTTGAGGAAATGAGAGTAACCCTTAGACGTGCTCAGTTCTTCAGCTCCTTCTGCTATCTAATAATTTGCAGACAATGGAGCGCCTGATAAGTAACGTGTTCGACACAAGACGCCAACCTTCTAGTCACTCTATCATCGACGTTATCAGATAACGCAAGCGTTTTTATATAAATAAAAATACCTTCGGAATGCTTCGGATTATGGCGTCGAGGAGGAGATATTTCTCCCGAGGGCAGATGGGGAAATTGGCAAAACAGACGGGAGGAAATAGTTTAAAGCCTGGGCCACAAGAGCGGCGGTCTTTAAAAGCGGGCTTTTAGCGGGTTTAAAAGGCGCGGGCCCGGCCCGGCTCTAGGCTCGACTCCGATTCCCTCCCTGCAGCCTGCTGACGTCAGCAGCCGTTTGAGTCACCGGCATTCATGGTCGCTACGTCACAGCCCTCTCTCTCCCTCTCTCACCATCACTCTCTCTGTCTCGTCCTCTCTCTATCTCTATCTCTCTCTCTCCCTCTATCTATCTCTCTCTCTCTCCTGCCCTTGCTCTCGGAAATGAATAAAGCAGACAAATACACGCAGTGCACGCGTAGGGAAATCCTTGCGATGAGCGAAGGCTGCGGCTCTGGCCTCGTGCCCAGGAAACAGCAACTATCACTTCCTCTACTCACAATCTGCAGCTAATAAGTCGGAAGTAATCACTACACAACCGGAACTCCGACACAAGCGAACGGTTTACGTCGTCTGCCAGGTAAAATCAAATTTGAAATGCATCGGAGAAGGTGAGAAGCAGAACTGAGCATTTCAGTACCTTAATTATCTGACCTTCATAAAATTAACAAATAAATCAAGCCCTACAAACAATCCTGATCAGTCATTTGAAATTTACCCAAGATTTAACCGTTTGACGTGCAATAGAACCATATTCTATGCCAGAATAACGTCTGAAAAATAATATATAAAAATAATTCTGAGGTCTAGCAAAAAAATCATTATTTCAGTTACCTGACATTTATTAAAATAATAAATAACAAAATCTAATAATTAAACTATCTGACATCCATAAATTTACAAGCAATTCAACGAATATCCCAGCAAAACATCATTTATCTAAGACGTACCGTCCTGAATTTCCGACTTCAAGTACAGAGCAGTAAAAGTCCAACTGACACAATTTTAATTTTATATTCAATTATACATTGTAACAGACAATATTTTGTCCGGTTTTGAATTAAATCATTAAAATAATACAGCGTGGCAAATGAAACAATTAAATTAATCTGACTTGATATTATAAATAAAACACAAACAGTGGCCAAAAGTTGGACTTCGAAATTTTTTAAACGTTTCGTCCCCCCCCCCCCCATTTTCGGGACCTCTTCAGTTCATAATGAAGTGGTTCAAGTTAATATAATTCTTATAGTGTTTCTCTTTTTTCTTTCAGGGCTATAGAAATTTTAAAAGACTATGATTATTTTTTAGATTAGTAAATTTCATTTTGTATCTGCAACCGGGCTTACGCCTAATTGTAGACTAACAATAGATACAAATTAATTAAAACGTTATTAAAATTTCGTGTTGTTATCGCAACATCCGGGTAGCAACACTAAGTGTTAATACGATTTTAAGTAATGAACTGAAGAGGTCCCGAAAGTTGGGGACGAAATGTTCTAAAACCTTTTTTCTGGACTTCTTTGTATTTTATTTATAAAAAGAGACTTTCATATTGAATGGGAAAAAATTCCTGGGAATAAGTATCTACTCTCTTATTATTTTAATTTAAAACATAATATTTTACGTTTAAACGAAATATTGTCTCACTCTTGCCATGAAAGTCACAAGTCGTCCAATTAAAAAGCGCTTTTGAAGAGCAGGAAATTTAACGTTGCGTAAATTTATTTAAAACGCGTTGCGTAACGCTAACTTTAAAATCCTGCGTGAGGTTAAAGTATGAAGTGTAATCCGGCAAATAAAATATATTAATTGTCTGTAATGTCGTTACTTTTAAATTCTCACTTGAAGTTAGGTTTTGTAATTAACAAAAAAAATCAAATTATAATGATTAAAAATCATAGAGATTGTTTTTATCACCCTTTGATATTTCCTTAAGCTCGTATTGAAGGATACAATTTGGTAAAAGTGTGAAATATGTCAAGACAGGCGTTTCAAAAAACCGGGAATACGTAAACTTACGTAGTTAAAAAATATTTCACATTGTTTATCAACCTTAACGTTGCTTTCTGGTGTTCGTGTTGCAGGATATAATTAATCAGATGTGAGAGTAACATAACGTAAACAAATAGACGCAAATGAGGGATTTCCCCGTAATCTGTCTCTGACGTCACAGCCTCGCGCATGCTCACACTTTCCGATATGATTTTAACGTCTGTTCTAGGGTTTTCTGAAACCCTCCACCCTTCTTCAGTTTTTTCAGGAACAGGTGTACCAATACCTTCACGCGTTTAAATGTATATGTAGGTTCTAAAACGAACTTTATTAATTTTTATTGTTCTGACATATTGCAGGTTATTCACTGATCCTTCCGCGATCCCTGCGCAACGAATCAGTTTCAAAATTGGCCTGTAATGAAGATTTCGTTTTCGCCGGCACAATTTTTTTTTGCGAAATTGCACGCGCTTACCGCAGTCAGCGTTACTCTGGTGCAGAGTTCCCGGACGAGGTTTGCCAATTCCCCCCCCCCCCTGGACGTCACACAGCAGAGGTTTTTGATCCTCATTCAGGCTAAATCCTGAGATTGGCGAAGCTTGACGCAAAGCAGTGACGTCACTTCGTTACACGTATTCATTAAGTTTTTTGTTGTGAAGGCCGCGTCGCGTCCTCTGAGGTGGGGAAAGGATTCCTCATCGTGTGTGACTGCAAACTGGGTGCGAAATTCATCCGAAACCGTCGACAAGTGGGACTACCTCTGAAAGGGCAGACATTTGTCATTTCAACCTCACGCCCATTAATAATTCCTTCGGACGATGGAACGGAACAACCGAACCTCATCTATATACACAAATAATACTTTCATGTTTATGTTTAATTCAGCAGGGGATCAATTCCAATTTGAATTCCTATCCGTCTCCCACGCTTCCTTTATTCTCTTTTTCTCGAAAAAACGGTCAGGCCGATTTCGACGACACTCGCTATTAGACTTGAGAAGCGACTTCAAACCTTCAGAAAAATGGCGAACGTCCCCAAACACTTGCCTATATTATTCCGTCAACTAGCCAACTGTTGATCCGAAACGTTTATAAAATTAAGACAAACATTTCTGTAAGTCCAAATATAATTCTCGGGTTTCAAGCCGGGTAAAACTTTGTATACACAACGTTTCGACGGCAAGCTCCGCCATCGTCATCAGGTTGAAACCCGAGAATTATATTTGAATCAAATTCACCGGGAAAGCCTTCGCTCCTTAATTTCTTTAAGTCATTTCTCAACCTGAAGAGGGTAAAAATATTTACAGTTCATTGTAACTAAAAAATTTTAAATTATAATAAATAACTATAGATGTTCGCTAATTATATGCTGTTATTAAAAATAGGCATTTAAAAAAAATATTTTCTAATTGTTATTTGTAAAGAGAAGAAAATCCCGTATCAGGAACGTTCGTGATATTCTACATGGCACGTTTAGATGCGCAGTAGGGAAAGGGGAAGGAGAGTATTGTTGTTTGAGGAGGAACTTCCCCTCCAAGCGGCCTGACGAAACGCTCTTATTATTGTAAAAAAAATTAACTGTATTCATATGCACAATTTACGCAATGTCCGTTCTAAGGAATTTTCCTAGAAATTAGGATGTGAAGAATGTGATTAGTGAATTAGGTTTACGGGAATGGAGGGTTGCTGAATCGGCCCTTGGACGTCGACTCGGATTATCTCAGTGTTATGGATCCGGCTCGAAGATCCGGGGTTCGAGTCCTTTGTCCGGTCGTAATTTTTCCGTTCATGTCTTTCTTCTAAATTAGATATACGCTCCTACTTAAACTTCAATAGAAGCATTTCTACTTCCTTTGAAATTAATTGTATTCATACGAGCGGGATGTGGATGTTCCGACACTCTAAAATGATTATCTATTACTTTTTAGGGATGCGTTTCTTGACGTACAACATATCCTGAACTGACAGCAATATATTTCCTAGTGCCAATGTTTTCAGAATAGCTTTTACACAACAAAGTTGCGTTAGAAAAAAAAAATCAGAGTAAAAGTGATCTCCTGTCAACCCCCAAAACAATATTGACAGAGGACTAGCTAAAAATCTCCTGAACAATATGGCGGGATCAATGTTTCAGGAATTTAAAACTGCCCGATTCTTCCTGGTTCCAAGCATTTATAAATTTTTATTTTCTCGTTCTCTCACCAGAATCAGTGCATATCATACTGTGAATGAGTCTGAAAATATGACTGACTCTAGTCTGATAACTCCTGTGGTCCATCCAATAGCAAAACGTTTTCCGTGGCATTAATAATTTTTGCATTTGTGAGATATAATTTCCCTATTTATTTGTGTACCTATTTGTACACGGTGTTTCAAAAAGAATCGCCCGATTAATATTTACGAATGTAATGAACGAGTAAAATTAATATTAATTGTTTATTAAACTTTTGTACAGTCATATTAACCGAGTCTTTTAAAGAATTACGTGCAGTGAGTTCCTGTGACCTTGGAGGTCAGTGATTTAAGACTGAATCATTTCTGCCCAGTACGGCCGATCCATTGTTTCGAGGATACAATCATTTAAGAACTAGAGAAACTCGAGAGTTTCCTTTTTTCAACAGCACATTGTTCAATCACATCGGGTAAGAACCAGAACAGTCAAAAAAAATTGAAATTGGATGATTCTTTTTGAAAACACGCTGTAGTAGAATAAACCAGAATAAAATCATTTTGCATACATCCTCATTTGAATCAAAGCTTCAAGGATGTGGAAAGATTCAAAGATGCATCTCACGTTGTTTAATACCAATATCTAATTAATTATTAACTTATTTTAAATAATAATAATTTATAATAACATAATACCCCAATTTTTGCCTCATTAAAATTAAATTTTACAATACAAAATTATTATTATTATTTTAACTATTATAAGACTATTTCGAATAGTTAGTGCTACTTATACTAGATTTCCAAGATTTTATCAATAAATACAATTATTTCAGAAAAAAATTATTTACTGGTGAAGAGGGGAAATGATTATACAATTTATTTTTGGTGAATTTCTCTCTATTATATTAAATATTCAAAATTAATAATTGATATTGAAATAGATAACCTATCGACGATCAACAAGTTTTAATAAAAATTATTTTATTCTAAGGAAGTAGGTCCGGGATTCGAGTCCTTGGTCCGGCCGACATTTTTCCGTTCTTGTCTTTTTTCTAAATTATTTTATTATGTTGTTAGTTTTTTTTATGAAAAATTTAAAAAATTCTACGAATAGCTTTGTATCACGTAGCTAATTTATTGTTTTTATCGCAATTTAGGATGAATATATACAGTTTAACTGCTGAAAGCTACCAAAATAATAAAATAATTTTTAGTAAAACTTGTTGACCACCGAAAGGTTTTTTATTTCAATATCAACTGACAACATTAAACTGTCAAGCAATCGAACTAGGTCAAAATTACTAAAATCATTTACTGTTACGACACATGAATCATAGATATGTGTAAATGAAAGTTGATTTGTCCACATGAAAAATGAACTAATCTTATTATACATAAAGTTCCAAAATAATGGAGGCTGAATGATTTTGTCCATTACGGCTGATCAATCGTCAAGGTTGCCAATCACTAAAAGACACTTCCCTGTGTAAAACTCGAGGTTCCTGATCTTAGTAGTACAGCCAAATCGGGTTAAAAATCTGAATAGTGATATTTATGAACCGAATTCAACGCATCGAAAGGCAACGGAAGATGAGAAGTTGAGTGATCAGTTAGGTGCATAGTACGGGGCTGACTTCAAGCGATTCTAAACCATATAATAACCATAATATTGCCATTCTGCGATGGAGACACGCCAGTCTTGAACCCAGACTTGTTTACAAAAAGAATATGTTGTGCAGTTGACCAAAAAATTTCAATGCAACTTGAGGATGTGGACTTTTCAAAGTTCATATTTTGTTTTAAAGCGATCAAATAATTTCAACAGATAAAAGCGGTGATAGAGCTACTGATAAATTAAATTTCTTGATGATTGCGAGTGCTTGTAAGGAAAGCGTGTGTGTTTGAACTTCTCAACAATGAGCTGTGCTGGATGAGACTTCCTCGCCATCCAAAATAGGCGAGGATTGGACTACAGAAGTGGAAGGAAATGTGCTCAAATTCAACGAATTCCGTGGTCAGAACACGCTTTAGTGGCAGCTGCTGCGGTGACAGACAACGCAACACCCACGCTTCTCCCAGGAATCTTAGCAGGAACCTACGCAACATCCATCCTGACTCACGCCTGAGCTACGCAAATACGCGCTTCTCACGCTCACTTTTAGCAATGTTGACAAAGAACACATTAAATCGCCGATAAAATGTAGTAATAGCTATAGAAAAAATATCATATACAGGCTAACAAGGTTATTCTCCGTTTTGTATAAGGAAACAACAAAAGATTATCAGGCAGTTCAAACTATTTACTTCCCAATTGTCTTGGTCTATTTTTTTTTCCACGTGAATAAGCGGCCCTGTGTGTATATATCCGCTCTGTGAATTCTAAATAGTCATTTAAAATTTTTCTAATTGTTTTCCAAGCCTTTTCGGTGTCGATTATCGATGTGCATAACGAGTGAAGAGAGAAACTGCTGCTGTGGAAAAGTTTCCAAGTCACGCACACAGATCGTTAAAAAAGTAAACTTGAAATGAAAGTACAGTCTTTTACCGATCCCCAAAATGTTTTAATTCCAACTTATAACAAAACTTTTAAGAGTAAAAAAATCAGCCTCATCAACATTCCCAATATATACGGAGAAACTTCAGGCGACAGCTTTGATCTGAATTTCTGCGGCTTCAAAATTAAATACGAATCTATTGCTGTGACATAACACTTAAATTGTTTTCACAAACTATTCCTTTGGCTAGTAAGTTTTTTTAGTGACTGTTAAAATCAATGCTTATTGGGACTAACTTAGGTTAACTACATATAAAGAATTAAGGGCCCGTATAACAGACTTAAACATGAAATTTTGAAAAAATGGGTCTTTGTGGATTTAGTTTATTGGCAAGGGCCAGAAAGGATGGTCAAAACGTCTACTACATTTCCAAAATATTTTCAAAATTTATTGTTTAAGTCTGTTATACAGGTCATTAATTCTTATGTATTTATCCACAGGTTTTCAGCTAAATACGACATGTCGAAAGCTTCTGAATGCATACATTTTATATTACAATAAAAAATGAGGACTAAAGAGACAGACAGAATGGTTGTTATTAATAAATAATAATACAGCCAAATTGTCAGCAAAAATTTTAAATTAATATTTAGTTAATATAAGGAAGACGTTTCGTCCATGTTTGTGGACTTCATCAGGGAAATTTGTAAATGGATGCCACCATTACACCTGTTTATAATGTCTATTTTACT
The DNA here is from genome assembly GCA_034510155.1 of Eucriotettix oculatus. NCBI lineage: Eukaryota > Metazoa > Arthropoda > Insecta > Orthoptera > Tetrigidae > Eucriotettix > Eucriotettix oculatus. The sequence continues at coordinate 21,596,589 of CM067380.1, read as the reverse complement.
ATTTGTTAAAAATAAAGATCAATTAAAACCACCTATTTACAGACAAAATAGAAGTTGCATTCACGTATTAGTTTCGTCCTCGCATTTGGTACAAATAAATTGTTTCAAGTTTTTGAAAGAACGTAGTTGAACGTTAATCATATCAAAAAATGTTCCAAATATATGGAACAATTTACAGACCAAATGAAATTTTTATTCAATTATTACTACGTTTCGTCTTCGTATTTGGGACATCCTCGGGTACAAAAATAAATTCTTTAGGTTTTTACAATTAAATATTAATGGTGACGAAATATAATTGTGAACTATAAAATATTTGCTTTTGGACTACATAACTATATGCATGTATAATATATATATGTCTATATATATATATATAGCGATACAGTCCGAGACCAAAAATTTTATATTTTAACTTTATATGTTTCGTGAAAATTTATGTTTAATTTTAAAAATCCAAAGAAATTTCATTTTGACCCCAGGATGTTCCAAATGCGAGGAAGAAACGCAGTAATAATTGAATAAAACTTCCATTTGGTCTGTAAATAGTTCGTTTTACTTTATCTTTGTTATTAGAAATTTATAGTCCAAGCACACTTCAAAAAAAAAGATTGTTCGTTATTCAAGAAATTATCAATTCACTTCGAGGACACAAAGTCAACCGTTTTGCTGACTCAGCTTCAGATCTGTTTGACAGGAAATGAAGTCACTATTTTGATAGACTTCACACATTACGCAGATGTTACAATGAATTGCGTCTTAGAGTAGCTCATTTTCGACGACGTAAAACTGTGTTTCTGAAGAGATGAGACTCATTAACATTTTGGAAAATAACTATTTTGAAATGCGGAACTTTCGGCAATGTTGCCACAGCCTTCTCTGTAGAATGTATTTTATATAAAATTTTATAAAAACACATTTATTATTCGTCAATTATTCACTTATATTAATATTTGACAACATTAATATTCCATTATCAGAATGAACTATTTTCTTATTTGGTTCTTAAACGCTCGATATGCGGAAATTTATTAGTTCCTTATGTCGAAATCGTCGGTTTCTAATTTTGTAAACGTCGTAATTCTTCATATTCAGAGAACAAGTGAAAGGTGTAAAGTTGAAGCAGTGACGGACGAGTCAACATTTTGTCTAATAATAAATGGATGAAGTAACGAGATTATGTATCTGGATAATATCACCACGTCACTGGAAACTAAACTAAAACGTTCCTCATTGTGAAGGAAAATTGGAATTAAAAAGCATGAATTATTAGAAAGTACTGTGACTTTTATTGTTAGTTGATTTTAAAAAAGAAACAGAGGTGACACGAAGATGAAACAGTCGACGTTGTTTACTATTCCTATTTTTGAATTGAATCTTCGAGAAGGCGGAGATTGTTTCCCGTATTTAAATGAAAATGAGCGTGTTACCTTTTTTGCTGGCAGCGTGAAAGTTAGGTCCAGAACTGCACGTCTTCGCATGGCAGAGGTAACTTCGGTCGGCATCAGCCTCGGTCCGACATCAGCATCAGCATCGGCTGTGGCGAGTGACGCGGAACTGCGACTGGGAGCTCCCGACCAGCCCAGCACCACGCTGACTCACTACTCAGGAAATACTCCTAGTATTTCAAAACACCCACCGCCTAGTCACACCGGAACAACGCCAGGCTCTGCTTTGCGCGCCATCGCGGCGATTCAAAAGAATCTCACGGCCTTCCTCGTCAAAGGAAAACTGTCTCAGGTCACGCAACTAACTCCACGAACCTTTGCTTTCATCTGCGCTTATTCTTAACACTCATTTCCCCCAGTGAAACATTCCATCTCTAATATCTTCCAACTCCAGTCGCAACTGTCACCAGCTTGTGGCAGAACCCATTCATCAGGCAACACTCCAAAAAAATGACTCTCGTTATTTCTTTCTGTCTGAGCTTTCAACACTTTCCGGACACCATCAAACTGAACCAACTTGATCTTTCTCTGTGAATGTTACGCATTTTTGCGTTTCCAATCACCATACGAAGTTACAGCCGTCCGAGATCATTCCTTTACAAAAGATTATATATTGGTCAAAGATTGTAACAGTTTATAAAGCCAAATGTCATGTTTTTAGGTCGCGTCAACTGCTATGTTATTGGCGGTAACAGAGGTTACATTAACACATACAAAGAGACAAAAGTATTGAGATTAATGAATCTTGAGTTAGATTTTGTCACAGGATAAGTCGGGGCGTAACGGGATACCCTTTTTTTAATTGATAGAGCTAGAAGTTCGTAAATAGGGTTGGGACATTGTAACTGGTCAAGGAAGAAGTCCTGAAGGCCGACTCGACCAAGGTTTTCGACTCCACCTCGTGATTGAACTCTTGTTTTGGCGTCTTACATCTGTGACACTATAATTTTTGCAGCATTTCAACAGAAGGTAATTCACAAAACTCCTCGCTTTTAACCCTTTAATGCTTCGTAAAGTACGTGTCTTTATCTGCATACAAGTTACGTATAAGGTTTAAATCAACTTGTATTAATAAGAGTCGTTGGAAAAACTTGTACTGAGATTAGCGCGCGTGGCGGAACGGGATACTACTGCATAAGGCAAAATGTTATACGTTCCTCAAGAAAAAAAAAAGGAAAAACTGGTAGACTCAACTTATAAGAATGAGTTACAGAATGCTGAACCCAAAAGGAATAGATTCAGAAAGGAAATGAACGGAAGAAAGGGGGAAAATGTTGGCAAAGACTGTGTACTTGCAAAAAAAATCTCTTTGCGAAAGGAAAAATTGATAAAGCGATCAACCGTGAGTTAAAGAAGTATAACAAATAAAACACAAAACGTGTTAGTACTTTTATTAAATTTTATTTTATTACATTTATTGACATTAGATTAAATAGGTAATAGAATAAACTAATGTTTTATACTTTTATGAAGTAACTTTTCTTTTTCCATAATTTTACAAAAAATTATTCTCTGACAGTTGTAATTGCGGCAGTGGAAAATAATTTGGTTAGTATTAAGTTGGTGTGCTTTTGAATCCACAGAAAAAAATATGAAAATCGTATCAAAGACTATCAATACATCATAAAAATACAAGCATGTGATTGTTAATGTATAAATCTTCCACAAAATGAAAAATTACCATAAAAGGAAAATTTTAGAAGGTATTTGTATATTTAAAAACAGAAATGACTCATTAATCGCCCGAAATGAAAGAATTTGGGCAAATTCCATGAAAAAATTAGGTGATATTATTTAATCGAAAAGCAAGTTATATCGATTTGTTAACCAGTCAACTGATTAAAAATCTATATTATATAATATATAAAAATGATTACCTTCCGAAACACGTGGCCACTAAAGTTAATATGTGGCTTAAATCTTTTAAGGTATTATTTTAACATGAACTGGGTGCCCGGCGTTACCCGGTAATTAATTTATATTAGCCCGCTGCAGTAATTAATTCAACAGAAATCGCTTTGTAGATCGTCACACAAATGGAATCTGAAAGCAAAGTGTTTTATTTGGGAGTTTAGATGGAATGAAGACTATACATGGGTCATTCAAATAAAACTAATTTTATTAATACCTCACATACAGCTTGCTTTATTCCATTTCAATATCCACCCTGTCCTTATTGAAAAACCCTTTAATATACCGAAACTCGGCTAAACGTTTCAAAGTATTCTTTAAAACTCGCCAAGAAAAATACTGCTTGTATTTAGGCAAGCAATAATTGGAAAGTGGAATGCTAGCTACTAGAATGGGCATAAAATAGTCTGAATTGAGTTTACGGAAAACACATCTATTTATTTTTTTGGAAGGAGATATATGTTACCTTAGACGTTTTCAAAATACTAAATTCTTACGAGATTTGATAAACAGGAGGGTATGGATTAAGAATGATGCGAGGTGTCAGTATCGCCAGAGTGTACTCGAGATAAGGTGGGAAGAATGATTCACAACTCAAAATCAACACAAATATCAGCTCCGTACTTATCTGTAGTGACACATTTGAGCTGGAATTACTATTATGACGAATCGTAAACACGACCTCACCTTTCAAGTAGAATCTTCTTCTTGATTACTGGTAAATTGAGCTGATCTCATAACCTAATTTCGATTAGCTTTCAACGTATTGCAAGAAGACCGAAAACAGGGAGCTGTTGTAATCCACTTTCAAATTATTTCAGTTCGTTGTTGACGATTTGGATAATGTAAACAAACCTGCCCCTTATCACAGACCTAGGATATGATTTTCAAAACTTTTAGATTAAGACTTGATTCATTAAAAGGACGAAATAAATGATAATTTAGAAGTTTGTTTCGAATCCATATACCACATCAAGGACCCACAAAAATACCAAAATAATGGATATACTATTTTATTACAATTCTGAATATTAAGTAAATCAGACTCCGGTTATAGAATTTGGAACTTTTTTGGAATATATATTTAATTTGCTGTGAAATACATTCTCATATCTCAAAATTCCTTCTTTGGGAAAGTGGCATGGATTAAAATTGATTTATTGTAACAAATACTAAGATATTATGATTGTAATTTATCTTCTTTTTTTAATCAGACATCACCTGTAAAAAGAAAACTATTTCATCTTATCTAGAATTAATTTTCTAATACATATCATTTTAAACAATGATTCCGTTCTTAGGCATCATCATACAGTATCAACATTATTTTTGTAAACATAAGATTGAAGTCAATTGAAACTGACTTATAATTTGTTTTCTATGCGCAGATGATTATAGAAAAAAAATCCGAAAACTTAGTGTATTGAAATTAAGTAACCTTAAGTATAAAAAGATGATTTTATTTGGGAAGTTTCGGCCCACTAACCCGTAATAATCCAATATTTGATATCTATAAAAATAAATGAAACAATAATAAATTAATTACGTTCATTTACAAACTTAAATTTAATCATCATCATATTAAGAAAGGTTATGTACTGATACATAACTCCTCTTAATAAATGTATTGTTTTTCGTCATACTCCATAGATAAAATCAGATCTATAGTGCACGGTTTCGAAAAAATACGTTAAACTATTTTAACATCTTTAGAAAACACGAAAAAAAATATACACATAAATATATTTATACAAGTTGTAAAGCTTGACACACTTTATCATTTATACACTTTTACTTTTATTAACTTTTATAATCGTTACATTCATACTGTGACAAGTACTGTTAAGACAATTCTAAGTTTGGTTTTACTATAATTGTTACGTAAAATGGTTATTTCTTCAGATAGAACGTCGTGGTTATGTTTTACTAGATGATTTTCGTTTCCAAAATTTTTGTTATTTTTCTTTATGTGTGGTAATAGAATTACGTTTGTTCTTTGATTTTTGTTTCAATATTTGTTTTATTTCTAAAGTTTCTTTTTTTGTATGCCAGAGATGATTGTGGCCCACTGGGCCGGAAAACTCCCAAAATAAAATAATTTTTTGTACACCTGTGACCCGATCAGTTTATTTATTTCATCATTCATTTAAAAACGGTCAGAAAAATCTAATACATTCCAAAACTAAATATTTTTATAAAATTTGAAATAGTTCTCCTTCTCCAAAAGGTGACTGGGAAACCGTAAGTTCAGTGTTGATGTTCCTCAGTGCGGAAGTAACTGTTGTAGGATGAACTCCTCTACCTTCAAATCTAGATAAGGGACGATTATCGTGAATCATTACCGTTGTCACACCCAAAACTGAGATATTGGACAGGCATGACTAACACGTCAATCTTCTTCTCATCTCGTTCAAATACAGCCTCGGTCAACGCTTCTAAATTATTATTTTTTTATAGACGGTCTGGTTGTCTTTGAATAGTCAATATCTGTCTTCTGCTATCGATTGCATAGTATTTAGGTGGGTGAAAAAAAACACCTTTGCCAAACGTGAGACTGGCAAATCGGCCGATGGCATCTCGTTCATTCTCATTTCCATGCGTAGTCCAATTTCAACATTGATATCGGAATGGTTCAAGACGCCTGCTAGGTACCTAAAAATGTAACCGCAAAAATACATGCGGTATAAATTAAATAGTAAAGTCAAAAATGAGGGGGGACATCAGAATGCAAACTCAGAACATTTTTTTCGAAGCAATACTACATTATAATTGTAGCAAATTCAATTTAATAGTCTGCATAAGAATGAAATGCTTGTAATTTTTATCAATGATTTATTTAAATATTTGTTTGCTAAATTTTTTTACTGCTACTTATTATTTGTATATTTGTTGGTGTTTATTGTTATTAAATCAGTAAGGTTGTGTTTTTAAATTTGTCAAGTTACATTCTTTGCTTCATTTTGTAGTTGTTACAATTATTTGTGGGATTTTAATTTGAATTATTTAATTGAATTCAATATTAGATGTTTATTTTTTATGAGACTTGGGTTTTTAATATGAATTATTTTGGAATTTTAGATTATTGTATAATAAAAAATGTAAGATTTAGATTTATTTTTGTTTCCATTAGTTCTCGGTTGAGGAAATATTATACGTCGTACATTACAAATAACAAATAATCCAAGATAAGTCGATATTGAAATAACAAATAATTTTAAGAACAAAACAAAGGTACATAATTAATTGCAAATAATCTTCAAGTAAATAACTAAATTAAAAATTATATAGTATGAAGTAATTAAAAACACTACGCGAAAATTAGAGAGAGTTTAAGTGACGACTAAATAAGGTAAATATGGTAATTTCGATGTTGTCTGGTTGATTGAAAACGTATAAGAAGGGTTTCGTACTACACTCAACACTTATGATTCAATATTAGTGCATAAAGATGTGATAAAAACCCAATAGTCCATTTGTATTATGTTACAATTAATTATTGAACCTTCGTCATATAAAACTTATTTTCACCTCCCTCTCAAATCTATCAACGTCTGGAATTGTACGCAATTTATTCCAGTTATTTGCGGTTGTTAAACCACAACTGTTTAAATGCAATATGTAGGCCTATTTATTTGGGAAATCTTTACGTACCTTTATTCATTGCGGTCATATAAGTCAATGCATTACGCAACACTGCAAAATTTAGGTTGCGTAATGTTTTCTAACAATTAATATTTGATTTCTGTGTATTTCTTAGTCTCACGTTATCGCAATTTTTCTACTCTTTACAAATGTTGAAATTTGTGTTTAGCCTTTACGTGATGGAAAGAAATTATGATCATTTTCGGATTCATAGCTAAAAACATTCGATATTAACCAATTACGAAAAATGGAAAATAAAAACAACAACCATCGCATGCTTGTCTAATGTACGTTTTAACATTGAACACGTTTATGTTATTTTTATCATAAATTGTAAGTTTATTACAGACGTTCCGGCTTCATTAAGGCTTTCATGTTGGAATGCTTTAATTTTGGTCTTCACACAACAGTAGTCACTTTCACTAAATAATTTTTATTTTTTCGCTGTCTACAGAGTTTTATTACTTGGTTACACAGGGAAAAGCTTGACGGCCATGATTCGAAATGTGGCGAATGATTGCACCACCGGGTTATCAGGGTACAGTTCCAGGTAAGAAGATAAGAAAATAATTCGGAAGGGGGATGTCATAAGGAGGTATCCAGACAGACAAGTACACCACAGTCCACAATCAACCTCATAGAAATTTGGATGTTACAAATGCATGTTGAGCTGACGCCGACGCATAATTCTCTACGTTTTAAGATCCACGCAAGTTATAATGAATATAACCAAGATCGACTATTTCATAAGAGTAATATTGTTTCATACATTCAGTACCCACTAATAATGCTGAGAGTTCAATTTAATTATATTTAAAATTACTAAACCCGTGAATACTTGATCAGAGTAAATAAATTCCTAAATAGTTACTGTTTTGAAAATCTATTGTTGTTTCCATTAGTCATCGGTTGAGGAAATCGGATACGTTATACATTACAACAAGTAATAAATAATTTTAAGAACAAAACAGAATAACATAAAATTAACTACAAAAATCTTTAAATACATAACTGCATAAGGAATGGAGATTTCACTTCTTGGAGCTGCACGACGAGGAATATGACCTTTCCCAGTAGCTCCTGGCAATACACGAGAAAAAAAATCAGAAGAGCAAAAAAACTATACAGAAAGATAATGATAATGATGAAAAACCCTTGGTTTCAAATTAGTCACACAGGTTAAAAAAAACAGAAATTTATATATTACACAATATATATACTAAATTTGACAACTGGAGGTATGTTCAGTTAGTAAATTTAGCATTTAAAACATTATAGCCGTATTTACTTTTATATTGTATAAATTGAATATATATTATGTTCTGTAATGTTTCAATTAATTTGTCATGTATAATTGCAGATGATTATGGCATATGCCGAAAGCTCCTAAAAAATTAATAAAAATTACAAAGTTAACATCTAATTTTGGTTTTATTAAATTGCGTGACTGATTTAAAACCAAGTGTTTTTCATCATTGTCATTAAAATTAAAATCAGCCATTTATTATTAAAAAAGTACCTTGAAGTGGTTTCAAGTTATGTAATAGAAAATTTTGCAAAGTAACACACTTTTGTAGGAACATTAATTTCAACTATTGGGGGAACGATGAAGAAACTCCCGGAGAGAGTCATTTAATAGAATAATTTGATATTTATTCACGAAACGTTTTAATTACGATGAATGTGCCGTGAAATTTTGAATCTATTTTAATCCCGATTTTTATATTTAATCAATTTTGGCCATAATAATGTAAGCATATAATACAATTATGTCTCTTTTAATTACGTGAAAACTGTGTTGATAGTTCGGAACATCTTAAATTTAAACAATGGTTGAATTTTTCTTGTAAATTTGTTTAATATAGACTATGCTTGCGCGTTGAGCACATCCAAATTTTCACCTGCTTCAATTTCTAGTTTTCATTTAAAATTAAATACAAATTTGATGAGATTCCAAATTGAAGGGACGCAACGTACTGGAAAATCCTTTTATTTAACGTAATAAGGACGGATATATTTTCGAAGTGAACGATATATAGAACAAATCAAGTGGAGTGTATGTGAGTAAGTAGTCTACCTGGGGAATATGAGAGTAGCGGCTTCATCTTATGATCTTGAATCGATACGGAGCGAGTATTTCCGTCACCGCGCGCGGCCGCGGCATGAGTCACCCACCGCTCGCTCAAAATACAACACACTCGCACCCAACTAATATCATTACGCCGAAAAGAAAAACTCTGCTCAAATATATATCAATCAATAATCCTCTTAACCGAAATATCGTCCAAATGAGGACCACGAAACGTCGTTTTATTATCATGAAAACTCTTTTTGCAAAATAGTTTGACAAAGGTCTTCTTTCTTATCGTTTTTCCATCAGCTTGGAATGATTACGGATCTGCCAGAAAGTCGGGAAGTATGCTGTTTAATTTTTTTCTCAGATATTACGATGGATTACTCGTGAGATTAATTAAGCATTTCCACACCAAATTAACACGAGGTGAAACGAATTTATTTATAAACGTAAGGTTTTATGAGCGTTAATGGAAAAGAAGGACGCAGTTCTCGCAGCTTGGTCATCCGTAAGGACATCCGCATTATAATTTATTCTTGGAATATTGGCTGATTCATCTAGTTGCAAACAAGTAATAAGCTGCACACGCACAGTACAAACAAGTGCTTCATGAGATGTGCATGTAAAAAAGATTTCCTGCGAGTAACCTTGTGACTCCGTCACACGATGCCCTTGGTTGTAATGAATAATCTGACGTTTCTGGCGCAGAATGGACGTTGTTACGTGCTCGTGTCGCTGACAGACGAAACCCGTCGTGGAAGTTATGTGGCACGAGGGTGAAAGTTCTCTCAGAGATCCCACGATTGCTTCCAACCTGCGCTTGTGCCTCAAACAACTACATGGAAGATGTTAATCTGGGATTATTGAATATGTTTATGTGCGTTGCATTTAGTGTGTCTGTGGTGAATTTACGGAAGGGATAACAGCTGATTGCCACCTGGGTAATTTTTGGGAGGTATTTCTGTCCGTGCATTCGCTGGGGGTAAAGATAGGCTCCGTGACGTCACGCCGCTGACGTAAACCCCGTGAGTCATCCCGCCATTCAAACACCACTAAGGATATTGACGGTTCCTTCCGCGAAACGTCCAATTTTGTTAATAGCCCACCAAGCTATTAACTACGCGCACCTACTCAAAATAGGTTCTCATTCGTGGCGACTTTTTATTGCATTGCATTGGGCAAAGCCTCGGTAACAATGATTAAAATACATCAAATGAACGAACACAAGTCGAATACAACGTTCCATTAACCCTATAAAGCCATATATATTGAAGATAACAGGTTTTCCCGGTGAATTTTTAAATAAAGAGTTCTTGGGTTACAATCCGGGTCATATTAGAATTTAAAATTTATCACTTTACTTGAAAAAGACGAATCAGTTATTCACCGAAACGTCGGTCTTAAATACCCAAGAACTCTTTATTCACCATATATAAGGATTAATGGCGTACTACTGTTCCCCGCACTTTCTCTCATTTCCCTGCACTTTACTACAATGACTTAAATATTAGATTTAAATGTCGACGACCATTCACTTTTCTAATATGATTTTATTTTCTACTTCACTCAATTTTATTAGTTCCATCCCTGTTACTTTTTAATTAATCCCCTCTCATAAGCCATAAATCTTTTCCTATTGTTTTTTTTTAAAGATACACTATTCCGTTCCCATATTGTTATATTTATAAATCAAAACTTTCCTCTGTTTAATCTTTCACGAATGATCCCTTTTAGCTAAGTAAGTGGGAATTTAAAAAAAAATCTATTCACATTTCTCCATAATGGTTCGTTGTTGTGAGTCCTAATTCACTCCGCCCATTCTAAAAACTTATTTTTCCCAGTTTCCTTCGTACTGCAGTCCCTAAAACAATATTTTGTAATTTTAAGTAGAATAAGATTCACTTATTTTTCGTGTAGACAAATCAACTTGCTACATATCTAAGATTCAGTTACTTTACGGTGCTCAAACAGTTTAGGGGGTTTTAATAATTTCAACTCTTCAAAAACTAGAGAGAGATTCATCAAGGAATTCCAACCAACAAGCGTTCAAATGTTAAAGTACGAGGCTCAAGTTCCACTAACAATAGGAAGCCCGATATGAGGATAAAATAACTGTCAGGCATTAATTTTATAATAGATTTCAAGGTATCATAAAATAATTGATATGTAAGATTTTAAGTGTCGTACAACATTGAAGCATTTGTTTTAACATATTATAAAGTATAAATGAATTCTGAGTGGCTAGGTGTAAATTCATGTTTCAATTTTAATTAATGGGAATCGGGCATTTATTAAGACTTCCCAGTTGTTTGAAGTTTCTTTTGATTCTTGGGTTAAACCCGTGAAAATAATTTTCAGCGGATGTGAATTCATTGTTTTTACCACAATTTGTATTAATGGCTGTATGCAACCCAATTTTAAGCACGATGTTCTTGATGAAGCGTGGAACATACGCGTTCTATAAGAATAAAAATCCTCTCAATCTTTGAATAATTGCAACGGAAAATGATCATATATTAAAATTATGAAAAATAATCTAGTTTGTATTTTTAGACTACTAAAACTGACTCCAAGGACCCCAAACGTGAATTTTAAGGAGTTACGTTTCTGACGTCGTAGTAAGAGTTTAGTGCCGCAGTCCTGCGTCGCGGCGCGGAGCGTCGCGGCGCCTGGCGGATCGATGCCAGGTACCAGCCAAAGGCCATCCACGTGGAACACTATAGCATACAAAATAAATACGTAATCAATATTAGTGGTTGTGTACTACAGAAGGATTCTATCAGAGTACTCGTCTTCGTGGATATTCATAGGCCCGTTGGAACACTTAACATTAATCACAAAAAGTGAATGAAATGGAAAAAAATAATTGCAGGTTTCACAGAAAAATTAAAAAAATGAGAGTGTTCTTAATTAGTCGGAATAAAATAAATCAAAACTCCGTAATCAGTGTTCTTAATCTTAATGTTTATCAGAAGCTCCTGTTTTTTTATATGAAGGTGTTTTGACTTATTTCATTGCAACCAATTAAAAAGCTTTAGTAACAAAATACAAAAATATAATATCATAAATTAGTAACATTGATTACCTATTTTTGATTAATTTTAATAGAATTTCTCGAAGGGAGAATTCACGTAATCACACACTAACGTTTTAGAAAATCCATTTGTACAAATAGTATCCCTAAATAAATTACAAAATAATAGCTAAAATCAGAAAGAGAACTATTTAATTTTAAAATGTTGCGACCGAACTTTCTGGACCTCCTCATTTCATTAATTAAAATATTAAAAGAATTCGCGTTGCTGCCGCTACGTCTGGTGCCGACGGTTTTAATATAATATTTTAATTAATGGACTAAGGAGGTCTCGAAGGTTGGGACAAAACGTTTTCAATTTAAATTCTTCTGTTCCTGATTTTTGGCCATCATTTTGTAATATATTTATTATATCCCTGTATCTCTTCTGTTTCAGTTGTTTTCATTTCACAGGTAAGTCAGAATATTTTGAATAGTTAAGACTTGATCTTTTCTGTACATTTTTTAGTCATCCACTGTAATTTAAAAACCGTTTCTAATTAACCCAACTTACTTAATTTCAACGCATTATCCAGTCCTATGTCTACATACCTACCGATAAATGTATATTGTCCTAGATAAAAATTAGAAATGTATTCGCCCACAAATTGCAATCAGTTTTGTTTCAATCATAAAAAATTGGGAAAGGAAACGTTAGAAAGGAGGCGCAAAAGAAATAGGCTTCTGCTTCCTTCAACTTTTTTTCTAGAAAAATGGCAGGAAGATAATACAAATCACTTCGATATTGATTCAAACAAAAATCGAGACAGAAAAAATTGAATTTGTATGAATTTTAGTTCTTAAATACAGTGATACCTGCTAATTTTCTGCTTATGAGTTAAATTTAGAATTTCTGATTAAATTGGGATTTACTTCACACTAGTTAAATAATAATGAGAATGCTTCACCTGAATCTCAAACGACGAAAATCTCTACTTGAATGTATGTAGACTTGAAAACGGTTCTTGCGATAATTATATCTAATTTTTTATTTAACCTCCAATCACAACTTCAATTTCCCTGGTTATACTCATCACCCAATTGATAAGGTATCATTATATTATAAATGTAATTGACTCTTAGTGTGTATATATATGTTCCGCATGCAAATTTAGAGGCGCGGTACAATGACGTCCAAATTTTGTATGCATGTTCCTTGCAACCCGATAACGAACACACTTGAGCGGGTCTGGTCCGGTTTGGAAATTTTAAAAAGCGGATAATCGGCCGATATTTGCAACCCGATAACGAACACACTTGAGCGGGTCTGGTCCGGTTTGGAAATTTTAAAAAGCGGATAATCGGCCGATATTTGCGTTGAATAAGTATGTTCCACGGTCATTGAGATTTAGACTGATGGCGTTTCTCCAGATAAAAATGCCTGGTGCGTACGAAATATCCGGGATAAAGAATGAATGCCTAGAAAAGGTTCTTCGCACCTGTATATCAAATTTTTAATCGTAACTTCCATTTCCCTGGAAATGCTCATGTCTCCCCGTTGTCAATGCTCAGATAATAACTCAGTGAAAATGTACTCTAGTGTGTATTGTGAAAGTGACCCATTTAGTCAAATTGCTTAAGTGCAGTTAGTTTATCAGAGACGAAGTAGTCGTGAATAATTTTTATGCTTTTCCCACCGCGCATTGATGAAAAAAAATTCTTAACCATTTATATTGCTCAGTGAAATGTAGATATCAAGCAAATCTGACTTAGTGATTGACAGTTTTTTCTTATAAACGCGGGTTTCCCGAACTTCCGCAAAAAAATTGGTGTGATTGTATCTATACTGTAGAAGTATGATTTATGTAACCTAAAAATTAAGCCAAGAGTTCCGTTAAAATTTGCGAAGCGTTCCATCGCAGAAAACTTTAAATGTCGTCAGTTAAATTATCAGTGAATGCGGCATAATAATAAAGCGGCGTACTCCAAGGCAGCTTCTTCGATAAGATTGTCACAGAATAGTCATATTGTCCGTGTGTCTGTACAGAGTTCGTTATCGAGTATTACCATATTGTTTCTAGCGCAATGCACTATCTGCAGAAAGCTCGTTTACGGTCCGATACCGCTCACGTTTCGGTCACTTGTTTGTAAAACTTTATTGCTCGACAACTTCGCCGGGAACCTCTCCAGGCATTTGATATTTCTGTTTTGTCAGCGTCGAGGTTTATGATCTTTTTACGACTCCGCGAACTTTCTTTGTCCTTAAGTGTTAATTTTTTTTCCCCGTCAGGTCTTGAGTGGCGTTACAGGTAAGGTGATAGATACCTTGGCCGATCACAGGATAACAACGCGGAGTTCCTTTGCTAGACAGGTTCATTGTTCCGAAAAGACCTACCGACGTTACATTTTCACTCAAGTAGTACCAACTATGTTATGTAAAGATTCGAAGAAATCCCTCGCGTGCGAGTCGCATCGATCCCGGAACATCGCGCACAACAAACTCCGAAAAGTATCTTTATATACAGCGTGTTTAGTTTCAGGTAAAGCTCTACACTAATAAATTCTAAAGACCTGGAAAGTGTGTAGCGACAAGTTATTAATAGTTTTGTCCTTTGTTTTACAGGCAAGGGACGTCGTGGCACTTATTGTTTAACAATATTTGTAAAATTATGGAAAAAAATGACTTCATGAAAGTATAAAACATATTTATTCTATTCTTTACTTAATCTAATATCAACCTAACTTAAAACAACGAATTTAGATTTCTGATGAATTTTTAAAAATAAATAATTTTCCCGTTCTGCCCCACCTCCCGGGGATGTTTTGTATATACAATTAGTGCTGTAACATTAAATTTAGTTTAAGAAAAAAGTTAACCCTTTTTTATTTCCTATCCTTATTTAGCGTACGGTTGATCGCTTTATCAATTTTTCCTTCCTCAAAACGGTCTTTTCTAGCATGTTTCCCTTTTCTCCGTTCCCTTTCTTTCTTAATCTATTCTTTTTGGGTACAACATCCTGTAACTGTTTGTTATAAGGTGAGTATGCCAGTTTTCCCTATTTTCTTGAGGAACAGATTACATTTTGCATCCCGTTCCGCCCCGCACGCTAGTCTGGTTTTCTACCTAGTAGATTTAAATTCAGATGACACAGATTACGAATATATACCATTGAACAGTTAAAAGCGAAAAGTTTCGTGAATTACCTTCTCTCGAAATGCTGCAAAAATTATAAAGTCACGGATGTACGACGCCAAAACATTGACAAGGTGAAGTCACAACTTGGTCAAGTCGGCTGCCTTGACCAATTACAATGTTCCACCCCTATTTACTAACCCCCAGCACTATTCAGTAAAGAAAATAGGGTATCCCGTTTTACCCCGCTATCCCTATCCCCTAATATTGAAAGAATAACCGGTAATAACTCGCTTCCTTAATAACTTTTAATTCGAAATAAGGCTTAGCTTTGAAGTGTCTTGCCACAAACCTGATACTGCATAAAAGCCTGGGTCCAACCGAGTAGGTCCACTCGTTGTCAGGAAAATTGTGGTCCCCGTTGAGAATGCGACAAGCTATAAACATTTGGTAAGGCTGTGAAAGAAAATAATTTTTTAACGCACAGAAGCTAAAATTAAATTATTTATCTGATACCTCCCCTTCATAATTTTTTTTCATTATTGTTTTGTGTAAATATTGTGTATTATACGGGCTCGGAGGCTTGAATAAATGCGATTGCTTTAATTTAGTTCCCAACTGGAGCATGTAATACAGACAGACGAGGAGCGGATACGAAACTGCAATTGGTTAAAAGATTTTGAGAGATAACTGACATGGACATATTACCAGCCATTTGTTTGAAGCAGACACTTGACAGTGAATGCTGAGATCCGACAATAGGTGAAAGTTAGGAACTTGAGATGAAGGAGATAATCAGTAAAAGGAAAAACGACAAGGCCAGAATTACTGCGAGGCAGTGGTTCTCGGAAGAAGACATAGACATCTAACAGTAACGCGTTACATTGTAGTAAGGGCAGAAGGTAGAACAGTGGGCATGTCAGGCTGTCGACGTTTAAAGCGTCTAAGACGAAACTTGGGAAGCTGCAGAGAACAACCAAACGCTCGTTAAAAGGAGCTTTGCTGGGGAAAGACGTACTTTCATTACCGACAGTAATATGTAGAAAGAGACAAAGAGAACCATACAGAGAAACTATGATGCAGAAGATGGATTTTTATCAGACTGTCCTAAAAGATTCTCTAATCCGCTGGACAACCTTGGAACTGACTACCTGAGGCTACGACAGCCCAGCCGCACCCCCTACTTGACAGTACTATAACACTGTTTCTCAGATGATTTAAAATGTGATCGGAGGTAGAGTCTGGATACCTAAAATATATATAATTCGTAGTATAAAAGTAAGAAACAGTCGTACATTAAATATATTTTCGTTACTGTAATGGACACTTCCAATTATAGCTGATTAACAATTCTACGGAGTTGACTCGGGATTTCCTTAAGATTAGTCCTGTTGTATTGTTGACGTACACAAACGGCTCTAAAATCACAACAGTGATGAGGAAGATCGTGACGAATCGTCCTTGTAATTGTTTCGTCTCATGACTGAGGAATCCCGCATAATTGAACGCTGATTCACGTACCTTGACATATCTATCGCAGCGAACAAGACGTTTCTCTATTGTAAAACGATGACGGCATTGTTCAGTTGTATTTTATCGCAAATAACGGAATCGATTCAAGAGCCTTTTATAGTCCGATGTGGAAACAACATACATGCGTTTCGGTTCGAAAAAACAGTTATTGACTGTAATTTTTGCCGCTTACCGTGATATATTCACCTCCCATCCACACTTTGCGTGTTATTATTTTCGTCCACCCGTTCGTGACATCAGCTCCCCACATGTTATAACCCCGTTTAAAATCGGATTATCAAAATTTAATCCATTAAATGAATTTTGAATTGTCACTAGCGTTAATATCACATCTGTCTGTCACACAATATACTGAATAATTTCAGTTCACTTCAGGACAGTTTTTTTTCAACTTTGTTGTAATATCATTTTACATGAATGTCCTTCAACATGTATTTCTAGCAGATTATAAATTAAAATATTTTTTGTTGTTACAGTTCGTTTATATTTGTGCGAAGACATAAAAAGAAAATAATAAAAAGGAAACTGGTGTTATTTAAAAAAATCCTTACGGGAATTGTAATGAATTTTTTACATTAATATTTATTATTAAATTACGTTTTTTTAATAAAATGTTTAAGCACTGAATAGAAGTGAGTGTAACGATACCCAACGTGAATACTGCATTAAGAATTTCATTCAAAATGGCACTGAAATATTCATATATAAAATTAAACATAATAAATGTTTCTGGTATTGAATTGTGATAAAGTCTGGAATACGAGTTAAACTGAAGTATGAATGTATTTAACGTTTGTAGGGAAGCCGAAACTTGTTTGTGGTTGACATTTTAGGAGGATTTTCATTTTTTTTCTCTTAAAGTCGTGGGGTTTTATTTATCTTTTGGCAAATCTGAAGTGAGTAGCTTGACGTTTGTGAAGTGAGCGCAAGGAAATTTCTTTTAAATTACGTTCATTAGTAGTTGTTCTCGGAAGGCGCCGACACATCATCCAAACCTCACGGTTTTCCCATCCGATCCTACCACCCACATTTGTCATCACGGAGTCTTTATTAAACTCATCCGCTTATATTTGGATTTTTTGTTGACATTTCCTCTCCACTAGCCTATCATAGCCAAGTCATTTCCCATCTATACTTATTTAAGAGAGTTAATTAGCTTGCAAATATTTTCCTATCGATTCCACTTGAAGTAGTAAGTAATAACCGGAGTTCGTTATATCCGTGTTGTGCTATTATGTTTAAAGAACACAATGAAATAAATAAATTTTATTCCAAAGATAAACTAAACAGACAAATCGTTCTGATTGACTTTCAAAGTTAGGCCTGAACTACGTCAAATTTTAAACCACTCAATGATTTCACTGTCCAAACTTCTCACTTGACAAGCTTTTTTCCATACGTTAATATTCTTAATATCGTGGTCAATTCAACTGATCGAAAGACCCTTGAGCTTTCTTGACTTAATGTCCATAGAATTTCAACTGAAAAAAATGCTTGCAATCTGTCTTATAAAGGGCGGGTGAATTGTGTCTCAGCATAATTCACCACAAAATTGTTGTCTGGGTGAAAGTTAAACGTTCGTGGATTCCATACCTTTTAGGTCTTCGGCTGTTTAGAACCCAAAGAA
This sequence comes from Eucriotettix oculatus, assembly GCA_034510155.1. Lineage (NCBI taxonomy): Eukaryota > Metazoa > Arthropoda > Insecta > Orthoptera > Tetrigidae > Eucriotettix > Eucriotettix oculatus. The sequence goes on along the minus strand of CM067380.1, from coordinate 21,578,208 downwards.
ACGCGATGGAACTTGTCACAATAAATCAGTATCGCTGCAAAATTAGCAGGGATAATGTATTGTTCTGACTTCCGTCCCAAAGAAGTTCCTAAAGAAAGAGATATTTTCTCGTTATAGCCGGGGTTCACTCGTTATGTCCAGATCAATTAATACACAAAAACAATGAAAAAGTAAATTTTGCACGTTATAACCGCGTTCGACTATGTATGTATATAATATATAATTTTCTTGTTTGAAACTGTTGATTACAGACAAATCATATGAAGATGTAATTAAAATTTTACAAGAAATAACGACCCCACTAAAACAAAAAGTTATTTTGTACCAACAATACAATTTAAGAATCTTCTCAAAGTCTTTAAGGTAAAACTCAAAGTTTCTAGGACAATTATTGTGTGTATAAACAGGGGTGAAAAAAAAGTTACTATGTAAACGAAATCAGAAGATTACCCACTTCATAATGAATGTATTGGATGCTGATAGTTGTAAATAGTAACTGACTTCATACATTACAGGTGAGTAAAACAAATTCCCTCATAGTAAAGTATTATATCGGCGTTGTTTAATTTGAAATTGTCTTTTTTCGTGTATAGGTTGACTGTTGAGGAATTTTTGTCCCAAGTAAGAAGCATTTCGTAGCGACACGTCACTGATAATTATTCTAATTTCTTAAGAACAGATGAGGTTTGCTTTCCGAAAATATTAAAACGTCTATGTAAAGGGGGTGATCAGAAAAGCTTGTAAGCGTGTGGTAGGGTTGGTTATACTGAGAAATAATTTTTAAGAAAAAAAACTGATAAGTTGTGCCGTTCCCGATTTAATTAGCTTCGAAGTAAACCAATGAGGTCGTGGCACGCGCAAATTGAAGCATCCCGCCAAGCACCGGTGTTGCCCAAGGTGTTCTGCGTTTAATTGTGTAAACCGAACAAGAGAGCGTAAAAAAGAAACAGGGGTCAACTCTCAGGAGCATCGTGTGCATCGAGTTCTTGCGAGGACAATTTTAGCGTAATGGACAAAATATTGTTGAACTGGACAAAACGCTTTACATCATTGGTTTCCAAGTTGGCCGGACCTCACGGCATGTGATTTTTATTCCTTTTGAGAATTTATAAAAGACCTAGTTTATGTGCCTGAACTTCTAGTAGCAACGGTCGAACTGCTGAACTGCATAACAACAGCCGTGGAAGCAGTAACTCAAAGCCTGCGCGCTACAGTGTGGGACGAATATGCAGTGTATTTCAATTGGGCATATTGAGCATCATTGTGTATTTTCCAATTTTTACAAAATTAATTTTGTGTTCTTTTTTTTTTCAAGATGTGAAAGATGATTCTTTATTAATCATCCTGCATATAATGGAGTGATTTTCGGGATTTACAGGTTTCCAGTGTCCCCACAAATCTGCTGCACGGTATCATTTCGGACCAGCGACACCTACAATAAATCGGAACACATTGGAGTGGAAACAATTAAGCATGACATGGTGTTCATCAGAGCGGCAATTTTCTTCTCAAATTTGTCTTGGTATCGCTGTATCGCTCAAACATTTTCCGATGCTTTCTTTACTTGTTTTGGGGGGCTGTTTGAACATATAAGTAATGTGGCGGTCCTTCGTATCTCGTTCGGCTAAAACAATAATACGTAAATCACGACAGAGTGATGGTATCCTTGTTTGCGCTGTCGTCCTTGACACGCACGATCGTCGCTGTTTGGTGTTTGGCAAGAGGAGTTCGTGTTCTGTGGCCCGGAGTCTTTCCTTTTAGCGTGGCGACGCTGATAATCCCCTCGAGCCGAATCGTGCTCAATTTCTGTTTTGCTTTTCCAGCTCAGAACTAATGCCACGACGCCACGTGACTTCTAAATAAACCTAGAATATTGGCCGAATGGAGGTCGCTGGGCCACTAAATCCCCTCCAGGAACCAAATGGAACACCCGACGAGTTTAGTATCTCAGATGCTCGGATGTGAAATATAACGGTAAAAGTCCACTGTAAATATCAAAAATACAATTGGATTTTGTGAGGCTCTATTTCCTTTAAGTCCCAATAATTTTGTCATTTCCCTTCATTATCTTCATTTATTTATTACATATATACGTTATTACAATAGAAACCACATAATTATTACAAATAAAGGAAAGCATTATCTTGGATTGGAATTCAACTGTTTTTAAAGAAACTAATAGAGTACATATACATTTATGGAGACTCCAAGTTCGATAGCACTGATGAGGGTTCTAAAACTCTCAAGATTCGTTTCTAAAAGTCAGAAATGCCAAACGATATTTAGATTGAATCTCCCGACTTAAATTTTTGAGTTTTACAAATTCTCATTCGTCGATTTGTTCGTTTCTCCTATCAGAATTATTTCACTATCTCCTGGAGTCTAACATTCCTATCTGTGTGACTCCTAAGATTTCTGAAGGCCAGTTGATAGATTTTTCTCGCAACCTGCACGAATTCTCTGGCGTGACTCAATATGTAATCTATTCAGTGATGACTCTGTGCAGTGGTATTTCAGACCTGACCTGAGGGTTTGGTCGTATGATCGAAATATCTATCATAGGTCAGTTCCATATTCAATTGCGTTTCTCGTATTATACAAACTTGAATGTATAGTAATTTGAGTAGAAGACAATTTTATTCAAAAAACGAGAATACTGTCCTGGCCTAACAAATAAAACATCAAACATTTGGGTAAAAATATTTCAAAAGTCTCCTTTTAGCTCCGTCGGCGATGTTCATTTGCTTCGAATCAGAAGGAGTTAAATCCGGCGAGTGGGGTACCTGAGGAAGAAATTCGAACTCATTGATTTTGGCCACAACGTGACTGGATGTATGAACTGGTGCACTGTCGTGATGAAGCGACACATTTTTCCCTCCAAATGCTTACGCTTAATTTATCTTTTAAACGCTGCAATACGTTCGTATAAAAGTAGCCGTTGACTGTTTTTCCGTTTAGGAGGTAATCCATGAAAATTATTCCAAGCGCATCCTAAAACACAGACGCCATAAGCTTGTCAGCATATGTCTTCGCCTCCTTTGGAGCCGATTCTCTCCTTCAAGTTCATTGCATTTGACTTTTCCTTCTCCTCATGTGTGAATTGACAGGCCCATTACCATCCACGGCTATGAATCGACATGAGACAACGCCAATCATTCGACTTTAACATCGTACGCAATCACGGCATCCATTTTGCTGACAGCTTTCTCTTGTCCAAATTTTCAATTAACACGTGGCATATTTTGAAGTGCCTACCTTGTCTGCTAGCCTTTCGATTTCAGTCTGTGGACATCCAATACCATTCCGTTGATTTTCGTCACCATTTCTGGCGTGTAGACTTCATTTGCTCGACCATTGCACTGTACGCCTTGACAGTTTGTAACGCCCTTTTTAAACACTGTCGCTCAATATTTTATTCTTGCAAAAAAAGAGCAGATTCCAAATGATTGTTGATATTAATTGGACTGAGACCTTTCAAAGGAAATTATTTTATCCCATAAGGGTGATCAGTTTTGTTCATGTTTACAAATTCATTGAGAGCGTTCACTATTGATGGCTGTCAAACACACACTAAGCAGTATAGAGTCAACTTAAAATATATATGCATAGTACTTTAGACCTCTTCTGTTTTTAACCCTTCAATTCTTGAATTATGAAATAACGGAACACAGCGAATAACTTCAGTAAATTCAAGTCTCTTAGCGTAAAGTTATGCATAAAAAAAGAAATTTGGTGATTGGCTATCAAAATAACAAAACAAATATGTTCCTTTCGTAAATCAATGTTTGTTATGAAGAATAATAGAAGAATAATATTAGTATTTCAACAATTTTCATGTATTTTTCAAAGAAACTCATAAAAAATTGTTTCTGGTAGAAACAATCCAACTTTGCACATTTTACACGACCATTTTGTTCCTCGAGCTGCAATAAGCATACCTTTTTTAAATATCGCGTATTGACATACACGTGGCTTGATCTAACCATTTTCCAGACGGAACAATATTTTAATAGACTAGGCACGGCCCTTCTTTCTTTAATTGGAGTATGGAAAACACTATTTCAGGAACTGTCACTAAACGAATATTTTTTAAATATTTAATCTTCCTCCGCCTAATTGCTTTGTTGGAAAGCATTTTCAAACTCATTAAATGTGATAAAATGATGAATTAAACGTAAAAATATTCAAGATATTATAAAGAATGTATTTTTAAAACTTACCGTGTAAATTAAAAATATTAGTTGTGATAAGCAAAATTTAGGGGACATAACACAGACTTTACCATAGCTAAGCTACTTTTGTAAAAAGAACAAATATTTACAGTTTGACAGTTTGCTTTCAAAATAGAAATAAATCTCTTGTACCTTATGAAATAGTGAATGTTGTAAATGTTTAGTTCTTCTTTCAACGCTTTCGCGGACAATGTGCAGATATTTCCGTATTTATCAACGTAAAATGGACTGCATATGCAGTTCTGTTCGCAAAGGGTTAATCAAAATGAAAATAGAGACAAAAATAGAACTAATGTCTCAGGATGAAACAGCCTGCCACCTATACGCCAGAAAACAGAAAAAATAGGGAACTACCCTTGTATTAGATTCACGTTCCCTACATCGAGGAATAAACGGACATGGAATGAAACTAACATTTTTTGGTGAAAGTTACGACGATGAGGACAACATTAAAGTGGATTAATTAGTATTTGAATGATTTCGACCGTGTACTGTTCAGTCTACTCCGAGTGATAAAACACATTTTTTTGTCTATGTTTAAGTAGTGTAACAAAAATATCTACTACTGTTGTATGAAAAGGAAAAAATTACAACCAGACATCCGGACAAAAAGGTTGCTTACTTCGCTGTAAATCCTCGTTGACCTCATTTCTTAATTACGTGGCTTCGTATGAAGTGAGTGTGTAATAGAAACATTTTGAGTCGAGTCGAAGAAGTCAGTGTAAGCAGAGACTTCCAAAGACTGTTCTACGAATGCTTATCTTCTTGTAAAAAGGAAAAGAAATACAAGAGCGTTATTCTTTTGAAGCCTCGAATTTCAAATTTTTTTTGTGTTCGAATCATTTCTTGAAAATTGAAAATGGGTTAGGTGACGGTTTGCAAAGTACGCAAGACAAGCTTTCCTCTAAATTACGTTCGTGACGAGTTGTTCTCGGAAGGTTCAGACGCAGCTGTTGATTATCATCCAACCTTCCGGATTTCCAGCAGGCGGTTTACCAACCCAGCTGTAGTCATCGAAATTCAACAAAAGGTTTACAACGGCAATTGAAAATATTTCCGTTTGCCAGAGTTACGCGGAATTAGCGACGGGAGGATCCATTCTTTTTGTTGAATCTACGAGTCGATTCTTTTAAACGACTCTCCGAATCCCATCACATCCTATTCTATTCTCGACGTTGAACATTAATAACGTGGGTAAGTAGTGAGGGAAGGGACGAATAGGTCCAAAATATGTAGTAATTTTAAAGTAATTTATTTATGTAAAATAATTTTGAATTTATTTAGGTGATAAATAAATTTTGAGACAAAAAAGTTTTGTCTAACGAATAACTTGTTTTAAAAATTGTACCTGTAATTTATAAACGAAATATGAGATGATAGAAACGAAATTTAAATTAAACTATTCGAAATAAAACGATAAATCTCGATTTCGAAACATATCAACGCGCAGAGATCTTTTAAAAATTTCAGTCTTCAACTAAAAATTAGGTAGTTGACAAGCTGAACGGTTGGTTTTAAATCGAAATTTCACTTCCTGTACCGCCAGGAGATGAACGGACGATCGTCTTCCGAGGTGTCAAGTTGTCGTCTTGTTAATGCCTCTGATTTTCCAGTATTTGTCTTACAATAGGCTGTAATGTTCAGAATAAATCTCTTCATTATTCACCACTCTCGAAAAGCTATGTTCGACTCCAACTTAGCTTACTGTCCGAAACCTTTCGAATTATTTTTACAACTTTATATTTTGTGAAATATTTAGAATCTATTTCAAATCGAGTAATTTTCTCATGACTCTACGACTCAAGTCCCTCACTACTCTACGAATTCGAACGGTGAGGCGTAATTATTTTTACTGAGGATTTTTATATGAATCGACTCTTTGAATCTTTTGTTCACCTCTATATGGGTTTGCTATAATGTAGTCCCAGGCTGGTCCCACAACGGATGATACATTTCATTGCGTTTACGCAACACAACGCAGCGCCCCTGAAAGGGAAACCAAACCTTGGAGCTCCGTGCGCTGAGTCAGCAATTCGCGTGAATTATCCCCAGAATAGGTGTGTTCCTCCCGTCTAATTACAGTGGATTTACATTCCCCGTGGGCTAAAACAGAAAGTAAACAGGTGCCTTCGAAGTGCACACATGTTCGGTATGGATGAAGAAATCAGACACTCGGAACTTTCCTACGTGATTCAGTCCGCTTACAAGTGGATGCTACAAATTTTACTAATGACAACTGTCTCAAAGTAATTGACTTATAGAGTTTCAGTAACCTTTCAAAAAAAATTGAAATATTCCTGTAAATAACTTTGAAAGCACATATTTACATCTGTCGCCGTTTATAACAAGAAATGTATTTCATAATTTTGAAAAATATTTAATTTAACTTTCGGAAATATTTCACGACTTAAGAAATAAAATTAATATAAATTTTTAACAAGAGTTTTAATTCACGAAAACCTCTTGTCGAAAAGTATTCAACAACATTAAGTTTGTTAGGAGGGTTCGGCTTCATGTACGTTTTAAAGCATACACAGTGCAAAATCCGTGGCATGGAATTTGTACGAAAATTGAAAATCCTTGTTATTCTGGAAGATAGGATCATAAATTCATAATTAAAGCTATGAATCAAAGGGGCAGACGTAAACAAGATGGAGTCCTTAATAGGAAAATAACGTATTAATACCAGGCGCCTGCAAAAGTGTTCAAAGGAAATCCGGTAGTAGTGGAACGTTTAGAAGCAATGTATATTCAACGATAGTGATAATAAAAGTGTTGCATGATAATTAACAAAAATTATTGAGAAGCATAGGAAATGAAGTGAAGTGTTAAAAGGACCTCAAAATACATAAGTACGCTTCAAAAAATTCCTCCTTTTGCTTTTCTTTTTTCTCTATATATAATTTCGTATTTCTTTAATAATAAATATGTTTAATTTTGAGCTGCTACAGCATACCATTTCAATAATGGCCTATACTATTTCTGAACCTTGCCAATTTTATCAAAAAAATATCCATAATATCTATTTATATTAAAGGTGTACGTAAATTTTGTATTCAGTGAATTTAAATTTCGATATGTATCGTTTGTTTCATTCATAGGGACAGTGATTCGCTTTAAATTGTCCATCAGTCTCTGAGAGCTGCAAAACTGTAATTTCATCCTCGATTTCCATATCTGCCACAACAAGATTCATCCCAGCTTCTACAATGAAGAGTTTATTTTACAATTCTCTCCTCTAGCCAAGGCCGACTTGCCAAGGCATAAGAAAAATCTTTGCCTTTCGAAAACGAGAAATATTAAGTACACCGACAGAGATCACATTTAAATAAATATTGTAATTCCGTTGAATCAAAAGTGAATAATTATTTGTATGTTTCTTATAATTTCAATCTATTTATTTAGCTAATAAATATTCCGCTCCTATAAGGAAGACAACAGTACAACTCTTCCTTCATAGTCATATCATCTTGCATTTTATAGACTCCATGTAGTGTGGCAGCTGCGTATGTATGACGCTCATAATAAATAAAGAACGCTTTCTGATCTGAATTCAATAACTCGTGCCATAAGAAAGAAAGAAGCAAGCGAGCAACCGGTTTCATCCGCTTATTCTCGTAAACCACATCTGAATCGGGTAACGCTGCTTCTATTGATCGTGAATGTTATCTATACACTTTTATGAGCATTAAAATGCCATACTCACAGCTTTATATTCCTCTCGTATAAATGTTTGCCACTAATGAATGACCTTTGCGTCTGTGCCGCACAGAAAACCGTCTTTTTCTATTAGTGCAGAGAACTTTTATTCAATCCCCATCAACATGCGAATTATGTAAAACACGCCTGATAATAAATCACATTATTGAAGAAGAAAAAAATTATAAACAGGGAAAAGATGTTATTATTTTGCATAAAGAGAACACACAACATTATTTGACAGTGTATGTATTTTTGATAGTTTAAATTTTTCTGTAAAAAATAGAAGTGAAATTGGCGTGTTAGGAACCATTTTTATGGATGCATTTAATAAAATACAGGCCATAAAAACATAGTATTTATCATTTACTTCTGTATATAATTCGCATTTTAAATAACTTCTAACATACTGATGAAGAAACCCTTGGTTTTAAATCAGTCACAAATTTAATAAAAAACAAAATTATATTTTAATTTTGATTATAAATTTTTATTGAAATTTAGAGAAGTTTTCGGCATATACCATAGTCATTTACAATTTAAAACAAATTAAATCATTGCAAAATAAAACACATTAATTATTAACTTTGTACAACATAAAAAGTAAATTTGACTATCATTTATTTCAACTCATTACTCTACTGTACATACCTCCATTTTTTGGTTTGTATATTGTGTAATGTATATTTTAAAACACATTATAATCAAATTTTCTTTTTTATTGTATAATTTCATATATATATTGTTTTTTCGTAATGTTTCAATTAATTTGTTTTTTAAATTGTAGATGACTACGGCATATGCCAAAATCTCTATATTATAATAAAAATTTATAATTACAATAAAACGCAATTTTGTTTTTTATTAAATTTGTGACTGGCTTAAAACCAAGGGGTTTTTCATCATAATCATCAAAATTAAAATCATCCATTTAATATAAACAATTCCTTGAAGATATTATAACTTCTAACTTAAATTTTAATCTATAAAATTTACGTAGCGTCTTGTGCACATATTTCATGACTTTGACTTGCTCCGTGGTTTTGTGTTTTATTTTAAAAATGTTCAGATTTCCAGCTAAAATTTCTATATAGCTGTATTTATATATGTACATTTTTATGTGCACATACGATAAATGTTCTTACATCTAACGTAGTCGAAAGGTTTTTTAAAATGAAAAGGGATGATAGAAGGCGTCTGGATTTATTCATTTCAATCCTCGGAAATATATTATTGTAGAATTCATAAGAGTAATAAATTATTACATTCACAAAAATAAATTATTAAATCAAACATACATAGTTTATATGTATATATATAGTTTAAATGTAGTTAAGTCAATGTATATTGCATGTAAATAAGATATAATTTATGTAATTATATAAACGTGCTAGTTGGGTGCCCGGTGTTACCCGGGTACTTTTTAATCCTCACTTGAAATTATTTCGTAATGCTTCACAATTATAAAAACACAAAGATTCAAAATGCACACATAACCTAAGAATCTCGACAGTTATGTCTGTCTATTAAATTATAATTATTAAGAATTCTTATCTGTTGTTTTTATCACCTTTTGATATTTTGTGAAGTTTATATAGAAGGTTATTGCACCCCAAACTTTTACTGTGGTTGACTGTGTAAAACAATAGTAAAAATCTAAATTCGGAAACTCTTCGTTAGAAAAAATATTAAGTATAATGCCAGTAATTCCTTGAAATTCTCATTTGAAATAATTTAGGCTGACTTTACAATTATAAATCCACGAAGCAATAATAACACGAAATAATAAATATAAGATTTTTTTAAATCGTTCTTTATCCGTCCATTTGTTCGTATATTTCCGGATATATTTGATCAATGGTGAGCGCATGATTATGTAAATAAACAGACGCCGAACTGCGCGCGGAATTTAATATGGAGTATTTCCCAGTATTTTGTGTATCTCAATGCTCAGTGCCGTCACATATTTTCTTTAACTATAATTCCTTCTTCGTTTTGCCAGTATTTTTCCCTTGGATTTTAAGATTATTTGTACCTAGTTTTGTTACAATCTGCCCACGCCTTTGAAATGTATTAACAATGTACAACCTTAATTATTATATAGGTGGAATTTATAAGACCCAGATGTTAATTAAAATTAAGATAAATAAATCAAATTATTTATTTAAATAAATTAAAATCAGAAATTTATTTTATGTAACTGTGATATTCTTGATTAACGATTGGGCCCCAGCAATTCAAGTGGGAGAGTTTAGCTTATTTAAATAGAAACACTACCACACTTTAAACTTAACCCTTCATTGTTTTCTAGATAAGTATTAGTGTGAAATTACAGGTATATAAAAATATGCTATACCATAAAAGAGTTAAATAAGCCTATTTATTTTATAATTTAAATTGTAAGTTTTACAATGTTTTGTCTCTCATTTGAGACTTTTCAGGTACTGAAAAGAAATTTACAATAAATTACATTGAGTAATATATTATTTTTTAAAAAACATGGTTTTAAACTTACAAAATTAAACTGTACATGAATAAAACTGTTTTTTATTTAAATTTTTTTCATATTACCCAGTGTAATCTACTGTAAATTTCTTTTTAGTAACTGAAGAAGTCTCAAATGACGTACGAAACGTTGTAATATTTAATTTTCAGATAAAATATATAATAATATGGTTTACCTTTTTAAATTATGTATTTTATTAATATTATTTATAGTCACGTGAATCCTAGGATCATTGGCGACTAACAACATATATAAGTTGATTTTACATTATACCTCTTCCAACAACTGTGTTAATGTATTTTTTTAAATAATTTCTATGTGTAAGTATGATGTATTCAAAACTAATAGCCAATATCATTAAAGTCTAGTATTTTTATGTAACAGATTTCATATTACACTTGGAATCATAATAAATTTATTCAGGGTAAAATTGCTTGAATAGGTATGTTTACTTATAAAAAAATGCCGTAATTTTGCTTTTCCGGTTGTTAATGACAGTTGTTGATATTAATAAAATTGTTTGTAGGCTCTTTACTGGCTTTTTAATTATCAATTATTGTTAAAATGAAATCTAAATCCATAATGTACTAACAAAGAACCATTTTTGAATCACTGAAATTTATAGACGTTATAAAGTTATAGGGTCTAGTATCATTTTATCGATCTCTCAATCATTATTTTTATCGGGAAATTGAGTAAACTCGGACAACGGATGGCGCTAGATGATGTTGGTTATATTGAACGCGTTATCTTCTCGGTGCTGTTTTTGCTGACGACACGGAAAAGGATTACAAGGCGCGATTCATTCTCGTCGATATCGAATTGTTGACAGATATCGCTGAGTGGTTGCTGAATCACGAATTTCAACTCACGGACTACTTTTCCGCGCTGAGTAAACACGTCGAGTATGTATGTTGAAACACACACACACACAAGCATGTGATGCGCGATTCAAGATCTCGTTCACTTCACAATGAAATTACCGTGTGGATTATTTTTCTTTGCGACTAACAACGCACCAATTCCAGTTATTTGACTGACAAAGAATTCGGACAAATGAGGTACCCAGTGATTTCACTGGGGAACATTAAAATGCATTTTGGTATTTTTAGAATTCAGCGAAGCCCATGCATAAGGTATTAATTTTTATATATTTTAAGTAGACTACACCTAAGGTTTTACTAATACTATTTGATTTATTAACGTTAATAGAAGTCAGGTCAAAAATAAAAATTAGTCCAGGTCTTCATGACTAATGCAAATATTAACACTATATTTACTTGGACTTAATTCTTTTTAAACTGCAATATTTATGTAAAATCTGATATGTCATTATTATTGTGTAAAGAAATTATTGACTGAATCTTCCGCCATTAAATGATTGGCCGATTTACTTCATCACACGCAAATAATTTTGTTAAATATAAAAGCTCGATGTTCGAGAACGGAACTTTCCGAGTCATTCGTGACCCGAACGTTGCAGTAGAATATTTTCCCCGAGTAATTGATGGCAGGCGCGTTGTACGTAAGCCGCGGCGGTGACGTCATCCACGTGCTAATGTCCTGATGACTAATACAGCGCGGCCGCAGGGAAACATACAGATTCCAGGGACTTCGAGGCCGTATTACGTGGAAAACAAGTGAACACTCATTACTATTGAAACGACTTGTGTCTTACACACTTTGCTCACGTGTTTGATCCAGAACAGGCTGGAGCACTTTCCGATGTTGACACAAGCCCGAAAGAGGACATCATCCGCACCTCTCACAGAATATGGACGATTTCTTCCAAGTCATGCTATAATATAACTGTGAAATAAAATCTCAGACCCGCAGAAGATAACGTACACAGCAATACGACTGGATTAAGTTGGAAATTTATCGATATATTGATTAAAACTTGAAGCAACGAACAGATTTTAAATAATAATCAGACAGTTTTATTTAAAGTTTAATGTCGCTTCGGCATATAGGTCATGAGCGACAAACACATAATTTTAGCTAATAACATCTAAAAATTACAAAAGTTTAAACAAGTGTGTTTCCTCGAGGAATTCCAGAAGAACATTGACAGCTGCTGGGTTAGTGTAGAACTCCTCCGCGGTAAAATTTGGTGCTGCTCGTTCAGAATTTCTTTCTTGTATTGCTATTAATTCGGGGAGCATAGATTCGCTCAATAAAGACAGAATTTTTCCTTTGCAAGAAACTATTTCGATTCCAATGAAGGATAAGCAAGCAAAGATGGGTGTTAAATCAGACGTACTTAACGAACAATAACCTGTAATAATTTAATATAACCTGAAATTTGTACGGAAGTGTTGTTTTCCTGTTAAATAAATATTTTAACCTAAAAATAATTTGACTGCTTGTGTATATGTAACACATACAAAATTAGCAAATTCGACCAAATTTTGTCCACATGTTCCTTGCAACTAGGATACGAACACTATCGGGGTCTTGGGTGGACGGGGTTCGAAATATTAAAACATGTAAACAGGAACTACATTTGCATCCAATGAATACTTTTCGGGGTAAAAGAGACTCATGGGGGTTTCCCGATGTTTGTTTATAATATCAATTCCATTTACCAAGGGATCATCCGTAAGAGTAAAGGTGGAGGAGTCTTACAAAAAAAATGACGTAAAAATATTTAGATTGGAGTCCAATCCGGGACGATGGGAGTCACTGAATTTATTTATTCTAATAGATTTTAGGTAAGCAAAGAATTACACATTCCCAACATTTCCGACAACTTAAATACGTCAGTCATTCAACAGGCGCAATCGGTCTAGTACTTGGACATAAATCATCTGTTAAATTTTTACACAGGTATTAACATTTTTTAACTTTACATCAGTTTTGTATTTCATATCTTAAATAGTTTCTCAAATTGCTGTCAGGTTGGTTTCCGTGTTGTGTCTGTTGGTTGTATATTTATTCACATTGCAGGAAATCGTTGCAATGTTTCTGGTTTGATCTGGCTTTCCCATTTATATATAAAATTAACAAACTGTAGTTTTACTAAAATATATCTTAGGTAAGCAAACACTTAAAGTATTTAAACTGTCAAAAATGTTAATGCTAGTGGAATATATTTACAGATGATTTTCCCATGCACTGAACCGAAAACTCCTGTTAAATGAGACTTTGAAAGTTTTTGCTTACCTAAAGTTTATTTCTGACATTCAACATAGCGGTTAAGTTGTAGTTCAGCCCCTAGGAGGGTGGTGTAAGGGTGTGAAGCAGAGTTCTATGCACAATCCTAAACGCGTGGAGGAATTTTAACCAAAAACTGTACGCATGTTCCTTGTCGGGGTAAGACTCCACTATAAGCTATACGATCGGGGTTGTTAATATTAAAACATGCAAAAACTATCAAGTTTGCATCCAATAAGTATTTTTCGGCGTAAATAAGATTGATAGTGTTTTTTTACCGATGCCGTTTCTGTATGATTTTAAACCATTTTCGACTACAAAGAGGCCTATTTTCCTCTGAGAGAACATCGAAACTGATTTTTCATATTTATCAATTTTCCACAATAGCATCAGGAGTTTATTTAAGTCTTACAACATCATTTACCAATCTACTATTTCAGTATTTCCACTTATTAGGAATTTCAAAGACCTTATCAATCCTCACAAGTCCAGTGTATATTATCTTATATATATAAAAAGAGAATTGAAAACTAGAATTAAAGAACAAATGTCGAATTATAAAATAATATTTGACAACCAAAAGACATTGTATTTTAAATAAACACACTTTTGATGGATAGTACTAAAATTGTACTTAAGAAATATAGCTATCATGCCAGAATAATTTCTGAAGTTGCTAAAATTAAAATAAAAAAGTTTTTCTGAAGGACTTGGCAATATCTATGATGTGATATTTTCTTCTTAATATCTTTGTTAATATTCTTTTGAGTAGACGTCATAAGCGTAATTTAATCAAATATATTCTCTCAATTGATGAGGTTCACGGATGGTGGATAAACATCGTGTGGTATTTATACCAATAAATAAAATTGAAGTGTCTATCTGTCTGTCTGTCTGTATTTTTGTCTCGAATAAGCTCCGAAAAGGCTCAACGGATTCTAATGAAAATTTGAAGGTTTTAAAAAGGAGATTTTATTTAAATACTCGTGCATATTTAATTTCGATTTATTTCATAAGATATGAATATAAATAAAAATATTAATTTTACGGGAATATTTCTTGGAATTGTCCCGAGAAAGCCGGCGTGTGAACCAGCTGCGAGTTATAAGTCTTATTACGCGTTCCTATATCATTCATCCCATTTACTATCTATTGTTGCAGCAGACTAAAAATATGAACTTCTTTGGATCGTCGATACGATGTATACGTAAATTGGTTTTAATTCTCGCGTCAGGTAAATTTTAAAATTTATTATTTACTAATATGAAAATAAAAAGGAAACTATCGAGTTTGGTGTCGAAACCGGTGTAATGCGAGTCGCTGTGTTACATTATGACCTTTAATATGCGATTTAAGTAAAAATTTAACTATCAAGTGAGGGAAAATTTTTATTCCGTTAGAATATTGAAAATATATTTACTCCTGCTAATTTTCGGGGGGTGTTTTGTACCCTCTTGAGATACTGGGAGTATATTTCAGGATCATATTGTGACGTTTTCGATGTCTTCCACTTTACGAAATTCGTTTCCTTCTAATCCAAATAAGCGCGGTTGTCTATTTTGCAACAAAAATTATTCTCTTTAAATCTGTGTTTAAATGTCAACTGCAAAGGAATATAACTCACGCAGCCTTGGACTTGACTTCATCAATCCAGTATTAAGGAATTACATGTTAATAACTTGATTTATTTATTGAGTTTGGGAAAAGAGTGACTGAATCATCATGCTGACAGCGTACAGTACTCAACAAGAAGAAAAGGACAATGGAGGTAAGATGTAAAAAGGAGGAAAGAGTTAATCAGAGACAGATCAAAGTTAACGAGAGTCATAAAGTGCCTATATACGACCGCAATAAACTAGACCAACGATTCCGCCATTTTATCGCTGTGGTTTATATCTCTATAGCATTTTATTGAAGTAGTATTGTTTCAAATTGGTATTGTTTGTATTGTACTGGTATTTTCAGTGACATCACATAAGCCGAAACGAAATTAACTTACATTTTTTAATATTTACAATTTTTAAATCCTTTAAATCTTAGTTTGTAAATATGCCAATGACTTAATTTCTCCTACAATGAATTAACCACCAAGTCATGAATTAATATAAGAATACTCTGATTGTATCGTGTATATGCTGATAAAGGTGAACCTATTTAAATTTTAGAGGCCAGCAAATTGAGGTTTTAGTGATAAAATTTTGGAGAAAAGGGTTGATTATTTTGATAAATGATACAAAATTAATTGCCAAATTTTGTCCGCAGTGTATTCGCAGTAAGATCAACAACTTCAGTTGGTTTATTTCAGTATCAACATTTCAGAGTCGGTGTTACAGTTAATATCGTTTTCTTATGTTATTACTAATTATCTCGGAGTTTTAAGACGAACTACGAAGATAATATTCAAACAAAATATGAACTGTGAGTGTCATACTTTAAGAACCGATTTTTCTAAATAGGTAACTTCTTGAGTCGAATTAATAGCGCCTATTTAGGGAACACAAGGCCGTGAAAATATTTTATCTTCCTTTAATAATACAAAACCTGATGCAAACGTAACGTAACCTAAAGATTCTATCTTTGAACACAGGGAAAGAAAGAAGCCAGCAAAGCCTTCGAAAACATTCTCACCATTACTTTTACACGTAAGGCGTTTCATAATCAAGTAAAAACAAAGATGTTATAATAATAAATTATAGTTATTTAAATAATCCATTGTTTTACGCTCTTGTTGATGTACGCATTAAATAATTAATAAGATAAATTAAATTTCCATTTATTATAAATTATTTTAAATAGATTTTACTGAATGGCGTCTCAGTACTTTCATCAAATTTCTCCTTCATAAAAATCATTGATACGAGTTCTTTTATTTATTAATTCAAAAATAAAACCATGACAAAGAAAGGCAACAATATTTTGTAGCACAAGAGGTGTAAATAAAAAACAATATAATATTACAAATCATAATTTTATATGATAATTTTCCTTATCTTATTAAATTAGCTAAGTGGAAGAACAACAGTAGTTAAAGAAGTATAGTTCTTGAAATTTTACTTGTATTGTTATTTATTAATATTGGTTTATATACTCTAAACCAAAGAAAAATTTAATTTTAGAACGCTAAATGAAGAACATATTTTGACCTTTGTATACAGTATCAGTTTAAGACGCTTCTTAATGTGTTTAGGTGAAAGAAAGACTGTAAATGGAAGGTGTTGTTAACTGAGAAGTGATTACACTAACTAATGAGAAGCTTTATGGAATGAAATTATTTTTTTTATAAAAAAAACAATGTGCACAATGCGTCCGTTTAACAATTTATGTGAGAAACTTTTTTTTTGGAGGGGGGGAGGGTAACAGACTACATGTGGGTGATCTGGAAACAAGCAACTCCCCTTTAATACCACAGTAAGGGAATTATAGGGGGATGTGGAAGGTAGCTTAGCGTTGACTAGGACCCCCGGGCTATAGTTTAAGGATCCTACCCGGTGTTTCACCTAAAGATATGCAGGGAAAACCCAAGAAAACCTGCATCAGGCCAGGGTATTAGGTGTCGCAGCATTCCCTTGTCCATGTCTTCACCAGTTTTTAGAAGGATGAAAAAAATGACGGTGAGTTTCTTTAAAGGAGAAAATTCATTTTTATCGACAGCTAAAGTGACCCAAAAGTTTCTCCTTTGTCTGAAGAAAATATTTTGTTTCTATGTATTTCTTTAATTTATTATTCATTAAATAATGGGACACCGCGAATAGTGTTTGTTATTAAAAGTCAAGTCTCTTAGCCTCGGGTTAATAGAATGTATGAAAAACAACTATTACCCAAGTCTGACTCGAAAACTTTTACCGATGTAGCACAAGAAATCAAAAGTTACTGCCATGTTTCCTTATATTATGTTGATTTACAAAACTAAACTTCCTGCTTCAGTGAATCTCATAAGAGCTCGCATTTCCATAATATTTGAGAAATATTAATAATCAATTACATTTCTTTCCATCTACGCAAGGTTTTTTGTTTATGTGGATTACGCCGTACTTCATATCAAGAAATATCAATAACAGAATCTTCAACTTCAAAACGTACCTAATAGACCGTGATTTTTACAGCTGTGATTTATCCACCAAATGGAACATCAGTTAGAGAATCTAAACCCCAACTAGTGATGTAACATATTTAATCTGGATTTTCCATTGTGTGCCGCGAAATTGTAGAGGATTTCCGAGATAAAGCGACCTTTCCACACACCAACCGCATTCCCTCGATATCTTTTTCTTTTCGTTTATTTCATATCAAAAACTTTTATCTTACGATTTTTCGTTTGGTACAATAATTATTCCTGTACATTCAAGGTTAAAATAATTTATTTACAAAATTATAATAATGTACGAGAGCCAGTCAAACATAAACGGGATTTTTTTTCATCGGGACTAGTAGGAGAGTCGGAGGGCCACGAATTCCATGTGGGTCTCTCCACTCCACTCCACTCCACTACTGCACCCACTGCCAATGTTAGTCTCATTCAGCCAACAACAGAGCAATTAGTGAGCAAAGGTTCCTGATTGGCGAGAGAAAGAGTGAAACCTTCAGAAATTTTAACTCGATTACGGGCACAATTCGGGGATGACACTCTCTCCAAAACCCGACAGTACGAGTGGAACAACAGTTTTTTTGAAGGCCGGGAATGGTGGAAAATCAGTGTCACGTTCGGCGTCCTCGAACTTCCATCACAGAAAACAACATCCGTGCAGTAAGGAAGCTTTTGGAGGAACACCGGCGCCTCACCTTTCATGAAAATGCTTCTTCAGCTGGTCTAAGTCACGGGTGAAAGGAATTTGCCTTCATGAAGATCTCAGCGAGGTGGCTTCCAAAGCATCTTTCTCCTGATCTGAAAAACGCCCGTTTGGAGATTTTCCACTGGCTTTAGGCCCGTTATGCTGACGATGAGACTTGGGTTCATCACTATACGCCTCAATCCAAACAGGCGAGCAAAGAGAGGCGACTAAGGCACGAGGCTGCATCAATAAAGGCCAAAACACGATTGTCTGCAGGGAAAGCTCTTGCCACCGTGTTTTGGGATTTCAAATGCATTCTTTTGGTTGAGTTCCTCCACGATCGCCGAACAGTGAACTCCGGACATTACTGTCAACTGCTGGACAAAACAAAAGCTGCATATGGAAACAAAAGACGGCACACCAAATTGGTGGAAATTCACTGGGATCAGCCAGAACAACCACCATACAGCCCAGATTTGTCACCGTGTGACCACCATCTGTCTGGTCCATTGAAGAAACTTCCAGGAGATCAAAGATTCAATTGGTTAAAGACTCAACCTTCAGCTTTTCATGATGATGGAATACGAAAGCTTCCAAAACGCGGTGAAAAGGTGTTTCGGTACAATTCTATCGTTCTCAGAAAAATTATTTTAAAAATTCCCCGTTTAATTTGACT
Organism: Eucriotettix oculatus; assembly: GCA_034510155.1. Lineage (NCBI taxonomy): Eukaryota > Metazoa > Arthropoda > Insecta > Orthoptera > Tetrigidae > Eucriotettix > Eucriotettix oculatus. Next base: position 21,559,170 of record CM067380.1, on the reverse strand, counting down.
GAGACTCGTATACAATTCCCATGTAAACATGTCCAATGATTAGCCCACTTCCCCTATGTGAGGTTTGTCAGGCGGTGTATTGATTATTGGAGAATATATGAGGATGTGGTCTGCGGGAATGATTGTATGGTGGGTTAGGATGACGTCGATTGGGTGTTTTCTTCCGAGCCGGCGGAATCTCTGCATTTCCGAAGCTGAAGTAGAGAACTGATTATTCTGCTTGTAAGTATATGCAAGTGAACTTTCATCTTGAACCAGTCAAAGCGTTCTACGGCATTACCAATACAATTTACATCAAATACACGGTTGTTGGTAAGAACAATACATATGCTCATTACTAACTCTTATTTTCTTCGGTCTTAAAGATTGTCGAAGAATCGAGAGCGTTAAAATAAAAAAAATTGTTACAAGGAGAGGAAGAGTAGCGGCCCATGACGACAGCGGAAATTGTGCTCATAGCTGTTTCCTTCCTCTAGCTCGCTTTCCACACTTTCGATTACAGCACAATTAACCAAATATAGCGTTGATAAAACCAACTTTTTTTCACAGCAGAGGTCCCGGGTTCCAATCCTGGCATGGACTTGGAAGTTGCGTTGTTAGAGTAACCATACTCTGGTGCCTCTACATGGATACGGTGTTCAGTCGCTAATGCCCTAGCAGGTGGAGCAACTATAAACAATAATTTTAAAAAGTTAACTATCTTTTAATAAAATAAAATAGCCCTTTTCTATAGATCGTTAGTGGAGGCAATAAATGAAGGATGAGGAAGGAACAGAGTAATTGTTCATGATTTTCATTTATAATAATTTACAAGTGTAAAAGTCAGTTATATTTATGTGTTTTACAGGTTAATTGAATTAAAATTTGCAATGCAGTGTCCCTGCTGATTACAGTTATATATTTGTTTCGTTTCTTCTGTGTCATGTATGACGGGAATCGGCCTAATAATTACAGTTGAAGATCACGTCTCCATGAATATTACAGTTTTGTTGAACACCTTTGTTTAAGTTTTGTAGACACGTGTTGTATTACGTTTTGTCCATGCAACCTCTAAAAACAATCCTTTATCATGTTAAATATGTTTTATTTCAGACTTTATAATGGAATGTTTGTAATTTTCAATTTTGTATTTTATTGTACAATAATTAAATTATATACCCTTTCGCATATCGTCACAACGCAACGCTTTGTTATGTCTTTGGGATCATAAATTAACGAAATTATACTAAACTTCTTGGTTTAGAATTGGAATTTTGAAATGTAATTTCATATATTTTAAAATTGTTACTCTAAATTACATACAAAATATCTTTATATATTCATCCAATTACGCACATTGCTCTTATTACAAATATAATAAGTTTAATCTCATTGTATGTAATTTATAGTAACACTTTTAAATGGTATGAAATATTTTTATAACATTGTAAAATTACAATAAGTTTTATACAATTTTGTTAATTTATTAATTCAAAGACGTAACGAAACGTTGTGTTTTCTGTTTTAAAATGGATTGTACTTGAATTTTCTGACTTATTTACTACTTTATTTATTTAATATAACTATAAATTTAACTTATTTATATATCGCGTTTGTAGTAATAATACATATTTAACGATCTACACATTTACTTACAGTTAAAAAGTTTTATTAATCATAAAAATATATATTTAACATGGCTACGTTTCTGTACTTATTTGTACCCTATCCAGCCTATAGTCTGATTGAAAGGTTCGCCTTGAGGCTATAAACGGTTTCTCAGTCTGGACTCGAAAATTTAATTGTATTAAGAGAGTAAAATACGTGTACCGAAACGTAGCTTCGTTAAAAACAAAAAAATCAATTATATTTTTTAAGTTTTAACATATTATTTTTTAATTTATATATATTTTATTTATAATATATTGTGACCTTTTTCGCGAGGTAAATTAATAGGTCATTAAACTTGTGTTGTTACTAACAAATGACGATAAAATGAACTGTAAAATATTTTTAAATTGATTTAACTTGTCTTTTATCAGTCTCTATAGTAACATAACTTCAATTAATAAATATTAATTTAGTTTAAAAATATTTAATTAGCTTTCCGCTAAAATATGCCATAATATATATATATATATATATATATATTTAATTCAGTTATATATTCTTTTCTCAAAATTGATTTCCCTTGTCTTTTATCAGTCACTATAGTAACACAACTTCAATTAATAAATATTAATTTAGTTTAAAAATATTTAATTAGCTTTCCGCTAAAATATGCCATAATAAATATATATATATATAATTCAGTTATATATTCTTTTCTCAGCATACAATAGAAAAATTATATATATGTCAAAGCAATATTAATAGTACAATATTTATATTTCACGTAAACAGAGTAAGTATTCATAAGAGGTTAGTTTTTAATTCATCCGTTTCACATTGTCCAAAGTCTTTCGTCGTGGTTTGTATTGTTACAAATGGGGCGGGGGTGACGTATGAACTTTGTTCTCAACTTGTCAGAATATATTTGTTAGTACTATAATGACCGTAAATGACATCATATTCTTCTCGATAATGAAAAATGGAAATTGGTGTCAGAAGAGTATTCGGTAACAAAGTAATTATTCATTCTTTGTGAGCGGGTAAAGTGTGATAATTTTTCAGGGTGATTTCAGTAGTTGAACAGTATTTATCGCTTAGCGTGACGCAGTTCCTTGTTGATCGTACTTTCTGTTCTCTTTTTTTTTTGCAAGAGTTGGACGTGCGCACTAAGCAAGGTTCGTAAGCAGTAAATCTCCGGCAGAACTTCATACAAGCTTTGTATTTGATTTGCACGAATGCGGTTACCTTTCGCGCTTTCTCCGGTAAGGCAAGCTGTAGTGACTCACGCGACACAAATGGACGTCTGGTCAAAACAGGAAATTTATATATATCATCAGGTATTCCAGCCTACGTTTCACCATGCAAATATCTTTCAGCTTTTGCCATACAGTTCAGACGCATTCTTTGCATACTATTGAGTGCCTTTCATGTCCATTACACCCACGAAATGGCGCTGGAGTACACGAATTTATTTAGCGTAAAGCAGTGAATTAAATAAAATTTATTAATAGTTATGATTTAAAAATCGTGCTCTGACCGTTTGTTGATAATCAACGATCTGCATAATTTATGATTCCTAATTTTTCAGTTTATTTAATCCACCGTGGTAAGTAATATGTTTACGTTGGCTCATTTCTTATGAAACGCCGAGGCAAAGCACGGGTATTAGGCTGGTTTATAAATAAATAACGAATGTAATCGTTCAGGGAATGATACGGATGGAAAACACTGGAACTTTGATTTGGGAAATTTCCAAAGAATCGCAAGGTCGTGAGAGCTTCCTTCCGATATTAACAGAGTCGAGCGTCCTCTGAGTCGCAGTCAACGTCATCGATGAAGGTCGAACGTCGAATTTTCGAAGCAACAGCCAAGGCTAAACCTTCGCCAGGAAACGACCTTGCAGCTGTTCCGTACTCCAGATCAGATCACACATTCCAAACGTGATTATATTTGGAGATTCTACGATCCCATATCTCATTTCTTTAGCCAAGTGCATTCTCAGGCCTGACAACTTAAACTTTATGATGTTTTATCCGTCAACTGTTAAACAATAGCTATGAACAACAGAAGAGAATTCATTCGCTGTCGTTTCTTTTTATCTGATTTGATTTATATATACATTTTATAAATATCGTTCCAGATAGTGGCATGGACCGATCACAGAGTAACCGTAGGCGTTGGAAAATTGACCCAAAAAATGGGAATTTTATAACCCGTTAAAATCGGCCAGATTGATGAGTCACAAAGTAGCATCTGTTGCCCACAAAGAAAGGAAAATACCGGGTCAGGGAAGGACATTAGATGGATTAAGACTGGACTGGTCCTCCATGCCTGTACAGGTTTCGATCCTTGCCAACCCTTACGGTTTTTATCTCAATTAATTTCCAACAAACGGTTCCATGACTGCGCTAATGGCCCTATAAATACAGTGCAGTTATTACCAGAAGTTCATCCTCTTAGCTGCTACTTTTCCCACGTTTTTCTCATTCTCAGCTTGCTTCATTCTGTCCAATCGTAGTAAACAACAAGTTTCACGTGTCCATAATTAGCTATTTAATGCAACATACGTAACGAATAATTTAAAACTTTTTTAATAATATGATAATAATATCAAATTGAAGTGGCTGTTCACATCTCGTTTTTATATGGATGTGGGACTGTCATAACATATGTTTACAGGAAACAGCTTTTGATAACTTTAAAGATTGGCTTTTAACAGTGAGAAATTTTAAAAATAACTCACATATTCAGAAACACGAAACATTATTGCAAAATATTAAAGCTCATATAAATCCTCTTTTGCTTCAACCATAAACAAACTATGCTGACCGAGATTAATCGCAACACAAAAAGGTTCACAGTGGTGGGAGAATATATCACTACGAAATAGCTTAAGTTTTGATTTAAGGATCAAAGACCAATCATCAAGGTGGTTTCTGCCTGAATCAAAATCTGTAAGTATGACAGCTGTGTAGTTTTTAAGAAATGGATGTGTTTTATATGTAAAAATATATTTAACTTGCATAATGTACGTTGTCTTCACCTATGACACTTCGTAACCTCGCAGTCCAGACTTGCTGTGTGAGCAATCTTCCCTCACTCTGTAGTCGTACGGACGGGTGGATTCCCGTGGATCTCGTCTCCTCCCACCGTAATTTAGGAAAACCGTCTCCGATTTTCTATTTCACATACGAAATTTCCTTTAGCACTGAGCGCTACTAGCAATGTACTGTCAAAATGTTTAAGAAATATAGTTTGAACAAAGAATTTTTCAGCGACCCTCACACATCGATGTCCAGAAGATAAGTGTCCTTAGAGATAGAGGCTCCCTATTTGGAAGATTGCAAAAACTCGCCTTTGATACAATCAGCTATAATTTTCCATCAAAGACATCGGGTCACTTTATTAATAAAAATGTCTCTTTCTCGCAAGAGGGTGAATTTGCTCTGCAGCGCATCGAACCATTTAGAATGACAAGATTACGTCCATAATACTATACGGTCGGACTATAATGCATCTGAATCTTTGCGGTTGGAACAATAATTAAAATGTAATTAAATGTGTTTAAATTTGAATAAAATATGGAAAATCAACTTGTAAAAGAAATAATGCGATACTTCTTCATTCAATTTTTTTATTAAAGATTGAAGTCGCATTAACCATACAGGTCATGAGCGACCATAGCTGACCAATTACATAAACACTATTACAATGACTGGTACCTGAGTGATTCTAAATATCTTTAAGTAAATGTGCTTGCGTCATGAACGCCACCAACTTCAAAATGACTTCAGAGCTGGAAAAGAATTCGGATCAACATAATTTTCAAGAACTAATTGCTATTATCTGTATTTTAGCGTATTGATAATGGCATGGGACGATACTGATTTTGTCAGTCATTAGCCCTGAGAGGAAGGTTCCGCGTAAGAATATTTAAAACTAGGAGGACAAAGGCGTTCAAAAGTTTTCTTTTACCTGGAAGAACGTTCTTTGGCATAAAGTATACAATCCCGACAAGTGACTTTCGCAGTACAAAATCGTGGAAAATTGTTCAAATTCGCTGCTGGTTAGGGGATTGTTTTTTAAAAAGGTAGGAGATATAACCAAGATTTCATGTACCCATAGAGGGGCAACAGACGAGGAAGGGCAAATAACTACAGCCCTAAAGTTAGAGACTTAATTTATAATTAAGATTTAAAATCATACAATATAAAATTAACTAACTTAAATTTTTAACTACAGCCCTAAAGTTATAGATTTAATTTAAATAAACATATTAAATTTAATTTTTAAACACTTAGTTAATTATTATAAATAAACAACTATTTAAGAATTAACAATAATAGACTTCCATTTATTTAATTAAAAAAATGGAAGTCACCAAATGTATTCTTCACTCCGCCACGTTCGGATAACTAAGGCAGCATGGAGGTTATTTCTACCACCTGACAGATGAAGGGTCCTAGCTTCGACACTTGTGTAGCTGTGGAGGACCGAGGACCAGTCCTAATCCTATGTTCTCACGTGACGCGGTATTTTCGTTTTATTTGTGTATGTCAATGCATGCTTCATCAATCAGACCGATTTCTTGGCGGCTAATGGGTTTTAAAATTTAATGGAGCGACATTTTCTTGTATTTACAAGGTTTTGGTTCAATATTCAAGCGCCCACGGTCAATCTGGGATCAATCCATGTCACGATTTTGCAGAAATTTTTGGATAATGTTTATCTATTTTTTAAAAACCTTTTTGGATACTATATTTAATTCAACACATTCTCCGTAATTTAAGCACCCAATTCCTTAAGAATGTGGTGACCCAACTAAAATCAATGCTCAAAAGAAAGGACAATTAAAATATCTAGATGGACACTACTTTACCATTTAAATTAATATTTACGGTAGTATCCTTTTATTTAGAGATACTGAATATATTTTTATTGCCAGTTTAGCTTCATAATAATTTATTAATACTGCTTTATGTCCTCAGAATTTTCAGTTTTTTATTTTCCTTAAGTAGGTAGCATATGTGGTCGAATAGATACAAAGTCAGAAGAAAGTTAATATCTATGGCGACTAATATCCAGTTAATATGCAAAAAGAGGGAATCTGTCTTTGAAATTGATATTAGAGCAAGACTTCAGTTTGATATTAACTGCACTGATGAACGACGTTCTTACACTTTGAATCCCATCCAGTCTCGTTATCTACAAAGGTCAGAGAGGAAAACAATTGATGAAATATTGGAAAAGTCTTGATGGACGTAATCGGATGTCTGTGAAGCAGAAACGGCCATGTGAATTCAGTTTTACAATTTTATGTTTCCTTTGGAGGTGACTGCACGTTATGAATTTTTCCTTGTAATTCGCAAGACTTGGGCTCATACTTTCTCAGGAGTATAAGTCACCAGCTGTCAACAGAGTCTGTCTGTGGGTACATGATGATGGCTTTCCAACATACAAAGATCGCCGTTGGAATTGTTCTGCAAGGTCCTCACATTCCAGAGTTTACAAGCGAAAGTTTCGTTTCGTCACGTTTTCGTCATGTAATGCAAACTCTCGGCGTAAGACTCGTCACCGCAGTCGAACTTAGAAAGCGATTGTCCCCAAATCGATTCTTAAAGTTTGATTTGGGTTTTGATCATTCTACGTAATGATCCCGCATACTTAGCTTCCTAGTTAATATGCATTTGTTACATATCGTCAAATAATCTCAACTAACATTTAAATCGCCACTTAAATAATCTACTCCATGAAATTCTAATTTATCCTCGCTGTATAAATAAGATCTATATAATCGCTCCCTCTTCTTCGAATTACTCTCACTAAAATGGATAACCCCAAAGCACCCACACACACAGAAAAAATTAAATAAATCACTAAAAAAAGTTATATAAACTATAAATACTAAAATATAAAAAAACAAAAAAAATAAACCTAATACTATATACTCTAATCTTAATAAAACTAGTAATAAATGCTTACGTATAGAACAAAATACATACAAACCAGAAAAGAAAATTATTAAAAAATATAAAATAAAAATCAGTTTTAATAGTTTAAATAAAACATTGATCTTGTAAATCAAAATTGAAAAAATTCTTAAAACTTCAGGGAAAGGAAGTATATCCATCTCTAATACCCAAATTTAATATTTTATGTAAACTATTCCCTGCTTGAAACTTATTATATTAATATCTACAACTCTTAATATTATATTCATGAATACAAAACAACCTATAATAATAATCATTATTATTCTTATACAAATTCTTATTATATATTATTATAAAATTCAAAGGAATTGACTGTGATTGACTTTACCACGTGAATCTTGACAGCAAGCAAAATAAATTAGCCCATATTGCGTTACGGTTATAATAATGATTCTATATTTATAATTATAAGTCAAATATTTACAAGTATATATTCCATCCGTCAATTTTTGCTGTATTTTGCTTCATTTACAAAACTTTGTTTATCTCCGAACATATTACCCATACGAGGCAGTGATTTTCAGTATTCAGATGTTTTTACACTTGTCACAATCGTTGGATTATTTTCTCCCATGTTCTGATTTAGTAAACAAGAGATTTTTCCTTACTTTGAAGCGCATTTTCTCAAAACTTACATTTTCAAATCAATTGTTCCTCGTTAGGAATTTCCAGAGAAATTTTTATGAATTTTTCACAGGTGACTACGAATAAATACTGTAGAGGCGTTAATCATCATTCTAAAAGTTTTGTGTTATGAATGTTGTGTGAGCGGAATTTAAAGATAATATTTGAATCTAATACAGCCAATGGTAACTGAGAGAATTGGCTATAAGATAGTATGTTTAACCCGCCGGATTTTATGTTGATGAAGTGTTTTGTGATTTCAGCAGTAAAAACGGCAAAATATTTTTTTATAGAGCAGAAGGCCACAGTACAAGTGAACAGAAGCTATAGGGAGAGACTGACGCTGAAGTGAGTTTTCATCCAGAGTGAGAAGTGGAAAGAGCTATAAAATTTCTGTTCACGTTACTGGCTCAGAACAAGATATTAGAAAACTTGTAAATGGTCCATATTCTCCGGGGTCTACGACTATAGTCTGTTGGCCACTCTTCATAAATGTCTCTGAGTGCAAGGATGATAGTATGCAAGTACCTAATGACTTTAATTTTTAATGGGACGTTAAAAGAAACTAAGAAAAAGATAGTATAAAGTAATTTCAAAGCTTCTTCGTAAGATATAAAGTAATCCTATTTCAGTTCTATTACAATGTTGGTATACTTATTTCCAAATAATTTACTGTGATAATATGTCCAGGGACGACGTTTCTTTTCATCTTCCAACTCGTTCATGTTGGGGAATGAAACTGTCAACTGAACAGGATCTAAACCGGTGTTTCGCAAGGTTGGTCCCCCTCCCCCCCCACGTAGGGGCAATTTGATTGTTCAGGGGGGGCTATTCTGAGCTCGGCTGGAACCCCCCTGTTATGATTCTGCACGTACGAAAGGAAAAAACTGTTATTATCTAAATTCAAAATAAATGGTCGTTAAGTGTTCTACTTCCTATCGAGCCACACTTCAAACGTTTGAGAAATAAATACTACAATTAACTCGGAGAGTATTGTTTACTGTGCCTAATGAAAGAATTAATAACTGTGTTGGTTTATTGCTATGGCATCTGTCATTATGACTTTACTAATAGGGAACACTTGTGTCTGAAGCTGACTAATATAATCTCTCTGCAGCAAACATAAAGCACAAGGGTCTCACACTAAATTTAGCAGACTAATCCATGAGTGACTTCACATTGAATGTTGAAATTATTAAACAAGTAATTATTATTAAAAACTGAAATAGTATATAAAATTTTTCTTTAATTTTAGTTGTGTATTATAATTACTAAACAAATAATTATTATTAAAAACTGAAATAGTATATAAAATTTTTCTTTATTTTAGTTGTGTATTGTATTTTTTTTAAATTATTTACAGCTTTCTCTTAATGATCTCCTATTGACTGCTTCCTGAAACCGAAGTTTCTGTCATGAACAAATAGGTTTCTTATGGGGAATAATTCAGTTTTTGAATCTATAAAACAATGTATATGTTTCTACATAGGAATTTTATAAGCACTTGTGTGTATGGCATGATAAAATCTGAAGTAAACAAATTACGCTGTAATAGAAAACATTCATAAATAAATTAGTTGAACTTAAAAAACATTCCAGTTTTTAAGCGCTGAAGCATAAGTTTGTGCCGTTTTCTTATATTAAAACGATTGTTAAAATTTCTTGCGTAAATTTAAAAATAATACTAATTTTAAATTAACAGTAATAGGTAAATATTAAATGCAGAAGTTTCATTTTAGCCTGAAACGACGAAAATTGCTAACCTTACATTGGGTTTCGTCGAGGATGCCACATTCACCATTCTCCACATTTCATAGAAATTTGGAAATAATTCACCGCAAGAGAGCACTTAAAAGAAAAGAGATGCAGTAGACTCGTTGACAAAATAGAATCGCAAATTTCTAATTTTCTTACACGTTGCGTATCATTATAACTAGGACTTGGAGACTTGTTTGTTTTTTGGACATTCCGTTGAAGATATTGAGGTGTTGAGCCAAGAACAAGAGAAAGTCTGTCTGTGCATGACTGGCCAAGCAGAGACGCTGGAATTAGCATTAGGACTTTCTCGTGTGTGGTGGCTATGGGACAGTCGCATGGGAACCGGCCTAGCTTATTCCACGTTTCTTCGTTACTGTAATATTAAGATTTCGTCTTTTGAAAATTGTAACTTTGGTACCTGGAGGACAGCGCACGACATTGCATCCAGGATCTCTATGACAAGATCGACTAATTCGTTCTGGAAATCCTTAAAATGAGTCTCTTTTGGTGCATCTTTTTCCTTTGACCATAGCCGTTTGGTCAAGAAAACAGTCGAGAGGAATCATCCAACCCGTTGTCAAATACAGGACTTGCAAAGTGGGTCAAGGTCATCCTACCCTGTAAATGACAACTTTCAGTACCCAACTTTCCAGGATGTTGTCCCACATGCGGTCAAATAGTAGGTAGCATCGGTGTCCTATGAGCAGGTAGAGTGTAGTCGTATAATATATATATATAGGTTTTACGCACCAAAGAAATGATACCAAACAATCCATAATTTACTTATTTTGAACGCGACATGTCAATTATGTTTGATGCAGGGATCTCTTTACTGAAACATTACTTGAAAAAAAAAATTTAAATGCGAATCTTTATTTTACCAAACTTTTATTGTTCTTGAACTTCCTTGCGTAAGTTTTAGAATGAATTTGTAGTGAAATTGTGTTACAAATACTGTATTAGTTTTTATTGATTAGATTTTACACTGATATCGGCTGTTTGATCAATTTTTACTAGAAAGAATGATAATAAACAATACGTCCAAAATAAAATGATAAACAATATATAAAACCGTTTATTGTTTGTAATCATGTGAGACTAAGGGATGCGTCGAAATTACATCCATAGATTTCCTCACAAAATTTCCGTAGCTGTAGTAATACGCAAAACGTTCTTTTGTTTAACTAACTATGAATCTGATTACGAATTTGCAAGCAGAGAAACGGAGTCGAGCATCTCGCTTCATATCTTATCTTATTTTCTTTTATTCTCTATGCTTATCGTAAAAAATTCCGCAACATGTTTCTTTACTACATTTCATAACGACTGACCTTTGAATACTAGAAAACCATGGCGTTATTTTAAAAGTACACTTTTTGCTTACATTTCCATAGGATCACGACTCTGTGCTGGTCAAACTCTGTCTGCTAATTTAATACTTCGTATTTGTGGATTGATATTAACCAGTATGTTGAGAAAATTGTTTTATTCGTTTTCTTACATGTTTCTCAAAATTTCTGGTTTTAAATAGTGTTCCTTGGACTTGTATGGCTATAACAATTCCGTGGGATCGACACGATTCTTTGGCTGAGATTTGTGCCGGGATCTTAACTTAAACGACTCATTCTTTATGTGAACAGACACGTGACCAGCGCGACCATGACTTTCCCTCGGCCGATTCCATCGGTTTATCACGGTCATTTTTCCGAAACCGTAAGGAAATAAGCCTCGAGTGCTATTAATACTTCAATCCTGAGCTGTCTGGAGAAACGTTGAAAAACGAAAATCAGAGCTGCAATAAAAAACTAATTCGAATAAAATACACCACAGTCGATTTTTGGATACGGATTGATATTGAAATCGGCGCAAATAGAATATTGCACTTATAGTATATTATTTTTAATTCTATATTTAATGAGCAGATATATCATGGAAGAGTATGTATCAAAATTAAGAAATATTTATAAAACATTCTTTTTAAATTTTTTATATAATTTGTTATAAAACTCTTTTATATACTCATTTAGGAAAATTGTTTTAAAAGGTTACATTGTTCCTAATTAATTTATGATTCGATTATAAGTATTCAATTAGTGATAATTCATTGTTTGTTCCTTACAACAGAAAAATATTGTTGTTGATAAAATCTATGAAATGGAAGTGTCTGACTCTCTATCTGACTGTATGTTTGTCTCGAATAGGCTCCGAAGCGGCTCAATGAAAATTTGAATATTTAAAAACAGGGATTTAACTTAAATATTCGACGTATTTCATTTCAATATATTGCAGAAAATGTATACATCTTCGTATACGTGCATTCAAGTCTCCAAAAAGTGAATGCGGGTTGTCTATACCCTTGATCTGTTTATGCTGCGAGATGGCTTAACCAATTTCAATGAAAAATTCAGGGATTAAAACAGGAATTTTAACTTAAATTTTCGTGTATGTTTCGATATCTTGCAGAGTTCAGAAAATATTGATGTAAATATTTAAAAATCCACTGAATTACCGCGTGAAAGGTGGCGTGAAAACCAACTGCGAGTTATATTGTTAGGCGTTCCTACACTATTCATTCCACTTACTGTGTTATTATAAGCGTAACTTTAGCAGCATAAGAGGGAGGGGGTTGATCACTCCATCTATAGTTTCAGTAGGATTCACGCCGTAATTAACCTATTATTGGCAGAGGATTAACTCCTTGATCTTTGTATCGTCGATACGATGTATACGTAAATTTCTTTTATTTGTCGCGTCAGGTAAATTTTAATATTTAGTAATTCCTCATTTTTATAAGCTACGAAACGCATTAATGTCAAATGGTCTAGTTCAATGAAAATTTGTGATTTGAAGTGTTATATTGTTTGTTCCGTACCCCACTTGCTGTTGTTTTTTCTTTTTGAAATATTTCATTTTTTAAATTTCTATACGAATTTGTAATTTTAAACATGGTATTTTCTCCAACACCACTTGTAATTTTTAAATGATTAGCTGTCTTACTTACTATGCTAAATAATATGCACGTAATAAATACACGGGCCCTTATCAATAAGTTGTTCTCTTAGTGTAAGACCCTAACAAGAAATGTTTGTAGCCATACTGCGGAAACTTTTATAACATCAAGAAAATCCTTTAAATTGGACCACAGTCTGAAGAAGGTAAAACGAAGTACCGAAACAATAGCGCTGTTAAACAAAATATTTGTTGATTTTTTTTTAATTTAAGTAATGTCTGTAAAATAGGATCGTTATGTATACTGAATAAACTTATGGATTTAAGGTGTCATTTTAATTCACAAGTAATGGTGACGGAGATAAGTATTTATCTTATTCTAATTTAACTACACGATGAATAGATTTTCCATTTTTTTCTTTGCATTCTGAGATCGCGGTTTCATTACAATTTTTGCAATTAGTGTCACTAATTATATATTTTTGTTATATAGAAGCGCAGTGTAGTTCGATAGTTTAATTATTATTTAATATTCAGTGTTAAAATTAATCTCAGGGCCATAACCCAACGGTCGTGTAGCAGAAATTTATAAAATTTTAATCCGAGGCCAGCAATACATTAAGGCTTCCCGGGCAGTCCGTGAATCGAAGCGTGTTCCTTCTTCACTCCGAATCCCGACGATCATTTGGCAAATAACACTCAGGTTCTATACAACAACTATTCTTGACTGCTTCCTCTTTAAATTCTGCTAAACGACTGTTGTGTTTGAGTTGTGTTCAGAAATTCCTATGCTTAAATTTTGTTCCACGACTGCTTGCAAAATCTCTCGTTCACCTCCGAACTGGACAAATTTCTTCCCCTTCCCAGGCTGGTTTTTTTTTCATGTTACTGGTTTCTTCCAATCATAATTTTCTTTATCATGGCGCCAAATCTTAGTTATGTTGGTGGAGGGCAGTTTTTAGTTGTCGTTCTTCGAAATTTTCCCAGAGGTGAGGTAATTCAGGAAATCTGCAAATTGGCGCACTCTCCCAAACTTGCAATCATCTGTTGCTCAGCACTAAATTTATCTATATTTATCCTGGACATTAATTTCCGTTTTACAAGATACAGTTCAATTGACATCCGCCATCTCAAAACTAAAATACAAATCGTCCGAATCGTAATTTCTAATTGCTTGGTCAAGAATTCTCTGAAGTAGCAAGTGACGCTGAGGCTACCTTAAATTGCAATCCACTATTTGAGAATTTTAAAAAACAGTTTGCCCAATTTATTTTAATTTTTACAAGATATATATTTGTAGGTAAGTAATGTTTTTTCTGTCAAGGGAAGGCAAAAAATATGGAGGATAATTTGTAGCATAAGGTAACTATCACAACCCTATCGATATTATAGTTCTTCTTTTTTGACCCTACAGCTCTGTTTAGAGTCTCGGTCGACCGGGACGACTGCCAGTGTCGTTTTTTACGAAACATTCCGCATTTTATGGAGTCAATTTCCTTCAGTCAGTTATAGTGACTATCAAATCATTGATCTTAAAGCTAACAGCAACTTCTGTAGAATCCCTTGCTATGTAAACAGATCTTTAGAAATCTCTCAAGGGATTGACCGAGTTGAAGAATACTTGTCTTTTCAGGATTTTGAAATTGGTAACCATGTTTACTGGACATCAAACGTTAGTCTTCTTACACCTCGGCGAAATATTTTTCAATTGTTTTCGTATCTTTGAGTATATCGGCGTATCTACGTGCCAGGGAATATAATGGTACCTTCCACGTTGCAGACGACGTTCTGGATCCAACATAAGTTCTAATCCAGATTAATAAGTTTAAGTAATCCAAGGCTATGTCGTGTCCGTGTCACAGTGTTGCCTCGTGGCCTCCCAGCCTCACGCTGATGAATTGAAATGAAAATAATCCCCAGGAGAAAAAAAAAACTTGTCCGCTACGATGACTCAGACTGGGTTTCAATTTTCCCCCGCTGGCTCGGTTCGTTTATTACCCATCTACGTAATTTAGGACCAATCAAATCTTAAGGATGTAGTTGCGCGTTAACCTCAGTTCACGGTTGCCGTATGCTGAGGGTCTGAGGGGAGTTGAACACGGCCCATTACTCCGGCAACCTAATTTAATCCTGCTCCCCTCTGCTTCTCGCACAATGTGTTTGCAAACCCCATGCCTATTTAATTCCCCTACATAACGGTTATCTGTGCTTAAGGACGCGCCGTCAAAACCTATCCAGTGGTTGGCGGCTTTTCTCGTAAAAAAAATATGCAAAATTTTAATAAATAGGCCCCGTGACAATCACTTATGAAGGAATTGTTCTAAATGTAAAATGTACTGTCGATTTTTAGTTAATTATGGAGGCTACAGGGTCTTGTTCATCAGAAAAGTGCTCTTTCAGCAATTGCTCGAATCTGTTTGAGGATGGTTGCTTTATATATATATATATATATATATATATATATATATATATATATATATATATATATATATGGCACATCTGAGTTAAAACCAATAGCCTCTCTGGTCATTTCGTCGCTTAAGGCTGAAAATGCGTAACCTGCCTGTCTGAGAGCCATATTGGTCCCTTAAGTTGTGGGAGGACTAGAAATGATTTAATATGATAAAAGGTACCAATATATTCAGTAGAATATTCATACATTACATAAGGTTAACTATCCAGTGAATGAAGATTGGACATATAAACCGGAATAAAAACAACAATGAAGCAATTTCGATATTCCTTGACAGGTAAAATAGTACCTTTGGACTCCAACAGTTGACATCCAAACATTGTCTATTTACATCACTGACGAATCCATTGTCAAGTCAATAGTTGCTTGTCAGCCATAGACGTAGTCTAGTCTAAGTTAATGTATGACGTAACCTATATGGATTTAAATTATGACGAATGCAATAATTGCAGATAGTTTTTCTTTTATAAAAGATGAATATGGCCAGCGCCGAAAGCTCCTGATGGAAATGTAAATAAAGTAATGTATTAAGAAGAGAACGGTTCTTCCATTTTTTTTGTAATTACCGTATAAAGAGAAAAGATAATACTCGTAGCCAACCAGATGAGAGTATAAATATATACGGGAACGTTGTAGATTATTTAAATTATAAATGTTAAAATGGAAGTTGTATTATCTCAAATCGTAATTCTGAAACAGAAATTCATAGTTTATTTATCACCAAAATACGAAGTAAGATTTTTGTTGTAATTACTTCAATTTCTCTGGATGTATTGGGTATTTGGAAGCTAATATAGTTCCAACTTCGCTGAAAGAAGAGAAAAAATTCAAGAATCCGTTGCGGTTTCAGTATAATAAAGCGCGCGAGTTCTCCAGTTCTAAAAATCGTGTTATCAAGATGGCAAGAAGACTCTGAACGTCCCTTAAGGTACGGACAGTGACGAAAATCCGATGGGCCATTGAATCTGCCTTGCAACATTCGTTTTCGTGACCTGCTCTGCTCACGGCCGACAAACTTCAGCCTCATTTCGTCCAGCAGCTCGCCATTACAATTCCTTCCAGCAACATTGGCCGCAAGCAGTCGACGTTTATTCACCTGTACACTACATAATATTCACGAATAGCATCGGAAGTCAATACAAGAGGTGGAGATTCCCTACATACTCCTACGGTACGACCAAAACCGTGTATAATGCAGCTTGCAATTGAATCCGGAAATGTTGAGAGTCATTAGCATCAATTCGCGCAGTTTTGGCTGAACAAGATGAACACAGAAAGACTAAACAAAGATGAATGCACAGAAATAAATCTCCAATTACTCACAGCAAATCAAACGTTGGATATTGGAGACCTGTAAAATTAGAATTTAACTAAGGATACAGAAAGTAGGGGGACGAAACATTTTCCATTTCTGACTTTTGACCATTCTTTGTGTTTTATATATTGTGAAGTTACACATACGTCACACTTCTGTCATGCACTCATTGTCTGCCGAATAGGCAGGAAGAAATACGATAAGGAGAGTTTCCTTACATTATAATAATACAGAAAAATAAATACAGATAGTTAGAGAAATTCTGTGTTACTAAAATTTTTCGGATGCAAATTACGAATATGAAATAAAACAGACGGAGAATAATTACGATTCGCAGAATATGGCTCTGTTCCTCTCGTACAACATACGCATATTGTGAATTAAAGTACTTCAATTACTTATTTACACTCGGTAGACGTTACATAATAAACATAAATAGTAAATATGAGGATAATTCCTCCCTCGTCTGCTCATAATGAATTTAAAAAATATTCAAGCTGAACATTGCTAACATATTCTTACAGACGATAAATTATATTTTATGAAATGTAATTCCTCTAAATAAATGTATGTGGTCTTTATAAAACTATATCTCGACTCAGATAAAATATATAGGGTTTATAAGGATGGAGGCAACTCGGCATCGGCACTTCGCTTGAAGATGATGACAGTGGCCGCCTTCGAAACGTCGTGTCTATACAATGTTGTCACTCGGTTAGAATCTCGAGAATTCTTAGTTAATCACTTGATTATATCAGGCAGTAGATTATTATATATTATATTGACGTCCAAAGCAATTGATTTAGCAACAAGTCCCTTATACTGTTAATAATAAATTGTAATTATTAAAAGCTTCATTGAATATTTCCTGAAAATTATGTAAATAAACGCCAGTTAGCTCCTCGTGATATAAACGAGCGCGGAACAACTTAGTTACGAACACACACACACTCATATATATATTTCGTAATAATAATTGTAATCGTCATAAAAAATGTAATATGAAAAAAAAATTGATTGAACGAAATCAATGAAGTTTAACGTTTGCTTCTTTTTGTCTGAATATAGGCAACTCTCCAAGCTGCGTTCATGTAACGGTTGCCTAAGCTCCTTAACCAAACTTATGGAACGATTATAGTTGAACATTGCTAACATATTCTTACAGATGATAAGTTATATTTTATGAAATGTAATTCCTCAAAAAATAAGCTTGGTCTTTATAAAACTCAACTTAGATATAATTATATTGTATTTACTGTCTTCGTTTAGTCTATAGTTTTACGCAAAACTTTTTGTATATTAACTACACGTCTCCAGTTTCATATAAGTTACAATGTTTTTTGAAAACGGAACACTGAATTTGATAAAATATATGCATAATTAAAAATAGACACAATTAGTAATTATAAATATGTGTGTATATTTGATTAGTTTCCAGTTCTTCCATTTGTTGAAGTCTGTATCATAATCATTTTTCATTTTTGAAAATAAAATGATTTGTAAGGTACAGGCTAATTAAAAAGGAAAAAGTACTGCGAGAGAAATAATGGGAACGAAGGAAACAATTTCGGAGTTGATTGTAATATATTTATGAAATATTAAAGTTTGTAAAGCGAAACACTAATTTGTTTCAAACAAATGGCGAGTTTCATGAATACGCGACCAGAAATCGTTCAACTCTAAGGTCGGACAAGCATCGCCTTGCTCTACACCAGAAAAGTATTCACAATACCGGGATAATTTTATACAACAGCCTTCCGCCAGAGGTTAAAAATAGTACCTACAAAAGCTTCGTGAAGCAGAGTAAAACTATTCTTTTAAATGGTGCGTTTTACTCGGTACAGGATTTTCTTAATCGTCCTTCTAGTATTTAAATCAAGGTTCCTGCAAAAAGTGTTGAATGAGCTGCCTTATAAAATAGCACATCACATATCTTTAAAATTTCTATTCAGTTTTTTCTGCTCTTTTGTTTGTTTGTTTCATGTATTGCCTGGAGTTACGACAGAGGGAAGGACAGTTCCTGGTCCAAGTAGTTAAAACTCCATTGCGTGTTCCTTGGTGTGTGCTTGTTTGTGTTTCCCAGTGTGTGTCCGTGTTGTGTTTATATTGACTTTTGTCTATATACACTTTCTTTTACTAATTTATTTTAAGTTTATTTGTCTTTAATTATGTACTTTATTTTGTTCACTTTTAATTTTTAATGTATGACGTATCCTATTTCCTCAATCGAGGATTAATGGAAACAACAATAAATCTAAATCTATAAAGGGAAATGAGGATGAATTATCGCACAATGCAGATAGTGTGAGCTCGGGTAAAATATTCTGTATTATCATATAAAGGATTGTGACTAGGGGAAGTGTTTTAATAGAATTGAAAAGCGTACAGGAGAACGTTTAAGGATATTTATTTATTTAAACTATGGAAAATATTTACAAAATAATGAAAAATGAAGAAACAATCAGATAGATGTCTCTCATTTTATTTTAAACCGTGGCGTGAAACATAAGTTTACCTTTTGTGTGTCTGTCGACATCGTCAATCTGAATATGTCGTCCTTCTCGTCGTCGTCTTTGCAGGTATTACTGCTGGAGTGATGCCACCATTTTAATCGACCTCCCTGGACATTGTGGAGACAAGCAAGTGTTCTCCAGAAATTTTAAATCTCGTTCCCTCGGATCAATACGCCGGCCAAAACCTGTCGTGGATCTCCGATTAACACTTCGACAAATTGCCTCCGGCACGTTACATCTTGTGAAGTTCTCAACTCTTGATAGTATTTACAATAAAATTAAATGGAGTTCCTTATTAATCAATCACGTTACGCTACACGATCTACGGATACAATAAGGCTTTTAATAATAGTGAAAAACCAAGATGTCGTTTATATTGTGGATTTCTCTCTTCATCTTTCCAAAAAAATTCCACCACGCATTCACATATACATAAACATTGCCGTTTTAGATTGATGACGATTACAACTTGTCTCGTGAAATCCTGACTGAACCTGTTTTCTAGCCTATCTAGATGTGTCATGACAGACGTTTCCACTGGCTGAGGGTTGGTGAATAGGTAAGTCAGGAATCTCGCACTGAGTGGGCCCACAGTCCAAATATAATTCCTGACGTGTCCTGACGTGGCGCTTTAGTCACACAACCACGGTGAAGTGCTACATATAAGTGCTCTTACACTTTACACACATCAACTTAATAATAATTTGAGTTTAACTCGATTATTTCTAATATTTCCGCCATTTGTGCCCGTCGAGTTCGGTCGGGCGTCGTCTTCTAAATCTTAAGTGTAAATGGGTAAGCGGTTAGGATGTTATTATTTAGAGCTGACATTTCATGCAGAATTATGATTAGTACAACTACAAAACAAAGAAGCATTCTCAGAAAATTTTAATTGGAAATTAGGATAAGGTAAAAAAAATAAAAGGCCCTAAAAGTTATCACAAATTTTGTTCACATCGATCTTTGAGAAATTTGACCAATTATGTATGGAAGTTTTGGGAATGTGACGTTTTCCAAAGCGTATTTTGGCCAAAAATATTGGAAAAAATACAAGTAGTATGATAATATTTTTTCCCTATGATAATCAGTCACATTAATAACGAAAACTATACTTTAATTTGAATTTAAAATTTATTCAGCAGGAACTTTCGGTAGTCATATACAAAATTCAAATGCAATTTTTTTAAACATTCCAAAAAATTATTTTTAAGACTTCCTCTGACATAATATTTAGCAATTCATGTCATTTACTTCTTGATTCCCTCAGCCGAAAATATTAAATGTATTGAAGTATTTATCTGTGAAGAATTTGGTAATGCCACTACTTGTGTACCGTGACTGATTTATTGCGGCCAATTCCAGACAGTACCTTTCGAGTTCCAGAGGGCGGAAAACCTAAACTAAATGTTTGCCATTCATATTTTTAAAATATTTAATGAGTCACGTTTCGCCCTGCCCTTTATAAGACTAAGAATGCAAAGATTTCTTAAGTTAAATTCCTACATTGAACACTGGCAACAAATAATTGAGAAAGAAGTGAAGTTGAATGCACAAAATTTTTAGGTATATCTGTGTAGAACGTGGAGAACGTGATTAGTAAATTGTAATAATAGTATACGAGTGTGGAGGAATGCTGGTTAAGAGCCCCGCCCGGAAAGCAGGAGGTCCTGGGTCCGGTCGACATTTTTCCATTCTCATCTTCTAAATTTAGTATCATGGCCTTTGGCTGATCTCCACTTGAAGCAACTCTTCTCTCTGTGGACAATAAATTAAATTGGACGGATCACATTAATACTTCCCTAAGAAAACTAGCCTCATCAATCTTTGCTGTTATAATTATGTCAATTTGTAGTGACAAACATTTTTTTTATATTAGCACCAGTGTACCTACCATAAAACTAGTCTTTAAAGACTAACCATTAATTTTCTTCTGACAAATATTTCACAGTATACTTATCGACTAGAGTCCATCCAATGTTGTCTTCGAGTTTTTTCTTGTCTGTCTACACTTCACTCACTGCTGACCCAAACATAAGAAAATTAGTTTATTCTGCATACTTTCACTCTTTAATGACATATGGTATAATTTTCTGGGGTAATGCTTTAGGGAAAGACAATGTTTCTGATCTACAGCAAAAAGTTGTCAGAATATTATGTCAGGTTCCTCCAAAATCATCTTGCTGGGGGCTCATCAAGCAAATGGGAATACTTACTCTTACTTGGCAGTATATTCAATCACTGGTGTTATTTGTGACTTATAACAGTCACCTATTCACAACAAACTCAGAAGTGCAAAGCTTTGATACCAGAAATAAAAATAGTTTACACAAGTCTCTAACTATAATATAAAAGGATGTTCACTATAATGCTATAATCATATTTTATAAACTTCCAACCTCCCTTAAAGAAGTTCAAGCACGATCTAACTTTTTAATTATGCACCCCTTCTACTCTGTTGAAGAATTGATGGAGTTGAGTGTATCTCAGTATAGACCTTAACATAGACGTAGTACATTGTTGATACAGTAATGTCTTAGTGTAACGATTAAACACATCCACTCGTAATTCGGTTGTACGGAATCAAAGGCAGGCTACGTGACGGTTACAGACAGAGGCAATAAAGACAGACACAACGGCGCTAATGGGGTTTTTCCCTCGTCCCGTGAAATTTGGCGACAGCGGATGGTAAGGAGGTTGGTGCTTTTCCCCAAAATCGTCGGTGAGGGGGGAGCAAACGGCTCCTCCCAGAGAGAAGAGACAATAATTTTGATTGTACTATATCGAGCCCCGCCATCGACGAAATCCTCAATAAGGCTGTGGCGAATAATTATTAAAAACCCCAGCAGCAACTAATTTGGGACGTTAAAGACAGTTGTAAATTAGGGCTTGGAGATGTTTAAGCTTTGAACATTAATGATATGATAGTTTGATGATTAAGGACTTGGAGGTTGTGATTTAAGATTGGGTTGTTTAAGGTTGGAAATTGTCCTGACCAAGGACAATAACAACTGCAGTAAGGCGTGATCCAGTCCGGAGCAACAAGGAAGCGTCAACTGGAAGGTCCAGGCAAGCTGAGACGACACGGTAAATACTATGTTTGCAACCTTTTGCCGATTTCCTGGTACTGCCAGATCCGAGTAGGATTAGTGTCAGTTATTCGTCTCTATGAGAAGACTCATATAAAACGACCCTAGTTTAGAACTCTTGGGTTTAGCTGTAAGGAAATTAATTTGTATCATTTTTGTAAATGTATATAGTGTTTATCATAAAAAATTGCGGGCTTATAAATTTAAAGTGAGCCAGTTGTAATACTTTTGTAAAGTTGTTGAATATAGAGTAAATTGTTTTATTATTATAAATGGAATTTCATTCTTATAATAATATTTCATTATAAAATAATAATAATATTCCTCCCTATTCATTTCATAAGACATATTTATTAATATTATATATCAGGTATAAATTGTAATCTTGTCTCCTCTTATTTATTATTATTACTAAGCTGCTGTTGGGCATTTGTCCGGTGGCAGCTATATACAAAGAAAATAGAAATAAAACACAAATACAATTACGAAAAGTTTATACTAAGGAAGAATTTTGAAGTGTAGTTTTTTATCTGCAAAAGAAAACCAAGGAGCCACACAAAAATCACTTCACTGCACTTCACTATTATCACTTCACTGATTCTAAAAAAAACTACTCAAATTTTTTTAGCCTATTTCTAAACTGATTTACGCTACCCGCGTATTGGCCTATTTACAAATGAAAATTTTCCTACGTCTGTACGTTGCCCTTTTTCTTTCATTTTGAACAAGTGGTCATTTTTAGACATATAATTTGGCGCAAGTTAAACATAATCATATGGAGGTAAATAGTAACATAGAGTTAATAGTAATTAAGCAATCACAACAATTTATTTACAGTCGTTCCACATCCCTGAAAGTTCTGCTTCTCTATAGGATCAATGGAATATGATTTAATACTAATGCTATGGACATAGCAAGTGTCAGTGAGTTGAAATCATTAGAGGAAAAGGAGATAAGATGATTGAGCGACGTTCCGAGACATCCAACAGACTCCCTGGGTGATTTTACATAAAGCACTTCTTTCCCTGAAGACTCAAAGCAGAATTTCTTTTTTTATTATGAATAAAACATTCAGTTCGATTTTTGCCGTACCGAAGTGTGAAACAGCCGTAATGAAGGACTCAAATTAAAGTCAGAGATGCGGTGGTTGTAGTGTTGATAACGAGTTAAGTGTGTGCTCGTTCAGCTGTAAATCCGAAGTAATCGCATTAAAGGCTGTGGGTTTAGCCGAATGAGGTTGGAGACCCCCTCAGCCGGGACGTCTATTTCAGAGTGGCCACTTTCAGGAGATGACTCATACAACGCAGCTATTTATTCCAGGGACAAGGCAGAGCGAGCATATGGAAGCAATCGACCTCCTAACTGGTTCCTCGTTGGCCGCGTCATGCGCCCGCCGACTTACTAATCCCTTAAATCAAATACCAACTCATCCTCAAATATTCAGCCTTGTATTACATCACGACATACACATTTTCAAGAACAGCGTCAAATTAAGATATTCAATTCAAAAACTGATATTCTATTGGTCAATCAATCACATTTTCATTTCAAACGTATAATTCCTCAACGACGAGAAACGACACAACTTATAATAAATTAAGTAATTTATTTTTAGGCGTGAGTAATTCTTACAACCAACGTTTATATACAAATTTCACTTTTAAAAACAGCATTTATAGAGACAATATTTTATTTTTGACATGTTTCTCTTTTGTACAACTACAAATTTGAAATTGAACCGAAATTATTTCTGATTGTAGCTTACATACCTTCAATTTTCAACTGAGAATAAATTAAGTAATTTATTATTAGGCGTGAGTAATTCTAACAACCAACTTTTATAGACAAATCTCACCTTTAAAAACAGCATTTATAGGGACAATATTTTATTTTTGACACGTTTCTCTTTTGTACAGCTAGAAATTTGAAATTAAACCAAAATTATTTGATTTATCTTACATACCTTCAATTTTATCTCTAAATTACCGTTCTAATTAGTACTTACATGGAGTTAGATTCTCTCTCAGTGCATCGGTTCCTACAGGAGATCAATCTTATTTTAAAGAGAAATTTGATAGTATGTAAAACAAAATTTGATATTTGTTCTGACTATATCTCGAAGAATACAGGTGAATAATTACGGCCAAAATAGTCATAATTGAAACGATATTTATTAACTAAAATTATGATACGGCGTTTCGTTCCTATCATTGCAACTCCTTCAGGTGTGAAACAATCCAAAAGTAAACCAAAAAGTTTTCATAAACACAACAACAAGTGTCGGAGACAGTTGGTGCTTCACTCATAAATTTGTTAAAAAATCTTCGATCTATTTGTGCGAAGTATTTAAAATCAAATAAATTCGCATAATGATACCGTGATATTAAATAATAATTATAGCAGAGAAGCTTTTCACTTTTACAGAAAAATTTATACAAATTTCCATTTTGGAATTTTGATTTGAAAAATTACAATGTTCACAGTTTATTTTTGATTTGATTTTAAATAATCTAATGTTGATAATCCAATGTTCGTTCTTTACAACAGTTATTGCAGCAAAATACTAGTAGTTTTTCCATTTTAGATAAATAAATAAAAAATGTTATAATTTATGATTTGAAATATCGTATGGTTTGTTTCTTGCGCCACTTCAACCAAAACGGCAGTTGTCTTCCTTTTAGGTATTTTTTTTATCTAAATTTGTAATTTGAAACACTGATTTCTTCCCTTCAACACATTGAATTTTTAACTGTATGATTTATTAACCCAAATTAGATAATAACTAAAAGCACACATGAATAAATTTGAAGTTCTGTTACTGTAAAATCGTAACATGTAATATTCATAGACCGACTGAAGAAACGTTTTATTAAGAAATTTTAAAGAGGGTACGAATGTATACAGAAACCTTATTAGGTGATTAAATAATTATTTTATAATAATGTTGGTCGTTAACTAAATTTTATTCGGAAATCAGTCGTAAAAATAAAAGATTACTTAATATTGTTTTCTGTTATATTTTGCTAAGTACATAATGCATGATACAAAATTTCATTGCCTATCATTCTAATCATTTTTATCATTGTATTATTATGTAACAATATAGCATTTTAAATAATTTATCTGACAATTAAATATACAATAAATGAGTTAATCAGTTTCTTTGTCAGTATTTTTTATAATTTGAATATTAAATAAACAACGTTTCGTCTCTCATTTGAGACTTATTCAGGTGCTAAAGAGAAATTTAAAAATTAATTTCATTGGGTAATATGTTTTGTAATTTTTTTAAAAATAAAAATAAGTGTAAAACCATTTTGTTTATTTTACAAAATTTTTCATAACATTTTTACACAACGCAATCAATTTGTAAATTTCTGTTTAGTTCCTGAAGAAGTCTCTAATGAGAGACGAAACATTGTATATTTAATAATTAAATTATAAATATACCATTTTATTATTACGTTTAATCATTGTAACGACTGTAAAGTATCTACATAATTAGACTTACGTTCAGTTAAATTAAATGTAAGGGATGGGTCTGGTAGTATAGAAACGCGATTATTTTTGAGAATTACCGTTGTTATATACTCTGCTGTCATTTTTTTGGCTTATTGATTTCCATTTTTCATTAAAAATTGAGGCTGAAAAAATTATGTAGTTTCAGAGCTCGAGCCAGAGTTCCTGAACTTTAATACTTCATTTCTACAACCTATCTTTCTCATCGTCGATCAACGTTCTTCTCGCATTCCATATTCCGCGATAAACACTTATTTCGCACCATTTATCGCCTCTAATTTGTTTGGCCCTTCCCTTTCTCCTTCTCCACACCACAGAGGGATATAAACAACCCGTCTCTGCAAGTGTCACCGCACCGTTTACAATAAATTTCAAATCCATGTTAAACAAGCGTGACGCATTCATGAGTAAATCTGCTTGACCCAAGAAGAGAGTGAACCAAAATAGAAAGCGTCGGTCTAATGAGTTTGCATCTCTTCGGCATGACTAACCAGGCCTAAGTTAAACACGAGGAGTGACAGGATTGGCACGCCGTACTAGCAACTCGTAAACTTATTTATTTTCATCTATAAATTACAAACTCTTTGTCAGATTTAGAATGTTTGCAAACAAGAAAAAAAAGCGTGACGGCATCGTTGAGGTTTTATCAGTAAATGAGTGGTTCGGATTCTCTGATTCAGATCAGATCTTGTTTAATTTCCATTTCTTAACAACCAATGACCTTAAAAAATTGCCCTTTGTTTCATATTATTCATATAAATAATTAGTGTGATTAATACACACATTACTACTAATAGTAATGAGTAAGTTTCTAACTCCTTGTTCAGGATTTCCTTTAATGAGCCATGTTTAAGATAAAAAAAATGCCTGACATTTAATGGAAAACCCGGAAAACTAAATACCTTCTAAATTTCTTAATTTTAACCAAGAGAAGAGACAAAGCTTTACTAAGCTTAAAGTCAGTATCCCGGATAGAAGGCTGTGTGATGCTCTAAATTTAGTGAACATAAATAATAGCTGTCACTGAATCCATAAGGTCAGAAAACTCCCATCGTCAAGCTGGCAGTAAAACGGGTTGACCTATCAGTCCAAAACGTCAATATTATCCAGCCAATCACAGCCTACTACGTCATCAGCAAGCGATAGTACTGGGCATCACATATCTGATGACGACAACAATAGCCGTAGAAACGTCGTGAACAGTTCAATCCTCATATTCCACGGCTAACTCGTGTGAACTACCCAGTGAATATCCCACCATTTACTTGTATCAAGTGGAATATCAAGAACGGTGGAGAAATTTCAGATGAAATAGTTACAATGTGCCTTTATAGATGGCATCCAATCATTTTTTTTGTGATGATCCATTTCTGAGAAAGCCACTGTCAAATAAACGGTTGGTTGACAACCACAGTCATAGCTATATCAAAAGTTAACATTGTGATTGTTTAATTCAAAGCCAGATCCTTCGCGACATCTTTAGGGAGGTGTGAAGGTTAAATTACAATTTACATTCCAAGTATTTCAAATCCTGTTATTTGTTTCTTCTTTTGTTAGTAGTATAAATCCTTATTTTATTGTTAAATAAACTATTTTACTGGGAAGCTTTAAGTCTTCAGCTTTACATATTGTCACGTTTCCGAAGTATCGTGAGATATTGTAACACGCACTACCAGAGGTTATAGACGTTTATTTAATAAGCACTGTACGAAGGGTCGTACTGCGAAAGACTGCCTCCGCTTCGAGGTCCAGTACCATTTATACACTCGTGGAATATTCCAGAAACAGAACATTCTTGAAACAGAAAATTTTGGAAGTGAAAGGTAAAGAAAGTAAACAAATAATAAAATGGTTGCGTTGAGTGGAACTCTAACCCAAGACCACATTTCTGCAATCCAGCTCTCAACCCCTGAGCTATGGCTGCAGGCTCTCAGATGTGGCAATATTCGCCGATTTCTCAGTGTTATAATTTTTTTTAAAAGGTATATAAATGAAAAGATGGCCAATAAGTCAGCAAATTTCGGGTGTAACCGTCGCTGTTTACACCAATGTAAACAGTTCATCCATTGAATAATTTACCTGAAGAAGTCCACAAAATTGGATGAAACGTTGTATTTGTATTAATTAAATTGTTGGCTGACTTATTGGCCGTCTTTTCATTTATATATTTTAAACTTGAAGTCAGAAAATGATATCTGGATTATTAAAAGACTCGACGGACTGATAATTTAAAAAAAAAAATTAGTGTTCCATACGGTGTACTTCGTTCAATGTATAAAAGAACACGTCGCCCAGACTACAGTTTAAAAAACTAATTTTTAAGGACTACAAGAATGGAAAAATGTCGACAGGACTAGGGACTGGAACCCCGAACCGCCCTACCACTGAGCTAATTAGGTTCACAAGAATGGAGGGATGTTGAACCGGTCCTTGGACGTCGACTCGGATTAGTTCAGTGGATAACGGAAGGTCTGGGGTTCGAGTTCTTGGTCCTTCCGGTCGATATTTTTCGATTCTTGTCTTTCTTCCAAATTAACTATACACTCTTTCTTTAGCTCCATTGAAGCATTTCTACTTCCTTTGACTTGAACTAATTTTTATTACCTAATAATTAGGCCATCTAGATGAGTATCGTCAAATGTTAGCTTTCAGGTAAAAGATATTATTTTTAAAGTTTGTTTTTTACCAGAACGCAAACTGCGAGATCAACTTATTGGACGTACGTTTAATTTTAGTTGTGCTCATTAGTACGTTTTTAACAATAGTTTTAGAGCTTTTGATTGATAACTTTCTTCTCTCTTAATTTGGATAATTTTTCCATTTGTAACTGTTGAATATCACCAGTCCTTATTGAAAAGTGTTCATATTCCGTGAAGGTATTGCCGACCCTTAAGCGTGGTCTTTTGTTGTCATTATACGCCTTTCAGAAACAGTTCCAAGGCCTTTTAAAGACATCCTGTCTTCATATTTTTCATGACGTAGCAATAAAGTTGTCAAGCCACGGTGCTTCAAGAAATATTGTCGTGACTCATTTGTTTGTGCACTAGACTGACTCCGGATCTTGTAGTTTACTAAATTCCCTCGACTCAGTTCCCTTAGTTTTTGTCGGCAGATTACGGAATCGCCCTGACAATGACATGCCAACTCTGAAGAACGTTATCGATTCTTCGCGACTAATAATTCAGCAACGAACATTGCGGCGAATGTTGCAACTCGAGTGCACGAAGCCCCCGTGCGCAACATTTCCATAGGTGGCGTCGCTTGTGACTAAGCTGAATTAAAAGTAGATTCATACAGCGAAAAACTGAATCAGAACTCCCGGAATCACACCGTTACGCCACTAAGCGTGTGTCAAAACACAATCACGTGCAGATTATTCCTCGGTCCGTTCACTCAGTCAGTGAGGATCAAAAAGTTGGATTAGGTTTCTTTCCTACTGACAAAGATAAGCCATTTTCTATTCTGTCACTTCATTTAAGGGATGAATGAACATTTCTCGTACAAACCGGAACAGTGCTGCAGTTTTGGTGTTCCTTGAGAGGTTCCGTTGGGGTCCTGCAGATAGTATCCAATTATTGAGTCGCAAATCAATAAATAGTAAAAACAGCCTATAAGTCAGAAAAATTTAATAAAAACTTTATTAACAGTAGTTCGTACACGACATTTCGTTCCTAAATTTGGAACCTCGCCTGGTGTGATTTAAACTGGAATCATGAAATTAGGAAACTAAACGTGCATGTCGCACAAGGTAATAGTCCGAAAAAAATTATCCTCATTAAACCTCGCCAGATGAGATACCAAATTTTGGAACCAAACGTCACGTACAGACTACTGTTAATTAATTTAAAATTATAATGTCCGCACACGATCAATATATTGATCAATACAGGACAGTCAATACGTTATGTCAAGACGCTACCAATATTTATACAACCGCACACAAACAATGATCAGTAATTTTGCTCATTTTCAATGTTGCTGATCACTGTGCCTGTTCATGTGAGTTACCAATTTCCAATCACGCCAATAAGCGCTCAACAGCCTAGAGCAATGGCGAATCAGCATCAACCCCACCAAATCAATAACCGTCCCATTCACACTAACCGAAAACCCTCCTCCCCAAATCCATCTCCATCTAAACAATGTTTTAATCCTTACAAAAACAGAAAAAAACCTATCTAGGAATCATGTTCGATTCAAAACTCTCGTGGAAACCTCATATTAATCTTCTCCTCTCCAAAATCAACCATAAATTCAGAACCCTATATCCCCATCCTAAACAGAAAAGCCCCTCTTACAATCAGCACAAAACGTCTCCTTTACCTCTCCATAATACGACCCACCTGGTCCTATGCCTCGTCCATATGGGAAAGAGCAGCCAAAATTCAAACAAAATATAATCCTGCTCACCATTACAAACTCTCCATCGTACCTTATAAATTCCGTCATACTCCATAATATCAAATTTCCCAAATCCATAACCTCCCTAATTAAAAGCGCCCACAACACCCGAACCCCATGATCCAACAACTCCATGACAATCCTCCCGAATGTCCGTCGGCTCAAAAGAAAACTCCCAACTGACTACATCACTCCCCCTGAACATTCAGTTACATCCTAACCCACCTTCCCATTATTCCGCAGACTACATCCTCATATATTCTCCAATAATCAATACACCGTCTGTCAAACATCACCCATCCACATCGTATGCCTCTCAGATACACAAGGGGAAAAATAAAATAACACAACCTAATACATTGCTAAAGTAGGCTAATCAATGGACTAACCTACCTCCATGTTTTCAAGTGAATTATGTACATTAATATAATTTTGTAAATACCATATTTTAATCTTGTTCATACTGCAATTAATTATAGTACCAAACTAATAATCGTAAGATAAAAGATTTTATATGAAAAAAATGTGAGTTATATTTGTTAATTTTAAATAAATAACATTTCTGTTTTCTTCCAATAATTATGAATAGTAACAAGAAAGCTTATTTAGCTATCCTACTTTTTCTCACGACAAAACGTAATAATGTACGAACGCGATGGTTTAAAGAGTGGTTAAATAAAAAAAACGATACTGCCACGTACAGTTGTTGATATAAATTGTCATTACCGATGAAAATGATTTCTTAAACTATTTTTGACGAAAATAGTGTTTTTCAATAAGGGCGGATCGATGTTGAAATGGAATAAAACAAGCTGTGTGTGATTGACGTATTTTTTATTTGAAAGGGCATACATGACCTTTCAAAGAAAGGATAATTTCGTACTACCTGACACACAGCTAGTATTATATTATATTCCATTTCAACATCGACCCGTCCTTATTGAAGAACCCTGTAGATTCTTGGCTTGGATGTTCCCTGACCGTTTAGAGACAATCTCGTTTTTGAACCTCAAACTATTAAATCCATGTTACAAAAATATGGCAAACCACAATGTTTATTGGCCATTTACATGTGATGTTAATTTTAAGATAATTGTGAATTTAATTTTATATATATGTATTATGATTGACCACATGGGTAATACTTTTGTAACATATTACAGATGACTATGGACCAGGGTCCTAAAGCTCCTATGTTTTTTATTGTTGATGTGAAGAAATAAATACTGTTTCTTTGAAAGTATTCGACATTACATAGTTGTTGATTTCAAAAAATTGTAATACGTTAATTGATAAAGTCTTTTGTAGTGAATTTTCAGAGTGTTTTAATACAAGTGTTTCTAACAGTTTTCTATTTTATTTGCGAAATGATGGATAAATTTACGTTTGGTGACGAATACTACATTAAAGAAGTGAGTGTGTATTCATAAAGTTTTGTGTTGTGGTTAATGTATAAGAAGAAGAAAGCTATTTTAAGAAATGAGAAAAAAGTTTTAGATTTCTTTATGGAAACTACTCTAATGCCTTTAGAAACCTGATAGGGTCGTGTAACGAACTGTAAAAATTTTAATAAAACACAGCGAATTGTTACTGGGAAAGATTATTCTTTCCTTTTTCGATAATTTCTGATCAGATTTTCCTAGGTTCTAGTTTTGTATCAATTTCTGGCATCTCCTGCATTTCATTCTGTGAAAACGAAAAGTGTGATTTATGTATTGCTTTCAGAACATATCTTGTGTGTTCAGGAAAAAATTGATTCAATAATAAGTAGACAATTGTCAATACCTCTAAACTATTAATTATTTATTCATTATAAATGATTACCAATATAAAATAGTCACCAATAAATTGGGAGTCAATACAGGAATAATTAGGTCGATGCGGAAAAGCGACTGTACAGTCAATGTCTTGTGTTAACGCGTGTGTTTGTCCGTTTATGGTGACTGTCGTCTCTTAGTTCTTGTCAGTTCATGTGTGAGACAGATGATCTCATCTGCGACTCTCACGTGGTGGCACTTCCAAAGTCCATTTACGGGCTCAGGTCTATTGCGAAAGAAAAGTCGAAACTCAAACCGTATCACTTAGGGACAGTTTTTTTTAAAAAAAAATAATAATAACAGAAATCGGCTAGGATTGAGCACATTAAAGGCAATTCTAAAAGATTAATATTGAAACGATATCATCTGTTAAAACGAAACCTGTCACAATCATTCGTCTAGGTTTTGTTTCGTGTATTTTTTAATTCAATTATACAAAGAAAAGAGCAGAAAAAACTATACAGAAACTTTTAAACTTATGTAATAATATTACAGAGCAACACTTTTTCAGGAACATTAATCTTATAAGAGAACGTGGGCTTTCCCGGTGTATATTATTCATGAACAATTCTCGGGTTTTCAGTTCACCTGAAGAAGATGGCAGAGCAAGCCATGGAAACGTTGTGTACAAATTTTATACTTACCCGGTTGAAAACCCGAGAATTGTTCATGAACATTAATCTTAACTATGAGCGGAACGATCAAGAAACTCCTGTACTACCTAAAAGGCGGCATTTAATAAAATATTTTTACACTGAATACATTTGTATGTACGCATCATGAATTCGAAGGATTGTGGAAGAAACGTAGTGTAATAAAAAAAATTGTCAATATTTGCTTGAATTTTTGGTTGTAAAAATTAATTCATTCTTTACTGACTACTTGGCCATAATATATTGTTAAATAGACGTAATTTAATTACAATCTCTACCGCATCTGGATTGCTTCTGTACATTCCAGTACCTTATTGCATTATGAATGGTCTGAGAGGTTTATTTGGAGGATTTTGAGGGTAATATAAATAAGACGAGGAAGAAAACGAGACCAGAAATTTGGACATGTTAAGGCGTGACGTAAAGAATGCAATGAATCCACATTGCTCGTTTCAAGGTGAAACACTCACAGAAACCAATAGTCATTGTGGTTGTAGTACCGCAGGCACAGGCACCAATGGTGCAGATTTTCCCAGCGGGAAATATCTTCTGAAGAACAAACATTCCGGAAAGGCACAGACTTTAGTTAGTTTGTGCACCGATATACGTCGCCTCCATCGTGTCCTTGTTCTCCGATAAAGAGACAGGTTCAAGCAAACACCAGAACAATGGATGGCCACGTAGTAGTGAGGGTGGAGGAAGGTTTCCTCAAAGGACGAATGGCTAAGACGGTTTATGGGGAAGATTACGTAAGCTTCCAAGGCGTGCCTTATGCTAAACCACCCGTGGGACCACTCCGATTCAAGGTTAGTTTCCAGAGTAAATCTCAAATTGATGACAACTCCAATGTGATGATCACTCGAGAATAAAATCGACGAAGATTGCGTACAGACGCACTAATTTAATCGTTTGGAACTTGTATTTGGAATCTCTCATTTCATCTTATGGTGAACATCATTTAGTGTTGTATTTACAACTGTTTTGTGCAAACAAATTTGGAACTTATTGAAGACGCTACGTTTTACGTCGGAACGAGACACGACAATGCAAAATGGAATTCCTTAGATCCCCAAAGTATACAATGAAATTAAAATAAGTTCAATTAATTAACACCATCTTATTGTAATTTTTTTTCCATTTCATTTCTTTAAGTTCAACGTTTAGAA
The DNA here is from genome assembly GCA_034510155.1 of Eucriotettix oculatus. NCBI lineage: Eukaryota > Metazoa > Arthropoda > Insecta > Orthoptera > Tetrigidae > Eucriotettix > Eucriotettix oculatus. The sequence continues at coordinate 21,525,313 of CM067380.1, read as the reverse complement.
GTTCTTGCAATCCACTGTGCGGAAAACAATACTGGCCGCCATTTTCTGTGCACCTAAATAAACGAAACGTAGTGCCTCTAGTGGCTTCTACGAACACTACAAACATCGTAAAGCAAACTTCACTTCCTCCATCACTTCCTCTATCGCTTCTGTTTTCTGAATTTTTTTTAAAAAAAATGCTTTGGTTTGGCCTCATTCTTTTTTAATTACGCCGTTGGCCACTTCATTACACCTACTCCGCAATAAGAAATTATTTTAAGTTACAAGCAGGGAAAACAATGGTCTAAACGTATTTTCATACAAGAAATCAGCTTGTTTTCAGTGGTGAATTTTCACAGTGACGCCGTGGCTAGATATTTTGTTATCTTATCGTTGCACATAGAAAACGAGGAGATGCGATTAAAGGCTTGGCATACATAATTGAGCGGCAATCTGAATGACAAAGAACTGGGACAGTGAGATTTTGAAAAAATAGCCCAGTTACAAGAACGTGTATAAGAAAATTAATTTTCACATTAATGTTCCCATGTTAGCGCATAGGAACGAAACCCAAAATATAGCGTTATATTGATTGAGTGTTAAAAGTACCTTTCATCAAAAAATTCATGGTCTACTGGCTTCCTTAAACCAGAGGGCAAAACTAACTTCTTCCAAAAGTCATATATATGTTGCGATAATTGCAATCCCAATTATTGGAACTTGCGTCTCCTCCAGTAATTTACAGTATTTTTGCGTATTTGATAATAAATGACAGTGTAACATGTTAAAATTAAGTTAAATTATATTTCAGGCAATTGAAGTGTTTTTACGGAGCATACTTTTTTGTCGAGTGTGCTGTTTGTGCTAATAACAAAAACATGTTTGCGCTGTTTGGTTCAAGGCAAGATGAAAACCGTGAAAGGATTTAGCACCCGTCTCTGTATTTTCTTACGAAAACGTAAAAAGATGTTGAGTAAATATGAATACGATAAAAAACTATAAAAAGTAGTTTTCATACATGACACAAATTCGGGAAAATATAATAATATTTCTCGGACCTTTCCGCAAGGAATTGGACGAGAATACGATTTTGCAAGGTATTGTTATTTAGCACGCGATGTTGGTTGTGTAATTGGTGACATTCCCGATAAATCTTATATTAAACTAAATGTCAAGGGTTAAAAAAAAGAAGCGTTTGAAATATATTAATCCTGAAACGAATAGCCTCTATCTGAAACATTGTCACCATTCCTTGAATACTTTTTCCAACGATTTCGATATTAAACCTCGTTTATGTCATCGAAATGAACTAAAAAAAGTCCGGTTTTCAGAAGGGGAATACCTTAGAATTATGTTTAAATATCGCTCTTTTGCCTGCACCATAAATTAAATTATCTGATAAGGAAACCTCATATTTAAATTGAATTTTCTAAAATATGAGGACTTTTCTATCATAAATTCCTCACATTTTCAATTAACGACTACTGGGATGAAAATTACTGTCTTATCACAAGTTTAATGTTTTGAATAATAGGATGCTTAAGATTAAATTTTAGTTGAAATGCTAGAATTATGTTGCAAATACTGATCACATATTTTCCACTTTCAGGCACCGGAGAAATTAGAGCCCTGGGAAGGAATAAAAGATGCCTTGCACGAGGGTCCTGTCTGTGCTGCATTTAATATATTGGTAAATCCACCGGTTGCAGTAGGGCAAGAGGACTGTCTGTATATGAACATTTACACTCCACAGGTATATCAGACTCACATCTCATATAGATGACGTGAAAATAAAAACAATTGACAAGGATATACGAGACAAGCTTTATCCTAGTTAACATGTTTGATGAGGAAAATATAATTTAATAACAATATATTTAATGTGATTCCTGCTATTAAAATCTACATTTTGAAATGTTTGAGAACATACAAATTTAATTTTAAAATAGTGTTTCTAAATCATCGTCCCAATTTTAATTTTTCCTGACATGTCTTTCTCTGAACATTCAGATTAATTATTCATATAGGTTGATAAATTTTTCATATTGTACATAATTATTAACCTAATTTATTGCTGTACCATTTCATAGATTAACTTTGCTTTGCTTTCAATTCTTCTAGATCCCAGAAAAGAGTGAAAGTAAAAGATATCCAGTTATGGTTTTTATTCATGGTGGTGGTTTCACTCATGGTGATGGGGGTTGTAAATTGTATGGGCCAGATTTTCTTGTGAGCAAAGGTGTAGTGTTAGTAACATTCAACTACCGTCTTGGTGTTCTTGGTAAGTATTCATGTCATTATTATGGAAAAAAATTATATTTGATTTACCTATCATATTAAGTTTGTTTTCAACACGAAGCCACATTTTAGCTTATGATAATAGTTACAACTGCAGAATCTTGTTTTCCATAATAACCCTTAAATATAAACTTCACACATAATGCTTCATGTAATTAATTATTTGAAAATATTAAACAAGTAAAAACTGTTTGTTGACAACCTTGACACTAAACTATATTGATTTTAAAGGGTTTCTTAGCACTAATGATGAGGTTTGTCCTGGAAACTTTGGATTAAAAGACCAAGTGGCTGCTTTAAAATGGATACAGTTTAATATACATAATTTTGGTGGCCAATCTGACAATGTCACAATATTTGGAGAGAGTGCAGGATCTGTATCTGTCCACCTACTCATGCTCTCTCCAATGTCTAAAGGTATTTGCTACCCTTATAGTTAATAGTTTTTCAAGTTTCAATTCATTTAATTTCACCTGTGATTAAGTAGCATACAAACTGTGATACAGAAATATTTTACATTTAATATGAATGATAAATAATTTCATATAAGGGCTTCACCCCTGGTGTTACTCGCTTTTAGTATCTTTATGAGTGACACTTCTACAGAACCTATTTGAAATTAAGCACTAAAACATGAGATTACAACATTGTAATGAAATATTGTTAATAGTAGTAATAAAATGATTAAAATGCTTTTTAACTTAATTTAAATGACTGGCTGCTTATTTCTGAAAATACGCCTTTGACTGTGAGTACTGAGAATTAATTATGAACATATTTATTAATTGTAAATTGACAAATGTGAGACATTCTTATTGTATTCCAGAATTATTCCACGGTGGAATTTGTCAAAGTGGTGTAGCAATAACGTCTTCAGGGTTCAGCTCCAATATTCGAAATAGAGCTTTTCGTTTAGGAGAAGCTTTGGGGCTTAAGACAGAAGATTCCAAGGAACTGGTACAGTTTTTAATGGGATTCTCTCCAAAATCACTTGTAGAGAAAATGTCAGAGGCCTTAACTGATGAAGTGAGTTATAACTTCAGAAAATATAAGTGTAGTACATATTATTGTCATTTTCATCTCTATCCTATACTGGCTCTATACCTCTGACGTTAAACTCAGTAAATTACTTCTATATATTCAGCTGCATTAAGGTAGGAAAATGGGTTTTTCAGAATCATCTATAGTTTGATCCTCTTAATTGGAATTAAAATATTTTTAAGTTATACTAATATTTTAAAAAGTTTAAATATAGCTCAAAAATACCACCCTATAATGTGTTTTCAAACTTGCCTGATGCACAGTATAATGTTATGTGGGAACTATAGTTTAAAAATCATAGGCTACCCCATTTCTCTGTCTCACTTAAAATTCTCACACAATTCGAAACATTAATTAATCTGACATGTTTCATAGAGATGCCTTAATATTGACAATATATTTTATTATTTTCATAATTAGGATCGAAAGCGAATGTTCCCACTTCCCTTTATACCAACTGTGGAGCCAAACATAGAAGGAGCTTTTATAACAGAAGATCCCCTGAAATTAATTACTGAAGGAAAGACTCTTGATGTACCTTGGATGGTTGGATTTACTTCTGCAGAATGTCTTGGTGCAATTGCATGTAAGTGTAATAATTGCCTTACTAATTAAGAAATGTGAAAATGTTGCCTTTAAAGTTGTTTTTTTTTACTGGAATATTTGTGTCTTTTTTGAAACATGCATTGTGATTGTCTCCTATTTCGGCATCCAGCTGAAAATTATTGTTCTACATTATTCATATGCAACAAAAAAAAATTATTTTACACTTTCAGAACTTATTTGGTAGTTACTGTCCCAATTACAAATTATCATTTCAAAATTACTGAAATGCTGCTAATTTGCAAAGGTTGATTTTACAGTCCACCTCTTTGATTTAATAAATGTCATATAATTTGATATTTTAAAGTTTATGAAAATTACTGATCATTCATTAAGCTTTCTTGACTAACATAAGAAATCCTTCTATGATTCAGAGAACTTTAAACTGATAATGAACTAATTCATGGACTATAAACACATTATGAATTGCATGCATATTGTCAAATAAATTTGTATTCTTCTCTGCTTCACCTCAGACACTGATTTAGAACTTCTGATGGTGTGAGATATTTTGGTTAATTTTTTTTTTTATGCCACTTGACCTGCGGAAAACTAACTGAAGAATGATGTAATATCTTAGTTAACTTGCTCATATTGTTTATCACTTCTTTTGCTTGATATGCTGTTTGTTCCATATCCTTATAATGTTGTCAACATTTCTGTTTACAGATACTAATCTGGCAGAAAATTTGGAAAATTTTAATGAAAATTTTATCAACATTATTTCACCGGAATTAGTTAGACTGAAATCACTTGATGAAAGATTAGAACTTTCACAAGAAATAAAGAAATTTTACTTTGGGGAGAGTAAAATCACAAAAGAAGATTTAAACACTGTAGTAAATGTTAGCATGTTTTTTTTTTCATAAACAGTTGATTGCAGACTTATGAATAACTACTGATTTGACATATTTTCTCTATTTCAGCTATTAAGTGATTTGTATATTGTTGAAAGTACAGATGCTGTATTAAGAACAACGGCTCTAAGTAAACTTCATACATCACCCATATATTATTATTGCTTCTCCTTTGAATCAATGCCAGAACTTATTCCAGGATACCGACTGGATGGCCTGAAAGGTTTTTCTTATATTTCATCACATGAAAATAAATTAATAATTTCTCTTGTAAATAAGCTATATATTTTTTATCTTCAGCTTTATCTTTACTTAATCTTTAAGAAATTGATATCAAGCAAATATTCATTCACAACTAGTTCAGATGTACACAATTCAATACCAGTAACATACAGATTATTCATCTAACACTCGACTACAAGAAAGGAGCCTGTTGTTTTATTATAGTTCCTTTTTAATAAACTCTCAGATTTATTTAAATGGTTGTTGACTGATAAAATTAACATAAATAATAAACAATTTATTTACTCAGCAATTCAATTAAATCTTGAAATATCAAGATATAAAACAATAATTCTGAAAAAATCACAAGTATAATTTGATACTTAACTAATAATGAAAAATCTGAATTTTATCCTATATAGCATACATTGTTGGAAAATTACTTAAAATATATTAGATTTTCTTTTGTGTACATAGGTATTAAAGAATCTGAAGTTAATATACTTTGATATTTTTAACAAGATTTCACCACAAAATTGTCTGTATCAATTGCCAACCTCTATGGTAAATATAAACAATTCATTTTATTCAGGTGCCAACCATACAGAAGACTTATGTGCTCTATTTAAAAATTCAGTGGCAAATCAAAATCTCTTTGAACATAGTGAAGAAGGAAAAGTTCGTGAGATAATGGTTCAAATGTGGACCAACTTTGCAAAAACAAAGTGAGTAAAATGTATTATGATTGTTACTTCAATCATTAAACATTAAATCATTAACATTAACTGTTTTGCCAATATATTTTGAACCTATATGTAATATTATTAAAAAACAAAAGTCCACTTACTGTGGTTCATAAAATTTATTAAAGCACATCAAATTTTATGAAAACTTTCATCCACTGGAACCATAGTCATCACATACAAATATTTTTATATGACATGACTATGACTAGTGACAAAAAACTTATATAAAAATTGATGTCATCTAATAAATTTTATTTACCAAAGAAAGTGAACTTTTGTTTTTTTAATAATATTAATCATATATATAATTAATAGGGACAGGCAAGAGAGACAGAAAGATGACAACTTACATGAGGTTCACAGATGGCAGGCACCATTTAGGGCTTGAAGTTCTTAAATTTTTGGAGGAACCTTCATTAGAAAGTTAAGAAGACATTTCCAATGACAGCCATCCATCGAACTTCAAACCCTAAATGGCGGCTGCCATCTGTGAATCTCAGGTAAGTCACCAACTTTCTGTCTCTCTTTCCTGTCCTTATTAATTGTTTTAATTAACCTGACAATGTCTTTTTCTGATGCATATATATAAATATTATGGAAATTAACAATTGTTTGTTAAAAGTGAATCGATACTAAAATTTCGTCGAAAATTGTATTTATTGAAAACTGTTGTAAGGTGATAGTTGAATACCTATACAGGGTTTATGTCATATAACTGTCCTTCAAAACAAGAATTGTACATGTAATTTAAAATAAAGATGAGCCTCATCTATTTTCTGTCTAATACATACTTTTAATTGTTAGAATTATTGTAGATGTGGAATAAATAAACTTACATGTACAATTTATAAAATTAAGGGTTTGATTCTAGAAGTATGTTTGGAATAAAAATTGTAATAACACTTTAATAAAAAGTATTTCATTATAGCAATCATTAATTAAGTAATTTTTTAACTATAATGTATCGTAAATTATTTACAAGGTTACTAATGGCATGTTTCTTCCCCACAATTCAGAAATCCTACTCCTAATTCTGAATCACTAATAAAATGGGAACAATATTCAAGCCAAACTCGATCAATTTTAAATATTGATTCAGTTCCAACTTTACAACAAAATATTTGGAAAGACAGGATGGATTTTTGGTACAACAGATTACCACCAGGAAGACAGTAAGTGTGTTTGAACTTAAATTATAGAACAGAAATTGTTTACATAAATTACTAATTTTTTGTAATATTCAAATTATATGTGATTTGGTAAACCTCATGTGTAAAATATATTAAGCAATTGAAATAATCCATCACCAACACAATTAAATATTAGATAGTATATTGTCTATCAGTCTCATCATATAATATAAGTTATTGGAGTATAATCACATTATTTTATAGAAAATCTTATTTTCATATCTGGCAGTGTGAAATTACATTATTAATATTATTTCTTATATAGTTTGAAATTATATTAATTAATTATATATATGTTGTGTCATATGTGTACATGGAAATGGAACCATTACTTATAATAATATTGTTAGTATTATAAAATTATTTATTACTTCTTATTTAGCAGTAGCCTATTCACCCATAAGGCTGTTGTTAGTGGATTCCTAAAGAAAAATATTTACGAATCAGGGTTTCAGCCTGGAACATTCATTTATGACTTTGTTATTTTACAGTGTTCTTCTCTAAATTATATTTGAAAAAAATGAATTTACTATCATATTAATCCTCTGTCCCAACATTCATGTATTCCACAAGATGGCGTTGTTCTTACATATGCTAACCCAGAAGGCATTTGAATTGTTTCCACACCATTAGGAAAACAAGAATCTTGATCTTCTTGGCTGACACTGGGATCCAAAAGAACATCTCCCCCAATCTGAAAGAACGTAGACATCCCTCAGAAAATGGAAACAGCCATAGGTTCTTGCCAGACATTCCAAGAATTAGATAAAATTAAAAGGGGTGACTTGACATGAGTCTATGTATATGTGTAGAATAATCTTCCTGAACTTTTTAATTGTAGAGCATGATTCATATTTTTAATATTTTAGTTTAAGTATTCATCTTAAATATTGATGAATATTTCAGTTTCCTAAAATTTAATTATTTATCAAGAACCTAAAAGCTTGTACACATGTTGTAAATATTTTTTAAATTTATCAACTATCATTTATTTGAGAGAATAACTTAAAATATATTTATTAGCTAGCTACATCTGGCATGAAATGAACTCTAATAAATACTTTAATGTATTTTCATTGCATTAGATTTTAGTTTTATTTATCATAATGATTTCACAATTGTATTAATTTTAATATATTCAACTTTAAAATTATTACTTATATAAGTATTACCTTCCAGTCAACAGGAGTCACAATTTTCAGACGATCAGCAAGCTGCAAGGAATCTATTACCCTGAGTATCTCACTGGAACAGGAATAAGTTTGATTTCACCCCATTGAATATATTTTTGTATGTTATTTCTCATTTGAGGCATAACAACATTAAGATAGGATGAAGAGTTCGCGGAATTCCAGTCAGGTGATGTCGTTTGTAATCCACAATGTTTCTATGGCTGACACCGCCATCATCTTCATCTGAAGCCATAGAAACATTATGGATTACAAATGACATCACCCGACTGGAATCCCGAGAACTCTTCATCCAGCATCTTCGTCGGGAAAATCTAAGTTCTCTAACATTAGGATAATAGTCACATATGTAATACAATTTATAATATTTAGTTTAGGATGTAACCTATATTTTAGTTTTAACAACAACACAAAGGTAAAAATTTATAAATCTGAAAGACAATTGAAATAAAATATATTTGTATATAAATTAAAAACTCAAATGCCAACAATTTTATAATTTTAGATGGAGACTATGGAAATCTCTAATAAAAAATTTCTCATACCTTCAATTGTCTTTCATACATTGATGTTTCTGATCTTATGAGAAAAATATTTTATTTAGGATTTCTATTATAAAATTACTCACTCTATATTTCTGCCTGTTGTTACAGGATAGAACATTGATAAGCGAACTCTGTGACTGGGTGATATAACGTAAACTGCTCGGATTGATTTAATAATTCCAGGCACAGTTCTTTCAGATTCATCAAGCATTCCCAGTGCTATGGCAATATCTCTTGATTCATCTGCTATGATTGGGTATGGGAAGATTTTTGGCTTGTTTTTTGTAATAGACAGTACATCCTACAAAGATCACACTTGTATAAAATATCATTAATGGTGTAGGTAAAATAGTAAACTAGTTACCATAAAGTATCCTACTTTTAGATCAGCCTTTCAGGTTTTCTAATCTTCAAGAAAATAGGATACAACTATTAACATTAACACATTGTCATGATTTGTCAGAAATTTCTTAGTTATTATTATATTTAGTTACTGTTGCACTCAAATAATCTATAACCTTTACCAGTCACAAATACTGTGGAATCATATTGTTCTTATTTGTAATTTTAGACTGGTATACAATACAATTAAGAAATATAATTAAATTTAGCAGTTATTAGCAATGGGGTGAAAAATTTGCAATATTTGTAAATAAAGTAAATGGACACAAAACTATACCTTAATCCATTCTTTGTGGTTTTGAAGAGGATCACATGAATGACCAAGAAGACGAACTCTCCTCTTCTGAAACTCATGCACTCGATCCACCATCCTTGCGAGTTCTGTGGTGCATACTGGTGTAAAGTCTGCTGGATGAGAAAAGAGCAGGCACCACCTGGTTATGAAAATATAGCACTATTGAAAGAGCTATGACAAATTCCAAGCTTTAATGAGCCATTATATAAACTACTAACAAAACAAAGCCACCTTTAACCGTTGATGTAAAATATATTTAATGAGGAAATTTGCCGTCATATTGTGTATATATTTTTCACTAAATATTTTTAATTGTTCACACCCATAGCCAGTCAACAAATTTTCTTGTCATTACAATTGTGGCCTTGAAGAAATATGAAATCTATGTTAATATGTGTAATGAAACTGGCAAATGATTTGCAGATACTTTTGATTTATGTTTTTTTGTTGATTACTAAGCAAAGACTAAATATGATGTATACCAGGGACTAAAAAAATTATTCAGAATTTAGATATTAGACAGAATAATGGAGTTACATGTTCTAATTTTCCTCATCTCAAAGGCTGTCGCACTATTAATGACATGAGGAAAAATGGACCTTATCCATACTGCTTGCTGGAGGTCATGTGGTAAAAGGTGGATCTTCACTAAATATCTTTAGATACATCAACTACCCCTAATAGATGTTTCTACGTGACTCTCGCCATTAACAAGACTGAAGGAGATTTGCATTTATGTGCGTTTTCATTTACAATCACTATAATTTATGTCTATTACATCACCAAAATTCAGTGACATTATAAATTGTGATATAATGAGTCGGAAAAACTCCAATCTGTTCTAAGATTCTTTAAATCTTGTAGGTAAGTCAATAGCAGAACAAATGCTTTCAAATGAGCAGAGCCATATAGTTAATGTAACTGAATTGCGCCTTTCATCATTCTATAGTCCGGTTCCTTTAAGTTGTTTTTTCAAATTTTTCGAAGGGAAGCGTTTTTCAGCGTTCCAGTTAAAGTTTCAAACAAAAATAAAAATATTGATACGAGTGAATTTCGCCATTTAAAGTTAATATGAAAAGCTAATGGCTTTTCTTTCGTCAATCTCCGAGTCTTAGTAAAAACCAAGACACTTTCATACGATTTGCCAGTACTTGGGGTGAATGAAAGAAGAATTTGGAAGGTCTTGATAAGGACCAGGAAGTTGCGTATGTATGTATGTCTGTCTCACTCAGGATGTGGTAAATGTGCGTCATGTAGTATTCCATGAAGCTTACTTGTTTCGTAGGGTTCTGCGAGTTCCGTTTAGCAACGCCTCCCTGTATTTGCGCACTTACAATTGTTTGTTGATCATCGACTATATGACACAAACCCTGTACACCTTACAACAGCTTTCAATAAATACAATTTTTGCCGAAATTTTACTTATCTCAATCGTTTATTTGCATAACATTTGACGATCCTTACTGTTAGTAATAAAATAATATGTGTTCGGTATTTACTTTTCTAGGGGAGTGAACCGAGTTTTATTTTCAAGAATAATTAGAAGTCAAAAATCATGTTTTGACGAACGTTGCAGGAAAAAAATGTATTGGCTTAAGAAACACCAGAATTTTCTTAATTGTACAATTACTTTTGTTTAATTGGTGGGAGACTTAGGATGTGACCGCCGGAATTCATATCTGGCAATATTTGTGACTTGCAAACATTCCTGTATATCAGTTGAATACTCCAACGTCGCGGTAGTTGAGATCATTCCCTCGGTTCAGAAATAATTTGAATAACAAGCTTGTTTTCCTCCTGCCTTTAACGACTTTGTGGAAGTGAGGACTGGCTGTAACTTAACCGTGATCTTAAGTTAAAGCTCTTTTTTTTTCTCGGGCCAAGTTTCAACAGACACCTTTAATTCATAATTTTAAATTAGTGAAAATAAATTTGCCTCATAAATAATATAATTCTTAACTCCTGCATAACACACGTGTTAAGGAAGGTCCAAAGGATGCGATGGAAGTTATTCGCATCTCGTGCAAGGCAATGAAAAGCCCCAATTGTCACCAGATGCGGCGCAAGTTGAAAACAGGTCGGCGAGTGCGTACGTGTACGCGTGTTACTTACTCGTCTCCCATCCAGTCGTAGAAGCTCAGAGGCCCTGCCGTGGTCGAGGCAGAGAAATCGGGGACGACGCTTCCCAGTCGCATACTGCAGACACTCTCAGCTTCAGACTTTTCCTCTGTCCTTGGCGACGTCGCTCACATCGGAGCGGTGTTTCCTCTTCATTTGTTTCAGCAGGCGGGACACGTTTTACTTGACTTTACCGGGCTGATGGATCCTGCAGTGCGACGTATCATCTGATAGAACTTCTGGCATTCTGCAAGCCCCACGAATGACAAATTACGAGGCATTTTGTGGTCACTGCGACAATCAGTTACCCACTTGAGTCACATCCCTCTGTTTTGTTGGCCATTTCATTGAAAATAATGGAAGAAGCGTCTGTGGCTTCGTATCAGAATCTGAGCCATCCTGGACAATGCAGTTAGCTAGAATATTCCAGCCTAGACCACACCATGGAAAACTATAACTATCTTCATTTGTAACACAGCACACTGCTTACTTAAAGTTTTGGACAAAGTTTAGAGACAAGATATATATAAAGCTTATTATTCAATCAGCCGCCCAGTGCGCTAAATACTTCCTAAAATGGTCATAAGGACCGCCCTAATTAAGCGACTCCCTATCCCTATGGCGGCAAAATTATCATGAACCGTGGGAACAGGTTACATGAGTATGATTCTGAAGCAGGAAACTCCCCTTTAACAGCACAGGAAGGGAATTGAAAAGCGGAGTGGAGAATGTAGGGAAAGGTAGCCAATGGTTGGATACTGTACTGTAAGTATCCTACCTAAAGGTGATGCAGGGAAAACACTAGAAAACCTGCATCAGGTAGGTCGGGCTAGTGGGTACTACTCCTGCGCCCTTCTGATGACAGGAGACTAGTTTCTTTTGGGAACGCAACAATCCTAACTCCGTGCCTTGGTCAGTATTGAGAGGCAGTTAGCCGACTGGTCCAATGGGATCAGCGGACAACTCTTACCGTCTTTGACCCCCGTACATACACCTCTCAAACTGCTCAAAGTCGTCTCAGCCCGCAGGAGTCTTAAATTAATTACCTAGGCCATGGACCAAGGGGGGAGGAAAAGAGGAAAACCAGCCTCCACCTGGCTCTCACTCATTTCCCATCAGGATATCCACCTGTGCCTTCGTCTCTCCTCTTCACCACATGAATGGGTGCACCCTGGGCTTTATATGCTGTGCCTGAATCAACTGAATTTTGACTTTCCTTTACCATTCATCCAATTGCCACGAAATTTTTGTGTTTTGTAGTGCTCAGCCCAGAAACTGTTTCTGTCGATCCTTGAAGTATTAGTTTTCCTTCCTTCCCCCTTGAGTACAAAGTTGGTCCTCACTGAAACACATAAAAAGCTTCCTACAATATAGCATTTCAAACGACACGATTAAATTTCTATTTTTTGCGAGAATTAATGTTTAATTTAACTAACCCTTTATTTAAGTAATGATACTTTTAAAATGTTTTAAACGTCATTGTCACCGCCACACGCACGCAGCGGATAAGAGACTCTTAGCAACTTTTAATAAAGATTAAAAATTTATGTGACACTAGGTAAACCGATTTAATTGCGTGTAGGCAAACAGATTGTCGACGACCTGTGGCTAGTCACTGCCTTAGGCAAGGTTTACACGGGCAGTGATCACTGACAGAAAAAGAGGTGCAGTGTTGTCATATGTCAGTCCTGCACTGACAACTGACTGTCCATAGCTGATACGATAGCACTGCCTAAGGCTAGGTTTACACGGGCAGTGATGACTGCCAGAAAACGAGGGGCAGTGATGTCAGTGGCGTGTCAACATACGTCATTGCTGCACTGACAACTGCCTATACATCGCTTACACGAGAGCACTGCCTCACTTTTCTTGGAGCGTGTCAACAGTATGTCAGTCATGACTGACGTTCCCCCTCCACCGACCTAGACGCTGCCATCATGGGAGGCCAGTTAGTGGCAGTTACGGTTGTCAACTATCGATTGTGCACGGTGAGGCAGGGTTGACTATCGATTGCGCGATGATAAACAATTTGTATTTTGCATTTTCAATACGCGTGCAGTTTGGAATAGTGCGCGATTGGAGTAACTGAATATATGTTGTGAACAGCTTCCAGAATTTTGGTTCAGAAATAATTTAGGATACAGTTCGTTTGTTGCACCTAATCGCCTATAAATTTTTAGGTTAAGTTTCCAAATATATTTATTGTCCAGCCTCCAACGGCACAAACTTTAACTGGAAAAAACTACGCAAAAGAATGATGTATAGCTATAAACATACTACTGTCACACGTAATGAAAAATAATTCATTTCGTTCTGTTCAGTAATTGACAACTTTAAGGGGAATAAAACAAGTAATAGAAACCGACCCAATTAAACGATGAAAACCAGCTTCAAAGTACATGTGCTGTTTTTATTAGTGCTTGATTTCTGTAGTAATAAAATAAAGCAATATTACTAAACAACTGTTTTCATTTTTATATATCTATAGTACAGGAGCGTGATACTGAATTTGACTTTTTCAGGAACTCTTCCTCGTTACGTCTATTCTATCACAAATACAAAGTGATTAGTTCCTGTTTATGGACATTATGCATACGTGAAAACAAAGGGGAAAAATATTCAAATTGATATAAACAATATATCGACACTATGCAACATCAACATTCCAACCCGTCGTAGTTGCCAAAAAATAGCAGAGAAGTATAAACATGCTACAGAGTTCTCTGCCCGTTCTGTAGTGAGGGCAGCACTTGCACAGAATTGTCAGTGAAGAAGTGGGCAGTTATCTGCCTAAGATGTGAACGGTAGGCAGTGCACAGCCAATCCAACTTCGACGAACATCACTGCCCGTGTAAACCTAGCTTAAGCTTTCTTGGAGCATGTGAACAGTGTGTCAGGTAAGACTGGCGTTCCACCTCCACATAGGTGGCCAGTTGGTGGCAGCTACGATTGTCAATTATCGACTGTGAACAGTCAACAGTGTGGTCGAGGTGATTATCGATTGCGCATTGGTAAACAGTTCGTGTTTTGCGTTTTCAATTCACGTACGGTTTGGTTAAGTGTGAGCTTGGAGTAAGTGGATCTTTTTTGTGAACAGTGGTGAGTAGTTTGGTTCTGAAATCGTTTGGGATTGAGTTCGTACGTTGCGGTTAATATTTATTGCATGAAACTTAGTTAAACATCACTTTTAAAGAGTATTTGTCAAATAAATTTTCTGGTGACAGCTGATAATTACGGAGATAGAAAATTATTGTGTGTGATGTCTTGGCCTGATCCACAACGTGTCTCCACTGATTTCTTTTCTCTTTTGCTAACCACAAGCGCTGTTTTTACCGTTGCTTAATTACTGTAGTAATAATAATACAAAGCACTATTAATTACTACGCAACTGTTTTCATTTTTACGTATCTATAATGTAGCGTAATACTAAGTTTGCCTTTTTCGTGAACCCTTTATCCTATTTCGCTACGCCAAACACAAAGTGTCAATGTTTTGCCTCCTATAAAGTACGCTGTGACGAGAAAGTACTGTGCGAGGAAATTGTCACTTGGTAAAAACTGAATGTTCCATAGTGATATGAAATGATTGATGATACCAAACATGTTAAAATCTGGTGTATTAATAAGGTTGAAATATAAAAAGCAGAATATTTAGCATGGTATTTTGCTTCAGCGTAGAGTAAAACCCTTGTACATGTTCTAAAATTTATATTGACAAGACTCTCAGTTTATTTAATGTCATAGTGCTGTGTTACTAAACTCACTGTATCTTCTTTCCAGATGTTACGTCTCAAGCAACCGATACAGATTTACCATTTTGCTGAATGAAAAATCCTAGAAACTTCTCTTGCACGATGAAGGATATTTCGGTGAGTTAAGTGGCATTAATTTTCATCAAATAATTTTTTATGCAAGAATCAATTGTAGCCTGTTTTTTTCTACTGCCATTCTCAGGCTGAAGAATCTATTTTTCTCTCACTATTAACAAGTTGGACTTGTGTGGTGAATGTTTGTTTCTTATTTTGGCAGGACTTGCACATGCTGCCACTCTTCAGGAAAGGAAGGAAGCCTTCCAGAGGACACTACCATCCATCTGGGGTGAGTGGGCCTTCACTCTCGGCAAAGTTAACTTGTCTCGTGTCCGTTATCTATGTTCTTCCTTTGGCCAGGGTGAAAAATGCAGATAAATTTGGTCAATTTCTGCAGACCGATTTCTCCCATTTCCTTCAGTAAGTCTACAGGAATGTGGTTCTCTTTTATGGCTCTTTCCACTTCAGTCTTAATATATGTGAGGTTCTCATCTACCAGGTCTTCCTTTTTTAACTTTATTTGTCCTGGTCAGTTTTTTTACCATGGAGAATTCTTATTTGACCCTGGAACCCGCTTTAAATGATATTAATTCTCACCCCTATTCCAGTTCCCATCTACCTCTTCTCTGGAGTTCTACTATATCATCACACATTTCATATATCAGTTACACTTCTTGATGCATTGTAGGTTTTGTACTCTCTCCTTTGTTCCATCAACTCAACATCTGCTTTCGGTTCTTAGCAGTTGTTGCCTTTTTAGAGTCCAGAAAAGCATTCTTCCTCAACACTTCCTTTTCATTTATTTCAGAAAGTTGTCACTCCAAACACTCTGTAATTGTTCCAGTGCCACCTTTTATTATTTCAAAATTCAGTACCCGACATAATTTTTAGTATTATCAGACTTACTTCAATGTCCTCACTGCTTAGGTCCAGTCTTATTGCTTACTGTAATTTCCATTACTCTGTTCATTCTTCACATTGTGACTGTTTGGGACAATTTTCACTTCTGCAAGTTTCTATTATGAGTTCAGTAAAGGAACTCTCGGGCTTTTTTGCAACAATCCGAAAACCCTTCGAGCGGCCAACTATATTTCTTCCGCATTAAAAATTAGGTCTTGTCTAATAGGTAACTATTTTGGATGTTCTCCCAATTTCACTGATCAAATCCAGAGTACACGTTAAAAATCTTTCTATTTGACCAATCTTCTGTGAACGGATTGCCTCCTCAGAGATTCTAAAGTAGACCACCAGGTTGTCTTATCTTGAACAAGCAATTCCTCATTCAGTTGAATGTATTAGTTCACATCTGTCATCGTCAACTTCGGCACTATATTTGACATGTTTTGGGCCCTGTGTAATGTCATCAGCCTCCTCTTTCCAGCCATACCATAGTAGTAGTATAAATTTTTGTACCGCTGGAACAAGGATTATAGTCACTATTATTTTTTTTAATAACCTTTTTCTGCCATTTTTCTCTAATAGGACAACACTGAGAATTATGTTGTTTGTTTCTTTATAGAGATTTTCTAACCACCTCTTCCTGCGTAGTTCTCTCTCCTAACCCTTCAACTTCCGCAGTTCTATGAATTGATGATCTTTAATTCTCAGCTCACTTCCAACTCTGAAGTTGCGTATCTTTCTGTTATGCTACACCTGTCTTTGGCCGATAAACTTGTTAGTAAATCTCCTCTTTCATGGAATGTCCCTAGTGGAATCACTGGTTCTGAGAGCCCAAAAATAAACTATCTCCAAATTAACAGCTATGAAGTAGTTGTGGTTTGTCCCCAAGTCTGACCTCTGCAACTCTCAGAATTAGACTATCTCCAGCACCAATATGCTTTCATTTTCATCCCCTTCCAACTGTGTAAATTTGCCTATCTTTCTGTTACACTGCAATTCCACTCTTGTCTTTCATAGAACAATCAGAGTAGCTATGGTTGGAATCACGACTGCTTCCAAAGTCCAAAAATAAACTATCTCCAAAATATCCATTAAGGATAGTCCTTGTTTCTCTTCTCCCACCACTGTGATTCTCAGAAATAAACTATCTCCAGCTTTTGGCAGCCTTGAAGTTTTTCCACGTGTCAATTTCCATATTGTGGTTTTGTTTCTTTGATGTTTTATGTAACTTGTTTTTTTTTTGCAGACCCACCTTTGAGGAGCCTGTAGACTGGGGGCTTCAAAACCCTCAGCCCACTCGCTCCTCGAAATGTTGGACTGGGAAGCTGTGGAATCTGAAAAGTGTCTACGCTAGACAGTAAAGCTTTTTTATCGTGTTGGACTTAGGGCGATTTTTAAAGCAGTGTTCCCCTCCAGGTCACCACCCAAGCAGCAACAGCTGCTCCTACAACAAGCTTAAGCTGGAATTTTTTTTTTAAATAAAGGAAATGATTTAAAAATTTGTAAATTGCTAGAGACAATAAATTTTTAAAGCTGTAGACTAGTCTTTATTCCCATCAGCACACTAGTGTACAATTAGGTTAGCAATAAATCAAACATCAACTATTTAGACAATTAAACTTTAAAATCAATGTTCAACAAAATACATAGAATGGTAACAAGTCATTTGTAACACTTCAAGCTAAGGTAATAAATTTTACAGGTCCAAAATCTTGGCAGCAGTCTTTAATAAGCAACTCCACAGCCATCAGAATCATTCCTGCAAAAAGAAAAAAAACATTTGAAACAAAAACTTAGAAAACAAGGTTGTTTTTACTGAATTAACTTGCATAGAATCAATTACTCTGAAGTAACACAGAAGTGAGTAGTTAACTAATTTGCAAAAGTACAAGATACTTGAAAATAAAAGCTTTTATCAAATATAATTTAGAATTTGGGGAAAGCAATCACCAGTATTTCAAAGAAATTGTCAAGAATGAGAAACTTTAAAACAATATAATTACTAGGTTTTAAAAAATGATTAAATCTGATTTACATTATAAAAACAGTTACTCTTTTTCAAGCAATGTTGTTGGGCCTTGCACATAAATCTTACAAAATTAATGCCATCACTGGGTAATCACAGGCAAGCTTCACCCCAAGATTGACTCTTCCCTCAGTCTTATCTTCTCAACTGAAAAGGAAAAGATGCACATTAATCACTTATAACCTTCCACAATTTTTCATGAATATGCATTATTAATCAACATTCTGTACAGGTGAAAACTAAAAATGTACAAAAGCAGAATGACAAATTTTATATGGAACTGGTTCATCAGATTGGAAATAATCACAAACAATCTAAGGTAAAACAAATTTCACTTTAAATACAACTAAAGCAACCTTTACAAGCTCCAGAGCAAGTTTGGAAGGGAATAATTCAACAAACATTTAATTCCTTGCAATAAATTTTACACTATCTTAGCTGTGAGAACATAGGAAATCACAATACTAACAAAGATTAAATTTTTACTTATTGATACAAATTTTTCTACAACATTTGAGTAAAGGCAAGGAGGGGATCAAACCTCATGTGGAGGACAAATTAGGAAAAAATAAATGCTTCATATAAATATTTGAATCAAGCAATACCAAAAATTAAATTGAACATTTTTATGTCAGTTTTAAATTTTGGTTGGGAAGGGGTCACAAAGATGTTGGTAGTCTTGCCAGTTTTCAATTTGATGGCACAAGTACATGATCTAATATCAAGAAGGAATTTGCAATAAGTTAATTGTGTTACAATGGTGAATGTTTTACACTGAAGATCAGATAATGTGATAGTTACATTGTGATTCACATTGCTTTGGTTGCCCAAACTTCACTACATTCACAAGTTATCAACTTTATGGATTTTTATATAGCCCCGCTTCTTCCGATTAAATATTACAATGATGAATGAATTAACCATTTCTTTTGACAAAGATGGTGACAACTCTTAAAAATGTGCCTTTCATCAAAACGTGTCTTAAATACTAACTTGGTCAGAGTTGTAACCCAAGAACTCTTGAGTCAATACATTTCTTCAGTCAAATCAATTCAGAAACTTTCCAACTAAACGTTCACAAGCTCTTAGGCGACACCAATTTTAGATTAGCCCCCCCCTACATGTTCGAAAGTTTGAGAAATGCAAACAAGAGGCTTAAAATGTCACAAGTCCTTATTTATAATTATAGTCGCCTCTTCTGTAATTATTTAATTAAAGGCATGTTATTTATTATGATTTCTGATTATGTCTCACTTATTTGTAGTTTTTACATTTCCAACTTTTCAAAGTTCTGAATTGATTTGATTATTAAGAAATAGTTTGCTCAGATAAACCGTGGATGGTGTATCCATATCAAGTTCATATTACAAGATTGTGAAAGTTCGTTCTAACCATAAATATGAAAAAAGTTTCATTACCACCTCAAACTTTACAAATCACAAAAAATAACCTCAGACAAAAGTTGAAATTTTCTTACATACACACACAATTTGACAATTACCTGATGATGCGTAAGTAGTGCAAAGTACTTACAGTTAAATACAGGCACAACATTCTACTATAAAAACTGAAATAAGGAATAGAGTTTTCTACTAAAAATTGTACCTGCCTGGATTCCACATAACAGAAAATAAAACGCTCCATTTTATATCCCACAAAGAAATAGTCCTCAGGGCAAGCAATAAACAGGACTGTGTATGAATATTACTTTGTTGAAGTAACAGGGATTCAACATACTATTTGGGAAACGATGTAGAAATATTTACTTTCCCTGAAGACTCGGGTAGACAGTCAAATTATGATTAGCCTGGTCAAACTAACTTTATGTATTACTTTCTAATGAAACTGTCAAAAATAGTCTAAAAGAGCACAAGAAAGTCCAGAAGGGCAGTGAATGGCGACGTATTTTAAACATTTAAAGGAAATTATTTTAAGCATAAATTTTCAATTTGATGGTAGTCTGTTATGGTTGTATTTCTCATTACTTTTGAAGCAATTTAACGTCCATAATCGCCAAGTTGTAAATCACGCACCTACTCGCCAGCTGTAAGTCAAATAGTCTGGTTAAAATAAACGAAAATTATATGTTAAGTGACTCGTGTAACTGAAAAGTGTGGCTTAAATTAAAGGAAATCCTTCGATATAGACGAGTAGGTTCAACATCCGAACTCTATTCTGAAACGTACCTTACTTCGGAAGCCTGCAGAAGAGAATGGCTCCATCAAATTCGTCGTTACCGCTGCAGCAAGTTGACAACAACACAAGGCACATGGAAGGGGAAACATGGTGCTGGCCAATAAAAGGTTCTGCCAACTTTTGAGCGGCAGTTTAAACGTTCCGTGCTCCATGATCTCAGATAAAGGTTTCGGTTAGTTGCAAAGCATCTTTGTGCATATATCCTTCAATTTAATCGAATGATTAAGAAGACACAATAAATTATTTAAAATATCCTCCAAATATAACAATAATTTTTTTGTTTAGACTTATCTTAATCTTAAACAAAATAAAATTGGCTGTGAGTGTCCCGTCTCGTCGCTTTATGTCTCAAAGTGTGCTCCGCACTCAAGAGATAAATATACTTTCAGCCCTGTCCATAATCGAAGGGGAGTATTTTTAGGGGGCACACTGTCGATGTCCTTCCCTCTCGCTTCTAAATATTCACAAATCCTCCTCTCCAGTGTCTGGAAAAATATTTCACACCATTCCTCATACTCTTTTAGTCTTCCTCTGTTCTTGCTTAAAGAGCCACGTCCAGTGAGATATTTTTAAGCCACATGTTTTCTAACAACTTCATCATGAAGTGGAGAAACAAACGTTTTTCATATCATGACTCCTTTTTTCTACGACGATATAATTCGCAGAAAATTTTGATGACCTCTCATTATTTGAAATCATGGACGATATGATGATTACAGCCAACGAAACGCCTTGGCCTCATCTCACTGTAAGAAACATCGTAATTCCATGTTTAGGGTGCACTCTAACGCTACTTCTTTTGTATGTGTATTGTTGATTACTTTGTGTTTCTAGAATTCAATTGGAAATCATAAATCGAAACGGAAAACTCCCTTCAAAGACATTGCTTAAGATGGCAGCATTGGTTTTGCCGTGATGTGGACAACAATGATAACATTACAGTGAAAACCGTTATTAGTTTGTAAACAAAAATGTAAATTATATCTTTAATGTATCTTTAAGAGGCGAAGTGGATCTACTTATGTAGATACATATGAAGGAAGTTTTTCTTCTAGAATAGCAGATTTAAGACAAGTTCACTGACAGATAACTGTAGGAAAGTGTCACTAGTAATTTAATTAGTATTATACGTTACGACTAAACATTAAGTATCATGAACATACATTACACAAATGATCTAAACTTAAACTAAACATGAAATAAATATATATATATCAGAAAATTTTTAGTAATTGACCGCACAATTATTACAATTAGAACAATACAAAACCCGGTGTTGTATTGTTTTATTTGGATAAATTATATTGTCAATTATTAAACCTTTTTAACTCTTTGGCCATATATTTACTTACCAATTAAAAACCAACACATAATGGTTAATAGATTAATACAACATTTGTGTCTATTGACAGCTGAAGACATTTGGTCAGTGGCGTATCGTGGTGGGGGCGACGCGCCACGGGTGTCAGTGAAGAAGCGGACAGTTATCTGCCCAAGATGTAAACGGTAGGCAGTGCACAGCCAACCCAACTTCGACGAACATCACTGCCCGTGTAAACCTAGCTGAATAGGGCTCTAGTTACGACGTATGTGACTTCGGCTAGAAAACCATAAATTAACTTTCTGAGAAAGTAAAAACTGTCCCGTAGTTCACCCAAGGGAACTAATCATTACAATTTTATTTGAAATGAAGTTTAGATTCTTCTATTTTAGTCTTTGATTCTTTTGTAATTCCCCGGCGTTTACAATAATTAACAAATTGTTAAATAATTGTTTTATCAAAATATGTTTTCTTAGTTTGAATTAATAACAAAGATTAATAATATATTATACAAATTTTAAATTACAATAAAACGAAACTACGTAGATTGAAATACAATAATATCGTGGCCAATGCAGACGATACTAGAATTGTCTTTCAGTCAATTAGAGGCACAAAAATTCGAGCACGAGCCACGATTGGAAACGTTATTTCAAAATAGTTCCATACTATGAAATCCAATTAACTAATTTCCATATATATGTGTAATTGTAACCTGACATAAAATGAGCTGTGAATTATAAAAAGTTCCTCCTTGCAGAAAGGCAACCGACAAAGTTTTGGAAGTGTTTCGAATATAGCAAAGAAATTGCTGGATAATTACATAATTTATCCCAGATAAAGAATCATTGATGAAAATTTCTTATCTGTACGAATTGTGGCAGAATATCAAGGCAGCCCTTCGTGTTTAATATTTGTAATCGTATCTTTCTGAGTTAACTTAATTCTCGATTTTAAGAAGTCTAGATAGAAATAATGTTCAATCCTGAAGGTAATTCACATTTTCATGCCTACCGAATTGTACAGTATCATAATTAAACTGCCGAACGATAACCTTAGGGCTTTAATTTTAACATTTCCTATACTATATAAATTAATATTTGGTATTACTGATAAAAGTACTTGTATTGTCATTGATAGTGTCTGTACATACAATATGGTTCATTTTAAGGAGGGTGATGTTATTTCTACATTACTACAGAAATTCCATTGTAGCCCCTCATTACTTTGTTTTTGCAACATAAGTATTTGAGATATGTTACACATCAATGATGGAGACCAAAATACAAACTTTACACAACATTAATAATCATTTATTCACAAATGTTTAAAATTATTAATATAAAGCAATTCACAGGATATTTTTATCAATTATATATTTATTAGAAAATAATTATTAGGCGAGCAATAGTATGAAATAGAAGTGAGAAATTATCATGAAAGAGGAGTACACTTCATTGGTACAAAAAGAAAATTATTTAGAGCATTCAATACATAAATTAAACATCTTCTAAACGTTTCGTAACACCATGCAGAGAAATGTACTGAAATGTTAATTGCAGTGAAAATTTGTTTTAATATTCCAATATATTATAAAAGTTTATTCAAACTATTTGCCATTGATTAATGTGTCCCATTTAATACACTTAAATTTGTGAATTCTCCGTCAACATTGGCTGTAATATTTAATCATTTGTGTAGATAAATTTTAAGTGATTCCTTTTAAGTTAAAATATTTTGAAGGTATTAACAGTATTAAATTTTTTAAAATTAAGTCCCATTATCATTTTATTTAACAATAAAATAATTTAAAACTTGCTGTTAATTCCATTTGTCTGCATTATAAATAATGTTATTTTTTCTGTAATCTGTATGTTTTATAGAATGAAATAATTTCTTTTAGATCATCAACATGTACGATATAATCCTTTAAAAGGAGATTGGGTTTTAGTTAGTCCTCACCGAATGAAAAGACCCTGGAGTGGCCAAGTTGAGACAATCGCAGATGATGTCATTCCAGATCATGACCCAAACAATCCTTTGTGTCCTCGAGTTGAAAGACCAAATGGACAGGTATGAATGGTTTTCATTACCAGTGAAAAATTGCAACTGCTACTGTATTTGAGTAAATGGTTTGAAAACATAAATAGAAACACATACTTTTTGTGATTTTTGGAGGAGCAGACATTTATGTGATCAATTATGTTTTGTGATTACTGATTATGCTTTAAGTAATTTTAAAAGTTCAGTTCTTTTAAAGATCTATTTGTAAGAAACAGAGTTTGTGAAATAATCTTAAAATTTTCTAAAGTATTTTTGTTTTATAATTCATTGAAGGATGTGAATAGTTATGTGGTAGCTACTATAGTGTTGGAAACATTTATTTTTGGAATAAGTAATTAAAATAGAATTTAACTTGTTAAGACTATTCAAATTCAATCCCCAATAATTATCATCATTTTCTTGTACTCCTGCAATTTAATTTGATATATTTTTTGTATTTTGTGAATTAATAGATTTCATATGAACTTAAGTCAAGGCGAGATATCAATACCTAAGAATACATAGTTTCAGATACTACTGCTATGATTATTTTAAGTTGTTCATCAATTTCTTATGTGTTACAATATAAATTCAAGTACGATTTGTGCTGTTTTTTTAAGTATAATAAAGTTCTAAAGTACAAACCATCTTTAAAATCAGTTCCAAGTAATTTTTTACATAATGGTAAACTGTCAAAATACTTGTTTATTAATAAATGTTTTTAATTGTTCTGTTCTTCATGTACTGTCACACTCTTGCTATGATATTTTTGTTTTCAGACAAATCCCGATTATAAAGGAACTTATGTTTTTGACAATGATTTTCCTGCTATGCTTGAATTTTCTCCGGACCCACAGCATGTTGAAAGTCCATTGTTCCAAATGGAAAAGGCTGAAGGAAAATGCAGAGTTATGTGTTTTCACCCTAAAACAAGTGTAACTCTTCCTACTATGACTACTGAAGAAATTAAGGCTGTTGTTGAAAGGTAATAAATATTAAGTACAAACAACACATGCTAATTAATTTGCTGTTATTGTGCCAACTGTAAAACTAAATTCAGTTCTTTTAAAGTAGCCTGCTTGTCCACATTTACTAAAGTTCCCACACGACCATACATTGTCATATGTTGATAAACACTACTGTCTTGTCTGTCTGTTCAACTTTAAAATAACTTTCTTTGTTGTTTGCACTGAAAATTTTCTGGTTTGCATCTTTTGTGGCTCCATTACTTATCAGTTTAATTTATTCAATTAAAAATCTTCCACTACATTGTTTCTATGTGACTTTGATGTAGCCAACAGAAATCTTCTTTCAATCATTCGTTACATGTTGAGACCATCACTGTTTAAAATACTTTGAGAAATAATGTTAGCATTATCAATCAGCAAATGATTTTGTATTAAGCTAAATTTTCTTTTCATGTTTAGATGGATTAGTGAAACAAATGATTTGGGGAAAAAATATATTTGGGTGCAGATTTTTGAAAATAAAGGTGCAATTATGGGTTGTTCCAACCCTCACCCACATTGCCAGATATGGGCATCTTCATTTTTACCCAATGAACCAAGGATAAAGGACAAGTATCAGAAAGACTATTATATTAAATATGGACAACCATTGTTATTAGATTATGTGAAGCAAGAACTTCAAAAGAAGGTAACAAAAATTATGTAGGAAGATTCTTTGGAAGGATATGTTGACTAAATAGAATTTATATAATTTTAATTGCTATTTACTTTTTGAATTCTGTTTTATAATATCTGTACTATTAACTAGCTGGCATTGTCTGAGAATTCATTTATATCAGCCCGCTGCAGTATTTAATTTGACATTTGTCGACATGTGATTAAACCATCAACTAGAGCGCCACAATTTAAAAATTTCCCTTTTAATGCCCCCTACCCTTTGAGTGCTGACAGAATGTTAATTCCATCATAACCAGCATGATGACTCAGTGTCTTAATTGAGTTGAGAAATCTACTGGTACCTTAAGAAAACTCCCAGTACAATAATATGACTAAGAATACTCCCACCAGTCTTGGCTGTTTTTACATTCTTTTCATGAAGCAGGCACTCACTCCTTCCTGAAGCTGAACTACTACAGATGTTGCTGTCATTGCTTTCCTCCTATGGCAAATGTGGTTCCAATAATGCGCAATCATCATCTGGAGAAATGCCATAAATTTTACTGTCCTAGAAATTTTTTTAACAAATATCTGCTGTTAATACACATTTTAAATTTTCCACTCCCTCTAGTCCTGCCCCTAGGAGTGGTAGTAGTGTCTTGCCCTGACTTTTTTCTGGGTTGCAAGGAAAACTAGTACAAAATTTGGTCAAATTTGCACCTCACCTACATCATAGATTCACTGAAATAAATGGACACAATTATATTTATGAGGTGAAGATATTTGAACCATATCTCTGATCTGTTTAGCAAACTTTTGAAGAATACAACCTATAATGGTGACTGCTGTCTTTAAACTTCAGGTAAGCCAGCACCTTTCTTTCTCCCTTTCATGTCCTTATCAATTATGTTAAGTATTTTGTGTCACATCCTCACTTGTGTGTGCGTGATCCTGTTGCTACTTTATATAGTGAGTTTCAATCATCTGATCATCTGCACTGTGACTTATAAACTTTTTTGCATATTTATTAACTAATTAGAAAGTATAATTACTTACATAAAATGTTAGTTCAATTTAAACATTATTTCATGCTAAACAGATATATAATCATATCACTTGTCATTTGGGTTGCATAAATGATTTTATGAGACATTTATATGGAAAAAAACAATGATGTGTGTGCTATGGATTATCTATTGGAATTTCACAATCCACGCACACACAAATGAATTGTTGCTGTTTGGATTTAATTCACCTCAGTTCTGCCAAACAGTCATACTCATATATCAAAACCATTACAAAATACTCTCTTTTGCAAGGGCTTTGACTCATGAGACACCTGGTGGAAGATGATAAAAGTTATTCAACAACATTTTGAGAATCACATGATACCTGTTGGGAAGTTTTTGAAACGGTCTTTAGGGTGGCCCATTTTTGATCTGGAAGGGGGCGAAGAAGGAACCTAAATCTTTGAAAGATTCTCTGGGATGAGCACATCTCATCAAAATTTCATCACAATTGTTGGCTTGGTATAGGAACGATTACTGGACAGACATCAATCAAACATGTATTAATTTTTATTTATGTAGATTGTACTTTTCTTTACAGATACGGATTGTAGTTGAGAATGAAGATTGGGTGGTGGTTGTTCCATTTTGGGCCACTTGGCCATTTGAAACAATGCTGCTACCTAAAGTTCACATTAAACGCATAATCGAGTTAAATGAAAGACAGAAGGAAACATTGTCTGTTATCATAAAACAGTTAACAATAAAATATGATAATTTATTTAAAACCTCCTTTCCATATTCAATGGGATGGCATGGTGAGTTCGTTTACATTTTTTTACTTAATTTATGATAACAGTCCAAATATGTATTAATCTCAAGGATAGGTAAGAAATTGGATCTGAATCTTTTCGAATAATTGGCAACAACTTAAAAAATTCTGTTGTTCTTCACTATTTGAATAAAGGTTGGAATGCGAGAGGAGGTAATCAAGTTACAAAGTAGCTCATGTCACATATAAGATTACACAAAATGGGGAAAAACAAAAAAACCATCTAACATAACAAAAATAAACCCAATTGCTGTTAATTGATTGCGAAAGTTTTCATTCTTACAGCTAATGACAAAGTACTTACCATTGTTGTTGAAGTAATCAGTCCTAGTCTGATGCAACCCTCCATTTTTCATTTCTACATAACTATACTTACCATTATGGCACCATTTTTATCACAAAAAGCAATGATCATGTGATTACAGATAAATAGGCCATTAAAAGACAATATGTTGGTATTTAAAAGATTATATATATGATATACAATTAACTTATGCCTATGACTGATTAAGTAAATAATCATCAGAAGAGGTCTGTGAAGAATGTATAGAACCTCTCAGGAAAGAGAAGTCTTGAAATCCAAATTTAACAAATAATTGAATGTGAAGTTATGTTGGAAGCAAATGAGAAAATTTTTGGTAGTAATGCATTGGAGAATAAAACAAAGGAATTGTAAGGATAGTCCAATTTGCATTACCTAAAAATGTATATAAAAAGTTGGCGTGAAGGGAGAAATATTAAATAGAGTACATTCATGCTGAGGTACATGGCAAAAGGGATTTTAATAAAGGTGGTGTTTCAAAATCTTGTATAAGGACTGATAATTAAAATGAAGTCTATAATAAATTGCTGTAAACATGGAATATATACCATGTCTAAATTAAGCCAAATTCCCATGAAAATATTGCTGTGGAAATGAGGGATTAGCGAAATAAAATAACTGACCCAATGAAAAGATAAAAAATGAAGCAGTTGAAGTCTCGGAGAATAAGATCTCATTTATACCTGAGAAAATATTGAGAAAGAAATAACATGACTGGAATGGAATGAAAGGAATCATGAATCAACTTGGATATGAAGAACTGGTAAAACTCTAAATAAGTCAACTGTGATAACTGAAGGATGCTCAATAATGGAAAAAGGGAGGTGGAAAAAAATTGGTGAAGAATGAAGATAAGTAAATGTACTTACAGAAGGAAATGAACGGATTAGGACAGAAAAATCTCTAGCAGACCCAGAATCAAACACAGAACACCTGGAAAGTATGTGCTATGACAACTTATGGAGCAAATGACAAAATATTTTTGTGGAAAATGTACTTAAAAAAAGAAGCATACCCGCTAATGACAAGGAAATGAACTTCAAGATGTTCCAGAAGTATTAATGAAAGTTGGATAATAATTACAACAAAACACTTTGCTTAACTTGAATTAAAGTTGTAACCAACTACTACCCATATTACAACAACAGAGGGGGTCCAGGTTCCGCCCTCAAAAATTGGATATTACCCTTCCCAGCTGCTCTCAATCTAAATGAATTTATTATAGGAGCTTCAGCTTCAAAATATTTCTATTTTTTTCCTGATCTACATGGTGACACCGACCCTCAATTTAAGGTTCTCTTTCCCATCTGTATCAATTGATTTGATCACATCATATCATCCTTATATTTTTGTGTGTATAATAATTAGTTTATTGTTGAAAGGTGCTCCAACTGGATCTTTGATGGCTGAAGATGATAACCATTGGGTTTTTCATGGTATTTATTATCCTCCACTCCTCCGCTCTGCTACCGTTAAGAAATTTATGGTTGGGTAAGTAGTTCTGGTGTAAAAGAACAATTTTTTTGTCCATATCACATAATTTAATTTATGAAGGAAAACAGTTTTCACTGGACCAACCCGTGTCCACATTTGATGATTGACAAAGAAATTTAATTACTTGAGAATCTGTAATAGGAAGTTAACTGGCTTGCTATTTTATTAAGAATATTCTATCTACCAAAACTTTACTCTGGAATCAAAATTGGTTCAAAATATGCAAATGGAATAAGTGAGAAACTCTAGTAGCCTTTATGAACTTGTGTGCATCAATATTTCTGTAGGACTTTAAATTGAATGCTGAAATTAGTAATCAATAAAATAATTACTGAAAATTCAAATATTGTAGAAAACTAATACAAATTTTTTTTGACTTGAATTTTTGTTTTATATGTTTGAAAATTTACTTACTGCTATTTCTTAATAATGTCCTAGTGATTGCTTTCTAAAACATAAGCTTTTGTCCTGAACACATTGTAATTGGAATTCATTTAGGCAATCATTCAATTTTTTAATATAAAAATGATATGTATATGTTATGTAGGGGGCATCAGAATTTTAGAACACTTAAATGGGTAAAGAAAAGATTGGGAAACACTGATCTACCACTTGCTTTGTTTATGTATGGAGCACAGATTTCGCCACTTTATTCTGTTTAGGGTCCATAATACTATAAATTTATTTGCAGTAAATAAAAATAGTACTTCAAACCTATTTTTGAAATTTGTGTACAGTACTGAGGTAATACCGTTTATTTTTAACGTTAGTAATTTGGTATTTAACTTGTATATCTAATTGTTTATGAGTAAAAGGTTTTTTTCTTCTTTTTTGACTCAGACAATGGAATACATGGGAAATGCTTATAAGTACTTGCAAATATTCAGAGAACGGTTACCAATTTGCAATCAGTTTATAAAATGTAAAATCTGTGCAGTTATTCCCTAATATGAATCACAGGCTTTATTCTTGTGTGCTTTAGAGGATATATTTAGATATAAATGAAATTGTTGGATGGTTATGTCTGATTTAATTTTTTGTTATAGATATGAAATGCTAGCACAGAGTCAAAGGGATCTTACACCAGAGCAAGCTGCTAGTAAATTAGCGAGTCTGCCAACTGTGCATTATAAAAATGTGATTTCAGATGAAACCCATTAATTATATTCACTTCTTTTCCGTTTTGTAAATTATAATTGTGACTGAATACAGTTCTTTGTTAGAATTCATGTTTCATTCTTTTTGTCCACTCTACTATTATATCCATATTTAATTTGTAAAACTTAGTGTATTGACAATTGTTCTGCGAGTGGGGATTATAATATCATATTTATACATGATATCCATAGGATCACATCATTATTGGTCAATTCATCAGACAATTGTGAATGGGAACATTGCTTTTGCACACTTAATTAGGTACCAGTCCAAAATATGAACTTTCTGGTCATCATAATTCATAATTTAGTGTGTTTCGATTCCATCACCGACCTGATATGCAGCGGAGTAATGCTCAGTGTTGTAACCACTCGACACCGAGGTCCCGGCAGAGACAAATACATTTCTTGTCAAGTTTCACGGTAGGGTTCATTTCTGGTCAACCGCTTCAAAAGCCACCGCCATAATAATTTAGCAGGGGAGGAAAATTCTCCAATATTTCCAAAACTTCCTGTGAAGAAGTCTCAGGACTAATAAAGACAGGCACAATCTCCAAAAGACTCCAATTAAGAAATAATAAAGTAGAATTATAGGAGTTAAACAATTTATACAATTGTGAGACTTGCAAATGAATATATTGTTATATAAAGATACTTTTCTTTACCAAATTATATTTAATAAACCTAAATGTGGGATTCCTAATTTACAGTGACTTAATCACATGATACTCAGAGACCAGAGTAATTTGACTGAATATTTCTGGTGGCCTCATTTATTTTTCCACCCAAAGCCAGCACAGTTTACCCAACAAGAAAACATTTGCTGACCATAATTAAAAACTGGAAATCAAATGGTAAAAGTAGCATTATAAAAGCAATTTCTAATTGGTGAATACCAAAATTGCAGTTTAGGCACATAATTCAATTTAGTCAGAAGGAAAACGAGACAGTTTCATCTTGTCGCTAGGATGCCGACACGCAGACGATTCGGACACGGAAGCAAAAAATAAATGGAATTAATTCAGTTTAGTTTCAAACTCCCTTTAATTTAAAAGTGTCGCACAGGACAGTGTTGTTGAAAAATACATATTTACCAATTTTCTAAATGTAAAGTTTGGCAGTCTAGTTTAAAATAAAAATTTATGTAAGAAACACTTGCTTTGTTTTATTTGTAAATTTGCATAGATGGCACAAGCTTTTTCAGCATTTTTAAGAAAGATAGAAATTGCTATTTGAAGTATTTACTTAGTTGACTAAACCAGACGACATGTTAAGCAACACAATTTTTTAAACATTGAATTGTTTTGAAGTATGTAAAAGCTTTTATTTATATCCTTTTTTAAAAGCTTATATCTCATTTCTATAAAAACTTTTTAAGACTTGAATTATAGCCAATAGATTGATTGGTATACCTATGTTCTCTGCATCAGGATGAATATGGCTGCCGAAAGCCACCACTGAAAAAGGGTTTCTTATTATCCATTACAAAATATACAACCACAATGCAGGATATTTCTGCTTTTGAAGAATGTTTTCCAGTGCAGGGTTGACAGTTAAGTGTTGTGCTGTACCTGACTGTTGCACTATGCTATTAATATGTAAACGGTCCTACATCTTACATTGCACGTCTAAATTTTTCATTTCTGGAACAGTACCTGCCTTTTGATTACGTCAGAAAATATGTGGTGCATCACCGCCACAGGGACCTGTTGTGTTTCTGGCTGCACCTACACAAATCTAATTCAGCTACGGTCAAGCAACAGGCATTTATAAATCAGTCATCAATTTTAAATAAATAATTTATTGCCAAAACAAACTTTACCAGACAATGATTGCCAAGTTTTATAAGAAAAGACCC
The DNA here is from genome assembly GCA_034510155.1 of Eucriotettix oculatus. NCBI lineage: Eukaryota > Metazoa > Arthropoda > Insecta > Orthoptera > Tetrigidae > Eucriotettix > Eucriotettix oculatus. The sequence continues at coordinate 21,493,238 of CM067380.1, read as the reverse complement.
TTGAAGTATTCTAACACAACAAAGAACTTTAACTAATGGCACGACCACTTATAACCAGAGATCTTGCAAATGGGATCGACAGATATTCTTGACCCCATCTCAGATTTAACATTATCCAAACTTAACACTAAAAGTGGGGACTTAATTTACCACAATTATTGGAATAGATGACAAAATAAATAGGAATATTTCTTTTATCAATTTACATATAATTAATATATTTTCAAATATACATTTAAATATCTTTGTATTTAAAAATTTATTCATATGAAAATAAACTTTTATGGAACATTGAATTTAAATATCACAGAATCACTATGCAATAATTACAGATAAGCATGTGTCCATATAATCTATGCATTCTTTGGTATTCAATCAAATTTATGAAAGAATGAAGAGTCTTAATCAGAAAGAACTCTCCTTCCCATAAATTAAAACATTTTAAAATTGCAATCGCAATCACTGGCTTTAAATAACAGTAGTTTGTGCAAGAACATAAAAAGGTATAACTCAAGAGGAAACAAATTAATATTAAATTATAATAATGCCTATAACAATGTAAAGTGTTTCACGAAAAAAAAGAACCAAATGTATAACCGGGCAAATTTTCTACAACAACAGGGCAAAGATTCTGAAAACTAATAAACTCGAGGCCACAGAATTAATTGTGTAAGGTATAAGATTCTGAACCCCGACTCTATTACTTTATGGTCCTGATACGATACAATTATACTGAATGGTTCATGTAAACCCTACACGTTATTTAAAAATTTGAATTTTGTTCTTCTGCAAAGGACCTTTTATGTTGGTGTGCCAAGTGACACTACAAAGTAAAAAGCTGTTGATACATTTTTGTGATTAATTTTACGCAAAACCTGAGATATTAAGCGTAAATTGAAAAGTACACATTTAAGATGCACAACGTGGAAGTTGCACCGAAATCTTACACAAAATATTTATGCGCAGTAAGGGAAAAATATTTTATATCCTAGAGATTAATTAAAGAGTTGAAAATGTCATGGCCCCAGCATCCAACCACCCAAAAATTGTCCAGTACAAAAGGTGTCATTTCTGAAAATAGTAAAGTGATGTTCAGTAAAAGTATACTGAATAAATAATTTAGGCACATTTCTTCATTACACCTCACTACAATTTGTAGTGTAACGTGAAAAATTTGTCAAACAAGTTTCATTTATTCACGTTTGGATGGTGGAACAAGATGCGACGGAAGTTCTGCTGGTAAATCGTGACCGTCTACCTTAATTTGTATGAGGTGCATGGCCAAGGCAAATTCATCAGCATCCAGGAAACCATCTCTGTCAATATCCGATAGCTTCCAAATTTTACTCAGAGCTTGACTTGGAAGCTTAGACTCTTGCATTGTACCTTTGGCCGCTGAAATTTAAGTAAAAGATCATTGATGAGCATGTTGTCAATGACACAAAATATATATATTTGTACATTTTGAGTATTTTAAAAAATCAATCTTAATCTAAAGAAAAAAAATTAAGGTTTGGCTTAGAATACATAGGAACCTCGGGATACGAGCACCTTTATATAGGAGAAATTCGAGATACGTATAAGCGAAATATGACTTAATACCCAGGAGCCTGCAAGACTACATTAGATACAAACTTCTCTTGCCTTGTGGTCAAGTTAAATGAAATAAGAACTTGCCTGAACCAGATAACTTTCCATTCACTGGCCCCAGTTTCTCGAACATGCTATCATATTTAGATCGATATCTGTTCACAATCCACTCAGGCTCACCGGCACCAGCGTCTACACCCTCTCCTCTCTTGTAGCCAAATGGACTGACTGTGTCCTGAACACCATCAAAAACACCACCTGAAATAAATTAAAACAGACATGATAATCTAAATTAAGTGCTTTGAAGTAGCACTTTTTAATATGATGCAATATAGAATTCATTACCTTTCACTTGAGGCTCAGTAGTTGCATTAATCTCTTCATGAGGAATCATGGCCATTAATTTTGCAATATCTTCAGATAACATCTTGTCAACAACTTCAAGCAGACGTGGATTCAATGTGTGAAATTTGGTAAAATCATGGCTTGTCAAATGTTCCTGGTAATTTCAAGATGTTACATGATACATTTATATTATCAGTTCTTTCAAAGAAATGTGACAATGTGAATATATTTAATAGATTCCTCTACTGTAGCACAATTTTAATAACAATGCAAATATATTTGATATTCACATATTTTAACACAGACTTTTCTGCCTATTTCCAGTACCTGCACTTGCATTGTATTGATAAAAATAAACTTTTTCAAAATAAAGTAGAAAGGGTCCCATACACACTAGTTTTTTGATGCAGTTCTGTCAACAGAGCTGCTAGAGTTCTGGATACCATTTTACATGTAAAAGAACACACTAGCACAAATATCTCTGTCAGAGTCACCGCTAAAGGACTCTGGATAGATTCTCTAGCATATTCTGTCGTAGCTGTTTACACAATATTTTTTTCCTAGTCGTCTCTTACAACAGTCGAGATATCGCAGCTCAAGTAATAACGGCAACAACAGTTGTTGCTTTTTATTTATTGGAAGAGGATGAAATTCGTTTAAAAAATATTTCCAATTATTGGCTGCTGTAACTGTTTCACTTTTAATGTACATTTTCCTCAACTCTCTGGTTAGTTGACATTTTCAAATCATTTTGATATCTTGCGGATCTTTTACAAATTCTGCAGCAATTTCTTGATTTTTTAAAAGATGCATGACCTTGTGGTCATTAGCGACAACTACGGTTTTACGTCACATATTTACATAGATAACGTTTAATTTCTTGTCATAATTTAATCGAACTTTAGTTCATTAATGAATTTTATTGTATGATGTAGGCCCTATTGTGTTTGTATTATTAAGACATTTATGCTATTGTTGACTTTATTTCTATTTGTCTGGACTCATACCAAATTGCAACCAAATATCTGGTTGTTATAGGGCTATTACAGAATTAAAAAATCGTGTGTGTATTTTTGGACAAGATCACCAAGAAACACGAAAAAATACGAACACGCAAAGTTAGGTCCCATAAAATTGGATTTTCTTCAAACAAAGTTACAACTTTGTGGGTGGGATTTGGATCCTGTACCTGTTTTAGTTGCTTGCTATTTAGTTCTGTGAAGTGACTTGTCTGTCGTTTTTGTTTGTTCTTTGTGATATTTAATTGTCTAAATAATTATTATACGAAGTGCATGCTATAAATATTAAACACTTAGTAATGTTAAAGGATTTTATTATTATTATTATGTTGTATTTATACCAAGTTTAATGTTGGACAGAATTATTTGGCAATTTTTACATATCGTTGAGGAATAATGGAGAAAAGAACTAAAAAGAAATTGCATTTTTTAAAAATATCTAATTGGCAGAATAATTTCTTAAATTTTTTGTGACTAGGTGCCACATTTGAATTCTACCAACTTTGTTATCTCATTTATTCCACAGTTTTGTTCCTCTATATTTTTCTTACATTTCAACTACTTCTTTGTCGAATGTGTTCAACCAACACACACTGCTGCTAGAGAGAAAACTTTAACAAAGCGATAGAGAAACAGAAAAGCAAAAGATATTAAACAATGACCGAGTCAATCGAGATGGTATTTACACACTAGATCAAATGCTCTGTTGCTGGAGAACAGCAGAAAAATCTCTGTATCTTGGTAGCAACTCTTTTGCCCATTTACAAGTCTCTAGAAGCTTTGGGTGACAGAGCTCTAGCTAAAACTAACATGTACAAGACCCATACACAATCTTATTAAAAATATTTTCAAACTGGAGTAAATAATATAGTACAAAAAAATCACCTGCATCCGTGCAATTTCAGGAAAATCTCCAGGGGAAATTTGATGATCTTTTTGTATTTGGTCATAAATCTGACCGAGGCGCTTTATAAGTTCCTTTTTTCTAGCATCCTTTCCAAATACTGAAGGCATTTCTTTCTTCAAAGCACTGATAATATAAGCATGAACCTGAGAAAATTGAAGTTTTTAAAAAGTCATATTTTAAATAAAAGCGTAAATAATTTAAAAAAATACCTTCGCTAATCGGGCACGTTTAATTAAGTCATTGAGCTTCCTCAAAGCAGCATTTCGTGGCAAAGACTGCAAATCTTTAAACAAATCCTGTTCCTCGTCCTCAAATAACCTGCATAAGTTAATTAATGTAGGTGAAAACTATTTACAGTCAACATTCACTTCAAGGTTTTAATATAGAGGTTTTTAGTACAAGAATAAGATAATCAAACTACATTATGCTAAAATTTTTAAATAATTAGAAACATTATTTGGAATGAGAGCTGCTTGTCCTTTATGAATGAATGAATGAATTTATTGATACTGCAATTAAGTTACACTTGGTGGCAGTTACAAAAAATAATCTTAAAATAAGGAATGTTAATGGTTACAATAATAATATAAACGAACATAGTAAATCGTAAATTACATCTTAAAGATAAAATTGAAGTACCCATTGTTCAAATGTTATTTCATTGCACTACACTTTCACTTCACGATCCTCTTACCTAATTCTTCCCTGAAAACTTTGCTATTGGGAGGAAATGTTTCAAAATCTTCTGCAGGTAAATTGTTCCAATACCTTATAGTCTGGTTTGAAAACAAATATTTACCAACATCAGTTTTAAAGCTGCTCTGCCCAATTTTATAGTTATGATGCCCTCTACTGTAATAATTTACTTCTAAAAACTTTGATGCAATATCCTCCCAGGATTGTTGGCCTGCGTACGCTTTAAAAAAAGCCCCCCCCCCCCCGCGACGTAAATTTTTAACATATCCCGACCTAATTTATGAACCTTCTAATTTCTGCGACCAGGACACTGCTTAACAAATGTTGCCGCCCCCTCTGTACCCTTTCCAGAGCCTCAACCTGATATTTTCGGAAACGGATCCCAAAAAATATGGCCATACCATACATGTGAGATTTATGCGCAAGTTCACGTGTTTCTGTTTTGTAAAATCTGCATAATGAAATGTAGTGCCTTCCATGCTTTTCTAGTTACACGTTCCATTAGTTGTTCCCAGATTGTATTATTGTTCAAGTTACTTTCTTGTACTATTTCATTACTGCTGAGCTTATAATTAAGTACTGTTTCAACGTGGCCCCTACAAAAGCTTATTGCCTTGTTCTTGTTACAATTTATTATCATTTTCTTAACAAGTGCCCAATCTCTTACCGTATCTAAATCTATATCAATCATTCACTTATTACTTTAACAGAACAGAACCTGTGAAACATATTTTATCAATCAAAACAAAAGTGCTTCCTGGTCTACTTATCCAGAATTAATTTAGTTCCTCATAATAGTAACAACCACTACAGGTGACCAATTGAATTAGCTAATAAAAATAAATAAAAGAAAATGTGTAGTTTCTAGTCACCTAAATTTCCTTGCCAAGAAAACTACTACAATTAATTTGGAAGTATATAAAAATAGGTGATCAAAGTAAGAATATAAAACAGTTCGAGGGACTATACTCACCGCCGGTTAACGTCATATCTGAGGGTTTGGTCCCAGAAAGAACCTATGTAGACCCTTGCTACTTCAGGGGTCTGGAGAACCTTTCCTAGTGACCACATGAGTGCACCGTACACCCTCATCAACTGTTGATGATCGATCATGTCAGCTTTGTTCAATATTATTCTAATTTTATCATCGTGCCCTTTGAGGGCTTCAATGGATCTCCTGAACTCATCAGATATATCGAGTTTGTGAGCATCGAACAGCAATATAATTCTGTCGACACGCTCGGCGAACCATTCCAAAACTCCAGTAAAATCATAACCTCTGTCCACACGCTGTTTCTCACCTGACAATATACCTGGAGTATCGACGATCGATATTCCTTGGAGAACAGGCGTATTTACCAGGGAACATTGAAACCTATTAAGAAATGCGTTTCCAAACTTTGTCAACGGCTTGAACTGACGTTTAGGGTCGACAACTAAAGCGTTTCCAGGTATCACTCCATCTTTTTCTCCGTACATAACTGCGATAAATCTGTCGGTCGTCGGTTCCGGGCCGATACGAATTCCAGGAAAATCTTGTTCCAACAGATACCTTATAAATGTCGTTTTACCTGTAGAATATTGCCCGACAAGTAAGATCATTGGCTTCGCATCAAAATCAGGATCATTTAGTTTCGGTGAATGAAATTCGTGAAACTCGTAAAATTCTTCTAAAGGCAACAATTTAGTTTTATATATTTTCTTCAAGCCTTCAACAACACTTTCAAATACTTCCGGACCTTTCCTATTTTCACTCTTATTCATCCAACTGAACATTTTTGACGACTACACTGATCGGACGACAGCAATTCCGTGTCTATCTCTCACACCTACTCTCAAATATATAGTATGCACAGATACTCCACTCGCTCCAGTGTCAAAGTGTAAAACAAATGAATCAAACTCGCTGACGTCGGACTAAATGAAAAAGAGATAAAATTTCGTCCAATATGTTTAAACATATTCAAAAGTTATACTTTTGTTACGTTCTAAAACAGGTGGTATGAAGAATGGAGTCACTATATTAGTAAAGAGAAAAATAAATTCTATTTTCCAGGAACGTCAATCAATGGATTTACTTCGATTTGTATGTTGTTACTTTCTAATTGAGACGAGTAACTATGCACATATACGGGTTCTTCGTAACATTTCCATAAACATCACACAAAGGATTTATTGAACCTGAATTTTTATATTATTTGGTACTATGTATTTTAAAACAATTCAATTCTAATTATTTAACTACATTGTCTTCAACGTTATTTTAACCTTATCTCTAGCCACTGCCGAAACTATTGACTCATTTTCTGTTAGATCATGAACATTAATTTTAACGTCAAAATCAATCATTTTAAATCGCGTTTCGCCGTCTAAAAATGAATTGAAAATGCTTCGTGATAAATTATATTCTACTTTTGTCTCTGCGACTAAATAAACGCTGTCGCAGAGATTTACTGTGGTGCACCCAAGGCGATTTAAAATCGCTGGCTTAATTACGGATATCGTTGGAATTATTTGTGTGGTTTATTTTTTACTACTCGCAAAAGCAAAGAGAAGGCGGTGACAGTATTGGGTTTATCGTCTTACAAGCCGAAACGGAATAAAGGGTAGGTTATACAAGTTAATTGAAGATTTTTGGGAAAAATAGTTATCCATAAATTTCCCCGAAATGATCAGAAGTACTTCCCTTCCAAAGCCAAGGAATACAAAGACGCGCCGTCCCCCATTATATACCTGCACTACGCTCCGAAGTTTTATCGAAAACCTCTGGATTACTAACAAATTAAATGCTTTATCACCCCTCAGAATATTCGCCGCATTATTATCAACAGAATAAACACTTCTACAAACGACAATTTTGACGTTGTTTATTCCATCCCGCGTGAGTGCTGGCTATCTTAAATGGACTTGGCATCAAAGAAAATTAGAAGGAAGTTTAATTGGGATAAACGACTAAATATATATTAGTCAGCATTCGTTGGATTTGATCCATTAGTTTTCATTTGTCAACATCTGCATACTCGGCACAGAACAATTCCCTTCAAACTGGAAAAAAACTAAAGATTTCATATAAAATCTACCAACGCCTTTTCTCAAAACCTGTCATAAATTTGGAATTCTATAAATCGGTTCATTCACAAAACTCTAACTGTACACAACAGACCGCATCTTACAATCGCCCGGATATCATTCAAGATATACATATGTAACGAGATGAATCAGATGCTAGACAAGCATTTCTCTAGAATGGCCTGAATTTAGTAGTGACTACAGCTCTGATCGCAATTCTTTTAAGACGACGAGAATAGCTTTTCGCTGTTCAAAACAACGGAATCCTTCTTCTTAGACAATGGAAAACATGAACAACATTACTGGTAATAATAAAGATTTGTGTGATTATCCGCATGAATTCTTCAAGTATAGCCAGTTCCTTTCAAATTCAGATAATCAATTTTTTGGCTTTCCATAACGCCGCCAGTATCAGTCACACTGCTTATGACAGTATATATATATAATAAAATATTTGCAAGAAAGAACACACAAGTTGGAATTGATAAGATGCTGAGTAGTCGCCAGTGGACAAATGCTCTTGCCAATCAATTTGTTTCATTCCGACAATCACCTCGTCACTAAATTGCTAGTCGCGCACTTGCGATTGTTTTATATATGCGACTAAAAAATACCAATGACGCACTTAATATATAATTCCAAATGAAAAGCATTTTCACTCCTTATAATGCTCTCCCAAGATCTGCCATCTATTCTATCATCGGCGAGTGTTGGCCTCTCATGGAGAAAACAACATTAGAAACACGTTTAATTAGGAGAAACTACTAAATCCAAAGTAGCCGAGGATTTACTTTGATGAAATGTACAGACAGCGCACAGAAAAGACTCCAAGAGAAACATTTCATATAAATCCTTCCGGCGCCGTTTCTCAATCTAGTCTAAATAATCCAGAAATTTGGAATTCTATTTGAGGGGTTCATTTTACAAAACTCCTTTAACCTTACCCCATTTCACAATAATCCGGACGTTATTCAGAACACCTGTTACACTTTATAAATATACACAAAATCTTCATAGTCTCTTCATAGTCTGTCTGTAATAAACTAAATTTAGTAGATTCATTCCTTTAAGGTGTAATCAGACTTTTGTGACCAGCCCTGATTAATATTCCTCTAGGAACACGAACATAATTTTTTACAGTTCGTAAGGACAGACTTTAATCTTCTTAAACAGAGCAAAAAATCCTCTTTAAAATACAGACCTGTGTAATCAGCTTTAGCTTCCAATTTGAGCTACTCCATTTTTAATTCTGGCCTTCCCTAAATTTTTACAATCAGTCTGTCGGTATGAAAAACTTATGAGACTCATCGTCTGGATTGTCTAACATTATTTGGAAATAACATGTGTAAGGAAGATAAATCAAGTGTGGGAGTAAAGAGTTCGCAACGTTCACAGGAAAGACTGTCGATGGTTTCCTGCGTCATTCGCATTATCTTCTTCCAGGCAGTGTACTAAAACGCTTCTGAAGATGTGAAATATAGAATGTATATCGTTTATATTATTTCACTTTCGGAGCAGTACCAATATCTTCGTCTATTCAAATAAATTTTTGTTTAAATTTAAACGAAGTATCAATCAATTCGCTGGGTCGTTCAGAAAGTGATCAACCTGACACAAAGAGGGAGACTGTAAATACAAAAGCGATCGGTAGTACAAAATGAACTGTTTCGACTATTTTCTTGAATCATTTGATTGTATTAATGAAGAGAACTAAACAAACGTAGGCGTTGCGTGAAAAATGAATAAAGTAAATATTTTCGCCGTTTTCAAAGAGTAGAGCGAGTCTTCAGAATTGTTTTTTCAACGACCTAGAAGTGGGTTGCTGAATGGTAACGCGGTGAGCATAAAATGACAAAATAATGCAGTGTTGAAACAACGCCATTTGAAAATGCTTGAACTATTTTATGAGAATATTTGGGTATGGAAGACCAGAAACGAGTGATTAAAGAATATGAAAAATCTGTGAACTAAGAGTATTGATTAAATAGTGTTGAACAGTAAATATAATCACCCCTCGTGCACGATTATCTTTGACGTTCTGCTCAAGGGTTATAAGATTGAGATAATTGCCGGGTGGAATTATTTTTGAAATGACACAAACTAGATTGAATCGGAAAAATAGAATTGCAACTAACGTTTTAGAAATGGTTTCTTATCTACGGGTACATTATCTTATCACTCGGGTTACTTTAAGATATTATCCCTTATATATTTACTCAATGTATCCTATAGAAATGTTGACATGTAGGGTCTTTTATGTAGCGGCTCGGCTCGGCATCGCAGTCTTTTTGGCCGGCGAGCTGGCTCATCTCAGCCATTGGCACCGTGCCTCCGGTTCAATTGTGAATATCCTCATCAGTTTCGGAGCTACGAGTAGTTATGAAGATTTCGGAGCCCGTTTTAGTTAGGCGAGCGCACCGCAGCGATATCCTATCAGTCGTCTCCACGATTACGCGCTCTATCTCAAACATACTCCATACTATACAACTCGCGTTTACCGCCTTAAATCTGACAGTTTTCGACACCTTTCCACGAAAAGATTTACAAAATCTATCTACATATAATGAATTAAAAAATAACTTTAAAAAAGTCTTGTAGCGGGAGTTCTTGGTCAAGCTGCCGGAAAAAAAAACGAAATGTGGAAAAATATTGCAGAATTTTTTTTTTTTTTTGGCTTTTATAAATTGCTACATTTCATATACACTAAAACGGTTTTGGGAGGTATTCAGAATAAGAGATTACTCATCCGTTAAAGACAAAGGTCTGGATTACCTAATGACTTTGTAACTGGTTTCAGGCGCTTTGTGACCAGCTCCGACGATGTCATTATACTGTTCGAAACGCACAAAATAAAACTTCGACAATTTGCTGTATTATAGATAATGGAATAGTCGATAAAATCTTTACTATCTGTGTCAACAGCATTACGAAGAAACGTCCAAACCAGGAAAAGCTCACATAAGAAATTCAGCCTGTGAAATAATCGCGACAATCCAGCACGATTGTGTCATTCATTAGCGATTTTGATGGACTGCGAAAGACACGGAAAATGTATTTTTAGTAATAAATACTGGCAGGCAATGCAACTTGCAGATTTCATGCGTTCGTTTGGTCAAAATTGAAATTTTCTTTCTCGAATGTGTAAGTTTTACGATACGAAACACTGAAGCAGGTGATATGGATAGTTCAGAAAGAAATTAAGAATTCTATTTGCCTGCGAGGCAGGTAGAAAAATCTGTGATGAAGAAACGTGAAGGAAAAGCCGACGATTTTCCATCGGCGGGCAAAACTTGAGCTCAGATGACGAAATTCACCATGAAATATTTAATGCGAAACTGTTTCGGAGAAGATATTAACCCGGCGTCGAATACTAGAAAATGTAAGTGAAGAACAAGGGGTAATTGAACGGAGAGAATAATTGGGAAATACATTCAATTTAGTTGATGTCCAAGAAACTCCGAGGCATTCCATGAAAAGGATCCACCAAGTAGTATCGCAATTCGAACTACAAGTTTTTCGAAAACTGACGGAACGAGTTTCCAGTGTTTTCCAGAGAAAAACGAGTAAAGCACAGGCAGAAGTTGTTTAAGAGAGAGAAGAGGATGGATCAAAGAAAGTTTTCAAGTCATATAGTGTACAAGTCATTGCCAGCAATGATATGACACCATTTCTAGAAATAATGTCACCAGAAGCACCAAGTGGTTGAACATTTCTGAAAGTTTGCATTAAACTTGAATTTATAATTCAAACGTTTGGTTATTATTTAAGCACCCTCAACAGGTGACGCTAGCGTCGCATTTTCCTAGTGTCGAGTGTGCAATAGGCAATCGTTATCGAAAGCAAATCCTTTTTTAAACTATCACATTTGGCTCATATTCCAATTAATATTATATCTTAAATAACCAAGCTCTTGTATGTATTGCATGTGCTGTTTTCTGTGAACCAAGGATGAAAGGGAGGATAAATTTGACCACTGCAGTCTTTAATTCAAGAAACACGTCTTTATGTAAAGTTTTAATACAATTTAGACATAACTGTAAAATTCATACAAATAACACATAGCATTCAACTACGGCAACAGATGTGTTACTCATTTAAATTGATTCAACTAAAATTTATAAAAATATAAAATTACTTTCACATGACAGGATGGTAGTTTAGAACAAAGTACAATAAATAATATTTAAACGAGACCACAACGAAAGGGGAAATTAATCGTTGTACCCCACCTTGAGTATGATAAAATTCACAGCCTAATATACCGTGACAATTATTTTAAACTAAATAAGAAAACAAATTGAAAACATTTTTTTTCTTAGTTTCACAGTGTCACAGTTGAAGGAACGATACAAAAAATACATCAATAAAATAAAATCAAATACTATTTAGTTTCGCTAAATTGTGGAAACCACACAAGAAAGGTAACAATTAACATTTATTTGTTTAAAACTTGGAACAATCATTCATTTCCAAATTACATACACAGCAATGTAACGCGCAATTTGGTTACGACGAACCATTTGAATACAAGACACAACCACGTGACAATTAGCGTTCGTACGAAATCAGAAACAAAACTAGCTCTAATCAGTTCCTTAAAAAGTAAACCAAACTGGATTTTCCTGATAGTCACGAAGTGGACAGAAATACAAAAGCGATTTCTCCCTCAGAGAACATGGGGAGGAGGGAGGGGAGAAATTGTCTCCTTCACTCCAAATCCCGGGAGGATTCAAGTCAGCACAACTGGAAAGATATCAAATCGTACAAATTTAGGCCCTTTTAAGGTAACTTTAACTCATTGACAACTATATGTACGCTTTAAAAATATTTACTTTAGTTATGGCATTAAGTTGCTAAGCTGGATCCACGTTTCACAGAGAAAGTTAACTAACATTCCCAAATGGGCGAAATCGATAAGTTTATATTGTCAACCATTTTGATTAAAAAAATTTAACCACATTTTGAAACAGTTAGGAAGATTGAAAATCAGTAATACGTGATTCCATTTAACATCATTTCACGAGAGCTCAGCACAACAAACGATTTAAGTAACGTTCGGAACAATAACTTTCCATTATATTACAAGGGTACATTGTCTAACTTTTAATAATCTTTAAGAGAAACAACAAAAGGAGATCGTATGTTATTACACTTTGGACTACATACGACGACCCCCTAAATATCTACAGCAAGGATTTCTTCTTTTGAGAAGAGGAATAAAGTTTGCGTTTAATTTCGGTACGGAACCGCGGAAGTGTCTTCACTCCAACGTTTCGGTCAAATGGTTAGGCAGCCGTTTGAGGTAAATGTTTCCACCACAGACGTGGGCGAATGTTTGATCCGAAAGAGCTTGTCCGAGGGATCACGTTTGGTCAAACGGAAAAGGTTTTTTTGTTACCGACCGCAAATTTTGTAGCAAAAGTGAATGATGGATCCGGTTGCTCACTGAGTTTAAGTTGCACTCGTGTAATAACGTAAAAGAGAGACAGACATTTAGGTATCGAAGGGCGTAATTAAGTACATGCAAGGAAAAGGACAAAAGTAAAATAAGAAAAGAATTTTCGGGGGTATCTGTGAAAATGATACAATCTTATGTCTCGGTAAACATCAGAGTGCGCTTCAACTTCACAGAGCCACCAAGGGAATGAGTTCCTTGGAATGTTCCAAACTCCGCCACATGATCAACTCGTATGCCTGAAGCATCTTCTATTCTATTGGAGAACACACGGCGATTATACATTCACTTCGCTAAGGGCCTATACCGCAGATTTGACGCATCTGTCGTGAAGTACGCGAATCGAAGTCGTCCACCCGGTAAAACAATCAATTAGGAACACAGAACGGGCTTGGACGAATGTAAAATGCAAATAGTTCTCGACATACCGATCAAGTCGGCTGTGGAACGTTAGTTATGTCATCAATCGAAGGGACAAAGACTTAAAGTAATGTTCTATCTGCGAAACCACCCTAATTCGTTTTATTGGCGCCTCTTCGGTGAAGGTAATGAAGTAAAAACGTACTTACTATGAAAGCGTACAATTTGATCACAGGAACGTAACGTAGGTTTCGAAAGTTTTTCTGTCAGCATGTAATACCATATGTAACGCGGCAAAGAATTATTTGTTTACTTTTCGGCGACGTCGCTCGCTCGTGACGACACTTCAGCAGCGGCGGGGGCGGGGGTGGGGGTGGCCGCGGCGGTGGCAGGAGAACGTCGAGACTGGCGGGCACCAAGGGCCTCCAGCTCGTGGGGCGGACACACGGTGCTCGACGTCGACAGCGTCGACTCTGAGAGGACGTTTGCGTAGACTACTTGGTCGACGTGGTCCACCACCGACGCGTCCGTCGCGGTTCGACGCGCGTCGGCTCCGCGCCGGCGCCACGGCGTCGGGTACGAGAACTGGCCGTAGCCGTGTTGAGGGCCTCCCACGCACAGCAACGAGCCCAGGAAGAACGTCGAGTAGAGCCAGCTGACTGCCATGAGCACGACGAGGAAGACGCCGACGCGGCCGTAAGCCAGTACGGACGAGGGTAGCATGAAGGCGCCGGCGGCGGCCGTGGTGAGGGCGGCCATGGCGGTGGGGCCGCCCACGCGAGACACGGCGAACGCGACGGCGGCGCGACGCTCGGCCCTCGGGCTCAGTCGGTAGTGGACGCCGTAATGCAGGCTGAAGTCGACCGACAGGCCTACGGCAACCGTCACGGCCACCGACTCGAGGACGTTGAGACGCCAGCCCAGCAGCACCAGCGCGCCGACAGTCACGGAGATGACGCACGTGATGGTGAGCACGGCGTACAGACTCACCAACACGTTGAGCGTGACGGACGCGAGCACGGCCAGGGCGACGCCCATGGAAACGCCCACGGCCACGAGCGTGTCCGCCGAAAGCGTCCTTTGCAGCTCGTAGAAGTCGAGCTCGCTCACGAACCATCCGTTGCGCATTCCTGGAGGCGCACTCCGCATGCGCTCCGTCGTCCACGCTTCCACCTGCTCATAGAAGGCGTTCATTTCCGTGAAGGAGACGGAGTACGGATGCTTGCTGTCGTACTCGACGACGACGGCCCTCACGCGGCGGTCAGGCCCGAATTTCGGACCCGCGACACCGGGTATGAAGATTTCTATCGGCGTCTCGTACAAGCTCTTGACGGCGCTGACGATGCATGCGTCGAACACCTCGCGTCTGTACGGAAACTTCTCCGTCTCGCAACAAGGCTCGCGCGTCGCGGCGCCGCTGGGGTCGCGGCAACGACGGTCCATCCACTTCATGAACGACTCGATGAAACAGTTCGGTAAAAGAGGGCCTCTCGTGGGCTGGTAGAAAGCCTGTCTGCGCAGGGAACGACAAAACTCCAGGAGCCATTCTTGAGAATCGGGAGCGGCCACGTCGAACGTCGAGTCAAACTGTACGACGCCGCGGGAACCTGGATCCAGGTAGTTTCCGCCGTCGACTGGTAGTATTCCCCATACGAACCGTAAAGGTAGCTTCGTGTCCACGTCGCTCTGTGAAAAAGGGAGATGAGATTAGCCTTCGAGACGCACCGGACCATACGAACACGAGCTTTGCGTAAACGTAAAAAAGTAAACGGACGAAATGCGACGAAGTGATTTTTTTTATCGGTGCTACCGACGGTCATACTATTCATTCAAAGAAATGGATTTGTGAAAAAGGTGAAATGGCGAATTCATTAGTTGACGTTAAGGTATGAGGTAAAGCACTCATGAATAATTCAGTTGTGAGAGCGATTATCAAGATCTGCACCTAGGCTCAAAATTTTAACGATGAATTCAAATAGGGAAGGAACGTTTTCGTTCCTCCAGATATTAACTAACGGAAAGTAATTGAAAAAAGCGTCGGCAACTTTTACCTTGTGAAATCTTTCGAAGAAGAATCTATCCCTGTAGAGAAGGTCGTAGAGCTCGAAGGGATGGCCGCTCTCGAAGAGCTGGAAGTCCCGCGAATCGGGCAGCCTGAGGCGCGGCCAGTAGAAGATGACGACGAGGCTGGCGAGGGCGCCGCCGCCCAGCAGCAGCAGCCAGGCGTAGCGCAGGCGCACGACGAGGGGCAGCAGGGCGCCGTCCAGTCGGGCCCCGACGCGAACCCGGGCCAGAGCCACGGGAGCACCCAGCGCCGCCCACCTGCGCCGCCCCCGGGCCACGCTCCAGCGCTCCGACACCACGACGCTCGCCGGCAGCCACGTGACCATCAGGAGGAAGTTGGCCAAGGTCGCCGTACCCGCGAACACGCTGAAGCAGCCGATGGCCGTGATGGAGCTCACGTACGACGCGTAGAAAGCGGCAGCGGTTGTCAGTGACGTCACGAACATCGACAGCGTGGCGTGCCGCAGCGTGTCGTGGACCAACTTCGCCGACGTGCCGTTGTTTTTTTCGGATTTGGCACATTTCCATACTTTGCAGAAGATGAACGCGTCGTCGGCGCCGATTCCTGCGAACATTTCGAAACATGTCATGCCAAAATCAGTTTCCGTCGACGTCCAGACGCGTGAAAGTTACTTACCCACCGCCACTACGGACGCGAGAAGGTTCATGAAGGGGAAGAAATGTAATTCGAAAACCAACGTGTACATGAAGTAGGAAATGCCTAAAGAAAATGCAATGGCGACGACTGTCATGAGGGTCACGAAGAGGGAGCCTGTGTACAGCCACATGCAGATCAGGACGAACAAGCCTCCGGATCCGATCAGCCACGCGTCGTTCACCAGGCACTCGTCGAATAGAGTATTCTTCAGGCCTGCAGACGTGTAACATTTATAGAGCGGTATCGTAAAAGGAAAATTGATCATGTAGATTTCTATCATATTGTAAATATGTGAAAACATAATTCCTTCAAGTAAAAATTGTATTACAAGTTTTAATTCAATTGTTAAAAACTTCGAAATAATCGCTACACTGCTGTTCACCATACGGAATATAAAATAATTTTTTTGGCGTGAAAATTTCATACCGTAGGTTGTCGATGGTTCTCATAATTCTTAAATATGTGTCAGGGTGTTATAAGCTTGAACACAGTGATTCATACAAAATTTACTTACCGAATTCCATGGCCACGACCTTCACGTTCCCACGTCGTAGCTTTACTAATTCTAGGCTGTAGTAGAAATCCAGAGTATCTTTGCTTGCGCCGATCGGCAAAATGTACATGGCGTTTTCCAGTGCGATATCGAAGCTACCCTAAAATGAAAATCAATTTACGGTCCCACTTTTAAAACGACGGCACAAATATGTACGAGTAATGTGAGGATATTTACGCTATCACAATAGTAAAATAAATACATGACAGAACTCCAATTGCGGGATACAAGGCCTATTCCAGTCACCTCCTCGTGCCCAGAATCGTAGCTCACATGATCCACCTCGAGCAAACCTCAAATTACCCTCGACATCCTGCGTATCTGCGAGGGAGTTGAAAGGTACACACATTCTGCGACAAAGATCGGGAGGAACGGGGTTGACACGCCGTTACAGACGTGTCGAGACCGACGACGCTTTCCTGTCCGCTAAGGCGTTACGTCGGCTGTATGCACCACGATTCATGGCTCTGTACTGCTTACCGTGCTCTCGTGTTTAAACTGATTGAAGGACTGTGTAAGTAGTCTAGTATGTCTCTTTGAAAGGTAGGCAAATTGAAGGAGAGAACTGTCAATTCTTTGTGTATTTAGCTTTGGCCAGCAATCTTTCCAGATGTTTGAACTGTTATTGATTATGTGTACTGAATCACTTCTGGGTGTTATTCTTTTGTGTATAGGTGTAAAAAGATGCTGTAAATATAATTTCTAAACTGTCAAGATACCAAACAAAAATGTTTTAAACATGGAAACGAGAAGTGAAGAACATACGTTTGGCAGAGAGGCTGACGTGTCAATCAAGTAGTACAGCATGTTGTAGACAGCATCATGCTGCCGGCATTGGGAAGGAACTTGCCGGCACAATTCATCTTTACTTTGAGGACAGTCAGGAGACAATTCCAGATTGTAGAAAAAACTTGTGCAGTATTTGAGAAGAGATTTTGTCGCTTCCACATCTTCCTCCTGTCAAATAAGATAGTTATCAGTTATATTGCACTTCCTTATATTTTAAGGTAATTTTACATCACATATTTAATCATATATATAAAATTAATAAGGACAGGCTCACAAATGGCAGGCACCTTGTAAGGTTTGGAGTTATTTAATTTTCATTAGAAAGTTAGGAAGGTATTTCCAATGATCAGCTAGCCGATGACTACGCAAGTGAGGATTTGCTTAATACAATTGATAAGATCAGGAAATAAAGAGATAATGGTGGTAGTTTACCTGCAGTATAAAGCTGGCAGATGCCATAATAGGTAGTGTTCTTTGAATTTTTGGAGGCAACCATCCCCTTCAACAGGAGATAAGGAAACACATTCCGAGTGATGGCCAGCTATCTCTAAGAATGCCTCTGTAAATTTGACAAGGTCAACCTATAATGGTGACTGCTATCTTTAAACTTTCTCCCTCTCTTTCCTATCCTTATCAATTGTGTTAAATATTTTGATGTCACATCCTACATAAAACGTATTATAATTTATAAACAAATGTACAAGTATTTTTCCTTACCGTAATATTGAAGCATGTTGACCTATTGTGTAACAGAGCAATGTAATTTCCCAGAGACCACCCTGAGCAACATTTATCTGGTGAAACTTTTTCACATAGATTGTAGAATTCACTTCCACTTGAGAGTTCTTGTTCTAAATGACACATGTCCAGAATTGATTCAAGATTAAACAGATCTGATTTTGTAGTGGAGGTGAATACAACTCTAGAAAAAGCTGGGCCTGAAAAGTTAACCATCAGAAAATAGTAAAAAATTCTCTACTTTTCAATAAATCAACAAAAAGTTAAATTTCTTTACAATATAATGAATATTTACATAAAATAAAACTAGTCATATTAATATAGACACTATTTGAAGTTTTCTGCTAAAAATTATATAATAAAATAATGGTGTTACACAATATGGATAGGTATTGAATTGTATATTAAAAGCTAAGAAAATGCACAAAATTTGAAAATATGTTAAATTATAATACATATATATTTAATTCATTTTGATGGGAAAGAGGGATAGAGAGCAGTGGTTGAATTATCTTAAATCTATAGTAGGGATAACCAGACTGGGAAGGACTAACATGTCAAATTTTCGAGAGCCTAAGCCCCCTTCTTTAAGAGAGTGCATGAACAGAGTGGAGACACAGAGTGGCTGACTGCCAAGCCATTGGCTTTAATTTCTGTTACATAAAAACTAAACCTAAGAGATATTTTGACTAATGGAAATGTAAAATGATTAACAATTAATGTAGAGAATTAAGCTTAATTGTAAATGGTTGTCAAATAATTTTAGGTAATGCAGGATATTTTGGGGTCTTTATTTGTCCTTCCTTTAATTAAATTCAAGTTGAACAGTAAAAAAATTATCATCATAATTTTTCCATTTAATTTTCTTTTATTGATTTGTTTGGTAAATCAGAAAACACATGAAACAAATTTATGGAACAGAAATATTAATTTTGGTCAAGCTACTATAATTTCATTTAATAGAGAACATTTATGAAATTTGCTAACAGACTGTTACTATTTTTGAGGATATACGGTTAGAAAATGAAGAAATCATAAGAGGCAACGTGTACAAAAAGGATATATATATACACACACACACATACAAATAACCCATGCCCTTTCCACTTCCTGAACAGCCAGTCCCACCCCTAACCATCAAACAGAACATAGTCTTCCCCTAACCACCACCTACTTCCACGGACAATGTAAACTCAACTTTTTTTCTCTGCCTGGCCTACACTGGACTAAAATTCAACCCTGACATGAAAAACCTTCCAGAATCCCACCAATAACATAACATACAGAATTAGAGAAAGCATAACCTTGTCCGTCCTCCCACTCTATCTAAAAAATAAACTGTACACTCTGCCCAGCCTTCTACATTGGCCAGACACAGAGGCCCCTCCCTGAACGTATTGCCAACCACCACAGTACATTGAACCTTCACAAAACTCAATTCCCCATTGCAGCCCATGCTACAACACCAACCACTTCAGCCAGTGCTTCACACTGACCCCTCTCAAAGCCCTACCCCCGTTTCTTCGGAAGCTTAACTCCATCTATGGGAACTTTCACTTCAACATGTCCTACAGTCCAGACAAAGCCCTGGACTCAATATCCCCCCCCACCACCACCCATAACAGCATGAGCACATGTATATATACTTAGTATGTGTACATATGTTGTGTATGCCTTGGTATGTGTATGTGGTTTATGATGTGATGTGTGGTTGTATGTATGTGTGTGGTAGTATTTACATATTGAAACATTTGAGGATGGATGTATTTGAGTGTATGTATGTGAATATGGGGGTGTTAGTATGCATCTCCCCAGCCACCAATAAGTCCTTGCCTCTTCCCAGACCCTCTAGCCATGCAGCAAATTTTGTCTGCTCAATCGTTGGCTAGCCAATCAATGGAAATGTCATCCTAACTTCTCTTTCCTGTCCTTATTGTTTTAATTAACCCGACACTGTCATTTCCTGATGCATATATATGATGCAAGAAAATTCATACATATTTACATTACACAGTAAAGTACAAGTAGTTCAGGTGTCAACTGAATGCTCTAAGGAGAGTCTCAGACTCTTAGAACCTAGTAGGACAAAATTCAACTCTTTGAACCCGAAGGGCATTGAGACAATGCTGGAAGGAAAGGACAGAAGGAAACAATTAGCAAAGAAGAGCATGAAAATGAAGAGGTCAAACTGTAGAGGAGGCCATATGGTTGTAGACTTAACAAATAATTTTAACAGCGCTATTAGTAATTATTAGCTGAAGATAAAATATGAATCTCAACTTACTGGGTGAAGAACAGAAGTAACCATCACTAGCAAGATGTGAATGATCATGAAAGTCATGGAAATGTTCACTATCTTTGTGCCCTCCCAATGTCAATAATCTGTTCCACTCATCTCGAAAATCATCTGTTCGATTTCTCGAACTGTTGGCAGTCTGAAACAAGTGTACACAAGGTTACAATTAATAACAATTTTGATAAGATAAACAAGATTGAATAATTTAGTAGTGATTTTACACAATTTTAAAAAATCTCAATCTGTCTATAGAATATAATCACAATGTTTCACATATGTTTATTTAAGAAACTGCATTGTGGAATATTTCACCCCATCTCACATTTTAAATTTAATCTGAAGTTAACGAGATAGTGTGGTAATAATTATCTAGAATAAGGATTACTTTTGCATCTTCATTCTCAGCAGTTGGGACATAAGAATAATGAAGAAGGAAATTTGAAATGTGTGTAAAGGTTCTCTTAATTAGAGGAACAGAAATTCTAGTACACTAATTAATAGAACACATTTGTCGAGGTATTCATGCTGTACCTTTCAGCCAAAATAACTGCTATTAACAGTAGTCATCAATTCAAGGTGAAAATGAACAAGAGGACGACATAGAAATTGTGAGTCTTATTTCTATACTTAATTGCATAAATTACTTAAAGTCTGAATTAAATGCATTTGTGTCAGCTGCAACTTGGGAATGTTCTCCCAACTAGCCAGATGGAGGCTGATGTCCTGAAAATTGACAAACTTCTCCCTATCTTTAATGGAAACACTGCTGAGCAACTGGCTGATAAACTATTCAGACACATTGACTTGAGGAGTGGGTTCAGGCTCTTGAAAATTTGACATGTTCGTGCATCCCAATCTGTCAACACCTATTACTGATTTACGGTAAGTCAACAGCTATGCTCTGTCCATCTTCCTATTCAGAGAGACAGAAAGCTGGTGGCTTACCTGAAGTTCATAGATGGCAGGGTTTTTTGACTCTTGAATTTTTGGAGGCATCAGAAGGTTAGGAAAACATTTAAAGTGACGGCCAGCTATATATATATATATAAGGTTTGGAGTAGTTTAAATTTTCAGAGGCACCACCCCTTTCATCAGAATGTCAGGAAGACATTTCCAGTGATCGGCTAGCCCACAACTAAGCAGTCAATATTTGCTGCATGGCTAGCTTAGCTCATAAATAATGGACCCCAAAAGGCCACCAATTTTCTCTCTCAAAGAGGGTCTGGGAAGAGGAAAGGATTGATGGGGGCTGCGGAGATGCATACAAACACCCCCATGTTCATACAAACACTCATTCAAACACATCCATCCTTAAATATGAAAATACTAACATTCACACTGCATAAACAACATACACACACAAACCAAGGTATAGACACATCAAGGTTTTAGCACATATACATATTCCAATGGAAATACATGTGCTTACAGTCCAGGCAAAGCCCTGGAGAAACAAAAAACCAAACCATGTGTGGAATTAAGTAGTTAGAATCTTACCCTTGAAAAAGTGAATGAGCCATTCATCAAAATCTTGGATAAATTAGCTATTTTATTAGAATGTTCCTTTACATTTTCAACTTTGGAAACAATTCTTCCTATATCGTGCTCACTCACAGTATTCTTGTTAGCGAAGGAAATATTTGATGCCTGATCCTGAAAATTATGTAAAATGAATATGAAAACCAATAAACTTTGAATAATTATTTTATATAGTACTGAACATACATAGTAATTACCATACAATTATATACCAAGGAAGTTAATGTTATAATATAAAATGGCTATCAATGTAAAACAAATATTTTATTATGAATATTCTTTTTCCAGATTTGAATGTATCCATTATACAATGTGATTTTAAAGAATACCCCAGTTAGAAAAGTTAATAGCAACAATTGTAAACATTGCAGAGTGTTATTCCATGATCACAATTGAAGAGTAACTCAAACAGTTTTAGATAAGCAAGTACTACTTTGTGATTTTCTCACTTGTAATGCCACATACACAAAAAGCTAAACGTTAGCTAATAGTGAATCTGTAATTTCAAATAAACATGCATTTCACTTCACATTTAATTGTGATCCCCCAAGTGAAAAAAGAACCTGCTTGTGGTATAGACAATTCAAAGTGACCAGATGTGTGTATAAAAGAAACACAGGATGACCAATAATGTCAGAGGATGTCGACTGTCACAGCATCTTATCTTCATATCCAAAGAAGTCTGTTTGGAAATCAAATCTTGAACTTCATTTTCCAAAGACAACAATTTGAAAGGTTTTAAGAAAATATTTGAACTTAATTCCATACTAGTAACAGTTGGCTTAATCTACAGATAACTATGGTGTACATTATAACTTTGTAAGTTAAGTGTAGCAATAGGAAGATGACTTTCTTCATTATCTGGTGTTCAGAGATGAATCAACTTTTCATCTAAGTGAGAACATAATTACCCATAATATTTTAATCTGGGGATTACAACTTACTCGTTAACTTGTACAATATCAAAGATGTTCCACGAAACTAAATGTTTTCTGTGGTGTCCTGACGAGTGCACAGACCATTTCTTTTTTACTTAAATTACCATAACAGAGGTGGTTTATCTGGATATGTTGCAAGAACATCTCTTTCCCCACTTATAAGGTAAACCTGAAAACTTTATTTGGCAATAAGATGCACAAGAGTGGTTAAATGTTGAAGTCCATGACCATTGTATGGGTTGAAAGGGTAAAAACTACAGCATTTTTCTTCTGGCTCCATGTTCAACTGACATCATGCCATGTGAATTTATCCCTTGGGGGCTTTAAAAAATATCATGTCTTTGTTCCACGACTACATAAAGATTTGCCAGAGTTAAGACACAGATTTGAAGAGGCTATAACGTTTGTGAGAAGAATTGGATTTTAGTATGGATGTATGCTGTATAACTACTGATACACTTACTAATATTTGTAAGAAAACCTAGGATATTTTACATTCAATTCAATATACATTTTTTTGTAAATACTCTAAATTAAACAGTTATAATGTACCATTAATACGGGTCTTTCTTTTAGGAACACACTGTATGTAATGCTTTTTTGCGGTTATCAATTTTTCTTATATGTGTCAATGCAGATATAGCATAAGCATGCAGAGAACATTTGAAACTACTTTCATTATTTCATAATGAGGAAGTTTGCATGTGTTACTTTATGGTCTGGGATATTGATAACAATAACAAACCAGACAGAAAACCGAAGGACTGTAACAATATTGTTATGACAAAACAGAGTGATCCTAATAAAAGTTATTATTACTGGTGGCTAAACTGTGGGGTTCTAAAAATCTAATTTTAACCCCAACAAGTAAACACATTTATTCAATGTAATGTAAAAGTTCAAAATATTGCTACATGTCAAAACCAAAATGCTAGTTAGACATGTAATAGCGAAATAATAAATAAGCTGTGGGAATAATTGGATTTACAAATAATATTTTTACTTTTACTAGTACGAATTATACAGTAGTAAATGTTTTAAAGTAACGTATAAGAGCAAGAAGCCCACAATATAAAGAATGTTAAGTTAAAAGCCAATTCTTACCACTGAAAACGTTTTTGATGCTTTTGTTCCAGTTTTAACTAATCTGGGAATTTCATTGGAATGAATGCCAATAGCTTCGAATGATTTACCATTTCCACCATTTGTTGTTCCATAATTGGAGGGACCAGATACATTTTCCAGAGTACGATGCTGTAAAAAAAAATTCAAGAATTATGTACAACAACCAGTTACAGATCAAACAATGTTGTATTAATAAGCATTTCCCATTATTTTGAATGATTTATAAATATGCAGAATTTTTTATTGAACAAATGCTTGTTTTTATGGATTTATAAATTATTTTGTAAAACAATGCAGGAGAAGTTCTTCAAAGTTTTGGAGGCCTCAGCTCTTTCAGAAGGAAACAATTCATGTCGCATGTACCGGCATATGGCAGATGATTTCCTTCCTTCTGGCAAAGGATTTAATGCTTATGAATATTTATAAAATGGACACTAATACAGAATAATATTGAAAACCTCAGAGTAGGATGGAACGCCACCAGGATTCACGGTAAGTGGTCCATTTGATTTGGTAGCATCAACTAAATTTTGCCAAGCTGTTAGCCGCTGTGCAATTTTTGTCCCTCTTGACTCGAATCCCTGAAAAAAATGAAAATGGTAGAACTTAACTAAGTAACCGAAAAGCACAGTTGTTTTCTTTTCATTGTAATAAACTCTGTATATTACTTAATTAAGCTGTACAGAAATGTTTACCGCAATAAATTAATGATTATATGGGAAGATAAACATATTGCTCAAAATAATTCCTGATAATCAAGTTGAAATATCAGAAAAACAAACAATTCACAAAAGTTTTGTCAGTGGTGGGGAAAAAAATCAATATATTAAAAAGTAAGTATTCTAAAAATAAATGAACATTAATATATATATCTAAGAAAGCCACTATCACTTCATTCAGCAAACTAATACATAATTGTTCTAAAAATTGTCATTTCCATTTAGTACATAGTCACATCTATAGATTCACTATAGACATTTTATTAAGGAAAAACAATTTTTAGATTGTGTTCCCGAGTATCCAGAGTCTAAGAATCTCTTATGGGAAGAACCACTTCAATTGTCTTATTGCATATATAAAATGATACAAAAGCTTAAGAGACTGAGTGAGTTACAATACACTTGTATGATCAAAGGCTGTAACCATGTGAACGTAACATAAGAGTCTTTAAACAAATAATCCAAACTTTAACATCAAAACCTTTCATTCACCTGGATAACCAGAAAAACACCAAATAAGAATATGGTAAAATGTGTACTAAATAATGAATATCTGATACAAAGGAACTCACCAGTTGTGGGTTTCCAAAAGTGGGAAGGTTTCTTGTAGCCAAAGGGATGACCATGCAGGTTGAGGCAAAGACCGCAACAGCAACCAGGATAACATAGGGGTGGTGAGCCAATATACGAGCAAACCTGAAACATTAATAAAAAGGTTTGAGTAATCAAAAGGCAGAACATCTTGTCACAATTGCTTATTCAGAAAACCTTTTTACGGTTAGTTAACTAAAAATTTGTTCCAGGTGTCATGGAGGACCTTAAACTGTAATATAAAAGACATTTGTTGATGAATTATTTTAATAGGCATTACTGACAGAAGATTGATAGTAATTCCAAACCTATAAACATGTGGTTACCACAAAATCACAATACATGCGACACTATCGGATCGTATATTTTTTTTGTTCCAACAGCATCCACTTTTCAATTATATTGACAACTTAGGCATGTTATGAGGAATCCCTGGGACACAACCCAACATTTTACAGGGAAGTTAGTTTAACTAAATTTAATCTTCAGAACTAAAGCCAAATACTGTCCTAAACCTTTAAGATCATCAACTCGGATGAAGCAGCAGCTTTTTACATACAATTAGAATCCCGATATATTCATCTTACCCTTAAAGGATAACCAAGATTTTTATTTACCCAACACACAGTTTGCTTTTGATAAACAAAGTGTAAGGCGTGTCGTATCATTCGTCAGTCGTATACGATCGACGTGACTATTGAATAGGTTTTGTTTTAAATAAAGTCCTGAAATATAAACTTACCAATTCATATTTCTTTTAAAACGGGGCGATGGTAATCTGTGATCCATGCGACGAAATGACGCTCGTCGCCGATCATCACACCTGTAAGAACGTAATTATAAGAGATGGAAAATTTCAGAAGACAAACTTGTAATTCGTCGCCCCATTATTTGACGTATGTCGATTCAATTTCCATCATCCATAATTTGTCGCAAAACTTGTAGCGGCATGTTATTTAACTATCATTTGGCGGCCGATCTAGGGTAGGTACGCCGCGGGAATATCGAACAGACAGAAGAAACAGTCGACAATTCTATCGACTATTATCTATACAACAGCCTCTCTCGAAGGAGTGTATCGGCTTTCATCAAATCACTGTAATAATAATCGACTTAAATCAGGAAATGTCAGGAACGTGCAAAAATATAAAGGTAGGTTTACACGGGCAATGATGTTCGTCCAAGTTCGAACGGCTGTGCACTGCCAGCCTTTTACATTGTGGGCAGACAACTGCCTACTTCTTCACTGACAACTGTGTGGAAGTGCTGACTTCACCACAGAACGAGCAGTGAACTCTGGTACATGTTTAGACTTCTCTGCTTTACAACTAACCAAAACACGCTTTTATCTGAGCTCATGGAGCACGGAACGTTTAAATTGCCGCTCCAATGTTGGCAGAACCTTTTATTGGTCGGCGTCATGTTTCCCCTTCCATGTGCCTTGTGTTGCTGTTACCGCGGCCAATTAACTTGTTGGGGCGGTAGCAACGAATTTGATGGAGCCCATGGTGGAGCCATTCTGTTCTGCACGCTCACGAAATAAGGTACGTTTCCGGATGGAGTTCGGATTTTTCACTTCATTTAAGCCACACTTTTCAGTTACGAGTCACCATAAAATTTTCGTTTATTTTAACCACACTTTTGAAAATACAGATGATGTATTAGGGGTAAGACTGTTGTGACGTACAGCTGGCGAGTAGGTGCGCGATTTATAACTTTGCGATTATGGACGAGAAATTGCTTCAAACTAACTTTGCTCAGTAACTTCAAAAGAAATATTTTATTTGTAGGCGTAGCGATCCTTTAAACACACAAGACGTAACATTCATATTAATTTAAAGTAATAATGAGAAATACAACCTTTAACAGACTACCATTAAATTGACAATGCATGCTGAAAAGAATTTTTTCGAAATGTATAAAATACGTCGCCGTTCACTGCCCTTCTGGACTTTCTTGTGCTCTGTTAGACGATTTTTGACAGTTTCATTAGAAAGTAATACATAACGTTAGTTTGGCCAGGCTAATGACAATTTGCTGCAAGGTATTAAGCAGCTGTGCAAGATGATTGTAGTTGTGGTATTCAGTCCTAAGACTGATACTAGCCTATTTTGTGCAAGCCTTGTCATTTCCACATAACTAGCATATCCTACCTAATCTACTTAGTGTATTTCATCCCTGGCCTCCCTCTTCTGATCTTACCACACACTTCCCTCTAATGCTAATTTTACAAGACCCTCATGTCTTAGTACGTGACCTATTAATCTATCCCTTTTTGTCAATGTCTGTTTTTGTTTGCTCTTTCCCTATGATTTTAGAACCTCCATGTTAGTGGTTCTATCCACCCATCTGATTTTCAACATTCTCCAATAGCACCACATTTCAATGGCTTCTATTCTTTTCCTTTCTGCAACTCGTATTGTCCATGCTTTGCAACCATTTAATGCCACACTCCTTATCATTTTTTGCTACAATTTTCTAATATTCTTTTCATTCCTTGCCTGTGCTATCCTACTGTGTCTACGATACTTATACCATCCCTAGTTGTTATGCTTCCCAAGTAGCAGATTTCTTTCACTTCATCCAAACTATCCCTTCCCAATCTTAACACCCTTTGTTATTCCCCTGTTTCCCATACTACAATCCATTACCTTAATTTTCCCTCTATTAATCCTAATATTGAACTTTCTCCAGGACCATGTTCATGCCATTTATTATGATTTAAAAGTCTTCTGACTCCCCTAATACTACAATATCATTGGAAAATAGTAGGGTTTTTATTTCTTCTCCTTGCCATGTGATTCATTTTCCATATTGTTTTAAAATTCTTAATCGCCTGCTCTATAAGTTAAACAGCATGGGCGACTGACTGCATCCTTGCCTTACTCCTTTCTTTTCTTTATCTTAGTCTAATTACAGCTGACTGTAAAGGTTATGTATTAGCCTTCTTCCTTGATATTTTATTCCTGTCCTCTTCCAGTTCACATTATCAGAGGTTTTACAAATGCCATGAATGTAGGCCTGTTTTTTATCCCATTTTCTAAAATTAGACAAAGTCAATATTGCTTTTCTAGTCCCTACATTCTACTTGTTCCATCATATATACTATTTTTGTTAATATTTTGCAAGCATGAGCTATTAAACTGTGCTGTTTGCATCTATCAGCCAGTCTTCTTGGGTATAATTGTTTTCAATAAAATCTTCTGGTATTATTTTAGTTTTGTAGATTTTGTAAATGATCCTGAACAGTAATGATATTGCTTCTTTGCCTGATGATCTTGTCAATTCTGCTGGAATGTTATCCATTCCTGGTGCTTTACAATTGCTCAGGACTGCCAGTGCCCTGTCAAACTTTGATCTTAAAATGTTGTCCCCCAAATCTTCATCCATCTCCCATTCTCCTTCTACTGACTGATCTAGATTTCCACAGTGATAAAGTTGTTCTTGGTGCTCCTTCCATCTGTCTGCCTTTTCTTCTTTATCCAGAATTGGCTTCCCATCAGCTCTCTTGATCTTTCTCTCTGAATGTTTATTGCAATTTCCTATAAGCAGTCTATTTTCCCTTTCACCATGAAAATCTTAAACTGCTTTGCATTTCTCTGGTAGCCAAGCCTCTTTGCATTTCCTTTGTCTCATTCTTAGTGTCTGTCTGCTTGTTACCATTTTCATCAGTTTTTATATTTACTTCTTTCCTCAATCATTTGAATTATTTGTGTTATCCATGCTTTCCTATTGGTCTGAGCTATTCTTCCTATTTTTTTTTTGTAGTCTGCTCCAGTCATTTCTTCCTCCCAAGATTACTAGTTTCTTTCTCTATTAATCTGCTCTTAATGTTCTCTGAAGCACATACTGTAGTATGTTTTTCTAATTCCCATCTTTTTGTTTTAATTCCTTTCTAGAGTTTCAAGGTAATTATGTGATTAATGTGCATCTTTTCCCTTTCAGTTAAGAAGACAATCTGGGTTGGGTGAAGGAAGAGTTTATCTTTGGATGAAGCTCACTCGTGATGATGCTGCAATGGTTTGAATAAAACTAATCTTAATTTTGTAAGATTTCTGTTGCAAGGCTGAACAATATCCCCTGAAAGAGTATAAACTGTGTTTGTAATGTAAATCTGATTTCATCAGCATTACAGAATTTTTAAAAAACCTATATATTGTAAAGTGTTGCTCAAATTCTTGACAATATACAGTAGGTTTCTTCACCTGATTACTTTTCAAAAGTTGTTTTAATGTAGTTTTCTGTAATGTATTAAAGTAAAGATTTGAAAGAAGTGTATAATGCATTTAAATTTTTTAAACTTTGTTGTTGTCTATTTAACTTCAGACTAATTGATTCTATGCAATTTTTCTTTGAGATGCAGGTGATTTTTCCTCAAATTCTATTGCAAATATTTGATAGATGCTTTTGGTTTTATTTTCAAGTATCTTGTACTTTAGCAAATTAGTTAAGTACTCCATTCTGTGTTACTTTAGAGTAATGGCATGTGGTTTTATTGAATTCTGTAATCTCAACATTTCCTAAGTTTTTGTTTCAAATGTTTTTTTCTTTTTGCAGGAGATTCCTGATAGCTGCTTGTTAAAGACTGCTGCCAAGATTTTTTTATTACCTTAGCTTGAAGTGTTACAAAAATTTACTTGTTACCATTCTATGTACTTTGTTGAACATTGATTTTAATTGTCTAAATACTTGATGTTTGATTTATTGCTAACCTAATTGTACAATGTTGATGGAAATAAAAACTAGACCTCATTTTATATCTTTAAAATTTATTGTCTTTAGCAATTTACAATTTTTATTCCTTTCCTTTATTTAAAAAAAAGCCAGCTTAAGCTGGTTGTAGGAGCAGCATCAGCTGCTCAGGTGGGGTCCTGGTGGGCAGCAATGCTGTAAAAATCGCCCTAAGTCCAACATGATAAAAAAGCTTTTCTGTCCAGCGTTGACACTTTTCAGATTCCACAGCTTCCCGGTCCAGCGTTTCGAGGAGCGAGTGGGCCGAGGGTTTTGAAGGCCCCGGTCTACAGGCTCCTCAAAGGTGGGTCTGCAAAAAAGAACAAGTTACATAAAAAATTAAAGTAAAAAAGCCACAATATGGAAAGTTGACTATTGGAAAAACTTAATGGTGTCAAAAGCTGGAGATAGTTTATTTCTGAGACACTCAGCTGTGAGAAAGCATGACTATTCTTAATGGATATTTTGGAGATAGTTTATTTTTGGACTCTTGCAACTGGTTCCAACCAAGGCTACTATAATTTTTTTTTTTTCCATGGAAGATAGGAATGACCAATAAACTTAATTAAAGACAAATTGTAACAACAAAAATATCGGCAAATTCATACATTTGGAAAGGGATGAAAATAAAAGCATAATATTGGTTCAAACTTTGTATATTAGAGATGAGACTGAGAATCTACTATAATTGTACCACCCTAACCTCCACAATATTGAAAGAACAGATGTTAAAAAAATTTATTGGTGCTGAAAGCTGGAGATAGTTTATTTTTGGACTTTCAGAACCAACACATGAACGTGGCCACTGTGGTTGTTCCATGAAAGAGAGAAATGTTATTAAAATGAAAGCATATAAATTTACAGCATGGCGGAAGTAGTAGGGTTAGGCGAGACCGCAACGCAGGAATAGGTGGTATTCGAAAATGAACGACTATGGTCAGAAAATTTCTATAAAGAAACAAATGCTATAATCCTGGACTCTGTTGTTTAGCTTTTTGTACTGCTAGACAAACATTATAAGACATGGCTTAAATATTATGAATAAAAAAATCTACAAGTACATAATATCCGAGAGACGGGTGACTTTACACAGGACCCAAAACTGATTCAAAACATATAAAAAATGTGCCAAGGTTGACGACAGATTGAGAGATGTGAACTAAAACATTCAACTGTATGAGGAAATGCTTGTTCAAGATACAAGTCACCTGGTGGTCAATTTTAGAATCTCTGATGAGGTAATCTGTTCACAGAAGATGGGTCAAACAGAAAGATTTTTAAATGTGTTCTATAGATTTCCTCAAAGAAATTAGCACATCCAAATAGTTACCGATTAGACGAGACCTAATTTTTAATACGGAGAAGAAATATCATCGGCGAAAGACCAAGAACGGCCATTCGAAGGGTTTTTGGCGTTGGGAAAGATGAGCCGACTTTCAGAATAGTTACAAAAAAGCAGAGGGTTCCTTTACTAAAGTCATAATAGATACTTGTACACAAATTTTGCCCTGGTAGAAGTGAAAATTGTCTCGAGGTGAGGAATGAATGTAGTGATGGAAATTTTTGAAATTACGGTACGGCATAAGAACAGGACCTAAGTGACGTGGAAAGAAAGTTTTAGAAATGAGAGAAAGAAGACAGTAACTATTGTCTTAAAGGACATTGAAGTAAGTGGTTTGAAAATACAAAAAATTATGCCAGAAACAGAATACAAAGTGACAAGGGAACAATTACAGAGTGTCTGGAGTGGCAATTTTCTGAAATGAAGAATGAAAAGGAAGTGTCGTGGAAGAATGTAAAGAATGCTTTTGGGCTCTTTAAAAAGTAAAATTGGTAAAAAGGCAAGAACTACAGATGTTGGAGTTGATGGAACAAATGAGAGCATACAAAACCTCCAATGCAACAAGAAGTGTAACTGATACATGAAATGTTTAGAACTCCAGAGAAGAGGTAGATACAACTTCCTGTCTAGAAAGACGGGGACTGGAACGGGGATGAGAATTAAGCCAGTTTGAACATCTGGAAAAAGAGGGTTCCAAGGTCAAAGAAGAATTCTCCACAGAAAAAAACCGACTTGCACTAATAAGTTAGAAAAGGAAGACCCTATAGATGTAAAGAAAGGACCTCACATACTTAAGAGAGAAGTGGAAAGAGAAATAAGGCTATGGGAGAGGACCACATTCCTGTAGACTTACTAAAGGAAATGGGAGAAATCAGTGAGCAGAAATTGATCAAATTGGTCAACAGAATGTATGGAACTGGTGAAGGACCAGAGATTTCCTCAACGTGACTATGGTTGACCCAGAGAGCAGTCATTAAGAAGTGATCACTTCTGATCAGTAAAATATATACAGAATTAAGGAAGGAACTCATAAAACACTGTACTTATAGCATTCCTCAATATATTGGTGCAGGAACTTAAGACACTCAAGGAAAATGGAAGAAAGGACCTGGAGAGTTATGAAATGTGTTGCTGGATGAAGAAGCTAGTTGCCATGACATGGCGACAAACAAGAAAAGATTAATTCTGAGGAGGAAAGCAAACAGGATTGGACACATTTTAAGGAGAAACTGCCTTCTTTGTGGTGTTATAGAAGATGGTAAGGTAGGAGATATTAAATGATTAGAAAAACAATCTGATCTGGCCTTGGTTAAATACTTATTCTTGCAAAGGGAAACCAGAATTAGAGTGAGTGAGAATGTAGACACAGTAATTTATTTTGATCAATTTCAGAATAAGTGCTTAAATTGAAAGTTTTGAACAAGGAGAGTAATAAAATGAGTTCAAGATAACAGTGTACATTGAAATATACAATAAAATTGAAACAAATTTAGAAAGGGGAAGCGTGCTCTATCTATTTGTAAATTCCAAGTTTCAGACAGCTGACTTTTGAAGACCACAGTAAATCGTAAAAATTGACCCCTTAAAGATGCAAAAAAAAACTGTCTACAGAAGACAACAAAAGTTAATTTTAGACATAATCTGTTAGGAAAGTAATACACACCTAGTGAGCTCAATGCAGGGGAAGATGAAGACAGCAAGGCAGGTAAATGTATTGGAAATTGAATTAAAATGACAAACAAAATGTGGCAGGAATGAAAGATAGAGACTAGCAAAAAATTAAAATATACAAAGTGTCACCAAAATGTGGAACAAGACGAGTTTAGTAGCAGCAGTTTAATCCATGAAGGCAAGGTAGATGAAAATATATATTACTTCATTTCCTTATTTCATTTAGAGTATCTTGAATACCAGAATACAGGCACAAAGAAATATATGTGTCAAAAGTATTTTAATTACACAAAAAAGTAGCCAAATAACAGACAAAATTTAGTGATGAAAGAGAAATTCAACACAACACTAACCAGGGTGACCGACTCAAAAGTAAAGAAATTTATTAAGTAAATTTTTTGCTTGTCCTACGCAGTAGGAAATACAATTAGAAGAAGGGATTTTGTAAAACACACCACTTATTAGTAGATCTATAATAATGGATACTTGGCATCTAGTATTTCTTTTCTCACTTTTTATTCTCTGTAGTTTGGCTACTTGTTTGAGCAATTATCCACAATCATTCAGCAATTTGTTCCAATTAGGAACTCTACCCGATTGTATTGTATTGTATTATTTCTGTTATATCAATCATTGAAGAAAACTAGAGAACTTTTAATCTATTTTTAACAACTGATTTTCTGCTTTTTCATCATAACATTTTTTTAAAAGGTTACTGGCACAAAATATGCCACAAGATTCAAATGAAATATTTTCATTGTGCATGACTGTTTTTTGGTATTTAAGAAACAATAATATATAAATGAATTTTTTGAATGAATGTGAGACAAGTTAGGTTTGGGGACAGTGAAGGCCCACTCACCCCAGATGGATGGTTGTTTCCTCTAGAGTCCGTATTTCCTTTTCTGAAGAGTGGCTGCACGTGCAAGTCCTGCCAAACGAACATTCACCACCCAAGTCCAACTTGTTAATAGTGAGAGAAAAATAGATTCTTCAGCCTGAGAATGGCAGCAGAAAAAAACAGGTTAGACTTGATTCTTGCATACAAAATTATTTGATGAAAATTATGTCACTTAACTCACCTAAACATCCTTCATTATGCAAGAGAAGTTTCTAGGATTTTTCCAGCAGCAAAATGGTAAATATGTATACGTTCCATGACAAGTAACATCTGGAAAGAAGATAAAGTGAGTTTGGTATCACGACACTATGAGTAAATAAACAGAGTCTTGTCAATATAAATTTTAGACCATGTACAAGGCTTTTACTCTAAACTGAAACAAATTATCATGTTAATAATGTTAAATATTCTGCTTTTTATATTTGAATCTTATTGAGACACCAGATTTGAACATGTTTGGAATTATCAATCATTTCATACTACTACGGAACAGTCAATTTTCCCAAATGACAATTTCCTCGATAGCACTTTCTCGTCATAACGTACTTTATAGGAAGCAAAACCAAACTACTCATCATGTTCACATAAAAATCCACTTACTGCAATGTCACACTAAACGAAACTTTACGCGAATTGAAATCGCAAAAAAAACAAACTGTTTACCATCGCTCAATCGATAGTCACCTCTACCACATTGTTCACAGTCGATAATTGACAATCGTAGCTGCCACCTACGTCGGCAGCGTCAAGGACGCGTCAGGGACCACCAGTCTTGCCTGACGCACTGTTCACACGCTCCAAGAAAACTTAGGCAATGTTGTCGTGTCAGCGTTTAATCGGCAGTTGTCAGTGTAGAGTCACTGCACCTCTTTTTATGGCAGTGATCACTGACCGTGTAAACCACCTCAAATTCCCAACTTTCATTCAACATTTCTTCATCTCTTGCGTTTAACATTTTTACGGCTCAACATCGCCCTCTTATTGTCCCAGGAGTTTAATTTTACTTTCCACTTTAACCAATATGACAATCCAATGATCTTTCCGTAAATAGACAATTGCTTCCAGAGTTGCTACATTTGTTTCAATATACTTTTTGTAGTTAGAGCTATCATATACTTATTATTCTCGATAAATTCCGCGGCAGATTGTGATTTTTTGCACAAATAGATACAATTCCAGAGGAGGAACAGTTAAGTAGAAATTTGTATTGTCCATTGTAAGCATTTTGCAAAGTTAATGGTAGTCAAGGAGATCCATCATTCATTGAATCAAACATTTATTTGTTGTCAGTAAAATTCCTTAATTCTTGACTACTAAGAAGCATATGAGGAAATGAAAATCTATCAGAGATGCAAGATGATTTGAAATAGTTGCTCAGTCATAAATTACACTAGACAAATTTGAAGTTCTATTCTATGACAACCGAAGGTACGCTCCTGACATATGGACCCTGTATTTGAGTTTCCAGATTCCCTTACCTGATAAAAATTTATTCTTCAAGTATTAGCAGTTAATATGGTTGTACCAATAGTGAAACAAGTGTTGGAATTTGTTTCAATTACTTTTGGACTATTATTCATTTAATAATAGTTGAACCCCATATGGCATGTTCATATGTTGTAACTAACGGTTTTACATACATGTAAGAACTATACTGAAAGACTAAACATTCTGTATTATTTCTATAGTAGTATATTGTCTCCACAGTTTATATACTTTCACAGAATATTTGTAGTAATTTTTATTTTCAAGTTAATTTTTCTCTCTCTTGCATCTTGCTTTTTCTATTAAACTTAAAGTAAATGAAGATTATGTTTATATTTTGACTAAAATAATTTACAAACTAAAGAGATTAAGCCAGTAAGTTACTATAATATTGAAAAGTGCATTGAATGTTCAAGATTTAGTTTGAAATTGAGTTTAAGGGATCAATAGTTCACCAAACTGATATCATAGTCTTCATAAATCAGTGCCAAACTTATAGCACACATGAAATTTTATCTGGCACGTTTTCAATTTTGTCCTCATTTGTCAATGTTAAATTAAAGTTTGAAAAAATTAGGGTGCCATCTAGTCATGGAATACTTTAATGTTCATATTAATTGTTCAATACTGCATATGATTTTGCAGTTTATATGAAATCATCTTATCTTTCTGCAAAATTATTGAATTTGTGAATTAATTATTGAATTGTAGTAAAATTGTGCTACTTGCGTGAGGTGATGAGAAGGAAATGTTGATGTGTTTCCATTATTTAATACAAAGACTTTTTATAGACATAACCAGTAGTGGCTGGCGCAGATTTGCTAGCAAGAACTAGCAATTATATGAGCTATAAAGATAACAGCACCAGGCAGTGTGTATGTGCTGACAGTTATAAATGTTTTGAGAAATTTATAAAAAGATAAGCGTTTATGTACTTCAATCAAATATATTTTTTAAAAAAACAAAACATTTAAGGGGTGGCATTTCAAAGTCTTTAATAAATCTGAGAAAATTGCCACACGATCCTGTATAAAATATTGCCATAATATGTGGCTTCTTCCTAAAATTAACTTTCTTAAAATATGTGTGAAGTAAATGTACTTTCTTGTTAGGAAGTTGTGTCAATTTAATTTTCTATTTTTTACATGTTAAAAAATTTATCCCTATTACTTGTTATGTAGACATCATTAGAAATGTAGCACATTACAGGTCGTGGAGTATTATCAAAACTGTAGCTGTTGTAGCATTATTAATATCTTATATATAAATTATAATACTGGTACATTTTATTTTTGGACTTGATTTCAATAATAGCTTTTAATAATAAATCAGCCTGTAAGTCACTGCTTTCTCTTCTACATAACAGCATCAATGAAATAGAAAAACAAAATTATCTAATTCAATTAAACCAATGGTTTGTGTTTCTAAGGTTCTACTCACTAAAGTATATGGAGTTAACAGTCTTTATTTATTTATTTTTCATTTAATTTAACAATATTTATATTTCATTAGTGTTATGATATAGATTTCTGATATATAATTGATATTGTTCAATCAGTTTTTCACTTTATTTGGTTAAGTTGACTTAGATTTTTATACCTAGACAAATAGAGATGAATAAGTACACAAATGATAACAAAAATTGTATATTCATCTCAAAGTGATTCCATGATACTCAAACCAATTTGTTACAAAAGTAGTATATATTCAAGTGATATATACAGTTACACTTAAGGTACTGTGTGCTGATAACAAAGTGTGAGGCATTCAAATAAGTTGATATGACTGCATTTACACATTCACAACAGGGCCTGTGATCAATCGAGTGTCCACTTTGGTGTCCTCCATTTTCAATCAAGGTTGATTATATTTAAATGCTACTTCTTTATAATGCTTCACATAACAGAGTCTGGCACTGGATGATTTTAATAAACTATGGGATCTGCACTTATCAAATGCCACTTAAAAAATGTTTAACTTATTATATTTATAAAAAATAATAATTCTGTTGTTTGGCTAATATTGTTGAATGGTTAGCTATACTTCACTCTCAAGCACCCTTTGGAGTATGAGGATTTGAGGTCACTTTAAAGACCAATGGATTAGAAACACGAAATATGCTTGGCAACATTATGGCTAGGGTACCAAAAACCTCTTCAGATATTCCCTGTGGACAGACAGTATAGTACATAAATGGAATATTTGACATTTATGTAAAATAAAATAATATTTTTAATTAAGTTCAAAAATAGTTTAGTTTTTGAGTTATTTCTTAGTGTACAAACAATTTATAAACACACAAATATGGTAAGTATAACTAATTTACCTTTGGCACAAGAAACTGTAAATTTTTTAATTCAGATCCACCCCATGATGCCATTTCTATCATAAAGCCCTTCACACACTTGAAAACTAATTCAGCTCTTTTTGTGCACCATGCAACAGTCATTTCCTGTTTTGAAAAGATAACAGAATTGAAAATGGGAACAAAATTTATTGCAATTGTTGACAATAAATGACATCAGAAAAAATACATATAT
Source organism: Eucriotettix oculatus (assembly GCA_034510155.1). Classification (NCBI taxonomy): domain Eukaryota; kingdom Metazoa; phylum Arthropoda; class Insecta; order Orthoptera; family Tetrigidae; genus Eucriotettix; species Eucriotettix oculatus. The sequence continues at coordinate 21,455,117 of CM067380.1, read as the reverse complement.
ACAAATATATACTAATTTTAATTTAATCAAAATATTTACAATCTTTCAACACAATGAGAACTCTTATCACAGTATATTGGGCCTCATAATAAGTGTGAAACACAAAATATTATTATTTAAAGAAAAGTTAATAATCAATTTAATTATTACAAGTAAATTATATTTTAAATTCTTCAGTTGAATATTATTATTTTGAAATCAAGATCCATAATCTAATTTGTATTTAAAATAAAAAATTACAATAAAACCAGTCAAAGTTGAACAATAAAAATGTTATTAACTAAATTATTAAATATAATTTAAAGAATTAATTATATTGAAATTAAAACCTGATGACACAAAAATGCTGCAAAGTTTACCTAAACACTTTTAAACAAACCTCTTTTTTTTGTTTCATCCAAATAATCCAAATGTGTTTACTAATTTTCACTCAATTTGATTTACTCTCACTAAATTCAAATTTACACTCAATTTACTAACGTGGACCTGCCGACAAATATCAGTTTCAAGATAAGACTGGTGCCTTGGGTTGTCAATACCACAAAACTGCATCATAAGATTACCCCAATCTCTCATTAAACATTACATTAATAGGTCAGTACAGAAGTTTTCAACAAAATGTCCAATACTACAACTCAGCACACACTTTATAAACATTTATATGTTTTAACTTTAATGCTGCAGTTGCTCTTTCAGAAATATTTAAAATTTCTGCTTATACTGGCTACTGTGCCCCACACCTCAGAGCAACATCCTCCTCCTCCAAATTCTGTCTTTGGACTCATTAAAATCACGACTGACAAACCACAACTTACGCTAGCATGGGAAACACTTTCAGTTGCCGACAGCTGTCAATCACATTTTTTATTAGTTCACACCACTGTCGCTCGTTGCTTTATTAATCCAGACTTTTTGTTCCTAGCCCATTGGTTTGTTTACTTTAGTAAACAGATTTAACATTCCTAGCTTCAACAACAACAAAAAATGAATTTACCCTACTTTTTTACTTTCTCACGGCTTTAACATAATGTCTTGATTCACTGTTGAATTATAAAATAAAATTATGTATATTACAACAATGTTATATATATTTCTATAGCCACAGGCAGAAAAGTGGGTTATTCATATGAAATAATATTGTGTTGTTTTTGTTATAATATAATTTTAACCTATTTACAGAAATAAGAACAGAACTGAATATGATTGGTAGTTTGTTCCAAACTGCAATCACTATTTTTAATTAATTTTCTCGTGTCATTTGGTTGTTAACTTCGGAGTACTTATTTAAAACTCTGACAACATTGGTCATGACAAAGCAAATATCCCAATCTAACAAGGCCACACTCTCTCTGTCATGGAAAATTAACAAAGAAGGAAAAAATGGAAAATTACTAAATAAAAAATCTGTGTCCAGTTAATTACTATATTTAGTAACAAGGCAATCATTTCAGATCTTATGCTATTTTTAATTACCTCTGTCATTTCATGCACCAACAGTACTGGTAAAGTAAGAGTTGTTATGTCATTGGAACAGGCAGTTTTCAGAATATTGCGTAACCCTAAAATTGCAGGATGCCGTGAATTGATGTCTCCTAAAGAAAGCAAATAGTACATACTCAAAACCAATTTTAGGAAGGCTTTTTTCTCAAGTAATGGGACAGTTTAGATTCATACCTGATCTTAGTGAGTCATCGACAACTACATGAAAGATTACATGAACTTCAGCAATGTTGGAGTGCCTTGTTACATACACATCACCAGTCTGCAAATTCTTGGTTGAGCCTGATCTACGAGACTGTAAAAAATTAGTAAATTTGAATAAAATATTGGAGTGTATTGTTTATAACTGATCCAAGCAAATACCACATTTACAGAAGTACATTGTTTAAATCGCATTTAGCATTTCAATTATTATAATGAAGAAAATTTATCATAATGGAATCCTAATCTGTCCTATAAATAAACATATAGTGGATCTGGGAAAAATATATAATTTCACAAAATAATACATTTCATACTACAGCCTTACATGGCACTTATTTAATACATTGTTCTGTAGTCACTTGTTTAACAAGAGGATGGTCCAGGAACAGCAAAAAAATGTCAAATTTATTTATGAAGGGCAATTTTTATTACATATTTCCTGCATATTTGTTCCATCTTCATAATACACCTGTATAAATTTAGATGGAGTAAAGAGAGATTCCCAGATTAAACAATACAAACATCATAAATGATTTAAAATTAATTTTACAGAAAAATTAGTACTTTTGTGAGTATAGGCACCCTTTTTTCTAATTTTAGGAGATAAAGAACTGGCATATTGACACTCATTCATAGGAACTATAAAATTAGAATAATGATATATTGAATAGTCATTTAATTTAAGTGAGAGGAATGCCAAGTATTCGCCATGGATGGCCTCTGTTAATCTAGTCTTGGTATGTAAGAATGAAAGAAATGATATTTGCAAGAGCAAACATTCTTGTTTAAAAGTCAGAAAGCCGAGGGGGTAAAGGAGTTTAATATTTGAGTAATAATGTAATTTTAATTTTGTACATTTCAAATATAAGGAGGTGCATAAATTAAAGATAAATATGATATTAAGAATAGTGTCATAGTAACCAATTGCTCCGAGGATGTCAATGTAACCAGATTGTCAGGACCCCAATGGGAATGACGCCACATGACAACTTCCTTAACTTCCTCTCGGATTCTCTCTAGCTGTTCATCAATTGGTGAAAAGTGAAATTCAGTTGATTGTTGACACTCGGCACAAAGATCTGAAAATGTATTCCATTCAAACTTTATGCAAAAGTTATTTTGTTTGAAATAGCATAGTTTTATCCTTAATAAAAATAATAGGACAACATTAATTAAACGTCAATGATATTAGTATTTTGAGGTGAAACAACCCAAAGTAATTCAAAACTGGAGAACAAAGATTTTCCCAATGAATTTGTTAATAGTTTGATTTCAGGTTTAAACCCTAGAAAAGAATTTGAATAAAGTATTACATTTTGACAACTAGTTTAATTAATCTTACGATATTTCAATTTAGTTTTGCATCATTAGGTATATGCTGTTGATATAAAAATTTATAACAATGCCTCCCAAATAACTTCATATACCATAATGCAACTGATATAATTTCAAATTCTTGAATAAACATGAACATGTGTATTATAAAGGAAATAAGAAAGCTGACTTCATATTTACCTTTTGTTAAGCCAGAATAACTGCCTATGTGTGTACCTGTCAATACAACAAGTCCACATAGATCATTGGAATAGAGTGCGAGAGCTGTTTGAAGGCGCTGAGGCTGTGGATCTAAATTTCTAAAATAAAATAATAAACATACAAATTAGGGTACAAGTCAAGTTTCATAAAAGTGAAATAAATGCACTGTTGTAAACCCATAACTTTGGATAATAGACAATTCAATTACGTTAAAACTAAAGCTAAATATTTAATTGAAATTGAAATATTTAAGAGAATTGAATATCATAAAGTAAATGAATACAATTTTTTTATTAAACAATCTTATTACACACAAATTCATACAAAAATTACTGATATGAACTCATTTAATATGCTAGGACAGACTGATACATTTTAAACATGAAGGTGGAATGATAAATTTGGTAAATAATAGTAACATTTCTTGTAACAATACATATTTTCCCAACCCTAACATTAAGGGAACTAATAAATATGAAACCAGCAATTAACTAGGTGTTGAAATAATATCAAATAGATCTGTCAAGCTTCATCTGTGTGCCTGTAACTTCTGTGGGAATATGTGGAAGTTCTACATACCCAGAATTTTGAATCTTCACATGGCAAAAATCAAGGACATCTGCTGAGAGAATGCGAATATTGTGCATTTGCTTCATTTGTGATCCAAGATGGATTGTGAAACTCTCTTCTAATCTAGGATATTGAAGACTATCATCTTGACTGTTCTGTTGCAGCAATCGACTATTGGAATTTCTGCAAAAAAGTAAAGAAAAATGCAGATCAGCACCACAATCTCAAAAATAAACAAAGGGGAAATAAATAATTGAGATTAATACTAGCCCTTGTAATATATAAAACAAGTGTATTTTCATAAAATTTTATTCAATGTCTACTATGAGTACAAAATACTATCAGTATAAATATATGTTAAAAATGTGTAATGTGACATACAGGATATATTGTTTTCTCCAACAATGAAACATCTTTCAGTTTGATATTTGGTCAAAACCTCCTATTATAAGGAAACAATTAAATTATTGACACTAGAATAATTGGTTTATTCCCTTCACAATAACAACAATACATTATTTTGAGAAATCTATTTCTCCCAAATTGTTCCAGCAGTCTAAGTAGTATAATTTATTATTCTGACTTACATTTGGGATGGTATGCTGAAATTTGTCTGATCTGTCACAAGCCACTCCCGATATTCTTTCCTCTGCGTTTCTTTCAATGCATCAACTTCACTGTTCCACTTTCCTTGTAGTAAATTTTGATCTTCAAAATGTTGAGCTGCCATTTCATTTATTTCTTCCTCAGTACTTGAAAAATGTATCCCTTCAACTGCAAGGGACATTTCTCTTGTTTGTCTGAAAAGTAAAGATGTAATTAATAACTGGATAGAACACATTATATCAAATATAAATGAAGTTCAAAGACACAAGATAAACATGACACAAATTGCCCAATCACACTTGAGAATGATGGCAGAGTACGCCATCGAAATGTCATGGCTTAAACTCCATTTAACCCGGGTGGAAACCCAAGAACTGTTTATTCAGAATATACACCGGGAAAACCTTTGATCTTTAACATCACTATTTATTCACAAAAGCTCCATTTCATCCCCATTTAGAGACTTCCTCAGGCTTAAAATTTAGAAATACATCCTATTTATTCATTGACTTCCTCAGCCGAAAAGATTATTGAATTTACATGTGAAGAATTTGGTGTCCAGCCCCTGACGGTTACGGCCGGAAATTATATTATTATAGAATTAAAAGTTGTGTGTATAATGTACAGACATTTAATATAATTTATAGTTATTATGAATAATTGCCCATCGATAAATAGTAGATTTTGAAACCCTGGCAGCTGACCAAGATCAACTTAGAGATACTGTGTTTTGAAATATAGCTGCTATTATTGCAGATAATATTCAATGAATTAATTTCAAACAAACCTCTTCAGGCTTGGCTATCTGACATATATTTTTGGAAGAAAATAATGCTTTTGTTGGGGAAAAGGCAGAATGAAACAATAAAAAGGCAGTGCAGAAAATAATTCTAATTGTTCAGTATCAATTAACCTTAAGACAGTTTCTTATACAAATAAAAAGATAAAAGAGAATTTTCATAATGAGAAATTTAATGCATGTCAGGAAGTTTTGATTTAATATACAAAATATTTCTAGAAAAATAAAAATTTAGACACAATTCAACAAATAACATACTTTGCTGTCAGAGACGCTATTTGTTCGTTTCGTTCAATCATTATTTGACGAACAGCCAGAGCATATGAATGTTCCACTTGCAGAATTGTCTCCAATGCTTTGGAATGGACTAATTTGTGATAAATAGCAGAAAACAGTTCTTCGTCGGTTGCTCCTCTCTTATAAGCATATTCAACGGTTTCCTGGGGGAAAAAGTATATAGCCTTTAGATGGAAAAATACAAATTTTAAATAAAATAAAACATTTATGACAATTACTATTTCTATATGTACTCAAATTATTCACCTATGATTTAGAAAATGATATAAAATACTAGAATATCATTGAAGGAATTTCTCTGTCATTCAACATTATGTGGAAATCATCTCAAAATTTCAATGACATGTATGAATAGTCTAGAAATTTGACATTTGAATAAAGAACACTACAATGTCTGCAGCTCTGATTCACCCAAGACTCTTGCATGTGGTCATTTTGACCCCAGTTCTTCTACATGATATTTCTGAGACCAATTCTTACAAACAATTTGTGAATTCTATTTTCTGGCTTACCCTAACTGTAAAATTGTATTTTATTTACTTCTAATCAAATGTTTGTGTTTAACTTGACTCAGGTGACTAGGCCTATGAATAGACGAAAGCTCCTGATTTTGATATAATTCACATATTGCTGTAAATATGCAATAATAAAATTTGAGAGCTATTAAATTGATTTTTTTTATTTATGTGACAAAAGAATAGATTCTCAATAGATCCTCTATAAAGTAAAGTTTCAATGATGTGAAAATAGTAATTACCTCTTTGAAAGCCTTTTCCCAAAATTTTATTACATCTTCAACATCTATTTCATTATTTTTTGCTGCTCCAATTACATCTTCAGCAACACTGTCATAGTAATCAATTGTGTGCTCTTTCACAAATTTATCAAGTGCTGGTATAAGTTCTGAAAATAAACTTTCTGAATTATATATATAATCCTTTATTTTAGACAATGTAAGATGTGTAGAAAATACAAGGTAAATAATTAAACTATTAAAGTCATTTTTTGCAGGTAGAAAGTGCATGTAGAGCAGATTAGTAGGGGAGCACTGGAAAATATGGTTTGTCAATATTAGCAAACAATAAGAAGTATAACAACTTGTTTACAGAACACGGAAGTATCATTGAAGTATGTGATAAATTTTTCAGCTGACTATCTGTTAAAATAAATTTGTTAATTTGGGGAGGTCAAAGGTACAGGCTTATAATGATACCATCATTGAATGGAATTAATGTTACTGCTGTTTTTCTTGTGAACTGTAACAATAGGAGATTTCTTATCACAGTGACAAAAACTGTCAGTAGGTTATGGTTTATTTTGGTCACTATTAGATTGTGAAGAAAGGAGGTAGATATGACAAGAATACAGGTAAAAATAATGTGTATAGATAAATTTATACAGTAATTAAGAGGACATTAAGGTGTAACAATTATCTACTCTCTTTGGAAATGGAGGGGCGAATTGATATTTAAGATTTTGGGTCTATGAGTAGATTAATATTCTTGAACAATATTTGGACTAGACAAAATGATCAGAAACATCAGATAAAATACATACAGAATTTTTTCATATAAATAATAAAATATGAGTATTACGAACCTTTTTCAATAAAGCAGGGAAGATGGAATGAGCTTATTATCCTGTGAGCCAGTTCTTCCACACAGCCTGTGAATGGGACACGGATCGGAACCTCCAACTTATATTCACTATTTTTCATACAAGTTGGGAATGAAAATCGAAATAATTTTTCCCGGGAGTCTACTTCTAAATTCATGTCTATGTTACAAGGGAACAACTGATTATAATTATTTATCCCAGGGTTAGTTTCCAAGCCGAATTTCAAACACTCAATTCATCCTAGTGATCTGGGTGCATTTTTCAATTTATCATGCTTCCAATAACGATGATTTATTGCAAAAGATCAATAGTTTATATATTTTGAATGCTTGAAAACAGCGCTGGCTGTGTTTACATGTCAAACTTAAAGGAAAGTATCGTCTGTTAATGACATTTGACACTCGATTTTGCAGCTAGCGCCATGATCGAAATAGCTCGAATCGAAAATAACTCTCACAGATGAATGAGATCGATCGACTGAGTATTCGACAACGGAGAGTAAATGATTCAAACTATGAAAAATTATATCTATCAGTGGATTCATTGTTGATATGTAGACGAATGTTTCCGATATTAATGAATGAAAGCTTTTTCGGTGTATATGATGTATAAACGCTTAAAAGGATTCCGTCCGTCGTCTTCATGTGAAGGAGAAGTCTATAACGGCGACAGCCATTGAAACGTAATGTGATTTCGACGAGTTTGAGGATGGAATCCCAAGAATTTCTATAAATTTCTCGATAATTAATTGTAATTTACCATATTTATTTACAAGCATGTGGTGGAAAACATACGAGAAGCATATTCATATGCTTTATTTAGGGAATTAATTTAGGAAGTAACGAACGAAAATAGAACAGTGAACAAGAAAAGGAAAACGAAAACCAAGATTGTGATAGGCAGGTGACATTCTCTACCTATGAAACAATGATGCATATTTGGATAATATATTACGAGTGAACAAATTTTTGCAGGAAAGCTTCGACTTAAAGACGTTCAAAGGAGCGCTTATTTGTAAAAGGGATTCAGTTTACATTATAATCAAATTTTGTTTCTTTCATTGAAAGAATAAGAACAGTTTGGGTGTTTAGGGAGCAAGATTTCCAAAGAAAAACAAATTATGGAACCATTATCGAATACGAGAAACCTGTTAGTATTTGATGTAGAGTTAGGGTTACGAAAGACATTTCTAAGACTGTATAATGAAGTAACGGAAGTCAAACTGAGACAGAAATCAACACTTCTAATGCAATGAATTCATTAATTGTCTCGAGGAATGTATATCAGTGAAAAAAGCTTACGACTGAGTCACTTCCGTAGTTATTACGTGGCGCCGGTTACACGAATTCAAATCACAGAATGTATTACTTAAAAAATTAAAGATTGCAACGTCGGCCTAGACTAATGTTTGCCGAGGTCTGCATTAAATCCCACATTACTTCTTATTGGAGATTACAACCTTATTGGAAATACTGGAACCATTTCGAATTAGTATATTATTATTTACCTTATTTAAATGAATTTGGTTGATTAACTGTATTAAATGTGAATAGATTGCAGTTATTTATCAAAAGTAGCATTAATGATTGGATAAAAAATCAAACATTTTAGAAAACCATCTGCACAACGTCTGTGAAGAAACTTGATACATTAATCTTTAAAACTTCTTATAAAGAATATAAATTCTCTTTTTCTGTGAAATCTTATTGAAAAAATTATATCAGTATTCAGTGAATTGAAGCAAAGCAACCCAATTTTCTAATGATCAGTGGAGCATAGATTGATAATATGAATGGTTTCTCTTATTTAGTTCATGGTTGACAGATAACCGTAAGAAATTAATGTTATTTTTACAATTTTTGTACAACATTGTAATTTAAAATTATAAATATTAAAAATCTAAATATAACTGAATTCTGACAGTAAATGATTGTGTTCATCATTCTCTACATTTGTGTAAAGTAGGGGGTCGGAGTATGAAGTAATTGTTGGCCATTAATCATTTATTGACAGTAGATGGACAATTTTGTAATGCTTATTTATATCTGCCCCTAATATGTGTGAAGAAGCCTACAATATTAAGATTCCTCGCACCACAGAGGCCCCGATGTATATCAGTGAAAAAAGCTTACGACTGAGTCACTACCGTAGTTATTACGTGGCGCCGGTTACACGAATTCAAATCACAGAATGTATTACTTAAAAAAATAAAGATTTCAACGTCGGCCTAGGCTAATGTTTGCCGAGGTCTGCATTAAATCCCACAAAAATTATGCACGCCTAATATTTGTAATAAAACAGAAAGGAATTAAATGGTGTGTTTCAAATGTGTTTTTACTGCAATCATAGCTACAGTTTTTGTCTATAATGAAAATGGTCTCTTCCTATTATATCCGGTCATAATCAATCCAATAAAAATGATTTGACGGTGATATTCGTGGAGAATGGAATTAGTAAGCGACGTGCGAGTCTGCTGGACGCAGGGAATAATCACCAAGATGCGCTTCGGCGACCTTCATCTCATCACGCTTCTTCCCGGCAAAAACACATAACACAATAAAAAAATTTACGCTACCGTCCCACAGTCTTACAAGATACGAGCCAAATAAAACGCGGAGATATCGCTTCACGGAAGTAATAAAATTTGTACCCGGGCGACGTGCCGCAAAGAATAACGAGTTGTGGCCGCTTCGTTGCGTTGTCCGAGATTCGCCTGACACGCCTCTGGAATATCAAAAATCTCAGAAAGTCGTGGGTCAGATTCTTCCTTCTACGATAAATTTTGTACACGCGTCCTGACACGACGAAACGCGTATCTAAGAATTGCTAGTCATGTCAACGTCAATGTTGTCACTATGGTGGCCTTTTGTGCGCCATTACGAAGCCTTTGTCCCCCTAGAGATGGCGGACGACATGAAATCAATTTAGAACAAAGTTTGCATTATTCTTTATTTTTTAATTCATCATTAGTCATTTAAAAAATGAATCAAACTCAATAGTTGATTTAATGGCCTACTCCAATATAAGAATTTTATCCAACTACAGTCGAAAATGCAGAAACTGTAATTACGTTTATAGAAGTTGTACACAAAACAGGATGAAGAAAGGCGAGCGTGTACAAGGAACACTCGTGTTCCCCTTGAATCGTGTCCAAAAATCCGCTTCGGAACGTAGGCAGTCCATGTACACACTCGTGCTCGCCATTCGTAGTCCGTAATCACGGCTCCTCATTCCACTGTCGATTCTTCAGGTAACTCCTGAGTCGACTCAATTCAGCTTCCTAAAGCTTGAAAAATTCTGCGAATTGCCCCCACAATAATATTTTCATTGGAAACTTCCACTATGGGACTGACGTGACACTACGAGAAGTCACGTCTGTCTAAGTGCGAAATTCCCGCCAAAATTGTATGTTTCTTTCAGATCTTTATACCTTGTAATGCCTTCCTGACCATCTCCAGATCTTAATACTCTGCTGGTCGCTGTCGGGTTCAATGCAAAGGCCATGGCAAGCCTGGACGCGAGAAAATAAATTAATAACAAATCGTCGTGTAAAATAAAAATTAACTCCGAATTAATTAATTTAGCTCGAGTACACTAAAAAGGGAATTGCAATTAATTTATGGATCAAGTCCTCTGACTTGACGCCATCTGTCGAACAGCCGAACTGTACCTCTGTTTTATAGTAGGTGCTAATTGTAGCTAAGGGGCTTAATTGTGTGCCGCTGATTGTGTGTAATTTCGCTGATATTGTCATTCATCGAGTGACAATATCGCCAATAATACGTCCCTCCACCTCCTATTGGAAATGTATACGCTGTCTAATTATTAACTACCCCCAATCACGGACCTTGTCAGTATTATAACGCAAAGTAGCACGTGCCATGCAATTACGAAATTACACAATTCATTGCTTATTATTATTTTCTCTATATCCATACGAAGATAAATCTTAGTTCATATTTCACGTTCCTGCAAAAAATCATTATTATATTATAATTTCAATAGCACAAACTGGGTGTTTTCGTCTCCTTCCTTTACCTCAGAATTATTTCCCTGAAGTACATAAATAAAATTAGCATTCAAGATTTATGCAACTATATTATTATTTTTTAAATAAGAATTTATACGCGTATAATTATTTCTTAGCTTTGCTTGGAGTCCCGTCAGCTGAATAATCATTATGATTATTTCGAACTGCACAATCTACAAACCCTGCCATATAAAAACATATTTCTAAACACACTCACGCAGATTCACATTTACTATTTATACTCTCCATATTAAACAATAAATACACCAGAAAACAACGATACCAAATACACAATTTATTCAGCTCCGATTATAATCTACATTCTCCACGGTTCAGAGTTTGTACCGGAAAATAATGAAACCGAAACAGAACGATCAAAATCAAATTGTACAGATAACATATATTCAGCACTCTCGTTTGCACAAAGGGATTTAAGTCGAGTAAACTTTCACGTTGTGTCATAGTAGGATTTTGTAAATCGGGCCTCTAATAATTAAAATTAAGGTTCCTGCAAAAGTGTTGAATGTGATGCCTTGTAAAATCACCTACTACATAGATTTAAACTTTCTGTACAGTTTTTCTGCCCTTTTGTTTGATGTATTGCCTGGAGCTACTACAGAGGGAATGACAGATTCCTGGTCGCGCAGCTCCAAGTAGTGAAAACTCCACAGCGTGTGTTTGTGCTCACTTGTGTGTGTAGTGTTTTTAATGACTTAAGACTATATACTTTTTCTTTTAGTTATTTATTTGATGATTATTTGTAATTAATTATACACCTTATTTTGTTCTTAAAATTATTTGTTATTTGTAATCCTATTTGCTCAACCGAGGATTAATGGAAACAACAATAAATGTAAAACACCGATTCTAACAGCTGATTTCTTGGCCATGTAGTTTCCGTGCGGATGTTCCAGTTTTAATATCCTACGAATTCTCAGTTCAATTACTTACAACGAATTTTTATGTAGAAATTCAATTTTGTTGCAACATTATTTGCGTTAGTGAGAAAATATGGGCTATAATAGAAATTGATATTGTTGTAATTTAGTTGAAGTTGAGGAAAAAAATTGCAATGAGTTGAAGAGAAATAAATGTTATTTGTTTTGAGGACGGATGTATGCTACATCGAGTCGATCTCTGCCTGTCGTTTATCGCAGCCTTCTATTTATTTTATCCTGAGTTTATGACCAATCCGATATTTCCATTTCTGTTTGTTAAGATATTATTTTTCGAAGGGAAACACAGCTTCCTTCCTGGGTCTGGGTAGAGGTATGGACCAACGGGGCCGAGTCACAGTCCGCAGATTGCTGCTGCAATATGCATAGGCCCTCGGCGTCTCCGGTCTTCATTGTCGCCAGGCGTGCGCTGTTCTTTTGTCTTCCTAAACAGATAAACAGTCGAATAAATACGAGGATGAGCGCCTCAATTAATCACGAAGTGGGTCCGCTGCTTTGCATACGACCGCAGAACCCTCCATGAATACGCATGGCGGGCGCACATTGTGCCTCCGCCGAGAATACGGCTCCTATTGTCTCCCAGAAATGACCAAATCATTTGGCCGCCCTTTCCCCGACGCCGTCCTGGCCTTTCCAATTTAATCAACTGTGTTCGCCGCTTCAAATTAAACCGTATGTGTTAATGCATTGTTCGTTCTTTCGGCGTTAGCGTGGGTCGTCGCCGCGGCGCGCTGGTTCCCAAATTTTTAAACGCGGAAACGAAAGATTCATCTCCATTTTTCTTCCTTACTTTCTCTTCGCGTGACGGATTCGTTAGTTACGATGCGAATCGACGTAAATTATCGTTCGTCGTATCAAATCATTTCAAAAATTTCTGATTATTAAAGACACTTCACAATTTAAATAAGTATTAAAAGGATTCTATATTTAGTAAATGTAGACAAACGATATACATTCTACACGGACTACGTTGTGATTAAAAACTTCCAAAGGGTATTTATATACAGCACTATGTATTAAATTAACAATTAATTTTTTTCATAATAAATGCCTTAGGTTTTACGTTCAAAAAAGTTAAAAAACGTAAATATTTCCGTTCCCTGTTTTCACTTAATTGCCATAACTGAAGGCACTACGAGGGTTGATTTTAAATTAAGAACCAATATTTATTTAAAAAAATAACATTATTTTCCCGATATTTCATTTTCAATGATTCCCTTACACCTCACATCACTTCTTCACATAGTCAACGCATCGTTACTTTGTGTAATCTTTTTGTTAGTTTCAAAACTCTGAAAAAATTCAACGATCGGCCGACTGTGGAGACGAATTTTACGGCAGTAAAAATTCATCGGAAATTTTGTGAGGTGTATGAGGAACCAAAAATGACGGATGGACTGGTGACGAAGTGCATTATACAATTAAACTAAGGTCGTGAAAACGTGCACGATGAGCAGATCGTCTGTAAACACAGTCAGCATGTTACTTTGAAGAAGGTATAAAAACTGGTTTCCCGTTACGACAAGTGCCTGAATAACGGCGGTGGCTATGTACAGACGCAGTGTGAGGTGAAAAGTAATGGTTGACAGTAAAATATGTGGAAAATAATGTTATGTTATTTGTAAAAAATATATCGGTACTTACTTGAGAAACGGCTCTCGTATTTCGTTCTTCTTCTTTGGCTCTGCTGTCCATTGAGAGCCTTGGCCTACCGGGTCGCGTATTCCGTCGCGTATTAACTTTATTTGTTAAGATGTAACGTAATTCTCGTTTACAGTATAACATTGGAGTTCTGCTAAAAACCTCGAAAATGAATGTAACCTATTTGGAATTCAAATAATAGGAACATTTAAATGGCGCTTTTTTATTACAGGCAGTTGGAACTAAATCCATACATTTCATAATTAAACATATCGTTCTTGTATCCTCTTAGTAATGAAATGATGTGTAAAATATTTGAGAACAATGTGGACGAACTTTCATAATTTTCTTTCATATTGCTTTAATTAAAATTTCGCTGTTGATGGCGCACTAAGATATCTCAAAGTGCTCTTGAACTTGGTAACGGTTTGAAACGATGTTCGAGGACCCCGGGGCGTCGTAGGGCGTCGAGGGCGTCGAGGGCGTCGAGGACTTGCGAGGGCCGCGATGACCAGCGCCCGGGGCGACGGCTAACTAACAAGGCTGCTCGGGACAGACCACTACTCTCAACCAGCTTCTATTTACGTGCCGTATTCTTTCTTGTTATCCCGCTGCAACTCGGCATTTCGTTTGAATGCTACAGGAACTCCATTTTTTTTGGTAGCATGAGGGTCATCCAGAAGTTTTTTTACAGATGTATAAATTTCCTTTGAAAGAACAAATATAAGGAGTGTGTAGACGAATCTGAGTGTTAGCAATACCCAACAGCATAGAAGCAACTGTAGTTTCAGCAAAAATTACCCTCATGTGCATTAGTTTTATCAATTAAAAAATTTACCTGATGAAATCCACAAATATGAACGAAACGTCGTTATTATAGTAAAGAAATATTAATTAAAAGTTTTCCAACTAATTGCCTTTATTTTTTATTTATCAAAACCAATATGCCGACCTCCTCTGGCGTATTGGTCAGCGTCACTGCTGAGAACTACGGAGGTCCCGGGTTCTAAACCTGGCAACGGCAGGGATGTAGTGTGCGTGAATTTCCATACCGTGAAACCCTTACAAAGAAATGAGTTCTCCGAATTGTAGAATGTCGCCAGTGACTATAACCGACTCTGAATAAGAAAGTCGCGTGCTTTCAACGCTTACCCGGATGAACCCCAACAGAATTTCATACGTTAGCTACACCGGGAAAACATAACGTTTAAAGTGTCTCCCTCATTCTTTTAACTATCCAACTATATAATTGCGTTGTGATGTGAAAAAAACTATTATTTTAGATTAAAGAAGCCTGTGGGTCTATTCTCTCGCAGGTATTTCTCACCAAACTCTGTCGGGAATGCCCCGTACTTGCTCTGGTTTTCTCAAAGTTCTCACATGCCGAAGCACCTTCGCCTATTTTGGAAGGTGTATGTACTGGGGTCGAAGACCTTGGTCATACGGTAAGAGTTGTTCGCTGATTATAAAACTGGTCACGGAGAAGGGAATGCTGCGACCCCACAGCAGACTCGTCTCCCGTCATTTGGAAGGGCGTAAGAGTAGTACCCAATAGCCCGACCTACCTGATGCAGGTTTTCTAGGGTTTTCCCTGCATCTCTTTAGGTGAAACACCGGGTAGGATCTTAAACTATAGCCAGGGGGCTCTATACAACCCTTGGCTCCCTTGCTCTACCTTCCACATCCCTCCTTTTCAATTCCCTTCCTATGCTATTAAAGGTGAGTTGCCTATTTCGGGTTCACCCTCATGGAGCCTGTTTTTTTTATTGCGAAAACTTTTATCCGAAGATAGTACAGTTATTATTACATGGTATATAGATATTTATTCGCTGAATAAATAATTTACATGATTACTTGAATAAATTGTAAAGTTCATTACAATCAATTTAAAAGCGAGAGAAACAACAGAGCTGTTAACATAATTATATTGTTGCAGTTGATAATATTTGATTGACTAAGCGTTGACAGTGAATATTAATAAAATAGAGTTTAGTGTAGTAGGGGGAATCTGCTGAAGAGAAATAAAGGAATAGCCATTTGAGGAGCGGAGAATGAGATGCCAGCTAATTGTGAGAGAAATTATTATTAGGTTATACCGGAGTGAGAGAGTGGAAGGATGTAGTCGTTTGGTAGATTTCGTTTGAGTCTGCGGTTGTGTGTAGGAGGAGATGGAGAGGTTATGGCCAGTGTCATTGGAGTGATTGATGGAGCTTTTGATTAAGGAGGATATGCATCATTTTATTGTGGAGCAGATCAGTGGAATTTGGATGTCATTGTGAATTACTCAGCTTTGAAGGTACCATGGGGAGTTGGAAATGATTCTAAGGGTACTGTTTTGCTTGGTTTTATTTTATTTGAATTAGTTGGCACTTGACCATGAGTCTTTTGGTGGAGATGGATATAGGTGCGTTTCTGTTGATGAGTGGATAGAGTAATTTTATTTTAGTGTTAATTTTGGATGAAAGGTGAGTAAGATGGGGTTCCCAGGAAAGTTTGGAGTCTAGAATAAGCCGAAGGTAAGTGATGGAGTTTTTTTATTGGTATTTGGGAGCCAAAAAGATAGAATGAATGAGTAAGGGGGTCTTTGGTTTTGAGGGTGAATGTAACTTTGCAGATTTGGAAGGGTTTATGCTGACCCTCCAGTTTTTTGCCCAGATTTCAGGTCGTTTAGAGGTATTTGGACGATGTGTGTAGCCTGTTAACCAAAAAATCTATTATTTTATATATTTAATTTACAGAGTTGTATAGAAACTGCGTTTGATAATGCTTACATCATATTCGTTTGAACACTCAAATGACGAAATATGTAAATGGTCGTTCGTGTAACTGCTCTAAGAACATCTTCGTTTTCATTAACTAATAAGCGGCTATTTTCGTGCTCGATACCCTCAAGGGCAATACTTCCTTCGTTTTCTCGTCTTTCGTAAAAGTGGAAAATATTGATTAATTTAGCGGAACAGCGGGTCACATCTAAGCATCAAGTATCGAGTTAACTTTTCGATGCAACGGTTGCGACTGACCATTGTATGTCATGACGGTCGTATCCGTGGGGTACATTCATTCAAGTTTTTTTTTAATGGGTTCCCGCGTCGGCTCTTTCACAAACTCCAGTCGTGAATAATTCGTGCACTTTTAAATAGGGACGATGTCGTAAGATTACATAAGCGGTACACGCTAGCTACACCCAATAAGCATCCTTTTGAGCAAAGTGAATTGACGTTCATACGAAGGGTGACGGGGAATATGTGAATAATTCAAGCACCCGCATGTAGACACCCCCTCGCCCCCAGGATATGAACGCGAGGTTAGTAATGCGGAAAGGGAGGATTAAGCTTAAGGGCTATATATACACAACCCTCGCTCGCTTCATTTGTTATGCGCACAGCTAATATGCTTTGAAGATGTTTGTTATAGACACGTACCTTTACCGTGCCAAATATTTGGACCGATCTGGCGGTTCAGACTCCTCTTCAAATCAGAAGTAAAAATCCTAATGTCGTTCTATTCACTAAAATTTCAGTGGAAACTATTTCCTTCCCCTGTCATGGAACACTACTCGTGGTCATGAAATTTGTTACGGTTCAAACAGGCGACTCAAAACGTTTGATTAGGCAAGAGGGTTGCACTAGATAGCTTTGCCAGTCCCATGCATTCCTCATTCGCCTAATTTCCTGGCCACTCTTAGAGTCTTTTAGAGACTTTTATTCAGCTACCACGATAGTTTACTTTTCTCGAACACTAAAAATATTTTAACGTATACGAAGTCATTCGGTGATTATTTACGTCTAAATAGTTGTATGATCTACATATGAATATGGCTCGGTTATAGGTCGAAAGCTAGAGATTGTATTTTATTAAAATAAATGCAATTGTGACTGTAAAATGTTATTTATATATACGTTAAATTATATTCATGAAGTCAATTCATATGATGTAAAAATATTCTATTAAAATATTTGTCTTGCTCAATGCAAGACTTTCTTGATTATCCTCACAATAGGTAATTGGATTTGTATGATATAATATCTATATAATGCATAGTGTTTTAATATATATTTAACTTATTTTGGATTATTTCCTGTTAATTAATTTTTTGCTTCAGTACTGATTGCAGCAACGTGGTTCAGCACTGAGGAAGATGCACACTGCTAGCTATAAATATAAAACGAAAGCAAATAGAGCAAAACCAGTAACTTTCGCTTTGAAAATAGAAAAAAATAGCTCCACAAGTAAATGGAGGCTCGTTTTTTGGTGTCCACAAGTTTGAGTAGAGGAGAGGATGTTATTCGGGAATTCAGTTGAGGTTTTTTTCCAAGTCGCATCTACCGTGCTGGTCATTATTGACAGGTAATATTTGTTACATTTACAAACAGTATAAATTAATTGACATTTGCTTATATGTACATATCATATTATTTCAAAAAGTTCTGTTCCGAGTGTGGATCCTATCAGGTCCCTGCAGGCTTGGCTGAAGCAGCTGAATTCCTCCTCGGAGTAATCTTCTATCCACTTGTTTCTGGCCGCTTTAAGGTTGGGACATTCAACAATTAGATGTGGGTTTGATAACCTTATGCTACAATAATGGTAGGGATACCCTGAAAATAATATCCAGTGAGTTAAGTTTGCTTTGTCCTCAATCTTGATAGCACCATCTGATGCCTTCTTGGAAAGTCCTTGGGGTGAATTGTTGTTTTAGAATCACAATCTTTGCGGAAAATTCCCAAGTTTTCGCTTGATTTAGTTTCCTCCCAATTACTTTCATGGATTTGATCTTTTCTCCTTTCAACTTTTTTAGTTCTCCATTTTTTTTAAATTCGAGCAGCGTTGTCAAATCTAAGATTTAGCGTCCAATTTTAAGTCTCCTTCTAACATTGTGTTTACCACGTATGTAAAATTTACAAATATATTGGACTCATTGACTGGCTTATTGGAAATTGGTAAACGATAATTCAATCCTTTTGGATCTTTAGTCAAATTCTAACGGAAATATGGCAAAATTTTTCAATATCATTGACTTTAAATAAATGTTCCGGAACCGTTAAGTTTTAATTTCACAATTTTTGAATCCCCAATGGTATCATTTTATAAGTTAAAGTTTCTGTATTCCTCAGACATTATTGGAGTGAAATTGAAACAAGAAATGCAGAACAAAGAATTACTTAAAAAATTAATTTCATCGTCAAAATAAGTCCCTATGAAGATGGATTAAAAGGACAAAATTGGCCAATAAGTGTCGTAGAGTAGGTCAGGTTATAAGGACAAGTTTCCATCTCGATCGTCGAGTGCCCAAACTCAGATGACTCAGCGCTCGATACGTTCTCATTAAGCCCCATGCTAATTATAATTTGTCGGAATGTCATTGCTCGACGATTACGACGGTTTGTCTTGATTACGTAATTCAGACGTCGTTATCGATTTGGCTGCAGATGCATTGTTTGGTTGTTTCCGTCTCCCTTTTTGAAATTAAGCCATCTCGATCAGAGCACAGACAAAAATTAACCCCGGGAAGCAGAATAAATAGTATCCGCGAAAACCTGTCAGAATATCTATAGCTGCAGCATTACGATACGTTCAGTTAAGAGGCAAATAAATCTTGGCCGCTAGTCTCCGAAGAGTTCTATTCCGTAGTAAACTGTAAGGAATGAATTATAAGCAAACAAGGTCTTACTTTGAAACCACGAAAGGAAAGATTCCCCACAAAGGCACAGTATTTACAAAACGTGATGGAGAAAGCTGGGTCAACATGTCTTATTCTGTCCACACAAGACGCTGTCACTCGCAGAATTGCGTCTAGAAACAAACAAACAAAGACGCGCGGCTAACCGAAGGCCAAACACCGATGATTAAAGGAAAAGAATTCCCTCGTCGGCCGTTCCGCCTTCTATCAATCCTGTTCGAGAATAATGGTCTGTCGTGTCACAATTTAAATATGATTAGCGTGGCAGAAATTGTATGAAGTAAACATACGTTAACTACCACAGAAAACAGTATTATGTTTCACTATAATCAACTCCTATATTCTGATTTACCATCATGAAATTATAAATTTAATATATTTTACAAGGTTTCATTGACCGTTTTGCATGAGAATTTGAAAATCTAAAATGATTACACAAATGCTTGTTTACTCTCCTTTAATAGCATTGGAAGGGAATTGAAAAGGTAGGATGTGGAAGGTAGAGCAACGTTGACTAGGACCCCCGGGCTATATAGCTTAAGAATCCTATCCGGTGAGAGATGCAGGCAAAACCCTAAAAATCCTGCATCAGGTAGGTCGGGCTTTAAAAATACGCCAAGTTTAAATAATAAATAGTAAAGCGGAATTCGTGGGATCTTGACAAGCTTTTCGTCTGGTAGTTGCGAGTAGATGCCGCTCGTTCGCTTTTCTTACAAATGTAACCGAATCCATTAAACCCAAAAACATTTGCAAAAATTTGAATTTATCATTAAAAGCACCATTTTAGCAGTGGAGCGGCACGATCTGAAAATGGGTGCAAGATCACGAAGTGAATCCGTTGCGTAATTAAGAGTGTTGTCGTTAGGGACGGGAACCGTAGATTAAATTAGTGCAGTTCGGCGAAGCATTGTCAGGATGCAGTGTGGCTCCCGTAAACAAAGCTTGTGTGCGATCGTCGGTAATGCGAATTATGGAGCAATTAGGTGTGCTTCTGGAACCGTAAACAACGTCCTTTCTCACGGTCGGAGCGGAGCCCTCGTCTGTTCCGATTTCTCCTTTTCATATTTTATATCGATTATTTAGGCGTCACCACTTGCGCCGAATGCGAATCTTTGCCCAACGCCAACTTTTCACAAAAAAATTAAATTAAATGACAGCAAGAAGAATAAATAATAATAATGTTTACAATTTTAAATTTATATTTTAAACAAGAAAACAACAAACGAAGTGAAACAAAAACTTAACTCCCTGCCCTTTGAAAAGTAATTATACATTTTGGAAAATTAATTTACTTTATAAATCAAACACTAATTGATGGTGGCAATGGCTTCTGTGGCTTTCAGTAGACGTCATTGATGGTATTTGGTTGGTTTAGTAGGTTACCGACACCGGAACTCGCAGGCATACATGTTCAGAACCTTTGGAACCACTGAAGACAATGAAGTAGCAGTTTCTGGAATTGGGTGCTACCGTTGTCCTTTGAAGTCTACTGAACGCCTCGTTCCTCCGACCCCTCTACAAATCCATCACTTCCCAACTAACTCCTTCCTCAATCTTTTACCAACAACGAAAACTGTGATTTCCCCTTCCCGATTCAAATTTTTGCCAATAGGAAACATCTTACATTTTCGAGTTTCCAGAAACTAGATTCACGCGTCTGCCCAAAAAGTCGCAAAATGATACAATGATATGAAAATTCTGTGGGAACGTATGAAACGTGACAAAAAATTGAGACCTAAGATTATTCCATCCGACACATCTATGACTTTTACTTGCAATCGGCTTCTTAACCCCTCAAAGGCCATTCTCTGCAATAGATTTTTTGATGTTGTGAAGCCCGGCCGGATACCTGCGAAAGTCAAGGACCCCGACTATTCGCAGCTCGGAAAAGGTTTAGTTAAAATTTATTTAATTAAAATGGAAATTACCCCTTTAATAATTTACAAAACATGTGTATACTACAAAAAAATCACCTGGAATACAGAATGGTGAAAAAAAAACTTCCAGCGTTCAATGGGTTTAGGAATCAACCTTATATTAATTAAATGGATTTGTGAAGTGGAATATTTCATTTCCTTTCTGTTAAACAATTTCCGGACAACTTGAGATTCGTCTTTTATGACAATTTTTATTATGTCTATTGTTTGTTTATACATTATTGATGAAACTAAAACCCGCTGTATTTTATATTCATACATAAGTGTATTAAAATAGGCAGTAATTTATATCGCTTTTATATTAAATAAAGGACTGGAAATGATTCCCAACTTTATCTTCCAGTCTTAATTATTCGGGAGCAGGTCTGACGGTAGCAAAGTCTGAGTCCTACGCAGAAAGCAATTTAGTAACAACCACCGCCACTTTATTTGAGGATGCAGCAATTGAATCCATGGAATTTGCGAGGAATGCGACCGCCACACCGCTTCCCGTATTTTGTCTTTACGAGCCAGTTTAATCCCAGGTAGTAAAAGTGCTCTGCATTCTTCACCCACCGGACTTTTTTTAATTTTCGGGGCTCGTATATATTTAGGAAGCGGCTAGAGCGACAGCTGACGAGAGAATTCTGCGCTTTATATACTCCAAGTGCGGAAACATTAAGAGTTTCGCGTAACTTTAACAACCTACGTTCAATTTACGGTTGCGAAGAGAATTTGTGGTTTCGCGTGAAACAACAACTGCGGTACTAAAAATCGTCTGTTACATCATGGCATCCGCCATATTCACTTTCGTCAAATACATCCATGTATTTTAATAAGATTATATGCTCAAAACTGATGGAATGGCATGAACTGAATTACAATAAATATTTTTGTTTGGAACAAACGTTGCAATAAAACTCTAAATTAGTGTCATACGTCTTAGGTTTAATTTGTGGGAAAAAGTTTAGAACACAATGACAGTAGACTAAACAGAATTTAGAAATTTACATATAAAAGCGTGACAATTACACATGTACGACTCTTTTCTATCTACCTACCAAATGCTTTCGTTTTTTAACTAATTGACCTACCTGCCTGTAAATTTTGATAAATGTCAAGGTTTATGATGAAAGGATGAAGAAGTAAACTACCACTATAAACTGCCTTATACATTTTAGTAATTTAGCCACCAGGTATCCTCTACTTGTACATTTCGAATGAGTTTTCTTCAGTAAAGGTCGTTCGCTGGTGTTTATGGTTCTTATAACTGTACACAGCGAATAAAGCGTGAAATTAATAGGTATTCGTTATTCTTTTTCGATCTTCAATATTTTTGTCAATGAACGAAATGTTAAATTCTTTCGGATTTCAGAGATTTATATATATTTATGAAATATTAAAGTATGTAAAGCGGAACACTAATTTGTTTCAAACAAATGCCGAGTTTCATGAATACGCGACCAGAAATCGTTCAGCTCTAAGGTCGGACAAGCATCGCCTTGCTCTACACCAGAAAAGTATTCACAATACCGGGATAATTTTATACAACAGCCTTCCACCAGAGGTTAAAAATAGTACCTACAAAAGCTTCGTGAAGCA
This sequence comes from Eucriotettix oculatus, assembly GCA_034510155.1. Lineage (NCBI taxonomy): Eukaryota > Metazoa > Arthropoda > Insecta > Orthoptera > Tetrigidae > Eucriotettix > Eucriotettix oculatus. The sequence goes on along the minus strand of CM067380.1, from coordinate 21,432,166 downwards.
GAGTAAAACTATTCTTTTAAATGGCGCGTTTTACTCGGTACAGGATTTTCTTAATCGTCCTTCTAGTATTTAAATCAAGGTTTCTGCGGAAAGTGTTGAATGAGCTGCCTTGTAAAATAGCACATCACATATCTTTAAAATTTCTATTCAGTTTTTTCTGCTCTTTTGTTTGTTTCATGTATTGCCTGGAGCTACGACAGAGGGAAGGACAGTTTCCTAGTCGCAGAGCTCCAAGTAGTTAAAACTCCATTGAGTGTTTCTCAGTGTGTGCTTGTTTGTGTTTCCCAGTGTGTGTCCGTGTTGTGTTTATATTTACTTTTGTCTATACACATTTTCTTTTATTAATTTATTTTAAGATTATTTGTCTTTAATTATGTACTTTATTTTGTTGATTTTTAATTTTTAATGTATGACGTATCCTATTTCCTCAATCGAGGACTAATGGAAACAACAATAAATCTAAATCTAGGATCGAGTAACCCTTGGTATATTGGCAGAGCGCTTTTCGTCTTTCTTCGGCGCAAGAATTGGATTTGGCGTAAAGATTAGAAGTAATCAGGCAGCTGGCTGGGCCTGTACGATATTTGCATGGCGCCCCAACACGTGTTCACTTGCGTGTATGAATTTAATACGTCGACACCTGTTCGCTTCGACAGATGGCTATCGCTGCTTCGTGTATTATATTACTCCCGCGACCTTCCAATTAAGGTAATTTTATTACACGCTTAGCCGCACTGCTAAAGAGCCAAAAGAGGGATATACGCTACTGATATTTTCCACAGCAGATTTCTGACGTCAGGGATAATAAGTAAGCGCGGTCGGTCGGATTGCTTCAAGTCGGAATCACTTGCTATGGTGATCCTCTACCTTCACGTTCAAACCGCTTTTATAGTCAGGAGATTATTTTCAAAAGGGATACGATGAAATTGCTGCAGCGCCACCGAATAAGTCACCCATAAATGAAAGATAATTGTGCTCTGGCAATTGTAAACCTTAAATTGAGCCATGCAATGAAAATTTCTGTGAATTTTACAGAGGTAAACATACTACAAGCGTAAACCAGTGATGATGAGTACTTTTGTAAACCGTATGTTTTTATTGTAAAATTGTAAGCCTATTTTTCATTCCATGTTTAAAGGGAGAAACCTCAAACCGGAAATAAGTTACGATTTGTCTTTTTTATTAGTTTCAGACTTGCCACACAATACAATCTTACAAAATATCGAAATACTTTTATTAATATAGATTTATCGTGATACTTACTTGGGTGACTGTAGTTTTATAATCGATCATAAAGTCGTTTGAGATATGTATATATAAATGACTTACTTAGATCCATAAATTCTTCTTCTAAAACTATACTTTTTGCTGATGATACTAGTATTTTGGTTACAAATAAACAAAATAGTCTGGAAAATGCTGCCAGTGTTACATTAAGCCAGATGCTTCACTGGTTTTCAGCCAATGGCTTCTCAGTCAATTGTGATAAAACTCACTTCATGCAGTTTCAGACAAAGAATGCCAATTTGAACTCAATAAAACTAGCAACAAATAATTGTGAAATAACTGAAGTTGAATGTACAAAAATTTTAGGTATATCCATGGACAATAAATTAAACTGGAAGGATCATATTAATATTCTCCTACGAAAACTAGGCTCGGCAACCTTTGCTCTAACATAAGAAAATTAGTTTATTTTGCATATTTCCACTCTATAATGACATATGGTATAATATTCTGGGGCAATGCATCAGGGAAAGATTAAATATTTCAACTTCAAAAAAAGGCTGTCAGAATATTATGTCAGGTCTCACCAAAAACATCTTGTAGGGGATTGTTCAAGAAAACTGGAATACTGACACTCACTTGCCAGCATATTCAATCACTCATGTTATTTGTTATTAATAACAGTAACCTCTTCACACTAAACTCAGATATACATGACTTTGATACCAGAAGTAAAAAAAAATTTACACAAGGAAGGGAAGTCTCTAACCGTAATACAAAAGGGTGTACATTACAATGCTAATAGCATATTTAATAAACTTCCCACCTCCATTAAACAATTAAAAATAAATCCAAACAAGTTCAAATATGAACTAACTAAGTTCTTACTAAGCCACTCCTTCTACTCTGTTGAAGAATTTATGGAGCTGAATGTATCATAGGGTAGATATTTATAATTATAAAAGAACATTATTAGAACACTAATTTTTTAGTATAGGATGTAAAATATTTATCAATTTTATATATAAGGTACAAATTGTATGTCTTCTGTATAGAACTTAAGAAAATCTTATTATAAGTTAAAAATTAATGAATAGTTACAGTATATTTTAATATTAATAAAGCAACCTATGTAAAATCTCTGACTCGTTCCACATCCTTGAAGCTTGTGCTTCTCTATAGGATTTATGGAATATGATTTTATACTTATACTTATAATATACAATTTTGTTTACTTTTGGTGACACCGTGAATCTAGCGAACAAGCGAGCAGAGAGCGACGTTTGTTTTGTTGTTGAGTATGGCTGTGTGGATAACATATAAAGTGATGTATGTGCAGCAGCCGCAGCAGCAGCAGCAAGGAGGCTGTCCTCGAGTTGCAGAGAGGAGATGATTGTTGCAGTGTACGGTGTCTCAGCGAAGGCCGCGAGTCTGGACCGCTTCCAGCTGCTGCGCAACGCCAAGGCCTTACAATTTCTTCTGTTCTGCAACCTTGTCTTTGTTTTTTTTTCTTCTCGAACGTAAGTGATGCTATAATTCATGTTATGTTCGTGATGTTCCCGTTTCCGCCAATTGGACGCTCGCTTGCCTAAACTTCTAAAGTCACCTCAAGGAAAAGACGTTTTAATAAATATAACAGTTTTCATGATGACCCCCGATAAAGTTCATTCGAGTAATATTTATGGATAGAAAGCGAATTCTCATCGGCGTGAATGTATAAAATGAAAATGTTATTACTCTACGGGCCTCCAAGTACAAAAGTTTACCGTTACGAATTATTTTCCTATCCTAGGCCATTTCTGAAAATCTAATAGTGATGCATCAAGCAGATGCTCGAAAATTTCCCCCACTATACGTTTGATGCAGTGTTGCAATAATGCCAACTGTCACAACCACACGATCAGTTCACCACGTAGATTCGTTTCGACCGTTCTGATACATTCACCAATCATTTAGTTCATAATCAGATTGAATGACTAATAAAAGTAAAATCATACGGCATAAAAAATTGGAGAAAATAAACTTAAATAGTTTCTTGCTTGGACGATTTCGGCTTGTGAACTGAACGAACCGTTATCAAAATTATGTTATTTCATAAATTTAAGGCAGTAACTCAACATGATGCATTAAAGATTTTTTAGGAAAAAATTTAACTAGTGAAGACCATTTCGGCACAGTCCTGCCTTTAGATTACTGATTTCTTACATGTATCAGATGATTATGGCCAGAAATGCTGAAAGCTCCTGATGAATAAAGAATCTGAATGACAATAACGAGTTATTTTATTGTCTCAGCGAGGACCTAAAAATTATTGAAAGGTCCAGAAAATGGGTTAATCACTGTGAAAAATACGTTATTTTTAACAACTGACTTCTATCTTGGGCAGGCAGCCTCTGTGGTGTAGTGGCTAGTGTCCCTGCCTCGTGCCACATAGGCTCAAGGTTCGATTCCTAGCAAGGGCTTGGATATTTGTCTTTTAGTGCTGTTGGCCAATCCGCAGCACATTTGGAACTCAAACTGATTAAAAGAATGGCGATATCTCTGCCAAAAACCTCGATAACAGAAGGTATAAGAGGACAAGATTAATAAAGAAAGAATTAATCTAAATAGAATACAATTTGCTAGATATATTCTGGAATAATACTCAATTAAAAAAATTAGAGGAAAATTATCTTTATCCACATCTACAGGAAGAAACGAAAGACGACTGAAAATATCAGGAAGGGATTCTTCATATTTAGAGGAGAAAAAATTGTATTACAATATTGGGCTGGAAATATATTAAAGTAGCAGGAATATATATTTTTTATCTCTCTTACTACATGGAGAAATTCATGCTCTCTTAAGCTGCTGTGTACATTTTTAAAGTACTGGGAGAAATCTTGACTCAGTTTATGTGTATACCGATCAAGGATTAATGCCATTAATTCACGCGTTGACTAAGAGAATAATGTCGAATTGATTCACTTTCAGGGGTAATATAAGCGAATAATCCGGTCACACTGGGCACTCAGTTACTATAAAATAAATTATTTTATATATCAGGGTCCACCTTAATGAAATTTACTTCAACATCGTTTACAAACCTTAGAAATTCAACGTAAAAATGGAGCATTTTTTTTTCAGATTCACGACTCAGTGTAGCAGAAACTTGCAAAAAGACGATTAATGATTTGACAATATTGTCGCCGCTTACCTAATAGAAATTGATATTCACTATTCCCATTCCAATGAATATATATATGCGCAGAAAATAAATAATGTTGAAAGCCTCGTATTTCTGACGAGTGTAAAAATTGAATCCGCGATGGTAAAACAGCATGATCATGCGTTATTCACTCATCATCGGGGTGATTCTATAATATGAAAGCGTTACGCCTCAAGCCTTTTGCCGCGATGTGTAATCAAATTCCGGAAAATTAATCTAAATAGTATACAATTTGCTAGATAGGTTATTATTTACTCGAATAATACTCAATTTAAAATAATTTGCATCATTATTTTGATTTATTTCGTGAATGAATCTTATTTTTCTAGTCATTTAAAATTTTTAAAATACACAATTTATTATTTTTTAAGGTTGAAAATATATAATCCGCATAAATAGTTATAACCGTGAGTTCAATATTAGTTCGCGATAACGCATTATTAATAATACAGTTATTAAATATTTCTGCGAGATTAACTGAGCAGCAATTTCCCATCGCCAATCCTTTTAGACGTTTGTAGAATTTATTATCAGCCTTGAAGTATCCTTAGTCTAGGCTTCGAAAATTAAAACGTCTTCCTATTTCATTTAACTTCTCGTTTCGAGTGAGTTTTCTTCAGGGACAAACTTTCGTTTACTGCGTACGGTTTAGAACGTTAACTTGCTTCGTAGCGTTATCTCATTCTATTTATCTATCCCGTAGCTATACTTGAATAAAATTTACGATTGAAATAAACATTTCGCTGGCTTCGACACGTGTAAGAATACGATTTTCTTGCCGAGAATTTTACTGCAGCTCTCGTGGGTATTACGAGTATAATAACCGACATGGTTCAACAGCAAAGAGTTATCGTCGACTGTAAATTTACACTTTCGTTTACTTTGCATCGTCGCGTTTATCGTCTTTTCGTGATTTAACGTTAAGAAAAATTTACTCGCTTAGTAACTCACGCCAGAGAGACGGTAAATATGTGACTAAATTTCCTTCCAGTGTTATAGGTTCCAGATTATTTGAAGTGCTGTCGAATATCCCTTACTGTATAAACAGATTAGAGACGCGGGATGAGTTTATTATTATGAATAGGATTTTCACACACCCATTCGTTTCTTAGGATCATACGTTACTTCGTCTAATTCAACGATCCTCCACAAGACCAAGTAGTTGGTCCTCGGAAGTGGCGTCAACGGACTAATGAAGATATTCCGGATAAGGTAACTTAGTTATTTGAAATAATACTTTGAATATTTATTAGTTAAAAAATAATTGTAATTTTCAAATTCATACCAGCCATACTTAAACGTGGTAGGATTGAAAATATATAAGACGTTCGGTCCAACAGGCACTACAACTCCCGATGAATATTTGGAAGAAATATCAAAAGTGATTATAATGTAAATAATAAGTAACTATTTATTTCTGTAGGTTTATATGTTTTATAATTTGACAGAAATGTAATATATATGTCATAAAATGGCGTTGTCAGGTTAATTAAAACAATTAATAAGGACAGGAAAGAGGGATAGAAAACTGGTGGCTTCACAGATGGCAGGCACCGTGTAGGATTTCGTATTCTTGAATTTTCGGAGGCACCACCCCCCTCATAAGAAGGCCGTCGACAAAGAATACGAAATTCTACATGGTGCCTGCCATCTGTGAAGCCACCAGTTTTTGTCTCTCTTTCCTGTCCTTATTAACTTTATACATATATATTCTTCAGATAACGTGTGCTTTCCCGGTGTACAATTTAATAATTAATAATATAATTTTTGCGATAACATAATAATTTGACGTTACACGATGTATCGTTCAAGTTCAGTTTAAGATTCATAGACAAATAGCATTTGATCCAATTTATTTCTCTATTAACGACAGATAAAATTTTATTTGGAAGGTTTGGTCAATGAAACGTGAAATCAATCCCGACCAAATGCAGAGGCGTTTCTATAGGAATATTTCTTAGTGTACCTCAATTTTCCTTGATGAGCCCGCCATCAGTGACATATTTTTCACATTTCTAGCATCGGCATTCAATAATAGTTAAAGTTATATTTGTTGATAGTTTAGAGGTCGGAAACAATAGTAAATAGCAGCTGCGATATTTGCTCAAGTCGACTGGGGTGGGAGTAAAAGTGTGCTTCGTCATGCCATATTAAACGAAACCGGTTCTGCAATAGGAGGGACACTTATCGTGTCGTGTTTACCAGTTGTGTACATGTTTAGTTAGACATACTACTTAGGAAAATTCCGCCGCACTATATAGAATATTACAGAAAACTAATTAACAGGCTCGCGGTGTACGTGCTGTATGTGTATTTGTCTTATATTTATACATAATTTTCAAAACTGATCTTCGATTAGTCTGTTTCTTCATATATCCTAGGGGAAACTTTAATTTGGGACTGACTTTAAAGTCGCTTGGTTTTGGCAGCGATTTATCTGAGGACTCCCCCAATTTAGCCCGTTCAGATTGGACGTTTTAGAACTCTCCCTTATTCTCATTCCACGGTACATACGAGTACATGTCAGACTTCCATTGTCTATAATGTGCCATTATAATTTTATACCAGAGGAAATAAATGTCGAAAATTGCTTCAGTTGTTAATCCCGAGATGATTATTTCCTCAATGGCTGGATTGAAGTCGTTAATCCCAACTTGTAGGAAAATTGGGACTGGTTGCCTAAACTCTCGATTGTACCCTGGAGACGAAACATTGGTCTTTAACGCCTTCAAATCATAGATGCCATTTCTATTACTTCTCAATATACTTCCATTTACACATTCCGTTCCATATAATATTTGTCCCTTCCAAAACGTAGATCTATATTGCAACTTCGTAACAATCATCCTTCATAGATCGATGCTTTACCACTATAATTGAATTTTAAGAGTAGATATAATTGTGAGTGAAAATCGGCGGGACCTGATGCAACTAAAACGTTTTAATTTTCAACCCTGAGATGTCAAGCAAGTTGGTGGCAATTTTTGAGCAAGCATCTGTGCGGAAGCTGATCGGGACACTTGCTGATAGCCTGGATGGGAAGGAGCGGGATAGAACTCAATAAAGCGAGTGCTTTCCAGGAGTAAAGCGTTGACACCCTGTCGCGTCCGTCCCGTTCCTTCGGGATAGTTTCGTCAGCCATATTATCAGGCTGGTGAGGGGAGGACCTGCTTACCACGGTACTTAAAGAAATGAATGGACCCGGAGCGTGACAGTTATTCTCGGCCGTGTTTGCACACGTGTGGGGAAATCTTTAGGATACCCGATACCGTGTTTGTTTAACCGACCGGTACGCCAAATGAGATCCTTAATATGTAGACGCGCGGGTCGCTTCATCGAGGACGATTTAGATGCGGAGCCGAGGAAGGGCGGTTACTTAACGTCACCCGATAAATGGCGAAAGGCGGATTGAACCTACGGATAAAGAAAATCGAGACACCGGGCGCAAAGCGTAAGCATCGCAAGTTGCGAACCAGAAATTGAACAGGCGTCGCGTACGTTATCTTACCCGAAAACTGAGACGCGACAGTCTCGGGAAAGGCTGGTATATTTTTTATCTGTCCCGGAAAATAGACCGTCCGGTTGTAAAGTCAGCACATACACTAATGGTGGGCTCTTGAATCGCACTGGCGGAGGGGAGGTCTGCCGTAATGGCCGGTAATTTTTCACGACTATTCGCACAGAAGGGACACCGGATACTGCACCGAACGATCAGTGTCGAGCGAGGGCCGCGGAAAGCTGCGCATCAATCCTTGACACACAAACAGGTGAACTTTTTTGTTATCTGCTTAGAGAACCGCGCTCGTCATTAGCATATATTTGCATAGTGGCGGCGGAGGACCGTCGGGGTCCATTTGTAAAGGGGATTACTCGCTTCATACCGGAAACGTATAGCTTTATCTCGCAGGGTGGGGGTTTCTACTTTCGGAGCTCTGAGCCCGAGTGCATATTATTCCCGCCATGATTTACGTGTGTGTGTGTGTGTCGTAAGCAACGTAAACTGATAAAAATTGCCCGGATATTGGCGCTTCACACTCTCGCGGAACGCTTATTCCGTTCCATGGTGAAATACGTTAACTTCGTCTCCCCGTCAGATGTCAGAACTCCAGGAACAGTCCCCTCGGATTCAGAATGCTAATCGGCGTTTGCTTGAAAAGTAGTTATCGAAAACCGGAATTCGAGTCCAGATAGTCTCCATGTTAGTTCGAAGACGTGAGGTCACCAGTAACAGCTTTGACGTAATTGTAAACTTAGTGACGATGTCCAGTGCCTGAACTCCTGTAACTCGGGTGTTGCTTCCAAGAAAGTTATTTAAATTCTTACATTCATTCACCCTACGGCGCACGCTGAATCGGATCCGTTTTACATCTCAATTTGTGTGCGCGCCGGTCACATACTCTCCCCAGAAACAATTACGAATGTGAGAAAATAAAAATACGTTAATAATGAGTTTTAGAATCGTTCGCAGGTAGTTTAAACTTGAATATTTTAAGCTAATTGGTATATGATAAAAAATAAATTAATTTAATCAAAATTGACGATATTAATATGCATAGAGCGGCGAGGAAAGTGTAGACATGAATGGAACCACTCAGATAAAAACGGAGCGTTTTATGAAGAGTCTTGGTGAAGACGATGAAGTAGTGGATAAGATACATGTGTGACACTGACACTTAACAACAGGGCGGTTGCCACGTGGCAGACACGCAAATCGATTGAACGAGCACATGCTGCGAGGCGACCACTGGACTGTAAATCACTGTAAGGTTTCATCTTCATCTCCAGCATCTGCCACCTTACATTTGCATCACTTCTTAATCTCAACCGTCAACTGGAACCTGTATGCAGTCGCTTCACGACCGTAACAGCGTGGAATGATGAACGGAATAAATCCACATTTATATGATCATCATTAAATTTACTTATTATCACAACAATTGAAGAATACGATAAAATCGGTTCCCTGTACTGTCTGTTGAAATTTGCGAAACCATATTTTATGAAAATATTTTCAAGGACTATTTTGCATTTAATTTCAAGTCCTATGAATTACACACTCAAGTTTGAGTGACGTGTAAGGCATTTCAATTAAATTTCGCTAGACTTTTCATTTAGGTACGTAACCTTGTAATGAACTAGGATGTGGCTATCTTCGCCAACGATGATGATTGGTGTTATGTACACAGGTTCTGATGGGTGCCCAACCGATGACGATGAGCTGTGACTGGCCGGGCATTGCTGACGTGGTGGATTCTGACTGGTCAGTCTCTGTCTCATAGATATGATTTTCTATGCTGTTTTTGAAAGCAGAATTGGTAATCCCGGTGAATCGAGAATCTTGCTCCATTCTTAACACAGCATTCATTTCCTATACCAATCAAGCAACCAAATCTTACATTCTCGATTAATTTCTTGTAATGTTTTATCCAATTTTTTCAGCGTTATCAAATCGGTTATTTTGTACGAACCCCCTGAATTTTTTTCCAGCGGTTAGTGGAGTCAGAATTGTTTGTGTGCGTGTCGCGACATCCTCAATAAACTGTTAGGTTTGCTGATCTTAAAGGTTCCAAGTGTTACACGTTTAGTGCTGTGACAGTCGAAAACATATATATTTAAATTATTGTTTATAGTCGCAGCAACTGCTAGGTTATTAGCGATTGTGAACAATTAGGGGAACCTATATCCATATAGGAGTATCATAGTATAGTTTCTCAACGTCCAAGCCAATGCTAGGATTCGAACCCGTGACCTCTGTGGTGCGAGGCAGCGGCGTTAACCACTACACCACAGTGGATCGGCAAAACATATTGTAACGGTCAAACACATCTGCTCGGACTTTTGGCGGTGCGGGTCAAAAGAAAGGAGACAGCCAGGGGCAATAAAACCCAGACTTCACGTCGCGCCTGGGGTGTTTCCCAATTTTGGTGAGATTTGGCGGCATCGGCTGGTGTATTTCCCCAAGTGTAACCATAAATGTTATTGGTGGATATCCATCCCTGCCACCTTGGTGATATAAACTAAAGAAGTTGGGAGTAGATTTTAAAAAGGCGTGCAGAGAGATTTTGTGAGAGGTTTTCGAGAGCGGTGAGACGGGAGAATTTTGGTGAGAGATTTCGAGAGATATTGCTGGACAGATGATTTTAATTTTGGTGGAGAGATTGCTGGACAGATGATGGGCATTATTGGACAGGTAGTCCAAGAGAAGGAGGGACAAATAGCAGCGTAGACTCTGAGGAGGAAATTGCTACGAGGAAGGAGCGGGAATATTCACTAAGCTGACATGGTAAATTACACTTGTAACCCTTTTTGCTGACTTCCCATACTGCCACGTCCGAGTAGATTTTGTATGATTATATTCTGTTCTATGAGAAGGCCCAGTATATACGACCCTGAGTTTAGAGTTAGAAGAAAAATGTTAATTTTTAGAATATAATTTGTTTCATTTTTTATGTAAATATATTTGTAGTTTTAATTAAGAAAGAATTACCGGCATAAAGATTGAAAATACCAAATTGTAATTATGGATGTAAATTTGTTTTGAATCAAGTAAATTGTTTTCTTTTTTATTATAAAAGCTTATTATTATTATATTAATATAGCACATAAATAATTAATATCCCCCATTTATTTCAATATATTGATGGGGTTCAGTTTTCATTCTGCTTAGTAAGCAATATGCATTTACAATAACACCATGAACAGAATTTTGAAGCAGCTACTTTTTCTTGTGAGGACGATGTAAAGAACTATTACAAGTAAATAATAGTGCTTCTGCATTAATTGAAACTAAAGATGCAAAGAATTTTCAGTTCCATGCATTAAACCCACACAGTGTGAATGATAAGAATCAGTCAGTAGTTTTATTTGATCGGCACAAAACATTAGTCTGTACGACAAAATATATTCGAACCTTTTAAAGACTTTTTCCCCTTAAGCAGAGTTTAAACTCGTCGTGATAAGATTGTGGCCGAAACATAAAGTAAAGCCACGTACGAATGTCTTTGTGGATGCCCTGACGTCATCAGCAACATTAAACGAGACCAGCGATAAAGGGGAAAGCCGTGAAAACGTCATTTCGCGCACATTAAAAGGAGCACACAAGACAAATGAAAACCGGTTCCAGAGTCGACATCAAAGTTTTTGACGAGCAATTAAATGCAGAAACTGTTAGCCATCAGCACGACCAGGAGAGTTTAGTAGCATCTATATTTTACAATTCGAGACAAAGTTGACTGCGAAGGATGAATGCCGTAATTCCAGATAAATGTTATTGTACTCCGCTTCTTAGGGCGTGTAATAGTCGCGCTATTGCCGATCATAATATTTTATACTGTTGCACTCAATACTCACGTTTATGATGACACATTCACTTTCACTGGATATATAGCACGAGATATAAATAATCATGTGATGCGCCCGATGTTACTTCTCCAACACAATCCGAGGCACATTCTTATGAGTAACGGACCAACAGCCTTCAGCACATTACATCATGTTTATCCGCAAAGTTAATGACTTCGTTAGAAATCGTTATGAACTGTGAAAGTAACACATGAAAATCGGGTACGTGAAACGATAGTCTTATCAAAACCTTTATGCAACCATGAAATAGAATTGAAGACACACATAATTAATTAATAATCTTAGAGACTATAGAGATTTAATATTGGACATTGCTAGATATTAAAGCACCTGATACGGTCGGAATGATTTATTCGGTCCCGCAGTTATTACTTATAAGATGAGACGAAGTTTAAAGAATCGAATAAAAAAAATTTATGCTATTGTTTGAAGTCGAACAAATAGATGCTAATATTACTCAGTAATTATTTCGTAGCCACTATTGTGATAACACATTCGCGAAGAAAATTATATATATTCAGTAAAACATTATTAAACTTTTTCAACATCAAACTATTTTTCTAATTTTCAACTTTTTCTTCTTTACTTTCTAACTTCTACGCCTTTCCTCTTTGTCACGAAAACGTCTCAGTGGTTCTAAAATATATTTTTTTCAACTTTTATTGGCTTCGTTAGAAACGGTATAAAGTTAAATTCATCTAAAAATTTGAATACCAACACCAAATGCTCAATTTATACTAAATATAAACTTACACTGTCCTTATGGAGTCTGATTATATTATTAAAACGAATTATCAGTTTTCATGTTTACAACAATATCATTGTTTGGAGAAAAAAGAAAAAGAGTCTAACAACGAAGATAAAAATGATTTATAGCATTAATTATATTATGAAGGGTAATAAAACGGGAAGTATGCAAATAAACCAGTACGTTTAAACTATATAAAAATTTTACTGAATAATTATTTTCATGATTTTGGCAATATTATTGAATCTAATGCAAATTACTGTGCTTTCGTATAGTTTTAAAACTTGACGCTATTACAGGAATAAGGTAAAGAGGCAACGCTTTCCTGCTAATGATAATAAATAGAAACTAGTTTTCTGTGTTAGTCGATGACGATGCTGTGATTTTTCTTATGATCCACATCAGTTCAGATTAACATATTTTTAGTACTTAATGATTATTAATAAAGATATTTACTCATGTGCTTGTGCTCACAAAGAAAATTAAACAGTCTATGTAGTTACTATTGTTTACTGAAATATATTTGTAGAGACGGTTACTTAAAAATGACTGCTAGGCGTAGACATAATACTGCAGGAATCCATGTTAAAGAAAGAAAAAGAAATCGGCGCTCTATACAGTTTAACATTTACATGAAATAGTAATATATCGATGCATTATTTAAGGAAGCTCGTTTAGGAAATTAATGGTCACCGCTTTAGTCTACTAGCAATTTAATACTCGTCTAATATGGAGTTTTTTTTTGCAGCGAACTGACCAAATCTTCAATTTTCACAACAAAGAACTTCCATAGCTCGACTAAGAGAAATTTGCCCCTCTCTCGTAAGAAAAGGCCATCTGTAAATATATTACTTATTTTACGCCGAGAGCGCCGTACCTCGCACTTCTTTGGCGTATCTTTACGAGTGAGAATTAAAAAGCAGTCTTCCGGGCGAACAAACATATACACTTTATCTGCATCTGCGCTTAGGGAGGAAGAAGACGTATAAAAAAGATAAATAAAGGCTGGCCGTAAAGAGAGACGGATTGGTGTTTTACGCCGCTACTGCAAGTATCATCATAACCCTGGCGGCTTTACGACTTTCCTCCGATAGCTTCCTACCTTCGGATTTCCTTAATCACTTTTGATAATAACGTAACGTAGCGTCCATCCAGTCTTCGAAGGAATCAGAGGGGACGATATTTCTTCCAGTTCTATTATCCACCGAAATCGTTGCAAGTAACTCCTGAAGAACAATTATTTAACAGTTAATAAATTCCTTCAAAATTTGCTTGGTTTTTATATTCAAACACTGAGATGTGAGGTTCAATATTTTTTGTTCTTAATAAATAAAGTGGCCCGAAAGGTGTGATGCAGCGGTCAGCGTCGCAGTAGGGGTCCTGGGATCTGGCCCAGGCATCGGGATGGTTGTTTGTGATCGCCATGACCACCAAAACTGGTGTTAGGAATCAAGGAGAATCGCTATGTTGGCCACGTGCCGTTACAGAATGTGATGACATTCGCTTTAGCACGAAGGAGAAAGAAAAAAAACTTAATAAACTTATAAAATATGGTAATAGGAAGTAAAATCCCACTAGAGTCAGGCTGTTACTCGACTTTTTCTAACCTTCTGATGAAGTGGGTGGTGCCTTATAAACCCTAACTGGTGCCTGCCATCTGTGAACTTCAGGTAAGACACCAGTTTTCTGTCCCTCTTTCCTGTCCTTATTAATTGTTTACATATATATGAATTTAATTGTTTCACCATGTATGAGAACAAAATTCTCCTGGATCCAGAAATCAAAAAATAACTTTGCGATGCAGGACGTCCCCTAGCTAAGCGTGTTACTTGTGAAATAAGAGTTCTGAGACGAACCGGCTATCCTGTAAATTATCCAGGTAATTTTGATGGAAATCGTGTCCAAACTCGTACGTGTTTACGACTGTCGGCCTTGCGGCAGTAAAAGGGACGGTTCAACCCTTTTTATGATTTCCTGCTCTCAAATTGCTTCGGGATGCGCCAAAATTGCGAATTAAGAACGTCAGTTCCGGTAATGTAGCGATATGAATGTATGTGATTCCGTCTTTATGAGGACGCGGGAGCCGAGATTCTGTGGCTCAGAGTTACATTATTCATGGAGGTGGACGTGGTCAAGCGTTTGCTAGGACAACGTTTGATCGACGTGCACTTACACCTGGTGAATCACACTGATGGTGCTCTGCTGCCATTCACTACTCAACTCTATACTGCTGGCTTTAAGCCAGAATACTATTCAGTAACCGGTAATCCATCGAACAATTATAACATTGTGTTTATTTATTTTGAACTAAACTTTAACTCAAGAGAAACGATGACTTAAACTGGTGAATTTAATGAATCATTCCAAACGAACCAGACAGAAAATATTTGTACCGAAAGCAATCTTCGAAAATCAACGAACGAAACTTAGAGCTAAACATTTTGACGCCCACTATCTATGGAAAAAAATTTGATAAAATAATTTTAATAAAATTTTCAAAAACACTGGTAAGTAAACTCTGGAAATACGACGGAACTGTCTAATTTTAATTAAAGTTTTCACACTGAATTAAAATACGTTTCTAATATTCGGCATTCAGCTAAGGATTTTAATGACAACAGATGATATAAACCATGTATTTTATTTTTTAGTATATAGTTTTTTCGACCGCTTATATTCCCTTATATATTGGATTTTTCTCGTTTTCCAGGTTTATGCGTGCGTTTATCAAACGGATACCGTAGTTGTGCTAAGACAACTTTTTGTTCAATAAATTAACCGGGAAAGCTCCCAGTCACTTATATTTGTATTTCGTTTGAAATGCAGTATGTAACAAGTTTTTGGAAAAGCGTTAATTTCCTAAATTTTTCTACTTGGCGATTGTAACGCCCGAAAACACCTGAATAGGTAGCTATGTCGGCTCTGTTTTTATGGAATAACTTCATCATAGGCATCTGCCACAGGTTGTAGCTTTGCAAAACGGCCAAATGCGGTTCGTCTCCACCAGAAAATATCTTCCACGGAAAAGCGACATCAGGAAGGGAGGATTGAAGCTCCACGCTATAAAAGGAGACTTAGGAAGGAAAACGATTAGTTCTACATTTTAGAACAGATTTCTTTTATTCTGCAGACAACATAATTTACTTAGATTCATCGTACTTTGCTATCTATTGTAGAATAGTGCGGGTGACGGAGACAAACTTGAGATAAGTGTGAGAATTACGTTTTATAAAACTCAATGACACTTTAATTATAAAAGTGCTTAGTTTTGCACCACAGTTCTAGTGAAACAGCTAATGCTTCTCATCTTTGTGATCCTATTTAGAAACTTTAGATGTACGTTACTTGGTTCGTATTAATTTTAAGGCACGATCTTCTTTCGGAACGTAATGTTTCAGATTCTGCGTTATAGCACCGCAGCAGCACTGTCTCGTGTCTTTCACAAAAGTGGTTAATATTTGCAATTAGTATCTTTGACGTTATTTCTTTAAAGTCACCTCGTTTCATTATCTGTTGGTTCAACGTTCGCCTGCTTGAAATGCTTTGAGTCTTACTGTTCGGATTGAGCATCTCTACACTGGTTCGCTCTTGGAAGAGATGCTTCGATATTGCAGGGTCATCTCGTGAACCCCTCCCTTTTTTTCTCTCCAAATGAGTTCTACTGTTAAAGAACGTGACATTTCTGTTCGACCGGTCACTGCAGCTACCGCTCCACTTGACGACCCATAAAACGTTTAATATCCGTCCGCAACTTAATGAAATGCGCGCCAGCGACACAAAGTGATTACTTTGTAAAGCACGTCGCTTATGTGCCTGTTAATTAGAAACATTCTGAAGAGGCCCCCCCGAATAATCGCCCCCAGTTTTATCACCGCACTAAAGCTGGAGTCCGCTGTGTTCACGCCTTCCAAATTAATATACTCTACAACTATAACTAATTACAGTTCCGCGAATTAAATTCTTTTTCAGTGATATGGGATGTTCCTCTAACAGTCTCTATTTGTCCTACTTTAGGCACAAGAACTTCTGGACGTGATTCTAAGGGACGTCTTTACGTGATGATTGAATATAAAGATCTCGCATAATGACTTTTCTATGTGACCAGGGAAATGTAAACTTTACAGCTTCTAGGAAATTCTCTAATAACTGTCCTAAGTATTAGGTGAGATACTGTGAGTTTAAAAAAATTAAATTAACGGCTCGTTTATAATACGACACCACTAAACTTTTCCCATATATTCTGACTCGTATAAAGCACACAACCGTTAGCGATTGATGATTCCATAATATGAGGCCATGATGTAACCGTGTTTCCAAGTAAGTTTACCTCATTCTATCGCTGTTTGCAGTTTTCACGACTTCCTTCGTCCTGCTGAATAGCGAAACTTGAAGCTGCAGAAAAAACGTTTGAAGTAGAAGCAGGTGCAACTCTTTATTACAAGAACAGTAGCTATTTAATTTACAATATACATACACTGTAGGGATTTTATTTTAAATCTACATATTCATTATAAACAGTAACAATCATGTTTCAAGCCTACGGAATCGTAGTCCTTCACATCGCTTCTTTCTCTGTTACAAAAAACTCTTAATAAATAAATTTAAGAGCGAAGGCGTTCTCTGTGAATCTGTTCCAAATACAATTCTAGGGTTTCAACCCGGGCCAATGTTTGATTTAACAACTTCTAGCGGCTTGCTCCGCCATCGTCATCTGATGAAATAAATAAATTTGTTGAACTTATTATAAAATATTAATTATTTATCATAAAGTGGCAAAAAGAAAAATAGTATATCAGTTTTGATTAAAACAAATATTTTCGAATTTTAGTTTTCTTTGAAATAACCATTTTATTATTTCTCAAGGACACCCGACGTGCAAATGAAAACAATTGCAGGTGTCCAAGGATTTTATATTCAAGCGTCGGTTTCATATTAGAGGTATGATTATGCTGGCGTAGAAACTTATTCACATTTGTTAAAATTGTGTACTATCTGGCGAAATTGGTTTTCGCTGTTGGGGGTAACTGTAAATAAATCAGTTGAAATCAGAACTATATTTCTGAGTGCTATTGAGCACTACTCCATTTCAGTTTCAAATCGAAATAGATCATCTTAGAGCCGATGTAACAAAAAACGTAAATATAATTCGAATCTTCGACTACCAAAGGATTTATGGATTAAATACGAAAAGGAACGTATTCTGACTTCAATTTAGATTTGTGGGAACCTTCGTCGCGTTGCTTCTTTACGGATGATTTTCAATAATCATCTTATCATTTGTACCAACCGACATAAAATTGAGAGTATAGGTGTGGCACAAAAAGAGAATAATTTAATTTTACTACATATACTTTTCCAAAAGTAGAAATAAAGGAACAGATAATGACTTGAATATTTTAATGAAGAATTTGCAATTGACATTTCTCGCTGTATGGATTTTTCTAAATCGTCATGATTTTGAAGATTGTTGTGAATGACGTGTGGAGCTCATTATTTTAAGATTATATAATTCTTCCGGACGTGATTCATTACCCTGAAGCAATGTAATTAGGAACTTTTTGTGAACGTAATATTTTTTATTTACTTTCTTTCCTTTGGTTTAAGAATAGAATTCCACCATTCATTTTTTCGTGAATTTAAAAAAAAATTCTGGACCATATTCTGGACAAGTTTGTTATTAAATCCGCTTGTCTGAAATTCATGGAAACAAGCGCTGTAAATCTTAGAGGGAGTTATAACATTCCTCTTTCGAGATAAAAGTAAAATATGATCGCCAACAAGCTGTAATTCTCATTCATATTGCTCGTCTGGTATCCTGCAGTTTCACTTCCAAATATAGGGGGGCGGGATACACCCTTGAATTTTAAATTAATTCGAAGGAAGAAATGGTTGAACAGTTTGTTATTGTACTTATTCCAAAGGGGTTACAATGCCGTTGTTTCAAAACAACAGGGTAGTTATTTCTCCAAAACGCAATTAGTATGCCAATAAGCTAAAATGAACGAAGAGAATTACTGTTGTTTCATCCTGTGTGTTAGTCAAATAAAATAATAAAACGGTTAGTTTGGATATATTATAGCCCTGTGCAGAAATATTATTCAATAGATTCGTTTTTGGCAGAATGCGCAAAGGTTGAGCTAGCTATAAGTGAGGAAAATGTCATTTATCTCACGAGCAGAATATTGTATTTTCAGAGCTAAACAAAGGTTTGGCCGCAGGACGACAGCAAGATTGATGCAACAGCATTGTTGTTTTTGCCACAGCAGATAAAGCCAATATCAAGAAAACTCTCTCAGATTTCTCGCTCCACCGATGAAGCAAACACAAAATATGGAATAATCTCAGGGTCTATTGTCTTCATCTCTGCGACATACATTATGGATGCAGGCTCGCGGCAGCCGCGCTTTGCATCCACATTTCTTACATACTTGTACATTACGGTCACGTCAACTTCTATTAGCAATTTACGGAAATTTACGGCACAGGGATTTTATGAACGGCAAAGTTTGACCGCGTTCATCGTCCTGTTTACTGAAATTAACAGATTACATAAGGCTGGTGATTGTATTTTTATAAAATAATTGTATTCAATACGTTCCATGGGCTAATGACAAAATAAAGTTTATGAAATAAAATCCCGTCGCGAGTGATAATTCTTAAAAACAATATGACCTGCAAAATCCTCCATTGAACAATCTAGATAGTCAGTAAGTTCTGGAACATATTCCTTAGCACGAAAATGAGCGTATGTCTCGATTTCTAAGCACGAGAATGATGGTTCTGTCCAATCTCGGACATGACATAATTTATATTAAAATAGCATTTCTGTCTTATATTACAGGAGTCATTGCGTATATTTTCTCTTTTAATATTCTCGACATAAAATAATATTTCTTCATATATAAAGTCTATCTAAGGCGATCTCGGATCCCTTTGTCTGCAACTCAGCCCAAACGGCTGAGATCAATCAACGTCTTTGGGATGGTTCTGAGGTACAGTATATTATCATTAAGACACGTTGAAGTCGGGACCGCTAATTAGGCTCATCGCTTTAACACGTTCCAGTTCCAATGGCGTGCGTTCTGCTGGGAGGTGTGATATTTTTAGCGATACCGCGTGTGGTCCTCGTAAATGGATGTTTTTCACTTACTAACTGACATTCTCCTTCCCGGATCTGGGGAAAATAATTCGTTCCAGCAGATTCAGTAACATAAGTACATTTATATTTATCTATGTAAGGAGCCGATCAGAATGCGTTATTTTCGATTAACTCATAAACCCAGCCAAATTATATTTACGTTTTTAAATAATGTCCGTTCTGAGACGCTCTACAACTGAAATAGAATAATGGTTGATATCAACAGTTGTACAGAATTAGTCTTGTTACGTATTTAGATATTAATAGTAATTAACTACGACCTTGTTAGGGCTATAGGTGAAAAATATGCTACTAGCATCAACAAATTCTGTGCATTTTTCAATTTTATAATGTTATAACATCGAGATTTCATAATGGTCCAATATTATGAATAAAAATTTGTAATTGCATTCACGCACTGAACTCATCACCATTGTGGTCTAGATGATGAGAACGACGACGGAAATCCGTAGTTTTTATTAGCGAAGCCACGTAGAGATTCATGCCTTGAGGTAAAAGCAGGCTCATTGTTTGAGATAAAAATTCCCATAGAAGTAGGCAAAGAAAGATATTTGTTGACAATTAATAAAAAAAAATCATTCTCACGGGCGATTGACCAAAGGGCTGAGGGTGTCGGCAGGAGGAAAATGCCTGGCTTTATGTATGGGAACTATGGAATGGAGCGACTGTACCACCAGGCTGACGGGGATCGACACTATTTAAGAAGACAGGAAAATAATTCTGGAGCGGTGGACAATAAGAAAAAACAGAATATTTGGAGGTTAAGAAACGAGTTACAATGTATATCACAGCGAGAGAAATTTCAAAAAATTCTATGTATATCCTAAACGGAAAGATCAGATAAATTCAGGTATCATCAGATAGATGAGCAGAGAGAGATAGAAACTTCCAGCCAGTTTCAGCGAACTATTAACTAAAACTAGATGACCAACATTTCGAACCGTCGCATAAAATAAGATCAACAATTTTGTTATTTAATTGTGAGGTCATCAGTTTATAATTATTATTTCGATTGGGGCAATTAGTTTCAGACGATATCATTGGACGGTATTTTGGTTTCTAATCGCCATTTATAATTAATATGAAATGATGAAGCTGCTTCTGCTATTTCTGGTGTTATAAATTATTCCCAGACCGTTTACAATAGAGAAGTATACCAATGCTAAAAATTTAAGTTGATCGCGTTGTAGGCCTAGTCCCAGAAAAAGATGAAGAATATTTTATTGTAATTACGAAATAATATAAATTTGAATATGAAGTACAAGAAGTAGTATTTTTCTCAAAGCATTGTCCCGATAGAAGAGGGGGCGGACAGAAACTTTGTAATAGGATTTGTCAGTCATAGCTTGAGTTATTGTAACGACGAGTCGCAATTAGACTCTGCGAGCGACGCTTCTTAAATCAGCGTAGTTAGTAAGAGACACAAACATCGCAGCCGACATCACTCGCGTGGGTGATGAGCTCGAAAAGCACTCTTATCATCCGTTCTTTCGTGGCAATCTCCCCTTCATTTAGCACTGCAGATGTCGGGAGGGTAAAAAGAAAGTATGAGCGCCAGATAAATGGAGATGAAAGCAGCTTACGGACTGGTTTCCGCGGCTTCGTAACAATGAGCTCCCCTCCGACCAAGTCCGTACTCGACTCAGTTCTTTTCCTCGCCAATTCATATTTATACCGTACCATCAGGTTCTACAGGATTATCTTTCGATACATCTGAACACTATTTCAAAATTTATTTATTAACTCAATGGCCAGCGATTTCATTTGAGATCCTCGTGGCCGACAAACCTAAACTAAATAGTAGACGATGGGGAAGACCTGTTTACACATTGAAGGTCGAAGGAAACAACTATCCCAAATCATATAAACCTGAAAATAAATTTATTATAAAGAATTAATTTACGCCAGAATCTACGATATGTCACTATAAACAAGCACATTTTTAATATTCAATTTTTTTAAACTACTCACATATTACATGGATTGAAGCTTTCTGCTTTCCATTATAATTTATGAGGTGATAATTAGATGTGCACATCAAGCAGAAACCTATGTTTCTCAAATATATTATTAGGTTTTCAACATTTATGTAATACATCTTTAATTCGTTTTGGATGTCTTAGCTCCTGGGTGACGGTTTTTATGATAAAATCGGACGACTTAATATTTCCATATGCCCGGGAGGCTGCAACAAGGGAGGATATATCCCACATACACGTTTGTCTCCGACGACAAAGGAACGCTTTCTCCCCGCTTTGCGCTTTGCATCTCGTCTGTCTGCGTTCATGGCATCCTTATTCGCTTGAACTGTATGATATTGTTATATGAGCTTAAGTAACCGTAAATACTTTCTTCGAGCCCTCTTTTTCCCACATAAAACCAATACAGCCACGTGCTTTAAAAAGCAGCTGCTTTGTCCTGTCCTTTCGCTACGAGCTCTAAACAATTACAAATGAAAGTAAATGGACGTGTAAAAAAACGTATTCGGAGTTTCACAGAGTTAAATAATTTTCAGAAGTGAAATATTTTCTTCTTTCGTACTCTAGTACTCGTGACATTGTTATATTTACATTGAAACAATCCAGAAAAATATCTTGCTTTTTAGCCCTCCGACGTGTAGAGACAGACTGACAGATAATTTAGGTTCCGAGAGAAGCAGGAGGGAAATCTTGGAACTAGATCCACGTGACTTACAACGATGACAAACAGCAGCACCCCAAAAAACCTCTGGCCAACAATTTTGTCGGACAGTTAATAATAGTCACATTCCGGCGCAGTATCTTTAACGTCAAAAGGAATTCTTGAGGAATTATGTGGCAAATCAGATCGTACTCTAAGATACACGGTTCAATTTTGTTTCAAAAGTCACGTACAGATGAATATCTTTTCCTCAATATTTGTCTGTTAAATTACAATGTACAGCTTCTTTTTAAAAAATAATTGTTCTCCGGCGTCTACGCTCAAGTTCCATGTTCCACAATTATGGGCACTAATACTGTTATATGTTTAAAACTAAGATAAGCTATAATATGACGGTCTTTCTTAATTTTTCTCTCGTTCAGGACCGTTTATGGAGCAGCGAAAAGTCGCATCTGGTGATCGAACCCCTTCCCCAAAGACATTAAAGAAGTACGATCCAATTGCAGGTTTCGTCAATTCGTAATTCCCGTCCGTTTAGCAGTAAAGAAGCGGCTCGAGGGAGCCACAGATCGCGGTCCTGGGGGCAGCATCCATCACTCCCGACCATCTTTATTTTATGCGTCCCTCGGCTGACCGCTGCCTTATCACCTTATACACAACGGACGCAGGCAAAGGAACAGGCAATTTGGCGAAAATTCACCTTTTCCAAAATAAATGCGACGGTTTTAGTGTAATATTTATGTATAGAATAGAACTATCTTTAATTGTATTGTTTCTCCTTTTCATATCACTGCCGTTACTGGGTCAAAGGTCCTCTTTAGCAATCCTTGTATGAGAAATATTTTTTTTGTAACGCATAAAGAGCAACGTTGATCAAATTTATATCTATTAATAGAAGAAAAATAGCACTATATCCGAGTGAGCGCAAAGTCATTGTCGCTGAGATCGTAAACGTTATATTATCTTTGATATATCAGCATAAATTTTGCCTTTAGTCCCATGTCGTCCTGTTTATTCATTGAACTATCCAATTTTTTAAGAAAATCTATAAATGCCTTCTAATTTATGCTTCTGTCCTTGTAAGATTTTAGAACGACCCTAGTTTCCAACGTGCTTGTTTTCGTTTAGGTGCTTGGACAGAGCTATCTCAAAATATTCTGATGATACGACTATCTAGTAAATACTCTTGGAAAATTCATGCCTTTGTGTCATATACTAATTTTGGAACATTCAACAAAATTATTTCTTTTTCATTCATGATATTCACATATTTAATTATGTGTTGATTGATTTAAAAGAAATTTTTACTGCATTCTTCAATATTTATCTTCGTGAAAGAGTTGTGCATTTGCACAGTTACATCCGCCATATTTTGTGAAGTTATCGTATTTGGAAGACACAGCAATGTACGTATTTTCAAATCGTACATTATCCTGCATTGTAACTAATAAGTGGAAAATCCTTTAAATAAATTTATACTCCAGCACGTAAGTTTAATAACGATGTCAGGATTTTCTGCAAATATTTTAAAGCGGAACACGTGGTGTTTTCACCCAGAAAGGCTGGATGTTTCTTTATCGCCGTTTAAGAGATTGAATAGACACATGAGACTCGAACAATCGTATATTGAAAGAAGATGCGTAAGATACAAGAGAGACGTTGCGTTAAGTTTGTTCCGGGAATGGACTTGAAATCCCAGGAATACGATGGAGTTGTGTCAGGGTCTTCTGTTCGTAGATACGAACATTCCGGAACTGGCAGTCCACCGAGGAAGCCGCTTCATCAGTCAGACAGAGATAAGCTAACTCGTTAATTGACTGATAACAGAGCGTCATCAATTACTGCTGTGCGACGCGTCCTTCTAATTTCCTCAGCAGTGAGCGCCATATTTAACTGCCGTCAGGCGCTGTCTCGCTTATCTGCCTTGTATTGATGATGTCTTCTAAATACTTTACAATGGTAGCGGCTAAGCTATCCGAAATTACCAATGTTCGTTCATATGGTGTACACTTACATCTTACAACGTTGTTTAACATCTCAGTTGTATTGCATTTTATCCGTGTTTTGCGAAATTCCCCAGGTAAATCTCTTCACAGCCACGTAACAGTAATTGGCGTAGTACAGCCAACGGTAAGTCATTGTACGACTAAACATCTTACCTGTTTTGCAACGTACTGGTGCGATATTTACCAATATACGATAATTCCCCATCATTTTGGCTTCTATTTATTTTATGTTTACCCTGAAATATCAGCTGGAAGTAATTCACTGAAACCGTAACGTTTCTTAAGGTGGGATTAATAAGATTAAATTTACTACCAGTTATACTAACGTTCAGTGGGAAGTAAGATGTGACGCGACTGACAGTAACATTTAAACCTTTTCCTCTGAGTGACATGTTTCTTAAAAACGTTTATACTCAAAGACAGAAGAATTCCATTCTGATTTTCTACATAAATACAACTAAATTACAGACGTTTTGAAATTGAATTTTGTAGGGTTCCCCTCCGAGATTCAACGTCGTTTACCCAGGGCATCATCTAATATTTATTAAAGGAACTTACAGAGAGAAATAATGAGTCGAATTTATTCGTCATACTTTTGTCCTGATTTAGATAGCACACGTCCTCTAAGTTTAATAAAAACATTTTGTAGATTCACCATAAACGAATTTTATCTAATAGGTAATTGTGAGAATATGTCATATGAAACTGTAGTGAGAACAAATGAATATTTTATTTTTCGACGCCATACATTCAGAGATAAATTTGCTCTCCGTTGTAATTAAAATGTTGTCTCGTACGAATGGTGCGCGACGAAACCAGACGGTTTTTGAAATCAGTTTTCTGACGTTTATCTCCTTGTTCGGGCTTAGTAATAAAACATCGGAAACTGGCTAATCACTTATTCCCGTCGTAATGACTCGCCCGGAAGAGATTAGCGGTTCATCGCGCTCTCGCAGAATGTTGATGGCCCCTTTCCATCTGCGGGTTCCAAACAATTGCGCACTTAATCTGGCCCAACCCCGACCAACGTCCAATTTCATTTAGCTGAGTGGAACCATCTTCGTACCTGCAATGGATTCCTTCACAACAATCGCAACGAGAACGTTCATTTCTTGATAGTATTGTGGGAAGCAGCCAACGCGGTTGATTTATTATTGCTTATTTAATTATTTGAATTTGCAATAATAAATTTTTTAAGTCTAGTAAATACTGATAGTGCGTATTTTGAGAGAATGCTTCCCGAACTGTTGAGGCGTCATATATAGTTCGTAGAATTGACGGGAACTCTACGCAAATTTCTTCCTATTTAGATCTAGGCTACGTCATACATGATCTATGTATACCAAGTTTAAGGACACGTACTTTCAATTGCAAGTGTATCAGCTTACCCAGATGCTACTTAATTTAAGCAAGATAGTTCATCTAAATTGTATAGTTTATCAACACTAACGGCTGACGAGGGATAAAGTTTCAAATAATTATTATATACATTTATGCATTTATCAGACTTTCAAATCTTTTGCACGAGGCTTAGGAAAAATCTCTTTTGACCAGTTGTCAGTTGACTTTCTATTTTGTGGTTTAATTTAATTCTTTTTGTGTGTGTTTGGTGAGTGGCTTCAGCGAATGCTCTGACCAACAAAGGCGATCCTTTGTGAATGCAGCTTACGACGCACGAGGGAAAACTGTCAGATTTGTCGATCGTATTCTGTGCCACAATCCGGTTACAACGAAATTCAATCACAATATTTGATTTCAAAAGGAAGGAACAAATAATTGGGAGAGGAAAAGGACTGAGGATACAGAGAAATTCCAATATTAGAGAGCGATTTCTTTAGGAAAACACAGTCACTGTATTATTATACTACAAACGGTACATTTACTAAGTCAATTAAGAAGACTGTTATTTAACGTTATGAATGAAGAAACACCAATTTTCAGTATTGTGAATACAATAAGTAATGTTATATGTTTCTTTTCGTTTTATTAACAAATAAATGAATTAAATCGTTGACTTGTTCTTATCAGATTTATAACCAAATTAAATATTAATCAATGGTGCACAATGCAGCAGTTCTCGGTCAGTAGCGGCAGTAATATGTAACTCTTAAGGCGAATCTGAAGGCGACCAGAAAATTTGTGAGCGTGTCGTTAGTTACAAGAAAACGAAAAATATATAAATATATAAAACTGGAAATAAATCCGTAATAAAAATGTATCGTATTTTTTGACACAGAACTATAAAAATGTCTATTTTACTGAGCGAAAAAAGGAGAGAATAATGAATCTCACAGTTTTTCAATTGCTCAATTTACATCCATGGACAATAAATTAAACTGGAAGGATCATATTATTCCTACGAAAACTAGACTCGGCATCCTTTGCTCTTAGAATTATGTCAAGTTGTAGTGATCCTAACATAAGAAAATTAGTTTATTTTGCATATTTCCACTCTATAATGACATGGTATAATATTCTGGGGCAATGCATCAGGGAAAGATTAAATATTTCAACTTCAAAAAAAGGCTGTTAGAATATTATGTCAGGTCTCACCAAAAACATCTTTCAAGAAAACTGGAATACTGACACTCACTTGCCAGCATATTCAATCACTCATGTTATTTGTTATTAATAACAGTAACCTCTTCACGCTAAACTCAGATATACATGACTTTGATACTAGAAGTAAAAACAATTTACACATGGAAGGGAAGTCTCTAACCGTAATACAAAAGGGTGTACATTACAATGCTATTAGCATATTTAATAAACTTCCCACCTCCATTAAACAATTAAAAATAAATCCAAACAAGTTCAAATATGAACTAACTAAGTTCTTACTAAGCCACTCCTTCTACTCTGTTGAAGAATTTATGGAGCTGAATGTATCATAGGGTAGATATTTATAATTATGAAAGAACATTATTAGAACACTAATTTTTTTTAGTATAGGATGTAAAAATATTTATCAATTTTATATATAAGGTACAAATTGTATGTCTTCTGTAGAGAACTTAAGAAAATCTAATTATAAGTTAAAAATTAATGAATAGTTACAGTATATCTTAATATTAATAAAGCAACCTATGTAAAATCTGTGACTCGTTCCACATCCTTGAAGCTTGTGCTTCTCTATAGGATTTATGGAATATGATTTTATACTTATAATTATACTTATACTCCAGTTTCGTGTAAGAGACACACGAATTCATACAATGCGTGCGTATACATTACTAGTGTGCATCGCAATGTGTTTACACTCGTCTGTTTTCTTTGTACTTTAGGCTTTATTACTTCTCCGATGTTAACACGTCATGATTTAAATTAATCAGTTTACATCACGTTGGACTCTCGCCTGGATTAATAATAATACGCGTATATTCAATAAGAACGGATCATTTAGGATAGCCTCTAATCATACAAAATATAAAGAAAATCTATATCAATGTTGATATGTGTATATATACACTTTTGTGTGTCAAATAACCCTACAATGGAATAATTGTTACCTACTGAATAGAATAAGCGTATTAATACTCTAAATGTGTGATTCAAACAGGCGGCTATTATCAGGAATATCAGCACGCGATGTGGGACAAATTATTGATGAGATGTTTTTACGGCTGGTTGCATAAAGAGAAAAGAATCCATCGTGGTTACTGTGGACGTAAGGTGTGAGTGACGCAGCGCGAGGGGCGACTCCCCTGATAGATCAAATCACCAGATGAATTTTACTTGCAGCTCCAAAGTTGACGACAATGACATCATTTAATCCATCAAAATTCAATTTAGCGCCTCCGTCCTCCGACGGACGGAGGGAAAATCGCATTGCCCATGACGAAACCCAACACCTGAAACATTGGCTGCAGAGGAGGATAATTGGGACAGAAAGCAATTTATCAGCACGGAGAGAACTAACCGATGCGATTACGAAGCAATTGCTTCGAGTTATCACACACCAACGCTCTTCTTTACGCGCTTTAGCCGAGTGGCCAATCAATAATTGAAAACCCCTACACGAAGTCAAGTCATAATATATTTATGACTGAGCAATATCGTTTTTCCTGTTTCTATTGAATATTAGAGAAATATTTGGATTAATTTCAATTTTTACTAGGGTTTACCTAGTGCTTAACCACTACCCGTTGGCAGCGTCACATGTTAGATCAACTTCTTTAACTTTTAGAAAAATATAAATGTATAACAAAATTCAAGGTTTTTCATCTCCATGAATAATTTTTTTGTTTGGCCGACGTTACTCCGAAAATTATAGAAAATTGTGTTAAGTCTCCAACAGTGGTGTTGATTAACTGTGCCAGTTGATTCGTTTAATGTATCAGCACTTTGCTTCATGCTGCTTATGTTTTTCAACCGGTCCAAGATAGATACGCTTTTTCATTCCGAGCATGTAAAATAAATCCATTTTGGTTAATTCATTTTGCGAAACTTATCCATGCGATAAGAACAGATTGACATTGGTCACTATGAAATATTTAGACCTAGATGGAAAGCCGTTTGCTATTGTTCGTGTACTGCTTCACCTCGGTAATGATGCCGTTCGGATGAATTTGTGCTTCATCCCCGCAGTTTATATTTCAAAATTGTTTCACTGTCAGGATTTTGAATTGATTTGTGTTACGGGAGAATTTGTTTGAAGCACGTCTCCCTTTACGGCTGCGGACGCAGTTCGCGTTTTTATTAAGAGCAACAAAGCGGGGCGCTTTTATTACCGCTGAGGCCGCTTTATTGGCTTGATAAGGACGTCTATTCAATACGACGCGGTCTTTCTCAGCAAAGCGCAACTTTTACGGTATTATTGACTGCGAACTGAATATGCAACTTTAATTATTGCTCTTCAAGTACAACGGGGTATAAAAGAGCTTTTCCCTTCAATCTTACTTGGCAGACGCATGCATTTATCACCTAATATCTATTTATTTTCGTTCCTTTGTCGTCATCAATTTTTAGTCATCAGGAACTATCTAAAGAACTATAAAAATATATCTAAAAAAATATAAAAATCAAAAAATATCTTTAGGTCGACTATTAGAATGGAATTATTGTCCTCAAGTAAAAAAATCATTGAAATTATGGAAAACCTTCTAGGAAATTTTGGTGTATTAAATGACTGATTTTAATTTTGATGTACAATCATTTACAAAATTTAATAAAAACCAAAATTATATTTAAATTTTGATTATAAATGTTATTAAAATTTTTGAAACGCTTTCGGCAAATGCCATAGTTATTAAAAATACAAATTAATTGTGACTGATTTAAAAGCAACGGTTTTTCATCATTGTAAATCAATGTGGAAAATTAGTACTGTAGTCTAGTGTCCAAGCTGCAGCAAATTGTATAAAGTGGCTGCATTTTTTGTATCTTACTTGAAATACAAAATGCAATTCACGGATCGGAAAATGTTTAAAAATTCACAAGAGAATTGTGTAGGAGTATAATTACCGATTATAAGACACATTGTGAGTATGGACTTATGGAAAGTGTTGATGGCGGGAAAAAAGGGATATATTTCTGTTCAGTGCAATACTGACAATTATTTGCTACTTGGAGAAGGTGAGAAGGGCATGTATCAACGTCGGCATTTAAGTTATGTTAAGAATGAACGTTTATTTTATATTCAGCGGAAAATTTGAGAATAGATTATCATAATTCCATGCGTAAACTGACTGACCGATTTCGAATCGCTAATGGAACACACGCCTTGGAAAATCTCGGGGATTTTATTTCGGACACAACGACCATCGAAACGTTTTTCAAATGTTATGTATTGGAGAATTCAGCAGCGTCTTGCCTTTCATCGTAAAGTTTTTTCTCTAGAGCTTCTCAAGTTGCATATAAATTTCACCCATATAACTCTCCGGGATAAATTTCAACTTCCAATTTCGACGGCTTTAAATAAAACAACGGACGATTTTTAACGACGTTACATGGCGGTGGTGTAAAATTCCGACACCCGGTCACATATGGCTTCTTTCCCGAATAAAGGAAACATTTTATGCTCAGTTTTATTGTAAATGGCAGAAGAATTCGGCAGCCGAACGACCTACAAGAAACGGCGCAAGTCAAAGGACTTAAATAAGTTTCTCATGCGCCATTTCCCTCCGTTCTCATTCCAACAGATTAACAGAACAAGCCCATTCGTTCTAGACACGTTCTTCTGACATAACTGATATTTTTACGACGTGGTCGGATACTTTGTAGCCACAAGAAACAAACAATAACTTCAGTTCTTCGAAAGGCTCTAACACTAACTCGGCCGTTTCCACGCCGCGCCCCCTTCTCCATTATTCTTTTTCGTTTTAGGAGAGGACTTAATTTAACATCCCCTAACATCGTTGACCCTTCGACGGTTAGGTCCTGGGTTTGAACTTCATAAAATACGCGGGTGTTCGTATTGCTACTTTGTTCCAGCGGCACGCTGTTAGAATTCTTATCTTTTAGAGTTCCGTAAATCTTATTCATTTCCAGAAACGGACGCACGTGGAAAACAAAGGATTCTGTCAAGTCGACGACGCTGTCAGTCCATCCAAGAAAGTTAACTGATCCAGGATGCTAAACCGATATCATTAAATAAATTTTAAATTTCATTTTACACTGGGTAATCGTCACGTTTCCATAGATACGCATCGACTGTACGGAATATGTAAAATAAATAAAATATAATACTGTCGACAAAAAAAGTATTGACACATTTTTCTCGTGTTACGGAATATCTGCTATTTATTTGGATGGCGTTCCCTTTCGCGAATGTTACCCGAATGTAGTATATTGACGTTATCGAAGGATTATTTTATAACTGTAGCACAAGTCTGAGGCATATTAAATATTGATTTAGTTTTTATTCACAGTTTAAAATTGATATGACTTAGTTATATTTAAAAGGACGGCACGAGCTTCTTTGTAGAGCTTGATTAGAAGTTGCAAATACAGATTCGTGGGGTTGTTGTCTAGGAATTTGGACACAGTAATGACAAAGTCCGTCCACACTCCCACGTGTAGACGTGTACGAGTAGGCAGATAGTGGCGGTACACTTCGTGATTGATTGTTATGCAAAACGCCCCGTAATGAAGTGCTTTGTAATTTGGACGAGATGTCACTGGAAATAGGTGAGAGCGATGCAAATGGCTTTCGAGTGGGGAGCTTCTTCCATTGTGCGACACAACTTGTAATTAGTTTGGCTTTTGATTTATCGTCCCGGAAGACGAGCGAGTGAGCCCCGGCTTCGGGATAAAAATTAAATATGCGGAGCCAATCCCCGGGATTTAAGTACTTAATCAATCACGGCGGTTTTGTGGCGTGAACGCGAGGGTGCGGAGGGAGCCTCCTTATTAAATACGTGTATACAGTGCTGTTCTCACGACGGTCAAAAATTTAATCCGACTTGCGGGTGCCGAGTTGCACTTTTATAAATAAAACATGGCGGAAGCCGCCCTTTGGGAACAGCAGCTTTCATCGTTCACCGACGATGATTTTCTCGTCTCTCACAGGATCAGAGCGTCTTTCGTACTGCGATCTCCCAAACCTTTGACTGAATTAAAAAATAGTTAGCAATTAAATTAAACGGGAAGATTCGTTATTAATGACTAGCTTATAAAATAATATTGATGGCGTAATCGAATTTTACTCGCACCCGCTATCAATCGCTTCTCGGTGAAAAAATAAGAAAACGATTTAAAAAAGTGAAAAAATAAGAAAACGATTTAAAAAAGTACAGACTTGTACAGAAACTTTGAATAACATATTTTTATAACGTCTGTTATATTGGTTATTCAATTTATCGTTACATATTAAAATCATTTGTTTAAATGCAAAAGCGATGAATGAATTTAAGAGCCATAATCGTAAATACTAATTTACTTCCGCCGTAAGTAAACTGAGATTTTGAAACACCCGTTCCCTTTCATCGTCCCTGCGTACGGACACTTTACCCCCATTGGGATTAACTTTTACTCTGCATATTCTTGCTCATACAACCGAGATAATTACACTAAAATCACTTAAATTTAAGAGGAAATATAATATCTTAACATCCTCCCAACACAGATTTCCGAAATGAATCGTTACTAATAGTGCAATGTATCAAATCACTCATAATTTGTAGATAAAAGTCTGTACCGAATTAGTATCTATCAAAAGGTATAATTTAGCTAACAGTTTTTCTTTGGATGTAACGAACTGCAACACCTTACAATAGTTTTTCGAAACGGCGCAAAAGTATTATATAGAACGAAGTGATCTAGTGTTTATGGATCGTTCCAGTAAAATTGAAAAATATGTAATGAAATAACTGAAACAATTACACGCCTTTTTCTTACGCTATAAATGATTATGGATGTGAAACACAGTTGTGTGGAATGAGTTAAACGGGAGAATAGGGCCGTGGAAACAATTAAAATAGACAAAAGTTTCACGCCATGAGCTTTATTCTGCCTGTGTAAATGTGGACTAGGATCGGTTTGATATCATTTTCCATTAAATAACCCTCCTTAAGCCGGGTAAACTACATTTCCGTCAGTCGGTCATCCCCCGACCGAGGCTAGGTGGGGGTGTCTGTTGATAGAATTAGTATTTAAATGAAGCCTTTGTGAGCGGGTGACACGTTAGCGCTTCATCAGTCACTGTCAGAGTTGCACGCGCCGCGCGCCGAACCCGGACCCTCGCCAAGCGATTTCCGGTCAGCCCTTCTGTTACACAGTGCGTGCGTGGAGGCTTTAATCTTCGGCAAACAATTGGACTCGCCGAGTTCCTATTCAGGCAGGTTGTGAGGTCGAAACAAAGAGAGAGGCTGACAGTGGCTTAAGCTGTTCGCCAATATCCGCGCTGGTCTCAAAATACGAATTTCCATCATTATATTTTTGTCAGCGATCCATAGCAAGCATCCAAAAACGAGTTCCATGGAATAGCTAAACTGCTAGATGCTGTATAAAATCACACAGACAGAAGTGCGTAAAAAAATAACTAAATATTGCTAAAAAATTTATCGTACTTTACGCAACAGAGGAAATTATGAAAGAGGGAAAGAAAGACGAATTAGCCAACGTTACGAACAATGAAAATATTCTTTGATCTCAGAATGAAAAGGGTTAAGAAAGAGCTAAATTCCGTCAGCCATCCAGACCAACGGAGACGCTTTCGAGGCTTTCTCACCTCACAGTTCTGAAGCAAAGTAATCTTTCAGCATAAAATGTCACACACGCGCGGAATCTATTACATGTGACGTGTGACGTGTGACGTGTAACGTGTCCGAGGCCGTGATCCTACTCACGACAATAGAGTGTAATGAAGAACTTGACGTTCCCTTCCTTATCTTCCCCAGTTCGTAGCAACCGAAGGAAATTACTGGTCGTATATGCGTAAAAGAAGTCGGCATATGTCTGGTGGCGCCTTCGAGACGTATCATTAACAACATTAATGTTTGTGTGTGTTCTCCTCACGCCATTAGGCGCCGGCATCCCCACCATAAATCACAAAAAGGCGGCCAGGAAGTTTTCTCGAGGACAGACGTGTTCATAGCGCATCAATCACGACCGACAATGGTGCGCATTGTGGGACAGTAATTATCGCGCCCTCTCCACCCGAATTTCGCGGAGCAGACGGATGAATCACCCTCTCTTTCGTCCCGACCTTCCCGGTTACCACAAATACACGACTTCAATTGAAAACACGAACAATATTCACAACGGCAACTTAAGGTTCTTTACTTTGCAGTCGAAATTTGGAAAATCAGATCACTTAATTTATTTCTTCCAGAATGATTTCAATTGAATCCATAACTCTCTTGGTATTTGAAGGTGAAAGGACGTTGTGAACAATTCAAATTATTATCTGAACATCTTTGCTAACAGATTATAGCAGTTGGTTTTCGATGACATTCGATTGTTAAGTCACATTCATCTGCGATTTGTTGACATGTACGTGACGAGACAACTTCCAACTCCACTGGATACGTATCATATACATGGTGTCTCAAAAAATGTACTCACACTTTAATTTATAAATTATTATATATTAAATAAGTGTGAGTACATTTTTTGAGAATATATAATAATTTATAAATTAAAGTGTGAGTACATTTTTTGAGACACCCTGTATATTCATGTTTGCTATTATCGGTTATATTTCGTATTGAATTAGAGAATAATTTTCTTCTATTAAATTTTTCGAAAGTAGGCCAGAAACTAAAATATATTTAGGGCAAGGTGCAATAATTCCATTTGGAATACGTTGGTAGATCATGTGTGTATTTATACGTACGCGGTTATATTACCAAGTTATTTAGTTTCTTGTTGACATTTAAACTGTTGGAGGTTATAAGAATGAAAAATACAGTTCAACTTTGAGAACGTAATACATTGTTATATAGACATTTTTCGCGGTATCAGATTTTCAGGTTGTCAATCATAATATTTTTTTGATGAATGTAACGGTCATTTAATTCTGCTAACATGTAGCAATTTCCACATTACCCCCCCAAAATGAACTGTTTCAATGATTTACACTTAAAATTACTTGAATATGACAATTTAAAAATATATATTATCGTAACATAAATTCAACATTTAGTTAACATCGTTTATGCATTTTAAATATTTAGATTCACATTATTTTAGTAGAAAGTGAATTATAGGAAAATAAAATGTAAAATCTTTGGTTTCCCTAGTCGCAACTCTGTCCCAATGACTCCAATTCGAGTCGTTTTAATATTTCTACCTCAAAATGTATTTTTCATAAATAAGTTTTAAGTTCATGTTTACTTAGACCTGAAGATAAAATAACTTTAAAAAAATTTAAGTTTAAAAACATAATTCAGATCAGAAAGGGCTAAATTACCATCGAAAAGTGTCCTTACTTTAAAATTTATAAAGACCGCAAAAATTCTGATTTTCTTTCGTAAAAAAAATATATTCTTGACAAGTCTTATTGGTTTGTAACTTATCAGTTAAATTACTGTATAGCCTTGTTTGGGTGACAAGTGTGTTTATCAACTTTAACATTATCCAGAGGTCAAAATTTACTTAATTTAACTGTGAATGCAACTCTACAAGTTTTCCAATTATAAAGAGCGCCGCCATTTGCGTACATTCCTAAGGTATAGTTGAACAGTATTTACCAAATTATATTTTAAATGACGGCTAATACCTTTTTTTGCTACCAATTTACATACGGAGACGTAGCCCCAATCCCTTTCCGTAAGGCTGGAATACTGAGAACATAGAATAATTATAAGCGAGATAAAAATTTTCAAAACACATTTCTAGAATTCACGTAAACATCAAATGTTTGGATTTCTTCGCGTTTTAAGTATTTTATCATTGGGCACTAATGTGGCCGAAATGTAATACTAGCTTATTACGAAGAAATTTTGATAAACAAGCAAGTATTACACTACTTGCTAGACAAACATAGCGTTTAATGAAACGTATAAAAATCTAAGGCACGGGGAACGCGGAAGATCTAGTTGATCCGGTGACTAATTGAATATTAATAGAAAATAGTAACATTAATATTTTATAACGTACTGAAGAGAATTTCCAAAATTACCAACTTGTATCACTTACTCGGATTCCAAAGTAAATATTACAAGTCTCTTCCCCTACCCATGAAGGTGTTAGCTTTAAGTCGAAGCTTTAGAGAGTTTAATGTGGATTATCGATTTTATCATGTAGTTGTTCTTTCGTATATGCAGACAATTATAAAGTACAGATAATAAAATACCACATTACCTCAGAAAGCAACAAGTTTTAATTGAAATTAGCTGTCGTGTTTTCGTTGTCGCTTCATCTTTATTACAAAACTAATTATACATGAAATACGTGGAGCAGTTCAAGATAATTAGAAATTTCCGCAAATAAAATTAAATTGTGATAGGTTACTTCTAGGGGTTGAATCAGTTTCAGGTTTAGTAATCATTAATTTCCTTTGGAAAATTGTAACGATGTAATTAAAAATTATTTATTAATGAATTGAAAAAGTGGGGCTGATTTAAAAGTAAGTTATTATTGTTCGAAAAATAAAATTAACTTAACTAAGATGATTTCTTAAAAATATAGCACGTTGAAATGTTGTACATGTATCGGTTTCGATGAATGTAAATCAAGTTCAGGTTCGTGTAACAATAATAGTGTTTCTACAATAGTGAATAAATATCGAAAAAGTTCCAAGCTTTTAATGGAAATTTTTTGTTTCAAAGTAAAGATAAGATTTATTGGATCCATTAGTCCTCTATTGAGGAAATAGGACAATTCAAAGAATATGTTACATATCACACTAAGAATACAAATATAAGAAACAAAATATGGATACAACATATGAGTATAGAAAACTATGTATACAATGATGAATAAAATAAAACAAAGCAAAGCAAACAAAATATGAATACAACATATCAAGAATATGAGTACAAAACAATAAGAGAGATAGTAACAGAAACTATGTATACAATGATAGGCAAATAAAAGAAAGCATACATAACATATACAAAAGATATAATTTCTGGATAAACAATGTCCATTTGGAAATGACACTGAATTTAATGTATATTCTAGTAATAATTTTCAAACATGGAATTTGTTAAAAAAAAAGACGACGTTTCTCTGATTAAAAAAAAGTTGCACGTATCAGTTTGTCACTTTTAACCTCCCGACGCGTATTTGCAGGTTGTTTGAGAGAGGGGGAACAGGCGAGGCTATTATCAGCAGAAATTATGTAAAGCCAGGACAGAAGCGACCCACGAGCCAGATTAATTACATTTAAATGCCACGAAGGGTTAAAGTCGCCGGCATCAGCACGGCCTCAAAGACGCCATAATTGTTTTACCCGTCGCGTAATTTCTTAATCACTTCATTTCTGAGGCTTCGTACAGCAACGTTCAAAGTAGCGACGATCAATTTTTATTAGAATGCGGTTCTAGTGATATAACCCGAATTTCAATCGTTAAAAATCAACGTAAATTTTCGTTAACCTTCGTGTGCTATTAAGTGATGCAGCGGTGCAGGCGCAAGACGACTTCATTTGTAATGCGGCGATGCCTAAGTAACTTCTGAGAACTAATTTCTCATGAAATTTAGCGAAATGCAAATGCATAGAGAACACAGCCTCGCCGATCATTGACATTCTGATTAGTTGTCGGATATCTACGGGACATACCAACTAATAATGTGGAAACAGTTAAAAATGACAACCGAATATAAGGAGCAGCTCTGTTAAGAAATAATGATATTACAGTGATAATTCGATACAGTTTGGGTATATATATATATATCATACACGCGGTCAATATTATATCATCCTCAATAAGATTGGAACGCGAATAAGTTCAAAGTAACCAATTTGTGGGCCTGCTTAGAAAATGATCTATGTAATGCGGTAAGTGTTCTAGAGGAGCGTTTTTCGGGGTTATAAGTCATATTAAATGCTTGGTATTGACCTTCACGTTGTTACCTCCTACTGAAATGTTTTTACATTACAGTACTTACTAACTTCGCATGGCTAATAATAAATAATTCATTTATTGTCAATTTTAGTGAGCATGCCCTTCTTCTGTACGGTGCTTCACGCTGTTCCCTAATCCTTAACATCTTGTAATCCCAAATTGTAGGTAAGTAATACACTGCCAATGTTTCTTATGAACGTAACTATTAAACTTGGAAGATAATATACCATAAGCGGAAACGTATAGCAACACTGTATTATTTAATACTGGTAGACTAAATATATTTGTGCACTACACTCAATATTTCTCGCATAAATATTCTCAAAATGAGCCTTAATTTTCTTTCAGGAAAAGGATGTTCTGCGAGTTTTCCAAGAGGCAAACTGTTAATATCTCATTCGTTTATTTATTTCTATTTTCTTAGAACTAGCTTGATTTATTGCTCAGAGTTATGTGATAGTGTTATCGTACATACTGTAAACAAAAATAGCTACACGAACGTCTTTAATTTTAAAAAAATAAGATTATACGAAAAATGTCATAGAATATATATTTCAGTTTGATTGTGTACGTATCCCTGAGCTGGGTTATGGATAAAAAAATATTAGACTCCATACCATGTATATTTTTATATTCGTTGTTCCCGCCAATTTATCCTTGCAAATGAGCTTACACATAACTGAAGTTATGGTAGTGGAAGGGAAGGCTTCCGCAGACAGAATGACGTATAGGCCACCATGTACGCCCCTGGTCAAACGAAAATTAGTGATTCGCGTTCATTCATTCGTTCGCATTGATGGATGAATGGTTGTTACGCATAACTTGACGCAATCCTCGTCATTTGGTGCAGCTCATCTTTACTCAATTTGTCCCTATCCGTCATCAGAGCGCTCATTTCGTCACGACCGTGGAATGCACAATGAAGGACCGCATTAAAATATAAATGTATGGAAAGGTCGGAGAAGTAGTAGTAATGTATTTCATTTAGGACGAACCGAGGCAGGCCGGGGCAAAGCAATCAAACAAAGTGTTTGTCAGGGCGGCAATCCATCATGTTGGTCCGTAATTGAGTCGCCATAACCTGATCAGCTGACGAGCCCGTTCTCCTTGCCATCACCTCAAGCTTTCCTTTGATAAATCTCTCATTTTTTTCTGGGTTTTGTTATCGTGTCTGATGTGATTAATTTTCCGGCCGATGGGCAGCGGGAATAATGAAACCGAAAAGCTAGGTTGTCACAAGGGATTATAGAAATAACTACGGCTACTACGACCCTTCCCGAGCCAGAATAAGGTTGCTGTACATTAATCAACTGAGAAAGCATTAAATCCTGTACGAGTTCTTCGGTGGAGTGTCGTCGTTTAGGGGACCACGGACACCGGTCACACAAATAAAGACAAATACAGTCGACAAGTGTTCTCTATTCTTCCTCCTGAAAGCACGTACACGAAATTCAATCTGTTCTGAAATGAGACACTTGCTCCCTTATCCACACAACCATAACGACGTTTTCATTTTCACGGATAATTTAATACATTTGATACACGCAAATTTTCGATGCTATCTATTCCTGGGTGTCGAAGCATGCAATCGTAGGTTGCGATTCGCTGTCTCTAGCATTATACGATAGAAATTCCAAAATAAAGAAAATTTTTATGTAACTAGTAGTATAGTAAGAGAATAACTATAAGTCAGTGCTTCATGAATCAAAATCTTACGATATCAATTTTTTAAATATGATCGTCTGTTGAACTAAGATTATTTTGAAATGTTATAGTTTAAAGAAAAGGGAATACAGAAGAAATTTCAAAATATCGTTCAATACAAATGTTGTCAGCAGTTTCATAAGCCGTTGAAATAATACTATATAAAAGAGTGATAATTAATCTCAATAAAAATAATTTACTCACTGACTCACAGTTTTATAATGGTCAAAGGATTTTCAACCAAAAAAGGAATCTTAACCCTTTTATATGAAATTCTATAAAAATTAAATAAAAAACACTATATATTTTGTCTTTAATAAGCCATTGCATTCTGTTAGAAAATATAATGGAACTATTGGAACATCCTTTTCATGGCTTAAATCTTACCTACAAAATAGAATTCAGCGGGTGGTATATAAAAAAAGGATTCCTTCTCTGGTAAAATAAGTGAATCAGATTGGAGAATTATTAAGACTGGAGTCCCATACGTCTCAATATTAGGGCCTCTATATTTGCGAAATAACTAATTTTCTGCAAACTATTACCCTAAGAGAGGATGACAAAATGTAAAAGAATTTTCACTCATTAAATTGTTAGGTCTCATACTGAATAATAAATTAAACTGGTCTGAACATAATTATCAATTTATAAAGAAACTCAGCTCAGCCACATATGCAGCTTAACCACTTCTTGCCACTAAAAGAATTTATACAACAATCCGAGGCATGGAATTATGTAGTTCAGCATTATGTCTTGTTTCAATAGACATTACTAATATATGACATGAGCCATTAAAATAACTAATTTAATGTTATAGTATTCCTTACGTTCAAAATTAAAGTGATTAGTAACATGCACTATTAATAACTTAAGGGAATGATTTTATGTGCTACTGCACTCGTATGAAATGATGCACATATAAAACTAAAATAAACAACAATGTACACCCTATTATTATTCCCCTCACATTGTGTAACAGCGTATAATTAGTGAATATTTACTTGCACTCGATTTATTCGTGATTAAATATTGTAACCATGAAAAACTGAACAGTTTAGGACTTCTAATCGTTAACGCCAAATACAAAACGACACGATAAAACTTCATTTATTGTCGATTCGAATGTAGC
The DNA here is from genome assembly GCA_034510155.1 of Eucriotettix oculatus. Taxonomy (NCBI): domain Eukaryota; kingdom Metazoa; phylum Arthropoda; class Insecta; order Orthoptera; family Tetrigidae; genus Eucriotettix; species Eucriotettix oculatus. The sequence goes on along the minus strand of CM067380.1, from coordinate 21,391,529 downwards.
TTACTTGTTTTCGTTTGAAAATTCCCCAAGATACTTGTTCGAGGCGACGAAAAGAATTGCTTTGTTTATCTGGTGCATGTTCCTCGAGACAGGCTTCGTTTCGCGGTCCCGAGAGATTGATACAAGTCAAATGAGTTTCGCGAAACTGCAAATTCAAAATTGTTATCAGCAGCCCCAGATATGCGACTGCTTTCTATACAGGGATCCACTTAAGATAAAACTCCGGAACGAATTCCGGAGACGAGGGTAGATTAAGCCAGACCCCCAATAAGTGCTAATCTTACATTTTTAATTTACATTTATTAATTAACAAATATTAACACCTCGAATGCTTTAACACGACTCGTTACGAGGAGGACATTAAATAAAAGGCGTATAATCATTGTTTCGAAAAGTCTACTGCTTACAACGCCTTGTGAAGGATCCGGAATCGAAATGTCAAACTTATACGACAATTTCATTACTTTAATTAATTTCAAATGGTTTACATTTCACGAAGTTATTTTATACAAAAGATACATTTTAATTCTGTCGTGTTCTAAGGTGAAACTAATAAATAATTATTTTACTTTTCAAGACTAAAACGCCTTTGTAATGAAGGCTCGGTCTAAATGATATACAATAGTTATAAATAACACGTGAATCCTGCATTTGAACCTATTCTTATATGATTTTCTACTTGCTTAATTACTGACAACTTAGTATGCGGTCATTTCCTAATTTTCTTCATTCTTCTCTACACTGCGCTTATTTCATCCTCTGACTCCTTTATTGGTATGGTACGATCATTTAATGTACTGTCCCCTTGGCCGTCTACCTTCTGTTGGGTCGCTTCCATCAATATTGCAGATGTGTATGCTTTCATAGCATCTACCACAAAGCTGAGCTTACGCCACATCTGTACTCAAGTGGAAGGGATTTCCGCAATCACAAGGTCACACGCACATACATAAACACAAACAAATGTATATTTGAAAGCAGGTAAGTATGTGGAATTGTTGGCACTTGGAATGTGTCTCTTTTTCTCGCTGAGCCCCCCACCCCCCTCTCTTTCTTATCTATCCACACAATTCGTTTATATTAATACATATAAATGTGAATCAGTTCGTATATTTTTTTAAAAGGAAGATATGTATTTACGAAAACGGAAAATAACTATAGCAATATATTTGCAGTAAATTGGAGGAATTTTTACTCTCCATCACTATTATGAAATATGTGTCGTTATCACAACTGTTAGCCTTTTTATAAAAAAAATAGAAGAAATGTTACCCTTCCGTTATAATTGTAACGCATTATGAGAAGGTGCAAGTTCATATCCTGCGGCACAGGGTCAGGATTTACGCATGTGTGGTCAGATATTCTAGTTTGTCAGGTGAGGGCCCCTCCGCAGGGAGACAATGGGAGCTTCGAATCCGGCACAAATTAATCGTGGCGAACACAGGTGTTCACCGACAACGGTGCCAAATTGCCGTCAATTCATGCTACCTCGGATATTTATATTTCGATCAGGATCCCCGTGAATAGCGAATAGGCGTATCCAATTTCTGATATTTAAAAATGCCGGTGTGCCTCGAATTTGGTCAGTAATCTGTAGACCGGGGTTAATAAAAATGGAAATTATATTGCGGATGTAAATCCTAGGTAATTTACTTTTACGAACGAATATTTGTCATAAGAGTAAAATGTAAAATCGGCGCCACGTCCAGGCGAGATCGTGCCGAACAACTGACCGATCACCTCGCTGCTTCTGCTTCTAGAAACAGTAACCATCCCAGAGTGTCGCATGACTAACAACAGGAGGAGGTTTGATCCTTCCGACGCAACCTGGTACAATTCTCCTAAAATTATGACGTAATTTTGTAGTACGGTCGCTTACCTGTGCACGTGGCGTCTCGCGGAATTGCACGCGCGCTTCTGCGTTTTATCGCACTGCAAAGGGGAGCTTCGCGCCTGGAACCAACGGCTTACGGCGCCGCAGTTTAGCGCTTGATTTATGCGAGGTATTTGCGTCTGTTCCAACCGACTGACTGACAATCCAAAACGTCATCGGGCTGCCGACTCCCTCGGTGGCACTTTGCATTTAAACAAACTCACGACCGCTCATGTGCTTGAATTCGGCGCGGGCTTTCATACGCTCACGTTAAAGTAAACTGCGTGTAAAGTGCCGGACAATTTTGTAAATTGAAAATGACCATTACGTTCTTAGCATTCTGGGGCGGTTAGGTGAGGGAACGGGGAGGGACTGCCACTAAGAGGGGCAAAAAATACTAAGCTATTTATCATTTCCTCCTGCATACATACAAAAATATATTCAACAGGGGTCATTTTCGAAATTGACCGGAGGGGAGAAGCCACCTGCCCCGTGCCCCTACACCAAACCATAAAGCTCGTTAAATGAAGTGTGACCTGGCCGGTCACGTCTCAGTCAGACACGCGAAGAAACTCAACGACAACGTACGAAAGTCGACCAAAGTAATGAAAGCCGGGATGCGGCAGTTATATTCTAGACGGCCACGGCACCGATCTAATTGCAAACTGAAAACCGCATTCTAATCTGTGGCTCGTTCATCTCTCCTGCTATAGTCGTATGAAACTTAATCTTCTCAAATAAAATTAATTCTATTTATAACTGATCACATTATATATAATCTTTAAGCTAATTTGATAACATGTGCATGAATTGATATGGGGAAGTGAAGGACCATTTCAAGTTTCTATTTAAGTCTATCGGCCATTCTCTTCAGTCTTCGGTTGGTCCTAAGCTGTAGTAAAGTTTCTAGTAGTGGATTAGGATAAGTTTCGAGCCTAGTATAATTTTCGCAAATTTTATCTTTGATGGCGTTTCCTACATACGGAATGTTCAGGTCCATATGAAAGGTAATTCTGGATACACACCAGGGAGCATTTGTCTTGTTTGCGAAGGATCTCTGATTGTACTCTTTGCTTAATAGAGCAACGTGAGACTTGGCTGCACAGTTGGCTCACAGTTCCACTCGTCTTTATCACCGATTTGTTTATAAGTAATTTGTTTTCTATTGATAATTTTGATTTGTGCCCAATCAACGAATTTAACCTACTAGTTTTTAAGTTTATTTGCTACCTCCTTATTATTTATAGGTTCAATCCATTTTAGTTTGGTGTCGAAGTGAATAAGAAAATATTTTACTGTTTCTAGTTTTGGAATTTCCTCTTGATGTGTAAATAGGTATGATAGAGGGCCGAGAATGCTACCTGTGGGCACCCCAGAGAGTATAGGAAAACGGTTACAGCTTTCTCCATTCAAGTAATAAATTGTTTTTGGGTAAGTTGAAGTATTCGCCAGGTAGACTCCTTTTAATCTTAACTTGTAGGGCTGAGTGCCAAACCTTATCAAATAAAAATATTGCCGTACATTGCTGGTGGACCACAGCTTTATTGACTACATCCACAATCGCTTTTGAGGAATTAATCGTTTTCTTGGCTGTAAATTTTCGAAAATTCATGTTTCTGACACACCCATGGTTTCTTTTGATTACTTTGGCAAATAAAGATATTAATTGACTATTCGGGCACCCGGCGTGGCCAGAATATTTTTTTATATTAACTCGGAATACGATTTAATTCGTCACTAATCTCTTAGTCAAAGCGGGATTTAATGAGCATTAATCCTTAATGGGCACACAAAGATCTATATCGATTGGGTATTAGCTTAAAATTAACCAGCATGATACCTGACGGTACCTTAACCGAACCAAGAATTGTCTTGGTACATTAAATAATCACGGAACTTTAAGAGAGTTTAAAAAATTCCAGTACACAAATAGAGTACTTAATTTGAGTTAAAATTCTCCCAGTAGCCTAAAGGGAGTCAAAATACATCAAGTTCATTAAAGAAAGAAAAATAATCCCTTTACATTACGGATGTTAAAATATTCACAGGAACTTACGGTAATAAAAAATATTTCTGTTACGCCTATGTTAAAACAGAATGTATCCCTTTCTAAGATTATATCTAAAAAATGTTTGAAAAAATTTTGGCCTTGTATATTATAATATTGTACCACAGGGTTCCTAGAATATTTGCAATTTCTTAGACATATGAAAATACTTTCGCTATTTTTACATTTACCTTGATTTTTGAAAACATTTTATACTATAACTGTTAAAGAATTGTAGTAAAAACTCAAATCTCTGTGCAAGAAACAACACAGCGGTATTGAAAATTTCACACACACATTAATCATATTACTTGTTGCTTTGCGTGCTCATACACAGAAAAACAATATGAAACACACTCGCTTGTTGAATCTACTCGCTAGACATGTAGTGAACGCTGCTGCAACTAATTCTAAACTTTCCCGGACTATTCTAGCGCCATCTGTTCATGGGAGGGTCCTTTTTTCACCTCAAAAGATGTACGGGAATCGACTCGGTGGTTAGCAGTACAACTCACCAAAAAAATATATATATAAAGTAAAAAAAAATTACCATTCATTTTGTATTCTATTAATTACTCTTGCTAAGGTTAATCATTGTAAAAAGTGTACAAGATTGTTGTAAAATATTGTAATTAAGGCCTGCTATAGGAAACAAGAAAGCAGGCTAAAAATAGAGAGAAAAAAAAGTACAACTCACCAAAATTTATTTGCAATCGGATGAATGGTATAGGAACGCATAAGGGACAAACAAAGATTTGTTAATTTTTATACATTTCATAGGGTTTTAGTGATAACAATGTGTTCTTTTCGTTCCACCACGACCATTTTCAACAATAGTTAGAATTTGGAAAATATAGATTTCAGGTATTGCCGCTCAAATGTTTGGAAACACGTTTTTAATTGCGTGAATTTTATTTCTTCTTCTCCATCAATTGGGTATCTATGCAAAATAATAAATGACATTAAATGCCAAAAATTACAATAAATTAATGTCACAGCTTCACTAACCCGCATTTAATGTACTGAAAACCTATTTTAACCGTAGTGCACAACGTCAAAATGTGAGCGGATAATGTCAGAAGTACTTACTAATTCTGGACTAAGAAGAAAGTACACCAAAAGCAGAAAACACAACAATAGTAATTTTCTTTATTGATGATGTAATAGAAAAATTAAACAATTTAAATAACGAGTAGGTAATTTTAAAAAATGTTTAAGTTTTACGCACAAAGGAGCCAAGTTATCAAAAAGAACTGTATTTGAAATGAATAAATTTATAACCTATACGAACTATACTTGATTCAATAGAAACTTGACCCGATTGATAAACCGAGTATCATTTATAATATAAATACAAAGGGAAAGCCTACGTTATTTGAGTATATTTGTTTATTTTATAATATCATATTCAAATATTACAAAAAATTTTGACAGCAGTATAAAATCTGAATTTTTATTTTTTATATAAGTTTTATCCGTTATTTTAAAGCTTTGTTCACTTGTATAATTAGTACAGTATTCGGAGCCTTTAATGACCGTCGGTATATCACACGGAATCATAATAGCGGCGTTTCGATGACTTTCACTGCAGCGATTTCATCCCTGAAAGTCAGAGAACCGTCGCTCTTATATGGCTTTGTATTGAATTTCCATTCCTTTACATACTGATATACGAAACCTTACGACTTAAACGTGTCCAACACATTTTAAAGCCATATTTCACTTTAACACACTTTTTATATTGACGATTAATTTTTACGAATTATTCTGTTAATACGGCTGAGATAAAGATGTTATTGTTTAATAATAATAAATTGGCATTGTTCGCGGCGTATGTATAAGTTTTCAGGAGACCGATAGCAAAGAAAGGGTTTCGATAAGACGGAGGCTGGTAGAAGCGGTATCGGTGCATTACTCGTAGAATAATTCGTTTTGAGCGGCCTTAAGACGAGTTTTTTCCCTCGGTCATTAGCACTACTTGTGCTCCCACAGCACTCGGAAAGCTGCAACAGGCATATGCTCATTGTTCTTCGTCCCCTCGGACTGTCTCGCAATATCGGGGGATGAGCCCGACAGGAAATTTCGCAGCTCGGAGGGCTCGCACACAAAGGACGCTTTATATACATTACGACTTCGATTCCTCACCGCGCTGCCGAGACTTTCCTCGCTGTTTATCGAACCCCCTTATCATTCACATTTAAAATAGCGGCATCGGAAACAATAGTGACGATAACACTAATAATAACAACGGTAATAAAAAATAGTCGACTTTAAAAAGCGGCAGCCAGCCTCACCGACCCTGGGACACACGGTTTCGAATTACGTGATGACATACAGCATACTTCACGAAATAAGCTTTTCCCTACTACTAACGCGTGTTTGCTATCCAGTGGTGTAAACGCCATTAAGGGACACTCGTGCTACTCTTGACTTAATTAATTCTATTAATTGTATTACTAAAAATATTTCGTGAAGCACTAAAATATGGCATCGAAAAGGTTGGAACGTATAGATGGAGGCAAATCCTTGCGTCCATAGCTCGGCGCAAGATGAAATCGATCACCACACACGTCCTTTGTTCAGATAACTTTCGAATCGAAAAGGTTCTAGAAGATTTAATCTGCTGAAACAAAGAAAAGGTACGATCGTAAATACAAATAAATAAGTATGCGAGTAGTTTGTACGAATTTTTTAAAACTAACTGTTGAAAGCACTGCCAGTTGTATGCTTTCAACAATTGAAAATAAAGTAATTTCAAGCTCTAAATCGGTAAATGTTACACAAATGCTCGACTAGTCCCACGAGAAAGGTTCATAAATAATGTTGAATAAATATTTAGAAACATATCATGAATATGGCGTGAGCTTGCAATAATGTGACAGCAGAGTGCGTAACAACACAAAACAACATTTATGCTCGGGTGTTTGAACAAAGTTACGGCCGAAGATGTAAAATACCTGTTAAACGCAAATGAACAGTCATTCAAACACTAAAATAATTAATATTCATAACAATTACAATCATAGAACACTTGGCGGGTGACCTCAGAAATAAAGCGATTCGTAACGTGGAAAGGGACGTGTAACATTTTTAAAAGAAGGAAAAAGAAATACAGATAGACAAGACTGTATGAATCTTTGTAAAATGAATAAAAAAAATCAGAAACAGTAGCCGAAATTTTTAAAAATATTCATGTTTTTTTATTTTTTAATATTTCTAATTTTATTACAATAATATAATAAGTATCACATATTATAGAAAATATGTGTTAGACATTTATTTTATTTCTATTATATTTTTACGAGAAGCTGCAGTCCTTATCATATAATTCGGAATAAATGTTTAACGAATGTAATTATAAAGGGTGAAGAAAACAGAATTTCCCCCGAGTGTGAAGGATCATAAAAGCCGTTTGTAGTTGATTTCCGCCTCGGATTCGAACTCACAGGCCCCTATGAACTGTAGTACATTAATTACGTATTCGTCGACGGAGACACGTGATTGTGGGCGACAAAGGAGAATGCCATGAAATCGAAAGTACTCTGAGCCATTGTTACGCGACGCCCCCGCGTTTAATTAGTGGCGCTGCCGTTAAAGCCGACAATTGGCGATCTTAATGATGAACCTTATCCTACGGTTCGGCAGTTGATAGCTCGTCGCGTGGTGAACCGCGCAGATTACATTTCGTGTCTTTACTGTCCCCAGGAAAAGGGACCGTAAAGATACGAGAATGACGAAACAAAAGAGAACAAAAAAAGAGCACGTGACAAAGTTATCGCTTTCCAGTAGTATCTTCTATGAAATACACATTTAATCGTTATAAATAACTATACGCTCCTACCGTCGACGTAAACGCGGACTCGCAATATTGCCATAATATGGTAATTACTGGCGTTTGGAACTTTCGACAACCTCTAATAATTAACGTAGACCCCCTGCCGGTAAAGTTTGTGTTTCTCGTTAAACTACTGACGAGTCGTCCACCGAAACGACGTGATCGGTTTACATTAACCTCGCTTATCAACGTAATTTCACGTAAAATTATCACGCCGAAATACGGCAGAAACTATTTTATGTACCAAAATTACCGAAACGAATTCTCGAAATAACGATGGAGGTTAGAAATGTTTATCTATCGCTAACGTAAGGATCTGAAGCGTTGTCCGAAAAAGAAATTCGAGAATAATGAATGATAAATATTTTACGGTTTTGGTGTGCCAAATGTTTTATGCTACGGAAACTAGTTAATTCATAAAAACCGAGACGGGATAGTAAAAACGGTCAACGTATTTGATTAGAATTACAGGGGTATTGGATGCAATAACTGTGTTACTAAGGGTTCGGAATCTAAGGGAACAAGAAGAGAAGAACGTCGATGCCAGTGGAGTAGCAAATAATTATATAAATATAAAATTGCAAAACGGTGTTCAGTTATACATACTTCAATAGTTTCTGATTTTTCTTCTGCGTTCTGCATACTAATTCCGCACCTTTTGTCACATTATTGTGCATATTTCGATTTCGTGACACTGGTATTTAGAATGACATTCACGAAAACGATTTCATACGAAATGTATAGGAATCGACCAAATTATGCTTTCATTGAACCACAAAGACGTTTAGTGACGTCATCGGAACTGGTACAAAATTTAGTACTTGGTACACGGATATCCTGATATCCAAAAACATTTTCTAGGCCTAATTTGGATTGATCGAATGAGCAGCGAGGGATCTGTGCACCTTATTAATGCAGATATTCTAATAAATGTTTAGTTCCTCCTTGCTTTTCATTAAAAAACCTGCATGTTAAAAAATTAACCAGTGGAAATAGTACACCCAACTTGGAAAAAATTCAATTTAAAACAAAAAAATCGATTGTAATAAAATTATTGCTAGTTTACGACTTCTCTGTTGAGAACAAAGCTGCTAAAATGTAGAAAAAGTGATTCTGCGACTAATTGTCATTAAGTATTATAACATAAGTAGATAGTGAGTTAGATAATCTTATGTCTAATTAGGAAGTGCAAGAGAAACTCATTTTCATTGGCTGAAAATAAACTCTAGTTGCAGAAAATGGTGTTTATATTCTATTTCGTATTGTAGATTTTATGCTGATTGTGTTATTGTAAGCTTCGAACAGTCTTTACCTATCGACATTTAATAAATCAATCTATCTATTTAAAAATCTATCAAGGATGATATTCCATTACAGAGTATACTGCGTGAATTATCTAAAAGGTATTACGACGTGCCACTTTATAAAACTGGAACTTAGCAACAGAAATAAGTAAGATATAAATCGAGAGAAAAAATAACAGCTGTAAGATAAGAAACATCTCGTCAGTCTCGCTTGGACATAAAGTAAATATTAATTCAAATAATTTTCGAGTTGACAGAGGTACAGTAGTAAGGGTCATACTACAATTTCGAATAGATAAATCACATGTCCTTTGTAAAAAAATTATTTTTGAAAATTTTTTGCCAATAACAGAATTTTGGAAAGAGCCAAGAAAATAACTGTACGGCGTACGTAATAGGTATAGAGAACCTCTACTAATTACGTTGAAGTTCTCGTTTCCGCTTAATTACTTGTTAATTATTTGTTTCCGATTAAAGGAATTCGAATCTTAACCGAGGAATTGGCAGTTAAAGTAGTTACTTTTTCAATCGTAGAAATCTAAATGAGATTCTAAATAGAGAAGGAACCGCTTAATTTAATTGCCCTTGTCCCCAGCAATTCGACCTTCGATTTTTCTGATAACGCGACCGCGAATCTGCATTTAAATCGAACGTCGGGACCGTGCTTTTGTAAACTGTCGGTACGCGTCGCTAGACAAAAGATAACTGAAGCTTCATTACGCACCCCGGCCTTTGTTCGCATTTGAAAACGTCCACCTGCTTGTGTTTGCGATATTTACGAGCGCGACCCTCGCCTCGGCTTCATTACAAGATCTAACGTTTCCGATATTCATGAAATGACATCTACTTTATCCCATAATAATAATTGAATTGGGGAAATATATGAAAAACAATAAATTAATGTTATGGGAGGCACGTACCCCATAACAGTTTTATTTCACAGAATGAATTTTTTACACTAAATCTTCACTATATGTACTGTTTTTTTTAACATTACAGACGCGCTACTTCAATAATAAAGATTCCATACGCACGATATCGGCGACCTTGTAATCTACTTTTTGCAGATGAACGTATTTATTCACCTTTCTGGATGATTTGTTTACATAATCCACAGAAATGACTTCATAACTAGATTTGGTCATGCGGTTCACGATATCGTAACGAGTATTAATTATTCTATCCATTATATCTTTATTGAATAAACTGAAAATTTACTTGCACATCATATCTTTTTATAACAATATTCAGTAGACAAATAGGCTGACGAAGCTTGCCTCATTGTTTACGACGTTATTTGCTCGATATCGTGTACTTTGCTTATATTTATATTGGCTGCTATCGCCAGTGAATTTTCTGCGGCTCAGTATTCTTTGTTTCATTAAGTATAATAAAAATAATGACATAATTTTTTTAAAATTTTTTTGTTTATAGTCGCACGAACTGCTAGGTCTTTAGCGACTTTAGATGATTAGAGGAACACATTCCCATGAAGGGGCATCACAGTATTGTTACTCCATGCCAGGATTCGGACCCAGGACCTTGGCGGTGCGTAGCGTAGCAGCGACGCTGACAACTACACCACAGGAGGTGGACGGGAGTGCTTTATTCCGGAAAAATCAGACAAAGTCGTTTCATCGGTGAAAGTAAAGCAAAGAATCGAGGAGAGTTCTTGTTTATCAACTTAGAAAACGAATCACGAACCTACAGTCTTACCAGTCTCTGGAATGTTTCCTATTTAGTGGGGCAAAGATTGATCACGCAACACTACCCATCGATCTATAATTATGGATTCTTTATATTATGGTAAATTGACTAATCGCAACCAGAGATATAGGAAGGTAACCGATCGTCTGCTGTAATTGCTGATTATAAATGAGGAACATGAAATTACCCTCATGTAGCCTGTTAACCCCCAAAAAATTGAATTTTTAAAATTCGGGATCCACACATCGAGTATCTATATACTTCCCACGATTATAAAATACTGAATGACCTGAACAGTTTTCAACTTCATAAGTAACTACGTGATAAGCAAACATTCCTCCTACCAAAAGACCGACCTCGTGTTTTCAATTAAGTCTAAGTCCGTGACTCGCCATATTTCTCATAATGCCATTCCTTAAGCGATCGTTTCAATTAAGGCCTTAAATGGATGGCTAACAAATGCATATCATGCATTATGAACACAATCATGAAACTCACCTCACTTATTACTGCATATTTCACTTGAACACCGTAGATAAAATGAGTAATAAAATGGTGTTTGTAACAAGAGCAAGGGTTTTGGGGCCAACGTAACGGAATAGAGCTAACTAACAAATTAAGTGATGGAGCAATACCAGAAGTTCTTGGCAGTAACAAGGTGAGAGTCCAATCGGAAGCATGGAAGTCGTTACATATTGTTACGAGAATTTTCAAAAGGAGAAGTTTTAAAACCATCATAGTTACTAAGAAATCCTCTATCAGTGTACGGCTTCATTTATTGGTATTCATACAGAAAAGTATGATTAAGGCACTGTAAAAGTGCAGATGTGAGCGTACAAGAGTTTGAAAGTATTAGAAAAGGAAATAAAAATTTAATCTCAAAAAATATGCAGGTTTTTAATCTTCGGACAATGTTAAATTGAGGTTGGAACAAAATAATTACAACTGTAATTGCAACAGTGTTCGAAAACTGTAAAAGTGGTATAAAAAAAAGGTTCATTCTAACCAACCTATATAATAGTGGATCAACTCGCCTTAAGAAGTCTTCCATGAAATTTCATCGTACAGCAAAAAGACGAATAAGGAAATAAAAGTGAAAGGGGACTGGGATTGTGAAGCACGTAAAAACTTCATTTTTCAGGGAATTACTCTCAGTTTACAGGTAGTATTTGATACTTACGTTACTTGCGTATTATATGCTGTAATTAGTAATTTCTCGTTTTATTCATGGCAATTGCCACAAGTGTATCTCAATTTCAGCATTCACTTTTTTGAAATCGACCGTGTCACATGCTTGCTCTGTCCTAGGTACGCACAAATCTACCCATTTGTGTCGTGTACTATCTGCCCACATTTCTGTTTTGTACGTATTTCTTTAACATATTGTTGCAAGCTAGTTTTTTAACATCGGAAAGATTGGAACAATATACTGAAAATTGATTTAAATTAGAGGCCAGCAAGATTTGAGGAGTTGAAGCAGGTGGCGCTATTGGGACCGACGAAGCCTTAATTGGCGTGGATAGAATAGTTGGTAGTACTGCTAGATCACAATTTGCTCGTTAGCTGCTCCGGATGAATAATTATTGAATATTTCCGTAAGTCGTTCTTTGCTTTTGTTTGTTCCCCATTGTACCCGATCGAAGCGGAGTGCCGCTAGATTAAGCTCCCGATTTGATGTCACTTACGACCCAAGTAAAAGCATTGTTTCCGACACATATCTCGTTGACTTTGAATGCAGGTTCATTTGCTCCTAAAATGACGCCTCCTCTCCTCCAGACTCCAGAGCACTCCACCGTATGAGACCCACAACCGAACCCTGAGCCACGCCAACAATATCTGCGGCTCCCTGCATCACACAAAGAAGAACACATTTTATCATTAAATATTCCGTGTGCACGATTTCGTGCACTTATTTTCATAAGGATAAATTTATGAAATTTACAGACTGAGGAAATTATCCAGTTTCCCATGAACGCGATTCTGTTGAACCAATTAATTTTCGCCTAGAACATAAAGTTGTCGATCTCTGCTTGAACACGACTAAACGCGGAAAAATGAGTGCGCTGTCATTATTGCATTTCATAGACTATGGGGCTTGTAGATGTTTGAAATAGAATGACGATCGATACGAAATATTTTCCATTTTCTGCTTCGAAGACATTCTATAGCTGGGGCCTGGAAACCAACTACAAAAAGTCAAGAGTTAATGTGAGAATAATTTTTAAAGTTTTCACGAAACAAAAAAAAAAGTTGTTTGTTGCAAGGGTGAACTCATTACAGCACAATGTACTTGAGAGGAGAATAATTTACCAGTGACTTTTTATTTGGAAACAAAGTTGTGTCTGCAATTTGCATTGACAGTTACGAAGAAATGTACAAGAATTCCAACTCTACTATAATTAAATAATGAAGAGAAGCGAATTGTGACTATGTGTTTCTCCTGAATATGTATTTATATTGAAGTACTATTTAACTTATATTTTAAGCTAAACCTTTGCAAATTACTTTATTATGATTTAAATTTAAGGTCTTACTTCTCTATAGTTTAGGTTCACAGTATGATGAGGTCGAGGTCATTATCGAACTGTGATCAGTCGACGTATCTGCGTATTGGTAGAGATGGCATCCTATGAATAGTTTATACGTATTAGCTTCTAGTTTATTGTGAAGTCTACGCAGCGCGGTCATCGGATAAGGCAGAAATGCTAAGACAACAACTGTTGGGTTCCGTATTATGTCACTTGGCAGCGTATTATTTTTGAAAGTGAAGCCCTAGCCACGTGGGTGACATATTCGTTTCAGTCGCCGTGGCTTGAGTGACGGGCACGTGCGACTCGTGCGTTTTTTTGCGGGGATCACGCAGATTCATCCCACGCGCCACGCTTCGCGACATTAAGCTGCTTATCGCCGACGATCCAGCTTACATGGCCATTGTCCCGGCTAATGGGAAAAGAATTACATCTTAAACGCTCAAAGGCCGAAATTGGAAGACGTCGCGCGAAGAATTTATGCACTGCAAAGTCGGAAACGTGTGCGGGCTTACGCGTCTCTTTCCCGAGACTTTAAATTCTGAAATTAATCTCCCCCTTTCCGAAAATCGCCATTGTTATGTAAGCAAGCAACGAATATACCGAGCTGAACAATTCGCTTTCAACTTCGGAAGAGGGAACTTTTATAAGCATCCTCCGAACTCAGAAATGTGGAAAAATTTAAGCTGAAAGTTTTACGAAGCAAACCAAATATACGACCTTTGAAGATCAAAATGAATGTGATGTGAATGTATTTTAAATGTAAGAAATTCACGTTTACCCAGTAAATACAATACTCTGAAATATTGGTAAAATCATTTTTCGTTTTCATGTCCTCAAAATACATTAGTTGTTTGAAAAGTAATCTGAAGAACTCCGCAACGTTGTCTTATATTGGCAGAGGCGAGCATAAATTGTGAATCAATTCCAGAAGACACTAAACGGAAATTCTAATTTTTAAATAAATGATTGGAAATAATTACGTGTCACCGTTTTATAAAAATCTTCCACGATTAAAAAGTTTTATAAAACAGTTTAAATAGACTCTTGAAGTGAGATGGGTACTTTTATTTTGTTGGAAGAGTTCTCGGGTGTGCAAGCGGGTAGTGTTGTAAATATAGGACTTTTTTTGCGAGGGCAGGTGAAAATCTTCTAAAGACACTATCTGAGGGTCCGCACTGGATAGTAGTGTGGGATTCTACCCACTAAAAACACCTCCCTTTCCAATGATGACTGTGTGTATTTTCCTGTGGGACCGTCGTTAGACATTACTTCACAGGAAGCAGTCGTAGCGTCAAGCTCTCTCTGTCTCATTTAAACATTATTATTTCTCTCTTTTTCGTAATTTCTTAATCATTGAATTACTGTAGAGGCATATGTGCTTAGTTTATTCCAGGTATTAGGTAAAAGCAGCATATTGGGTACCAAATTATCTGGTGTTATTGAAGTTCCAATATCACTTTCTAATGCTCGTCTCCCATATGAAAATCTCGAGCAACTGAAAAACACGTGTTCTGGTGTCTCATTAACTCCACATTCAGGGCATGCAGGTGAATTATCCATGGCAAACCTGTAGAAGTATGCCCTGAAGCAGCCGTGACCGGTCAAGAGTTGAGTAAGATAATAATTCACGTCTCGTCGACAATCACTGTCGACATCTTCCGAGTGACATCCCAGTTGGCAACCCAAGAGTTCTTCGAACAACGATTCACCTGGAAAGCCTGTTATTTATTAGTGTTATTTATCTTTTACATTCTTTTTATAAATAATAGCAGGGCTTAGTTTAAGTTTGGGCGTAGTCATGTGATTTTTCCCAGCACAATTTACAATAAATTTTGTTTATTCATTATTCGATTTATGTTGGAGACTTGGAGAGTTGTTTAAATTGACATCAGTATTCACATCAGATCGTTTTCTAAGTAGTCGTTTCCCTGAGTAACGTGCTCTGTTCCAGAGATCACCTCATAAATTGTGTAAAGACTAAAGTTTTGACGCTAAGCGAAGGACTACACGCCCTTTGTCCGGCCACATTTTCGACGGCTCGAATGTATTCGGGTTGGGCAAATAATTTATAAGTGACGCATGAATACAGTTCACGATTGATAGCAGAATTGACGACGTTGTCGTGCACGCGGAAAAGCATTCGAGGCTCGAATGTCGGCGTAGGGGGAAAGTGTATTTTGTTATGTCCCTTCGCCGATGCACGAGCAATCTAAATAAACGGCGGTCGGATCACCCGGTGGTAAATAGGGTGTGGTGGTCCCGACGATTACGGTTTTAGTGGTAAATTGGCGCCCGAGGCGAGGCGCACGCGTGGACCGCACGTGCGTCTGCGTGTCGGATGCGTCTCTGATTGACAAGCGATCAAACACGGCGTGATTCAAGGCTTTTCCGCCGAATTACACCGCGATGTCCCCTGTTTGGGCTTGACCGCTGGTCAACATCACGACGAAAGGGGTGACTTGCCGGACAAAAGTCTCCCTTCCCTTCCCATCCCGTGTTATGATTTTCCTACGTCTACCCCAGAGCATTTAAAATAATGGGCGTCATTACGAACGCGAGCCACGGTGAATGGCTCGTTAGCCCGACATGGACGTGAATTAAATCTAGGGTAGGTCCGTGTCCGCGGTTATCGAAAACACACCTTCGCAAAATAGAGTTTGTGGTGCGCACCACTCTCCCACACTCGGAAATCTAATTCATTTAAATACTACAGTCCCTGGCGTGACAAAACGTATATTAGTTTCCAGGGAGCACTTCACAAACTGTATGTCGCATGCACGATCGAAATTTTTCTATTCGTTTATTTCTTCTTTGGAGCTGCTCCTTGCATGTCCAAGTAAGATATCAGCGTCCCATCTGCTTCCCTTAAATGTATATCTCAAGTTTCGGGAATTTTCGCCATCATTTGGAGTAGTCATGCCGAATACATTTAACAGGGATAGTGGTACTTTAATTACAGAAGAAAATTAATACCATACGCAGATTAACAGCGATAACCTTTAATACCAGTATTATTAGTTGTTACGGTATCCATTTATCATTCCATGTGTCATTGGAATGAATTACAACTATAATAAATAAGATATGAAGTTGCTTTCTGTATATAATATTCAGAAGTCAGGAAGTCTCAGACAAATAATGGATGTAACCCAGAGGTAGTCGTTCTAGGAAAGAGTTTTGAATATATTCATCCCCAAATTATGTGGGACTTCAGAAGAAATGCTTTTTATAAACACTAATGTCTCAAAACAACCAATCTGGACCGAAATTAATGCTACCTCATCTAATTTATTTCTATAAAACTTAAAGAAAGTAATCAGACAATTCTTCTTTGGTAATAACAGAATAATTGAGTAATTATCGATTGAAAAAACTAAGAAATTTATTTAAAAGCTGTCTTATGGGTAGCGTTTATTTCATTTACTATATTTATTCAACATTAATGTGACTTCCAAATATTTTTATTTTATTTTTAATTATTCGTCGAAAACGTAAGTAGAATTATTGCAATTAAATGCACAATAAATTACTAAGAAGAATGACATTATTCAAATAATAAATAATAATAAAATCTAAGAATAATTAAGTATTTATTACGTAAATAGTCTAAACAAATAGACTAAATTCTTTGGATTTAGAAACGATTTCACATGAACTATTGCACATTGTCCAACTAGTCCAACTGAATCATACCGAAACATGTAGGAAAATGCGCTCAAATCTTTATAGCTGTTAAATCAGAGGAAAGACATAAATTATGGTTTTATTTATATTTGAACATATTTATTACTGTTTGGTCAATAGTGGAGCAACGGTAGTCAAGTTTGATGTGACAATTTTCGTGAGCACGTCGTCGCAGTGTAATACAGAGAATGTTTGATAGCCGGATTTTGACTTGTCTCTGGGAGAAGAAAAAATAGCTTCGTTGAGGGTTGACCGTGTAATGGGCGTCGTGTTTCAGAGTCGTTAAATTGCTATGGATATCGGACGCTGGCGCACAGGTACAACGTATCGAAACACGACTCCTCCTCCGTAGAAACTGATCTTACAGAAATATGATGCCCGTTTCTTCCTCTGGGCTAATAACGAGAACTTGGATCCAGGTCGGCATCCAAGTCAGTTGCGGTTCAGACGTAAGCGATTAAATGGTTAATTATTAACCACCGAGGACTCAGAAACTGAGCAATTGAAGATGAGACCACGTTTAAAGTTCTTCATCACAAAAATAAGCAAACGAATGTTTCCAAAATGTGTAATGTATAAAATGTTTTGAAAATTCATTGAAATAAGTTGAAGACAGGTAACATTTTAAAATGACATGTTTTAGTAGCAGCTGTCACGAACACAGATTTTCATCGTTATTAGTGAAAATATAGTTATTTAACATAAATCACGACACTACATATACAGTACAGAATACGTTTCACGAAAGGACAATAAACTTAACAACAGAACGTGTTCATGATTCGATGAAATGACTAAACTGCTTGTGATCTTAGTACTTGATCACGTAGCAAGAATTAATTTGCAATTCCTAAAATTTATAATACTTAATTTTTATGGAATGGCCCGACGAGGTTACGCAATGCGTAGAATTGGTGTTCGAGTAGCGTTCTGGTTAGATTCATTTAGATTTTCCCTAGTATCAGTAAATCTTTCAAAAGTGCTGATATTTTGTACAGGCATTCTCGCTTTGCTGACCTCCTGTGGTCTAGTGGCTAGTGTCGCTGCCTCACAACGCAGAGGTCCTTGGTTCGAATCCTAGCATGGGCTTGGATGTTTGTGTTGACATGGCCATGAAGACTTTTTTATTAATAATAATTTACTTGACCTGTTTTCTAGATTCAATAACAGGTCTGTTTAACAATATTTTTCTTTTGTTGGTACATTTTTTTTACATAGATATAAATATGTATGAATACAATAATAAAGTATATGCGTGTATTTAAATTTGTTTTAGCATGTAAGATCATCTGTTACACTAGTTTTATTATTATATTATTTTCGTGGGGAGACTGAAGGAGAGAATTCTTAATTTCTTTGTCTCCTCATCCTTTCCACCTTTATACATTTTTTTTGTGAAACAACTCCGGTTTTCCGGTTACGACCCACGTTTCCGGATCTCCATGACGCGTTGGTCGAGTAGTTGTAGGTTCAAACTTTTTTTACTAATTTTATACTGTAATTATTTATGACTGTATTTGCAGAGTTATGTAATTTGTTTAAGATAATTACTTGAATAATCTTACTATTACTATAATTTATATTCTATTTTATGTTATGATGTCCATATTTTGGTTCTTATACTCATCCTTGGCATGAAGACTGCTGGAAAATCGATAATCTGACCACGTATCACTCCAAATTCGTAAGGTGACAGTCTGCAGTCGACCCGATAGGCCAAGGCCCTGCTTGGGCTGTAGAGTCAAGGAAGAAGAAGAGAAATTCTTACTTTGATGTAATTGATACCTTATCAACTGACAATTTTTTATAGGGAAAAAAGGGTATTATCGCATATATAAAGCATTAACTGATTGAAAATCACCTTCTTTATTTGATTTTTTACAAGTAGCGATATTTCTGGAATTGAGTTCATGTAAATAGAGAACTTTTCTTGACATTGCTGAAACACGATAAACTTCGATATTATTCTCGATACCAGTGAAATTATTTGTGATGAAGCAATATTGTTCAAAATAAGGAAGAGGGCAACAAGCTAGCCGAAGAGGTGGGATCAGAAAGGAAAAAAGCGTAATTCACTCCATTGTATAGAAAATAGTGTCATCTGAGACGAAAAAAACACGCTGTATTCCAAAATTATAAAAAGTAGAACTGAAAAACACGTTTAGGCTTAGCTACGGATTAGCGTGTCGGAATCTGTCACCCCGAATCGCCTAATACAAAAGGAGATCACCACAAGGAACATGACACAAGGACTTAAAAGATAATCAATTATAATTTCCTGAAATAAATCACTCGCGGCAATCGCAAGATATGAGTGGAGCGTTGGCCAAAGTAGAACTTGCATTGTGTTGTTCCAAAGTCGCCATGGATGAGATTTCACGGAATGTGCAAGATAGTCCTCTCAAGTGGTAACAGATGGAGAATCGATACTCGTTACTCGATGTTACGCGTAAAACAACAAACGAATATTAAATGAATTTGGAGCTTTGGAAGTAATTTGAGGCTCTTTAGATTACACGGCGAGACAAGGCATGGCTAATGCTCTCGACAGGCACTCGTAAATACGCCCATTTAAGAGTTTACTGCCGTGATAACTGATAACTGCGAGCCGTCGTAAAAGCGTGACAGCAAAACCAAACACCGTGGCCACTGAATAAGGCATGGGACACGAAACGAAGATTCGCGTGATAAAGAGAGCGCCATAAAAACGACAAGCCGTTAATGAGACACGAGTGCGTACAATTCCACGCACTCATCTATCACGTGTAGGCCGCAGGCCGTTCCAAGTACTTCATATTAAATAGAGTAATTTTTTAATGTAACAATCGACTTCTCGTCTGTGAACGTTGTGATACGAGATTCGCTGCTTATGATTATGAGAGCAGCGTTATTAACAACTTTAAAATTCTATCCAAATCACAACTACGTTCAAAGCAGGACCAATAATGACAATGGAATTACCATTATTGGGTGTTTCATTGCGTTGGGAATAACAGTGCTAAAGAGGGGTAAGGAACGGTAAGGAATGATACAACCAGGTTTCGAACAGTAACCAAACTGATCCGTCTTGATGGAGTGAGGAACATACGTGCGCAAGTCCTCAGCCATTACAGCTATTTAACAACTTTTTTCAGTACCAGTGCAGGGAAACTATTGACTATTGATTGCGAACTCACGTATCGATGCTGATTATACACTTGCAATAAATTGTTGCAAGTTTCCTATTGAAATGTAAAATCTCTAACAAGTCGTTGTGCAAGAGTTTGCATGTAAACATGCGGAAGTTTCAAGTATGTGGCACCCAGCCAGTAGAGGTAGTGCAAGTTGCATAGAAACCGTTTATATTTCCTCTGCAAGTTTGTAAGACGCATCTTGGGAGACCAAGTGAAGAGTGCCTCGGCGCCATAACTATGTTACTTTTAAAATACTCCACCCTATGTACATTGATTTGATATATCTGAAAATCAGTCTTTATAAATTACGCGTAAAATATTTTAAAAAGTGGCCAATGAATTATTCATTAAAATATATTTAATTATTAATAATACGTCTCACTCATAATTCATGAAACTCCTCCCAAATAAATAAATTAAACACTAAGTCATAGGTTAGATTAATAGTCATATTTATCTGACTTCTATAAAATTAAATTATACGTTGCGCCACTTCTTATTTTATTCTAAAAATATGAAGCAATTCTTTATATTATATATATTTATGACAAATTTGACTGCTTTATTCATTCATAATATAGGTTGTCACGATTCGGATACAGTCAATGAACAAAACATGAACACATAAAATAAAGCATATCATATCCATGTATAACTTCTTTTATTAATTTCACTGGTTGAATTGTAATAAAAACCATGTAACATTTTCATGTACCCAAAGTTCATATTATTGTTTGAAATTGATATTTCGGCATGTTATGACATTATCACTTGTTAAAAAATTCAAAACAAGTATTAAGAGGTATATATTTTAAAAAACCACATCAATAACATCGCAAGAGTCGCAATGTAAAATAAAACTGATACACAACTATACTTGTTTTGAATTTTTTAACAGGTGATAATAGCATAAAAGACCGAAAGATCAATTTTAAATAACATTAAGAACCTTGGGTTCACGAAACTGTTTCATGATTTTTATTACAATTCTGACCTGAAGTTGATATTTATTTATACGTAATTGAAGTATATATAATTATGAGCACGCCTTGCCTAGTCGTGAAGTCATTTTTTTAGGCGACATATTACGAATAATAGCGAATAGAAAATCGAAACTATGAAATATTTTCTTTGTAATTCAACGTTAAATATTAGTATACTTCTTATTTCGGTCATAGAAAACACTTTGTTTCATTCATGCAACCTACATAAAACCTTAACATAAAAAATTTATAACTTGTATTAAAGAAGGATGTCGTGGTTATAACAGTCAGTTTTCTGATTACTTGCCGACTTTAATACCCTTCAAAATTATCACACTCGTAGTAAAAATATCTTTAGTTGAAATTCGTTAAATATGGGTTTCTGTTCTGATCCTTCAATCGAGCGACGCCAGAAAGTGGAATTAATTTTTGATTGTCACCGAAATAATGAATGCGTAAAGGGGCTCGATGCTTCCGTGGCCGCGAATTTGCATGGCGATTGGGCAGCTTGTTTTTTTATTTATCCCCGTGACCCCGCGACAATGTTCGCATTTGCATGCACGCCCCCGCACTCACGCTGCAAACCTTTATTAAAATTCGCGGGCCTACTAATTAATTCCCGGCGACACTTGTCAAACATTCCGACATATTAGTTTCTTCGCCGCGGACATGGAATTCCGGACGCACTGATAGTCAGCTATATTAATTTATTCTTAGCAACCCTTTCTTAATTAAGGAGCCACATACCGAGTCCGTAATCTGGCGTATACCAGCTCGAAATTATTAAATACCCGCCGCGTGAAGCATAGCTGCGGTGCAGCGAGCGTCAACTCACGACATCGGGGATGAGGCGAGCGATCGTGCGTACGTGCGTACGTGCGTGGTCAGCGCGACGGATACGCACGTTAAGATCATCACAAGCGAAGGAACTGCAACCCTGACAACAGGCGTGTAACGTGGGTCGCGCAAGGACAGGAAATTTTAATGACATCAAGTCGCCAACTTCCGTTCAAAATGACCAACGGTAAATTATCGTTATTTATTTATTCACTCAGTAGGAAATTCTTCCAGGTCTATGGTCTATTACTGATTAATTAAAGCCTTTAGTCCTGCAATTTATAGAAAGTAATTTATTATACTTTGTCATTACTTATAGACCCTTTAGGCTATTATTTTCCATAGTCAAATATATATAAAAAGCATTGAGCATTATTTTATCCAGTAAAAGAACACATGTACGTCTAAGGAAGCGGAAATACGTAAATTGAATCACAGCAAAGCATATTTACTATACATGACATTAACAATATATTCCTTTATGTTCTTCTCGTACCTATTCCTTCAATTCAACTGTTTTGGTGCCTCAAACACATCACGTGACATGCGCATAGAGCCATCAATCGGCAGAATAACGTACTATACACACGTATCTCACGTCAGATTAACAACAGTTTCTCGAAAGCTTTGTTGTTACGAAAAGAAAACGTGAAAAAGTTTGTATTTGCGATGATTACAGTAACCTTGTCGAGGTATCAGTAAATAATTTCCTGCTCCGGATATTTTTATATTATTCAATAATATTAAATTCGTTAATAATTATTAATAAATATAAATATTATAAACATATTTCTCACTTTCTATGCAAATTAGTATGTTGAATTAAACTTTCCATAATTTATATATATATATATATATGAATGTGTGAGTTTAAACATGTTGGAAAATTCTGAATTAGGATTACATAATTTAATTACATATATACTCGGACAATAATAATCGTATATTAAAGGAAAAATAACTAAAATAGTCCTATTTTTAATTTGCCAATTTGGAAGATAAGGGATGAAAAACTGTTTCGTTCCTTAGTATGGACACCGTGTCGTAGGTTTTCTCAGTGTGATTATGACATTACCTTATTAGTTTCAGAAAAATTGAAGGAATAATATTTTTATTTTGAAAATATAAAGTAGTTTAAAATAATATATATAATAATTGACTGGCTGAACTAGTATTCTGGTTGTGCTGTTTATGCCGCCCTCCTTACGCTGCAGCCTCACTTGAAGGCATCGTGATCTTCATCAACGATTATGCAGGAAGCTGTTTATCCGAAAGATGTTTTTGCTTAAAAATATTTCTAAGTGTATATAATTTTCTTGATATGTTTCCAGTACAGCCGTTGCTTATTTTCGGTGAAGTAATTTTACAAAAGTAGCGCTTGCCTTTGTGGTTAGGTTTAGTGTACGGGAAATCCTTCTGTAGAACTTGTGGAAAACGTGCATGTTGCCACATTTCATGTATTTGTTTTGAAGTGTTGTGCGGTTGTAGAAGTACAGAAATGATTTCTCCTTTGATTAGACGAGTGATTATAAATTATCATCTTTCCAGTGATCAGCTTATTTGCTACAACTGCTAAAGCGTTATGTTGGAGCCAATATTTTGGACGAATTCCGGAGAAAGAGAGTAAAAAGGCAGCTTGAGAAGATGTAGAATGACGACCCTTTGGTTTCTGCTTAACGTGTTAGTGCATATTTATAGGCTGCAAGTCTTATGACACACCCCGATGCGTCATTGTCCATCGCGGGGCTTAAAACGCGAACCCCTACCAGCATGTCCGTAAACAAAGATGGACATTGCGAATAATTGGGCAATTACCCGGCGTAATGAGCCGTATTCACTTGACCGGATCCCTCAGCACGCCGTTCCAGGTGCGGCACGCCGCTTAAACAGAACAATACATTCAATTCACAACTTGCAAAAGATGAACTCATCAATTCCACTTACAAACCAACACAACAATTCGCAATTTTTAAATTTTTCTTCTTCATTTCCTTTATAAATATTCTCATGTTCCAATCATAATAATCAGTTTCAAAGTGTTATTTAATTTAAAAGCACTAAAATACCAATAAAATCGGTAATTTGTAGATTACATAAAAATATATCGTTAATTTTCTGTATACATCTCTCTTTTGGGGAGCAGAAATTCACTACAACCTTCATGGGTGAACGAAAAAGAAGTTAATGGATATTTACAATAGTGATTTATAATTATCTTATCCCTTTAACTCATATTATATGACAAATATAGAATATAATTTACGGATAGTAAAATTGATAATTATTTACAAAATGTATTACTTGTTTTGTTACAGTTAATATTTTTTGTTGTATTGAACTAATTTACGAAGAATAAAAGTGGCTTAGAAGACATTTATAAACTTTCCTTAAAAATGCAGAAACTTCATAGGAATTGTTACTCCAGTATACTCCACTCGATTTTGGATAACAGCTTTAAATAACTTTAATTTCTCAATTTAAATTGCTTATAATTGTGAACTTATGAATCAACACGACAAAGTAATAGTCTTTTCTCTCTGCAGTTAATCAATCCCATTAATTTTCTTATAAATATTTTATGAACAAAATTAATAATATCCTTCCTCGTTTAATTACCCCGAAATTATGACGTCAATAGACATGAATCTGTAGAAATTTTATATATGTAATAGTTTTGTAGCTTTTATGTTGCTGGAATTAGAGAAATTCTTAGTGTAAATTTTTCTGTGCTTACTTATTTAATAACAAAATTACGTTTGGAATCTAACGTATTGCCTTTTGAAAGCCCTAGTAATTTTATAGTTTCTTTCTCACCTTTCTATAATTACACGCCTTTCATTGTACGATATAGCGCATTTTACGTTTTGTCACAATGAAAATTTAAATCATTTACTGCTGACCGGTTTATAATTGTTGTTGATATGTTATGAACAGCTTCAAACACTTTTCCACGACCCTCGGCACACTTGCGGCATCTGTTAAAGAGAATGGATTCATTAACTTTGGAAAATCATGAAACTAAAATAACAAGTACCAGTGATGTGAATAAAAAACAGTTATTGGTAACTTTTGTTTAAGTCCTCACTCTTGACTTGAGATTCGGGAAACAACGTAACGTGAGCTGTAATTAAGAAGAAACCACGAATGAGAGATGACTTTATTTCTATAGAATGAAGTATTTTTAGTAATAAGTATGCGTTGCGTGTCTGTACGCATGTGTGTTTGCACGTATGTAGAAGTAACTCCTACACAATTAGAAAAGAGAAGAGTGGAAGATTTAAAAGATGGAGCTTTATAATAACGAATAAATACTAAAGAACATTTCTAAAAAAATACATCGTCCCACAAAGCATCATAAAAGGAAGAAAGGGCAAATTAGTGTAAAATGGAGGGCTCGGAGGAGAAAAATAATACATGGGACTGACTGAAGGGTCGTAAATAATAGGAAAACTTTTTCAACGAAGAACAGAATACAATATAAAATCAGACATCTGGTGGATAAAATAATTTAAATGTTTATTTCTGTTACAGATATTTTTTCCACGTTTAAAGGTACTTTTCATAATTACCATAATTAACTAACGGGATCTGCGTCACGGTGAAAGTGAATAGTTTAAAATACGATGATCTATTTTCAACCGATATTTGAAACCGTTAACTTGAGACGGACGAAGATAATTGCTCTGAAACAAAAGCAAGGACAGTTGCGAAATCAAAGACGATAAGAGGCAAGAGATCTGCAACTGACAGAAAGCCAATTGTGTGTCCGACAAAACGAGTTTCGCGTTACGCTTTCAGATCAGCGACGCCTAATTCAACGCACATTTCATAAATATCTCTTCCTGTTAGCAAGACAGTTAATCTAGAGGTCTATCAGGTAAACGAGACTTTTTCTGCGGGAATTATCCTATTTGCAGACTTTACCGACTGCTGTTTAAATGTAAATTGCATGCTAATCTGTCACTAAGGTCGGAATCGCAGAATATCATAGAAGCGACGTGACTCGATCTTGGAACTCGGCTCTGACGAGGAGAAATCGACTTAATTGAACCTCAATGTCCACTAAGCGTGATTACATTACGCTCAATAAAGAGGCCGGTTGTGGAAAGTCCACGTGGGTCCAATTACGCGTATTCCACGTGCGAGATGCGGGCGACGGCCAATTGAACCGGGCGTTGACCTCCAGAGTGCACTTCGCCAACTATTATCTACTTTCGTCGGTTACAAATCCCGGCAAACGCCAAAGAGTACGCGAAAACCGCAATTAATGTTCTTTTTGTCGCAGACCCCAGGGAAACGCCACAAACGACTGCGGAAATAGCGACAGTTGCTGGACTCGCGGCGTTCACTCTACAGGTTTTTTTTTAAAAAAAATCTGTAACTGAGAACTTCTCATGCCACGTACACCAAGGTTCTTGGAGAATATAGTTGAAATTCAAATATAGCGCAGGGTAACGGATTACGTGGGACCAGCAGGTGAAACTTTGGTTGGTTTAAAGAATTGGAAAATTTCGCTCTTTAAATGACTAACGGTTTGGGGAGAAAATTTTGTAATACCGTTGGCTTATCTCACGTTTCTTGTATCTTTTACCTTTTCTTATGAATTTAGTTTTTATGTGTCCATCGGAACTGTGAATTGATAAATATTGACTATAGATCTCATAATAGAATAAGTCAAATTTGTGGGTAACGATGATGTGAGTTCTCGATTGTTTGCAATTAAAAATAAAAACAGAATTGTCAGTACGATTAAAGTTTCTTTTGACGTCCATGATGATTTCAGCAATGTAATTATGTTGGAGATTGGACTGTTGACTAAAATAACTATTATTTTCATTCAATCTTCTTGACTTTGAAGTCCCTTGGATTCTTTTGGAGTTCACGTGGTCTACGTAGCGATTCTCTTTCAGTCTTGGCTCCAGTCTTCATGAGCACAAACGTTTTTTCCCGTGCCAGGATTCGAACTGGCTGTGTGGTGCCGAGGGCTGACATTGACCACTGCTACTACACTTCATACATTTACTACTCATTTAATTTTACTCTTAGACGTATTCTATAGCTATATATTTTTGCAGTCACAAAGTTCTTCGCATTTATTTAATGTCTAGCTCTGTTTATTATTTCCATTTTACCACCGCGAGGAAATTACAAATGACATCTACATGCTTGGAAATTTCTTCGGTTATTCCAAAAGTCTTGTGTAAGAAAATGAATGTAACTACAGACACTACGAACATTTTGACAACAGAGTTTATTTTTAAATTCATTATTTTATTTAGTTCAGGGTAGAAATAATAATATTTTGAAAAGTGAAAAGCTTTTGTTTTTTCATAATAGTATACACGATAACACAAAGAAGGATTTTTACGAATTCATAAATCCCCCTTTTGGATTACGTAATCACCGCGAGTGCTTAAGCAATTTGAAGGCTTAATGAGAAATTGTGGTCGTCAGTTGTCGACAGCCACATTCCAAGTTTCTGAAAGACGTTTATTTCAGCACGGTACATTGGTACACCGGAAAACAAACTGGATAATGATATGTCAGGTGTTTAAATTGATTACGTGTTTGAAATTGAGTCTCAAGTTTCACATTACTCATCTTATAATGAACAGAAGCCTGAAGTTGAGGCAAGAATCACAGTTTTAGTCTCACTTAATTTCCTTGCACAATTTCTTTATTACTGTGATATTATATTATTTACAAAATTGGACATCATTATTTTAAATATATTTTCATAGATACAATTTGATTTAAAATATTAATTCTCGATGACAAGGTTCAGTTAAACATGTGCAATTTTTTTAAAATTTTCAAATCGCAAAGAAATAAATTTAAGAATTCTTGGCTCTTACCAAATTTTATGAATCAAAGCGCCCATGATCTTTCTTAGGTTATTTGTCCGAGCTGTTTTCTTTAATATTGATATTAAGGAGAATTGTGAGACTAGTAAAGGCAACCATACTTGCTGACGTCTTTTCTGTTACACGAAAGCTCTCCTTTGGTGAGTGCATTGAGTGGAAAGTTTCTGTCGGTGAGCGGATCGCATGGAATTAGCGTCACCCCTTCGTTTACTGCAGCTTGTTTAAATATATGCCATTAGCGACACCACTTTGTCTACATGTCAGATAATCCAGCGATTTGCATAAAATAACAAAATTTCCTCATAGCTTAATAACTTGGAGGTAAATGTAGCTGTGGGCGGACGGAAAATCCACGGATGTACCAAATTAAACAAACAAATGTTTATACTGAAGTTATTCCTCACATTTCTGCACCGTAACAGAAGCCACCTATAAATTGACTTTAAATGTAATAAGTTGCAATTTCCCAGTTAATAATCCAGCGTGAAACCACAACATGCTTCACATTTCGCGTTCTGATTTTGGTTACTTTTCTACACAGACGTGTTCCACTACCATATTTATCTTAGATATTCTCATGTAACAATAATTTTTCTCATTTTGTTTACAGTACAACTAAATTATTTGAGTAGATTCTGTACGAAGTGAGCGGATTTTACTACTCGTACACACCTTTATTTACTACTACCATTTTCTTTCTGAAACTGTCTATGGTAATACCTTTTTGCCAATCATGATTGGCACATAAACGATAACAAAAAAAGAATTATTATTAATTTTGAAATTTAGTTGGAATTTATTTTATGCGTTACTCATAACAATTTATAAAATTTGATATTTTCATAAAAAAACTGTCGCTAGCTTGCTTACTCTTCATCTGAAAATTAATCCAAATGTTGTTGTTATCCGTTAAGATATCCATGTCATCTGCGACAGATTAGCAACGGTTTCATTTGTCAGAAAATTTTCATATGATTTTAGGCTAGCCTGGTGCCGGAATTGCTTAGTTTGTATTACTCCGGTACACTTAATAATTCGACGGTAATGTAATTACTGCATTGAGCGCGTCTGTTTTCGAACACTTACTACAAAGGACCATTTAGGAAGTCTTTTTCAATGGGAACTGTTACGTCAAGTCTCGCTGTCATCCCGAAATTAATTTATTTTTGGCCATTTGTAGATAATAATGATTCAAACACGCGCAGACAAGTATTTTTCAATTACTACTTGTCACAGTGACGTCACCACTCACTTTTCTACAATCGCCGTTTGCATGATGCGTACTCAGGTCTAAAAAAATAACTTCTAACCTCAAAATTTAGTTTTAAACAATTTCGGTATTTTATTATGATGCACAAGACAATTCAACTGATAAAAAACACAAAATTAAAAATATACGCTTAACCAAATTTATCGAAAATGAAATTGACAACAATTCTATTAAATTATAAGGATTAAATTCTTATCTATGGTTACGTATTTGAAAAGAATAACCTCTAACCGCAATTATTTATTTTAAACAACTTGTCAATTTTGTAGTGATGTGCTAAGTCTATTTTGTAATAATCTTACAAATCTGTTAACTTATAAGGATTAAATTGTTACCTATGTTTTTCTTTAACAGTCTTCGTTATTTCCTTAAGTTTGTATTCCGAGATATAATTGGGCAAAAGTCACGTTTGAGCGTATCAAACAGTAATATAAAGCAGTCATCTTGCCCGAATGCAATATTTCCCAGCGTCCCATAATTAAATGTTCGGTGACCTCATCAACTGTTACGCGTTGACACATACGATTATTTTTTATAAAATATAATTCCTTCCACGTTTATGCTAGATGTTTATGATCCCGCCATTGTATTTCCTCTGGTTTTTGGAATGTATCAAATTTTGTTTCAAACTGTCTACACGTTTAAATTTGTGTAAAGAAGTGTAAAACAAACAATTCCTTTTTGTACGTATTTAACGTCAAATGATGAAACAGAAATATTTATAAAATGAATTTTAGTGAACAGTACGATAATGTTCTTTATTATCTACATCCCAGTACTGCTAAGGCCAATTGTAAAACTATTATTTATTGATCCAAATTTTTTCGCCGTTAACTCCCCCCCCAGATTAACAGTATGTATTTTATAATGTAAAATACAGAAAACATATGCAATTTTTTTTCACCACTCGAAAGATTCTCACATAATTCCTAAATTTTGGAGATTTGTATTTGACATCAAATGAAGTTACGATCTTCAGGTTTTCAGGACAAAGCTATATATTACGCCCGCTTTCACTGGAAGCATCTGCACATATTTCCACGCAAAATTCTCGAGACTTTCTCTACTACATTTTACGGTACATCAAACTTGACTGGAATTTCAAGTCCGTCTAGCAATAGGGATAATGTGTGTGAGACACTTTCATTTGAAGATAAATAAATGAAGTTGTCGACACGTTGATTTTGTCGTCTCGCCTAGGCGAACTTAACTTGACGGTGACGTTTGAATACGGTGGATCTATGTGTTTAAATAGGCCATAAACCGTGAACATCCATTAGTCCTACAAGCCCCCTCGTGGCTTCCTCCGTCGGAAGTTTCGCCGACTCGGGGACAATACGCCCACACATCCGAAAGGTCGTGTACTTTGTATCCGGGTAATAAGAAAACGTATTTGTCACAGCGTACTGAGTGTCGTCTTCACCCTTCGCAGACACAATGGCGTCGCACAAATTAGAGAATCTGAGCGTAAGGCGCGGTATTTACAACGCGCGGGGATTATGAACGGCTCCGTGGTAAACCTTGCTCGCAATTAAGAGGGGTTCCTTGGATTAGATCGCGGACGTGGGAGGACGTAAAAGCCGATGGCCGAGCGACGCAGCTGAGCCGCCCTGGTGCCCCTAATAAGCAAATTCAATTTTATCTGTCTCTGAAATATGCTCATGCCCGCGTCGGAATTGAAAATATTCCCACTCATAACGGAAGTGAGTTGTTACCGACGTAATAGCGAGAGGGAGAGTGCAACCCCTTGACAAACAAACCATATTCCTGCTTACGGTAAATAGCGGGGATGAATCACTGCGTTTGCTATTAAATTTTTGCTCCCGCGCTATTACTATTGATAGCTGCGTCGAATTACACCCACGCCAGTTCCCTCAAGTCCACCACAATTTATGACTGCCGATAATAGGGGAGTTTCTATTATAGAAATGAACATTTCATATATTTGTTCATATATCAGGGGTTAAACATGTACATTCCTGGATAAAATTTTTGTGAATACACTCGAGCGGACTAGTAGAGTAATAATCTACATAAGAAAAAAGGTTGTATTTATACATATTCTTCTTACAGATTTAAACGCAAGGACGGATTTCAAACAATCCTTGGAACAGATTTTTAAAAATCCATGAAAAAAACACTGATGGAGAAGGGGAGACGAGAAACCCTTAACACAAACGCGGAAGGAATTGTAGCTAAAAAAAATCTCATTAAACAGAGAATACTGGTAAATAAACCGTATTACATTCCGTGCAATATGGCTGCTATGTTCTACAATCTGGTACAGAGATGAAATATATTCTAGATTACAAAGACGAGGAATACTTGATGATAAAAAATAACATGAAATATTTTTTAAGTAAGTTTGTATATTTCAGTTTTATTTAGACATATTTCAGGGAACCACGGCCCAAACTTGACTTAAGCCCAATTATACGAACTTGAAGAAATATAAAAGGGTGATTAAAACAATCGAAAGTGTTTTAATCATAATTTAATAGATTTGTTGTAAATTGCGAGGAGGGTTGAGTATTCTTGAGAATAAGGTAATGTGTGTATTTTAAATTTTCTGTATTTATAATTGAGAAACCAGACAAAATAATTTCAAGTGAGAATTTCAAATAATTAACGACATAACACACAACGTTTTTTTCTATTTAAGAGTTGGCTGGTTTCATTATTTCTTTTACATTTATATTATACAGTGACTATAATTCATAATTTACGCTACAAGGGCAATGTCCTGCCATTAGAACTGTAGTAAATATAAAACGATGATGAAATACAATTTGTAAGATTTTTTAATAATTATACTTTAATAGATTTGTTGTCAGTTTGCCAAGACTGACGGAATAATTTACCAGTTTTATTAAATAAAATTATAAGCGTAGAGGTTAGGTTATTCGTCTGAGTGGCTTGAATGCGCGACATGTGTTAGAGGAAAATTTGTATGCAAATTCAAGTTTGTCAATCTGTGACTCCGCCGCGCAGTCAACCTGAAGTTAATTTCTTTTTTCCCATAAAAAATTTCACATGAAATTAAATTCAACCGTAACATTGTTTTGTAGGCCAAGCTGATCAATTACTTTTCCATTATTGATAACTGAATAATTTCTTTAACGTAAAACTTAAGGATAATTACAGACAAATTTCTATACAGAAAAAACAGAAAGTCTACTTTGTTAGGTATGTAAAATGTTTGTTAATACGTCATAAAATTTGCAAGAAGCCATCGACTTTCCCTGTAGATGGGACGAAGATTAGGTTTTGAAAGGTACCCATGTCCGGAAACATGCCGTTACAATAATTTATAACCACTTTTTCTTAAGTAATTTAGTTATTCCTTACTGAGTACATCTTTTTTCTTTAGTTAATAACAAAAAACAAAAAGGAAGCTGAATCCTCTTTCACAAACACTATACTGCCGAGCTTCTGTAAAAACATTTCTTCTCTTCTTGAAACACTTTCGTTTACAGTAAAACTTTAAGAATCTGTTTTTGTCTTCTTCAAACGATTGATAGAATTCAGATCCACTACAACGTAGTTTCACACATTTTTCCTATTAGCTCCAAAACATCTGGCGTTTCTTGAGTTTGTTGTACAGCAGATCTTCCTCCGTTTTTAGATGAGTCGCGTAAATCAAACTCTTAAATTTGGTAATCGTGGAGACCACGGGATTGGATAGACCAAGGTAGTCTCTCTTAATTTTTATCACTGTTCCAGCATTTCTTCAAAATAAATTGTTTCAGATTAATACGTATCTGGGTGGCTTTTGTTTCCGAATAAACTTAAATCGGAAATCGAATAAGAGTTATGTTGTTAAAATTTTATGAGGTCGAAATGAAGAAATATTTTCTAGTGTATTTTAAATTAGTACGTTTTGAACATGTAGCGCAGTACAACCCGCGTCCAATTTTTTATTATTATTTACGGAAACTTAAATAAGAAATATTCCGGCAGAGCAAGTCGCTGTCCAGGAAGAAGGGGTTTTTCCGCCCGCCGTCTTGGCGGCTCGGAATAATAACAGAGACTGCGGCTGACACCTGGACCATAAAGCTCGGACACCCCGTCGCCGTTTCGGAATGTCTTAATCTGCCGGGGAATCTGGTGACCGGGTGGCGTGTGTTCCCCAAATGAAACAAGGGATATAATTGGAGGATATCCATCCCTGCCACCTTAGTGATAGGTGTCGGATAAGTGGGGACAAGACTTTAAAAAGGCTGGCGGAGACAATTTGAGACAGATTTGGGAGAAAGAGATTGCTGGTGATACAAGGTGGTGGTGAAAGGAGATGGCAGCAGAGTGGTGGAGAGAGGACCATGCTTTGATCAGTTCAGGAAGCAGGGAAGAAAGGTCTTAGCAACAAGGGAAGGAAGACGTCGTGTTATTGTCGACCGGCCGCTTCAAGTTCCACAACACGGAAATTACAGCGAGACGCCCATGAAGACAACTCAGGTTCGTCAACGAACAGATCTGCTACACGTGATCACCCAAACCATTAATACCCTGAGATCTTTAATAAAATCCCATTTTTAAATAATTATTTTGAACTTAATATATCTACGCACTACCCATATTAAAAATTATTGTGTTTACAATTAATAAATGTATATATTTAAACTCAATAATTAAATTCATTAATTAATATCCCCCCATCATTTACAAACATGTTTCACTGCACAACCAGTATCAATATGTCAATATATTGGGTAAGAATATCACCCAGACTCGCTACATTTAATGCAAAAGAATTTTTATGGGCATAAATAAATTTAGATTTGTCGATTGTCTTTTTCCCAAAGACACTACTCTAGCGTTCAGTAATATATTCTATTCGATGAACCAAATTCCCCATCGACTCTGTAGTCCCAAAGCCTGCTAATCAAGTGGCACGATTAGGGCACGACGCTGCTACGAAGCAGACAGTCCCCGAGAAGCTGTTTCCATAAAATATAAGACTCCTCGCGCTCAGAGTTCTTCGCAGCGGCATAGTTCGCAGGCGGAAATATAAGAAACAGGGAATTAGCCCCCCCGCCCCCCACCAGCCGCCGCGAGGAGGGGGCACAATAGCTGCTCATGAATACCCAGCTTCTGGCTCCCCCACGATTAGGCCCGCTTTACGATGGCAGCCAATACGACAGGCCGAACATTTTCCGCAGAAAGCCACCTTTCGGCCCGTCATGTCCTAAGTAGGTGCTTGAGGTTGTAAAGGGGAGCTCCCCT
Organism: Eucriotettix oculatus; assembly: GCA_034510155.1. Classification (NCBI taxonomy): domain Eukaryota; kingdom Metazoa; phylum Arthropoda; class Insecta; order Orthoptera; family Tetrigidae; genus Eucriotettix; species Eucriotettix oculatus. The sequence continues at coordinate 21,357,198 of CM067380.1, read as the reverse complement.
CCACAAAGAAAGGTGATTAAGTAAATCAGTTCCAGCGCGGAAAACTAGCTCGAGGTCGCACATTTGAAATTAAAAACAATTTCGTGCAAGCGCCCCGAGCATTTTAAATTTAAATCGACCGCCTGTTTTCGCCCAAATGCTTATATCTGTGAATATACGTGATTAAGCCGTCCTGCGGGGCACTGGATGCAGCCTCAAGGCTGAAAGGTAAGATACTTTTCGATTTTCAATCAATCTACGTCAATTAAAGGTCTAAATATGACCGGTCTGAAAAACGAATCATACTTCACGCGCGTCGTCGTAACAAGCGAAAAACATTAAAATCCATTGACGAAAGACCCAAAAAATTTTAGTGATAGACTTATTGTTACCTAACTGACTTGTAACGTTTATTATTATTCAACATGTACCCAGAATTTGGATGTTTTAAATTTAAGAAGTAGCCTTATTTCATTTTATTAATTACTGACTGAAATCGGATTAACATGTTGCGAATTATGGGAAGTTGGAATTATTACGACTATTTGTGGCAGCTTCGTGTCGTTATAAGATCCGGAGAACTAGACGTTAGGTCCGCGATACGGAAAGTATTTGTCAAATAAATTTTTCCCCCCTGAGAATATGCATGACAGCTCTGTCGTGCGACGAAGACACGCCTTTTCTTATTATTTATAAAGATAGCGCACGGCAATAAAGGAATCGTAAACGAAGCATTAATAAATAACTGGTAGGAAAGTGCTGTCGGTTCTCCGATGTCTCGTAGAGGAAAAAAATGCAGCTTCGATTAAGCGGTACAATGAGAGTCGTTACTCTGGCACAAATTTGTGAAATGTTCACAATGCTATCGCACAGCCTGACTTAATAATTCAGCGATGTTTGCGTCACGTAATGCTCCGTGCCTCGGTTATTCACGGATGCTGTATCATGACATTCTAAGCTATTTTATTTCAGAAATAGCTTCTGCATCATTTATAATGCTTTTGAGGCTATAAACGAGGAGTCTGATAAGGATAGTGTAAACAAATGAATCGGTACTTTTAAGGGACGGTGGACTTAGCTTTCTCCGTTTGCTTGCGAACACGGGGAATTCCTTTCTCAGTTTCCAACAACAACTCTTCTCTTCGCTTCCGGAAAGTGGCTAATTAGTTGTCAGTGTGCTTATCTAACCGGTCCCACGGTCAAGAAGCCTACTCTAACGTATGTGACGTGGTTTTTTATTTATATTAGTTATATTTAGATGGGTGGGCGCCAATAAATATCTACTTTGAAATTTTAGCAGTTTTTATTCTTAACAAACTAAAAAGCAAGATTACAATATTTAAATTTAATGAATTTAATTTTCCTAGCTCAGCCTTAATTAGAAATTATATTGCAAGAGACTTAGTAAATACAATCTACTTTCCCTCATGCCGTCCTCTCACCTCCGACTCTACTTTTTGAATCTCTTTACGATGTTCTTTCTACCTCAAAACTAACCTCTCCTCAAACGTGGTTCGTCTCCCTGCTCTTTCTATTTTTCCCAGGGGTTGGCGTTCCTACCCTTCCTCTCCAAAAATTCAAATTTTGGGAGGGGCCACCCTAGCAATCCTGGGGGAACTGGGTTTTTTCGGTGAGACGCAAATACCTTTGAGGCAAAGACTGCACCCGTCAGGCTACAAGGTATTGTTTTGTTTGTTTTGTCTGGTTTTTCCACGGAATGGTGCCTGCCTTGCGAATACCTCAGGACTGTTCTCTACAGAATTTTAAACAAAATGCTTCATATTGTTAACTTAATTTATCTGAATAAAACAGAACATAATATGAAATTTTATACGCGTTACACGTATAAAATAACAATATCATTCCTTCTATTGTATTTAAGATTAAAAACAGTGTATTAAAATAAGTCAATAAATTTTTATCTCCATATTTTAAAACACTCCTCGAGATTAATATCGCCTGGTTAATTTAGGTTCAGATGCCACGATCCCCTTTAGTATTTGTAAAAGCGACAAGTGCTTCTATAATGTAGCCGCCGATTGTATCGGAGAATAGGGTGTTTGTTCTGGAATATCGGTAACACGAGAAATGCTGTAGGAAATAAATCCGAAGAGGGGGACGGACCCTGGAAATCCAGGCGGCTTACCGTGATCTCCTCCATTCACTCAAGCAAATACCAGGATTGTATCTGGAGTCTCCAGGCTGCCGGATGTTGGATTGATTGATAGAGGCTTGGAACTCCGACAACTGGACAAGTTTACTTACAAACACGCTTCTCAAATATATTTATATTCTACCATAAGCGCTAACATCCAATAAGTCTTGGCTTCCGATTGGAGTTCAATTCCGACACACACCTGGGATCGTGGTGAAAAGCTAATTCAAATCACAGATCTGTGCAGTATAAAAATATTCATGACTGCAGTATAATGAAATATAAGAAATTTAATGACGAATAAATTAAAAGTTTCGTTTCCTGTTGTAAATTCCATGATTAAAAATTCGCATAGGAAATATATTCGATTTTAGGCAAGTTAATTTTTACTTCCAATTTCTTATGATCAGATTACAGTTATCATTTGAGGAAATAAAATATGTAATTGTAATATTTAAATTGTGGTCGCACCTCAGTTGGACGTCAATTTTATAATATTTAAATTAATCTCACGTTCGGGCGTACCAATTGGTAATATTTAATGTAATTATCCCTATTGTTGGACGATAATATAAGCTTTAAGTTTTCCGGGCGCCAGTGACTAAATACGGCTAGCCACAGCCGTAGATTACGTCACGATAAAGAAACATATGTTCATGAAACTCCCACGCAGGTACACAATATATTGTCACTCGTAGTAAAATAAATCAAGACTTTACTTTTGTTATTAGTTTAAATCACGGGTATCAGTATCAAATTTCTTTAGTTTAGATCAATTTGCAAACGTGGAACGATGACGGAATTCGCAATCACCGAAAATCTTGTGTACAACATACAAACAGATTTAGTAGAAGAACCATGTATTTTATCTCAGCGTTTTGAAGATATATAAAAACAACGGTAAGTAAATTATGGCTGACTTTTATATCTCAAGAATATTCCATTTGAGGAACGATAATTGTCAAAAATATTGCTTAATAAAACCATTGGCTCCTTTCGCATTCTATTAAATACGTACTCAAGTCAAAATCATTAACTTGACATTGATTGTGTCAGAATTAATCCATTAAACCAGCATTTTTAAGACCTTGTTCCAGGCAATAGACCAAAGAACAAACCTCCCCAAAGAACTTAGCCTCTCACTGGCTTTTTCTTTCTGCCTCTCTGATTGTCGGCTGTTCCCTGCTTCGATCAATCGCTACATTCAAAATTCGAATACATGTTCATATGGGCCGGTTTTTACATAATAACATGAAAGTTAAAAGATTACAATAGCAAAAACATTTTCGCTTGACAGAAAATTAATGGAATTCCCAAATATACAATTTATTTGTCATAATATGCTACAAAACAAGAAATTTACCGATTATGATAACTGGTAATAACATAACCAAATTGTTTATACTATTACTAGCAATTAGAAATATTGAATATCTCTCAGGTGAAGTAAGTAAAACACAAAAATTTACAAACTGTATTCAGTATTAGAGCTGATTATCACAAACCTATTTTGTGTATCATAAAAAATATTATTACAGTCGCAATCAATAATTCATCAGGAATGGTCCAACGTGTGAAACATTACGTTTATTCACTTCATAGGTAATAATTATCATATGTAAGATTGAATTCTGTTGTTCTACCACGAATTTTTTCCAAGTACCAAGTTCGAATACAGAATGAAGAATGTATGTAACACTAGGCAGCAGCTTAAATACCCGTGCTAAATCTAATAAACACAATAGGCTTCTTCTTATAGTAAACATTTAATAATTACGAGAGATAATGAGCGGTTCACTTGTTTACAGTACACGAGATCAAGTGATACAGTTGGAGTTTAACGAGAAATTTCAATTAAAAGTCATGTTTTTTACTAGTTTTCCAAGTCATAGGAAGGGGATAATATAGAAATACTTGTTTCTAAACTTCATCGCGTAACGGATCAGTGGAGCTTTCAGTATTTGTAACCTAAGTGACCACAATTGACGAAATTTGAATCTGGCTAAAACCGAGACTTTAATTGGTGTTTGAGTCGTGTTAAATGAGTGATGAAATAAATATGAAAATAATTTGTGATACTGTTTGCAAAGACTCAAAATGGAATTGAAAATTAAGGGTCCCAGTGGAGTTTCTTGGAATATTCTTTCACAACTTATCTAACCATAATTCAAATTCTTTCTGTATTTTCAGCGAGTACAAAAATTTTGGAAAGCGTTCTTTAGTGAAATAATGACAATTAATTGTAAGACGGAATTAGGTCGCACTATTCAACCTTTAAACGTTCAGATGAAATGAAATAACAAGTTTCTCTGAAATTTGGCTCTTGGACTAAACATTTGCAGGCCAGATATGAGGAACAGAATATCGGTTTGATATTGTGTGTCGATGCTTTGACAAGGAATTTCGGGCCCTTCCTTGCAATCACCTTATTCTTTCATGACGTGAGGTATTCTTCTACTGAGTGAAAGTGTACGATATCGTCGACGACGGCCGGAACGTGTATGTTTTGAGTCAATAGATTTAATATTAGATTATTTCCTCTTTGAGATAGACATAGCTGATAGTCTCCCCGTCTCACGGAAGGGAGCTCTAAACGCAACATCTGCGCAACAGCCACGTTCACGTATATCAACTCAATTAAACGCGAAACAACAGACACGCCGGAAATACTATTTTACACGTTTTCATTAGCACTTGCACTGACTTTGTGATAACTTCATTGATTCGTCCTCCATCTAATGCTTCTCAGCCAACAAACAATATTTTATTGCGAAGACATACAAAAACAGTCTAAAATCGAAAGGTTTTCGTGAAAGAGTTCTGTGATGAAAAAGTGCGCAGTGAACTCGAAATTTAATAGAAACGCCTAAATTGGGGATTACACAAAATTAAGATATGGATTATCATTAACTTTGTTCTCTCAAATGGAGCTAGATGACCAATAATTTATCTAAAGCCGACCAATCCCGCAAAGGTAGGTTAATGAAAGAACGAACCGTCGTAGGAAAGTTTTCGTTTCTATGTAGAACTATTGCATTTTGGATAAGTTGCGGGTATATAACGTGGAGAAGAGTGAAATAGTTAAAGGTCAAGAAAAACTGAGAAAAGAAGAAAGACAAAAACGTAACTAAGTGGAAATCGGCTATTGATATAAGTGAAACTACGGAGCATGAGAGAACAATCTCAAGATAGATTCGCCGAAAAGAAAATAACATTATATTTAAATGCACATCTAACAGAATACCCGAAAAAAAAATTACCGATCAACGTCAACCAATTTAAAATGCGCAATAGTCCTGGCTTAGTTATTTCTCAAGTTTTAAATTTTGATTCTCCATTTTAAGTGTCCATTAAGGGAAAATTGTATATTAAATAGTTGTAAAAATGTTTTAAGAGGCTGAAATATGATTTCAAGGCGGTTGTGCTTTCTATAAATGTATCTCCTACCTCTTCCACAATTTTGAGGAGCATCTAATTCTAATATCTTACCAATGTATGTAAAAAGAGATGTTTTCACATTATTGTTCGCACGTACATTTTTGTAAGAAGAGCCACACCGCAGAATTCCCCAAAAAGAAATGCACCATCGTGTTACTTTGTAGCTTTTTATTGGATAGCACCAAGATGTGAATTTCTAACAAAAATTGTAATTGTTTTTTGGTCGCTGTTAATAAATTTAGATGTGTACGATTTGTTGCGCGGAATACATAAAAGAGTGACATTGTGTCTCTATTCACGTCAGGTGAATCAAGATAACCTTCAGTAATTTTTTAGGTAGCAGGTTTAAATCCCTGATTTTCGCTGAACACACAACGTTCTTCGCATATTAAAAATTATTGGCGAACGTGATTTTTCCGACGCGTTCTATTGATTGTTTGAGTAAAGTAACCTAACTGACAACTAAAAATGATATATAAATTCTTCCAGAGTATTGTTGTGACTGTCTGACTGAACAAAGTCTTCCTTCGTTAATTAGGAGCTTTCCATCGGAAGAAGCTTGACCGACAGAAGGATAATTGGTGTGAAAATTTGTGTGCCGCCGGGATGGGAAGCTCCGTGAATCACGGATCGCATGCGGGTGAGTTAGTTTCATGCATAGCAATTGCAGATTATCGATAATGACGCCGGTAAGACAATCCCGAGCGATCCGCTTATGCCGCTCGGTTAGAAGCTGCTTCCGCTTAATTGAACGAAAGCGCCATCTTCACCGAACCATTTACAAACTGTCTCTGTGATTGAATGCATATATTATAATAGAGCCGCTCTTGCGAATCACTTCTCTCGAAAGTTCCTAACCCATTAAGTTCGATATTTCGTTTAGCACATTCTCTTTTAGTTAAATAATCTGTTTTTGCTGCGCCCTCTGACGTTTCAGTCATCACAGAAATCACAAAAATAAATGTTGAATATTTAACAACGAGATTTGTTGGCAGTTTGTATGTAAATACGGAACCGCAGTCAGAAGGCGTTTACTTTTATACAATTAATAATACTTTTTTCTGTACACTGAATAAAGTAGAGTGACTTTAGTACTTATTTTTGTTCGCTTTACACAAAAAAATGGTCGGGCCGAATATTGAAACTTTATATTGTTATTTTTTCAGAGTCCGTCATGTTGAGGCCAAAAATCGAACGCAACGTTCCAAAATCTTATTTTAATAGCTTAGTCAGGAGGTTTTGTTCGATTTAAAGAAATGGGTTTTTATCTGAAGTAATTCACTAGTCTACTACTTGCTGTTTGCCCGGTGCCACATACTCGAACTTATAATAAAATATTATTACTCTAAGTAAACCACAAAGGTGAAAAATATTTCAATTAAGAGAGTGTATAAAGGATAATAAAGAAGGTAGTCCTTAAGTATAAGAATAAAATTCTTCTGGTCACAAAAGGAAAACGATAGGACTATACCCAAAAATAGGGATTATCTACGGGGACCAAGTATAGTAACACTACACTTTAGCTTACTATTAACGGTTTATGAATCTTCCCTACACTTCACTAAGTTGTATTCACTAATGAGAGTTTGGATTTAGACTCTGGTAGATGACTTGCTCCGAACTGTGTTGGTAGTCAGTTGTTCAAACTGTCGTATTTATAAAACTAATGGTTGATCTCTACAGACCAGTTTTATTTACGGAGGTGGTTTTTAGTGGGTAAAAATCCCACAAACCGTGAAGTACGGGCTTCACGGCGTCTTTCTGAAGATTTTCCACCTGCCAACGCAAAAGAAAAAAATAATAATTGTCGCATTTAGGAATGAGTATTTGCTAACATGTTTCTTCCTGCCTGGTGATTATTTTTTAGACGTGATCAGTCCTACCGTATCGAGTCCATACCGAATTTTTTGTCCTGCAAAAGCCCTAAAGAAAACATGTAGCTTATAATTTTCCGTTATTGTCCGTAGAGCAGCTTTACTTTTTCGTGCCTTCGCGAATGAATTTCGCGGTACTTTTCCCTTTGTTTTATTGTTGTTTCCATTAATCCTCGATTGAGGAAATAGGATACGTCCTACATAAAAAATTAAAAATGAACAAAATAAAGTACATAATTAAAGACAAATAAACTTAAAATAAATTAGTAAAAGAAAGTGTATATAGACAAAAGTCAATATAAACATAACACGGATACACACTGGGAAACACAAACAAGCACACACTGAGGAACACGTAATGGAGTTTTAACTACTTGGAGCTCTGCGACTAGGAAACTGTCCTTCCCTCTGTCGTAGCTCCATGCAATACATGAAACAAACAAAAGAGCAGAAAAAACCGAATAGAAATTTTATGATATGTGATGTGCTATTTTATAAGGCAGCTCATTCAACACTTTTTTTGCAGGAACCTTGATTTAAATACTAGAAGGACGATTAAGAAAATCCTGTACCGAGTAAAACGCGCCATTTAAAAGAATAGTTTTACTCTGCTTCACGAAGCTTTTGTAGGTACTATTTTTAACCTCTGGCGGAAGGCTGTTGTATAAAATTATCCCGGTATTGTGAATACTTTTCTGGTGTAGAGCAAGGCGATGCTTGTCCGACCTTAGAGCTGAACGATTTCTAGTCGCGTATTCATGAAACTCGCCATTTGTTTGAAACAAATTAGTGTTTCGCTTTACAAACTTTAATATTTCATAAATATATACGCTTGGAAAAGTAAGTATTTGCAAACTTTTGAAGAAAGGTTTGCAACTCGATCGTGCTAGAAAGTATTCTAATTGCACGCTTTTGCAACTTAAATATTTCATTACTGCTGGAGCAGTTTCCCCAATTAGAGATGCCATAGGATTCAATGAGGTTTTTCTTATGGGGGATACTATATTCCGATGGGGGAGTACTAGTGGTATTTATGGCACATCATTCAACTTTGCTCTTTCGTTTTTGAGAGTTCTCATTACAAAATGCAAAGTGTTTGAAGCCGTCTTAGTAGAGGATAATTATGGAAGTGGCGTATCGGCAAAAAGACAAGGACGTAATTGGAGCCACGAGTACGCGTGTCGTGGCAGACGCCTGGTACGAAAGTCGCAAATTGGCTTTGAATAATTAATTGAAACGAGCTCCGTAAGGCCGCGACATATGGCCCCACCAGATTTATGCACTTTAAAACATCGCCCTCCAGTCAAGTACCGCAATTATTTTAATGAGAAATTTGCTGCGATATCCCCGTATCGAGACGGGTTTGGCAGTTTTATTAGCCCGGGCTGCGATTATTGTCTGTGCGCCTGGGCAGAAAATTATAGGCTATGTGACCTGTGGCTACGAAGGGGACCACGTGCACCTGCTCGTTATGGCGCATCGTCACGCAGATTCAATTCCCTCCTCCAGTCACACATTTTCATACGGCTCTACGTAAGAAGGCGACCAACTTTCAAATAAGCCCATAAATAACGCCAACGTTAATTGAGCCGTTACACCGGCGAGGGGATTTCGTCGATAACAATTGTGGGGGAAGCGCGGTCTCCGTATCAAAATATATAATTCACACTTTTATCGTGGACGACAAAGGAAGCCGCGTCTTCCCTGCCTTCTCGTCATCCCACCAGAGGGAGGAGCACAATCTATATATATATATACGAATGAAAATTGCATTCCCTAGCAAACAATCACGGCGGAGGTGTGCAATTAATCAAACGAAATTACGAAAAACTATCATTTGCTCGTATTCTCGGTAACTACGAGATATGGAATACATGAACTTAGTGCAGACTGAACTTGGAATTTCTCACAACTATTAACTGACGCAATAAAAAAACTTATTTCCCTAGCAAGTTGCTCAGAAACTCCTTCGAGTGAACTCGCAAACCGAAAAAAATGAATTAAAAATTTTGCTAACCTAATTTTAATTACCCCAACACGCTTCCCAAAGTAAGGAAATTCATGTTACTATGTATTTGGTATAGGTAGGCAAAACGGATCCCTTCAGGTATTCTATAAGACTAACTCTTTTTTCCAATTACTCTAAGCTTTTCAGTCACAGAAATGGACAGATTATTTTGCATATATTAATTTAAGTTTGTTAAGTTGTGAATGATATTTTTTGTAACAACACATTGATCGTTTTTTCATGAATAAATATAACAAAAAAATAAATTGATATGTGAATGGGCTATGAATTTCATTGGCAGTGCTGGTTTCATTTTGCTATTATCGTATAATTTTTTCTTCTTTCCTTAAAACAGTCTGAAATTATGCCATGTTTATATTTATCTAACGGATTGCATTTTATTTACTAGTCTTAAACCTGACCTGATTTTATATTGTATTGCATTTATTTAGTCCAATTATCTTGAGATACAAGAATAGGACAAGTCATAAAGTGATAAATTAATAGTAAATGATATTACACATAATCAGAGTACATGAATTTTTAAAAATTTAAAGTTAAAAAGCATACAGGCACACGTAACAGTTAATGGAGGTTGGCATTCAGAAATTCATTTATGGAATAAGAACACTGTTTTTGCAGTAATTTCATTTCACTAAATCTAAATTAAAGGGGTACTATATCAGTTAGTTTTATTATTTTAAAATGGATTTGTTATCATAAAGTGGAAATCAAGTCCTCGTGCAGTAAATTTTTCACATTACTCCTAAACCTTAGGGGCTGTGTTTTATTTTCTGGTAGAGTAAACTACCAATGTAACTCAGCCCAGTTACAGTTGCTCATCAAACATAAGTAGTCTGAACTGATTATTCATCGTATGTTTTATCTAATATTTTTATTTCAAAAAATATTTGTTAAATAAATACTATTCTTAACAGACCATGTTTTATTTCAGTACCAAAAGTATATTTAATATTAATGTTTTATTTTTAGTCCAAAACGGAGGTGGAACATTTATTTGAAGAAAAATTTATTAATATATAGGATAATAGACAGAGATGGGTATGTATAATGCAAATACTCTGACAATGTAAGGAAATGTGACTAATGGGCACAAAATTACTCAGGCACGTCGCCTCAAGAAAGCTTGTAGAATAAAATTTAACAAAGGATCAGAAGAATGTCACGAAACAATAGTAATCGTCCCTTGAAACACATAAGTACGGTGAACTTAAATTTGTCATTGATTTGATGTGGTTACAGTCAGAAGAATGACAACGCCGCCTAGTTTTCCAGTACGACAACATATGAAAATTAAATTCTATAGTAAAAAGTGCAAAATCGTCAAAAATATGTGTGAGATGTTTCACTCTGTCGTGTACCTAATTTTAGAATTCCAAACAATGCACATATTTTCCCCTTTTGAAGAAAGTAAACTTCCGTCTGGCAGACGCGAAGAAAGAAACTGTTGACTTTGCTGCAATTGTTGGTATTTTGTGTAGAGGGTTGTCACTGGAAGGAGAACACTAATTAACCGCGTAGACTCATCCATCACTTGGGAATTCCTGGGGGGTTTGTGGCCCCGCAAATTTATTAGGTCTGAGAGGAAACAACTATTACGTGTCAGTATCGAAAAGAGGAAGAGTATACCCAACTACGGATTTTATTAAATTTTTCAGTAGTATTCTTGCAATTAAGATGCATATTTACGACACGATTGAATTCCTCATTAAACGTGTACCTTCAAGATTAACATGCTCTGTTGTAACGTTGCGTTACTAAAATAAGTCTACCATGAATTTATTACGTTACATTACAATGTTGATTATTGATTACAATAATCCTTTAAATAAGGTTGTTTTAATTGTCCTGCAATCATAATTTAATAGATCAGGTTTAACCCAATTAGTACTCAGTTTCTCGACAATTTATTCATTAAGTCATTGTCAGTCAATACATCCAGCCAGCAGCTTTCGGCCAATTGTAGCATTTGCATGACTATGGGCATAATTGGCTGAAAGTTTCTGGCTGGATGTATTGACTGACAATGACTTAATGATAAATTGTCGAGAAACAGAGGACTAATTAGGTTATACCTTACCTAATACATAAACAATAATTGGTCCACTTAAGCCGGAAAGTATTTATGATAATTTAAATTAAATTAAGACTACTGTTTATTAACAATTTAAGTGCTAAATATTTTACAAAGTACAACATCCACTAACTGACTTTTATGGACTCATGTTCCATATGAAGACTGATTTTAGAAAAAATGCTTCAGGTAAGGCTTTTAAAAAAATATTCCAATACGTAAAGTCAACAGCAGTCAGAACAATGCCAAATTAGAGTAATAAATAACTGCAACCTGTACACAATACCTTTTTCAATCCACAATGTTGACGGCACTCTCTTCAATTATACTTGCAATTCAAGTTATTTCATAAATTATTATAGAATATTTTCGTTATTTCAGTAAAGAAACATGCAATGGCTTTGTCACATTCAAGAATGCAATTAAGTAAAATTAGTTTAAAAAAGAAAATTACTTCAATGGCAATATAGATTTAAATTCAAGAGAACCTAATGCACTGAAAATATGATTCAAACAATAAATGACTATTCAAATATTTCAGGGGGGTTTGTGTGGAGGTTTGTCATTTCTTTTTGCTGACAGTTCTGAATTTGATCAAAGACGGCTAATGCCAATGAGTCAGTCTTGTTTTCTGAGAAGTACGGTATTTGCTGATTTCATGAAGGAAAGTAACTGTCCGCAAACATAAGTAGAACCGAACATTGTCCTAGTCCTTGTGGCAAACGGTAATGCTAGTACCTCAAATTAAAATATTGTTTTGTTTGCATTTATGTAATTATGTTCTGAAGGAAAAATACAGGGGAAGACACGGACTTTTACGTCTAGACGCATGTCAAGTTAAACTCGGACTTACCCTATCATGTTCATTTAAATTCTCGTTAACTGTGCTTACAATGAAAAATGACGAAAAAATTAGTTTCAACTCAGACATATTTTCATAAGTGTACTTAAGAAATTCTTGCTTTGTCACTCCATCCACGGTGCAAACGGCTAAATAGGATGATAAGAAAGCTAGAAGTGTATAGAGCCAGCATAATTAATACATTATTTGAAGCTGTAAATCATTATTATTTATTTTGTAATTCGCAATATGTGGTTTGTTGTCAGTAAATACTGTTAATTATTGGTATTTAGTTACTTATTTATTATAAAAGTATATAATCATTAATTTTGATACATTTATATTGTAGCACTATATTCTTTCGGTATTACTAACCATACCAACTGCTTAGGCTCCATAATAAAGTGTTAATTAGAGTGAATAGCTTTTTTGATTCTTTTCCATGTCCCTGAAGCCGTGATTTTCCTAAGTGCATGTGAAGATGACTAATCAACGTGGATAGAATATCGTGGCGTCGAAACTGGAAGCATTGGTCTCAGTTTGTCCTTAGCATTTTCATAGCAACTTCTACAAACAGCTGTCTACAAGTAACCGCTTTTGTCTCAAACTCCTCTATTTATACCACTGCGGGTCCTTTAGATCCCTTTGTCCGCGTGATTTGACCTTTTCTCAGAAATCTTGGGTGTCACTTTCCTTCCAGGATGGTTCTTGTCTGTAGATGGATTAAATTGCCACAAAGCCGGCCGCCATTAACTGTCTTCCTTTGTTACAGATGGTGAATACCAGACCGCGAATCTCGCAGTCTTCTCAATCACTTGGCCATATCCCATTAAATAATACAAGGTGGACGTGCATCTTGGATATAACTTCAACAGAGAATTCAAATCAAGCCTGAGAATACACTAACGAGATTATTTTTTAGAATAAGTTATTCCAATCGTTATTTCTAATTTCAAGTCACATTATAACGGTATTAATTATTTTGCATTGATATGTTTCAAATAGTCTTACTAAACGATTTGTGCATCCTAACAGTGAAAAATGAAATTCAAAACCATGCCAAAAAGAATAAAGACAGACTAAGAGCTTATTCAAATCAACTTGTACACAGAAGAAGATGAGGCTACAAGACTGAAGAAACGAAAACCATCAGATCTACTGACGTTTTAACTAAAACCTGTATATATAAATATATGCATATATATATTATTCTAATATATTAGATATCATGGAGAGGGTTCAATGGAACCTTTCTCCACAATATTAATATTAGGCAGCTTACATTGCTGCATTACTTATATATTACTTATTGTCCTGTAGTGCAAATTGTAAACTATTGGAGTTATAAAAAATCTCAGGTTACAATATGCGGTTGTTACATGATATTTCTCCTGACTGTTAGCAACGCTCATAATGCTATCAGCCTGCATTCCTCAAACATTGAAAGATATTTTACAGCTTCTTAAAGTTCATTTTTACTTATCTGCATTACTCCTGTTTTAAATTTTTCGCCAAACGTATGAAAACTGTTGTAAAAATGTGATCGACGCTACTGTTTTAGACCCTCGAGAATTAAGTAAAAGGAAGTCACCTCACGGTTTTAACGAAGAATCGTTGACAAAATTTACGCTCAGATTTAGGAAAGAACTTAAATATATTTAACCTCACTCTGAGTAAAAGCTCTGCTTTTAATTAGTACTAACTTTTACGCTCTTATTAAAACGAGTCGCAGATGGCTAACGTGTCCTTTCGTACTCGCTTGCTCTTTTTTAATGAAATAGGGGAGACTTTATGTTGCCAAATTAAAAAAAATGAGTATCATTTTAACGGTTCTGTGAGGAAAAATTTTAAGGCATTTTACAGGAAGCTGATATTTAATTAAAGTTATTGTGCGACCGAGCTCCTTCGAAGCGTCGTAAGTCATGTGTTCTCTTAAGTGAATTGAAATACCCAAGCGCCAGAGCTTTCCACATTCAGAATGCATTAAACGTTGCTCTAATTAAAGGTTGGCTATAGAAGGAGACCACAAATTTCAAGACTGGAAAACGGTAATTTTTCGCTGTTTGTGGTGGTGCTAAGTCACAGGTTTTAAACAACGCATATACGTTCAAATCGGAATACTTATTTCAAACCGAATGGATGCACATAACATGTAACTTAGCGTATGTAAGTCATGAATACATAAGCGTTGTAATTCGTCTGCACAACGTGTGATGGAAAGTTTGATCTAAAAAGACTGTCATCAATAAGTGTCCTAGATTATGAATAGTATTTAGATAAGAATTTATGAGAAGCTGGAATAAAAAACAATCCTATGTTTCGTACAGTAAAAACTGTGTTCGTCTTCAGGGAAGAAGGTTGAGAAACAGAGGCAAGCGCAAGAGTTCAATCTCTCATTAACGAAATAAACCTACTAGACCTAGTTTCTTCTAGAGAGTTGGCTATCGAGGCTTTAGTGCCTCATGATTCTTCTACCATCAACAATGGAAACACCCGCTAATTTTTTCTCAAAATATTTCAACACCATTGTCAACAAACTTCAAAACCAGATTTAAGTTTACTCTAAATATGTAGGAGAAATTTTTACTTACTAAAGAAGACCCCAAGTTTTTTTTATAGTTCATTGATACTTTCCCAAAAACGAAATAAAAGTACGGAATTAATACTTCATTTACCTAAATTGAATGAAAAAAAATCAACTAATGAAATTATTATAAAGAAGGTAATTAAATTAATATAATATATTATGAATAAATAAAACACAAATAATTGTCAAAAGCCAGAAATGGAATAATCTCTTTTAAATTGAAACCGTTTAGTACCGTTAATTTCGAGGCCACCTCAGTTCTTTCTTCAGAGATATTTATGTAATTTAATATACATATTTGAATATAAATAATTACAATTAAAATGTAACAAACATTTTCATGTTGCTGCTGCAGCGTAATTTCTTTGTGGAAATAACTGAGGATATTCCGAAAGTTGGGGGACAGAACGGTTTCAATTTAAATAAATTATTCCATTTCTAACTTTTGGCCCGTTTTTTGTGTTTTATTTACTGTCAACAATCGGCCATTGCAGTTCCCTATATAGTACAGCGAGCGTTTGACGTATTACTAATTAACTGTTAATAATCTAGCTTTCAAAATAAATATTGTAATACTTTTCTTGTTTCTATACTCCGAATGATTTTCTGATACATTTTATTGTCTCATTTTTCATATCTATACGAAATGCTTTTGAGGTTCAAGTAGAATCGATATGCTGACCACGTTTCACTCCCAATTCGGAATGTGTCATGGGAGATGACAGTGCGGCAGTCGCCCCGTGAGGCCAATAAATTTATAACATCAGTTTGAACTATGTATATTCTAAACGCTGAGTTTTCTTCTGTTATGTGTGGTTGTTGCTGGATAGTTGAGTGGCTTTTCAAGCTGCTTGCCCATCGCATTACTTTCTTTACAATAGACCAACGTAAGAAAATAAACGGAACTGTGAAACAACTACAAGTACACTTTTGCAGTACTGTTAAATAATGAAAACAGCACTAGTTTTAATCTGATTGATGCTTTAGTAGTTTTGATTACCAGTTTTATTAGGCACCCAAAAGTTTAATCCACATAATTGGAAACATGGGAACCTCAATTATGTTCCGTATTTATATGAAGTAGGTTAATTGCCAAAAACGGCAACAAAAAGCACACCTGCGGCTGTTTCTGGTTACGCCAATAAATAGATGTACAAAAACGAAAAGGAAAACTGGAACAGATATGTACAAGAAGAAGACATTAACTTTATATTCCACTGAAGTATACAGCTCATAATTACACTGATTGATACGTTTAATATTTTCTAATATTAATAATGTTTTCTAGGGGAATAGTAGCTATCTTGCTTAAATTTAATTTTAATAGCGTTCTTTACAGGATTATCGTAGGCTCCTACACAAACAATTATATCATAAATTTCCAGGGAGCAATAAATAAATAAAGCTTTTGGTTTATCACTAAAATTTGATAAACCTGTGAAAAATTGGCCATCGTAATATTTTTGTGATTTGAGATGTAAGTTATCTCCATTTCAAGGTAAACATAGAATGCATACGTATTATCGTTTAAATTAATTAATGATGTGATGTTTTCTACTTGCAAATATTAGCACAAACTCTGGGATACAAAATGAGAGTTCTGCAACCATCTTTACTTATCGTTCTTTTATTTTCATCGTGGGAGGAATATTTCAAAAATATTTAAGCATTAAGGAGTCTCTCTTTTAAATTAATTTTCACAAAAGAATCGTTGATTGTTATATGAACAGATTTCAATTTTAATGTTTCCGAATGTGTCAGTAGGGTCGTTCATGTAGTTAAAAGTATGCCCATCGGTAAGTCTCAGTCAATTACAGTTTTACAACCAACATGGACTGCTTTTTATTGGAGAAAAGAACAAGTTTGTTCGGGTAACGTTTCCTCGATTCTTTCCGCACTAACAACACTATAGGAGAGGTCGAGGTTGCGACACTTTCCCACGCAACTAAGTCTGGTCGCCCTTTCCTTAATTGCTGCTCTCACGCACTTTAATTAGGTCACCGTACAAGATATCAATGAGAATTTGGTTGAAAAGATGCGACGCCAACACCGTGTATTACTTAAATCGACGGAGCAAGTAATGAGCCCAGCCAGAATGGGGACAGTTCCTTATGAATTGAATGCGAGGGATACGCTTCTTCCTCTGTTCTTAAACATGCCACTTAGCTAATTACAGGTAGAACCTTCGCGGAAGCAGATGGCGACCAAACGGACAAACGGATACCATTTAGCGTCGTTGCGGCCATTCAAAAAACTTCGTGGAGCGATTCTTTCTCAGCCACCGTTTCATACTGTCATCCTGAACAAGTGACAAAGTATATTACATAACTTATAAAGAAGCTCTTCCCCATATTCATACATAAATGAAGATTCGAAGTCCGCGATACTCCAAGGAAGAGTTTGTTAAATTAAAAAAAAAGTTTGTATATATTGTCCTAAAATTCACCACTCCTTTTCTCTATCGGAGAGGATAGTTTGGGACAAAAACGTTGACTTGAATTGCTGTTTCATTACTTGTGCTTTGCTCATCATAATCATATGCATCATACTTCTCAAGAACAGTTGTGTAAACAGTGTAACTGACAGACAGTGAAGATAGGAACATTTTATTTTTTAAAGTTAATTCATTCAAGTCCTCTGAATATTCGGACAGCTAATTTGGTTCTTCACAAGTCAAGCGTTAGAAACAACGGTAGGAAAGGAAACTCAGCAAGCAGCGCCAATAAAAAGAAACGATGCGCCGCCCCCGCATCGGTTGCATCCATTACACAGCTTTTAGGGCGAGGGTGTCATATCTTTAATTTGAACAGAAAGCTCGGAAGGAGCTTAAAAAATGGAACAATAAAAACAAAAATTAAAATTCGACGTTATTTTATCTCAAAGCGTATAGCGGCCGTTTTATGATGCGTTTCATATTTCGACTCATTGGCTTAGTTGTCCCCTCGCAATATCGTCCCCCTAATTCGTGTCATTTACAGTCAGAAAGAAACGACGTCATAGACCCAGCAACTGAAACAATAGCACGAGAAGATTTCTTTTATTTAATTTCAGATATTCCGAAAATAAATCCTCATGCTTCGGCGTGTCAGTGAGGGTTGAGTGTCAATCCAATATTGGCCTTTCTACTGCATTAGTAGGGGAAAAAATTAAGCTACTGACGTTTATGATCAGGATTCCCCTAAATAATGTGTGTTCCCGATTAATGAAATAAATAAACTGAAAATAAAATCAGAATTATTTACAATTCATAAATATTGAAGCTAATAATTGCAGTGAAAATGTGATACAACTTGATGTTTAATTTTTATTTTTTATAGTCACACCAGCTGCTAAAAGCAATTAGCGACTATCTTCAATTAGGGTAACTTATTTCTGTGTTAGGATATCACTGTATGGGAGCTCAGATAACACAATGTCCAAGTCCTAGCCAGGATTCGAATCTGGGACCAATGTGGAGTGAGGCAGCGCTGCTGATGCATGAGTAAGAACTAGTTTGTTGTTAAGATCAATTAAATTAGTACATCTGAAAAAAAAATTATTCCGTAAGATAATGACGTTTCTCATTTAGAATAGTGGTTCCAGTTATTTTGATAAAAAATAACCTTTTGCTAACTGAAAAACTTTATTATAAGTTAGGATATTTTTTATAATAAAAAACCAAAGAGATAAATCTAAAATTTAAAAGTATAAATTATTAAAATAATAATTTATTTACACAATTAAAAAGTGGGAAAGTATAATATACGTAAAATAGCTAAAATGGTAATATATTTATATGTATATAAGATTGATATTGATTACGTGTTATGTAAAATATTGAGAAGAACATAAAAGCGTGTGACAGTCGCCGAGTTTATAAAAAATTATTTTTGTGCACAGTGTTTATAAGACAGAGAGTAAAGTCTTTGGAATGGGGCAAGAGAATAATCGATAGTTAGGAGTTAAGGCGAAGGTCTGTATCTGATAATTGTGTAAAAGTATTATGCATATTAATTGGTATGTTAAATATTATTTATTCAAAGTAGATGAATTCAGTGTCCTTAGATTGATGAAATGAGAACCAGAAAGGTATCAACCATGAGTTTAGCATTGTTATAATTTGGGTGAATATAAATAACGTTGAAAGCTTGTTTAAAGTTAAAATATTTTAGTAGAGCTATTTAGTTAACAAGTTCAACAGAAATCGATGTAGCGACGTTTAAGTAGGGTAATTGTTATCAGGTCTGCCACGTTAGCCTGTCTAAACAAAGAATGAGGCTGGCGTTCAACAAGTTATTATTCCTCTGTTTGTAGCATAAATAGTAATAGTCGGGTAACACAAACTATATATAATGAAGAAATATCTGACAATAAGCCACATTTATTTCATAGGGTTATTTTGAAAGACAGCTTCATTGTTTGTACAGTTGGTATATTAGTGACAAGCCTGTCTGACGTCACTGACGTGTAAAGGAGAAACCGAACTCATTCTTGAAACGATAAATTTTTACGATGCAAATAGCGGTATCATAGCGGAAATAAACCAGATATATTCTGAGTTATATACTGTTGTGCGAGGATTAGTAAACGAAAAAGAAATTTTATCATAGCATATGTTGATTGAAAGCTAATTAGAGGGAGAGGCTTACAAGCGTATGCAAACTTATAATACAAATGAAGGTTAATAATAAGGTTAATCAAACTTTTGAATTTTTTAATAACTGATCAAATAAAAAATGTTATTTTTCAAGATTATAATTGTTTGAATGTGGCTATAGTAAAATGTTGAATTGAATATGTCATTCTTTGAAACATGAATATGGCCTAAAGGTCCTGTATTTTAACGTAGTTTGAATAAACTATTAATTGAAGACTTACCACAGTGTTGTTTGATTATGAAAAATATTAAACTTACGTTTCTCCCACTTGACTATGAAGTCCATCAAATTATTTTATTTCAAACAATAATAAGACTTCTAAATTTATTAACTGGCGAAATAAAATTAAATAATTCTCAAGTATTCCGTGTCGAAGTTCAATTACTTTGTAATATTAAATAGAAAGTTCCTGTTTGTGAAAGTAATTATGAAAAAAAAATTGTGGGGTTTTCAGTCAGGAACCCATAAAAAACTTGAATGCGGAGTTAGAAGATACGACAAGTACAAAAGTATTTCATCGTTTGACGAAACTGATTTAACCATCGATGTCGCATAACGCATTATTAAGTATTTTTATTTATTACGTTTTTCTGAGACTTGAATAGAAGTACCCAACGTTTGGAAGTAAATTTTAAAGTTGAGAAGTGTAAAGTGTGAGGAATCCGAGAGAAGGTGCACGCACATATTGGTCTTGAGACGATTAGCCAGCCGTTCCCTGCAGAGTGCGGTGATTGCCTGCCGAACAATTCCAGAAGTTAGCTGTGCTAATGGCGTGCGCCCATTTGCATGCTAACACCGTCCCACATAAATAACACAATAACAGCAAGTATTTGCATACGAAAGGTGAATTCCTCCCCTCCGGTACTTGCGGCCTGTTAGTCATCGGGGGTGTTCCAACCCTTTGCTCACAACTCATCGCATCGCTGTACGCGCTCTTGAACATGACCCGCGTTTTTTCCCCTTTCGGAAATGTGTGAACAAGTTCTGATTTACGAGTGACGTAGTGACCGCCTTGTAAATTACAATTAAGAGATTGTTGCGTTCATCCGAGTGGAATCCCGAGTCGCGGAGCCTAATGGAGCCACGACGCCGGTTTTCTATCTGCTCGAGCGAATCTGGTTCCAACCGAAACCACGACTCGGACCTCAAAAATTCCTCTGCACCTTCACCCGCTACAGGAAATAAAACAATACACTACTATTAGGCGCGCTCTATTAACAGCCACATCATGAGAGGATTGACACTTTCTGATTATTATTGAAAATCTTAAAGTATTGAACATTTGGATAAAAATTACCAAAGAATGCGCAAGTTTCTTACCCTGATAATATTTTTTGTACTAGCACCATCTTTAATGATGCTCACATCTAAGATTTTACGCTGTTGGATTACTTTTTTGAGGGGACATGTCAAAACGTTATTTGTGCTGCGTGAAAACTCGGGAACGAACAGTGAAGCCTGTCGTCGGTTTAATCAGCCAAAGCATGAACCATCGAATATAACATATATCACTTTCAAGTATTGCAAATAGGTATTTTCCTTTACTAATGTATTAGTGCGAATCTATTTTCTACTAATCTTTTATTAAAATCGGAACAGTGTTGAGGAAAGTTATTTATAATGTTTCTAGTGAACGCGGCTGCAATCGTGCTGACCGTTTTTTTTATACACAAACGATATTGTAAAATGATGTTCAATTCGACATCGTTCAATACAGCACTATGGACTTTTGCGATTTGCTCCAGGCTGTAGCTATTGCTGGCGTCCTGAAAGCTCATATCCAAATTCGACTTCCGAGCCCGTTTCGTATTGCTACAACAACTTTGAAAGTGACGGTGAAAATTCGTTTAATATCGAATTTTACTCTTTTATATTTGTCAGGGTTAAACATTTTGTATACTTTTCCCGACACTCGTTTTTATCCATTCTTCACGTAATAACGTCTTTATTCTCAACAATTGAAGAAATATAGATGAAATTTGATAATAATCTAACACATCTTGGCGTCATCATTGTGCCCTGTCGATCTATTTCCTAACGAATTGTGGCATAAATATATCTTTAATTATATTAATTAACGGTAAGAGGCTAATTGCACGATGTGTATGTATGAGCAATTGTACTCGGAACAGGTGAGAAACGCGACTAACTAGGTCGTGGGTGGAGGAGCTTTCTAGGGAAAGTTGACGCAACAAGTCAAGCTTACTACATGCATAGCCAGCCGCTCGATGGAATGTTAGGTGAAGGGATGGGGGTGACTCGTGGATTTTTGTGTCATGAATCAGCGGCATTCCTCGTCACACGCAAACCTCGGAAACACCGCTTGTCTTTCAACTGAGGCCATAAAATATGTCATGACAGTCGTGGATGATTCCTTGGCCCAATTACTTTCTCAATATCGCCCTTGTTTTTCTCTGACTTCGATTTATTGATATTTGCCAGTGAGATTCCGGGTTAAAATATCATCAGGGTACTATCATTATAAGCCTTAAGAGACATTAGTAACTGCGAAACTAAATGTTAAATACGTGAAGCTTATAAAAATAATTCCTCAGATAGACCAAAGATCGTGACAATTTACAGGAAGTTTAATTTATATTTCAATAATCGTATCTTTTCCCGAATATGTAAGACTAAATAGATTTATCTAAAAGTCTTCTTTGGTTAGGGATACAATTGATTTTGTGTATTAAAATTTCTACTTCGGTCCTAGATTTAAAAATTTTTTCGTATTATTTGCAATAATTATTTTATATGAATGTTTAAAATAAATATTAAATTATGTAGATAAAAAGTTGACCAATGAAGTAAATTTTCTTCGATTGCGTCTGTTTTTTTTGTTGCAAATCGCGGTTTTATGGATCCGTTAGCCATAGTTTAGTTTCCGCACATTTACAGTGCTTTACTGATTACTGCAGTTGGTATTTGATAATTAATTGTCCACGTCCTTTGTAATTCTTTGTCTGTAACGGTTTAATTTAACTGAGAAAATTCTGATTAGAGTTTTCAGCCCGCGTTTTGGCAAACCTTTGAAGCATTGGTAAAGATCCATTTGTTGGGAAAGATAATTTGTCGCTTGGAAATTTGACTGAATGTATATATGTGATGCAGCGGATGAGTGCAATTTCCGAGTGTTCGCTCCTTAATAATGGGAGAAACTACATCAGAGCTCCGGCGGCAAAGTGCACAATCCTATTGTGGAAATGAAAAGCTAGCGCCTCACCTACTCTACCTGCAACTTTCCTTTTAACCTAAGTGGTAACCTAATCGTAGCGTGAACTCTGCTTAGCACTACAAGACAAATTAATAAAATTTTTCTTACAACGTCAATTTCAAATTTTGAATTTAGGGTTCGCTTCATTCTCAAATGTAGTCAACGTATCTTGAAGTAAAAACTACTCGAAAAAAAAGCCCGAATCGTGAATTCTGAAGTGTAATATCAAATCTTTAATGAAAGGAATCTTGAGAATATTACTGTGTTTACATTAACTTCGGAATCCGCATGTAGTTGATTTGTTTCTTGAAATGTCAACTCAATTGGTTTTAATTGTCTATCTGTTCTCTCTCTCTCTCTTTTTTTTTGGGGGGGGGGGGGGTAAAAGGCTACACGAGGGTGATTCTGAAACATGGGATAGGAAGGAAATTGAAAAGGGGTGATGTGGAAGGTATAGGAAGGTAGCCATAGTTTAAGGATCCTACTCGGTGTTTTCACCTAAAGACATGCAGGCAGGGAAAAGCTTAGAAAACCTGCATCAGGTAGGTCGGGCATTAGGTACTATTCTCACGCCCTTCCGAACGACGAGAGACTTCCCTGTCTCTCCACAAAACACCTATGAGAAACCGCGATAAGTCATTAGAGGATTCTTGTTCAATCGATTTTCGGAACATCCATACTGCAATATCTTAAATGGTTCAGAAAACCAAGAAATTAAGTCTACTATCAGGCCAGGGTACCTTTTTCCTCTGTTTCCTGAAACAGACGAATAGAAGCGACGGTAGTCGACTTGTCACACAGAGCACGTGTCTTACCAATAAATACAGAATGGGTAAGTTGACAGTCTGTCTGGGGCTGGCTTCAAGGTCGATATTTTCCATCAAGGACTACGTAATCTCCGCAACCGTACTTTAAACTTAGTACTTCTCAAATAAAACTTTATAGCCGACACGTTTCAGTGATAAGTTACTTGCAGAGTACACCAAAGGCGTTTCTTTATAAACTATGTTCAAAGGCTAATTATTAAGTATTACACGTTCAGATAGATGGAAAATTTATTACATATGTGAAAAAAATGTCATACTTAAATAGCATAGTATTTGGTTTTTATCAGGGAACTGTGGAGTAGAAAATGCCATTTTGATTTCACCTCATCACATGAATAAAATTTCAAATCCACGATAAATCGTTTAGTCGGAAATTGGAGTGAATTTTATTCAAGTCAATAGCACCCTGAAAGAAGTGACGGCGGGAATTAGTTCAGTTATTAATCTAACGGACATTTTGTCACGAATTCAAAGCACGTTAGACTATTTAGACACAACTTTAAGCAATCACAAAGTTTTCTTGGTAAATTTGAGATTGCTTGTAAGAGAATTGAACGCGTTGCACTTTATTAATCAAATGTAAACATGGCAATATAAATGTAGACTGTAAGGAACGGAACGCAATGTCATTAAAAAATCCTTGTTGATTCAATTCATCGTTAGTCCTTATTTGATTAAAAAAACAACCGAAGTTTCCCTTCCTTTGCAGCAAAAAAGGCATTAGTACTATTTTCACCGAACAACCCGCCAATTATTTCATTTTTCATAATTATTAAGTATGAATTTAAAATGACGGCGCAGTTTCAGGAATTCCGCGTCAGTTGCCAATTTGCAGCGCAAGGGAAGGGATCTGTGATTAAAGCTGGTAAATTGCGACAGGTACGCAAAGGACTTGCATCTTTCTGATTTCACGGAACCGGCGACACATAAAAATAAACAATGGGTCCGCCATTGTCGCAGTTTATGTGGCTCGGCAGGATCGCGTTATTACTGCTGCTCCACTTTAATGCTTATCTTTATTCTTCCCCTCGGCTTTGGGAGCAGACACAGCCTCCGTTAAAAAGAAACTATTGTTCCGAATACGTCAAAGACATATTCTCTGTCGGTTCAACGTAGCATAAACATTCGCTTTACCTCTCCGGGGACAACTGCGTTTGCCAATCAAATTTCATCAAAAAAAGAGTTTTCAGAAAAAAAATCATTTATTTTACACAGTCTTTGGAAAATTAAAATTTTATTTTAAATTGATTATTCTCGGTTTACTAAGACAATAAACTTTTTTCTAGTTGACATTTTTAGGAAAATAGTTAACGGGTAACAGTATTGGCGTCACCTTTCCAACTTATCTTATTATTATTATACTTGTAAATATACCTGATGCCGGTCACGAATCAACGTGAGTTTATCGAACAAATACATAGATTGATACCTGAGGTCTGTTTATTCAAGACGTTCACTGAGAAACTTTTTTTTGAGTAACTGAAAAAGTCTCACAAAGTATTCCTTCCTGTCTCAGAGTAATTCCACATTAAGTTTATTTCCTACCAAAATGTATTCTCTCTTCAAATAAATATCGTCAATAATTTTGAAGTGCCAGTCCATTTGGATTTAATTGACACCATACGCCCTAATAGAAATATTCATGGAAAACTGCATTCAGGCTGAGTTTGTCGTACTACTTAAATTATTATAACTGTAACGATAAAAAATAGTGATGACTTTCAGGCGAGATTATAAGCACGGAAAAGTACAGAAAACATTATTTTAAAGTAAAACTTTTTTGTGATAGAAAAGAAACTGCTGTCAACTGAAATGTTCGATTGCAGAGAATAGAATAATTATCATATTCCGTAGATCCCGTAAAGAAGCTAAGCTTCAAGGATGTGGAATGAGTCAGGGTGTACATTTGTTACATTATTTTATTATATAAAAGATAAACATACTTATAACAAATTTTTGTAACCAAATAGAAAGGCGATTCCAACATTATAAACTAATTACTCGTCTCCGATTCTTCTATAAATTCCTTTACTGAATAGAAGGATTGGCTAAGCAAAACTGAGCATAATTCAGACTTAAATTTACCTTGGTTATCGGACAATTGTTTAATTCTATGCGGCAGTCTGTTGAAGATGGATATCCCAGAATAATGCACACCTTCCTGTGCAATTGACAATGTTTTACATTTTTTGTACAGATTATTTTTGTTCCTTGTATTGAAGGGATGAATATCAGAATTATTCAAAAATAAGTGCCTATTTGTGATTAAAAATAACATCAATAAATAAATGTATTGGCACGTCAAAGTGAAAATGCCTAACTTTTTGAACAGAGTTCTGCAAGAAGTTCGTGAGGTAACCTGACATACTGCTCTAATAACACGTTTTTGACTAATAAAAATCTTATCTACGCCTGCTGAGTTGCCCCAAAATATAATACCATATGATTTAACAGAATGGAAATATGCAAAGTATACTAATTTTCTTATTTTTAGGTGACTGAAGGTGGACATTGCTCTTACAGCATATGTAGCTGAGCTGAGTTTCTTTAGTAATTGATTAATCTGATCAGTCCAATTTAATTTATTATTTACTAAGAGACCTAAGAAGAGGAAGTTTCATTTACCTTTTTGTTGTCGTATTTAAGACTATACCTTTATAAAATTACAGGCGTTTCCGGTTGCAACGCAAACATTGACGATAGCGGAACGATTATTTTTGTGTATGAATGTCCCGGTGAACACGGCATAACAAGAATTTTACTACTTCACTTACTGTAATAATTTTCAATGTTATAAGTTAGACATGTTGAGCGCTAAACGTTCTGAGCCATAAATTGTAATTGTGAAATTGGGTTGTTTCTCGCGGAGGGTTCACAATTACAATGCGACGTGTCGAGTGGCAGGATTTTTTTGTTCTGGCTTGGTTCCGCACGCGTCGTTTACTTCGGAGAACGACGCGCACTTAAGGAAGAAAATCAGCCGCGCAGAGTATCTTAAGAATAAAACATATACGTTCGTTTTGTGAGGAAGGGTATAAAAGTGCGCGCCGAGGAGCGGAGGAGAGGAGGTTAATTGTCCGACTACTCGGAGGTTAGTGGCACTTTGGCCGATATCCATTGTCGTAAATCTTACTTCGGCTCTTCGTCCGGTGGACCGGACCCCCTTCACATAATCCACGTGCACAATAGCGCCTCTCCACTGTATCTCCAGATTTAAACAAAGAAAGGCGAGAGCCGCAGCCTCGACAAGACGCTCCACTCAAGTGCGACAAAGAAATTAGTTTCGACGGACAAGCCTCGATTCTTTTGGCTCATCAGTTTCTCCGTGTCAAATAAAATTGTCGTCATTTGATTTCGTAATTGGCTGAGTTATTACTGGGAATGTTCGTGATAATTAATTGCGGGATTAACAGTCACGAGTAATACGCAAACAGGCAAAAAATACACGAGAATTTGAATGATAGGAACAATTACAATGGTCACGTGGCTCCCCAATCCCGAATGTCATGTAAGATGAAAATTTAGGGGTTGTGTTGCTTGCTAATGATACTGTAACAACGGGATAACATTGGAGCAAAAAGTAGTATTATTCCGTACAAAGCGACATATGCATTCAACATTACAGGAAGTACCATTACACTGTATTAGAAGTATTTTTCATTAATTATATTGTCTTTGGTATGGAAGATACTAAATCAAGGGAAGATGAAGTAAACCTGAGAACAAGAATGAAAAGAAATTCCGTTGACTTTCTCCTGTTTTGCATTTTTTTTAAGCAGTTTTCTATAATCTTCGGGCTTTGAAGTGGACAGAAAAATTATGGCAAGATAATTCTACACCATCAGTTCAAAAACTGTCCTATTTTTCGTGTCACAATATTGGCGTAAAAGAATCTGTTGATGTGAATGAGACAGATATAATTGAATTAGAATGGTTTTATTGATCAAAGTCATAATTATGCTAAAGATAAATAAAGAAATGAACAAAACAACCTGAAAGGTCAGTATGACGAAACGTTTCCAATAATGCTCTAGAACTTTCGGGCGTCGATATTGACTTTAAAAGTAAATTGAATGACTGTAATTATATGTGAAACCACGTTGGTTGTATTTGAATAACAAAGAATAAGAAGCAATGGAATCTTCTTGTGATAAATACTAAATTTCGGCATTATCAAGACGACACTCTTGGATTTTTTTTGTGAATACTTCTGATACTGCAACAGCAAATGACTTATGTGCATACAACAATTTGAATAGAAATTTGATCATTGCGTTTGAATTGTGCAGTTGTATGCTTTGCGAGAGCTTCGCTGCGCATGTGGAAACATTTCATGTGTGTACTGTTGAGAAGTATAACAAAACGTAAAGAACATTATCATGTCAATTAGTGAATGTGTGAGAGAAAGAGAGAGAGAGAGAGAGACAGGTGTGGTCCAGCATCTGGAAGCAGCGGCTGACTGGATGGTATTAATGCTCGTAAAGAATACACGAGAGGGGGTGTGGGTGCATCTGGACCGAATCTTTAAGTACAAATTTTACAGCACCATTAACTTCAGCGCTGCCACCCTGGATATTTCAGTTAGAGTCTGAGTCTGCGGCAATCAAACTTCCTATAAAAACAAGCGCGTCTGCTAGAGAATAAGGTTGGGATTTATAAATCAGTTTAACTATCTCCGCGATACAGTGCCAACCGCTAGGGTTGAATATTTGAAATTAAAAATAGTTAGCAGCTTGGAAGCCACGACTTGACAGATGGACTATGTTCAGCTACGGAAACAGAATACACAAGGATGCCTTCTCATTTCGGAATGTTGTGGCTGGCTTCACAATGCGTTATTTGAGAACGAAGTATGACGCTAAATTCCTTATGCCTGTCAGGAAACACGCGAGTTACCGAACACCAAAACTCGTTCCTATTGTTAATCAAGCATTCGCGAATTTATAAACCTGTAGCGTTAAATAATAAAAGAGAATCACACAAGAAACCGTTACTTTTTCTGAATAAATTGCAACTTGGCATATTTTATTAATTTTTCAATCAATAAAGAAATATTTTAATTGGATGCGGTATAGGGATGCATAAACCGATACCGGTTTTGCATTGATTGTGCGTTCAAAATTGTTCCTATTTCGTAAATGTTTCTTGTAAGATGTACGAGCAGGTAATTTATTGCTTTGAGAGAGAGAAAGGCAAAACTCAGCAATTTAACTTTGTTCAAAGGTTCTTTCGAACTTAAGAAAAAAACATTACTTATAAATACATTATGAAAGATAAAATATTTTCCCGGTGTATATTCTGGATTAATAGTTCTCGGGTTAATTAAGCTTAAGCCACGACGTTTCGATTATAGAGTACGCCATCGAAACGTCGTGGCTTAAGCTTAATTTAACCCTAGTGGAAACCCAAGAACTATTTACCCAAAGACGTTATGTTTCATAACTTAAATGATACTAGTTCTACTTATTACGTGGCATAATTTCTTCCTTACTTGTTTTAAATATTAGAACAACCGTTAGTTTCAGTTATTACTTGTATCTGTCACATAAGCCAAATTTATGTAAACAATACGGTTATTTTAATAAAATTTGAAACGTTCTTAGTTATGTGTTGTGTTGAATGTCACTGTAAATTTTGAAAGAATAGTTACATTAAAAAAAACATAAAACTCTTTTAATTCTAAGTGTCGGCCACTTCCGTCCAAATTTATTTATTGGTTGGACTAATTACGACTCGCGAACGGCGGGATTTAGACCGTACACACAAAAACAATTATATGAATTGGTCGGGAGCTCACGCCCCGTGTCCTAAAGTATCGACTTTAACCATTGATTTTGTGGAAGTGATTGTTTAATAGAAATAAAACTAATTTTCCTTCGGGTGCTGATGTAAATGTCGTATATTTGGCTGGAATACATTTTCAAGTATATTTTAATTGGCATAGGAATATTGTTAATATCTTGTAGACATCATTTACAAATATTCAATTGTCTATGAGATGTAGAAAAGTACCATAAGCAGAGATGAAATAAAAAGCAGCAAGACTTACAACTCCTCAATTTCCCACCAATACTATAAGTTGAAAGCCGAAGCTTAAAGTGAAAGGTGGCGTTTGAATAACGTTTTCCCGCTCCATCACTTCCCCATCTAAATAATAATAAAATAATCTCCATCCCATTTCCCATACTAAAGAAGACCTCTTTTCCTATAACGACGAAAAAATACATTTTACAATAACTGCTACAGAATTACATGTTTTCTAAATTAGGGTTTATTTCCTAATATAATTACACTGGCATAAAAATTCCGTTGAAATGTTTTCATCACGTGGTTTCTTCTGATCTTGGGACTTGACGGGAACGGAAAGGAGCCAACGTTTGGTCTCGGACGTTTGAAGGAGGTCAACTAGCGACGCAGAGGAGGGCGTCCTACGGAGAAGCTGGCGGAGAGGCGACCTTACATTTGACCAGGTTTCCCAATCCTTGACGTCTAGAGGGGTATCGTCCACGGTTTTATCCTGACATTAGTAACAGATCAGATTGGTTCACCGTACCTCCGAATTTCGTAAATATTTTCTTAATTAAGTTTTTTTAAATAAATTACCAATTTATTTTTCAATTACCCATTAAATTTTATCCCAACATACAATCAATATGAAAAGATTATCTGACAATGAAGCCTTATAGTAACCAAAATCAGACGTTTGGTAAGTTCTGATTACTGAAACATTGTCCACTGGAAGTTATCGAGATGTGGTGCTTCAGCAAAAAATGTGTTAAGAGGTGTTTTCAGACGGTAGAGGGGAAATGAAAGATTCATAGTGAAAGCATAACACAAGGAAAATCCTGAGTGTGTACAGAACCCAATTTGTGACTCGAAATAGCAGACTGGATGAATGATTTCCATTAAGCTCGGCGCGTTCTAACGCGTGAAATCGGTAGGCATTCACTCGGAACTCGTGAAAGCGAAGAAATCCCACCCGAACCACAATAATTCAATCGAAAAATGTGTGAATACATCTTGACGTTGAGAGCCGGAGAAGAAGTAATTAGTCATTTGCCGTGTCGGGCTCGGGTCTTTTCGCCAATTAGTCTCGCCAATTAACACGCCCATTAAAACATTGCGGTCCAGCGGATCAGCCAATTCTCAGCGGGGAACGTTGTCGAACACTTTCAATATTGTTATCTAGTTCTCAGATTTTTCATTTATTAGTATAAAATATCTGAGAACGTTCTTAGTGACATAAAAGAGGAACTTTATAGTCACTCGGCTCTCCCCGTGTCAGACTTCGGAACTATCCCACGATTATAGACGAACGTTAGAAAAATGGAAAATTAAGAGAACTTACTTCATACAAAAAACATGGCAAATATTATTGAATGACTGATACTTTAAACATTCCTCAAATCATTCAAGGATAAGTAGAATAATACGCGCTGCATCCTAAATATAGTTTTGGATGATATTATTTCACTTCTTCATTATCTATTAGTTAAATAATGTATGCTAGAAAATTCGTTAATTCTTTAATAGCAATAGTATTAAAATAAAGCTGGCACCAATGAGCCAACTAAATTAAAAATGCTGGCGCCATAAGAAAATATGTACATTTATTATAAATGTTTGAGAAAAGAGCCACAAAATTTTTAACATGTGCAAAGAAAAGTAGATTCTTTATGACGGTAATCTTTGGTAACCAGAGGGAATGAAAAGAAACGGAAGTAAAGACAAGCTAATATAACCCGGTTTGAAGAAAAATAAGACCAAAGTAGGCAGCAAATAATTTTAGACAGTCAGTTATTAAATTTTATGCTTATTTATTAACCTACATGTTTTATTATTGTTTGCATTATTTTGACTTGCATTCTGTGGGCAAGACTCCTACTGGAAGTTATTCCATTTACAGGAAACTGTAAATCTGCTTAAATAACCGCGCTGTACTAATTTTAGCTATCGGCACGTTGGCAATTTTTGGCCAGCTCAAGTTTAATGCCTCGAACGATATTTATGAGACAGACTCGCCCGTCAGCTGGAAATGTTTCGTGTGATTTGTTTTGCCTTTTCTCCGTGACGACCAAACAGTAATTTTCTATGGCTTCGTAAACATTAGCCAGGAAACAACTGAAAACAATGATATTACTCCCATTTTAGACGGAAACGGAGTTTTGTCTTCCAATTAATAAATTTAATTCGTTTGTTGAAAATTTACAAAATTTTCATAAACTCAAGTTCCTGTCCGACGCTATGTAAAATAAGTATTTTTTTATGTTTGACCTGAATTATTGAAGTCAATCATATCCCTAGCACAGGAATGTAGTAAGAAGTATCATGGATGTAATAATTTGAGTGTTTTCTAGATATTTCGCTAAAACACAACTCGCAGATTCCAAAATTGGTTCGACGATGTAGAATATAAGTAGATGTTAGTCTCCTTGCCCATTTAGCTGTCGTTAAATTACTGCACAAAAGGTAGATATGGTCTGCAGCAGGTCTGACATAACCGAGGTGTAGGTGTTGACGAAATCAGTAAACATTGCTTCACAAAGATATCGTTTAAACAATAATGCGATTTAAAATATTTTTGCTATAGCTACTCCTCTTATAACATTTTCTGTTGTAAATGTAAAAAAAAACTATCATGCGTTTAAGGATCAACACAAATGTCAGTTCCGCGTCCCCCCCGGTTTCATTTCCCTTCCTATGCTATTAAAGGGGAGTTGCCTGTTAACCCCCCCCCCCAAAAAAAATAGAAAAAAATACATGCATCATATTTATCCAATCCAGCAGTTGATGTAGCATACGCAACTTGGCGTGCCTAACATCCATTTTTATTTTTATTTTATTTTTATTTATTGTTTGGACATCTTCGTTGAACTCTATAGGAAAGGTGAAGATACTGCATAAATAAATCGCTCGATTTCGAACATTCGACCGTTCCTTAAGTGTACGAGACAAATGAGAGATTTGTCACAAAGAGAAAGGTTTTATGTTTTTTTTTCCTAATTAATTCTTACATCTTCTGTAGTTACGTTTGCCTTCAAATTTTGCAGCTGCTTACAATTTATTTTAAAAATTTCCGATCGTTAATATTTTATTCAAGTTATTTTATTTTATTTCAGTTTCAAATAAAAATATGCCCGAGGACCAATAAAATAATTTAATTTGAAATTTATTTTTAAAGAGAATTAGTTGAAAACACTCATTTTTAAATGCTATTATACGAAATTTGTGTAGTTTAACGTTCGTTCTACGTTCATCAACTCACGTGTTCATCAGCTTTTAAAAAGCATATCACTGACGATGTTCTTTCTGAGAAAGGCTTCGCGATGAAGAAGCCCGGCGTAGGTTTCAATAGCGCTAAATGGGAAAATAAATCGACTTCTTAACTATATGAGGCAAATTTGGTCACCGAGATAAATTTATAAGGAACTTAATTTTGCCATACAAGTCCGCCAAACGCTTTTGCACAATTGAATCTATTACATAAAGAGACTAATTTAATTTCTTGGACTTATGGGCTAATAATAACTTCTATATGTTTGTAAACAATCTAAGGAGGTAAATTATCTTGTGAAAAATTTAAAAATGTAGGCTTGATAGAAAATAATAAATGTTGACATTAAGGTCAAGACTTAAGGACATTTTTGTAACTGTTAAGAAAACCTAGTCGGATCTGATACAGTTATGCACACTGATGTTCATTATTTTTCCATACCTTCCTACTTACATATCCCTTAACTTCCGAGTGCCATTTTGCTATTTTCTGTAACACTAGTCGTGTTTGTATTCTATAGTACCTAAAAATATTTTTTAAATAACGTCATCAGTATCAGATGAATATATACTGAACAATTTTTTACTTTAAAGGAACTGCAGGGTGCGGCAGTAAATCAGACGATTTTGAAATAACTCTCAAAAACAAATGAAGTCGTTTACAAAAAAAATTATTCGTACCATCATAATCTAAATAAAAAAGCATTTATATTTCACTTACAACTTTATTAAATTTTTAAAAATGACGTCGACTGTGTGTCGTCCTTTTCTCACAAGGCAATGCGCCAATGTAAACTTCCCACGACATCCCGTAACATTTGTTGCACTATTTTTGCACACTCTCGACGAATGTTTTCTTTAATTTAATCCGTTACTAGTAGACTTTACTTTTTAGGTAATCCCCCCCCCACAAAAAAAAGTCGCAGGTGAAGAGGGGGCCATACAAGTGCTCCAGTTGACGTCATTTTTATAAAGTGAAATAATGTTCTAAGTGAAATATAAATGTTGTTTTATGTAGAATTTGATAGTAAGAATAAATTTTTGTAAACTACTTAATTGATTTTTGACAATTAATTCAAAATCGCTGGGTACGATGCCGCACCCTATATTATAAGTAATTTCGTTCGTGAAGAACTGCTGCAGTTCTGTATAGATGCACCTGGGTAGGTACAACCAGTAAAACTTAAAAATGTTGAACATGTTGCAACTTTATCGTGAAAAACAACTTATTTTCTCCGACTTTTTTATACTCGAAAAATTAGTAAACGTATTCTGGCCCTTTCATGGAAAATGTATGCAAGGGCTGTTTTTAAATAAATATACTGTTTTCCAGTTATTTTGTACCTCACATTACTTCTCTACATAGTCAAAGCATCGGCACTTTCTATTTTGGTTTTGTTAGAACGTTTCGAAATGATCATAAGAATGGAACATATAAGTGAATTGAAGGGATGTTACGCCAGCAAACACTTGTGTGACGTGTATGGGGAAGCAATAATGACTGACGTAGTGGTGACGAAGTGAATTGGACTATTTAACGAAGGTCGTGAAAATGTTCACGATGAGACGCGGTGTGGCACACCGTCTGTGATCACAGGCAGTATATTCATATTACGAAGGCATTCACAAACTGGTTACCCGTTACGACAAGTACCTCAATAACGGCGATGACTATATTAAGAAGAAAGTGTAAGGTAATTTATTGTTAAATATCTAGAAAATAATTTTCTGCTATTTTTTTAAACAACTATCGGTAGTTACTTTAAAAACAATCGTCGCGTAAATATATAAGTAGGTAATAAAATAAATTTTATTCTTTGAATGGAAACGACGCCTGAGATTTTTCTTGTGTGCCTTCCGTCGTAAACAATGTGCCACGGATTACGATTGCGTGCAATCTCGTGATCTATTACAGCATAAACATTGTATATGGCACTCTTCTCCTCTTCGCTTTACACAGGAGCATTACTTTAAATGTAGAAACGCACTTTACAGTTCGCGCTGAAAAATACTTTGTGATATCCGCATTCCAGCCATAAATCGTTTAAGAACACGGCGTCTTTCGAGATCGGTGACTTGGGAGCACATTTCAATAACAAAGGCAGTCGCAGTGAAATGAGCCGAGAACTGCAGCTCTCCGCCTACCAGTATTTATAGAGGCGCTTTACTATCGATCCCTACAGTCCAATTGTTATTTAATTTCGTATCGGTTGCCAGGCAAGACGCGCATTTTCGAATGAGGAGGGCGACTAATGGTTTGACGCCATAAAACTGCTCCTTTATGTGGCTGCAGGTCGACGCACAATAGCCTCCAGGATATTACGATTCCGAGCTAACGAGACTACAGAAAAAGTAACACACTTGGCAAGTTTATTTTTTTGCGAATAACCGTACATCGAATTATTGTTAAATATCTGAACATAGTCGTAATGTTATAAACTTCAAACCTACCATAAATGCGTGTAGATGATAAGTCGCTATTCGTCGCATGAAAACAGGAATGTGCACAGAAATCGTGCACTCTAATAGCGGTATTATAGCAAAATAATTCAGTATCTAATATATAAACATGGTTTGACGCTTCAAGTGCTTGAATTAGGCTGGGAGACAACAGAAAAAGCGAGACACGTCGACACAGTACTGTGGTCTAGTTTTATTCATTGTTTACGTTCAATAACAAACATATACTTATCTGATAAT
The DNA here is from genome assembly GCA_034510155.1 of Eucriotettix oculatus. NCBI lineage: Eukaryota > Metazoa > Arthropoda > Insecta > Orthoptera > Tetrigidae > Eucriotettix > Eucriotettix oculatus. The sequence continues at coordinate 21,321,570 of CM067380.1, read as the reverse complement.
TGGGATCTATTCGGCATATTTCATCTCAGTATTGGGATGCGCTTTTTTGGCTGAAACGTTCCATTAAGCAATAAATTATTTTTTTTACCAAACCCATTAACAAACATTGCACCAAGGTGACAGTCTATGCAAAGATATATCTTTCTCTTTATTTAAGTTCCAGAATTCAATTAGCCTTCTGAATACTGTAAATTGTGTAGATATAAAATATGTAACAAATTTTGAATGAATATGATTTATTACACCATGATTCATACTCGAGTTTTTGTGGAATGAATAAAAGTAAAGTATACAAAATATGGTGTGGAAGTGCTATAATAGGAATTGTGGCAAGTAGAAGGAAAGAATAAATTGAAAGAGTATTCTGGAGTTTAAACCGATTATTTGTCTTAGTCATTACCGTTGTGTATTTCGAGTCGTTCAAGAGGAGATGTCAACGAGTTAATTTCAATGCATGACAATGAAACTACCGTCAAGATGGAGCTGGAAATGTTGCTCTTTTTCGCAATACAATTGAGCAGTGAAAGAAAGGTCGGCGGCCGAAGGCCAAGGAGCAGAGCACAAGCGAGCATTTGCGGTCAAAGCCTCGTCACCCACCGGATAGTCAAAATATTGCACCGCGTGCGGAGTCAAGAGCGACGGTCGCGTGCAACAGTTGAAGAGGACGCCGTCGCGTCGTGGACTCCAGATGTCGCCTCAATGGAGTCGCAATCGACCGTGTAATTGTGTCGCATGGGAATCGTGCTGCCGATTGTTTCAGCCCTGGGAATCGACGCTCTGATTCACGGCCTCCACTTTAGTCAACTACCCGATCCTAAATCTATTTCGATTCAAGGGACACTTTTCAACAAAAATTGTTCCGCTGCCCGTCCTTCGCTCTCATGCGTGTACGAGGCTTCGGCGATAAACTGCAACTCGGCCGATGACTCCACACACAAACGTCAAATTCCAAAGAAAATAATTATATTCCCGATAACGATATCTAATTGTCCTATAAGAACCAAAATATGGACATCATAACATAAAATAGAACATAAATTATAGTAATAGTAAGATTATTCAAATAATTATCTTAAACAAATTACATAACTCTGCTAATACAAATACAGTCATAAATAATTAGAGTATAAAATTAGTAAAAAAGTTTGAACCTACAACTACTCGACCAACGCGTCATGGAGATCCGGAAACGTGGGTCGTAACCGGAAAACCGGAGTTGTTTCACAAACAAAATGTATAAAGGTGGAAAGGATGAGGAGACAAAGAAATTAAGAATTCTCTCCTTCAGTCTCTCCACGAAAATAATATAATAATAAAACTAGTGTAACAGATGATGATCTTACATGCTAAAACAAATTTAAATATACGCATATACTTTATTATTGTATTCATACATATTTATATCTATGTAAAAAAATGTACCAACAAAAGAAAAATATTGTTAAACAGACCTGTTATTGAATCTAGAAAACAGGTCAAGTAAATAATTATCAATATAAAAAAAAATATTATCAATATGTCCTATACACTTTAAAAACGGTGACTAAAAACGCAAGGTTTTATAACACTTTCAAAGATACAGGTTTAGGCAATAAAATAATAAACTAGAATAACTAAATAATTAGTACGGAATATTTTCAGAGGAACAGCAAGCGGATGAGATGAAGTAATTTAGATGTTAAACTGGACGGAAGAATCTCATTGTAACTTGCATACGTGTATGGACCAGTGCACTGAGAAGTGACGTCGGCGCGGACATGTGTCATGTGTCATATTCTCGTCTTTTCTATGTTCAGATAAGGCCCAATGAAGACAGAGAATGGCCAGAACCGACGCTCGCCCTCCCACCCACGCCTCGTCTCGTCTCGTCTCATTCGCTCATCCGTTGGATGCCTCATTATTTTGCATAGCCTTAAACTTTTCTTCCTTTTAAAATGCGAGACAATTTGAAATTTAACTTAATTTTTTTGTTAAGGGCTCCAAAATTACGGGGCTCTGTATGACAATATCACAAGCCATTATTGTAATATGAAAGCTCGAGACAAGTCATTACAGACGATTGCACGACGTAGACGAACCCGAAACAAAGTAGCTATTAAAAAAAACAGTTAACCAGAAAATATCATAATGGAATTAATACTGTAAAAGTAATACAGATTCACAGGAAAATTGTTTTGTTGAAATAAAAAATTTACACTTTTAATTACTAGAACCTACTACTTCAAAGACAATTTAAAGAAATAAATAAACGTAGCTAAATAATGCCCAAAGCTTAAACCAATCGCGAGTAACTCTTTTCATATCTAATTTATTACGCAATTCGTGTTCAATGGACCATTAGGATGGCTTTCAGTAGAAATAATTTTTAATTGTTTATAAAGGGTTGTTTTGCCGGCAGCAACAGTAAAATTTAAAAGTTTCTCAAATTTTGCTCCATTTGAAATGAAGTAATGATTTCCAACTGGATTTTCTTTCTTTGTTGAAAGCGAAGAATCTTGACCTACTTCGTCAGTCAGTTACGAAGCGTAAAGATCGTTTCGGAGATTCATTTTGTGCTGTTGCCCAGACGGCTTTTCCGTTCCTTAATTTTTGCCTGTGCACGCCACTGCCACGTCTCTACACGACGTCCGTTCTGTGTATATAAGATGCATAGAAGATGCAGAGCAAGAACAGGAATTCTCCAAAATGGACGGAGGTTGACGAAAATACATTAAATTAGTAAAGTATGCGGAGAACGTGTGACCCGAGGAAATTTACTGGCAAACTTGTCTCACTTACACGTTCGTTCAACTTAAGAACTGAAAATCGTATCCGCGACGTTCATTATCGGTGTAGCTAATGGATGTCTCTGTCTCGAGGCCGTATTAATTTGCAAGTTTTGGGCTGTTTACCCCCTTTACGGTTATGTTTCGGAGAGAAGCCCGTCTTAAGTCGGCTTAATATATCGCTAAAATAAAAATTAATTATTCCGCATAACTTAACAGACGGGCTTGTTTCAAACTATGCTTCCTCTGTTTTAACAACGGCATAGTTTCTTCATTTATCTAGAAAACAGACGTGTTTACATTATGTATCTCACTTCACATTAATTTAAATAATATAAACATTTGGTGAGGAAATGAAGAGAGAGGGAGAGGCGTGGTGCCTCACCTGAACTTAAAGCTCGGCGCCCCCATTGAGGAGGCATCGGCGTCCTTCTTCAGGAGAAAAGGAGACATGTTCCTCGCTGGCCGGCATTTTGTCTCCTTTTCTCCTGAAGAAGGACGCCGATGCCTCCTCAATTGCGGCGCCCAGATTCAATTCCAGGAAAGCCATCATACCTCTCCCTCTCTCTCCCTTTTGACAATGTCACATCCTTACTGGAATATCTATATATAAAGATGACTAGATTATCTTTTCGTAAGTAATCTACACTTTATGATGAATTGGTGATTTACTCTGGAAGGTTACAAATGAATAGTGTACGAATACGGATCGAGTCTATTCTGGACTCAACGCAAGAGAGATACACACCCAAAACATATTTCTTCGCTATTTAACGGGAAATCATCATATATGTATAAAAATATAGGTCTACACGAAGAATTAATACAGTCGTCGTATTCACACGAGGTTTCGTCGAAACGATTCCGTTACGACTTTCGACTTTTCGGTTCTCAAGCGGGAAGTATAAAAAGATGACACGAAAAGCCATAACTTAAAGACGACAATATGCCCGTATCTCGAGACGAATGACGACGTATATTAAAATAGCGAAGAAGCGTTTTCGTTTTCTAAGACGTTAATAGTCGCGCTATAGGCAGTTAGTCGACGGCATACCAACCGTCGCGCCTTGTAAATTTACGCTTCACAAAAGAGACGCTGGCGCTATATCGCATTTCAGACATCCGACAGAAATAACCCCAGGATGCACTTAAGTTCAACTGTGAGCAGGGGGGGGGAAGGGGGGAGGGTATGAAGAAATATGGCATTGCGGAATCGTACACGACGAACGCAGGGAAAGCCTGTTGTACACACGTAGCCTTAACAAGATCGTTAAAATTGTAATATTGTAAGAATTCCTTCATTAGTCAATTCCACGCTGAATGAATCTCTTTCCCGAACTTTTATACGCTTTATACCTAATCTCACGCTGTTGCAAAATAAACGTGCATTAAACTGTAATGACAATAGAACTCATACGCAGAAAAAAATTACAATTTTTTATATTTATGTTAAAAATTGATTGATCCCTTAATATAATGCAGTACTTTATTTTTTTTTAAGTTGAGATGATGACGTTAATTCCTAAAATAATACAATAAACGAAGTTTATTTATTAAGCTTTAGTGGCTATATAATCCGACATAGCTATTCCAATCTCTAACTGGTGAAGTTTTAGGCTACAAAAATCAAAGAGAATTTAAGAAAACGAAAACTATATTCCTTATGGAGAACGATGGTTGAATCAAATAAAGAAGGAGAGTAACAAGTGATAAGTAGATGAAAATGAATTATTTAGAAAAGTTCTTCGGACTAGATTTTACAGAAACTAAGAAGCTATTCTCTGCTAATGACATTTTAAAGTCAGAGGAATGTAAAGAAAAATATAAAACAGGCGACGCGAAAGACTATCAGACAAAAGAGATAAAAAGAAGCCCTCATATTTAGTAATTTTGTCTGTTGTTTTGGACCAAATCTGGCCATTCTTACCAAAAGAAAATTATCCAGGGTTGATCCAGGTTGGACTGGGGAAGAAGGCTTTGTTCATCTCAATGTACCTGTGCGAGTCTTCTCTTACGAAATTGAAATTCTTAAAAGAAGAAATGCAGAACAAAGTGACTGACAATTGCATCCTATGTCAACTACTCAACAGGCATAAACACGTTGCATAGAAGGGAACTGTTTTTTTTCATTGGATTTTAATAGTTTAATCATTGTTGCGATCTTAATTTGAGGTTTCCCGAATTTAAAGTATTAAGTTTAAAAATGATTTCAACTGAAAACTACTTGTAATATATTTACACAATACAATTTTGTGATAGGGAGGAGGATAAGGGAGGAAGTGTAGCTCACCAAGCACTTTATAAATGCCAAAGAGTAACTTCCGGGGTTGACGAGTTTCCCCGACCCCTGATAGAGAACGTGTAAGGATTCAGAATACCATATCGACGATTTGAAGGAAAGAGGGACACATTACATGGTGAGACAGAATGCTGAAGGTACAGTTAAATAGAGAGCTCAACTCTTAATAATATTAACAACCTGGGCATTTTAGCGCTAATATATTCTTTTTAAAGTCTTCCTTAATCGCTAATAAATTATGTAAAATTAATCACCCTGATTTAATCGTTAATACAGGCTTTTTCAATAATATTCTTTCGAATAAGAAAATAATTTCGTTAATCCCTAACACACAGTTTGTTTTATTCCATTTCAACATCGACCCGCCCTTATTGAAACCCCGTATTTTATCCAAGCAAGTTCATTAAAGAACCGCGAAAAAGTTCACTATACAAAGTTGTGGAATTGTTTCAAATTCATTTCAAAACCTACAACAGTCAAACATTTTTGTTGGGGATTTCCCATTTAGTCCTATGTTACGTTGTCTGCTGACATTTCCTCCGTGTTTTTGTAACTACAGTGAAAATATAAAAGGATTAAAAAATCTCTAAATGTTAATATTATCTTCTAAAAGAATATAGAAATTATTTACAGTTAATATTACATAAAATTCATAGGTCGTAAGGTGAAGCAATTTTTTCGAAGATAAGGAATGTATCAAATAAACTGTACAGTGATATGTAAAAATTATTAATACCAAAATTCTAAACTTAATTTAATATCTGTAGTAACAAATTGATTAAATTTACAGTGTTATGAACGGCATTGTATTTTTTTAATATGCATGACATTTAAGGTAAAATATAAATAATAAAAAAGTAATTATAAGGTATAACATATATTTCAGGCTACTATTCCGACTGCTGTGCACTATAAAAACACATGAATACATTACCGACCTTTAATTTGAGGGATAAATAAAATTTTATGTTTTAATAATACAAGTTGGGGCTCAACTTCAAACAGTTGGGACTTGAAGTACATCAAAATTAGTCGTGTTTAACTCAGGAGAACGTGTGGTACTGTGAGACACAACTAGAGATTTAAAAGTGGTTTATTATTTTTCAACAAGTTTAGTTTTATTTGGAATTAATTGTTGATTGAATTACCTACCAAAAACTCATTGAAACTGCGATTAGAAGACAAGTGCCTGCTTCAAATTTATGACAGCGCTTATGCGATTTTTATATTGGCGTTATTTATATTACTAATTTAGTGTCGTTTGAAATTAGATTTATTTTACGATAGCCATCGAATAAGGAAATAACATAGGGGAACTTTGTTTAGTGGATAGTGCTTGAGTTTAGTAAATAGGGGTGTAATATTGTAACTGGTCAAGGAAGAAGTCCTGGCAGCCGAATTGACCAAATTATGGCTGCACTTGTGAATGAACTCTTCTTTTGGCGTTTTACATCTGTGATTTATACTTTTTTGCAACATTTAGAAAGAAGGTAAATTACGAAACTACTCGCTTTTAACCCATAAAATAGATGTATTTATTTGCATATATGTTTCGTACTATGTTTGAATATGAATGTTTTAAGGCTCGGTGAAAAACCTTAACCTAAAACTTGAATTCGGTGCTGAACAGGATACTTTGTAAGGTAAAACGTAATGTGTTCCTCAAGAAAAAAAGAAAAAGCTGACAGAATCACTTTATAAGAATGAGTTACAAAATGCTGAGCAAAAAAAAATCGATAAGGAAAGAAATAGATAGGGGAAAAAAAGGAAAAACTTCTAGCAAAGACTAAGCAGTTACGAAACAATATCTTTGCAAAACGAAAAATTGATATAGCGATCAATCGTAAGCAAAATAAAAATAGGAAAGAAAACAGAAAAGTTATGATGATTCTTAATTTGAATTTAATTTTATTGTATAAATTGTAATTTTAAACATCCTGTCCCGTTCAGCCCCGGGGGTGTAAGTTTCTTTTCAAAATTCAACCTAAAATCTATATTCTATAATACATTGATATTAGATTAAGTAAATAATAGAATTAATTTATTTTTTATATCTTTAAGAAGAGATTTAATTTTCCAAAAATTTCACAAAAATTCTTCCCATATATACATTGTTACAATTGAAGTAATATTAAAATATTCTTTAAACACATTAATAGAATTTGAATTAATGCATAAAATTTCTACGTTTAGGATTAATAATTACCACTCAATGTGCAGAAACTGGGAAAAAAGGATTTTTATTTAAAGACATCAGAAGCACACGTCGATCCAGAATCATTACCACTAAAATCTTCCCAAACTTTTGACAAAACAAATAAAATGTCTTTATTATTGACTAATCCTTATTCTCAATTCACATTTTGTAATCAGTAATGTCTGAAACTGAGAAAGAGAAAAACAGAAAGGCCAAAGAACAGAAAAGGAAGGAAATGTGTAGTAGGCGGTTGATTGGGGATGATTATTTTATGGGATATGATTACTAGGCGTACACAGAATATTTCCGTAAGCAAGAAAACCTGAAAGTCTTTTTGATAGTAGGAATCATGATTGTGAAGTGAGATGAGTGCGCCTGAAGGATCGGCAACCCAAGCGTCCCACGTGAAGAGCGGAACTCGGACACGTGCAAAAGAGCCGCAATACTTAAAGCCATCATCAATTAAATAAAATTTGTATTATGGAAGCCTCAGTAGCTCCATGGATAAATGAAATAAACCAAATTTGTAAAGTTTGTTCCTGCATGATTTGTTCTGATTATTAACCATTTCCTCACTGTTTTACTACGGACTCCATTTTCAACACACTCCAAAACCAGATCATTTTATTCCTAAATCTCACACAAGTGTTTTACAGATTGCGTTTATTATGAACCTAGAATACCATATTTCAGTATCATGTTTCATACTACAGTCAGACTTAAACCAGACTAATCCGTTAATTAGCATCAGATAATGTAATTACTTTTTCTGAGGTTCTTTTCAAAATTATACACTAAATAAGTGTTAAGTTCTTAGAGATGGCGCAAAATGTTTTCTGATGGTGTTCTGTTCCTTTTTATTATTCTTTCGATAAGATTACTTATATTACTGTAATAGTTAAATGTAGGCAATTGTGTTATATTGGGTAATTTTCAGTTATTTGTATCTTTATTGCGAAATTTTATTCTATATTCTTTCTCAGCGTCATTTCAATCTGACATGGACAACGTGAGTTGTACAGACGATTTTGGTCCCGCAAGGATGACGACAATAATTGTGTAGTGTTCATTTGATTAGCTTTAGAAATCGTAACATATATTGAGAAAGTGTTTCCCTGCTGGCCTTATGTCTCCTTCAGTGACTTCTGGAGGGGGAAGAGCCGTTAACCCCAACCCTTTCTCTACAGAAATATCATCACAATCCAGATGTTTTGGGTGAAGCTGAAGCTGCAACTGTTCACAGTTCACTTCGGCCCTCAACACGTATTCATCCACGATCGTTAATCTTCAGACTACCCAGACGTTTCGTTGGAACCGTCTCTTATCAGGTCTCGGCTGACAACTCGTTTGCCTATTTCCATTAACTTGGTAATTTACAATTGAGCGTAAGCCTGGACAGTGCCGCCCTTTCGCCTCCAATCACGGCCGCAATTAATACCCCGATGAAGCAATTTACCGAAGAACAAAGTGTTTACGGTATGAGTTTACCGTGCGTCGAGTTTGGAAGTGACGTACAGAGTCTTGGAGGCGGATAACGTGTTCAAAACAAAGGTACGAACGCTCTAATTTACGAGAAGCGTTTTCGAGCCCGACCTTGGCTCTCACTACGCTCTCGTAAAAGTGGCCTTGGAGCAGCACGTGGCTCCGCGCGCTGTTGCCACTTCTTTACGCGTAAACGTAATGTGATTTTGCTGACCCCTGGACGCGTCGCCATCTATCTAATCACCGCTATACTTATAAACACCTCAACACTTTTAAACACAAACATTTCTGACTTGAATTTTCGTCGATTAATATTTTTGATCATTCACATGAATTTGTTACAATTATTTGTCTAGAGACATTTTGTAATTGACCGGTCTAGGTTCACTAGAGAAGGGTACACCGTACACATGCATACATTTTCATCCCACCGACGATATGATAACAAAGCAATATATTCTCTGTAAATTAGTAAGTTGTTCAGATGGAAGACAGAACCGGTAATTGAACCTTAAGCTGTTAGATACGCAGCTGCTCTAAGCACGTGAGGCTCCGTATCTCTTTAGTATATACCTGTATCTGAGGCTAGCCAACAATACACTATTCAAATGCTTTCACGGCATGACGAACGATCCGTGAAGAATGAACTGGTACGAAAATTGATCATCGGTTTAATTGAAGTATTATATGGACAAGAATGCTTAATCTCAGCTCGAAAGCTTAGTGAAATTGAATTAATTCAACTTAAGATTATGCATTCATGTTGCACAGCTTTTGCTTAGTTGAGACGACAATCAGAGCCGTTTGAGATGGAAGAGCCACCAGTTGTATACGATGATGAAGCTTGGCCTGCCTGGGCGCCATGTTCACTGTTATTATTACGTCTTAGTGTTTGTGGAAGTAGAGGCTCATATGACAGTGGCTTAAATTCTTGTCGCGGAGAATTTTAATCAACGAACGTGAATAGCGTCGGAACTAAAGAAAATCAATCATATTTCTTACTCATTAACACAGTTCGGTTGCCAAATTTCTCTGTATCCTATACAGACAGATAAAAAATTGTATACTTCATCACTACAGAAAAATTACTATGAACTTTGGGATTAAATTTCTATGATGTTTGATACAGTATTCGTTTATGCTACGCGCTGCAAGAATCACGATGCAAGAAATACAAACCAGGCCAGTTTCAGTTCGGAAGACAACAACAAGCGCAATGGTTGTGTGATAGTATAAGCAAAGAAGACGCTAAGAGGAAAGATCCAGGTAAATAGATGTGAAAATGGAATAATGTGGTGTTGCCAATTGTAAAAATATATCCTTCATGTTATAAATAATCTTGTATATATATTATAATTACAGTTGATAATGGCTATGGCCGAAACGTTCTGAGAATAAATATATTGAGACAACTTTTCTGTGGTTTTATTCACACTATATTAATTATATAGAGTTGTTTTTTTACATTAAATATAAAAAAGGATTAAATAAAGTCGAATAAAAGGTGTAGGGTTTTCTTTTCGTGAAATGTCACTTCGACCGAAGCCGTCCCTACACTCAGACCAATCAGCAAAATTATCTCTTGTTTGACCTCAAAATGTCTAATCCACTCAAAATTTAAACTCAGAAAAAATTTGTCTGCCTGGAGAAGTCCTAAAAAAGATTTTTGAAATGTGTTTTATAATACTAAAAATTCTTAAATATTGGCTGTTTGCATGTATTTCATACGTTCGAAATTAATTTAAATGATGTTTTTCAAAAGTAACTGCTAAGATATGCGCAAGAACAGAAAAGGGTAACGAGAACTTGCCATTTTCTTTCCACATTTTGAAGATCTGTGCTTTAAACTTGTCTGCATTGTGAATGATCTTTGCCCACATCTCGCGTGGCTGCGCTTCCAAAACAATAATGTGTGGTGAATCACGTAAATATTCACAACACAAATTATTTTCCGTCTATAGTAACAGAAACACATCGCGTTCTCTAGTAGAAAACTTAATTTATAATATAAAATATTTCTAGATTTCAGAATTTCACGTCGTTTTCCAAGCAAGGGTAACGTATTCTCGTGGATTGTTTACTGATCTATCAATGATCAACATGGGTAATTTATCTTTATAGGATGTTAACAAGAACAGATTACAATTGTTTGAATGTATGGCAGGAGCAGCCGTGCGTTTCTGTTGGACTCGACCTGAATTGCAGCTATGACCCGAAAAGGAGGTTCGTAATTACATGTGGTCAGCTTTCACAAGTCATATATTTAGAGATTTGTGGCTATTGGGTAAATGCAGCTGTTGCGCTGCACTGCAGCCTCCTTCAGGCGCTCCACGAAGTCTATTTTAGCGCAGTGAGCAGAGCGAAACAGGGACTTCAAGTGCATTTCCTCGAACACTTCGAAATCACTTCTCTGAAACCGAATTACTTTTATCAGGGACGTTCGAGAGCTAATAGTTCACATTCCCAGGTTTTGATTTTGTGATACACGTACTTACAACCTGTCGTTCTTGAACCGTGCCTTTCTAGTCTCAGCACCATAATATATATACAATAAACAAGACAACATTACTTAATGACAATATTATAAGGAATACTACGTGATCAGTTGTATATTGACGGACTTTATCGCAACTCAGTATTAACACTGCGTTTATAAATAGCTACGAAAACATAAACTATTGAGCTCGTAAGTACATTTGTACGATTAGTACAATATCAAAATCCTGGACGAGGAAAAACTTACATCTCAAGATTGATAAGCGAAATTCTAACAGAGTAAATATTAAGGCTAATAATGACATAAATAATTTGAACATTATTTGTAATATTGTAATAGTATAAACTAACAAGTCCGTTATACGTATTATTTGTTCTGTTATTATTTATTCTGCTGACCATTCGGAATGTGTCATACAAGATGACAGTCCGCAGTTGACTCGGTAGGCCCAGGCCCTCAATGGGCTGTAGAGCCATGGAGAAAAAAAATTATTTATTCTACAGGTAAAGTCATTGTTAACTTCTCATTTAGCTTTCTACAGTTGTAAACACCAGTCCTGACTATGAAAAAATTTGTTTTTTAATTTCTCCACCGCACAGGACTTCATTTTAAGTTTAACTTTAATGTTAAAAACATTAAAATTTGCTTAACAAGTGTTAAAAACATTAAAATTTGCTTAACAAGTGTTAAATTATAATTTCTTTGAAATTTTTTAGAATTAAAATTCATATCAAAGAAAGAAATTTATTCTCTGATTAATCAATTAAGGAGCTTTTTGTACTTTTAACCTTGATCTCCAGAAGTGGTTACAAAATAAGGGATGAACGTTGTGACTTGTTTTCTAATATGAAGAATATAGTATAAGTAACAATTATATGTTCTTGACTTACTGGCTGCTTTTACTTTTGTAATCTCCAAAATGTAAGATATAATAAGTTTAAATTATGGCATGAAGAAACCCGTGACTTTACGCTGGGACATTCGACTTCAGTTAAACTAGGAAACCATTAAATCAGTTTCCGGATTCAAACGATGTGTTCCCGTATGATATAAATCGCTGTGTCGAGTTTATTTGTGGGATAGCCGAGTGTAAGTCGCTGACCTTGTCAGATCAGGGTTCAAACTGGGTCAACAACGCTCCGAGTCAGCGCTCGGTCCATCCAGATCAAGCACTACTGCTTTTTTTATGTAGGTACACGAGACACAGGATACGTGAAACGTTAATTCAAAACAAGATAATAAAAAAAACACAGAAGGCACAGTCAGAAATACTGAAACTGTTTGGGCGTTCGAAGAAGTAAAAGAATAAATAAAAATCTGATATATTAAATTGTCGAAGAAAATGAATTTTCAGCGGAAGTGCGGAAGTAATTTAGTAACGGGGAGAATAGGAAAAGCGTGGGGAATGTAGGAGTAATTTTGGGTGACAATGTTAGAGAAGATTAGTGAATTATGACAGTGTGGTACAAATTACACTGAGCTCTAGTCGAAGTACTTTTGTAGACTGCAGAAATAGATCATTACCATTTGTGCATTACCTTGAAACTTCATACCTAAAACAACTGATAATTCGGTAAATGTGTCCGACGAATCATAGTCTATAATTATAAGCGTTGTATATCCCGCAAATTATTGGTATTATTTCCATATTTACAAGAAAACTTTCATTTGAATAGAAGGATGTTTTCGATTCGTTATCAACATTACTCTGAAACATATTAATCAGAAATGCGCTATTTCTAGGAAATTAAATCTCAAAATTCATATACTTGCAGGTAGGTATTTGCGATTTGCGTGACGATATCTTTTAACAAATATATTAATAAAGCATTGGACTTGGTTATGAAAGCACTATTTAGTGTAGTTTTGTGGCAACAAGTAGCTTCCTTGGTTGGTATCGTGGAGTTGATTGTTCTCGAGACACGCGAGATGCACTTACTAAAATTAACTGGTTCAGGAACTTCCGCTATTCTCATCTGGTGGCAGGAACATTTATTTAGATAATTGATCCAACGATTTCGGGCATTTATGATCATACGGAAACCTATTCCTATGATGAGAAACTAGGATACGTTAAATACAATATAAAATTTTACATTTCGAACTATATTATTAATTTATTATGAAAATTAACAAGTAACAATTCACACTTTCATAAAGGATGTGCATCATCGGAAGAATTCGACTGTCGGTGCCTACTATCGTCTTCAAAATAGTAGAGCCCTGGGTTTGAAGCCTCACTGTCCCATTCGGAATGACCTACGCTGTTGTGAAAAGTCTCATTTTACGCAGAATGTAATCCCAACCTATAATATGTACATAAAATTTTTAAAGACATTTTATACATGCGATTTAGCGAAAAAACTGAAAAATGTCAAGTTTTTTGTCTTTTTTTCAAATAGCTCGACTTTGATAACTCATAGATTTCAAACTGTTGCATTAATTGGTCTTAAAATTTAGCAAAACATATCGCAAACCATTCCAAACCTATTCGCAAAGTTTGAATAATCTGTGTGTCTTACGTTTTTCAAAATTAATTAATTAGTTGACGTCTACTAACTATGACAACGCATCACAGAAGCGTTGAACAAATTTTTTCTTGTAGCGATTGAAAGTCATAAATATAAAACATAAGCTTCATTGATGTAGAAACGCTACGAAGCTTTGTATGATTTTTTAAAAAGTGCTAGGATAAGGGAGGGTAAAGTAGGGTGGTTAACCTTTCAGACCATTTAAAGAAACAGTTTGAAATCTATGAGTTGTCAAAGTCGAGCTATATGAAAGGAAGACAAAAAACCCTGACTTTCAATTTTTTTCGCCAAACCGCAAGTATAAAATGCTTTTAATATTTTTTATTTACATATCATAAAATAGCATTACAGCTTACAGTTAACGTATCGTAACAGAAAAGTATGACTCGCATCTCACGTGACACATAATACAAATGATATTTTTTAATATTAATTAAATTGGACTAAGGTTAAATATATTATGAAGGTGTTTTAAGTACATCAGTCAGTTATTTACTCGGGCATAATTAAGGACATTATTCTCAAAAATAAACGAATATTCGTAAATATACAGAAATTTTACAGACAAGTTTAAGAAATTTATTAATAAATTACACAATGGCATGACTTATATTCACTGCATGATTTAAAATGTATTTTAATATTCTACACTAGTGTTCATAGATGTATTCGATATCACCTCAATTGAGGACAATGGACAAGTTATGTTGAAACCGTCACCTCAGCAACTAGAAAAACGCAAGGTTAATTTGGCATTTTTCATAATTCACGACGCGTAATTATCTTGAATTTGCAAGGTAATAAACGGCCGCGGCTCGATTCTCAGAACTTGTAAGCGGAGAAAAAAATGCGAGGTTTTGTATTGACGCTCCACTTTAGTTTTCGTTTAAGTTAATCTCCCGATCGCATTGTGGGAGGAGGTGCTGAATAATGTAATGATTCCCCGCCTGACAGCAATTCACTTAATTATTACGGTAGCTGCACGGCACGCTCAAATCTCGCAACCTCGTCCTATTATATGAATTGTGATTATATCTGACGTCGGGTCCGCGACACAGCGAGTGCACACGAAGCGACCAAGCACTGGATTGAGACTCTCTGGATACCTGATGATACACACGAAGCGACCAAGCACTGGATTGAGACTCTCTGGATACCTGATGATACACACGAAGCGACCAAGCACTGGATTGAGACTCTCTGGCTACCTGATGATACACACGAGCGCATCAATTTGCGAATCTGGTTTGACGTGTTTACAGGCAGCGGCAACTACATACACTTGCTACGCAAACCCGTAGATTTGCAGGAGGATATCTACATCCATTACAAGAAAATAATTATATATTGTATTAATGGCGGAATAAAAAGTTAATTACTATATTTTTGTTCAGATTTTATATATCTTTAGACGACTATGAAGACTATTAAAGGTTGTTTTCCATGGGCTTCATACTAATGTTGCAGAAAAATTTTAGTCACCCATATTTACCGTATATCGCACTGTCGAGTAGTATAAGTCCTATGAAATGAATTTATTTATAACTACAACATTACCTTTTACATGTTGCCATGATAAATTATGTAAAAATGATAAATTTGTTGAAGTTGCAGTTAGTTAAAAATTCTGCACTATTCACACTAGGAGTATTTCTCACTTTCTGAGCTTTGCATTAAGGGGAATATTTTAATTAAAAAAAACGCCTTTTATTTGGGACGTCAATAAAACACCACAATCCAAAATGCTCGTCATCACGTTTCGAAATCTTTCGTCCTTGCGGAAATATTCGTCTCGTATCAGCCATGGAAAGATGTAAGGCAAGAGTTACGGAACGAATTATAATGAATTTTCTTATTTTTCAGCTTTACCAAGGCACAATAAAGCTTATATAATTTGCCGAATGTATATTGAGTGGGTATTTCGAGGAAATTTCAATTATTCGTTACGGATATCTGCACGTCTTTGGATGAACGACACTTGAAGGTCGATGATATTCGTGCGAAGAATATTAATTGCATATGAAGAAGAATGTCAATAAAGCTGCATTAAGTAATTTTTTTTAGAATATATAGCCTACTTATGTACACAGGGCGTTTGTAAATAATACTACGTTCGTTTATTACTATGAGTTACCATGGTAAATCGCTGATATTAAAACTAGTGGCACACAAACTATTTTTAGCTTCCGTGAGTCAGACTAATCACGTTTAATTCACGTCTACGATTGCGACTTACATTAAAACCTACGGAGAATCACGAAGCACTAGTAAATATTAAATAAATGAATTATTGGTGTATCGAGGCTGATCAAACTCCCGTGTGGTATTCGTTTTGAGTTTGGGTCCTGTGAATATGTACACGTTTATTTTAGCAGCGGCCATCGAACCCGTCTTTGTCCGCAGCTGGATATTTCAGTCAATTTAACGAGTCTTCGCGCTCTGGCCTGCTTTACACCAGAATTGATTTATGAAACTGAGCTGTTTTGGTTAATAAACTATTTTAAGAATATTATTCCTTCGGGCGTCAGACAACTATTTTGCGTACTTTCTTCCAGCACATTGCGTCTGATAGCGGCACATTTCATTTCCAAATAAACATATTTAGCGCAATATTTTTTATATTACGAGGAAGCGTAAGCTGTTTAGCAGGATTCACTTCACGGAATTTCCTCGCACACCAATTAGTAGTAATAGTTAACATTTATTCGCGCAGTTATCTCTCGAATCACTTCATATGCTATTAAAGGGGAGTTGCCACCATGCGAATTACCCTCATATAGGCCTTCTTACGTGTAATTTATTAATAAATCTGAAGAATTAGGTTACTGTAACAGGAATGCCTGTGGGAGCTGATGTTAGCTTCCTAGAGAGACGGAGGAGATGCTTTCCACTCTCTCTGGTTTTGAATTAAGGTTCCCACAAGCCAACGAATCTCGGGCTTTTTTGAGAGGTGTATGCTCAGGGGTCACAGAGCTTGGGCATGCTGTAAGACTTGTCTTCTGTTTATGCTGGAACAGTCGACCAGCTGCTTCGTAATCTCGAGACATGGAGAACAGAATGCAGCGTCCCCAAAGCAAACTCCTCTTCCGAAATCGAAAGAACGTCGGACAAGGGTTGTGTCTTACAAGCGGTCAAATAACAGGTAGCAGCGGTGAACATCCACCCACAGGGTACTTACATCATACTTCCTTTTATCTTATTTGACAATGTATCTTAGAATATTTAATATAAAAATATATTCTACTCAACATTACTACAAACATACTAGTAATAATTAATTAATTGTCCAATGTCGAAGTAAAATCTAGTCACTTCTCTACATTCTGTATATGCAATGTAAAGTGATTAAAAATTCATTCTAAACTTTACGTTAGTATAATAAGAACAGAAGTTTGGTAAAAAATGGAATATTTGCATTTAAAAGTTTTATTCAGGTAATTTTTCGAAAAATAGTTGACATGTAGCGCTCAACAAAATTATAGATTGTTTGGTATCATTTTTCTTGCAATGGTACGTAGAAGTATTAAATATTTTTCAACAAAATGACAAATAAAATAAATCTAAATAATAATCCCTCTGGCGTCTAATCGCTGCCTGCACGTTTCACCACATATGGAACAACCGAATCTGAGACGACCAAGAGTCCTCCTACACGATGCAATTATCATCACTTTTAAGTGAATTCCTGGGGGCACTAGTTAATTCTTGGCTACGTTGATCTCTCCCTCCCGTATCCCCCTCCCCCTCTCCACTTCGAATCCCTTCCAATGCTATTAAAGGGGAGTTGCCACCACATTGTATCGCACTCGAATAACCTGACACCCTAAAAAAGTATTGTCGCTGGAAATTAATAATTTTATTTGAACCAAGTCTAAATTAATAATAATGAAAAAGGAAATAAAGATACAGTTAGAAAAGAACACTGCCTCGCTAAAGTAAGGAGAAATAGATGTAATAGAAAGAATAACAGCCCCAGCTCACGAACGACACCGTATGACTGCTTAGAATTGATAGCTCGAAAATCAGGAAAAGAGAAAAATGAACTTGAAAGAACGTTCAGAGTACATCATAATTTAGTAATCGGTAAAGTCTTGAAACCAACACGAAATACGCTTCAGATATTCCTCTGAAGAAGAATATGACTGTACCAAGTAGTGAACGAGTTCGTGACGCCATCGACAGGAGAAAAGGCTGCAATACATTCGTTTTCATTACGCTAATTGCGATAATCACTATTTGCAGCACGCTTGTAAGTACTTGCAGGTATGTGATTACAGTTTAAGCTAATTTGGTGAGTATTTCATAGTCTGATAGCGACCACAACTGGTCTTAAAACCCTACGAATGGAGCCAAGGCGAATTGTAGATTCCGAAACTAAAGGATTAGGAATTGAGTTTTTTGTTTCGTGGATGGCGTCAGTCATGTGTGCATTGTCACGTGTTTCGGAACATACACCGCCAACTCATACTGCGGAAGGGGGGTCTTTTCGTTGCGTGTCCAACATTTCAATTGCGTACAATTAATTAGTCCGAGTGGTGCTTGAGTGAGCGCTGCTTACGCCCACGCTCCCTTAGGAACATCGCTCAAACGTCACTTAGATATCGTAGTCTGTACACGATGACATCAGTCTCTGAACTGAAATAAAAAAAAGCCGCTACTAGATAATGTGTACGAGGTTTTGCATGAAGTCCGGTGAGCTTGCAAACCTATTTGTCGGGAATTATGCGTCGCGCCGACGGGATTGATTGGGAAAAAGGAGATTTAAGTCGCGTGTGTGTCGGACGACCGCAAGGACCCATCTGTCACAGAGCCGCGTAATGACGGTTATTACGGCTTCATCTCCGGTGGCGACTTCTGTCAACCCTTCCCGTCACGACCAACTAATTATTGGCTTCGACCACCGCGTCGTCGCTTACGTAACGAATTGTCTGACGTCGTCGTTTCAATACACCACACTAATGCAAATTACAATTCGTTAGGCTAATTGCCGAGCAGCACGAATATGAATTTAGCTCGCGGAGCTCTGTAATTCCGATCAGGATATCTTGAACCTGGGTGGCGCGGCAAATACGAAGAAAAATACGCCGCGACCCGTGTCTCCGGAATACAAATAATTTCCGGCTCTGGGAATATTAAATACCTGCTACCGGGAAGCCATGCGTTGTCATACAATTACTTTTGCAACTGCTTTTTTTTACGTGTGGATAATAGAAAAAAATGACGGATTCTGCGATACGATGCGTTTGTGTGTCAGGAATTTTCCCGGAGAAGTATTATTCCCCATACAATTATTCAACTTAAATATCGATTACAGAGGCACGTCGTTTGGTTTAATCATTAGTTGATAACAGGAATGAATAATTAATTGTGATGACTATTACAGAGTTCGTGTATCAGATTTTGCCTCCAAAATGGTGGCTAGCATCGCTACTTCTCAACAGGGAGGTTCGAATCCTGACATGGACTTGGATACTTGTCTCGCCACCGTCACGGAGACTGTTATTAAGACTCCTGGACAGTCCGCTATCAACCCGGTAGGCCACGGCCCTGAATGGGCTGCAGCGCCAAGGAAGAAGAATAATATACATATATTTGTATTCTTCGTGGTGCAATGTTACAAGTGTTGGTGATGGTTGGGTTGAGTTGAGTGACAGATGATGAAGTCAGGTCCATTGTCAAGAAAGGAGGTGGGGAGTCGTTTCAGGCGCAAAATGTGTAACAAACTCGAGTGGAGGAAGTTTTGCAGTGTTTTAGATTAACAGACTGAAAATTTAAATAAATAGTATCGGTGCTTTTAATAGAGCGCATGCTTGCGGAGGAAACAATCATCGATACTCCTGCAGCAACACCTGGAAATCAGGATCGTCACGTGCCGTGTGCGGAGACTTAAAAAGTAAGCTGACAACAAAATATTTACTTCTAAAGCTCAGTAGTTCTGACACTGGTTGTCATTCCCACCTTATCCCGATGATTGTCTCCATGCTAAATAATTATGAAGTAAGCTAGCATTAATTTCTAATAAATAAAATAATTTTTACTAATTAATATCAATTTAAATATTATTTATATCAAGGTTCCTGCAAAAAGTGTTGATTGAGCTGCCTTATAAAATAGCACATCACATATCTTAAAATTTCTATTCAGTTTTTTCTGCTCCTTTGTTTGTTTGTTTCATGTATTGCCTGCCTGGAGCTACGACAGAGGGAAGGACAGTTTCCTGGTCCAAGTAGTTAAAACTCCATTGCGTGTTCCTCAGTGTGTGTGTGTGACATCGTGTGTCCGTGTTGTGTTTATATTGACTTTTGTCTATATACACTTTCTTTTACTAATTTATTTTAAGTTTATTTGTCTTTAATTATTTACTTTATTTTGTTCATTTTTAATTTTTAATGTATGACGTATCCTATTTCCTCAATCAAGGATTAATGGAAACAACAATAAATCTAAATCTAATATTACAAATAAGATTAAAAATTTTAAGACTTCATAATATATATAGACAGTGCAATCCGAGTGTTAAATGTTTTCACCCGATTTTCATTCATAGTTTTCGGTAATGTTTCTGAGTGAGACCAGACCTCAAAAAATCACTGGGTTGTAAACGGCGATAATAATCGTACTGTTCTTTGTAAAGTGTCCGATAGACGAGTTAATTAGAGCGGCGTGAGAGATTACCGAAGCATACAACAAGAAGCGGAAGATGATGTCCGTAAATCTTATCTTGCCAGCAGTAAGCACACAATATCCAGGCGCATTTACATAAAGAGATTACGGTGAAATTCGATCAGGAGCTGGTGGTTCGTTTGATGTTCGCAATGAAAGCGATCTTCCGATCTGGGATAATTCCGCGAGCTCGGGGTTTATAAAACAGCGTGCTGTCATTACCGAGCCACATTTCAAATTCAAATCGGAGCCCATTAGGTGGTCCGTGCTCTTCGCGTTTATTGAGTGATAAAACTCGGTAATGCTTCATTAGTTCCTCTGCTTCGGCACGTCGGTTTCTCAGTGTGTTTTCGTGCGTCTTTGTTTCCGTGCTGAAGGCTGTCAGCTCCGTGATTGATGCTGAATATCAGACTCGATCACCCCCGCCATTAACATAAATCACTCGCCTTTGGCAAGCCCTTTCATGTTAGTATCTCACTCCTGTACGACTTCGCTTAGTACGACATAATTACCAACGTGTTCGCAGCTACATCCGCAATGCTCTATCTCTCTCTCATATAATTTGAAAGACCTGAGTAAACATTTCTTCCTTTAATGATCCCTGTCAGTAACTTGAATAAATTAACGTCGCTGCGAATAGTTTCACGAGAATTTTTACACATTTCTTGTGAAGAGTCCTATTATATATATTATATATATAATATATATATATAATATCATGACTGACGATTAACTCAATATATTTCATTTATCGTTCTGCGTAAAAGAAAATATTTTTCGTAGTACGTTTTATGCGTTGAAATATTTTGAGCCCACCCGTACGTCTGCCTCAGATGTTCTGTAAATTATCCTGAAATTTAAAAACACTCATCCAAAACACGTCTCTTAACTAAACACTAATCACTGCACACAAAATATGACAATTATTTATTTTTAATACACAAATCTATTTAGCCTGTTGTTACTAAACCGTTAGCTGGTGAAACATTTTCCACAAACTGTGCTGCAGGTTGTCCAATTCACTTACCAATTAATAACTGACACCCAATTGATAGGTAGAATTAATAATCACCCCAAAATGTACCAACGAGATGGAAGTTTCGTCACACACAAATTTCTTTCCGGCTGCGAAAAAAAATGTTACTTTTTAGTCTTAGATATGAATTTATTCAATTCCGTTTACTTACATTTAGTGACCTTTATATGATCCAAATATATATTATTTTTACTCCATTGGGTGAAAATTTGGCTATACTAATTTATTAAATTGGCAGGATGTGAAACTGTCGGTAATTCGACACCGCGGGGGGTTAATTCCCCTGCGTTACAGAGAAACCCGTGAAAAGCTGCCCTTCCGTAAATAATTAATGCAGGGAAACAAATTATATCACTACTTTTACTCTCTGTAATGTGCGATGCGTCCACGTTTTTATGTTTTCGGTTGCAGAACACGCGCAAAATACTGTGTTGGCTGTAACAAATACAACAGTCGATTAAAATGATCTCCAAACGCAAGGAGTATCCCACCCCTTACAGGATGTTCAATACTTTGAATCTGTCTGTCTGAAATCATTGGTGAATATAATTGGGAAGAAAACCGATACAATTGGATACAATTCGTGTGACAATTTTATTAGGCAGTAGACCACGTTACTATTTAAAATATTGCTTAAAGGAGATTTATAAATAGACCTATGTTTTGAAAATTGTTTTCCCAGCGATCTCCAAATTCTATAGTCTAGTGTAAGAGAGAGACTAAATGCGGTGATATGTTAAGTACGACATATCACACACTATCGTATCGTTATTACAGAGTTTAAACAAAAAAATTACTTTTCCTGGTTAATTACACATGACGCAATTTCAGCCAGTCGAAATTACCGTTGGAATATTCTTAAAAATTAAGAAACTTGTGAATATATTTAGATATTTCTAATGTAATGTACATTTTAATGACATGAACTGATCTCCAGTTTTCTTCTTTGTCCGTTGCTCTGTAGGCCATTTAGGGCGTTGGCCTACCGGAATAACTGCGGACTGTCGTCTTCAATCATACATTACAGATTTGAGTGTTTCATAGCCCAACTATCGATTCCCCTTTAGCCTTAACACCTTACGAACATTACTCAGGTGGGAAAAGTTAGCGTAATTAATTTAAACTCAAAAATGAATGATATTCATTTATTTTTTATCCATGTTCCTCGTGTGACAACGTTAAGAGAAGCTTGGTAAAATACGAAACTGAATCTGAGCATAACTGGGGGGGGGGGGGATAACTGTAAAAAGTGCCGAGATTGATGGGTAGTATTTGGAATACCCTGTCAGTGACATTTCACCTATTTTCATGGAGTAGCTGCCTTGGAAGAGTTAACAGAAATTTTCAAAATTTGCAAATCCGATCGATCCAGCTATTAATTTCTCACAGAAATACCTGCAGTGACAACATCGAGAACAGTTTCACTTTGCGTTTGATAGAAGTAATTTCTGGTTCTCATGATAACGTAAGTATACGTATCCATACATAGTAAATTCTTAGGAAATAATTTTCGCACTTCCATCTCTGTTTAATTGACCGCACCCACTGCTCCAACCACTTCGACAGAAACTTTACGAACCATCAAAATCTTCACACCGAAACTAAATTTATTAGCGTCAAATAATAGGACATAGTGGCTTGTAATTAGTGATGTGACAAAGACCGAATTCTGGAGACGCGTGGGAAGGCACTAATGAGGCAGCAGCGCGGCGCGACTCGAGCCGATTCACGCCAATTAGGCTAATCTGGATTAGCGAATATCAGACGCGCTGTGATCAGTTGCGCATCCATCAAAGTGTTCAGCTGAAACATACTTTCCCATCGCACTGCCGATGCAACGACTAAATTATTTAAAACGTCACACATGAAGGGTCGTCATTTCAAGTCTAACTTCGCAAGTGGGTGTGTATGCAAAGTATATGTAATTTGATTTTCTCAATATGATAGTTCGCGGTCTGTCGACGCGACATTCTTACTGGAAAACCAACAGAAAGTGATGAAACGTTTCATAGGATCGTAAACCAAGCAGGGGCCGAAGAGAGACGCAGCCATGCTCCAATTACGGGGAACGATGTCCATATCAGATGAGTCTTACTTTTCATAACAGCTTTCAGAAGTGTTCATTCTACACAACTAAGAACGAATATTATCACGATGTATATGATGGTTGAAACTGTGGCAATATTTGAAATAAGTATTCTTATTAATTATTCTCTCTCTCTCTCCAGTTTTCTGTAAAATTTTAATCAAAGTTTGGTCAATTTCCTTTTCACGTAGTTTATGATTCCACAAATTACGCCTATTTTTAATAATTATATTACAACAATACAGTTAAATGTACAGTCTTCAATTTTACTATGAAGTCAAACTTCACTTTGCCTTACAATAATTAGCCACATATTAGAGCCTCGTGATTTGCACAGCCTCCATTTCTATCTGAAGCAGCTTGGTGGTTCACAAAAGCTCGTTAATATTATTACAGTTTTGCTAACAAATAAAACAAATAACGAACATTTTAAACAATCAATTTTAGATGGCTGTTGAATCATTAAGTGTCATTTATTTGGTAAATATTTTTTAAAATTATAGGCGATTAGGGGAAACATCCAAACTCTACCCCAAAAATTATACTTGCTAATTTATTATTAATGTCTGAATCATTCTTACTTAATAACTATAAATTGGTGTAAAATATAAGAATAAATTGCTAATTTAAATTAAATCAACCGCAAACAACGTTTCAACCTAGCAAATTATGTATCCATTCTTTTTTATTAGTTTTATAATTAATTTTATGTGAAATATTTATTTCTTGTTTATTTAATGTGACATCCTGGACATCCAATAAATAAGCAGAATTTTCCCGTAATTTTACTATTATTTTCGATTTGTATTTTATTGTTTAAATGTTCTGTTTCTGCGTCTTTTCATTTTATTCACATCTTTAGGTGAATAATTTATATTTTGAGATGCTCTGATAAAAAATTATTTCTTAGAAAATTGAATATATTGATTACATTTAAAAATATTAGATAAGAATTGTTACAATAGGTCCGCGATAGAAAATTATGCATTTTAGTAGTTTGCGGCACGATTTTGGTTGAGAAACTAATCTAAACAAATATTTTAACCACTAAGGGTGTCCGAGCCCCGACACGAAGATAGGTATATTATTTTTATAGGACCCAATGCCTCAGCCGGAATATTATCTACAAAAGCATATCATTTCTGCGTACTTTAGCAACTTGGGCTCGATATTATTGTGATGAATGCGAGAATCTGAATTGCTTTCTACAGGCTATCGTCCGAAGAATTTTTGTGGCTAGATGCAGAGAAACGTCGAGATTTCCATTTGTAGTGGAGCCACTTAAAGGACATCACCGAAACAACGAGCACATTTGTCCGTCTCTTTACGCAGGTTTTATGGGCGCATCGACGGCGCCACTCGGTCCACCCAAATAACTTCACGTGCACAAACGACGTCGCAAATTATTTGCGCTGCCAAATAGCCCGCCACATTTACGCTTCACCGGCACTTCTTGGAACTGTTAATGCAGCAATTAGAGACACGTCTCCGACTCCCACTCACACTCACACTCACTAAGAAGCTGAGGGATTGCCTATATTAAGAAATTATATATTTTAGTCGGTTGCTTATTTTAAGTCGAACAAGATGCATCTAAAGGAGACAGCGAATATTGATGATATTATTAACATTAAAAAGAAAAATATCAGATATTGTTAGGTAGATTGAACAAATTCATTATTGTCAGGTCGGTGACCCGAACAAAAGAAAAACTGTTCGGTTTCTTGTAAAAGGGGATTGTGCACACGGTTCGTTCCAGAAACAGACGGACAACCATTCCGAGCCTGAATGATGATGGGACAGAAATAACTCAAAAATCTTTGAGAACAAGCACGGGCGGGATTTGAAGAACTTGCAACGACGAATTCTCGATACGTTTACAATCATCTTAGCATTTCGAACGAACGTTTTAATTGACTGCAGCGACGTACATCAATTTTCATTCAAGCTAGTGAAAGTTTCTTTTATATACTAGTTTGAAACGTTATTGATGCATTGCTGCAACCAATTCAATACTCATGATTTCATTGGTGGTGTTTGAATTTTGACAAGCAGGTGGAAGTTGCAGCTGTTCCAGGAAATTGCAGTTGCTAGTATTCTTAGGGGCAATGAACTTAATTTCACCTCTGTTGGGTGCCGTAAAACGTGGTTGTGAAATATATTACAAAATAAAATAATTTTGAAAATGTTAGGTTAAATAATTACGAAGTCGAATAAATTTGTAGTTAAGAAGGAAAAAATATCGCTTACACTTAAACTCGTGGAACCCAGTGTTTCTTTTTTAGAAAAACCAGAGCGTTTGAACTTCCTTAACTGTTTTTCATATGGTATTATTGATGAACGTAGACTTTCCCGTTGACGTTGTGTTCTTTTAAATACCTGACCCGGTTGGTTAACCGTGAAGATTTCATCCGAGGTTAGTTTGACACCAATCAGTCATTTCTTTTGTAATGGAGTTAATTTTATTAATTGTATAAATAATTGGAATTCTTTTCAGCACATAAACAATCGAAAGCAATCTATGTTTGTTGCCCTGCGCGTGCTCTGCTAAACGGGATTTGTTATTTTGGTCGTCGTTCCGTGCTCGGTTAATCTGATGGTAGCCTTCATGCCTGTTCCTCTTATAAATGTCGTTGTATTCTCCCGGGGGAGATGCAGTTATATCAGATAAATTTGACATATTTCAGTGTATAATCTATTTTTTTCTTCTAAATCGTGGTAATCTACAGCGTGCGTCGGTGCACATAGACTAAACTACCGTAGGACTACGTCACCCTACAAATTGATAAGCGAAAAAAGTTTGACCTTCCACAATATGAAAAATCGTGTCTACGGTACCGTGCCATCAGTACGGAGACTCCAATAAAAATTGCAAAAGTACGATTTCTTTCTCAGTTTTTTAAACTACTTGTCTGAACGTTAAGATCGGACCTAAATAAACAAACAAAAAAAGGTTCTTCTACAAAAAAAACGTGAAAATACAAAAAACAATTCAAGCTTACAGTTTTTCTTTCTAAACGTTTTGGTATATGGCGCTTAATTCGTTGCCTACGTCAAGTAGTGCGGTAGCAAATTTCAGTCAGTCAACACGATGTTGTGAATCAGTACAATCGTTTTCCTTCCTCGCGTAGTTAATTTATGTAAGCAGAGGACGACGTTTAACTTGGGGTGAAATACTCGTGTCGTTTGTCGTCCGAAGGAGGTTTAGTTAGTAGGAGACAGCGTGAAGATAACGAGGCGTGCTCTAATAATTGCAGTTGTTAGTTGGCGCCGGAGGAACCGGAAGGCCGTCCATCTTGGCGACACTTCCGCCTCGCTCTTGCAAGCCAGAACAATGTCAACTTTAAATCCGCACACCTAAATTGCTATCATATTTTCACTCTAATGGTTATTTTAATACGTCTCCTTTCTTGTACCTTACGTTCTGCTTGATCAACGCGAGGGAAACCCAACTACGCGTATTTTTCCGGAAAGATATAAATTACTTCTGCTAGTGTTATGAAATGTCGACGTACAATGATACTACGTGAACAAAAGAAATTCTTTCAACAATGCTCAGACAAAGAGGCTATGAAACTGAAATCAAGGATCAGGTCCGGTCGAGGTTTCTCTTTCCTGATGATTAACGTAGACATTTCATTAAACGTACCGCCAGTGTATCTTGTGAATACCCGAAATTTTAAAATCCAAAAAATGTGAAACTTTCCAAACCCATTTAGTAATTTATCATTGTTTCCTCAATTTCTTTAAAAATTGCTATACTTTTTATTAATTTTGGTTAAAATAGTCATTCAAATGATTTAACATACCTAAGCAATATTCTAAGTATGGCTATGGTTAATATAAAATTTCCATTCAGTGATAATTTAAATTAATTATGTTCCACATCAGCACAGGAACATCTTTCATCCTTATTAATCATACTTGCCCGTTTATACATAATTCCTTTACCCAATATACTCCTTTGTCGGTCGAAGAGAATTCACGTAGTCCAATTCTTTTTAAGCAGTATTTCTCATTCGCGGTATTAATATTTATTCTTAAGTTGTCTTTGCAGACGCATCCAAATAAATTATAAATTTCAGTTTTTTATTAAAAGTTTTTTTTGTTCCTTCTTTTATAATTGACTACCTCACATAGTTTTTGTTGACTGAGGAGGTAGTAAATGACTAATATTAAACTGGAATTAATAATGAATTACTCAGAAAACTGCCCAAGTACAACTTCTTCCTTTCTTTGATGACAGGCTACATGAGGATGAACCGGAATCTTGCTACCCCACTTTAATAGAATGGAAAGGTAACTTGAAAAGGAGGGGGGAGGATTCGAAAGGGAGAAGAGGGCAGGACTACAGTTTAAGGATCCTACCCTGTATTCACCTGCATCAGGTAGGTCGAGCTCTTGGGTAATTGTCTCACGCCTTTCCGAATAACTCTAGAGAAGTTTGCCAGGTTTAGGAGGCAGTTGATAAGCGGACAGCTCGTAACGTCTGCGACCACGAAACGTCACCTCCTGAAGGAGACCGAAGGGCCACGGCAGGTGAGAATCTTGAAAAATCACAGAGGACGAGACATCTCCCAAGGCATCACTCTGGGGAGAAACACCTGCGACACCTAAGATTAGCTCCCACTGTAGGGCCTCCACCCCCTTTGTTTTTCTGGGTAACAGGCTACAGATACTGGTGACCGTCCTGCTGATATTGAATAAATAGTCGCCACTCTTGTGGAATAAAAAATAGCCTTTCCGAGACACCAGGCCATGTTAATTCGTATTTGCAAGATTGATGGGTTTGAAAATTTGATTCAACGACGATCGGCTTGTTACAGAATAATTAGAGACGTTTAAGTTTTGTTCTGGAATATGCTAAAGAGGGAAGTCTGATATCGACGACGACGCGGGTCAACGATTATTCATAACCTAATTATGAATAGTGGCTTGGTGTAAACACAACCCAGATCTAACATTGACTTAGCTCAGAGCTTTGATGCGGCTAATGGCTTGAACTGCGCAACACAAATAGAGGAAGCGAGGTAGAGGTAGAGGTAGAGATAGAGGCAGAGGGAGGGACAGGGGTAGAGGCAGGTAAGGATGGAGTAGAGCCTGCAATATAAATGGGATTTGTCCTGCGGGAGCAGTATCTCTCATCACATATACGATACCCGCATGCCCTTGCCCAAATAAATCCCTGATCACATTACGCTCTAAATGCAAACAGTCAACGCGAAGCAATATAGTTTCTCCAAATATACTCCTAGTTTTCGCCCCCTTTGTGGTCGTATACTTTCGATTTAAAAAGGAAAATATCTGATGAATCTAATAGGAGTACAACCATTCTTTTCGACAGATAATCTGCGTCCACTCGAAACAGTCCGTTCTTCCGTGCTAAATGACGATGGGATCACCAATTCAAAGTGAAATATAGAAAACAAAAAACAGATGTTGGAAAATTCTCATTCCTAAATAGGACTATCAACGACTGGAATAATTTACCTGTGGGGGTGTTTGGAGGAAATCCTCTTCAAGAAAATAAATTTAGGTCAAATCTGAAAAAACGTGTGAAGTGAAGTGGATATTTTTCAATATAAATGTGTTTCCGAATATAAAAAACTAAAGTGAAGTGTTTCTCTTTTCTCTTTCAGGGCATCCACAGAACATGTTTATCTTTCTTTACTTTATAATTATGTATATTTAATTATGTATCTGCCACCGGGCTTGCGCCCAATTGTAGATTATTAGCAAATACAAATACAAATACGATGTAATATTTCCACTTTTCCCTGGATTTGGTCCTGCACAATACTCATAACTTATTTGTAATAAGAAAATTTGGTTTCAGACCCATAGGGGGCTGAAATGATTGATATGAAAATATTTAAAGGTAAACCATATTAAAGGTTCGTTACAACAATGTAAATTATTTGCAGAAAAAATCTTTTAGAATTTAAATTGTTTCATAAACCATGACTATTATCCAATTTCAAGTAATACAATGAATGTAACAAAATTGTAAAAGAAATTTAATTAATAATTTCACCCATTAAACTTTACAAATAAACATCTCAAAAGAATTAACAACCGTAAATATAATACTAAATTTAAGAAGACAACTCATGAAAATAATCAAGTTAAATAGTAGGAGGCAAACTAAACGTGCTTTTGAAACTAGATTACACCTAACTTTGAATCACAATGTTGTCTCTATACATAAATCAGAATTGTATAGGGGATATTGTTGATATTTTAGACATTGAACAACATTTATTAAGTAGTAATTTATCACAAATGTTGCATACAATGACAGAAGAATTGCTTCCAATTGAAGCTTAGCTTACACATTAAAACAACTGTAAACATTTTAATTTCGCACAATGACCCCTGAAAATTATTTAAAACCTTTATTGGATCATTACAATTAAAAAATATATACAGGAAATTTCGGCTTTAGTCATATCTATTTGCAAGTTAAGTTAAAATTAATAAATTGAAGAGTCCTCCGTTCCTTCAGGAATTCTTCACATTAATTTTAGAACACACTTGGTAACAAAGAACGTACCTCCGTCTTTGTTACGAAGTGTGTTCCAAAATTAATTTTATATAGTACCTGGTCGATCGAAGGACTGTTAAATTTTTTCATTTTAACTTAAATTGCAGATTAATATTGCTAATGAAACCCAAAAGCTCTTGTATACATTGCTTTATTGGTGGTGACTCAATAAATGCTTTTAAACTGTATTTGACGTAAATAAATCTTTAAATATTGTAATACCATCATTAGGTAATATTTATAATCCAGAATGTTTTAGTTCTGCTATAATTTTTAAACATTTATTTAATTTTTTTATAAAATTATCATCGTAATTTTTATTTGAAAAATAATTACTTTGGGGTTTTAATTATTTTGTTATTGGTAACATTTATAATTAATTGAAATAATGTTGAAAGTGTTCCTACAACTTTAAGATAGAAGAATATTGATTTTCTAGTATACAATTTTTTAGAAGAAAATGTAACATAAATTATTATATTGTCTGTTCTTTAGACCCTTTATGATAAAAATAGTTGTTTTTCTTTTGGATATGTTTTATTTTAAAATTAGAATTTGTGAATTCAAATGTTGTAATGTACCCTTCACCTCTTGAATTTTTTGCACTGTTTACGGTTACTTGATTAATTATTTATTAAGCTAAATAATCGTGTCATGAGTAATAATTAATTTGAATAAAAAGTTAAAGAACGCACATCAAAATGCTATATTCTGTTACCGTAGAATTATAACATGAACAACCCGATGAAATTGCAAACGTACAGAAACGTCGTTGCGTATAATATTTTTAATACGTCTGTTGTATTATTAATAAAAACAGACTAACGTTATATTTAAAATATTTGATTAAATTGATTAGAGTTAAACTAATGCGGTTAAAAATTTTCATTCTATATTGTGTGTGTCCTTGGTAGATTACTGAATATGAACATTTTCGCATAATCATAGTAAAACAATTGTGAATACTGTTTATATCATTTTCTCCGACTTGAATGTAATTTTGTCATTTCTCATTGACCGAAAACACTTGTCAATCATTTAACTTTCACACTGACAGTCCTTAATTTATTAAAATCACCCTATTGCACCTGTTTAAAGGTAAAATTTCTTCGTGCAACCGTTTACAAAATCTGTTAAGTACAGAGAAATTCAATTATACGTTTACTTAGATATATAGAAATTAATAGTATGCATTAATATTATACATTCAATTTCGCTTTAACAGACACGTAAATGCGAACAATAAATCGAAATTAAAAATTTAACGCGAATAACATCGCGAGCTGTGCGAGAAGACGTAAGGGGTTAGAAATAAATATTAGTGACGAATTTTCGAAGAATTGTGAATTCTCTCAGACCATTTTCGTGATGGTAATCAAAAGGAAGTATATGACAAGTAGCTTTAAAACTGAGGAAGATCCGGAATGAGTCTGCATCATCATAAGTTCTCGTAATTAATTATAGAAGTAAACAAATACTTTAGAAACGAGAAGAAGTAAATTATTTTTAATTTTTATATATGGCAAGAGTCTTAATGTGAAGGAAGGTAAAAAAAATGTGGAGCCAAGGCTGGTGTAAGTACTACGAAAAAATTCGTTCACAACATGGAGCCTGATCCACCATAAAAACGTCGCGTAAGAAATATTTATTCTTAAATAATAGCAGTTCCTTTCCGAAAACAAACAGTTTCCTCCCGGTAATATATTCAGCTGTGCCCCAAATAGAAAAATAACTGTACTCCTCATATTCGTAAAACATTTCTGCGCAATTCAGATTTTATTTCGTGCCGGGAGATTCGAGTCGCGTAAATGTCTCCGAAAATAACTTGCACGGTGGAAAGTGGCTGCTTTTCCTGTACTCTATGCGTAGTTACACTCAAACCTCCGACAACACAGCGCTTCCTTAATGCAATGTTTATTTATATGGTTGAGTTGACATTAGATACAATTAAAAATGGACAGTTGTGTTATCTTCAACCTAAACACAACTATTTATTTAAGGTATACGAAAACTTCCGATTTGCACGTGTTTTATATAGAGGGGTATTTCTTTAATGAAATAAGTAACAAAATGAATAACGAATAAAATTTTTCTCCTTCACGTAAATATCCCTCCAATGATTATATATTATTAGTATTTATTAATGTCTGGTACAATTTTTCTTATTTCGATTTTCTCACTTCCAAATCGTCACATTTATGTATTCTCATTGTCTGATTTATGATTTATAATTCATTATTTACATATTGATGCATTTTCTTATGAATACAACGTTTCTGAGTCTAGTGATATTTCCTCAGCAATAGAGTAATGGAACCAATAAATTAAAAATCTGTTGACGTATTCTACTGAGGATTGATTGTGCTTCTTCCATTCCATGGTTTGAAATCGGTAAAAGATTCCAGAGTCAATTTACGCACAGTTATATATATATTTATTTATTTATAAGACAAATAGTTAAGAAAGTAACGCCATTTGAAAATTGCGAGGAATCAGGAATCGAAGTTCTTTCTGGCAGGCAGAGATCGCGGATCACGGCGCGAACAATGGAAGCTTTGCGGTTCACGGTCTTCATTCGCATCCAATTACGCGAGGCAGTATTTTAAAGACGCTTCATTTAGCAACGGGTAGGGTGGAACAGGAGCAGGGGACGAATCCTATCAGCACGCGGTTCGACTCTCAGTCGGAGCATTCAGCGAGCGTTAATCACACGCATTACAGGATTGAAAACTGCAAACTCTCAAAGCTTTGAAATATTTCAGTTCGCCATTCAAACGTGCTACGTGCATGACTGCGATTTCAGCAAAATCGCTCTCTAGCTATTCACTTCAGCCTCTATTTGTGTCGAACAGGATGATTAAGTGCACTATTAGAATTATTTTGCCCTGCTATTGGCCACGACTGCACTTATGCCCGTCGTTAAGTAGAATGCACACAAAATAATGTAAAAAATTAGAAATCGTAATTACATTACAGGTAAAAATACGGGGCATGATTGTCATGTAGTGATTTTTGTAGTGGACGATTGGACGAGTGGACGAGTGTAGAGAAAGCTTCACGGGCAACGTTGGTACTCGCCACACGTAGCGGAGTGAGAAGTGACCACGTGACAGCCACAGCCAGATATATCTACGACTGAATCAGTCGGAAGCGTGGGGATTCCCCAAACGACCGTTGCCAAGCACAAAGTACAGACGCTGTCGCATCAATTCAAATTATTAACAGAAAAAAAAATGGTAGTTCACTGTCAGGGTCTCTGCTCGGACGTACCAGTGTAAACACAAAGCCGCAAACTCGCTGGGACCTGTTCAGCGGCCGTGAACTTTAATTAATATCGCAATTGATGTCACGGTGTACATAATTTATGGCGTACAGTGTATAACTATTTTAACGATTGTACTATCGCAATAGTAACTTCATAAAGTCCACTCGTCGTGTCGGCGCTATGGCAATACTATCGGAAAATCATCATCGTCGGAAAATTTACAAAAATAAAAATTCACTGGAAATGAAAAATTTGACGGAAAGAAAGGAAAAAGATATTAGTTTATTTAAGTGTAACTAAATGTAATCGTTACGTAGGTATTCTAATCATCCGTATCTTATTGTAACCCACAGAGTTCGTGCTTATAAGAGGTAAAGGTATTAGTTGTTATTCAAAGATTTATAAAGGAACTTACTTCGTCAGCAAGATTTTGAAATTTATGTTTATTGTTGTTTCCATTAGTCCTGAGCTGAGGAAATAGGATACGTAATACATTACACAAAGTAACAAATAATTATAATAACAAAATAAAATAACATAATTAACTACAATTTTTTTAATACGTAACGAGAATAAACGAGATATAGTATAAAATCATTGGAAACAGGAGACGCATACTGGAGAGCATAAACAAGGGAGATTTTACATCTCGGAGCTGTATGACGAGGAATCTGACCTGCCTGCTCCAGGCAATACATGAAACAAACAAAAGAGCAGAAAAATCTATACAGTAAGTGTTAAAGGTATGTGTTAGGAAATTTTAGGAAGCATAACATTCAAGGCTTTTGCAGGAACAAAAATATCAACTGTTAGGGGAACGATCAAGAAACTCCTGTACAGAGTAAAACGCCATTTAATAGTATAATTTTACATTGATTCACAAAACTTTTGTAATTATTATTCTTAACCCCTGGAGGAAGGCTGTTATATAGAATTATCCCGGCATGGTGAATACTTTTCTGGTAAAGAGTATTCATGAAATTCGCCATTCGTTTGAAACAAATTCATGTTCCGCTTTACAGACTTCAGGATTTCATGAATGTATACGCTAGATAAAGTAAATATTTGCAAACTTTTGGAGAGGCGCCTTCTTAATTTTTTAAGAATGACGAAGAAATGTTTAAGAAGCTTCTTGACATGTTTAAGTGACCGGAGGCAATTCTGCTTCACACCCATCGAGTCGTCCTCATCAACTGCAGGATTTTCGTGCCGTGAAGTGATGCTGCAGTTAAGTCGAGGAGACGATTATATGTCGGATGAGAGAAACAGGCATAAAAAGTTGTTACGCTGCTCTTAACTATACGGCTAAAATTCGGCTGTGCTAAACTTAGCTTTTGTAACATATAAAACTCAGTGCTGAATTTAATTATAAATCACTGATTACCTATGGAGATGTGTTTAATTTCAATAAACCGTTGTCATTAATAATGTGCTTTGTATTAAATTCATTTCCCCCGGAAATATTTATACGTTCACTAAACATGTGATTGATTAATTAAAGAACAATGCCATTTCGTTAAAAGTAAACAAGGAAATACCTAGGTTAAGCAGGGAAGAATGCAAACAAATTGTTACTTCACAACCACATAATTTATTATTGTAATCCTACCGTTACTATTCGCCTTTTGAAAAAGTGACGTTTGATTATTATTAATATATAGACGTAGAGTATGATGCGAAAAGTTAAGATTAGCAGTTTATTAGGCGACCTGAGGTTAAGACGGCAGAGGGAGAGATAGGAAACGGTGTTTCCGAGGGGGCGACAGGCGTAGCGAACCCCGGCGACGCTCTCTCAAAAATATTTTACATCGGAACAAATGCGACATGCAAATGGAGTGCGGAAGTGCGTTAGAACGGACTGATTGAGGCCGCTAAGAGATTTATACGGCGAGTGGCGTTTCCGACAAGGATATCGGGAGCTGCTGGTGTAAAACAGCGACAGGGTGCGCTTCTTCCGGAATAATTAGCATTGTCCCTTGTCCCCGGGTTCCTGCCTCCCCGACGCCCGACGCCCGACGACCGACGCCCGTCCCCGACGTTTCGCATTTTAAAGCCACGCGTTCTTTAAACTGAACTTCATTGAACTTGTCACATGGATTTTAACTTTACTTTTCCGTACGTTGAAAGCTGCGTTGTCCTCCACTATGCGTCGATTTTTCACAATAAAAACGCATACGCAGCAAGTTGACGTACGCTGCTGTTGCCTGCGACGTCCAACACAGAAAATACACTTCATAAGACCTACCTTTAATTTATGCAATGACCGTAAATGTTCCAGCCTAGGTGTATTAATACCGCGCTCGATACATTGCACTAGGAGCACACTGATCACTGAACATGGGATCCTCCGAACAAGTAAAACTTCTTTCATATCATAAATAGCTTCTTCAGCGTAAAATCTAGACCCCCGAAATTATTCCACAGCTTTCCGGGTACTGTCTGTTAACATAGATACTTATATATTTCGAATTAATTCCAGTCAAATTAGTATAATCTGTCAGATTTTTATTTAATATTTCGATGAAATTCCGCATCAGGTCACGAAAAATTATGGCCAATTCAGCAGTAACGTTAAACACAAGGAATAAAACAAACTTTTCATCAGGATTTTAAGTCAAGGAAGAGTACAGGATAATCAGAATTTCTAACACATTTCCTGCCAACATTAAAATAAATAAGGTACGCTACAATGTGTTGAAAATCACATATGCATTAATTAAAATTGTAAATAGGTTTTTAATTTTTTTATTTACGTAAATATACGTTACTTACAAGATTCAGTTAGAAAATTCCGATGTAGGTAATAATTATTGTTCATATACTAATTTATTTACGTCAGTTATTTTCATTTCTATACCAGTTTAACTCCTGTAATTAATTATATTAATAATGTTTTCTCAGTACTATATACTTAATTTTCTGTATTAATATTCCACAACACAACGTCCTGTGTTACATATTCTCAATTTTATATTATATTTTTCATATTTCCCTCTTAAGTTCCGGATATACAAACATATTACCGTTTAGTATTTAATATTCTATTTTATATGATATCATGACGCATTTACTATCGTGTGAATAATAACTTTAATGACTTTTCCTACTTCCGCAGTTGGGAATAAATGTAATTCATAAATTCAAATAATATTTTTGTAATTTTTGTTAATAATTTCTCTTTCATAATTTCATATTTGGGCGACCTCCTGTGATGTAGTGACTAGCGTTGCTGGCTCAGAACACAGAGAGGTCCCGGGTTCGAATCCTGGCATGGTCTTGGATGTTTGCGCCGCCATGATCACGGAGACTGGGATTAATACTGATGGAGAATCGATACGCTGACCTCGTATCACTCCAAATTCGGAATGTGTCATGTAAGACGACAGTCCGCATTCGAAGCGGTAGGCCAAGGCCCTAAATAGGCTGCAGAGCCTATGAAGTTTAAGATTTCATATTTATGATATTTTCTTTTTTATATACTTCTTCAGATATAAGTAATGATTTTTCTTACTTTATTCAGCAGAGTAAGGAATCAATGAATATCATTGCAATATTTATTGGTAAAATTATTTACAGAAATTGAATAACGATTGATAAAAAATTAAGTTTTCAGGAAGTGATGTGCTGTTTCCTAAGGTTTTTTAAATTGCAGTAATATATTTCTGTTATCGCGAGGTACGAGCAAACATTCATCGATGTTACGGAAGCCCTGAAAAAGTGTATCCGTCAACACCACAAAATCCAATTTACTACAAGAAGTCCAAAATTTGATGTGGGATTATCCTTAGCGCCCCAATCAGATGAGCAAACATTAGCAGCGGCGGTCAGTACCATAAATATTGTCTATAGAATATTGTTTTTGCTTTTTACTCGCGGTTTTCTTTCAGTCAATATTAGGTTAAATAATATTTTAATCAAATGGAGGTGAAATGCTTCTACAGAAGCTCAGATAAAGAGCGTAAGGCTATGTTTCGAGTATCAGTATCAGAATGGAAAAATGTAGACCGAACCCAGGATTTCCCACAGAATATTTCATGCGACTTGCAAATGTATTTTTTGCGTCCGTTTTTATTAGTAAGATATATTTAACGACAATTAACAATTTATAAAATTCAAAAAGTTTTAGTAATAATAAATTCTGTATTTCAGGCTGCGTCTCACTGAAAGGATTGTCATAATGTTATAACCGTTTCCTCAGTCTAACTATGAATATTACTTCCTAGGTTTCTTCGGTAGCGGAATATAAAAATATTCAGGACTAGTTTAATGTGTCAAATTTTTAGTTTTGAGTGAGTAAATAAATTTATATACTCAAATTATCTTTAATGAAAAATAAAACTGTAAGAGTAAATAAAAATATTATATACGTTTATTTTGTTCTTTTTCTCTGAATATCTCAACGTCACTTCATAATTTAATATGTAACAGAAATCTATTATTCACTTCGCTGCCATTAAAACTACATATTTATCCTAATTTGTATTCCCTTTAGAATCAATCGGAATCATTTCTTCCATTTATACGCCACTTGACTATCACGTAGTTAAACAATCATAGTGACGAGTGTCGATTGGTTCTACGCTACTTTAATATTCATGAAGCAACGAGTTCCAGGCTAACCTGTTTGTCCTATGAAAAATTGTTACAACATACTTGCAAACTACATAACGCACGGCTGTTAAAACATCATAGAGACTGCGTGATTGCGATTGACATCCAAACACCAAACGGGGAAAAGTAAATAAAAAGGCCCGTGACAAAATAATTACAAATAAAGTAAAGACGAGCCGCAGCTGTTTGTGTCACGAAGCCTGAAGCCCCGCGGCCGTCGCACACAAAAATTACCAAAGTCAACAGATGCGCCTGGCTTTAATGAACGTTAATACTAGCCCCGAGGAAGGATTTCTGTTGAGGCCGATCTGGCGTAAATGATTAGATCGCTCCCTCACCCGCAGCTACGGCCCACAATCAACATTTTCCGTGAAGAAAGGACGCTTCCAGTCAAAGACGACCATCCTTCTACAATCCGCTGCAACAGCAAAACTTCTTTCTCCAGTTTATAGCACGATTAATCGTATACCTTTCCCTTCCGTAACGATAAGTAGGAATGCTAGATTTTCAGTAGTGACATCACAAGGCTCATATATTAAGTAAACGGAATGCAGGACTGTCTGATCGGCCGAGATCAACGTTTCACTACTGAGCCACTTAATCGCTTCACTGAACACAATTACACTCCAGTAATTAGAAACTATTTCCCGTTCAATGACCAGTCTATCCGAATGCACTGACATGCTTTGTGTAAAGGAGATATATTTATTTGTTTGCGCGTCATCAAGTATTTCAAATCATTTGCCGAATGTTGACATTTACTCCAATATTCTCAACGACCTGCATGTTTCGTTTGTTCATGGTTCAGAACTCTCTTTGTCCAACAACTATAAATATATTATAACGCCAACTTGTTTGTTTCAGGGCCAGTTTGCATCCGGCAAACTAACATAATGCCAGAAAAAAATTAACGATATTTTTATATTTTCATAGGCAATGCAGTTTGTGAATTTTAAATCAAGAGCGAGAGTTTAATGGATATTCAAACTCACTTTAATAAGTGGTTATTCATATGTTCATAAAACTTCAATTAAAATCACTTATAAATATAATTGGTACTTCATGTGCAGATAGTAGAAATATATACTTGGCGCATTATATTTTCATAAGTTCCCTAGAATTGAAATCGTCATATTCTAAAGTTATTTTTTTTTAGAAATTTTATTCTTCAATTCTTTGCGAAATTTGAATTTACCGCTCAATATCCCTAAGCGGAAGATTACTTCCGTATTCGTTAATTAATTTCTTATCTAGTGCTGGTGTATTACAGAAGAAACCTTTCTCAGATTACTTCATTTTTGGAGCTCGTAATTGTAAATTCCAGCAGTTTTTTTTAATCATAAAATGTATAAATGAGAGTTTATCAACACAGGTTTTCTTGAATTCTACTTTTCATTTTGATACTATGATCCAATTTACTGAAATTGTTATGCCTTCTGTATTCTAATTTAGTGGCTTGGCTCTTATCCTGTATAAAATTTGAAGAGTTTCTGCAGCTGTTCCAAAATTACTCAGCTTTTTCATGTCGATGACAAGATCTGAAGCAACTTTCCCCGTGGCTGTCATAAGTCCAGATAAATTTATATTTTGTTAGCTAATACGTGGAAATATAATTATTAAATTCCATTTATATCTTTTATCGTAAAATTGACTGAATCAAAAAATTTATTTCGGCACGAGTGCGAATTTTCTGTGATATTATCTTTGCGTTATCTCGGAATATCTACGTGAAGTGACTCACTGTAGTCTACTAATGTGCATTTGTAATTAAGAAATTCAAGTTTCAGGTGGTGTATAATAAGTTCGTGCTGCCATGGTTGCGTTCTGCATCGGTCTTAAAGCGCTCGGACTCTTTTAAAAAAATAAAAATTTCGGTAGCTTATAATAAAGTGAGCAATTCATATGAGGCCCTCCATCAAATGACGGGTTGTGTCGCTGACGATGCGTCACTTAATTATCCGTACTGCAACTGGCGTAATTGCCTCGTGCAGGAGCAGCACGCATCTGGATCACGGCGATGATAAATGAGGGACAAATCCGTCGCTTTGCCGATGACTGGCACACGAAAAGTCCTTTCCCTTAATTAGTTCGATTTGTGCCTCAAATACCACGCACGCCCTCTCGAGAGCACAATATATTTCCCTGATGATCCAGCACTTTTTGCCTGACATTGAGACGTAACTTCTCAACAAATGAAAAAGCTAAATAAAGTAACAGTATTTTTTAAAAATTCAATCACCGGTAGCTAATAACATGGTTGCTGTTAACACGACACCGCAAATACGAGAGGATTCAGGTACTAATTGGACAATTTTCAGATTATTTATCTGTAAAAATTCTTACTATCCCGAATTACAATAACAGTTACTGACAATTTCTTTACTTAATTTTAATTTTATACGGTAACAGTTAGATAATATTTTAATTTCAATCATTAATTGCTTTATGAACAAAAATCGTTACATTATACTTTAAAAAGCATAAATTTAAGAACATAGTCAATTACGAGATTAGTCTAATGTTCATATTTGGCCGCGGACGTTAAAGCAGCAATATGAATTTTTTGTTATACATTAATTAAAGACCAGAGGAGGGTCCTTAAGTTGGGGGACAAAACGTTTTCAAATTAAATTATTCCGTGTATGACTTCTGGCAACCCCTTGTATTTTATTTACAGTAATAAGTCAATTTAATTTAAATATCTTATTGGTAATAATTTTTCTTATTTTCTTTGGATACATAAAGTTATTAAACCTTAAACCGAATACTGTATTGCAATTGTGATTTAAAGAAATATATGGATCTTTTCATTCACATTAAACTCAATCAGGATTGAATTAGGAGGCAACCAAAAATTTTAAACAATATTAATTCGAGCATTTAAGCAGATTTTTGTACAATTCTCTGACATGACGAATTATTCGTAAATATGCCCAGGAAATATTTGACGAAAAGCCGGAATGCACCGACGAGGGGTTATATGAGTCGCTGATTTTCTTCAAGGTTCTGGATTCTAATTTCAGCCCGTACAGCAAGTAATTACTCTCTCAGTGATAGACGTTTCCCGGGAAGTCAAAGGAGAGCTGAAAGTTGGGTCTTACTAATCACATGTGTCGTCGACGAATGGTCAAATAATTTTTTAATTAATACGGATCTTTTGTCCGTCCGCTTTAATGTACATAGACAGTGATTAACGAATATATTACTGTTGCGAAGTTTGAAAAGAAATACTAAAATTCAGTGTTGTATTCGCAGAGCTAATATTGAATTCCGGAGTAAATTTGATGAAGCGGTAATCGCACAATGGGCTGGGGTGTGACATTTAGCGGAGTCGGACAGACAATGGGGAGAGGCACAATGGCCGCCTGTTTGCTGCGTCGCGTCGCTGAAAGCTGAAAGCTTTCGGTTCACTTGTTGATTTCCATTACTACACGATGTAGCTATAAATACGAGGATGCTTCGGCGTCAAATGTAGTAACCGGTCGATACGTGTTAACTGCAAAGGACGAAACCATTATCACGTGTAGAGTAATTCTTTTGACGAGAGCAGGGATGGAATCAACGAGGATTTTCACGCACTGCGTTAACGATTCAGCGTCACGTACATCTCGAATTACTAAACACAAAACCCTCCCTACTTAACAGAAACAAAAATGTCACGTGCTTATTTGATTCAACAGCTTTCCTGTACATCTAACGTAATCCGATCGGGAAACTTTCCCATTATATGAACGTAATTGCCTCACCTCCATTAACAAAATGTATCGTAGGTAGTCGAACTTCACAGTATATTTCCTAAACACAGTTAATGAAAATTCTATCCAGATGTTGCTTAAACGAATCATAAATTGAGTAATTTTAAAATATGGTTATTTTTAGAGGTTAATAAAACATATTTCCCGAGATTCTCATAATTTGTAGCCTGAAACAGTACCTCTTTAACCTTTGGAGGTTGTGTCGCGATAATTTACAACAGTTTTTAGTTTTCTATGAATACACTAGATTGCATCACTTCCGAAATCCCCGGGATTGATAGTATTCCTCTTTCGCAACTAAACAGCACAACTTATGTACTCGAATCACTATTACACTTCCTAAAGAATTTTTAATTTGTTTTGC
Organism: Eucriotettix oculatus; assembly: GCA_034510155.1. NCBI lineage: Eukaryota > Metazoa > Arthropoda > Insecta > Orthoptera > Tetrigidae > Eucriotettix > Eucriotettix oculatus. The sequence continues at coordinate 21,279,475 of CM067380.1, read as the reverse complement.
AATTGTCTAAGGTCGAACAAGAAGATACAATGCATGTCAAAATTATGTAAAAATCAAATTACCGCAACTTAAGACAATTACAAAATGGAAGTAGATTAGATTTTTTGTCACTCTCTTTTTCTAATTATCTCTTTAACGTCTTTGATGAAAATAATTAAAATTTATGAACAAGTTTTTTAATTATTTGAAATAAAATTAAAACGTTTAAAATATGGGTTAATAATGCCGCAAAATACAGCGGCGAGACTGTCCGGGTTAGTTTAGAATGCGGTTACGTGTAAAATATAATATTACTCAAATAATATATAGTTACGAAAGGTTAACTGCACTAAAACGGATTTCATCCTTTTCCATTTTTAGTATGACTGCCTACTTCTATATAACTACTGAAGACCAAAAACCTTCACAACTTACAAACCTGTAGTTCGTATTCCTCATAACTCAATCCTCTATCAGAACTGAAATATATATTTTTAAAAATATATTTCAACAAACTGTAATACTTATCAATCGGGCATCAGAGTTAATAAAGTCTAATGCTAACCTAATTATAGCAATAAAATAATTACAAACATGCTCGTCACAAGTATTAGCCGGTCTTTCCTCAATACAAAAACAAAATATATTTGCTTCGTACCGTTTATTCTATTATGATAGGTTATATAAGCAAATAGCACCTCCCATTACAATCGCGTTCCTGTACAATATGTATTCAAAATTAATGTAAATATGAGCCGCGGGGAAATAGTCCCTGAAGAAGACAAAAATCATCACGGACTGGGATAAATTTCAATAATTTTTCTTGGTATATATTACATATATGAGTTGAACAATCTCAAATCGTTTACAATGTCTAGTTTTCCTTGCTTTTATTTTTTTTATGAAAAATTCTCCTGGAGTACTTATTAACCACCAGAAAACACACTACAAATAAATTAAACGAATGAGTACTAAAATCTCGTCTTATATCCGTAACCGGTATATATGTTTATGTAACCAAAACAAACGTTAGCCGAAACATGCATAGTTATGACAAATTTGAGATTTGTTTTCCAAACAAAAGTAACGGATTTTGTCCGGAAAATGAATGTTACCTGCCGCTTTTATGAGTATGCGGGGATGAAAATAACGTGTAACTGATTTGATTTTTTTTTCGGAGGATTCTATTGACAATCATCGGAGCAGCGCCTAGCTTTGTGTGTCGACAGCTTTTAATTCGACTTTACATATCAAATTGTAATGACCCACGGGCAGCGCTGTAATCAGTAACAGGTCATTATAAACGCAATTTCATTGAAATTCCTGCCAAAATGTAATATAGGGAGAGCGAAATGTCAGGCCGAAGCACGCGCTCCGCGGATTAATAAAGGTCGGTTCATTGTCCGTGTGCAAATGTCGCCACGTCAACTTGTTGCTCCTCTCACGCAACAGATTGTCTAGCCCGTCCTCCAATAACAACTAAATTGATCGCTACCTGGCTTTCACCGACAAATGTAGCACATTACATTCATTTTTGCGACTCCGGCTGTCGATTCCAACAACTTTTTTCCCTCCTCGTAGTGTGTAGAAAACCAAAAACAGTTCTCCCAGAATCACAATTTAATATTTTCACAACAAAACTGTTCGCAAATTCAGTTGACTTTGTGAACGCGACCTGTTCCTGTAGATTCACGACTTTCAGTGTAGCTCAAAAATATCCATACTATTTAACTCGAATATTTATAATACTTATCCATTATAAACGAAAAATAATTGTTTTTTTACCCTAAACTATTTTTTCATGTCGTAGAAATATTTAAAGTAGTGCTTCTGCTGCCTTCAAAAATTTATAACGTGGTCAATGTAAAAGGCAAGAAAAACTACACTGATGAGAAAAGATCGAATTACATTTTTTTTTAAATTACAAGTTTATTTCCAAGAATTATGATTTATTGCCGGGTCGGAAAATATGTAGAAAACCTGAGATTTACAGTAGAAGATAAATTATTTATCGAAAAAAGTAAATATATATTACAGCGTAATTTACTTCAAAACGGGTGGGTCAATGTTGAAATGCATTAAGATAAACAAGAAAATTATATTTTTATTTGAAAGGGCGTACATGGGCCTTTTGAATAAACATATAATTACGTTAATATCTCACACACAGCTCGTACTATTCCATTTAAACATTGGCCAGCACTTATTAAAAAATCCTATAGGAAGTAAATGAAGACGCGATTGCATCAACTGAAATTATATTAATTTCAGTCTTAGTTATAAAAATGTAAATTGAGAAATAGAACGTTTCTCCTCATTCAAGTTAGGGTATCGTCAATAGACTATTTTGATAAAGTAACCGATTAGGTTTGCCTGAACAATAAATTTATTAATAATAGAAATTACATAAAAATGAATGACTGTAAAGTGAAGATGAAAATTATATTAGAGAATTGATAAATAATAATAAATACTCTATTTAGCAAGTAAATGCTACTTACTACTACAGATGGAAGTCAGAAGTGACGAGACAAAATCGGCACAAGAAGCGTTGTTCATCTTCATTATGTAACGCATTCGAGGCTCGGAAAACAGGTCATTTTCCTATTAAGGAGCTAATCAGTTGAAATTGACCATGATGTACCAGCTACCTCAGCATCGGCAACCGAATGATTGCTAAAATCTTTTATGCAGCGCTTCATAGCCACTCTGGCTTAATTCAGGTCAGAGGTCAATGACCAAGCTCTTCCGAAAAAATAATTATATAATGGAAAACTCGAGAAATCTTTCTCCAAACACTAAATTTTGCGCTTATTGTCGACAGAATCGATCACACCGGCAGAACAGAGAAACGCTAGGAACAAAGCCCGGGAATGTGTCGATGAAAACAGTAGGAAATTTTCGTACGTTCCACGTGCTAAGGACATTATCGTAAATTCTCTCGTTTGGAAAGAAAAGTTGGTCTTTCTTCTAGGAATTGCTTCCTTTAATCGCCATAATGTTTCGCAGCTTCCGACGGCAATACATAAATCCCGCCCCGAAAACTGCAAAGACGAGGCGTCCGGAAGATTCTGCTAACGAATTGTTTAGCTGGAATGTGTTATCACAGTGAAATTGTCACGAACACACACACACACATTCAGATTGGGATTGCTTCTTCGACTCATATTTTATATGTTAACTTAAAAATAAAAGCTTTATCTCATAACATAAACTGTTTACCTTCGATACTTGTTTCATTCACCGATATTTTCCCCGAATATAGAATTCAGTGGTGCCCGACCGTCGGTAAACTCATTAAAAATAACTGATCGTGATGTTCTGTCTCGACACATTAATTACCGTCAACAACTCTCCCGACAAGATTCACAATATCACAAATAAATTTAAAAATACGACGTTGCTACGTCTTAACTTAATCTCAGTGTTTCTTTGTCTGTTGCAATTACGATGGATAAATATTACAGCGTACACTGTTGGGAAAAGACTTTATTATACGCTGAGGTTTAAATTAATGAGTTCACCAATGTTCATTCCTCAAGCTTAATGAAGAACAAATACTCATGCCACAAATTTGTACCAGAATCTTTCTACTGTACCCCAGTCATAATCATTTGTAAAACAATTGCTTCGTACAGAACACATGTCAGACTCAAATTCAGAAGTATTCAAAAACGGGGCAAACAAATGTATACGATATATGCTGAAAAAACAACGTCAATTTACCTGCTTTTATCTACAATTCAGAAACACAATATCTCCTTGCAGCTAAACATATTTCAAACCAAAGAGAAATCGCGCATTATACGAATTGAAGATATTTTCATAAAGGTCAAAGATAAAACGCACGGATATCAAACATTTAAAATGTTTTACAATTCACTTGTGATTCACATAAAAAGATAATTTATTTTATTATTAAACATGGCTTAAGAATTGCTATTTTAACTTCTCATTTAATATTACATATATATATATATATATTACAAATTATTATTACCTTGGTATAATGTTATTTATATACATCCTTTATATACACAGAAAATGAAATCACTTATAAACATTTAATTTATTCTATCCAAAATTCCGGCACCAACATCTCCAATTTTATTTTTCTTATACATTATTATTATCCCTTTATTGCTATGAATATAAATCCCTTCTAACACCTCCCTTTTAAATTTCTGCTTCTCTTTCTGCAGAATCCTCACATTTTCCCATTGACTTCAAGTTTAAACTCTTTTGTATGTACAAGTAGAGAAGTTTTAGTATTTACATTGTCCTTCAAACTATTTTTATGATAGTAATTCTTTTTTAATTGACAGACGTATGCCTTATATATGTATATATATTTATATTCTCGCATTGTCTGCATTTCAAGTCATAAAATACCTCCTTAGCTGTATGTATTTGAGTACAGTCGAAAGCTTCTGGTACATATTTGTGACTGAGTATTTGTTACTTAAATAAACTTGAAGACTGAACATTGGTGTACCTCATTAAATTGTTACAGACTAATGATACTGTATTAATTATACCTGACGTGTACATCGGTACTTGTAGGACTATTATATTTATGTATAACAAATTAGTTTCATATGCACCTTGATTCTTATTGGTTTGAAAAACAATTAACATGAGATCAGTTTACTATCGCTAACTGTTGAAAGATTCAAGCAACTTACAATAAATAAATTAAAAAAGAGAATAATTTAATTGTGAACTAAGGTGAATGAAAAAATTATGTGGACAAATAATCAGGGTATAATTTGGGGAATCAGTTGTCAGTCTAGGGGGAAATTAATTATCCGGGAATGTCTGCAATTCACTTCTTCTGCAGACCGAAATTTTTAGGTCTGATTGCTTATGCAGTGAGTGAATTATTAAGTTACATTTTCTTGTTAAATGACACACGTTTACTGTACTCGACGTTAGCATAGCTGAACTCTTAAAATATGCGTGCCTGCCTGACGCTGTCCACAGAAATATCGATTCACGTGCATTCCTTTAACATGACGAATTTATTCATTCGACAAAGGCTCTGTGTTGGATTTACTGACGTTTCATTGAAATTTATTATACTTTTTTTTGTAGAGACGGTCACTGTAAATACAAGTGTCTAGCAGGTAGAAAAGTGGCGTAGTAAGATGAAGTTGATTGTTTCGTTTCGCCATCAGAGTAAGAATCACTAGTATATTCCTGACAATTGGGTAGCGATTTCTACGAAATTATATTTCAAGGAATATAAGCAAACCTTTCAGGTTATTCGTTGTATTTACTATTCATCGGAAGTGAGTTTTATACCAGTTTGAGCACAGCATTCAAATAACAGGATAAGATTAACAAAACTGGGAATTGCTTCCCTAGGCTAGGTTTTACATACATTGTGTTGGACCATATTTCTAAGTACAACCTTACCGAATCTGATATTATGCAACAATGCAGTTTAGCGTGCCCTATATAGAAATTTTATCACCACTCTATGATTTTACAAATAAAAAATATTTTTATCCATTCGGGGACTCGAATCTGCAACGTTATTTACCAGGAACTATTACTAATATTATAAATATTAAATCCATCACTTACCATGTTCGAATTGGGTTAGGACTTAATTAATTGAAGTGAAGTGTCTAATATCGTAATTATTTTATTCTATTTTCTGTTCCGACCTGTATTTTTATGTGTATATTTCTTATATATATAGCTTTATATGTATCAATATTAGTATATAATATACAATTGATAAAAATTTTGCATTTTGTATATTAACCCTTAAGATTTTTCAGCATATTCAGTTATTAATTGAAAACTCCAATGATCCATGTTAAGAGCTAGTAGAAAAAAAAAGTTTCTTTGACAAATTTAAGGTACATAAATTTATTATAAATAATGGCCATTTTGACAAAAAAGTTTTTATGTTTGACATATATAGGGTTTTGTAAAATTGTAAACGTTTTGTTTTTTAAAAAATTACAATTTTCTTTGTAGGTGATTATGGCTAAGTTATCAGTCGATAGCTCCTTTATTTCGAAATAATAAATTTACATAAAATATTCAATATCAATAACTGAGACTGATTAGAAACCCGTGAGGGTTATAGAACCGAAATATAAAATTCAGTTATATTAAATTAAATTTAAAGTCCTCGCAGGATTAATACACATATTTATATTGCATCATTATTGTATCAAATAAGCCGATAAAGGCATATTATAATAAAAAGTAAATAGTGAACCAAAGACCTTATCTTTAAATAAATTATTATGTAATTGATTTAAAATTTCTAAGAGTTTCAAAATCCTCAAATGTGGAATATTATCGAATAAAAATATATATAATTATAGAAAATATATTTGACTTATTTTATAATTCAAGCAGTTATTTGTGACATAAATGAGCGTAATTAATGCTAAACGTATATCTCGTTTAACTTATTAGGTTACATATAACATCTTTAAGTTTTTATTAATTGTATTCCCCGTTTCTTATTAGACAACAAAGTAATGAAGTGAAGATCAGTCCCTCTAAATTGTAAAGAAATTTACGACACATATAATTAATAGAAATTTCATCACAAACCGCAGCCAGAGTGTCAGAGAGTAGCGTAAATGCAAGCAGACCTTGTTTTTTTCATTTATCCGTCGATTTATCATGTCCAAGTATATATTCTCGGATGCTGACTGTTATTTGTGTTCACCTTTTTTTCTATAATTCATTTTTCATATCGTCATGTTTATAATGTGAAAGTGTTGTGATGGGTTTATGGAATGAGGATAACGCGGGGACTTTATTTGCGACAATAGCGGGTCCTCTCTTTGTCCTATTCCTAATCGATTGCACTAAAATTCGTAATTACATTTACAGCTGTACTGTGCGTGGAACGAGCATTCCACAAATTTTATGCTGCATTCTAAATTTAATTTCTCATTGTTCGAACTGGGAGGCGAGCATAATACTGATAGGCTGTTAAATGCAAAAGGCTTATGGTATCTCATTGTGATTTCGCTCCCGTTTCGGTTTTGCATGCTCCAATAAAATCACATACTCGGTTGTCGTGCCAATTCCCAGTTTTCAACTCTCGGTTGGAGCAAAAATATTGCCCACGTCTAAAAATCAGTCAATGTTAACTTCTCGAAGAGTTAAAGTAAGGATTCATACTGAGGAGATACTGTACAGAATCGTGTAATGGAATAAATAATCAACAACTAAGCGCAAATTGTTATAATGACCAAAGGAGCGCGTAGCAACTGAACAGAGAAAATTGCTAAGATCCGTAGCCTACTTAATTTGTGTTTGTATTTGGAAACAAGCTGTCAGACTTGGCCGATGGCGTACAAAATGTTTCGTTGCTCCACACCGCTCCTCAATGAAAAGACTACCATGTATTTTTAAAAAAAGTATTTGGATATGAAAGTATACCCAATTTTCAAATTATTTCCTAACGGTCTGTGCTCTGTAGAAGGCATTGTAACGGGCAAACACATCTGCTCGGACTTTTGACGGCACGGAATCAAAAGAACGAGAGACATAATTTGAGCCAGGGACCATAAAACCGAGACACCGCGTCGCGGTTTCGGAATTTCCCAATCTTTGTGAGAATTTGGCGACGTCGGGTGGTGTATTTCCCAATTACCACAATAAATGTTATTGGTGGATATCCATCCCTTCCACCTTGGAGAAAAAAATCTAATTAAGTGGGGAAGAAGTTTTAAAAAGGCAGGCGGAGACATTTTTGAGGCAGATTGGTGGTGGAAGATTTACAGATAGGAGATTACTTTTGGTGGAGATTTCCTGAGATGGTTCGAGAGGAGTGAGACGGGAAGCTGGCACGACATATTTGGTGTGAAATTCCACCTGTAGCTAGCCTACGCTAAACTTCTCTCTCATGACTGTGGTTGGAATTGCTTCAAGGGAGATTTTGGAATTATTCCTGAAACGGGAAGAATAGGTGGTCGGCAGCTTTGATCTGGAGTGAGGACGAACCACAAAAAAGCTGAAACCTGGATTAAGCCGACGCGGTAATTACCCCTTGTGGGTCTTTGCTAATTTTGTTTCTGCCATGTGTCTATATTGACAGTTGTGATACTAGTCTTATTTTTGTAAATATCGCAATATCGATTGAAATACTATGCTACATTCCTTCCAGCATCTCCCAGGTAATAATTTTCGACAGCATACAAAACTGACAATGCTGTACAAATATATACGAAGATTTTCTCTGTAACGTTCCCCAATTATTTAATAAATGTTAATTGAGAGGCGATCCCGATTTTGTAGCCTCCAGCACAACGTAATTTAAAACATTAGAAGTCATTTAACGTTCCTGTTCCTGTTTGCCTCACACAAGAGTAAACCGGGTCGTGAATTATTAAATTAATGTCGACAACGTTGAATGCGATGCGATGTGGTGTGGTGCGAGGGCCAGCCAGTACCAGGCAATGTTTTATTAATGATTCACGGAGCGAGCGACAGATATACTGCCGTTTATTACGCTCAGCTGATTCCGCCTGCAGATCTATTATGAATGTGCCGTTTACTTTTTTTGCAGTACCCTCCTCGCTTCTTACCTCTCGATGGTGAAAGAGGAAGCTGAAAACAGGAACAACATAATAAATGTGAAAGTAAATCATCTAGAACTGGAGGAAACTATAATTCTGAGAAACCTAGGGTTGACTTTGCTGTGCGTGTACCAAAATAATTGCAATTTACATGATTCTGCAATTAGCTGCTTCTACTACTGCCGTACTTTGCATCGAATGCGCACTAATAATATCTCCTCTTTTTTTATAATTCTAAAATGCATAAAACTACCAAATATCAGTCTGCAATCAACACCATCACAATTACTTAACTTAAAAATACTAAGAATATATCAAACAGGCAGCAGAATTATATATCAAGATTCACATTCGAAGTGTGCGTAGCAAATAAAATTGCCCTATTTATATTATGAAATACTTTTATCGCAGAATTTAAATACTATTTTATAGGGAACAATGATTGGAAAATAAAGCAGAATGATTATAATACATTTTTGTTTCGTAAACCATACTAAACTGATGGTAACGTTTTTGTGACTTTTCATTTCGCTGGGAAGTGTACGGACGATATATTGAAATGGAAATTTCGAAAGAAAATAGCAAGTAAATAAATTATACAAGCATTATTTAAAATTTAATGTACTCAATTTTTCTCTTCAGAAAACTAAAGTACCAAGGGGCAGTGTTTCTCAGCGTAGGAAATGATACAGATTCATAATAAATTGAAAGCAACATGCAGAAATAAATTATTTAATTCGGAAATGATTGTAGTGTTTTTCAAAAAGAACGGAAATGGAATAAAACAAGCTGTGTGTGTAGTATGAGCTAACTTTTTTACTTGAAAGGGTATACATGTGCCTTACAAATAAAAAATAATTTCGTTAATACCTCATTTACAGCTTGTTTTATTCCATTTCAACACGGACCCGTCCTTATCGAAAAACCCTATGCATCAGAAAATGACATTGTCAGGTTAATTAGAAGAATTAATAAGGACAGGAAAGAGACAGAAAGTTGGCACCTTACCTGAAGTTCACAGGTGGCAGGCACCATGTACGGTTTCAGAATCTTCAAATTTTCGGAGGCACCTCCCCCTTCATCATTTCGACTGATGGCCAGCCGTCAACTTCAGGTAAGTCACCAATTTTCTGTCTCTGTTTCTTACTCTTTTTAATTGTTACATATATACACACTTAAAAATCAGGTACACGGTGAAGTTTTAATTTCAGAATATAATACTAAAATACTTAAAGACATCTGACTAATTTATTTATTTGGATATAATATTTACAATTACTCAAAATGCCAATATTAATCAGAGCAGCTACTAAGTCTACAATTTCAGTAAATATATTTATTGATTTGTATCTACTAGACAGACGTTAGCCCAATTATGTAGATATCATGCATTTTGTTACCATGTTTAAGAGGTATAATGAAGTGTGCTATTGCCTGCAAAATAATAGAATGTTTAACACAATGGAAGAATCAATAAGTATCAACATTCGTTTACCAAACTACAGTTGATTTTAAATTAAAGTTTTAGTTCCTCTAGTGAGGAAATAGGACAAGTTACATTGAAACTGATTTCTAAAATTAATATAATGACATGTATATAAGGATAATAGATGTTTAGAATATCCTGAAACATGATAAATTATTTTCTTTATGGCGCCTTTTACTGTGTAGAGGAGTTTCTTGATCGGTCCCCTAATAGACGAAATTAATGTTCCTGCAAAAGTGTTGAATACGATGCTTTGTAAAATTACCTATTACATAACTTTAAAACTATCTACATGTTTTTTACTGCTCTTGTTTGTTTGATACATGTTTTCCCGTGAGCTACTACGAAAGTCAGACTCCTCGTCGTGCAGATTCAAGAAGTGAAATCACCATCGTTTCTACGTGCGCTTTATAGTGCACGTGTCGTGTTTCTAATGGTTTTCTACTATACCCTGTTTATTCTACTTCTGTGATTAAATTTTGTAGTCAATTATGATATTTTATTTTGGTCTTGTTATTATTTGTTACTTGAATAATGTATGACGTATTCTATTTCTTCAACCGAGAAGTAATGGAAACAACAATGTGTGTAAATCTTTTTGTAAATAATAATACAGTATGAAGAATTGAAGGAGTACTTATTTAAAAATACATTTACTAAGAAAATTGAAAAAATAGTGATACTAATATAAGCAATACTATATATTTCAGTATTTGACATCGGTTTTTGGGCTTTTAGGCCACGTAAATTCTCGGCGTGTCTGCCAACGTTTCGCTTGTTACACTGTTTTCTTCAGAGTCGTAAGGAACACGTGTACAAGTTTGGGTGGTAATTCTTGACGATTTAGAACACATATATACACCCAATTTTGTGTATAAACATTAACTCACAGAAATTTTAATTATTTGAATCAATTGTTACGTTAGTTATGTCAGAATATGCACCGAAAATTTCTCGCAAGGCTAATCAGTCCTGGCCTAGCCTTGATAATGCTTAGTGCTAACAAGCGAAACGTTGGCAGACACGCCGAGAATTTACGTGGCCTAACAGCCCAAAAATCGATGTCAAATACTGAAGTTACGTCGGCCACGAAAAGCATCTGTTATTTTATAATACTATATACGTAAATAAGAGAGAATGTGTTACGATTAAATATTCAGAGAAAAAACTAAAAAAACAATGTGAGGACTAAATTGTTTTACGCTTATGTGATTATGTATCACATTTCCGTAACCGTCAACTAATGAAATAGTAAGTAATCGTAGATAATCTGGGGATGGAATTGAAGTGCTGATCTAGGATGCAGTGCGCATGTGCAGTCAGGTTTCCTCAATTGCAAGTGCAATTACGTAAAACCGCACACTGGGCGGCTCGCCTCCTTCCGAGAAAGTTGATAGCCTTGGTCTATTATCTCAACAACATCTAGCAGACCACAACCCCGTCTTTGCTTTGTTTTCAATTTCGAATACATACCACACAATCACAAAGTTCAAAACAGTTTACTCATATTTGGCGTCGCAAATTCGTCAGTCTTTTACTGTATGAATTAAAATAATCAATTAAATGGAGCATATTTGAAGCACGACCACAGATTCTTCATCGGAATGACCATGTCCACCATCGGAAGGTTCACCGGTTTCGTTTCGGCAAATATTTAGCAGATGATGGGTGACTAAGCCAGGAAATGCAGGCGGAAGTTCCGGGCGGGCACCTGCGTCATGCACACGGCGTCGGTCATCACATCACCCAGGATCAAGACATCAAACATCACACTCACAGACTACCCACGCCGAAAATATCCATTTATGGCGCTGTCACTTGACTCCATCAAATTACTGACATCAGCAATTTATTTTATCTTATTTCATATCTGACCTGACGACATATTACCACTGAATTTCTTTCCCCGTTTTTCTTAATTCCCACCAGTTTTATAGAAAAGTAGCATATGCTGAATTATCTTTATTAATATTTCGCAATATGTACCAATTTCTTTATATCACCAACGTGAACATTTTAAGAACCGAATTTTTCATTTCCAATAATATAATCTTATTTTTATATCAAAATTAAAGAAATAAAATGACCAACGCCAGAAAAAATTATTAATTTTAAAAAACTGTTTAAAAAAATAAATCACATTGACGAATTTTCTCACTATTTGATACAACATTCACTTACTTTCGTTTTTTTACGGGATTCAACCCTCGTGAGGGATTTGGCTTAATGGAACGACTGCCAGACTTTCATCTTCCATCACATATTCTGGACTTGGAAAATTACGCGGCCGGGATTCGAACCCAGGACCTCTGTAAAGTGTGACTGCTATACCACAGATAAATTTCAATTTATAAAAAACTTCCAAGCGATATGTGTTGCACATTCTGTATGAATTTTGATTTAATCGATTTCTCAAATTTCTGAATTTTTCATTTATAAATTTTCATAGTTATGCATTTCATTAATTTTGGAATTTTCAATTTTGGAAAGCAACGGTTACGTGCTTGTTATTAAAGAACTGAATCAAAATATCCAACAGTTAATTTGGGGATATTTTTTGTACGATTTGAAAGTGCAACACGTTGACAAAAAGTACGTCAAAATGGTTTATTTCGCGTATTTTCATTCAATTGTGAGCTATGGCATCTCTAATTAGGGAAACTGCTCCAGGAGTAATGAAATATTTAAGTTGCAAAAGCGTGCAATTAGAATACTTTTTCTAGCACGAATTCTAGATCGAATTGCAAACCTTTCTTCAAAAGTTTGCAAATACTTACTTTACCAAGCGTATATATTTATGAAATATTAAAGTTTGTAAAGCGAAACACTAATTTGTTTCAAACAAATGGCGAGTTTCATGAATACGCGACTAGAAATCGTTCAGCTCTAAGGTCGGACAAGCATCGCCTTGCTCTACACCAGAAAAGTATTCACAATACCGGGATAATTTTATACAACAGCTTCAGCCAGAGGTTAAAAATAGTACCTACAAAAGCTTCATGAAGCAGAGTAAAACTATTCTTTTAAATGGCGCGTTTTACTCGGTACAGGATTTTCTTAATCGTCCTTCTAGTATTTAAATCAAGGTTCCTGCTGCAAGTGTTGAATGAGCTGCCTTATAAAATAGCACATCACATATCTTAAAATTTCTATTCAGTTTTTTCTGCTCTTTTGTTTGTTTGTTTCATGTATTGCCTGGAGCTACGGCAGAGGGAAGGACAGTTTCCTGGTCCAAGTAGTTAAACCTCCATTGCGTGTTTCTCAGTGTGTGCTTGTTTGTGTTTCCCAGTGTGTGTGTGTGTGTGTGTGTCCGTGTTGTGTTTATATTGAGTTTTGTCTATATACACTTTCTTTTATTAATTTATTTTAAGATTATTTGATTTTAATTATGTACTTTATTTTGTTCATTTTTAATTTTCAATGTATGACGTATCCTATTTCCTCAATCGAGGATTAATGGAAACAACAATAAATCTAAATCTATTTTATCGCTTCACATACTCTTTCTCTGGATTATTTCGAGATATACACTTTTAACTACATTTAAAATAAATTTTACATTTACTGCAAGGATTTGAAATCGCATTCAATTCCGATTAGTCTGTTTATGTCTTAGCTTTGGAAGTGATATATGTTCGCCGAACGTAGTGCATTCATGAATTGAATTTCGAAAGCTTTCTGGAAGGGGTTTGAGAATGGCGTTAGATTGGGATCGGAGGGTTCAAAATGCTTTTCTGACCCAGTCATGAGGTCGGATTCGAATCCTGGTTCGGAGTATAGTAAACCGCGATTTAATTAGCTGCTATACGTAACTCCCAGCGCAGCAATAAACTCATTAACTGCACGAAAGGGGCTGCTAACTGCGTCAGCGCATTACAATTATTTGAAGCCCAATTATGGCAGTAATTCAAACCTGGCGTGGATCCCGAGTTATCAGCCGTAGCTATCGATTCTGAGGGTTTTTCACTCGATTCCGAGGTATTGTTTTACACCGATTCGCACTGGGAGCTTCAACACGCACTCAAACCCCTTGTAATTACTCGGGCCCGGAGCAGCTCCGGACACAATCACAATTTACGGCGTAATTATCAACAATGGCTCCGCAACGATGATGCCGCCGATGTGTCCCTTGAGATGGACTCACGTCACCAGAGTTACTCGTATTCGTCGCTCTTAATTAGGCTTCGTTCTCTCGCGATTTACTGTGTCGCGGCCAAGAGCGAAATCATTTTCATACATAAAGAAACAACATCATTTGACATTCATTCGGCAACATCCTGTTGAATAAATTAAACGAGCCCATATATCTGGATTGACTCGTTGGTTTATTAAGGATGCCAGGAAGAGAGTTCGCGTAGGAGCGGAATTCCACACAATTCGTCCTCCTAAAGGGAAACTTAGCGAACGTTATAACTGATAAGAGAGCGAGGAAGGCGAATGATTATAAAAGGATGTATTTAAAAAATGTCTAATAACCGAGATTGGTGTCGATTTCATCGTTTTAACAGATACTTAAGTCATATAGTTACACTCCCCATTCCGGTTGGAGTTCCCCCTTCTATCTGCATCGGAGGGTAGGGATTGGTAGGGTATAAAATAATAACCGAAAGTTTTTGTTGAGATGAACACTGACCCTATATCACGATCAGCTGTTTCTGAGGTAAAAGGTAGTTAAGTGGAAAATATTAGAAATGGTCGAGAGATTAATTACCCCAGCCGGGTCAAAGTATTGTTAAACCATAGCCGGCAGCGGGTGGTTTGGTATATTCTCCCGTTTGTAGCGAGCATCAAGGCGTCGATGTTATATATGTTCTGTAAATCTCTACTTTCATTCAATAAATATGAAAAAATTCTTAAATAACAGTTGCACCAATCTTATGGTTATTCAATATATTTACCTGTATTTTGTGGGGCAGCTTATATTTTTTATTTGAAAATATGTGTCGTATACGAATTCAATGTAACGTGTTACTGTATCGTCTCTTGATTATGTAATTACGTCACCGATACTGTTTTTCGTTTGGAGGAAATTCACTGGGGATGTGTTTAAAGACCACGCGGGTCTCCCAGCCGAGTTTTACAGTTTCCAAGTACAGAATTTTTTTATAAAGACCGGCGTTATTAGGAAGGTATCAACGGGTTGTTGTTGTTGTTGTTAGATCGTAGTGGAGCTGGCTGATAACACGAAATTCTCGTACCCCAATTATGGTCGAATGTTAGAGGAAACCATCGAAGACCTACACGAACGTGATTGTGAGAGAAGAAAGTCCCGATGACGTGTATCGGGTTGATCCCCCCTGGGCCCCCATGCTTCAATGGAGCTCACCTACATGGCCTGTAACAATGTTCCATTCAGACGGCTGTCTGTTACAGCCAAGGATCGTGTTACCCGCAGCTTCGGGCGGTCATCAAACACGCTATTCAGACAGAGGTCTGCCGACAAAAGTCATTTCAACAACACACTTAGCGATTCACTTCTGCAATTAAAGAGGCGCTTCTCACGTATATAACTTCTGTAAAACACGGTTTAATTTAAATCCGTCAAAAGACAGTTCATTATTTATATTTTAGGTACGTCCAGTGTTAAATAAAAATTAGTTATGAATTTACGGATTCGCGCATACTTTACAAGTGGTAAGTTTAAGAACTCTCGTGTATGGACATTTTCACATTCCGGACAATGTAGAGAGGTAAAAGGCGGAGGTGAAAGGAATAGAACGAATGCCTAAAAATATTTAAAATAAAACATAAATCTGCAAAATTTTGTTGTAGTTTACCCTGTGAAGCAAATTAACAAGGAAGGATACGTTTGCTTTTTCGGTTGTTCTTATCTCGTTAATTCCGGAGCGAGTTAGTCCGTATTTTCCGAAAGGCTTTGTCACCCTTACTGCACATTACTTTTATGAAGACGACCTGATTCCCTTGCCGTCTTTATACAGCCGTGTTTTATAGGCTCCCGGTTTATAGCGATGTAAGAGCTCACTTCGTATAGTGACGATATAATTCTACAGGATACATTCTTTGAATATTAGACAAAAGACTTTAAACGGGGGAGCGGTGGAAGAGAAGAAATTACGTATTTTTTATGGTGATTGAACGCAAGTCGAATCCAATTTTCAGGATCATTAGAGATATAGCGTAAGTGGCACTTAAAAGTCTTATTCCGAGAAATAAAAGCAAAGCTGAGTTAGGATGAAGGTTGGCTCACCTGGTGTCGACCTTTGTAACCAGTGTGAGCCAAGACACTGACGCTATGCTCCGTCACAACGAATTTTACAAACAGTAGTTATCTAAGAAAAGGTGTAATAACAATTTGTAGCGACAGATTACATGTTGAGTATGTATTTAATTAAAGCTGCACAGTGTTTGTGGGGAAAGGGATGTGTATCATTACTGAAAAGATTTCTTTTTTGTATCTTTGGAGTTGAATAGTGATTATCGTTGAAGGGAAAATGAATATTTTTTGTGTCTAGATGTGTTAAACTTTAAGTGAGAATGATCAATGATAAGAAGAAACGTATTTGCTTATTGTTTGCTGATTTGATAGAATACGACGAGAGACGACAGTGGCATAACTTCTTGCCCGTGTAATTTTCCTGAATAAGCCTTCACGGTTACATGCAACAAAGGTAGGTGATTTAAGGTGTATTTAATCCTTAGCGTGTATACGAACTGTTGTATGTGGTTGATACAATTACGTAAGTAGGTGCGTGGATGTGATTACAGGTTTCCATTCAGAACCACACTATTTATGCTTGTTAAATTAAAGTTTGATTTACATGAGAAAATTAAGATTCTCGTTTATTGAATTTTAGTAGATATTCATGTATCTAATGGCATAATACGGTTATTATTATATATATTATATATCTGCGGTTAAATTGTGGAGAATTGACAGTTGACGTGTAGAGAGACGACAAAACTTTATAAATAATCTGTCATCAACTCAACATTTATAGATTCGGTTTAATATGTTCCATAAACAGTACTTTAGTTTCAGTCTGTAAAAAAGTACAGTCTTCCAACGATCTGATCCGTCGCCAATATACTGTACCAACAACTCATTAAAAAATTATTCAGATCCCGTCGGGAATATGATAGGAATATTCATAAGATACATTTCTATATTCCCTGAACACGTCATATATATAGAAATAAATGCACACTCGTTACATCAGGAATTTGTAAACATTTATCTATTTACTCAATTTAAAACTTAAAAATCCCAATTGACTACGACTTGTATTCGTTCCGTAGAATCAGAATCTGACGAGGCAATTTCAGCGGAACTTGAGATTTACTTTAAACAAAGTATGATGTGATTCCTTTAAAAAAAACACATATATTACAAGTCATTAAGTCGGTGGTTACAACGTCTAAGTGATAAAAAGTAATCCCGTCGACAAACTGAAAATTGGCCGTGAGAAATCAAGTGGAAAACTTTCAGTATAAAACAAAGTTCGAGAGTTTCACTTAGGAAAATTAATAAAAACAATATTGATTGTCATTTAATACTCATCAGGAGAACGAATAAATTTCTAATAATTAATTCTAATATTCGCGAGTTAATCATGTATATCGCGTTTAAACAATTTACTATACGTAGTAGTGCACACGAATATATATTTCGTTATGTATATATATATAGATATAACTTGAAATGCATAGTGCAAACTGTTGTGTAGTTGCAAATGCAAATGAATGTTTACAAGAAGTGGTGAATGAAACAAAGGGCGACCACATGTGTGGTGGGTATTATTTACCTCTTCTAGGACGCGCCCCTCCTGGAAGGCAATTTCCAATTAACTCTTTCAGAGGCTCACTAAT
Source organism: Eucriotettix oculatus (assembly GCA_034510155.1). Lineage (NCBI taxonomy): Eukaryota > Metazoa > Arthropoda > Insecta > Orthoptera > Tetrigidae > Eucriotettix > Eucriotettix oculatus. The sequence continues at coordinate 21,261,622 of CM067380.1, read as the reverse complement.
TGCTGCTCTCTCCCCGTCACTACCTCAATTAATACCGCTGGCTCTATTATCGCCAGGAGATTCCCCACCTGGTCTCTGTCACAGCCATTGATGCTTCAATTAATCACCCCACTCGACAAATATAAGAGATTTCCACATTTTCGTTTCTTTGCGGGAGGACTGTTTCCATCCTTTTATTCGACGACACGATAATAGGCTGAAATTCTGATTCTATTTTTACCCCGTCGACAGAAAATCTGACTTCAAAAGAGATATAAACCGTGCCTGGATAACGTTTGTAGCACACAACACTGATCGTCGAGCACGCTACAAATATTTTCATGTTTAAAAAGCGTTCTCACAACTTCAGCGATATTCACAATACTTAATGACAGGTCACGTTGTTATATCTAGTATTATAAACTAGCTCTTTCTTAATCATGATATAATTTAAAGTTGAACTTTTGAAAAATTAGATTTAAAAAATATATTTAACATTTCAGTAAGCCTATGTATCCGGGTATTATATGGGTACAGTTTTCGAGATAATTAGAATAATAAATGATAAATATAAGAATAAAACTATCCGACCTCATGTTCCGGGGAGGTAAAAGGATATCCCAAACAGCCAATGAACGTTTCCTATTCAAACAGTCATTACATCGCTCAGCCTAAGCCACAATGAAAACAACAAAAACTAGATCGAACATGTGAGTAGGTTATCTGGAAATAACCAACAATGGAATGTTATTGTCCATCAGCAGTATCAGTTGACATGAAGAGATTAGGCAACTTCCCTGAAAGCTTATTAAGCAGTATGTTACGGGAACGCGTCGCTCACGTTAATCCAATTTGTGGCCCTGTCCAGATGATTTTGGGACCTGAGCCTGCGGTAGTTGACATGTTTCAGTGGTGTCGCTGATTAAGTGAAATTATCACCTTCATAGTTATACCCAGTCGGCAATCAATACTGATCATCTCTCAAATATGAAACTTTCGACTCATACCATCCTAATATTTAGTTTCCCCTCCATGTAGTTATTTGTGACTGTAAAAGCAGTTTCCTAACAGCGTCTTTTCACCTGAAGATGGCAACAATGTCGGCTTCTTGAACGTCGTGGCGTTTTCACGATACCAGGCGTTTGATTTCCCGAGAAGACTTTATACAAAATTACTATGATTATTTGTAGGAAATCGTGAGCATTTCGATCGCCAATACAAGAAATCCTCAATGTGTTTTATACCGATTCGGTTACTAGCATCATCATGCTTTTAAACCAGCCACTAATTGCATAAATTTCGGAGACCAATTTATAAATGACTCAGAATGTGAACGGCGTGAGAAATTATACACATACCACGTTGCATTAATCGTATTTGATAAAGCTCTTGACAGCGTTAATTATCAACTGTTATCGACGCACACACAGCAGAAGGCGCTCAAAAGCCACACATAAAGAAATATATACAAGGAAGCTGCAGAGGTAATAAATTTCATGCGTGTAACGTCTGTAGGACGACGTCGTATAATCTAAATTCATTTCATTGCCACTCGGGAAAGACGTCCGTAGACTAAACCAGGAACGGATAGCAAAGGGAACTCAAAAATTCATTCCTATCATTGAAGAGCCACGTAAATCAGAAATACAATCATTAACTACATAAACTTAAAACTTGAAGGTTATATAATTATAATAAGCATAAACAATAGGCACAGCAGTCGAATAATAAAAGTAATTCATTAGTTGTTATACAATCCTTAATACCTTACCTCTACTAGAAATAAATATTGAACTGTCAGTATATATATAAATCTTTTGGAATTGAAAAGAAATCCAGAATGTAACACACGGATGAGGAACCGAAGTATTGTAAATGTCCGCTATACATTTTCTTCAATTAGGATATCCTTACATAAATATTACACGTATATCGGTCGTGTTTCATAGGTGGTCCATTGTAATCTGAAGAGTAATTACTCATGAGCCGGGCGCGAGTCAATTAATTCTGATGTGCTCTACAATTACAGCTGCTATCAATCCGCCTTATACGTGTTTATTTTTTTCGTTGAAATCTGCTGGAGCTGAATCCGCTTACTTTCCCCCTAGGGGAGGGAAAGGGTTATAGTATTTCCCCCGGATCACCCAGACCTGTTCGCATTGCCGCTAATTAAACTCGAATTAATTCGTTTTATTGACGTAGCTGACGGAAGTATTATTTTGGATTTGGTTTGATTGATAACTTCCGACGACGGTTCCTTGACAGGAATTATGCGATCGCCGATTGTTCGTAACGATAAGTCAATTTAAATTGACGGCAACGTGGGATTACTAAATAGAGTTCGCGTGCATCGACCTTTGCAACACGAAAGGTGTAAATGTTATTGAAGACGTTATTTAACATTCCAATAGAATTAAAATTTGGTTAGTAAATTTGACGTGTGTCGAAACTTTACAGACGCCATGTAGCCAATTTCAATTTAGATCTTTTACAATGTATGACGGAAGAAGGAAATCGATTTCAGTTCATATCGATTTCGTGAATCTCTGTGCGCAGCTACCATATGTTTCTCACGTTGAATCTGGTACTTCGCAATATATATTGTGATATAAAAGGTGGATTTTGTGATGTTGTGGCGTTATGAGGCGCAGTTCGGCCAACAACAATGGCTAGTCGGCTGAAAGATGGTGATTCCCTGCGGAAGAGTCCCGCCGAGCGTGTGTAAAAAATGACGATGGTGAACCCCCGCGGGAAACCCCCGCCGAACGAGTGTAAAAAATGAGGGCGGGGAACCCCGAAATTTTGTGAAATAGGGGAATTCCCGTCGGAAGATTTAAAAGGGTGGCTCATGGCCAGAAGTGAGACGAGTGGAGGAGAGGACGGACGTGGACCGAGCAGATACCGAGAAGTGAGACGAGTGGAGGAGAGGACGGACTTGGTCCGAGCAGATATGGGGAATTGAGACGAGTGGAGGAGAGGACGGACGTGGTCCGAGCAGATATGCAGAATTGAGACGAGTGGAGGAGAGGAAAGACGTGGGCAGAGCAGATGAGCAGAAGTCAGACGAATTGAGGACGTGATAAAATCCTGCAAGGCGCCAGAGAGACGCGCAAACATTCGAGAGGTGGATGTTTGTTGGCCCAGTAGTTGTGGGTAAGTTAGAAAAAAATTGTGAAACTTGCTCATTACTCTGGATAAATAATATTTAATGATTTTTCTTTCAATTTTTCAGCTACTGCATACTCCATCTCTCGAGAGACCCAAAATCCCCTGAGATTAAGCCCGTGTATTCACTTTAAATTAATAAATGAAAATTTTTCAAATTGATCATAATTTGTTCCATTAATTAATAAATGTTTTATACCCCAAAAAGTATATTACAATATATATATATATATATATATATATATATCTTATTGAATTGTAATCCAATATCATAAAACAATTTTTTTCGTAATATAACCAAACAAGTGACCGTGAAGTAATATTTTAACGAAATGGTGATGCTTTTTTTTGTACGGATTTGGATGTGTTTGTTAATTGAATTATGTCCGTGTTAGGTATTGTCGGGTGGGTTCACTTGTTCACTTGTGACCGACCGCACATTAAATTACGAGAGCAGAGCCGCGAACAATGTCTGCCTTGTAGTACAGACATCCATTACGTTATCTTCAAAGGCGTTCACTTTAGGCGTAAACACGATCCTGTGTGAACAGATATGAGTCTCAAAGCGAAGAGATTGCTACCTTCCTCGTCTCGTCTCGTCTCATCTCGTCTCGTCTCTCTTCTCTTCTCCTCTCTAAACACTTGCACGACTGAGTGTGCACAGAACTCAGGCGCCGCGCCGGATTAACACAACTCTGCTCACTCCGTGGAAACTCGCATCCATTACAGCAGCCCCGCGGACTATTATCCTCACAAATAAGCATTCGCATTCGCTTTGACAATACTACAGACAGGCTAAATTCTCCCTCAAGACGAACTCGTTTCCTTCCTTTTCTACGACACCATTTAGTTTTTTGACTGTTCTTTTCGCTCAGTTATTTTTCCTGGTCGCTACCTTAGTTTCCGATTTTTTAATCACATAGCTTTCTCCCTCCGGTCGCTAAAAATGTTTTTTTTTCTGCACTTCAATTTTTCTCCTTGACTATTTCGCGGACGACGAAATAGCTTAAAAGTGCTCTAAACGTTTCAATACGCCACTGTTAAAAAATTTCAGATCCGGAGACTTCCAAAAGACGCAAAACTCCTGCATAAAGTACAAATGTTGATAGAAAAAAAAACATTGATAGCATTATTTAAAAAACTTTTCTTAAACTTCTCTGTGGAATTTTAATTCCTCAAAATACAATTTTTTATCGCCCATGCATTACTTTACTTCACATTACGGAGTGGAACTAAATTCTGTGACAGTTAACAAAGTTGCCTCGTCCCAGAATAACTTGTACACCTATTCCCCCCCCCCCCCAAATACACACACACTAAAATTAAACGTAATTTCAACAACTTCCTCCTTCTATGCATGCAAATATAAATAAAAAGATAGATTTGAGTACAGTGTTTTATAAAGATTTATTTTGCGAAGTCCGACCTAAGGTATTCGGTAAATAATTATTTCATACATTGCTGTAACTTTGCTGTATAAATTTTATCTCACATATCACCATTGCTGTGGAAGTTATGTCTATACCCCAGCCCTGTTGCATGGAGAATGATCAAGTTTCTTCGGTTTAACTCCTCTTGGGGAAAAAATAAAGAAACGTTCTCACCTCTGACATGTACACAATAATAAATACGCGACGTGTCACTGCCATATAGTTCCAAGTGTTTTACGAATTTCAATTTACAATCAGCTGTATCACGGGCGATGTCGCCGCAGCTCATACTTTTCATAATGAAGTAACGCAAAATGGTATTTCTAAATAATGTAGAAAGAATGGCATGAAATTACATACATCAAAATGTAAAAAAAATTACATTTTCAAGAGATAGAAATTGTGTTTCTTATTCTTATAATTATGCTAGTTGTGCCTTGGAAAGCCTTAATGTCATTAAAGACTCAAATATGACATTTAAGGCATATATTAATAGAAATGATCAATTTTTTATATTCGCTAAACGCTGATTTTAAACATAGCAGTGACTCGATGTTTCATACAAAATTCATACGTCAAATTAGTCCTGTCACTAATTGAGAATGTACATGAAGATGAAATGCGTGACATGGAACGCCATCAACAACAGACAATGAGGTGGAATTAGACGGAAAACTACATACCTTGTAACCTGATGTCAAAGTAAAACGTATTGCCTGCTTAGTATGTTCTAATCGTAAGTTGCCTGGAAGAAGAAACACAATAGTGAACTTCTGCGAAACGTGAAACTCAAAACCATTCCTTCACGTTCAAGATTGTTTGTAGAAATTTCAAATATTGGAAACGTATAAATATTGTTTGTCACTCATATTTTTGTAATAATTCTTCAAAAAATAAATAATTTTTCGCGTATTTGTCGAAATAAGCTGCAACCTAGTAAAAATCAAGCTAGCGTCCTATAACGGTTACTACAGATTTTTTTTCTATGTGAAATGTGTAAAAAGTAAAAGAAAGGTATGAAGAATGGGGAAAGTGTAAAAGGGTAAAGAGTATCTGAGATGTTTTATTTCACATTTTAGCTGCATTAATTGTTTTAAAAATTTCACGTTCAAGATTGTTTGTAGAAATTTTAAATATAGGAAACTTATTGTTTGTCAAACATATTTTTGTAATAATTCTACAAAAAAATAAATAAATTTTCATGTATTTCTCGAAATCAGCTGCAACCTAGTAAAAATCAAGTATAAAAAGGTAGCGTCCCATAACGGTTACTACAGTTTTTTTTCTATGTGAAATGTGAAAAAAGTAAAAGAAAGGCATGAAAAATGGGGAAAGGGTAAAGAGTAGCTGAGATGTTTTATTTCACATTTTAGCTGCATTGATTGTCTTAAATATAATATGAAGTTATAGAGAGTAAAGAGAATAAATATATAGTATGTATCGGCGGAGAGTAGAAGTGATTCGCGACTGAACGTGATGGGACGCCCCGAGGCGGGAGTGGCTGGAATTACCCGCAAAGGGGAACGTAATTAGCGTGAACAAAGCCCACAGGTGCTAATTAATTTGAGTGTCTTGCGATGGTTTTATGGCGGCGTGCCTTGGAGCGCTTTCATTTGGCTCCGCTGAGCCATGAAACGAACTTTCGATTGGTGCTAATAAGCTGGCGACGAAGCTCCAGGACCTAGACCTGGACCTGGACCTGGACCTGGACCTGGACCTCGACCACTACCACTAGTCTTCCCCATTCCTGCCTGCTGTACGCACCAGTGCATCCACAGTACGAGTGTATGAATCACCGAGGACGCGCTTTGTACTTAGCACACTGGAACTTTTCATATAAGGGCAGTTTTGGCAAAGTTTTGTGGGAGGAGTCGCCTTGGTATTCCGTTGTGTTGGAGTATTATCTGTTGGCGCCGTGTTTATTGAAGGAGGAGCGCGGCTAGTGGACGGCCTAACTGGCAGTAATCACGGAGGCGCCCTATTACTGCGCACAAAGCCCGCCATTAGCACCCTGCATAGATTCTCCGTGTTAAATGGAGTAATCGCAGTCTGTTGCGTTTGACTTGCAAATGGCGGCAGTAACGTGGTTATAGGGCGAGGCGGTCATTGTTTCTCGCAAAGTGCCACCCTCACGGAAGTCGGCCGCCTTTATTGGAAAATTATATCTTCTGTAAGCATCTTCCATAATTCCTACGATCGTTGGGACTCGGCGGAGTGAATAAATATCGCCTACAACTAGAAAAATAATAACAAAAAACAATTCCGGTGTTATAAAATCAACCGGAATTCGTACAAATATATAGGGAGGGGTTACATTCGGTAAATTAATAAAATATTCAACCGTATAACAACGTTACACCTATGTAACAGTTACACGCTGATTACACGGTGTTATAAAATGAACCGGAATTCGTACAAATATATAGGGAGGGGTTACATTTGCTAAATTAATAAAATATTCAACCTAACAAAGTTACACCTATGTAACAGTTACACGCTCTCCAAGACTCTCCCCCTCTTCCCCCCATCTCTAACTTGATTCACTTCCGTAAAAATTAAGTAACTTAAAACGACTAACGGCTATAGAAGACACTATATCAAATTCAGCGTAATATTAGGTGGAATAATAACCAATATTTGAAAGTAAATCTGATTTTGCGGCTCAGGTAACCAGCATGCGTTTAGACGTGACTTCCAAACATTGCACGGACCTCGTGTAACATTTTCGTTAATTGTGAATTAAGTGCTAAGCGTGGTGAAAATTTAAATTATAAAATCGGAAGGCAATGTTTTCAAGCTAAGCGGACACTACACTTTTATACAATTATCATTTCATACTCGAATTTGAGTTCCTGTGCATTAAATCTGGAAAATATATTGTATATGTGTAACAATGGACAACGTTGACATGAATATAATCACCAGAGTTAAAATCCGAAGAATATTGGAGGCTTTATTGTTTCCTGATTCTCTAGACATTGTTGCTCCCTCCTACGAAATTCGAATTTAAGAATGTATTGAAGAGACTTTATGCTTTGCAATGATCGGTTGGTGTTACTCCTCACTCAGTCCTCATTCTACAGGACCTTTGCGCTAACATTCCTCAAAATTGTTGAAAGAAATGTTTTATTTTTGTAAAAAAAAAGAAAAGAATATGAGAATATAAAAAGTGTGAGAGACGTTTCGAAAAGTCCACGGAGTGGTATTCTTTTTGAGACTGCAAGGTTTTCTCACGGTAATGGAATTTCCCGTAATGGCGAATGCAGTTAGACCTTGAGCTGCAAAGCACAACTACGACTTCTCACTCTCCTGCAACAACACATTAAGGTTACGCCTAGCGTTTAGAAACGTTTCAGGCAGCGTGCGTGTTGTTCAAGCCTGAGTTGCGTGTATCTTGAGGAACTATTGAAACTTCAAATGGGCGCGGTTAAGGATATGTTCCGCGAAACGAAATGATGTTGCCCTAGCAAAAAGTAAATATCATAAATGTAGTTTCTATGAAAAGGAACGAATACATTACAAGAATTTCACGTTGACGATGATTGAGTGCAGAGAAAATAAAACTTATGCCGTAAAGTACGGCATGTATGAAGTGCCTTGTAAAAATTTCAGTCTCTTGTGTTAAGTGGATTTTTTCATCACATGTATAGTTCTAAAAGTATACGGAATGACCATTGAAATTTATAAGCAACCAAGAACGCATTTGTTTTTGAAGAAACCTTCCTTTATTAATATTGGCAGTATCGGTGGGCAATCTTAGACAATAGTGCATTAATATGATGACATTATAACGGAGATAATTACTTTATAATGTTTCTAAATATTTTGTGCACTGTAGTATCTGTCATATAGTTGTTGAAACGCATGGAATAAATAATAACTTTATTAAAGGAACATCTTTCGTCAGTTCTACTGTGCATATAATGTGAAAAAATGGAAAAAGTGATTGGGCGAGGGGATCGCGTACAGAAAAAAAACAACGTAAAAGCAATATAATTACAGCGTTTGTCGGGGATCGAGTGGGTTCTGTCGCACGACACGTCGAGTCATTTCCTAAATAGAGGCAATTTATCTCGAGTAAGAAGGACGGAAGGACGGAGGTCTTTCTTCGTGGCGCAGGTTAATCTGATGAATGCAGAATTTCTGTAGCAATCGGGAGATATGGATAGCTGTCGGCTCCCTAACCTAGCAATCGCACTAAAACTCTTTTCCTGTTACTTTAATTGCAGCACTCCGAAAATTTCAGCACGATTAATCACTCGCCGCTCTTGTCGGCGGAAAAGCAGGAGTCTGCGAGATGTTAAGATGCGCACTAACCTAATTATATTATAGGCAATGCCGTGACGATGTTAGGGTGTGGCACCACCTCAACAACTACAAATTTAGCCTCTGGAGAGTGATGCACTTTATTCCAGTTATAGTAAAAAAAATATTCGCGGGACAGTCGACGAAGAGGAAAAAACTATTTATTCAAAGATCCAAGTATTCTATTCAATTTGAAGCTCAGCCAAAGGGCATTAAATATAATATGGAAGGAATACATCAGCCTTTCGATTAAAATCATGCGCCTTTGATCAACTTAACCAATGTAAACAATGTTCATTCTTCACCTAGAATTAGTTTGGGAAGAGTGTTGTTTAGTAAATCACTAAACTTAGTAAATTACTAAAGTTCTAAAGAACGCGATTTACTAAACAACGCGACACTTGATGAATTTTTACTAACAATATTTGTAATACTTTATGTATTTTAGGCAATTACAAAAAATAATAAATGCTGTAATACTTAATATAACAGATGAATATGGCAACAGGCTGCTGTTATTCTTGAACAAAATAAAATTGACTGTGAGCGGCCCAAAGCGTCACTTTTATATGGCACAGTGTGTGCACAGCACTCGATTTCTAACCATTTTGCTATATTTTCTAAGTACTTAAGATATATTGTTACTTCAGTAAAACGTTCATTAAACATACAAGTTATTTCACGCAAAACAGATCAAATAGTTAGATCAACTACCCTACTCTTATAAATGAGATACATTGTTTATGTGTGAAACGTACTCAAATTTAGTGTGTGTTCCGCATATAAATGGAAACGCGTGCAGCAATGTCAACCAAATTTTGCACACATGTTCTTTGCGACTCCGATATCGGCACTGTCGGGGTAAGACACAGCCACCAGCCATAGGGGGTGGAAATTTTTAAATGTGAAAAAAATCCGCCGACATTTCCGTCGGATAAATACTTTTCGGGGCCAATTACTTTCACGGCGTTTCCTGCGACACTATTTTTATCAGTCCTACCACAATGATATGCAGAACAGGATACATTATGTCCTTACGTAGCCTGCGAGTATGCGTGCGGCGGCGACGACGTTCTCGAGTGTAATAAGTGTCATAACTTAAGTAAAATGTTTGTTATATTTAAGCATTAATATCACGGGACTCACCGGGTACCTAGGTAGTTAAAAATTAAATTAAAAGATAATGACAACATACCAACTTTAGAATTACCTGACAATAACCTACAAATATTCTACATTGTGATTTTATGAAATAATTATAAAATGTGGCAATGGTAAAACTATTGAATCATGATTTTATTCCGACTTATTGGCAGCAATTTAATTTTTACAAACGAGTGTACAAACTTTTCGGACTGTTTTCTGATTTTTGAAACATCTTGACATCTCTTCCCAACTGACGACCGAAGATGAATACCATGAAATGAGTTATCAGCTGTGTGTTCAGTACATTTGTGATTTTATCAGTTTTTTGTCTCTGAAATTAGCAGTCTGTGTAAAATTCTTTATTAAACAGTGCAATTATTTTTATGCTGTGGTTTATTCACTCATTCGAGTCGTCCGTAATTTATTGAGAAATTTATTTATTATTTATGTTTAAGTAAACGATGTGATGATTTTTTTTCCTCATAATGGCTAACGGCGAATAAATTTATGTAACAGACCGATTATAAAACCTAGTATTTAGTGATATAGTTCTGTGGCGATTTAAATAAATTGTCATCTCCCGTAGTTTGGGCTCCGTATCCGGTAGGCGTCGCATTTGCAAACTTTGAAATATTGTCTTTCTTCCTGCGGACGATCAGTCAACGTTGCGTGTTATTCCATTTGCGCAGCGTGGCGTGAAATTCGGCAGCTTCGAGATGAATGCCCTACAACGGAGACCCATCGCCGATAAAACTTGTGGCATGAGGAATATTTCCCCGTCGGCTGATTTTGACAAATGGTCACGTTCCATTTGAATAAGAAAGGGCGGTCAGGCGCGGAGTGTGTCCATCCTCTCAGGTGATCAGTATCTACCCCAACTTTAGCATCATCTCCTTCGGCAGTGCGGCCTACGATCAAGGCGCCGCGCAACAGGACAAGTACGCAGCATAAAAATATATAAAAACATCCACACAAAATATTTAACTCGAATGAAAAAATTATTTCTTCGTGCGCCTTACTGAACACACCCTCGCGTTGGAAAAAATACAAAAACGGACTGAAAAGATGATTGGGGGTCGATTCGTGGACAATCCTCACGAGAATTTAGAATCTCTCAGTAATAGAAGGAAACATGCGAGGTTGTGCGCAATATATATAGTTTATAAAAGTGAAGCACAGGGCCTGGAAAGAAATAACAAACCATCTTACGGCGCCGAATTATATTTCTAAAAATGATCACTCGTTCAAAATTAAAGAAAAATGGCAACGCACTGACGTAAGAAAATTTTCATTTGTTTATAGATCTATACGGGATTGTAATTCCTTGCCTGCAGAAATACTTTTCCGGGTAGCGTAAATCAGCTTAGGAATAGGCTAAGGAACCTTAAGTGAGCATTTTTTAAATTTCTTTTTATATAATCAGTGAAGTGATTTCTGTGTGACTCCTGACCTCTCTTTTCTTTTTCAGATCAAAACCTACACTTCCAAATTGTTCCTTAGTGTGATTTGTATTTTCTATTTGCAATTGTATTTGTGTTTTCTGTGTATATAGCAGCCACCGGGAAAATGCCCAATAGCAGCTGAGTAATAATAATAATGGTTTTGTTAATCAGACTCCAATTCCCTACAAAAGGGCTGCGTCAGTGTCGTATGTATCGGTTATTATAAATCATGTTTTGCTTATTTTAACCTAACGGCGGTGAAAACAGTGAAGTAGTTGTGCAGTGCTTACACGTGTTAAACTATACATTAAAGTTTCTCTTTAAGTATAAAACTTTATTTCTTCTATGACAATATATTTTGAATTTATGGATTTCATAATTATGTAACGAATATTTCCTCGTTAATGTGTAAATTATTTTACAATAAATAAAAAGACGGCCAGTAAGCCAGTATATAAATTTATCTCTATTTTTTCAAAAGCGATGTTTCGTCTCCTTTTGAGACTTCCTCAGGCGTACTACAAAAATAATATTACAAGAAATTAAATATTTGTTCTATGTTACAATTTTTTTATTTAAATATATATATATAAAGTGGTTCAAAACTTAAAAATTTTTGCAATTGATCATATTTACTTCTTGACTCCCTTAGCCGAAAATATTATTGAATATTCATGTGAAAAATTACATGTGACGAATTTAGTGTCCCGGACAGTCTTCAACGACGGTTACTGCCGAAATGATATAGTAACGAGTGGTTTCGGTAGTTAAATTTTAACAATGGAGAAGAATATTAAAAAGTTAAACTGCTACAACAAAAGAGCATCGTAAATTTTGTTCAAATTGTACGTGTCATTTTTAACATTGATTTCACGGGGGTTGCAACCTGATGTACAACATTTCACTCATAAATCTCCAGAAGTGATTTTCTTCGTCTAAAATTGTTATAAATTATTTTAATTTATATTATTATTTTTACTTGAATGTTTTACACATTTTCTCCTTTTATGTATTTAGTATTTTATTATATATGATTTTATGTAATTTTCTCATTTGAGGTTTTCTTGAATTTCTGCATTTTTTTATTTATGTAAAATAATCCCTTAATATGTTTTCAATCCGTTTAGCTCGTAAACGTTTAAAAAAATTAAATATGAAGAACCAATCACAGAGATGAATCACGCAAATGTTTCCCGTAAACAATTTATAATATTGTTCGTTTTTGATGTGAAAGGATTGTGTTCAGTGCCAGAGCGCGTGCGTGGGTGTTGGGGTCCCATCTGCCTTCATCCACCACGTAATTTGTTTATTGTGACGTGCGATTCACGAGCCATTTCGTTGTATGAGTCCCGGGATCGCCATCGCCATCGCCATCGCCACCGCCACCTATCAACGTCACCGACTCCCTTCACTTTTACTGCCTCCTCATAACTGCGTACTATGTAATTAATATTTGTTTATCACCCCGTTCATAGTATTTGTCATCCTGGAACGGAGTAACGTACTCATAAATATAAGCTACAGTTTGAAAGCAAGATTGTGAGCAGCTCATCGATTAACACGTCATTTAATTACAGTATGCTTTGTGAGTTTTGTAATAGTGTACAAACTATTCCATAACTATGTAAAATAAATTTAAATAATACTTTAATTGAAAACGTGTATAAAATTATTATTAACATTTTTACGTCATTGACTCAGCATCACATAATTACTTTTACTTCGGGAGAACTCTCTTAATTAGAAATTTCACGTGCTATGGGCTTATGGACGTAATTATTATGGAAAAGGAGAAACGAAGCATATGTGCACATTCAAAGGCTTAAACAGAGCAAGTGCCATGGAAATGACTACGCTTCAGAATCCAAAAAAAAACCTAGACTTCCAATGATTTAATCATAAGTTGAAAAGAAAAATTGTAACGTGCAGAAAGCGGATGTAGAAAATGTATCATTCTTAAATAGGACGATCAGCTAATGAAATTACTTATTTTTGGAAAGTTCTATATTCAGGAAAACAAATGTGAATATTTGAGTAAAGGTGGGAAGTAAAACGACAGTACATCCAAATTAAAGTCACATAAAAAAAGAACGTTTGAATGCGAAGATATAATTAGAAATCAAAGTGAAATACAATTCGAAACAGGGAATGAAAGTAAGTATTCTATGCTGCAGTGAGTGGCTAGGAGTCTTTCTTTCCAACGGCTGACTAATAGGCTTCACTTTTAGAAAAGCATAATTTAGTATAGCGTTTCTATGTACCTTGTTGAATAATCAAATGAAAAAAACAACAATATTAGTTGCCCATTGTTTAACCATGTAGCCATTGAGAGAATGTCAAAGCTAACATACTCGGCACCTTTTTTAGAGTTCAAAGTTCTTGTGAAGTTATACATGATTGCATTTTTATTGTTTCTTGAATACGGTCAATAATTAAACCTGTAGAAGAGACTTTCCAATTGTCCAAATGACATTTAAAAAAACCTGCAGCCGCCATTTCATTCAGGCTAATTATATCTAGAAGTGAGTTCGAAATGTTCAAGGTTGAACTTAAGCACTGATAAAACGCTAAGCTTTTACGTCACCGTAAAAAAGGTAATTCAGGTAAAGAACAACCATTAATATTTTGTGAAACATCATGCCAGCGTTGTTGATTCACGTGGGAGGAAAACTAAAATCTAGTTAACATGAAATAATTTACGACCGGTTTTTTCAGACAGTTTTTATTTTACTCAAATAACGTTTCGGCGCATATTCGCATTTTATTCAGGTTTACCGCCTTACAATAAAATTATTGTTACATCCAACCTTTAATAATAAGCATAAAAATGTTAAAAACGTAGTTTGAGTAAAAACAAAAACTGGCTGAAAAAACCGGTCGGAAATTATTTCATTTTACTTTTTTAATTTTTAATTAATATTTTTCTCTTTTAACTATTTGGAGTTTATTGTGTTGTGCGAACTGTAGCTATAAGTTCATAGTGCTCTCTTTTGTATAAAAAAATTGACGTTTATAACATTATGTTTATTGTTAAACATTGAATGTAACAATAATTTGATTGTAAGGAGGCAGACCTGAAGAAGGTGCGAATATGCACCGAAACGTTGTTTGAAAAAAATAAAAACTGTCTGAAAAACCCGGTCGGAAATTGTTTAGTTTTAATTTTTAATATCAGACGTTAATTGATTTAATAAAATATAGTTAGTGAACGATCAAGTATACTATCTATCTCTTAACTGACACGATAACAGAAACTACTGACAAAGGGACACCAAATTGATTTAAGTTTCTAAAAAAACAAAAACATAAGGATTATGTAATGTAGATTACAAGGTCTACTGCAGTAAACGATTAAAAATAATCGACGTGATTATCGCACACTTTTCCATGTATTCGCAACATTAGGAAACTTGGGAGATAAACCATGGGAAACCTCTCTATTGTATACATAATTTCAGTTTTTATTAATCAATTGCGCTGATAAACATTCAACTCAAATAAGAAATGGCTGGTTCGATGATTAACAACATCATCACGGAAGTAATCAATAAGTAATTAGTGTTTCTTGAGAAAATGAAGGTCGACACTTTGTAGTACGGAGCGCACAGAAAATCATCGTTAAAACAATGCACGTGTGTGAAACGTGAGACTCGCTATCGATTACAACACAGCAAGTCCCAACTTGTCTACTACATCACCACCTGTTACGAAAAGAATTTCATTCTCTGCGCCTTCTAGACGATAACACACACTACTATTAATATCCGCACTCTCCGAAAACTTCCTTTCAATTTTCGAGATTCATCAGTATGAAAGTTCAAATACTACAATAACAGAAAAAAATGGTTCACACAAAAGTACAAATCAAATGAACAATTTAATTATCTTAGATTTAGATTTATTGGTTCCATTAATCCTTTATTGACGGGATCATACACACCCAACAATATGCACAGTTAAGCACAATAATACAATACATAACTTGGAAATAACACAAATATAACCAATTTACAGTGTAATAACAAACCAAGACATCATATATACACAATAACAAGACCTTAAAACATATATTAAAGAAAGTGCAATCAATAAATACACAAATTTATATATGTATACATAAACGTGGAGGGAAGAAATCTCTACATAAAATAATAAAAACTTTAAAAGAAAATACAAAATAAATTTTAATTGAACAAATAAGTAATATTATTTACTTTTTCATACGGAAAGACAAACACTTATTTCTTCACAAAATACTGACCGTATAAAATTATTCATTGTTCACATTAACACAAACACGAAACATTTGTTGGCACTGTTACACTGGAAACCTTTGTTATCAAACACGCCAGATAATGCATGAAACAGAAGAGAGAGAGAGAGAGAGAAAAATTTCGTGATGCGTACCACAAGAAATACCGAATCCAAGAATGATGAATGACACATAATACGTGCTCAAAATTATGCATACATTTTCCATTATGGGCGTGGTAAATATGAAATTATATATATGTATGATATGAGTAAAAAAATTAGTATATTTATAATTGATGCAAGAATAATGAATTGAATAGAATACGTATTCAAAATTAAGCATACATTTCTCATTATAGGCGTTGGAAATATGAAATTATATGTATATATATATATGAGATGATAGAAGTGAAATAAACATTTTGCATATTAATTATTGATAAACTAAACGACGAGCAGCGAATTGTAAGTTATAATTTGTTACCGAGGTGCTGCTTCCTCCCGGTCTTTGGAAAACATGGACGCTGTTCGGGTTCTGGAACGTGTCAGTGGATCTGTGTAAGGCAATGCTTGACGCTTCTGACCTCGGCTGTTCTGAAACAGAAGCCGAGTTCCTTGTTCATGAGCGTCCTTCCCGGATCTGCAGAAGCTTTATTCGTAACGTAAGCTGGCTATTTGTGCTTGGAGCGTTCTGTAAGATGGCAGCCGCAGTAGTGGGAAGAAAGGAGTGAAACCAGTGGTAGGTTTCCTGCTAGACGACTGTAATGACAGCGTTTTTGTTGGAGCTGTGCATTGCCGTACATTGACAGCATATCCGTCACAAACTTGTTGAATCGTTGTCGCACTATTCGTCGGAACCGGTTGTCATCCGGTGGGGGATGTCGCTCAATGGGAGAGCATTCACTTTGCGTGTGAAAGATCCTTCGTTCGATCCCCGTCACGGCTTACTGGGCAAAGACATCAATTCACGAGGCACACTCGCCAGTGTCCATTCCACAACACACAACACCTAACGAACCTGCCATATCACAACACAATTACAACTGAAATCAAAATAAAACAGGGTGCGAAACTATTGCTCAGTAATAAATTATCCTTAAATGAACTTTTGTTTATTTCGTAAAACTAACGCTTCTACTTATGCCTTTTTTTGTTCACGGAATACCTTTCAACCTTCCCAGTTAAATCACTTGCATTCAGTTCAGAATTAAGTCTGAAAAAATATTTTTCAGAACTGAAGCAGTTGTCTCATGGAAATTCTTCACGAATCTACTGCTTACGTATTGTTGTAAAGGTCTCGAGGCCATACTTCGTACTGTTTCGTTAGAAACAAGGACATAAATACTTATTTGTAGTAATTAGTAATCATATCAATCTGCCATAAGTGGTAATGGGATTACATGTGTAATGTACGAAGCGTGAACTTTCATCAGGGATATTATTATATTTACCGAACTCGTTTTACTTTTATACTACGAAGTTTGAAAATTTTTTCTTTTACAAGTAGTGATTTGTTTATAACAACTTTTGTGCAGTGTTCTATTGATGCATTTGTGAATTTTGTTGTGCTTTTATATTTTTGAATTGTGTTCATGAAAACCGATTTGACATCACCTACACTACGTTCCGCTTTGTTAACAACCCATAGTGGCACATACTGTTAATTTGTGGTTCACGTTCCTTGAGAAGAGGAACACAACAGCGTTGAATTGTTTGAGCCTGCATTATGCGACGGCGACGTGGATGGATGAGAGGATCTGGACCTGATCCGGACAGGAGCGGCGCCGTGTTCGTGTCCTGGGCAGCACAGGTGACGTCAATCTAAACTTGTTACGCACCTGTGGAACAGATTCATCATCTCCTCAGCTTTCCCACGGCTTCACATCAACTTTTCCCATGTAAGCCGTTCTGAGAGGTACTCTATATATTTATGGGAGTCTTCCTTACCGACTTCTATAAATGTATAAACATCTGCCGGTTGTTCTACTAAATGTTGCGATTCTTCCTTCAATTAAAATGGTTAAATATCATCTTGAAAAAATTTAAAGAAATGCTCCGAAGGCGCTGATTTTATGCTTTATTTTCTCGGAAACTATTTCATTCGATAATAAAGGCTGAGCTAAACAGTAAGGATTTCTGGTAGTCACATTTGCTCAGAATTGATGTCTTACGTTTGTAATTTTTGAACCGTTACGTTATTCATCGACGACTTCGTGTTCTTTGTCTTTTCAGTTAAGTCATATGAAGGCAGGAAATGATTAGAGAATTTGAAAGTCCCTTTCATGGAGATCCTGGGAGGCGAATGCCGGTTCCTCCCGCTTCACTCGCACTCCTCGTACTTTGGTGAGTGAAGTGAACCAAATCGCGCGTGTGTACTCGTAACTGACGTAGCGTGCGTCGGGAACAAAGACGGACATGGCAATGGCAATCCATCTGAGTGTCCAGCTTCGAATCCCGAGGGCGTGTATATTGCATTCCAGAGCGCGTAATGGCGCCGTGTCCGCACTTTGTCCCTGCCGGGCTTTGAACGGCGGAGATTGATCGATAGAGAACCGTCTGTGGTTTATGAATAATGCATGAGCGTGCCCGATGACCAGCTTGCATTTCATTAGGGGTTCCAACTAAATTACTGGATCTACGATTAACCTTCATTTGGCCATGGTTTTCAATTCCATTTAGTGCGTCCATTCGAAACATTGCTTTAATTTATTTGGATTCCCGATGAGCGCTGTCGTTGGATTTGTCATTGACGCTGTCGGGGTCTTAATTAAAGCACTAGGCGCCGCACTCGCTAATTAAAACTTTTATGCTCGCGTTTTACGACTACGGAATTTATTTCTCGTCAACGTATGCACCCAAATTGTTCTTTGTCAATAATAATCACAACCGGAATTTATAATTTATGTGACATGCCTATACTTCACTTCAATGTTCAATATCAAACAGATCGACTCGAGCGACGAAGTATTTAGAACAGTTCAAGGGGAACTCTAAAGAGGGGTGGGGATATGTCCGGAAAACCCCTTGATTAGAACACACATTACTATTCGCGCGGTTTGAGTGATACGTTACTTAAACGAACAAATTTTTTACTATAATGTAAAATGGCTGCGAATATAAGTCGTAGAATATTCCTAATCAGTTCGGGAATTAAAAGAAATAGTGTCAACAATATTGCTTGACGGCATCGTTTCCCGAAACATACTGATTGAACAGATTTGTGCAATGAAAATAATATCGTTCAATTTCTGAACTTCGTATACTGTGCGCGTCGTAGCTAATCCCCAAAGTAGGTACAAAAACTTCATTTCCTGAAAGTACCATTGTCAAAACGCTTCAATTCCGTCACCTGAGGATCATCAAGAATTGTCAGTAATATCGTCTTATCCCGATACAAACAAAATACTGAAAATGGAGTAATTTCCTGGAAAAGGATCTTCTGTAATTAGCCATTAATCTCAACGGTTAATCGCTTCCACTGAATTCTTTTAAAGAAAATATAATGACTTTAAAAGTATTGTTAAAACTGTTCGAAACGTTTTTTCTTGGATAAACTCTGAAATACGGCGCACGAAGGAGTGAGAAAGTCAATCGACGGGGCAAAACTTGTTTTAAAAAAGATTGAACAACTTGACCAGATAAAAAAATAGACAAATTAATTTTTTAGATAAATCTACTCTGACGTCGCGACGTCGGTTGAATATTTCTTCAATAATTTAATATACGTTCTTTGTTTCACCTGGTTTTTTGAATATCACTTTCTACTACAACACAGTGACGTGTTCAATATATACGAACAGCTCAAGGGACACGGAGACTGAAATTTCGGCCAAAATCTAAAAATAATATATTTTACATTTTTTTATATTAACATGCCTAAAAATTCAGTAAACGGAAAAAATGCTGCTAAAAATGACCACTCGTTCAAAATTAAAGAAAAAGGGCAATGTACAGACGTAGGAAAAATTTCATTTGTAAATAGGTCAATACGCGATTGGAATTCCTTGCCTGCAGAAATACTGACGACTTTCCCGGATAGCGTAAATCAGTTTAGAAATAGGCTAAGAAAACTTAAGTAGTTTTTTCAATTTTTAGAATCAGTGAAGTCATAATAGTGAAGTGCAGTGAAGTGGCTCCTTTGTTTTGTTTTTCAGATAAAAAACTACACTTCAAAATTCTTCCTTAGTGTAAACTTTTCGTGATTGTATTTGTGTTTTATTTGTATTTTCTTTGTATATAGCTGCCACCGGGAAAAGGCCCAATAGCAGCTTAATAGTAATAATAAATAATAATGAAACAAAAAAAAGTGTATCATATGCTGCAGGAAAGTTTTAATTAATATTTTTGATTCTAAATTGATAAATTAATACTTTTCTTTTTAGAAAAATGTGTTTCTCAGCTGCATGATTTCTGGTAGCGAAAACCTTCTATGCATCACAAATATTAAGATATTGCCTTAATTGTTTTTGTACACAATGTACATGTACCTTCAAATGCAATTGTAGAAGTTGTTTAGGTGAATAGAATTTTCAAAGCGCTGAAAAGTGCCAAGTTTTAAGTATGCGTATGAAGCTCTAGTAAAAAGTTATTTTCTCCCACAGCTTTATTCAATTTAAAAAATAATACTGATTATTGATAAAAATTGTCAGTCTGACATATTCACGTAAATAAAACTGAAATATATTCAAGTACGTAACGAAAGGAACATTTTCAAAACTGCCAAATTTTGACATTATTTTTCAAAATAACTAAAAAAAGTTTTTAAAAAAACAAGATTTTTTACATTGTTTAACATGTGTGTTGTTAACAGTTGAATAGCAGTAGCAATTCATTTACAGGAATTTCAAATTTCTGTCCCTGTGTCCTTCAAAAGCTGTGGTGTAAGTAGTTCTTTATTTCTGTTAAAAATAAATAAATGCAAAAGAAAGATTCTCCCCTGGTTTGGAAGGAACCGAAAAGGAGAAGTCTTTTTCATTTTGAAAGTGATACAAGGATTTTACAATGTGAGGAGGACGTTAACGGCTCCACTTAAAATATTAGTGTGAGAATGCTACGATCCCACAGAAAACTCCTCTCCCGTCATTCGGAAGGGTGTGAGGGAAGTAACCAACAGGCCCGACCTATCTGATGCAGATTCTGCATTCCTTTGAGCTGAATACCGGGCAGGATCCTTAAACAATAGCGCGGGGGCCCTAGGTAACCCTTGCCCTCATTCCTCTCCCTTCCGCATTTCCCCTTTTCAAATTCCCTTCCTATGGCATTAAAGGGGAGTTACCATGTATTGGATCACCCTCATGTAGCCTGTCACCCAAAAAACTTTTGCCTTTTTTTGAAAAATTCTTTCGAAGTTTAAAGAAAGAATCGTGCTAAATGTTACTACTACCTTCCAATGTAACAAGAAGATAAACGCAAAAGCAAGTTTGTGATTAGAACGATTAAAGAATTTTAATGACTTTACACCACAATACAAAACTTTAAAAGCCTGGACTTATTTAACCTTAGAAGTAGTTTATACATTAACAATATCTGTGTCAAATGTTTATTGTTGTGTCGAAATTTTGATGCCCTGTGCTCTAATGATGGTAAGTAATTACACGCTATCGATACAAAACAGAATGAAACCAAAAATTATTATTTTATTAGCAAATGTGACAGGGCGCCGAGTTGAAGTGCTGTATTAAATTTATTAGTATAAGTTACGCTCCACAGGAATTAAGTTCGAGTAAGTATTATCTAGAAGCTAGAGGTGTTGAGTTCCCAGACGAAAATTTGAGCTGTGAAACTTGGGTTTAGAGATAACGAGTTACTTGTCTTTTATGAGTCGCCGTGACATTTTCGACGCACAGTAAAATCTTAAGCTCTATCCTTCACGAAGGTCTGCGCGTACAGTCTGCGAATTCCATTTCGGAATACACGACGAAACGTCGCACGTCACATGGAGAAAAATGAGTGCAGTTGAAGACAAGTTCCCGACTGTTAACGCAGCGGGATGTGGCTGGGACTCCGACGAAACATCTGCGGAATTATTAGCGAATCACAATTGAAACGAAAGTAGGTGAACGGAAAGAGAAGGAATGGCTGTGATGGTAAAACTCTTTGGGTCCTGCTTGAAATGATAACTGTATTCGTCTTCAGAGAGGCATGGAGATTCTAGGTCAGAGACAACGGATTTCGGGTTCATATTTCTACATTTAATTTTCTTCTTTCGTAAGCTCCATTCTTTGGAAAGCCTTGATAAAATATTGGTGACGCAGGTTTCTTGTGTTCCATATTTCAGTGTTCGCTAGTTACTGTAAGCAGTCTTTCAGTATTCATGGACTTGTAATGAGACATCGGAACACTTGGAATGTCAATGAAAGCTGAAGAAGAGATTTAGAATGGAGATGTGATCGTCGTCGGCGTCATCTGAGGTTGAACTTTTAGGCGAGGACGTCAGAGTTGGTGGTAAGAGGTACGAGTTACGAGGCAAGAGGTAAGACGCAAGAGGCAAGAGGCAAGGAAAGCGTCCTTGAGCTGCAGCTGTGGCTGTGGCTGTGGCTGGAGCTGGAGCTGGAGTGGCGGGGCTTTCCCTTGCGCTCGCGCGTCGCCTCAGTACGATGGAGGCGGGCGTGCTGCGCGTCGTGGTGCTGGTGGCGCTGTTCCTGCTGCTCACTGCCGACTACTCGGCGCTGGTCACGCAGCTGCTGCACGCCTTCGGGGAGCCTCCGACGGCGTCGCCGCCGCCGCCGACGCCGCCACCGCCGCCGACGCTGGGCGACGACACCTGGCAAGCCATGAGTGAGTGCGCCGCAGATTTGCTCGAGGCTGGCCGACGTGCCAGTTTCTCGTTGCGCCAAGGACGGCCTCACCTCGCCTCGCCACGCCGCGTCGCGTCACGCGCATACTTTTACTTTCTTTTGTAAACTTGTTCTGGTTTGTATGCCGCTCCGTTTGTTCGCGAGCGGACGCGTCGCGGTGAACGTAGCTCAACTTTTCAAACTAACCTTTCGTTTCGAAGAATATTGCGACAACATGCGAGCACCACGTTGGCCTACAGAAATTAGACCTTAGAAATTTCCAACTCCGGATGTCTGCGAAACGATAGCTTCTCATTATTCCCAAAGGAAAGTGCGAGTAGTCTAGATAATAATCGATGGCGACGTGGATACACAAATTAAAAACCGCTGTGAATTCCTCACGTGGGAAGATGTTTAGTGTTTCGAAGGATATTCCTGTTGACAGGGATAAATCTTGTATTAATTAACTTTTGTTCCGCTGTAACTTTAACCCTGCGAGGAGTCGTAATTCGTTCTGATCTTTTCCTCGTGGACATCCCCTGGAAATAGTTACAAATTTCTGAAAGACGGTACTCAGTAAAAATAACATATTGACAGTTGCATATCCAAGTGGACAATCAGCAGTTAAATAACGGAACGTTGACAATAACAGTGTGCATAACTTGCTCAACACAATCCCACAAAATACTATTTATTAGACCAATGCTGGTGGGAATTAACTCTTACAGCTCAACAGTTATAAAACTATCCCGTTACAAATTCCAATGGTAGCTCGGTATGGTGTATTATTTCCACACTGAATAAACTGTTTACTACAATGCTCGGTGGTTCACGAAATCAGTCTTGGAGTTTGAAAGCTGTTAGATTTCAGAGCCGTTATATTGAGCTGCGATATTTTGCGTAGCTAATCCACGGTTCCACCGAACTGTGCACATAATATTGTATTGAATTAAAGTGCAAATGAGCAATAATTGTTCGAAGATATATTAAATTAAACACTAACCAATGCACGATTCAGTAAAAATAATAAACCTGAAAAGAAAAAAATCAAATAACATTAATAGTGCTTGAATATAGTTGACGTTTATAAATGTGAAGGATTAAATGCAGTCCACCCAGTCCTTTTTAAACACTTTAGCATTCTGAGTAATAGTCTGCAATAATCTTGCAAGTAAACATTTCTAATCCCTAATGCTTCTTGTTTACAAAAGAGAATTTCCCTACGTCCTATCTGTGGTAAGTTTTATTCCTGTGACCGTTACCTGACATTTGGTGTCTGAAATCTCATTGTAACTTCACTCCAAGCTCGTTTCTGTATACTTTAATCGTGCCTGCCTCTCTGCCAACTTCTATAAACAGGTATTTGTTTCACTCCGAGTATGGAATAATTCTGATTATGGCAAGGACAAGCGAATAGTGTGCTGGGTTTAACTTTATATTTGGTTTGCTTGTCGTCAGTTCAGTTACGGTTCGTTGTCTGGAAGCCGAGTTTCTCTGGCCTTGTGTTACTTTCACTACTAACAGCGTCTACAGATCACGACAATTTCCCGAGTTCCAAACTCGCCGAATCAGGTCGTCGCAGTCAGACCCACGATGATGCGTCTTTAATTGCATTTTAATAGGTGCAATAGTCGTGGGATGGGAAGATGGTCACAAGTCCAGCCATTTGCACTCCTTATTCTGAATATACATAGCGAATTAAGCTGTTTACAAATGTCTCCTAATAGAAAATTTTACAAGGACCGACCATGATAAGTAAGTTAGCGTCGACCAGGGAAGGCTGAAAACTTGAAATTTGTAGATTCATTCCACATTTGTAAATCCTGGCCACGGTCTAGTTGCCGTTAATTCACTTCATAAATTGGTGACAAAGTTCAAAAGCGAAATGAAAGTAGCACTGTCGAATTCTGCGAAAGTAAATAATTATCGATGGCTCATTTAACGAATGTTCTCATAAATTAAACCAAATATGTGATATGAAAAAGAGATAAAAATTATTCAGACAACAGAAAGTAAGAAGTATAGAAATACGAACAAACTGGACAAATTAATCGTATCTACTTGTAAATAACACATTTTATGCGTTGATAATTTAATTATGTAAATACGAGCTATTTCGGCTTCTGATACAAGTTTGGAGTAAGGAAAGACGAGAAGGTCGACCTTGCTTCAGGTCATTAGGCAGAGAATTGCGGTTCCGAAAAGCTAATGTAATATACACTCTGGAGTTGCATCAGAAAATCTAAATTCTTTTAGATTATATTTGGCATATTTCGGCTTCTGATACAAGTTTGGAGCAAGGAAAGACAAGAAGGTCGACCTTGCTTCAGGTCATTAGGCAGAGAATTGCGGTTCCGAAAAACTAATGTAATATACACTCTGGAGTTGCATCAGAAGATCTAAATTATTTTAGATTCTATTTGACATAACGGTCATCATAATATACATTGAACTGAAACTTTTGCCGTAATGAAGTGGTACGTACAGGTGTAAAGCGGCTATGCAGCTGGATTTGAACTACATTGCTTAGCCCTGGCTGTAGTAGCTTCTTTACTGACGCCTCGTTACGTACTTCAAATGCTCTAGAAAGTCCTTAAATGTACACTAAGGTAAATAGGAAGAAGAAAAGGAAATAAATTTACAGTTGGGGACTGAACAATCGCATACATGATTAACCTGGTCTCTCGTGTTGATTTTGCAGAAACTCGCAGAACATTGTTCATTTCTATTGTACACGATCACAAAACACCTGAAAGTATATTTATAACCAAATCGTAAATTTCCGACGATAACGTAAACATATGTTATAGAATACATGAGAAAGAAACAATAAATCATCTATAGACATGAAAAACTGAAGTTAGAATTTGTGTTTAATTTCAGGCTGAACTAAATGGGTAATTCCTTGGGGTCGAAGAAGTGGAAAGAACATTAAAAAGTATTAAGCTATAAAAATAATCTAACATTATTAAGAATTAAAATTTAACATATTAATTTGTCTTTCACACACTGTCTGAAACTTTTGTAATGTATTCTTCTGAAATAATTAATTCTTTGACGTCGTGTGGGTTTCATGCCACCTAAGAAATAGGGTTTTATTTTAAAATATATTTTTTAATATACGATTCTTCAAATTGGGCTCAAATGGCACAGGCGAGCTTCGGTAGAATTCAAATAAATATTCTCTTAAAAGTTAACAATTTATTTTCTGTTTGGTACCGATAGTCAGTTTATTTACAAGTAACATGAAATCGATGCACGTATCCGAAGCTCTGTAAACTGAACAAGAACTTTTAATCGATGACTGTATATCGAGCTTCATAGACGTACAATCTATTTTGCTTGTCTACATTAGCGTAGACTCGTTGCCCTGTAGAGCTAACTGGATAATCACTAAAATCCACTGAGCGGTTAACTAATGTTTCAAATAAATGCGTCAAGTACATTACCATGGCTTCCCCTAATTTAAACAGCTCTCCCTTGTAAGGTAAACTATCCATATTAGTGATATAATCGTGTTGACATGGTATCGTGTTCCCCGTGCACACATCGAGCGCATTTGCATCGAAGCCTCGTCATTGTGCTTGCTGCTTGTACAACTTGAAGCTTACGGCTTAATTGCTTCTACGAATAGAAACTATCTGAGATTTGAAACGTTATTAACTACTGTTTGTAGTAAGTGAATATTTACACCGTTAACGAAAACCATAAGTTGCAATCACTTACTTTAAATACAGCTATATTTTCCAAATGAATATACATTTTCCTGTTCGCGAATAAGTACAGCTCTTTTTTTTACAAAGAATTAATCCTGCAAATTAATAATAATTGACGCGTTATTTGAAAGTGTTTTAAATGGGACAGCATTTGTTAGTGCCTGCTACTTTCTAGTGATAATTAGATTTTCAGAGTAAGTATTTAGGCCATTAAGTGTAGATAGTAGGTCCTGGTATCTAAAACCCGTGCATCCACACATCAGATAGAAGGAAAATGTATGGTAAGGTTTCTACAGTTATATTTCGGCATAAAAGCTGCGATTATTGAGTATGGCTTCGGTCTTAAGCATAATGGCAATTTTGGCTCATGTACCGTGGTAGGATTTACTAGGTCCCGCAGTTAATATCCATGTTTTGGTATTGCTTCGTCAGTCAACATTTTCGTGCAAAAACGGAGGTGGACAGAGGACGAATTTGCAATAGCTTGAAGACATGTGCTGATGTGCTATCCTGTTGTTTCAGCGACGACGACGCGTAAGAAGCTGGTGTCCACGATCAAGAACACGTGTCTGCCGAAGCTGATCTGCGAGCTGAACGCGGCTCCGCTGAAGGAGCGCCTCACCGACTCTGAGAAGGCGCTGCTCGGCCTCATCAGGTAGGCCAGACTCGTCCAGGACGCGCATCCACCGTGATCCAAGTGGAGCTGACGGAGACGTATCGTTGCAGGGACACGAGCATGGGCGTGACAGGCGAGGTGACGTCCAAGTACCACTTCGCGGCGCACATGGGGCAGCTGATCGCGGGAGTTGACGGCGCTGGATGCCACAACTTCTACCCTGGCTGTCCCTTCCCTGGACTCACCGCCATCAGCCTCGTCAAGACATCCGCGCACAAGAACCATCTACTCTAATACTCGTCCTCGGCCTCCACATCTCCAATTTACAGTGTGACTACTTGTCGTCTCATTCTTCTCAAGCCATCAGAGGTCAGAAGACAACAAACGTATTTATATTATTGAAACAGATTTATATTTTTATATGTTCTTATTGTAGACGGATGCCGTTTCTTGTAACACTTATGTGTTTGAAAAAAAAACATCACTAATCAAATTTGAATCAGTTTAAGCCACGAGCAGCGTCAAAAACTGCTGAAATTCGTGTACGATATAAACTGTTATCGACTCAACTAATTTTAAGTTAATCCTGACGAAAACCAACAATTATGAGCCAGAACTGGAAGCCTAACAATCCTTTGCTAAAAAGGAAATCCTGAACTACCCTTCGTGGTTTTCGGGTTGAAAAGTCCACTGTCGGCGCTTTCAATGCTTGACCCTCCTCCATTTTTACAAGATACCTTCTCTTACACATTTTCACCAGTTTTTACTCTCCTACGCAATTATTCGTTGCCCGTTTATTACGATCGATTATTTATCATTGTCATTAAAAATTTCCTGAAGCGAAAGGACTGGCCTACGATGGCACCAACTGCTATCTGGATGTTCCACCAAGCCTTTCAGTATCTCCCTTTAATAACGACTATAATTTTTGATGGAAAATTATAGACACCGAACCTTTCCACCCGTGTGCATATATTTAGAAATTTGTTCGAATATCAGATGATTCTTTGCAATCGATTCCCTCGCTCACACTGATTCAGCTTTCGTAAGGCAGTCCTAATAATCCCTCCTGCATACATTATTATCAGGTTCCAATTTCAGGAGAAAAAAATTCATATTTTTCTCATTTAATTGATAATTTCGTTGATTTTCTCAACATGTCCAGAAACTAAATTACGTCCTTAACTGACATGTTTTTTGCCGTGGAAATATTGTGTCGCATGAAAAGACTAACGATTGCGGTGATATATTTTGTAGCACCCTGAATTTGTAATACTGGATTGTGAGATGCATTGTACAATTAATTTAATATGTCCTCAATAGTTTATTTGAATGCTATAAAACGTCTACTTTATTGATCATAGAAGACTATCCCGGTTTTCCACTCGGTTACAACAGCGATTGAACCTCTCTGTGTCTTCTTTTAGGCGCCTGGAAGATTTTCGTCGAAACGTCCCGCTTGAATTACTGTTGTATCCGAGTGGAACACCGAGAACATTTTCTACAACTACTTTACTATTTTTAGTCATTACCAATTCATCATCAAGTGAACGTACGGTTGGAGAATTTAATAGAATCTAACGTTTTCTGAAACATGCAGTATCACATTACAAATGCATTCAACGTTTCTTTACTAAAAGTTTCAAATTAATCGATTTTAACGTTTATATTATTTCAATTAAACTCATGATTATTCCTCGATGTCGACTACACAGCCGATCAAAGTAGTATCGCGCCAGTTAAATAGTCAATTGAAAGTTTGAGAGTTTAATCGCGGAGGCATTGAAGTATCAGCCAATTAAAGTAAAATTAAATTTTGTATTTTTTAATATTTGTTTCGTCATTTCACAAAAATTATTTACTTATAAAACCTTAAAAAACTATTTTCAAAAATAAGAATATAAAAAGCACCAAATGTATAATAACTTATCTTTATGTTCCATAATACATGTTATAAACATGATTTGTGAACGTATTTATTTTATATGACACGATTACTGAAATATATTTTAATAAATTAATAATGAAACCGATTTAAAGTTATACATAATTTCATTGTTCATTACTTTGTGTCCTAAATGCATCCCTTATTCTATGACTTAAGATAAATATTCCATTACGAGCGTTCACATGTTACCATAACCTAATATTATATTAATTTACATATTAACCAGTTTTAAGAAACATATTGTAGGTGCTAACAGATAACTTATGTGATGACTAATTTACAAGCCCTTAGAGAGAAGTTTATTTTCATTATTTCTACGAGCCATATAATTTGGATACATAAATTGAGCCTAAAATGGTATTCCTAATTCATAACTCATCTTATATTACACAATTGAAATGAAAACATACTTTTTGAACCGTAATCCTGTGTAAATGAGTGTGCATTTGATTTCGCATTTGTATACAAGAGAAAAAACGGTGCATTGTCCACTCAATTGAATAAACTTATTTACAAAAAGGAACTGCAGCTAAAACAAAAGGTCGACTTAAGACTTCCTCGGTTCAAGAAGGAAATTCAAAGCAAATCATAAGTCGTTTCGTTAACAATAAAAGACTAAACGAAGGATATGGGTAGATCGTCAAGACTCTCTGCCTGAATGTCTGATAGGTTTTTCTCCAAATTAATCGCAATATTTGTGCACTTTCTGAAATGTTATGGGTATTTAATTATTTTTCAGTGAAGATTAAACAATATCTGAAAGTTTGGAGATTACTGCTACGACATATTTCAACAAACTGGCCAATCATGGTGATTTTTTCAGGGCGGAAATTGAAGAGGGTGAATGGTGAACGAATTTCATCGACCGGAAACAATGTAACCATAGTATGCGGTCGTGAACCTCAACAATAGCAACTCTCTTCCCCCACACAATTAGTACATTTTCTATTGTTATTAACGCTGCAAAATGGAAGTAGCAAATATGGCAATGCCACTTGAAGCGAAAGGCTAAAAGCGTCGCCAGAAACCATCAATGGGCCAAATGGCGCCACTTGAACTGCTCAAGCTCGACACCATTTGCTAAACTCCGGTAATAACTATGTTAAACAATAACCCGTAAACAACCGCTCTGTGTAGTTAAAAGGCTATAGAAAATTAAGAAAAGTCGAAAAAGGTGTGAAGAATGGGGACCCTTTCTTGCAGAGAACAACAAAACTGTGATTTTTAAAATAGGCAAAAATGATTTAGTCGCATGGGGCCTGTGAGCCCCCAAATATTACTTTATATACTTTATTCAAGCTATCAGTATTCATTTTAATTTATATTATAATTAAAACATGTTTCACGTATGTTTTTTAAAGGCTCGTTACAAACGTTTCATGGAGCATGGAGAACAAAATTGTTTTTTTAATGTTGATCTTTTGCTCGTCGACACATGAAACAACGTTTTCTTATTCCAATTTTGGGCATGAATCAAGTAAGTAGTCCCCAAGTTTGGCTTTTATTTTTCTTGGACCATAATAGCTGCTCATTCGTTTCGGAAGAAGATGTTTAGCAAGTTCTCTTGCAAGTTGTTTTAGAAATTCTCTCCGTTCTCGTGGCATGTCAGGGTTATTTGTTTTTACAAATAACAAAGGCATTAACTGCACAGACAAAATAGAGCTAGTGGCCACCGCCGTGTTTCTATTCCAAACGTTGTGGGTTGCACACAATTTGTCATTTGTATCTACGCCACCTTTCGTCAAGTTATAAAATGTCAATATTTTTCATTTTCTCGCCTGAATCTTTGTCAATGAAATTATCGTGGTGCAGCTTGTTGACAATATATTGACACTACTTTGTTTTCTTTCTGTACATACGATAACAAAGAGAGAGATTTTGTGAAACCAAAAATGCTTGTCTGCGGACGTCCTTCTTCTTCCTTTGGCAAAAATCTGTTGGTGCCTCCCTTTTGTTTTTACGTACTGTTCCTACAAGCGTTAGGCGTGGCCACTTTCATTTTCATATGTCCATCCCTCACTTTCTGAATCAATATCAACGTTAGTAATTTCACTATCATTTTCATTTACAAGTCGTTCAAGTTCAGCAAAAGAGAGAAGCTTTTTTCAAACACAACTTGCCGTAGAAGTGCTCTCAAATAAACCAAAATATTCTGAATGAAGAAAAGGGAATCCTGCAGCTGCAAACAACGTACAAGGGTAATAAGATGCAGCTGTTAAATTCCAAAAAAAAAAATCATCCCAAGAAAATCTACCTGCAGAAGTAGTAAGGTGGGGCCTAACCGAAACCGTGCAAGGTATAGGAAAATTTAAATATATATTTTACCAAATAAATTAAAACCAGATTCTATTATCAGAATCTCTAGAAAACATATTGCTGGAGGAATTGGTAGAAGGAGAGAATCATGTAAACGTTATAATATAAATTATGCTACGTTGAATGTTGAGTGGGGCCTGTTAGGGTTAATAGCGTTATAAGCCAACGTTATCGTAATGTAGCAATTATAACCGAGTTGCCGAGTTTCAATTATATATCAAACTGTTGCGAAAAAGTCAGCATATCTACAAAAGTTGGTTTTAAAAATAAACGTGTGTATTTGATCATGAAACAAATATGGAGAAACACAAGGTAATGTGCCAAACATTTTTGGGCAACGCTTTAACTGAGAAAATTCTAAAATAAACCATATCAACTGTCGAAATAAGAGCAAAACATAAGCATGTAATGAAGATTATTGAATTAATATAATTTTAAAGTTTAACTGGAATATAATTCAAGTGTTTATTTATTTGATTGAATTTTTAAGTGTTGAGTGGGTTATGGAAAGGAATGTCTGGAAACTGTATCTCTGTAGGCCACTAATATCATGCGTGCAAGGCAGAGTTTCACTGGTTTCACTGGGGCACGTGACCAGATGACGACTGGCCACAGAGGTGAATGGTTGGCGAAACTTAAATTACGGGCCATAAAGCACGATGTTTCGCTCAAGTATTTAAGAGACCTGGGGTTGATCGGCTGCGTTAGCTGGGGACGGAACTCAATACATCCCGAGGCTAGGATTTACTGATCGGTCTGGCTGGAAGATTAATTGGAAAATCGAGAATCGACAACAAAATAGGGGACGAGTGAATAAATCGCCAGGAAGCCAGCCTAATTATTGTCCAACGTGAATAACAGGCGAACAAAAAAAATGGAATTGGAAGACTCCTCTAGAGAGTGGCGTGATATCCGAGATGATTAAGGATCGTGCACGGACAAAAAATACATTTCTTCTTGTAGTTCGCCTTCTACTGTTGATTGATTATTGTAGAGCAGTGAGGCTGAGGCAGTTCCAAGTTCGGATAACCTATCACTCTGAATCTGAGTGGCAATCTGAGGGTGATTTATATCGAAGGAAATGGTTGACATCCTGACGATCCAGTCACCAACGGAAACTGTAAGAGCAAAAACGTCACTTAACTAACCTTACAGCATATAAATATAAATGTGTTAATGGCATTACACCAGATTACCAAAATGAGGTGTGCAGTGGTACTGCTTTCACCCCCAACACACGTCTTCTGAACCGCTTTTATTGATATCCGTTTATAATGGGTAACTATTTCAGAATTCATTACCGTCATCCACAATGTCATGAAATACTGGAAACAGTAGCTGTATTCAAGATGACAGGTCTAGATTATTATAGTTTCTGGGGCAGTAGAGCATATCTGTGAACCTTTCGAACTCCGATGATTATAACTTTCAGGAGAAGGATCCTCTTTAGCCCAAATATACTAGACAAAATAAAGGAATAATCCTGAGTTCAGTCGTGCCCTTTGCAAAAATAATTGAAAATAACTAGAGTTTACTGAATACGAATAATTCTGCTCCAAATTTAACAATATATTCATTGTCTTTATCCTCGCATTAACATTTTTTGTGAATGTATTAAATTCATCATTATTGTTACTTAGCTGCTAGATGGCGTTCCCCACAATAAAATGCAAATACAATAAATAACTAATACAATTTACATCTGGAAGAATTGTGTACTGTCTTACGATATATTGACCCGAAATAAAAAGGAGGCACTCGGAATTCACCATATAATGCTTTATTTAGAAAATAGTTCAGCACTTCACTGATTTTAAGAAAGGAATATATATATATATATATATATATATATATATATTATTTACAAAAAGAAACAAATTTCATAGAAATTGTGAATAATACAAAGCAAGGAGTGAGAAAAGACAGTTTTAGAACAGAGAAAAAACAACCACAACGGCACATATAAACTGCTTATATTTGTTCCGAATCTCCAATTTCAACAATGAAATTAAGAAGACTGGAGAGACGCACAGTTCCTGCCTGGAACTGCGTGTGTGATTCATCCATTTACGAATGAAACTTTTCCTACGTCTGTGCGTTGCCCCTTTTCTTTAAATTTGGAAGTGTGATTATTATTTGAAATATAACTCGGCTAAAAATGGTAACACTTTCAAAATTAAAGAAAAAGGCCAACGCATCAAAACAGACGAGAAAATTAGCTCAAAAAAATTATCCCAGAAAGAGTCGTGAGAATTCACGAATAACGAGGTTCCTGAAGAGGTTGTTATTAAACGTTTAAGACGCAAATTTTATACACATTTTCGACAAATTTCGCTAGAAAGGAAGAAAATCAGGATTGCGCACTTCATTAAATATTTACAATTCGCAAGTTGTTACGGTAGACTGGCCGCTGAATTTCTACATGGTAACTGATGAGTAACGCTAAGATACTCAGATGTCGTCAGTGCATTTTACAACATTGACACAAGTGATCAACAGTTTTCCTTGCATCATCATTTTCTACGGGACTCAGTCGACGCAACAGCGTTTCGCATTCCTAAACAAATATTGAGAATTCCCTTTCTCCGTCTGAGCCGAAACCTTACCCCTACTTTTCAACCAATCAGATCACGATTTATCTTATTTAGTACAGTTATTGTCAGAAAACTACACATTAGGACAATAATAGTTTTAACGTAATTGATGTACGAATCGTTCGCAGACGAAGCAGTGACCTGGCAGTGTTTCACAGAGCAGACAGATTCGTTTGGTAATTATATTTTCGTAGGCACGACTTCAGGCGACACCGGCAGGTGGACCTCTGACGGAGATGGAAATTAATTAGGCCCGCGCAAGTTTCACAAATTGTAAGATTTCTATTAGGAAGGTGAGCGTAGGCGTGGAGGGGAGAACCGGCCTGAGAACGGAGTGGCTTTCGCCAGTCATGAGGCTGTCTCTGTCTCGAGTGGTGCTGGTGGCCGTGTTGGTCTCGGCGGTGATGGTGCAGGACCTCCAGGCCCAGGAGCAGGACCGCTTCGAGCTTCCAGTGCAGCTCATCGGCTTCCCCGTCATCATCCTCGCCGTGCGCGCCTCCAACTTCGTCAAGAAGCTCGCCTACTCGCTCAACCCAAGTCAGTGCACTCAATTTTAATTATACCGTAACATGATCGTATTTAGACTACTCCAAATTGCATACTTCACGTACTTTATTTTTCATGATAATTGATACTAAAATCTTTTATCGGTCTTAACACTGAAAAAATCGGATGGTACACGAAATAATCGAACCCGTTAAGTGGAAGAAATTTTCTTTGAGAATTTCCATAATGATTCACGGTGGAATGAGTTAAAGCTTCACAGACATTTGAAATAACATACTTCTATATTCGCTCGATTAGCAAGATTATAATTTTAACACTTGTCAGTTCATCAAACCACAACACAAGCTCTCAGGAAATATCTTCATTCTCTTGATATCAACGTCAGTAGTTTTCGACACTTGGCCATATTCATCTGTTTGGAAAATGAATCATTCATACACATTTTCATATGTAAACATGATTACTTTTTACAATATATTAAAATACATTTTAACTCGTATTTATATACACGTTAATATAATAAGAACAATTAATAGCATTACGTCAATTTTGATGAACGTAAAATATATTTACGTCGATTTCCTGTACAAAACACATCGATTTGTCAATTTCTCATATTTCGGATACTTTCCTTGGCTACATTTTTCACTTTCACAATCCATTTAATATTACTCGACAAAGAACATCCTACACTACATTATCTGTCTTACTTTTTCCCCAGATTTTCAGTTTTAACCTTCTTATGAATTTTAATATATTGTAAAAAATAATCACATATTGAAATGTAAAAATATGTATGTATGATGGCCACAAGCCGAAAGCTACTCTATCAAGAGAACGAAGATATTTCCTGAGAACTTGTGTTGTGGTTTGATGAATTCACAAATGATATATTACCAAAAAAGGGGTAATAAAATAACAGGGTTTAAAATGATAATTTTTCATTAATTAATCGGGATATAAAAATAATGATCCTTTTTTCAAGTAAAATTGTGCACCTAAATTTTTTCAGAACGCGTGTCGTGAGAAATCAATTTAAATAAATTCTTGGGATCCGGCTGATTTTATAATTTTAAATATATATTTAATATATTATACATTAATGGTATCATCCGATAAATATATAATTGTGAACTCGACTTTTTTTACAAGTAAAATATTATTCTTTTCTCAGCCAATGTGATACATTACTTAATCGAGACGCTCTTCTAAAGCGTACGCAGATAAAGGTTAATGATTTTATGATTAATTTCAAAGTTTCGCAGAAATTAACCGTGGAATCAGTTATTACCACTTCAACCGATATGATACGTTTTCTTGCAGTTAAAAAATATATTTGAGGTATGGGCAGTAATTCACACTACTCGAGTCTAAATGAATACTTCTTATAAGTTGGATTGCAAATTACACCATTTTTACAATTCTCTTATTAACTACAGAAATATGGCTTCGGAATATAAGATTCGTGGAATCCGCATTATGTACTTACATTATCGTTTGTTAATTATAGAAATTTGTGGCTCATTACCAAAATACCGCGCCATATCCTTAACACAATTATCACTAATTGAGAATGAACTTCAGAGTATGTCGAATCATTTTCTTAGTTAAAATCAGCACCTGGAATGTAAATTCAAACGAATAATTCCGTAAGTCAAAATTATGTCTTATAATTTTGTACTACTCGATAGCTTCCGTTATTTCCATCGCTTGATATTTTCATAACAGTAAAGATTACCCGAACTCAATTCTCAGATCCATCAATTAGCCTATAATTAAATGTAAATGTGAATCTTTGATTTGTGTTACTCAGCACAGTGGCCGTAGGCAAGTAATTAGAACAGCTCTGTGTCTGGGAAACGTCTTCAGTAAGCAACAAGCAAGTAGCACTGAAGACGGCATTCATTTGCAAATTTACTAATTTGATGTGAAAAAAAAATAAATGGTCAACATATCTCAAATCAATTAGTCTGCCTCTTATCAATAGTTCCCTTTTAAGAACTCCGTCATTACTCCATCGTCAATACTCATCGATCCTGACTTACAGATTCATTAACGAGGTATGAAAGATTATTTATGATATTTAATTAAATGTAAGACGACATCGCAAAATTTATTTCCTAGTTTCAGTGAGCTTGGAAAAATTTTTACAAGATCACGCTTTTTCACTACTAAATTACTAACGGTTGAGAGAAATATTTTCATTTTTATACAAATTGAGAGGGACGATATCTATTATTCATTTCTTATAAAAAGAAGGGCACCTATTTTAGCTTAAATTACGTAAATCTTTGGGAAGATAAAACTGATTCCCGTAAGTTATTACGTAGCAATTTAAAAAGTCAATAATTTTTTCTCTCATAATATTGAATGTCGGTGTGAACGAATTCAGAATTCTGCAATTACTTATATCACAGATAGTCTTCTACAATTAAGCTTATAGATTACAGACAGCTTCCCGTTTGATTGTATACGTTCTTTGACAGAAAAAGTCATCGAAATGTCGTTCCATGATAATACTACTCGGCTATAAGCCCCAGAATTATTTGTTGACACATAACACCAGGAGAACAGCTGCAATATTCGTTTCTTTAGTGGTTGTTTAGTTACACGCTTATAGAATCGTCGTAACCACAAACAAGCGATCGTGTTTCTCGCTTCCATTAAAGAAATATCAGGTTCAACCGAATCGTTATGGCAATTAAGCTACTGAAACGTATTTACGATTTAACCGGCCTGTCCCTCTGTAATAGTGCGTATGGTGGACAATTCCATAGTGTTTCTTGATATCGTGCAATCAATCTTGTATATATTTACGCATCTTCTTTGGAGGAATAAAGGGAAAATAAATAAATCTATACACATTAAATTAGAAAGGTGAATTTAGGACGACCACCTGTGGCCTAGTGGCTAGCGTCGCTGCCCCAAAATCCAGAGGCCCCGGGTTCGAAGCCTGGCTTGGGCCTGGCTGTTTGTGCCGTCATGGTCACGGCGACTGACGATGAATCGATACGATGACCACGTACCACTCAAATTCGGAATGTGTCATTTAAGATGACAGTCCGCTGTCGACTCGGTAGGCCAAGGAAGAAGAAGGTAGCGTAACAGATACTAGTGATAGACGTATAAAATTAAACTTGCATTTTCTGATAATGCTTGAATACAAACTGTCAGGAGCACGTGTTGAATGTACGAATCGCATCGCACATATTACCAATGATATTTTTTATAATAATTAAATAGGACTAAGGTGAAAATGAAAAATATTAAGTAGGTGTTTTAACTACATCAGTTAGTTACTCGAGCATAATTAAGGACATTATTCTCAAATTATATAATTATTCGTAAATAATGCAATAATTTTCCAGACAAGTTTAAGATATTTATTAATAAATTACACAATAGTATGACTTATATTCACTGCATAATTTAAAACGTATTTTAATAATCTACACTTGTGTTCAGACATGTATTCGAGATCACCTCAAATATTCTTCCTTGGCTCAATATTTATTTATGAAGAACTTGAGGAAACCTTTAATACGTTTAATTTTGTTCACACATGGAAAGAACTTGTACAATATTATTTTTTCCATTGTTGATGAACTCTCCGACACTTAATGTCACTATTCAGGAAAACAGCTTCTGTATACATTTTGATGAGATAGAGAATTTCAGTGGGTCCGATGCTACCGACTGATGCTTAAAACCGTTTTGTTGTCGATTACAATAAAATAAAAATTACTATCATTGCTTACTTCTCGTGTTGTTACCACATCGACGTTACCCCAAAATTTGTAAGTCAACTAATTTTAAAATTTTTTACAACTTATAAACTCCTATGTTCACTTTGAGGTGTTGAAAATGATACAAAATACTGTACACAAAAATGAACAAAGTTAAACCTGTATTTTTGTACAATCGTTAGGACAGTTTAATAGTAGCATCGATTCTCTTCCAGGTTAGTGCTTGTTAAATTGTACATCAAGCTTAGTGGTTGAAACAGTGCTTCTGCGTGCAGAAATTATACCAGTAACTTTCAAAATAATTACGTTATGATTTAGCTTTATATTTCCTCTACCTTGAAAGTAATAAATACTAAGCGTCATTACTAGTAAAACGTTTATCTCAAAAAAATTATTTTAATAACGAAAACACCGAGACGCTATCTATTAAATTAGTTCTCGTTTTAAAGATAAAGGTATGTAGCATGGTATGTGGTGAGGGAATGGAAAGTATAAGGACTTGAAGATTATGAGTTTGTAATCGTAGTTGTGGCTGTGTGCAGGGACGTACTCGAGGCGCAGCCGTCGCGACGCCCTGGACATGGACGACGTGGAGAAGCGTCTTGTGGCCGAATTCGGCGCCGACGTGTGCGTGTACCCGTCTGTGTGCGACCTCTACGCACAACACGCTCAGCACAACGAGGTCCTGGATTGGGAAGACGTCTTCCGGTATGTACCCGCTTTCTTAATGACTAAATCACGAGGCGAATTGGAATAACGGGTAGAAGGGGACAGAAACGCACTTTTGGAGCTTCCCATGTAAGAAACATTCAACTTGTGCACAAAGGAACAACGACTACTTTGGCCGTGGCGTCAAAAATACATTAAAATAAATCTAATTTCAACTGAAACACTTTGTTGGCGACATGAAATCGTGCATTTATTAATCCGGTTTTCTGAGAGTTGGAATTATCAAGTGAAATTAAAGTGATAAAACGAGCAGACAACGGAGAAATGTAAGTAAAATAATAAAGCTGAGAGTATGTATTTACATTTCTATACTTTCTTGATTTGTTCAACTTTTGTTTTTTACTTATACATAACTTATCACTGCAGCCCTGTACAACCCGTGCATGCAATTTCATCCAAGAAACAATATAAATCACATAAATACATCCCACTATCCACACAATTGTCATTCAACGCTAAATATTGCTTTACAATATTCCAGAGTCATCCTTTTCTTCTCTTTGCATTAAAACTCAGACGAACTGTTCTTCACCGTCAATTAGACACAAAAAAGCAAGATATGCATCATGTTTGAGGAGTTGCGGATTTTTCTCACAGTTCTAACAATTCTTATAAATCTCCATTTCGTCTGTTTTCTATAGATTGACAGCACATCGTAATGTCATTGTTTCCATTATTTATTCATTTCTCGTTTCCAATTTTTTCTTCTGTAGATAAGCAGAACGTCGAGACGGAATCCCAGATCGTTACGATAATTAGTATTACGTGTTTCTACAGCATGGCGAATAGTATAGGGTTTTTCAATAAGGGCGGGTCGACGTTGAAATGTTAAAATAAAACAAGCTGCATGTGAGCTGTTAACGAAATTATTTTTTATTTGAAAGAGCATACATGGGCTTTTAAAATAAAAAAGCATTTCGTTAATACGGTACACACAGCTTGTTTTATTCCATTTCAACAACGACCAGCCGTTAGTGAAAAACTATATATATATTAGTCAGCAGTAAGTGAAATTTAATATTTGAATTCATTTTTCATTACGGAAGTTCCGAACCTTAAATTTTACAAAGCAAAGTCGTGTGTCTGTATTTTCCCCTATGCTTTATACAAGTTTTTTTTTCTTGGCTCGAACCATATTTGAGGACCTCGTGAACCGTTATTCGGGACGGCGAAGGTCGCGTTTCTTGTAACGTTGGATTGTAGACGATTAAATTCACAGGACTTTCTTACCGGACAGAAAAGCTTTTCTTAGAAAATACGAAAACTATTAATTGTCACGATACGGCAAACGTATAATCAGATTTCGCAGCTCAAAATGATGTCACATAATAAAAATAAGGATGCATAGGCGGACTTTGAATATTCCATAAGAAAGATAATCTTCTGCATCTTAGCATTCAAATAAATAAAGCTCAACAAATAGCTTTAAAGCTTATAAAACCGGAGATGGGAGAAACTGAGATAAATTGTCGTTAGGTGGAACATAACATAATGAATAAAATCAAATACAATTTTCGACATAAATTAAAATACTAGCAAAGCTATGTGTAATGGTAATACTTGCTGAAGATATTGTCAGTTTACCAGAAAATTGGCTCACAAAACTAAACACTTAAAAATAAAAAAGGAAACTCCGCCACCATCCAAAAAATACATATTACAATTGTATTATTGAAATAGAGGAAGTTTTGAGTTTTAGACACTAAGATTATAAGATTAAAATAACAAAATCAATCGCATTATCGTGATAGTGTGTTGGTGTAATCTTGGAAAGCACGAAAACGGAACAATCTGGAGCATGTAAAATTTATATAGAGGCCTATTCAGGTAAATAAGGAACGGAACATGAGAAATTTTCGTATTATCGACATAAAAGAGGTTGGGAGATATTAAGACTCCCGAATAGTAAATATATAAGGTAAAGATGTATTTGCGTGTGTTAGTGTTAAGCAAGTGCAGTTGTTTCAGAGCCTACAAGGATTCTCCAGAGAGGAGCAAGCAGAGTTACCTGCTGAGCGTCTTCCTGGGAGACATCGTGGCGTCGCACAGCGTCTGTCAGCAAGTCGCCAAGCGCCGTCCTTGTGATCGCCCCTGAAAACACAGTATTCACCTTTTATACATACTACTTTATACCGTTGTTTTTATCTTTTGTAAATTTTTATACGATTTAATAAAATCTCTCTGTAAATATTCATATGTATTCATAAATAATGCCATCGAGCCCCACTGCATTTCCGGCCCAGGACTCGTCCGTCTCCGATCTGTATATCTCGTATTCCAGTTAAAATTCATTTTTAGAGAGAATAGTTTGCCTTTGCGGAACAATTAACTACTCAAAGATCGAAGGTTTTCCCGGTGTATATTCTGAATAAACAATTCTTGGGTTTCACTTGAGAACGAAGACAGAGTAC
Organism: Eucriotettix oculatus; assembly: GCA_034510155.1. Lineage (NCBI taxonomy): Eukaryota > Metazoa > Arthropoda > Insecta > Orthoptera > Tetrigidae > Eucriotettix > Eucriotettix oculatus. Next base: position 21,220,542 of record CM067380.1, on the reverse strand, counting down.
GCCATCGAAACGTCGTGGCTTAAACTCCATTTAACCCGGGTGGAAACCCAACAATTGTTTATTCACAATCAACTACTTGTCCTCGTAAGTGTACAATAATGATTTTTTAGCAGAACAAAGTGGAATAAATTCCTACATGCCTGCTATGTTATAGTCATTATCTTGTTTTTAATTTCCGAATACCTGTGGATATATTATCCTGAAACTCAGTGACGGCATACACAAGCATCCCGATGAATTTGACGAAGGAGATAAACTCGGTTCTATACTTGTAAACTTGTAAAATACTGCTTCTTAAATTAAAAGAGATTTAAATTAATATTCGTGTTCCATATAGAGTCACGGGTTATTACAGGTGGTAGTTCCCGTAAATTCGGACGAATGCATGGACTACAAAGAAATTAATTAGCTCTTCGACGTTGACGTTGACGAATCAAGTGATTCACAGCAATCTATAATATAGTAATTTCAAAAATGAAAATATATGCATCAATAAGGAAACCAAATGTTTTACGAAGCATCAAATTTCGATTTGTCGATTTGAATATTACAATTAAGTAAAAAATGATATTGGGGGGGGGGAAGAGTTAACAGGTTGAGGGTGATCCAGAAACTGTCAACTCCCCCTAAATAGCATAGGAAGGAAATTGAAGAGGGGGGATATTTGGCTATAGCGTTTAGCAAATAAATATCTCGTCAGCAGCGAGAAAAGGGTTGAAACTTCGTAATCAGGGTTTTAAAGATGATAATAAATTATGCTTAACCACAGAAGTCATGAAATGAATTTTCATTGTAATGGAAAATGAAATAATGTAATTAGGCCTTTACTAGCTATAGAAAACATTCTATAGTCTGTTCGTTGTGTGGTCTACTAAACGTGGTAAAATTGTAAATACTTCATTATTCCAACTTGCATGCCAAATAACAACCACTGATATAAAATTTTCATTTATATTAACGACTTGCAAAAGTGCTAGGGATTAATGAGCCGAATAGGTTTCGTGTGAAGGACTATGAGTAGGATTTTCAAATACCTAACAATATAAATTAGTGAAGCTCAATGAAATTAAGTACGAAATTAACTGAGTAACGAGGAAAAGAAAAATGGGAAAGAAGTGTCGATATCACCCCCTGTAAGTCATGACTAATTTTTTCTGTAATTTCTATATTTAACGCAGTTTTTGAATGTAAGTTGGAACCAGGATTTGTGTAAGTCACGTAAGTAATTTTGTGTGTCCGTTTATATTCACATAAAACGCGCATACAGTGGTCGATATTTTTACGGCCTTCGTTTGCTGTAAGCGTGCCAGTACTCGTCGCCAAACTAAGAACTCTTATTTTGGAAAATCGAAACGCCTGCGAAATAAAGGCGAGACGTGACGCTTAAAAATGTGACGGCACTGCGTGCACAAATTGGCAACCTTAACTGGTATCTCGGATTTCAGAAAACGTTCATAAAATCTTGTAAAGCTTTTAAGCCTCTACTTTTCAATGCCGTACTGTATCTGAAGCAGCACAAGACCGTATTTTGTTTTTAAAATTGAAAGCGTTTGCAATGCTGATAGGAGTGTCTAGTGAGCGGTGTCCGTTGTTGGTGAAAGCGGACGCTTTCTCTGTTCTGCGCTTTCGCCTGCTTTGCTGGGCCAAGGACAACTCTCTCAGTCAATTTTTTTAAAAACATACGTTAACATTCAATATTTGTTTACGTGTCAAAACTCACGCTCGTCGTGATTGGAAATATGTAACAAATATTCTCGTGTTTGTTGGTAATGCGACTCGGAAATAGAATACCTTTATCTGCATTCACTGTACGATACCTATGTTACTGACAGAATGAAATTTAATAAATTTGAGAATGACCATACGGTCGAAAGCTCCGGTAATTGTAAATTGGAATATGGACTGAATATGAAAATTTGGGTTTTAAATAAAGAATCTTTGAGACATATCACAATGTCGGTCATTGTTAAACTCTCGGAAGAACAATTAATAAATTACATTTCACAGAATGAGAATAGAAAATTATGGAGTCAATAGACGCAAAATGAAACAGCGACCCAGAAAATTCCATCAGTCTAAAATGCGATCTTGTTAGCGGAGACGACGAGTAAAACTTCTTTGCCCAGAATTTTCAATGTCACCAGAAAATCGTAGAGGATTACATTCGTTTCATATACATTGTATACGTTGGTATAAAATGGGGTTTAAAATTACGAAAGAATAATAAAAGGAACAACTCTTACGGTTCCGATATTTACAACTACCAAAAATTATATACATCATTAATTACAGGAATAACGTATCACAATGGAAACATTTAACTTGTAGTAGTTGACTTTGCGTTGGATAACTTTGTTTCATGTGTATTTGAAGGTTGGCACAGTGATTGCTAACTTACCGTTTTTAACGTCAGTAAGGAGGAAGGTAAAATTACTGTTGAAATGGCATTTCAACTTTGATCTGCAAATTAAAGGTATTATGAATCTGTTTGGTTACCGTTAAAGTGTCCCAACTGCTGCTCTGGCAAGTCGCTAGCCTTCACCGAGATTTGAGCCCGGAACTTGGGAGTTTTAGTCCGTTGCCTTGATCTTTAGACCGGTCGACACAAGCGCGCGGGTTTATTACTTTCCTGTAAAGAGGTAGAAATTTTGAGGAAGATTGTGACGTAATGTAGGTCAGTGTGTTTAGCACATGAAAGTGCGAGGCTCAGGAGAGAAAGTGCAGTGGGCGTCGAGACTGAATCGTTGAATATCTCTGATAAGACTGACAGAGATCCAAAGAACAAGTCATTTGTTCGAATGTAACTGTCATTTAATTGATGCATAGTCAGGAAAGCTTAAAAAGGCGTAATTATTCATAAATCACCAGTTATTACGTGGCCAAGTTACCTTAACAGTTAAGAAACGCGCTTAAAGTAGTTACCATTGACCAAAATTCGTAAGCTGTTTCAGTGAAAGTTGATCCTGGTGAGAATATAAGATACTGTTCCCAACAAAGCGCATGATTAAAAAAAACAGAATTATTGCCTTCAATAAGTGCTATCCGAGATATTTTCAGAAGACTGCCTGGAATATTGTCACTCAAGTCATAAGCAAGCAGCCAGCAGTTCGCAAGAACTAGAGCACATGTTTCGAAAGCAGTAAATAGACAGGAGCAAACAGAAAACGTTAGGGAGATGAGATACATCGTGGTCTAGTTACTCAAGAAAGTTAGTTAAAAGTTTAGTAAGATGAGAATATTTCGATGCTCTTGGATATGATATGTAAGATTTGGTGGTGAAAACGTATGTCGTCGCCCTTGTACCTGTTTCTACTTGAAGCGGAACCAATCAGACTCCCATTAAATTCCAAGAAATACAAGAAAACACATAACTAACACTGCATTAAGCTCACCATTGATTCGGTAAATTAAATAAAAATACTCATAATTGTTTTAAATTATTACCACGAATTTCAACCCCACAATTGCCTGAGAAAGAGAGATTTCGGAATTATAACACCTGAACCGTATCATATTTAATTTTAGAGGAAATATATAATGTTCTAATTTGCTAAATTTGGAAAATTTAACACTGTTGTATGTTTAAGAATTAAAATCGCAACTTAATAAAATCTTAAGTCAGTAATTTGTACAACAAACGGAATTCCTTAATATTCGAAATCATTCTGTACTCAATTACTAAAACCCTTGTAATTTTAGACTACAATCGTTTGTGATTTTCCCTCATATTTTACACGTCCATTCACTATCTCACGTTTGTTTTCTATAATACGAAGACTGAGAAACAACTAAATCTTAGAAATAAGATCGGAAATCTGAAAAGAAGGCCCAGAATAAGGTTATGTGAAAGGTGAACTAGAGAGGCAGGTTGGTGAAAGCAACGCGGGCATGGGCGTGGGCGTGGGCGACGACGACGGCGATGGCGATGGCGAGGGCGACACGTGGGCAGAGGCAGCTGGCTGCTTGGCAGTCCTCTCAGTCGCTCAGCATGGTGGGCCTCGTCCTCAGCTTCCTCGTCCTTCTAGTGGCCGCAGTCAACTCGCAGTAAGTAACACATCATCATTCTGTCGCCTTACACAAACGTGACGGTTGGTATAACGTAACTCACAAAACTATTTCTGGATAAAATGGGTGACTGACAAAATATAGAGGTTATCTTTTTTTTTCAAGATGATTTGAATTACATTCAGATATGGTCAGAAACTCGCATATTAAATTAAAGAGATTCTATTACGTGATTGGTATACAAGCTCCACAGTCTAATAGTTACAAAAATTCTGTGCAGATTTCAGTAAGAATTTGGTTAACTATGAGTTAAGGCTGGACATATAATAGTACAATCAAAGGGAAGTAAGACTTATCTGGAATACTGCCTGGTATCTGATAAACGCGAAAGAGAAAACTTTATCCGGAAAAAAGATATTAGGCGGCAAAAAGTTAGTGGTCTTCTTCAAAACTGGAATAAAGACTCGCCTTTAAAAAACATACAAAGTTTACAAGAATAAAACGTTACGAGTGACATTAGTTCTCCTAGGCATTAAATCGTGTTCACTCCAATAATACAATCAACATCCCCCCCTTTTCAATTCCTTTCCTATACTATTAAAGGGGAGTTGCCTGTTTCAGGATCACCCTCATGTAACCTTTTACCCAAAAAATAACGAAATAGGTCAAACGCCGGATAGAGAATAGAATGTAACAATTGTTTCAATTTCATCTTAGAAGTTTAAATTTGAAGAAAATATTCAACAATTATTTCGTGATTGTAAATTAGAAACCGGAAACAATGTTCATACACATTTGAAAATATGTTAAGAGTAAGTAATGAAATACAGTTTGAAGATATGAAGCAAAAGCATACAGTAATAAAATTTGATGATGAAGTCAGTTTGGAACTACAATATTGTAGACTCTATACACATAACATTGGTTGAGAGTAACAAATGTAATAATGGAAACGAAAGTGAAACAGTTGCCGGGAGAAAAAATCTGACAAAAAACGATATTAAGTTAATGTATAGTAACAAAAGGAAGAATTATTCATTATGTGAACAACTTAAAAAAAAGAAATAATAAATACAGATGTAGAAAAGCGTCCCACTAACAGTAAGTGACTTAAAGGTAATTATTAAAAATGGTCTGTGTAGTTTTTCGCAATTAATTGAATTATATGTTGGAAAAACTATGCTAAAATCCAAGAGTGATTAGTAGTAGGAATATCGTAGTAAAAGAGGGAATACAAATGTTAAGTTGAGAATTTTATTTTATCAGAGAAGAAAATTGTTAAATAGGAAAGGAATATCCTTTGATCTGCAATGTACAAAATACCACAAAACGGAGAGCTTAAAATAGCGAACCTGACGAGTCGTTTGACTGATTATTCAAAACACATTAAGAAATGCAGGTATTTTTTTCTCTAACGAAGCATTTGTTTGGGCGTTATCATTACTCGTTCTGTACATATGAAAAACAATCTTAAAAATCTTATTTAGGTGCTAGAAATGGTGACCACACGACACGTCCTGTGGTTGGTATCGTCATGGTTGGGTTTAGGATCTGAATTGATTTTGGGAAAGTAGTGAATGTTAAAATCCACGGCTTGCCCTGCCACCAATTCGTGGATCATCCTAAAATGAGTGAGTGTCCTGTGATCATTTTCCAAAGGAGTGCGGACAGTAAAGAAGTTGGTAAGGCAGAATTATATTATAATACAATAAGTGTAGTTATTGGTCTGACGTAAAATAGTACGTATTCTTGGTTATATCGCTGCTATTTATGCCATTTATGCTTGAGCCGAGAGAAGAATGTAACGTTGCAGGACTCCTTTGGAGGCCCTGGAGTCGATAGCTCAGTTCGACGAGCTGCGCTGCGTCCCGAAGCTGCTGTGCGAGATGGCGGCAGGCTTCAGGAAGACCAACTTCATCGGCGCGGACGCTCTCCTCAAGTAAGTCGGCGTCCTTCCCGGCGACGGTCTAGCGTGGCCGTGGACTGTAGTTGCGGTGCGTCTGCTCGCAGGTTGCTGAGCTCCGAGCTGGCGGGGGCGGCGGAGGCTGGCTCGGGGGCGGGGGCGATGCTGGTCCTGGGTCGCGCAGCGCTGCTGGGCGTGGCGGCGAGGGGCGACGTGTACGTGTGCGGCAGAGCGTACCCCGCGTGCCCCCGGGACCATGACCGCCTCGTGCACTACCTCAACAACCATCGCGGCGGCTTCTTCCGCTTCTTCGGCGTCCGCACCGGCACAGGACAGCTGCGGCTCGACGACGTCGACCACTTCAAGGCCCCCGACGCGCCCTTCAAGTTCCCACACGACAACGGCGTCGGCGTCGAGGCCGGTGCCCAAACCTTCAAGTTACCACACAAGAACGGCGTCCGGTCTGACGCTGAAACCTTCAAGTTCCCACACAAGAACGGCGTCGGGTCCGACGCTGAAACCTTCAAATTCCCTCACAAGAACGGCGTCGACTCCGACGCTGAAAACTTCAAGTTCCCGCGCGGCCAAGTCGGGGATTCCAAAAGAAAGACCTCGAAGAAACTGCGCTTTCCTGACGATGGACTTACACGTAAAAGGCGTCTCGTCATGTTTTAATTGTGTCGTTCATTACCAATAACGCGCATCGTTCAATGTGACGAAGCAATGCGGCTCTGTTTGTATGGCGTTTAACACTCATCATTTGGCGTCCTCAGATCAACCTACAGCCTCCTAAGGCCATTACCACCAGAAGACTACTCCTTCAAAATTTTATTTTTAGCTGTGCTTTTTATTTTCAAATCATATTTCCGATTTGGATAAGTTTAGATAGTTATGATACGGCGAGGATACCGTACTGAATGATACAGATAAGCCCGAAAGGAAAAGTTATATACTCGTGTGCCAGAGGGAATGAATCATAAAACCTACGAATCAAACGGGGGAAAAAATATTATTTTCATACAGGAGATGAATTATTTTTTAGCATAACAAGGACAGATACCCCAATAGTTCTGGGTTCTGTGTCTGAATGGCCAGAATTGTGGTTTACTGTTTGCAATAATGGTCCATCACTTGAGACCTCTCACCCTTATCACTCCAATTCACTCTCTCTCTCGCTGTCTCATTACAACTTCCCCTCCCCCTCCTCCCCCTCGTCCTTTTCCAAATGAGTTAATGAAACGCTCGAAATTACCTTCTAATTGAATCCGTATCGTCGATGAAATAATCTCGCGTACTTTAAAACTTCAGACGGTATCGTTTGTATTCTTGTTCAACTAGTCATTCAACCAGTATAAACTTATATGATATTTTGGAAATAATTCATAGTGGCTTTGCGACTGTTAGTAGTAAAAAAGACGATTTGACTGTGTTTTTTGTAAATTTTTTACTTCTAGTGATATCGCATTTTGTACGACGGCATCGTTCTGTAACGAATTATCTTTACACAAACCTAGAATACGCTCACGAACATTTTATTAATATGAAAGCATCCTCTTACATTACGAATAGCAATATAGTGATTTTCCCGATTGATTTCAAGCTTCAAGCTGTGTGCAATGTTTCAGCAGCTCTATGTCAGTAAAAGGAATTTTCCGTCTCCTTGGTTGTATTTTCATGTTTTGACACTACACTTTTAGTTACTAAGAAGCTATGAATTATTTTAAGGTAATAGAAATGGCTAATTTCATGGATTAATTATTTTCTTTACTGTTTAATGAAATACAGAAGTTAAATAGCTGATAACGGACTCCATTGTTGTACACATACGTTTCTGGTTCTGTAACTATTTTTGCTTCGAGTGTTATAATTGTGATATTCTGTATTAATTAAAAATAGACTTTTATTATGTATAAATAGCAATGAAAACATGTAAGTAAACCTTTTGCAGTCTCATGTGAAGAACAACCCTTGAAGATGGACGGAGTGTCACTTTCAAATCAGACGTTCTCTATTTATAGCTAGTGCTGACGTCATTGGTTTATTCTTCTCCATAAAACGAGCTTAAAGAACTTGTGGTGTCGGTAGGCAATTGCGAAGAGTTGCTTTTAACCTTTCACTTAGGTGAATATTTATGTTCGTATGTAATACCTCTCGCGATAATGTAAATAAAATATGGAACAAATAAAATGACTCGTATAAAGTTTATGTTTTGAATATTATTTCTCCCAGACAATTTATGTCATGTATCTACGTTTTTTTTATCTAAATGTGCTGTTTGTCGAATAGTTCTTCCTTCCCGTAGAAGATTCGTTCACAACGACGACGAACTTCTAAATAATAGGAGATAATGCAGAAGATAATCTTTAACTACGATTATTTAATTTATATATTGCAGAAGCAATGAAGAAAATAAATCCATTATTTCGAATGGCAGCAGGAGTTCTAAGATTTGAAATTGATATGAAATTCATATCTTTACTACAAACTTATATTTTGGAAAGTTACAAAAATTTCAGCCAATTAAAATATCCATAAATATTTTACAAATTAATTGATCGTATCGTCATTAATTAAAAGAAAAGCTTTCGGCCATTGGCCATCCTCAATCTGCACATAATATACAACAAACAGCCAAGTTACCACCATATTTACTTTGGAAGTAATTAATGTGTATTTGTTACTTACAATATAAATGTCCATACATACGGACCAACGTCCGACGTCAAACAGCGAGGAAACACTTCACTAACAAATGGACTTGTAAACAAATGCCCCCCCCTCTCCTCTCCTCACCACCCCACTCAGTCACTACCATCATTGGCATCTGCCTGTGGCTTCCTTAACTAAAGTGATATACAATAACGCTTACAAATATTTTTTTATCCTTACTCATTAACTTAATTCGATTTAAATTTTATTCATTGCAAGAAATTGAAACATAAGATGGATTTCGATAATATTGAAATATTTCAAGTGGAAACGAATATATTCAAGAGGAGATATTATAAAGTATCTACATACAAAAAATGTAGAAAAATGAATGAATCTAAAAAAATGAGGGAGGGGTAATGGGCCCCACTTATGCTAATTTAGTCAACAGAATCTAATTATAAGTACTAGTGTAACATAAATATAAATAGAAAAATAAAACCAATTAAGGGCTTCAATGTAAAAAGTTATAAATAAAATTATTTATCTTGTTATAATAAATGTTGTTTAGAATAAGATTTAATATTAGACGTTTCATGATATTGGTTTTTAGGCTAAAATAGTGTAAAATGAAATTACGCTTTTTACAATTTATAAAAAGAGATAGTAATTTTTTTTAAATCGAACAAATTGTAATGTTCGTTATTAATTACAGATTGAGGATGGCCAATGGCCGAAAGTTTTTCTTTTAATTAATGGCGATACAGTAAATTAATTTGTAAAATATTTGAGGGTATTGGCTGGAAACTTTGTATATTATTACCATCTGTTAACCTCCCTAATGTTTCTCTCATTCACTTCAAACACTTTCTCCCATAATTATAAATAACATTTCCCCTCGTCCTCCACTGAAACTTCTTCTGTCCTTCTTACGTCCGTCTCCATCATTGACGAGAAACGTTTAGAAGAATTCTGTGAGATTTTAAACAGAATATGAGACAAGCGAGCGAAGAAACTTTCTAGCAATGACCACAGCGGAGGCGGAGGGGATAAACAGCGATCACGGTACATAAATAACATAGTTAACGGTGTGGGATGTGGTAACTGCTATGACGTAAAGAGGTTAACTCACAGCAGAGCAAGAAGAGACATCAAACAGCCGAATTAAAACACAGGCTTCGCGATTACGAAAAGTAAATTGAATTTACGGAACGACAACAAACTAATCGCTCTGCTCGCAAAAGGTCAGCAGATACAAGGAAAATAATATCAGTACATTTCCTATAAGACTGACCTCATGTTTTGCTCTAGCCACCAAACATTTAGAATATTTCTTTTTTTTATCGAAATTGACAACATCCTAGCATGTAAAGCCATAATAATGATGAGAATTTCTCGATTTTAAAGTAGGCATGGGGAAAGGCTCATACAACCTGAAAAGACGGCCAGATGTCGAATTCGAGTTGCGAAACGAATCGCAGCCTGCAAAGTAACTGGGAGAATCTAGAGATATATGGTGGTGAGAAGGGCTACAGAGGCGCTGGGAAAGCAACAGAAGTCTCGTTGGACCATGATGGAAAGTGTTTTTAAGTGTTGACAGAATTATTACGACATTTAGAGAAGGTAATACTAGCTACGAATAGTTGATTCTATTTGTAAACGTGACTTTTAAAGCGAGAGCAACAATAGCTACTTTGATTTGTTCCTGCTTAGAATTTCAACAAATGTTCGTGTCCTACCGCCGTAGCGCTAACTGCTGTAATGCAAGACCAACTTTCGACACCTAAAAGAAAATATTGTTAAAATTTGTATTACAACACAACCAAGGAAAACTGAGGCCCTAATTTTCGCGTGGGAAAAAGTCTTATTCTATTAATAGTTAATACTTTTTATTGCTCCTCCATGGTTCTACAGCCCATTGAGGGCCTTGGATTACACGGACGACTGCGGTTTATCATTTTACGTAACGCATTCTGAATTTTGAGTGAAAGGTGGCCAGCGTATCGATTCTCCAGCAGTCTCAATCCCAGTCTCCGTCACCATGCCCATGCCACGATTCGAACCCGGGACCTGTGCGTTGTGAGGCAGACACTCTAGCCACTAGACCACGGCAATCTGATAGTTAATACTAATATTTTAATATTAATACAATAATTAACCTAGCTGCTTTTGTACTGTGCTATATAATAAATTATAAGAAAATGCGATTAAGGTTAAATAAATATTACAAACTGAACAATTATTTATTACTAATTATTACAAATATGATACATTTTATTTCATTTAAGGCATTTGGAGTGTGTATATTTTGAAAACGTATATAGTAGTATTTACCCGTGGGTATGGAACCAACCACACGACTAGTTGAGTACAATTCAGCTTAAAATAAAAATGGAGTACTATGAACTTGGCTAGACACGATCCCAGTACTGCAAGGTAAAGAGACGAGTATTTGCATGTTGCTTATTAACCAGGTACTTACAGAGTGTCTCGCACTGAATCTATTTCAGTTCGGATTCATTTAGTGGTACTTGAACTGCGAGATAATTGATTGTGAAGCAGGTAAGGCTCAAGTGTCGCCACCTGTTGCAGAGCTTGGGTACTTCGTGGCCCGGACCAAAATTCCCAAAACCATCCTACACGATTCACGTCATATACTTCAGCAGGCAAACTTCCAGAAAGTCTGAACCCGTGATATGTGTTAGCTTCCAGTTTGTATTTCGATTCCTCCGTCGCTGCTAAGATCGACGTTTCGACGAACTCTTCTCACGCCTTCAGGATGCGTCTTCGAGTCCTCAATTGCCCCCATAGAATTTATAATGATATTTTAACTATTTCGGAACTATATTGGAATAGAGGAACGAATGAATTTATTGATCTGGAACATATTATTGGTCAAACGGATGTTTAGTGTTCAAACAAAACTATCATGAAACGATTCCTCACACTATATCGATAAAGTACGGACCAAAATAGACAGATTAATAAAATAAATCTATGTTCCATGAAAAATTTTGGTTGTTAAACTTCTCTTACCCAGTTTCGGTAAAGTATCTACTAACTGAATTGGTACGAAGAACAGAGATTGGACAAGTAGAATTTTTATCTAAACTGAAATTAACCTGTAAGTGACCAGAGTCGAATCCTGATCTTTTTGAAAAAGATAACCGCCGGCCGGGGTCGAAAAATTATTTACAGCAACATTAAATTTTTGTTATATTTTAATTAAAGAACTGAGGAGGTCAGGAAAATTGGGGGACGTACGTTTTCAATTCAAATAAATTATTACATTTCTGACCTTTGGCCATTCTTTGGTATTTATTAAAATATTACGTTATTATCAAAGTGTGTGTTCTGATTTAGTTCAAAATTATATTTTGACAGGAGCCCCTCGCGTTGCAATTAACATTAATCCTATGAAAATGTAATCTATTGTAAACTAGTATGTCCTATTTATCTGAACAATTTATTTTATGTCCTACATTTTTAGCTTTCAATTTTTTAAACTTAAACTATAATTCTGAAGCTTATTCACATCTTAATCTTGTCTTTGATAGCTTATATATATATATATATGAAAAACTAACACACGCTGGCTCATTGTATCATAGTTACTAACATCTGACTGCTAGCGCAACTATCGTTGTAAATTCGATTAAAACAAAATTAATTATTGCGGGAGTTGAGAAGTTCGCATGAAGGCTTTCGAAATTCGGATTCTCGAATTTCTGACTTTGCAACGAAGAGCAATAATAAGAATAGCTTCATAATCTCGTCATATTGCTTCAATTTGGATAAAATGCTGCATAGGACAGGAAAATTTTGTATACGTAGTTCGAGAATAGAGAAACGCGTCGACCATTCGGAAATAACGTTGAAAAGATTTGTCGCAAAGCTATATTCGGTAGAAATAAATTGAGGCAATTTGGAGCCGGAATCGACGGAGTCACGCTTTGTACTCGAAGACAAAGAAACTTGTGGCGTCTGTGTTACTTCATTAGGAGCTGTCACAGTCGAAGGATTTGCTAAATTATAAGTAAAGGACCGCGTCTTAAGACGGGATCCGTGCTCTCACCTAGCTTTGATCATTGTGAACCTGCAGAACAATATCGCAGATTTTTATGTGACAGGAAGACGTGAGGGCGGGTGGACAAAAGCCGGGAGCGTGAATGGCGTCGCTTTGAAGTGACGCTGTACTACACTACATATTAACTCGGAGCGCTTTTGTCAGCGTTTCCCGCAGACACTCAAACACGGTCACACGGCCACACGGCCATACGGCCACATGGTCATCACTCTTCTTCCCCATTATTAACTACATCACCAATTTCAACATTCCATTTTTACTTTCATGCGCAGTTCTTTCCATCTCTACACTCAATTACTTTAACGACTAATTCATCTAGGAGGATGACCTCTGGGTCGTAGTCTGTTAAAAACTATAACCTTTCCAGACAATTCAAATATTTTACAATTAAATTTATTACATCGACATTAATAAAAACAAAAGCTTTCGGCCATTGTCCATACTCAATCTGTATATAATATACAACAAACAACAATATTTTTTTCCAAGGAATACTTACAAATATAAAATTTCTATACATACGGACCAACGTTCGACTTCAAACAGCAAGGAAACATACGTAAAGATCCACTTCACTAAAGAGTTGTATTGTAAACAAAATTTCCCCCCTCTCCCTTACTAACCCACTGGCATCTGCCAGTGGTTTCCTTAACTAACCTGATTTTATTTTATCCTACCCAACACAACAACATTTTAGAAAATTTCTTATTACAACTTACTACCATTATTCCATTTAAAAATAATAACTGACATAGAGGCTGTTATAATTCATTTAATTATTTATTTAAATGTCAGATTAAATATATTTCATTTTTAATATAATTTTATTAAAATCTAGAACAGCTTTCGACCATAGCAACCTACAATAAAATAATTGAAACATTACAAAAAACACAATATATATAAAATTCATACAGTATAAAAAGTAAATTTATTATAATTTGTTTGAAACAATTAATTTTCTGTACATAATTTATTTTTTTAAACTAAAGTTTTGGTTTATATATTCTGCAATATATAATTTTTCGTGGAATGCATATAATTCCAGATTTTGCTGGCTCATTTCGCAGTACATAACACAAAGTTCAACAAGTTTTACCGCGCTCCTGTGCTTGCCAAATACGAGTTGTCGGAAAATTACATTGAAAATTATTTCAGTGAGTACGTAACAAAATTAGTCACGTATAAAATTCAACCGCCAAAAGAGTCGACGTTTATCAAGAAAATTATAATCGACTTATTGAATCTCAATGATAGAGATCTGATAAGTGTAAGTCCAAAACAAACCAAAACATTGTCAATCTTAACTGAAATTTTGATCTACTCAAAAATTTTTGCATAGTGTTTTGGTACATATTTGCTGTCGGCATTCCTGCGAACACCAAATATAGAATGAATTAGAAAAGTTAATTTATAAGACAAGGTAAGGATAGCGCAAAATAAGTATAGGGTCGATAATGAAATGGAATGAAAGTAGCTGTGTGTTAGGTATTAACGAATTTTTTTTTCATTTCTCTTTATTTGTTCTTTCATATGAAAATAGAATTTTATTGTTGGTTATTAACGAAATTATTTTTTCCTTTTCTCTTTAAAATATTATTCTGTTAATACAGCACACACACACAGCTTGTTTCATTCCATTTCAATATCGACCCCCGTTAATTGAAAAACTCTATGTCATTATAACGCAAAAGTTTGGCGCTTGTCAATAGGAGTCCAAAAAAAGCACAGTAATCAGATTCTTAAACTTCCCTCGAAGATACGTTTTCCATCTCGCACTCATAATGATTATTACAAAACTGAAACTTATTGTTTTAAATTATTTTTATTATTAATACAATATTATTACTATGTTGTTATGGGTCGTGAACGGCATTCAAAGTATGTCGGACGGAAGGTGTCTTCGTAGGAAGCTAACCTCTTGAAAAAACTATGACGAAATGTTTCGTCAGTGGTAATGAGGACGGTGAGCAACATCTGAACGTATAGTCGTATTAACGTAGCCCGGGATAGAGTTTGGATGATGATTGGGAATGTGCAGAGGAGATATTTATTTGCGGGGTAGGCGTTGTTTTTCCGGCGCTATCTGGTTTTATTGCTAATGAAGGCGCCGGAACAACCCTCGACGCACCGGAAGCGCGGATCGGCGACCTCAATGACCGCGATCCTTCATTGCTAATGTCCGCGGGGGCGGCGCTTTCTTTGTGTCACGACGGAGTAAATCTTCATTTGCTGAAGGACCTCTGCGTGATTGACTTCGATCACTTGAGCTGTTATGGCCCTCGGACGATCCCCGTTCACCGTTATGATGTTATACCTCTCATCCTTCAGAGGCCTGCCTCCACGATACACTTAATGCAATTCCCACCTGAGGTCCTTCCAATCCATTCACCGAGTCATATTTCCTCTGTCCCACTTCCCATTCTCATGGCTGTAATTTGGACCTAGCGATTATTATCGTAAAATAATTAAATTATTCCTATGACTCGTCAACAAACAGTGCAAGCAAAGGTGAACTCATAATAAATTACTGCCCTTACGGAAAATATCGAATACAGTAAATTTAATCACGTCCAACTGGAAACATTTATCGAAACAAAATTACGTCACACTTTTAAATGAATAAATCACGCTTTACTAAAAAACCGTTTATCTTTTTGTTATCGGCACCATTCCTAAACAATCGTCTCGCTCTAATGTCGTATGAAGTGATCTGCATCCGATACCGACCCTCATGAGACGTTTCCCTTTGTATCTACTCTTACTATATTACTACGCAGCCCTTATGGCCGAGAGACGTTAGAATAGTAAAGGCGTCTTTCACTCCTCGTGACAGCCTTCCCTGCTGTGATAATTTTATCTTCGTATTATTTGCGGTAGAAATATAGTAAGAAAGAGTATATACATGTGACAGATTGCAAATGTATTCTAATGTATAAATCGTGCCCCACGCCAACCCTGCAACCCTGCAACCCCAAGCAACTGTGTAATGCTGGTGGCGCTCTCAGAAACTACTGACGAACCGGAAATATCCTGCCATCTCCGTCACTCCTCTTTGTGAGTCTCATAAAAATTGCTTTCCTACGGTCATGCCCATAATTTTTAAGTTATGGTATACTTATCACTCGCAGGCCACATAAATGGACATCGTTTTGTCGTATGAATTTTGAGGAATGACACGGGGTTTTGGATAGGTCAGATTCTCACCCAGTTTCGGAGTTTAATCTAAAATTATTATCCTGAGACATAAACCTTGCGAGTTCTTCACCGTATTCCGTTTTTAAATAAGGATAATTTCTACCCTTCGCAATATAACTTTTTTCAAATATTACTGCAGATATGTTTTATTTAATACCATTCATTCATAGTCCTCATTCGCACTAAATGAAACGAACGAAAGTTGTCCAAAATTAGCCAAGGTAAGAAAATCAATATTTAAGGACTGTCGTGCGGGAAGTAGAGCAAGCAGTTGACACCTCCTCCCTTTAACCTTGATCCACATAAATTTCCGGTGGAGAAACAATCACCTCGCTCCGGATAATCACTGATATGCCTTCCAGGTCAAGAGAAGAAAAAGAGGTCCATCATTGTAATCTCGAAATCTGACGTCCAGAAATTACAATTTGAAAATGGTTGATATAAGTTAAAAATAAATATCCAGAAAAACGAAAGTATTTCTGCAGACCAGACATTATCCACTCATTAAGAAAAGGACGGACACAGGCCCAACGATTTTTCACGAAAATGCCTCTTAGACTCCCATGGCTCCTTTCCTTGAGGTTGGACACTGTTCATAACTGTGAAGAAACAGCTATGATTTACAGCGTGGATATGCAGAACATCAAACAACTTTTGCGATACGAAATGTAATTTTTCTTCGTAAAATATAACGATATCTGACAACAAATAGTTGAAAAAGTTGTTGAAAACTACACAAAAAATTATTTCGATGAATATGTCCGAAAGATCCTATTATAATTTATACGATCAGATCTGTGATTATATTTTACTTTCGACGGTAATAAAGGCTGTTTAAACGAAAATTAACAAAGCTGTTGAAAAATTCACGCATAAGCAACAAATAATTACTGAGTAGAAGGTGTAACGTATAATTTCAGTTTAGTGGCTTCATGCTTGACAATCATCTGCAAGGACAGAGTGACATTAATTAGTGTAAAAACGGAAGAGAGGAGGGAAGGAGTGAATATTTTAATATCCAAGAGGCTTCGTTGTAGTTTATGGGTTCCCGACATTCAATTAGAATGAACAAACAGGATTCATAAATTGTCGGTACGATGTGAAAGATCGTCCGCAAGTCCGGAAAGACATGTCTCAGAACTTTTTAACGTTAATACTGAGACTATAAAGTGAAGACGGAATATATAGAGTAGTAGTAAGTGGCAATTATTTTTTTCTTTTAAGGGAGAAGAAAAGGAGTACCGTAGGGAACCAACAAAACGACTCATATCTTAAGAAAAATGCACCAAGAAAGTCGTTTGAAGCTGCTAAGTCTGTCCTTACTACGCGAATTCTGCAAAAATCTTCTTGGCTCTTTGTTAAAGTTGAGATAATTTGTGTAGGGGTTAGTGAAAAATAAATATTGATTTCGTGGAAGCACACAAGAACGTAAATTTTAAAAAAATTCGTTCACTCGCCCCCACCAATCCCTCCCTGCCCTTCCAAGACGCTTTCACCTACTATTCCATTGCGAAATTTAATAATATAATAAATAATAAAAGTGTAATTCCTTCGCACATAAGGGCAGAACAATACGTGACTAACAAGATTTTCATGGTCGTATGTAAATTTGATGAAACCGTCAGTGACAATGTGCAGCCTGTTATGGAAAATAGCGCGCGAGCTGAGTGCGGGTGACAGAGCTTCGTCACGCCTGCCCTACGTCTCCTACACATGCCGTGCTAATTCAATTTATTCTGCATTCTTATATTCATGTGTCCTCTTTAAACTACAGGCGTCGCTCGTACGGTTCCGAACAAACCGTCCCCGAAAACACGCTTTCTTCCCGTCCAATCGTTCATTTAAACTCTTATTTTATTGGTAGAAATTTTTAAAATATTAATTCGTACAAAAAATATATCACTTACGGTTTTTTTCGTAATCCAGAATCTTTCACGCTGCTAAAAATAAATTTGAGACGCGATTCCTTAGATAAAGTCGAAGTGTAGAACGTAAACCCCAGCCATAGCGACAGACACATCTCAAGACGTTTCGAGTAAAGGAAAACACTAAAAAGAGAGCTGCATCACTTTCACGAAATACATGGATTATTAATTGTTTAAAAATCAGTTGATGTTACTACAACATAAAGCTTCCGTTGATAAATCTGTAGCGTCCTCAGCTGAATGCTTACAATCAATTCGAGACGTGACTATTAATGTCGTCAGTGGATGAATGAAAATTTCTTTTTCTACTTGCATATATTTATATTTACTTAGTTATGTATATTTTATAAAGTTAATAAAAATTCCTGGCATATATACTTTGATTAGTTTTTCAATTCATAATTATGAGAATTCAAAGAAAATGTTTACCTCTGCAAACGACGGATAGAAAAATTTCGTCATAAACCTCGGCCGTCGTATTCTCGAGGGCCAGAAACTGTTAACACTTGACTCATTTTCAGCTACAAGATAGACACACGCTCGGTCCCCACACGCGTTTTAATATGGTGAATAATTATTTATGATTTTTTATTTCGCCGAGAGAGAATTAATCACGGGGCTCGAATCCCTCGAGAGGCGTTCGTGTGGCTGACGTGAGCGCACGCTCGTCCACGCCAATCCGTCAAACAATTGCTCTTTTTTTTCCGCACAAAGTCGGTCGGTTGTCCCCGAGTATACGGATAGTCACAGCCACAGCCATAGCCATAGCCATCGAGCCACTTAGTGGCGGAGATAATTTTGAAACGCGAGGCATTGCTTCGTGTCAGACACACGCATGCAGCTGCTGAGTCACGGAACTCCCGCCAAAACCTGTTACGCCATCGTTGCATATTTATCAGCAACGATTCAGTGAGTGACACAGTGCTCATGGTAGACTTATCTACACCCACGATTAGTTTGCTAATAATCACGAGGATTTCAGTCTTGTCAGGAAACAAGTAGTTTAGAACGGAATGTAGAGTTCTCGCGTTTTTCCGCGGGTTATCTCTCTTGTTAAACACAACGTTTCGATTCCTATCCCTGCCATCGGCGTTACGTGATTGACTAATACAACGGGAAAAATCTACATTTCAAACCGAAAATTAAAATTAAAATTTTTGAGACTATAGGCTTGTTTGGAAATATTCAACACTTAGTATAGAATAAGATATAAAATTTTCGTGATCGACAAGGAAATATTTTACTGTTAAGCAAACGTAAAATTCGGTCACTTTAAAATTCTTCAAGACTAGCAGAGTGCCCGGCGTTATTCAGTCATTAATTTATTTATAATAGCCCGGTACATAATTCCGAAAATAGGAGTCTTGGTTGGATGAAGTTCCTTTCAACCTCTTCCTGACCCTCCCCCCCCCACTCTCAATTCCCCCGACACCCTGGGGGTTAAGCTGCTGTTGAATGTCTGAATTAATCGCAGTGACTTCCGTAACCTAGAATTCTGTATCCTTGAATTTCATTTTATTGATTTGCATCCACCCCGCCCCTAACTATAGGAAAAACCTACATCCGCTCCTCACCTGACCCTGCGGCTAGTAATCGTGTCTAACACCAACAGTGGTTATTTCCGGGTGAAAATTTCTCCTGCTTATTTAAGAATGAACACCTCTCTTAGGGTCTGAATTGGACGTTAACCGTCCAGTTGAATGTCGGGATCAGACTCAGGGACTCACATTACACCGGTTTCGACACCAAACTCGATAGTTTTCTTGAGGCGCCTGAAAACTTCCCTCTCCTGCTGAAAGGACCTGAGATCATGCACGGAAAACACTGTCAAAGTAATTGAGCCCCAAAATATTTATATGACGGATATTTCAGCCCCCTCCACCCCCGCTCCGACATTGCTGAGTTGCGAGTTGCCAAGAACAACTTGACCAAATTTGGTCGAAATTGCTTTGCGCATTTAGATTTGTATGGAGAACATACATACCTACGAAATTTGAGATTTTTTACCCTTCAAAGAGAAATTTCATGTTTAAGAATAATATAGTTGATCCATTTTTACAAAAATGTTTTATATGTATTTCACACGCGACGCCATATTAATACGACACGATGGGCCATTTTATTTTTGAGATTAAGAAACGTAAGTTTTAAAATTTCCATATCCTCGGGCAGAGAGATTCTGTTCTGAACGCGTGTGAATTCTGACAACCCCGTACTATTTAACCAATCAATTTGATGCCTCTCAAATAATGCAAGAGATTAAATGTAATAGTTATGGAATACCGAAATTTTTAAAGTTGTGTCCGCTTCCGTATCCAGATCACCGAAAATTCACTTTAGTCCGTAGTCAGGACGCATCCGCTGGATTTAACATTACTGGAAACATCTCGGAGACAGTCGTAGCTTCATCTCTGAATCGTATATACCTTTTATATTAAATTCGCGGAAAGTTGTGCAAAAAAAATTTGCGGTTACTACCCCGTTAAATCGAAATTTTCTTGTCGCTGTAGAAGCATGGAATGAATACGGCATTGCTTGAGAGATAAAATGTATTTATATATAAGATTTTATGTAGAATTTTGTTAAGTTTAAGAAGCAATCTATCTAAATCCGAATCTTGTTACACGGGCCCGTGGCTGAGCGTGATCCAGGATCCAAGCAGCAGGCAGCAACAAGTCCCGCGCTCTCTCCGCTAGGGGCTAAGAAGCTGCCGCAAAAATTCTAAAATAAAATCTGCCTAAGATTAAAATGAAGGACGGAGATTGAAAGAAATTGAATTTCCCTTTTCAATATCTATGATGCGCTCCTGCTTCTGGTTTTCAGAAGGCTCATGATTGGATTGCTTTGTCTCCGGGCCGCACAGGGTGTCTCCCAAGTTCACGTCCTCCCGCATCCTACGTAAGGATGCTCATAATTACGTCGTGTTTCAGACAAATATCCCGCCTTATATGGGGAATGTTTATCACTGTAATAATTGTACAAACCTTAAAACACCGAGTTACTAAAACAATCGTATGATTGCTCGGAACTATGATAAAATAACACCTATCCTGTTCTTTGAAATACGCACAATATTTGGTGTATTCTAGCATATGGATGCTTCACTTTATTTATATAATCATTTAAACATCTTTCTATGGGCATCTCCAGTCATCGCCGATGTCACCACCCGTATAAATATTAAATAAATTTTAAGATAATGAGAGCATCGTCAAGGTGCAGCCTAGATCTTGAAACCATTTGTTAGGCCATTGCTGTTCTACTCTTAAATTGACTCAATCAGCTTCGCTGTCACCTAGATATTTGCAAAATTACGTACAAAGCCCAAATAAATAATTTTTTCTGAAGCTCTTTTCTAAAAAAAATACACATTTCTTACAGCAAATTTTACTTAGGAAAATAAATATTTAAACTGTTCCAAGAGAATAACACTGGAAACTTATTAAACTCAAAACTTACATTTGGGGAGAAAGCTTAAAATATTATCCCGAGCTCTGGTTCTACATTTATACGAATATCAGTAACTGTTCACTTTAAATGTCGTAGCAAGTAGGTAAAGTTAGTGCTGACAAGTTTTACGGAATGATTTATTTACTCCAAATTCATTCCCACAGTAAAATTTATTTTTATAAAAACCAAATCTGTTTAGTCATGTTCTAACCCAGTGCATTCATTTGAAACAATTCTTTATTACAAAACTTTGCAGAGACTATACAATACATTATTTAACACCATGCATTTAACATACATATGATATCGAGTTTTACGCTTTGTGAATTCTGCAGTATCTTGTGGCCTAGCATCAACTCTACATAACTGGCATTGAACTTGTCATAATCAATATATTTGAGCTATTTTCTTTCATTCTATACACACAATCATAATAATCTAATAAATTTGTGCACTTCGTGATGTAATTATATTCCACTTCATTTTACTCGACGTCGGTAGGAGGCGGGTCTTTTCTAGTTATTTACCTGTGAACGACTGGGAAGGAATGGGGTGAGCATTACGGCCCGCAGGTAGATCTGAGAAGGAATTGGGCTTTCTAGGCAACTTTACTAATTAAACAAATATTCGAATTAATATACAATTAAATGACGGAAGTTCGGAAACTGGACCGACAAGAACAATTGCTAGAAAACTTCTAAAACATTGTCAAATAATTTAACTTGTAAATTAAATAATATTATATAGAGGTTCAAAATCCATTTTCTATGCGATTGAAATACTACACAGTACACATGTCAAAATTGATTAAAGTAAAGAACCAAATTAATAATTTACCTTTTAGGAAACCTAATAACTCGTCCCTTTTTGAAAACGTACAGTATTAACTTGTTGACTTGTTTGATAATTATGGCATTCGTGTTACTTTAAAATTTATCATTAATTTAAACATTTTCAAAAATAATATTTTTATACAGAAAAATTATGAATTCTTTCAACGAATCTTTTAATATTAACCGACTACTTTTAATTTGATGACAATGGTTACATACAAAATTATTAATTTGACAATTGGAGGTATGTACTGTACATTTAAGATTTAAAACATATTGTAAATAAATTTTCTTTTATATTATATAAATTTCATGCATGTATTTTGTTTTTTAAAATAGTAGATGAGTATAGCATTTGCCGAAAACTACAGAAAATATTTAATAAAAAATACAATCAAAATTAAAATATAATTTTGGTTTCATTAAATTGTGGGACTGATTTAAAACCAAGGTTTTTTTTCGTAATTATTAAATCATTTATTGAATGACATCGATGGACGAATTTCTTACCAAATTACTTAATTAGAACACTGTCCCAATTCGCTCAAGCATTTCATCCAAATCTTTGGTTACATTCGGATGCTTTTCCGCACAACTTTGTCTGCCTACAATTGTGCATCTCGACCACGTAATTGTTATTTCTCAACTAGACTTCTACATGATAACTAAATACTTCATCTCTGACCCACGAGTTCTGTGTCAGAATCTCATAAACGTATCCCGACGGTTATCTTTATACATGTTATATTTAATGGTAACTAAATGAATATGTAAAATAATTTTGTAGTATACAGTGAATCCTTATTTTTTTTGTAATACTCTCTTAAAATGTTTCTTCTCGTAATTTATGAACAATGCGATCTTCACATGTGTTACCTCTTGAAACTTAGAACTAATTACCTTATAATTTTGACTTCTGGAAGAATAGAGTATCTGTTCATCACATTACCCGCTAACGATGGCGGAACAAGTCTTAGAACGGTTGTATATTTTCTGACGTCTGCTCCTTTTTTAATACGAGATACGTTTATTTTTCACTTTGAAATACCTCCCCAATAATTTTAAAATAAGTGGATATTAACTCTTGTTGCATTATTATTATCATCGCCGTCTAATCTTGTGTACATCGTTGAGTGTACAGGTCACCTTTTACAGTGGCAAGTTTTTCGACTGCATGTAGAGGACCTGGAGCACAGATGCGCTTTCACAGTTCCCTTATCTCCCGGCGAATCGCGTGCTAATTTTCATATATATTATGGCATAACACACGTGCTCTGCTTGTAAGGGAACAAGGTTCCAATTTAAATAACGAAGTTGTACGCGTCTGTGGAGCACACGTATCGATCCGAAGCCCTTATCTCAGCTAGTTTCCTGTTTCTATCCGTCCGTTGTTCTAAAGGGGGTATTTAAAGCCTGACAAATCTATTCACGTGCATAATCCACTTACATTTCAGTTTCGCCTTCTCAGAATTCTGGACCAGTGACATTCGTACAATTTGAAAAACGTTGAGGAATTTATTGTATGTCAGTTTCTAAAGTTCTGATAATACATTACCTAGTAGGCGCTAGGAATACTCGTCGTACAAGCTGAATCGACGTATTCACTTTTGGAAATGCAGCAGCCTTAGGACCAGAAAAATCGATTGAATAGTACTGGTCATGAGAAATTAAAAAGAGTAAAATTCTTCCAGGTGCTTGACTAAAAGCATTCACTTATATATTTATGCAACGGAAGCACTCCTTCACTTTGGCGCAAAGTTTCATGTCCCCTGACGACGAGTTTTACTAGTTGTAGATAATTTAAAGGGCTTGTTCAAATCTCCGCAGTGCAGACATTCGATGACGTGGCCATCGTAAGTTACCCTGTTACTTGTAGGGTCTTTACTTGTGGCGGCATGACAAAGACGCTATTTTTGCAACGAACCTGAAGGTCATGTATGATTCACTTCTTCAAACCCCAGCTTCTAAATACAGCACAAAGTCGTACTCCAATGATCACACAACTTCCACTAATTTCGGATGTGACACATCGCTCGAAACTATTTATAGAAAAAAAAACAAGCTGCTGACCACAAAACTTATTTTCTATATTTCAAAAGTTGAAAACACTTCAGTTCCTCATTACCTGGTAATTGAACATGTCGTTTGGAACTTTGACATCGGTCCTCGTTTGAACACTTTCCTTACTTATAAACTTATCAAATGAATTAATTTAGGCCCCTAAATTACGGAAGCTTCTAATATCTGTCTCAAAATATCGCAGTTTTAGTCTAACGTCCTTCAAAGAAATACTTTTATGTCCTTTACCCACATGTAGCCTGTTAAAAAAATATTAAAATTATTTTCTCGTGCTCTCGAGGATAGCGATGTCAGATAAATGTGACAGTATAATAATAAATATATTGTAACATTAATCAAAATTTATTTAAGAGGTCCATTCGAAGCGGAAAGCGACTTTGCCCATTCGCGGGTAACAGAATAGCGAATTGCATCAGAAACTATCTCCACGATTACAACATTTCGCTTCGATTAATAAAACACTATTTTTAACTTTTAAGACTTGCAGTGCTTTGTTATTGGTATTAACTGTCC
Source organism: Eucriotettix oculatus (assembly GCA_034510155.1). Lineage (NCBI taxonomy): Eukaryota > Metazoa > Arthropoda > Insecta > Orthoptera > Tetrigidae > Eucriotettix > Eucriotettix oculatus. Next base: position 21,195,900 of record CM067380.1, on the reverse strand, counting down.
GAAAGAATAGGTATTTTTACTTACGACAGGATAATGGTTGCAAATAATCTTCTTTTGTAATTGGCTACATGATGGTGATCCTGAACATGCAACGTCCCTTTTAATAACAAAAGAAGGGAATTAAAAAGGGGGATTTTACGGTTCCTATAATTTAAAGAGATAATTTACGAATTTAATTGCGCGTTAGAATAGTTCAGTCAAAAAATACTATTATCCCGCTGCAGTTCGTTGTCCGTTCATAATTCTTCTGAGGGTAAAAGAGAGAAGAAAGAAAATTAATCTCTCCTGATTGTACGTTTACAGCACTTACTTAGCTTTAGCGTAAAGACAGTTTTGTTCCTTTCGGAAAGAATATAATTTTTCTGTTATGTCCATAAAGAAGCTACCCCATGCGGAGCCTTCACAGACAATATCTACCGATAACGTAAATCTAAAGGTCACGTAAGAATGGAATATTACAAACACGGTGGCGTTTACCTGCGTGTATAGAAATCCGTGACTCGGTTTTATTGATTTGCTTAACCGAAAAGTGAGAAAATCTTTCATTAACGTTTAAGTATTTTGAAATTTAGATTTAGGATTTGACAATTTAAAACATTCTTATCTACGATGTGAGGAGAAAATTTCCAAAATCAACACAAAGCAGAAATATTTAAAGTAACAAGTAAAACCATGGATGGTGTTTCTATATTTCATCGTTGGACAAAATTAATCTGCATTATTTGCGAAAATTTCAGAATCCTTCACTTTTTTAAAACACTATCAAATTTATGTTCACTCACTACAAAATTAATACGGAATGTACTTAATTTAATTTGACAAAAATCATGCTTTTTGACTGAACTATTCTAACGCGCAATTAAATTCGTAAATTCTCTCTTTAAATTATAGGAACCGTAAAATCCCCCTTTTTAATTCCCTTCTTTTGTTATTAAAAGGGACGTTGCATGTTCAGGATTACCATCATGTACCCAATTACCCAAAAGAAGATTATTTGCAACCATTATCCTGTCGTAAGTAAAAATACCTATTCTTTCGGACAGTTAATACCAATCTACTTTTAAATTATTATTTTATTGATAGTTAGTTTGAAATATAAATTATAATACTATTAGTTGTTTAAATACCACAACGATTGTGAGGTCAAATCTGGCACAATAAGTTCAATTGCAGTTCAGTTTTGAAATGTATTTCTAAGTTCCGGGCTCGCTTGCGAATTTTTTGATACAATTGATGCATTCTCGTCCTACAAAATCAAATGAACATCGTAGTTTTGTTATTTCTTCTTTAAGCAAAGCCATACTTACTTGCAAATTTGTCTCCATTCGTTTATTCCACATCCTGTATTTTTCTTCTGTTATTCTTTTGCTGGTTTCATTACAATTTCTGATTTCATAAAGCTAATCGGTATCGTGTTAGGATTGAGAATGTTAGCAAAACGTCGATATGGATACCGACTGCAGATGATTAGAGGAAAAGCTTGCGAATATGAATTGTCTATTGGCTCCTTGCCCGAGCCTCCACAAGATAACAACTAAGCTAGCAGATAGCTGCTCTGACACTCATCAACAAATTACCAACTTCATCGGCTGTGAACAACCTCCCCTTTAAAATAATTCGCTCATGTTTCTTCTAGAATGTGCGTGAGCATATAATACATTCACTGAAATATATAAACTTTGAAGGAAACAGATAACAAAATAGATACGGCTATCTTACTCAAATTATCGTAGACATGTGAAATATTTACGCGTAATTTTCAAAATTTATAGACATCTGCTGAATTGTGAGAGCCATTAGACATGTTCTGTGAGATCGTGATATTGATAACGGAAGTAGGAACAAAGAGGTGAAGATTACCGACTAGAGAAAGTGAATAAATAATTTCTCACCAAAATTGTGCGAAAGTATTAATGGAATAAACTCTTACTCTTTTCTGATTCACCGACGCCGGATCATTGTAGAACAACTTCTTGATTTATATCAGAATGAACGATTGCGTAATGTTCCTTTACAGTAATTATATTATTCATAAAGCCCCCATAATCGTTCATTGCGACATCATGTGATTCTATGTAAAAAAAATTAGCAATTTGATATCCTATTCCATGTCTGTTTGACAATTGTATGTTAGACAAAAGCTGTGGAAGAAAATTGTAAAATTGCCTCTCTCGGCTTCATAACGATCACGAGCATGTAAGGATCGTTTCTCGATATTTAAGCGTCGATAAACTTGAGAACACCTTCAACAAACCCAGGGGGTAAAAGAAATAATCTGTATAATTTTCTATTACATATACATAGCAGCATGAGATGATAAAATTAGACATTTACCTTAATGAAAATGATCACGACGTAACATCTTACTTGAAGACACGCCATGGAAAAAAATGGAACTGAAAGGCGTCTTCGTGCATAATAAATTATTCGGGTATTAGTGACGTGAATCGCGCGTGTGAGAGCTGAATATTACACAAACAGGGCCAATTAACGTTAAAAATAAAAATTTATCGTGACATAATATTTCAAGATTACCTACAGCAACTATAATCTATTTTGCAAAAAAAATCATTTTAAATCAACGGACAGTCAGCTATAAAATTATTAATAGTTCACTTATTTTAGGACTATTGATCGGACAGATGGCATAAATTACTTTTCATAGTCAGAATGACTGATGCGGCATTTCCGAGTGTGATTTTGTCTTCTTTAGGCACGTGGCAATAAAAATATATACACAATCGAGTGTGAGGAATAATGAATTTCCAATTATTTAGAGCGTAACTTGTTTAAGTGTTCCCACGCGGCGTCATAACAGGTCGCACATAAAATTCTGCGTGAACTGAAAGAGCGCCGTGAAACCCTCGGAGAATGATGTCGCGACTGTTAATTGCATGGCCTGCATCGTATTATGAACCTCGTCTTAAAGAATACAGACGATCTAAAAGTTTTTTAATGCCGGCAAACAAAAGCTTTCGCTGTTTTACGTGCAGCTGGTTGAGATTTAGGGCACGCTGTAAACACGGGCCGCCCTCTAAGCTCGCTAATAAAATGTTTCTAGGCGGGTGATTCTTAACGCCCCCGCGCTATAAAAACAGCTCAAGTGGCGACACATCTTCACCCCTTGGGCTTCGGAGGTCTCAGCACACTTCCTTCTCCGGAGAGTCGAACCCGACACACGAATCACACGGAAATTGTCTTTATTGGTCAAGAAACTAATCGCTACTTTCGTTTCACTAGTTTTTCACAAAGTAGCACCCGAGGGTCAGAAAGGACCATTTTGTAAAATATTCTATCTACATTCATCGCTTTTTTTCCGGCAAACATCTTTAAACTGGAAATTTTTTAACTTAAAAGGCAATATCTTCACTAAATTATAATACAGCAAATACACATATTTCACACTATTCTTTATATATTTACTACGGCCAATATTGTTAATTATATAGTTTTAAGACGGACTGTGTTTCCGGTCCAAGTCTTCTCCCAATGAATTTTCACGGCTTTACGTTGCCCTCGTTTGAAATGAGAACAAAATGTATAGGATTTTTCAATAAGTGCGAACTGAGGTTGAAATGGTATAAAATAAGTTGTGTGTGAGATATAAACGATTCTTTTTATTTGAACGGCGCATATATGCCCTTTCAAATAAAAGAGAATTTCGTTACACACACACAGATTGTTTCATTCCATTTCAACAGAAACCCGCCATTGTTAAAGTATCCTTTATTTTCATATGGGTTAAATCTGCACTAAATTTGACATCGCATAAATAATAATATAAATTTTAAAGCGGAAATCATAAAAATAAAGGTTCGTTAGTAAATTTTGTATACTATTTATTTTTTATTGCATAATTCCTCCTTCATTGGTAATAATAGAAACAAACGCGAACTCGCGTATTTAAGGAGGCAGACAGTCATGATTACAAAACACGAACACATCAATTGAGACAACAGTACAATGGAAATAATTCACCGTAGAACCGACCGTTTAATACATGTGGTTTGGCGATAAAACAGACAACCAAACTACACAGAAAATTATTCGCCTAAGGACAATTGCCCACACTGAACGAACTTAAGCGCGTTAAGAAAATTTAAACATTCACTATTATTTATTGGTAAAAAGACTGTTACTTACCTCTGTTTCTTCACGAGGATATGAAGGACTTACGAACTAGAAAATAAGGTCACACTGAAACAGTTTTTTATCTATATACAATGTATTGTTACGTAAAAAAGTAGTAAACTATACATTATTGAAAGACATCGGTAGCAGAATTTTCTTAGCTTTTCCAAAGGCTATTTTATCACTTATATCATAACATGCAATATTACATACCATAAGAACTAGTAGTAACAAATAATGAAGTGTAAGATATACAAAGCTACAGCGTACGACAGCCGCTCTTGACGGCACAAAATTGGTTCGTCGCACACGCCACACGAAATGAAAATCGTCAAGAGTAAAGCAAACACGAGTGACGATACAGAAAACGGAAGTTCTACGACTACTCAAAACGAAGCCATAAAACAGGACACAAATACGATTCCCACAAATTCTCTAATCAAAATTACGTGACTAGCGAACAAATTCGATCAAAAAACATAAAATTTAGAAAAACAGTTAACATTTTAACAATAGTATATATATGTATATATATATATATATTTGTATGAGTATAAACCACAAAAATTTTGATGCCATACGGCACGTATATATATATATAATATTTAAATCACACGTCGCTTTGACAAGCGGCGTTTTCGCTGCGACTTCCAGGAAAGTAGCCTCAGCGAAACCGTCACGAAGGAAAATCCATATATAGTAAATCCGTATAAAATATAATACAATTTATAAATATATCACTATATACAGTTACACGGTTACGAAAAATATGTACATTTATCCGGTTTCGTGTCTCCCGGCGTCGATTCCAGGGTTTACGAAGTGAAGGACACTTTAGATGACGTCGAGTATCCCGCGCTTCGACGCCCGGAGACAGGAATTACACGTTTCCTTCTAACAGAATAAAAGAAAATATAAACGGATACTATGGAACTGGCCGTGACGCACGGTGAGCGCGGCCACGCAGTCGCGTTACTACTTGAGATCATGGAAAACTGCTCATAACGGGAACGTTTTACAACTACCTGTACATGGGTAACCGAATCCAAAAGAGTCGCGCCACTCCAGGCGAACTTGGCCAAAGAAAAAACAAGCCTCTTCGCCGTCCGGCGCGATCAACTTAAAAACGACAAAGGGACATAACTTATGTACACACAGGACTGAGCGTTCAAGTCTAAAATGAGATCATCAGCAATCGTAACTCAGATCTTGGTAGATCCAGGCTTCATCGGTTCGCCAGGTACCGCCATCCCACGAAGAGCGCGACGACGGTGATGGCGAAGGCATGTCCGTAGGCCGACGCAGGGGGCCGCTCCGTCGCCGTCGTCTCCTTGCTCGCGTCTTCGTCCTGCAACACACACGGCTACTTTGAGAGGCGGCCCCGGCCCCGTAGACCGCCCCCGACACGCGGGGGCCTCGCGGGCAGTCTAACTCTAAGGCACTCACGTCGTAGGATCCCGCGAAGTCTTGCACGACGCGGCGCAACCGCTTGGCGTGGATGTGGGCGTCGTCCGTCTGCACGCCCACCGACACCCGAGGGCGACGTCCTCCCTGGGCGTCCAGGACCACGTCGGGAAGCGAAGGCGGCGGCAGCGGGGGCGGAGGCCCGCACGCCGGAGGCGGCGGCTCGTAGTCGCGACCTGCGACAGGAACAGGAACGCACATGTCAGAATCTCCATCGCCTCGACTACGTTAAACGGAAACTCGGATCGCTCGCATAGAAATGAGAAAATATTATTGTCCCGCGGACAACGAGCATCGTGATGCACGGGGGCGGACAGAATTTTTTTTTCTGATCGAGTGCAAGAAATTTCCGTGAAGGAATAGATGCGTCCGCTCGCGCGCCGTGCAGGGTTCGAAGCTCGCTGGCCTTGAGCGAGACTTCCGCGTTTGCACAGGGGCACCTGTTGACGTGCCGCGACGCGCGGAACAATGGACCGGCCGTAGCACCTGTTACTTCACTCGCGCGGAGGGAAAGGCCAGACAACTTTGTTTTCCTTCCCAAACGTCCCGACCTACCGCAACGCGCGCACGGCCGGACTTTGGTGGCCCAGAGAAATTGTCACAAAGTCCTTCCGGCACGGAAACCAAGCACATCGCGTCCACTGCACTCGAGACACTCGTACTTACGTGTGAAGCCGGGAAGCTGCTCCTCGTAGCCCAGCATCAGACAGATGAGGTCGTACAGGTCGACCAGCAGCTGGTAGAAGCGACGACAGCGCTCCGCGGTGACGGGGTCAGGCACGTTATAAGGGCGAGCCATCGCACACAACTGCGCGCCGCCGCCTCGCAGCGGCTTATAAGGCCGCCCCTCTCCCCCTTCCCCCACCCCACCTAGCCTACCCCCACCACTCGGGGCCGCGGGACGCTCGAATTCCTTTGTCTGCCAGCCTTAGCGCACACTCTGTCGCTGCCACCGACGGCACTGATAAACAAGACAACAATCCGCCAGATAACTTCAACCACAAATGACTATCAAAATATTCAACGTCTCACAGTTCGAAAACCGATACTTGACGGAACGCTCACAGTTAGAATATTAAATTAGGAAAGACTAGTAATATCCTGTGTGCACAAACACGTCAGAAGACAACACTGACACACTAACTGCTCTTGAAACAAAACAGACCAGCACAGCACTGCACTTATAAACAGAAACTGGACGGACATTCTGGTTTTCACACCGGTATTTTTTCACTTCATGAATCTACTTTAATCACCTTCTCACCATAAACAATTCAATACTCGAAAATGTATCGATCGATATTGCCTCCACCGCTTTTCTAAATCAGACAGCTGTTAATTCATGACGGACATGTTTCAGCTACTCTTTGCCCTCCGAAGAAAGTTACCAAACATCCAATAGCAAATTTAAACCTGAACCGTGAAGAACTAACTTACACCTAGATTCTTTAGATACGACGAAGATCAAAGTACTGAAATTACACGACTAATAAAATACCTAGATACAATATTAGTCGAAAGTTTAATATTCTTTTTAAGGGAAAGTACTACTTGAGAAATCAGAGAATAATTGAACAGGACACCAATCTATTTAAGCACGACCATTGGCTGATTTGGGAGGAAGAATTTTATCACTTAGAAACCGACTAGACTTATTCTGATTACCATCATATAAAACCAGTTTAATATATTTGCAGTAAATAAGGACTGTGCAAAAAAGAATTTCATTTCCGGGACGTAACGTGTCCTCGCTACTTCACCGCAGTCTACGCAACCTTTTAGTTCTTATCGGAAAACTAATGCAGTATCTGATACTGAACTACGCTTATCTCAAAAATGGTTCCTTGCCAGTCCATTGTATTAAACGACCCCTACCACAATGCGTACTGAAATAAGAAAATTATATTTACACGTAGTCTACGTTCGCTTATCTCAATAATCTGAACGCCGTGACGAAAATCGGACTACGCATGAAATATTTGAACGTTACTGTCTTTAAAAGGAAATATCTGTATACCGCTACGTGGCTTTTTTCACGTGATTAATGCAACGAACAACTTTTGCTGAAAACGTTACTGATAAAATTCATTCTTTGACGTTGAAACCGTGTAGGAGGAAACAGAAATTCGCGCTAGACGAAGATAACGATGGAAATATATGGGAATGCGGAATTGAAGAGTAATAACCCAACCTTTACGGCTCTTGTAGCGAAAGCTGAAAATCATTATTTCGTTAATTGCGCCTGTACATTTTGATTTCGAAATTCCCTGCCGATGTCAAAATAGTGACTACATTCATTATTAGTGTGTGTATTTGACGGATCATACGGAGGACATCTCTGCCTGCGTAATATTTTCCCTAGATTGCAGCTGGAAGCTGATAAATGTCTGAGTCATTTACGATATCGCTTTCTAATATTATCGCGTTTCACTTAAATATAAGTCGAAACTCTTACAATTCATTTCCCTCATAATTACATTATTTTAAAAAGCACGTAATATTTCGTATTTTAACTTATTTTATGATAAAAATGTTGTACAACGTTAATATTTCTACAGACATACGTAACCGATTCAATGAAAACGAAAGCTCATAACAAAATTGATTTCCTTTTGATTTGAGTGCTTATTCGACAATACAGTATCAGTTTATATCTAGGAATCATTTTCCTTCTTCGGGGCAAATAACTGTGGATTAGCCACGTTAATATAGGGACAAAAATATAAGGTGTGGTCAAAACTTATTCCTCTAGAAAAACTTTTATGACGCTAAATAATTCATCCTTAGAGCAGAAATGGGCCTTCGTAAGGCGTTTTTTAATTTACCAATTCCGGCAATGACTAGATTCATTGTTTGCATAACAATTAATAATATTTTATGGTGTGTATGGAACGTTTACAATAATTCCAATTTCTTGTGAAGACTACAACAAACCTATCAGTGACGAACTACATTTTGTTACGTTGAAATAGCTTGAACAGCGGAAAAATAGTTTGATTTATTTTTTGTCAACTGTAACACTGTTTCGAATTGTTCAATACCGTTTCAAAGGTTAAAAAATTCCAATAGCGTCTGGCGGAAATATTTTCATCCGTAAATAAAATTGTGCCCGAGCGACTAGGAGCTTTAACGCAAATCTCAGACCTTTGCATTATGTCTGTTTCCCGCAATGAAAGTTTGTGTTTCTGTCGGACATATGCACCGGACCTTTTTTTTTTTGCTCTGAATAAAGAAAATAAGTTTCTTTTTGGCCATCGCTGTAGCAGTGCTTCGGTGACTCAGTTGGATGCATCGCTGCACAAAGTCGGTGGGAAATCTGAGCTTCACTGGCCAGGTCTTCCTTACACACTTCAAACTGATTTATTGCTCCTTGTCTCTTTTCTTCCCCAGCTACTTCATAGATTTTGTTTTTTTCAGTGTCCTTTGAATATTCGATAAGAATTGCAAAAAAAATAAAAACAGATTCGTAGTTCCGAAACTACGTCTGAAAGTTTGTAATCTTTTTTCCAGGCAAAAGTTTCAATCTTTTTTGGGCTATCTGATATTCACGGACGTTAATTTTTGATACGGATATTTTTAAAAACGAGGCTCGCGGACTGGAATGTTAAATAGGCATTTAAAAAAAAAGAGGAGATGTTGAACTCCAAAAGGGATGCGGACCTTTCTCTCGGATTCTAGGAATTAGACAGAACCATTTAAATAATTAAGGCTTTGAGAACACTTTTCATTTTTCCAGTATGGTGATATAATTTTTCAAATTCAGGATTTGATACCCATAGTGATTTTTCCGAGGACATTGTGTTATACAATGTCAAAGTATTCGTGAGGACCGTCGCGTATATTTTCGAAGTGGATGGGCCTCGATACCGAGAATCTTTTATTATGAAGAATTAACTTGTCTGACACAAATTATTAGTGTGATAAAAGTGCACATCATCTGTAATGAAGGGCAAAACCCGCTGAATCACAGTCTCCTGACTGCGCGAATTAGTTTTGGTTCGACAGGTTAAATGCAAAATTATATTTGTTTCAAAAATCTGCACCACAAGTTCCTGTACTTTGGAACGGTTAGTTATTGAAGCTGACTACACAATACAAGATGCCGCATCATCATTTCGAAACTATATGTGGGCATAACAAACATATTTCCGGCATTAAAGTGAAATTAAGTAACTTCCTTGAAGTTTTCCACGTATCACAAACGTAGTGCAGCTTTTACTATCAAAGCAGTAATGAATATAGCGATTTTTCTTCTTGTATCCCTACTGTACCTTCCTCTCGTGATTCCAAGAAGCATTGCGGTTTTCCACTTCAGGAATTCTCTGGGACAATTGCGACTGATAATTTCACGCCGCAGTTTCGTCTCAGTGGTTCTCACTTATTTAGTAAATTTTCATCATTGTTACTTGACATTAACTAACTCCGCGCCATACGTAATTTCTTTTAAGAATTAAAACTTCCAAAGCCAGAATTGGTCAAAATATGCCGCTGTGGTAATACTGAAGCACGAATCAGAGAAGTGACAAAATGTGTTCCCCTTCAAGTAGAGCAACTCAATAGAGCTAGTTAAAATTCTACTGGCAAAAATTAGCGGTGAGTGGTGTGTAAGGGAGGCAATTACAGACGAGGAGGGTTTATTTTGAGGAATGCTCGGCGGCCATTGAAATGGAGATTGGCGGCGAAGGACGCCATCTGGGTGGCTCACACGACACCAAAGTGGCCGAATTAACGCACGAGAGTGTGTGTCAAAATCGCCGAAGCGCCTCCCCTGCGCAAACAGCACTGAGAAAATAAAACATGTCCCTTCAAACGTATGCCAGACAAACAGCTTTCTTTTCAAAGCACGTTTTATCGTCCCTGCTTTGATTTAAGGGACGCAATACAAACCCTTAATAGTATTATTCCCTTTGTTAACCCCGGAATCCATTATCGGTAACGTGTACGAAATATTGACAGTTTGTAAATTTACTTTCGAAAAAAATCCTCCATAAGAGTATTACGTCGTTCCAGAACCTAGCTACAAAATTTGTAAAGTCAATATTACAATAATTCATTACCACGTTAGACAACCGAAATAATAAATTACACATTGGTCCGAATAGAACCAACCCATAATACTAGGCACATCCGATAAAGCGAATAAAAAATAAATTCAGTGCTAATATTTAAATAAATAAATATAATATCCCAACATTCATATTTAATCATTACCAAAAAAATTGGAACAATACAACACTACGTTACGTCCCTAATTTGGTACATCATCAGGTACAGAATACTTAAAAAATTACATGAGACTTTACAATATTATATATTATTATAGATGTTGAATATTTTGATACTCTACCAATATTTTCAGTTATTAGGTCCCAAAAAAATGTTTTATATTATAGAAAATAATTTTGAATAAAATATAAATTGTATAGTGCGGTTTCCACGACTGTTATGACCGAAAAAAATAGGCATGGAACGATGATATTGTATAAATTGCATTGCAAATTATTAAAATTTTTCCAATCGTTTAGTTATTATATTTATTTAAATTCAGTGTTATTCAAATTATTAAAAAAGTGAAGTGAAAAATATATAAGTTGCAGTAAATGCGAAAGTATATTTAATATAAAACTAAGAAAGAATTTGTGATATAAAATGGAATAAACACTTTAAACCTTTCGGTTAGGAATATACTAGGTTTCAATATATTCCTAACAGTGGATCTTTTTGTGGAGCTGAAAAGAAGATTTTTTTTGTACGTTTGACGTGCTAATGCTATTAACTTACACTGGCTGCAATTCCTCCAGAACCAAACCAAATAATTCGGGCACAATACGGACCGTGGGATTCGATTAGTAGCGTGTAATAGAACAATGCCTATGGCGTAGACTGTAATTTGCGATGCTGTCATGAGTGTCCCGGTGAACTAATAGGCTAATTTGTGCTGTCACCGTCTTGCCTAGACTTATGGTGAACTAGTTACGGCTGTCAAACGCAATCGCCGCGACCATTTGTATCACGAGAACAATGTGGAACTTTGACATCTTCACCTGAAAGTGCGTGACTGCAACACGAATACTTCGTCAACATTCACATAGTTCTCTTTAAACTAATAGTCTTCCCTACACTTCATATTACCGAACTGGTAATCAACGTAATCGATTTCACTGCCTTCTTTCAGCCATCGAATTTGCACTAAAAAAGATATTACAAGTGGCTGGTGGTATTTATATATTCAGCAAAATAGAAGAATCGAGTATAGCTCCAACATAACAAAGTATTATGTCAAATTACTACGTGAAATAAAATTAAAATGTAGTTACCTAACACTAAATATAGCAGTAATTTTCTATATAATTTCAAATTTTAACAATAACTATGGTTCGAAATACATTCCTGATTGCTGTAAACAAATTCAATCTTGTTGAAAATTAAGAGAAAATTTGTCATACTAATAATAATTAAATACATATAAAGTGTTTTTTTCTTCTAAATAAGACAGCCACATCCAATTGCTTGCTCCAATAAACATTCGTTTATTCTGATTAATAATTTCAGGATACGCTACAACTTTAATTTAAAATTCGATAAATGATTCTAGTTTGCTACAATGTTTTATCATCATAAGCGGTATTTAATAAACTACACCAAAATTTCAAAAAAAATAAAACGTAACAACATGCAAAGACCACGTTGTACGTTGTTTTTAATGCCAAAGTAAAAAACGATTAGTAAACTAAGTCTGTCATAGCACAGGATGTCCAGCTAACAAATTTAAATACCATTAGATAGTAAATTTGCCGATTACTACATTTGGCAATTTTTTGGTCGTTTATCAGGTGGCTCTTGCATAACATCCGCTGATCTGATGTTTCCGCTTTCCTTATCTCGTACCAAGTATACTTTTCCTCCTTTTTCATAATAATAAAGTGAAACGCATTAACTATTCATCAGGCCGTGTACCGTAAAATTTACACGCTTTGAGTGCGAAATATTTTAATATTTGTACTCACTTTCCAAATTAACAGAGGCAAGGATGTGTCGAAACGAAGGCGAAATTGTCACGCTGGAGCTCCTCGCACAGAAATGTTCAATCAAATGCAACGATCAAGTTCGAGTACATTTGAAACAATTACATTAGTAAGGGTTACGATCTTGATGAAAGGACTCGTGAAAAATGACTCTGGTGCGTGTTTCCCGCTCGCGCAAATCTAACGATCACACGAGGGGACGGAATTATCACTGAGAAATGCCAAAGCTGTTCCCCTGTCATTAATATAAAAATTTATGTTAGCGGTAACATCGATACATACAAGAATATATTAATTGTTAACGTTAAGTTTTGAAGACACAATGAAAATGGATTCCGTAATGTTCTACGAAGTATGTTTCAACTATTGATGATAGTTCTGCCCCACTTGTAGGGACGTGTTTGAGTGAAGAGTCGGGGAAGAAGTGAGAATTGTGCCACAGAAAATAAAGGCGAGAAATTACAGTGAAAAGAACTGAGTGACTGAAAAATATAGGAAGTCCGACAATGTCGACGGAGAGAAATGGGTGTAAGACGTAGTCAAACGTTTCGTTCAAAAGAAACTCTGTACGTTTTCAGGAAAGAGAGAAATCAGTTGTGGGAGTTACTTAATTCGTCCTAGCTCGAGAGGGAGACAGATGTCAGGTTGTCTCCCTTTCCCATAATACTTATAGTTTTCCGCTGTTCGAAACGTCGGACATACTTCCTTCTTCTTCTTTTCATTTATTCAATGACAATTCCTTGACGATAAATATGGAATGTCATCCTCAGTGGCTTCTCAAAGAATACGTGCATACGTTTCCCGTCAGAAAATTATTCAATAGAAATTATGTGCATATATTACCAAAAGTGCGGTATAGTGAAAAGTAAAATCAAAATACCTCACAGATCGCCTTTGAGAAAATTATCTAAAACGTTACGCTCGTCACGTCGAGGAGAATTAATTCACGGCCATGTCTACTAAATAGTCAAAATTACCCGATTTGGAAAAGAAGTAAACCCGTAGTCACCCAGAGCTGAGCAGATCCATGTGTGTAAACGATTCTCCACTCACTCCTTGGAGAAACAGAACAGAAAATTTGCCGTCCGAAAAGTCGTTATATGCATCTCCTCTATTACCTGATCGAAATTTTTGATTACCCAAAAACTATTATAACATTATTAAAATCACGATTGCCATTCAATTTCAAATTCAAGTTATTTCTTCTGAACCGACTGGACTGTCATAAATTGTAGTTCTGAAATTAAAAGTATAACACAAAAAATTACCTCACTATCCTAAAAATTCTTCTTTTGTTGATATTTGTTTAGAATGGAATGTTAGGTATGAAAGTTGATATTTAACAACCTGTCGCTGATTGTGCAATGTTAATTTTCTTCCATTTCCGTGCTATATGCGAGTGGTTTTGTAATAATTAGTAGGGCTAAGCAGTTACGGCTCGACTAATTTGTTGTGTCGCAGAAACGCAATTGTGCACGTACTCGCTGAGCCTTTACAGAAGTGAAATACTTGTTTGCAAGGAAGATAATGTGGACGGAAGTTCGTACAGGATGTCTATTTTCGCAGCTTTGTTTGTTTCACGTGTTGTTCTCTAAGTCGTCTTTCAATATTTTCATATCCATCCACATTTTCCTTCGAACTTCCTGTAGGCGAAATCCAAGTGCACTCCACTAGTTGAAACGTTTACCGCATTTGGTGTTAGCGGTGACCTCAATACGACAAAGCTTGCGCAACAGATATTCCTTCCTGCCTGACTGTCAGTAGCATGCAAGGGGTGTCATTTCCCTCATTAATATTTCACAGGTGACGCTTATATACACTAATAACTGTGAAATTCTTTGCGAAAATGAAAACGTTTGGTAAAGAATTTATATAGGAAAAGGGAATTAGAAGGCGCTGAAGAAAAATGAGTCACAAGGTAAAAAGAATTAACCCATAACGTATTCGTTGTTGGCGACTGTAGTTCGTTATGTGGGGAAGGAAACTTTAACTGACAGATATTGGAATCGAACAATTGAAACGATTCACGGAAAGAAAAGAACCTTCTGAAATCGAAGAGATTTGCGGTGGTAAAATGAATGACGCCTATGGAATAAGTCCCTGCTTGTCTGAGTATCCGGTTCCGGGATGGCGACTGCGGAAGAAGGAGCGATTTTGGAAAGGACCACAGATGAGCTGTGAAGCTGCTATAGTGCCATCGGCGTTTATAGTCAAAAGAAATTATTACGGAATTTTTTATATGTTCCAAGATAAATTTGTGCGGGACAAATGCGAAACTCAGTTCAACCGAATTTAGCCATTAATCTCGTATGTGACTTTTCTTTAACACAAAACTAAAAATTCATAACGGTAACATTTTACATGGTTTTTTGTTCGGTCCTGAGGACTGTACAGACATATAATTTGCCTTCATTCTCTTACATCCTCTCCTTTTATTCTCCCGTTTCCAACGCCTGAACTCCTGAGATCATCCTCCACGTCATTAATCCAACGTCTCCTAGGTCTACATATTCTCCTTTTCTCGTCTGGTCTTTGCGTCAATACTTTTTTGACAGATTGTGTTTCTGGCATTCTTGGTACATAACCTGTTCATCTTAGTCCCTTCTGCTTTATTTTCATGGCAATATCTGGAGGTTTGAACATTTCCCTCGATTCCATATTTGTCCTTATTCTCCAACGTTCTACCTCTCGCACGGGTCCAAATATTTCCCCTAAAATCTTCCTTTCCCATCTCAATAGCCAGTCTTCTTCTCTTCTCTTCAGTACCCAACATTCCGATCCATACATAACTACCGGTCTCAATAATGTGGTATAAATTCTGATTTTAGTATTCCTACTAACGTTTCCCGATTTGAAATTATTTTGCAGAGCAAAATAGTACCAATTGCCACTTTTTATCCTTTCCTGTATTTCTACTTCTATTCTATTATCTTCGGTTACTATTGACCCCAGATACTGAAATTTTTCTACTCTTTGATACTTTTTCCTATTTAGTCACAGGACTAACAATATTTCTAATCAATAAATTTAGATGCGAGGTATTTCAAGAGCGTAACACATGAACCAATGACTAAATTTGTTCCACAGCAAAAAGTATAGGGAAATTGTGATCCCCAATAAGATACCCGAAACGTACGGTTAAAAACGTGCCTTATAACAATAAAAACGTTACAATGAATTCGCATACAACTTTAATTAACTTAGCAAAACACATTTAACAGGAGAAAAGGATACCAGACGAAAATTTATTGAAAAATATTTTGAATGAATATTAAAACAATCAGGGAAGACTCTAAATGTATTTTTTTTCTGTATGTAGCATAAATGTAACTTAAAAAAAGCCGCTGTAAAATATAGGATCGAAACAAATCGCATAAAACTAAAAATAATGAAATTAAAAAATAGAAAATCTTGCGGAAAAGATGAGATTTGCCTATATTATAAAACTCAAAAGCAAAGCAATTATCCGATACCTTATTTCAATAAAAAATCATATTTAAAGGAGGAAATAAAAGGAAATTAACTAACATAGACAAATTTCCTTAAACCGAAGATTTAGATGTATTTATTTTTTCGTTAGTCCTCAAATGATGAAGTACAATATGTCAACAAATTTAATGGAAAAGTGTATACATATGCTTAATGTTACACTGTAAGTCATAAAGAATTTATAATGATGACAATTTTGTGTAAAACGACACTTCTATTCAAATTGATACCAGTAATTAAACACTAGACATAATTACACTAGTCTTGCAGACAGAAGTTCTAACGTCGATTCGCGTTGTTCATGTAAGGAGATACTTAGAAGGCAGTTATAATCAAAATTATCTACTGATCGTTCGTAGTTACTTTCTCATTCCAAAATTCGAACTTACCTAAACTTTTTTCGAAGATAAATAAATACATGGCCGAAGACAGAACCCTTGGCAATAATTCAGGACATTTCGTTATGCTCCTTAATCTCTTAATGGAAGCAATGCTCATACGGTTCACAAATTTCAAACTTAACATTTTGGTACAAATTCGCCAAAATATTTATTTATTTTTGGGAATGTTCTTGCAGAATAAAAGTTTAAGAACTATTTATAAATTTAAAACGGAAAAATGTTCTTATTGGAACGGAAGTTTGTCGGTGTAAAGAACAGAACATGAGATGTATATTTTTCTCAGCTTTCAGTATTTCACATTATATAGAACCAAGAGTCACAATTCATAATCCGAGCTTTTAGGGGACTCGTCTTCTCACGTGAATCTTCAACGAACGAAGCGTGAATAATTTTATTAGAAACACGCAAGAGAGATTTTTCTCGTGTGATAAGAAAGTACGTAACAGGGAGTGCATCAAATATTATCGTCGTTACAATCTTTTGTAGCTCCCGAAGGTTAATTTTTACATCCGACACGGCTGACCCAATCTGAGCGGGCATTGTTAAAAAAAACTGGCGTAAAATAGCAATTGAATGTCAGGTTTTTAGCAAGAGCGCGTGGAAGTGTTATAGGATCCCCTCCAGGTGAATAATTGAGGGCAGTGTCAGCTTTCTGAGGGATCCTATCGCGAAAAGCAGCTGCTTTGTCCCACTGATTCACACCCCGCTTCCGGTCAGGGATCGACCACGCCGAAATTCCGTAGCTAATTATTTTTAATTAACTCATCCTTCACTAGGCTTCTTGCAGGGAAACTGCTTTCCCAAATTTGCCCATTTCATGAAAAATTAGTTATAACCTTTTGGAAGAATTCTCTCTTTTCAAAAATTATTAAATACGTACACATTTGACCGAGTTTGATTTGTATTAACAAGTCGAGACAATAAAGTAACAAACGTCGGGGGCAAAAGCAGTGACAGAGTATCCACTGAAATTATAAAATGTTACTAACAATTAAAAATCTTCCTTGTAATGGATTACCGTTGACTTTATTTATAAACCAAATTTATTTCCAGAATTCAATTAAGACATTAATGGAACTCATTTTTATTACAACTTACTTGAAGGTAGTTCACACACTCACATTCTTATAATAGATAAAAATATTAAAAATTAAAATTATATTTCTATCATTGGTAAATAATTGGAGTAATAAACTAGCATAGTGACTTATTCAATTTTTCACACAATTTATATATTATTTGTGTATTTATTAAGTTCTTATCTTCCAGCACGTCCAACGATTCAGTCTACATATTTCATTCGCCATAAATGTTTGCTGTTAGATTCCTCCTTTAGCATCTAGTAGCTTAATTCTACCTACTTCAAGCTTATCATCTATTTTCCCTTTTATAACATCCTTAAATGTGAAAATTTATTTAACAAAAATTAATAAGGTATGGAAAAGAGAATCGTTAACCTTTAACTTTGTTGTGCAATTTTTCAAGAATAAATTAGTTTTTATTTCTGTTTATTAATGTACATGAGATAATTTAGCTTAAATTAATGATTATTCCCCGTCCCAAATCCACTTAACACATAATAACTCGAGCCAATGATAATTTTAAATTGGCAGTTTTTTTTGAAAAATCTGTAGTTTAATTACTTAGGTTTTAATGGAGTTTCAACAAGGTGCAAAATATCTAACAACAGTATTTTCCCATACGAACGTGTTTCGCTTACCTATTTCCATTATTATATTTCTCCAATATTCATATTGACATTCCAGTTTATATATTTCTTATATTTTTTCTGTAGGAAATCTAAAAGCTATTTAAATATTTGCGGCCCATTTTTCTGAACGTGAACCTAGCTATATTTTTAGAACATCTGCTCCACAGACGAAATTTTTGTAGTATAAAGCAAAAGATTAGCATATAAAATCGTGAATAGTATTGAACTAGCACTGAATCACCCGGTCAGTGACGCCTTAGGCTTCTTTTGTTTATATTAGTGACCTTCACCGAAACGTTCTCTAGATTAAGCTTATATCGTACGGAGAAACTCGTCGGTGCAGTGAATCGATTGCATAATTGGAAAATATTATTACTAACAAACTAAGGTCTACAAAATACTCAGATTAATGACAACAATTAATTTAATAACACATGTTGTACATTAAAAGAGAGTGGACGCCAATCTTTGGTTTCGTCATCAATTTTCAGTCAATCAGCTATCAGTTCAACATATTCATTCCTATACAGCGTCAATGGTTACTTGCGGCAATTAATGCGCTTATCATCCTTTCACTTTTTTTATCAAAGTCTTTAATAAATGAACTACTGCTTGACATGACGTCACGCGACGTCTTTGAAAATGTCGCATGAAGAAGAACTTCACGGTGCATTGAAACATGTTTCGTTGTAAATATTGAAGATAAGGGGCGTGGTCTTGTCTGTAATTGAGTGTTTTGCTGCGGCGAGGAAGATCTCTTTTGCGCTTTGTTGCAGGTAGGCCAGAGCCGTGACTCACGGGTGACTCACCTTCAGGTACCCAAGAAGTTCCGAACCGTGACTAAGACGTCCACCAAAATTGCGCCACATCAACACGTGACAGATTCCAATGCCGTATCATTATTACGCCTTAACAGTGACGTACGTCGCGACGTCAGATACGTGACCTGAAGTGACCGCATCGTAACCTAGCATTCATTGTCCAGCTTTATCGGACCAAAACACAACGTTAAACGTTATGAGAGAAAGTGTCTACTGTCTACGCTAGTGTAGGAGATCGTCGAAATGTAACTAGCATTGTTAATCACTCTGTTTATAGTCTCTTAGACCCAACCACATTTCACAGAGTTCCCCAAAATGCAGAGGCGAATTATTATGTCCGTTCATTCCTTCAATGATCCCACTTATTATTTTACCGTCAATTTAAAATTATGTTCTAACATTTCTGTATTAACAGCATTTAATTTCCTTATATATAAGTTAATATACCTCTCTAAAACGTGACAAGTGAATTTCACAGATCAGGAAGATGGACTTTTAAATGGTAAGTCGATCACGATCTCGAGAAAATTAAAATAGTTGTACATAATTAAATAAAAAAAATCACCCATTAGATATATTCTGTGACTTAAGTAAATCTTTTGATTGTGTAGACCATAGTATATTGCTAGAAAAACTGAGGTACTATGGAATAACAGGAACTTCATTTTCTTGGTTTAATTCATACTTACAAAATAGAATGCAAAGAGTAGTATTAAAAGACTCGTGCACAGGTGAAATACATAAATCAGATTGGGGAATTATTAAAACTGGGGTCCCACAGGGATCAGTATTAGGGCCATTATTATTCCTTATATATATAAATGATCTTCCTAATACCATAGATTCAACTTCTAAAGCTATCCTCTTTGCAGATGATACTAGTGTAATAGTAAAAAGTAACAAAGACACACTAGAAGAGGCAAGTAACAATAATTTAACTAACCTGCTAACATGGTTTAATGCGAACGGACTAACAAATAACTGTGACAAAACACATTTCATGCAATTTCACACACTCAACACAACTTTACAATCTATAACACTTAAATACGACAGCAAAAATGTAAATGAAACTTCCTCTGTTAAATTCTTAGGTCTCTTAGTAAATAATAAATTAAATTGGACTGATCAGATTAATCAATTACTTAAGAAACTCAGCTCAGCTACATATGCTGTCAGAGCAATGTCCACCTTCAGTGATTTAAAAACAAGAAAATTAGTATACTTTGCATATTTTCATTCTATTTTATCATATGGTATTATATTTTGGGGCAACTCAATAGGCATCGATAAGATTTTTATTAGTCAAAAACGTGTTATTAGAGCAATATGTCAGGTTTCCTCACGAACTTCTTGCAGAACTCTGTTCAAAAAGTTAGGCATTTTCACTTTGACGTGCCAATACATTTATTCATTGATGTTATTTGTAATCACAAATAGGCACTTATTTTTGAATAATACTGATATTCATCCCTTCAATACAAGGAACAAAAATAATCTGTATAAAAAATGTAAAACATTGTCAATTGCACAGAAAGGTGTGCATTATTCAGGGATATCCATCTTCAACAGACTGCCGCACAGAATTAAACAGTTGTCCGATAATCAAGGTAAATTTAAGACTGAATTACGCTCATTTTTGCTTAGCCACTCCTTCTATTCAATAAAGGAATTTATAGAAGAATCGGAGAAGAGTAATTAATTAGTTTATAATACAAAAATTTGTTATAAGTATATTTATCTTTTATACAATAAAATAATGTAATAAATGTACACCCTGACCCATTCCACATCCTTGAAGCTTAGCTTCTTTACAGGATCTACGGAATATGATAATAATAATAATAATTATTATTATTATAAATATATACATAACAACAGCACTCGATTACCAGAAAATAGCTTACTATTTCGTTCTCAATCTCGACGGATGCGTGTCGTACCTTATACAATATGTACAATCGTTTTGCTTCGTCTTTATGTTATATTATTCGGAGCCACGAAAATCGTCACGTTATATTAATATTAAAGTTGATAAATGCTGCGGTGATAATTAAAGGTCAAATTTTGATCACGTCTATAATAATGCGCATATTTTCTCCACTAAGTATACGTGGATTCGTTCGAAATATTTCTTCTAAATTGAAAACTACAATTTCAAATTTTTGTTTCTGGTGTTTCATGTCAGGCAGTAAACTTCTCAAGATATATAAACCAAACTTGTCCGGTTTTCTCTCTTTTGCATTTGTACCGATTTATTAACTTTATTGATTTTGCTAAGGGTTGCGGTATAGTTTCTCACGCCATCTTGATCCAAAAGTTAGATGGGAAGGAATTCACTGGGTACAAGAATTCTTAAGAAATAGGCTGAAAAAGTTAAAGTTGGGAAAGAAATTTCAGAACTGGGATCTGTGTCATCGGGAGTCCCTCGGGAATCATTTATTGACCCATTATTGTTTCTCATATTGGTATAAATTCTAAGGTCCAACTTTTTGCATATGACTGTCTAATCTACAGGGAAATAACTGGCATTGTCCAAAATGACTTAGATATTCAAAGTATACATGGGCTAAGCGAAATAAACTCAAAATCAACAATAGTAAAAGTAAGGCTAACAGTTTTACTAAAACACACCTTCAATATGCCTTGGAATATAAAAAAGATGGATGAACAACGATCCAGGAGAGAAATTATAAATACCTAGGAATTTATTTCGACAGTAATCCGGGAGCAGGTTAATTATGCTACTAGGAAAATGTGGAACACTTTGCTCTTTGTAATGAGAATTGGCATATTTGTCATTATTACGCCCACTTATGGAATGCTGGGATCTGTACAGGAAAAATCAAATAGGATCCTTAGAAAGGTTGCAAAGAAGGGCCGCAAAATTCATACAAATAGGACCTGGGTATGGGAACGAAAAGGTAAAGCTATAGACAGGAAGAGAAAGCGCTAGGCTACACATTTTCTGCCGAACCTTTGAAGGCGAAAACCTTCGCAGGGAACCCGAGATAGACTGAAAGAATCGACTCTGAACAGGAGGAGGTGATTATTTGTTCAAATTAAATGCGAGTCAGCAAAAAACAATGTTGGAAAATACTCATTCCTAAATAGGACATTTAATGACTGGAGTAATTTACCTGCAAGACTGTTTGGAGAACTTCCTCTAACCGAAATAGAATTTAGACTTAATCTAAACTCTGTAGTGAATATAGTTTAATGTAGAGTAATACAGTGAAGTGATTAGTGCTCCGTAATCTCTAACAATATACTAAAGTGAAATAGTAAAATAGATTCCCTGTTTTCGGATATATTTCCAGTGTCGTTGTTTTTTTTTCAGGCAAAAACAATATTATTATTTTTTCAAAATTTATCATCTAATAATATCATTCCACGTATTTGGTGTATATATCATTGATATCGAAGTAATATATTTATAGGTTACACGCGGTCCTTACGACCAGCTTATTAATTACTGTGAACTTATTTTAAGTCCTATGTATCTGCCACCGGGCATTTGATAATTTGTAGATTAAATAAATACATACTTCGGAGGTTGAACGCAGTACACTGATCACAGACTAAAATTTCTGTATTGAGGAAACGACATGCAACAAACCATGGAGTTTCTTGACACTGACACTGACATTGACACGGCTGCCAACCTGTGTACAACTTGCAAACGACATCATGTCGTTAAGTCATTTCATCAAGTAACAAAAATGGCTCCTGCCAAGTGACAAATCGATAGTACAACATTTTAGATTATTATTATTTTATTAACTTAATTCACCGATTGCTTTGCGCTATTTATCTTGTTTCAATGAATATAATTAAGTAATTGGCTGCATGAATTATGGTGATGGATTTAGAATTATAGCGTGTTTCGATGTTTGAAGGGAAGCGCGTATCGCGTATATCCATCCGTATCCACATTGCGGACAGGGAGATTGAAGCGCGAACACTTGTCACCTCTTGAGTGCGCGTCTGCTGGAGATGACTGATTGATGCTGATAACCAGACTCTCGAGGGACCACGCTGAAATATAAGGAAAGTCATCATTTGATTATAACGTATTCATATCGTCCTTGATGGTCTTGTTTTATTATCTGATGAGACTGCACGTAGGGAAGCTGTGGGGAGTTCTAAACTATTTGTCAAAATCAAGAGAAGCCGAGGAAAAACACAGCAAAATTGTGCGGAAGGAAGAAGAGAAATCTTCCTATCCCCGTCTGGGGCAGGACAAGATTAATACTTTCGAGGAGCCACTCCGTCGAGAACGCATCTCGCGAAATGAATGCTCCACGGTCAACTACTGATGCGCCCTCCTCAAATTATACCACAGAATATAAACCAGACCTTCCCGTAACACTCTTTCATAACTCACAATTATTTCTTCAAATATTCTACATTCATAAACGTCCTGGAAATTAAAAACAACCACATTTCCCACAAACATTCTGAACTCAGGATCACTTTTCACAAGTTTTACGAAAATAATAAAATCTCACGTTAAAATACGTTATTTCTTACAACCTTGAATACTTGGGTATCTTAAAATATTTTTCCCTAAGCGTATCTCTGCAGACTTATCAGGGTATATTTTTATTGAGTAAACACGAAATTTCACTGTTATGTACGCATTGAGAGCGTGGGAGGCATATCCAACATTAACATACACTTTCGCCATTATTGATCTATCCATACTAGTGCAATAATTTTGAAAATCAAGTTATTGTAATATGATAGGATACGTAAGCAAAAGTAAAATAATTACGGTAAAAATACTCAAGATTAGATTAGATTTATTAGTACCTCTAGTCCTCAGCTGGAGAAATAGGACAAGTCAAATTGATATTCCAAATTTGCGTAGAATAACAAATGCACGAATAAAATAAATGTTTTGGACTATACATAAACAGGAAAAGGCTATAAAGATTTGAAAGAGTACATTTTTTAAAATACTTGACAGGAAATCTCCTGCGACCGACATTAGATTTACAATTGTGAAGTATCAGTTCGTCATGCAAACAATAGAGAGTTATAATAGTATCCCATAAATTAACCAGTAATATCTAGGGAACTAATTATGTTAGGCTCAGGTTGTATTACAAATCCACAGGCTTAATTAACGATTACGTTGTTACTGTTTGTGCTTTTAATGCTAAGAGGAGGTCAGTTAAATACCTTTTTTATTAAATAATGTATACGTACTGAAAAAGTGAGACAAGAGGAAGCAGGGTAATACTAAAAAATGGGATAAATAGAATACACAGACTTATGAAACGTGAATTAGAAAAACAGAATTTCCCATAAACTAAACAAGTAGACGAAACATTTTTACTTGTAATGGAAATGTTATTTTAAACACATCAAATCTCCGGTTTCTGACATTTTCATACTCATAGTTGTTCAATTATTTTTAATAATCTCTCTCCGTAAAATGGCGAGAGAGAATCGGCATCGGCAGGTCACTAATTGACTAGAGTTAAAAACGTGGCACTCAAAGACTCAAGACATTAGTTGAAGATCTGAAGCGAATGGGAAGATGAAGTTTACGCACAGTTTTCAGTTACGGTCACGCCTTATTATGGACAAAAAATCTTGAACAGGTTCACCCGAAATCGTAAACGACTAGAGTCAAAGATACAAGTATGACTTCCGCAATACTTGCATACTAAATAGATTACTGGAGACGCAAATACAATTTTTTTTTAATTTTACGAACAATGACTATATTTATTAGGGCAAACATGGTCCCAGTACACAGTAAGAAATATATTATAAGCAAATATCAACACCACAATGAAATAAATAATAAACAAGATAATTAAAATATAGACCCTAATTAAAATAAAAATTTCGTAATTTATGTTATTCACTTATTTATGTTATGTAATCGTAAATATTCATTCAGCCCTTCCTTTGAAGATCAATGGGCAGAAGCTAACCTTTACGTTGAAGTAAATTTAAAGGACGATACTAGACGAGACGGCGTCGAGTCGCGTCTTCGCGTCACGTGCTACGTCGACGGTCATAATCCCACGTCGACTCCACATTGTTTCAACGTGAAATACGGCTGTCATTTTCAAGTTGAAACTTGGGCCGTTAGTCACGGCGCTTCGGTTCACCTAGTGTGACTAATCCCGAGGGTTGCCAGGTAATAAAAGCTATTTGCGTTTCGTTTAGGGCTGGGAGTTAGGACACAAAAGGGAACATCACAGGTGCGGGCCCAGGTGTACCCGTACTTGCAAAACCTACAAACCCTACAAACCAACAAACTTGTTTTGTGAAGATTATCTCGGCGACGTCAAGGGGAAAAATTCGATACCGGAGAGCGTCGTGGCGTCCTTGTACGTATACTCCCTCACATTGGGTAAAATCGATTTCAAACACATCCATATAAAAAATATGTATTTTTTTGTTGATAAAAAAACTGTTTTTGATTTTTAACTGGGATAATTAATATTACTGTTCTTTGTTGGAAACGAATCGCTTTTAATTTCGTAATTCCTTGAATTGAGCCCCTTGGGCCGCAATCATCGCCTTATTCCTTCCCCTACCCCGACCTCGTAGTGGAGAAGAATGAAGTGGAATGTATTTTCATAGTGGATTTTTATTTTAATGCCATGGTTAATCTACTAAAATATAAAAGAAAAGCTTAAGAATTGCTGGTTACAAAAATACATTTCTGTACGACAAAGACTGTAAAAATTCAAATGTCTCCGTTCAATACTTTTCCATTTGCTGTTGTATGTACTTAGTTTTAGTATTTAATCTTACTCCAGTAATGACTGCAGATGATTTAATTTTGGGCTCGGTGGCAGCTTGCATCTTAAGTAAAACGTCCTAGGTTGGCTGAAAATTTTGTCCAAACAGCTGGAGGGAATTGGAAAGTTTCGTGGATGTACTCGCAATTTTCCAATAACCAGACCAGGTTAAGTTTTTCCGATTGTGGCTTTATAAATATAAAATGTTCCCGAACGGACACATTCGCCACAGCTTCTATTAAACTGTTGTACATTTCTTTCCTCACACATTTTACGTTTCTCAGGAAGCAGCGAAAATGAGAATGAAAAAAGAATTCGCCATTTGAATGTTACATTTAGGGTTTAGGGAAAAATATTAATTTTTTTTAATATTTGGTACTGAGGTTATGGAGACGTGCAGGTCTTACCAATACGACGGGAAGGAATCTGCATTCTCTGAAGTTTCAGGCGGGAAGGAATCTGGCTATGTCATTTATATTACCTGACACTGACCGCGCGGGAAGGAGTCGGCTCTCAATAACGAGCGCGAAGTATAGCGGAGAATTACATTGTGTAGTATGGACATCTATAATAATTTATTATATATAAACAAAAAAAATTTCAATTTTCGATTACATAAATTTCTTTTTCCGGGAAAATGAAATATTCATCCACTCAAAATCCTTCCACATCTAGGTTTGTTATTAAGTCTAAGACAACGACAGTCAATTTTCAGAAATGACAATAAAAGACAATTCTTGCCCAAGAATGTATCTTGGTATTGTTAAGTAAATTCTTCTTCATAAAAGCCGTTTTTGGTTTTCCGCGTAGATTTCAATTAACGTTGCACCCTCATCGGTTCTTTAGGTTATTGTTCATCGGTGGAAGTAATTACGCGAGTTAGAAAAGCTGTAATGGGTTTGAGAACGTGTACTGGAGCGCGGTTAATCACGCGGGGGCGTCTGGTCTCCTAACAAGGAATTGATTTCATAGGTGGTTAATTTCACACCGGGATAATTGATTGTTCGCAATCAGGAAGGCGAGGCAGGGGAGCTCTCATAACCTCCACGTTCGATTCCCAGTTAATCAGAAGAGTCAATACAGATGACACACGGTTCAGCAAGTCTCCGTTGCTTAGGAATACAAAAGGAACAACTCCCTGGAACCTTCAGATCAAATAGAACCTTCGCCACCCACGTGCCGATTGCAACGCGAAATTTAAGATTGCGACTTACACGACTGTCGCTCACAATCAGAAAATCAGACAATAACCGACTATAAACGACTGTGTCGTCAACAATGTAACGCAATATTTTATCTACTTCCACTTGGTCGATAATTTATCGAATTTTAATCTTCCTCGCGGGTAATATATTATTTTTGTTTTCACGTCTTAAATTGAGCCTCTGAATATATTAAACTAATTAGACCGTGAAGAATGTGAAGCTTGCACCTGACGGGGAGTCGACTCGGATAGCTCAGATGGAAGAGCGTTTACGAACCAAGTGGAGGTCGCGAGTTCACTCCCGGGCTGGCCGAGTTTTTTCCATTCCAATCCTTTAATTTAGACTTCATTTGAAAAGTAGAAGATTCAAATATTCTATCGACATCATCCACTTTTCAGCGATGGTCCGTGAATCACAAGAAATTTATACGTATGAAAAACGGAAGCCGCTATTTTGCGCATTCTTTTACGAAATCGTTTTTTAATTAATTTTTGTCTCATATTCTAATCGCACTTCCCCTTGGTAGCTTAATACGACAGCATATTTTGCAGTTTTAGTTATAATGAAGTGATTAAAATAACGGCGAAAGTAAATTAGATGTTAAATAAATTCCGCTGGTTGTAGTGTTACATGAGCAGGCTGTGTCTGGACCGACCGTTCCTCCCCCAAGCTCGCCTTATCTCCCCCGGGTACAGATTTTTATTTGTCCACCACGTCGAAAAAGACATCCTGTTAAAAGGCCACTAATCACAGCAAGGTCTTTTTTTTCGTGAATTTCTGGCAAATCTTTCGGGAGAGCAGGGGAAGATCTCTGCGGGGCGGACGTAATTGGACGGCGCTATTGTGGCTCGAAGACGTCATGGCGTTATCGGGATGAAACCATTAAATCGGGCGACGCGTCACGCAGAGACGATTGCCGCCGATGACGGCTTTGGCGACGGCCACGACGATTCGTATTTAAATTAAACGACGGCTGGCGGATTGTACTCCACAAGTGCCCCGTCGTCCTTCACAGTCTTTTTGTGTGCTCCAAATGCAAGGGAAGTATTCACGTCAAACTCGAGCAGTTTGTCTTCCCCAATTTTTACCGGCGACAACTCTCAACGAAAATCGAAAAACACGAACATATATTAAAATTTTGTGAAGGATCTAGGTATCTGTTACAGAAATCACCTTACAGGAATTTTATATATATATATATATATAAAGATTATAGCTTATATATGTATGTGTGAGTATTAGAGATGGGTAGGAAGGGGGGAACACAGGTAGATATGGAAAAAATAAAACCAGCTTTTCTTTTGTCTGGAAAGAGAAACATTCTTTCATTTTGCGAAATGGATGAAAACATTGAATATCAGAAAAAATATTATATTTCAAATCCAACAGTTCGTTAGAATAAAGTAAGCGAAATACACCATTTTTGTTGGTTGTATTTCCAAACATCAGACTGGATTATTTATCCTGACGGGGCGATGTTTACATAAGCGGAACAATTTTAAATTGGAGTAGTATTGTATATTATTCCCTCCTTATTTTACTGTCGAGCTGGGAGGTCGGCTCGAGTAACAAGCCCGTAGGTTAATTAAGAGGGGAGGGCAATCGCATGACGTGCTTGTAATTACGCGCGAGCTAATAATTGGAATGGGAAAAGCCGCCGAGCCGAGCCCAGGCGAGCCGAGTCGGTGTTCTAGCGACGACCCTCTAGGGGCGCGTCGTCTAGCGTCGCCTAGCGTCGGCGTCCTCTACGACTGCATCTAGCCATCATGCTTTCTATACCATTCACATCGTCTATATCTAACAGTTTCGTGAATGACGATTGAACAATTGCATTCATTTTTTCCTTACACACTAATTTACTCGTGACATAATTTTTTATTCAATCTTCTGAAATGTACAAAATTAAGGACCTTAAAGGAAGGCAATATTACCATATATAGGAATGTAATTAATTTTATTCTCATAATCAGATAAAAGTATTAATTTACACTACATTCTTCCTATTCGATCTATTTTACAGTGGAAATTACCAAAATGAAACTAATACTACGTGGCGTTTTAAGAATCTGTTTCCAGGAATGGGTTTTCTTAATTGAGCGATCGCTTAAACTTTTATTGAATTTCAAGGCCTTTTGGTATTAAATATAGACCCTTGCAGACCTATCTTTCGACAACTCTTTGTAATGAGTTTTTAAAACTTTCGAATTTTTTTTATGTGAAACTCAGCGACTGAACATTTTAGTCAATACTTCGACTCCGGTATTCAGCCACGATTCGCTCTGTCGAATTGGTCACAGCTGAAAATAAAGTTTCATAGCACTTACCTTGCTCTACCTTCCGCATCCCCCCCCCTTTCAATTCCCTTCCTATGCTATTAAAGGGGAGTTGCCTGTTTTCAGGATCACCCTCATGTAGCCTGTTAACCAAAAAAAAAACTGACGATTCAATCGCTTTCGTACAGACTTCTGAGCCTGCATTCACTTTCATCAGTGATACTATAATCCGATAACTGTTGTACGATATTCAAATTACAATTATCGACATTACTGGAAACCTATTACTTCTCATTCAAACGAATTTGAATATTATCAGATCTCGTACAAACGTCTTAAATATTATCAGATGTCTTCGTGTAGAAATGCATTTGTTGGAGCCTACCGTTCCACAGTATCACAGAAAGTCAGGATCAAAAATATGTGATCTAGTCGATACGTGTCGTTATTAATTCTAATCGGAAGCATCACTCGCCAAAATCCATGTAGACAACCGACAAATTAAGTTTATATAAAATACCGAGTCTGTGGGGAATGCAGACTGATAACTTAAAATACCGTTTGTATACATGCATTCTCGTGTGAGGACGAAGATATTAACAAGAAAACAACTTTCTCTTCCAAAAATATTTTTATCGTACGCCGAACGCAATCACGAATGAATGATTAAATAATTAATCTCTAAAAGCCACAAAAATTGCCTTATTAGTCTAACATAACGACGCGGAGAAATAACTCAACGAGATAGGAAATAATTGACATCGTAGGCGAACAGAAGCTGATAACGGTCATAAATGAGTGCAATATTGCAGGACGCAATACAGCGTGTAGTGTCTGAAATGGAGGATGACTAAGATGGACTTCTATCGCAACGGCGCTCGCCAACACAGACCGCTCTTTATCTTATTTCTCCGACGCAATTTACTTTACGTCCGTTCGAGATATTGGACAGGCGTGTTTATATCATAATCTTGTTCACAGTATTTGCAGTCACGTCGTGCTTTAGTATCACAGTCAAATGAACGACGTCAAACGTTGTCGCCGCTGTAATACAGGTCACTGCGGTTCTTCAAGACTAACAGTAGACTAGCCCAAAAAAACAACACTTTCCCGCACTCATATACAAAATACCAAAAGGTAGTGTAAAGGTTTTATGAGATAACTGGGTGAATATTTTTAAAAATAATTTTATAAGCCACAGTAGAATGGATGTGTTTGAAATATTATGGAATAAATTGGAAATTATTAAGACGATAATTTATAAACAAGACTGAAATAACGAAGATCTCGAACTCTATACAAAACTTCTGATAATTAATATACCCACATTCGAGGTTGTGAATTGCCCCTGAATACGGTTTAAGTGAACGTGCTCTTGGCCGATGAGTGTTGGAAACCTAGTTTCCGTATCTTAATGAAGCTGATTCCACTTTCTAGTCCAAGTTCACCAGGACATTAGGAGGATAAACGGAGCTCTGTAAAGTCCAAACCATCTCGAGGAAAGCAGCGAAAGGTTCCACGAAACGACTACCGGACAATCATTGCGACAAAGCAATCCAGATTTTCAATTCCTACTCTAAAGTGAGATTCAAATAATAAAGAATCATTTCTTGATAGCCACTGACGCAAGTTGTTGATTGTCCTTTGTTTCACCTTCCGAAAGCAATCGGTCATATTTTGCAAAGGCTGACGTGAAGCTACAATATTAATTCCTGACAATTGATAATTTTTTCTCGCCAGGATCAAGTGGAAGTCTATTGCGGCGTTTTGAATGTAAATATCCTTCTCCTATATTGCTTGAGTGTCTATTTGAGGACCATCTTCAGTTTTCAGCTAAATTAAAAAAAATTATGGACCAGTTCCAGTTGTCTTCTTTTTCACTTTATATGCTTACTTCGTAGGAGGCGTGTTTTGAAAACAACAACGCCAGGGCTCTGAACGGTCATATATTACACGACTTTGGATTTTCCACTGATTTATTAAAATGTATCAAAATCCCTCGAACCCATTCTTGCACACTTATAAGATAAACAACTCATTTTTCTCTCCAGATACACCCTTAAAATAATTCATTTCACGTAATCAGTATTCATTGTCATACCTGGTTACTTTACCTTCACTCGGTTACTTCTCAATTGTTTTTCCGAATGGAAACTGGATTTTTGCGCATTCACCTATGAAATATGAGGAAATAACATTGGTGCTGGAAACGAGTTGCGCCTTTAACGTTCTTTTCGAAGGGCAATTCAGTATGGGGGTGGGGGGCATTAAAGTAGAATTCCTTCGCCAAGATGATGCAGCTGCTGTTTCCCAACCAAACGCGGAAACAGGCGCTGATATTTCGGAGATATCGCTCATCGACAGACCTATTGCTCTCAAAATGCTATCACGAAAAATATATTAGTGGAAGGTGGCCTACTTTGAACCTCGCGTCCCGTAGCTCCAAGTTTGTCTTGCACCACTCTAATTAAACGCTCGTTTATCGCAGTTTCCGTCTTATAACGTAAAAGTTTACCCATCAGTTGATTCTGGAAAGTAAGACTTAAGAAGGAAAGAGTTGGATTGATTTGGTTTCTTTCTGCTGTTTGGCAGATTTAATTTCATCCATTCGCACGATTTTTCATAATTAGAAAATAATTAGAAAATTAAAAAATATGGTAGCTAAATAAACACGTGCCTGTCTCCTGTGGTCTATGGCTAACGCCGTCCAGGGTTCGAATCCAGCATGGGCTTGGATGTTTGTATAGTCATAGTCACGGAGACCAGGATTAAGACTACTGGAGAATCGATACGCTGACCATGTATCACTTCAAATTAGGAGTGTGTCAACCCGGTAGGCCAAGTCTAACACGAAGAAAGAAATAAAGTGGAATTATTCCACTACACTGAATGAACAAATCGGTATAATTATTTTCTGAGGCATAAACAATGTTGTAGGGACTTACATTATTGGCCATTTGTAAATTACTCGGGTTCCAGTTGTAATCCAAGCCGTCGCCAATTAGTTATTTTCAATTTTCTATATATAAAACATAAGGAAACACTTTAGTTGAATTTGTGTATGACCACTGAGATACGTAAGAGTAAACCTAATTGAAGAACAAATTACCTACGTGTGAAGTGAGGCACGAAATTGTTATGGATGAAAAGTGTAGCAAACGCACGAAGCAGCTCTGGCTAAGTGTGTGTGTGTGTGTGTGTGCGCAGATATACTGAATAGGCCACACTCGCACAACAAAACTAGGAGAGAAATATACAAATCGTCGTCGACTGTTGGCGTTCCCGGCAACGGCCATTTATTCCTTTTCCTTATCTCAATACTCAGAATAGAACGACACGCCATATACAAACTGAATAAAATAAGAGAGATACAGTGTGAATCTCGGGCAGAAGTATCACACAAGCTTCGGTTCATGCTTCCATTTTTATCAAATAAATTTCGGTTTATGTATCGGAGGAAGTTTTTGTATTTGACACAGAAAATATAAAAAAGAAGGCTAAGATAACCCAGTTAAATATCCAAAATTTGCAGTTCAAAATAAACTATAGGAAGAAATTAACATCGTATAATAATTAATTACGATTATCTGAAGCGATGAAATAAAACGCATTAAAAACTCAAGAAACAAGTCAAGGAAACATCTGGAACGGGTGTTTGTTTCTTAAGTGCGCGGAATGTGTTTTATTATGCTACGTTTTGAAAATTATTTTTAATTTGCTTCAAATGAGGCGTGACATGAAATATCTTATAAAAGTCTTTAGAAACCTTTGAAAGCTAATGTGAAATTATTGACCGTTTCAAGGAAAAGACTAAAAATATCAAAATAAAAGATTTAAGAACATCACGTTTCTACACACACTTAATTTCTAACGTTGTAGATGATCTCATAAAATTAGCACAGGTCATTTTGTTTGTGCCTTGTGGCTAAATACAGATTCTTTATTTGGAAGTTGAAAATCACAGTAATGCGGATTTTGTGATGAGCTTAGTGAAACAATCGCTCTTCTCCTCGCCGTCTCCCTTCTTTTAGGTGAGAACGTTATCCACTATCTCAAATTGACTTCTTTCTTCGTTTTCGTTCAATGTATGCTAAGTAAGTTCCGAAAATCACCTTCATAAGTTTATGTGAGAGTGATATAATGGACAGGCGAGGGGAAAGATGGAGACACGCACACCTCGCCACGCTTATCAGTCTGGGGCCACGTAATTCATGGGGTATCCGAGAGCTACAGATATAAAATATTCCATACAATTTCGCGAGCATTGTGTTATGCCTAGGTCGAGCTGTTATCAGATAAATGGTTATAGAAGCTCATTCCGCGACCCTTGCACGTATATATACGTCCCAAGACAGCCCTAGCTCCCTCTGCGTGCTATAAAAGACAGGGAGCTATCAGATGGTCAAGTTATGGGATATTTATGTGCTTCAGACGCCGAGGACTTTCCACCTGATAAATCAATTGCAGAGTCCGAGAAGAAATCTCACTTTTCGAACCCTCCCGATTAACATCGGACACGCATTACGAACGAGGGTCACAGTCAGACAAGAGAGCTGCAATCATCCAATCACCAAAAAATATTCTCGCGCTTCAAGTTTCTCAGCTGTTACAATGTCTCCAAAGGTTCAAGTTCGACAAGTCGTACCTCTAGTGGTTGTGGAGCCGTCCTCAATTTCTTGTAGGTTACACAAATATATTTATTTATATTTAGAGAGTGGGCGAACCTGTGTTGAAAAGCTTTTTCCCATCAATCTCTAAATATGAATTCGTTACTGGCTTATTCGTTTGCTGTAAAGTTATATTACCGCCATTTTTTGTCGAAAATACACGCAAAGATCCCGTATTCAGTCGATGTAACTTCATGTGCATTTCACTGTTGAATTTCCAACGTGCCAATTGAGTAAAGCAGATGAAAGTACTTTCCGTATGCGTGCGACAGAAATTCAAATTATTGTCTACGCAATGTAATTTATTTCGGTACGTCGTTCTTTGTCTGTGGATTCGAGTAGCAGATCTGCTGCAAATGTTCTTTGATTTTTCCAAGTTGAAGTGAATCGTGAAATTTGGAGGGGGGAAGGGGCATATGACAGTCGTCTTAACCTTCTCTGCTTTAATGGCTTCACTAGGAGACGTTCTAAACCAAACAAAATAAAAAGAGCTGAGTAAAATTGAAAGGAACAAAATTTGTGTGTGTGAGTGTGTCTGACATGGAGATAATCCGTTTTCTTTTTTTTTTAGAAATGGGGAAGAATGAACGTAAAAGGTAGGAAGAGTGGAACAAGGCGCGTATGTGAATCAAGCAAACGACCTGTGCACAATGCGTGCGGATTAGAGTCGTTGCAGCCGTGATGTGGCATAGTAATTGTTTCAGAAAGCAACAAAGAACAGCTTAAGCTCTCAAGTGACGGCTGCCTTCCCAGCTGGAAGATTAATTAACTCCCGCAGCTCCTCCAGAAAGAAACTTCCTCCCGACGCAGTTATCTCGAATTATCGTCAAGTCAATCGTAAAACCTCTTTAACAAACATTCAACCCTGTTCATGACGCTAATACAGTTGAGTGCACAGACACGGATTTCATCCCGATACCGCGGAATCTCTTCTATTAAAAGAAAATATTTCCATATAGTTCCGTGTATTTGTGGACTGTTACAAAGGGAAGAATCGAAATAGTTACGAAACGGGTGAAAATGGCACTCCAATATTATGAGCTTCTCAAGCTGTTTAACAAAACAGTATGTTTGCGGAGAGAATTATTTGAGTCGTGAAATAGCAAAGTGGCTTCTCCTCGAAGAAGTACAACTCTGGCTTGTGGCGCACCGACGATCCTTCCCCAGAGACAGAATTTAATTGATGTGACTAATTGTTATCTTTATCGGTGTGGCTCATTACCGTGGCCCCTTTTATTTGCTTGTAATCGCCGCGACCGGACATAACAGTTTTGCTAGCAATAATCGTTCGGCTGGAAAGGGGGGACGCCCCGAGGTTCGAATGCGCAAATGTTATCGCCCAACTTTATGTTACGAACTAACTATGGCGTTATTGCGAGTTACAATACATCACGGTCCGCGTATGAGGGAACGATACTCCGGAGTTATACTACAATTGCCTATATACAAGTCCGA
The DNA here is from genome assembly GCA_034510155.1 of Eucriotettix oculatus. Lineage (NCBI taxonomy): Eukaryota > Metazoa > Arthropoda > Insecta > Orthoptera > Tetrigidae > Eucriotettix > Eucriotettix oculatus. Next base: position 21,160,488 of record CM067380.1, on the reverse strand, counting down.
GTTGACGTGCATACGGAACCCTTCCCCGTATTCGCGAAAGTTATAGTTACGGTAAACTATGCAATTCTCCAGCGAGGGGATCAACTCTATATCTATATAAGCGTTACTTTTTATGTGCCCAAAAGATTTATAGGCATCCGTGGTCTGACTCATTCAATACTCAAAGAAGCAATAAAACGTATTACACGTGGTATTGTATAATCAAGAAATTTAGTTTTATGAAATCGGAAAGCCGAATGGACTGAGAAATCGAGTTCTAAGTAAATACGTTTTCTGCACACTGTAAATGAGGTACAGTTTTCCTCCTCCGTGTAGATGTGTTGTCCGGTGTTATCCCAGTTTCATTACGTAAAAATGTGAAGTAAAAAGTTATTAATTGTCAGGAGGAATAGGTCACATTTAATTTTATGCAGAATCTAATGTCACTATGTTTCCTACTTTGCAGGAAAGCGGCGAGTTCAAATTGTATCACTTCCGTTTCCTTTAACGCCTCAACGGAAAGAATTGAGATAATGGAAGATTAGCCGACAAAGAACAACTGTGTGTATTTGAGCTAGGCGATTCTTACGAGATAAGCTTTGAATTGATCACAAAATCCGTGGAGCCTGTCGCCGCCGTATTCTGAAAAGACGCACTCATTTTTCACGCACGACATGAAATTTTTCTTTATTTTTATCCTCGTCAGTAATTTTGCACATTAGAAATCCAGTAAGAAAGTTTCCGTGTATATGACGTGAAAATATTATTATTTCGTAACATATGCACCAATTAGAGCCATAGTGATAATATTTTTTTATATACATTATGAAAATTGCGCTTGGAACGTAGATGAAACGGACAGTTGAAAAACCGTCAATTTTTTAAACAAACTTGTATTAATACAACATGATTTGTCCCGGTGTGGACCCGCATCAGGCATATAAAAGCAAAAGAACTAGTTATTAGGTATAACATTAAAAAACAGCCGACCTGTTGTGGTGCAGTGGTCAGCGTCACCGCTTTGTGCTACAGACGTCCCGGGTTCGAATCCTGGTTAGGGCTTGGACGTTCTGCTGTTTGAGTTCCCATACAGTGATGCCCTACAACAGAAATAAATTACCGTAATTGACAGTTACTTATAACCTTTAGCAGTTGGTGCACCTATAAATAAAAAGAAATGCAATAATATTAACTATTATTATAGACTTAAACTGAAAGTTATTAAATGGCAAAGATAAACCATTTTGACTGTTTTATATCAAATTAGAGGTTTATGAATCCTAGATTGTGATATTATAAATATTTATTGAAGAATCTGTGTCGGTTTTAACAACATAACAAATCTGGTTCTAGCTATATCTAAAATATAAAAATTGTCCTAATGAATGGTGTGCAAATATATTTATAAATGACTGAAAATTTGTCTTGTGGAAGGAATGTTGATGTTATACTTTTGTTTCCTGAATTCTAGTTAGAATTTCGGATAATTGTGCATATATTGTAGATTTAGTTATTAACTGAATGTCATAAATGAAAAAAGTACTATACTTCCATATAATTGGGCGCAATGGGTACAGTATTTATTCTTTTACCGATATGTAACGTCATATATATTTAACTCATAATTAGTTACTTATTTTTTTGCCATGATCCGCATTTAAGGCAGTGAAATACTATAATATTTTAGCATTACTGAAAGTATTTATAAGAGCATTTCTGCATGAATCGAAGTTAAACGAAGTAAATGCTTGAGTAATTAAATGCGTGCTCCAAATAAGTGGATTACTATTTCCTGTGAAAATTTTGCCACTGTGACAATTTTGAGGATGAGATACAGCTGATTATATTCAAATGTTATACGATGTAATTTCGAATCTTAGATTTACTTTTCCTCGTCTAAAGACCGGATATGAATTAAGATTCCAATTTAGCTTGGCTATACCATAAAAAATACATAGGAAGGAAAGAAATTCTTTCACGTTAATAAAACGCTACGTACAGTAACCAAAAATTGTATTCCCGAAAGATGGGAGGTGGACTAATGGCCGTTAGCGACAGCAAGGATACGGAAACGCTCCACATGAAGGAGCAATAAACTTCCGAAACGTCTTCCCCGACTCACGAAATAAAATACGGTACTTTCGGTCTGATAATGATTTTTCGCCCAAGTACGTTCACCCCCGCAGTCGGTCTTAAAAAATACGGTGGAGTTAACTACAAAGACCATTTAAAATTAAAGAGGGTGTGATTTTTTTTATTTGAATTGAGTCGGAGTTTATAGCTGCCTCGCCACAGCACCGACGCATCAATAATACACAGCCACGTCCATTTGTCAAGCGTGGGAGGAGGCGCCCATAATTTGGCGATATTAAGCAGCTTTATGAGCGTTTATGCGACACGCGAAGCTTCTTGCCACGCTTTGTGCGACGGTAGACAAAAGGAAAATATTACGAATGGGCGTGGCCTAATCTGCGGAATTTAAAACGGAAATTCGTTGCAGTTTTACTCAGAAAAGTTATCAATTTTAAGGTGTGTCTTAACACAGAAGCATGAATTACTTATTGGGTTTCGGCCTCGCTTAAAACTATCTAGGCGTAGATGTCAAAAATACTCTATAACAATCCTGGCGTATCTGTACGATAACCTCTCACCACGGAAGTCAACGTAAATGTACTATCGTGACGCGTTTTCCTGTCACGAACTTGTATTTGTAAGCAAATATTTACGGAAACTTCAGGTCTTAAAGGTTAGACGTCGAGTTAAGGAACTCCGCTTACAGATAAAATAATTATTGTTTATTCTAGATATTTTTTCGACATTTTTATTGTATTGCCACTCAATCATATCCGAAGGGCGAACTATCACTTTCCGAAATGACTTTCACTACAACTAAATAGACGGATTTTTGATCGCTCGAAACTACGTTCCTTCTTGTACGACTCGTTGCGTGAGCGTGTTTCTGGTTCACGAGGAATTGCACGGCTTGTCGTGTGAGAGTGCGTCGAGTCGCGTCGCGACGCTTCGCGTCGTCCCCTCCTCCTGCGCGGTGATAAATGACCACGATTCGCCCGCACTCGCTTATGATCAATTTACCGGAGGATCGGGGACGAGATGTCGGAATATTCTCAAATCTCATTACGGACGACGTATTGGGCCCAGTGACTGTGCAAGTTGTTTCATTTTGCAGGGTTGCGAGGAATCAACGGTCATTAATTGTGGCGTTGGTCTGGCGACGCCCTTGCGCTCGCAGCCACTCGCACCTAGTCCACGCATCCATCAGACGCGTGACGTCTCATTTCTAGACGACGTTCTGCTCTTCGTCGCCTCCGTCGAACTGTGCCGTACTCGACAATTAGTTACCCGGGTCCCTCGAGAAATTTCATTCCCCGCCAACTGGAACGAGATTAATAACGCCGGTTAAAATACTTCAGTTTGCTCGTGTGGCGATTTGATTTTTGTACCCTTTTTGTTCGCTTCATGGTTTGGACGTCCAAAGGAAAAATCTTCCTCTAGGTCCTCCGTTCTTATTTTATTAAGTGAATTTTACAAAATCACTGGCACAGGTGAGATTTCATCAGAATATTGAGCCAAACATTTTCCCAGCCCGAAGATTAATTGTCAGATATAATGAATAACGTATTGCGTATAATATTTGTTTGGTTATAGGTTTATTTATTAGTAAAACGATAGTATCTTGTGGTGTAGTGCTCAACGTCGCTGCCACGCATCACAGAGGTCTCGGGTTCGAATCCTGGCAAGGGCATGGATGTTGTGCCTGTGAACTCTGAACAAGAAAAGAAATTCCTCTTCTGCAGTCCGGAATAACCACAATAGTTAATGCGCCTCTAAATAAAGATAAAAAATGCTTTCTACTCGAGACGTTGGTGTATAACTTAAAAATGAATAGACGTTGCACTTAAAACGAGCGTAAAATTATGTTTGAGAAAATTTGGAGAAACAACATTCCGAGTTGCATCCTTGTCTTCCAAAGTCATAAACAGATCTGTAGATTTAGATTTATTGTTGTTTCCATTAATCCTCGATTGAGGAAATAGGATACGTCATACATTAAAGATTAAAAATGAACAAAATAAAGTACATAATTAAAGACAAACTTAAAAAAGAAATTAATAAAAGAAAATGTATATAGACAAAAGTCAATATAAACACAACACGGACACACGATGTCACACACACACTGGGAAACACAAACAAGCACATACTGTAGTGCCAAAAAGCTGAAAACGTAGACATACACCGTAATAAACTTGACAATATACTTTATCACTTTATTCGTCCTGTAATTATTTTTAGCTGCTCGTCGTCACTTCAATCTTAACTCGGGCTTACAACTGAGTTAACGTTTTGCTTCTGGTTGCAAACAAAATTGTAATCGAACCAAAGTAAATAATTCAACGCGTATTGAGTGATCGTCAAAACTAGGCGAAGGGCTCGATGTCATTCGTGAAATGAGTTTCTAATATTTACCTGCAGGCGATTAATCGTTTGTCACTGGTGCACGTGCTTCGTGGGCGGATTAGACACCTGCAAACATATTGCGTTACCCTCCAAAGATAATTATGATTGGATTATACCCGGGCGTCACTGGACGGATTAATTTTTTTCACCCTTCTTATACGTATTCCTCTTCTTCTCGCCTATATATTCGTCCCTCACCCCTTTGCGATCTATATTTAAAAATATATATAATTCCTCGTTAATTAGCGGAGGGTAATCCTCTCCTCTCCGTCGAAGTGGAAAAGGAATTACGTCGGGTCTGGGCCCCAGCGAGCCCTGGGGGGTCTCTAACAAGGTCTTTCACTCCCGCTACATCAATAACTTCAGCTGAAAAACGGCGCCATCCTTACCTAATCAGCGTCAAAATTAATTACATCCGAGGCGAATACGCCACTTCTGTGTGGTAAAATCCATTAAAGCCTCCGCGCAACAGATATCGACAATTTCTTTAGAAGGCCTTTCTTTGGACATTTTAAAATGCCGCAAAGGATGCGGTGAGCCTCTTCGAGAGAATCTTCAACTATAACTCTCTTACAGTCGAGCCGTTAAAATGCGAAAGTCATCATTCATTCACGAGTCGGAAGGTAGAAGTTAAATATAATGAATTTATTGTACAGCAGTGATCATGAACCCGGTGTAAATCTTTTGAGTTACACTTTGATATGGGTTAGTTGAACGCCTGTCAAATATTCTCACAAATATTACGGTTCTGAGGTTAATCGAAGCAATAATGCACCTTAGGGCCAATATTATTGACTGCATATCGATTTCGTTCAGTATATTGATCATGTGAGAGGTACGCTGTTACAATAATATTGACCGACAATATACTGACGAAAATGAAAAGGAATATATTTTTTACTGCATGTAAATTCTGAAATAGTTGTTCAGCCATTCGCAGAAAATATCCGGTAATCATCTGAGAGTTAGTTTGCCATGTCCATGACCACATCTTTCCTTTGTCATCTTGATTGCCAACGCAAGTAGAATAATAGATTCTTCATTGAGAAATCATTGTAGAAATCAATATTATTGACACATGTGAAGAATGATTCTACTTACCATCTTCAGTATTATTTCTCCAGTGATATTGACCACAAAGGCGGATTATACAGAATCTAGTTTTTTGGCCAGTTTTTGTTTGCAGGTAGACTCGAACAAGTCCAGGCTCGTCTCCTCGACTCTGATCTGAGCCTCGGGCTCCTTACAGGTAGATTGTCTGTTCCTAACTGTGACATTCAAATCCATTGTTGACCTTATGTTCCAAACTGGGACCCACGTCTGGTAAAATAATTCGATCCATCCATGATCTACGTTTCCACTATTTCTGTTATTCCGATACCAGTTTTCCACGTGCAAAACGTCACGGAGATATTTTTCTGCCTTACGTTGTTTCGGTCTCTTGCCAGTCATCTTTTGTGCTTCGAATTACAGTTATCGGCAGCATTGTGAAGATAAACTAAAGAAAAACTGTTCGTCTTCATCCGAAACAAGATCATTAGCTGTTAAACAGGATTAGCCTACTCGATTGAACCCGTTCCAGAATAATCAGATATTCCAACTTCTGGTAGCACGGTACGCGAATGAAATAACTAGAAAACTATTGTATTTTATATACACAAGCGAAATAATTTTTTGTTGTGAATAATTGTATTACAATCCCTTCTCTCACAACAGGTATTAATTTGATTTAATGGTTTATGGCATAGGTTTGAACGGCCTTCTGAGGTACCTTTTCAATAAAAAGAGTAATCTGAATTTGGTATGCAAATATTATCAATTTGCTACTTCCCAATATCTACGAAGTAAACGAGCAAATTAAATCTGTTTATTGAAAGGAAAACGGGAAGGTAGAGAAACGTACCCTGTTCTGAAGAACATGTTAAACGTTACTGTGGCACTACAGTCCAAATTCAACTCCGAATTGGCCGATTTATGCATTGATTTCTCAATGAGTGATTGTGAATGTATTATTCTAATTGCATTGGCTATGGTACACAAGATGACAAAGGAAAGAGGTTCGAGTCTAAGCCATGCCAAACTTAACTCTCGGATGTTTAACGATTTTTCTTTTGTTGCGAATGGCTGAACAACTATTTCAGTATTTAAATGTATTGGTTTCATCACTAATAACAAGCAGTAAACCGGAATATTTTACAATACACCCCCTTATATCTAAGATAATATTAACAGAGATTCAAGAAAAATATATTCGTTTTCATTTACGGCAATATTTTGTTACTCAGAGTTTTTATAACAGCATAACTCTCGTACGATCAATATATTGAACAAAACCGATATTGACCGAGAAAGCAGACCATAAGCTGAATTATTTCTTAGATTAACCTAAGCACCGTAAAAAATGACTAAGCCTAGGATATTGCCCAGATGTTGTCTGCATCATTATGCTAAAACCAAAATTTAGAACTTGAAGGGACTTGGAAATATAACCTAATTCTAAGACTATTTGCATAGCATCGTACTGTCTAAAATAATTGAGCTAGCGTCATAATGTAAGGAATTTAAAAAGAAAATTTAACTTCAACACATTTCCGGACCGCGTCGACAAATTATATTCCATAATTTTGCTTCAAAATATTGAATTGGATAAGCACATAAAATTTCTTTAAAACAGAGCGTCGCTTCTGGTTCAACTGCAACACGAAATTCAAAAAATACTATTTATCATATGCATGGGACAATTTTCCCGCGAAATACGATCCGTGATGTGTGAGAAGGCCGAATAATTTTACAAAGGGGAAATTACGCACGCCACACCAGCTACCATCGAATAAGCAACTTTTATTTAATTGGTACTCATTCGCGCCTAACCGAAAATAATGCTGCAAATTGTGGGCGTCGTGATCTCGGCAGCTAAATCAATTGAAATTCGCGCAGAGATGTTTAATTTTCAATTTGATCGTCGGCGCAGCTGTAACGCAAACGCATCGTATAATTTCGTAATATGCCGAGTTGGCTGAGGTATTGTCAGCATTTCCGCCGGGTTAATAATGCAAAGCCGACTTCGCAATTAGAATCTCGAAAAAGAATTGTAAATAAGCTGTCGCACAGCCCTTAGAGTGCACTGCAAACGCAGTTAATTATTCTGGGATCGGACGCCAAGATCGTTGTAAACAGAAGCCAAGCAAACACTACAGCCGGAGCACGGCTTTAAAACAATTACACCGGGGGTTGCACTGCTCCTGCATTCCCCATGAACGACGATTCATTGTTACGGAATTTCTCTATATTATATGTGGATACTTGCGAATAGTTTTTATTCCTTGATGATTTGATCTCTCTGTCAGATATGCAATCTGTTGGTGGGTGCGGCAACAAAGCGAAGAAGCGTCGCGTCGTGCGGCCACGAACCAGACGGTGATTCATCGACTGGAGCAAGCTCTAATGGAGGTCCAGCGATTGTCTGTCTATGCAGCTCATACTTTATCATCACATTACCTGCAACGTACTTGTTTCCACGAGCGCACATTAACACCATCACCAAAGTTCACACTCTGTTTCGATCATTGTTATACGTTCTTACCACTCCGCAGGCAATTTTACTACTGCCCCGGTCATGCTTCAATATACTTTAATTAGATGTCAATAAAATTATGCGTGCATGTTTAGGCTATGGACTATATCCGATTGGCATTATGAATGAACAAGCACCCAAACTTGTCAAATAAAAATAAAAATCGACAACATATTATTTAAATAAAAGTAGAATTGAGACAACGTATCATTAATAATTACGATGACGCATCTTATGATTAATGTTTAATTATTTCTTTAAATATTATTTACCTAACCTCTCCTCGACTTATTTTTATAGGAGAGGAGATTCATGAATTATGTGTCAATAATTAAAGGTTTTTTAATGAATTTCTGATTCATTATCCATTTCTTTTATTATGAAAAAACTATCAAATAAATGAACATTGAGTAAAAACTTTTAAAATCACATACTTTTGGAGCGGAAATATTTTACAAATTGCGTCTTAAAAAATTGCAGAGGTAATAAAAATGGTTTCCTTTCATGCAAGCACTTGCACTACTTCTATTAGCGTAATACTACAGTATTTGATGCAAACTCTTGCATGTTTTCATGCCAGCCCTTGCACAACGACTTGTTAGGTATTTTACATTAAAACAAGTGAATTTCAGCAATTTCTTGCGAGAGTTGAGCCAGCCTAGTGGATAAATGCGAGATAATGCCGCTCTTCTTCCACTGCTCAGTAAATATAAGTAAAGGATCATAGAATTCCAGTTTTTATTTTTCAGAATATAAAATTTGGATAATAAATTATTATACTAATTTAATCTTTGTCATAAATTGACGCATATCATTCCTTGATATTAGAACGACGTAGTAAGAAGATACTGACATGTCAATATGACGACATGAATCATCAGCTTTACTATAAGATTATTTAGGATCAACTTATTAAGGATTGCGCAATTACTTTAATTATAAATTATGTGAAATGATGAGAATAATTTATTTATTTAGATAAACTTATCAGACACAACTTTCTGGTATTTAGCTAGTCTAGTTGATTTTTAATTATAAGAAAACGGTAAAACTCCTTAAAGTGTGAGAGTTACGTTGCCTATCCTCAATGGCGGAGTCAGGCATCATTTTGAGATAATCCATCACCTCTCTCTTCTTTTATTTAGACAATATCATATACTTCCTTGATCACGTATCCTGAACTACAAATTAAAGTTTTAAGGAAATAATCGAAAATATATCAGGAACTTCTACGAACAGATTCGTAATTTTATGTGATATTGTAATAAAATAAATTTGTCTACTTATTGAACTTTGTTGCGCTGGAAAAATTTAATGATCTGGAATCTTTTACGTTGGTAATATTATCATATTCCAAGGTTTAATTTAACGTCTGTTTTATATAATAGTTGAATAAAATTTTATGACCTATTTCAGACCCTCTGTTTAATACAATTTACAAAGAACAACGTTTCGGTAAGTATTTGTACCTTCTTCAGATTTTCATCCTGTGTAGAAATATTGATGGACGTCGTGTTTTCATGATACAAAATTTACTTAGCAGCAAAATAGTATGGTAACTGAGAAACACTTACTTAATTATCACTATTCGTTGTTCTTTTTAAATGAAGTCAGAATTAGGCCATAAAATTTTATTTAATTACCATATTCCCTAAGAAAATTTGAGACGTGAAATAGAAAGACGTAATAAAAGCAATTGGGACGTATGTTTGAGTATATAATTTCCCATAGAGACGTTACAAATAGCTTTCAGAAATTAACTGAAGTGGAAAGATACGATCAAAATGAGATTAGGGAGGCATAAGCGGCAGATTATTGAATGATGTAATCTGATTATTTCTATGGTAGTAGCCTTTGAGTCTTTCAACAATCTGAGAATGTTTCCTGATGTCACTGCAGCGTGTAGACAAAATATTAAATCTTCGTCAGCCCACCGTCGTTCGAGTTTCTTTAGTTGTGCATCCAAGACAAAAACTGGAATCAGAGTTTATCAAAAGAGCGAGGTTGTTTATATTACAAAATTTACTGCATACTAAAATTTTTAATGTTAATAAAAATTGTATTTATATTTGATTAGGATGTCATAGCACCTGGATGGTTTGGTCATTGCCTTCGAAGCAACTACAAACAAATTTCGAAACAGAGAAAGTAACAGGCAGCACTGAGAACGATGTGTCACGGTGTTATAAATACTTACTTAGCAGGCCAGGCCGATTGGAAGTTGCGTTTCTAAGATGTGGGTTACAAACACGTGATGGGAAACTGGCTTCAATACATCAAAAAATGTAAATATTGGCAACTGAACACAAAGGTGCACATTATTCTGGGGTCTCCATCTTAAACCAATGGCCACAAGTTGTCCAATGACCAAAGTCAGTTTAAAGGTGAGTTATGTTCATTCTTCCTTAGCCACTCCTATTCATTAAAAGAAATTATAGAAGTAGTCATCATGAATTATTCATTGGAAATCTAACCATATAATATTTTCGTCTTTTGAACCCTTACATAATTTATAAAATATAGTTATCCACTCGCCTTATCAGATGAGTTTAATATCCAAGCTTAGTTCTGTTGGTTCTCTTCCTGTGCATATTTCCTGTAATGGTTTTTACCCCATATGCTGCACAGGCTTGAAGTGTTAGGAGCAACTCGATATAAAGTAACCGGGTTTCGCTCCCTGCCCCGTCCAAACTTCAAGTTTTGTTTTATAGAAAAATTCAACCTTATTTTGAAAGAGAAGAGACATCCCTTTTGAAAACACGAATCCCCTTCGACCGTAGAGCATACATCACGCCCCTTTCGCGTGAAATGAGCATGAAGAGAGAATATTAATTTTGTCCAGGAAGCGACAAGCTGTCGCCCCACATAATGGCGAGTATTAATAAAAGCTGCCCTTCACAATGACGGGGATCAAGTCGTCCTTATCAGGACCTGGACATCGGCATTTATCTTCGGCCGCCTCGGACATGTACACTTTTCCGTTTTAGCGATGTGATGTTACGTCGTTCAAATATTCATTTCCTAATACGTAATCCAACTCTTGACGCCTCGATTCGCGTGACGCAAAACGTCATAAATTACGTAAGCACAAGAGTCGAAAATCACCAAAAAAAGCCTGAATATCTCTTCGTGCATAATATCGTTTGAATTTGAATTTATTTCATATAAAATCATTACAATGTATTTAATTATTTGATTTAAAATTTTTTGTTAAAAGACTGGTTTTTACTTAGTATGATAATAATCAGTCACATAAATAAACAGAATTATAATTTAATTTTGATTTCAAATATATTTATCAGGAGCTTTTTGAAAACTACAAAATTCAATTACAATTTTTTTTAAAACATTACCAATTTTTATGGAATTTGTATAAAATTTTAACAACGTAAAACAAATTTGGTTTTTTTCAATGCTTTAATGTTAAAAATATTGTACCTACCCTCATGTAATTTAATATATATATAATTTATAAATTTCTTCATTGATTGTACGTGATTCCAGACTGTGCTGGTCTACACAGAGCATTTATGGAAATTATTTTATAAATCAACTACTTTGGCACTTCGTAGGGAAAATATCCTAATATTAGCTATTAAAATAAGACACTCCACATAATTTAGCGCTTGGAAAAATCTTAAATGGCTAAATATTCGCACTCCCTATTTACGCAAGTGACAGAAGCTGATGAGTTTTACCGTGCCCAAGAAGCTACCAAATGCAAATTTAAAAAAAAATAAACCAACTGTTATCTTTTATGTTTAGAGGCGATCTCACTCAGATTGCTCGAGTACTTGACGGCGTCTACAGGAATCGAAAGGAGTTTGAGAGCAAACTACACATCTCGAAACTTGCCATGGTTTCTCAGCACCGAAGTAATTTGCGAATCAATAAAACTACGTTATAGGCGTCCGTTGATGGACAGCACCTGCCCTTTGGGAGGCGTCTGGGGAGGAAGCACAATGCGGCGACGTCGACTTTACGACGACGGAAGTTGTCTGAAGCGAGTGACGACGACCGGAAGCAGGCGCACGACGCAAAAAGCGCTCACAATTCTCGCCTTCAGGAAGATGGACAATGGTGACTGTCGTTATGGCTCTATTAGACCTCCAGTATTGACCCGGCAAGCGCTTCCATTATCTGCTTCCAAGTAAACAGGCGTGAAAGCGTCCTCAATGCAACGACGCCCATCACCCGTTCCAAATATTATTCATTTTTAATGTTGACTTATATAGAATAACTGAAGAAAAATGCAACTCAAATTAATAGTATACAAAAAAGTTTTACATTTACTTTAATAATTCATTTTGTTGCGCAGACGAGCTGACGTTAATCAAATTTAGAAGAAAATAAGACTTTTGGGCAGTGAAAATATTCTCATTTCATTTTAATTTTTAATTTCCAGAAGACGTTATTTCTTATTAAATATTTCATTTTATTAACTTTGAAATCAATAATGTTTGCAAAATTCGCTATATTTTTGGGTGTGAAACGAGTGTCAATTACGCGTAGATGAGCGTTATTAGTCAGACAGTTGAATAATATCTGATATAAAAATAAAGAATTCATTTAGCGCTGCCAACATATTGAAACATTTTGCATTTAGTTATGATTGAATCAGAAAATTATGAGCCATTGGCAATTGGTTGATACATTGTTGGAGATATGAAAACAATAAGTACAATTAAATAAACTGGTATAAATTTTTGTTGTGAATCTTAAGCTACAATATGTAGTATCTCTGTTATTTAACTGGCTTTTCTTGAGTTTCATTTGCTCCTCGACGTGACCTAAAACTTTGGTTACACAAATTTCCCGTTTCAGTGGCGCCTAAGCGTGGGGCTTGATCAGAATTCGAAGTTGCCCGAAGAACAGTGTTAATATTCTGAGAGAATGTTGAATGTTGCGACTACGACAGTGCTTACTTTTGCGGACAAATTGCAAACGGAAGAGAAATATGAATCATGTATGCACAGAGAGACGAACACTAACACACGCTCTGTTTTCCTATTTCTCACTCTGCATATACAGTATATAATATCAATGTTAACCAGTTTTCCAAAATGGGATAGGCCTTAACTAGCCTCGCTGGTCCAGTGCGTGATTGGCGTCCTTTTTTTTGGGTGAATATTAATACAAAGAATCATGCCCGTGCAGCGATTTGAAGTCGGAACCTCTATGTTTCTGATGATGCTGACCACAGCTCACAGTTGTGTGTGTGTGCTGAACTCCTACTTCCCTTCATTTTGCAATGTTCCTGGAATTGCACACGCAGTTGCCACGTTCCTTTAGAAGACAAACACACATACGAACTGATTTTTTAATTTAGTTCATATTATATATGAGTAATGTTAGCCAGTAAATTTTTATTTTGTTGTGATATATGGAGCAATAGAATATTTAATTTCACTTTAGAGTTGTTACTCTTTTCAGTTTTACAATCATTAAATTAGATACTATTACTTACGATATCGTTGCGATTATTTGTCTACTGTCATATCTGATTTGAACCATTCAAGAACTATTACCTGAATTTTCAGGTTAAACCGAATTTTACAGGTACGATAGAGTTGAAACCTAGCGATTATATTTGGGTCTAAAACGCGATAATTTAGTCACATTTTGTAAGATTACTCGCGTCGTCGAAGATGAAACCGGACTAGGAAATACAAGTAATTCTTAGAGGCGTGCAAAATTATCCACCAGCGACGCATGTCATTATCGTAATGAGTTTGCTGCAAAAAGGCCACGGTGCTTGTTTGTTTCCAGAAATTTGTCGTGCTCGTTCCTCGCAGGAGGGAGAAATCCGCTTTTAATGACTACTCCAAAGACGCTAATTTCAGACGACACGAGTCTTATTTTTGCTAACAATGAATTAGCAAGTGTTCCATATATTATACCTAACAAGGGCTTATATAACATCTTTGTTGCACGATTTAGCAGTTTTCTTAAAAAAATAAGTTTAAGAAAAACATTGGTGTACCTAAGGAGCGAAGGCTTTGCCCGGTGAATTTGATTCAAATATAATTTTCTGGTTTCAACCCGGGTAAAAGTTTGTACACACAACGTTTCGACGGCAAGCTCTGCGGTCGTTATCAGGTAGACTGTACCTTATACAGTGTCAGGAAAGATTTTACTTGATGCACATTTCTTATCCTCAGTACCGTATCTCTGGCTAAAATTGCTTCCTATCTTCCTACTATCTGATTTTACTGAGGAGAAAGTACATCGCAGTAATATTTTTTCGTAAGTTGATTTGATAATCAAATGATTTTCTTTATAGTATTATAAAATTATTGTAACTCACTAAGCCATGAGTTTTCATCTTTTATAGTTAAAGAATTTTTTCCAACTTAATAATTTGCTAAATCTATGTTTATTAGACGTATAAGATTTCTCTTATTGTGCTCTGTGGAGTAACTCTGCCAATGTAAAGAAAAGAAGCTTTGCTAAAGCTGGCAGGGACGCAAGCACGCACTCACGCACGCACGTACGCAAGCACGCACGCCCGTACGCACGTCCATTCGAACCCGTGCACCTCGCATGTGTTACAAGCATTTGTAATTTGCTGCGCTTTCAGCATTTATCATCGGAGGGCGATCATTAGGAGGACCGTTATGACTGAGGGTCAATCTATTTATGAACTACTCCAGAACCTGACACCGGCACCATTACTAACTTCATAATCACCTCAACTCGTTTTCGAAACATGAAGTCACCCCTTCCAAGCGACATTCGGGCTGTTCTGACTTTCACAGGGATGTATTCCCATACACGTGAACAATTTTCAAAACATGCTTTATTTGAAGTGGTCTTTCTGATTATCTCTTGTGATGCTAATAGAAATGCTCACGTTACACAATGCCGTGCAACGTTTCAGAATCTTATTCATTAAAGCTTCATACATTCTTAGCTAATAGGACGGGACGATAAATTTCGTCATGAGTGACTTTGTATTAATAACATTTCAATGGAATTCAATTAAAGTTTTATACGTTTAAATTTATTGGTTTTATATAATCTATTAAAACATGATAACATAGAAGATATAATACGAATATGGCATTAACAATTCAAATTTACATGCTTAGTGATAAATATTTAAAATAGAAGCCTGCCTTATAATTAAATTTATTATTTCAATTATCCGTGGTTGGAATATGCTACAAATCTAGGTAATGTTATAAATATGTATGTAATTCTATGGAATTTAGGTAAGGGGGTGACATACAATTCTAGAAAATAAAATTCAGTGTATTTATGGTAGCATTCATTTGACGTCTCATAATTTAAAATATTACACTCTGTGGTACAATTATTTTCACTAAACCTGCCTAATATTCTTCACTCTCACCTCAAACACTGTCTCATTAATTACCAGAGTTCGCAAATAGCTGTTTATATATATATATATATAAAGAAAACAGCATGGGTGGTTCCATTCATTTTTTCCATAAAAATCCAATTTTCCCTGGAGAAAATCTGGTTATTTAAAAATAATGTGTATGTTTTTATTTTATAATTTATAAATAATAAGTTAGATTACATTTGTAGTATAGTATGTATTTTATATTACTTATATTTTATGTATACAATTCAGGAAAAACGTATCGTTCCTCCTACAATATAATCGTAATACTTTTTGGTAATTACAAATCATATGAATTTAAATTAATTCAATTTTGTGGTTCCTTTCAAATTAATTTGCTTTGCCTACAAAATTAATAATAAATCGAATGCTTAAATACACAAGTAACAAGAAAGTAAGAAATGCATAATATGTACTGTACTGTATTTATAAGCAATATGGAATCCCAGTAGTTATTTGAATTCTTTCCTTCTATTCTTTTAGAAATGCAAGAAAATAATCGCTTATTTTTGTTATTTCTTAAACTAATGAACGATTATCTCAATGGTGGCAAATTATGAGAAAGAAAGCAGAAAAGTGATCGCCAGATTTTAGTGATTTTATTCATTCTCTTCGTTCAGTTCCAACGACTTCAGCGTACATTGAAAGGTATTTTTCAATGTTTGGATTCTTTCTTTTCTTCTTTGTTGGCTCTGCAGCCCATTAAGAGCCTTGGCCTACAAGGACGACTGCGGACTGTCATCTTGCATGACACATTCCGGATTTGGAGTGATACGAGGTCAGCGAATCAATGTTTAAATTGGTATGTAATAAAGTTCGAAATAAACGTGGAAAAGCAATAACATTAGTAAAAGTTTAGAAATCATTACACGCAATTTGTAAATTCTGCATTTTATATTGTAGAATGTAGATTTTTAAATAAATAAATAATTTAGAAGTTTTATTTTTATGAGTGTAGCTCATTTGAATTTTTATATAGAAACATTGGTATCGCATACCTTTACCTATAGTATGTATGTATGTGCTTACTATGATTTATGGCAATAACATCTTTGATTGTTTTAAAATATATTTTATTTAAATGTTGCTGAAATTTAAAAATAAAATCGCTCATAATGGGTTTTCCGGTACGTTTTTTGAAATGGGATTTTTGAGACCCTTTGTGAACCCTGCTAATTACAAACATTAACTAGCTCATTCAACTGAATTTTATTTCATTGTGACAATGCGTCATTGGCCTATGCCGCATCCTTTGTGACGATAACATTACGTTCGCAACCAAATTCCCCCCCCCCCCCAACCCCAATCAAATGTTCTCGCCGATAATTTACCAGTTTTAAACATACGCGTTTAGTCGCTCTTTGTAGGTATACGAAACTTTTCCCACAACGAGAATTCAACAAAGTCCAAAAATTTGCCTCAGAGTTGCTCACTATAACTTAAATATTACAAGTGGGGTCTTCGCAGTTATTTCGGATCATTGCGTTGTGCATTCCGCGGTTTATTATTATTGTCAAACTTCATTTGCATAGCTAACAGTAAGCACGACAAATTGTTCCGTATAAATTCTGATGAATCGATTAAAAGTTAAAGAAGGTGTAGGATTCTAAATCGCTTAAAGGAAATTGGGGCAATTCGAGCTTCCTCTAATTCCATGTGGGAAACGCCTGAAATGAGGTGGGAGGGAATCCTTACAGTTTTAGTGAAGTATGTGTGATTAATAGGTGTTTAAATCGCAGAAAAAGTAATCCGAGAGAGCAACACGTAAGTACAAGCTTTCCGAACAGAAAATTGTAGCTGTCGTTCGGTAATCCCTAATATCGTCCCCTAATATCGGATGCTGCAGCGTTTTCCACTCACAAACAAAAACAGTAATTTGTTACGTGCTCGGGCAACCACGAGTGGGACGCTCTAAAAACGCGCGTTTTCTTGAATTATACATCGGGCGCACTCTATATGAAATTACCATTTGAGAGTAAAACTAACAGTTGGCACAGGTGGGGCGGCATCTTTATCACATGCCTCGCTCCCACACCCATTTCCATACGGCGATATTCAAATGCAACACTCCAGCCCTCGCATTTACATCTTGCGTGCACTTACATGTGTGCAATTAATGCGTAAATCCTTCGGCTAATGGCGTACGCTTCTGTCACAAGATCTGTTATAAGCAAATGAGCCATATGGGTTTATATTCGCTTATATTCGCAGGTGTGGCGTACTCAGCCAGGTGATATTCGCTCTCCAGAGTTAGCTTACGAATATAATTATAACGCTGTACTTGCTACGCACAAATGTGGCGACGAGTCTTGTCATTAAATTTAGCTGAGAGTTATACAGTCATCTTAACACTTACTGTTAATTCAGAAGTTCAATTACAATACGCAAATTTCTTTCTTCAATATTGCTATAATAAAGCGTTCTCACAAGGTATGGGAAAAGGAAGATGTTTGAATTTAGTCACGATAGATTAAAATTTAACTCAGATTATTTATTCAAATCTGTGTAGTATGTTTTGAGTTTAGTCACAATAGATTAAAATTTAACTCAGATTATTTATTCAAATCTTTGTAGTATGTTTGTCCAACGCGTATTGATAATAGAGACGGTTATAAAATTTCCCCGCATGTATTGAAAGCGTCCACTGGTTTAATTTTCTCTCATCTGTCAGCCTGCGCCCAAAAAGCTCCCTTTCTCAACCTTATATTTAATTTTATTCGACTGCCATTTTCCAAGCACTTTTCTCGCAAATATTCGAGGGTCGAATACTGATGTAACTATACTATCGATCGCATTAGGCACTTGAGGCATCGCAAAGCTTGCGGTTAATTAGTGGCGCACTTGGAGCTAATATTATCTGCTCTTGGGCCACATATTGACACGACATTACTCCCCCAGCAAACACCTGCAAGTATTTCACTTCCGCCCCGATCGCCGCATATATTAAGCGAATGATTCAGGCTCGGCCATATGCTCCTTTCACAATTGCTGCTATCTCTCCGGGATCGGATACAACAACCCCCAAACATTTGATAGTGCGGGTACAGCGACAACATTCCCCTTCGGCCAGATGCCCTTAGTTTACCATAAACACCATTATTACTACCTGCATCTCTGGTCGTCTATTAGAAATCTGTTACGCACGCATAACCTCTGGACACACGAAAAGTAACAATATTGCGGATTTATGATACAACCTTTATTCCGGAGAAAGAAATTAAGGTGAATAATTGCGTACATGTTAATGTGATGACATTCATTTCAGATGACTTTCAAGTATTGCCATACATTACACACTTCCGTTCATTAAACGCAGATTTCCCTTAGGCAAGTTGGCATATAGTAAAAAATTCACATATGAGAAATAAAGTAACCTGCTGCAGGTTTTGTAGCGTTTGCCCTGAATCTCTTTCAGGTAAATACCTGGTACGATCCTTAAACTATACACCTTGGCTGACTTTCTTCTCCCTTCCGGGTCCCCTCTTTCAAATTCCCTTCCTATGCTATTAAATTGGAGTTGTCACTAGTGAATCTTCCTCAAGAAACCTGTCATAGTAAAAAAAAAGAGTAGGGGCTGTGCAGCCTCGTAATAAAATCCGATCAATAAGAACCTGCATGAAAATTACGAAGTTATATATTTTTTAGGTTCAAAAACGTTTCTACTATCAGTGAGTTTTTTATCTCGAAAAACAATAATTGATTTTTGTAACCGATGAAAACGTTAGCATCGCCCATAACAGAGCATGACTCGGCTGCTGACGGATTGGCATCATTACGCGTCTATTATTTGGCGATTTGTGATCATTTAGAATCATTGTGTGTCGATTATCAAGAGTGCGGGTGTAAATGGTATTTTAGGTAGTGTCCCTTCGTTGTGTATTATTATAACTTTAACACATTCATTACATACCGTTTCTTCGTTCCTCGGCTGACTGCTCATGTAACTAGCAAATAATCTAATCTAATAACGACAATCGGCCGTTGACGATAACTAAACTCACATCGTCACTACGACCCGCCTTGTGTATCTGAACACGATTCCCTTATGGAAGCTGAATTGTCACATGCCACATCCAGTTGCATTCTCAGAAATCTCTTCAATTTTTAAATCGGCTTATTCCTTCCATTGTTCCGGAACTTTCACTAAATGAACGTAAACTATTAGCGTTTGTCAAAGTAGCTAGTTTATTAATTCAGTTTTTCTTCCCTCGAAGACGAAGACTTTGTTGAATCCAGCATAGTTAATTAACAGAATAATATGTCTGGAGGATTTAGGAAATGTAATAGTCTGTGGCCGCAACCCACTTCCCTGGTGAAATGAGTAAGTGATGGCAGCAGATGCGCTTGGGTGGAGTTCGACTCCCGGCAGTTAGGGCGGGGCTCTTTGCTGAGAGAGAAGAAGACGGAATCCCCGCCCTGGCCGGCAATTTCTTCTCATGGGCTGCTTTATGAAGACTCGGATCGCCTCCGGGACCGAATGGCAGCAATAATGCTTCTGGTGGCCGGGTCTTTATTGCGGCATCCAGAGACGAGGCCCAGGTGCTTCCCAAAACCGGTATTATTCGTCACACAAGGCCATCAGAAATCCCTTAAGGAAACCATTAATTACAATAAATTACCGTTGTTTGAAATAAAATTTAGTCCTGACACAGAAATTAAACCATTCGTCTGCGAACGTGTCCGACGGCCCTTTTCCACGAGTACAATTGACGCTGTAATCAACGCTAAATATTTAAAAACAATGAAACCGAAAATAATAGAAATATTGAAGTCTCCCTTAAAACCTTAAACTTCAAGTGCAATTCACGTATACGTCTGTCATAATGTTTTAATGGCCTTGTAGGTGACAAACAAAAGTAAATTTAAAAAGTTTTTACCTTTCTCGATAATTATAAACCTCAGGGTATACTAATGCCGTAGCTCTTTCAACTAACAAGCAGTAAGTAAGTATAAAACAGTAAATAATTTAATTTAATTTAGAAGTATTTCTGATTCATCTTTGGACGTATCTCCAATAAAAAAATACGGCACTATTAAATAAAAATATATTAAATCGATTTTTAAGGAAAATTAATACATGTGTATGTATATACGTCACCTAGAGTTCGCCGCGAGATCTATAAGACTTTATTCCTCTGCAGCGTATTTCAATTCCAATCGAAAAGTAAAGTTTACTAAACGTTTCGGGTATGACTAACATTACTCTGTAGTGGAGTGCCGTGTCAGCAGTGTGATAATACAGTTTCTGTAGCCCCTGGAGTAATAACAGAAGCTGTGGGAGATGGACCGTCGCTTTATAGCTCCCCCCCCCCCTCACACCCCCCACCACCCACCCCCCAATCACTCTCTCCGCCCATCCTGAGCGGAACAAGCTCCGTCTTCACTTAACACCAACTTCCTTTCCCTAGCTCTGCTACTTCTTGTGCCATTATTCGATTCTCCCAGTTTTGCAGGCAAGGGATAAAACAACTCCTTACTTCTTTTTAGTTATCAGAACCTAAAAGAAGCTTCAGACTTCTGAAACGTCTTCTTTTTTCCTTGAATAAAAAAGCGGTTACTTTTTTTAGTGAAATGTGTTTTGACACCCTGAAAATATTTTCATTATAAAATGATTGAAAACGTAATAAGTTTTTAAAAGCTATGGCGTCCAGTATAAAACATTTAGAAATAGGAACTGCAACACATGACCTACATAGATGATTGGAGAATAGCTGAAGTCAAGCTACAATCTCATTTTCAAGTAATGTGACGACAAAACTGACGGCTTTTATAGGTACTATTGGCGCTCTACAGTTCTCGAGTAGTTGTCGGTGAATTCAAGTCAAAGTCCTTTAGGTACATCTACTAAATGCATCCCTTTGTTCCTCAGGTCGAGCATGCATATCATTTGGCTAATATCTGGAAAGACCGCATTTCGTGTAAGAAAAATTTCCAGTGGCTCCAAATCTACACCGTAGTATTAGCGTTGATAATCTATGCAATAATTAATTTATTCCACTTTGGTCTAAGTCATGTCATGTCTTAAATATAAATTGTAAGTGTGCTGAGAATGAAGAAACTGCTGAAAGAGGATCAACTCCATCCAAATAACTGTTAACTTTTATCTGTGATCATACCCTGCACACTTTGGAAAAATTCAATTAAGCGTCACGGCTCCACAAGATGAGGTGTTTAAACTGTTTTCCTTCTTCTGTTGGTTTGGCTGTAGCAGTAATCAACTGTTTTGTGTGTCGTGGCGTCGCCAACTGTTGTTCCTCGCAAAAGGATCCACCGTGAGTGTCAGGCATGTCGTGAGTTTCGTTTTAACACATCGGTTCCCACAGTTCATCAGCTTGGGAAACATAGCAATGTAGATCGTTCAAATTAAAGCCCGTCAGTTGTGGCCGAGGTGAATAATTTAACATCATAATACACCCCATCTGCTCACTGAATTATTAATGAGTTTTATCTCAATGAAAATAAATAATTCACACCTTTGTAGACGTATCTACGAAAACTGCGAAGTACGGCTCCCTGCGACAGTCAATTATTATATTTAAAATATATACTATATTAATATAAAGGCCTATATTAAATAAAAGCACTACGTGAGTAAATCCTGCATCTACCATCATAATTTCAATGAGTCATTAAATACCAGCATAACATCAAATGTAACATTAGGAGCACACAACTGACCTTTGGTAAATACTTTTTAGTCCCATACTTATTTATAACTGATTACAACACATTTATTTCATTACAAAATTATCTTTTTATCTGTAGATGTTGATAGCTTATTTCATATTCTTCAGCAGATTTCATTTGTTTAAACCATAAACTATCGTAAATTTCACAACTATTTATATTAGTGTTACTTTGGAACATTTTGATCCAATTTTGTGATGTCTATCCAGTGTCTTTTACTTAAGTCATTTCATGGATTCTTATTATTGTCCCTATTTCATCAAAAAAGTTCGTCAGTAGTAATTTTATATTTCCACTAATTATTAAAATAGCGGATTCTTCTATTGAACTCCAAATAAGTTTTCGGTTTAAATTAATCCATTGAAACTTATAAATATGTCCAAAAGTATCTTTTCATAAATCTAAATATTTCATTCATGGAAAAATCACATCACTTTAGCGACTTGACCAGATTCTTCAATTTTCCTCAATATGTTAAAATTAATAATTATAAATTCGACCTTATAGACAAACATTAGGATGATATACAATTACAAATAAATTTAGAAGAGTCGGTCGTTTCGACGCAGCTTAGCGACTTTTTCAAACGGCGAAAACCTGAAGGCTGGAAATTAAACCTACGATCCAAAACCGAGGATAAATACAGAAAACGGTCAAACAACTTAAATTCAGTAAAAATTTAACAGTTGACATTTACATAATTTAACGTGTAAGATGACTTTAAATAAACATTTCAAAAATTTATCTTTTACAATATTGTGGTTCCTTGATTAAATTAGAAGATTTAAAAGTCAGCCTATTACTTTCAAGATTAAGCATGAAATGGAAAATATTACAAAGCTATATGATGTTTTATTTTAAGGGTCATGTTATCTTTGGTTTTAGATGTCATGTTTAACTTCCATTTTTCAGGTTGTTGCCGTCATAAAAAGACGCTAAGATGCGTAGAACGCCCAGCATTTCTACATTTATTTGTAATTTTATCGCAAAATAAAGTTTGTCTGCAGTAAGGTCGTATTTATTATTATTATTATTTCTTTGGCTCTCTGAGGTATACGTTCACGAAGTTGCTCATAAAGCATTATAAAAAAATCCGGACGATTCGGACTTTTCCATTTTTAAAACTATCATGTTGGACATTTATAGTCCCGTAAAGAGGCATTATTTGTCGGATATTCAAAACAATTTTTTTTCAAATTTGGTCATTGATTACACGGGAAATATCTGAATTTCGAATCGGGCAACAGACAGCTTCATCAAATATGGACTTCCCGTAGAATACACGCACGTATATACTTACGCAGACATATTTTCCGTAGATTCAGGATCCGAGATTGAATACCAGCTAGCCATTTAACCGCGTAAACCATCAGGTGTGTCTTCAATGAACTTATTTTTCGAAAGAAGAAATAAAAAAGACTGTCTGCTATTTCAAGAAAATGTTACTGTATTTCTTAGGCTCGTTTCAAGCTGGAGAAACCGATACATAAGATAACACAGGAAGTAGAAACGTGTTTCATGAAACAAGGGTGAAGGGTTTCAAGAAACGGAATTAATTTCAGACCTGTATCTAATGATTCGCCTTTTTTCGTATGTTCAAGGCATAATTTTTATACAAAGGCGTCGACGGGGAATCCGTCTTCAAACAATTATTAGCTCTTAAATTCTTTCACTTTTTTCGTAAAAAATTATTAAAAATTCAGATTTTATTTTTCCAATAATCATTCATAGAGATATTTTGAGATAATACATTGCTATGTTTCGTGAAACGTTTTCTCCTGTGTACACCAGGCCTTAGTTTATATCATCAGCAAAGAATACAACAATGGAATAAGTGAAAATATAGTTTTTAAAATATTTTAATATGTATGTTAAAGTCTTATTCGTAGCGTGGATAAACTAAGTCAGACAACCTACAAACAAAGTTACAGAAATCAAATTATTGATGCAACGAACCGGTAATATTCCAGAAAATGTCAATTGAAGTAGCAATTGGTCATTTTTACGGCGACGTCAATATCCGTGTCCAGTAGATTCTAATACGGAAATCGGCCCAGAAATTGAAGCAAGGTTTGAAATTAGTGTGGCGGTGTAACAGGTCAACTCCATCCAACTTAATTAGTGCAACGTCATAGTGGCACGGCTCGTAATGGATCGCCCGCTAACCGAAATCCAAATCGATACTGATTGTCGCAATTAGGGCCCGCCATCCGTCACAATTACGTGAGACGAAGTAATTGGATTGCGGTCACCGTAATCTTGCTTCTTCTGCACCTTCAACACTTTCCACTGCGAATTTACTCTCGGTAAATGAAAATTTTAAATTTCAAATGTCGACAATTTATTGTTTAAATTGCTAGTATCATTTATCACATTTGATTCGGAATTGACCAATTATTCCGCTGGAACGGCATCGACGAAGCTGATACATTTCATTTCGACGTGAAGCATACAATAGCAGCCAAAGAATTTAGTTATTCGAACGCACTTCTGGAATATACTTCTTACCCACAAGTTTATCTACCTTTCATTTAACACTTTATTCTGTGAGTAATTTTTAATTAAAAGGCGATTAAAATTGTTCCATTATTGTTTGTCGAAACGCATTTACGAATGAAAATATGCATTCAACTAGATGTTGTACATGCCATTAACATTTCCTGGTGATATTTCGTAGTATTTTGTAGAGACTGGGAAGCAACACATCTCCGTGTAATCAAATAATACATTTTCCGACAGTGGAGCGTCGAAACGGATGAAGACATGGGAGCTTATCTTGTAGTTTTTACACCGCTGTGGGTCATTTATCACGAAGGCCACTCGTCTTATCACTTGTAAGTGATGTTCGAGTCCCTAAGGGGCAGGCTGCACGAGAGTTGCATTGCCCGACTTCTAAAAATAACCCCTCTCCTGTTATCCATCTCCTCGCTCTATCGGAAAGATACTATTATTTCCAGAAAATGTTCAATATTTCTCATATGTATAATACGCAAATTTCTTTATTGTTTCCTGTTTGCTGAAACATTGTATAATTACACATATTGACCCTTAAATGTTTACTTCATTTATGGTAGTTTGTGGGTCAACGGGTAATAACGTGGTTAAAATTAAAGTGAATTTTTCTGAATTCTCTAATTTGGTGGGTAAAGGAAAAACAACATCGTAGTCAGTCCGTCATTACTAATTTGAACGGAAGTAGTCCCACGCCAGTTTCACTGATAGGCCACTCGAGCTCCGGATTAAGTCGACGCCGTTGATATCACTAACCAAACAATCAAGCAGAATGCATGTTTCTTGAATCACGCGTGTGCAGGCCAACAGCCGTCGTGACTTTACTGTTCCAGTCAGCCACAGGTCATATTTAGATTCGATTGTACTTGTAGAACGCGGAAACAGCTGGGGACGACTTTGGCGACGACGCTGCTTTCACCAAGTTTCAATTACCTTCTTTTCGGCGCCCTTTCAGCGGATTCCTCCATCTGTGAAAAAAAAATTGAAGGGGCGCCTTCTTTTGCTCGACATTTTCGGCCCCGTCGACTTTCTATCTGCCTGTGGTATAATACGTTCTTCCCAATACAAGAGGATCTAGTTTTGAAAATTGTTTCGGTTCGATCGGTAAATATTTTAACAGGTTTTTCGGTTATCTAGGAGGTAAACAACTAACTGACGTTAATAACCCGTAAAGAATGAAGTATAGGAGAGGTTTATATTCCCTTCTTCACGCACACTCGCTTTGCTTGACCGTTTTTCGCCAGATGATTGATGTACAGCATTTCTGATCACGGATATGGAAACGTTGCTTTCGTCTGTCTGTCTCTCTCGTATATACGAAGCAGCACAACATGGAGAAGTCCTCCTAATCTTCCTAATAATCAGTAGGGCTTATGCGGACCTACAAGTAATACGCTATCAATACCAGTAATTGGCCATAAATTTATTACATAAAGCCAACAATGTATCCCTCTATCACTCATAATATTGAATACTTACGTATTTAAAACTGAGATAAGTATCGCTTACTAAGTTTTTGTAATTTAAAAAATATATTTAAAAGTTTCGCCGGTATGCGAAGAATACCACGAATTTTTAACAATAAAGAACATAAGACGATAGTAAATAAAAAGAAGTGGAAGACAGAGTTAAATGACAACTGGTAGGTATTACCCTCAATTATTTCATTTTTTCACTGTTTTTTCCCACAACTTCCGTTCCCTATTTCCACGTAACCTCATAGTCTTTTAATATACTTTATATCCTTATGTGTTTCACTCTGTGAGTACCCCAGTATTCTAAATGTACTTGAACATCGTAGAATTAGAACTTTACAGTATTCACAAATTTTAACATCATTTTTGTGAAAACATCGGTGATTTAATTACGTGCATGCGTACCTAAGGAACCTACAGCTATTTAAGTCACTGTTTCATTACACTACAATTTGGTTGTAACGGAATTGATCTGATTCAAGAATTGCATAACAGGTTAAACAGGTATATTACCTCCCAATTTCAAATATAAAGCATTGATATACACTCCTCACAAACAAATTAATGTTCCCTTCTTTCTATTTAGTGACGCACGGGAAGAATAGATATGCAATTCATGTCGAAGTATTATTGCTTGGTTGTTATTATCGTTAATAAATAAAGTTTAAAGTGCTGTATGTATTGAAACGTTTTCGTGTTGTTGTATTTCCCGAGTGTCGTTGTAACGTGGTTGGGCAGCCTTGGCTTCAAGCTTTCCGATGTAAAGCAGTTCACCACTGGAGTTAAGTTTTTGCAACGACCATTCCAGTCCACAGAGTTGATTCAAAGTGATATTAAAGACAGAGCTCGCATCACGCACGGGTGTGGTCGAGGCTTCGACGCGAATTACTCAAATTACGCGAAAAAAAGCGCACGTATGCAGGCAGGCAGGCGGGGGGAAACACGCTGAGTGTTTGTTTACAAGTAATGCCCGTCGGCGCGGCGGAGAGCGATGAACGTTATCTCCGTGAGGTATGACTTACCGTAACGAAGCGGACGCAACTCCATTAAAAAATTATTTATACGTCGCTAACTGTTCGCGTGGTCAGACTTTGGCTGCTTCTCGTTTCTGCGGCCAGGAAAAGCGCGGAGAACGAAAAAACTCAAAGTAGATGCAATTTCCTTTGAAAGGAGTCAGTCGGGCGACTCGATTCAGCAGCTCTTTTATGCCGTGTGTGAAATTCTACTTTTATCGATATTAAATTCTACTTATAAAAAAAATATTTTTCAGGTCATAAAACTTCTATTCTAATTTTTTTTAATAATTGGGATAATTAGGGTGGTATTGATTTACAAGCCCCATCGAATCTATGAAAATTGAGCTCTTATTTTGGCTACCACTCAATTGTACAGCTAAGGATTTGCAAAGGCATGTTTATTTTCGTACGTAGTCGTCAGGTCGTCGACCGAGTTACTTCCGTTTAGTACGATGGCACTTCCGCCCCCAGGTGCAAGCTAAAACCTGCCTCATCTACAACGTCCGTTATTGAAAATAATATAAAATACTTAAAATACACTTTTATATTAAAACCTAGTTACCACGATAAAACCAAATCCTCTGAGGTCCCGGTTCCCCCACTCAAGATTTAAATTGTAAGTAGCGTTTGGAATATTTATGAAAATGCCGCAGTACTCAAACATATAAAGATGATCCACGTGTATCTATTCAGAATGCTTCGTGGAATAAAATCTTCACATGTGGGTTTCAGATGAACGGATGAAGCTACTATCTAATGCCAAACGTGTTAGTTTAGACAACCGGACCAGTAATTTATTGTTACAGAATGTAAAAACTGTCAGAATACTGTTACAGAAGTGTAAGAAACAAGTGTGGAACACTAGAGGAAGTTCAGCTGCGGTCTTAACAATTGTAATGGAGAATTGCGTTTTGGAGAACGTCCTATGTACTACAAATACTTGCTAAGAATAAAAAAAATATAAATAACGGTAAGAGCTGTTGCATAACCCCGATAAACTATATGTAATTAGTAATAATAAAATTAAACTATAAATGGCGTACTGTTCTGTCACTGCCCTGCACTTCAATTCTCTCAACGCAATGACTTAAATATTAAATTTATATTACAAAGTAATTAAAATGTTGTTTTCTCACCTCACTCAATTTTATCAATTACAATTCTATGTTTTTACAATTAGTCCCTATAAGTCGTTAATATATCACGTAATTGATTTATACTCTGTATGCAGGCCTGTAGCAGGTAGACTATTTCAATCCCAGATGTATTTAATAATTAAAATTTTCCTGTATCAGTTTTCTGCTTTCATTGTCCAATCTTGCACGGATGATCTCTTTTAGATTAGTCAGTTGGAGATAAAGGAAAACTGTTCATAGTTCTCGAGACCTGTTCGTTCGCGTGTGCGTAGCCCTGGGTTCCTTTCTATTTGCCAAAGTCTCTAACTTATTTTCCCCAAGTCTTAAAGATAACTTCAATGTTTCTCTCTTAATTTTGTCCGGTGCTCATTCCTATACGGATCTCAACACGCTGCCCCGTATTCCAGATGTCCTATTAGCAACGGACTTAGCCTTTCTAGAGCATTTTCAAATTTTCCCTATAATTTAATAAATCATCTACAAAATGTGCTGTCGTAGAACTCTGTCACCGGCTTTCCAGTAAGTAGTTTGATATTTACAGTGAAATCAAATAATTCAAGATTAGAGAAACGATGAAAAATTTTAAACGGAAAAATCATCAACGAAAACATTTTTTTTGTTTTTTGATTAACAGGCTACATGAGGGTGATTCTGAAACAGGCAACTCCCCTTTAATAGTATAGGAAGGGAATTGAAAAAGGGGGATGCGGAAGGTAGAGCAACATAGAAGTGGAATTACAATTAATAATTAGACGTTTCTCGTGACATAATAGACTATTTACCGGTGAAACTTCGGAATAGAATTTCTTTGCTTACGGGAATTCCGTATTTTAGCTAAGACCTGTTACCGACGGCAGAAACTTTGTACGTTTACCCGGGTTCAAACTCGAGAATTGTTTAATCCTAATGATTTTGGCAGATGAGATTATAGCATGTTTAAATTTTATTTTCAGCAAGTATTTACAGAGGTGTCTGTCTCGTAAACTAGTTGCAGACAGTCAGCAGACTGTAAAAATTTATGCGAGACTTGTTGACGCCCAGAATCTTTGAGAAATGATCGATAAAGAAATTGATGAGTCAAGATAAGATATATTCCTAATCAGTATTAGATAAGTTATAATCGATTGGTATCAATACCTTATATGTGTATCGAAATTAGCTCAAAGATTGCAATGGTTTTGAATTGTTGAATCATCAGTCATAATACATTCAACACCTCAGTATTTTTGCCTTTTTATTTTTGACGAGGCTCCTTCCGACATTCACCTAAACATTCAGTTTTTTTCCTGTCAGCAGTATATTTAAGAAATCAGATTTTTTCGTTGACTGTCCACGTTCATTGAACGTGTGATGTATACTGTCGGTTCACAAATCACTTACACACGCCTAATTCAATTATTTTCATAGTTAACGACTCCTTTGCTTATGCTTCCACTTTTTAATATAATTGTAACAGGTAATAATCACAAGCAGTTTAACGAGTACTTTAATTATAGTGATACTTCTGCAAACATTTGTTTTAGCGTTCTCTTGCCTTGTGATTAAGACAAGGCTTTATTTCAATAAATGTTCCAAAACATACATGGGTACTAATTCTGAATGTCACAGTTTCTCCAGTCTTCAGAATAGAAAACTGAATAAGTGAGAGAATAGTAACTTTTTATTTGCAGAAACACGAAGGTGTCGTATGCGCTGTTGTGGCCAGTGAATCGTCATTGGCACAGCTGTTCCTGTTAAATCGTCTCCTTGAACTCTCTCGGCCTTGCTACCTTTCATCTTATCAAAGCAATTTGGCATCAAGCCAACAGATTAGACAATCACTGACTGGCGTACGCAACACAAATTAGGCCACGAATATAGGAAACTTGTGAAATGCCGTGCTACGATTCACTCTAGAATAGTAAAACGTGGCACTTCGTAGTATTAAGTACGGAATAAACACGAGAACAGATTAAATTTAATTTCTAAAACAGTCTTCAATAAAAGGGTACCAGTTCTGTCTCCTACGAATTTATTGTGTTTATTTTATCATTATAAATCACATAAATTTCAATACTGAGGAAATGTATAAATAATTCATATGCAGAGTATGATTATACTGTAGTTCAAGCTTTCAATCGTGATATCGGTTATTTGGACAATACGATAGATTGTGTAAATATATTTATTGTGATTCGTCTGCACAATATCTGTGATAGCAAGATTTGTCTAAATATTTTTAGTCGTATGTTTTATTTCAAGAAATCATATTTTAAATCTATATAAAATATTTATTATTACATTGAAAGAGTAAAGAATAAAGAGACTGTAGTAGATATACTGAATGACTGAAGAAAAATTTGATAAAATAGAGAAAATGATATAATTGATATATGTTGCCCAATACCAAGCAGAAATTTACACAAATAAATATAAACCATTTTTATGTTAAGAATACAGCTGGCAGGACCAAAGGGAAAATTATTAATCATCTGAATAATAGCGAGCCATCGTCGAGAAATATAATAAAATTTATGCACACTATGAACGTTGAATAAGTTTTTATAGAAGAAAGTGCTAAGTGTTGTTTTTGGTAAAAAAGAGAAACATTTGGAAACAAGTACGGGCAAAGACAAAGTAGTCGATACGATTTGGAAATAACAGGATCAGAAGATTCAAATAAGAAATTTTAACTATTAGTTTAGTAATAAATTTTTTTGTAAAGAATCAGAACTAACATATTGCAATTGTGGACCCGGAGAAAACCTTTTGGGTAAAATACTTAATGCAGTTTCGAGTGCATTATATTGATGAAAGAAGACTGCGTAAGACAGGGATGCAGTTTATCTCCAAACAATTTATATATGAGGAAATAAACATTGAAATTTAGGTCAACGATATTAAAACGTTTTAATCGGATTGCATATTTCTTTTGCACTAGTACGAGGAAAGCTTTGTTAATGTAAGCTATAGAAAGTATATACGTAGCAAAATTTAAAGTTATTTTTCGTAGTACGGCGAAAATATGGTTCAAATATGTGTGTTAAAATGAGAACAAGAAGATATAATTATTATAGGAAACACTGAGTCCACGTTCATATTCAACAGTTAGGAATACGGTAAAGATAAATATTGAAGTGTGAAGTTGATGATTAATTGGATAAGTGTCTCAAAATCGAGGAACCATGAGGAGACAGTGAGTGATTGATTATAATGAATTCGGCATTTCCGCGATAAGAACCCAGAGTTTCTCACTAGAATTCGAGTCGTACGTGGACAAGCTTTAAGCGCTAAATATTTCCACCCATCTGTCGTATACGATGCATAGAAAACGCCGACAAATGTTAAACCACAGTACAGAGAGATCTAAATGCTTAGCATCAAATCGTGAAAATTTCGTCTACTTATAGAAATTGACCTCGATAGAAAAACGGTTATATTTGAACTTAAAAAGGACGTCACTTCCACTGATGGCTTCCTGTGACTGAAATCTATAGTTTTCTGAATGAATTCGCGACTTCTTAACGTCGTCGCTGTTATGTAAATTATTGAAATAATTAAATTGACTTGGTCAAAGTAAAGCACAGAATTGTGCGAGTGAATTTGATTCGGAATTCGTCACACTCGCGCAGTCGTGTCCGTGAAGCTATAAATTCGAACGACCACAATTTTGAGATTATGGACCGCGGAGTCTGCACCCTGTATATACATACGTAGAGTAGCCATTAGGGGACACAAAAGAGCGCTCGTGAAATACGGGCCATTACCGAAGCACGCTCATCGCACACGAAATGGCGCAATCCTTTAGATCCGTCCCCGAAGGCCATTTTTAAAGTCGGGTAGTGAGCACTTCCGGTCATGGCGTTGTCACGGTCCAGCGACGCGGGGTGAAGATGACCGCTCCCACAGCTTCCACAGCTTCCGACGCCGGAAGGACTGGCCTAATTATTCCGAGCAGATGCGTCGCCGGAATCGGACTAATAAATACTGCACCACGACAGCTCATAGGCGACTCCGCGTCACTATCGGTTCGCATTACGTTACACTTGGCCAGAATAGAAGAAAAACTCACGTCACGTCACGTCATGGATCAAATACAATTTCTACAAAACTCCGCTTCCGTTGTTGCAAATCGTGATTGCTTTAAAAGTTCCAGAGCAATAATCACCACGAGCTCCTCCACGGAATAGACCGCATAGACTAACATTAAGAATGAAAAAACAAATGCCTAACATCAAGTAGAGAACCATCTGTTTAAATCGTTCATAATTTTACGACGCCCATCTTTTACAATCTATGAACACCTTATACATAATTATATATATATATATATAATTATGTTGTTCAGCTTACTATTAGCGATTAAATCGCTAAGGCAACTTATTGATGACGAACGATGAGGAAATATCAGATGAACTGTATTAGCATGTCTATTCTAAAATTTTCTTTGGGGTTGGGGGTTAAATTTTAATTGAATAGAAAACGGTGGCTTCAAAAAAAATAGAAAACGAAAAGGATTTATCTTTAACTTAAATCGATTGTATGTCCCGCAGGACGAGAGATCATCAAGAAAAAAGTGATTAATGAATTATTAAATATGAGGAATCACGAAAACATTTGGTAGGTTGCGTGACGTGTATCACGAGATGCATCGTCGGCAACTTCATGTGTAACAAAAAGTCCTCATTTAGAGGAAACTAATGTAGACTTACTGGCAATTATCTTGGCTGGTGCATCGGTCTTTTTCTAATTTTTTTAACTTTTATTTGAGACACTTAAGCACGCTGAAGTTGATTTTAATATTGTGTCGTGACGTTATGCAAATGACTGGAGATGAATTTATTTCTGTACTTTTTGAAAATAGTTGAGCCTATCGAGACTACTGGCTGCCCACTAATTGTTAAGGATTTACATTGCTTAATAAGAAGTTTCGAATAAATTGTGGTACAATTAAGAGAAATTAATTAATTAATATTAGATTATAATATATTAAAATAACATATCGCTCTTCCTCATCAAATCTTCTCACCCCAAAGTTATTATTTCCCTGATAACTTTTTACGCTGTAATTTTGTCCAAATCTTCACGAAGAAAAGAAAGTATCCATCATTTACAAATCGAAAAATACGTCATTTGATCAATAAATAGAAGGGGACACTTGAAACGTATAAAGCACAGAATCTTTTGCTCAAATTGTAACTCTTACTACAATGAAAAGAAAATCCGTGTCATGTCCAGTTTAATGTACATTCTTTTGATTGACCTCTTGCAAAAATTGTACATGTGGAATATTTAAGAATTGTAGATGTCGACACCAGGTACAATACTCCTATATTTTCGGAAATCCTTTACATTAAATCTAACATCACGACACTTAATGTTCCAAGTGAAACATTGAAACTCAACTCTTAGCATTAAGTATTTATTTAGATGGTCGTT
Organism: Eucriotettix oculatus; assembly: GCA_034510155.1. Lineage (NCBI taxonomy): Eukaryota > Metazoa > Arthropoda > Insecta > Orthoptera > Tetrigidae > Eucriotettix > Eucriotettix oculatus. Next base: position 21,126,844 of record CM067380.1, on the reverse strand, counting down.
GAATACGACGGCGACATCTTATTGGCCCAACTTCACAAAGCAATACGTTAACGATTAGCAGAATTTCACAACTTGGAATAAGTGAATTGAAGATTCTAGAAAAGTCACCAAACTCTTTTGCTTCAATGTTGTTAGTGTAATAACATTGACGTTACACACAAAAAGGTCAATTGATTAACGTCTGAAGTGAATCCCAACGGTATAAAAGTGTGTCTAGGTCGTTAGGACACGAAACACATCGTTTAAATTCGTTTACACACTGGTAAATATTGCTCAGTGTGCACGTATTTGTTCGTTATAAATATTTTGATTACGTTGTCTGTGGTGCTTTCAGTAATTGAATGAAAGACACGTGGTGTCTTTTATTTATGTGTTTATTCATTCTCTTAACCATAAACCTCGGCAGGGATAATAAAGTACACGAGTAGCGAATGGTTGCTTCGCGAACGATGCTGCTTTATCGACCGTTTGGCATTCCATTGTGTTCGTAAAATATGCACGCTGTGAAGTGACACATGTTTGTGAAATATGAAGAATGCAGTCCGCAAAAAGAATGAGCTCGATATCGGAATGTGATGTACCGAGTGTTAACCGATATTGTCCCGTTTTAGAAAATTGCGCAGTCGATAAGAATCGGAGCAAAATAACAGCAGATTCCACATTTATTTTTTCTCAGTAATGAATTAAAGAGATACGTTACGGCGGTACATAGATAAACAATTACAATTTCTAAACAAAGGAAAGAGCACTGTATTTATAATTTAGGGAACAATTAAAGCCCTGAGAAAAAGAATTTGCTGTGAGCACAATTTAATAGTAGCTGGACAATTGACAAGCGAAAGACAACTAATATTTTTTTTTCCAGGTGCAGGCAATTCATCAATGAATCGCCTTTTTAACGGGCCAAGCAAAAGCAATTCAAGAAAGAGAGCGTATAAATGGAGTCTTTGAGACATATGGAACTCAAAATATTAGTAATTACATTGTAGCAGAAGTGTGTGATTATTATTCATATTTTTATAACATTTTTGGGGGTTAACAGGCTTCAAGTAACGACTGCAGTAATGTATTTAACAATAACTGAAAAAATATATATTCACAGTCTTATTACAGATTTACTGATAGAAGCTTTCAGCATTAGCCATATTCAAGTCTAATATCCGATAACAATTATCATTTCATATAATAGATATCCTCCATGTTATATCTCTCATTAGTATCTAATATTGCATTCAAATGCGTAACACGCCTACGTCAATATAATCATAATAATTTTTAACATTCACAATGAAATATCACGTCAAAACTTTATACATTTTCTTCTATTGACCGTCCTTTACAGTTCACGCATTACTCAACTGTTAACCTAATTTAAATTTGCTAATATTTTTAGTGTACCTTAAAATCTTGTAACTGTAATTAACTAAACAGGGTAATAGGAAATAGCATTTACAAACGCACGTGGCAAAAGTAATATAAATAATTGTCGGGTCGGCGAACTCGCGTACGTTTGGAAGATGTTGAAATTATTCTGCTCGATTCATAAACTGACTTCTGTTCTACGTCCGACGAAAACAAACTTTCCCGCGTTCGTTTTACCGCCGAAATGTAATTTTTCTGTTTTTAAAAGAACGGTGAATATAGCGTCTTCGCGTGTCACTCTGCACTAATGATATCGTAAAATAGAAACGAGACACGCCTCACTTTCATTCGTATTTATGGCAGCTGTAAAAGCCATGTTTATCAATAATAGGAATCGGCCGAATTTTCGCTTCGAGGAAATAGTTTTTTTTACTCGTCAGAGAAGCATTCTCGAAGATAGCGTCGCAAACGGTTCCTGTTATTAAGTGCTGTTATGCTTAATTGCATCGTTTTAGCCTGATGAACGCCGAATCGTAATTCTGAATGATCTTCAGTCAGGCTACATCAGTGCTGTGTGAATCTCTTTGCCCCCAGTTTGGTTGTCCATGAACCGCGAAAGGCGCGTGACTTGGCCGACAATAAATTGGAGCGATGATGTGCCAGCCCCGCTTTTTTACTCGGTATAATTTACTCGTACGTAAACAGGTGGACGTGAACGTGTACGTGTACGTGGTCGTGGTCTACGGGAGCTACGCGCTCACGCACCAGATTCCACGCACGATATGACGCGATTGACTCCGGCACGATACCATGTATTCTATATTAATAAGTCAATTACGGCGAGCTGGGGGCTGCCAATCATCTAAGAAACAGATGGAACGTATTCAAATACGTCTGCAAAATTGCTGTCGAGCACAACACGTTACAAATCTAAGGGAAAATAAGAGGCGAGTCTTGGGGGACGAGTCTTCATAGCATCAGGAAAAATGTGGTCTAAACAATTTTAAAAACAAAAAATAACGAGCTTTTGTTTTTTTACATCGGAAGTGGAATGTTTTTTAGTCGGAAAGATGTGACATTGACATTTTACAGTTCACTCTAAATAAGACAAGAAATTAGTAAAATTATTTTTATGTGAGAAGATTCTTGAAATTTTAAAATTTTCGAAACGGAACAGGAATTTATTTGAAACTAAAGGCCAATATCACGAATAGGACACATCGCATGGATTTATCAGCGCCTCGATCTGTGTCAGGCAATTTTTCACGCTTTTCTGTTTAGCACGTGAGCAGTCTTCTTCAAAAAGCAAAATAAAATCTATGAAATAATTTTTCTTATTAAGAACTTTACAATCGCTTCATTTTGTACATTAAGCAAAGTAGATGAATGAAATTACATTGAGGGAGAAGTGGTCCACTGACCACACTCCGAATTAAATTAAATGATACATGAATGAAACTTCACAGATCTGTTGGCCGTTTCCTCTTCAATCTGCGATGTGCTGTAAGTTCACCTGGTAGATGGCTGACCTCTTCCTTCTGGTATCGTGGGAGGTTTTGAACATAGTTACTACTGTTCCTGTATTGCTTTGTTTGCTCACAAATCAGGATAAGTTTTAAATGGTACGAAGGATCAGGATAAGTTTTAAATGGTACGAAGGATTTTCGACTGAAAACGTTGAATAACTTTTTAATTCGAAGTGTTGGATCTCACCCATAATTGGATCCCATATGGATATGAGTATTTTGTTTTCTGTTTTCAATTTGGTGTTTCTGCAAAGTAGACAATTCATTGGGCGAAGTTTATTTTTGATATGATCCCTTTTGGATGTGAAAAGCGGTTTCCATGTAATTTTAAGAGTCCAATAGTACAAGGTCTTTGACTTCATTGATGACAGGAAAGGATGTCTTATTTATTGAGATCCTTTGACAGTTCGTTATCCTGGTGGTGAAATTTACTTGCAATGATTCATTAGGATTTACATTCCTGAAGGCTATTTAAATGGTTTTGTCGTACAGCAGCGGCTGTATGAGGGTCATTATCTGCAGATAAAATTGCGATGCCGTCAGCGTAGGTTGCAAGAATTGCGTTATCTGTTTCAGGTATGTCGGCTGTAAAAATATAGTATAAAAGCCCTCCCTGTAGTACTCTAGAGGCAAACGAAATAATATCCCTTTGAAATGATCTTGCTACAGGTGATTCTTGATAGTTCCTAGACGGTTAAAACTATTTGCCTCCTTAACATTTTAGTACTATATTTTTCTTATTTTTATCTTCTTTTGGGCGGAAGAGGTGCTTTCTCGTGCAATTATTTCTTTCCTCTTCTTTTATTTGCCAGGATCCGAACCCTGGACGTCTAGCCACTAGACCACAGGAGGTCAGATAATTATTTCTTTACTAAAGTCTAATATAATATGCCGACATGATGGTTATTTCAGAGAGTGTTTTGATTGCCTCTTATCTTACAGTTAATTAATAGAATATCGTAGTTGCGTGCATAATAAGTGATAATTATGATGTATTCCTCTATTTCACTTCTGCTGCTTCTCTAGTGTGTTTTTGATAAGACCATTAACTGCAGTTTATCCTTGTAAATTATATGTAATGCCATATTCAACTGCTGAACTGAGGTTTATATAATGTTTTGACGCTTCAGATTTTAATTTTCCTCGGTTTGCCTTGCTTCAACTTTAATCCACACCTTCCTTCTAATTGGATATAATTTGAGATATTGTAAAAGAGCTGAGAGCGGAGTTTCATGACGTCATTAACAATGGTGTAATAGTTCTATTTAATACGACATTCTCGTTAAATTTCATAGCGTGTGTACAAATAGTAGGTGATTTAAAACTAATAATAGAATTATGTAAATAATTTTAATATATTCATGGAGATTTATATCGCCTACGACGATCTCCAATAACCTACCAGTAAGAAAAAGCACAATGAAATTTAGATAGAGATTAAACGTGTAATTCGTAAAGTAAGACCACTAATATTAATATACTTACATGATCTGACTTAGTATTCCAGTTTTTCTTTTTCTACGCTAATTTACGGCTACTCTTTCATGGAGCAATAAATATCATTACCAATAATTGATAGCTAACAGATAATTTAGAAGAAAGACAAGAATGAAAAAATGTCGACCGGACCAGGACTATCGTTACTAATTTAATACTTGCAATAACTGACTGTTTTAAAAATAAATAAGTCAATCAACCGATTCGTCTGAAAAATGTTTAATACAAAGTAGTAACAATACGGTGCGTTCCATTAATTTGAAAGCTCATCAGGTGCTATTAAATTTTAATTCTAAAAATACAAAAGAAAAATATTACAATATGATTTACTGTTTATTCAAATATAGAAGGATTGCTTCAATTAAAGCACAGCCAAAAGTCATTAAATTTAGAAGACAAAAATGGCAAAATTTTAATTGGACGCGGGAATCGAACTTGTTAAGGTAGATAAGGTTGTGACGAATGTGATTATTACATTCTAGGCCAGCCGACTTTAGTGGAAGAATATAGCAGTCGAATGGGCTAGCATAGTTGGTTGGAGCAACCGCCCAGTAAGAGAGAGGTCTCAGGTTCGATTCCCGGGTCAGTTCGACATTTTCCATTCTTATTCTAAATATTATTTATATAAAATACCATTTGAAGATAATAAAACATTACTTACGAAATCAAGAGATTAAAGAAGATGAAAAATTTAGCTGTGCAGAATTCACAAGTATAGTGACTAAATGGCAACCAATTGCTCTAAAGCGTATTGTTAGACAATCAACGACCGTTAAGTTTATAATAATAGCTTTTATTGGTCTCATTTTTTACACTAATGGCGCAGTTATTCGATATGATTTGAAGCGTCTCTCTGGTCAGTGTAGAATAAAAATTACATTCTATAACTAAAATTTTTATATTTTACCAGCCAATTTTATTATTGTTTAGTTGTATGTGCTTGAAGAAGTTTCAATAATTGTGTACAGTAATTTTTTCTGACGAATAGGCTAATTGACTTCTTTATCATTTATGGTTTGTTCCTACCCTTTTCTGTTTAACGTGTGACTTTCTACCTTCTAACATAATTAATCCCCGAGTTTAGTGAAACTCGTTCTGTTTCTGTAGAGTATACCGAGTTGACGCTGGTTGCAGGATAAACCGGTTATTAACTATTAATATTTTCGTTTTCCATGCGTCCCGCGAAAGCCAGTGTACTTTCCAGGTGTCCGTAGTACTCGCAATTGTTAATTAGTCTCGAAAAACGTCATCGGTGGTGAAGGTAGGAACCAGCGGTTGAGCACGGGAGTGGGAAAAGCCCACAGCCACCTGTTCCACCTGTAACAGGCGAACTCTAGGGGATCCATTCCCCTTGTAAACTCTTCTCTAGCAGTTCTACGATATACCTGGCAAAAGGTTTACACATTCGCTGATAAAATTTCGAGTAATCATTACCACTAAGTCAATGCATCTATCGCCGATTTAATATTTAATGTTAATCTCATCTAAGGAGGATGCTTCTGGAGGACTCTGACGAATGTGGACCATACATACTGCGCAGATATATATTGTTTGTTCGCTTGCTGTTTCAGTCTAGTGCAGATTAAACCCCTAGAACGTATATAATGTAATGTTAAACTGAAAGGATAATATAGAATCCAGAGGCTTGAAGGTGAGCCGTCAACGTCTGATCTGAATGAAGTGTGGGATCGTTTCGACATATTATTGAAATGAGCTTAGTGCTTAGTTTGGAATGGCACTATTGTAATGGAGCGTGTCTACACGTCGAGGGAGGGGTTGGTGTGGGTGCGGGGGCGGGGGTGGGGGCGAACGCGCCGCAGATGTGGTCCAGGCCGCAGCTAAGAAAACAACCCCTAACCCCCGTGCATTTTATTATCTGCTAACTTTGAACTTCCAGATGTTTCTTTTCTGGGATGAGGCGTCGGTCCGGAGAAGACACCACGACAAAGGAACCAACCACTGCGTCATAAATCCCAGCAATCTGACCACTGACAAAAGCTCAGACCAAAACACGTGCTTTCCAACTCACTGGGGCTGCAACTAAACACATTACCGATGGGACTTTACTTTATAACTGCGCCTGCATCCGTAAAGGAATTGCGAAATTATCATTAGGGAGTGGCCTTTGCTCGTATTCACTTCTAGGTGCTTTTTCCACTTCACGCCGTGCTTCGGATTCTTCAGAACAACTATTGAAATCAACTAACGAATACATTTAATAATAATAATCCATTGTTCCCGAACAGTCGTTTTAGGTAATTAATCCTTATATAGACTGCTCACAAAGTATTTTCTCAGTTTGTGTTCCCTCGTATTTATTTAAGAAAATTAAAAAAATATTTGAAGTCTTTCGAGCGTCTTCAGTGACTCGCATTTGTTTTTATTGTTAGAGTAATGATTTCTAGGAATTTTAATATCTAGTTTTTATCGTTGCATTAAATTATAAGTTTATTTTCGTGAAATCTCGAGGGGAGGATAAACTGTAGAACTTCAGATGGACGACTACCCACTTACAATTGAAAATTTGAAGTAGTAAAATTTTATTGTTAGATACAATCGTGTAGAGATGATGATAATAAAAACAGACATTCGTAGTTTGTAACATGTCCTTTTGACAGCTGTTTAAGAAGCAGATAATTGTCCTCTAAGTAGAAACGATCTTTCGTCGCATCAACAATATACACTTTAGCGACTTATACAATATTATTACATACAATTCTAACTTAACATTTACGTATTCAGTTGTAAAATTTAAGTTCACATATTGATATACGATTTTTAATTACAATTCAGGGTATAATTTATGGGGATTTTTTTAGGAATTTTCATGGCGATTCGTCACTAACACAATCTCGTTGTTGACATTTTCTTTCAGAGTTTCTTCGTCAAATTTCGGGCGGTGATTTATTATGTGTTCAACTGTAATTTATATATTGCACTGTTCACATCGGTAGAGGGTGTCTTTTGTTTCAATGTAAACATGTGTCCATTTTTGTGTGGCCAGTTTCTTTCTGATAAGTTGTTTTGTTCTCTTCTCATGGCGTTTGAGTCATGTTTTAATACGTTGAAGTCGTTTGTTTCATAATGGGTCTTGTTGGTTTTAAATGACTTCCATTTCATATTCCGTGACTTAGCTTTACCCATAATTCTTTAAAGGGATTGGTAATATCTGCGGGCTGATTATTGGGTCAGTGAAGTGTTTTAGTGGTTCAATATCTGGCAGTGCATAGTCCATTTTCATACTCGGCGTGACTGAGGATGTTGTGCGGTAAAAATGGCTTATAACTGTGGAAAAGCCAAGAGAGAAAATTATAACTGAAGCCTGCTCCAGTAAACAGAAACGAATTTCAGCGTATCGAAATCGCCTGATTCATGTTGAACGTCTTCGCGTGAAGATGAGCGGAATCTGGGAGAACGTTTCAAACAGGTGGCTACTTGTCTGCGGAAGGGACAAATCTTGCATACAAACGAAGGCGACAGTGTTTAAATGCAACGGCTTGGACAACCGTGATAAATGGCGAAGAAATCGGAAAAGGAAATGGAATATCTATTAACAACGAGTTTTACAATCTTGATTCACATTCCTCAGTAAAATTGATCGATCTTCAGCCGATGTTCCCGTTTAGAGCTTTACGTTTACGATTAAAAAGTTGAAGACTAAGTGCAGATAAGTGAAGTCACTCTACGAAAATAAACATGTAGGCTTCACATTGCCGACCTCGCGTTACAGTTTTTTTTTTCCTGTGGACGAGAACGAAGAGATAGAGAAAAGGCTAAATAAAACCAAAACAAAAGCTTGCGGCGACAAAGGAAACAGATAAAGAAATACACGTGTCCGCCACACGCGAACTGCCCGATAGAGACAAGAAGTTGAAGTTGCTTCGCCGTCATTCCAACTGCAACTAACTTATTCACACCGAAATTAATCGGAACCTGTAAGAACCGCTAATTACCCTTCATTTGTAATTCTACTTTATACTGAAATACGTTCAAGGCTGTGAATGTAAGTGCCGGAAAATATCCTCTGCTGCGTATAACAATTAATATGGATTTTTTTATTTGACTTTAGTAGCAAAGCACATTTTTAAATTTAATTTAAATGAAGGTAATATATAAGGATTTCTCTTAATATTCTATATTGCTAGTGCCCCTCGAAGCAGTTTCGTATAAATTTATTAAATGATATAGAAGAGCACGGATAAGCTTGAGAGAAACACGGACGTAACAGACTAACTTCACAGCTGACCTTGAAGGTAAAGGGAAACCTGTCGCAAGAAGGGTGTTGGAAACGATATGGGCTAAGAATCCGTCATGCCCGGCCGAGTCAGACTCACCAGGAAATTAGTAAGATCAAATTAACCTAACCGACTAGAGAGTAAACAGGCAACGTAACTTCACAAAATTAGGCACTAGACAAAAGGAAAGAAAACAAAACAAAACATGAGCGATAACATGTATTTTTGTGGAGTGTTTGTATTTTGGAGCTAAGTAGCGGCTGCGCAGCAGCACGACCACGACCACGAGTTCGAACCGGCAACATCGCCTCGCGCGGGGGACATTGTCTCCTTCCCCCTCCCCCTCCCCGCCCCCGGCGCCGCCCTTCGCCCCCTCCCCCTCCCACTCCCCCCACCACCCTCCCGCCGATGCACGGCACCAGCGGGACGTGGAGAGGCGAGGACTTACTACAACTACTGCTACCACGTAGTAATACTACGGCCACAGCCTCGCTCAAAAAGGAAAACAACAAAACCGGTTCCAGCTGATCATTTGTTGTTGGTTTCCTTTTTTTATTTTGGACCCGGAGCTGCTGCCTACTGGTTCGGCACCTTGCACTTTGCACTCTTCCATGCTGTATAAATCACAGCCTAAAGCGCTACGCTCCCTCCTACAAAAACTATATGTTTTAGTCCTTCATTTATCTTCGACAGCATTTTATTTGATTCAATTCCGAGCGTCCGAAGACACTCAATTTGGATAAGGAGTGAAAGAGATCGGGTTCCCTACAAATCTCAATAGTTTTAATTAGTAAAGATTTGCCTCACAACTGGTCGTCGGAGAAGAGCGTAAATTGAACTTCTTACATAAAAAACTCGTTTCCGTGTTTGCAAACTGGTTCGAGTCTAATGTCGACGCCGAGAGGAAACTACTCCTATAGTCGTACGTATAGTCGGCCTTGACCTTCAGCTTTTTGTTCGATTGCAACTCGAAATGTTCTTTCATCTAATTTAACTGTTGATAACGCACCACAGATTGACTTACACCTCCCGAACGTATGTAATATCTCACAGAAAAGGACCAAAACATGTACCTATAAAAGTAGAGCAATCAAAAATATTGGCTACGGAAAGTGCGGGAAAGAATTGCACCAACTCACAATTGAAAAAGGCTGAATTTCAGTTTTCATCAACGGTAACACGTGTGCAGAAGATTACAACTGAAGAATAGACAATGATCTATGATGCACAACAAGCACAAGCGAAAAGTCACCGCTGTCTCATTTCCATACTCTTTCCAATGGTCAAAGATATTATCAGGTATCTCTTCCAGAACTTGTTGGTTTATCTCTTTAGATGAGAGAACTTCTTACTCTTGCGTAACAGCTATGATGATTCGAAACAGACAAAGTGGAAGCAAACTGATATAATATAAAACGAGAAGAATAAAACAAAGGACAGCCAAGTCAGATGAAATTTTTGCGAACACTGATCGTTTTGGATTGGTTTTTGGAAGGTCGAAATTATTTATAAATGTTGTCTGCAGGGAGAAGAAGCGCAAAATCGATGAGATGAAGAAGAGGAGAGCAGTGTTTAATTGTAAGATTGTGTAAGAAAGCGTTGGCCGAATACACGCAGGTTCTGGTTTTTTGTTGGCCCGAGTGCACGGAGCCCCTCTCACAAAATCCCTCATTATCCAATTAATTACCACATCGCTACTGTAATGAAGATACGATCTCGCCAACTATTAATCACTCCAGCATCCCAATAAAGGCTCTCGAGCTGCTCCACAGAGGTTCCAAGAACAATAAGAGAAACGGTTTCAAACGTCCATTCAAGACGAATGAAACTATCCTAGAACTAAGTTCAGGTCACAGAGCACTCTCCTTTTCAGGAAACAAGTGTTCCTTCACAGATCCTGCAATCTTAAACGCTTCATTCGAACGAGTGCAAATAATATAATGAACAATTTTTCTGCTTTCCTGCTATCAATCATGACTGAATCTCTTGATGGATTTGTAATATGTATAATTATAATGTCAACAGAGTATTTTCCTTTGTCGTATAAAAACTGATTTTGAGAACAGTTTCTGTTTTCTGTCCATCCCTTCAACTATCTTCGGTGTTTCCCTCCTGAAGAAAAAAATTCAGACGATGCGTCAGAACTAAATCACTGAGTAAATTAATCTAAGGGAACATTTGGATTAATGCTAAAATCTAAGACTCCACAACAGTTGAACGAAATCTGTTACATGATCTTTGAGGGGACAAGATTCGTAACCTCTTATAGCTGACAAGGAAAATGCAGAGCTCACTCCACCTGTACAGGACGTATTTCTTTCGTAGCCCGAGGAAAGGAACCAGGGCTTGATTTCACTTTCTCGTCAACTACCTTTCATATGCTCCAGAGTGCCTCGGGCTTTGCTTTATGTCGTATCTCGAACCGTTCCTTATGTATGACGTCATTGTATGTCGACACCTGTGGGAGCGAATCGTAGGTCTGTCAGGTGATGGGTCTACCTTGGGGCATGCCTCGTCCTCTTTTTGGTTCTTTAAGGTTCCCATGTGCCGAGACACTTCTGGAAGATGTATGGTCCGGGGTCGTAGAGCTAGAGTTGTGCGCTGATCCTATTGAACCTAACAGCAAGGGCTGAAGGGCGTGAGGCAAGTACCAACATTCCGACCTGCCTCTCTTTCAGGTCAATATCGGGTAGGATCGTTAAACTACAGCTCGGGGGCCCTAGTCAACCGTTGACTGCCTTCCTCTCCCTGCCGCATCCCCCCTATCCTATGCTATTAAAGGTACATCCTCGTGTACCCTGTCATTTCTCCCATCCCTCCCAGAAAAACAGTGTATAGATCTATATTGCGGGTTTCCGATACGCCCTGACGTTAATGTAAAAGAACAGAGTGACCATGCCTTCAGGAATTTATAATAAAAAAAAAATTAAAATTTGTTTGCTATATTTAAGTTGTCTGATTATCGTCAACGATTGTGGAGTCTTAAGTGTTAGTCTTCTTCTTCTTCGGCTCTGCAGTCCCTTTAGTGAGAATAATCCCCGGGCATAATTAGGGTTGTGCTGAATACATTCTATTGGTGAAGTAGATTATGCACCCGACGGGCCCACAAAAGTATCATTCAACAAATATTTGGCCAATTTTGGGAGTATGTGTGAAAATCGAGCCGTATAGGCCCCAACAATCACACGGGGAATGTTTGTAATGCGTAAACATGCGATAAGACGCGTACTACGGAAGAAAGGGACAAGTTTCTTGTTTGTTTTGCGATAGTCGGGGGTAAATTTATGGAACATTTCGGCGTGAACGCACTTTTGTAGAAGTTATCATTCTAAATTATGTGTATTTCCAGTTTTTAGACAGCAAACTTGTCACTTTCTCGCCGATTGTTAATCCGAATAGAATGACCGTCGCTATGTAATGTAACGTAATGGACGTACTTGCGCAGGCTCAACCACGGTTTATCTTCTTTTATTTTAGAATAGGCCTGGATTGAGTACACAAAACACGATCCAAGTATTGATTTGATTCAAATCTTGGCGCTGGATGTCATTACCAGTTTACTAGGGCTCAACTTCCCTTGCTTACACAATGACTGGTCTTCTACTGTCTTTACCTTCTGCGCCATCTTCCCTCTGCCATGTTAGATTTCTTGTTCTCCAGTTATCCTCAAGACGCAAGTTTCGTTTTTCGCTGGCGTTTATTGTTGGAGCACACATTGATCCAACGATGCTTCTAATCTTCCGCTCGACAACTTGATAGAAAAGCAAATGCTGTTTAAGGGATATTGTTATATAAAGTAGTTGTCAGCTAATGATTTTCTATCTTGAATGGTAAATTGTGAGAGTTGGGTGGCGCGTAGTCAGCGTTCCCTCGATCGGAAGGGTTCGAGTACCTCTCAAACCAGTTTCAAGTCATTTGCGTCCGCAGATGACCTGTTTGCCGACAATTTTTAAGGATTTAGGTTCGTTTTAGCTTGGCGGGTGGTGGAGAGTTTGCTTGCAGTTCCGTGTAGCTGTAACGGGCTTACAGTTGGACTGTGATACTGTGTCCTGCAGCCACCACAGTCTGTAAAGACTTCGATTGAAAGACGGCGCCACAGGAAAGTAGTTTACATTACATAAAACTCTACTTGATACAAAGAAACTCCAGAGATTTTGCTTGAGGAACGATCTGAATATAATGAGAAAGGGAAGACAAAACGAGCTCGAAGATTGCGCACTGAGGCAGGATGGTCTGACAAAGTTTTTTTTGGTGATTTGTAGTGTTGGCAACAGCGCAAGGGCCGGCAGGTAGGAAGGTCCTTTTCAACCCCCGTACGCAACTCAAACTCACAGACCTGACCTGATCCCTTATCTTAAGACGCACGTGTACCCCCGGATATTCACTATACACTTACTTAAATCATGGGCTCAAAATTGCTAACGCCTCGTACAAATGTAAGTGCTTTCAGCTGGAAATACACGATAAGTGTGCACACTTTTAAGGAAGCACGGCACGGGTGATGCGTTGCGGTTGTCACATCTCGTGTGACAGATGAGACCAACTCTCTCCCACTACAAAGAAACTCAAGCTTCCAGCTTCCGTAAACAACTGAAATTGTCATTACTGTCAGAATATTCATGAGGCAATGTGAACATTATACCACCTTACCCTAAATGTACCAAATAGAGTAATAGAGCACTATTACTTAGGGATGGATGTACCTCTGCATCAACTTAGGAATTAAATATCCTCGAAAAGTTGTGAAGACGTGTTTAGAAGACTAACAACGATGTATTTATTACACGCAGAGAGAACGGACCGTATCGTTAGGACATTACTGATAGGAAACGAGGACAGAACTTTCTTCGACGAGGTGATTCACAGGTTTCACTTTCTTCGATAGGACACACTGGCGTAACCAGCAAAGTCATCACCACCAACCAACCTCCAAATAATACGCGAATTGATAGTAAACTCAGAATTATTAAGCCCGGAAATTTGTGAACGTTGCTTCACATTCTTCGAGGGATGTACCTGGATCATTGATGTTAAGGGAATAAGATTTCAGAGCTGCGGGCTTTTCTCAGCTTACATTTTGCGGTGGCTTCTAGTCGTCAATAACTCAAATAAATACACTAATTACTCGGGCATTGAAATTTCGTCGTATAACTTCTCAGCAGTAAATATTCTCCAAAATAACAACGGAGACGTTCTCTAGTCCTTTTCGTTACACTCTCCACATTTTTTTTTGTCTTGAATCTTTCATATTTTGCGTTTCTGTTTTACATCTTGTGTGATATAATACTGCAGTTGCATATTATATTTTCTCTTATCAGTGTTAAAGATTCCGAATTTTTGACAGGTCTTTAAAATCTTTCTTAGTCTCTCATTGACGAACTTTGCTGGACTTCTGCCTAGGACATCGAGAATACGTCTGAATGGAATATCCGAAAAATTGAATTTGAATTGGGTTATGCTCGTGTACGATGCACCACAGCTGGTGATACCGGACAGGTTTAGAAGATCGGGAACGATACCGATAGCAACTTACGGACAAGAGTTGATGCAAAGTTCATGTTGACAGAAACGAAATCAGCGCAGGAGCTATTTTGAATTGGCGTCTCCGTCAGCACGGTTACGTATGTTCGTTTCCTGTCAAACCCGAGGCCATTCTGGTGAATTAGGATTCAGTGTAAATAAGGCCGCAATTAAGACAGGGATCCTCCCCGCCTAGCTCGGCCACTGGGACAAAACACGACAGGGCACGGCACGACGGCCCCTCTGCTCTCCTCTCCTCTCTCCTCCACTCCTCTCCTCTCCTCTCCTCTCTTCTCTTCTCCACGACAATTCTATAAAAAGCTCGGCGAAAGTCGGAGGACATAAATTACGCAGCATAGGTAGAGGATGCTGGATGCTGGAGGCTGGAGGCTGGAGGCGGGTCATCCACCCCACGCTCAGCTGTGCGGCCACGTTGCCACGTCCTCACCAAAACAAAGCTCAGCTGACACCTGCGCCTACACACAAAGAATACGAATCCGATCGCTGTCGCCTCCCCGACAATCCGAGTCATAAAGCGAGGCTTCCTACGCTCTGCGATCCGATCCACCTCTGCTCACGTCAACCGCCTCATTATCATCATCATCATCATCATCATGCCCTCACGCTTAACACATGTTACCCGGAACAGATCACTGTTTAGTAATCCTACAATTACGAGCACAAGACAGCGTAACACAAATGGATTTCTTTAAAAATGTGATAATGTCATAGCATTTGCCTGTACGGGAAACTGCGTCTCAGGATGTGTGTTCCCCTTCGCTTCCGCTTGACACTATTGAACACACAAGCTGACAACCTGACCTAACGTTACTCCTTACGTTGGCCGCGGGCAAGCTTCGAACCACGCTACTCAATGCCGACACCCAACTGCAAGAGGAGTTGCACCAACGGAAAAAATAATCATAATATCATCCATAAGATTGTCACTTGTTGAATGCTAATTGTGAGGGAGCGGTGTCCTTGGCAGGTGTTCGGTACAGTGTGGCTCCCAAGTCCAGCCTCCGCTTTGCTTTACTACGACTACGGTTACCACGGTACAAAACACCTCAAACTAACCACAGCCATCTTTGTTCCTACACTACAAACTACAAAGGTGTGTTCAGCAACACAACAATACCTCAAGTTATGTTGACAAAACAACACGGGTCGAAAATTAACCCACAATTAGGGCTATGATTTGAAACAGGTTACCTCTTATACACATGCTAAGAGTTAGATATTTCGTTAAAAACTATAACGCTTGAAATTATGGATGTGAAAATAACACCCTCAATTTTAAAAAATAAAATCATTTCTTGAAGAATCTAAATAAACCTATACAAATGTTTATTATTCCATCATGGCACATTTACCTTTCCAAAAATCTCAATATTTCAATTTAATCTTGTAGCCAATGAAATTTCGACCACACATAAGTGGAAATTATAATTTTAATAAAGAAAAGTTGGTGTTTTCTCGGATATGGGCAATCAATTTTAAATTAAAAATTCATTTAAAAAACATTTCTTGAAATGTATTACGAGAGAATCAATCTTGAAACAACAACGAGTAACCATAAAGCGACAGTTCTTTGTCATTACACATCTTAGTTCATAACAGGCGACAGATCAGAAAATGAAGTTTATTGAATTAAACACGCTGAAATGTAATGTATACGTGTGGATGTATGTTCCGTATACAAATATCAACCGAAAATTTGACACACATTACGTACGATTCGTGGACAAGCACCACTGCAGGCGAGTTTTCAAGGAATATTAGCCTCGAAAATATTTCAGGTTTCATTGTTATTTAAAGCGTCACTCTCGATGCTGTTAATGTCTCATTTCAACACCTAACGATATGGGAGGGCGGATAATAATAATAATAATACCAAAAGACATTTGTGTAAAAATTGGGGTTATGGGAGTCACTGCCGGAAGGTGTGTGGGTGGCTGTGGAGCGTGGCAAGGGAAAAATTAAATATATTAGCGTCGAATCCACAGTTTTCGGTTTTTTCTGAGATCAACAATCATAGTCCCAACGTCTGTTAAGTTGAAGCATGACCTCTTCTTTATGGTCTGTGGGTCAGAAATGGTTAATTATAAATTTTCCCAAGTTACCAAGCGATTAGTGCCGAAGTAATTTATTTTCTAGCTTAATATAAAAAATAGCCAGTCAACGCCGGGCACTCAGCTAGTTTATACATAAATTGAACTTTCTTTCCTCGTTTCTCCGCCATTGAAAAATATGAGTACAGTCCGTATTTAATAGCGTATCATTGAATAACCTTGCGTAATCAGGTTTTGTGTAACCCAGAACGTTTGATTGTAAGTTGATATTTACAGTGTAATTGTAATTCTATGTCATTTCGCTTCACGTATCCGAGAATTTTTTACACAGTTACGATTATTACAATCTGCAATAACGACAAACATTGCTCACTACCAAAAATTTCCTCCATAAAATCACGGATTGATATAGTAGGTCGCCTTACTGCACCTCGTTACTGTGCTGATTTGCAGCAAAGAAGGATGATATTAATATACTGTCTCAAGTACGGAGTCAAGTATGAATAATGTAATAGTTTATAATGCGTATGTATAAAACAGGAAGAGAAAGACCGGCAAATGGTGATTTATTCCAGCTGGAAGCGCTGCGGAAGAAACTTCGCCAAATGTATGGGAGAGACATTATTCAGAGCGCCCAGACTGTCCGGCCATAAATTAACACAGTTTTACTCATCCGTTGCAGTCTCGCGACAAAACAACTAATTAACAGCGAAATTTTATTAAATAGCGAGTGTTCGTCAATTCTTAATAGCGGATATTAGCTTGAACGACGGTATTTATTTCAATTAACGTATTTAAAACACGGAAAAACTAACAATTTGTTGGCAGTCGTGCTCAGTACATTCCTGTACCGTAAAAAACGGGGACGATTGACTTGAGAAAATTAAGATAAACGTAGTATCTGGTTGTAAATATTTTCTTACTTACTTTTTTACTCCGCTTAGTTTTGTTGTGATAAGTATAAAACGAGGAATCTCAGTCACAAGCTACAATAGTGAAGCAATTGAATGGGTCACATTCGTATGCGTACACTAAGCGTATGAATTATAGAATTATTCTTCCAGTTCAATTTTATGTATTTCTTGACGAATAGCAGTGTTTTAGAAGCAGAGCAGCACGCTCGAATCCATCTGGAAGGAACACGAATATAATGTGAAATTATTACGTTCAGCGGATTGTAATTGCCAGCAGAAAACGACATAGTTTATATTTGAAGTAAACATTCTTCGTTCAGTTCGGTCTCGTGGAATGGAAACAGTTTCGACTGAGCACGTATTAAAAAGTACGTGTAAACTTTAACACATGAAAATAGTGAGGATGCAGAGGAATTCAGACGA
Source organism: Eucriotettix oculatus (assembly GCA_034510155.1). Lineage (NCBI taxonomy): Eukaryota > Metazoa > Arthropoda > Insecta > Orthoptera > Tetrigidae > Eucriotettix > Eucriotettix oculatus. The sequence goes on along the minus strand of CM067380.1, from coordinate 21,109,295 downwards.
TTTTAGTCCATGTGTTAGCGGACGTTTTTCCCATGAAAGTCACATCACGCAAAAAGAAATTAATTACTTAGGCGTTGATTATTTAGCCTGTGATTGTTCGTGCGTGGGGTATTATTTCAATGCATTTCTATTACCGGAAATTACATATTAACCCAGTCGATCATGTCGAAATTACGGTTAATGAGAGCTCGCGTGTTTGTCCCGAGGACAGAGCTGCGCCTGTGTAACAGCTTCCGCAGCCCGCGTCACACGCAATCACACGCACTTGGTCACAGCCAGACGTCACACGTCACTTTAGCCATGCCTAGTTTTACATTATTTACAGTTCTTCATTTAATAACCTAAAATTACTTGTTGTGATAATCAGGAAATCAATATAATTGCTTTATTGCAACAAAAAGTACGGCGCGCTAAACTGTCACGTTCCCGCAAAGTTGGCAGTCATAGATATTTCATAATACATGAAACCAAGTTACTGAAAATTATTTCAGGTCCCTCAGAAAGTAATTAGTATTTTCGATTAAAATCCTATAATATACTCAAAACTTGGCGATAAACTGTCACGTTCCCGTAAAGTTAGCAGTCATAGATATTTCATAATACATGAAACCAAGTTACTGAAAATTATTTCAGGTCCCTCAGAAAGTAATTAGTATTTTCGATTAAAATCCTATAATATACTCAAAACTTGGCGATAAACTGTCACGTTCCCGTAAAGTTAGCAGTCATAGATATTTCATAATACATGGAACCAAGTTACTGAAAATCATTTCAGGTCCCTCAGAAAGTAATTAGTACTTTCGATTAAAATTCTATAATATACTCAAAACTAGTTAAAACTCTACATGTGAACGTAGCGCCATACTAAGAGCATCATGGTCCATATGAAATTTAACTTAAAAATTAACCGAAGCGATTGACAATTATTCCACATATAAGATTCTCGTTTCTATTATTTCATCAACATAAACTCACAAGTTTATATCACAATGATTCTTATCGTACCGTTACCGAACGCCAATTTTAATTCATTTTCCAGTTTCCCAAATTCCCATTTGACCTTCACAACTCTTTTTTTTATTTTGACGTTAAAGTGAATTAACATAGAATGTCGTGAATCGTCTGATTAAATAGTTCTTGGGCTTCCACCCGGGTCAGGTTTGTATTTTGCCACGACGTTTCGATGATAAAGATCTCTTCCATCTTTCTCAAGTGACCCGGGTGGAAGCCCAAGAACTATTTACTCTGGATTAACATAAATTGTGGAATGCCTTTTTTTTAAAAAAACAAAAAACCTCACCGAATAATTTTTTTCCCAAGACACATTTAGTCCCATTTTATCCTTTCGACACCAATACAATTATACACTGACGTCATAATTCAAAACAGTTTCCCACGTTTATTTTGAACTGAGGAACCCTAAGTATTTTCGTAGAGAGTTTTTATAGAATAATTTATATATTCTGATACTTCCCAAAGGCATATAACTGTTTTAAAAATGATTGAAAAGTTACTTGGCTACGGGAACTGAATTTTTTCTATTCTCTACGACATTGTCTTTGCTCTTTGTGCACTTGGCCGCAATTAATTAATTAGCAGAACCAGACGTTTACGTAGCTACAGCGGCTACAGAAATTGCTACTCTTGCTTGTAATGGACGCACAAACAAGCTAGAAATCAACTTGAGATCGTAAGAAACAAGACAAACAGGACACATTTAGCAGCCAAAATGGCTGGGGACTATTACTGCACAGATAAATTAAAATGTGAGACGTAATGACTCGCGAGTACAATTCAACCTAAAAATGAGGATTAGATGAAGCCCGTAAACAAAGTACTTAAATATAATTAAGAAATATTTTTCAAGAAATATAAATTTTATATGACTGATAATAACTTAGATTAAATTGTAATAGGATTCCCTATCAGTTTTAAGGCAGTCTCAATTTTTCAATTCATTATTAAATAATGTTTATTTACATAGTTACATTGTCTCTCTAAAGAAGCTTTCGGTATATTGTTTCATATTCATCTACATAAAAACGATATAAATTGAAGCACTTTCAAATATTAATTTTTAAGCTGTTGTATATTTTAAACAAAACATGTTTTAAAATAAATTAATAAGCGAAACGACTACTAAAATTATACATACATTGAATTATGTCTCTGAAAGTTTTCTTACAACTATTTTTAATTTGGAGTTATGATTCTCATAATATGTAACCGGTTGATACAGGAAACGTGTCTAACTTGAGGAAATCCAGTAAGATTATGCGATATCGTCTCCCACATTCGTCACTTTCTTTTATTACCAAATTCCAAAATCAAAGAACTTAATACTACTATACTACATCATATTTGCACTTAACTTCAAAGAGCTTGAGAAAGTACATCATTACATCTTTGACTCTTACTTAAGATCGATTTATTACATTACCATACTCAAATAGTGGAAAATTGTAGTGGAAACTGTATTATAATGATGTATTAAACTTATAAGGTTCAGGTGTGCTAACTATATGACATTTAGTAATCTTATTGTATGTGTAAGGCATTGTTGAATAAACAGTTGCAGATGAGGATGACGAAAGTCGAAATCTACTGCAGATAAATGTATTGATGGACTTATTGAAGATTATTTATGCCATTAATAAGGAGAAAGAGATGATTTCGATTTGAAAGAAAAGTTTAGAATAGTTACAAAGTAATTTGAAATGGGGAACCACTAAACGGAGAGGAGTTCAGATAATTAATTGTTTCATAGTCAATGGAATACTCTATAAAAACCGTTAACTTCTACGCCGTAAACGTCTAGTTTCAAAACAGAAAAGAGTCTTATTACATACGCATTTGTAGCATTTCTTCCAAATTAATGAAGAAAATTAAAGTTGTTGTGGGATGATTGAATTGAATGTGATGCTTCTCAAGGGAATTACTTCTGCACGGAAATGCACGTCTTTGTTCTGGGTATGAGAACTGTAATTTGTTCCATTTAGGAAAATAGAGGATCTGAGACAGTGGTAATCCTCTTAGGACCTATGCCAAGTCGTTTTTAAATATGTTCTCGATTTCATCAGTGGAGTGCCTCATCTCCGGCAGGTGCCGCCCCGCGCCGTCTCGCGATTTCCTAATTATAATCGTAGCGTTCGCTTTCTTATTCTTCCTTCCCTTTTCCTTAGAGTCGCCGGCCCTTTTTACATATTTGTGATGAAGCCTCCGTGCTTCTGATCTAATATTAGTTCATTGACGAACATTCAGTCCAGGCTCCATGTGAAGGAAGGGAACGGGAGTGTGACACATCACGAATCTAAAAGGTGGAACAGCAAAGCCTTGGCTGAGGGAGAACCTTTAAACGTCGCGATGCGTGCTACAATTTATATTAGCTGCGGGTATTTTAGACGAGACAGAGTTCTGCTAATATCGAAATGGGGCACAAGCCGCTTACGAGATCTTTCCATTACTCAGATAACGTCTGCGCTTGCGTCTGCGTCTGCGTCGGCGTCTTCACTCTACAGGTACTCTACTTGATTGTCTGCGACGATCAAAGACTTCTCAGCTCGTATTCGGTGTTCATAATTAAGCTCGACGCCCACACGGAAATCACGCCAATAAGCCTAATAAGATGTACAATTTTCGTTGCTACTGGTTGAAAGCTGTTAAAAGCATTCTACACCAGTAGAATACGTTCGTGATTAAGCCGGACAGTCGTGGTTTTTTAGTGCTGTCCGGGGATTTGAGAATTTTATGACTGGGGAGGAATTTTCTACATTTTATAGCTATATTCCACATCGCGTTATAAAACATTCATTTATATGCTGAAACTTCGAGGTATAACTTAAAAGGGATCGCAGAATTTGTTAATGAAAATAAAAGATTGGTCATATATTGGCGACAAATTTGATGAACACGCACGGTTAAATCAGATAATTTAAAATGCATCGTTGGTTCAAGTTCAGAAAAAGTACCACATACTATTGAGGAGTGGAAGGTAGTCTTTTAACTGTTTCAAACGACTGATATTGCATGTTGCAATTTTTATAAAATAGTCGAGTTAGCGTTGACATCTGCTCCAGGTTGAACAATGTTTTCAATTATGGGGAATATTTGTCCTAAAGAAAGTAGTAGAGTTTCGGTATCTTGTGTTAAACATCTGCAAAATGTTCAAATTAATTCAGAATTTTCGTGTTGTGAAATTTATGATGATATTAAAATAAGAAACCATTACTTAAGAAAGGCATTTCAAGTGAAAAATTCAACTGAATAACTGTAATGACGTTTAAAAAATTTCAAAAATAAGTCCCGTGCTGGACCCCCAAAAAATATACTAAGCCTATTCATATTACTTTGCAGTTAAATAATTTTTTTAACTCAATCTACGTAAATAGTTGTTTAAAAAATTCCCAAGAGAACACGATGTTTGGTGACAGAGACGAAAGCAGAGGGAAGCTGTTCGAAGCTGACGGTAAACTGGTTGAACAGGTTCTCCGAAATAAGTCTGTGGTAAGTGTCGCACTTGGCGGGCTTCGGCGTTACTTTAAATTCTACTATATTTCGTGGTGGCAAGTATATTGCGATATGCGTCAGAAGTTGTGACGATAATGCAGCAGGACTACTGAAGACATTAGAAGAGACGGCTAATTTATTTCCTTAAGTAGTTTCAGAGATCGGGTCCGTCTTACTTGCAAAATTGAATACTTTGGGTGAGGAATGATTTGATTCCATTAGTCCTTTACCGAGGAAATAGGGCAAGTAAAAAAATATGCTAAATTTGACATGAAAAGAATACAAAATCATAACATATAGCATAACACAACAATAATACATATTACAAAGAAAATAAGAAAGTACAAAGACAAACGAGAAGCAATATAAAATATAGAATTTGTAAATAAAAAAATGTCGGGATCAGTATACATAATCTAGAATAAGTAATTTGATGAAATACTACTTAAGTGTTATAATATGTATCACTTACGCACTTAGGGGACATCAGATCTGGTTAATCATGAAACAAAAAGAAAACAGAGAAATTAGTTATATTTTTTTTATTCATATAAAAATATTTATCCTAAAGATTACCAGTTTGTACAATAAATGATTCAGTACGTACAATATTAAAATATTGAATATAAAACAGTCAACTAGTGAAACGATAACGTATAATATACACATGAAATAGTATTCACATATCACTTATTCAGTATTTTTGCACGGAGATAGACTTAAATTAGTTACAGATCGATTGATATATTCAGGAGCTCCTTGTAGCAGCAAGCTTTCGTGTACTGATTATATTTTTTCAAATTTTTTATGTTTTCCCCTTTCTTGTTACGGACTGTTTTAGCTGTCATAGATCAAAAAATTTGAAGTACCAGTCCACCCATTAGCGTCAGAGATACTGAATTAAACCAAAAAGTCTAAATAGCTCATACTCAGCAACTGTTAAGTCTGCCTCAAATTTCTCCAGAATAAGGAGGACAGGAATTTTGCTGAAGGAAATGTATTCAACATATTTGCAGTTTCTTTGATAATTACTGGAAAATACGTAACTAAAGGACACACGATTTTTTTAATAACATCACTGTGCCTATTATTATAACTAGTCTTCTATACTAAATATTAATTTTCTTCCCACAAATGGACACACGAAATGCTTCAAAGATCGATTTCGTCGACTAACAAAAATAAACACAGTCCTTAGTTATTTAACTTTGTTTCGTGAATTGTGTCAACAAGTTGTGAAGAAAAATTTTCAATGACAAAAAAAAACGTAATCTCGAAGGGACTTTAATTATAAATGGCATCAACTTAATCATTGTGATCGTTTTAATCGGTAACTGCAATAGTTACAATTGCCACCCGCTGACATGGCATATGACATTAGGGCAGGAAGGGGGAAATATCGTGCTAGATAATTAATCAGTGAAAATAAAGACGGGGGACGGGATTCTCGTGGAGTGAATGAGCGTGGTGCAGAAGCTAACTAGCAAGGTTGAGAGTGCACGCAATTAGGTAATCTAAGAAGGGAGAGTCGGGAACAATGAGGGTCACTCCGGGCCAGCTGACAGATTAATCGCCTTTATTGTATCGTCACAAAAGCTCGCGACAAACTCTGTCTATCTGGACACGACGCCACGTCCAGATCGCTTCATTAGCGAGTGCTTTGCTTCATGGCTTTGTGAAAGAATGCCCCCAAACTCTCTTATATTTCTCACAAACATGTACGATGTTACTCATTATATTTGTTTTCGTCAAATCTGATAGCAACGGTTCAAGTTTATTAATGTCATTGCTCAATTCTGTGTAAGTTTGTTTAAGCCACTAATCCTACAGAATGTAGTCACGTCGTAGAAGATAAATTCATCGCGTACATATCGTCAGTTCCCTAGCTCTATCAACACAGCAAATAACTCATTTATCTTACGGCATTGCTACGTCGTCAATTGATGTCGCAGCTTCGATAATATTTTTCTTTGTATACCGTATAGTAACATTAGCTTAAGATCGCCTTCTATAGCTCTAATTTAGGCGAAACAATAATGTACGTGAAATCCAGAAAATGTGATTTCTGGTCCGAGTCTAGAATGCACTTAGGGAAATCCAAAAAAAAATTTGAACAACATTCTTGAAAAAGTCAATGACATTTGCCACGTAATTCTAAAAATTTGTAAAGTACTATTAATGTTCCCTCTTTCTTCCGCCTCTCTTGTCCCAATCATTATTCTTTTATCTTGAAACCCAAATTATTGACATCGAATTGCCATGCCATGTTATTCGTACTGTTGACAAGAAAATAAATTTTTAATTTGAGTAGAACTATGATTGAATCACGAAACGAAGAAGATATTTTATAATTATTTTTCATTGATTAATTTAATTGGGTAAAAATAAACTAATATTAGTAACTTGATGCATTGCTTGGCCTCATAATTTGCATCTGACTTTATTAATTTTTTATAGTTCTGTGATCTTACATCTAAATTTATTGTTATTTTGGATTTATTTAAATATAAATATGTGCGACTTGCGCACACACAGCATTTAAATACTAGCTAAATTTCACTTAATAATTAGTAAGATCAAGATTGTAAGTACAATTACTGATATAATTTAATTCCTAATCACCTAAATTATATTAAACTGAATACTTATAATATTAACTTTTTTAACAATAAATTTGAATTTAATTTCAATAGTAACATAATATCTATACAAAAAAGCTATTAGATTTGGAAATTTTTACCTGTATATAGTGGTTTTATTGTAGATCTCGTAATCAGACATGAGGAAAAAAAAGTTAAATTGCCCTCAGAACATATACATAAATAAATTTATAAGAAACAATACGTAACTCTAAACAAGCTTCACTTTAAAAATAATAAGTAATCATTTTTTACAAAAAATTGACCGACTGTTCAACAAAATGGTTCATTAAATTTAATTAAGATTGATATTCCTAAGGAAGTGATATATATTGATTCCTCTGGAACTAAATTTTGCTTACCTACAAATTCCGCTAACTATGTAATTATTAATTGGCAAAAATATCAATTTATTCTCAACATCAGACTATGATAAAATAAGAGTCAAATTATCTCAAATTTTGCTTCAAAAATACAACTTTACACAATAAAGGTATTTGTATTATTATCTGCCTTATATGCTGTTCTACTATTTATTGATTTAGAAATAGTCAGATATTGTTTACAATACTTTTACAATAATTACAACTAATTATATTTTGATGCGTAGCATGTGAAATTTTGCTTCTATTTTAATATCACTTATCATATAATTATTTTTGGTATTTTTAGTATAGTATTTCTATAGTAAAATTATGGCTTTTTTAAGTTAAGTAAAAATCTGTTTCGTATATTTGGCACATCTGAAACTTAAACGTTATTAATTATATATATATAACAAATTGATGATTAGTATTTTATGATTTATAGGATGTTTTACTATTTACTGATTTCCAAACAGTCAGATATTGTAACTAATTAAAATACGAAACGTGGAGAATAATTTTTCATACCTGTTACGTAAATGAGTATGTACGGAAGTTGACGAATATTACCATTAGTTTCCCTTTTTCCTTTCAAAATTTCCGAGCGAAAAAATAAGAATGAATAACGCAACTGACGTGAACTGAGTGAAGGAAAACTAGGAAGGTGCATTATTCCGTATGAAAGAGATCATTAACAACTTATTGAAAAACAAATAAATAAAAACACGTCACCGCAAATATATTTCCTACGACTTCACATCTCTCATTATTTTGCATAACTGTTTACTATATCCACATGTGCAGGCCAACTACGAGTATGGTTTTAAAATAAAATATTATGAAAACATCCTTTTATATTTTCAAATAGAATTGTGTTAATTGCAGGGAGGCTTTGTTGACACAAATTCGTATGGGTTCTTACTCCGAATGGTACCGAAAGTGCAGTTCGTTTGACTATTATGCACACCGTTGCACGTAATTACCCAGCTTTTCATTTTCCCTTGGGAGGGCTTCGCGAGTTTTCACTATCGCTTTACACGTGCTGATATTGGTATTGATTATTTAGCAGCTCAAGATAAACATACATAAACAATTATTTTGTCGACAATTCCTGTTTGTTGCAATTTTGTGTTGTGTGATCCTAATTGCCACGTATAATTCCTAAAGTAATGCACCAAATATATTTCACAACTAACTTTTTATGAATCAGTTTTATAATTCACTCTATGATATCTTAATTTAGTGAAACTTGGTAATTTATAGGTAATAATAAAATACAAGGAAAATATAGCGGAGTAAAGATTTATTTTTAGAAGAGCTTGCCATGCAGCTCGCGATTTTTGCTACAGTTCTACGAAATATAAACCAATCAAGGATTGATTGAAACAGTAATCCAAGTTTTTTAAAAAAACAGAATTTAATTTTGTTTCAGGTATGAACAGAAATGTATGACATTTATTTTAGTTGACCGTCGACTGCCATTCTAACACAGATTAATTATGAGCAAAGAAAATTGTCTTAAGTACTCATTTTGAATACATACCCTCGGCGAAATTCATTATATAATTATATCGAAAAGAAAACAATGCAGTTGTGGAATAAGAATGCAACCTCGCGGTAAAGGAAGATAACTAGAAAATATAATAAATCTGTAATTGGTTAACAAGTGAAGACACTATCTTAAACTTTTAGTCAATTCAGTAAAGAATGGTATAATTTGTAATAGCGTAATTAATTTTGCTAGAAAAGTAATGGTTTTGATGACAATGTACCATAAGCTTCATTGATTTTTTTCTGTGGCGTTGCGTCATTGTCTCTGGCCGTGCGAGTTGAAACACGTCAAGTTTCGCCTCCTCTCATCTCTCGTTCATTAACCCAACAGGTCTTGTTGAAAATAATGTTCATCTACACTATTTGAAAGATTCACACTTCAACTGGTCCAACTGTCTCTCTGACAAACAGAAACTAACTGACCGATTTCAGTGGAGTGAACAATAAGAACCATATCGGAAGATGAATAAATATCTTCATGAATAGTGATAACTGAAGCCAACACGGACTCGTAAAAGTAGAAAGACAAAGATTTGGACAAGAGAGTAATCCCAAAAAAATTCCTAAATTTTAACATACAGTATTGGCATGGGAATTTAAACACAACAAATGTTATTTCCAGTGTGAATATGGTCCAGAAAATATATCTCTACGAAATAATAGTGAAATCTAATTCGTATTTTAATTTTCCTTTCCCAAATTCCAGGTTCAGTGAACAATGAGCAATAATCTGGCAACGGAATAAGTTCACAAAATTGCCTAACATGTTTTATTGAATAATTTTCTTATACAAAAAATTAGTCTCCCTCCCGTTTTTACCACTTTACTTCATGTTAACGATTCTTGTGGACTCCTGCGAACTAAACAAATAGAAGTTAGCATTTTTTTTTGCATTGGCCGCCTCTGTGGTGTAGTGGCTAGCGTCACAGTCTCCCACTCAGAGGCCCCGGGCTCGATTTCTGCCAAGGGCCTTGGTGTTTGTATGTATTTTCATGTTCCTCCACTGAGTATACACCACAAAACAAGGAAAATAAGTTACCTAATTAGTAAATCGCTAATATCCTGAATTCCAAATATGATAAGTAAATTTTACGTGTGTTCAAGTCACTGTTGTATTCACCAATTAATTTACTCAACTCCGCTTTATTGCAAATCTACAAGTATATAACTTGTGATCGTCTTCTTCAATCAAACGACTATATCTCAGCTTACTGGGTTTCCTGGCCCCTTAAAAATTAAAAATTCGTACCGTATATATGTATCCTCTTCTCCTTCTCCGGATCTGTTGCATCTCAGGTTCTTCTGGAGTTCCGCGTTAGCATCTTTACACATGTTATTTGCTTCTTCAACAAATCAAGCATGGCATCCCGTTACACTTTCCTCAACGATTCTTTCCGGCCCTTGTTTCATAGTCCTTTTTTTACACGAATCAAATTTTACTTGTACGGTATCTACGATATCTACGAGTATGAAGAACACAATAGAATGAATCTCAGCGAGACTGATGTTGAAGAACTTGCCCACAAATACTACAACAGGTGTGTTCGATGATCTAGTCAACTTGGTTGTTCAACTTCTGATGGGATCAGCCACAACACAACCAGGCCATTCAGTCGTCTATGCTACCCGTGACACTAATACCGAGATTCGTTTATTATACACCATCAAAACTGGCCATAAAAAAATCTTATCAATTTTCAGTCTGCAAAAACCATCCAACAAAGAAATAATTTTTCATTTTATGATCAGCAATTTTAATGTACTATTTTACGAGTATATTCGTTGCTTCGTGAAAGACAATTCCAGCAGCATTTTTACGAGGGTTACTTTTCCGCTCCAGCAAAAATGAATTAGGTAATGGAAATAATTTTAGGAATTCCTGTTGAAAGTATCGTCATTCACAATTTAAAAATTAACAACGTGTAGCCTCGTCTGAGTGATTCATACTAACTCCCGAAGTTTCATTGCGGTCAATCATTGACACAGTTATTTATACGATATGAAATTGTGATTCGAATCTGGGTTTTATATCGTCAATCATGTTACGTTGTACTGCGGTACCATAAATTGGATTATAACCGCTAACCACTAGCGACTGTTGTCAAAATGTATGTTAAAATATATACAAAGTAGGAAAAATGAAACGTCAAAATTCGTGATGCACAATTCAAAATACCATGATTTTATTGTAATGTGAGATAAAAAGTATATGGAGTCAACATTCATTTTCGCAGCATAAGGCGTTCTATCCGTGTAGACATCTAGCGGCGAATTGCCAAACTATGTAGATGTAGTAGTGTGAGAGGCGACAATTACGAGTTCGTTCTGTGTATTGTGTATTTATTAAATCTACAAATGGGCAGATGCCCGGTGGCAGATACATAGAAATTAAACAATAATTAATAAACTGGTCGTAAGGACCACATTTAACCCATAGTTGAATGTATAATTATATTCAATATAAATAAATAAGTGTGGAATCATATTATTAGAAATGAATTATTAAAATAATAGTACTGTTTTCCATGAAAAAAAAACTGGAAATATAATTCACTGTAGTATATTTTTAGAGATTTCGCAGCACTGATCACTTCACTAAATGCACTACACTTAGATTGAGTCGAAATTTTCCTTCTGTTGAGGAAGTTCCCCAAACACTCCTGCAGGCAGATTGTTCCAGTCATTAACTGTCCTATTTAGGAATGAGTATTTTCCAACGTCTGTTTTTTGGTTCCTTCCTTGTAATTTAAACAGGTGATCACCCCTCCCTTTCATTCTATCTCGGATTCCCTGCCAAGGTTTTGACCTGCAAAAGCTCTGTAGAAAATGTGTAGCCTAGCTCTTTCTCTTCTTGTCTGTAGCGTATCCCACCCTAGTCCCTTTACCTTTTCGTTCCCATGCCCAGGTCATCATTTGTAATATAACGCTGAAAAGTTCACAATCCTTATGACGTTTACTTAAAGAATTCGGTCAACCTCGAGGAATGACCAATAACGACGTATCTGGATTTAAAAATTGATGACAAATTAAAATTGAATAACCACATTTGCATGCAAATAAACGCTTTACCTTCATTGTTCCATTCCAATATGCCTTACATTGACGAAGTTTCTATCGAGTGTTGAATTATTAATACGTCAAAAATGCACTGTTAAAAGTATTTGTGATGAAGATTATACATCAAACTGTAACACTCAAATCATAAAATTAAAAACGTACTAAAAGTATTATAAGGCAAACAAATTGAGATATGAAATACGATCGACGTGCTGACAATCAGGGAATGGCAGGAATACTCAGGCAATCGTCATAATCTCGGCTCGTGTAAATCATACATTCCATTTTCCGGAATGAAGCAATTCCTCTAAATGTTAAAAGAATCAACTACTCTTATATATCCGCAAAAAAGTGTGAAAAACTTTTTAAATAAATTTCTAAATTTCATAAACTGGTCTTGTTGAACTGTTGCAAATTAAAATTCTGAACAACGGTAATCACTGCAGATCCTTTCGAAGAATATCGTTAATTGTATATGGCAAAAAAATATATTAGAGGAAGTAGCTACACTGATTTCTCTTCACAGATAATACTCGATCATTATGCATGACGGTATGATGTGCAGGCAGGAGTGAGGAGTGAGGAGTGGCGAGTGGCGAGTGGCGCTGGTGTCAGTACGCGTATGTGATTGATTGGAGTGGGTCGTCCCCTTTTTCATGTTTCATCCCCGTCAATATGTCGCTTGCATTGGCTCAGTTGCGTTACAGACCAACGCGATACCAATCAACTTGGAGAATCATATAATCAATTAATACCGCGTCTTCGTGATATTACTCTCGAGCTCCGACGACTCGTCATAACGGTTCAGCCCGTTCGGAGTAGTCGCACGAATCCTAATTATCATCTGTATATTCGGTCACAACGTAATGTACACTTTTTCAATGATAACATGTTTAAGTCCACTTATAAAGTTATTATTTTCTGAGAGTCCCTTCGAGCGGCAGGAAGGTTGAGGAAACCAGAAATGACTGTTGACCTCTTTCTGAAACATTCGGCAGACACACAAAGGAAGAAAGACATCCAACGGAAAAGACAAAATTAATTTAAAAAATCATTCTAGAAAATAATTGAACCAGCGTTTTTAGAAATCGTTTAATTGCTGAAATTTGTAACAAATTGGTGCTCAAAAAATGAACCCCGAGCTTCATCAATCTCTTATGGGAGTTTTCTCTCTCACATATCTCTCCCCAGATTGGCTTTGGAGCTTACATTTGGGAATGCCTCGTACTCTCTGGGTTTTTCAAGATTTTCACATGACGAGGCATCTTCATCTATTTTAGGAGGTGTATGTACTGGAGTCGAAGACCTTGGGCATACGATAAGAGTTGCCCGCTGATCCCATTGGATCAGTCGGCCAACTGCCTCCTAAAACTTGTGGAGACATGAAGAAGGGAATGCTGCGATCCCCTGTCATTCGGAAGGGCGAGGGAATAGTACCAATAGCCTGACCTACCTGATGCAGGTTATTTTCGAGGGTTTTCCCTGAATCACTTTTAGGTGAAACATCGGGTAGGATCCTAAAACTACATCCCTAGGACCCTTGGCTACGTTGCTGTACCTTCCTATGCTATTAAAGGGGAGTTGCCTGTTTCAGGAACACCCCCATGTAGCCTGTTACTAAATAAAAATCGTGAAAACTCTCTACGGAGGTATGTATTATTCAAATTAGTAATGGCAGTAGATATGAATGCCGGTAGCAGTGTTTCGTCAAATTACAAATCGGTGACGTCTATAAAATTTTAAATTATAATGTTAAAATAAATATTGAAAAGTCAATATCGACATATAATAGTATTATTTCCAGTGAGTTGATTTCAATAATCCTAGGGAAGGCGAACTTTAAGATTGTTGTGCATCTGGGGTTGATAGCTTTTTAATTTCATATATGACGTTAATAAGTTTTGTAATACTGTTTAAAAATCCAACAATAATTGTTTGGCTTATCTTTCAAACCCCTTTCCTCCAAAACGTAATATAATTATTCTGCTTATAAATAGGATTGACAAGGTTTGATGACGCGCCCAAGAAGGATACCTAGCCACCAGCCACGTGATTTAAGGAGCATATTGTTATGTTTTTGGGCTGGGCAGTTTAGAAAGCAGGAGGGTGTAGGTACCGTTTACTGTGGAGTAACAGGCGGATCGCATCTTACGCCAAACACTTAATCACTTTAGAGCATTTCCTGGTGAAGCGGCTGTTCGTGTTAATGGCTCGATAAAGCTTTAGACAGTCATTCACGAACAACGAGAGGCGTCATTACTGCACTCCGAACTTTGGTATCCTGCCATAAATTGCAGGGATTGTCTGGCGGTCGCAGCTAAAAGCCCCGCCATCTACTCGCAGATCTGGCGCCCGACCCGACATCACTCTCGGAAAAAACGCGCAGCGTCCAGCGACGTCGATATCAAACCGTGAAAAATCGGCCCACACGGACGGAAACAGGCACAGATGAGAACTTACGCGGAATGACGTACTAAGGCAGGCGCTTGGGCGACTTCAATATCCAGCATCCGGCGTTTCTCAAATCAGGCGAACATTACAAGTCGGTTTTCCTTTCTGGCTAGCTTACCAATATCTAATGTTGCACCGAAGTTACCTTTGCATAATTAAAAGATTTAACACGCCTACACATTCTGCCTTCGAAATTTCTTGACATGTGGGAAGACGTTTCTCGGTTTTTTCATTGTCTGTAGTATGGAGTGAAGAAGGAAATCATGATGTGAGAGGGAAAAAATGCCAACTGCGGCAAACTGAAGAAAGGAAGACACACAAATATCCGAAAACAAGGTAAGGCGAAGACTCCAATGTATGAAAACTTTCTATTCATGTTCTCAGAATTGTGATTACAAAATTATTTTCTTTGCCCACAAAACTACTTTCGTTGCTTTTATCGGTGATAATTTTCTTATGCCAAAATTTTTGTATCATTTGGAAGAATCGTTAAAAATAAATAAATTAAATAAAGCATGTAGTATTAAATATACAAAATACGCAGTCAATGAGTAGCAGATTTCAAGTGCACTTTACTGACAAAAAATAATTAAAATCAGTCGATTAAATTAAATAAAGGTTCTCAAAAATTATGGTTATCGATACAATGGTATAACACTTGAGATTAACCTATGGCTGACAAGAAACTATTGACTTGACAATAGCCTCCAAGGGAACGGAAAAAACAAAATGATTGGTTGCCATCTGTAGCTCCACTGTTGTCAACATTCCAGTCTGTATGAGCAATGTTGATTCACTGGGGAAGGTTCATCCACTTGGTACTGAACCCTAACCAGCAAGAAACAGAAATGAGGCGAATGGTTGTGAAAAGACTTTCAGCTGGGTGAACAGATGAACAGTCGGTGCGTTGGATATTTCAGATGCTCATTTTTTACACACTTTTTCTGTCATCCTTTGGTGTTCATTTTTAACTTGTTGTCCAACATTTCTGTCACTCAATATTTACCACAATTCCTATTTCATACTCTTACTTTGTCTTCTGTTAGGCCGGTCACTCCTCTTCGTACTTCACACAATCGAATATACAAAAAGCAAGTGTCCAGGAACTTACATTCACCTCCGAACGGTTTTTGTGTCCATTTCGAAATCCGGAACGATCTTTATTGACTTTTTGTAAGCTTATCGTTTCAAACTTCAGAAAAGTCAGTTGGTATATGAATCAATTCCTTGCAATCGAGTCTTTAGAAGCATAAAGTTAAATATTTCTCAAAGGCGTCTGAGAATTTTGGATGCATTTCAAGATGGTCGCTCAGTGTGTACGTTAAGAAAATCGATTATTGAGGTCTGTTTCTACGGAATTTGTATTAGAGAGATGCTCGGGAGGCATCTTCAAATCCAAACGATGTTCTGTTCGGTATTTGGTTTATGGTAATCTTTGACGTAATTGAATGACGGGGATAGTGCGACGCTTTGTGCTTGGGGTGTGACTCTTCTTCTTCCCTCGCTCCCGCTTAAAACCATATTGCTTTAAAGAACAATTTATGGCGTTTGGCATGCCGTGCGTATTTATGACATCCTTTAACGTTCAGAACTTTCCTCTCCCCATCAAGAAAAAAATAACGCGGAAGTATTATTTAATTTCACACAGATTTGAGTAAGAGGTCTGACATGAGCTAATGGTTTTGCGTAGTAAAACCTGTGGCCTGCTGAGGGGAAAGCAAGGGGGGTGAGGGCCATGACATTTAAAGTTATTTTGCTGCTTTATTGTTCCATAAATCGCGGGACGTCGTGTGTGGGCCAGGTCTATCTTCTTGTCGATGCGCACTCTCAACTTTTTTCCGGATAACTAAACAGGGATACATCCATGTACAGACATGAATGTCAATCCTTTCCACTTTATTTTAATAGTATTTACACCTGAATTGCAAACTTTCAGACTCGTCGTCGATCCTCGCTTTTGAGGGTACAGTATTGTCATTGTCAAGGATTGACTTCCAACACATTGCGCTCAAAGCTACCCAATACTTCTACATTCGATAAGTTAAATGTTAAAAAAAAATTCCGTTACCTCCTGATTTTCAGACTAAAATAATTTGGGATGATTATAAACGCTGTAGAACTGTGTAATGTAGAAACAGCACAAACAGTAAGATTCCCAGATTCAGTGACAGTTTCGACAACTGTAGGCTGGTAGCTGAACGGACAAGTTAACAAGTTGGTTGCAATATTGGCACTTTGCGTGACGAACAGTTTACGACCGGTAATTATCTTGGGAATTAAGGGGGGTCGAGTTAAGAAGCTGGAAATGTTGCACCTAGATGAATATCGTGGCGTCGTGCTTCCTCCGGTCACCACAGTCATTAGAAAAGATGTATGGTTAATAATTTTAACTGATAATTTTATAAATTATTATTAATTATAAATAAGAAAGATAATGGCCAAAAGTCATAAACGGAATCGTTCAATTATAATACTTTTCGTCCCGCAACTCAGTTCCACCTCAGTTCTTTAATCAAAATATTACAAAAATTTATTGTTACTCCTACAAAGTCCCGGGCCGAAAGACGAAACGTGTTCTAATTAAATTATTCAATTTCAGAATTTTTTCCACTCTGTGTGTTTTATTTATAAGTTGAATAATATATTTTATTTATTATTAATTATGTTCATGTTTCAAATGAAACATATTAATCATTCGATATTTTTTAAAGATTTATTAATTATTTATTGTAACTATTTTATAGAGTAAGATACTTATCTTACATCAATTCCATCGACCCGAAAATAATAAGAGTTGCTGAATTAGGTTGTCATGCATTGAAAAAGCGTGGACCCGTTCGATATACTTTTTAAGGGACTTGCAGTGATGAAACGTAAAAACATTACTGCTATCAGGACCGATAATTAATTTGAGAATTGCAAAAGGAATATTTTATATGTGGGATTTTACTAATTCATTTATAGGTTCGCTAGTTTTCTTTATTTCAATTCTATAATAATCACTGATTATTTTTTGGAGTTTAGTAGAATTAAATATTTAGGTGGTGTGGATTTCAATGTAACATTTGTCTCCTGTTTATTAGAACTGAGTATATCTATGGAGAGGTTCCGGTTGGGGCCGTGGCGTCGCGTGGCGTCGCGTCGTGGCGCTCTTACTTCCGTTTAGTAACCCACGCTACACGGAAACCAGCCTCGTGTAGAAATTCAATTTCCTTCTCCCGATTTAAGCTTTCAACGTATCATCTAAAATACAATACACCGTGGCTCCTTCTACGGAGTTTGGGCGTGTAATATAGTTTTAGTTGGACGTAGCTGTCACCGCGTGTTACGCTCAGATAATTGCTGTTATAATAATATTTAAACCCTAGTGACAAACTAAATTTAAGGATATTAATTTTTAAGTTAACAACTACAAAGTATGCTTTTTATTTAAATTTTATATTACTGTACCAAATTCTATGAATTCTTCAGTTAATTTGTAATGATTGCTTAAGTTAACATTTAGTCCTTGATTGAATTTTGTCGTCTTACTTAGTAACTGTTAAATGGCACTTAAGAGTTCATTATAAATAACAATAATTCCTGTGTAATATCCAGAAAATTGTTTTTGTTCCTTGAAATAAAATTATTCATTTCTTTATTTCTCTGTGAATAAAAAAGAGCGTCGTTGAGATATAAAATAATTTGGATCATCGGCGTCAATTCGAGACGAAACTAAAATTTACAATTGCATAGTCATAGTCCTGTTCAACTATATTACAATTCAGAAGACTGCGTACTAAACCTTCCCCACAATCCTGCCACGACGTTCACATTACTTCGATAGGACAAAGCGGTACGTTTATGACTTTTTCGCTGGATCTATTGCGGGTTAATTTCAGTGTTACACGTTATTTATCCAATACTAAAGTCACATTGAATTATTCCTTCGTTTTTTTTCAGCTTTATCTTTCGTATCATTTGTTCGTTCTCTTCTAAAATTGCATTTACTTAGGGATCCTGCCGTTAATTTTGTCTTATATTCTTTATTATTAAATATAGGAAGATGAACTACATCCCGTGTTTTATCAGAAGCCTTCACACCTCGAAACGCTCTTTTTATCAAAGCTTTTGGGTGATGCATAAGCCGTAGGCCCAGGTGCAGGTAGAATTTGCTAAATTGTTTGCACACACATAATCGACATCACTGGGTACCCAGGACCCCAATTCTCATGCTAATCAGTCAATTTCGGTTTTGAGTTGTTTTCGTGCGAGGTTAACTCGGTTGATTTAACGCGACTCGGATTGGTCGTTTTCGGGCACTTTGCAGCAGATGGACAAAGCGGACCCGGGTTCGCTTTTAATAGATTGCTTAACTTCGTTACGCGGTGGCTTTGTTGCACGGGACGATGTACACAGACAATTTCTAATACAACTACGCCGCAAATTCAACAATTAACGCGGAGGGGAGCGAACGCCACCTGGAGCCACCAAAGAAACAATTACAAAATTCGTTTCAATCACCTTTATTCAACAGTTCATTATAGTCGTCATTAAATTTTTCATTACAATGAAAAGGTTACGATGTATACAACGAAAATAAGAATAGAGTTTAACACGTTGTATTACCGTCTATTGAAACACTGTTTTCACAATGCATCGCATCGTCAACTACGATAAAATCGATTTCAGTATTCAAAATTTCATTTTTATAAGTATTCAGAAACAGTATGATATTTTTACATTCACTAAAATCGAAACAATTATAAAAATTCTTTCGTTCAATTGTCAATTACATCTTAGAGGGTTTTATGTGTATTTACTTGTTAAAGTATATAAAAATATATGTAATAATCAAAC
Organism: Eucriotettix oculatus; assembly: GCA_034510155.1. Classification (NCBI taxonomy): domain Eukaryota; kingdom Metazoa; phylum Arthropoda; class Insecta; order Orthoptera; family Tetrigidae; genus Eucriotettix; species Eucriotettix oculatus. Next base: position 21,089,887 of record CM067380.1, on the reverse strand, counting down.
GGGTTTGAAGAAAGACGTATTACACCATACGAACTTAAAAAAATTTTAACAGGATTATTGTATGAAAATAAATAGCCTTAATTAATTGCGCTTAGTTAAAATTATTAGTCTAAAATGTTAAACTAATTAAAGTGAGATTAACGTGACTTTACTTCCGAACCCTGTAATAACTTTTATATTTGATGCTCCTCCGAGCTTTTTACAAATAACTTTGCAATTGTTTTATTCATTTTTTTTATCCAAAAACAAATTCTTAATTTTGGAAGCTCGTTTACGAAATTCCGAAGTACGTCCGTGGATAACAATTTCAGTACTTCTGTTTTACTGTTGTGTTACAGGGCAGAGATTTAAAGAAATAATTAAATGGAGTGTCAACAAAATGGAGAACGGTCGTCAAATCTTGTAAGGGTGACGGGGCTGTGAACGGTTGTAGAATTCAATAGCCTTTGTAATCTCTATTTATATTATTTTATTATTAATACGCAACAGATATTAAATTTTTGAACAGTCTTTTATAACCTAATACAGTGCGTTTACGAATTCTTCTGCTGTGTTACTATATTTTGATAATGAAAAATAATTAAATAATTTTTTGCCAATTTCATACTTTATTATTTAAACAATTTTAAAAGCAAGAAATATTGATAAACCTCGTTTAACAAGAAAACAACATTTTACAAAAAATTTTACTAGCAATATAATATTAAACATAAAGGTACGCAACTGAGAACACTCCCCTAATTATGACCATCAACTTTCATTTCCAGATACACTATATTTATAAATACTATATTGCTGCCTGAAGAAGATACAAATAAATACCGAAACGTTGTAACTTTTTTTAAAAAAATTTAAAAAAAGGTAAAAAAATTAATTTAATTACTATATAAATCAGACGTAAAAATAAAATCTTTAGTAATGACAAATATTTAAATCAAAGAATTGTACCAAATATGTTGATGTAAACGTACGCGAATGTTTTCAACATTTCCACAAAATGAAAAGTAGAAATTTAATTAAATTCATTAGGTGTTCAGTTCGGTCGTCAACCTAATAATTGGAAATATGTTCATACTTGGCGTAAAAATGAATTATAAATATATATACAGACGGTTATCTTCCAATTCAGCGAAGTCCAAAACAAAACTGAGTATATGTAGGCATTATAAAATTCATAAAATGAAGGACTATTAGCCTTCTATTTTCAATTTTATTTTTATCAACTCGAGTCAATTTTGCCTCCCGGGGTAGTTGCCGAAACGTCGAGGTAATTTTGTTCTTTATTTTATGGCATGAATAGGTTTCACCTTTATTAATGTTTGGCAATTTTCATCGAAATGATTTACTGTTTATGCAATACAAATTGCGTTTGTGAAAGGGAAAAAACGGACGGAATGAAACGTTAGGGCAAGATGTCGATCCCGCGGGACGTAAGATTGAGAGCCCCGTCCCAGACGTCCGGATGCAAAACGCTATTCATACATCAGACAATCTATAGACCTACCAGGGTACATCTCCTCAGATGAAAACAATTTTTTCTCAGTAGAAATATAAGGTTCGCGATTTATATGTGTCCATTGTTCCTGGCTAACGACCGATGCTACTGTATCGAGTGACACAAATCAATCTTACGAGAGCGCGCGAGGGCGGCTTCAACTGTACACGTGCTTTCCTCACAACTATCCCCGAACGAACAAAACAAGGAAAATTGCTTTCCCCTGATCCTTTACCTTGTATTAAAAGAAATAAACAATGAAAATGAAACGGAACAGCGTCTCGTGGATTAAGTTTCCCACGTTACGTAGTCTGGTGACTTAACGATCATAATTTTGAACTGGCAAGAAATGTCATTCGAATGTATCGGCTCAATACAACTTGTGTTATATATTCGAAGATTAAGGATTTTTTCAACAAATATTTAGATAAATAAAAACACTGAGGAAGCGGATTTTGAAATCATAATGGGATCGATCTGAAAAGAATGTTCGCGAAGCGCTCAGCTTTGAATTCCCGAAATTATCATTCTATATTTCAGTCAACGTAATACTTAATCGTAATTTCAGCTAGAGATTTGAAAATACCGCATATATGATTCGTTTCAGGAGAATCCGGTTTAGGTCGATACGGACGTTACGATGCTAATTTAATCCGAAAGGAGAAAAAACCCTGAAAATTTTTTCTTCTATTTTTATGTGATTTATTTTTCAATAAAGGAGGATCAATGTTGAAATGGAATAAAGCAAGCTGTGTATAAGGCTCATTTATGCCCTCTGCATTAAAAAGTAATTTCGTTAATACCTCACAGGCAGTGATACAATATATACAACGAAAATAAGAATCGTATTTAACACGTTGTATTACCATCTATTAAAACACTTTTCACACAGCATCGTATCGTCAAATACAATAAAATCTATTACAGTGTTACTAATTTCATTTTTATACTTATTCAGAAACAATGATATTTTTACGTTCACTAAAATCGAAACAATTATTGAAATTCTTTCGTTCAATTGCCAATTACAGTTTAGACGTTTTATGTATATTTACTTGTTAAAGTATAAAAATAAAATCTATATTTGTAACAATTAAAGGGCGATGAGAGACTCAAAGGGTTTGTGGGGAGAAGTATTACACAGTACAAATTTAAAAAAATATTTCAACAGACTTATTGTATGAAAATAAATGGCCTTAATTAATTGCGCTTAATTGCAATTTTTAGAGTAAAATGTTAAACTAATTAAAGTGAGATTAACGTAATAACTTTGTGTATAAGACCCTTTCAAATAAAAAATAATTTCGTTAATACCTCCCACGCAGTTTGTTTTATTCCATTTCAACATTGACCCGCCCTAATTGAAAAAACATGTACAATAGCGACAAATGAACGAAATTAGAATTTGAATTATAAGTTTGCTGATAATGTTTTTAAAATCACCTCGTGCACATTTTAATCGCATTTTTCAATGTTTTTAAAATAATGAAGTATCTGTGAATTACAAAATTCCTTTCTGTCCTCTCTGGGATAGTTTCAAAGACAATAAAATGACTGCTGAAGTCTCCAGCATATTTATAAATGGAAATCATCTTAAATATATTATTCAGGCTGTAAAATTTTGTGGTTAGTGGGTGGTACTGGTGAAATCCGCCCTTTTAGTAAATTAATAGAAATTATAAACAGGAAATAAGTTCAATTTACAACCTCCAACCTCTGTGGGAAATGTTTTGAAGAGCCCGTATTATTTCCACGCGCTAAAATCAGAATTTTGTAGCCAAATGATAGCGAGAGCAAGAAACTGAGGGTGTTTCCTCTGAGCGAAATTACTTGAAAATGTAGATTAACCGCGCCAAAAGATAGCAAGAACTTTGGACAATTTCATTAGCTCGTGAGAAAATGATAGTGAATGAAGAGGTGCAAGAGCTGTAAATATACCATTCACAACGCGGTTAACTTGTAAAATTAGTATGCGTTGACGAATTTACATCTTGGTGGTGTATGGAAAGGGTTGCGCCCCTTTCGTATGGAAATTGCACGACCGCCACTTGCTCTCTGCAATCTAATTTAAGTGCGGGTTCGAAGTCCGATAACGATTAATATAAATGCAAACGGGAGCATCAGTTGTCCGCTGAACAAAATAATATTAATACCGTAGTCAGAAAAGTCGTGACCGTTCCCGGTGTGTACAAAGCAGTCATTTATATCATGATACAAAAGGGTTTATATCTCAGTAAACATTTAGAAAAATAAAAGGATTCATGTGAATTACCTCCTACGGAGCTTTCTTTCAATATACGGTTCATTCATAATTAATAAATACTGAGTAAGGTGTAAAATCCTCCAATAACTTGCATACTTCAGAAACGCTCTGCAATTTGGTAAATTAAATCAATTAACGAAGATTTTACTCCTTTAATGAGTTGATTACTATGTCGTAGGATGTAAGAGCGGATGTGCACTGTTCCCGTTTTCTTTTCTCGTTTGTACCCTAACGTGAGAATGTCTGCAAAGGCAGTAAGAGGAACTCCAGGAGACGATAATTGTACAAAGAAAGTGCCTTCGTCAAACAATTTTAACAATTTAACAAAGGACATCAGCTCCCCCCAGTCGGGGTCCCGCGTAATATTTTTAATTTCTGTATGATCCTATGGTTGATCTACAAGGGGATTTTACGTCTTAAATAGTCTCATTAAGCGCGAGGCGGAAGATAACAAATTTTAATATCTTTTTTTAAAAGCGACTTTCACGACGCTGAATCCTAATTAACAATAACGTCGTAAAGACCTTAAAGAGTGCAATCTCTGTAGGATTACGAGGGGAGCCGTGAATAAGACATGGTCCGAACAACAATGGCAAACATTCGCCTCCCATCGCCATAAACTCCACAAATGGCAGGGATTACGCCTTAGCCGTCTTAAGGAATTTATGTCGTATTTATAGTTCACATTAAAAAAATATTTCCCAACATTACGTGACAGATGTATGTATTTAGTGCTGGCGAATAATGAAAAACGTTTAAGATGTCGATCCTATAAACGACGATGTCATTTAAAAAGTGGGATTATAGACCAAAGCAATTATAAATTATGCGAACGAAATTAAGTTGTACTACACTCGACATATTCGATGGAGGAATGTAAACCCTGACTTTATCGAAGATATAGTAAGTGAAAAATATATCTTTCTTCAATATTTAAAAAGAAGTTTGTAACGGACGACGTGTAAAACAACACAAACATTTTAAAAATTAACAACGTACTTTGTACGGAAAATAGGGATCATATAAAATAGTTTGTAAGTACAAGGATGAATGTAGCAGTATAACTGCCGACAGCTACCATTTTCAAAGTAAAATAACTCTCAAAACTGTGACCGAAAAAGAGTTTTCTTACCCATTACATCAACATTTAAACGGTCAATGAACGCAATTAAAAGAATAGAAGCTCAACCGGAATAATTTAGGAAACTGTCAGTAATAATGGCAATAAAAATGACGCATTTTAGCGTAACTATTAACTTATAAACTGTGATACAAAACATGATGTCTACAATATTCAATACAAGTATTGTTGGAATTAATTATTATATTGGCATTATTATATTGTCTACTGTAATCACAAGAGTGTCTTACGAAACATGAACAAATATTTACATTTCTTGAATTCATTAGATCTGTAATGAGGAAATATAACAACTCAATATCATTTTATTGAAACGTTTCGCTGGTGAATACATTATAACTTAAATAAATAAATTATAATGAAGTTAATAAATAAGTCACATGCCAATCTGCTACATATATTGAAGCATTTAATAAATTAATACGTAAGACAAGAATTTAATGACTTCACTGTTGATGCTACTATAAATAATAGTAATTGTACATAAAAATAAAGGCTTAAGTACGTTAAAATGAAGTGACTACAATTTTAATTCCTTTGTTCTGGAGACAAATTCGTAGAACTGTAAATATTTTCTCCCTTGTTAAATTTTTAATAGTTTATAGTCGCACCAGCAGCGTCTTGCTAATTAGGTAACTTATTCTCCTTTTCTTTGTGAGGTTCACTCAGTCGCAGGCACACCCAGGCTCTTGCCAGGGGTCGAACCCGGGACCTCTGTCACGCTAGCCACTAGAAAACAGAGGCAGACTGTTTGAAACAGACGAAAAGCAGAGAAATTAGACACTAATATCTACAAACAAATAACCATTTGAATAATGTGAGGATGCAACTTCGCAGCATTTATATTTATAATGAATTGCAAATGAACGCGTGGACGATCTTGTAATTACTGCTGAATGCCGCATCTGGCATGAGGATTCGGCTGTAAACAGCAATCCCATAGAATTTCCACATCATAATCGTTCATTTCTTCCAAGTAATTCATTTTATTGAATTACATAGTATCAGTTATGCATACGTGATTATTATTAAAGTATTTTTACCTGAGTCACATATCTATAAGCTTCTGTTGAAATGCTATGATTTTCTTATGCAAGTTCCTTTAAAAGAAAGTGTTCCGCAATGAAAACAGTTAGGGAAAGTGATCCTACCTATGGAGTACCTGCGTGAGCTCAGGGAGTGATTCAGACCCACGGGAACCTGTTTGTTGAGTAAGCGAATTCCCCTAACGGTACTCGGGTTCATTTAATTACCACTTAATTCTCCCTAATTATCACATCCATAAACGCTAATCCCCTCACGCGACTCCTTACGAAAATATTAAAGAGCGAGGGCATCGCTAATCTGCAGACACACGCGTTAATAAACCTGGCACCTCGTGACCCAGAATAGCCCCTCGCTAATAATAATTACTCTTCGTTTAGCGTTTAATAAGGGTTCGCTCCTCACTGTCCATAAATTAGCTCGGAATTTCCCCGGCGCCGTCAGTCGTAAATAGCGGCTCTCGAGCTTTTATAGTGCTCGTATCTATAGTATTTTGGATTCGACGAGTCCGGTAGCACTCCGACGAACCTTTACGGAAAAAAATAGACAAAGCCTCTCAGGTAGAACACGAACAAGCATGTCACTTCACAGACAAGACGTTGGCATTGTGCATTGCGGGGTAATTGAATGCAACAATCTTAAGTGTTTGAAAAAAACTAAGAACCACTTACCGTAAAGAAACTAGGCAAAAGTTTAAATTTGATAATTGTTTATTGGTTAGGAAATGTGAGAGGTTCGCGAGGTGGGCGAGGAAGCTGATTCGAAACTGACGTCGAGACAGCGAAAAGGCGGGGACGAATATCCAAGCTCAGCAGCAGCAGGGTTAATTGTCACCATAAAAGGAGATTGGCGCCACACGGCCACCAAATTAAAACCCAGGCCTATCTTCCTATCTTGCACGAAATACAAATAAGAGAACAGCACAAAAATAGTACCGTTTGTTTAAAGTGATTTAGTTTCTTCATTGACATCATAATAATAAAATTTAAGAAATTTTTATCTTTATTACAAAAAAAATTCTCAGAGCAGCTTTCAAACGTACAATTTACTATCTGCACAAATTATCACAAGTCCTCAACATCTCCCGTGGTACCTAGTATTAGTTATTCTTACAATACATTAGAAATTCGAGCAATCAATGGCGATAAAATAACCTATACGAATATATTTCCTCCTGTACCTCAGCAGGGGTTGATGCACAAAACTATTTAAGCACATATGACTAAATATATTAGCTCTATGCTTAAAATTAAATTATTCAATACTGATTCCGGATACAGTGGGTCCGTATTGTAATGAGGCAGAAATTAAAAAGGCCGAAGATAATTTTTTTAGGATTTTAAAGTATTGGTAGAGTGGCGTGTCTGCCATGTCTCGCGGACCTGTCATTGTAAACAGGGTTGCTCGAAGGTCGAAAAGGGAAGGTTGACTAAATTTATGGCTGCACTGAGGAGTGGACAGGGAAAGCGACAACAGTAGCAGATGTGGACAGTTCGGGCGAGAAGTAAGAATGGACAGAGCGTGGGAGCTGACAAAATTGTAACTAAAAAAAACGTAATGGTAACTCTGCGTAGCTCCTTGGAGAGAAATTAAACCAATATAAATTTGTAAGCAGCCGTGATAGAGCTTGATGCTTGATGACGAGACTAAAAATACGTTAAGTGATATTTTAGTGAATAAAAAAGTAAAGCACAGTTTTTTTCTTTTACAGGGAAGTGAAAAGAAAACGTTCGCGTGAAGCAGGAAACATTTCTGGACAAAAGATACGCATTAATTTTCTTTATATTCTATTACTACAGAAACATTTAGGCATATTGCCACTAAAATATTTTCCCACGTGATTGTAACTCGGGAAAAATATCTCATTCAATTAAAAATTTAATTAAATTTGTATTCGTGTTTTGTTGTTAAATAAAAGAAAAAGCTAAAAAATTAAACCTAATCATATCAAGAAATCACAAAAACTCATTATTATAATATGATGTTTAAAATAGGAAATTAAGGAAATTTTAATTTTCTATGTCTTGTGAATAAAAGAGACTTACGATGTTCCCTGGAGAATTTGGCACACAATATTCTTCGGAACGTATTTGTTGTATGGATACTTCTGAGCTTCCAGCGCATTTCCTCCCTCCTATATGTGAATATGCATATTAACCAATTTTCGTTGCCAGGTGTACAAAATAAATTTAAGGAATTTTATCACTGGGTTGAAAGCCAAACCATGAGTTGATTGAGCTAATCCCGGGGACTGATCGTGAGATTCGATGCCGACGTCTACCTCTGGCCTGACAGTTCTGCAGGAGTAGTAGGTTATCACCGAGCTGATTGGCCTCGGATAGGTACTTGGACAGACGTTTCCGTATCGCAAATTACCAGAACGAATCCACCGCAAACGGTTTGATGCATATTGATGAAAGCGCCCCTCGCGAATGCGGACCTGGACGCTCCGGAAGCACGTCAATATTTGCCCATATGCCGGGCAAACACTCGAATCACCATATTTTTAATCTGCGACTAAAGTATCGCGGCGACAGAAATTCCTGGAACCCCGGATCCCCGGATCCCCGGCGGACAATATTGCAACGAGGGGCTGCGCTTTTCAATACTGCTCCCGCAACTTTACATTTTTTATTTATTAATTCTTTCGGGCCGCGAAACCGAGTGTTAACACCGACCGTTTATTCGGGACCGATTCCCCCTCTCTTATTGTACGTAATAAAACGAACAATACAGAAGGGAGTACGCGGGAAGTAGCGGGGTCGCCTAAGGTTTTAAACATTTTGGGTTCGGAGCTGTTAAGAAGGGAGAGCTTCACGATTACACTCCAAACTGAGCTCGTAATGGCGCGGGGAAGCTCTCCCTCGTCCCGACTTCAAAAATTTCGGCCCAAATCTGTGCTACGTACGATTTGCATAATATCCCGCATTGTGCCCGCAAGAAGGGATTACGGCTCTCCGCCAGATAAGGCCGCCGTATCTTCGTCGGGCACGTAGAAATTATTTACCGAAGCTAATCCGACTCTAGACCGGTCGGTCAACGTAAAGACGGAAATACAAAGAAAAACTTGTGTCTGGTAGCGAGAAAACGGCACGGATAGAGCTCCGAATATTATTCTTATCGCTGAGAAAATAAGTGAATTACACTCGACCGATTGTTTCCTCCTCGACTAGACAGGAAAGAGATCGTCTTTGAAATGAAAGGGGGATTATTTGAATCGACCTCAAGACTCGTACTACAACCACTTTTCCTTTTAATAACGTATTGCATTTATTGGATCTGTCAAATCTTTAAGTCTAGACTTGAAATATAATTTGAAAGAGTTTGAATTTTCCATGCATAATGTACCATTCCAAATCGTGTCGGTATATTCAATGATGAACAGCATATCATTGCTACAGTAATTTTAGTTTCAATAATTACTTAACAACAACATTCATCAACGTGCCCGATAAAAGCATCGCAAAAACTATCTGAAATATTTTTAATATTTCTGACAGAAAATTACTTTAGCATTGTAGAACTAGATAAAGCTTGATATTCTGATAACTCTTCACAGTTCTGCCGCAAACGCGTGGAATATATTAAATTAATTACAGTTGCAAGTGAGAAAATATGTAGGGGTTATTACGGCCGGAAGACACATTAAATTCTTCGACAGGTGAGGAGCCAGGAAAAACGTAATATATAAATTTATTCATAGCCTCTTTATGAGGAAATATGATTGGTCATTGATTTTAAATAAATAAGTACACAAATAATAAATAAGTTTCAAAATGCATTACACAGTCGTCAAATAAACCACTACAATAACCCTAATAACATACACTTTGCAACTAAATACTACTTACCACTAAAATTGCTACAACTTGTACAATTACAGAGAAGTCGGATTATTTGCAAAACTAATGCTTAATGTTTTAATAATCTATTTGGAATTATTAAGCGAGTTACACTGATTGAAGACAATTGCATTGTTATTTATTGTCAGTAAGATGAAGTCGGTTTTTAACTGTAAGCCAAAATGAGATGAATATTTAGGGCGGGTATCGCTCGCACGTACACGTGACACGTGACACGTGGGCGTCGGAGTAAGAACAAATAGAGGAAGTGAGGCGCTGGATGATGGAAAACTTTTTGCAGGCGGAAGGCGACAGGAAAGAATGACAAATCGCGGGATTGCGCCCACCTTCCACTTCCCGTGTTAAACAATGGCCACGGCAGAGCAATCAAGTTCGCACCCCGTGTCAAAAGATAAAATACGATATGTAGTGGGCACTAAAACGCGAGTAATATCGTTTGACGGATAAGCACCCAGCCGTGAAGCCCGCAATAAACTAGACGAACACTCCATGATGATCGCGGTTAATGACTGTGTTACCCCTCCGACTGACTTTTACACTAATTAAACTTGCAGGTTGTATAAGTCGGCTAGATTAAAGATAAAACGTATAAACGGAATACCGAGCTTTAACTATTTTCGACGTTACGATCCCTCGACATAAAACCTGCTCCGTTATGGGCCGTAATAATTATAATAGTCATTATCATTTGCTGAACACAATGTTATAGGAGATATATTACGGTGTGAAAATGTGTGTTTGTGTTCGCACATTTACTGTCGTTTCATTCTCCTTAAAGAACGGTTTTAGAGCTTTCTCCGTATTTAATTCGATTTTGCTTCGTCGCGAGTCGTGGAAAAGCAGAGTGCCCTTAAGTAGAAGCTGTAAAGCTTTGCAAACAACTCCGGTGGCTTTCGCATTCCCTCGTGTCCTGGTTTTCCAGTTAACCTTACAGCTCTGCCTAAAAACGCTCTTACAAAGGGGAAGGGAGAACAGCAGGTATTCTTTCTTACTATCAAAAGTCAAACCTGAGTCGAGATATTGAGTATTATGTTTACTTACCACGATTCTTACCGGTTATGGGGAGACGATAAGTTTCTACTCGAATTTATGCAACCTGAAGCACTTGTGTGTTAGGGATCCATTCCCTCCTCTCCTGCTTCCCTTCCTGAAATCCACTTTCCATGTTACATTCAAAACTCGGCGAGTAAACAATGAAGTACTTGTGTCAAAAAGGACTGCTATATGTAGACGTGAATAAAATAGAAAACTAAAAACTGTCTCCAGCACAATTCGTTTTGAAAGCTTTCTCCTATTTTGTTATATTCATCGTTACTTCGTCACATGTTACAAAACATTACAGTGTTCATTTAAGTCTTTCACACAACTTTCTGACAGACTTTGTACTTAACGCAGTAACATGTGACAAAGTACTTGTATGTACAAAAAATTTACTATGTCAGACAAGAAATGAGGATGAAGATAACAATATAGTTCAAAGCTTTCAAAACGAATTACGCTAATAAAACCTGGAGATTGTATTTGTTTTCCACTTGATTCACAATGAATTACTCGCTGTATGAATTCAACTTTGTACTGCTAATGTATGTAAGTAAATACCAAGCTTAAGCTCAAATGAATCGCCATTAAACTCCAGTGATATGTCAAGATACATTATTATGAGAAAACTTTTTTGTACCGGACAAGAATACAACCAGGGTCAACTTGGATCAACTATCAGCAGCAGGTTTCAATTTTGAACAAGTTGGTAACTTTGACTATCTGGGAACTAATATGTCAACTGAAATAATAGGTAATAGGTGCTTCTACACGTTTAAGAAACTGTTGGTCTCTGAGATATTAAATAGAGGGCTGAAATTGCAAATTTATTGGGTAATGATAAGGCCAGTCGTAACCTGCGGAAGTTATACATGGACATTAACAAGTAGTGATGAACAGCAGCTTAAAATATATTTGAACGCAGAATTCTACGAATATTCCAGGATAATAATGGTTTTTGGAGATTTAGAAAGAACTCTGAACTGGATTACCTCATACAAGGAGAGAATAATAAAAAATAGGAGGATGGCCTGGCTTGGTCATGTCCATAGAATGGATCCAAGAAGAACAAAGAAGGTTTTTGAATGGAGGCCAACAGGAAAAAGACAGAGAGGAAGGCCACGAAAACAGCGTGGAAGACGGCATAAAATCACTGAGAGCTAGAGGATGGCGAGAATCGCGGTGGAGAGGGCAGAATGGAGGAAACATGTTGAAGAGGCTAAGGCCCATGCTGGGTTGTAACGCCATATGAGAGAGAGAAACAAGTGAAAACTGAATAAGGGAGCTTATTCTAGTACAAGCTATAATAATTTCAATGGATAAAATACTAATCAAACAATAAAAATTGAATTCAATCCGCATCTATAAATCGCGTTTCTGGACAACGTAACTAAGGGGAGGAATTTTACCACAAAATCGGATGATTCAATTAATAAACGTTTTAAAAAAATCACACCGGCGCAAAACTTTCTAGGATTTATTACCCTTCTTCAATTTCTTTGATTTTGTACCGCTAAATTTTGTATTTCGTTGTTTTTTAACGTTACAAGTTGTAGCCTTTATTCTGTGTGACATAATTTGTAATTTGACTCCTTCATAGCACTGCTAGTAAAATAGTGACAATTTATTTGTTTTATTCAGTGTACGGCACAAAGTACACGACTGGAGGCCAAGACCAAGCAGATTAATTTCTTACACTATAGGACTGTTTGTCATAGCATTTGATACCTGAAATTTTAATCTCTGGATCACGGCAATCCAAGTCTACTGTTGCGTGGGCGTGACTGTGTGTGGGTGGGTGTGTGTATGTGTGCGTGTGCGTGCGTGCGTGTGAGTGACGAGGTCCTCGAGTCGGAGCGTGCCGCCTGCGACGTCGTCGATTCGATGACGACCAATTACCGCCGCGAGATATTGTTGTATCAGTCACCGACGCCCCTGCAAGATGAAGGGTTGCCCATGGCATATCATCCCATTACCGCGCGTTTCAGCTTCAATTCACAAAGTTATTTTGTGAGCGTGGCTGATCACTCGAGCGCACGCTCGCTCTTGATCCTCAAGGGGAAACTATAATTCTACGCCACGGACTTATAATGTAAATACACGGTGTCTTTACCATGATTGACTCCCAATCATTACTAATATATAAAAACACATTATAGATATGGAAAACGGAGATAGAGAGAGGAATTAATGAGAAAGACGGACATCGCGATGCTCAGCATTTGGAATTCGAATTTACTGAGATGAATTATATTATAATTACAATTACTGTCTAAGAATAACATCAGTTCTTCGTAGTTTCGCTGAAAACGGAATTTACGTAGTACACGTATCCACAAATAATTTGAAATTGTCTATAAAACGATCTGACGATGTCATATTGTAAAGATACGGTGTATACATAATTTTGGCATACCACCGTTTCAACGCTCGCCCGTCCATTTTGAACGTAAATTAACCACTAAATTTAAGAGTGCACTTAACTGAATAATGGCATGTTAAAATACATACAATTTAAGCCGTTATAATTTTTTACTATATTAGTCAGTTGTCTTTAAATTAATTATTTATTTCCTTGTAAATAAAACATTTCACTCAAACACTATTACTTGCTCCGAATATTTTATTTTAATTCAAAAGCTTTAACTTAACATTAATGTTCTAACCATACTTTGAGTTTCAGAAATTTTTATTTGCTTATCTTTGAACCAATATTTTATTTTTAGGCCTCTACTTAAATTAAACCCAAATTAATTTTCTTAAATAATAATCTCTAATATTTAATGTAAAAAACAACTATATATAATTAATATATTGTGAATAAATACCACTGAAGAGAGAACATATTGAGACAACTCTTCTGTTGGATTTTATTCACAATATATTAATTATATATAGTTGTTTTGTCACAATATAATAATAATCTCTTTGAAATTTCATCCAGGTAAATAGTTCCCGTTGTTCAACGTCCTGTAAAGAACTGAAGTTCTATTTCTCATTTGCTTCCAACATTTAACTAAGAAATAACCATCCCATCTCGTGAAATACTTGATTTTTGAGCTAGTTGAACATAGTCGCCCATTGTGTTATTCGTAAATTCCAATTAATATATTTTCGTTTCGTGAATGGAAAATTTCTCTCTGCGACAGAACTGAAATATTCAGCACATAATTTTTCTCAGCTTAATAACTGACTTTCCTAGATGTTTAATACTTTCTTTGTCTAATTTATGTACTGCAGTAAGTCCTTTCTTACAATTGTACTGATTTGTATTGACGAGTTTAGATTTTACTGTAACTAACGTCTAATAGTATCGGATTATATTTTATTTTCCAATCTGTATAATTTTTTTTTATTTCATTGCTTTATTATTATTATTATAAATTACGCTGTATTTATTTTGTTAAACTTACTGTATAATGCGATTGACTTCCTATTTTCCGTTTTTTCAATGTTTTCTTTGTCATATTTAGAACGAAAATGTTTAGAAAGAAAAAAATTGGTGAATTTGAGAGCACGGATGGATTATAACAATGAGGAAGTAAGGAAACAAAAATTGGTTAAACAAAATGACACGACCAATTGGATGTTATGAAAGCGAGTGTAATCATGCTGACCGAAGTAATTCCATATTCTGAGCTGGATTTTATTAATTGTATAGAATATAACGGGTATAGCAAAAATGGCATTGTGTATCGACAAGTATTAAATATATGCATTTTGGACTGCCTGGATGATTCTCTTTGCTATAAAATAACGATGACTGTGTGTTACTAATCAACAATTCACAAAAACTCGCACAAATAAAATTACACAACAAGAAACTAAGGCTAAGTTTCTCATGTAACAGCACATGAGTTCAATGAATAAACACATCGCATACAAGTTCTCAGATACGTGACTACAGATTTCTTCGCGCTCAATACTAATTTGGTTTCTAATGACTTTTGTCTTGTTGGGTATTTTCATACGCAGAAAACTTTTGCGTCGTTTCGAAGATTTAGTACAAATAAATTTGTTAAAAACAGCATTTAATACAAATGAATGGACAGCACACCTCAAGTACTAAAAAAAACTTCACGGTACAATAGATTTAATAGAAGAAAAGCAAACGAAATTTTATTCAGAATTAAATAAATAAGTTATAGTTTCTTTATAATAACTCTTGTTCTAATGATTTTATAAAACGGGAACGCGTGCAATTTTTGTGAACAATGAAGAGTGTAAAACGTAATGTCAGTGAATTTGTCTGATATTGAGTATTTAACAACATTCATCATATAAAGTATAATGTAGTATTTAAAAAAAACACTTACAGAAGCAGTCATCAGTCAGAATGTGTGTATTAAGGATGAAGGTTTCAGGGTATGGATTTTGAATGTCACTGCGAAATGGTCCGTGGTAAATTAATTGTAACTGTAAGCAATTTTCCGTTCCGAAAAAGCTTTGAATGTTTTCGTTTGCTGTGGAAAATCCGTCAATACGTGCGTAATAAATTGTGATGAAGGGCGTAATTTTTGAGGGTTGATTGATGCGCGGCCGAATGAGATCCGAATCCAAGCTGTCTGTCCGCGGATGTTAACTTCAGGATGATAGACGAGAAGATAAGTTGTTTGTGGAGCTTCGCTCGAAAGTAATTAACGAAGTGATTAATACGTTGTAAATGCGGACAACCCTTTCCGTAATCCTGCGACGGAGCTTATTTAATCCCGGTCATGATTCCGCCATCAACGTCGGCGCTGGACCGGCGGGGATGCTGCGTCGAGACGCACGCGACGACCGTTACATTATTCATGAAATATTTGCCCCCGCTGCAGTTGTACATTCCACTTCAAACTTATTCTCTAACTGGTTACTGACGAGTTTCCCTCATGATTCAATTCTATTTCGACCTTTGTAAACCGATATAGCTGAAAATACTATCCACATATTTATTTAAATCCTTATTGTTCCCTTTTTTACACAATGACTCCTTTCTCAATTTTATGAATATGTATTTCATTACGAAACCGTATTTTCTGTAATAACAAACGCTTATTAAGAATAAAATTGTAATTGTGTTGTTGTAATTGACCATTATTTACGAATGAACGAGGAATGATGTTTGAGTCTCTTTCTTTTCAGAGAAAGTTTGCATTATGAAGTACTGAATTTAAAAAATAAGCAAATTTAATTTTTATTGTTGAATGTAGATGTTGGCCCAGTTGCCGCCGAAAGAAACTTTTGTAGAAGGCGGATTGATTGGGAAAGATTTAACAAAAGCGAACGTGCTCTTTGAGCCATGACTGCAAACGAGTCTCATTATTTTTAATTTCCCTAGTTAACAATTATGTGGTTTCCTTTTTTGAAGTTTTCTAACTCTAAACAAAACGTTGGATTATTTCGGAAGAAAGTATTAATTAATTCATATAAATTATTTCTATTTCGGGTAATACATTAATGAACTTTTCAAAACGAATCTATTGCTTGCACCCTGTAGTTTCTATTATACACTCCAGTATTTGAAAAAATCATTTGGTGGATTTTTTAAAGTAAAAACGTCTGTTCACAAATAAGGAAGCACTTTCGAAACGTAAAATTGTCACCTTAAATAATTAGAGTAGGCACTATTACCGAATAAAATTGATCGGGAGCTATATTCATATTATTCTGATAGTAAGTTAGTACATGGTATTTTCTCTTTCGGGGAGAGTAAGACTTTTATATTGTTGACAACGAAGGAACTACACTACTTTACATTAACCTTTTCACTACTTACTGTATTGAGTATGCACATTACTATCTATAGGGTTTTCAATAAGGGTGGGTCGAGGTTGAAATGGATTAAAGCAAGCTGTGTGTGAGGTATTAACGTAATTCTTTTTTATTTGAAAGGCTCATGAATGCTCTTTCAAATAAAAATAGAATTTTGAACATCGGCCTGTCCTTATAGAAAAACTCTACATAAATATATGATCAAGTAATATTTTGTGCAGTCTCCGTTTTTACTGCGACCAAGCGGTCTTGTAATAACTTATTTGCTTTATTATGGTGAATTTACTTTTATTTATCCACCCTAATCGTATTGATCATTTATTTAGTGTTCAGGGCAGGGTGAAACTAAACAATGCAGCTGTTAACAACTTGGATATCTAATAGCAAATTGTTATGGATCATCATAATCCTCCTGTTTCTGTCTCTCTCTCTCTCTCTCTCTCTCATATATATATATATATATATATATATATATTACTTCTCTAGAGCGGGCTTAAAAAACTGTATGTAAATAACATTATATATCGCCAATTTCTTGGCGTAGTAGTATAACAGTAAAATTTATTTAAATTAGTAAAGAAAATGAAGAATTCAAAATACATCCTAAGATATGAGAGTCGAACAAATTTAAAAGTTCAACTCTCTTCTCTAAAATAGATCTCTAGGGATGTTAAAAGAATTAGAGATATTTGAAATAGAATTTTCTTGAAAACCACAGACTTGTTAGAAATTGTGTGGAGAGAAATTCCTGAAATTTTGAGGAACGTAAACAGGGAGAATGCGGGTTGCATTTGGAGGAAGATATATGGCCGCGGCCGTACGCTTCGCCGCTTCCGCTAACAACGTCTTCACTCTGTGGCTGCAAAAATTCCTATTAAGACGAGGAATTCCTGTCTCGCCTCCTACAGAGATACTAAGCAAATAAACCCAACTATGCCAGAAGGGTCTGAAACATTTCTCCTTTAATTTAGCTTTCAGTGAGCCAGCTATCCAGCACAAACGTGACATTAACATGCTCAGCCTTCAGTCACATTTGTTAGTCGCTACAGTTCCACGGCTAGAATAAAAATACAATGCCAGTTGCGAATTAAAAATTACAGCGCAATTTCATGAACTGAAGTGTGTGTGATACATGACTATCCAATTACCACATTGAGCATAACACAATTTATGGAATCGAAATATTTCGAAATAAAATACTTAACAGGTTTTCCAATATATACTCAAGTAGGGGTGATTTAAAGGATAGGATGATACCGATACCTGTAGTTGATACCTGCTTTCCCAGAAGAAACAGAGACCGCCTTTCAACGACAGAGAGAAGCAGATCACTGAAATAAAGTTATCTCGGGTTTATTTCAATCAGTTCCAAGCAGAAAAGTATTAGACGAATGCGAGAACAGTAATGAACAAAAACGGAAGAAAAGAAACCAGACAGACAGCTAACAGTATTTAATTTAAATTTGTGGAGGTGACCGAGACTGCATGGTAGACGACAAAAGGCGCGAGACACTGACAAAAACATTATTAACATGTAAAGAAGAGGATAGCAACTTATTTTTTCAGGTGATACGAGTGCGCGACGTTTCTGGAAGCTGAGCAATACGATCTCTTAAATCTCGGATTAAACCGTGGACGTGGTGTAAGACCCCGAAAAACTGGCGCCTGTCTAACTTTCAATCTTTGCTAACTTTATATGTGCGGGTAAGAAAATTTCCTTGGTTATTATATATGGTAGCCCCGTACCCTAGTGTATGTGAAACAAAAAGGATCCGAACAGTACGTACCATCTCGGGAGAGAGACGTTGATAGTCGTCGGTCAGTCACTTGATCCTGGAGAGGGAGACAATGAACATGTTGGCAGCGTGAAGTTGTGTGACAAGTAGTAGTCTATCTCATCTTGTGAAGAAATACCAGACACCCAGTTTCCTTTCCACGTCCATTCGTTTGGAAAACTGAACATCCCGTAATCAAGATATCAAGGTGAATTAATCGTTCTAGGAAACAGCTATCACAGTCATGTTCTCATGTATATTTTTATTCAATGTTGAATATTAAATATTTGACAGAGGATCTGTAACCAGTGGGGGCTGAGGAAGAGTAGACCTGGTTTAATGTCCTGTTTTTATCACGATTATGTTGATGGGAATAAATTTTAACACATACCAATGTTAACTGTAACTGTCGCGCTGTTGACGCGAGAAGACGCTGTCGAGGATCGATCTGAGCGTCGCAACTTCCGCAGCCACTAAGTGACTGAATTGGTCCTTTGGAAGGCCTTAATCACACGTCAGGCCCGAGTTCCATACGCCGCGGACCGTGTTATTGGTCGCAGAGTAATTAATCCGAGTGACATCCCTGAGGGCTTCTTTCGCCTTTATTAATAACTCCTCCTAATCTTAATGGTCGTCGAGGGGAGAATGAACTCGTGTCAGTGCTAACTGAGCGCTGATTAATGCGCCACCGTTAATGGGTGCGCTGTTTCTGTGGTTCTGTTTAATACCAACCAGCCGGGGCTTCGCCGCCGAGGTAAAATCTATAATAAGTCGTCTGCCATAAAAGCCGACGTGCCTCTCGGCGTAATTACGATTGTTTGAAGACCCTCGCCTCATCCCTGCGGTTCAGTGAGTCGGCCACTTTTACTTTTTACGTTATTTAAACATTATTGTTGGTTGTACAAAAAATGGTAAAATAGCTACGGATACTAAAACTCCTGTGGCAAAACTTCACATCGGTACACTCTGGAGTAGAGTACGTATATATATTCTCGATTAAAGAAAATATTCACAAAATTACAGATAATTTTGGCTACTCGCAGACGCAACAAGATTTCTTAATTCTCTGATTAAACTGTGGACGCGGCGTCAGGTCCCGACAAACTGGCGCCTGTCTACCTTTCAATCTTACCTAAGTTTATACTGAAAAATTCAAGAAATATTTACATCGAATATTGGGCTACATTATTATTTCGTCATATCTGTGTAATTATTACTAGATTAATAAAATTCTAAGAATTATTTATAGTAAGAGACTTCGAGGAAGTCTGCCACGCATCCGATGACGACAGCAGAGCTAGTAGTAGAAACTATGTCCGAGTCGAGACAGGAGAACTATTTGTCATTTGTGCCTATTTTTGTTCGTGGGTTAAAAACTCTACCATAAAATAAGACAAGCGCCGATAAAAATATTAAGCGAAAGAATATTACTACAATATTATAATTTTCATACAAGTTTTGGTGGTTAAAATAAATATACTAGTTTGGCAGAAGTGTAATTCGATCTCCTACGCTCTCAGTCAGGTAGTCACAATTTCGAAATATTAATATTGTTCGCTCCAAATGAAGCAAAAAATTGGCATGGCCCCGGGATCATCGCTTTTTTCGCAATCAGCCTTACCATTATTTATGGTGTTATCCCAATCACTTTATTGAATTTTGGGACCAACTCGTAAGAAAGTTTCAGAATACTTAAACGCAATAAAGAAATAATTTTTTACAAGCTTTATCAATGTCTGGATTATTTTACGTGCATTGTTCTTAATGTTTGGACGTGGTCGGTACCTCGCAATTGCGAGGCGATGAAATAGGAATTACGGAAATACGTTGCGTTTTGGATGTCCAGGAACAGGCGACCACTCGATTTCATGATCCGAGGTCATCCACAGATCTGCGTGCAGCGCCTCGTCCACTTAGCAAGATTGTCTTCCTCAAGACAAACTGAGGCATTAAATCTACCTTACGCGTAATTCGTTTAATGGTTTCACTGCTAAAATCCTTCCGGATAGCTGTAATAAAGGCAATATTTAGCGCTGGGCAGATATGCGAAATTGATTTAGCGGCGGCAGTGTTTTGTTTACGACCTGTAAAACAGTTATTCTCGCAGACCCTCTCACAGCTAAACTTCATCGCATAAAGTGATATTTTTAATTTTTAGAGGCTATGAAATTTTGTTTATGCAGAGTTGCACACCGTCGCCAACGACGTGCATGTTCTCGCGTACGCGGAGATTAATTAAGGCTCTAGAAGATGCCTGTGATGCGGCCAGAGAGCTACAAAACTGCTGTATGAATCTTAACACCAATTGTAACCTATCAGCCGACGGAAATCTCTATTACTCAGCAATTATTCAAAGTAAAAAAAAAATAAGATAAAAAGTCGAAGCAGCACCTCCGTTTAAAAACTTCAACGATTAAACACTGAAGTGGATCTAGAATTTTTCCTTTTCGAATAAATAGACGACAAGGAGGAAACAGTTGGCCAATCGTTCCTAGGCACTTTATAGAATTTTGGGACCTACTCGTACGAAAGTTTCAGAATTCTTAAACGGAATAATGAAAATTTTTTTTGCAATTCCAAAAATTGGGACAGAAAGCAGCCAAATCCTTCATACTTCTTTTTCAGTTTATTGTATCGAAATCGCTCCCAGCTGACACGTGGACGATTTCAAATCCCAATAAAACTGTCAGTCTTAAAGTTGTTATAGTGAAATATCGAAAAATTAAGTGAAGGAATACATGACGAAATTAATATGTTTTAAATAATATCCGCGTGAGAAAGAAATTAGCATTCAGGAATACGAGAAAGTATGTGGTAAGAAAGAGATTAGACTAACTGAGGAAAATTGAAGAATGCGGTTGCCTATTTTTTTTATTTAATAAAACTAAATTTCCCCTCATAAGTCAAAAACATGAATGGTAGCAAAGTTTGTAAATGAAGTCATTCAGTCTATTAAGTTTATTTTTAAGAAATACTTCATATTGATCTGAGACTATTAGAAGTGTTAAATCACTAAATTATATTAACAGAACGGTATCAGTTCATTCTGTTTAGAACAAAAACTTCAAGCTCAGAGCACCGTACAAACTCGACAGGGAACTTAAAAAAAGTTAGATCTTTTATTTTCAAATAATTTCAAGCTGCTGAATGTTTTGTTCTACATAATTTAGAAAGAGATAATCTGTTCGTATAGAGTAACCAATTTTTTCCCACAATATATGGCATGTTACAGTGTTTCCTGGATTGAGAGTTGGAGCACTTTCTTTCTATGGAAATAAGACCTAGTGTTCTCAATTGATTTCGTTTGAAAGCACAATCTGGTAACAGGCTTAAGAATTAATACACTTGTTTGCTTTGTTTCTAAAAAAGTAATAGGTCCACTTTATGGGATTTATGTAATGCTTATCTACTCACTAAGTCCTGTTCGAGCTCGAGAACACCATAGACACTCGCACATCAACACATTGTGTGCATAAATAACTAAATACCCTCTTCCCATCTTATTGAACGTAGCCTAAAGAAAATGAGAGAAATTGATCGATGTGAAAAGCAATATTGCGAAGAGCAATTTAACAACTTTTCTTTAAAAAACGCGACTTAGTACAGTTCCTTCTGTTGTACTGATTGTCAGAGACGGTTACGCAGAGGGACACGCCATTTGCATAAACACGCACTTCTCTCCCAGCTCTACGTGCTTACGCTCGGGAGACGTATTCAGAATGGTGTTTAATTAAAGCGGGCGGAGGTGACCCGCTGACCATCTGTGCTAGATCCATAAAGGATTTTCACAAATGGAAAGCCTGAGTAACTCTCGGTAGCACAATTTCCGGAGAGGAAATGAGGAGCCACGCGGGGCTTTATCTGTGCCCGTTAGCCTTGCACGTCCGTTATTTACTCACATCTTAAAACCGACCACTCAAATATTATTTCTTCTACACGCGGACCTTGCTAGAAACGCAGTCTCGTTTATACATATCGGAGACTGAGTTTCTAGAAACGGAGATTATTAGCAAGTCCTCCTGGCCTGGGGCGAAAAGTGCATATTCTGTATTTGGGTTTCTTTCTTTCATAATAAATTTACCGGAAGCGAGTTACACTCGAAAGAGAACAAATAACGGACTCCAGCTATTTAAGGATCTAGAAGTAGAGTACTAGGACGACAGAAACGCAAATTGCTCTAAAAGGCAGCAAGTCTCGAGACGCGCAGTCATTAGGAAGTTGCGGAAAAGAAGTGTGAAGTGTCAAAAATTTCCCTGCAGGTCGTGAGTTCCCTGTTTAACTGTACACGGTTATTTTCCGTAAACCGGATAGATATATTAAAATCGATATTTCAATGCGTATTCAATGGTAAAAACCTCGAAATTTGTTATTTTAATACCAGGACGATGTACAGTAGAAGTTATTCCAGGTTAGCGCCAGGTGCTAATAAAAAAAAGGGATTACACCTTTCCAGATAAATATCAACAAAACGGCGCTTCCTTTCTATGAATTTAAAAGTGGCAAACCCAGCAAAAAGAAATCCTCATCGTGACGCATAACGGTGACAGCCGACCGGATCATCTGTTATCCATATCTCCTTGCACTGGTTACTATTCTTGTTTTTTTCCTCCCTGAAATTTTTTTCTCGAGGTAATAATTCCCATTCTTATTTTCTCGTAGTCAATGTAAATGTAAAAAGTGTATATATGAAAGGGAAAATATAATTTCACCTGCTATGTATACTGGACCCTGCGCCGTTTGTTTCACACCTCCCCCAGTTTTGTTTAACTGACTGTGAGCTATGTTCAAAGTTTTAATAGGCAGCGAGTAGCAGCCGTTAACGAGCTCAAAGCCGTTTGAAGTGACGGCGCCTCTGGCAAAATGATTTCACGAAGCAAACAGCGCCGAAAGACACGACCGGTCGACAAATTCACGCATAATTGAACGCACGCGCTCGCCATGTTTAATGCACGCGTCGCCGCGGGGACGACGAATCTTCACTACGTAACATCACGTCACGTCATGGACGTCCCAGAGAGGAGCGATTGTCGAATTCCTGCAGTCGGATGCGCAAAGCGTGTGGCCGGAAATAGTTACAATGATATCTTTCATCGATGATTTATAAAGAAAACAACAGAAATATCATTGTTTCCGTCTTCCATAAATATTACGACGACTTTAATTAATTATAAAAGTACCGGAAACTAAGAAGTACGTTTGAGACTGTCATTTCGAAGCTACACCTGAGTCCGTCTTCCGGCCGCCAGTAGTTCCCTGAAAGCCGAACGAATCGATCTGCGTCACACTTCAGATTTATGATCTACAGAATATTGTGCGCGTTCGAACAAAAGGTGTATACAATACGAGACACGCGGCGGGGTTTCCAAGGGAAAACACGGCTCACGCCTACACCCGAGTCACGTGACAAAATTACGCTCGCATTCAAACCTGTAACGGCCTCACAATATACTCAATCTCGATGACTGTGAAAGCGACGTAACGGTAGCGAGTTACCGATAATCAACAACTATCACCTTGACGTGGCTGAGACAGATTGGAAAACAATTTCCACGAAACCACGACACTAGCCGATACCTGACAGTAACCTCAGGCCGTTCAGCCCTAAATACTGAAACAAACTCAAATGTACTTTTAAAAACATTCTATTCTAAACACACCAGAACAGTCGACGTTTGCCTAATCACAGTCATCCTCGAAACTCTTCACATGAACCGTTAATGTATCGGCGGGATAATTTTTCGGAGATCACGTCTAAAGGCATAGCGAAGAACACGAAATGTGAAATAAGGACGAGTCCGACTACGCTTCGGAAATGGTTGATTAAACAGGACGCGTGCTTCTGCTGATGAAACTCCGAGGCGCTGGTGTTGGGTGTCGAGTGTTGAGACAATCTCCCTAGACTCCAAGTGAGGACATAAATTTAATCAGCGCCGAGTCACACGTAATCTGTTTTTATGTGTGTGGAAGCTAGTAAGTGGGAGTTTTAGTGTGGAGGGGGGCGCTAATCCTCTACTAAAGCATATCTGCACCTAGCTGCTCCCTTCCCTTCTCTTCCCATCCCTTCCCCCCTCCCCTCCCCCTTCTCTTCCCTTCACTTCACTTCCCATCTCGTACATTTTGTCTGCTTTCCATTGTATGGCTAATTTAATATAACATAATATAACGATGAATAAATCATTTAACTGTTCCTTTATCGTCGCCGTGCCTCCTACTGTTTCGATTGTGCCCTATTTTTTACACTCCATCGTTCGCTATTTCTTGCGATTTCTTTAGCAGACACATCAATTTCAGTCCGCATTTCGTGGCTACGAATTTGATATCTGTGGCAATGAAAATCCTTGCTAATGTTCCACATCTATCTGAGTATTTTGCAGCTTGCACTACCTGAAGACAAGACCGAGCCTTCTATATATCTCCAATGGGTCCGAACAAATTTGTTTCGCCTTTCGATAATTGAATATTCGTCTAACATAATATCTCCATTTTTTTGTCAATAAGTAGAAATAAATATATCAAACCAATGTCATAATTACAATAAACCATAATGAACTGTAAACATAGCTTACTGTATTAAGCGAAAAATTATTGATTCAACAATTTTAGTGTTCCAAAAAACAGAGTGAAAGAAATTTTATTTCCAAGTAATTTAAAGAAACCTGATTAGGATCACGTGGTCTGTTTTACGGGAAATGAAAATGTTTAGAATCCAAGGAACATGATGCCACAGGGCCTGTATTTTTCTATAATCTCCTCCCAGTGGGATAGACTATTGGCTTTGCTCTCCATCTTGTTTTTTCTCATTTAATTTGTCGCCGGTCCAGCCTCGTTCGGGGAATTCGTTTAGAGCGGGGACTTATCTCGTGTCCAGTGCATTTTGCAGTAGTCATTTGTCGGCCGTATCTCGGGACTTCCCCGGTCATTTATTATTCCCGCTCTAACGAGACGCATTGTTGCTCAAGAACGCTGACAAATTCAATTTGCGATAGTTTGCGAAGAACGCGAACTACTTCCGTTGCACGCTCTTCCTCGCGATATCTACTTTCCTTTCCAGAATAAATTAATATAGTTCATACATTTTTTATTGTTCTATTTAATTCCGGCCAATTTTGCTATTTATTTATTGTACCAAAAATGTATTCCTTAGACAAACATGTTTAAATAGTATATTTCTTAATTTATACTTATTGTGGCAATAAATATTTGTTTTCCGTGTGTCATATTTACAAATGTTTATTTCCAAACCACATTTCACTGGACTCAAGACATATTAGTCATGCAAATATTTTATTTATTAGTTCTTTACGTTTCGCGAGTAGTAGAACGTTGCTATTAAACCATAAAGCTTCCATTTATTGAATAACTTTCGTGAGTTATTATAACGTTTGTCTTGACGTCTGATTTCTTTCCATTATTTAATAATATACAGGGTGCTCGAAAATTTCCTTACAAACTTTTATGATGTGTAGGACATCGTTTCCGTTATACAACTATTTCAAGATACCTGAAAATTAGTTTAAATATAAAGTATATAGAGAAAGAAGTAGTAGCCGTAATTGTAAATGAAATATTTTATTGATAAATCGGAAGTCAATGCTATATAGATACTCATTTAAGAAACAATGCAATTAAAATACGATAAATACGAAATCGATCAGGAAGCAAGCTGTGTGGGCATTGTTAAGGAGTGGAAACGCATATTTAACCTCGATTTAGAAGTCCAATCCGTCGGAAACCTTAATCTCCTCTTAATGTTTCTCTTGAACGTATCGATTTTCAATCAAGAGCCGCAGAGTTTATTTCGACAATGCGTGGCGCAGTCGACGAATATAAATAAATCAGGGAAGAAACCCACGAAATGAGAATATAAATGGGTAAGGCAACATTCGGAAAATTTGTGAAGGAGTAGACTTTTGTGCTACGGCATAATGGATATACTTGACGAGCGTTTAAAGTCGCAACCCTGACCAAGCGACATAATTTTCGACTTTCCTTTCGCGTGACTCGAGTCTCCATCGGGACAAAAGAATACGGAAACAACTCAATGGGACAAAGTCCATCGCCTCTTAACTCATTTTTCGTGCATTTTGTTCTTAATGTAACTCCCAGAATGGTTTTACATAAACCTTACCAGCAAAGTCCTATTCTTAATAATATTACGGTTTTGTTAGAAATATCTTAGATAGCGGATAAGTATTTTAATTTTGATTACTATTTATACACTTTTATTTCTGTCCTTCTTTTTGAAAATTGTAAATTACACAGCAACATCATTACCTTTAAAATTGTGGGGCCTTGCGGACAAATACATCTCTTCACGTAACACGTCTGACATTTAAACACAGGATCTCGTCACATGACCACAATCGTTTACATTTTCTCCACCACTAATATTTATCTAATAATTTGCATTGTTTTTATTTACATAATTATTATTTCTCTTTATATTCTATTTTAATTCTAGTTTTAACCATTATATTTTATATTACCAAATATACGTTTTTAGAATACTGATGAAAGCATCATTAGTCATATCAATACCATTTTTTTAATTAAGGATATAATTTATGTTCTTTCTAATTATTTGGTTTTGTTGGGGTGGCAACGCGTCAAGAGGGCGATAATGAGAGAGAGAGAGAAGCAAGTTTCTGTGTTGTGTTAACAGCGACTGCGAGTGTGAGCGACCGCTGTCAGTGCATAGAAGACATATGACACTAAATAGCGAAAAGGTCGCTATCTCTCTGTGTTAGTCTGTGTTAGTCCTACAATTATAACATTTATTTCTTCCCGTCATGAAGAACATTCTCTCTATTTAAAAAATGCAACCCTATTTTTAAAGAAGATGGTAGCAATGACAACTGCCGAAACGTCGTGAAATTACTGTGTTTTCACCCGGTTATAAGCCCGAGAAAACCTTATAAATTACTTACACCGCGAAAGCCTTCATTCAATTTTTAAATACTTTATATTCTTGCAAGTAAGTTGTTGAAAACTTTCATCCTATTATTGAACATCATTTATATACTGAATTTACCATTACTTTATTACTATTATTATTTGTGCATGTGTTGCGGTTTATTTCAACACTATTAATATTAGTCTTATCTATAAAACAAATATAGTATTAAAACGCTGTAGAAAAGTAATTTTACTCAGAAGAAAATGTGTTTTAGGAACCTCACAAATCTGTTTCACTGTCAATCAATATCAAATGCAGTAAAAGCATCGACTTTCTTAAACAGGCAGTCAGGTTTTCGAAGATTTTGAAAAGATGAATAATTACATAGAGAAAAGAAAATTTAGTACTTGGTACAAAAATTAGGTAATGTATTTAAAATTTTTATACTAATCACGGTTTGTTTCCTAAAATCATCTTCTTTATACCATCTGTATTTCCTAATTAATCACAGAAGGAGTCTAAATTTGGTGGAGCTCGTATAATGACAAGGACCACCCAGACATTTCTCACAAGACTTCCCTTCAAAGTTTACAGAACAGTCATATTTCAGGTGCAGTTTAAATGTAGTTCAGTTCACTTTATGTTCGGATCTTTTATATTAAGCGTTGAGCTATAAGGAAAGCAATCTTTTAGTGGTCCAAAGGCAAGTCTACCGGCAAAAAAAGTATTCACCGTACGTTTATTACAAATTGGATGGATCGAAGTTAATTGTGTACCATAAATTTTGTGGACCTGACGGATCTTTAACGTTCCATCGGTAGGTATATAAAATATTCTCGAATATTTTAGTCAAAGCACTCGTGATACTCATGCGCTACTTCGGAATTTAAAAGCTTTAAAACGTTTTATAGATCCATTATTTTACGGCTAACAGTATAACAGATTCAATTTCTTTTGATTGCCTGTCATGCCTGCAATTCGTGGAACAATATATCTAGAGATTTAGCGCCGGGGCTCTGACACGTGGCCCTGGAGTCACGTGAATTCGAACCCGTGACCGTAGGACCCGTCTAAATCACCAGTGACACTCTGGACCGTGGAATAAAAGAACACACGCCGACGTTCGCGGAAATATAAGCACGTAAACGGGGAATCGTCTTTGTATCGGCGCGACAACTCAAAAAGAAAATCGATGCACAATGTCGAGATGGAGGCGCCCATAAGTTAGTTACATTAGACATGAAGAAACCCGAGTCGTATCGTCATTAATTACTGAACCTGAGAAATTCTCCCGAGGCCAAACGTAAACAACGGCGTGTAGCTTCCTCAAAAAGTGTCGATGAGGGTCAACTTTTACGCCGATTAACCTTTAACAATTGCATTTTCAACTGAACTGAATCAAAATTGCGCGAACAGAATAGAATGGAAAAGTTAACGACTTGCTATTAAGCCGATTACTTCGAAAGCGATCATTTAAACGCCGGTTAATCGGACTCGCAGGGAGGGTAATCGCTTCAACTTCCAGTCGGCTGCGGTCGCTTTTATAATAAAAATCGGACAAAGCGGGCTTGCCTCCAGAACGTAGGTAATGAATTGGTAATCGGGAGCACGGGACGGACAGTTGCAGCCGCTCCCGCATGCTAATGGAAATTAAGGACGTGGTGCACCTGTTGTGCTCGCGCACTGCGGCATATGCGGCGACAAGGCCGGGAATCGAACCCGGATCAACTTATTAAATAAGCGGATTAGTCTCCACTAGTCTACTACCAAAAACATCATTCAAACGTATTGCTTCAAAATGAAATTATTGTTACAACTACTGAGACTGTATATAATTTCCATAGTGACATTACAGCTTTTTCTACTTCGTTTTGCTCCACACGCAGGCTTTGCGGGTCATTTACTTTTCAACACTGTTCTACAAAAGAAAGGAAACGTTGCACTAGCATCGAGTTTCGTGACGTCACAATCCTGTGCCGCGTACGTTCGTAACCAAGAACTCACCGAAGTACGTACTACATGAATGTTTACATTTCATTTTCTTTCTTACATCACAAAAAAGACTATCAATTTAGACAAGTACACAACAGTTCC
This sequence comes from Eucriotettix oculatus, assembly GCA_034510155.1. NCBI lineage: Eukaryota > Metazoa > Arthropoda > Insecta > Orthoptera > Tetrigidae > Eucriotettix > Eucriotettix oculatus. Next base: position 21,060,524 of record CM067380.1, on the reverse strand, counting down.
AATTGAGTTTCTTTTTTAAATAGTAGGATGTTTTTTTAAAATAAAGCGATTGCAGCTATTATATATAATTGCACATTGAGGATTAAAGAACGACCACGTGGTGAATGTAATTGGTTGGGCGGTGGCGGGGGCGGGAGAAGAATCGGCCCCCTCCAGGTGGGGAGCCGCACAATTACAATAAATTTGCATAGATGGTGCGTCAATCACGAAAACATACAGGTCAAACCGTGGACACCCCAGAAATGTAGTTTAACAAGGTCCCAGAAATGCAATCACTCCAATCGGCTTAATATGGGGAAAATACGACGTAAACAATTTTTGTGTTACATTATGTTGTCATGTTGTGTGGCGGATTGTGTGGACATTTACTTCCAGATTGACATGTACTCGATAAACTGATCCATTTATTACATGCATGATAAAATTCAAACAAGTACAATACACACAATTTGACGAAGTGATTGAAAATTAACAATTTAGATTAAGGACAAGAAAAATAGGGAATAAATTACGATCATGTCTGGAAAATTGCTTTAAAATTAAACTTGGACACCGAGATCGAAGAACCGAGCAACAACCTACATTAGCAGCAAGGAAGGCTAAAACGAAGACATTGGAGGAATCCACTTCAGAAATGTTGAAAAAACAATACAAGGAAAAAATTAAATTGAGCAACAGGAGTCAAATTAAGAGTACTAGAGTGAGAAAAAGGTGGATAAGGTTTCCGGACAGAGAGTAAGATTCGAAACGGTAGTAAAGGTACAGACATGGTACTCAGAAAATAAAAAATATAATACCTGAAAATAAAGACCCCCTTAGAAAGATTAAAATTTTCTCTACTTCTTTGTGCTTCGGACCATTTAATTTTCAACATATTCAAGTCTCGAAATGATACGTTGCTGTGTCATGGAGTCACAATCCTGTGCCACGTCCGTCCTACCTAGAAAACTTTATACAAGAAGTCATTACGAGAAAGTAAAAGTCATAATAAGGAGACTACAATTTTTGATGTTGCGATATTGCGCAACACTGATTTAAGGCGTCGCGAAAAGACATTAGAATAAGTGTGACAGTGTCGCAAAATACAAATCAGATTATTAAATACGTAGGAAACGGAACAAAGTAATTTGATGAGGAGAGAGAATAAGTTGCGAGTTGCGCTAGGTTGGGTAAATAATATGCGTATGCACAATACCGCTGGAGCTGAGTGAATGGAGGCTGGCAATTGTGATCTGATCCTGTTTTATGCTGCTGGCCGCACAAAGGATTATGGCGCCATTACCAGGCGCGGCGGCCGTGAAATCGTCATTTCCTCGCAAACTGGCCGTCGTCAAACGTTTGCGACGAGCAATCAAACAGAATTGCTCTCTGCCGAACAGGAAGAGCGGTTTGTATTGCGATAAAAACAAAGTCGAGTATCTCGGAAGCCGAGGACTTCGGACAGTCAGCTTCCTCGCCGCACAGACAAAGCTAATTACACGACTTTATTAATTACAGAATCTTGCTATCCGCTGAGTGCTCGTGTAATTCCGTAAAGATATTAACTTTTAGCTGTTACGGCCGTGTGGTAATTCTGAAATTCGTTTACGGCCACGAAGACTGACGGAGACGAAATTTAGTCGGAATTGTGTTGGCTTATTTATTAATTCCATAACGTCACGTGGACGATCGTAGAAAATAATTACTTTCTTCATTTACGGGCTATAAATTGCCAGATAAATAAACCGAAAATTTTCTCACGTGAGTTCCGGAACTGACGGACAAAAGTCTGAGACAGCCGACATGAAAAATAATCCAAAACATGACCCGTGGGAAATTAACGTTAAAAATGCTCTAAAGCTTTATACAAACACGGACGTCTTTTGGTCAATAGTGGTGTTAATTCATATAGAGGTTGCTTTGTGCATTCCACAAGATTAAATTCATGATTCATTATTATTATTAATTATTTGATCAAGTTGAATTTGTATTTCGCAATGGTTTCAGTTATTTACCAGCGTAATGGTCATCATTGACTAATATGGTATTTCTATTGATTCACAAGTAGAACAACATATTCAATTTGTGATCACACGACAGGCGTCACTCCCAACGTTACAATAACTGCATATTCTATACAACATATTACGCTTACACGCAATAAAATATTAAATTCTTTCTGTACTCCATTGTTCTGGGATGAACGGGTTGTGTTGTGTTGGTTTAAAATATCTACGAGCAATGCTGTGAATGTAATTTTAACATTTCTTTTTCATTTATTTTACCATTCGGGGAAGATGTAAATATATATGTGGATGTTTGTAGTAGCAGATAAGAAGGTAGTGTTCACAACCAGAGAGGCTCCTAACCTCATGGCTCAGATTTGTAACTTAAATATTAGAAACACGTCACTTCATCGACAAATCTTCAAGCGACCAAGGAACTATTTATGAGATTATTATTACAAATAAGTACAAAAGCAATTTTATAATTTGAGCGTAACTGACAATTCCGAGGGTGATTTTAGTTTTACGCAATCATATGTATGATCTTTGAATGTAACAATTTCTTTTCAATTTTGTTTCAGAGTAGGATTATTAGTGAATTATTTAATTTACATGTACTGTTTTAGCCTGCGTTTTATAACATCCTAATGTTGGGCTCAGTCTTCTTGGTACTTTGATATAAGAAAGCCCTTCAATTTTAACATTCATTTTTATTTTACTTCAGGAAATTTGGTAACTCCGTATTAGTTCCCATTCACCATACAAGTTGACCGCTGCATTTGTCAGAGTAAAAAGATTTCTTTCTAAACACAGACTAGTATTATATAAATATTAAGGAGTAACTAGTTCTTTAAAAATTACAGACTCCATATTAACATCATATACTGAACATCCCGCGTGTCCTAAAAGAGTATCAAAAATAACTGACCTTACAGTATAAAAGCAGCTTCAATAGACAATTTTAGTATCCGAAATGAAGCTTTATAACGATTTTGTGTTGGGCTATAAATGTGGCTGGACGTGAATTATACCACAAAACAAGTTATATGAATTCTTTAAAACCGACACAATTCTAAATAAGGCATTACATCTCTCTCGTCCGCTGTTTCAATTCTCGATATAGCAGTCCACCTTTTTTTTCGCAATTGGCGACAAGTTATAGTAAAAAAATGTGACACAGCAATCTTTTAAAAAGTATCGAAAACCAAGATGAGATTTTTCTTCTACAATTTGAGTTGTGTCAATACCAGAGATGTATATCACTGTGTTAAAATATGGAGCCGTCTGCATAGCTTGTACATCCAGCAATATGGCGGGTAGCTACAGAAGAGACACAACACAGTTTGGAAAAAAAAATACATAATCCAAAAAAGTACAGTTGGTAAGATATTAGTTTAACGTTTTTTATACAGTACCATGCACACACATGAGCAAATCGTAAAATTACAGAAGGCTCACACGATTAAAATTTACGTTTGAAATAGAAGCCCTTGCTAATTCTCCTATTCAGAAGTGAAAAAAAAACACAATGTCTACCTTTTTTTATCAACGAATGGTCCAAGAAACTTGTCCTTGGATGTTGGCTCATTAAATCATGTCTACACCACATAAATTAATACTTCTCAGTAAACTGTAAAGTTACACCGCAAAATTTCCGACTAGAATTTAGAGGCCAATTTTTGTAGATCATCTTTAAAACATGTCTTGGAATTCAAAATTATTAAAACCTACCCGAAGGTAACATAAATAAATTTTTAGTTCTGCGGAGTTCATATAACCTCACATAATATTAGTCTCATTTTATATAGTCTACAAAACAAATATGAAGGACAGCATCAGTCATTCTGGAGAGAGAGAGAGACTCGAGCTCCTGCTACCTAAATTAAGTGAAATAGTGATAATCACCAGTGACAGTATATGACCATCTTTATAAAATCATGCCGTATAACTAATCGTAAATTCGAGGCGAAAGATGTCGAAGCACTTCAATATACATCCAGCAAAATGGCTGCCGTTGGCTCGCTTTTTGTAAGAAAATTACATTGCAATTCGCTCTCCAGTAATTCATTAACACTCAGTAGGAAGTTATTCAAGATTGTAGATCACGAATAATTGATACAAACGTGAATTCAAACAATTTTATAAAAAGTATTTATGAATGTACTCTCGTTGTCGTTCGTCTATTTGCCATAGTCATACTCCTCATATGCCCATGCCATCATCTGTCACTCAGTCAGTTATAAGATGACTATGGCAAAAAGCCGAAAGCTTCTGTGAGAAGGACAACGAGAGTACATTCATAAATACGTTCTATAAAATTGTTGGACTTGAGGTTTATATTAATTATTCGTCAATACTGAAGTATATTATAAGTAGGATATCGAGCTGAATGTAGTACGCTGTAGACTCTTTGTCGTGCAGCATCCGAGTCTTCCAGCGACATTGGAACACAGAATCTGGAGGGTTGCGGGTTAGTATTTCGCAGGGGTTATGAATTCCGCCCGAATGGGATTCTCGGACTCGTTGTTGCGGAATATTCTTAGTGCGGACATTTGCATGGCTGTCCTTTCTCGCAATCTCGGCTTGAATTCCCTCACCGTATACTTCTTTTTTCTTTCTTATTTCAAATGTGCACTACCGATTCCACCTTAAAATTGAGGATCTACAAACCAATAGATGATTATGGGAACGTATAAAAAATTAAAGATAGAAAGTAATAGTTATTGCCAAGTTAGCAAAGAAATTCACCTTACATTCCTTACTTGCCATTATTATTCGACGTTAGCATTTTTGTTATTATTAGAATAGCGTTAATTAACTTTATTTAATAACAGCACTGATTTATTTTTTACTAAACATCAATTATGTACGTTTTCAGAGCAATAATAATAGCCTCACAGACTTCAGGGATGAAATGGAATATAATCTGTTTGGAATCCTTGAAGTTATATTGAAAGCTTGTAAATAAATCCCCACTTGCGAGAAAAAGGAAGGCGATTGCTGGCTGCCTAATACGGGTCTAGAAATATGAGGTCCAACAATTTCCAGTAGATATTCGAAATTCACTGGTGTCATCCTCAAAAATTTTCAGAATCTCATTCCGTCCTCCATTTTTAACGTGTCTAGGAGGAGATGGTCTTCTTTATTCCCATCTGCGTACGATTCACGAGTCCATCGTTTCGTTTTGTTTTTGTCAGTTTCTTTCTAATTGAAGGACCCAAAAATGGGATTGATATTCCCGAGAGCGCCGGTTCCCTTGACCACGTGTTGATGCGCTGAGAAATTGAGTCTCGAAAGTCAGAAAGTTCAGCCGCCATTGCGGGATTGAAGAGAATTGTTGTGGCGACCTGCGGGTTTGTTGAATTTTGTATTGATGATAAGATATTATGTGGAAGCAAAATGTGAACGGTATTAAGAAGTTGAATTTAGTAATAAGCAAAGGTTTGCGTGCGCTACACAACAACGACGAGTTGAATTTAGCAGGAATGTATGTATTGGATTCAATTATTTTCTAAAGAGAAAGGGAAGAACAAAATGACGAAAGAGAAAGATTTGAAAGAATAGAATGGGAAAAATCTAAGCGTGAATATCCCATTGGTGTTAAGATTTAAAAGTGGCGTGTAAAGAAAATGAGGATTATATAATACATGTATAAATAATATAGTTTATGTCGATGCTCTGTTCCTCACACTATTTGAATTCTACTGTTTGTATCATGAAACATAATACGGAAAGACGGTAAAGTTTGCAGAAGTAGGTATTTAGCTCTTCCTTGCTGAAACATTCGCAAAAAGTCGTACGTAAAACACAAGAACCAAATAAATAGATTGAGACGAGGATGGAGGATGTTTCTCCCTCCACTCTCCCCGGAATCAGATGCATTTGTTCCCGGACAGACTTTATTCTCCCATTCTTGCCCCATCGAGATTGATTTCTCCCATTTTCCTAAGACAGTTTTTCCTTCCAGATAGAGAGGGCCACTTTGCAATCGGCTACTTTTTCTCTGAGAATAAGTTTACTGATAAAAGATCCAGCTTTTTCGACGTTCAAAGAAATTATCGGAAAAGTATCCGCTAGGAATCGGCATTTTTGATAAGAAGTAAATATCTCTCTAAGTTTAATTACAGGTTACCCATGCAAGTATGTATATCTAGAAATATTTCTGAGAGGTTTTGACTGGTAGATATTTTGATTTGCGTAGTGCAGTACCGTAAAGGCGTATCTTTACGTTTGGTGTCGACGTCCTCGTACCTCAGAATGAGCCTCGTGTATCCGTAACAACCGCGGTACGAAATGTTCCTAGCATTTGGACTATGGGTTTATTTACGCCGCCATTACTGCAGCGCCAGGGGGACTGCAATATCCTGTTTATTTCCTATAAACACGGCCATATTTAATTGCGTGCCGTAACTCGTGATCCACCACGGTAGTCAGCCGGGACTAATGAAACAACGCCATCTTCTCAATTCTAGGCAGACATCCTCTCTTATGTGTCGATTCCGCCTGAATACTTCTTAGTTTTCACGATATTCACGTGGATGTGATGGCACACAACAAATTCATACAGTCTGGCTTTCCAGATGTTCGCTTCAGTTCAACCTTGCTCGCGAAATGTCAAACTATATTTATTGAACAAATCTAGGGCCAAACATGCAATTTACAACTATAATGATAAAATACATAATAAAAATACGCACACATTTTCTTTTCATCACACATCATCATTAATATTAAATTAATTGTATAGTCTTGTAATTCCATTATTTGTCGTATAACGTATTCGGTAACATTTGGTAACAATTTGTTCGTCCAGAGCTATTAAAATACAATTAATTGGCCAATCTATTCAAAATTGATAGTTTGTAATTATAGTTCCAGTCCACATTGCTAATACTATACAAAAATTAATTATAAATAATTGTTAGGTCATTAGCATCGTTTATTGTTTCGTGCTCTTTAAATATCTTACAGGTATCTTGTATTTCTAGGGATACAAATAAAAAGAAAACAAATACTATGTATGAAACTTAAAATTTAGTGAAAATATTATTTTGTTCTTGGATTGCCTCTTATTGTCCTTTAATTGATGGGACGCCGTAGCCAAGCTGCCGACTCAAAACGTACTGTTTGTTGTTATGTTTAACTACGAATCATAATCAGATCGCTGACAAATAAATTAACCTGAAAATATTTCTGACTAATACAATGTATAACGCATTTTTCAACAAGATAGCAGTAAAAGCAATTATTGCGGTGCCAGTAATACTCGTAAATCGATTGATTAGATTAAACTATTTAACAATTCCTTTACTGTGCATACGCGGAATTAGATTAAGTTATTAGATTGAAGTTTAACATTTGGGTTTTATATTACTGCTTGTTTTCTCTAATCAGCGTTAATCAATGGTAAAGTCAGTGAAATGAATAATAGGTCAATTTCTGAACAAAACATAAATATATAAAGAACGCGTGTAGAATAGCTTTTCTTATCAGGGTCTTAAATTTAAAATAAATTTTGTTTTAATCATATGTACCTACCAGATGAATTTTATTCGAAAATAGCAGCAAACGAGAAAATGCTCAAATGTATCTTAAATAATAAACAAACACAAATTGAATTACAATAATTATTGCAATGTTGCACTGTAAACATGACGACTTTTCCGGGTAGCGTAAATGAGTTTAGAAATAGGCTAAGAAAACTTGTGTAGTTTTTTTTAGAACAAGTGAAGAGATAATAGTGAAGTGCAGTGAAGTGATTTTTGTGTGGCTCCTTTGTTTGTTTGTTTTTTTTTCAGATAAAAAACTACATTTCAAAATTCTTCCTTAGTGTAAACTTTTAGTAATGGTATTTTTGTTTTATTTGTATTTTCTTTATACAAAGAAAATGCCCAATAGCAGCTTAGTAGTAATAATAAATAATAATAAATTGAACATATAAACACGAAGAGCATACGGCCAAAGAATAGCCAAATGATGAAATTAATAAAGACAATTTAGTAAGCCATCATACATTTTGTATAACTGCAAATATGTCATGTTTTACATAGGCAGTAAATTTATTAAATTTATAATTGTACTTATTTCTGAAAAATAAAATGCAGAAATCCGAGTTTACTTTAACCGGATATTTTTAAAATAAGTCCGTATCTCAACATTGAATTACAAACTTCGTAAATCCAATAGGCTAGGAGGGTTTGTTTGTGTCGTAAACGTAGAGAAATGTTTCCCTTCTGCGAACAAATGTAAATTGTAAGTATAACGTTCTCGCAGTTGGCGAGGTCCTTCCTTTGTTCCACCTTTCAGCCTTTGATTGAATTGGATGTGCCTCTTTCACATTTATTTGCCTAAGCGGCCTACAACTCTTACAAATTACCTGAAGTGGCTCCGTTTTTTGTTTGCTTTCTCCTGTTCCGAGAGATAGTTCGGCGCCCCTTTGAAATCAGCCGTTTCTTCTATTCATTTCTCCTGATGATAATGGCCGACTGCTTCTGTAACCATTATGAAGACAAAATAACTCAAACTTCATTAAAACTCGCAGAGATTTTCCCAATAATAATCAAATTTTAGTGACAGTATTTTTCATCATTTCTGACTTTAGATCAGTTTGTGTTTTATTTGAAGACCGAAACCGAATTAATTATTATAATACGTTAATAATTAGTGGACCAGAGATGTGATAGCTCATACTTCCAAAGTAAAAACGTGTGGAATAAGTAGGCGAAAATAATGTAAACATTTATCTTAAAATACTTCTTTAGTATAGGAAATTCTAAGCTTAAGTAAATATATGTGTGTTCTAAATTGCTTTGTACAAATTGTCCAGTATCCCTTATTTTGCATCGAGTGTAGTACGAATAACTTCAATGATAGAAAAGATTCCATATTTCATTCTTGAAATATAATAGTGAATTGAAAAGGAGGATCCTATACTGTCTTGCATGTATTAGTAGTGAGACTAGTTGCCTAGTTGCCTTGTTGCCTTGTTCCCTTGACTGCGATGAGTCAACTACTAGTGGAAAAGTTTCCACAGTTATATAATTGTAAGCTGAAGGGCTATTCAGAGAAAGATGTTTTAGAAAAGGCATGGAATGAAGTAGCCAAAGTAGTTCAGCTCTCTGCCAAGGTTTCATACATATGTATTAAATGAAATGCATTTTGGTATAAAACAAAGAATTTAATCCAAACAATGCAATTTTAATTTAACTGTTTTCGGTTCAACATTATATCAAATAACTCAAAACCAATATACAGTCACACATTTTTTTATTTTCTGAATGTTTCGGCTACCTTAGCCATAATCGACTGGAAAAAGACATGTTAAAAACAGATACATATCCACAAATATTTTAACATTACCTGCTGCAATATATCAAATCAATATAAAAACTACATTTTAGCAGGAGACAATTTATTCCAGCCACCTTGGCGGTCGTCATTTAACTCCATGTGCAACTTCCGTATGCAATACCGTCACATGGTTCCTATGAGTTTCAAAACAACATCCTACTTTAACATTAGCTAATTCCTAACAATTTCCTTTCAATTCTACAATACAATACTATCCTAACAAATTCCTTTTAACATTTATTTTATTTGTTATTCCCTATACATTATTTCTCAATTTATATTATTTTTATAACATTTATAATCCCTAACTTGAATTTACTACAGTTTTATAATTCACCATATTACATAATATAATACAAATACAAACTCACATACCATAATCTTTACATAATTTAAAATTTATAATCTCATCATCCATCAAAAACCATTTATTTTACTATTTTATTTATTAACTGTCAGCAATTTACAAAGAAGTTCCCAATATTGCCCACTTCATTTCTTTATTTAAAGTCGGATCAATGTTCTCCTGTATATATAATCCTTCAAATAAAGCTCTTTCCATTTAGATTTTTCAATATGTAAAATATCCACATTTTTCCAATCACATTTGTGGCTTTTTTTAAATGTATGGATAACATTGTATTCGTTTTAGATGACATTCTATTCTCAATTGACATTTGATAAAGAATTTAATTTAATTCCAGAAAAATAGTTACACCAAATTAAAGTTGTTCACGCTGTTATTGGCTACTAGAAAGTAAAGAACATAGATTTTGTTAAAAAAAACTGTTGTTTAAAAATAACTTCTTCACATATTGATGCAATATTTCCACTGCCATGGAAGGGAAGCATGAGAAGTTATAAAGTAGTTTGCTGAATGATTCCTTAGTTCAGTAACAGTAGACCGAGAATGAAGTGCTTAGTTCTATTTGCTGTTTTCTTTCCGCGGCTATAATAATACTGGACAATTATATCCTCAACAATACAAAAATCACTATCAATTGTGGAATGAAACGCACTGGGCAAACGCACCACTTCCACACCGAAAGAAACTAAATACTGACTCTTAATACGTCGCTTCTCAGGGACAGACTGCTATTGTCCATTTCGAACACTGGTAAACTCTGAAATATGAATAAAGTATGAATTTAAAAAAATATTATATTTTTAAAAATTAAACGAGAGATTTTTTTGGATGCAGGAGACGTACTACAGTGCACTTTACAGGGCAGCAATAGCGGTTGGACGTGTTGGATGCCCCAGGCTTCCACTTCAATCCTTGTTGAACTGCTTGCTTGGGGTCACAGCACAACTGCAGTCCTACGTTGGTTTGTTGGACGAATTGAAGGACTGCGAGTTGGAACGTGAACGTGAATGTCTTACTGAAGCCATTCACGTTCCAGCACGCAGACCTGCATTATGCTCGACCTGACTGTGAGTGAAGTGCTCCACTACAGCCACAGCCACTATTCAAGTCAGACTCCAAAAAAATACTTCCAGCAAAAAAATATATTTCTTTAATATAAGACATTAAGCTAATTAGATGTTTGAAACTACATTGAGGGGAGAAGTTGGCCAGTGACTACACTCCGAATCACGCTAAATGATATATGAATGCAAAATATAGTACAATAAAATTAAATTTCACAGATCTGTTGGCAGCTTCATCTTCAATCTGCGATGCGATGCTAGATGGCTGACCTCTTCGTTATGGTGTCCTGGGATATTTCCAACATAATTACTACAGAGTTTTCTATTGTAAGTATGGCCAGATCTTCACAAACCAGAGTGTGTTTAAGATGGTACGTAGGATTTTCACCTGGAGACGTTGAATCTTTTTTTAATTTGAAGGTTCAGTACAGTCCCATAGTTGGTTCCCATACGTCCATATGAGTTTGACAATGCATTTATATATGAGTTGTCTATTTTCAGTTTCCAATTTGGCATTTCTGTCAAATTGCCAATTCATTTGGTGAAACTTATTTTTCATATCATCCCTTGTGGGTGTTTGTGCGGTTTCCATGTACGTTTAGAGTCCAGTAGTAGACCATTATACCAAGATATCTGATAGACGATTTCGAATAGATTTCGCAGTTTCCGACCGTAAGGGTGATGGATTCTCTAGATTTTCTCCCAGTGACAAGAACTGCCTCTGTTTTTTCTTCCGCCAGTTGCAGTCCCATTGTCCGTAGCCATTGCCCAATCACATAAATAGCCTCATTGGCTATCTGAACTATTTGTTCCCGGTGCTTAGCGACGACGACAATTGCTATGTCGTCTGCGAAGCCAATAATTTTGCTTTCCGTGGGAATCTCAAGTCTTAATACATCATCATACATAATGTTCCACAACAGGGGTCCTAGTACCGATCCTTGTGGGACGCCTCCTGTGATGACGTACTTTTCCACGCCGGTTTCCGTATCGTAGAGAAGAGTTCTGTTGGAGAGATAATTCGTCACAATTCTCCTTATGTATGATGGCACCTGTAACCTGCGCAATTTCTCGAGGATACAACTCCATCTTGCCGAGACCAAGGTCTTTGACGTCGTTGATAGGTAAGGGTGTGTTATTTATTGAGACATTTGGACAGTTAGGATTTCCTGGTGGTAAAATTTACTTGCACTTGTAATGGTAAAACACATTTCAATACCGAATTTTGCGGTACAAGATCAAAGGCAGGCGGCTTGCGAGAAATTGAAGAAGACTACAAACAGGGTAATAAAACCTTAGTCTGGCGCCGGTCTGGCTTTTCTAAAATCGTTGAGACTCCGTGGCACCTGACTGTGACGAAGCGTCACAGTAATTAATCCTGTCAACATAAAATTGCGCATATATATTTTTTTCCTTTTCCCATTGAAGCTGCTAATAAAAGACGACTGATAATTTTCCGTTGTTTTTTTTAACGACTCGCTAGGAGGGAATACATTATTTCAAGTAACGACCCAGTCAGTCCAACATATTGTGGTCCGATTGTGTGTGGGATAGTGACGGCTTGAGCAATGATCGAAAACCGTGGCCCTGCACAGCGGGGGTCGTGAAAGGCTGCTTGGTTTAGGAGCAATACAAAGTTAGTCCGTTTTTAGAACCCGTAATATATTGAGCAGCCGTTAAAATTTGAGAAAACCTTAATACGAGAGAGGGCTTCATTATTTAGAATAATTATATTTGAGCGGATCAACTGGTTTAGACAATGCGAGAGTGTATTGGACCGACCAGAGTATAGAAAAGCAAGGTGAAATAAAAAAACATACGAATAAAAATATAATTAATGCAGAAGTGATAGTGGCATCAAAAATTGCGAGATTCAGATTTAAAATGAGTTACAGCCATGTTCTTTTACGTAATAATATTTCACCGATTTTTTTCATAATGACACTAAGTTTCTCGAGGGAATGCCCTGAAAGGCTTTCCTTTGAATATAAACATACTGTAGATTACCTTTTATATAATTTGTGACTTTGAGGTGTAAATTTGAATTGAATATAATAATAAAATCCTCGTCATATAAAGAAAGTTGCGACGTACGAGTCGTCACATTACACGTGACATGATAAGTAAGTGTATGCATGTAATACCGTAGTCGTACCGATAGTGAGCGACCCCTCGCAGTGAAGCGTCACTCCCTGCCCTCCACTTGACTGGCACGTCGAGCTTGATTTAATTAATCTGGCGATTGTAAAAGTAACTTTCAATTTGAACCCGTCAAAAATGTTAGGCTTTGTAACGTGAAGTCTCGACGCGCCTAATAAGATTTGGACGTGGCGTCATTCAGGGTCGTCATCGCGGAACAGAGGACAAGTCACGTCCAACAACATTCTTCACTACCCTCCTGTCGCCAAAAATTCATCTTCACTGAGCCAAATCAATTCTATTTCCACATCTTTAATTCTTCTGCACTTCCGCAGTTGTGACCACATCTCTCCCCGTGTCACCGCCGAACTCCACATTATAATAATTACTTTATTTCGTCACAGGATCGGAAGATAAGCTTTGCAAAAGTTTCCACAGTACAATCCCGCAGAAAGTAGAACTTTCTTGGATAACAATGAGGCAATATTATTGGAGAAGTAAATAGAAAAGTATAACTACTCGGTCCAACCCAGTTAACTCAGGTTTCTGCCTCTCTTTGAATTATTTTCGTACTTTATCTAAATCTAATTAAGTTCTTTAGCACTCTTATTTACTGCTCTAAATCAGGCCCAGTATTTATTGTTTAGTATTGGGGAACAACTTACACCGGTTAAAAAAACATTGTCGTTAATATGTTTACTTGGTCTGCATAACTGTCAGCATATGAAGCATCTCGTTATTTCTCAATGAAACTCAGACTTCAGCAATTTTAGGAAGGTAATAGCCTCAGTACCGTACAACTTAAGGTCGCGAGTTCTCGCGGAACCAAATATGATTTAAATTAGGAAGCTCTAAATCATATCATATTAATATGGCGTTCTTAGACTTATTTGTGGTAAAGTCTTCGGGTATTGGAGAACAGAGGTGATAAAACGGAACTGGGACACGAAGCCGGCATCTCAAAGACGCATGCCACTGCGGCAAAGCAGGTTTTAAAGATTTATTTCTAATGACATATTAATTGGATTGTGTGTTATATTTGCGAGACGTTCCTTACGAATGCGTCATTACAGTAACTTGTCTATTTATATATTGTAATTACTAGAAGGCTGTATTATGTTTAACAATAAATACTTTATACACTACTCACAAACTTTAAATTTCTTATCTCTCTCGCCATTATCCAATTGCTCATAACCAATATCAATCTCTTACTTTCCAACTTCTTACTCTTTAATGACCACTGCTTAATGAGAGAAAATCAATTTTTCTCCGTTTTTAACCATTTTTCCCACTCCATCCCGTGATTTCCTTCGGTGGCGGGGACACGATCCTCTGGGAATGGTCATTCACCCCATTTTGTTGATGTTTTAGGGATAACACCACGTCTGCTTACAGCCAGATATCGATGAGTCTTAAAGGCTTTAGAAAAACCAGTCCGGTCCCAAACTGTCTAGGTTTTATTACCCTGTCTCTCACCTTCTTAAATTTCTCTAAGGCCGACTGGTTTTGATTTTGTACCACCAAATTATGTTGTGTTTCACCATTAAAATATAGAGTTTTCAATAAGGGCGGGTCGATGTTGTTGAAATGGAATAAAACAAGCTGTGAGGTATTAACGAAATTCTGTTTTTATTTGAGAGGGCTTGCATCTTATTTTATTCCATTTCAACATCGACTCTCCCTTATAGAAAACCCCTAAATAATTTTTGGGAAAAAATATTTAAAGTTTGTGTCTCTATTATTTGTAAATATTAGATTGTAAACTACGCTTACGCTTTTCCTCGTCAGCGGTGAACTGTAACACTAACGGAGACATGGAATCGTTTTCTCATGTAAAATTCGAGTAGATTATAGTTTTGTTGGCGTCGTTCAATTGATTGCAAGTGTTGTACATATTTTGAGTCGATGCTGCGAAGTGTGTTTTATTTCCGCCGAAGCAATACGCTTTCGGGTAACCTGCACTCATCTGAAGACGTCATCTCCCGCAATGGAGTGTAATGCAGTCGTAAATAGCGTCCCTTGTAACGACGGCGAGGATAAAAGCGACGCCAGTGGTTCGGAAGCGGTCGTTGAGTTTCTTCGGCGCCGGATATTTCTGCGGGACTCAATATGGCCGGATGACGTCTTTAAACAGTCCCCAGTTCATCTTTATGGCGTGTCGCCCGCCAAATGTGATTGAATCCTCGCGTCACGTCGCGGGGGAGGAAACGGTTCGCCAAAAAACAATCCGGGAAAATTATATATTCCCAATACTCGATAATTGTTGTGAGATTCACAAAATGTAATCGCGGGAGGGAATTTTTATTTGACAAATTGGACTTTTAAACCGAAATTGTTTTTCGATATGCGCACTGAAGGTTTCTTACGTTCAACTAAGAAATCGTTGTTTTTATTTCCTAGTATAAAATAGCCAAATTAAATAGGAAATAAGGAATTAGGAATAATACAGGTCCTTTCCGTCAGTGCTAATATACAGCGCTCCAGCTGTCGCCGTATGAAAGACACAAGGGAAATTCTGCAACTTCTAAATTCTTAACGGATGAAAGACAATGAAATTAGAAGTTGGTTTTATTTTTTTCCAACAGGCAGCCATGACTATAATAAAGTTAAATTAAATATCGTGTCTTGCCTGAAAGTATATTTACTAACCTCCATGGGAAAATTAAGTAGGGAAGCGTATATAGGGTTTATTTTCGGTTTGGTAACGAAGTGTTTTGATCCTCTGCACGGGAACAACAGCTAAAAGTAATTGAATAATATGGAAAAATAATTTACTTTGTTCATTACGAGGCTTATCTCAAAACCACGCAAATTGCTCACGGTCAAACCTGTAAGAACCTTTCCAACATCATTCTCCGAAGGGCAATTTCTTGTGAACAAATATTTTCGAAATCGCAGTTGTCTGTTCGTTCAAACAAATCGTTTATCTGCCTGCAACAGTTATTTCGTAATTCACAAAGCCACCGTTATCACCTCATTCTATCCCAAAAAGACTGACTCCTGTATTCATTTATTTCGTAACAGATAATCACGCTTCTAGAAAAGTGTTTAAAATCGACCAACAGACCGAAGGCAATTTTTTACTAGATGAAACACTGGTAAGTGTTATCCGATGTTTCGTTGTTTTCAGGAGAATAAAAAGTCTTGTTAGTGAAGGAAGAAATAAATTCTGGATTCGACGTTTCGAACAGTACGAAACTTTGTCCGTCGTCACGAATATGAGAAGGTCGACTCAGTCGTCTTTCTCGCCTTCCTTTTCTACTTCTCTGTTCATCCATAGTGTGGAACATAACAATGCAAGCCAGTGGCAACAAATTTCGCACGTGAAAAACCGAAATTGTTGCAAGGTTAGTTGTTGTTGCCGCCGTCCGTGGAATAGGACGCGCTGTCGGCGATTCTTTTTAGTTCGTACAAAGCGCGCTCCCCCCTCGCGCTGACTCACGTCGACTTCCGGCTGTAAAGCCTCCCCCGCCTCCGCCCCCGCCCCCGCCCCTGAACTACCGCCTCCGTGCCAGCGGCCTGATTATTGTTATGCGGCTGTCACTCAGCCCCGATATAACAATATGCCGAGGAAGGCACTATCATAAGCACTAAAACTTAAGATCCCAGAACAGACAATGTCTGGGGGTAAATCGCTTTAGCCCATTTCGCCGCTTCCTCCTACGCGAACCTGATGTGTTGACATTTTGGTTTCCTGCACTCATATTTTACGGAGGCCGCTCCGGCCTAATCCAACTACGAAGCCTGTAATTGTAGCACTTCACCCCGACGAACTTCTTAATAGGTGAACGTGTTTCTTACTCACACCGCGGCATGAATGACACGTCGCTTAAATTTTATCCAGCCCCGCGAATCAGTTATTTTAATTCGACGTTTCCACGCGCTTTCAAGGAAAAGCTTTGTTAACTTAACATTACGGAAAATCTTACGCGAGAAAAAAATACTCGCTAATGCGATTTCAGATTGCTGAAGTGACTCGGAGCTCAGCCAGTCCAAAACATTCGCATTGCTCATTACCAGAACCGTGTTACAATCATAATTAAGTGTTGTGAATCAATGTAAAAATATTCTAATAAATGGCGCGTTTTACTCCGTACACCCCTAATAGTTAAAATTAATTATTCTGCAAAAGTGTACTTTAACACTTTGTGCGCATAGTTTTTTGCATTCTTTTGTTTGTTCGATCCATGAATTGCCTGAAGCTACTACGGAAGGTCAGATTCCTCGTCCTGCAGGCCCAAGAAGTGACATTTCCTCTCTTTATGCGTGTGTTTGTGCTTCTAAATGTGTCTTTGTTCATTTTACTATGCGTGTCGTGTTTTGTGTTGTTTTATAGTATGTCTCGTTTACTCTAGTTACCTATTTAAGGATTTTCGGTAGTTAATTATATCATGTTTGATTTTTGTTGCTTCGTTAAAGTATGACGTATCCTACTTCCTCAACCGAGAAATTAAGGAAGAAACAATTAACCTAAGATTAGTTTTTTTGTTTGTTTTTTGGGGGCTAACAAGCTACATGAGGGTGATCCTGAAACAGACAACTCCCCTTTAATATAATAGGAAGGGAATTGAAAAGGGGGATGCGGAAGATAGAGCAAGGTATCCAAGGGTTGGGATTCAATGTGTCATAAATGTTAAGCATTTCATGTTTCAACTATTACATGTTCCTCAAATAACAACTAAAACAGTACAAATTTACTGGTGCCACACAGCGAACCTACTTACTTTACTCGTTGACCCTTATGTTGCATTGACCGTCAGTAGACTTGCTCGTATACCGTTGACATATTTACCTACCGTAGTATTCAGAAGCTGTAGTTTTTAAAAACAGTAGGGGAGAAAAACGGGTTCTCGTCCTGATGTATTCATAGATGTGTGCGCGCGTCATGGTCAAGGAAACTGACGGTGAATCACTGCACTGACTACTTATCACTCAGAAAAATCCGGAATGTGTCATGAAGATGAATTCTCCTTGGTAGGTCAAGGCCCTATTTCGGCTTTAGCGCTCAGGAGAAAATATGATGAATTAATAGTGACTTGGAGAAAATTTAAAATTTGTTTCGTAAACTTACACGTTCAACTTTTAATCATCAAACGATCGTATTTGACTTTAGAAACAAAGGTTGCTTTCTTCATTTCTTGATTAACTTATTTATGAAGTCCATCTCCAGATACGTCGTTATTTTGTAATTTAAATAATACCACAATTTAGTTATCCTGATGTATAAAACGCACAAGGTTGGATGCCTGGCAATTAAGTATATCTGCATTAGATGTGCCAACAATTCCTGACATTAACAAGTTTTAAATAAATCATAAATAAAGATGTATTTCCTTATAAATACATTCGTTGTGTTTGTGTGTTATGCAATATTTTCTCATTGTAGCATTGCACTTTGGCTTGTCCTATTTCTTCAGAAAAATATTAACGAAATTGATAAAAAAATTAGGAAAGATAATAGTAAGAAATAATGTGGAACTCTTTAGTATCCAACAAACAATACGCAGAAGATTCTATGAAAATGTTTTAAAATATTCAAAGTACACAAACTTCGGACAGTTACAGGGAAACAGGTTGAACTCAGCTAGAAAAGCGTTTGTACCCTTCAGAGTTCTCTACAGATGAAGGAAGAGTATTTAATAAAATTATAAAGTGGATGCCGACTTTTAGTTTGAATTGAATGCTCATCGGATCTTAGAATTAGCGATCTGTAGGGGTGTGTTTAGGATATTCGACATTATGATAAAATTTGAAAATTTCATGACTTACGCACAATATGGAGCATAAGAATTTCTATACGATTACGTATAGGCTACCTGGATACTGAAACCATTTAGGAACATTTACCGCTTAAAAAAAGCACGACTAATAATTTTTTATTTATTCTTCAAATATTTATATATATATATAATTCTTTATTCCAGTCCAGATTTTATATTATCAGTTGCAATTTAAATAAAGGTAATTGATAATTTTAAAAGTACCGTAATGTAAACGCGTATCATGCTGCACGCAATTCACTCGAAATTTAACGATTGTGACGTACGGAAGTAATAAATTTGGACAGAACATCAATTTTGAGAAACATTTATATATATGGGTTTCTTGTGGATTTATAAATGTGTTTTATTAAATTTATGATTTTTTGTGTACCGATAAATGTGACAATATTACCAATAGCTCCGGATTTCAGTATAGAAAAATTATTAATTTGTTTTATTATTTAAATTGCGAGTGATATAATAATTTTGGGGGTTAAATACAAAAATATCCGAGTCTAAGTGAGGCAGGATTCAGTGCCAGAGCTGAGACAGAAACGTGACATTACTCAGGACTTCATGACAAGCCAAGAATAATATAAGAAATGCGTTGTAAAGAAATAAATTTTGAAAAGCCACAGGCCTGACGTTCCAGGCTGCTTCGCACGTTTGTAACGGTGCGAAATTCCCTCGTCAAAATTACATGAAATAGGGAGATTTATTAATAGGCGAGTTGCTTAAGCGTATCATTGATTTGCACGCGCGTAAGGAAGCATTGTTTGCGGAGGGCAACCCTTAAGGGCGTTATGAGCGTGGAGCACGGAAGTGATATTTCATTTCTGGCGGCACAACGGTAGTTTTGTGTAAATACTTTATAAAGGAAAGTATCGCTGCGTGATGGATAGCGCCGCCAGGTGCTCCTCCCCCGCAGAGTCATTCTCCAACTTAACACATCATGTTTACAGCACAACCATACTTTTAATAACTCTTTGATAAACTGTCCCCTCTACATTTCTCAGCGTTTCTTGACAACTGACGGAAATGGTCTATACTTTTACATCAGCCAGGACATAACCGCATTGACTATTTCGATTTTTTCCCCCGGACTTTAAGAAAGTAGACAACGCTCTGAATGGTCTAAATATTTGGTTTAACGTGAATAAATTATCCTTCAACCTGGATAAGACTAAGTTAGTTCAGTTTAGTGCTGATTCTAGTAATAGGCCCGTAGACAACTTCTCAGCTAATGCACCTTTCCTCGGCCTTCGGATTGACGATAAATTAAAGTGGAATGACCATATAGATCTGCTTGCCGGAAAACTAAGTTCAGCTTGTTATTCTCTGAGAACACTAATGCAACACGTTGACAAAAAGTACGTCAAAATGGTTTATTTCGCGTATTTTCATTCAATTATGAGCTATGGCATCTCTAATTGGGGAAACTGCTCCAGGAGTAATGAAATATTTAAGTTGCAAAAGCGTGCAATTAGAATACTTTCTAGCACGAATTCTAGATCGAGTTGCAAACCTTTCTTCAAAAGTTTTCAAATACTTACTTTACCAAGCGTATATATTTATGAAATATTAAAGTTTGTAAAGCGAAACACTAATTTGTTTCAAACAAATGGCGAGTTTTATGAATACGCGACTAGAAATCGTTCAGTTCAAAGGTCGGACAAGCATCGCCTTGCTCTACACCAGAAAAGTATTCACAATACCGGGATAATTTTACACAACAGCCTTCCGCCAGAGGTTAAAAATAGTACCTACAAAAGCTTCATAAAGCAGAGTAAAACTATTCTTTTAAATGGCGCGTTTTACTCGGTACAGGATTTTCTTAATCGTCCTTCTAGTATTTAAATCAAGGTTCCTGCAAAAAGTGTTGGACGAGCTGCTTTATAAAATAGCACATCACATATCTTTAAAATTTCTATTCAGTTTTTTCTGCTCTTTTGTTTGTTTGTTTCATGTATTACCTGGAGCTACGACGGAAGGACAGTTTCCTGGTCGCAGAACTCCAAGTAGTTAAAACTCCATTGTGTGTTCCTCAGTGTGTGCTTGTTTGTGTTTCCCAGTGTGTGTCCGTGTTGTGTTTATATTGACTTTTGTCTATATATATTTTCTTTTATTAATTTATTTTAAGTTTATTTGTCTTTAATTATGTACTTTATTTTGTTCATTTTTAATGTATGACGTATCCTATTTCCTCAATCGAGGATTAATGGAAACAACAATAAATCTAAATCTATAGCAACTTTTACACCTCTTATATCCATTATGTAGTTGAGATGTTTCGATAATCCTAATCTCCACTGAAAATGACACTATAAAAAATTTAAAAAGCAAAAGTAAAGATTTTATAAAAAGTTATGAAAAATAATTGTCGAAAAACAGTAGAAAATTCCAATGTTCCAATATAGTGAAAGAAAATTAAAATTTTCAAGTTAATTCATTTCTTACCTAGGCGATGTATTAACCTTTATGGGATATCATTATATTAATGCTACAACGTTTTATTAAAAAGAACAAACATTTACAATAATATGAGCCTTTATATGTTGTCCCTTACAATGGGAGGAAATTATGTCATGCATGTTGGCAAGTATCTGTTTTTGGAAAAGCGGGGAAGCCCGTGCAGCCGCTCTACTCGCAACCAACAGTTCTACTGCAAGTAGAAAATCGTGCTGCATGTTACCATCATTAATTAATATATTTCTCAATTATTTTTTTATGAAGTAGCTTTTTTAAGAACACTTTTAGGCTACTCTTTAATAGATTTCAGAAATTGGGTATTTTATTTTTAATTTATGTACAATCACATATCAAAGTCGGTAACATTCATGGCTAATTTAATAAATTTTTTAAGTTTCGGATGAATTGGACGCAAAATATCCTATTTTTATTAAAATTTATTTTACCACACTTCTTAAAAAATGCCCTATAAAATTATTAATGATCAATAATCTGGCATTATTTTATATTTATATTTGAAAGTTAAATTGTTGACCAAGAATATATTAATATTACATATTACGCAAATTGTTGGTTCTCATCTATTTCATAACTTTAGTTATTGATACCTTTGTAATGTTTGGAGTTGTATAAATTCTACCATAATTTAAAATTTTATATATATTTATGTAAGTTGACTCGTATTAATGTGAAATTATTTTAACAGTTTACAGTGATAATATTATAAAGACTGTTAGCTGAATATGCTAAATGTAGTTAGGTTCCCAATTGCTTTTTTTAAAGATGATATATACTAAACATTTTTTTATTGATATGTACCTACTATTTTTTTATTAAGTTACCTAAGAGAAAAATTGTGACCTGACTACACTGTAAATAATAAAATCCTTTTGCTATTCATTCAGTTTTGATTGTTGCATTCATACTTCATCCCTTGTCATGTTATTTTCTTACAAATTTTTATCACGGTTAATGAGAAATGTTCCGTTTGGAATACTTAATCAACTTCTTTTATTAGCTTACAAGTAATCAAATGTAATCATTTTCCCGTTTTTAATGAAAAAAACCAAAAATCTGAAAATTCATGACTACTCGTCCTACCCCTGACATAAATTATTTTTTCTATAGTAAGGAATATATTTGTTGAATCAAAATATCTACATATAATGTACAGAAATCATAAAATAACGTTTCACAAGAGTATATAGAGTAAATGTAAAATTGTATAACATTAGAATATGAAGTCTTGGCAACATGCAGGACAAGATAACACATCGCAACACAGTAAAGTTTCTCTTACACTCTTTAATTCAACAATTGTTGCTTTAAATTTATATCGTTGCCGCTGAATCGATGAATCACTCGAAAAATTTAATCCTTGTAGACAACTGTTTCGGTTTGTTTTTTACCCTCGTTCAGCAAAACAGTGACGATTGAATTCAATAGTAGTAAAAAATATTAACAGTGAATGCCATTTAAATTTATAATTAACTCGCGTCTCTATCGTTAGTATTAACGAGTAAAATGCATTACAGTTCAACAGCTTTATATATTAACCTCGTAACAAAGACATTATCCAGCAGTTCATTATTCGCCCATGTCCTTAAAAATGACTAATATTGTATTATTTACAATCGCGGTTGTTTCTAGTTCGTAAACGAGTTTGTTTCTACGGTACAGTATGTATATAACATTCGATTGGGGTGTTTACGGGTGTTATTTCGTGGCACAGAAATGAAGTTGTAAATAGGCGATTTTTGCTGCCGTGATTCACCGGTCGTGACGGCGAAGAGCAAAGAAAAGTCGCCACAAAAGTGATGCACATCAAAGCGACAGACGTGGCGTGGCTGCCGTAATTAATTCCGAGGTCTAACTGAGCAGGACTCACAAAGCGCGGCTTCGGAGACTAACACAAAAGCTACTTGTGGGATTAGCTTGGATCCCGATCCCGATCCCTCGGGACAACGGTCTCACCGTGGCCGTGGACGTGGACGTCACACCCACGTCGATTAAGAAAAGTGATTCGCGAACAGTTTCCGCTTCTCTCATCGCGTCAAACTCATTAAGTAAAGCCGAAGCGAATTTTCCAGGAAACGCCGAACCAAATTCAACGCATCTGGATCGCACATTCTGAAAGACAAAAACTTGGTGGTCACATATCTTCTATTGGGATTAAATATGAACTCGAGGTATGTAACAGAATTAAGCTTCACGAAAATGAATTGAGAACGTGATAGATTTTCTCAGCGGCCTTATTTCCCGCCCGCTAATGAAGGCAGCGTGTGATAGTGGATAGTGGTTGGAAAGAGGAGAAGCGGTTGAAATCCCACGGCCTGGAATGAAACTGTAAACAATGTAGTATTGCTCCATTTGTGGAATGAAAGCCATGGTTAGAGCAATGGTCCAAACAATGGCGAATCAGTATCAACCCCACCAAATCAATAACCATCCCATTCACCCTAACAAAAAACCCTCCTCCCCAAATTCATCTCTATCTAAACAATTCATTAATCCCTACAAAAACGGAAACCACCTACCTCGGAATCATGTTTGACTCAAAACTATCCTGGAAACCTCACATTAATTTTCTCCTCTCCAAAATAAACCAAAAATTCAGAACTCTATATCCCCTCCTAAACAGAAAATCCCCTGTCTCCACTAGCACAAAACGCCTCATATACCTCTCCATAATACAACCCACCTGGCCCTATGCCTCCTCCATATGGGGAACAACAGCCAAAACCCATTCAACCAAAATTCAAACCAAACAAAACACAATACTACGCACCATCACAAACTCTCCCTGGTACCTAAGAAATTCCGTCATCCATAAAAACATCAAAATTCCCAATGTAAACTCAGTAATCTCCAAATCCATAACAAACCTAATCAAAAGCGCACTCAACCACCCAAACCCCACGATCCAGCAATTTCACAACAATCCTCCTCCTCCTTCACCTCCACGCTCCCGTCGCCTCAAAAGAAAACTTCCGATTGACCTCATCCTTCCCCCTGATCATTCAGGCACACCATAACCCACTCTACCATCATGTCCGCAGACCACATCCTCATTAATCCTCCAGAAATCAGTTCTCTACCTGTCAATCCTCACCCACCTAAGTCGTATGCCCCTCAGGTACTCGCAAAAATAAATAAACTCAACCAATTCTCCTAAAGTAGGTTAATTAAATGAATTAACCTATCTTCACGTTATCATGTTAATTATATGCCTTTTTAATATTGTATATACTGTATCGTTATTGTCCTAACTGATAATCTGTACGATAAAAGTTTTTAAAAAAAATAAATAAATAAATAAAACATGGTGAACGAAAAGTAGTATTTAGTTCGTGGCAGACAACACGGGACTGGAATCAACAACGGCGTAGAGAAGGCTACTAGAAAAATACAAATGTTTTCGGATCAATAAAATGTTCCTAGCAAATTTACAAATACCTCTATTTTTTGAGTTAACACATTCTTGCACTAAGATCTTCAATTGTACTTGAAAAGAGGAATAATTGTTAAGCTACCCTCTTTCTTCATGTGATGAGATTGGTGCACTATCTGTTCTCATCATTTTAATATAACTACAAAATATTGACACTATTTATGCAAGAAGGTGTTAAGTCACCTAATGCTGTATGAATACTTCATGAACCAAAGTGCAAGAAGGTGTTAACACCACGCTGGGAAACAGTTTTTGATTCAATATATTATGAAAACTAAATTACCAATAAAATTTAGCTGTTTATATAAGGGATTAATTGATTAACTTTATACAATTCACAAATTATTTACACCGTTTTCTATAGCACAAGTATAACTTAATTTTGTCTCAAGTATTAGGTAGAA
This sequence comes from Eucriotettix oculatus, assembly GCA_034510155.1. Lineage (NCBI taxonomy): Eukaryota > Metazoa > Arthropoda > Insecta > Orthoptera > Tetrigidae > Eucriotettix > Eucriotettix oculatus. Next base: position 21,035,530 of record CM067380.1, on the reverse strand, counting down.
ATAAAAGAGCAAATTTTATTCATTATAACAATTGATGTACAAATCAATATCCCCTCTACAGAGTCTGAGGGAATCCCTGAAAAAACTGGATGAATATGCTGGATTTGTTTCATTAACAGTCTGAGATGATTAGGCAAACCTTTAATTTGCAGGAACGTGTCTCCATTAATTGTAGTATTCCATCAGGCACTATTTATAATGAACATCTGACCAAAATGCTGTAAATATTGGCATGTTTACGAATTTGCTTTTCAAACACAGCAAATTCCATAAAAGTATGTCCTACTTCTGGAAACTTGTGTTTTATAGTATACAGCCAAAGAAACACTCCAGAATCAAACATTGGAAACAACAAATTATGAAAAAATTTTAATTTTGGCCAGGTGCACAGTTATTCGAAGCAATTGTTCCTAGACCTCTTTCGGGCTGTTTCTATAGAAGTCATCAAACAACTTGCCACTTCAGAACGCCCCTGTCACCTTCATTTTCTATCCACATGTGGAAATTTGATTTTTTTTATTATTACTACCTACCATCACATGCAAGAATGTGCTAACTGTTAAGTTAACCCTGTCTTTCTTGCAAACTATGAGATAACACCTTCTTGCACCATTTCCTGCATATGATGAATTAACACCTTTTCAATGTCAAATATGTTACAAAGTACTGTGATTTTCATGAAAAGTAGTATTGCAAGTCATAGAAGACTTCCAGAAAATTAATTTTAACTATATAACTCAAAATCACAAAATTTTTCACTAAGCTCTTCAATTATAGTGTAAGTGCAAATTGTAATTGAGAAATGACGTGTCGGACGCCGTGAGCTTGAATTCTATTTTATTGTAATAATTTTATTGTTTTTATGAGAAAGGAGGAGGAGTGTTTTATAATTTATTTTTACGTTTGTCCATGTGCAAGATGCAAGTGTATGGAATATATTCAGAGCGAAGTTAGGGTTTAACGAGCACCTGAGAGTAAGTCGAACCCTTGCACAGGCCTCGAGCCCGGATACAATTAGGAAGCGGCAAGCTTTGAACTCTGCAGACGCGCTGCCATTGTTATTCCAAAACATTTAAAAGCACGAGGTATTAATTAACAACGCCTTTGCGACTCTCGCGGAACGGTAATAGTCGCTAGACTCGTTCACTTTATCTGGATTCCAAGCGTTCGGTTCGGACTTTCGGAACCTAGGAAATTCCTGAGGATTGTGAAGGTGATCGGCGATCTTGACATAGGATGCAATCAGATTCCAGCAGCCTGAACTCGGATTTCTAATCAATGACCTCACTGCGATAACAGCACTCGCGTGTTCCATTGCCTGATGTGGAGAAGAAAAATTGGATCTCGGTACGAAGGAATGGTAATTAACTGCAAGGAAAATTCATAGATGAGAATTCTTTTAGTGGGTGTGCCTAGGATTTTAGAAAACTGATTTTAGCTATATTTGTGCTGCAGAATCTAAACATAACATTAGTTTTCTATATAAACACTACATTTTTAGATACCTACTTGGTGCAATCTATACCAATAAATCAAATTCAAGTGTCTGTATATATGTTTGTCACGAATAGGCTCCAAAAAAGGCCTCAATGGATTTCACCGAAAATTTGAGGGTTTGAACACAGGAGTTTTAACTTAAGTATTCGTTCATATTTCATTTCGATATATTACGGAAGATATTAACATAAAATAAATATTAATTCTACGGGAAGGTTTCTTAGTATACCTGCATGTAAGTCTCAAAATCTGATTACGGGTTGCCTATACTCTTGATCTATGCTCAGAAACGGCTTGATGGATATCAACGAAAATTTCAGCGAATGAAACAGGAATTTTAATGCCTATGTTTAATTTCGATATTTTGCAGAGCTCAGAATGTAAATATTTATAAATCCATTAAATTGCCGCGCGAAAGGTGGCGTGGAAACCAGCTGCGAGTTATATGTCCTATCAGGCCTTCCTATACCATTCATCCCACTTACTGTGTTATTATAAGCGTAATTTTTGTAGCAAGAGAGAGAGATAGGACGTGCATTCTCACTCCATTTATTGTTTCAGCAGAATTCGCGCCGTAATTAACCTATTGTTGTCAGAGAGCTAACTCCCTCAAGAATAATAAACTTCTTTGGATCGTCGATACAATCTGTACGTAAATTGGTTTTATTTGTCGCGTGAGGTAAATTTTAGTACTTAGTAATTTCTCATTTTTAAAATCAAAGAAACTAAATGTAATTGAAGTTTCTATCTGTTTGGAAGTTTGTGTCGAATTGGCTCCAAAACGTGTTCAAAACCAACTGCGAATTATAAGGTCTGCCGAGAAGCGATCGTAAATAAATGATGCGGTACTTTTTATATATTCAATGAATTCAACTATACCTGTTGTTTCGTTTTTGGGGCAAAATAAACGAAGACGCGGGCATGGCTAGTAAAAGAACGGAGCAAAGTTTACAGGCAAGCAAGTCTGTGCAAAGGTTCCATTATTAATTTAAAATCACTTATTTAATCCTGACATTATGCTCCAGTGAAAATTTACCTTATACATTGTCATTGTTGTTATTGGAAGCGCTATACTTTGTTTTATTTACCGAGGTCATTCATCTTTTTCGTAGATTTTTTTAAATAGACATCGGGAAGTGAAGTGATTTGCGTAAAGTACGCACGTCAACGGTAGATGGTCTTTGCCTGGTGCAGTGCAGTGCGTTGCAGAGCGGAGCGGAGAGGATTTGTTTGCCAGCCTCTCCACACGCATAATCCAGCGCAAACACGCGCCGTTTGTTTTAACTTAAAACGCGTCTGCTTCCGACGTCGAGGGCTTCCTCTCACAGACACGCGCTCATTTCAGAAACAAAACATTTAACAAATATTCATTCACCAAGTAGACGTCCACGTCAATCTTTTTTTTTTTACTTCCGATTCTCAGCGTGACGAGAGCGAGTCGATGGATAGGGAAAACGAATCATTAGGAAACTTGCTCACGTTGAAGCACAGCGTAAGAAGTAGTCTACACCATTATAACGTGCTACTGTATTTTTCAGGTATTTTATTGTCTCAGTAAAATAGAATAGCACTCCAAGCGAAGAGAAGGTCAAACAATAGACACGAAATGTAGAAGACACCGGGGAAAAAATGGAGAGATTAAAATGCAGAGATAACAACGACAGTTTGTAGCGCAGAGAATCACCAATCAATTATTTGGCGTTACAATTGTAATTATATATATGTATATATATTTAAAAATTCAACGAACAACGAATTTAATGAATGTTTGGCAAGGGAAGACTGCTGGTGCCCTAAACCTAGGCGACGCGACAGACCGTCGCCAGACAGATTAAGAAAATTTCCCGAGGACTTAGGACAATCGCCCTAGAAGTTTCCCGCGCCACCTGGATGACCCTAAGGAAGAGGGTTTGAAACGAAGAGGTGGATTGTGAGAAATATACCACTGAGAAGCGGAAACACGAAGAGTGGTAGGGATAAGCAAGTCTAGGAGGGAAGTTGAGAGGAAAGAAAACGGACAGTTCTTCAAGCGAGTTGAGAGGAAGAAGGTTAACAGACAGCTTTTTTCAAATGCTGAATAGAGAATAGATAACTCTCACAACAAAATCAACCGCCTCTATATGCAAAATTAACCTTGAAAAATAATTGAAAACGCCAGGTCGACGGTCGGTAAGCTACTGAGAGGAAAATCAACGCTTGGATTAATAACTGGAAGGAGAATACAAGTTTCGCCTTGATGCCTTCCCAGTTCCGGGAATTTCTGCTCTGGACATCCAGTATGCCACTAAAACAGGTGTCACTTGCACGTATCCCGCCCACGTAAATCACATTCAATTATATACAGTCTCAAACTTCGCTTAGTTTTAACCCCTGAGTGAGTCCAAAGTAAACAAATTGTTAAGAGCCCCGTGATTTTGTTAAAAATTAATAAAGTATTTTCATTAACTTAATGAAACAATTAAAATATGATTCTTTAATATTCATTTAAATTATAGAAAAAATAATAATACCCCATTCAATTAAACCCATATAAAAGTTTCATTTTATAAGTTTAAGTTTACTGGGCGACAGTGATAGCGATGAAGTAACAAATTGTCCAGCAGTGGATGCAAAAATAGTATGTAAAGTGAAAGATTATTCCAACGAAACTGTTCTTCAGAGCCACAGACTTCCCGGGCGGCACACGGCATGTATTCTTCCTAAAGCAGGGGGCTAACACCTTCTCTTGTTCTGACTGACAACACCAAACTTTCAATAAGCAAACTGTTCCAGGGTGATTCTAACCTTATTTTGAATCAAAAATTTCCACTGAATGAAGACAAGAGTGTCTTAATTCTTGAGGGAGATCCAAAATTTGTTCAATTGCAATTTTTTAATTTGATTTATTAATATGGTCGTTAGTGCGTGAAGCGAGCTTGTGGCGTCGCAAACAAATACAGGACAGATTCGTACAGAATCCAAACATCGACCAGAGACTTGACCTGAGTGGATTTTGTCTCCGTAAGTCAATATTTATAGACGGGGTGGCGCTTCTAATCCACTTCCAGCAGGTGGATTACTTCCAGCACCAATCTTTTTCGCGACGCCGACTTAATCGAAGTTGGGGATTTTTCCTCGCCGAGAAGATCTGGATGTGTATTTTTAGGCACCATGCCAAATCGCCCCAAGCAGATCACTTTCGCTACAAGTAACTGGACTTGGCTAAGAAACCAAGTAACAAGTTTCATGTATCAGAGGAAAATTTAAGACTGAGCCCCCCCAAAGAAATATCGGTCTAAATTAGTTGCAAAAATAAATCACACCATTTAATACACAATTATACGTCTATTTCAGGTCAAATATTTTTCTAGTTTTCTGACCACAAAACACTTAAAGGTAAATGTTTACAGGCTGTTATACCGTTCTTATATACAGAAAATATTTCTCCTTCGCTGTAGATGCGCAGTAGGAGAAGGTGGAGGGGAGTATTGTCATGGAGAGAAGCTGGCGTAAATCTACTTGTAGATCTATAGCGTTATTAACTAGCGATTAAGGCCGGGATGTGTGAGTCGCAGGTAGTATGGCGCACGTCTGGCCCAGAGGATTAGGAAACGCCCTACTCACGCATCTAGTGGACTTCTGACGTTTTGTTTACTTTGACATAGTTTTACAACATATTACAAGAAAAATGATACCAAAAAATCTATAACGTGCTCATCATATCAACTGTGTTTATGCCTAAAACATGCACTGTCGATGACATCATTTTTATCTAAGAAAGAATTTCGATTTGATGTTGAAAATTAGACTATATTGGTCTTATGTGGTTTACGGCTAACCTATTTGATTTGAGACAAACATTTACGGTTTTTAGGGCTTCGTCGAGTTTGTGGTTGAGTCTAATCGAATCAAAAACTGAAATTATGACGTTAGTACCATCAGCCATCAGCATATAAGACCAGAGGGTTAACATAGCTAGCGAGCTAGTTTATGTATAATATGAATATGAATGGACCTAAAATGGAACTCTGTGGATATCCACAAGTTACATTCCGACCATCGGACAAGTTTGGATTTTCCTCTTATACCGTAGTAATAGAGTTTAGGCAGCAAAATATTGAGATCAGCTATATCAAAGGCTCTAGAGAGATCCGCGAAAATTCCAGTAACCTTCAGTTTATCATCAAGCAAACTTTGAACGGATTGTACTAAAACATACAGTATTAGTAGATTTTCCTTTGAGGAAACCTTCCTGTTGTGGAGATAAGACGCTTTTGTTGAAAATATAGGGTGAAGTGAAATTGGTCGATAGTCAGATGAACCTTTTAAATCATTACTTTAATTAGTGTTTGGATTTTTTTACGTGTGGAGAATAGTTTTTGATTTGAAAAACGATACGTACCTATATAATTAGATTTGAAAGTGTTGAATTGTCAGAACTATCCCTCGCTTTGCGAATGGCTTTAGTCGCTGCTTTTCTGGCGTCATTTGTAGACGGGATTTCCGTTGTTCTGCCGGACTCCGCATTCAGCATCAATCGTCATCTGCAGACGTCAGCGGGTGACAAATCGCCCGAATCTCGCCGCCGGCATCAATCATTCTCGACGGGACGTGTGCGGAATTTTCGTTTTGATAATCTGTCTGAAGATCGGCGATCTCCTGGGGACGTCGCACAGCCACGTCTACTCGCACAACTCGACCACAAACCGGCGAGTAAAGCTCTCGTATCAATTTAAAAATTCATTTTTATTTATTATTTATTACAATGAGAGATTGTGGAGTCTTAAAGGATATAAACCACCGAAAGCAATAAAAGGCCGATCGTGTAGAATAGTGCGAGGGACGGACGAGTCCTCTGATCCGAACATGATAATAATTCAGTTTAGAATCACAACGCCTCACTCGCACTGAAATGAACCGAAAGTGAGTGTATATTCCAAGTCTCTGTCCAAAAGAATTGCAAAGCCGTCGTGACAGCGGAAGAGATTTTATTACAGGGGGCGGTTGTAAAAAGCTATCCGTTCATTTTATAGACATGGCAACCGGAAACGCTGTCGCCTGCCTGTTCATCTAGAATTGTATCAATAAGGCTGGATACATGCGCATATGTATACAGGGTGATCGAAAATTCCCCTAACAATCTTTCAGGGCTCTAAATAGATCATGCTTTGAATGTCAAGAAGCGTACAGTTTCCATGCAACAAAACATTACAAGACGCTCATGCGATTGGACCGTACATTCCTCCACCCAAGCTTAAGGGTCCAATGCGCGTTTTAGGATTCTATGTCATTCAACGTCCGGTTTCAGCACCAGAGGAGTAGCTAGCTAGTTTTCAGCGTAACTAAACCTCTCTCTCTCTCTCTATATATATATATATATATAGTCATCACTGGACATGTCTTCCTAACTCTCTGATGAAGGGAGCGGTGCCTCCGAAATTTTAAAGTACACCAAACCTTACATGGTGCCTGCCATCTGTGAGCCTCAGGTAAGTCACCTACTTTCTATCTCCCTTTCCTGCCCTTATTAATTTTTTTAATTAACCTGACGCATATATATATATACTTATATAATATTCCTATGTTCATATATATAAACTGCTTCGAATTTAGACCATTGAAAGAATTGAGTATTAATATTTTTGAGTAGCATCTGTTCTATTAAAGAGTTTAGAGATATTAACGATTTGAATCTGGCAACAAATTGGGATTACAAGCCCTACCATTGCTAGGGCAGGTAATGGCTTCATTTCAGGCGAAGCTTTGCTCAGAGCCACAGTAACATTACTTCTGAAGATTATGTATTCAACAGCTTTCCTTTACAAGTTGGAGACATACTTGCATGTAGAGTGTTTTTGGATTAATTTTATGGTATGTTATTTAATAAAGACATATTCAGTTATGCTCTTATACACGAGAAATGATAAAAAATGATTATATCAAACTACAGGCCAATATCATTTCTTTGAAAAATAAAGCATTGAAAATATAAATTGCAAAAGAATAATACATTTCTGTGAAAAAAGGAACAATGTTCGTAGATCAGTTTGGATTTACAAGGGCCCTCTCATCAACCGATTCGCTTACAAAATTAATGGGAACCTATTAAAATTTAAAATCTATTTAAAAGGACCATGAAACAGGTACTGATAAATTTAAGCAATGTGTAGATTTAGTGATTATCGATTCATATTAGGAGCACTTGTGTTAATAATCTCAATGTTTATGAACATTTACTTTCAGACTGTGAAAACTAATAGCTCCAGCCACAGACACAATAAATAATAGTTTACAGGTTGTTATTACTATTATTCTCATTGTACTGTACATACTAGATGAACTGATGGCAAGTGTTAACCACTCTATACAGGAGCAAATGGGGATAAAAGTTTATTTATTTTCAAGACTTTTGGTCTGGTATTAACAAAATATGTTTGTAGCATATTTTAGTCTTATAATTTAAAATATGTTAGTGGCACCTGTTTTATTCATATAATTGGTTAGTTTGTCTTATGTAAATATAAGCATGACTTTTCCCTAAAGCTATATGGTCAAGTAATATACAAGTATCACATTGCACAATCTCCAAATTTTTTTCTAATGTCCTGTATTTTACTGTTTCAGAAAATTTGCAAAAATTAATGGACAAATTTAAAGTTAAGGTTTTAACAATGATATACTTTATACCTGGTTACAAATTTGCAAGTGTTATGAGAGTTGTAGACATAGTGACTTTTTTACTATGATCTAGCAAGAATATTGATCTTCATATGGTAAGTTATTATGAATTATTATTTACACTACTCCCTGCACAGTAATAAGGCGTACATCTTCTGGCACACCCTCAGTCCGTATTATTGCTGTGAATTTATACTTTAACTTTCTTTATAGTATATGTAGTAATACATTTCTTCTGTTCTGCGACTGACCTCGTCAGGTACACGATAGAATTAAAATATATGAGCATATAGACGAAATGTATATTTTATAAGCTAAGTGGTGGTTTCATGTATTTTAATTGTCTGTTTTAAACAATTCTTTTTCTTTCTCCATGGCTCTACAGCCCATTCATGGCCTGAGCCTACCGAGTCGACTGTGGATTGTCATCTTGCATGACACATTCCAAATTTGGAGCGACACGAATCAATTTCTTATGTTTATAAAATAAACTCTAATCATAGTGGTACATTGAATTTCAGTGCTATTAGTATTTGCTTTGACCATTTGTAATCTGAATTTCCCTTGGCATAATTTCTTTTTTACATTTTTCAAATCCTACATGTGATTTTAAATTCACTTTATTTAAATTCCATTTGCTATGCTATTTAAGCAGAAATTATAAACTTTATTTGTTGTGCTTGACTGAAGCTAGAAGTTGTTGTCCATTGTTCCCAGCACTGGACATGTGGTTCCTGGCAAGCAAACATTCATCCTGCTGTTGTGACTGCAGAAGAGACAGGGTAATGTTTGCTCATTTTACATATGTCCCAAAAGACACTAATGTTGTAAGATTTCTGTTTTGTGAGATCAAAATATATTCCCTGAGAGAGAATATCTAGTGTTTTTTTTATAATATAAATCCAAAGTAATTTTTAAAAGTCTCAAAGATGAGATTGTTCTACAGACTCGCCCAAATTCTTACAATAAGCTACTAATAGCAGGTTCTTATTCATTCAATTGCCACCTCAGTTGAAGTTGAGATAAACTGAAACCCTGTTATCACCTCACCTTATTACATGATTATTAAATCTTGAATATTTAAATATGCTTTGGTCAGTTTTTCCTGATCCCTAATATTTTTGAACATGGTCGTGATTGCTTTTCCCAAATTCAAAATTATCCTTTTACAGTTCAGTTCTTTAATTTCATTCATATACTCCAGTAAATATTTGGTACAAATGTTGAGTGTGTTCTGATAGTTGCTCTTGGTTTTATCCTGAAGTACAAAGGTTGTACCTTTCTCAATTTACCTGAATTTTAAATAAAAAATTCAACCAAATTTATAGGAAATAATTTAATTAAGTTAGTTAATATGTTTTGTTCATATTAATGGACTTTATCATGTAAATTTTTAAATGGATAAAAGTATTACACAAGTGGATAATTTTTTGCAGTGTCCAGTGACAGTTACGGCCTAAATGATTATTTTGGTCATAACTGTCACAGGATGCAGTCAAAGTTACAAAATTATCAGCATGTGCTACCTATTCATTTACCCAAGGAAGTCCTCAAATGTAGACAAATAAATAAATGTTAACATTGTTTGCAAAGTTGAAAAATTCCTCTTTCTTTGAAGGAAGATTCTTCAATGGTGTGGAGCATGAAGTTCCAAATTTGCTGGCGAGGTTTTTCGACCACTCCAACTTTCACTACTTTAGCTGAAGTGTTTTAATTGTATTTTCATTCTGTTCCAGGGTTCCAAATTGTGTATTAAGATTGCTGGAGAAATGATAGGCTGACCACATATTACTCAAAATTTGGAATGTGTCATGGAAGATGACAATCCACATTTCACCCAATGGGCTGTAGAGCCAAGAAAGAAGGATTGTAAGTTCACAGGTTACATCTATCTTTTCAGCTTCAGACTGTTCAGGAAATAAAATTTCACATATTCCATTTATTGCTTATTAATTAACAATTTTTCAAAAGAATGAAAACTAAATTCAGGTTTTGAAAATAAAACTTACATTAACAGCCTTCCTATTGTTTAACCTGAGCTGGTTAGGCAAAACTTTGCAGGAACTTGTCTGCCATTATTCGTTGTGGCACAATTTTTTAATGGGTCAATACTGTAAATATTGCAATGTTTACCAATTTGCTCTTCAGATGCAGCAAAATCTTGGTCCACATCCGTAGAAGTATATCCTACTTGCAGTCTATACTGCCAAAATAAAACTTTGCAGTCAAATAATGAATTCAACAATTCATGGAAAAGTTTTTATTTTGGCCAGGTGTTATACAGCGTAACTCCTAGAACCATCTGCTCCATCAAACATCTTGCTACTTCTTCTACCCCCCTGTAACCTTCATTTTCTGTCCATAAATGGAAATATGATTTTGCTTGGTTATTGTTACCTATGATCAAATGCAAGAAACTGTTAAAACAATATTTATTTTGTCAAGCAACATTCTCAGAACCACATAGTTTTTGTTTTGTAGCACACATCTCTGAAAAAACGTGCAATTTTCTCACATCTTGCGATAAATTCTCAAGGTATTGCATGAGAAATGAACAAACTTCATTTGACTCTTCTATCAGAACACTTTTATGGTTGTGTGATCATGTACACAGACCGCATTGAGTGAAATGCCTCTTGAACAGAAATTGTGGATAGGTGAGATTCCTTGTACCTCAACTCTGCCACTTCTTTCACTATAATAGAAAACTTTTGAGCTCTTCTCTTGTGAATTTAGAGCTCAACTAATGCCACACTCACAATAGGTGCTATACTAAAGTTGTCCAAATGATATATAAAATATTGTGAACAGCACCTTGTCAGAACTTTTAATTGAGAAGCAAGTTCTCAAGTGTGTGGCAATACAATTGAAATGAGATGGGACACGTGTATCATGTGAAGCTGAATCTATTATATTTATTAAACCTAGTCAACTTTCTGGCGAAGGGGGCGGCGCCTCCGAAAATTAAATATAGCTCCAAACCTCACAACATGTCAACCATCTATGAACCACAGGAAAGTTACCTACTCTTTATCTCATTTTTCCAGTGATCAGCTAGCCAGCGGCTGAGCAGACAAATATATATAGTTATTTACTTTTTAAATAGTAGGAAAAAACTAAAAATAAATTATTAATTTTTGCATATGGAAATTAAAAATAATTAATGTCAGCTTACTTGGGAAAGCAAAAATAATCTCTTATGCAGCATCTGACTGACTACCCTAGAGAACAGATGTAATTTAAAGAATTAAAAATCAAAAGCAAGTAATCACAGAAGATGAAGCCATTACCATTAGCTGGTAGGTCCACGGCAGACTACTGTATGATGTTGCAGTCTGAACTTCCAATTTCAACAACGCCACCCTGTCTTCGTTTCAAACTCGGCAAAAATACAATGACATTTTGAACAAGTACAAGTAAGTTTTTCTAGAACCATAATTTGATATTTTTGTGACTCCATTGACAGCTTTGCTGCATTTATTTTTCATATTATTGATACCAGTTTTCATGGAATTGAATGTCTACCAACCCCCACAGAAATCTCCAATTACCAGCAACTGTAGACTTCAAAATGAAATAGTGGGACACAATCATATTCCTAGCACTACGTCACAATTTGCTGCTTGTCCATTTACAGCAGTCAATTTATATCACATTGGATATGATTAGTATTTTGTTTGAAACTTCATTTCTATTAAATCAACATTCTAGTGCCATGTGCAAAAAGGGCAGTCTTAAAGATAATTTCCTTAATTTATGTTGTTAACTCATGGAAAATAATAATAGTGGACACAAAAAATATATTTGTGTACCAAATTGGTTGTAAATGTCTTACAATTAACAGCACAAAAACTAAAATAATATAATATATACAGTTAGCTTATTGTTGCTCCTCCCTCTCAGATTGATAAGTATGGTATGAAAGACAGTGGAATCAAGTTTAATTATACCAATTTGCAAGTGAAAGGTAAACATACAGATAACTGTTCAAGTAATCACAACATATTTGCTTGTCCACTAAAGAAGTCCTCTATAAATAATAAATATACATATTCCACCAGATCCTGCAGACCGTCTCTCTTTAATGACTTATTAATTTCAATGTAATTGAAATGTTTAAAATAATGGGATATGGCCAAAAAAAGTCTGAACAAATTTATTAATTAACAGAATAAAAAGTCAATAAACCACAATAAAACATGAAAGTATAGCATCTTTCTACCCGATTTTTGGGACTTCAAGTGTTATATCCTGTAATGGAACATGTTCAAATTTATTCCAAATATCTTGAGCAATAAGGGATTGATCAACTTATATATAATGAAAAAAAATCAATTCATTGAATAAAATTATTCTGGCCATTTTTCAGCTTTTTCATTAGTTTACAAGTGCTCTTGTTCAAATGTAGATGCTGGTTAATATTCTACTTACCTCAGAAACATTTAAATGGTTTTTAAATCTTTTAGTTTCAAAAATATTTCAATGTGTTATTTTACAATAAAGTCGTAACAGTTCATTAAAAATTGTAATTATTTTTCTCTACAGTTAAAAAAATTATTATATAATGCTGAGTCTTTATTTTAACTTAAGATATTGGCAAGTTCATTTCAAAGTAGAAGCCTTAGATTCTATCTTTGATGTGATTTGTTGCAATTCTTTCAAGACTAAGGTTTTTTATTTTTGCATACCTGTGATTTTAATTAAAACAATATTTTAATATCATAATCTGAAAATATTAAGACTTGACTTCTACAGCAAAGTTATAAAAAATAGTAATGTCTCTCCCAAGCTATACTCAGTTATTCAAAGGAATATTGAAAAACTAAGGAAATATCAAGTTGAAATTTGTAACTTACCACAACTAATTACTAAAGCACAAATATTCGGGAAATTAATGTGGTCCAAAGAAGTAATTGCACTAACATTACTTTTCAACTGTAGCGAGCTAGACATAAGAATTAACTAAGGAAAACTAATGGTTGGCCTCCGTAGACCAGTTTTTAGTCAGGGGCATATATCCAAATACTTTTACCTGCCCACAGTAAAAAGAATTGTAGCGTGTGCCCCACCCTAAACAGGTCATATTTGAATCAATCGTCTACAGATCCAGATACACTCTAACAATGTAGAAATAATACAAAGTTATACATATTATTGCACCAATTTGAAAAAAAGACCGGAGGATTGTGCGACTAGAATATTAGGTTGATTTACATCTTAAGTCAATCTGGCAGCTATTAAGTGTACAGTATAAGGAAATTTAATTGCCTTTAACTCTTCCAAATTTAACTGTCATGTCCTAGTTATAAATAATTAATGGTGAAATTAACGGTGCTTTGGAGCAGTTGCCAAGTAGAATATTTGTATGCACATACATACTCTCACGTCACCTGACCATTTGTATTCAGGTAGCACCACTGTCATATTATGGAATAGGTTCCAAGCAATCAGACTTCTCACAACAAAATTTTAATTTTTATTAAGGAGAGTTCCAAATGAATAAATGTCTGCCAAACTATGTTCCATTCCATAGATTTAATTATTTCAGCATGCCACTGCAGATCTTCAAGTTCCAGATAACCTCAAGATGCCACAAACTAGGTAGTAATCACTCAGAAACCAAGCTCAAGTTCCCACCACAAAGATGGCAAGTAAAGTATTTTGTTTAATGATACACAAACATATACTATTAACTAAAATTACCCTTTCCTGTCCTACAATTAGTGCAGAATACAACAGCACTTAATTACTAGTGACCTAATGACAAAGTAGTACTTCGTACACTATTAATTTCACCGTTGACTACCAAATTCAGAAAGCAGGAAGAGTAACAGGGCAAAGATTACTCAATATGATATTCCCCATTAATGTACACTTTGTACCTGCCAGTCACACGATGCGACCCCCTCACACAGTGATTCCGACTAGTCCTAGTACCATTCATAATTTAGAAATCAACAAACCTATTTAGTATTTTCATATCATGGCATAAAATGTTGATACAATAGATAGTCAAACATTGGAAACTAATAAGACTAGCAGTATGAGACTAGTAAACTAAATTACAAAGGGCACACATGGCCCATCTCAAAGTAACCTTTATTGAAAACCCCTATATTTTAGTTTGTATGTAGCATTTTAAAGGCCTGTTTTGATGTAATATAATATACCAGAACTAATTAACAAACATCCCTTCCAACCTTGAATTAGTTGCTCTGCTTTAGTTACTTGCCGTTACTCTTGTTATAGGAGCATACAACAATACTACTACAACAAATGCCCATTAAAGGACAAACTATCATAAATAATTATACCAACTGAATGTTAAGAAACTCAAATTTGGCTCATGGCCTAAACTGTGGTGAATGTATCTGTAATAAAGTTTATACTTTCAGAACAACCAGTTGCCGAGCCACTACATTTGACATCATCCTGAAATTCATGTCATTCTATTGAATATTAATATACAAACACTTCCAACCACATCAAAACCTGCAGAACTAAATTTATGTAAGACAGAAAGAAAAGTATTGCTGAGAGGCATAACTTTTATTATACCGTGGTCACATACAAAATGATTACACAGACATAAGTAAACTGAATCAAATTGATATACATTTAACAAAATACAAAATCTATCACAGGCATTTGCCTTAGTGCAATAATGTGATTAACTAAATTCAATGATCTTCAAGTGGAGAACCCAAGGCCCACACACCGACCTACATATATATGATATATACGCAACGCCAGCGGCACCGGGGGAATGTTTCCAAATGAGGATATCTAAAACCTTCTTACCTTCAAGGTGACAATTGCCTAAGTGACAGGCAAAATTTCATGCTGACAAAAATTTTCATGGCCCTAAATTAAGTGGCCTGAAGATACATTCTATAAACACCCTCGTCAAACGTCAATGACCACTGCCATCCTAGGAGTTTTTTGGTACTTCTTAAGGGGGAAAACCTAATCTCCATTCCTCATGAAACTAGACGATCACAGTTCAACACCAGTGAAATGAACCTTTAAATTGTATTTCATATGCGAAGACTGGATTTCCCAGGTGGAAGTCACCTCTCGAAATGTCCTTATACTAAAATCTTTGAGAAATGTATACGTCTCTAGATATTTAATTTTGTTATTCGTCTTTCTTTTCAGGGGATGCCTCCTCTTTAACTGGAGATTTGGAAATGCTCCTGGACTTTGGGGACTTGCTTCCCTCCTTGCTGACTGACCTCGAGCGTGACCGATCTCTGAAAATGAGAAATTCATTAATTTATGCATGAATTTAGTGGCTTTACCTCATACTACTATCTTCAAATTACTTACTTTGATTCGGATTTAGTCTTAGACTTTGACTGTGACCTGGACTTTGATCTGGTCTTTGGTTCAGAGTGGGACCTTGATCTTGATCGCGACCTGGACTTCGTCTTAGATTTAGACTTTGACCTGTCACGCGACCTGCTCAATGAGAAAATACACAACAATTACTTACTGGAGACATGAAATAAAATAAAGTAAACACGTTTTACCTACTTAGACTTTGATCTCGACCTAGACTTTGATCGAGATGGTGACTTAGAATGCCCCCTTGACTTTGATTTGGAACGACTGCTGCGACGACTCCTAGAGCGGCTGCTCCGGCTACGGGACCTTTAAAAGAAGGTTGATTTAGCACATGATCTCTAAGAAACATATACAAGAGGATGTCAGACTCATCCAAAGTATTAACCTAGACCTCGTCCTGCTGCGTCTCCTGGATCTAGATCGGGACCGCGAGCGTGACCTTGAACTAGAAGACCGGGAACGCCTTCCTCTTCCACGACGTGTATCTTCTATCAGGCGAATTCTACGGCCATTAAGGTCTGTGTCATCCAACTTGTCTATGGCATTCTTCATATCCGAATGTGAAGCAAACTCCACGACACTGAGGACAAAATTTTTCTTAGAAATTCACACAGGTTCAAAAGCAACAGAATAATTGAGAGAACTTACCCCTCATTTCTACGTTGCTTATGAGCATCTGCATACGTAACTTCTCCTGCTTGGCGCATATAGTCTTTCAAATCCTACACACACACACACAAAATGTGTTAGTACTGATCATCAAAATATAAAAAATAAACTTAAATATCCCAACACCCTGTATTCTACTTAAAACTAAATAACGCATACAATTAACTAACGAACGTGCTCGAAATTAGTTACAAAAATCCCTTTTTCCATCACTTGGAACAACTTTTCTTTACAATTATCCACAACAATGAAATGAGCTACAAGACATGGCTTTGGACCTCCGTGCATACATTCACCTCCGGAACCGAACAAAGGTTCAATTCCGAAATATCGTCGTGTGGGTGTCGTCTGATTTACTAAATTCTTAATAGAGATGTTTCGTTCACATGAACCCACGCACGGAGAAAATCCGTTGCATGGAGTTCCGGTTCCTTTCCTTTCTACAGGTACACCTCACCATACACTCCGTTCCTTTCGTAGAATTGCCTTGTCCCAATTTCATAATGCTCAAGAAAAGTTGTACGTATTAGTGAAAATATCACTAAAGTGTAATCTAATTTCAAGCACAGTCTCAAAAGTACCTCCAAGCTGACCAAAATTATACATCTTGCACTAAGTTAATCAGCTTTTACTCTCCTCGACTATAAATACTTAGTTCACAAACGAACGTCAGCAGGAGCATGCTGTAAAGACATGTAGGAGATCACAATTGTCGATGTCCATTTACCTTAGTGCCCACGAGAGCTCTTTATGGATTGCCGTGTGGGCGGCCCGTCATCTGATCAAGGCACCACACACTATGGACCAGAGGGGGAAGAGATGCCCATTAGCCAATGTTGCACCAGAATCGCGCGGGCGGGAGTTTGGTGGAAATTTCGCATCAACATCCAGCCTTGGCCCCAAAGTGTTTTGTTCGTGCGATGCCTTTTCAGTCCCTAGACCTCATTGGTTGGCCACCACAAAGCACGAGGGTGCACAAACCTAGTCATCGTCAATAGGCCCTACGGCTTGGGCACCGACAGTCCCTCCATGGCGAAGAGGGCATGACTCTTCGGAAAAAACAGCGATCATTTTTAGACATTTCCTTTGAAAAACAAGTGAGAGCAGTGCAAGAAACCCCATTTATTCTCATTTATTTTAAAAGTCTCAAATATCTGAAAAAGCAAGTTCATCCACCGAAATAAAATTCAGTTGGGCCAAGCTATTAAATGAACAATGTGAAAAATACACAATAATTATTACTTGTAGGTTTTCTAGACTTGCTTTGCCAGATAAAATTACATTTACAAACGTTTCAATGGAAAGTTGTATGATCCATTACAAAACTGCTCTCACAACACCGAACAACTACACCCACTCAGATCCCTTCACTATTGCAAATCAAATGTCCACATACCTGCCAGCTCACTCTGCTAGACAAATTCTCCACCACCAAACGATATTCAGTCCTCGTCGGCGGCCCATATCTGGAAAAGTTTACAAATGTCAAGAACTATACACTACATTAACTAGCGAACTATTTTAATATTAACTTCTAATATAGCAAACATTTGTTTAGAAACAAAGGAAGAATTTCACACCTTCACCTACATAACCACTAAAATGCAATGTACTTAATCAAAATTTAAGCTGAGAATTTACATTACAGGGATGCTGAAAAATCTGCAGACCAGACACCACCCTAGCATCTAGAAACTAACTTCTCAGTGGAAATTTGATCTTAGAATTCTTTTGATAATTTGAAGATTCAAATTAACTACCGGAACAGAAGAATCAATTTGTAGTTAAACCTCCGATTCAAAGCTTCAGAAATGAAAAACTGAAATTAGGCTGAACATAGTATAGGAAGCTAAAACTTCATCCCCCCTGGGTCACAGTACACTAATTACATATGATGAACAGGCTATAAACTAAAACCTAGCAGTGTGTGGAAAGATTTCGGAAAGACAACTAGGCAATATTTCAAAGGAACTGCAGGTACACATCAATGTATATCTGTTTCGAAAATATACCCTAAACATCTGCCTGAACTTTAAGCGAGCAAAAATAAAGCAGTTTTTAGAGTCTGCCATATTTCAGACTAATCCTGCCACATTTATAGTTTCTGCACAAAATTTTAATTAATGGACTATAACACCCTCACTGGTACTATAGAAGTTAAAAAAAATACTGTTCTGCATAGCCTCAACTACAATTAATATTGATGAAGGTTTTTTTAGATGCAACTTTTACAATCCAATAGTTTACTCTGTCCCCTTAGTTTCAAATCACGTCATTTACCCACAATATTCCCAACAGTTCAGACAAATAAAGTACAAATTCAAATTGCTTAAGAAACTTTAAAAAGCAATTCAGAAAAGGTAGGATATAACTTTGAATTTAGGGACATTGCTCAAAACAACCTCCACATAACAGCAGTTACACACTAAGTGTTACACACACCAAGGTCCAAGAGAATCAATCCCAGTGTGAGATAACGGTCTGGCCCGCAACTGTTTCCAATCCAGACATCTCTTAATTAGAAAGCAACCTTCACCTCACTTATCAGATGAACATTTAACCAAGCAACATTGAAACCCGACCAAATAATTTTAAATAAAACTTACCTGTCATGTATACGGACATCCATTTCCCTGAAACAAATGAAGTCATCAGGTCGTCTTTTCAAGATATCACATGTACAAGGCACTCTTTTTTACACCCTTAAAAGTTTAATTTTTCATAAAAATTTAGCGTTCCAGCTATTTGAGTAACAGATCTAAACCCAACTGGCGTGACAAAGAGTGCCTTGCACAGACACTGCATTAATTATAAATGACTGCACTAGTGTTAGGCATTTAACTTCAGCATTCGCTAGGGACTAAAGAAATCCAAGCCCTCACACCAATAATACGTGCCAAATTGCCCGTATCGAAGAAGGGCAAAAAGAATTCATCTTGGACTACTCCCCAACATGTAGAAGACAAGGGGTGTCCCGAATGCCGTTCAATTTTAATGAGGGAAAAGCAGAAATGTTATCGCTACTCATGCGCTAGTTACTCACCCTCGTAGTTTTTAAGACTAAAAGTACCTCTGAGGGTGGGAGTAAGGGTGATGGACAATAAGGGTATGAAAATTATGGACGCCCTAGCCGCTTACTTGGCCCGTTCGCGGCTTCGCCTGCGCGGGGGAGGGCCACGACTTCTACTGCGACCACGCCACATGTCGCTCCCGCGCGGCGTTCCGCGGGCTTTCTCTACAGAGACTCTGCAACAACAAGCAAGGATGTCTGCTTACTTGTCCATCCACGATGAACGGCGTCGTCCGTAGCCACCACCCCCACCATAGCTGCGGTCTCGACGAGCTGTGCCACGAGCATGTTCGACTATAACCCTGGAATGAAAAGAACAAAGCAACGTTATGAGGGGCGGGTGCCCACACCCAGTCCACCAGCCATCATCGCATCACGCTAGAAGTACAAAAGGGAACCTGTCAAACCACATTATAACAGAAGGTCATTAAAATATTGTCTTAAAAAAGACCCAAATTTGTTACAACGTACTAACGACTGACCGTGCGATACACACCTTTCACCAAGAAGCTCTTTTCCGTTTAACTCGTAAACCGCGTCGTCGGCGTCCCTGTAGTCATCAAATTCCTGCAAAAAATGTATTTCGTTAACGGTAGATATTAACGCCGCGAGCGCGATGCGAGTTTATCATAAAAATTCAGAACACGTTGGGAATGGTATCTTCAGATACTTGTCAGACCCGAAAGATGGTTCATCATATCACTTAGGCTAAGTTAATCGTGCAGATATTTAACTGTACTTACACAAAAGCCGTACCCATTCTTGATGAGAACATCGCGAATTCGACCATAACCTTTGAAAAACCGCTCAAGGTCTTTCTCCCTCACGCCATACGGAAGGCCTCCGACATAAACCCTTGTTCCTACCATGCTGGAATAGACAAAAGAGGAATTGATATTTAAAATACACTTACCACAAAGGCAAATCCGTTCTTCATTGCGACTTCCTTGATTCTACCATATTTCCGGAAGAACTTCTCAAGGTCGCGTTCTCGTACCCGGTAAGTTAAACCGCCCACGAACACTCGGGTGCCCATTCTTAAAGGAAATAAAAGCAGCCTATCATCTCAAAATCCTTAAAATATATGCGGGTTCGTAGCAGCCAATTCACACGCATCTTAGAAGAGAATCTCATAACATTGATATCAAATTAAAAATCTCTCACACGGGAGCCCAGCATGCAAAAAAAAAATACTCTATATTGAAACACTGAATAACTTAATTGGCAGAAAACCTACAAAATGTAATGTATCAAAAGCATACCTTACATAACCGCTACAGTAACTAGCTACGAGTAAGATATACAAACACAGCAAATCGCGTACTGTAACGGACTATCGCTAGGTTAGTCTGCAATACACAACGTGCAAACCAAGTAATTGAAAAGGTTCACGCTGAAACCGCCCCAACAAGCCGAACCATCCCTTAACCGAGACTTAATTTCTTTTATTAACTTTCATGCACGGTTAATACGCGTCACTAAACAAACATGGCGTCTCATGGGAAGCAATGTCACAACCACTTTCAAAGTTACTTTACGAGTTACAACGCGTAAAAAGTTAAAATTAATAAGCTCAATAGCAATGAAAGTTCAGATACAGACAAGTTAAATTACTATAAATGAATTATTGAAATTTAATAATACGCAATTCGCATGGACGAACGAGCACCCGAACCCATTATATATTCTGTAAATTAATCTAGACAGGCACCAATAAATATATAAAAGAACAATCTAATTATAAACGCGCAACATAATGATAATCTAAGTTCGTAACACTTTCCTTAACTACTGCGTTTTCATTGGTCGGTAAAACATGAAAAATTCCGACCTATAAAAACTAATCATATATTAAAATTACCAGGTAAGTAAAAACATAATGTGTGTATGCTTATATACACACTAAACTTACTTGTCGAACGATGGTCACAGTCGATGTAAAACTATACTTATAACTTATAAATATTAACAGCGTGATCCAATATAAACTACTTTGTACGGCGTTGTGCTAAGCGCATCTGCTCATATGTTCACCGCCCGAACACAAAGCAGAAATGAGAGAGATCCAAGCGCCACGTACCAGGACTTACAGGAGTAGGGGTTCACACGCCTGAAAGCAAGGACAACCCTACAGACTCGCATCAACGTTATCAAAGATAATGTAAGGAATGCTCAATTTATATTACGAGCTTTAAAAATTGAAATTTCGCTTCCTATTCTAAAAATAATAATTTGTGACAGTATCTGACCAAATCATATTTTTGCGATAATAAAAAGGAAAATGGAGTAAATGAGAAATTATTATAAATGAAATTTTCACGTTACCTACTTAATTAAAATTTTGAATACGCGATTAAAGAAATATTGTCACACATTAAGAGGAGATTCTGTCCTGATGCCAAAGGAGAAGGAATGCTTGTAAAATATGTACAAGAGAAGTTAGTTGGAATGAAAACAAAAAGTTATGATTTATAGAATAATTCGGGCGCATTTAATATAAATATACGTTTCGAAGTGGTATAACAAGTGAAAAGTTCCGTTTTAGGGGAACAATATTATCAAGTATATGAGACTCAAAAAAAATATTCCCGTCACCGCTTTACATATATATATATAAAGCGGTGGCGGGAATTGAGAAATTATCTTGTCAAAACGTTATTTACAATTGATGTATATTTTATGAGTCTTTTGAATAAGTGGGCGGTGAATTTTGTCTACAACCCGGAATTTTAAAACCTACGCAACACCTTTCACAGGAAATGTGAGTTGTTAATGGTGTACAATAAGAAAGGCTGAAAGGGCAGTCCTTACGAAATGTGACACTACAGAAGTATGTCAAAGTTTAACTGGTCCCATAAAGCAAGAAAGAATAAGGTTTCGAAAGTAAATGGATCCAAAGAATATACATATATATGCATTGCTAGTAAATAATAGACCACACCAGGCCACAAACTTTCTCCATCAATAATGATCAGGACGACGCAAAGAATTGTTGGGAGCTGCATACCATACAAACACATCCATCCTCAAAGGGGTCTACATGTACATATTAACTCATACATATACAAACACATTTCACTGCATACACACATCAAGGTTTTAACACATACATACTCCAATGGAAACACCATGTGATCATGCTGTTATGGGGGGGGGGGAGGAGAAAGGTTACTGTCTATAGGATATTGATTTCAGGGCTTTATTTCGACTGCAAAATATGTTGAAAGGAAAGTTCCTATAGACTAAGTTCAGATTCTGAAGAGAATGTGGGGTTAGAGCTTTGAGGGGGTCAGTGTGAAGAACTGGTTGAAATTGTTGGTGTTGTGGCTCCAAGCACGGGCGGTTATGGGAAGTTGAGTTTTGGAGAGTTTAATTTGCCAGAGTGGTTGGCAAGCCATTTGGGGAGTGGTCTCTTTGTCTGGCCAATGTAGAAGACTGGGTAGGGTGTACAGTTTATTTTGTAGACAGTTTGGGAGAATAAACAGGTTATTATTTCTTTCATTCGATAGGTTTAGTTATTGGCGGGCGATTCTGGAAGGTTGTCATAGGTGGAAGTATAGGGCAGACATGGCACCTGTTCCTACATTTGCCACTGCACAGTACCACAAAAGAAATATTTATTAAATAGTGGCCTTTATGAAGGCATTAAATAATAAGCGAGTTTTATTATAGAAATGCCCAATTGTAAAGGTACAGGTTTTGCAGGAAGTATTTCTATAACTTCAGCCTATCTTGCATTAAAATTGTGTTTCAACTGTAGCTTCATAAAATTATTTTTTGTTTTTCATGTTTAAACAATATCACATGGATAATGTAACATTGTGAGCACAAACTAAAAGTAAGTTACTCACTTCAAAAATCAAATAATTGACTCAAAAAAATTCTAACAATTCAGATATGAAATTGGGATGATATCAACACCCTAGGGTATACGTGTTTTGCACATTAGACACCTCCAACCATATGCAATACACCCTTAAACTTATAACAAATATTGCTTGTGACATATTACGACAATTATAGCAGTGGCTAAAAGTTTGTTATATGTAGCATGGGATGATTCATTGTCTACATATGTATCAAGCATGTATATATTGTGATGACATGTCTAACATCAGTCTTTCATCCTATTGGACTGACAGGGTTGTCGGACATGCAGAAAATCACACTAAAATGTCATTTTCAGGAAAATATGAATGAACCAGCTTGGTCAAGCAAAGGACCACTGGAGTCTGTAGTGCCATAAGAAATGAAGAACCTATACAGCTCCAGATAAATTGTAAATTTGTATCCATGTATACAGCCTATTGAGGAGGATAGACAAATAACAGATTGGAGCCTTCAAAATCCAATATAGATCCAATTACAACCATTTCCATTCTATGTCTTGATATTACATACTACATTATGTTTAGTTCATAATTCACATATCTACCCCAATTCGCCTAGATAGAATCTCTCATCGTTAATATTCTAAATCCAGTGCATGTTATTGGATAATTTTACATAACCATTAGAATATTGGTATATATTATATTCTGCTGTATTTCACATGGTTCCTTATACACAAAAACAAATTTCCCAAATAAATGACAAATAAATCAAAATTTTGTGATGTTATTTTTGGTTAGAATTATAAAGGTATCTCAAGATAACTCATGCTTATTAAATGGTTCAAGTTTTCTGAGATAAGATTAAATGTCCAGAACAACAGGATATTGGTCTTCAAAAGATCTCCAACACCTGTTGCAACGGAAAAAATTCTCCTATGAGAATATTAAATTCATTCATTGCACTCTACTCATTATCCTTGTTAAACTATGATCAAAAGAGGAGTAAGAACTCGTCCAGAACACTCAGACAAGCATAACACAAGGTGATTGTAATCAAAATGACATAAATGTTAATTGGTTCTGAACTCCATACTCAATTAGCATTTAGGTAAGGTGGTAATCCTTCCCAAATTTCAGTTCTTACTTACTTCATTAATTTGACTGTATATATGTGTATATATTAAAACCTAATTAATCAACAGTTTCCAAATTAATAAACAATTTCTATGAAATTAATATAATTTTAGTCAAATCTGGCACAATTATCATTATTATAGTATCTACTTTCCAAATGTAAATTATTTTAAAAATGAATATTGAATGACATATGATTAACATTATTTGTTAAAAAAAAATTATAAAACATACTTTAACACAATTTTAGGTTTCAATATGAAACTAAAATAATGTAATAAACTACTTCATAACAGTTGTTATTTGATTAATATTACTGAACATAACATAGTATAAAACACACTTTAGCACAACATAAGGTTACGTTTAATGAAATAAAAATAATGTGATAAACTACTTCATAACAATTATAAATAAAAGAATCACAAGTGTTGGTGTAATATTATTTGTTAAAATTGTTTTAATTTTATTTATTATCAATCATACAGCCTCAGATAGTGTTATATATAACAATATGTAAAATACTAAAGAATGTATATTTAATGTGAATTAGTTGAATACAGAGTTCTTGGGTTTCTACCGAGGTTATATCACTAGTGAAACAACATTTTCAAAAACTGTTTCCGCCAGTCTTCAGGCGACTGTCACCTGACGATGATGGTGGAGATAGCTATCAAAACTGTGCATTTTACAATTAATATAATCAACGTAGAAACCCATGAGCTCTATATTCAATACGTAAAATGTTTTCACACCTATTAGTTTCTGTTGCACAAATCTTCCTTCTCCTTCAAATATTGACTATAAGTTCCTATATTTTTTAAGATCTTTTTATGGATATTAGCACAGCGTATTACAATATCCAAAAGCTCAATGAATTTGGATTGACATTGTTTCAATTCATTTGGAACCATAACTCCAAACCACTTTAGTATATCAGGCACTGAAGTTGATGAACCACTCTCAGAACATATTGGAAGATTTAAGCTATCACCTTCACCATTTTTATTGTGGTGACTCTTTTTCTGCCTAGAAATAAGTCTTGTCTCAAATTCTACATCAACAGACTGTAAATCAAGCAAACCAAATTCCTCTGCTCCATTAAAGCTGTCTAAAAATGTTACTACTCTGTATGTTGCTAGTAACTCCGGTCCATCGACTGTTGGAAGCTGCAAAGACGAAACATTGTTGGTTCCCATGATATATCGAGATTTGGCCAAACTCAAGTATCCATTTTTCAACTCTTTCTCCATTAAAACTTTGCATTCAGTATATTCTTCCATCAAATGTAGAATTTCTTCAGTTATTTTATCCAGTTTTTCACTAACAACCTTTATTTGCTCCAGCTGTAAAATGTATATATACTTTAATATATCCAATTGAGTAAGGCATATGTTATACAAAGAGCATTCTCAATTATGAATAGTGTAATTACGTGTACTATAAAAGATAATCAAGTCTATTTTACTATATGTTGTAGCTTAGTTTGTTTTGATATTACAGGCTACATTATGTTAAGTACCACTTCCACATATTTACCAGAGGTCTCCTAAAGAATACCTCTCATTCTCAAATCAATACATGAAAAAGTATGTTGCAAGACATTTGCCTATTTAACAAGTAAATGAAGTTAGCCTAAAGCTAAGGTTCTTATAGAAATCACTCATAATTTTAAAATTTTCTGTTCAGCACCTCTAATATCTGTGATTTATAATCACTGAATTATGTCTACTTAAACCAGAAAATTGCTTCAAGTCTGAAGTGTGGTTTCACCAAGAATATGATTGATTTATTGAACTAAATGTTATATTTTGACAATCCATAATATACACAAGCATCTAAGGATTATGTGATGTCAAAATAATTGATATAGACAGGAAAGAGAGACAGTGAATCACTGGCTTACCTCTAATTGAAATCCAGTGTCACCACTTCAGACAGGAAGAAAATTTCAAATTTCTTGAGGTGTAAGTCTCCTTGTTCATGTAAGAGTGCTGCACCTCGTGCCGGCCAACCATATCCAAAAAGTATTTGTGGTCAACCATAATGAGTTAATGTATTCATGTAATGATTGAAAGTGTACAATCTAAATCAAGTCAAAGCAGCAAATGCTAGGAGGGTATGTCCCTTATTGGGAAAACCTTTATATTGAATGTGTCAAAAAGTTATAACAACTGTTACCGCAAATATCATATATGTGATACTTTTGATTGGAGTTTAAAGAATGCTAAAAGTTAAAATGAATGACTGCAATTCATTTCATAGCAGGAATTATTTTAAATTATTATGTACAGATTTGATTTAAAAAATTGGTAGACATTTCACATAATTCGAATGGGAAAAACAGTTCAGTACAACAGAGTACTGTAAATTTAAAATAACCTTGTTTGTAGAGTAAACCCCAACATTACGATTCTTGTTTTATAAAAAGATAAGAGCATAAAATGGATTTATCCCTAAAATATTAGGAAATTGAAATATAAGAATATTTTATTTTCAATAAAAACTTAATATATACAAAATAAAGAATTCCTCAAATTGTGTATATATAAATAAATCACAATTAATAATTGGAATATTAGATTCGCGTGAAATTTTATATGTCCATTTACAATTCGATTTTGGCACTTTACAAGAATATTAGTTTCAACCAAACTGAGAATGATATATACGTTTGAATGTACTTACAATACGATATTGTGAGTATTAAAGCGACCATTTTATATTCACCTTTCTACCCTCTTCATCAGGCATAATACGTTCTTGTTGCATTTATTATGCAGGAATATGACAACGTCCAAAGATTTTTGCTTAAGTTGAATTAATCTTGGGACAGATTGATGCACTTTCTTAAATGACATACAATTTCTTTTATGAAGTCTGCAATCAGTACCTTTGATAATTACAGAACGATCGAAGTTGTAACACGTGAGTCTGGCATGTGACACGAGGTTTTCGTGCAAAGAAGTGGGAGTTCGGTAACATAGAGTGGTATGTATTAATATATGCATTATTTACATTTTGTTAAAATGCTGTCAAAACAATTATTGGCCATGCCAATTAAATAGTACGTCACGAAATGACGAGGTCCACACTTAACTGAAATGGGTTATAACATAAAACATTGTTTAGCACATTAAGCATTGTCTCAAAAATCATTAACCTATTGCTAGAATAATAAGTAGTGTCACGGTAACTCTGTATGTTGAGTGTAATAGTTCCTACATGCCGCGACGCATCAAACTTAAAATAATATATAAATTGAATGTACTTAAGTTTGGCTTTAACCAAGTGTATTAAGTGTACCTATATTACGCTAAATTTCTGTTTTGTCTGCGACAAATGCTTTCTTCAATTTCATTCGGATATTCATTGTAATAATTATTTAAAGTAAACATGCATAGTTTAAAGTATTTTTTGCCTATTTTAATGTGGGAGTTTACTCAAACCATCTATTCTGCTTTCAGTTAGTGCAGACAAACATGGATTTTGACACAACATGGGATATAGATAAATATAGGACTGAACATGAAAGTGAGGAACATTGGAATCTAAAAAAAGATTTCATGCTGGCACACCAAGATAAATACCCTGAAGCTCGTTTGGTTTGTTTAGCACAAGTTCTAGCAAATACAGAGTTCTTGGGATGCAGGTAGATATACAGATAATAATATGGGTTTGTCTATTTTCAAATTTGTGTGCAATTAAAATCCTAAAATAGATATCATTATTGTACAGAGTTATATTAATTTGATAAGAAAGTGTTTAATTATTAAATATAATTTTCATTTAATTTAAAACCAGAACTGATGCCTGATAAAAAAACTGTTTCTCCATCACTTTTTTTCTATCAATTACTACTTGTATATTATTGTACATGTATATACAGTTTATTGTGTGTTTTGCAAAATCCACTACACATCAACATTTATTTTCTATTTGTTACTTTCTATACATTTTAACTTTCCTGACATTTTCGTCAGTCCACAGACTGGTTTAATTCAGGTCTCCTTGCAAATTTATCCTGCTTTAATATTTTCATCTCTGCATAATTAGTGTAACCTACATCCTCCTGATTTGCCTAATATATTCTTACCTTGGTCTTCCTCTGCTATTTTTAACCCTCACTTTCCTCTAATATTAATTTAATAAGGTTTTTGCACCTCAAAATATGCTGTATAAGTCGTACCCCTTTTTCAAGTCATTGTTCTCAATAATGTTCTCTCCTCGCTAGTCAGTTTCATGTCATCCTGATTTTTTACCTGATCCACTCATCTGACGTGCAGCATTCTTCTGCAGCACATCATTTCAAAGGCTGATATTATTTTCTTTTCTGCACTGTCATTTGTCAAGTTTTCTTTCCATACAACTCTGTGTTTCAGAAAACACTTTTTAAAATGTTATCCTAGTATCGGAACATATAGATATAAAAAGAATTACTTGGTCTTTTGCAAAAGTTTTCGTTGCTTGATCTATATGACTTCTTATATCTAATTTGCTTATATCATCAATAGCTATTCTACTTTTCAAGCAACAAAATTCATCAACTTCTCATTTAAAGTATAATTTGCTATACTGATACCACTCTTCTGTTGACTACACTCTATTACCTAAGTCATATTTCTATTAATGTTCATATTGTATTTGGTTTTCAAGGTGGTGTTCATGTCATTTAACAAGTCTTGCAAATCTTCTGCTGACATAAAATTACAATATAATCAGCAAACCTCATGTCTTAATTTATTCTCCTAAAATTATTACTCCATTTCCAAATTTCTCTTTTAACTTCCTTCATGTGCCGTCTGAGGTCATAGAACACATGAATATTTTCTGTTACTATGAAGTATGCTGATAATTATGACACATTAGTTGCCAAAAGCTACCTTCAAATATATATGATTAGAACAAGTGACTGTTTAAAAGATTTTATTTCAACTTTTAACATTTATTGGTCAATCCATCCAATGAAAACATTTTGGAAAGCAGACGTTCAGATAAATAACATTCAACTGTACTACTTAGCCCTGTCTTACT
Organism: Eucriotettix oculatus; assembly: GCA_034510155.1. Taxonomy (NCBI): domain Eukaryota; kingdom Metazoa; phylum Arthropoda; class Insecta; order Orthoptera; family Tetrigidae; genus Eucriotettix; species Eucriotettix oculatus. The sequence goes on along the minus strand of CM067380.1, from coordinate 21,006,289 downwards.
TCCTTCTTGATTGTTGTCATCTTTTCATATCCAATTTTAATTACTGCTGTCTGAATTCTGTAAAGTTGATAGCCCTTTGTTCTCAGTTTTGTGTTTCAATCACAAATGTTAAGGAGTTTGTTCTAAATGGAAGTATTGAAACCCTTTTCCAGATCTTCAAGTGCCCTGAATGTGAATCTTTTTTTCCTTTTCCTGTCCTCTGGAATCAAGCATGGAGTAAATATTGCTTCTTATGCTCCAACATTTTTCCTAAATCAAAATTGATCTTCTCACAACTTCTATTATATCTGACATTACACTGTTTGGTAAATAATACAGTTCAAGATCTTTCAGGGGCAAGTTATTCAAATAGCAGTCTTATAATATTCACATCTGTTGGCACCTAGCCTCTGTATTTCTGTGTGACATTATTTTTAAAATCTGTTGAAAATTATTTGTCTCATAGATTTTATAAACTTTTTGAAACAGCTTTGACATTTATTTCATCACCATCATATCAATTCTGCAGGGCATAATTAATTCCAGGAGCTTTGTAATTCATATATGTGACACTGCTTCATTAAATTCTGATGCAAGTATTGTGTTACCCAACTCCTCATCAGCATTCTCTTCTTTCTCTCTTATTTTCTGGTCAAGTACCACTTCCTGTACTTTTCAGCTATTTCTTCCTTGTGTGATTTGTTTCCATCTGAGGTCCTGATGTTCATGCAAGATAAGTTCATTATCAAATGAAACCTGAATTTTTTGTCAATATTCTATAGCTATTTTGTTATATTACTAAAGGTATCCTGCTGAAACCATGTCTTTGGTTGCGGAGCTGTCTGGAGATGTGGCTCAGTCCTTTCGAGAAAAACAAAAGGCAAAATTGAAACGAACTTTTGTGCAAGCCTCTGATGCAGCAGGTCAAAAGGTGAAAGGAAAGTAAAGGTAATAAAGATGTAAAATTAGTTACACTGTGATTAAACTCTGGTAGCTACAACAGTCAAAATAATGAGAAGTGAGAATATGTAAAGAAAGCACTACCATTTAAAGTAAAACTCTTTTATAGGAGATATAAATAGTTGAACCAAGCAAGCTATTAATAGTTATGATTCCAAGTGGGTGCATGGAACCCTGTCTGTAAACCTTTCTGGTACTGTCCATACTCGGACAATTAATAAAGGCAACATTACTTCAAAAATTATTAGCCAATAATAATTTTGAAAAATAATATACATTAGTTCATGAATTATTAAAATTACCACCTGACGCTAGGAATGTGTGTCCCCTCTCCTGATAAAGGGGCAGTTGCCTCCAAAAATTTCAAGAAATGAATCTATTTCTCAATGATGATGCCAGGTTTCAATTTCAGGTAACCCACCCCTTTTATTTCTCCCTTTCCATAAGTAAGGCTGTGACATTGTTGAAATAATGAATGTGATTGATAAGTAATGGAATGAGAGAAAGGCAAGAACTCCTAAACTAATAAAAAAATACCATCAACTGTTTTACATTTGTTTTTGTTTAATCTACCTGAACCATAGCTTTTGCAGCAGATGTGCATAGTTACCCTCTTTTAATTTATTTTACTTTTTGAATACTTTTGTATTTTATTGTATTCCAGAATGAATATACTGAAGTTTCTACAAATCTATTTTGTTTGATGGTGTTATTCAGCGGTTAAGCAGAAAAGTTTTGTTCTAAATAAACGAATGAATGAGATTGTCAATGAAGAGTGCATTTCTTTGCCTGCAGGACGATTCCTTACACTAATTGACTCCACTGAAGTAATTTATGCCCAGAAAATCAATATTTACTTTTTATATCAATTTTATTGTGTATAATAGAGTGAATAACTTAAAAAATATTTTACCTGATTGTCATAAAAGTAATAATAATGTTTAGAAATTATAATGAAAAAATGTAAAATTAACCATTGCCTGTTTTTTATCATGTAAAAAATTAAAATTTGTGTTTTACTTCAGTATTGTGTGTTAAAACCATCATTCCAGTCTCCTCAATTCCATTTAATAGTTGAATCTCATTACATAAATTTGCAAATGTATTACTATAGTAAGATATATCATCTTATTTTGGTTGATTTGATGCAATAAGTAAGTATGCACTTAATGCATATTTGTGTTTTGCTAATGTTGAGCATATCGTGAATATCACACGTGAATATACACTTATATTCTTTAAAGAGATTTATAATTGCTAGCCAGTTGTAATAAATATGTAGTATTAAAAGGAATGCAACAACTGGCAGGAAGACCTAGAAGTTTTATCTCATAAGATATGGTATGCAAATTGACACTGATAAATTCATAAAGTGAATATATACTAATGTGAATTTATGAAACACATAAGAATGATTTCACCCATGTTGTACCCAAGGGTCACTGCTGACTGGAGCTTTACCATGCTAAGTTATTTAATTAATTTCGTATACTTGAACAGGTTACCATATTCAGAGCGGGGAAAAATTATCATCTACCTACCTATTTACTTTGTACTCAAGGTTGTTCCTCATCATTATCTTCTGTTTATTATTTTGCAGATTTCTGTTTGTAATGATTGAGAATAATGTCATTATTAATTTATTCTCAATGTTGTTCTAGCTACTCTTCCTTTGCTTCTTTCAATTCGTTTTAGTGAAGTGTGGACAAATCTCAGGGCATTTTATAAATTACCAACCCAGAGCCTGGTGCTTGCCTGGGTATGTATATTAGACCAAAAGAGAAATAATTATTTATTCAATTCCCCCCCCCCCCTACAACCGCGTTTATTCTCGTATCGTCAGATATGAGTACAAATTGAAAATTCATTGCGTGTTTAAGATTGTAATCGGAACAATGTTTATATATCAAAATTGCCACGAGGGTTTATCCCGTTCGCAGCAAATTGGTTACGCACATTAATCTAATTTCCGTGACGTTTATCTATTTGTCCCAGTTTACTATCTTGAATATAGTTTCTATGACGTCAACACTTTACCTCGTCGTGGTCGGAGGCATCCTGTCTATTTTCTTTTAACAGTAGTAATAATATTGTGTTCATTTGAAGTAGTAGAGAAACCTAATGTGCTACGTTCGCGTCGTATATCTGTGCAGCCCAATGGACTGGCGATGAAAACGCCAGGGACGAAGGTAAATGTGACTATTATCGTGTAATTTCATCAAGGTACAAGGGACATCATCACTTTTTCGAACATCAAAATTATCGATCGAACTACGCTTCTTTAGAAGAGTTCCTAACGTATCCTGTACAGAGCCATCGCAAAATAACAAAAACACGAATGTCTTACAGACGTTTGATTGACTTGTTTTCCAACCACGACACGACCGTTTCACTTCAGTTGCGCTGTTGGTTTGTTTACATACATAGCAATAAATAAGCATGCTTTTACATAACACGGTCGCCTCGCTGTAAATAAGCAAAGAACCCGTCACACAGCTACTACACAACAGGAGCCCCCCCCCCCCTCTACAGCAGGATTGTGCGAAATATTTTCTTTTACAACGAAATGTTGTACCCCTGTAAAAGTTAAGGAATGACAAGTACGGTGTGTGGTAAAAAGACCTGACCGCTGCCTCTATATCCCGCTCGAAAGAATATAAGGAATATTTTTAAATTTGGTAGTACATTCTCTCCAACGAATGTTCCTTCCTGACAACAATACTCCCCTCCAGCTTCTGCGCAACACGTTATTTCTCGTGGCATATACTATTACGTTCTTGATAATCGCCGTAGACTAGAAATATGCCAATATTGTTTCACAACTTTAAAATTCCTAATTTTGGTTAGAATATCAACAACAAAAAATATGCTCACAAATTACACAAGTGACACATTTGTTACAGTCAACAAACGATTTTATTTCAATTATAAATGTCACATTTAAAAAATGAAACTCGGAGCTTTCGGCAAATTAGATTACTACCCATTAGTCATTCATGCCTGACATCAACGCGTCAAAAATGGTCGCATGAGAAATACCGAGCACGTAGTTCGCATGACAATACCTAGGAGTGCCGTAATTGATCGCATAATGTTATTCAGATGACTACGACTGTAATAGTGGACGGGGTTTCGCCGGTTCTATTATTTTTAAATGTTATCCGACTGATATGTATTCATAGTTGTGGCCGAAAGTACCTTGTTGGGTTTGATTTTTAAAAATGTGGCAAAATTTGTTATGTAAATAAATTGATTTCAGGAGAATAATAGGTGGTTGTTTTTTAATGTGGAAATAACTTTTATCAGTCTTGGAATCTCAATTTTTTGCTTTTTATTATTACAATGAGGAATAAAACAGACTTTTCTTTGTCCCGGAAAGTTAAATATGTGACTATGATAATACATTTTCTCCTAAATTCAAATATAAAATTGGATTTTCCCAACACGTAGTTTCCAAGAGACAGGCATGTAAAATATCAAACATTTCTAAATGCTTTATACACAATATTGAAACATTCTGGCTCACCTAGAAAGTGAGACATGAAGATGTTTTGTTATATTTCAAATCTGGAACATCGCTCTTGATGGTCCAACAATAATTGGCTAGCACGGTAGGATTCCATTTTCCTTGATACGTCTTTTCCATAGCTGCAGTGTTTCCCGGGATCATCGCTCACTATATTTAGGTGCTAGTACCGGACATATTAATACCGAAATCTTTATAAGAACGTCGACAATATTACGGTAATTGTCCGTCTTTAGATTTCCCAAGAAAACTGTATGTCTATTTCGATGCATAATATGCTGGGCGATTATTGTTGGACCAACAAGAGAGATACTCCACAGGCGAAATATAGCAGAAAATCATTTGCTACTTTCTAGGTTAGTCACATTGTTTGAATATTGAGTAGTAGTTCCTGAGTGCAATTAGAAGATATGTGTGTGGGGGAGAGATTCCGAAGACAAGTTTGAATGCGCGACCAAGAACTGTTGGAACTCGTGCCGGTGTTATTTAGAAGCACAAGCTGGCTGTCGGTGGATATTTAATTGCCGACCGTAAGAATGGGAACGGTGGTGTTGTCGGACGTGTAATTTCCTGAAGCGCGCTTCCTTCCACTAACGAGCATAACATCGACGTCCTCGAAACGACCTTTTAACGGTTCGATAACTCGTATCCAACACAATCGTCACCGATTTTCATATTTATTTGATAACAGTTTTGGCGAGCACTTGAACCAAAAATGCTGTTTCGTACCACGCAAAGATGAAGTTTTTCACGGGAACCGGAATAGAAAAGTTCAAATATTTAGAAGGGATTACAAAGATTAGCTTATTTGAAATATCACTCGTCGTAAGGGACCGCTGACAATTTTCAAGTACATTCGTCAAGTACTACGCCAGTCACGCGTGGAGGAAAGTAAACCGCCGCGATATCGCAGGAAGTCCGACGGACCACGACGAAAATTGCCACCGTCTCCTTTTCCTTAATCACCGAGAAACGACGCTAAATATTTGACTTCTGAAGCTCTGAACTTTAAAAATCACTCACCGCCATCAAACGCGTCTCGGGATTCGAAAAGCTTATTTTAAGAATCGGCGAGTTGCAGTCGACGTTTCCATAAATAAAATGTTCTGGAAAAGCGCTTTCTTGGAAGCAGGATACAGAGCCACGTGAACGAAGCTTTTGCAATTTAAAACGCAGTCACTGCGTGACTCACTAACCGGGAGTGACTCCTGCAGTCAAGGTCGGAAAAATCCGCGTTATTTGCATTGCCCAAGTCAGCTCTTTTTTTTTCCCCGGCGCTCGAAACACTTGCGAAAAAAATTTGTTTATAAATTGGTGAAAAAATATTTTGCAAAGTATTTCTCGCTTACATGATACATCCAACATCCAGATACTCGCTATTACTGTCGCCTGAGCATAAATATTTACAGTTTCCTCATTTTCTCTTTCCACACGACATCTATCACAGTGCAGATAACTACAATACTTCATTTACTTATTCATTTATTATAATTGTATACAGCTTAAACTCATAGCAGATAACATGATAGATATGTTGTCTCAACTTATTATTGATTTATTTGTTCATAAAAATTATTTTGTAACATAATTTGCTCATAATCTGTTTATTTGGATTTTTTCTTCAATTTCAAGACCATAAATGGGAATTGTTGAAAATGCAAGTCTGTCGTCTCAAGTTTACCGCGACTGAATTTTCCGTTACAATTAATTTCAAGCGACGTTAAAAACCAATTAAAAGACAGGGGAAAAATCTGCTGCCAAAAATAATGGAATAATCAAATACCTGCCATGCACACTTAAATAATACCCACTACTAATTAACCGTCAATATAATGAAACGTGTAAATAAATTGCCCGTGTAAAGTATGACTTTGGTTTTGCAAGAATGACAAAAGAAACCTTGGATTCTAATCAGTCTCAATTTTAATAAAAACCAAAATAATATTTTATTAATTTCGATTAAAAATATATAAAGGACCTTTCAGTATATGTCAAAGTCAGCTGAAAATAAAAAGACCAAATTAATTGGAACATTATAAAAATTGTCTAGAAAGTATACGTTATAAAAATGTAGTTTTTTATAATTTGTTTGAAAAATTTTAATGTGTTGAACAAACGTTCATTATAAATTATTTTAAATTCATTAATCTATTGCACATAACTGCATTGTGTATGTACAATAAATTAAGGATTTTAAAACAAGTTATAATAGAATTTGCCTTTTTATAATGTATAGTTTCAAAGACATTTTTGTAGTTTTTCTATTAATTTGGTGTTTTTATACGTATGGCATGTTCCAAGATATATATATATTAAAATTTGAAATTTGTAAAATATAATTTTGGTTTTATAAGAACTGGGACTGATTCAAAAGTAAGCTTTCAAAAAAATAATTTTACAACTAATTACAGTCATTTAATACAAAAAAATCCTGGATTATAACTTTACTATAATCGTGTTTAACCTTAAGAGTTGCGACTTACAAAAGGAAGAATACCGAGGTTTTCGTAATGAGAATGATGAGATAGGGACAACGATTCCTTTGTTAAGTCTACTTCTCACTTAGTGAGTAAGACCTATTTCGCGGCGGCGAGCGTAGAAGGGCGTCACGTGAGGAGTGACGTCACGCGCAGGGTGAGCCCCGCCCCTCGGCGCCACTGCGTCAGTCTTCGGTCTGCATTTGGACGACATGGTTGCAGTTGCAGTGTTCCAAGGTGCCGGGAAAGAGGCCGGCTTGCAGATATGGAGAATCGAGGTTGGCTTTCAAACATTTCCCTCCTGCGAATGCATGCGCCACAGATCAAAGTAACTGAAGCGTACGCGTGAGGGCGACATTACAGCAACGGGGATTAATTAACCGGGGTTTTGTAATCAACGTATTGGAAGGTGAAACTGTGGAGAACCACTGACATTAAACTTTAAGTATACATAAAGGGGAAAGTAATGCAATGAAGTTTTATATGAAAACGAAGTTGCGTTCGTAATCGCAATTGGAGGAAACTGCGGTCGCCGTGACTACTTGCCACCTCGAAGGCCACAAAAACTATTCTCGCGAAAGTAACGCGCAACAACTAATTCCAACTTTGCACTAAAGCACACCAATACCCCACGCCGATTTAATTTTATTCCTTTTAAAAAGTCGTCGTTGACCGTGCAATTCAGGGCACTGCGTACATTAAATGAATTAGTTTAATGCGTACGTCTTTCGGTCTCCACAGAATAATTTGCATTTTCGGGATATCCTTAAAGTATCAGATATATTGAGACGAGTTAAACCTTATGATATGATACGATACTAAACTGGTTTACAGTTCTATAAAGAATAAGAGGTAATGAAGTGAAGCTTAAAAATAAACAACAGACCAGACACGGGAACACTAAAAGTCCAGTAAACAGGTTGTATCTTTTGTCGTAAATCGTACGCTTTACACTTGGCTCTTCAAACTAGCATTTTTGTTCACTGGGCTCGCCAAAATAAATAAATAAAAGCTTTATCGTGTTATTGTCGGGGTATTTTTACTAAATGGTTTTTTCCTGCTTCAGAACTTTGAACCTGTCCCGTATCCCAAAAGCGACTACGGCAAGTTTTACTGTGGAGATTCGTACATCGTTCTGCACGTGAGTATTGTGATCCTACGTCCACGTAATTAGTGAAATTTCAAACTTCGCTGATACTGCGTATTTTTCAGACTCAGGAAAGGAAAGGCAACATCTCGTGGGATATACACTTTTGGTTGGGAAGTGAGACGTCACAGGTGAGTTAATTTTTCGGACGTTAAACGAGTTGTATGGTTGTCGGTATTGTTTTGTGTGTGTGTTTGCAGGATGAAGCGGGGGCGGCGGCGATTATGTCCGTGGAGCTGGACGACTCTCTGGGAGGATCCCCCACACAGCACAGGGAGGTCCAGGACCACGAGTCCAACCTCTTCCTCGGGTATTTCAAAGCTGGTAACTGCACTCCCTTTACTTTACTCTACTCTACTGACTGCTTACTCATATTCTTTCGCTTTGTCAATAATGTGCGTTTGCAATCGTTGCAGGAATCCGGTACTTATCCGGAGGAGTAGCCAGTGGCTTCCACCACGTCGACCCCTCCAGCGTCGAGAAAAGGCTATTCCATATTAAAGGAAAACGAAATATCAGAGTTAAACAAGTGAGTACCACATCAAGTCTAAATCCACCGCTACATTACCTCGAGCCACGTCATTCCCTAATCTGTCGGTAAACAACACGATGCTAAGACTTAGTACGCGCGTTAACAATTCTAAGTGTACGCGGAAATTCAGAGATTTCTTTAATTCCCCTCGAGGCAAACTTCTCCAAAATCACTTCCATCTCCATCCAAAGTTTTGCAATATTTCAATCTCACACAGAGAAATCTAGATTCTGACGAACGTTACGTCTATGGATTGATTTTCCGTGGCGTCTTTCTCAGCAGCAAACTGTTACCCATACAATAAAGTATGATTTTATGGTTACGTAATTGAGGTATACGAAAGTACAACGACGCAATACGCAACAGCAATGACTTAACGAGTTTACTACCAGAAATGCCAAAATTAAGTTGACAACACAATTAGAAATAAATAAAATGCAATAATAGTAAGAAACGCGTATGACTGGCGAGTAGCTGATCACTGCTATTCAGATGACATTCTGCTTCTGTGTTTTTGTTTTCAAGAATTTTAAGGTCCGATTTGGTCTCTTGGAATTTAGTTTAGAATCGATTAATATTGTCGATCTATTAATTAAAGTTCAAGAAGTGACTAGACTTCGTCACAAAAGCAGAAAATTCTTCTACATTCACCTGTAACAAAGGTGATGCGGTAAATTGTGCGAGGAAAGCAATTTTTTGAGTCCTGAAAGCCGAAATAAAGTTGATAGAATTTCTAGTACCTTTATGGTCGAAAAGGATTAAAAGGGAGTGAACGGCTGATACGTCATCAACACAGGAAAATGTTAGACGTCTCCATTTATAAAGTTGTCGCCCAAAGCTCCAATTCAGCTGAAAATGCGTATGTACCCGAGATCATTTCTCCTGCAGTTCGGAATTTAGTACATTCATCTTTTACGTTATGTCCACTAAAAACGAAAAATCGTGCAGTTACTCAAGGTCTTAAAGCTTAAAGCAACGACCAAACTGTAGACTGCAGAAATAGTTCTCGGGTGACACCGGGAAAGCCTCGGCTCACTTACAAACTGTAGACTATTTGAACTACACGTACGTTAATGTTTCCAGGTGCCGGTGAATGTATCTTCGATGAACGAGGGCGATTGTTTCATTTTAGACGCCGGCCAAAATATTTATCTTTACGTGGGAAGCAGCTCCAAGAAAACGGAGCGTTTGAAAGCCATTGCGTTTGCGAATCAAATAAGAGACGAAGACCACGCGGGAAGAGGCCGGATTCACGTCATAGGTAAGTCCCCGCAAGTCCTCCGAAACTCTAGCTTAGCTCGTTGCCGACGACATTTTCTTTCAGACGAATCCAGTTCGCCCGGAGAGCGCCAAGTATATTTTGAGGAATTGGGCTCCGGGTCCGCCGAAGAGGTTCCTCAGGAAGAAATCGGCGGAGACGACGTGTCCTTCGAGAAAAGCCAAGAGGTTAAGCTGCTTTTTTCAAACAAAATAAGTATTTTTACTTGCACGGTGTTCGGTTTTCACGGCAAGATGTTTTATGTGCAGAGTGGCGTGCGTTTGTTCCGGGTGAGCGATGCCGACGGATCCATGCAGCTGGACAAGGTCAGCGAGCGTCCGCTTCACCAGGACATGCTGCACTCGGGTGTAAGGCCTTTCACATAGCAAGAAAGATTCCCGGTTCTTTTGTTTCTCTAGAATGTCACGTTTGAATTTTGTAGGACTGCTTCATCTTAGACACGATCACTTCCGGGATCTACGTATGGATCGGTAGACAGTGCTCGAAACAGGAGAAATTGGCGTCTATGAAGTGGGCAGAATCTTTTCTGACGCAGAACGAGTATCCGTCGTGGACGGAGGTCAGTGGCTCGCAGAAACCGCTCTTAAAATGAACACGACACTTCCTAACCTTTTTACGATTTGTCTTTAGATCCGAAGAGTGGTGGAAGGAGCTGAAGATTCCGCCTTCAAGCAATATTTTGGTGGCTGGCGAGAATCTTCAGACCAGATCGGATTGGGCCGAATATACACCATGGAACAGATCGCTAGTAAGTACTCGTCCGACGGTTTTCGTGTAGGTACGAACACCAGACTGAGTTTCCTTAATATATTTCAGATAGTTTCAACGAAGCGGAGTTCGACGTCGGTTCTCTACACGCCGATAAACTGAAATTTCTCGCGAAGAACGGCGGGAAAGCTTTCGGTTTCATGCCCGACGACGGTTCCGGTGACGTCCAAGTTTTCAGAGTAGAAAATTTGGAACTTGTGCCCATAAATCAGAGCACGTTCGGAACGTTCTCTGGCGGATACTCTTACGTCGTAAAATACTCGTACAGTAAAGACAGGTCTGCTGGATACATCATCTATTTTTGGCAGGTAAGCGATTAGGCAGAAATGAACCGAGTCGAGTGAAGAACGTGGATAAAGTTGCCGTGATGTCACAGGGAACGCAGAGCGATGTGAAGAGTAAAGGAGCCGCAGCCATCCACGCCGTGCAGCTGGACGACCAGCTCGGTGGGAAGGCTGTCCAGGTCAGGGTAACCCAAGGCGACGAGCCTCGACACTTCCTTCGCATCTTCAGAGGTAATATAATCGTAACTTCCTGTCTTCGAACGTCTCGCGATATTATTAACGCTCAGAATTTCTGAATTTTTCTCTCGCTAGGAAAAATGGTTGTATTGTTGGGCGGCAAAGACGAAGACGACGTCGGTGGCACGAGACTTTTTCGGGTAAGTGTCAACGCCGGTTTGCACGTGAATCTTTGTTCGTAGGATTGTGACTAATTGTAAGTCTCAGGTTCGAGGTACTTGCTGTGACGACGTGAGGGCCGTGCAGGTCGCAGAGGCGGCGGCGTCGCTGTGCTCCGACGACGTCTTCGTTCTGCAAGCTTCGCAAGGGACTTTCCTGTGGATTGGAAATGTAAGCACAATCATTTCGGCAAAATATTGGCCTGTGACAGAAGTGGAAGGTCCGATTCAAAACACGTCCCATAGGAACCGTTCTGACGTTCAGAAAATAAGAACCGAAAAATTAACATATAAATTCATAACAAATGGATGGTACGAGGAACAGCTTCAAAGTAAAATTGCTCCCATTCCAAAAATGCCAATACCCGTATCAAACGATGGAACAATCTGCGCACAACCCATATTCAATATTTTCTTGGTTTATTAAATCAGAGCTATTTATTTTTGTGCTGTCTCCCACCTGAATGATATTACCTACTGACCATTTTTTGTTTATATACTTCCAATTATAAGTCCCAAATTGAAAATATTAAAACTACGGTGTATCGTATAACCAGCAGTTGTCATTAATGTCTCTATTTGTTGTAAGTTCCAATGCGGTAGGTTTCGTTACATTGTCTTCGTCGTTTCAGAGTTCCAACGACGACGAGCAGCGATTTGGAGCAGCGGCTTGTTCCTTGGTAGCTCCGGAAAGTCCCGTAATTACTGTACGGGAAGGAGAGGAGCCCGAATCATATTGGGAAGCTTTGGGAGGGAAAGGACCGTACTCGACTTCGTTCGAAGGTGACGGCGCTCCTCTGCTGGGACCAAGACTGTTCCACTGTTACCTTCCTCAAGGGGACGTCTCCAGAATAAGAATCCAAGAGATCACACACTTTTCTCAGCAGGTAAGGTTAACGAACCGGACAAGCGACTACTGACTTTCCTAACATTTATTTATGCACATTATTTCTGCTAAAGGACCTGCAAGTAGACGATGTGATGATACTCGATTCCGGTGACGAAATATACGTTTGGATCGGAAATGATTCTACTGAATCTGAGAAATCACAAAGTATATGCGCCGCTGACGTGAGTTTTTTACGAGTATTTTTTATTCAATGTGCTAATAGATAATATCTACTGATTTGACCAATTTTTGTTTCCAGAAATATTTGCAGTTGGACCCAACTGATAGAGACAAAAACCACAGTGTTGTCCTAGTAATAAAGCAGGGCGAGGAACCGAGTAGCTTTAAAGTATTGTTCCCAAATTGGCAAGATGATTTGTGGGAGGTAAATTAGTAGACGAAGGACTCCTGTGCATGGTCTTCGGGCAATACTTGAATAACGGTCACTAATATCCTGTGGCATCTTCTTTCTCGTCGCACGATAACGAGCGTTTAGTAGAACTATCATTTTCATCTACATCTACCTCTACCTATATTTTTCTGAAATATTTTATAACCTATATTTAATTTACACATCATTTAGTTGTTCAGATACAGAGTTTCTTTATCGAATTTTCTCACAAGTAAATAAATAAATTTATATATGGTTTCAGTAATTGTGCATCCAATTTGATAAAATATTGTACTCTTAGGAATATTGTAAAAAAATTTATTCATTTCAGATTTATTTGATTTAAGTGTTTTCTTGGTGATGGTAACCATATGGACCAATAATTATTCTGTAAAATTGTGAGAACATGTCAAAATTATTCTGTCTTAACTACCATATTATTCGATGCATGCAATCTAATGAGAATGTTAGATTAGTGTACTCTCTCTCTTTGATATTGTAACTTTAGATTGCTTATGGGAAATTTCACTGCTATCTAATGCTTCTGGAAACTGTTTCACCTAATGACTTCTGGCACGACCCTTGACATCTGGGGACCTCTTGTTTATGGCCTCTGAAATTTTGGTTTCAGTCGTTGCCGTCATATGAAGATGTGAGAAATGAAATAACTCGACAAAACTCTGCTGCTGAAGACTGAAAATGGTGTTCACATTAAATGTAAAGCTCTGTTGAAACAAATATAAATTTATAGTAATTGCCTTGAATTACTTTATTGTATATCTAAACTTGATTAATATCTATTTTCAGAAGAAAACATTTTGAATGCCTTCAATTTTACTAATGAAATTCCTGAACCTAACTACATATTAAAAATAGTTTAGTTGCTTATTCTTGAAAGTGTCTTGCTATTCAGCTACTTTTCATAGGATTTTAAATTGCTATAAAGATTGTATTATTTCTGAATCACGGATACTTATGGGCACATTCAACAAAATACCCAGAGTTGAGTCTTGTGGTAGACATAAATTCACCCTGCAAATGAAACACTAAAAGACATGAGCTCTATATGCATAGCAAAGTTAGATGTTTTGTGAAATGGCAAGATTTAATGCAGTGAATTACAGGACACGGTTTGGTTAATTTTTCCTAAACTGAATATACTGTGTTGTTCAACTTTTGGATTAAAATTGGTTAAGGAATTTACAATCCTTTCTTTGAATAATGATTGATACTGTACTACAAGAAACTGTTTTATCGTGAGATTACCAAAACTTTCAGGTTTGTAATACCTTTTCCCAAATCTGTCAGATTTACCCAAGGGTTGACCAGGGCTCCTGTGGTGTAGTTTAAGGTTCCTACCCAGCGAAGGACCTTAAAGTGATACTGGTAAAACACTTTAGAAACCATCAGGTAAGTTGGGGAATTGGTAGCACTTCCATGCCCTTCAAATGATGTGAGTTTCTGATGGGGACACAATAAATACGACTCCATGTCTCGACTAGATTTGGGATACAGCTGACTGACTGAAAACAACTCTTACTCTATGCCCATCATCCGTGACCCACTCAGAATTATCATTTGTTGTCTTGGTTTGTGGGAGACTTAATTTAAGATCCTTGGCATGGGGCCAAGGGGTAGGAAAACCAGTAGGAATAAGTTATCCCTTACAGACTTCCTTGTACCCCTCTGTATTTCAGCTTGGAAATTTAATTATACAATATTCTAAATGTCATTTAATTCCTTCCCATTTGTTGGACATGTACTATCCTATGTAGTGTTTTCAATATAACTATACCGAATGTATGTATGTTCAGCATATATATTTAAAGGTTCCCCTAGATGATCAATATTATTGTTAATCAATAATTGACGGAGGAGCACATTGATGGAAATATCGATCGTCTAGGAGCGCAATAGACGATCAGTATTTCCTTCAATGTGCTCCTCCGTCAATTATTACGTCAACAGATTGACAATAATATTGATCGTCTAGGGTTACCTTAAACGCATGGAGAAATTTCGACCAAATTTGTACAAATGTTCCCTGCGACTGAGATCCAGTACTGTCTGGGTAAGACAAGCTACCTCCCCAAGGAGAGGGAGTGGAGTACGCGGAAATTTTAAAACATGTAAAAACGGCGTATGTTTCCGTTTAATAAGTATTTTCTGGGGTTAATAAAATTTATAGTACTTCTCCAGATGTTGTTTGTATTTAAATTTTAACACCATTCAACATTGGAATTTAAGCTAGGTTTACACGGGCAGTGATGTTCGTCGAAGTTGGGTTGGCTGTGCACTGCCTACCGTTTACATATTGGGCAGATAACTGCCCACTTCTTCACTGACAATTCTGTGCAAGTGCTGCCATCACTACAGAACGGGCAGAGAACTCTGATGCATGTTTATACTTCTCTGTTATTTTTTGGCAACTATGACCGGTTGGAATGTTGATGTTGCATAGTGTCGATATATTGTTTATATCAAGTTGAATATTTTTCCCCTTTGTGTTTTCGCATACGCATAATGTCCATAAACAGGAACTAATCACTTTGTATTTGTGATAGAATAGATGTATAATATTGCTTTATATTATTACTACAGAAATCAAGCAATAATAAAAACAGCGCCTGTACTTTGAAGCTGGTTTTCAGTGTTTAATTGGGTCGGTTTCTATTACTTGTTGTTTTATTCCCCTTAAAGTTGCCAATTACTGAACAAAACGAAATCAATTATTTTTCATTACGTGTGATAGTAGTATGTTTATACCTATACATCATTCCTTTGCGTATTTTTTTCCAGTTAAAGTTTGTGCTGTTGGAGGGTGGACAATAATTCTTTTTGGAAAGTTAACCTAAAAATTTATAAGCGATTAGGTGCAACAAACGAACTCTATCCTAAATGCTTTCTGAACCAAAATTCTGGCCGCTGTTCACTTACTCCAATCGCACACTATACCAAACTGCACGCGTATTGAAAATGCAAAATACAAACTGTTTACCATTGCGCAATCGATAGTCAACCCTGCCTCACCGTTCACAATCGATAATTGACAACCGTAACTGCCAATAACTGGCCGCGCATGAGTGCAGCGTCTAGGTCGGTGGAGGGGGAACGTCAGTCATGACTGACATACTGTTGACACGCTCCAAGAAAAGTGAGGCAGTGCTCACGTGTCAGCGATGGATTGGCAGTTGTCAGTGCAGCACTGACGTATGTTGACACGCCACTGACATCACTGCCCCTCGTTTTCTGGCAGTCATCACTGCCCGTGTAAACCTAGCCTGATTGTAACTATTTAGTCAACAAATACATCATAGTATATATACGTATTTTAGTATACTCTGAAATTATACCATTCATATATGGGTAGTGCAATAACACTGATCGATACATACATATATTTATAATATTGTGTTATCATTTTGAGGTATCGAAAATTTTTTTTACCGATAACTGAAAATATTGGACTTTTTAATATATTGTTAAACGATATAATTACTTCGGCCTTCGCGGAACTATATCTGTGCGAAATAAAAGTGCAAGAAATGAGAATATAATTCAAAGTTATAACCATAATTAATTATCGTGTAATATAATTTCGGGGAGCTGATTACTAAGTAGGTAAAATTCTTATAAAAAAATTTAATTTCCAGGGAACGAAAGAGGATCGATTGGGCCACTACCAAAGATCTACACGCTTTTTCTCTTTTCCCTCCAAAATATTACAAATTATAAATACTGAGGAAAAGACAAGTGACTGTAGGTAAAATAGTGTAACAAATTTTGATGAAGAAACACGGTTTTATAAACCCAAAATCACTTTTTCAGAAGAGTGAATATTACTGCACTGCCAATTGATTAACAGAATTTGTGTTTCAACATGTGTGACCCAGAAATATTGAATCGGATTTGCCTTATTTCAAAATTGTTGGAGTCTACGTTAATAGTCTTTATAGATGGTAAGTTGAATTTGTCATATTCTGTAAATGTTTGCTTTTACAGTTTATATATAATATATTTCGGTTTTTCGCCAACAAATACATTTTATATTGTTGTAAGAACTCGCGGCTTGTACTGTCGTGTTTGTCAGTATATTACTAATCGTATCCATTGTTAAGAACTTATTGTCATTATTTTCTTCCATTTTAGCTTGTCGTCAGTAAGTAGTTACAATGTTTAGTACTCTTAATTAATAACTAAGTCTTGTGTATTATCATTCATGTCCTGTCTATACCCCATTGTGAATTGTCGGTACAAAGGCATAGCAATTTAATTGTACATTCAAATTATTTTTTGTTACTTGAAAGTAGGCCATGTTGATTTGTAAGTAATTTAAATATTTTTATCTTTATTAATAAGCGTTGTAGAAGGGATTTGTTTATTTTGTATTTTTGGATGTTGATTACTTCTCGTGATTAAACAATACAGTGATGTTAATTGTATTATATTGTATTTATTGTTATTACAGGTGGACATTTGCACGGTAGCAGTTTGTTGATAAAATTAAAGTACAAAGATAAATTACTGAAACAAAAATTTTAAAATATTTCACATCTTTTATATATATAATAAGCACATAACTTTTCAGTGTTTTTAACTTCTTTTTGAAATCATTTGTATTCTTAGGGAAAGTCTCTAGTACCCTTGCAGGCAAAGCATTCCAGTCCCATATCACCCTGTTTACGAAGGAATATTTGCCCACATCCGTCCTTTGGTCCCTTTCCTTTATTTTGTAATTATGATCGTTTTTAGAGAAAAATTTAGGTATACTTAGCCGCTCCCATATTTCTGATGCAGCCAATTTGTCTGTGTAAGCTTTGTAGAGTTCCCAAAGTCTAGCCTTTATCATCCTATCACCGAATGTTTGCCTTTTAGTTTTGTCCTCACACAAAACCCCAGCCCGTTTCTGAATTTTATCCAGGGTATTGATGTGCTCCGCTCTCTAAAGATCCCAACTTGTTGCCCCATATTCTATCATAGGTCTAACTAGAGAATTGTAAGCAGCTGCCTTGGCCTGTCTTGTACTTTTCTTCAGTATCCTATTTATGAAGTGTAACAACATCCATCCCTCTGCGCTACTAAGTTTAATTTCTTATTAAAAGTTACACGTAGATATTTACACATTTCAACAAGAGACACTTTTTCGTTTCCTATTTTATATTCCCTGGGGATGACCATAAAAGTAATTGTTTAGATGGATATATTCTCATTAATTTCTGTCCATTGATATATCTAATTTAAATCTGATTGAAGAGCGATTTCATCATCTATATTCTCTATAATTTTTAAATTATGCAGTAGTCTGTGAACAATTTAATTTTAGAATCTATTCCCATTGACAGGTAATTCACAAAAGTAAATTATTTATAAACATTCATGGCGAAAAACTATTTGAGATACACAATGGATATAATACCCATAAAAACTACATGAATGTTCCTTCGTGTTAAAGAAAATCTTCTAAATATATATTTAATTTCATCTCCATTGAATGCTAACTCTTCATTATTTATCTATGCAAATATTTATATCATTCATCATAGGATTTTTCCCTTCATTACATGAAGTCTCAATACTAGAAAGATAAAGAAGTAATGATAGCTGTGTGTCCAAACTTGTCCAGTTCCAGATTTTGCACAGAACTGGGTCTGTGGTATATGCTGATTTTGGTACTAATAGTATCAAAGCACAATCAACATTTATCTTGAAAATTTCATATGTTATGGTTTGTAGACTCATTTGCAGCATGAACAATTCTTCTATTATCATTTAAATACAAACAAGTTCAAACATTAACTAACTTTGACCGTACCATTGATATATTACATTGTTGAGACACAAGTATAAGACACATAAGTTAAACATACTCATATGAATGTAAATAGTAACTTAAAGTTAATAATAATTAATAAATCATAACAATTTTTGTACAATTTCTGACTCATTCCACATCCTTGAAGTTCTATTTCTCTATGGGATCGGTGGAATATGATTTCATACTATTACTAAATTTTTAGAGGTATTTAAATCTTTAAAAACTATATTCTCCTTAAAATGTGTGCAAATAAAGCAGGAACAGGGTTGTGACTTCTTTTATTTTGAAGTTGTGAGGAAATTAATCTTCAGGAAACTTGTTAAATATGTTCATATATAAATTGGAGAGCAATTTTTTTATGTCAAAATTGAACCCCAAAACATATTCAGATGTAACAAAGTCAACATGCTAAACTTTAATTACTTCACAAGTGGTATACAAAAACTTTGTTACAAAGGGTGACTAAAATCAGCTTATTAAAAGCTTTGAATAAAATTATTAAAAAGTTATTATAAACATATACTATAATTTGTTCAAATTAAGTCCTAATTGATTTCAAGATTTTGGGAAATAAAAATAAAATGACTTTCAAACAGAAGATGCTATACTAGTTGCTTCAATAGGGACAAAAAGGAAGGACTCAAGGACTACAAGATAAGAAACTACAAAATATGTTTCTCAAGCATTTGCTTCTAAATCTTGAAGTACCATTGTTTTTGATATTGAAGTTTACAAATAATATAAAGGGAAATTGTCTTACGAACTTGTGCCTGAAGAACATGAATAATATTTTAGAAGATTGCATTAATGCTTAATTAAATGTATGCATTAAGTTGTTCTCTATTGATGGACATAACAGATAATAAGAACAGGCTCAATATATATTAGATTTCTTCATGTTTTTTCTCAAATATCGTGAATTTGTGTGTCGCAAATAACATCAACAGTAAACAAACTCAATCACAAAATGCAATCTGTTTGAAACAACTTTCCTGAAGGTTAAATTTTGCTACCTTCCTCACCATATAAATGATATCACTTCAAAATAACAGCAGTCACAACCTTTTTCCTGCCATAATTGCATACGTGTTAAGGATAAAAATTTAGTATTAGTATTAAATCATATTCCAATGATCCCATAGAAAATAAGAACTTCAAGGACACGGAATGAGTTAGAGATTGTACATAAATTGTTTTATTATCAACTATGTTACTATTTAGATTCATATGATTATGTTTAACTTACAATAAAATATGCTGAAGTACTAGAGAGAAGACAAGATATATAATTTGTACACGACGACAAATATCGCTTATATCTTATACTTAGCGTCTCGACAATGTCTAAGGTAACGTCAAAGTTACTTCATGTTGAAGTGTTTTACATCTTCTGAGGTAACATTGTAAACATATTGCTGGTTGTTTAATTTGATGAAATATTTTTTAACTTTAGATTCAGTTTTAGGGTTCCGGTCTATATCGTGCTTCGAACCTAATTTTCAGCAAGGGAACGGCTAACATTGGACGTGTTTATTGGTATATGATTTTGTATCTTGGACAATAACAGGATACATCAACTCAATTCATGTAACTTTAAATATCTGCATCTTTTCATTTCTACGTCAATTGTAGGAATGTTACTGCTTTAATCATCTCGTACTTCTGGCGATTCCAGAGTTAACCGAATCTGATATCCTCTGCCGTAGATTGTAATTGCTTCACCCAGCTGTATTTATAGTATGACAAATGAGTAGAGCCGATGCTGGAGAGCTCGATTGTGAAGAGAGGGTAACAGTTTGAATCCAATTTTAGAAGTTTGTGCCAGTTCTGTAGTGCTCCTTCAATGAGCCTGAATGAAGCTGCCGGTCTCAAGTCAGATGGTACAGCCTGGGACACAGACCATTTCCCTGAACTGTTTGTATAAATTATGACACTTTTAGTGTGGTTAAAGAGAGAGAGAGAGAGTGTTTGTGATTCAACCGTGGCTGGTTACACAGTCATCTGGAGTTCTAACAGTAATGACACAGTACTTGATTATGGTATCACATATATGAGTTAAAAAGAACAACACCCTCAGCTTAAATGTTCTCATACATAATTAAAACTGAACCTGATATCCGTTATTATATGACACTCATTTAGGGAATTTCATTTTAGTTTAGTTTTCTTTATGCACACATCTTTTTATATTTATTTCTCCCACGTCTGCTGATTATATACTACCCCTGTTTCGTTTGGTAGGTATTGAATATGTAACGTACATGGCAAGAATTTCAAGCTCACGTGAACCTAAGAAATCTCATCTCGTGCAGTACGAAAAACTCTCGTCAAGTATCCTTATAATCGAAACAAGTAACGATTACACGGCGATAACTACATTATTTTTAATCTATTTAAGTGAACTATACTCCGAGTGTTGTATTATTTTTATTAGCGGGATCCTAATTGTGTTGAGCTTTATAATTTTTGTTTAGTGAAACTGAAGTGTTCCGTGACTAATTTTACAGCAGGTGACGAAGAGGGTGCGGAGATTGCAGACGAACTGGAGAGGCTGAATCTTCTCTCCAGAGACAACTGCTGCAGATTGTTAACCGCACAGAAGCTTGCAATTGTGAGAATTGTTTCCGGTAGTGAATGCTCAAGATACTTCTCCGATATCTGTATCCTTTTACCCCGCACTGATGTCGCTGACTTCATGTTTTTTTAATTTTAATCGTAGATTTGTAATTTTCAACTCTCGCTTTAAACTGGTGTACTATAGAGCTTTTACCGTGTCGACAGTTTAAAGCGAGTACTTATCTCGGCTCGTGGCGTCATCGTGAAGGCGTGATACTCCGAGCATTTGATCGTCACGTATTTATTGACCTTAACCGACGATTGTCAGACGGTCCCGTCGATCACTCTGCTATATTTTTCATAACGTCGACAACGGGCGAAGTGATGCACGTGTGGGACAGAAGGAGGATGACCGCGGAGTCTCCCGCAGGTACGCTTTACAGGAACTCAAATACTATATGTCGGTCAGGCGCTTCAGATTCGTCTTAAATTACACCGGTGTTTACAGTAAGACGAAGAACATATCAAACGCCAGGTGGACGTGACTATATTATTCCAAAGTTTCTCAAGCTTATGTCTGACAAAGTGAGAACACATTCTAGCAGGTTGTAGTGATTATTTTTATTTAAAAATTGTAGTTGACATTTTTCGTTTATATTAATTTCTCGTTCATTAATTTTTATATTTATTTTAGTTTTAAACTGTAATGTCGTTAGGAATCACGTTCCTCAATAGCATTTTCCCTATTATTCAGTAATTTCTTTTTAAATCGCCTCAAAAGTTAAGATTTGAATTGCGCATGGAAAACGGTTGCAAGCAAAATGTGGACATTGCCGAGGAGTTTTGAACTGCTCCGTCGACTTTATAACGCGATGTCTTCAACATGGAATGAAATCGAGAATATTCCGTAGTTTTTTTTATTTTTACCACCCTTCAGCATACGCGCACGTGTCTATGCATATTTCATTCGAGCTATTACTAAATAAAATTAAATTTAGTTTTTATAATTTCAGTTTCTGCAGTGAGAGAGGATCCGCCTCCTTCCGTCGTCGAGCCTTCTTCCAGCGGAAAGGTAAGTTCCTCGAGGTCGCATTTTGAGGAATAGGACGTAATTAGTTTCTGTAATGTGTTGGATGTACTGTATCAGCGGCGGGAGCGGCTTAATTGCGAGGAGGCGGTGCTGCAGCTGCGAGGGCCGGACGGGACCGCGACGACGATGACGTTCCCTCGCGGCGCCACGCTGGCGGTGGTGCGAGACGCCGTGGAGCGACGCATGCGCCTCCCCGCGGGCTCCTTCAGCATCGTCAACCCCTACCCGCGCTACGAGTTCGGCGAGGCGGACTTCCGCAGGACGCTCGGCGACCTCCGCCTCTGCCCCAACGCCGTGCTCCTAGTCTTCCCGGTACGTGGTCACCTGGTCACCTGAAGCCCTAGCTTGGCCTTACCCGCCCCCGCTATCTCACCGACGGACCTATCTGTTTGCAGAATACCGATGCGGCGTCGCCCACGCCCTGGTTGGAACCCTTCTCCACGTTCGTCGGAGTCGTCATCAAGATGTTCAGGGGCTTCTGGACTTACCTGCGCACGACTTTCATGGGACCTACGAGGAACGATCGCCCGCCCGCAATTGCTGCGGCCAGGTACCGCACTTTTGTTAATCGCTAGAAAATAACCTGTAGCTGGATGAACTCTTCACGGTTAACACAACGTTTCTGCGGCCATCTTCATAGCCTGAAGACGGCGGCAGAAACGTTGTGTTCTTTTAAATACCGGACCCGGTTGGTTAACCGTGAAGATTTCATCCGAATTATTCACCGGGAAAGTCTAAGTTCATTAACCCGTAGCTGGTTCTTCATTGAAACTTCACTTCAACCGGTTGGAAACCAGACACCAATTTATACGATTTCTATATATGTCGCCCTCCGCGACCCGAACCGTTCTCGTAATTGTCAGATTTTGAATTTAAATTCCCATATATTGTTGCTCTTTCCAGGCGGAGGAAGAGGCGCAGCGTGCGAGTCCAATCGCGAAGGAATATTCACAGCCTGCACGACCCCGACAGCTCGTCGGAAGACAACGCCACGTACAACGGAAACTCCACGCAGCAACAGTAGTAGCACATCGCCTCACTACCCGCTCCACAGCTATCATCTCGACTTATTTACGAACTTTTCGACGAAACCGTTAACCCATTAAATTAAGGATAACAGTCAGTGTCACATCTTGTTCCTCAGTTAATTTGGTCAGGCATCCAGACATGTTCAGGACGGGGAAGTTCTCACGTTTCGATAATTTATATTTATGGTTGCGGTACGTTTACACCGTAAACCGCCATGAAGTGTTAATGAGAAATTTCATTATTAGCTGCAAATTTGACCGCTATTAATGTAGAGTGTCATTAACCAATATTGTGAGCGAATTTGTATTCAAATAAGAATGAATCAATAAATACCAATATGTTCAAATTATTTGTCAGATGTGTTTGGTTGTAGCTTCTTGAATGGTAAATTTCACACTTTTGTCACCTTTTCCACTCTTCGTCTTTGTGGATGAACTCATTTTTTCTTTGGAGATAATTCGTCAGTTTTCGGTATGAAGGTCCGAGGTCGAGAAGGAAAGCCACGGCAGAAAGTCATTCCAAAACCGAGAGGTACGTGGCGGATCCCGGTTCGATCCCCTGAAGTTCTCCGAGTTGGTCCTGTTGTCCTCTATTTCTAACGTTTCAGTTTGCAACGAAAGTTAAGGTGTCTAACTTCTCTTTTCAAATGCCAAGCAGCAAAGACATCACCGACAAAGCCGCAGGAGCATTCTGCTAGTTCACCCGTCATTGACAGATGGCATCCAAGTGCAGATAATTGAAAGTACATTGGCAATTTAGGCATAATTCACGACGTTGGTTGGCATCGAAAGGTTTCACAAAAGTAATAAAATTTGTCTCTGTTTACAACTCGTTAATCAATTGCTTTTTGTGCTTGAAATTTGTCTAGATTCAGTTTCTAAGGTACTATTTACTATACCAAACGGACACCTTAAAAACAGACTGGCTAAATGCAATGAAAGTTGGCAATACCGTTTGACCAGAATAAAACTCATTTCGGAAGATCAAATAACTGACGAACCGTTCTCGAAAGCCTTTTTCCGTAAAAATGTCATGAATCGAGTAAAATTATGCTACCGGAAGTACTTCCGATTCCGTGGGCCCCGCGGTCTCGAAAATTAGATATGAATTTGAGCTACTTTAAGATGCAGACTAGAATTCCCTGGTTTGCTTTAGTCTGAAAACCATGGACCACATTTTAAGCGAATATAAGAAAATTAACCCTGCATAACAAGCTGTTTACATCTACTTATTTGCATACGTATTCAATAATATCCCATTAAAAGTAATTAGCAGCGGCCTAGAAAATTATTTTTCCAACAGGTATAATGTCGCAGATGTGGAGCGAGGCATAAATTAGCGAAACAAAGAATCATTAAGTGTAAGCTTTATTAATAATTCAACAAATACACAAGTATATTTACGGTCGCCGTGATGAAAACGACGACGGTGCGGAGGTATATAAATATCCTGAAATGATTAAAACGATAAATATAATTCTCTATTCTCATGTAAATATAAAAATATGTTCCTAAGAACAGAACGAGTTTTATCTTAGATAAGTTTATAAAAATAGATAGTAATTGTGCGTCCCGCCCGCAAAGTGACGACGCGGGACGTGCATATATTAGTAATCTTAAAACTTTACGGAAGATATGACGACCGATCTGCAAGTTTTTAGTAATTAATTCAATCCGGAACATGCCAGGCACTAAATAAATTATTCCTACGGCGGCGGAGAGAGAGAACTCCGTCGCGACTACGGACAATCGTTAGACGGTTATCGACAACTAAGCTTTAAGTAAATGTAATCTGTTAACGCAAGACAGAGTGTGAATAAAAAGGGGAGAGCTCTAGCACTCCTCGACGCGGAAGGATTTGAGGGAGGTGGTCCTGGTGGTGACAGAGTGCTTCAGCATCCGCTGCTCGAGGGAGAGCATCTGGACCGCGTCGCCGGAGGACTCGTTCACGACCGTGGAGAAGGTGCTGGTGTAACTGGCGGGGGCCGCGGCGGTGGCGACGGACGGCGGGGCGGGGGCAGGGGCCGGGTCGTCGTCCGAGTCACCCTTGTTCTTGTATTTGGCCTGGCGAATGGCGGCGAGCCGTCCCCACGCTTCCTCCAGTTGCTTTTCGATACGCAGCACCTCGGATCGGGCGTCGATTTCCTGCTTGATGCCGCCCACGACGCGCCGGTCTAGCACCAAACTGCGGGCCTTCTCCTGCTGCGACGCCTTCTGGGCGGCGCGCACCAGGTTGTCCGTCGCCCTCTTGACGGCGTTGCCCGCGGCCTGCAGACGCCTCGTGCCGTCGCCGTCGGGGTCGGCCTTCACCTTGCAGGCGACCAGCAGCTGCGCCGTCGACGACGCCACCTGCTTGGCGCTCGACACCAGCTTCTCCTCGGACGAGGTGCCCTGGACCAGCGCGTGGGCGGACTCGACGAGGCTGTGCGTGGCGGCGGCCACGAGCCTGGCCGCGGAGATCAGACCCTCGGACCACTGGCCGTCGTCGGAGCTGGTCAGCGGGCTGCGGGACACCTTGCCCGCGTCCACGAGCTCCTTCTGAGCGGCCGACGCAGCCTTCACGAGCGCCGACGTGGCCGCCGCGATCGACTTGGCCGCTTCCAGGATCGTTTCGTCGAAGTTCAGACTCTCGTCAGCCTCCTGGATCGGAGAACGTACTTCGTGAGACGGACAGGCTCCGACTGCTCAACGTGAACACTTACTTGCTCGAGTGGACGTCGTCGACCAGATGATCGGAGCCTCCCTCCGTGATAATATGTTTGATTCTCGGGTGATTGACGAATGTAACAACCAAGAATATCAAACATATCTCGCGGCGAGAGGCGGCGGCTGTCCGGCGGTGGTCAGAGAACGACGCGCTACCGACGCGACGTACCTTGAACGATCTCCGCGGGCGGAGGGAAGCCAGTTTCTTAGCGGCGGCGTCGATGGAGGCGGCGGCGCCCAGCAGCTCGTTCTCGGCGATGACGGTGGGGTCGTCGGGGTCCACACACTCCGCTCCTGAAATTCGACAGAGATGACGTCGCAGTTCGCGACCGGAGGCGACGCGCACGGGAAAGGACGCACCTTTGAGCAGCTCCGCGGTGGCCACCAGCTCGGCGACGCACTGAGCGATGCGCCTAGAGATGGGCGGCAGGTTCTGCTTGGCGTGGGCGGCGCCGGCCCCGGACACGTGCAGGATGCTCTGGAGCAGCTCCCTGTACTGCACGGCCACGTCGTGTCCCGCTCGGATGGTCCTGTCGCGTAGCTCCAGCGTCTCGGCGGTGTAAGCGGCGCCCTGTCGGAGACGCCTCGCCAAGTTAGCATCCTCGTCCTCGTCCCGCCCTCCCCCGGACGACGACACTCACCTTGCAGATGGTCAGCATGTCTGAGATGGCCTTGCGGCCCATGTTGGCGGCCACGATGATGTCCTGCTGGCGACAGCTGTTGCCCGCCGCGACGGCCCTGGCCGTGGCCACCGTGATGGCCTTGGTGCAGCGGACCAGCTCTTCCGCCGTCGCCGTCGTCGACGTCTGCTGTTCCGTCGAGTTGAGCGCCTGCGCAAAGAAGCCGTCAGCGCGCGTCTGTCCCGTCCAGCCAAGGCCCAGCCAGGGCTCAGCCGCCCTCAGCCCGCACTTACCCTGATCTCCTGGGCGATGGCCTGGATCGTCGACTCGAGCGCCCTGGTCCCTCGCGTGTGCTCGTCCTCCACGGCTTTCACCGTCTTCAGCAGCGACGTCACGTTCGTCACCATCACCTGCACAGAGCGAGCCCGGTCAGAGGGAGTGCGGCACAGCCGGCTGGAGCTTCGTGCGGTTAGCTGCACACTGCATGCTCACTAAATGCTACCATCGTTAATGAAAACGTCCGCCTACGCCCAACACGTTTACGTACCGCATTCGCATGCGTAAAATCACCGGCGGTTCACTCACCTCATCTCGAAGATCTTAGGCAACTTCTCGCAGTCGAAACCTAGGTGCTTATCATTTAAAGGTTCCGTAAAGGTCGGAAAGATAGTTCGCGATTATCGTCGTTTCCCGGCAATTCTGATGAGCGAAAGGATCAAGTTCAACCCTTTCAGACGCAAATTAAGACGAAATTTCATTTGTAAAGAACCGACTTACTCGGCGAGGCGATGAACCGCGTAAATGAGCGAGAAGACGTTTTCTCTCCGCGGATGAAACTCCGACGCGGCTACAACTAATTCCTAATTCCTAGTCAGACTATTTTCAAAGTTTCGGTTGCCACCGAAAGACTGAGCGGGAAAGCGTCTTCCGTGGATTTCCTTCGTCTCGGAGTGGATACGAATTTACGGGATGGAAGGAAGCTGCGGTCATCCGCGGAGGAAAACGTTGTCACATTTAAAGGCTAGCAGAATGTGGGCGACGCCGATCCACCGTGACGAGCGTAGGTTCCGGAAATAAGAACCCACGCGACGCTCGGTACAAAATTAATTTTTGAACGTGTTTTCGAACGAATGGAGCGCGTCTGAAAGGGTTATGGCGTCTTTTCCCACGCGGCACACTTAGAAGCAAACACTTTGGATTCGATCGTTCCTAAACGCGGACGATACACGTGGGGCACTTTAGAGTAAGGAAACGGGAATGCGGCGACGGCACGTCGGCAGCTGCTCGGCGCTTAGAAGGCGGATTAGCTCCTCTTCTGGATCCATCTCACAATCCACCTGCCGAATCAACAAAACATCAAAACTGCAAATTCTGCGGGATTCCCTACTTTCAACCTTACATATAAACACTAATATTCATCCATGATATTAAAGGTCGACGATTTACCGAGTACAGCCAGGTAATTTTCGAGCAGATGTGAAAATCAAAAGTTTTATATTATATTCCGTGACATGTCATTCTCAGTCAACCTCAAGTGGCCCACGAAAGAAAATTCCTCGAAAGGCAATGCAAAAAATCAAAATGCACCTTCTCAGATCCTACTAGAATGGTATATAACTAAACCAAACCTACCACCGGATGAAAAAAAAAACTGAAATCATCTTCATGTACTATAACTATACGATCCATAAGCTGAAACGTATTCGACTGAAATTTAACATTAATTTATTTAACTTCCCAAACGGATGTTTCCGACTCGGATACTTGCAAGTTATTTCTACTCAAGACGATCGTGTCGGTCCAATTTAGAGCTAGTTTCCTGAACCGGGCAAATCGGAATAGCTTTGTGTACCTGGTACAATCCACAGAGGGCGTGATTCCAGAAGTTGTTTGCTGACGACGCCCAAAATCTTTTTCTTGCTTCGTCCAAGTTTGATATATCACAAAACAATACTTTTAAGCTGCGCGTTTAACCCTTTCAGATGTAAGGCTTCTATTCGAAACGCCGTCCGAAAGCAAGTCCATAAATTAACTCGATTCGGGTCGCCGATCTGCGAGTAAATCTTGAAACGCTTCTGCTGAAGGACGACTCCGTCGAATGAGTAAGGTGTTCATTTCCTCTCCGTTTACCTTCAACAAAGACAACAGAAGGCGAAATCGATTTTCCAGAGCGGAGGGAGAGGACCTCGTTCGAAGATCTGAGCCATGAAGGGTGAAAGTTGAAAGAGTATGACGCAGCGTTTCGATACTAAGTAGCACCTAGACAATCCGGAATAAAGAGAGAATCACCTTAGCGGAGTCCTTGAGGTGGTTCATGGACGGGTCGTCGATGCTCTTGCCGGAGGCCGCCTTGGTGGCGTGGATGAGGTCGCCGAGTGCCGAAGCCACGTCCTTGACGGCGTTGATCAGCATCACCTGGGCCTCCGGGTTGTCGGAGCCCAGGGAGGCGGCGCCGAACTTGACCACTTCCGCCAGCTGCACGATGGTCGACACGGCGTTCTGCGCCGCCACGGCCAGCTGCTCCTGCGACGACGCCGCCCCTGCCACCAGGGTCTTGGTATCCTCGACCAGCGCCTTGGCGGTCTTGAGGATTTTCTCTCGGTGGTCGGCGAAGGCCTCGTCCTCGTTCTCGGCGTGCAAGGTGCCCGCGGTGGCGAACATGACGGTCGTGTCCAGGTCGCCGATGATGCCGGACACGGTGCTGGCGGCGTTGATGCAGGCCTGCGTGCCTCTGGAACCAGCCTGCAGCGCCGCCAACACGCGGGACACCTTCTCGGACACGACGCGGGCGGCGTCGGCCACGTCTCTCTGCGCGAACGTGTCCCCGCGGGCCGCGATCTGACAAGCGCCGCCCGCTTCCACGAGGCGACGGCACGCGCCGCCCAGCTCCTGGACGCCCCCTCGCAGACGCGCGGCGACGTCGCCGTTGCTCGTGGCGGCAGCGGCGCCGCGCGAGTCGTACGCGAGCGTCGTATAGTGGCGCGCCAGTTCGGCGGCCTGGGCCCCGAGCCCGGCGGCGTCCGCCCCCGCCTTCGCCACCATGTCCTGGGCCACGCGGGCCACTTCCTTGGCCGAGCGCACCATGCGCGTCTGGTACTCGACAAAGTCGCCGCCCACGGCAGCGCCGGTGTCGTCCTGGACGCGCGTCATGGCGCGGGTGATGCTGTCGGCGACGCCCGTCACGACCCCGGCCTGCGTCGACAGCCGCTCCAGCGTCTCTCCCACGTCACGCAGCGCGTCCCTGGTCGCATCCACGGACTCGTCCACGTCGGTGTGCACGTTAACCGCCTGCGACACGAAACGTGGCTCTAAGTTCGAGGGCGAGGACGAAGGCGACACCGCGTCTGCGTGGAAGTGGCACGCACGCACTCACCTTGGGGTTCCCGCCGCCCTCCTTGGTGGCGTACACGAGCTGCAGCGCGCACTCCGCCACGGTCTTGGTCTGGTCCAACAACATCATCTGCTGCTTCGAGTGGACCATGTTGGCCGCCGCTCCCACGGCGCCCGCCACCAGAGGTTCCAAATAAAGCACCAGTTGTTTCACCTGGAAATGATATAGACCGTCGACCGGGAACGAACGCGATCCGCGTGCAGTCAGCGTCCCTACTTACCGCGTGGCCCACGTTCTCCGCGCTGAACTTGGCGGCGTTCCTCAGCGGCTCCAGCTTGTCCACCAGCTCGGAGGCTGCGCTCTCCATCTGGTCGGTGAATCCTCGCAGGGTGTTGTCTCGGCGAGGAGGCAGGCTCTGCGACACTGCTCCCAGAGCAGCTTGGTCCAGATCTCGAATTTTACCCCCTATCTTTTCTATAGCTTCATCGCATTCCTTTTGTCCTGGAGCTCTGTCCCTGCACAATGAGAAAAAATAATGGCGCGCCAACTCCTCTGCCTAGGCATATGCACAATATAAAAACGTAAAGTGACCGACTGCTTAGTAAATTTGTAAACGTTAACAATTAAGAAATTATTTAATAAGACAACGTTGCTGTATTAATTCGTTAAAATATAAATGGGCAGTTAAAGCAACAGTACATTCGTGGAACATATCTACGTACAGTAAATAAAGAAATGAACTTTAACTATGACCAGGAACTTTGTAATGGATTAAGTATATGGGGCAAATAATAACTACAAATCGTTCATAAAAATGAAAATAATTGCTAATTATAAATTACATTACCGAATTATCTATTTAATATAAATTGTTTGTGAATATTGCCACGTCACGTGACAACTATACAATGTGAAAAATTACCTTATCGAGGACACCAGTTTCTTGATCGAATCCGACACACTTTTGCTGTGGTTTGCCAGCAGTTGCCACATGGGTGGATCCTTGGGGTTGAGTGCCAAGCTCTTGGCAGCCTCTACCAAGGCCGAAGAACCGTCTATTATGGATCTTCCCGCGGAGAGGATGGGTTCCTGGGCCACCCTGGCTGCGACGCCGATCTTGGCGGGCTGGGAAGCGAACTCCGGAGAATTGGCAAAGGTGCAAAGACCATCGACGGCCTCCAGCAACGGCTTGGTGGCGGCCGCGCAGTTCGCGCGATTCTCGTCGCTGTAGTCGCGGTCTAATGCTGTGGACAATATTACCATTTTAACCCGCCGTGCCATGAAAGCATTCAAGAAAATACGACTCATTTCACGTGGAGTAATTTGACGAGGGCGAGGGCGTAACTTTACCTTTGATCTCTTTGACGAGGTTTGCGGTGGAGTTGGCCACGTCCTTGGCGGATTGCACGAAGTGTCTCTTGGCCACGGGGTTGGTGGTCTTGGAGGAGGCGAGCCTGCAGGCGTTGCAGAGGGCGCCCGTGTGCTTGGCGATGACGGTGGCTGCGGACAGGACCTGGTGCTGGTCCGTGGCGGGGTTCGTGAGCGACAGACACGCCGCCTGGATGGCCTGCGCCGCCCTCGCCAAGCTCGCCTGGTCCACGAGTCCGGGCCTGCCCGCGGCGCTCGTGGGGTCGGAAACGCCTGCCAGGTACGCCGCCTGCGCCGCCGCTTCCACGAGCCCGCAGATGGCGTTGGAGGCGCCGCGCACCGACGCTCCGAACTCCTCGTGCCGGCTCTCCTTCGCGTGGCTCGCGATGCCCGTCATGCCGTCGCCCAGGCTGCGGGACTTTTCCATCACCGTGTCCAGACACTCGAAGTAGGACAGGTCGCTGACGGGCTCCGTGGGGTCTTCCAGCAGAGGCCGCATCGAGCGAATGTTGCGCACCGCGTTGTCGCACTCTTTCTGGCCGGGGGCGGCAGAGGTGCACACGTCGATCAGGTAATTTATGCTGTCGGTAACGCCCCTACGAAAAGATACGTTCAGATAGTCACCCGATATTTTAATTAAGTTGTCCACGATGTTGGCGGAGTTTTATACCTGGCCGCCGCCGTCAGCTGGTTCTTGGCGTTGGGGGCAGTCGGATCAGCGGCGACGGTTTTCGCAGTGATGAGGAGCTTAGACGACACCGTGGTTACGTTCTTCAGGGAAACCACCATCTGCCCTCGAACTTCTTTATCCTGTTTGCGAAAGTTGCATTATTACCGTGTCGTAAAGTTGGCGCACGTGGGTCGCCGTGCACGTACCTTAGTCTGTCCCGCCATTTCCATACTGACGCCCAGGAGATCCCCGAAAGCGTCGCCGAAATTTCTGGAGGACACGGCCAGCTGCGTGGGGCTGTGGACCGACTGCACGACTTCGGAAGACGCGTCATTGAGGTTGGCGGCGGCGGTGTTGAGTTCTTGTTGTAGTTGTCTGTAAAATTTTCCTCATTAACTTCACCCTCTTTAAATAACTACAAATACAGATGAGCATCATTTACAAAAATGTACTCGCTCGACCGCTCATACGATAAGGGAAGCGTCAAGTATTGTGGTAACTTGCAATAATGTAGACCTTAACCCACTCGACCTCTCCATATAATATTCTGGCATATACCGGCTGGGATCGAGAGGGGGAGGGGGTTAGGTCTGTCAGTTCCCTCCAATAAGACAAACTGTACTTGGCCACACTAACGAACAAATAATCTAAGTACCGATTTTTAAGAACGCAAGATACCTTACAGAATAAACTGATCGTGTGGGGTCAGCTAATACGTTGGTTGGAAAGTAGTCAAGTGTGTCACAGGTTACATACACATTGTTGAGTGGGATCTAGACTCGTGGCAAAGCGTTTAATTCATCGTTCATATTATTCACCACTTTGGAAGAAGTACTCGCGGGATTTACGATTCCTTAAGCAATCGTCGAAAACGAGTCTGTACCGACCTATGGAGTTTTTGCGTGAACTATGAACATCACGTCGGTCATTTTAAAAGATAACGCCTGTATTACCCGACATTGTGAGAATAGACTAACGTTTATAACTCACATGTTACGATCGAAATTGTCTTCGACAGTTGAAACTATAGTAATTCTCAAATAACTTTGTAAAGTTAGACTTGTTTCGATGTACTGACCCATAGGACTTCTCGGTCGAAGGGAACCGTCCTCCGTCTAAGACAGAGGCTGCGTCTGCGATGCCGTGGATGGCGTCGTCGACGTCCTTCTGGCCCGGAAGACAGCCTACGCAGCGGTCCAGAGCCTGCGAGACTTCTTTGACGGCGCGGGTGAGACTTCGTGTTCCGTCGGGCTCGTCGGCGTGCTTCAACACGTATCGTGCACGCTCTATGAGTTCAAGAGAGTGGTCCATCACCTCGTCCGCGTTGTTTATAATTGTGGAGCGCACGTCGGCTTCAGAAGAGGCAGCAGCGACGCCCCTGACGGCGTCCGCGAGCTCACGCAAGCCCAACGCCGTGCCTCGCGCCGCGATGCCCGTGTAGTCCTCGTCGCCCTGCGCCGCGGCCGTCACCAGTTGGGCCATTGCGGAAGCGACGCTCTTGGTAGTGGCGCCCAGTCGCAGTGAAGTCGACTCGGCCTGCGGATGACACCCACCGTAACTTCAGTACAGGACTCTAACTACCATAGACGAGAAAGAACGAGACCCACCGTCTCTCCAGGCAGAGGTCGCAACTCGGCCTCGTGGTAAGCTCGCAGCTGTCGCTTGAGGTGGCGTATCAAATCTGCCGCGGACTCGAGTTCGAGGCCGCCGCAGGCCTGGCGAGCGCGGCCCACCGTCGTGCGGAGGTCTGCCAAAGACGCCGCCAGGTGCTGCGACGTGGACGACAGCTGCAGCGCGCACGCCTGGTCCGTGATCGTCGGCAACACGGCCCTCGCCGACTGAACGACTCTCGCGGCCGGCTGCAACACAACTTGTCAGACCGCACCACCTTTGGCGGAAAGGACGGGGCGGGGCGGGGGACACTTACCTGCAAGAACTGTTCCGAGACGTTGACGAGGTTCAACTGTGCTGCGGCGCTATCTGGGTCAGAGAGCGTCCCCTTCACTCCCGCCACCAGGCTAGGAATTTGATCCGCCACGGTCTTGCAATCGGACGCTAGTTCCTCCTGAGAAACGCTGTTCGTGTTGTGAGCGGCGGCGCCGTGGGCGGCACCGATACAAACTGTCGCGTCACTGGCTGCTCTTTTCGCTGCGGCCTGAAAGCGGACGTACATATGTAGCCACGTCCTGAGAAGCTCAGAATTGTAGACTTTCCCCGCTCGGTTCCATCTCCTAAGGTAAAATGCTTCGAACCCAAACTGACGTACGATTCTTTGAGGAAGGAGACAGAATTCATGAATTCGAATAATCTTGCTATATCAGTTATCTAACCACGACGAGTCTGTTGCATGTCCAAATCGGTGAAAAAAAAGTACTCGCCTCCAAAAGACAAACTAACCTCGAGTCGCGTGATGAGTTTCTTGCGAAGCGCCGGTGTCGCGGCGGACGTGGTTGCCGTCCTGAGCTCCTCGACGGCTTGCCGAAGCTGGTTCTGGTAAGAGGCGTCGTGAGGGCTGGAAGCGCAGAGCCTGGCTGCCTCCACCATGCGCGCCGTGGCGTCGGCGAGCGTCTTGGCGGCGGCCAGCAGTCTCCTCTGGAGCTCCGAGTCCGCCTGTTTCTCTGCCTCACCCTGCGCACGAGGCGTGGGTCAGCAACTGTCGACGACAGCAATTCTCGCGTTCCAAGTGACTTACCTTGATGGACTGAATGAGGTGGGCTGTGGCTTGACCCAGGACCCTGGCTTGACGGACCATCTCTCCCGCGTCGCCGGTCGACGCGAAGAGGCGATCCGTGGCTACCAAGATAGTCTCTACGGCGCCTTCCTGTACACTCTCCCTCGCCTTTTCGCGGTTTCCCAGTCTGTGGCGGGCAAACGGAAACGTGCATTCAAAAATATCTTCCGCCGCCAGCGAATCGCGGGTGTAGTGGGTGTACGTACTTGATGTGGTTAAGCAGATCGTTTAGAGTCCTTGTGACCTCGGAAGCGGCCTGGCTCAGTTCTCGTAGCAGATGCTCGTCGGAGCAGCTCTCGTTACAGATGGTGACAAGGCCTTCGACGGCTCTGGCGACTTCCCTGACGGCAGCCATCAGCTGCTGCTGGCAAGCGGGACTCTGCAGCGTCGGAGCCACTACCTGCGCCGGTATCGATTGCTCATTAGGTTACTTCTATTTACGAGTGTTAAGGAAAATGAGACTTTCTCACATTTGCCTATGCTCGAACAGTTTATCTGGTGTGTTGTGAGCTTTTACCTTAGTATGAAACAATGAATGGAGTTATCGAACACCGTAAACTACAATTATGAAAATATGGTGTCATCCGACGAACAGGTAAGACGAAAGAACGTAAAAATTCATTACATAATAGTACTTAAAAAGGATTATTTACAAGTATAATTAAATCGGCTATAAGACGGATTTAGAATTTCTAAATTATTTTGGCGTTATTAAATCGAATACGTTGTTGAAACTACATGTGTTAGCAAAACTTTGATATGCATTTCCTTAAATCACAAAGGTTAATTAATGTCAACCCGCAGATTCAATAAGTTATAGAATGGCAGAACTAAAGGCTGGTGGAAACGGCTGGACTAATAAAATCCGACGATGCCAAGTATAAACGCACAAAGCAACAAGCGGACAATGTAAAGTATGAAGTTGGACGTACTTTAGCGCAGGCTACGAGCTGCGAGGTGGCCAAGGCGCACTGAGTCGCGGCTCCTATGACTTTGTTCTGCGTCGCCTGGTCGTCGCAGGTCGCCGCGATGTTCTTCGCCTTGAGCACGAGAGCGGCCGTCGTGTTCGCCACTGCTTTCGCCAGTCCCAGCAAGATATCTTGCAGTTCCCTTGTCGAGTCGTCGTCGTCTCCGATTGTCGTGAGCACTTGCTGCGAAGCCTCGCCTACTCTACTGGCAGCGTTCAGCAAATTTTGTCGAGGCTGCAATCGAATGAAACACAAACGTTACGGAAATCGCGGAAGGAAACTTTTAGAATTTATCATCGTCAGACACAACTCGCCTCTTTCGTTTCCGGTTCCGCAGCTTTCAACAGGTCACTGAATGCCGAACACAATCTTCGTGCCGCGTCCAACAACCTGTCTCCGGACGAGTCGTCTTCCATGAGGGCCGCTATCATCCGAACACCCCTCGTCATCTCCGGCAGATTGCTCGTGATGGTCGTGATGGCAGCGCCGACGGCGGTGTGGTCGACTTCGTCCGCCGGTCCTGCGGCAATCCGACAATCGTGAGGTTACGGCACCAGCGCGACGCCATCCCGCTCACAAGCCGACAACTTACCCGACGTCAGCGTCACCACTTGCGCCGTGGCGGCGTTCATCGCTGCTATCTGGGAGCTGACGTTCTGCTTATTCGCGTCCAGGGTTGTTTCCTTCCACTTGAGGGAGGCGGGATCGGAGCCGAGCTCGGGGATCTGAGCCTTGGTCCGTAACTCCTGCTCGGCAATGTCGATGCTGTCGTGGCCGGCGCTGATTGTGCTCAGCAGAGCTTGCTGCGGCGCCGTCAGAACGCTCGTCACTTTCGTTTGCTGGACCTGAAGTCACTTCCAGCGTCAGCGTCACGTACAAAACTCGAAATGTAAAGAAGTCTTACGATGATCAAATTTGACTTATAGTAAAAGCGTTTGGAAAGAAGGGCAATTTGAGTGACAGTAATTCAAACAAAAATATTCCATTATTTTATTTATAATTCGAACAGTCTCCAAAATTACCCACACCGAGCAGTAAATATTAAGGTGATATAGAATTCGTATGTACCTACTCTGCTCCCACAGATCCCGTCTAGGAGAAAGAGACAGACATGTAACAGACAGAGAATGTGTTATATTCAAGTCGGTCGTGGATCTTACCATCGGTGGGACGTGGGCCAGATTGACGGGTCCGCTGAGGGTGGGAAGCTGTGCCCCCGCCATGTGGCCAGTGCCGTATGGCCTCGCTCCTGCACACAAACACAAAACGCACACTTTGTCATGACCTCGACTTTAGTGTGGCACATCCGAAACACGTTGGCTCGGTCGTGCCATTTACACACACCTTCAAGCCGCAAAATCAGAGAAGAAAATTAATATGCAGGACATTTCTTACTTTTGCTTAAAAAAAGAGAAATTTACGTTTCAATTCTTTTTATGTCTCGACACAAAATTTTGGAACGGTATTCATTCATTTCCACATGCACTCTGACTGAACGATCAGCGGCAACTGATCAACCGTGAGAAATATTTTCAATGGATTTTGTATAAACTGAACTTTAAAGGCAGAGTTCTATAAACACACGAAAATAAGTTCAAAATAGTTTCTATAGAATATGCAATTTAGAATTTAATGGATTAATTTCAAGGTCCAATTAAAAATCCCAAAGGAAGTACCAGTCTTTCAACACAATTAAAATTTTATCATGGGGAGGTGTCTCATTTATATACATATATTTAAAAGCCTAAGTAAAAAAATAATTGGAATAAGAAGAGTTTCTGCAGCTAACGTTCCGTTCTTATATCACAAAACAAAGAACCGCGAAAACATCGCCGTCGAAGGCTGACTAGATTCAATGTGCTTTGGCCTTCCGTTCGTTCAGATCAACTACAAACGGAAGGGAAATATTAACGATTCCACCGGCGGTCCCTCGCGAAACTTAGGTACGATGGCTACAAAACAAATGCAAGAAAAGTTGTGAAATTATTTAATCAGTTCCGGTTAAAAGATCATAATTATGAATCCAAATTTTATTTATTTATACAGGCTCCACACATCTCCCGATCGTGGCATATATGCTCAATAAAAAGCATTTTTTTCCAGAGCAGGGAACGATTTAATCTTTAGACCATAACGCAAAAGGCAGCAACTTACCGTTGGCGCCGACTCGCATGACAGCAGGCTTCGCCAGAGACTCCGTGTTAACTTTCCCAACTCGAGTCGAGTCGTGTTGTAGGATAGTCGCCCTACAGAAAAGTGAGCACTTACTAAAGTTAACACCTTACGTAATACGCCGACATTATCACAACGAAGAACGCTTACTTGAAAGGAGAAATACTGTCTTCGACCATCGTGGAACCCTCGTCTCCTTCTATGCCGAAATGGTCCTTGGATTTTTTCTAAAATGATAAAGACTTTAGCTTATAACGTGAATTTTAGAAAAAGAAATTGAGAGAACTTAGATTTCAAACCTGAATAATCATAACCTCTTTAAAATTTAACATTTTCTTTGATATATATTGTGGATACGCACAAAAATGTACAAAAAAGACTAAAAGGAACACAACCATACATCTCCGTGTCTTACAACTTAATTCCCTTACTTTCTATCCAATGTGTGAGATTTTGTCATGTGTCAAACCTTAATTAATTTGTAATCTATCCTAAATGGATACTCCTAACTCTTCTATCCCTCTTCTCTAACCATTGCAACTAACTCATAATAGACTGACAATATTCGGTAAGCAGGAATCCTGGCCGAGATGGTTAAAGGCCCCTTGCGGCTATAGCAAGGGTTCTGTAATGATTCTGGTTCAAGTCCTAGCGATTACAAACATTTTTCAGTCTTTCTTTCTTCTTCCTTTCCTCTCAACGTCTAACATATGCCTTTCTCTAAGCATAATTCTATGCCAAGCATATGACAAAGCAAATTTCGTCATTTCTGCCATTACTTTCTATCCAATGTGTGCGACTTAGTCACGTGTCAAACCTTTCATATATATATATATATAGTTTTTTATTCAGAGCTACATTAACTGCTAATGGTCATAAGAAACGTACAATTTGAGAATCTCATTTCTTTGTAGGGGTTTCAGAGTTTATTACATAAATATTTTGTGTAATAGTATTTCAATCTTTATCGTAGTTAAACTGATAATATATTGTTTGCTAAGAATGACTATTATTTTAAAAATTAGTTATGATGATTGCTAAATTATTGTTAAATGATCAAAGATTAAATCCATTTTTTCTTCTGCCAAACAAAATTCTGTTATACTAATGTTTTAAGGTATAGCTTGGGAAAATCAAATGGGTCCATTCATCACAGACTTATATGAAGCAGATATCTTAATTTTACTAAAAAGAATAGAAAAATCAAGCATATTATTTTTTTTACAACTGTCACCTTCTCAAAGCATATATAAATGACAGGTAAGCATTTTTTTGATACACTTGATTTTCATTTTAAAAAAGTGTGAAAACAATACATTTAATTTATAATTATATTTCAGAGTTTATTAAACTTTATTTGAATAATGGACATGATCAAATTCTATCTGGTATCTAAAATTAACACATTAGAAATGACTTTAATAAAAGGAGAAAACAAAGCTACTAAGTAACGTAAGATATTGCGTAAGACAATTACAAACAATAATGGTTTTTAGAAAAATTGAAATACTAACACACTCAGTATTACTATTAACAGAATAATATTACAGCAAAGAACATATTACCTAACTGATTCCAACATGGAATATGGAATGGAAGTATAGTTTTCTAAAACTACAGATTTGGAGTACAAACTTAAATAAATATAAAGTAACTAAAGATTTTAGCAGTATCAAATTAATTAAGTACAATATAACTCTATGGTTTATGATGATTAACAAATTTTTTAATGGATATTACAAGAGCTAAACATAAGATAAAAATAAACCTTATTTAAATGCTATTAATAATATATCAATAATGGAAAATAAGTAATATTTTATCAGATTATTTGAATGGTATTTTCTGTACAATGCACAGTACAGAATATAAATCATAAAAAAATAGTAAATTAAAGAAACATGCACAATATAACAGGTTGTTTTAGAGAAAGATGGTGGAAAATTAGATTTTAGACATTCTGAAATCAAGGCAAGAAAAATTAGCAGGGCATATAGAGGCATTCATGAACAAGACTGGTAAAACATAACGAAAGTAGAGGCAACAATTTAATGTTTTGCTGACATACCTTTTTCAAAATGATATCAATGTACCCTGAAATAAGTTGTAAAATTTGTTCAGCCTCAGTTGTTTGTACACTGTAGTACTGATCAGAATAATCTCCAAAATCCAAAGTAAATGTGTTTGGAGAGGCACCCCATCTGCGCACAGTTGTCAATGGCCAAGTTTTCAAAATTTCTTTGGTCTTTTCATCTAGGCGGAGAACTGAATCTTTGGTGACCCCCAGCAACCGAGGAACAAGTTTATTTTTGCCTTTCATTTTTTCCTGCAAATAATATTTTGATGTTGGTTAATATTAAGAGAGTAGCATTTAAACAAATATAAGACAAGAGCAGCTCATTACAAAATATAACAATATACTAACACAAAAAAACTCTATATTTATATCACATGTAAATAAAGTCACGTTAGTAGCTATTTTCAAATAGTGGTTTATATAAGTTGATAGTTTACTTTCCAAGAATCGCTATTACATGAATGGGATAAGTTTTCTGTTATTCAATCTATATATTCAAACATTCAACATATTGACAATGGGGACACCACAATTCTTTCCAAGAATTGCTGGTCA
Organism: Eucriotettix oculatus; assembly: GCA_034510155.1. Taxonomy (NCBI): domain Eukaryota; kingdom Metazoa; phylum Arthropoda; class Insecta; order Orthoptera; family Tetrigidae; genus Eucriotettix; species Eucriotettix oculatus. Next base: position 20,965,975 of record CM067380.1, on the reverse strand, counting down.
CAGTGACAAAGATTGGAATTTAACAACGTTCTCCAATTAATATGTGAAATACAAATTTACAATTTTTATTTATCAATGTTTATTTCATTAATACTAATCTACTAACTCAAATGATATTCTGAAAATTTAACATTGGATTCAGAGCGTCACCATAAATTTCTGAAAAATATGAGTATGTCTACAATCGCTTCCGAATTTCAAGAAAATCAGCATCTCTCTTAAAAGTATAGTTTTGAAATAACATTCAAATTATCCAGTCCAAACCTCAGTGGCATGGAAATGAGGTGTTTCCAAGAAGTAATTGAAAATGTATTTGTAACTTCAAAAACCAATATGTATGCAAAATATTGTCTACAAAACATTTTTGAAAACTTGCAATCTTATAAATTTCACATGCCTTATTCTAATTCAAATAACAAGTGAATTGACTTAATTTCCAAGAGCCCCAATCGGGTGGGAAATTTCTTAACCATCAAAACTGAAGTTAAGGAAAATGCCACAAATTGCTATGGACCTCACATAGCTTCATCTGGCATGATTTACAAATTTAATAAATTTAAAAATACTGAGCTCATTTCTAGTTCAAACATATGAATAAAGAAAAAATCAACAGAATAACTTGCAAAACTATGGTGAAGGTTAGTATAGATACTTCAACTTTGAGAAATAATTTGCCAGAAGCGGTAAAACGGCAAAAGCTTTCAACGGAACCTTCATCGTTTCAAGTTTCTTTTCAGAAAATTGAAGCGTCGAGGAAAGCGTTCAAAGGTTTGCTCCCCTTTAAATACAAAAATGTATATAAAGAAATTAGGGCACCAACAAATGGAACCTCATACAGAGGTCGAATTCATACTATTATAGAATTATAATGAATTGAAACACCCTTACCATAGCATGTACATCGGCGATATGTCTGACTTTATTACATTTAATATTTCTAAAGCGTTTAAAGTATTACTTACCTTGACCAAAAAGAACGTCACCCCGTACGTCGTAAGAGATCGTGCCGTCTTGGTGTACAAAACTTTGGCTTCGAGCTCCGACAAGCCGACGTGTTTTCTGTGTTCCGCAAACACTTTTTTCTCGACGCCTTTAACTTTCACATATGACTGCGGCAAAAACTCTTTCAAGCTGAAAACAAAATAATTGTGTCGACAAAGATGGAAAAGGAAGTTGGATACGGTCACGAGGCCGGTCAAATAAAGACTTACTCCAAAATGCCAGGTCTATGTTTGGTTTCGTTGTGATCTCCAAACTGTATATGCGCCTGGATGCCCGCGAATTCGCAGGCTTTGTCCAGCGTGACAGGGTGCGTGCCGTCCAGGATGGCGTCCCTCGCCTGCACGTACAGCAGATTCAGCTGCACGGGGTCGCGGGAGTCGATGTTCTGGTCGGAGAAGAAGAACTTGCGTCGTAACAGGACAGTCTCCGATTCTTCGATACCTTGCTCTCTCAGCGTTTTCGACGGGTCGATCCAGTTAACTGAAACATAAATGTTGAACCTCACCAACTAACAAAGAGAGAACGTTTCCTCCCCCCACCCCCAAAGAATCTGACGACACGAACTTTTACGTGGTACATGCTACGTTCCGACCGTATGCGAAGAACCCGAAGTCTAAACGTACGGACCGGAGATACAACGCGTAAGGTAAAGGAATTTGAACCTGACGAGTTGGAAACGTGAACAATCAACATTTTCCTAAATAATAAAAAGTGGCAATTATAAGGGACTTAAAAAGCTTGGATGAGAGCAGATCAATGTAATCTAGGACTCACGTCAAGGGTAATAAAAGGCATTCTCCTACCTTCATCGTCAGTTTTCAGTTTTTTCCTCAGCTGGTCCATTTTGACATCCCTGTCTCCTTTTTCTTCCTTCTTACGTTTCAACGTAAGGGTGCCGAAGTTTGGTTTGTTTTCAAGTTCTTCTTCTTGATTTTCCCTGACCAAACTGTATTCGTCGTGATTAGTGATACCTGAAACGAAGGAGTATAATTAACCACGGGAAAATTTAACGGGAGAAGGTGTGGGGAGGAGGCGATTTGACGTGGCTCACCGATCTTGGTGCAGATGACGACCATGAGGTTGGCGACAGGTTGGCTGTCGTCCACCAGAAGCGTCTTGAGAGTTCCGTCCAACATCCGCACCCGTAGCGTCCGCAGTTTCTTACGGTATTCCAGCAAATCCTGCAAATTCGAAGGATATAAGTCCGTCCTAACAACGAAAATCGATAAACGACAAACGTTGAACACCGTCCTTACCCCATTTCGTAAGATATAGTATTCCAGATTTCTTCCAGGTTCCAGCCACACGCCTTTCTTCACGTCTTCATCAGCTAAGAACAGTCCGTAGTCTTTCGCTAAAATCAAAGCGGATATTAATAAATACGCGAAAATACCACATGCCAATGTGAAAACGCAAACGAAAACAACAAAATCTACAGGGGCTTAATAAACCCTCGGAGAAAGTATCATATATGGAATTTACATTAAAGAAATTGGACTAGTTTCTCATCGGATGGCGACTTTCGGAGAATTCGGAGTTAAATCGAAGTCTTTTCGGAGATTCGACTACCCTCTAAGATAAACACCGAGACGAGGGTCACCTACCTTGACGAAGGCGATTATTTCCGTCGTCTGGTAGTACCGAATCCAAGAAAATAATAAATTTTGTAGCGCCGTGTGAACTTACAGATTCGAATTAAATAAAATCCAATATATATATATATATTGTAGACGCGATTCTGAACTCGAACCGAAAACCAATTGAGGCGAAATGAAAAGAAAGTAAGATCTTTACAAGTCCAACGAATAGACCTGAATCAAAGTTCGGCGTTCTGATGGCGTCCCGCGGATAAGTTAATCGACTCCCAGAAGTAGAAGTTTTACTCACGTTGGCCTCGGTTCGCTTCGGCGATTTTCTCCCTGATAATCCTGCAGGCGTCGTACACTGTGGTCGTGGGGTCGAACTGCATCGTCTTCGTGACATTTTGGTCGACGCCGATCCGCAGAGACAATGTAGCCATACTGTCCTCGGCGTTGGGCTGAGATTCCTGCAACCGAACGGAACGCAAAGAGCTGAGCGGGCGTCTCGGCGTGTGTCAAGCGAGATGGGGCCGGACTCACCGGCGCCCGGCGTCGCCGACGCGAGCGGCAGCGGGAGAGCAGCAGCGCGCAGCATCCGGACTGGTCCATGGGACATGGCCGCTGCCGTCTGGCCGCTGCGCGCCGCGGCGCTCCGCAATAAGGCTTCGGCCGCCCAATGGCGACGCCGGCGCCGCAGAGGCGACCAATGGGGTGTCGGGGGCGGACTTGCGCTCGCCGCCGCATTTAACGACTCCGGTGAGAATTTCGGCTCGGGCTTCCCGAAGGCACAGTCGACGTCGGGCGCCGCGACGCCGGCGCCAGGAAGCCTGGAATCCCGGAGTCCCGCCGACGCCACGGGCTATCGATCCGTCGAGAAACACAGCACCGAGCTGTTCGATATCGCTCCTCTCCGGAAAGATAATCATCCGAAGTCCCCGAGCCCTCTCGGATTAAGAGTGTAGCGGTATATTCGTCTCGTCCGATGAATGGTCAATCTAATATTTGAGATAAATACAGTACAATGTTGTAACTGCTTCCCTGCTGTACTTCCTGAAGGAGCGGTACGGTTGTGAGTCAATGGCTGTGCAGTTCTGTGTAGTGAATCATTTCCACGGGAGACAAATACCAGCACTTTCTGGTTATTTACTACCGACATCAATACTTTATATAAAGGAATATATTTATATAAGACGGTACATGGTCGGAGTCCATGTTTGGAGGTAGGGAAAAAATTAAATATAGGGTCAAAACAAATTTAAACAAGATTTTGCCCATGGTGGGCTCCAACTATTTATTATATTCAGGTAAGAAGAACGATTCCCAATTCTTTATATGCTTTAGTTTCTCGTAATTTTACCTAGGTTATAACAAATATGCATGTAATTTTGAGCTTGTATTAAAACAGCACGTTATTCAAAGATGATGTACTTCCTGTTTAGCGCAACTTGATCAACAATTAATTTACCACTACGAGCTACTCTTTTGCGAGAAAGACGAGTTTAAAATTCAGTAATGTAATTATTTTTTTAAAAAGAAAATTATCAACCAGTTAAGCGTTGAACGCTTACAAATGTATCATGTGGTTTGAACAAAGAGGAACTCCGTGCCGGAACACCGAGATAAACGACGGAAGCCTCGTTTAAATAGGCTTGATATGTCGACTGCAAAGACGCGAAGGTACCTTCTCCCCGTGTACTCGAGTTTCATTTCAGTGTGTTACCCCATAAGCGAATCTTCCAGGCGCTGATCGCAGACATGAATCGACACGCACCGTAAAGGAAGGCGAAGGAAGCGTACGCAAGAGCTTTTCACAAATACCAGCCTATAGGAAGAAACGAACATAATACAAGCCGATTTGGATGGATTCTGATACACCGCGCAACGGGGAAAATGTTTCTATTAATATCACAATATAGAGCAAATATATTCATCATAAACTTACAAGCGCGTCTTCAATTTACATGACTCGGATTAGTGAAGATGCGGACCGTTACCACGATACATGCACACACAACGATCGACTTTAAAACAACTAGAATCTACATCCCACACGAATTCCAATTACGTAAACGTTGCTAAGCTGAAACGTGGGCGTACACTTCCTACGCTTACGCCTCGCATCATGCCGGCTCGCACTTCCCCTATAAGTGTACTTGTATAACGTAGAGACGCTGCATCTACAGAGACCTCGGAGCGGGACATGTCAAATTAGAGAAGCAGACTACGCAGACTTCAAGGTTCAACGGGGACGATATTTTTTACTTTTCTACATACATTATCTTAGTACGGCCCAATGTCAAATGGAAATTAATGTTATTTACGGTAGAAATTGAGTAAGCCAACTACAGTAGATATGATCTGAATTGCCTACGATTTTTCTTAAATTTTTCATTCAAAATTACCACGACTATTAATCAGTTAAAATAATTAAAGCCTGTGAATATATATTATTACAATATACGGAATATCATCTTCTGAAAGCTCACCCCAGTCTTTTCACCAGCATTACCCTGGAATATCATACTACAATAAGGAATTAATATGTTTCGTGTCCCTATGATTGGTCACATGTGGAAAGTTTATCTTTAAAATTTTAAAAGGTGGTTCATATCCAAAAATTTGTATGCTTGACATAAATTAGCATCCTCATTTGGGTATGTGAATCAAGTTAATTTAATCACAGTTTACTGTCAAGTACAATTGACATATTTATGCTCATCATTCAGGCTACAATTGGCTGTTGATGTTAATGATTTCATGTAAGCTTTCCTTATGTTTCTTACAGGCTCAATTTGTCACTCTCCAACCTAAAATTGATGAACTGTTGAGAGGGTCTGCCGTGATTCGTTGGCGCTATCTCCATTAACTGACATTAAATTCCTTGTCTGTTGGTCAAATGTAGGAACTAAAAAATGAGTAATTATGTACATTTCCATTTAATAAAAATTTGAATTTGTGTCATAGAAATTAATTATTTATAAAAAAGTTGCTCAGTGATATTCTGCTGACTGCTACATGCCTTTTCAAAATTTTGCCCATATTATATTAATAGATAACTTGACATACAAGGATTTGTTTGAAAGTCCATGTATCAACCAGATAAACTTGGGCCAAATCGTTTAGATGCCTAAAATATTGTAATTTACACTGGATTTGTAGTACATTTACAAACTACTGACCGTACCCAGGCTAATATTTGTAGTACAAGTTATTGAAAAGGTTCTTTGTTCAGAGAAGTCTAACCTCTTAACTTGGTGGGAATAAAAGGAAAAATTATTTCATATTCCATCAGATGATGATGATTTGTAAATGGATGTGTGTGAAGCGTGAGGGAAACAAAATTTTGAAATATGAACATGTGTTTTAAAACAGAATATTACAAACAAAATGCAGAATTTTCTCCATTAAAAAAAATAATTAAACATACAAAAATGAAGTTAAAAATGGGAAACCATTATGAAGAGTATTCAGATCACTTCCATCAAACAAGTTTATGAAGTAAAAAAGAGGTCCATAAAAAATGCTTTTACTTCCTGCACATTTATAGACCCATGAAAGATAACTTTTATATTAAGGAATGTATTTGGAAATAGGCAGATAAATTAAGCTTTCCTTTTGCATTTGACAGTGAAATAAGATTGATTTCTATACAAGCAAATTAATTTGATGAGAACATAACCAAAGAGTCTTTTTAACTTTTCCCCCTTTCCTTAGGCTGACCTGTATTTTAAATGAATTATTAGTTTCTATTATTTTTACTACTTTGGATATTTTTATCTCCAACTACACTTCTAATATCAATTTATTCTTTAAAAGAGCATATATTGTTGCTGAGCTATTGTAGTTGTTGGACAGGTCAGAATGACTCTGCATTTATACATCAAGTAAAATTGTTATATTCCCCACACTTCATAAATCTTTCCCCTCACACGTTGTTTTACAAGTTCTTCTTACTTTTGAATATGTATCCTAGCTTTCTAATGAAAACCAGCCAAATTATAAGGCAACATATCCCATTCCTTGTAAGGTTTCCCTTGCACCAGTGTTAAAACCTCCTTGACATTGACATTTTCAATAATTATAGTGTCATAGCATTCTCCCACAAATTCCAAGAAAACAAATTATTAATTCTGCTTTACAAACCTATTAGAAATCCTCCAGATGTAGGACTCTCATCTTTCATAAATATGAGAGTTTTGACTTTATATACAAAATCTATTACTTTTCAGCTCACCTCATTTAGATCACTAAATCCCATTTAAACTGTCAAATTCACATTTTCATTAGGTAAGGTTTGACAATTGAATTAATTTAATCACTTTGTCAATTTCTGAATCACAAATGCTGTATTCATAATACCATAATCAACCTTAAGACCAAAAGAAGACACCAGCAGAAAGAAGAAAAAGAATATATCAAAATATCTTTGGTCCTATTTCCTAAACATGGATTTCAATTTTCAAATTCAAGTAAAATCCTTTCTTAACCTTATAATTCATATATAAGATTTTTATAATACAGACAATAAAACATGAAGAGCATGGTTTCTCAAGCAAGTTTAGATGGAATTAACTGGAAGAAATTTTGAAGAAAAGGGCAAACTCTATAGAATTGGACATTTCCTGATTAAACAATCTAAGTACGTTATTTAATTTATGCCAATATTATTTGTCCTTTTATTAGCAATACACTTAAAGAACTTAAATGTTACATTGTATTTAGAACAATTTAGCTGTTACATACTGTTGTGGTATAGAAACACTAATTCGAATGTGATTTACAATTTAAAGCACACTTTTGTACTTTTTCCTTTAATGAATTTATTATCACAATGATGGAGATATGTACTGCTAATTGAGAACAACTTTGGTCAAGGACTATGTTCAAAATGTTGCAGATAAACATAATTATCCATATAATAAAAGTAAAATGACATAATTGAATAATTAAATACCACAGCAAAGAGAGAGAGAGAAGCTGTGTGGTTTTTAAGGGTTTAAACATAATCTTCAGCATATATATATCTCATGCAAGATGACAGTCCGCAGTCGACTCGGTAGGCCCAGGCCCGTCAATGGGGTGTAGAGCCACAGAGAAAAAATATATATATTTCACATACATATTTCTATTAATTGGTCATATGTAAGTTTCAAGTGTATGCTTATATGTTTTAAAAATCATTTCATACTTAATACTGCAATGGCTTAGGTTTGGTAAATTGCCCTGTAATACTACACATCTCATCTATACCAGGAATACATCCAACCACAAATATTTCTTAGATTCCACTTTTAACACAAAAATCACATTACTACTGTGTACATAGTCACTCTGTAAGATTCAATTGTATTTTTCTTTAACAAATTTCACATCAATTCAAGACTTAATCAGTGCATTAATATACAAGGTAGTTAATTACATTGTAACAAAACTTATGTCAATGATAAAGTATAAACTTTCACAGAAGTGAGGAAGTATTGAGCAGTACCTATGTGATTCATGGCATATGACATAATGGCTAACTACTCCATTGTGTATTAATATAATGTAAATGAGACTTATTAATTACATATAAGCTAGAATGGCGGTTGTTTGGCTTCTTAACCATTATTTGTTTGTAGTGAAAAATAAAATGGAGTATTATACAAGCATTATAATTAATCCCCCATGGCAATTTATTTATTTTAGTCATAACTGCCTCTCTATGCTTCACTGAAAATATATGTACAAAGATATTACAAAGCATGCCTTACATAAAACAAGTATATGAATCAACCAAAATATCTCACAATTAAAAATTCTGTTTATATATTTATATTCCAATTAATAAAATGTATGAAGTACAAAAATATTATGCACAGTATTTTCACCAAGTAACTACTACGTGACTAAAGTTTTGAAATTGGTAACTCGGCCAAAATTGTCTCTATATGCTATCCTCTTAGTTATTTTTATGTAGTACAAAAAGGTAATGTAGGAAGATGTACCCAATGCAATTAGTCAACTACTCCCAACAACCAAGAAAAACTTAATATCTTAACCAACCAGAATTGTATATCCTTACTATCATAATTCTTTACTTATAGTAGAAAAATACAGTCTTCTACAATAAAACTAAATGACCCAACAAACTCATGCATTGACTACAATAGTTCAGGAATAATATATTCTCTCATAAAGAAGAATTGGATATGAGAAGTGTATTTGGAGATTCAAATAAAGATAAGACTATGTCCAAACTAATACAAATAACCCAAAGGAAGAATTAATTTAAAATGCAGGGCAACTTCAGGAAAGGGGAGAACAATCATATGACTCTTGAGGTTACATACATTGTAAGAACATTGTCAAATGCAAAAGTAAAGTTTAATTCATCTGCCAATCTGTTATGTTTGTGGGCAATGGCAAGCTTCAACCAATCCCTTTACCAAACTCCTAAACATTTTTTAATTATGTCACATAATCCTCATCATATATGTGTGGATTCTACAATAAAACCCTTGATTTGTGTATTACCTTGGTATGTGTGTAAGGTGTTTATGCATTGATGTGTGGTTGTATGTATGTGTTAGTATTTACATATAGACACCTTTGAGGATGGGTGTGTTTGAATGTGTATGTGTGTCAATATGGGGGTGTTTGTATGCATCTCCCTAGCCCCCATCAAGTCCTTGCCTCTTCCCAGACCCTCATTGAGAGAGAAAATTGGTGGCCTGGTGGGGTCAATTGTTTATAAGGTAAGTTAGCCACAGAGATGTCTTCCTAACTAACTGATGACGGGGGCGTTGCCTCCGAAAATTTAAAGAACATCAAACCTTACATGGTGCCTGCCATATATGAACCTCAGGTAAGTCACCTGATTTCTATCTATATATATTTATAAATAAATTGAAGCTTGGTATCACAATTGAAGTCCATATTAAGATCTTCAAATGTTTGGAGTCATCAACTCCTTGTTCAGTAGACAACACAGTTTCAATTTCAGGTAAGCCACCACACTTCAGTCTTTGCTTTCTGTTACAATTGTTTCAATTATTTTGATGTCACATCCTTCCTATATATTCCTATAATCGGAATGGAAAAGAAAGATATATACAAGGTTTACCTGAAATTGAAGTTCAGTGTCGCCATGCCAGGTGGGAGCAAGCTCTTTAAATTTTTTGAGAAGGGCAATAGATTCATAAATTTGAAGATCTTTATCCAGACTAGCATGACTACACTGAGCCATAATTCAGGTAAGACATATATCATCTCTCTTTTCTATCCATACCTTTTCAATTGACAATATGACACATGCTTATGGACATATATTGGTATCAATTGGCAAAAAGAGTTCCAGTGGCTTACCTGAAATAGAGTGCCAGTACTACCATGTCGCATATGAAATTGTTCTCGTAATTTGTCAAAGAATTAGCCTACTTCAGGAAAGAAACACCCTGTGTACCATTTGAGCACACGGTGCAGGTAAGCCACTCAGTCAGTCTTTCCTTGCCAATTATTTTCTTTTATATATATATAATATATGTGTGTGCGTGCTTTTATATCTTCTGCCTCTCTAATCATTTGTTGTGGAATCCCAGAGAGCTTTACTGCTAGATGCAATTCGACAAATTGAATTCAACAGCTTTTGTGTCACAAATAAATGGACACAAATCATATAAATATAATTTAAAAAACCTTTCATTAGTGTCATCTATGTCAATAGCTAATACAAAGTGTTAATAGCTCAAGCTCCTTAATAACACAAATATACACTAATTTCCTAGCTGAGAGACCATGAAAAGCTCTGAAATCACATATTTCATTCAGAATACTAGGTAAAACAACATTTCTTCTAGAGATCTGATATGTAGAAATGTTTATAGATACCCACTAATTTTCAGGTCTCAAACATAATAGATTCCTATCTCATTATAAGACTAGCAATTCATTTTATAGAGAAAAATCAACACAAGAGGCACCAGAGCACAGAAGAAATATCCAGGACCTTAACACCGAATTAGGGACTAAAATTAATGCAGACACAAGAAACATAGATATGAGTAAAGAACATGGGAACGCCTTCATATGACACATAGGAACATACACCTTTCTCTACACTGCCAACCCAAAACAAGTTCTGTGCCCCGGCTGGGACAGCGCTGTGAGTTTGTCGCCGGGGCCAAGTTTCACTCATCCCGGCCCGTGACCTCTACATCACTAGCAGATAGTAGGGGCCGTGTAACTGGTTATACCATGGGGGTTTCTGAAGTACATATAAAGCCTTTCTTACCCCAACGCATTGCATCCTGCACAAACCAAGAGACACACCCAGCAACGGGTGGAATCGACAGAAGGACAGTTTGAGAACTTCACGGGGCAAAGACAAATAGGTGAAATCTACAAATAATTTATACGGACAAGGATATACGGCACACCACAAACTGGAAATCAGGTGATGGGCCAGTAATTCATAAATTTGAGAATTTTTTAATTGAATCTTTACCGGCGACGAGCTTACCGTCAAACGAAGAATTCAGGAACCCACGTAATCATCCGAAGGGTTGCTCCGGATCAAAATATTAGCCCTAAACACCTGAAGCAAAACCGAATGTTAGAGGTTAGATTTGCCTTTAAGATTAACAAAATATATTAGCGGGCTAGGGAATACAGAAAATTAGGAATAAAATAATCGTTTGCAATACGGCGCCGTTTCAGAGCAGACGTTGACGCATACGTATCAGAGGTCACGACGTTCGTCGAACACCAAACTAACCCCCCACAGTCCACGGCAGACGTCTCGCAAAACATATACCTTCCGCTAATCCAGACGCCACATCTCGAGGCACCGCCCAATTTACACCACCGTTTCGTAAAAGACTTACCGAGTGGCGAAGAAAATACGTCTACGCGTTTAACGTAATTAAATCGTGACAACGAAGAACGCCCCCTCCCCCCTTGGCCATAATGGCGATTGATTATCGAAATCAGCTCCACCTGCTTTCGTAAACGCTTAACGTGTCGTCGAATCTCGCTCGATTCCCTTCATTTAAAAGATACGTACGAGACGTATGCCCAAAACATTTGCCTGTAATTTTTTCCAAAATAATCCATATAATGAGCGTAATGTAACGTACTTACCAGAAGCACACGCCCAGTGATGTTTTCGGAGTCGATGCAGTGCGCATGCGTCGCAGTGGATTACAGCGATTGGACGTACAGTGTGACGTCATGAACGTCGACGCTCACACTCTAGCGAGAACGAAAACTTGCACTTTTCGCAATCGTATTCGCATTCGCAATCACTCCGTTTATTTCCTATGCGTTAACCGGAAACGAGTCCACGCAATACTAAGAAAGACGCGGCCACACCAACTCGACATTTGTCCCTTCTCAAAGTCGTTTCCATATATGGCCGGGATGAGGCGTGGTCTCCGCTATTTCTGAGAACCTACGTTTTCCGGACGGGATAGGTGCAGGAGCTCACTTCGGCAAAGTGAAGCTAGCTCGTTACAAGAATAATAAGCACATGTAGCTACTGACGCACTAATCGGCTGTAACGACCGACATGATACGTAACAGTTAAAAAACTTACGGACGTGAAATGGAAATGAAGGAACTAGCGAATCTAATTAAGCCTACCTGAGATATAAATACGTTGCTTCGCGTCACTTCCACGAGAACCCTACTACAGTAAAACAATGATTTCCGCGTGCAATTTGTTTTCGACCCGATCACTCATGATAACTCGTGTCATATAAATTCGTATCGTAGTTTTTTCTAGGAAATTGGAAAACTAGTTTTGTTACGATCCCATGTATAGATAATAAATCGCCCAAAGCTAATCCTGACGTCAGTCGTCTGTCATTCTACACCGCATGTCCAGTTTTTCTTCCCACCGAAACAATTAGTTTGCTCTTCGTGGGCTTTAATAGCGATTGGCCCGAATAGTTATATATTTTGAAAGGACAGTCTGTATTAGCGACGTGTATCACGGTCGCTATTACGTCCGTGCGTCTCTTCCCATTCGTTTAAAATTATCCAAGAGTAACTGCGTCTCGGAGTGTGTGTTACTGTATTAGTTTATCGATTTTTATGGTTTCGAACGGTCTCGGTTACGTACGTCGTATCGAGCTCACGAAAATACACTGCGTAGGAAGCTTTGTTTAACTGACTTATAAATAAGTCACAACCTGCACTATTATCTGCCATTGTGGTAAAATGGAGAACTAGATTAATACTATTAAAGCACCTCCTAATATTCGTGAACAACGTGCGACTTGAATGTCGGGTTAATTCCTGTACGTCCTCCGCAGAGGCTCAAAACATCACTCGTTAACTTTAATAAATCTCGTAGTGAGATGGGCGGAGTTGCGGCAGTCGCAGCTCTCTGCCTAAAATGGTCAACAAAACTGAGGGGATCTCGCGTACCTCGGATTTTGTCGACAAACAATCCAAATAATTCACTAGTCGTTTAAAAAAAGGGAGAAAGTCTAAAACAATCCCGTCATGATACACGGAACGAGAACAAGCTCGTCAAATATGAAAATATGGAAGCATTCCGTTCTTTACGCAACTGCAGTTCGTACGAAGTTAGGCGACAATTGAGGAGAACACGAGGCACAATCCAGCACACCTGCCACAGGAAATACTATCGTAATGACAGTTCTGCCGCACCAAAATAATACTAAATTTGAATTATGAAGGAATTTCCAACCAAGTTAGTGACGGCGGTAGGTACGTTCAATGGACAATTTTTAAATTTGCAACTGTTCGGAAAATTCTATTACAATTGAATAAAATTAAGACCGTCAAAAGTTTCACATTCAATGAGACGGTCTTTCGGAAAAAAGAAAAGGAAAACTGCAAGTATGTGAACATCGTCGTGTGCATATTTATGTCAGAATGAATATTATTGCGTGTAAGTGACGCAAAGCGACGTTTCGATGCCTTGACCTACTTTGTTCAAACGGCCTCCGTCGTTATCGTGGGATGTGTAACGTTCTCCCGCTATAAATCCGGGAAGGTGTTCTATGAAGTGTCTTCTCGTCTCGTCTCATCTCGGACACGCAAACCCTTACAAAGAACTGTAGCATTTTCCACGAAACCTTCTTAGGTTAGTCGGACAGGACGGAGCTGGACTTTTAAGGTAATCGTACATGTGGGCCGAATTTAGAAAGCTACATAAGTCGTTTTCTATAAATCCCCCTCCAGCAGATGAATTAAGTCCGAAAGCAAAAAAGATGAGGGACGATAACCTTACCTTGATTTTTTATGAAATAATTAGATCAAATTTCGTGATATTTCACTTATTGACATTATATCAGAATTCAGGTTATCCACAAAATTTGTGATGGACATGCTACCTATTACGGTAGTGCGTGTCTTTTCCTGATGGAATAAGTACATGTTCTCCAAAACTGACCCATCCAAGAGCGACGTTCCTTAGACGTCCTTTTTTCTGCATTTTTTAATGTGTGTTGTCCGGTTATCACGTTCTTCCATTTTTAAATAATTCAATCGTTCAATAAAATTCTTTTAATTTTTTTTAAATACTCGCACCAACTGCTAGTACATGTATGAGTACCACAGCATGGTTTCTGAAACAACACAAACCTCCAAGCCCTTGTCAAGATTCGAACCCGGGACCTCTGTGGTGCGACTCAGCGACGCTAACCACTACACCTCAGAAGGTCGGCTACAACTTTTATTTCAAGAATCTTTCGGTTACAAAATTATATTCGTCTTCTAATTATTAACAAATGTAGGTATAACCTGAAATTAAATATACGATAATTGAATTATCATCCTAATTTTGGATTAAGCTCCTTCAAATAAAAATTTACAAATTATAAAAGGAGTTTTATTGAATACTTAGTAGGTTTATTCTCAAATAAATTGCATTATATGAAAATCAGTCTTACTCTAATACTTCTATAATGAAATTCCTTTTTTATTTACAATATATCTTACTCGTTCTCGAAATTTTGATGAGTATTTTCAAAGTAGTTCCCAATTTAACAAAGTTATTTCGGGCTTCCAACCATCTTCTGGTGAAGATGATAGCAATGTCCGCTATCGAAACGTCGTGGAATTATTGCACTTTCGCCCGGTTGCAAGCCCGAGAAAACTTTGTCAATTACATACACCGAAAAAAGGGCTTCGTTCGATTAGTTCCCCACTCTCTAAGTAGTCCCTACAACAGGCGCAGTTTTAACTGGTCTTGAAAAAATCTGCCGTAGGACATTTCTAGATAGGTTATTTCACATCCGCATCGCAACCTTTCCGAGACGACAAAAAAAACTTTGAATGAAGCCGTTCATCAACAACATTCGCGTTGTTCGACCTTGCATTATCTTGGTGCAGCATCTTTGCGACTGATATTCCTAAAACAATTTTCAGTCCGTCTGTATAATGTTCTCCAGTTACACTTGTGTGAATATTTGAATATTATATAACCATTGTTTTCACAGTAGTATATATACAAATATATTGGTTATGCCGAGGATTTCCGCAGAAATTTGTCGTTAGTTATCAGTATTAATATTGTTTCACGAGGAGCGATAATTTTCAAAAGAACATCAACACGCTGACATTAATTGTATTGCAATAGGTAAAACTAAAAATTTCTTAACACATATATACCTACATATTAAATCAGTTAAACACACACTTGTCGAATTCAACTTGAAATATATAAATTATTCTTTCATAAATATATTTATTATGACTGATTCTGAATTGTATAATAATATAACAGAATTTTTTAAATCAGTTTAAATTTTACAAATTCATTAAAAACAGTATTTATTAATATCATTAATTTTTTTCCAAAGAATCTTCCTGCATAATGTTCCACATTCATCTATATACAGAAACCAAATCATATTAAAACATCTTCGAAACAAACAACCTATATTAATTTGTGATAACATTATAATAGGGTTTTTCAATATCGACTCGTCCTTATTGAAAAAAGCCTTTATATTTAAATTGCTAGCAAAAATATTATAGAAACCTTCCGTTATGTCTCTAAATTATTTATAAAAGTTTCTACTTGGAGTCTAAATTTTCCTTCAGTGCAGCGGTTCCTGCAAGAAATGTGACAAACTTACGAACATCAGTAAGATTAAACGAGAACGTCTCCATGGTCCGGATGCAATTGGAGAAAATCTTCTCATGTTCCTTAAATTCTTTAATTTTATCTAGTTTTATTTAAGACTGAAATCTTATTTTTTATATTTTATACTGTTCTACAGGTTGGATAACACTCAGAAGTAATTAGATTCTTTTTTCGTTTCAGAAAGAAAAATATGTGATTCATAGTATTTATTCTCCTGAATTCAGCTTTTTTCGTTTCAAAAAGAAAAATATGTGATTGTGATAATGTTTTTCTCCTGAACTCATATAATATCGGTTTTCCCCATCACTTAAGGTTCCCGAAATTCAGACATTTATAATTTCAAATGATGTAATATATTAAAACATTGTGACACTGATAGAAAGCAAGAAATGACAATTTTCTGTTATATTTCGCTTTCGGAACATCCCTGTTGATGGGCCATTATATTAGGATTCTAATAGTCTTGATAAATCTCCGTGATTATCGTTTACTTAATCCAGCTGGGAGCGCAGGAAGTGTATTTTTAAGAGCATATTACAATCCAATTTGTTATAACATGTTAAAAGTTCGACGACATTATCACGGTATTTTCTCTCATTTCGATTTCACAAAATAAATGTGTGTAACTTTTTTGAATCCAAATATGCTGTCTAATTATTGTTGGACAATCAAGAGAGAAACTCCACAGGCGAAATATAGCAGAAAATCGTTATTTCCTCCTTTCTACGTCAGTCGGAATGCTTGAATATTGTGTAGTTAAGAATGCAGAAAATATTACAGTGTTTTACATAATAAGAGCAAGTGTCTCGGAAACATTGCGTGATGGGGGAATACCGATGACATATTTGAATTCAGGAGAAGAAATACTATCACAATCACATACTTTTCTTTCTTTTGTACTTGGATGCACTGGACGAAGAGACGTATATCGTAAAAAAAATTGAAATTAAAAAAATACTGTGCGTGAAGTAGAATTTCCGAATACATATTTGAAAACACGATAATAGCTACATTAAGGACAATCATTATTACCCGTGAGACGCAAGTCATGTTGACCAGTTTTTTATTTCGAATATTGAACGGAGTGCAATATCTGCTACACATTTCTGCGATGTATTTATGTTCGATACTCTACCGCGACATTCTGCTACTTGGACCGTAGTTAACTGCTGCGTATTCTGGAATCGCTACTAATTCAACGCCCAAGCCTCGTTAATGACGAAGCAATATTTTCCCAACAAAAGACGATTGAAAGTTGACATTTATACGAGAGTGTTAACTAAAGATAACGCAATTTTGACAGGAAACTTTTTTGTTGCCAATATTTTCCTATCGCCACCCTAGGGATTTTTTCTCTTTGAATTTTAAACGCTCATATAGTAAGTAGATTGTTTTGAACATCGCCATCCCGCTGTCATGTGTCCCAGGATTTTTGGACTTGGGGCCTCGCGTGTAGCGTCCACCACAGGGAAAGTGAAGAAAATAAACGAAAGGCAGAGATACAGAGGGAACATCTCACGCGAAGAAGGCTCCATTTTGTTTAGGAGGAGTAGCGAGGCACGTGGAGAGCCGCGTATCGATTCAGACTCGGCGGCTACAAATCCCCGAAAACAAGTCAACAAAAGAGCGTTTGGCGCCCAGCGTCGGTGAGCGAAAATGTCGACTATCGATCGCGACGCGGAGGAAGGAAGCGGTTTTGAGTACACCGCTTTCGAAATTCTCCACGATCGACTTCGTCAGCGACAAGAAAACCTCAAGTTCGTCCACGATTTCCGTGTTTAATTTTCCGTGCGCCGGTGGGCCGCGACGCCGAGTGTTTTGGCAGTTCCTTGCGGGTCCCGGGCCCCGTGGCCGTCGCGGCGCCTGAAGACGGCGCCCAGCAGACCGGCGCCGACGCCGGCGTCGCGGCTGTCCGGCGCCCTGCCCCGCCCGACAAATAATTCACCGTTTACCCGTGAGCTTGTGCGCTTCAGAATTCGCGAGAAAATGCAACGGTGTAGCGTATCTTCAGACGTTTTTTGGTTTCCGTCACGAATCTTAAGTTTTGGGTCGTTTTGTGTGTGATATCTGTCCGAAACGGGGACGCGAAAGTCTTACGAGAAATTTTCCGCCACCTGAAATTGACAGGATTTTGCCAAGTAAAACCTCAATTTTTGGAACACCGAAACAGCCCGACGTATACGCTTACGGTTGCGAGTCAGGCATCACTTACTTTGCTCAATTGTTGCTAGAACGATGCAATCTTGATGTGCGAATTTGAAGCACATAATTTTGTCGAGATGGGAGGCCTGCTCCAGAAATGAATAAATATAGAATTCTACTGCGATATGTGTTTCGCCTATGTACAGAGGTGTGAAAATTATAATTTCTTAACTTTCCTTACACGAAAACCTATAGCCTCAAAATCTTGAAGTTTTTGCTTGTTTAACTATCTATTATATCAGTAAGACAACTGCCTCAGAGTGGTTCTTGCATGATGGTTCTCCGTGCCAGTTAAAACAAATCCATAAGAAAATTCTTGGAAGTCTACATTTCAACCCCACATAAAATACACGGACAGTTGTAAAGCGAAAGTTGAGGAAAATATACATTACCACAAAAGTGTAACTCCTTGAAAATCTTATGAAGATATCAAAGACTCGTGTCAAAGCCTTGTGTAAATCACGCCAAAGCGTATTGAAATGTTAATATATAACAACGAATTTCACACAAATTAATAATTTGTAGTTTAATTGTATTTAATATTCATAATAAAGGATTTCAGAAAAACCAATTTCCAGTATTTCGTTCTTTAGTGAAATAATTTGCGTGCTGTAAATCCATTAGTAAGCGGAAGGCCCACACATTCAAGAGTCGGTGGAGATTAAGACAGCACTGGAAGTTTATTAGGCTTTCACAAGAATTGAAAGAAAAATAGTATGGGCAGTCGTTGCCGTTCTAGCGAATCACTGCTTTTACGAGAAGCTCTGTTATGTAACAATTAATTTATTAAATACGATTACACCACAAAATCATTCTTGTAATTTGTTCGCTTTTCTTTGGCAATTCTCCGTATTTTCTCCGTATGTTGTAAGTTATTTCGGTCCTAGCTACTGTTACATACACAACTGTACTTAAAGGATTTTTGAAAAATTGTATTACTTATTAAAAGCGTTAATGTAATGGTATATACCGGAATATATATAGGGCTTTTCAATAAGGGCGCGTCGATGTTGAAAAGAAAAAACGAGCTCTGTATAACGTATTACGCCATTATTTTTTAATTGAAAGGGCATACATGGGTCTTTCAAATAATAAATAATTTCGTTAATACCTCACACACAGCATGTTTTATTCCGTATCAACATCGACCCGCCCTTATTGAAAATCCTGTATATACTCACCTGTGATACACATTTAATTATTGCCTACTGAAATTCTTTTCTTCCGGCGTTGAAGGAATTTTTTAAAAAATTGAAAATATTTACTTATTGACAAAGCGTTAACAATACGTCTCGTTAGTTTTCAAAGATACAACGCTTTAATTACAACGACACACAGAGGCTTTTTCCATTCACGTATTCAAAATGAAGTTGCAGCAGTCTCATTGCAACAAATGCTTAACATATCAAACAAACGTAACAGTCCATATTAAACATATAGTGGCATATATTATCTAATATATTGTGTTGAGTATTTCTTCACACTTTGACATTTCTATAAATTGTACACGCGAATACAACGAAGATAACATCATTCAAAGATATGTAGTTGACTTCACGATGCTCACAAAAAATGTGAGTTTTTCATTATTTACTAAAAGATAATCACACGGGAAGTTAGGTGAACGGAACTTTCATAAATCATAAAGGACTGAAAAAGAACAGAATGAAATTTTTACTTTCCTCACTACCATCCGACCATGTATAGGTGTTTTCAATAAGGGCAGGTCGATGTTGAAGTGAAATGAAACAAGACGTGTGTGAGTTATTAACGAAATTATTTTTGTATTAGAAATGGCATACCTAAGCCTTACAAATAAAAAAAGAATTTCGTTAATACCACACACACGGCTTGTTTTATTCTATTTCAACATCGACCCACCCTTAGTGGAAACCCCTATATATAATCCCATGATGCTAAAACTACACCCGCACATAATTTGTAAATGATCTCAAGTGTAAAACGTTCGTGTGTCTTTGGAAGTGAGATGGGTTACTCGTGCCTGATAAATAGACTGCGGAGAGTGGTGGATTCAAAAAACTCATACAAATTAACATCGTGCCTTGTCTTGTAAGAAAGGAACATGTAATGGTTTTCAAGTTGGAGCCGTCCTGGCTATCACCGAACGAGACCAGAGAAAAAGACGAACGTTGTCACATCGTCTCTTACTGCAGTGCAGTTTCGTACACAATAATGTAAAAACGTCGTAACAAGGAAAATATTCAAGGCTAAATTGGCACCCATTTGAAAAGAACAGTCTCGATGCCGAGGGTAGCTACCGCAGACACTTTCGTCAGCTCACAACCACCACGCCCCGTCGCCTGTTAATAAAGTTTCAAGATGGTTTTCATCGTTCTGACATAAGGGTTTGTCTGTCGAGACGATAAACTCAGAAATGGCAACGGCGTAATGAGGCGGGGGCGATCCGCCTGGGTAGCCACTTTATGGGGGCGGGAAAATTTCACAATTAATAACAGTCACTTGTCATCTGAAATAAAAATTTGAACCCCGTACAATAACAGAATAAAAAATTTAGTGGAATTTTTTGTAAATTTTGGGAGATGCGAATGTGGCGTTCGCCCCGGGCACGACACTGCTTTCGGTATGTCCATATCTTACTCTTAATCGGCGCGGTCGGTTTCTCTTCCCATCAGTATTTATCTGCAACCTCGCTACCGGCATTTTTAATACCCACTTTTTCAGATTCATCTGTCCCCTTTACCACATGCAACGCAATTCCCGAAGAATAACACCTCTGGCATCTAGATGTCGTTGTCTGTCGCCGATAACGGCTACTCTTCACAGCACGTACTATTTATGTATTTAAAATTGATCATAAATTAAAATGGAACCATCACATCAATTAACTCGAACAGTCTAGAGATGAATATATCCTAGCCATGGAAAGGAAAATGCACACCTCGAGTGACGTCATTGTTAATTTTAGGCAGTTACTAATGATACGACACAGAAAACACGAGTGTCTTCAATTCCCGTAATAACGTTTCGAATATACATTTGTAAATCTGGAGCGAAGAGCAACTTTCGTGTGGTGTAGTGGCTAGCGTGACTGTCCCGGGTTAGAATCCTGGCATGGCCTTTGGCAAACCATACTACGTTACCGCTATATTGAAAGAAGTTCCCCTATTCGTGCACAGCCGCTAATTACCTTGCAGTTGATGCGACTATAAATATTTTTATTTTATTTTATTTTAAACAAAAAGCCTTAATTGGCGTGTATGATGAGAAGCGTGTTTGCTATTGCCACAAGAGAATTGCGTGTAGTAAGCTTCCGTCGGATTGTAAAATGTTGAGAAATGGCGGAACAACTTCGGAAGAGATATTGCATCACAGCTTGACGGAACTCCAAAAAAAACCATTTACAAAATCCTCAGGAAAGATGATTTTTCTTGCAGAAACACGGGTCTTCAGGCTCGTCTCCGTCTGATGGGAATCCAATGTAATTGCACATTCTATATTTAAAAAAGGTTCGTCTTTCACTAATGAACACTTGGGTGTGATACGCTGGAATAATATAATTATCTGTTTTATAATAAAGCACAACGATTCTACAAAAAGAGAAAGACCCGCCGAAAACCTGAATGTATTAAACATGGAAATTTTCGTCTTCGGTGTTAAACAATAACAGTAATCACTTGATAAATTTGAAATGAGACCATATCTCGAGAAAATAATTCTACCTCATTTTTCCAAATACTCTGAATGGGTCATTTGCCAAATTATGAAGTGGAACAAAGTTAACGGAGTCGTATTTCCACCATTATGCACATGTTAACGTTGCAGAAAGTAAATAAATACATTTATTATTAAAGTAATAAAACAACCGACATTAGTTTATACTACAAATGTTAACGACGTTTTAAAATTCTCCATAATCATGTAATTATTCTGGGTGAACGTGAGCCAGCTTTAATATACGCAAGGTATTCGAAGCAGAAAAGTTTATAATGGACGGAAAGTCATATAATTCCTTCAAAATCAATTGTTCTGTATCACATGGACGCTGAAGCCAAGAAATCAAACGCTTCTTTAGAATAGATCGATGTGGAAAGAGGCGTAAGCGACCTCTGCGATGATTTCAGACGTTTTAATGCGGACAGGCGAAAGCAACGCAATAATACAAAATCCTAGTTCTTCTGCACTTTGGGCTGGGGAATCTTAACGATTTCGTGTTATTATTTAAATGGACTGTTTGCTTCCTTCCAAATTATAATGCGATACTTCAGTTAGTATTTCTTGCAACGCAAATCGGTTCAAAAACTCTACTTATAGTAGTCCATTTGTTACATTTGCAAATGTAATTTATCGACACCGGAATAGGTTAAACCCTTGTAGTTCCCCCTTGCACCATAAGACAGCGACACCGAACAAACAGTTTCAGTTCAGCGAAGTAGCTATTACCCTATCCAGTGTCTTGAAAGTATTTCTTTTAATCATAATTTACTTAGCAATGAGAATAATATTACTAAAGTTTGTTAGTTTGTAATAACATGATGATATCCCCTGTAGATTGTTTCGACAGCTAGTCGGATCGTAGCAATCGGCTCATTAAATTATTGTCACTTTTTTAAACAGTCGTGGTTGAAAGTAGACATCGTGGAAGATTTGTTGTCATTATTTCTGCAGTAGGAGCAAATCGTGATGGTACCTTCAGGCACGTTGTACTCGCCACATGACGATGACAAGGTACTTATTCACCTCCGCCACTCACCAACATTTTGACCACATTAAATTATCAAAATTCTTTTGAGTGGCTCACTCCAAACTCTCACGGGTGCCATTCTCCGTATATATTTTTTAAATTCAATATTGATTTTCCTTGTATCACTTCATGGATAAGGGTCTCTTAAAATATATATAATGAAGTGATATTATATTATGCTAACATCAGAGAATGTAACTGAGACAACTCGCCGCCGCTGTTCCAACTATTAGCGGTCTGATTTCTCGACATTTTGACCATTCCATTGTTTCCAAACGCCAACTTATTTATTGGTTCATATTTATGACAGTTTCGGATTCTTAATGTACAAATTCAATAGAGCGTTTGGCAAAGAGCGTCACGCCTTTTTTAAACATAGTCCATTTTCATTCACATAATAGAGTTTCGGTGAATAAAAATACAAACCATTATTCTATTTTCCGTAGCTACCGAAAGCCGGCTCATAAAACCGCTTTGCCAACATTTGGTACACTGAGAATGCTTTGAGCGCTTGGTGTGGGCGAGGCTTCAAACTAATAAAATCGAAAGAGATACATTTCTGGAAAATTTTCCTAACCAAGCGACAGACGTGACGTTATTAAGCGCGATGCCTAAATAAAATGTTTAATATTCAGGCTATACCAAGACAATGCAATTAAAGAAGACAACATGAAACCTAAAATTCCAATTCCAATAACAACGCGGAACAAAAAAGACTGTCACAGAAAGTTAATAATGTGATTCTAATATGAAATCGGATTTTCCCCGTGACGCAAGGTTTCCGAGAAATAGAAACGTTTCTAAATACTTTCACAACATTCTGACTCACCTATAAAGTAAATAATGAAGATTTTCTGCTATATTTCGCCTCTGGAAAATCCCTCTTCATGGTCCAACAATAATCGGCAAGTATATTAGGATTCATTTCCCTTGATACCTCTTTCCCATAGTTGCAATCTCCTGATGTAAGCATTCCTTGTCATCACCGCTCACTAAATCTAGATGCGATCGAAGGATATATTGATACCCAAATCTTTATAAGATCGTAGACATTACATTTCCCCACAAAACCATTCTTAACCCTAACATTCTGGTCGATTGTTGGACCATCCAGAGATGCTTCACAGGTGAAATATAGCAGAAAATAGCGATTTTCTCCTTTCTACGTCATCCGGAATGTTTGAAACCTGTAGCTAAGAATGTAGTAAATATTGTTTGAAAATGCAAATATCTCCGAAAGTTTGCGTACTGGGCAAAAGCCGACTCGTGTGAATTCATGAAAAATACTATCACATTGTTCTTTCCGAGCTAGAAAAGTTTTTAGGAGATTGAAATGCAATTTGACATATTTTAAAAGAACGTCAAAGAATTGCTTCGAGTACAAGTCTTGGTACTAACGAAGCAAAAATCCAATTGACCCATTGTAATTGCGTGATTAACGCAACTAATATTGCAGACAATACGAAACGGCCGTCGATTTTATATATATTAATAGTCATGTAAACGAGCGACAAAAAAAATTATTCAGAAAAACGGCAAATATGAATATTAATCTAGGAATAAGTTTTAGATCGAGTTGTCTTGATGCGATGAATGAATGTAATTACATGAAATTGTTGTTGACATTGGAACAGCGATCGTACTTACTAGGTTAGTATCCTCCTCCGTCTGTTTGCGGACACCCTGGCACGTGAATTGCGTCGCTGGAGAGGATGCGGAACGGAGAGGAAGTGACGTCACGTGCGCAAGGCGATAAAGACTAAGAAAAGATTCGCATCCACAGGGAAAAATGAAGAAAGGCAAAATTCTCAACACAATTTATTAAAAAATATAACATTTTTGCAGTTTCCACATTCGAAGGTTCGTTCCTTCGGCAACAGCGCGCACTTGGAAACGACGGACGACGAAACGTCAAAACTCGTCTCGAACGACCGAAGAAAAAGGAAAAGAAATCGAGCGTTCGCTATTTTGAGGGAACGATTTACGAACGGTTACAAAACGTGCGTAATCGGAAGAAACGTTGGTGACCATATTTTTCGCGCGAAGTTAACGGAATTTGGAATGTTTCACAACCTCGTGGGTATTTTGCGTTATCTTGCTAGCGTCCTCCCGCAGACGAACACCGCGGAGTCTGTCGCTCAGTAGAACTTCTTGGCCTGCGCTTCCCTGCTGTCCCTGAAACAAAAATAACGTGTGAAATTTCACCGCGCAGCGTCAGAAATGCTTTACGGCTCCGTTCGCACGCACTTGTAAATGTTGTAGCCCAGGATGATGAGCAGCTGCACGGCGGCGAAGACGAGGAAGACGGTGACGGAGAGGCAGCCGGCGGTGGAGCAGTTGCAGGCTGTCCGCTGCGACGCCGCGGCCTCTCGCAGCTCCGCGACCAGCGACGCCAGCGTCGCCGTGTCCCCGCCCACAGGCTGCACCTGGGCCGTGGGCTGCTTCGCCTGGGTCTGGATTATCGTCTCGGTGCGGGAGTGGATTTCCAGGAGCAGATTCCTAACACATCAACAACTTGCTCTCAATTTCGATACGAGGCGACTCGTCCGATCCCTGCGACGAAGGCACTTCAAATACCCCACCCCCAACAGATGAATTTCAATAACGTAAAGATACTCACTTGAGATCCTTGGAAGCGCTGATGATGGAGTTTTGATTGGTAAGTACGGCGTCAACCTCGTGACGCTTGATGGTATCCGAAATCTGAGGGTACTGATCGTTCCTAACAACTGTGCCACCTGTAAAAATTATGTACGCATGTGACAAAGAAACGGGAGATGTAGACCGGAAAAATGCGAAATAAATAAATTTGAAAACTTTTGAGGTGAAAAAAATACAATGAATGTAAAATTAAAGACCCCTGTTACCAGACACACAAATATAATTCAGTCCGAGACTAGGCGACCCAGAAAGTAAATTTGAATCAATATCACGAACATAAAAGTGGAGAATATGGGACAAACTGAAAAATGTCTTCACAATGAAATATGTCATGAAAAAAAATACATGTATAGTATGCCAAATATACGATACAGGGTCAAAAAATGATCTTAACAGGGTAGCAAAAAATCGGAGTAGTTTAGTAAAAATTTGTAACGGACATTAATAAGAGGTGTGTATATATAGCACGGCAGGTTTGGAAACGACGAAGGTGACGGTAATAGGACTGTCGCACCCTTGCGCCAGAAAAGTGTAATAAGCAGTTATCTGCTTTTTGGCTATTGAGGGCGAATGGCCACAGTTAATCTTATAAGTGGCACAATAAGTTTCAAATGAGAGTAACGCAATTCGCTTCGATCGACTGCGTGCTGCCACAAAGGCAGACGTCAACATTGCTGTGGACAGAGTGATGGAGATTGATTATTTTTAGAGTGTATCATTACTGGTGATGAACGTTAGGTTCAATACTTCCAGCTGTAGACCAAGCAAAATGGCGAAGAGTGGCTGCATTCGTTAACATCAACGAGAGCTGAGAAGTTCCGCATAATTGTAAGCAGGTAAAGAAATGCTCTTGCTTTCCTAGGACTGTAAAAGTTTAATCCTAGACTATAATATGCCAACTGCATTAACAGATATGAAGGTATTGGAAAAATATTACGGACAATAGAAATAACCAAGATAAGGTTAAAAAATAATAGGTGTTCAAGAAGTTAGGCACAACAGATTGAACCACAGGACGACTAGGGCAAAATGGATTAAGACAGTGTTGTAGGAGAGAGTGAGTGACACAAAAGAAATGGTACATTAATGAAACCGACAAATAATATTTCATATAGTGATTGAATGGGCAAGAAAACGACGACAGAGAAAATAAGATGGAGTGTTGAAACAGGAGGATATATTAAAAGATAAATATTTGACAAAATGGATAAATAATTTAATGTAGTGAGGAAAAAGAAACAGGATCAGATGATACTATAGTGACAAAGTAAGCAACTAGTATATTTTTGGTAGCAAGTGACTATGCAATATCATGAGACTACATTGATAAATTATTTAAACTTCATATAGAAACTACTAGGGTTCAGTTGTACAAATAGCAGTACTTCTCACCCGCTGTTGTGATTGTGGAAATCAAGCTGATTGTCCTTTCTTGACGCCCCACCACTTCATCTAACTTGCGGTCTATTTCCCTGAGCTTGTCATATGTCTCACTCTGGCCCATAAAGATTTGGCGTAGTTCCCTTTGGTTGTCAGACTCGAACAACTCGTCAAATTCACTTTCCTTGTCTTTTGCAGCTTCTGGATGTTCTCTTCGGTACCTGCCACAAATACAACCAATTTAAAAACCAGTACCAACTTAAGACCTCTAAGACAAAATTTTTCCTTCCCTCACTCTGAAGAAAAATTATTATACGAATGAACTGTATTACCCTATGCTGGTGAGGCAAGATATACATTTCCCTGAATTTCCAGTACCCTCAAAATAAATACATATAAATGAGCAGTTGTACATATACCTATCTGAAGTGCTTCGGCTGAAGTCTGGTACAAGATCAAAGATTGCAGGTTTTCCACGTTTAATAGCTGTCGAGATCAATGTTATACCTGGTTTGAAACCAGAGAGCATTTTCTACATGTGGAACAAGAGTTAACCTTGGTACATTCCAAAGAATTGACGATAAAATACACCGACTGAACTCCACCGACCATATAAAAAAATTAGAAATGAGGAATCCAAATTAACAAGTTTTCTTCCATAATTTATATTATAATATGATACCATGTGATAAAAAGTTACATAGACGCTAGGAAGAAAATCATTAATTAGTTATGAAGGAACACTATCAATTGTCAGTAGTGTAATTTGCACAAGAGAACTTCCTTAGGTTTGTACTTTGATCCTGAACAACATGAAAATTGTTCTCTATGAGTATTTAAAGAATCTAATCTTGGCTTATTCCTACCTTGGCTCATAATTTCACTTTACTGACCATATCAATGATGACAATAACAATAACCTATAATACAATATATGTTACATTGCTTGCTGTCTGTTTTTAATACATGTTTTCTTCCAATTTTGTGCTTTGTAATCAGTGATCTGCCCCTTCACTTTCTGTGCTACAAATCTCTCTCAAATAAGCAATGTAAACTAATGTTGGACAAAGACAAAGATGCCAAGTTCCCATCACAATTATATATAACTGTGTGTGTTAACTATTTAAGTAACCCTGTCAGTTGGCTGCCAAGAACTGGTAAAATTTACTCTTCTTTTTGCTGGTCCAGCTTCCTCTGGTAATCTGCATATTCCTCACTCAGCTTCTTCTGCTCCTCCTCCGAAACACGTGTGGCTCCAACTGGGGGAGGCACATGGCCTGGTGTGTGTAGGCTTGTTGCCAGGAAATGCATAACATCATGATCATCTGGAAAATAAAATAGACTATTAATTCACATTTATTATTTTTAAGCAAAATTCCATGTTCACCTTGATTCTAAATAGTTAGAAAAGAATGTCTATACATTCTAAACAAGAAACTTCAAACCAAGTCAACTCACATTTGTAATAAAAGCAAAAACAAATATTTCTACTTCACTGTTCAACAATCTTACCTGCTAACCCTCCTGTAGCAGCTGATAAACCAAAGAATCCTGTCTTTGGCAAAAATACATTTTCAACTCTTAGACAGACGTCAGAATCCAGCTCATTATTTGACAGCCCCGTATGAAAGAACACCTGAAATTTAGAATTAAAGTAATTAATTCTGAAGACTAAACGCGCTATAAATTGCAAATCATAATACTAGTGGAAAGTTTTATTTATATTTAATCTATCAGTATCATGTGCCCAATTTTAAAAAATATGACAGAATCAAATCACAAAACAAGACATCCTTGTTCACAAAATACATGACAAAATCAGATTTTATTAATACATTCAGTGTTATAAAATGAAAATTAATTAAATGGAAGAATTGAATACAAAAACCATTTTTGAGCAGCCTAACCAAATATGTCAATGTACAATAATGAAGAAAGTACCGACTTACATAACTAAGAATTGATTAAACAGTGGTCTAGTAATCTCGTTATGAATTTTTTTAACATATGGGATGTTCATGTACAAAGACAAATTATTAGCAAAATGGTTGAAAGTAAAAAAAAATGTGGAAATTCTACCTATCAGAAACTAAATGCTCTTCTCACTATATATGTGTTATAAATGTCTAGAAAAGACAGAGTCATTAATAAAACAATAATTCAGAAAAATTGTTAACCTCGACTACTATGTAAAAGTGTTAGTAATATGACTTAAAATAAAGGTGGTCAAAATGGTGAAGCGATTTGACTGCAAGCTAAGCAAACCAGTGAAAATAATTATTCATTTCAAGTCACATAAATGAAGTCATACATACAAGTTATCTGAAGACATGTATTGAATACTATGCTGGAATAATTATGACCAAAAAATAATTATTCCCCTTTAGAATAATCATACAAATTCATTTTCAAAAGATAAATATAAACTGCTAGAATCTGTCAAGTGCATACAATGCAATACAAATGTTGAGCAATATGCCAATAATACTGACTACTTTCTTGGAATTAAATGTATTTTAAGGATGATGAACAATAATTTAAAGTATTACACAGAAAATGATGATAGTAATAGAATAAATCGGAAAGATCTTTACTTCAGAATGTGATTCAGAAAGTCTTAGTCACCGAGTTATTAAAAATTAAAGTTATCTATAATACAAAAAGAGGGTAAATTTATTTGTACTACAAAGAGCAAAGAGAAATATCACAAAAAAAATTAATCTAAAAGAAAGACACTACAGAGTAGAAGATGAATTCCAAATAAAATCAGTGCATGAAATTTAGTACGTAAAGCACCTATAAAAATGAAAAGTGAATATTTTTGTAAAATACAGCATTGAAGTTGAGAATGATAAATTGAAGATTACTCTGGAAGTGAATGAGACAGTTGTATCAGTTTTCCTCCAAAAAAAACTGGGTGTTACGTGGCTACTGATATTTGTATCACGTAATTATAAAAAGATACCACTAACTAAATGCAATGTAACATTTGGAAAAGAATAATGAATTAGAAAACAATTTATAGAATATGTAATTCAAATTATGTTATTCCTGAACTCTCCAACACATCAAGCAATGAGTTGAGCTCGTCCATCTCTGTTTATAAGTACAGTATTACTTGTACAGAACTACTATGGCTAAAAAACATTTTCACACAAATAACAGCAATAAATACAATACAAAGATGGTTAAGTTTTTAAACGTTCATGTCAAAACAATAAGTCTCACACCCCATTGGTTTTTATGAAGAAAAAAGAGCAACTCTCATAAGAGGTGGGAAAATGATCGAATGTTATATCAAAAGGCAGCAGAATGACACAATCCTCACAACCAGAATTGATTGAAGTCCTCATATTTCGGAAAGGATGCTGCGCTATATTGTATACATGTATAGTCATCAGCAAGGCAATCACTAGAAATGTTTTTGATGAAGGAGCCGGCCGTAGAAAATTTAAGAACTTCAAACCCTAAATGGTGCTTGCGATCTGTGAACCTCAGGTAAGTCACCAACTATTTATCTCTCATGGCTGACCTTATTGTTTTAATTAACCTGATAATGTTATTTCCTGACACATTCTGAAAGGATTAGGTCACAATTTTGTTTGAGGTATTAAATAAGGTTAATTTTAAATTCCTACATTTATTACTCTTATCATTGATAAACAATCACTGAAGTGTTATTAGATTTTGTTTACACAATATTAATAAAAATTCATACACTGAACAGACAAAGGGCACATTCCATTCTTATAGTTCCAATAAACTCGAAGAATAGGATGCAGACCAATTCATAAAACCTAACTAATATAATTACAAATAATCTATAAAGACTGCTGATTTGATTACACAACAAAAGAGAGCTATCAATTTATTTTCAGTTACAGTTTCTTCAGCAGTCTTCGGTTATAAGCATAATGTACATGCTTATCAATTTATATTAATCATGATTTTCCCAAATATTTCTATTCATTACTTAACAATACAGAATTGTGTAAGTTGTACGAGTTTTATAATTTGTACTAAAATGTTTGAATCATAATTTAAATCCTTTAAGTATGTGAAACCTGTTCCATGCTAAATTTGCAGGTTTTGCATACCATAGGTCCAATTTATCAATAATAATTTTTTAATAGTATATGCCATAAAAAATTATAATTAAATATTTTGGAGAATTAAAAACTTACAGTAAGCACATTTTGGTAGTATTCTATACGAGCTCTGGATGGGAATGGTTTATTTCTGAAGTCCCGTACACATCCAGCAAGGAGTTGAGTTTGTCCATCTCTGAGCAAAGAAAACAATAAGTAGATAAAGTTCAAAATCATTTAAATAAAATGCAATAAAAAAGCCACCCTTACTGTTGGTGATCAAATTCTTTGGTTCCATCATTAACCACTGCCATAATATAAGGATTATTGTGCTTGTTGTCATTATCAAAGGAATCAAAAAATATGCCCAAACCATTCCACTTGTCAGAGCTTCCAAAAACTTGGCCATCATAACTGCCTTTGTTCTCTGTATACCAGAATGCCTGGAAATTAAATAAAAACCATATCATTGTATATAAGAAATGTCAAAAAATAAAGCAATAGTATATTATAAATTACATTGAAATTCGAACCCGATTTAAACTTTTGATACGCAGATACATGTGAAACAGATGGGGAAAGTAGAAAAAGAGAAAGAGTTAGGGCAATAAAGTGTAACCAAAGACTGAACCTACATAAATGTGTGTTTATGACTGGGTGTTGTAATTCTATTCTGCTATCTAGGTGAAATTATTTCAAAGGTAAGCTTAATTTCTGTTACTATAATTAAAACATGAATTGAGTGTAATTATTAGTATAATATTATAGCATTAAAAATAGGGGGTTTATTACAGTAATTGGATTTAAATAAAAGCATTTCTAAAGAATTAACAAATGTATATTCCATGAATTAGAAATAGTGAATGAATACTTCAACAGGACAGGCCAGTACATACATTCAATGAAAGATGGAATCAATCCCTTACAGAACAATAACATTGCCTATAAAATTGGCTGCAATAACAGTGAAAACATATACATAGGACATATAGGAATATGTCCACAGAACCATCTTAAGCATCATAATAACTTTAATTTATACAGAAACAAATACAGCAATGAAAACTAATAACCACACTCCAAAGTGGTTAAATGTTAAAATCTAAAGATAAGCCAAAATATAAGTTCAAACTAAAATTTTGCATTAGTTAATTGCCAAATTGTTAAAGGCTCATTTACCAAGTAACTTTATCTTATATTAAGTCAAAATTTAAAATGTAATTTTAACTAATGCATGTGTCGGATTCAAGAAAAGAGGATTAGATTTAGCCATGAAGGCTATGAATTATAAGATCCGGATGGAAAAATCTTGACTGGACCAGGAATCAAACCTGTAAATTTTAGGGGATCCTGAACTTCATGTCAGTAGGACTGATAAACCTTGTGCTATTTTTCGAAACTATTCATATAGCTAGCTCGTATCATAGAATGTCCACCCTGAAAGTGGAGGTCCCAGGTTCAATTACCAGAGTGATTAAGATTTTCCATCCTGATCTTCTAATCCTATACATGTATTGCACATTATTTTTTATTTGGCCTGATGCTGAAGCATACATTTATAATATGAGATATGACGACATTAATAATTACCAATAGTTTATAATAAAGATTTTAATACAAATTGGGGGTCGTTTGGAACACCCATTGACTTAAAGAATAGAATTCGACACACGGGGAAGTATGTGCTTCCCCCCCAGCTGAAGCCATCAATTTCAATTAAATCAATGACAGCTCTATGTCTCTCTTTATATTCAATTATATTTTCTTTTTTCATCTTTTTCTTCTGAAGGGGGATAAAAATGTGTGTGCTGAATGTACAGGTAGCACATCAATGCTCTCATAAATTGATGCCTTTCGATGTATAAATAAGATTGAAATAACTTACTTTGTACACACTTGCATCTCACACACATTAGTTTTCTTGAATTCAGAAACTCACCAAACCATCGGCTCCTAGTCTTCCTCTACCCGAAATGCGAAAGACTATATCAACCTCCCACCAGTCGAAATTTGTTTTTGACTTCGTCCATATAGCACCTAAGATCATAACATAAAATTTAATACACACATCTAAATAATGTTTTCTTTATTATTATTTTTAAACTACTCACTTACCCTTTTGACTTCTCAGTGAAGGTGCAATACGAACGTTCTCTGAACTTGCAATTGCATCTAAGATAAGGATAAGCAGAAAAATAACATTAAGTACTTATCAAAAATAAACAAATTAGAAACATCAAATTTAAATTCATAAATTTTGTCTACAGTTGTTTTTAAAGTCAACTACCCATAAATTATACAGACCAGAGAGGTAATTTTTCCCCCCTTAAAAGTATGCCGATTTCTAGAAAAGTGACGGAATTGACACGTACACTTACGACACGTATCTAGTTAACGTAGCACCTAGCAGGTAGGCAACCAAGCCTACTTGCTAGTCGCTGTTAAAACTCTGAAAACCATTCTTCCAAAAACAAAAAATTCGTCACAATAACGTTAAATAGAAGTTGGTAGGGATTATTTTGATATAGAAAATTCTTCTACTGACCGACTTAAAACCAATCGTGAAAGGCGATGATTTGGTCCAGCGAGTATGGAATTCCCAACTTGTCTTGAAATTAGGGAAGATGAAGCAGATTGTAAAAACAAATTATAGATAATTTATTTTGTTTTACAGAAATGAAACGGAGGTTTCCAGCATAGACGATTGATGAATGCAGACAAATCTCCAAACAGGGCTTTTTAAAGAGGGGTAAAACTGAAATTACCAAGTTTTAACTTAGATATGCATAAAATTGATATTATATTATTTTGAGAATTCAAGTGTCTGTTAAATAATACAATTTAACAATACAGTCAACTTTTAGAGACAGGCTTATAGAATTAGTTTTCAACCTCATTTAGTAGGAAAGCCCTGCACAAAAGAGAAAAGAAAATTCTTTGTAGAAGTCAGCATCAGGAAAGCAGGATCACTCAATGCAGAACAAAACTAATTTTAAAATGTAGTTATTTGCATACATGTGACATACTAATGACAGCAACTAGACGAGGATCACATCAACAGATTTTTGAAATGTTCCAAGAATACAGGTGACTTGACTGACACTATTTTGTAAGCAATCACTCTTAATTTTTCACCTTTAATGAAAAAATGTCCACAATAAAACAGTTCAACACAGAAGTTACTTGCAAAGTACACAGGTTCTCGACAGAAGGTACGTCATCACGAATCCTCTGATAAATACACTTGTTCAGAGTTTCAAGATCCATTCACATACACGTTTGAAATATGTACAACAGGCTACTATCCAAATGCCACACAAACTACCACAAATTATGATTAATTATCCTATTAACAAATGACAATATGTAAGTGACAAAATACAGAAAATCAATAAAGTGTAAATGGGAGACAACTCAAGTTTTGTCAGTTTGACGTAACATATACAAAAAAATTAAAAGAACAAATTTAAAAAACAATTTTAATCAATTTAGTCTGACACACTATAGAAATAAATCAATTAATTTTAGATCTTTGGTCACATTACCATTTAGAGTGGAAATAAACTTGCAATAATGCAGAATAAAAACTAAAAGCTGCCGCAAACCTAGAAATTAATAGATGAAAATTAAAAAAGTAGATACAAATACTTAGTTAAGCTTTATGCACAAAATATTCACTCTGGCCTGATACTAAAAGAATTATAAATGAACATAAGTACGCAGTAAACAAAAAATAACACGTTTCTCGCTTTCGTCATTTGTTTACATATTTAAATTCTGCAACCATGCTATATGTTGTTACGAAAAGATACCATACGGTTACGAATCAGAGGGAATATTAACTACACGTCTGCAAAAACGTAAACAGCATTAAACCGACGATGTATAAACAAAACTGCATAGATAATGCTGTAAATATGCCGAACAAGCCGTATGTTTTGTGCCGGCAGGTAGCGAGATTAAGTAATGAAGAAAAACACTAATATACATAAAACAACGCACTGGTATAGAATTGATGTAATGTTAAACGAGACCTCCAACTTTACACACGAAGTTGACGAAACTAGACGCACACATATGGCATAATGAGAAGTAACTCGTGAAAAATTTTGACGTGTCACATTTAGAGTGGCGGTTAAGCAGTTCGACCGCTTCGATGCATTCGGAAATTTCAATTACAGAAGAGGAAGGTAAACAGATAACACAAAATCACGTTTCCGACGACCATACATACATTTCGAGACGAAGAATTTTATTCCTTCCCTCACACACATATCGGTCGGTTTGACAACTTACTTCCTCCGTATTCCCAGAACGGAACCGAACCGTCCTTTTGTGCCAAATACGGCGGTTTGAAGCTGTATTTGTACTCGAATCTTCTAAACGGCGCATTACCGAAACTTCCACAAATAAACGCTAACAACACTGTCAGCCACAGCCACCTCACCTCGGCCGCCATCATCGTTTCCAGCTGACGATGCCAATACAACTTGGAAATGTGCGATTGGCCGACAGCGGCTCAAAGAACGAAAGAAACCAAGAAGTGCTCATCCAACGGTCCTATATACACTCTAGGTGAAAATTTATGACTTATCAGGTTATATTTAACTCTTTCTTCTAACATAGGTATCCACCAAAAAATTCATGCAGAAATTGCTATAAACCAAACGAATAAATTTTAATATTGATATGATTATAATGTATATTCATGTCATTATTAGATACTACGTGGTTGTATGAATGGATAGCTATAAAATAATACTGGAATGAATAGCCAAGTGAATAAAATTCACCTTCGATTTTAATGTATTAGGGTACAGTGATAAGAATCGAATTATACAATGTATTATCATAGTCATTTGTCATCAGTCGACTCTCGATACCGTTTCAGTTCAACAGATCGACAAAACGTCGATATATAAAATTATCAGCATATTATTTCGTGTCTCTAACGTCGATTCTGCCAAATAATGTTATATCAACCCGAGTTCCAACTGCGCGCTCTATATGCGGCAATGTAAAATGAGCGTTATTTGAATCCTTAGGTTCCTAGGAAAAACAATTTACATTCTTCACCAACATTTGCAAATAGAAAATCATATATTTTTAACATTTACTGATATAACTTCGCTTCCAACTCGCAATACCGATTTCGAAATATACTCAATATTTTTAATATTCCCATTTGAATTGATTCTTTTGCCTTATGTATTTGGAAATACTAATATATGGTGTAAATAAAAAATCCACTTAATTTGTTTTTTGCTACTTTAAGGACTTTGGCGGACTCAAAAAGCGCTGTTTTTACATGGGCTCTTATGGGCCTACGAGCGAGTTACACCTACAGGGGAGGGGATACTCTTTGGTCAATAGCCTAAGATCTAAGGTTATCTCGCAGAATAGAACTAAAAAGGTATCTAGGTTTTCCACCCAGGTAATGTCCGCAAACAGCAACGTTTCGACGACTAGTACCGCCATCTTCGTCCAGCCTGGAAGAAACGTCGCTGTTTAAGGAGATTACCCACGTGCCAGCCCGAGAAGCCCAACTTAATTATAAAATGGCTACTTATCTGTTATCGCTGGCTCCCTCACGTTTATAACGGAGAGCACCTTGTTGGACAGTGGAGACATCTGACGATATGAGTATACAACTACCTGGAAAAGAACGGATGTTTTATTACTTCCTCCGAAAAAGAAGCAGAAACGGTTTAGTGGAGGGGAGACTGATTTAAAACTACCTTAGTTACTAAAGCTTTCTTATTCATTTACTGCGGCGTGTTTAACATTTAATCGCGTAAATATCAAGATGTAGTTCGTTTTATAATTACTTCCATTGTATTGACATCACATTACACGACGTTTCATCCCTCAACTGGCGTTTGAACCATAAAAATATGAAATGTTAACAATATGATGTGTATAATACAATTACTCATAAAATGAAAATTACTTACAGAAACAAGAAATTTAAGCACATTAAATTTTGGCGTGCGTGCCGCACGAGCGTAGAGATCGTAATGACAGTTAAACAACTGTCAGAATTTAGTCAACAATTGAAAGTTCAACAATAAGCGAAAGAAGAAGCCTATAACAGTAGCAAATCCTAAATTTTGTTCAAATCACTACTATCATTTTTAACATAATAGCCGTATTGTTAGATCCCTCTATAAATATAAAAGGTTTACATTTTGCCAATTAATCTGATGGTTATTTAAGTATATATGTTTTGAAACCGAATAATTTGGTATGTTATATTTTTAATTATCTTTGTGCTCATTAATGCGCGTAATTAAAGAGCGTTTCGATTGACCAATATAACAATTAATTTGATATACAACATTATATTTATCGAAATTATTAATTTTACTTTAATATTTTCAACAAAATTTAAATTACTGAAAGTTTTGAAGATAACCTGGATGTCATAACTTTTACACAACTGAAATAATTTTGTATTGAAAAATTTTCAAAAAAATGTATGCTTGGTAGTTTGACAGATAAATTGTTAATTTCGTATTTAATCTTAGTCAACCTAATTGTAATATATTTTAGAATAAATAATAATGGATAAGAATATTTACATTTTTGTCCTGATTAAATTTATGATAGCGATGATGAGATAATTTGACTGATCTAGCTACTAGATTTTAGACCATAGCTTTTGATATGGGATAATTAGTGAATTAAGAATTCTTCCCGAGTACGCAAATTTTTTATACGAATTCGTAATTATTAGAAACGATAACCAAAACGCCAAGAAATTAGGAGAGCGACCTTTTTTCAATTTCGAATGTACAGTTTAATTTAGGGTGGTAATTATTAAAATTATTTAGAAAATGATCTATCTGGATTTTAGGGATAATGCAGAACATATCATCAACATACCGGAAATAGTTGAGTGGTTTAAAAGATGTAATACATATTATTATTTCAAAATAGTCAGATAATATAATTAATAAAAAAATTTTGTTCCTAAGTTTATTCGTGTTGTATGAGTTGCCGTTGATTGAATTACTATTATGTAAATGGAATAATTAATGGCACATTATTTACTACGAAATGATATCATTTCTACGCAATCGCTCCTGAATACCACGTTTCAGTGTATTTCCATTGTGTAATTCTTTTCTCTCTCCGCCAGATTTTATTTTCTACATTTTTTACGCTAACCCAAGCTCTACTGAAAAGGTCAATCATGGTGATAATAATTTCTATGCGTTCAGCTTCATAAAATTTATTTATCGATGGATAAACCCTTTCATACCTATGCAACTGCATCAGCGAAGAGTAAAAAAATATAATATTTATAGTAGTAATTTAAGTTGCGCAATGTTCTTTTGTTGATGTAATAGAATATTAAGCTCTTCTGATATTTGAAGAGATTGTAGAATAGATGTAAAACATTATCGGGTTAATATTCCGGTTACATTCAGCTGTGCTGAAACGCCTATTAATCATTCACAACAGCTGTGGAGACGCTTTCCTCATCACAGCTGAGTTCATGAGGAAGAAACGTAAAAGGGTTCGGTTGTAAAATGCCTTTGCAACGAATAAATTTTGCTGTAAAAGCAGCACGTGAAATCTGGGGAAAGCCGCTTTCCATGAATGCTGCTGACGCGGTCGGGGAAGTTCCAACGCTCCCCCGCTGATTCACCCCTGTCCCCTGCACAATTCATTCAGAATGATGATCGGCGACCACAAACGAACAGAAACAAAATCTCCGTTAAACTGTATTGTATTTGCTAATAATCTACATTTGGGCGCAAGCCCGGTGGCAGATACATAATTATAAACTAAAGAAAGATAAACATGTTCTGTGGATGCCCTGAAAGAGAAAAGAGAAACACTTCACTTCACTTTAGTTATTTATATTCGGAAACACATTTATATTAAAAAAATATCCACTTCACTTCACACGTTTTTTCAGATTTGACCTAAATTTATTTTCTTTAAGAGGATTTCCTCCAAACACCCCCACAGGTAAATTATTCCAGTCGTTGATAGTCCTATTTAGGAATGAGAATTTGCCAACATCTGTTTTTTGTTTTCTATATTTCACTTTGAATTGGTGATCCCATCTACCTATATAACTGGGCTTTTGCATTTTGTAGCTAATTCCAATCCATGGTTTTTGCCCCGTATAAGCTTTGAATAGCAAATGCAGTCTTGCTTTCTCCCTCCTTTCTGACAATACCTCCCAACCTAGCTGTTTTACTTTTTCCTTCCTATGACCTGGCCCTACTTGCACAAAATTAGCAGCCCTTTTCTGAACTTTCTCTAATGCTTCTATTTGATTAATTCTGTAAGGATCCCAACAAGCCGCCCCATATTCCAAAATTGATCTAACTAGAGATAAGTATGCCACCTCCTTTGTTTTTGAACTTCCCTTTTTTAAGTTCCTCATAATGAAATGTAAGGAATTCCACGCTTTTCGGGCCGTGAAATTCACTTGTTCCTCCCACCCAAGTCTGTTGTTGAAATATATCCCCAGATATTTGCAGCTCGTTACCCTTGGAATTAGTTCCCCACCTATTCTATATTCTATCTCATTTAACAACGTGCGTTTAGTAAACGAGATTGAGCTGCTTTTCTTTCCATTAATTTTCATTTTATTTTCCAGAGCCCAGCTATTAACTTTATCTAGATCTTCTTGTAATAATAAAGTGTCTTCCTCGTTTGTTATCTTTCTGTATATGAAACAGTCGTCAGCGAAAAGCCTTACCCCTGACTTCAAGTAATTCGGTAAGTCATTAATGAATATTAAAAACAGTAAGGGGCCGATTACAGAGCCTTGGGGAACTCCCGATGTTACAGCGCCTGAATCCGAAAATTGTTCCCCGATTTTGACTTTTTGCGATCTGTCGCTTAAGAATTTTTCTACCAATAGTAACACTCTTTTATCTATACCTGTTTTATTTAATTTATACAATAGGTTATCATGAGGTACTACATCAAATGCCTTAGCGAAGTCTATGATAACCCCATCTATTCTACCCCCATTATCTACTTCATCTGCTAACTCCTGAAATAGATTTATCATTTAACTTTCGCACGAGTACCCTTCCCGAAACCCATGCTGACCATTAAAAAACCACCCTTTTCTATCGAGTTCAGATCTAACGTAGGTTGCTAATAAGTGCTCCAACTAGAACAACACTAAAAGTGCCAACTCAACCGCAGCTTCAATAGGAATAATATAACAGTACTCATGTCTAAAATCAAATATTACACAATATTAACGTCTGAAATGTTACAAATATAACCCAATTATTTATCCATTAACATTAAAAACGATACAAATAATCTCAGAAACATTTATGACTGTATTCTCAAGTAACCTCTTTGTTGTCCTCCTGCTTTTCTCTGTTATATCCTTGTTTCAGTAGTAATGTACACCTGGTGAGGTCCTAAAATTGTAGAAGAAACCTAGTGTATTACAATTTTTATTATTATACATATGTGCAAGTAATTTTTCTTTATAATTAATTCATAACAATATAATTAATTTTCAGTGTCAGATAAAACAATGTATATTACTTCCGGAAGAATAGAGAAGTCATAAGGTGCGTACTAGGTTACATGTCAAAAAATGAGAAAAGAAAAAAGTGGACAATTCAAATATAGGAGATTAAGGCGACGAGTAAGAACTAAAACTAGTCGAGATAAACGTTGAGAAAAATAAAATGATTTAGAAATGAGAGGATGAAAATGATCCGATTGTTTGGAC
The DNA here is from genome assembly GCA_034510155.1 of Eucriotettix oculatus. Taxonomy (NCBI): domain Eukaryota; kingdom Metazoa; phylum Arthropoda; class Insecta; order Orthoptera; family Tetrigidae; genus Eucriotettix; species Eucriotettix oculatus. The sequence goes on along the minus strand of CM067380.1, from coordinate 20,925,510 downwards.
AAACGTTTTTTCTTTAAGGATAAAGAGGATGAATGTTCAGAACTAGGGTATGGAAAACACTTGGAGTAAAGCCAGTACGCGTTAGTAGTTGAAACATTTTATGTTCAAGCAGCGAGCGTAATTCCTTTACACGCAAAAGGAAACCATAAAGTTCTCTGCATAATCCATGGAAGTCTCCCAAACATCGCCATGATTCACAATTAGTTCTTTTCCCTCCTCGACGCACCAAAATTAATAACAATAACGTCCCTAATGAAATGAAGCGTGGTGCTACAAGACTGCAACCGTCACCCATATTTTGAATAGCCATTCATCAAATTCGAAATGCCGAAACTAAAGGACCGCCTGCCTCACAACACAGAGGTCCCGGGTTCGAACCCTGCCATGGGTTTGGATGTTTGTGCCGTCCCGGTCACGAAGACTGGGATTAAGACTGCTGGAGAGTCCATACGCTCACCACGTGTCACTCCAAATTAGGAATGTGTCGTGTAAGATGACAGTCCGCAGTCGACCCGTTATGCTGCAGAGGCAAGGAAGAAGAAAAGGAAATTAATCATCGCCAAAAGAATTGATAGAGTGTATTAAATTTCTATCTACATTCAATTTCATGTGGATGAGCTTCAATTGGAAGCAATAATTCCGCATTTGAATAGTGTATTAATTAAATTTTTTTAAATGCAAAATTTATGTTAACATAAATTGTTAACAGCATAGTACATTTAGACACTTAATATTATTTATTATTAACATTTTTGTTGTCCTGTTACCGAATGTTGTTCTGTGCTAGTATGGACTGTTCACCCACCCTGAATTATCATACGCTGCGGGACGGACAATTAAAGAAACAAAGTAAAACATACACAACTTGCAATATTTAGTGAATTTGATACGTTTAAGTGCTGAATTACGGTAAGTGTTAACAATAGGCAATGACGCTACAGTAGTGTAAAGAAATTACGTGCAATGAAATAGTTACATGGTTCCTCTGCCAGTTGGTGGATAAATACTTCAGTAATTAACATAAGTCATTGGAATTATTAAATAATTTATTTTACTCGGAAGCTCTCGGCCTCCAGCTGGCCCTATTCATCCTAGACTATTTATTAATAGAATGTGTTATGTACTAAAACAACTTTTAAAATTCATGTTTTGTTAAATTTTTAATAATATCAACAAAGATAATGTTATACGCCAAACTAAACTGTTCAAACTGTAATTCTTGTTACATTGGTCGAACCATACGCTCATTAAAAGAGCGTTTTAATGAGCTAAAAAAAGAAGTCTACAAAATTATTGTCTTGTCCAAGCGTATATAATTAAAAAATCTGAAATGGAATAGCAAAATTTAAAAAAAAACTTAGATGCAGAATTTAATCTTTATTATAGATTGATGATTGAGATGCTTCGCAACAAATTAAATATTACGGCCAATAATGTAAAAAATCACATCAATAATTTAAAGAAAGTTTACGATTCTACATTATTATAAACTTTCCGGTTCATTCATAGCAGAAATTTTTTCCCATTGTTATTTAGACATTAACAACAAGGTTTAGAGCTATTTATTGAAACAGACATTTCAGCCGCCTTTAATGTGCGATGAGCATATCTACTTTAATCTCTTGATTTCGTAAGTAATTTTTCATTAACTATCTTTTAATTGTACTATTTAATATATTGTAAATTATTATTTTTGTTTGTTTAAATTTAAAATTTATTTTGCACGTGATTGAAGGTTTATTATCATTTTTTCCGGACAAATAGGTTGATTGACGTATTTATTTTTCAATACAGTCAGATATTGTAATTATAGACATTCAGAATTTATTTTTAAAATAATATAACAAACAGGACGACTTGTTATCACCGTGATATTATTTAGTAATCTGGTCGGTGAAAGCTTGTAAGTAAAATAAATTATTCCAGAATACCAGTGACTGTTATAAGATTTCTACATTTCTTATCATGGAAATGGACCCAAGCATATCGATCAATTATTATCTGTTGCACACAAAGGTATCTCATAGAGAAATTTACGTCGCACTTATGCAGCACGATTCTCGAAGATAAAGCAATCATATTTGCTGGCATTCACTTTTATCTATGCTAAATAAGAGAAGATAGAAACAAAGAATCGCGATAACTACGTGACAGAAAGCGATCTACATCAGTAAAGTGACTCATTTTCTCTGTAACCGTTCGACATAGTGACTAATTTCCCCTGAGCACGGTCGCTGAAATCACGAGTCTGCGTCTTTCTCATTGGATAATTAACGGAGTTTCGCGATCGAACGATTTCCACTTATTAAGCCAACCAAGCATTCGCAGATTCTTTAAAGAAGCATTTGCCAGTAAGAGAGTATCCGTAATAATATTGGATACGGTGGGTAATTCTCGTTGGAGGTTGTCGCGTCCGTTGACCCTGGCGTTCTACGACGGTGAACGCGCCTAACGAGCTGCACACTAATTGCACGTCTCAAAAGAAGAATAACCCACCTGTGACCATTTGAAATATTACAATCACTTGCAGTTGCAGTCGAAGGGGGTTTTTCCATTTCAATGAACGATAAGAACCGAGTAGAACTTCGAGACCGTCGTCGGCTATTCGAGTGTTGGTCTTAGCTAAGCTAGATTGTATTCACTCGGTGTCTCTGGAAAAAAGACCTAAATATCCCCAAAAATGACGTTACGAAATAAATTCCGTCTGTGAGACGGATCTGAGGAACCGGTTGACAGATCTTGCTCGATCCACGACACCGAACAAAAATTTCCATACCTGGCTAAGGAACGACATTATCGGTAATTCGCAATCCTCGTCAGCTTTCAATTTAGTGTAGCCGAGTAAATTAATACGGTCTGGAAGACGACAGACTATACACTTGAAAAAGATTTTAGAGACTTGGTAGGCATTCGCGACGAATTAGTTGAAATGATTAATAAATTATTAAACGAAAAACTAACATACGACATTAGTGACTGGTGAAATATTTATTAGATTCCTCCATTCGAATACATATACGGATAACTGAAAAATACTGGAACGAGACTCCGAAGAAGTTTATTTTTCCGGAAGGAGATTGTTTGCTGCCAACGAAATGTTAATTCAAACGTGAACTATTTGATAATTTAAAATCATAAATTATGTGACTCACAATTAACACGTTACTCACATTACACACCAATTGCGATAAGACACTTTTCGTCCAGCTTCAGACAAACAATGCTACGTTGCACTCTGTAATACTAACAACATACAATTCCGAAATAATTGAAGTTGAAGTATATCTGTGGACAATAAATTAAATTGGAAGATTCACATTTATATTCTCCTTTGCTTTAGAATTATGTCAAATTGAAGTGACCCAAATATAAGGAAATTTGTTTATTCAACATACGTTCACTTTTTAATATGTGGTATAATATTCTGCGGTAATACGTCAAGGAAATACAAAAGTTTTAAACTACAGAAGAAATATGTCAGAATATTGTCAGGTTCCGCCAAAAACGTTTTGCATGGGGCTCTTCAAGAAAATGGGAATACTTACTCTTACTTGCAAGTATATTCAATCACTAATGTTATTTTTGATTAATAATAGCCACCAATTGACAACAAACTCAGGTGTGGATAGTTTTGATACCAGGAATAAAAATAATTTACACAATGAAAGGAAGTCTTTGACTATACTACAAAATGGTGTTCATTTTAATGCTATTAGCATATTTAATAAACTTTCAGCCTCCATTAAACAGTTAAAAAATAAATACAAACAAGTTCAAATATCAACTAACTTTTTACTTAGCCACTCCTTCTCCTCTGTTGAAGAATTCATGGAGTTGACTGTATCTTAGTACAGACATAGTACATTGTCGATACACAATTTCTTAGTCTGAGAAGATATATTATATACAAGGACAAATTATATTCCTGTCTTCTCTGTAGTAAGTTTAACATTATCATATGAATGAAAGTAGTTAATAGTAATTAAGCATTCATAACAAATTATGTACAATCTCTGGCTCGCTGCACATACCTGCAGTTCTACTTCTCTAAAGGATCAATGGAATGTGATTTAATACTAATACCTGAGACATATTTTTTCTTTTACCTTAAACATTCACGAGAAGAATAACTGGATGCGCGTACTCTCGTTAAAGTGTTAACATTTCCCAAATTTTACCTAAAAACGACGAGAATTCGGCGTTGCAAACGGAGCTTTCCATTATAGTGAATTAAACCCCTATGGAAAATTTCCCTGCGGATCGATAAGGTTTATGTTGCGAATTAGCAGAAGCGTGCGATCAAGACGTTGCCAGAGGGCAAATATTTATTTCGGCTTGGTTGCGGTTGCGAAAGAAGTAAACGTAAGCTAAGTTGCCGGTTAACAAGATAAACTTAAAAAGTTATGAAGTAAAGAAATATTTCCGCGGACAGTTCCGTCAGCAACATATCTACCGTTAACCTCTGTTTTATCAGAGTAAACGTAGCGATTCAGTAAATTTGCACAGGTAATCTTTTCTTCTTTGACGATACGAAACTACGTAAATGTTATTGGGTATCTGTCGTATTATCCAGGAATACGAGGGTCAGATTTGCACGTTGCAGCAGCCATTTGTGCTTAGTTCATGGCAGATGTTGAGCGTCCCCGATGAGTCAGCCGCAGAGAGCGTTCAACTCTCACCATGTGTTCAAATAGCGAAGCAAATACATGCGTTTAGCCACGTCAACACCTTAAAACTTACCTAGTACAATTTCCCGTATCCCGTCATATCACTTCAACCCCAATTGCAAGTCAGAAACGTAATTTCAAAAATTCTCCACGTCACCCAGCCACACCTTTGCGTCGATGAAATTATGCCAGCGAATCGTTAACAGCTTCACTTTATTTTGCTGCTCTAGTAACGTCATTTCGAAGTCGGTCTCTGTTTAATTAATAACGTCGCATTTTTATAAGGGTGTCGGTTTGCGTCCTTAAAATGTACTAATACGCGGAAAGAACGAACCTGACGCATTTCCGACGAGCTCTTTTCGGAAGTTCAAAACGAGTCGTCGATTTGGTGTAATCACTTTTGTGCGAAAAGGAAGGGGAAATGTCTCGTGATATAACAGACGGATGAGTTTCACTGAACGAAAGTATGCAAACCTCGCCAGTCAGAAAATGGCGAAAGGAAGGTAAGGGAGAGGGGGGGCTTACCTGAAATTGAAGCTCGGTTGAGGACTGGGTTCTAATCTTCAAATTTTCTGAGGCAGCAGCCTCCTCCTTCAGGAGAAAATGAGACACATTCCAAGTGCCTGAAAAAAGAGGCTGCTGCCTTAGAAAATTTGAAGATTTAAACCCTGTCCTCAACGGCGACACCGAGCTTCAATTCCTCTCTCCCCCCTCCCTTTCCATATCGACTGTTTTAATTATTTTGACAATTAAAACCGGCTGGTATTATTTCCTTTCGAATATAAGAAGCCGCATTTGAAAGCATGCGCTCGATTAATGAGAGAATCCTTCTCTTAGTACCCACGTTCCGTTATTCTCAGCCAGAACTAATAGGTTCCTGTTAATTAACGTAATTAGATGCGTCTGTATCTCACGGATAGTCTCGGCTTATTACGAGACCAGATCTATAGTTTTTCCAGCTGTAATTGTTCTTTACCTGGGTGCTCGGGCTCGGTCGGCATTTAGTGTAACGCGAGAATCGGTAACATGCAGTTATTTGTGTATCTAGATTAAATGCAAAATTTTCTAGAAGTAAAATAGCGTTTTATGTGAACGGGAAGGAAGTAAGGTCGGTCGTCTTCAAAAATCGGTACGTCCCGTGGAATTCACGATCGATCTGCGGACGGAGATCTGCACACAAGTCGTCTAGTAAGAAATGGAGTGGATTGAATTTTGTTTGAGTCGACGACAGTTACCGGAGGGACTTCCTGAAGCATTCAGGATGGTGTCGCCACTTCCTTCCTTTCCGCTTCCTTCCGCCCCTCTTTCCCCCCCGACGCCTCCGACAAACACCTCCACGGCCAGAACCTTATCTGTTTAGTTCTGTAATACATACAACTACCAGTGAGGAAATCGCCTTCACTCCAGTAAATTTGGACCATAGGGTTCATATTATTCTGATGGATCTGTTCGTCTCTCTTTTGTGGATTGACGGGATAAACGTAAAACGGATAATAAATTATAGAAAAGACAACATTCATGATAAACACGAAATCCATAAATCTGATATAAGTTAGTATAAACAATTGAACGCATGGATGTGAAATCTGGGGTGTGGCTTCCAAAACACTACTCACACAAATTAAGAACTTTCACAATAAATTCTAACGCATCATAACCGATATCCCAATATATAAAATTTTGAACGACGTCCATATACAACAAAGAATAGAAAAAATCCATGACCACATCAGGCGAAGGACATTAAATTCTACGATGATTGTATCCGGTCAAAACATAAACTCTTAAATAACCTAGGCAAAAACCAAATTTACCACTTAAAGTTATCAGCTTCGAAATAAAGTATATATCCACACTAACACAATACAGAAATAAAAACGATAAAAATAATAGACATTCACAAAATAATAATATAGTAGTAGTGAAAGGATAAAAACGGAATATCAAAAATTAAAATCACGAGAATGACAATCTCCAACAAAATATTTAGGCAACTCCATTAGCTTTTGAAATAAAAAACTGTGATAAAGGCATGGGCAATAGCCCGAAACTGAGACTGGGATCTTACACAACAAAGATGGACTGCTTGAAGAGATCGAACTTCTTTCTGCTACAAAAAGAAGTCATCAGTATTTGAAATTTTTCTTCTATCGGAATTATCAGATTAAAGATTCTATAACTCGGCAATTTAATCTGCAGGCTGAAATTTGTATATCCATGGTATTCTTTCGTCCGTTCGATTTCAAAAGCAGCAAAGAACAAATCGCAAAAAGAAAGCTTCCGAATTTTCTCAACTAAATTAAAATTAGACCGGAAGTGTTACTACAGTACCAGTAAATTTATGTAAAAGGTATACTAATTAAAACGTATAGTGAATACTGAGGATATAAGACGATTCGAATGAAAAAGACACGCGAAGGCGTTCTTTGCCTATATTATATTTACTGCCATATTTAAAGACATATATTTATATATTTCTAACATAGACGATATCAATAGTCTGACAAAAATATCTTCCATATTTATAACACGACTAATTTACCGCGAAAAATCTCGTCTATATTGTGTTATGAATTGATTACATGATTCTTGGGTTTCTTATGACAATTCGGAAATGTGATGTATAAATTAGCAATACTGCAGTTGGCGTATAAAACCATGGATGTAAGTGCACAAATAAACGGGCAGTAAACTCATCTCCAGTAATTCGGAAGGGCGTGAGAATAATAGCCAATAGCCCGACCAACCTGATGCAGTTCTTCCAGGGCTTTCCCTGCATCTCTTTTATGTGAAACGCCGGGTAGGATCCTTAATACATGGCTCGGGGGCCTAGTCAACCCTTGGCTGCCTTGCTCTACCTTCCCCCCCTTTTCAATTTCCTTCCTATGCTATTAAAGGGGAGTTGCTGTTCAGGATAACCCTCATGTAGTCTGTTATACTAAAAAAAGAGGCTATTTCTAAGCATTATTCTTCATATTTACGAACTTCCATTTTAAAACCGTAAGTAATGATTTCATTCATTTTAATCAACCAAAAATAAAGCGTTCAATGCGCGCCGGAGAGATGTATTAATTGCCACAGAAAAAAATAGATAAAACAAAATGGTGTTAGCTGGTGCAGCTAAAATATTAAGAACGATTAAAAAAATACGCGTAAATTTGTTTACTCTTGTGGGATTTTTTACTTCTGTATGATTTCAATTTATGCTATTTAAACTGGTAACAATAATTTATATGTTCCTTTAATTTATCGAAAGTTAATTATTACTACATTTTATTTACAAAGTTGAAGTTTCCTTTCTTGTAGTTTAAGACTGAATATATTAATCTGAAACACTAATAATACAAGGAAATGCAGCGCGATTGAAAATAATATTCACGTGCGTCCGGAGCGAACTCTCGATTGGACGTGCAACATGCTCAGATAAAAATGATTTCAAGAGCCAGGTATGTGAATATGGTTGTTTCTAACGGTAAAGAAGCCAGGCTATTTTCGATCTTAAGATTGTTAAACTTGGGCATTGTGGTTTTGGTCCAGTTTTTGGCATTTTGGACCACGGTAACACGTACGGAACCCATCCCTGCGTACGACGTTCAGTGTTTTCCATCCCTTATTGGTCAGTGGATTTACAGTTGCAGTGATTTCTGATCAATGAATGTTTTAGGCTAAGGAGGGCCAAAAATTTCCGTATTCAGTATGGAACCGGTCTCTTTGAATTAGTTCATGAGATGTAACAACAGACGACGATATAGGGCGACGGAATGTGTCTGCAGACGCCCACGGGTAGCTGACGTAGACGTAGCACATGGCACCTCACATCAAGTTGTCGGCGTAAAAAAAAGGCAGCGGAGGGAACGAAACGTTTCTTAAAAAGTAATCAGAATGTAGTAGGTTATAAGCGAGGTGATGACGATACTGCGTGCGTGTCTATTTATATCTTGTGCGAGGAGAGGAGAAGAGAGGAGAGGAGAGAAGAGAGGCGAGGCGAGGCAGCTGAGTTCCACATAAGGACCGCGGGGAAAGCGAACGCTAGTCCTTAACAGGATCGCGCGCTGCAGCTTTCAACTTCTCCTCAAACAATTCCTATGACGGAAAAATCCCTCAATTCAACATGAAAACTGAAATTCAGATGACGCACTTAGATACTCCTAATAGGTGAGGTTAGGGCAAAACTTTTTTCGTTGAAAACTTACTAATTTTGAAGTGGTGACGGTTACCGAAAATTGTGGTGCAAAATTCGCAGCCGTTCTAACGAAGTATGCTTTGATAAATTAGAGAACGTATTTAGGTAAAAGGCGATTCGTTGTTACTTCTTACAAATTTATTTGTAGATGCTGCACAGACGTCTGTCAGATTATACTCAATAGAATGTCATACAATAACAAATATATGTTTGAATAAATTAAAAAAAAAACGAAAATTTTCTACAGAAATAAATAAATCCATCATAATTGAAACGCTATTACATAAACGTCGTGATTTAGGATACAATTGAGTAGTCGAGACTGGATAGGAAATAAGTGGGACATCATCACGTGTCCTATCTCATCGTTCGTATACAGCGTGTTAAATTCGCTTCAGAGCAATAAATGGTTTATAAATGCGGATATCTAGGTCTCCGTGAAAGCTATTTCTACGGTCCTCGGCATAACGGACAGCCTTTTAAGGTCGAGTCTCCGTAAATACGGGATCCAAGCTCACACCTGACTGTTGGCGGCCACAGAAATCTGTAATAAATTATGCGAAGACAGATGTATTACAGTTCTTTGAAACTAATGGGGTTCCATACACGATTTCAATATATTTCCGAGTTATATTGATTGTTACTAGAGCTCCTAAAGTACACGATATTCCTACAAGGAAGGAAATTCGTTACGTTATGTCTAAAGTTCTTCGTAAGCAACGTCAAGACACAGTTTAACAAATCAGAAATAAGGATCCTCAAAGTTAATAGTACCCGTAATGTAGCGATTCCTCAAGCAACGAGGCCCTGGGGAAAGAAATCAGTCAAACTTTTAAATTTTGCGAAACTCCGCTTCAAGGATCAAAGTTGACTAGAGTGGAGAAAATTAATTAGCTGTATATAACTGAATATAGTTTTTAAACACGAGAAGCTAGTAGTTGTAAAGAAATTTTTGACTGGCCGACGAAAGGGAATTTCCACACGAATTTTACATGCTCAGTTAAGTGTTACACATCAAGACCAAGAAATAAACGGAGACATGCCCTTAAAGACGGTGACAGGTTTTTAGTGGGTAAAAATCCCACACACCGTGAAACTCGGGTTTCACGGCGTCTTTGGAAGATTTTCCCCTACCCTCGATAAAAAAAAGGATTGCCCCCTGAAATCTTCCAGCTCCAGCAGCTTGCAACAATATTATCGAAGTTAGCGCCTTTTTTCGCTGATTGACAACATACATTATTTGCTTGCCTTTACATAAATGCAAATCAAGCAGACTTTCACTCAAAGCTATTTCATATCCAATATGAGGGTGTAACCTACTTTCGCTGTTTTCTAGATTGAATTGCGTTCGTGCACTTCCTCGCATCTTGTGTTCTATCGTTCAATTTTTCGCCAATTGACCGAATTGAATGTCCGTGGTCAAATCACTGTCTATTTACTTCTGATGATATCTTTGTTTCGAATTTCTTCATAATTCTCTGCACTAATAGATTTTTATTTTTATTTTGATGATTGCCCTGCATATTCGCTCCCCATCGCCGTTTTCTCTCCAAACGAGTCTTTAGCTCTGCCAATTTACCATATCCATTACGTACATTAATTGCTTTAAGTGCTGATGACAGTATATGTTTTCCTAAATCAGTGAATTTACATCGTCTCAGTCTTCTGACTCCGTATTTATAATGTTGAGGACACAACCTACAGAGTTCATGCTTAGCTCCCGGATGCAATTCTGGAGTAAGTCATGTTATTCACAACGGTGACAGGAACAAGCGAATTCTGGTTGACATAAGCTAGAATCGAGGCTAAAAACTGTGATTCGTGCGGCATCACGCGGTTCAGTTCGTTTAGTGGCTCTTTATTATTGGAAGAAATCTTTTTCTGTACGAAAATGTTACCAATTCCGAAGTTCTTGCGAATCCAGACCCTGGATGTATTAAACGATTGGAACGTAGTTAGAAATGTTTTTCTCATTCACCTGAACGTCAGTGCCAGTTCTTCCGTAGGTTGAATGATATTCATTATTTTATTAATTGAAGAGTAACTTTGAGGCTGTCGTGCTATTCGTCAAATACTGAGATGGACTACCTAAACAAGGGGTTATTAACCAGTCTCATCCATATAGGCCATTTCAAAATAACCATTTTTAATGCACTACAGAGGATACAATTTTTTTAGATGTACTAATTAGGAGTACAGAATAGAGAATGGTTAAATTTGATATTTAATGATAATAGTACGACAAAATATTTTCGGGAGGGTCAAGTGCTTCTTTTAGATAAGAAATGAAGGGATACCGTGGTGAATTACGTCTAGGTAAAGGAGAGAATATAAATCAAAGACAGACTGACGTATCGAACCTAGTCCAGACTTTTTCGGAAAAATATTGAACATTGTAGCGAAAATTTGTTTAGGAGCAATCTATATACGTTCTTCCGCGTCCAAACGTAATGGCAGTGTTTCTCATTGCACGAATTTGCGCTGCCAATTTTTTATTTATTTTACCTAACGGCCTAAAGAACGCAGATTATGGATACTAAAAGCACTAATACAAGGCGATTGAAATCCTCTACAAGACTCATGTACATTTTCAAAATATTAAAGCAATCGATATCATAGCCTGTTCCTGGGGTGAGTGAGGCATAATATCATTGAAACAATGTATGAAGGACAGTATACATTTATTACGCGTTCATATTATTGGACTTTAAGCACGTATTGCTGAATTGGCGATGTTTCATTATTACGTGATACAGTAAGTGGTCTGTTACACGGAAATGTTGCGTTTCCGGCTTTATCAACATTTATCTTCTTGCTAGGCTTTTTAGGGGTTACAAATTAATTTCATCCCGAGGTGAAGTTCATCCACATAGCCTTTTGCAGTTTTTTGTGTTCCGACAGGTATTGAGCTTTAGCAGTAGAACTTTCTTTTCAGTTTCTATAACAGCAAATTGTTGCGCAATATATTCAAAAACAGATTCATTTTCCAACAAACAAGATATATTATGCACATATGCTTTTTGTTTTATCTTGATTTCACATTGAAACAAAATAATTACGAAGGAGTGTAATCAAAAATTAAAACGTCCACGCATGTACATTGTTACCAGTGTTTCCCATTGTAGCGGGAAACAAGGGGCAGTGATTTTTTTTTGGTGTCGCAACATTGGTGGAACAGTTCCGAAACGACCTAGAAACATGGGTATATTGTTTATAAATACTGTTCCGAAACATGTTTACAGTGTGGACTATGCTTTACTCGCCTGGACGTATTCAGTTCATACATGGACCTTTCAAATAAAAAATAATTTCTTTTATACCTCACACACATCTTGTTTAATTCCATTTGAACGTGGACTCGCCCTTATTGTAAACCCCTATTGATATGGCGGGCTACATTGCACGTAGGTAGGGACGTCGGAGCGGGCGGGGCGTCCGCTCCAGGGCTGCAACCTCGCTGGCGATGAGTCACCCTGGCGGCAGCGAAGCCTCGCTGTCAGTTGGCTTCTGTCTGCGCGGCCGGAAGGACACGGAACTCGGCGCACTCGCTCTCTCTCTCAGGTAAACACCTCACCCTGTGGCCAGCGGTCGTTCAAGCCCTTCCCTTGCAGCCCCTCGTCGACGTGTCGACACCTCTGCGGACGCGACGTGGCCCGAGGTTGCAGTCCTTTGCGTGGAAGGGGCCGAGCGTGCCACGCCCGTGCAAACATGGCGGCCGCGTGGGCGCCTGTGTCTTCGGTCGATCGGTGCACGTCTCGCAAATTTTAGGTTTAGTGACAGACAGAATCGAGATGAAAAGGGGCGACGACCCGCGGATCGATATGACTCGCCCGCGCCCGCTGCGGGGAACGTAATAAATATCGAACCGCCCCGTCTAAGTACGGCGTCGACGTACGATCGGACCTTGCCGGCGTCCGATTTTTGCGACGCCCGTAAAGGCGTCGTCGGTGTCGACGAACCATTTCGCGAGCTCTTCAAGTGAAGTTGCTGGCCAATTAAACAGTTGACGGAGCCGTGGCTCGCCTCCACCACGAAGACGTTTGCACTCTACAATCGCTCCTTTCTCGATAGGAATTTTAGTCTAAATACTTTCGTACTGCTTCTTGTATCGCGTTCGTGATGTTTGAAGTCTGTTTCCGAACCGATAAATGGCGGTGTGCTTGGGGCGTGGTTCCGTCGCGAAAGACATTCGATGTTGATAGTCTTCGTCGTCCACGTCCCCTGTATCGTAAAGTTTTCAAATTCATTACGTACCCTGTAGTGAAGCGCAAGAAACGGATGCCAGCTGCTCGATGTAATATTTCGTTAGCAACTTTACTGTCTTTTACATTACTCGCTCACTTTCTCCGTTAAATTTTACAGGACGAGTCGAGTTTCATCAGTCCGTTGACTCTAGTCAGATTTGGCGAAAGTTTCTCGATTCCATGGGATTCAACTGTATTTGTCGATCGTCTGGCTTTCCAGATTGGTGGTCTATGCGGGAGGCTCCTTGTCCTTGCCACTTCTGCCGGCTAGACCCACCCTCCAACCCCCACCCCTGTTTTTTGCTCCTGTCACTGAAGCCTACGTTATCGATCGTAGACGCGACCAGCTTCCTTTAAAATTCCTTTTTTTTTGTGAATTATGTGAACGTTAACGGGTTGTGTTGAGGAATTGAGAGGGTATGGTGTGGTTTTGTAGGTCACCTTCAGGGGTTTCGCGCACGTAACGGGTTTCTTGTTGGCGAGGTCACGCCGCCCGCGACTCCGAACGCGGTCCTTTTTCGTTCAAATTTGCTTTAATATTGACGAACAAAGATGGTATCTAAAAGGCGGCTATGAACGGCCTTACCGTACATTTCGGACAATTTTATCGTAAATTTTGTCGAATTGAAGGCTGTCGTCTCATTTCTTAGCACGCAAATTCGTCACGGATAGGTTTTTTTAAGAATTCTTCCGGTTTGCGACAATTGAAAATAATTTGAGGGAGTCTGAAGGCCCTTTCTTGCCATTGTTAAATTAGTCATATTTATGTACTTTTTTTCTCGAATCCGTTATAGATATAGCAACTTATTTTTAAACTTACTGTATGTGTGTGGAAAGAAACAAAAGATGAATGGTAGCATTGGAAAGAGCACACAACCAATCTTGATAAAAAAAAGTTAATGCTTATAATTTTTTGTTATTCCACACATACCTTGAGGTTAAATATAAGCTGTGAAAATTTCAGTGCTGTATCAATAACGATTTCCGAGGAATTCGTACCTAAAACTCGCTATTTTAATGAGTAAGCTCTGGACCACCCTGGTCTTTAATATTTTTGGCACCTTTTAGAATGTATGTAGCAAGTGTGACGCCCCCAAACACTGCTACTCATTGCTCGACTGTGGTCAAGTTGACAAGTGTTGTGGTACTCCTCCCTGTCACATAATCATCCGCAAGTGACGTCGTCAGGAGACAACCGCTCCTTTGATCGGTGCAAGTTCACGATGCAGATGTTCCCTTCCCGTCCCGTCACCAGATCAGCAACTCGCTATCATATATAAACCTTTTACTTCAATCCTGCCTATTACGGATACAACAGAATAAATATTTCTGATCCTTTCGGTCCCATTTGTAAGAATTAATTTTAATTATTCTACACCACACGCCACTAGCACTTGAAACTAATATATTTTCAATCAATAACATAATAAATACTTGTTGAGTATATTTTGAGAGTACGAAGATTAAGCAAAGGATAGTAGTATTGGAAAGGGCAGATAAACTCATCATAGACAATAACCATACAAAGTTTCACATAAAAAAATGATCTAAACCTTGAAGTCTCTAGTTCGCATTCATTTGAAAAGTCTTGAACGTAATTATCACATGAATTCTAATTAAATAACTCTTATCCAGTCAGATACTCTAGCATGGCGTTATATTAATTGAAATTGCAACATTCGTAGGTAGACAAAATGTGTGTTGCTTTGTAAATGTTGCCCGATTATTACTTTTTCTGAAATATGTAACTTTTGTAGGATTGACAACATCAAAGCTTTCTCGAATAAATTCCTATAGCAGACCGTTTTTAAAGATTTACAAATTCGTTTCTGCGAAGAAACTATGTACGTTCATGTTGCAGTATTTCCGCACCACGGAAGTGTAACTATGTAGTTAGCACAGTTATCTTCCAGATATTGGCATTTGCCTCAAGTTTCTTGCAACACATGAAATAAAAGTTTACTTCCCTGATGGGAAGGAACTAAAGATGCGCGGGTTTAACAAAAGTTGGAACGGAGATGACAGAAGAAAAACCGGGGACCGTAGGGATCCGGTTCCCCTCCTCCCCTCCACAACCACCCCCGCCCCCTCCCATCTCTGCCTGACTCGTTTGCGTGGGTGCAATTTGCATGACATCTGTCTTCGATTCTTTTGCAGGTTCCTCGACGTTAATCGATAATTACCATGGCTAGCCCGTCTCTGAAAGACCTGCCCAAGGTAAACGTGGATTTGAAAAGTGAGCTGGAAGGGTACAAGACCGGCAATATGAAGAAGGCTGAAACACAAGAGAAGAACGTTCTTCCCACCGCCGAAGGTGAATATTGCCAATATCAGAGTCCTGGGGTTGCGTGACCACCTACACCTGTATTGTATTGTACTGTACTGTACTGTAATTTCCTGATCCGAGCATGTGACATTCGCACTCTGCCTGCTTTCATAAATTTTACAAATTAGCTCTGGAAGATAGAAATTTGAATCATGTTTTTCACTCCAGTTTTGTAGTTAATAATCTGTGCACAACGCAGAACGTGCAAATATTTTAAATCGTCTCATATCTGCGATCGCCCTAGATTTGTGAAATTGAAGTAAATAGATTCCCATTGGGTAATTAGTTGTAAGTGCTGGTTTGTGACTGAGTAGTAAGTATTTAGAGTATTGTTGTGCATGCGTTGAAGGTTTAGATGCACGATGCATGTGTTTCTGAATGTTGCTTTGTGAATTAGATGTGAAACAGGAGAGGCAACACTCCCAGCTCATTCAAGGTGTGGAGAATTTTAAACCCGAGCGATTAAAGAGGACCAACACGCAGGAGAAAATGGTTCTCCCCAATGCGGAAGGTAAGTACCACTGGTTTGCTTCTTATTTGATCGGTGGAGGTGTCTGTAGCTCTTACCCTCACAATTGATATTTCTGTTTGGTTCCTCAGTAAATTTATCCTTTTCTGCATGTAGGCTGTGGGTTTATTTTTCACCAAAGTTAAGTTTTTTGTACGGGGGGACACTTTTTTGAAAAAGGAGGATGCTCCGCGCGGAAGGTAGAGCTTTAATTTGACGGCCACAATACCAAAAATTTCGTGGCAATAAGTTCCACGCGACATTGACGTACATTGAGTAAGGTGTACGCGTAGGATTGTGTTCTGCAACATTGTACAGGTCTTCCTCGCATTTTTTTATGGAAAACTTTTAGTTCAGAAATTTAATGCTCTCGATCTCTGCTTGCACACATGTAACGTTGACGATTGCTGCCTCTTCCTTCACGGTGAAGAACGAATTGAAACTAATCACGACTTACACAAATGAACGGTTACATTCAAAGTTAAGGTTTCGAAATCTAAATCTCCTCAAATTCTGAAGTTAATTGGACGCGTTGTATATTTCCGCTGCAGCCTTACCGAAGCTTAAAATTCGACCGTTGGAAGTCGACTGAGGTTGGAGCATCCTCTTTGCTTGAAGTTTTCCTTGCCGGGAAACGCGACTAATATTGTAGATAATCGCCGAAGTGAGCGTGTGCTAACGAAGATGACCGTTTTGTGCGCAGATGTGGCGACCGAGAAGACTCAGAAAGCTTTGCTTCAAGGCGTGGAAGCCTTCGACACGGGAAAGCTCAAGCACACCGAGACTCACGAGAAAAATCCTCTTCCAGACAAAGACGGTGGGTTTCGCATTAATGTTTGAAAGCCATCTTAAAATTTCTAATATTTTAGTACCTTCTAATAAAACTAAAACTTGGGCCTCGTCGGCGCTGTGTGGTAACTTTATGCTGCTTTGTTTAACGATTAATTCTAATAAATATTAATTTAAAGTGCCGCTTTTTGCCGACGCCGGCTGGAGGAGCTTCCGACGCGTTGCATGTGTGTGACTTAGCTTTGCGAATTTCTTGCTTGTGATAGTTGTCAGACAAGAGAAGGTGCACCAGAACTTGTTGGAAGGTGTCGAGCACTTCGATAAAACTTCGATGAAACACGCGGAGACGATGGAAAAGAATCCTCTGCCTGATCCGGAAGGTAGGTAGCAGCTGAATATTTGCACGGGTAGTACGTAGAATAGTTAAGTTTTTTGCGGACGACTACGGTGAGACTGTGTCGAACTCTTAAACTTCCACTATTAGCCATTTTATCCTTTGCAGCTATCGAACAGGAGAAAGAGAAACAGAACCTGATCTCCGGCATCGAGAACTTCGACACCAGCAAGCTTAAGCACACCGAAACGCAGGAGAAGAATCCCTTGCCTACGAAAGAAGGTACATTAAACGTCACGTTTTCTGAGATTATAAAACTTATATTTTGTAATGATCTGTGTAAACGCTGAACATTTTGGAAATTCGACCGAGAACGGTCTTTCGTAAGCTTTAAAGGCTTCTTCACGTCGGATAGATGTTATGAAAGTTTAGGACAGTCTTGTCGCCAATACTTCTAGTTTCCTCAAAGTTACTTAGTCAGCGGGAAAAGATCGTGCACGGCAGACGAGAACGTGTGATTAAGATCCCCCTCCCCCCACTTTTGGGTCAGTATGCTGGAAAGTCTTCCAATTCCATGTTGCGGAATATTTGTATAATTTCCCTTTTACTATTTATAGCTAATGAAAAAGGAAATTTTTACTGTCCAGTTAATTTTCTACTCGTTCATAATTCTATTTGAAAATTAAATTACTGTTAGTGTTAATATTAAAACTTTTCAATTTTCAGCAATCGACGAGGAGAAGAGAGCATAACTCCGGCCGAAATGGGCTGCCTCTGCTGTGATGGAACCGGCTCTTCGGGATCACATTTTTTTAAAATATAATTTGTGCTACATATTGTCACCCTTCATACAAAACGACTCGAAAGGTTTGTGTCCGGCCATTGTACGATGGGGTTCGAAAGGTCTGCCGAGTGCTTCCGCGTTTACTTAAGTTACCTCGATACGAAATATGAAATCGAGGGGAGATCGTGATCTTTGTCGGTAATTCTGTCGGAAAAATTATTTTGCCACAAGTAACCATAAGCGAAAGTTGTTTCTCGACTGAAGAGTGGCAGTCATTAAGCTTTTTACTCGACGTGTTAAAGTGCTTTAAATTTTGTAAAATATTCCAAGATACTTTCCAACATTCCCTGGTCGATACATTCCTAGAGGTTGAGTACCTGGTTTTTCCACAGGTGGAAAATGAGGCCGAATTTTCACGGGCGACAGCGCGGGGACGGGTGACAATTGTCAGCCCTTCCTGCCCCTGAGCAGTTGTTTTTTCGGCTCAATATTTTCCATTCCTGAAATTTGTTAACCATGCATATGTGGATGTGGTCACCTTTACTTTTATAATGGTTATTTTGATAGATAATTCAGATATTTTTTTAGATGCACACTTTACAGAAGGATACTTTACTTTTGCACACGGTAATTTGTACACACTTTGTCGAGTCGGAAGAAAATTTGATAAATAAAATTGTTCTGTGACAAAATGTTTTTCTCTGGTACCCAATCCTTTCAACAAAGATAATTGATATTTTCCCTGGGGTTAAAAATCATGGCTGCAGTGGAGTTTTATCCTAAAATTTAGCTATGGAGGCATGGTTAAAAAAATGAGTAGGTGTAATTATGTATTCACATTAATTTAGGGAAACTTTACAATAAAATTTATTACACACCATATGTTCAGTCACCGAAAATCTTACAAATGTCGGTGTCGGTAGGTGTGAGATTAAAATTATAGCTGAAGGGAAGAGAGAATTATAATTAGCCCTTCCCACTTAGTTATTTAATAGTATTGCAAATTAACTATGAATACATAATGTGAAGAATTTTCATAGGGTAATAATAAACTTTCCCCTGCAGTTATTTAAATTAGGAAATGTGCTGTTAATCTAAGGGTTGTGATAAGGGCTTTTAACAAGACTGATACAGAATTTTGTACATTTTTATTATCAAATTTAACATTTATAAACAGCCAACAATTTTATAGAACTCGACAATGTCCTTATTTCACAAGAGCTAAAAGACAATTTCTGTAGTTTCCAGATGTGTCGTCCTGAAACAAAATTTTCAATACAGATTGAAATTTTAAAATTAAAAACATATTTGATACATACCTTTACCCAACTCTCCAAAGTCTGGCCATAAATCTCCTCAAATGCCATCTTTATGCTTCCCAAATCTATTTCAGAACGTGATACAATAATTCTTATCAAAGTCTTGTCACTGGTTCCCAAACCAGCCATACTTTTATGGAGACGCTCCGCAAAAAATGCTGGTTTGTTTTTTATACATTTCACTGGAATTGTCACAAAGAAATTTTTAGCCAGATCTTCCTTTTATGTATACAGGAAAGCAAGTGTACACTTAGTTCAAGTAATTTGTCTTTAAGAAGTACCATGTCATTTTAAATTTTAGTTCAATTTCTAAAAGAATAGGCATTAGGGGCAAATGGATACTTTTCATCTCGTTTAATATTTTATCAGCCATGATTTCCTATTTAGTAGTTCACCAAGCTCATACAAATTATTAATACGTACAATAAAATTAAAGATTTTAAACGCAAAGTCATTGCTATTTACCCAGTTACCAATATTGCCACATTCTAAAGCCCTAAATGAAAATACTGCAAAATGACATTTACCTATAGCCAGTAAGGCAAGCTTTAGGTCACCAGAAAATTCTCTTTTTATGGCAACCTCTATATCATGTTCTGTAAGTTTCTCATACTCCAAGAAGATTTGCTTGAGTTGAGATTCGCTGCGAGAAACCAATACAGCATTGAAGACAGACTCTTCTGTTCCCCACCGGCCTTCACCTACAAATTGAAAATTTAAGAAAAGGTTCGTTACTTGCTTGCATAAAATTCAATGATATAAAATGTCATAATAAATTCAGTTCTTTAATTTATGCTTCCTTGGTATTAGCATTTAAAAAAACTACATTACTTGCCAGCTTCAAAAAGAGCTTTGGCATCATCTTCCGCTGCCTGCTGGTCTACCGTCTGATCTTCTGATCTATTAGCCTAAAAAGGACCTTTCCTTAACATTGTTGTTCAACCAAATATGAAAGAATTTAAATAAATGGAACAGTTAAACAATTTTTTTTTCAATAAATTTATGAAAGTTTCCTCTTACCGTACAAAGAGAAATTAACAACCTCCTGAAGTATCCAGATGTGTCTTCCTTCAAGTCTTGTTCTAAAGATTTTCCATACACTGCAAAATAAGTTCCCGGTGTAGTTCAAAAATTTAAAAAAAATCAATTTTCATAATTGCAGCACAAGTCAACGATGCAGCTACGATGTGTGTCAACATGCAACACTTACTTTTTTCATAGAACGCACATATAACACGGACACCGTAATTGCTCAAGGAACACATCATCTCTATAATGGCTTCTTCATCGGTTCCAGCCCCAGTAATAGCCTCATGTAGCTCCTTTGCATAAAATTCTGGCAAAGGTAACAACAAAGCAACAATAACATTCTCCAAATTGCCACGGAGTTCACTCTTGAGCTCCGAAATCAAATCCTATGTAAAAATACCTTTTAAGTACAGCATGCTCTTAAATTTTAATATTTTTGGTAAAGACAAAATCTTAAAACCAATTCTTAAGATTAAAACGTATAACAAATACAACAGAATTGAACTGTTGTTGAAAGGAACTTTGGTCAAAGATTGAACAGTGAATAATAAGTAAACACCCCACAGTTTAGTTTTTTTACAAGCATTGACTCAAATGAACAAAGGGAAGGGATCTTACAAAAAGCAACATTTATTTTGTTACCTTTCCATAGAGAGTTTTGAATGTTTCAGCAATTTCAATTCTCTGGCAAATTCCTCTTGCGGTCAAGATTTCCACTATAGCAGTTTCGTCTGCGCCAATTCCTTTCATCGCAGCTTTTAAGGCCTCGGCATCAGCTTTCGCATCAAAATTATCGGCAGGTGTAACAGTAGGCGTACACTTGAACTTGTAATATTGTTGAGAAGCCATGCTTCTAAAAATAACTAAATCACAATCCTGGAATAAATACATCGAAATAGCGTGAGGAACTAGTGCACAGTCCCAAAAGTATTTATGGCTTTAAATTGGTAAACTACGGTAACGCATTTTTGCAAAATTAACTAGTAATGAAAATTTTTCCTTAAATACTGAAGAATTGAAATTGTCGGCAATATTAAATCTGCGTCGTTTTCGATTGATAAATAAATTGGAAAGCCGTTCTTGCGTCACAACGACAAGTAACCTAACGTGACAGGTGTTGCAATTTATTAGCTACCATTAATTTTCTACATGCTTTACACTACAAAGTAAAAGAACAGTCACTTAAGTCAGATGGACGGTTCGAACTAAAGATGCGATTTTTTTAGCTCAGAAAATTAACCAAAGGAGAGTTGATTATACTACGATTAGCGTCCAAACAACTTAAAACTAAATTTCAAGTTAACCAGAATATACGATGTAGAAAACATTCTACAGAACCTATTTCTTGGTTTACATTAACACATACGATTTTACTAGTACTTCTGTTAACAGCTGAATATTCTCCTTTCTCAAATGATTACTTCCTCGTTTACAAGGTTCTTGAACTAGAATTTGACTTGGCTCTTAGATGATGATGATGATAATGAACTGGGCACGATCTACGTGCGCTATTTAAAGAACTACCGCTCAACTCGACACTGAACAGCAACCAACGATGAACAGAACAAGTCAGCTTTCAGCTTTAAATACGAGTGTGTGTGGTAACCTTAGCTCTAGCGTCTTCAACGTTCCTCACAGGAATTATACTGACAGCAAAATGAACACTACAGTCCCATTTTGCAACCTTCCATGTCACGCGCCAACTTACCAACTGAAAAAAAACTAATTAATCAACGAGAAGTATTTCAGTATTCAATTGAATTATCAAAAAGCGTTTATAAACACAAATACTGCAATTGATGTCATCGAGGGTAATGTTAATTTTGACAAAATAAAATAAAAATATTTCCGATTGGTTGAGTATCCTCTGTTTCTGTATAACCAAATTATTGTCACGTCTACTATCGAAACATTGCTTTAACATTTCATTACTTTATATATAACACATTATTTGAATAATAATGATTTTTATGCGTTACAATTAATGTTTTATATAAAAACTTATTCAATACATTTTAAAATTTTACTTATAGTACTTAATGTGAATAATGTCTGTAATTATTGCTTGATATATTGTTGAATAGCAATACTTACTTTTCAGTTTATCCAATTATGTTAAAAGCTGATGTGATCCTCAAGTTGTATGTAGATTTGAATCTGGACCCGGGACTTGGCTGCGCTGGTATTTATCAAAGTCTGTATTTGAATAAGACGTTAGTCCCGTTTACTGTTACTGAGTCATTATTTGCTATTCAGTGACACGAGTTCCATTATCTAGAAAGATTTATCGTGACACCGTGAAATACGAGTCTGAAGAATGCTACAACAATGTTCATTTTTAAAAACATAATTTAAAGGGCTATTTAATTCAGTATTGTAACTGGACCTTTCTTCATTCCGAAATTAATAATTTTTAAATTTAATGAGAACTGTTTGGGTATTGTTATAGTTTTGCATTATCTAAAAGGTAGTAAATGTGCAGGTGAACTCTGAAGTAAGAATAGTGAGGAAAAAATCTAAAAGTATCAAAATGTGAAGTGACCAGAAATAACAATTAAAATTGCGATATAGATTTAGTTTACCAAAGTGTCTGTTAAATCTTACTACCAAACACAAATTCAATTTTGACCAGGCTTAGAAATTCATCGCCCTCCACTTTGGTTGTTTTTCTCTTCATTCAAAGCAATTATCCATATTTTCCACCTTTTATTTTGTATCCCATCGTCGGTTTAATTCCTCTTGCACCAGTTCTTTCCAACCCTTTTTTTTACCATACCCCACCAAAGTCTTATGATGCAACAAATACATTTTTTTATTCAAACGTTAAATTATTTTCTAAATGAAGTCGATGTACATGACAAAAACTTGGGTTTTAGGAAGGAATCAGTAGGTGAATAATAAGAAAATTTTTTTTAAAACTTATAATAGAAAACTAAAATTTAAGTATAAACTAATTGATATAACATTTTTTCTATATATTATTTTTATAATTAGAATTTTTAAATTTGTTCAAAATTCAATGATTGGTCACTTCTGGAGCAGTGAGATCCTTATGCTTGCTGCAGAGAGATTTTATATTGGGTTGAAATTTAGTCAGCTTGAGTCGCAAACCTGCTCTATTCATATGGATGAGATGATGCAAGTGATGCGCGTTGCACATGCCACAGCAGTACTTACCATTATTTTACAAGGCATAGCTAACAATACTCTCTAAGTATTGCAGTTTATATTGCTCCAAACTTTGTGTGTAGAAAGTATAACACTTAACGAACGCTAAATTAAAATTGAGATACCAACGTTTTTTTCTCTTTTGTACAAGAATTATCAAAGGAGGCGGTTGGTTTTTAGATTCTAAACGATCTCACGTTTGATTTGCCTTGAAAAATCAAATAGCCCAATGTGAGCAAACCAAATCAACAATATTCTTAGAATCACGGAGTTTACTTTATTTTGTAGAGTTGTGTTATTTTGGCTGTCTTCTTCGTTATATTCAATATTAGATACGCTGCATCAAAATACACAATATAAAATATTATTATGTTAATTGAAACACTTTAATAAAGCCTATAGACAACTAAGATCAACAGTCTTCAGGAATAGTCGGAGTTAATAAAATCTCACATCAAAGCACTGTAGCTTTCTGCTATTTAAGCCATATTCGTTCCGGAACGAACCGACAACGTGTCTCTAAACATGGTAGCACCTAAACGCTGTATTACGACAAGCACTGTAAACTTAATTTATTGATCCACTTGATTTGACAACAAACGTTCGTCGTTGATGAATCATACAATGCTGGCTGGCACTAGTGCTTGCTCACTGGTGCTCCTGACGTGTCATTTCGAAATACCCGGCGTTTAGTCATCCTGACGTAGCGGCTAGCGGCCAGTGAATCATTTATGTTGCTCTACATTTACACTAGCTATATCTCAGGACCCCAACTAGTCGAGGGACCCGATCCACAAAAATGTTCAATCTTTGGATTTATTATTTCATTGTTAATATACTAGTAATTGTGTTTCAGTTTAATCCAACCAAAAAACAAATTTGTCATATAATGTCTGCAAAGGGCCTCACATTTGAAATAGCTAAGGGCTTCATCAAGTCTAAATCCACCACTACTAAGTTAAAGAATCTGAATTACATGCCTTTTTTATTTGTACGGGGACAACTACATCAATATTTTGTTATTCTGTAACAACACACATTCATTCACAATATTGTGAAATTCAAACACATCAAAGTCCATAATATAGCCAACAGACAACAAAGAAAATATATTCTGTGCTCAATTATTTTGTTTATAATTTGTTTGAGTACTTTTAATGATTTCTAATCAATTTAAGTAGAATCATGTAACAGTAGAATCATCATTTCATTAATTTATTGTTTTGGTATATCTTTTTACTACTTTAATAAGCCTAATTTTACCAAGAATGACAACAGGGTTTTTCAATAAGGGCGTGTTGATGTTCAAGTGGTATAAAACAAGCTGTGTGAGGTATTAATGAAATTCTTTTGTTTGAAAGGGCATACATGGGCCTTTAAAATAATAAACACGAATTTAGTAAATTCCTCACACACAGCTTGTTTAATTTCATTTCAAAATTGACCTGCCCTTATTGAAAAACCCTATATTACCAACATTTAACTTGTATTGAGCCGTACTAACTTGAGTGTAACTTTAAAGGCAAGGGAATGTATTGGTATGGAGAATTTGTTTGACAGCTGTCACTGCTTTCATTTCTTGATTTTATGTGAAAGTAAGCAAAATATAAGTTTTTTTCTCCCACATTTTCTATCCTTACTATCCAATTCTTCATACAGATACCTAGGAATAATTTTTAATGGGAATAACTCCATAGAAGAAGAGGTTAAAGAGAAAATAGTTACAGGAAATAGGTGTTATTTTGCTTACAGAGACCTGCTTAAAAGCATAATACTATCCAAAAGGCAATATTGAAATTGTAAACATCAGTAATAAGACCAATAGTCACCTATGCAGCAGAGACTTGGACATTGAAAGAAAAGACATCAAAAGACTGCAAATATTGGAAAGGAAGGCCTTGTGAATGATTTATGGTCCAGTTAAACTCTCATGTGGAAATGATAGATAAAAATAATTTAATGCAGAAATATAGTGAATCATGTGAAATCCCTCAGATTAAATTGGTTTAGACATTACTCAGAATGAGTGATGAAAGAAATGCAAAAAAGGTTTATAACTGGGTACCCCTTTCAACTAAAATATGAGGCAGACCGAAGACCAGATGGAGAGATGAAGTACTAAGTGATATCAGGAGTCTCGGAATTAGAAAGAGGATGTCTAAGGTCCAGAAAATGAATGAGTGGAGAGACACATTGTGGATCAGATTAATTGTTTTAATTAACCTGACCATGTCATTACAATTATTTTTAATTTATGAATTTTAGATTGAACTATTGAACAACGAGAAGATATAAAATAAGGGCAATGTGGTGAATCTAATGATTTGATGAATACAAGTAATAATTAAATAAATAACATGAAAAAGAAGTGTGTTATAAGGTGAAGGAAAGACTAAAGTTTTATATCTCCATAACATCTCAGAGAAACCTGTAAACCTAATAGTATTTTTTTTGCAGTTCCACAATATCTAAACTGAATATTGTGTCCCTTTCCACATTATGATGCATAGGGACATTTGTGGACATTACCCTTATTTTGAATGTCTAACAGTGAGGTATGTTTCTGAGAAGATTGTTTAATAAATTCCATAACATTATATTTAAAAATCTGATGTAAAAATTGATCATTTAATTACAATTATTAATATAAATATGCTTTTAACAAATATTCACAGATATTATTTTTAAATTTGAACACTAACAACATTTCAAGAAGAATAGTTATGCTTTTCCTCTCTTATAAAATTATAACGTAATTTTTAGTTGTTGAGACATTTAAACAATACGAGATTGTCTTGTAGATGGCAAACAGTTTTTTTACGGAATGCATCATTGATAAATTAATAACTGGTCATTTACATGCTAAATTAAATTAAGAAAAAATTATTTCAAATACTAAATAAATTCTTAAAATACAGTAGCATCCGTGTTGAATTTAATTCTGAATATCACCAAAAAAAGAAAAGAATCTGCAGGTGTCATACATTAGTTAGCAAAGTCTGTTAAGATAATGGGGCATAATAGTGAAGCATGTAAATGTGTGAAAGATAAATAAAAATTAATTAAAAATTACTCTAAATTTAGAATTAATTATAAAGACATTTGTTGACAACAACCCTATATACTCAGATCCTGGAGGATGTTATTTCACCAATATGATAACTCCATTGATTTCTTTTACATAGATGCCAATTTATATTTAGTATGAATTGGTGTATAATTAACTAATCTGATGTTACAAATATTTGTCTTGAAATAAATGAAAAAAAAGGGCTTATATATTAGATTAGCTTACTATAGAATAAAATGAAATATTCAAATATTAATTGTGTTATTTGTGTATCCAAGACATATATATGTTATGATATCAGCATTCAAAACTGAAGCTTAGGAAGGGATTATTTTCAGGCTTAAGAGGAATTTAGTAACAGTTCAGTATCACAATAAAAGTTAATTCAGTAAGTTAATATTAATTAATAGTAAGATAAAATTTAATCTTATTTTTAGTAATGAAGCATTAATTTCACTGTTACCCTGTTAAATGTTGACTTATTCAAAAAACATAAGAGTGTGGTAGGACATAATATACTTTACTTATGAATATCATAAAATTAATAATATGAGGCGTAGAAGTCAAACACAACCTGAAATTATGCATCAGTGTTAGATGTAAAAGAAAACTCAGAAAAACAACTTCCATAACAACAAATCAACATCTGTTTATATATTGGATGTCAAAGGAGAACTGGACATTAAACTATGGATTAGTAACTTGATAAAATATGTAAAATAATACAAACACTATTGGTTTGCAGGTGAGAATTACACTGTGTCAAAGTGTTAGGGGACTCCTTTATCAAACACAGCAGAAAAAATAGCATGAGATGAAGGTGAAGTGGTATCTTGGAATAAAAATTCAATGAACTTCACAAGGTGATGGAAAGAAACATGCATTTGAAGGAATGAAATAAAAAGCAGACATTTATGTTGGATCAAATGATAGAATGGTGTTAATGGACCATGCCATAGCATGGGACCTTATCAATTTAAAAATGGTATGAAGCAGAACATACAGTGCTATTTCACACAAAAAATTCTGTATTAAACCCAGTACCTCTTGAAAGGTGTAGTATTAATGAATTAAAAAGTACAGAATCCTAGAGCTTTCACAAAATAATGAAAAATTGGATATAACATGGTAATATTTTAATAAATGAACTCTGTTCATCATCATGCAGTCAAAATTATATCAAATTACAGTAATACAAAAACTTTAAAAAATTGGTGTTTATTATATATTTCTATGTGTCTTGTGGTAATTCCACAGGGGTAGAATCATCTGAGCCAAAGATACTGTAATTAGGATAATTTGCCTGATTTATTATCAGACTTCATGAAGGGAAAACTGATCAAGAAATTGGACATTGTCATTCTGTCAAGCAAATTTAGTTAGTTGTTGTTGATATTTGTCATTAAAATATTTGCTCAAAAGTGTGCATAAAAATGCATGGAAATCATTATATATAAATGGATGCAGGAAATAGAGAGAAATTTAGTGGCTTACATGAAGTGTAAAGTTGGCAGGCACCATGCAGAGTTTGAAACTGATGAAGGGTGGCTGCCAGCGAAATTTCAAACTCTGCACTCGGCATGGTGCCTGCCAAATTTACACTTCAGGTAAGCCACCAATTTTCTATCCCTCTTTCCTACCCTTATTAATTGATTTGGCTTGAAATGTTAGTAGTCTTTCCTTTTTAATATATTTTATAAGCTGTATTAAAATTAAATAATTAATTTAATGTTATTTTATGCTCAGCAATTACATTTGTTATACAAAATT
Source organism: Eucriotettix oculatus (assembly GCA_034510155.1). Taxonomy (NCBI): domain Eukaryota; kingdom Metazoa; phylum Arthropoda; class Insecta; order Orthoptera; family Tetrigidae; genus Eucriotettix; species Eucriotettix oculatus. The sequence continues at coordinate 20,897,319 of CM067380.1, read as the reverse complement.
GTTAATTGTCCTTATGAAGTATTGTACAATTTCAATCTTTTGAAATTACTGTAAAACATTATATGACAATTAAAGGGTCATGAGGTGGTGGTAATTTTTTCCCCCTTTTCTATTGTCAGTTTCTATTCTGTTCCGGGCTTATTTGGCCCTTGCCAGGCAGTTTTTGTTAATTTGTTTTTCTTTAACTTTATGGGGAAAATTAATAAAACCCTGATGTTGCTTTACTGCTTAGAGTATTTTTTATCTTTATCTATTATAAACAATTTAATCCTATGAGAGCCATTGCTTTATTTAAATGCTACTCATTTTAGTATGTCTCATTCGTATTTTAGTATCTCTTAAACTAGGAAACTGTCTCTTTACTGGCTTTAATCGTTTATGAAATAGGACAGTTAATCATTTTATTTCATGTGGACTGAATTTAACTTTGCTGTCATGGACTCTTTCATCTTTGTCCATATGGTTCTATCCAAAGCCCATCTGAGGAGACGAGTGTGTGACTTGCAGTTGTTTAATATGGGACTTTGCCAATATATATATATATATATAAACAATTAATGGGGAAAGGACAGAGAGGTAGAAAGAACCTCAGAGTAAGTCATCTTCTTTCTATCTCTCTGTCTTTCCCCATTAATTGTTTTAATAAACATGACAATGTCATTTCCTGACTCATATATATATATATATATATATATATATATATATATATATATATATATATATATATTTGTGATTTTTCTAATCTTTGTTAGTTTCATGAATATGTTGTTTGGATAGTAGTTTCTTGTCTATATGCATCCCAAGATATTTGCATGAATTTTGGCATTGGATTTCATTTTCTCCTGTGTGAAATTTAAGAAGACCATCTTCAGGATTTCTTCTTTTAGTTAGCAACATTGCTTGACACTTATGACCATTTAGTTTCATTTTATTGGCATCACACCATTTTGTTTATTTGTTCTTGTACACTTACTACCACTATTCTTGAATTTACCATTGCAGAGAAAATGCCATATCATCTGCAAATTGTAGTGGTGACACGTGTTTGGTTCCTGGTATATCATTAACATTAATATTGAATAGGTTGGGTGAAAGTACTGAACTTGGGGAACTCCTTTGGTTAGTCTTTTTCTTGTTGAGTAACAGTCACCGCCCTTACGGTGAACGTCCTATTACTGAGGAAGTCCTCACTTGTTCTTGTTAGACCATTTAATATTTTATATTGGATTATCTTTTCTATAAGGCATTTGTGACAAATATTGACATATGCCTTTTCAATATGTAGAAAGATGACAGGAGCTATATTGTGGGTGTTCATAGATACTTTGGCCATTTCTACTAAGTTCAACAAGTGGAATATAGTCTCGAGTTTAGGTCTAAATCAGTGTTGCTCCGGTCTTATAATGTTTTTCATTGTAAGTTCTTCTTGAAGTTTCCTGTCTCTGGCTCTTTCATAAACTTTTCCCATGGTTGGTTGAAAGCCGATTGGTCTGAAGCTGCTTACTAGTAAGCAATCTTTACTTGGTTTTGGAATTTCTCAGACTATGGCATGTTTCCAAATTAGTGAAATGATTAATGGGATGAGTTGTAGATATTTTCTCTCTCTTTATGCATATTATCTGGCAATAATTATAGTTGGATTTTTGATAACTTATCGAATCCGGATGCTTTAGTGGGCTTTAGTTTTGATATGATGTTCTTTATTTCACTCGTGTTGGTTTGATATTTACTGTTGATGGGATGTCTGAGTAGTTTTTATCTTCTTCCAACATGGGCTACAATACAAGCAACGGAGTATAGAATTTTGGAAGTTCGTAGACTTGCGGACAGATAGCGCGACGTACTCGCTGTTTGAATGATCATGTGTGGTACGTAACTAAAAGCACTTATTGCTTTTGCACTACACAGAAAACAAGGCTGGTAAAGGTCTCAGGATTATTCCAGAGAAAAGCCATCTAACTTTCCAGATTGCCACGTGGTTTGTGTTGTGTCCTTTTGTTCCTAATATCTTGTTTGTTTTGTCCTTCACGGCGATTACAATCGTATTATTTTCCCTAGCTCATTGCGTCTTCAATTTATATAGTAATTATTATTTACGTTACAAATTGGAGAACAAGTTGGTACTGGTCTCAGGATTTATTCCAGAGAAATGCCATCTATCTGTACAGATAGCTCTGCCAACTAATATAACCTCAATTTGTATTCCCGTAATAAGTGTTTGGATTTGTTTCTCAACTCAATTCTAAACATCTCGATTGGAACTGCAGATCAAACAACAGAAACGGTTCCATACTCAAAGACGCAATAGAACACACTTCGGCAATAGTTTTAGCCCCAAATCTCTGACAACCCAGGCACCCTAGACATTTTCATTCACAATAATATCTTCATTTCCGAAATTCAAAATATCCAAGCCCTTACATCAGTCCATAACCCAACTATGGAACGAATAAACAGCAATCAAAAGGAGCTATGGAAGCTAGCAAAAGCCCTAAAAAAGAAGCAAACTCCTAAAAATCCAATACGTTTCAATAACCATACCCTTTTTTGAGTTCCAACACAAGGCCGAAGCATTTGCCGGTTTCTTCATGGCAACTTAATCCTCCCTCCAAGCTTAAATGTGTTCTTCCATAATTCTCCCATTACAGCTATTCATTTGGTTGAATATAAACACAAAACCATTCCGATCTATAGTAAAAATTCTATATTATAATTGTTTATATCTTGTATGGCTTCGTTAAAACTTTCATATTGAAATTTTCTTTTTGTTGTCCGAACACTATGACGTGATTTAGTCAATTCAAAATTTTAATGTACGTCGAATTCGTTCGCTAAAATTATAACTGCCAAGATAATGTTATCAAAGTATTGACTATATAGATTTATTTTAAAAAACAAATCGGTTACTTAATAAAAAAGTGGCTTGGGATAAATAAAAATACTTTGATATAACTTATCAGAATTATATTATTCAAAATTTTATGACAGCGGAACAAAATAACTTAAATTTTATTGAGGTCAATAAATCGCTGGTCCTTTCTCTAACTATGTTATCTATTTCACCATTTTCGCAAAGGTTTAATAAATTACCGTTAATATATCCTATTTGAAGACGTTAAGGTTTTTGGGAATATACAAGGTTTTCCCAACGAGTGCCGGTAATTTTTTGCCCCCTAGCCTGCCGTTACCAGTCGTCTACCACGCCTGGCGGTAACTGCAATTTATTCAATTAAGAATTAAGTGCGAAATTTTAAACCTACAAATTCATTGTTCAATTAAATGCCCGGTGACGGAAAATTCAGTATCACAATAAGAATAGTAACATTGATAAACTGTCCACGGTCAAACATCATGTAGTTCACATAATAAAGTTACTGAACTAACACGTTGAAACTATGATTAACTCATCTCCGGCAGCAGAAGGCAGTAGCCACTGATTCGCCCTCGCCAACGATTTCACAGTTCTTTCCGAGAACGATTTGAATTGAGAAGTTTCAGCCAATTGCACCCATGTGCGAATTGGAGTTTTAAGTGAATGAACACTGCCCCCACCCCCCCAAGAGAACTTTTGACGTTCATACAACCCGACTTGCTAGCTTCTAGATAAATATATTAACCAGACGATTATGTAACGAACTTAAGAGATGTTTTGCATCGCAGTGTTGACGACAAAGCGCTGAATCACGAAATGGCGAAATGTTATCAGTCTTTTTGAAGTGACCTTCGCTAGAGTTGCGTTGATTTCACGAATCTGCTACTTCACATGACTTCAGTATCTATAAATAACTAATAATAAAGTTCACAGTACTGTGATTGTGAACAACGAAAGAAAGTGATGAGAAATTTCCAAATTTGCAGTTTATACAATACATACACACACACACACACACACATATATATATATATATATATATGCGTATTTTATTCATGTAATTGTAATCCTAAGCTTATCGATTACGTAAAATATCTGGGGCCACGAGAAATTCTTAATCTATTTCATTATAAACATGTGAAATCAATTCTGACGGTTTTCGAATTCAATTATAAAGACCCGTGTCAATCTGAAAAAAAGGAGGATTTCATAGCGTTCTGTTGTTCAGAGAATGAGAAGTTATTCATACTATTTAGGCCAAAGCTTTATTAATGGTAATTTAAATTAAACAAGTTCTTCACCAATATGATGGCCAAGTATAATGATCCTCATATTAATTATTTTGCAATTGAACAACAGTAATTTTTAAAATGTCTGTAGGTACTTAAAAAAGAGTTCTTTGAAGTTTACCATACTTGTTTTTGGGGGTTCTGTAGGGACGATGTTTTTAATCTGAGACGAGGACAGTTTTGAGGTCGTCTACCTCCTTCCTGGTATGTGCGCATTGCCTGTTCCAACTTTCCTTCAGGTTCGATGAGTATCAGCACACGTGTGCGTACATTAAACACGCATTTCGTTATGAATAGTGTTCTGTTCTATCCTAATTACGTGAAAATTTTTTCAGTTTGATGGTTTACTTTTACCGGCTACAGCCTCTTCACACCGAGGATGGAGGCGTTTGGTCGACGTAGATACTCCATTAATTATTTAAAAATAATTCAGGTTGATTGTTTGTATCTTCCATGCCGTATTAATGTGACTATCTTTCGTTAATTCGTCCATCATCCTTGCATGATGAAGTTAGTAGACATTATCGAATGAGTGTTATCATAACGTGTTTTCTGATTTAATTTTAGATTCCCAAACAAGTTAAAACAATGCATTGGAAATACCACTCTTCAACGAAGAAAATGACTTAGACAATGTCAATAATAATCGCCCAATACCCTCCTTCCTTTATTCTCAATTATTTGAGCGGTTACTGTACGATGGGATATTTATTAAATTTAAATAAAAATAATTTATTTTATTTATCAGTTTGGATTCCATGCAATGGTATTAAAAACATTCGTTTTCTCTGAAGCATCCGTTTGTTGAAGCTCAGAAAAGTCAACAGGTAAACGATTCTGACTATATGGCAGTGTTTTCCATCGTACTTTTGCTTGGTGTTCGGTCATGATGTGCAGACTTGGAGTGGAATGATATTGTTGACGATACGGTCTCTGGTTGATCAGCCCTTTCGTATTACCAAATGCTGAACCTATTTTCACAGTTTTTTTTTTTGGCCAGGCAAGTATCCCAAGCTTTCCGCTAAGCTCGGAATTTGTTTCAAGTCCTACTTTTTTAACGAACCATCTTCCTAAACAATAATATAATTTTTCCTAAGTGAAAGAGAAGAAAAACTTTCTCGGCTTTTCACCCGGGTACAACAGCGATTGTTCCGCGACGTTTCGACGACCATCTACACTGTCGTCGTTTTCCAGAGGGAAGATGCCACGTTCGTACTCTAGAGTAACTGCAATGGGACCATCGTATCCATCATCAACCGGCGGAAGACAACGCGAAACCACTACTGGCAATTTCCCTTGAATAGGAAAATGTAATGTGCAGCTTACATAATGCCAACGCTACGAAGGAAGATCCACTCATATGTCTTTGCATTATTAGTCGTGTATATTGCTAATGATTACAGGAATGTCTGTAACAATTAATTAGCGGTATGCCTCGTTTAAATGCCTTCCGTTGAGACCAAGGCCTGCCATACGCTTTAAATCGACACGTTTATCGATATATGTCGATTTACAAGCTGATGTTCTATTTTGGATCGAACGGTATCGATACTGAATGACTTAATTTCCATTTAAGCAAAATAACTATAGACCTCTATCTCAGTTAGTTAACTGCTTCAACTGGCTTTGAACTGGTGTTGATCGGCCTTTGCAGGTTTTTATATTTGACTTAACTGTAGGTAATAGTGCGTCTATGGATGAATTGGATTTTTCTTTTATATTAAGAAATTACGGATGACATCCAATACCGGCATCTGAATTATTGTAGTCATTATTGCAGTTATTGTAATATTTGTATTAATGTAACCAATTTGTTCCTACAGCATACTGCCTTAAAAGTGATAGCGAACTTCTTGTCTAGTTGATATATATATTACAAAGCGGGAAAGAGTGCTGCAATGTCATTGCATGTATGTGAATAGTTTGACTGTTGTATTTTGCCATTGCAATTTACTGTTTAGAATTCAGCCTAATCTTGTATTTCAAGCTCATGTTTTCAAAGACTGATTCCAAGCTGCTTTACATTTCTGAACTTAATAACTCTGACAATTTAAATGTTTTAGCCGTTTCCAGATTAAAGCGCGTGTTTCCTCTCAAAACGTTTGTAGCAGAAAGTGTTGCAAAACCACAAGTTTGTCATATAGTCACTTGGGTTGTATTTAAAAAACATGTATATCATAGTCATTATGCTGTAGCAAGTATATAAATGTTTGATGCATTCTAACTTACCGGAATGTATTTAATTTTTAGTGCTCATAATACTTCATAAATTTTGTGTAGAGTTTGTTTCTTAAGGAATTTCAATATAGCCTTAAAGGCTTTGAAAATAAAAATTATATTAACATTAGCCATGTCAATATTTTATTTTTCATCTTGTTTGCAGTCTTCTGGATTAGAAATGGTACCTTCTAGATACCTGCCTCAGGCTTCTGGGTTTGCAACGAGAGCAATACACGAGGGTAATGAACCAGAACAATGGTCTTCAAATTGTTTAATTCCACCAATAGGGATGTCTACAACCTACAAGCAAGAAGCACCAACTGTTCACAAGGTGCACTGTTTGTTATAAATGTTGGATAAAATAACATGCACATTTGGAGCTCTACAATTTCTGTATTGTTTTTTCCAATACTTTATCAAATTTCTTATTGTGAGCATTGTCTGCTGTGATTGATTTAGCTTTTTGGATATAATAGCAAGTTTTCCATTTGAATTACTGAATAAAATTTTCTACGTCCTTATGAATAACATAATTTTATTTTGCTTTCTTAGAATAAAGCCCAGGTTTCATTTATTCGCAAGTCACACATTGGCTAAAAATCGTTGATTTATGGGTCTTGGACTTCTATCCAAGTAGGGTAATTATTTTGTAACGTTTTGACGACTGGGCCTGTTATGTTCTGCTAAATAAAACTATGATGCAAAGAGTAATAAAATTTCAATTCACTATTTTACTTTGATGTAAAATAATGGGAAATTTTTTTTCAACAGTTTCTCAGTTTACATCTGCATACTTTTTTGCACCAATAGACTTGTGTATTTAAATATTTTTTATTTACTTATAACAGTTGTATTTTTCAATATCAATAAATATATAAATCAATTATAACCCATTTTTAATAATATATTGTACAATTTTCAGGGCTTTGAATATGGCCGTAGTGGAAATCCGACTCGTAAGGTCTTGGAGACTTGTTTGGCTTCACTTGACAATGCAAAATATGCTTTATGCTTTTCTTCAGGATTAGGTGCTACTACAGCCATAATGCACCTTCTTAGCACTGGTGACCATTTTGTTGCAAGTGATGATATGTATGGAGGAACATATAGATATTTCTCAAAAGTTGCAGACCGTATGAATATAAAAGTAACATTTGTGGATGGCTGCAATATTGAAGGTTTTCTTTCTGCAATAAAGGAGAATACCAAACTTGTTTGGTTGGAGAGTCCTACAAACCCTTTGCTTAAAGTGATAGACATAAAAAAGATATGTGATGCTGTTCACAGAAAAAGAAAGGATATATTGGTTGTTGTGGACAACACTTTTCTCAGTGCTTACTTTCAGGTCAGAACTAGTTTTCAGTTTAAAATATAATTGTGGTACTGTAATATGAGTTACCTGCTGGACAATAATGTTGATGCATTTGTAATGGAAACTTGTTTTTTTTTTCTAGAAACCATTGACGTTAGGAGCAGATATGGTTATGTATTCCTTGACAAAGTATATGAATGGTCATGGAGATGTGATAATGGGTTCAGCTGCCATGAATGATACAGCACTTTATGAGAAATTAAAATTTTTACAAAATGGTATAATGCTTATTTATATTATTTGAAAATAAATTGAATCATTGTAACATATACTAAACAATTTCACAGCTTTGGGAATTGTACCATCACCCTTTGATTGCTACCTTGTTAATAGAAGCTTGAAAACATTGCACATAAGAATGAAGGAACATATGGCTAATTCCATAGCAGTTGGTGAATTTTTAGAAAATCATCCTCTTGTAGAAAAATTGCTTCATCCAGGTATAAATTTAAAAGTATAGTGCCACCAATTGATCCATATAATTGTCAAACTTTAATTCAACCCCATTTATTTAAGGGCTGCCATCACATCCTCAGTATAACATATCATTGCAGCAATGTTCAGGGTACAGTGGAATGGTATCTTTTTATATGAAAGGTGGACATAAAGAAGTCAATATATTCCTCAAAGAACTTAAAATTATAGCACTAGCAGAGAGTCTGGGAGGATATGAAACCCTTGTCGAAGTTCCGTAAGTAGACTACTTGATGAATGTGGAGTAATTTGGAATGAAACTTCTGAAAGTTCTTTTTTAAAGGTCATTAATGACACATGCATCGATTCCATTGGAGGAAAGAATGAAATATGGAATAACAGACAACCTTATAAGAATTTCAGTGGGCTTGGAAAATGCAGAAGATATAATAAATGATTTGGATAACGCTTTGAAAGTGGCTGTAAGTAAATAAAAAAAAAAATTTACTTTCTATTTCTTTATTACCATGTGACGAGAAAATTATTTTAATTATGAAAACATCAATATTGAGGACCTTACTATTAAATGAAAGATTTTCTTCTGTGTATACAAAACTTGATAATAACTTTTAAGTGTTTTATACTAATGTAGTATGTAAAATTTTCATTTCTTGTTTATATTTGGATTTACAATTTAATGCAAATGCTGTGATTATAGAAGAAAATTGTTTCAGATGCAATGAGATAATATGAAGTAAAGTAATGGAATTTCACTGTCAGATCACATATTATGAAGATTGTTAAACATGGATCATCAGCAAAGGGGAAAAAAACATTTTTTTAAAAATTTATTCTTAAAAATTTTAACTAGATTTTGGAGAAAAGTTGTTTTATAAAAAGTTGTTACTAAAATGTTTTAATATTTTACAATTTTGTATTGTGAATTGAAATCTAAATGAATTTAAAAGTTGTTACTGTTAATGGATTATAATTATATAAACATTGTGCTCAAAACCTTGTGTTTTCAAATTCTGTTTTCCTTGTGAACCATCTAAATGAGATACAATCAAAGCTGCAGAATGAAATTACCACAAGTTAACAATTGTCTGAAATTTTGTATAAGCATGATGTAAATAATATAAAAAGAAAAATATTCACAATAGACATTACCTTTAAAATTTATAATGAGGGCATATAAATTCATAGTGACAGTAATAAATTGTATAAAATTTTATTGCACTAAAGAATTTTCATAAACGTACATTTATCTTAATGAAGTATGATAGCTGCTAGTCAATTATTTAGCAAGATATCCCATGATGGGATTAGCTTGGAAACTATTACTTTCTCTATACAACTTTGGCAACATTTAGTAGTGGTAAAACTTCCTCAGAGTGCAAAAAGGAATCACAAATCTATTTTGAGTAAAATATAATATATCAGTTATATGGGTTCTATGTGTAAATTGTGAGGTGTTTTTCCCCTCCCGTATAAGAGTTGGTTTCTTGTTACAAGCTGGCTTGTTCACTCACAGTTATGTTCGGCTGATGTGGATTATGGCCGTTCTATACATTACTTCCACAGTATCAATGTCTTCAATAATTTAACTAATCAGAATTATAACGCCCAGTATACTGTATGGTATTAATTTTAATTAAATTTTTAAGTATCAATATTTTCTTTTGTTAGAACATTGAGTAATTAGAGAGAGAATATTTTGACATATGTTGTGAATTGACCTTGGTTTGTCAGCATTTCATCCCATTATTTGTTGAAAAAGCTCACTCCACTTCAATGAAGTATGTTGAAAATGCTCATTCCAACCTCTTGGCAGCTGGTTACTGCTCCAGCATGTGACCTGTTTCAAGAGTTATCGAGATGCACATTCTCGTGATTACATAGCACTAACACTACAGAAGTATTAGGATCAAGATTATGACATTTCGCATGTAGCATGCACAATACACCTTCATTATTGTTATCATTATGCTAATTATGATAAAAGTATTTTTTATAATTAGAGGAGGAGAGAATGAGCTTTAAATGAAAATGCAAGAATGAAAAACACTATCAGTAAAAAATGAAATTTGTGAGTGAAGGTTACAATAATTTAATGCATAAATTTTCAATGTGCACATTTAAATTACTACATTGGTATAGACACACATCTTATACCAAATTAACTGCCAAAACAAAATATGTTACATTAAAAATAGTATTAGGAAACTGAATGATGTTATAAACTAAAACAACTTATGGTGTGGACACAGATAACTAATCATTTCTGAATTCCATATATATTGGGGTACGAATTTGTATATAGCTGGTCTGAAAAAAGAAGCTAAAGTAAATATAATTTTTCATTAGATAATTAATTGCAATTCGAGCATGGCAGCAAAGAATACATGACAAAATCACAGTTAAATTAAGTTATTTTATTATCAAAATATAAAAATTGGTTACAAGAAATGTGGAGCACAAAGCTGACCTATATATTTTTTTCAACTTGTGTGAACAGCAAACGTGGAACATCTATAATTTACTCCATTATTCATTGCTATATAATAAATGACGAGTAATTGGTACCAATATGTTTCATTGTCATAGGCTGCAAATCTACATAAAAAATATTAAGCACTCAGTTGTGGCAGTTTAATGGTTCAAAAAATTATTAAAATTTGCTGGGTTGTAATAATTCTTTAATTATTAGAATTTTTTTATTTTACATTTTTATTCTCATTTCACTCAAGTCTTTGTATAAATGTTAAGTTGTGGTGATCATTATTTTCAGTCATGTGGGATACTGTGAAATTCTAACAGCAGTCGAAACCAGCAGATCTCCAACATGATATTGGCTGCATGCCAAATTTATAAGAGAACAAGTTAACAATTTATAATTTCATTACAAATAAATTCAAACACACATTTAATTAAAATAATTATTTTAAAAAGGAAAAAGATCATAAGAAGCTTACCTGAAATTGAGGCTCATGTTAGAAAAGAAAGTTCTACCAATTTTTGGAGATAGTTGTTGGCCAACCACAAGGTGTGTCTAGCAGACCTCAATTTCAGGTAACATTCTCTCTCTTCCCATTCCATACAAATAATTTTGATGTCATTTGTGCCTGTAAGTAAGGATAGGAAGGAGAAAGGTGGTGGCTTACATAAAATGTAAAGCTGGTAAACACCATGTTGAGTGTGTGGTTTTCTCAAGTTTCTGTCTATTGAAAATACACATTCCCAACTATCAAATTGATCAATTACATTTGAAATAACTTTGAATTAGAATTTTTATGTTTTGGATTCCAACTTTAAATTGGCATACTACTTGATGTACTTATACTTTTAATTGCAAATTCACTTTGAGACACTGACACCTACTTTCACTAAGTAAAAGTAAAAGCTGAAAGAGTCCAGAAAGTTTGCTACTTGCAGCGGTCTTGTTGCCAATAAATAAATACATACATTGTTAATCAACTATTGACCAATCAATTCAACTGTTCTAATATTTATTCATTTATATTTATCATAAAAAATTAATTAATACATATGTTAGCCAAGTGCTTTAAGTAACTGTTGAAAATCAAACTTTTATTAGTACAATATTATTGTGCAAATGTAATTAATTGGAAACACTGGTGGATGCAAGTGCTCCATTTTGTAAATGACTGGTCTAGTCTCTCTTTCTCTCTGCTAAATCCATGAAGAATGATCACCACCTTTGTGTACTGAATTTAAATAAAAATTTTAACAGTTAACAACTAAGTTTATTATTGTTATTTATCTGAAATATAATCTTTTCAACCCCTTGTTGTTACCATTATTAATTTAGGCACATATTCAAGTTTGTGATGACAAACCTTGAATATTTAATATAATTTGTACTTTACAAAAATGAAACATGTATTAACATTTTTTCATTCATCATAATGTTAATGAAGTCTTCTTTGAAAACAAAAAATATTTCATAGCTGTGTGTTGAAATAGTTATTCTTTAGCTTAGAACTAGAAATGGAACACTTAGTTAGCAAGTAAGTAGTAAAATATAATATTACAAAATTTTTATGAATGGGATTTGATTGATAATACTTTAAATATGAGTAATACATTACAATGTCCTCTACTCATTTTAGATTATACTCGTGTGTTTTTGGTTAATAAATATGGTTTCTGTTATATATATATTAAATAGGTTTGATTTCACAAATTTATTATGTGAACTGGAGGGCTAATATATTTTTCACATTTAACACATCAAAAATAATATTGTGGCTTGGTTTCTTCACAAGAGTTGATCTATTTCTAACGTGGCAGTTGTTTCAAAAAACCAATTACTATTCTTTTAAGAGTTCAATTGGTTTGTAACTGCAGCTGGGATAAGATGATCTTCGTGTTTTTGGAATCTCACTATATTTCAACCTGAAATATTTTTACTTATTATTTGTGAATATTCCAATCTATATACCAGTTAGACTAGTACAAAATTTAAATTACATTTTCAATGCAGTAATACAAAGTAAATATTGAATGCAAAATTTAAAACTATTGAATTAATTGGGATATAAATACAGAAATTAATTTTCTCTAAACTACAACAAATCACATAGCAGTTGTGTTCCATTCAACCTCTTCACCGCTGAGTTTTCCATTTTGAGGATCCTGTTTCTCAGCATCCGCAACTGACTGGCGATTCATTTTTTCCAGTTCCTTTCGACACATATGGTTGACAATGCCTGCTCCAAGTGAGTCTCCCAGGACATTGATTGTAGTCCGGAAACGGTCCCTGAAAATTAAATTAAAATCATTTAAAAAGTTGACGATAGTTGTATATTTATCAATAAACTTAGCAAAATGAAAGCCAAAACAAATACTATAAAAGCATAAATAGTTTACTATGTTGAAACTTTGCAGTTCAATATAGGAATGTGAAGTGATTAAATTAATGTGCAGAGGTCAAGGAAATTATTTTACAGGTTACTTAATCTTGAGGTCAGGTTTGGGTATGGGGGAGGGGGGGGGTTGTGAAGGTAACTATATATAGGGATATTGAGTCCAGGGCTTTGTCTGGACTGAAAGACATGTTGATATGAAAGTTCCCATTGATGGAGTCCAGCTTCTGAAGAATCTGGAGGTAGGGCTTTGAGCGGGGTCAGTGTGAACCACTGGTTGAAGTTGGTGTTGTGGCTTAGGGCATGGGCGGCTATGGGGAATTGGGTTCTGTAGAGTTTCACTGAAGTGCGGTGGTTTGCAATCCGTTCAGGGAGGGGTCTCTCTGTCTGGTCAATGTAGAAGGCTGGGCAGACTGTCCTTATTAATTCTTTAATAAACCTGACAATGTCATTTCCTGACACACATATTATCAAGTAGGCCTATGACATGGTACAAAAATTGACCTATGGCTTGCAAAATGGTCTGGGAGTTACGTATTTAGTCTTAGATCATTGCACCCACTAATTATGGGAACGAGTCCATATTTCACTTGATATCCAAAAATGGCACATCAAGAATGTATAGTAAGGCCTGAAGTTAGATATTGGTTTGTGTGCTTAATGGAGACAGGGATGGTTGAAGAATTATAGGATGAGAAAATTTTTGATAGATTATTGGATAAATTTTCTCAAGATCATAAAGATTTAAAAATATTAATTTGGGTACTATATGATATTTAAATAGTAAAGGACAATATACCAAATAAATGAAATATTTTAAATTACTTCAAATAACTGCATTGATCAATTGCAAATTAATGCTTACTTGTTCCATACTGTGAAAAATTTCTAAACATAATTTAGTACATAAAGCAGCCTGTTTATTTTATGCAAGTATTTCTAAGGAAAATTAAAATAGTATAGATATACAAAGATAATGGGAAATTTAATATTCCTTATTTTAATAAATAAAATTAATGTATCACAACCAAAAGTGAGGATTTATTAATATGAATATTTACATCGACTTCAACATTTCCTCTCTATATTCAAGGACTTCTTCAGTTAATAAGTAAATGTATTGAAAATAACAAAAAAAGAAATTGTATAGTATGCTGTTGCTATTTGTAATATGTTTAAACTTCATTTAAGGACCTTGTTCATGCAATAAGGCAAAACATTTTTCAAAATATTACTGATAGATGAATGAGCAGTTTGAATAGCAGGGGTTCCAGTAAACTGATTAGTACATAATGATAACACTTACAGAAGCCAATCAACCGCTATAATCAGGGTAACATCTTCTGCTGGCAAACCTACTGTATCCAAAACCATTACCATTGTAACAAGTCCAGCTTGTGGTATGCCTGCAGCACCAATACTAGCCATTGTTGCTGTCACACTATAAAAACAATTTCAGTAGATAAAATAAGTTTCAGATGGATTATAAAAATAACAAGTCTTAATGTAATATTAAATAAGAAATTTTCTTCATTTTTAGTTTGTATAAACAAAATGAAAATTAAATAATGAATATGATTAGAAGTAAACAGTAGTCTATTGGTGTTTGAAAAACACTATCTTAGCTGCAGTTCCATTTAAAAACTATGAAAATAGAAGATTCCTAAAAATTATACACTTTTTTTACTAATACAAATTAAAATCAATAATGGATGAAAATTTTCATATTGTAGACCTATATAATGAATGCAATATAAAAATTTCCATAGAGCAAAGCTTAAATGAAGTGAATAGTATTATATTAGAATGAAAGACTACTAATATTTTATGACTATTGTCATATTACAAGATATATATGTTTACAGTTCATATAAACTCAAGTCCAGTCAGCACACAGGCTGATTTGTTATTAAAAGGCTAACACCTCCATAAATTTAAAGAACTTCAAGTCCTGAATGCCAAAAACGGAGCTGAGTTTAGTTATACATGTAAAATTATGTTATTTCCGTTTTAGTTTATTATTTGGTGAAAGTCCTAGGCATTTCTACTTTGAATCACGTACATTTCTAGAGATATTGGGTTTGATGTTTGATATTCTTGTGAAATAGAACAATGTTTATTTTATTACAATTTAGAAAAACATTAACAATAATATTAAATTTATTATTAGCTCTTTTCCAGGGCATCTCTATTTTTTTGTATTAATATATTTAAAAAATAATAGAGTTTGTAATTATTTATAAACATGAACCTAAAATAGAACCCTCTGGAACTCCACACTAATCATACAACTGATTATGCTTATGGTTGGAGCAGATATATAGTCTTTGCATTGTTGACCACAGTCAATGCTTCATCAAGAGAATAGATTGTTTTAAGAGGAAGTAATCATTTGCCTCCAATTTAGCCATATTTTAAAAAATAACCAAGTTTATAACTGTGTAAGAAGTAAATAAAAAAAGTTATATTGTTAACTGTTACTTCTTGATATGAAATTTAAAGCAAACTGGAATTACAATGATATAGATGTGTGTGTATTTTTCAATTGTTTTGATAGCAAATTAATTTATCTATTATTGTATACTAGTTGAAAAAATACTTCAGTGATTAATTAAATGATAAAATATTATTATTGACAGTTTCAATTTTACCGTTTACCTGTATACATATCGTATACTTCCTGGGACAATATTTTGCAGATGTAATTGTTGAATTATCGTTTACCATGCTGGCTGCACTCGAAAGGCCGGAAATTACTAGAAAAAGTCATATCTTACTTACCTAACAGCAAGAAGTTTTCCGATCCCAAGTGAAATACCACGCACTTGTGAAATAAAAACAGCAGCTACAGCTTCATACAGAGCTGTGCCATCCATGTTTATTGTTGCTCCAATTGGCATTACAAATCGTGAAACTTTTGGATCCACGCCATTTTTCTCTTCTAGCAAACGTAAGGATACAGGAAGAGTTGCATTGCTGAAGATTTAAAATTAGTGATTACAATAAAAATGTTCAGCTCGTAAGAAATTGGATAATTTTAAGAAATACAGAAACTATATACATTGAAACAAATCGTTACTTACACTTTAACGGTGAAATTTTATTAATAGAAATATAAAAAAATTAATGGCTGAAGTATATCTTTTAAATAATAATTAATTGCCTCAATTGTCTATCTAGATTGAGTATTTTATGACGACCGCATCAGAAAAGAATCCGTTGTAATTTAACCTCATGGAAAAACAAACGTAAATTTATTAATTTAGTTCTTTTTGGGGACGCATTGACAAAGATATTACGTTGTGAGCCTATCGCTGTGGTGATGTACACGTTTGTTCAATGTGATGCCAACAAATAATTTGCAAACATCTAGACAGACAATGAAAACTTTAAACAATAAAGGCGCATTAAAAAAGTTATTTGATAAGGATTTTTAACTAAATTTTTAGCATCAAATACATCTTTTAAAGGAAATCATTTTTAATAGTAACCTAGGTTGGGAAAAATTTTTGAAGTTGCTATTTATTTGTAACAAAATATTCTATTTCAATACAAATGATTTTATAGGACTCGATTGTATCTACATATTTTTTGTTTCAGAACTCTTTAGAATCTAGAAGTTTATAACATTTTGTGAACTAAAAACTGTAGGAATTATAAAAACTTACCTAGAAGCTGTTCCAAATGCAGTAAATAGAGCTTGGCTCATATTGAGTATGAATTTGAATGGCAGTTTCTTTGTTATCAAGCTGAAATACAGCGGTGTGATAACAAAACCATGTATTAGAAGACCCAGCATTACTGTCATAAAGTACATTCCAAGTTGCCCAACAATTACTTCAAAACTCTCCATTTCTAACATTTTACCAGAAATGAGGAAAAACACGCCGATCGGAGAAAGCCTAAAACAGAGATCCATTTATAATTAAGTATGTTTCATTGAAATATGATATTAGCTGATTTCGTATCACGGTAAATAACACACCAAATAACCCATCTCGTCAGCAACATCATTGTGGTTTCTAGAGCCATAAAAAAGTCCAGCAATGGCTTGGCTGGAGCTCCAAGCTTGCTCAATGCAATTCCCAGAACTACCCCAAACATTACAAGTCCCATGATGTTCATTCCAGTTTCATACTTATGAGAAATAGGCCAATCATGAAGTGTCAAGTTCTTCTCTGCAAAAGAAAGGCATACGAACATGAATACTTGAATCTAATTTTCAAAAAGGTACAAACCATTTGTAAATACAACAACGGAAAAATTTGTAGCATCTTTTCTGGTGATAATGGTGCAATGTACTTAAAGCTATTTAAGGAATCAATTATTGAGACTGATTTATGGTTTTATATCTACACGGACCCTCGATATGAGTTTGCCGTGTTTTTTAAGTTCTCATAATAGTAATTATAAAGCTGTAATTGAATATCTAATATTTTAGAGAGGAAATAAATTATTATTAAAATTCATATCTTAAATAAGAATATAACTCACCCTGTATTTCTTCATCCGACGGAGGAATCAATATTGTTTGGTACTGAAAACAAATTGGAACATTTTTAAACATAAAAATTTGAAATAATAATGAAAGTATATTTATTTAGTAACAGTTTACCTATAAACAAAATACCAAGGAAACGAAGAGCTGAGTTAGTTATGGCGGGTGACAATCTTATTTTATAATTGTTCGCAATTCTGTCGTTTTAGTCTCAATTTTAGGATGACTGGAAAAAATATTTTAAGATATTGGAAGTAGATTGTAAACTTTTTTATTTCCGCAGAATTTAGGGGTGTAATGCCTCTCGTCATATTGACGACCTTTTACAATGTTTGATGATCTATAGTAAAGAAAAAGTAACTTCAGAATATTTAACATATTTTTGGTAGTTGACTTTGCGGTTTACTCAGGTTCTAAGGAATATGCTAATGACCGAGGAAAACGCTGAGGAAAATCGGTTCACTTTCCATGTGCCTATACAGAAATCCGGAATATTTCATGTAAGTTTATAGTCTGGCATTCCTCTGAGTAGTATTGCTAATAGCAACAATTTAGCTCACTACAGGACGCGCATTTCTAGTTATTTAATGAGTCGAAGAGGCACTATTTCATTATTATTAATTTAAAGAATTTACCTGCTGAATCGCTGCTTGCACCAAGTTAGGCGGAAACAAGTTCCTGAAAAAGATATTGAATTATGATTGATATATCATATACAAATTATTATAGCATAGATATTTAAAATTTAACACTAAATATTTGGGTATTGAAGATCAGAATAACTGCTTCATTTAATGCTCCGTTATGAAGGCGATGAAACTTAAAAAATCGTTTAGGATAGAGAAAGCTCGACTGGACCGTGTCAGCGAAGTATGTGAGGTCTTTCTATCCGTTGTATAGACCCGTAAACAGGCTCACCAAAATTTGATAGTGAGTCGATAAGGAGAGGTCTGTCCTGGTCAACATTTTTCTATCCAATTCGTTACACTTTTGTACTGAAAACTGATTTCTGGCTTATGTTCCTCGATGATGGCTACCAAATACAGTTTATGTATGATTTAAGCGTACGATTCAACGATTTCCGTATTACCGAAACACAGGATCCATCATTTGTAATTTTCTAAATAATTGAATGGTTGTTAGTTACCGCGCAAGGTCCATGAGTGTGTCCGCCGTGGTGACGTTCCTGGAAGAGCCAGACTTGTGTATGGTGGACGCGTCACCGCTCCCGGGATGGATGGACACGGAGAGGATCATGCCGAGGATGACCGCGGATACGGTTGTGCACAGGTAGTAGGCGATGGCTCGTCCTCCAATCTTGCCGGACACGCTCAGGTCCAAGCAGCCGATGGCGGACACGATGGACGACACAATCAGCGGCAGGATGAGTGCCTTCAGCATCTGCAGGAAGATGTCCCCCACGAAGGACACGTACATGATTTCGCGTGGCTTCCACCTTTCTTCCTTGGAGTAACGCAGGATCATTCCGAACGCCACGCCGCTGAAGACGCCGATGATGGTCAGCAAGGTGAGCAAGTTGCCTCGGAGGCACGAGACAACCCGTTGACGAGTTGTCTGCGGCATTATTCCGATCTTGTGTTCTGACGAAAGAGGAATTCTAAAAACAAATCAAAAACTCACTTACTGACGTTAACATACATTCTTCCACAAAATAAGTTCATCACTAACTTATTAGCAACTAAATTGGTAAAATACATAAAAACCTGATATCAATTTGAAAAGGTGTGAACATCATTATAGTATATTAAAGCAATTTAATATAAGCATTGTGGAGTATTGTAAAAACAGCCATTGATATTAAGGGGTCAGGAGTAACTGTAAATACGTTGATATAGAATTAACCCTTTAACTACGGCTGTTGCCAATAGACGTCGCGTCGTCAAGAAGCGATTTAATTAATCTTGAGTTAAACAGGCATTGCTTATTGACTTTCATTTGTTATATCGAAATTTTGATGAGTGCGGTGAGTGTTTATGATAAAAAAAATGACAAGTAATGGGTCCCGTACACGCTAGAGCCTTTTGCTCTGTCAACCAGAGCTCCTATAGACTTGGAACCACGTGAAAGAGTTGAGAAAGGGAATGGCAAGAGGAGAGAGTGGGGAGAGACGATGGGGGGGAGAGGGGGGAGGGAGAAAGAGAGAAAGGCGTTTCAGTACCTATGTGTACCGTCCTCAAGGTTAAAAATTCTATTCTCAAATAATTGAAGTGAATTAACAATTCAAAAAAGGTTCATACGCTGACATTGACACTGATCATCTGTTTAACAGATAATTACACGGAATCTCGAAAAAAGAACGTACGAAATTTGGGTAGTCAATTAAGAGGGTGTTTATTACGTACTCATTGTTTATTGGTAGAAAGTGTAGAAGCGGAAGTGAAAGGAGCTAACTACTGCAATGCTAATGACTATGCTGAACGCCTGGAAGATATTCACGGATACACGTCGACGAGATTAGATAATCCGCAAGAAACTGTGCGGATTGAACACTCGACTCGCTGCGATAATTTACACGTCCGTTATAGGAAATCTGTGATGAAATTAACGCAAAATACCACGTTTCATCATATGGGATTAGTTGCCTGGTTGGTTCAAAATTTAAGAAGGCGTTGTTATCCATAACGCCTCGTCAACAAGTGATATCAACTACAGGACTATATAGTGGAGAAAAATAGCCATTGACGCATGTTGCTTGATGTGTTTTTAACAAAGATTTACGAGAAAGATGGATTTGACTTTTTGAAGTCGAAAGATCCTGAAAGATTTTTATATGATTATACTTTGAGACTAATTCTTCAATCCTAAAGATTTTATGATAATTTTTTGATAGTTCACAAAAAGTTGTTGATGTTTTAACATATTAGGTCTTACGTTGAATATCTTAGTATTAACAGTACCTACAATATAGAAACTTTTGACATTTCGAACCTTTCGTACACTTCTCGATCAGTTTATTGAAACAATAAAGACGTAGAAGTGTTATAGCTAATCATTTATACAATGTCAAAAATTCAGGAACGACACAACCAAAGTAAAACTGAAAAACTTTCATTTGTTAACATACAGAGTAGGCTGAGGCCAACATCACTATCTCACAAAAGCAGTAAACTTAATAATTAATCAGATTTCTGCCGTAAATTCTATTTCTAGTTGAGTCATTTCTGAAGTGGAGGAGCGACATTATAATTTTACTATATCGCTTTTCATGGCGTTTTAGAAAGGACGACGCAAACCGTTCGTTGATTTCTGCGAACGGCTCCTTGCCAAAACGAAGGGGTCATTAAGCCGGGAATAGGTTCGAGACATTTGTTCTTGTACTTTACGACAGCCACAGAAATCCTAGTTGACAGTGTTACCGAGGCCGCTGTAGGCCTTTGATGTGCAAATAATAATGGCTTCGAAAATAGTCGGTATTGCGGAATTGAACGCAAAATAATAATTTTGGTGACATTCAGAATTGAAAAGCACAACACGGAGAAGATGCACTGAGTCGTCAGAAGAAATTAGCACTTATTTGGAAGAGGATTTGCTCACAAGGCGACAAGGCATTGAAGCGAAATTTCATCTAGAGGCCATAGAAGGTAATTATAAACAAAGCAACATTTATTACGTTTATGTGTAAAACGTTCATGTCAAATGGACTAGCGTGTTAATAGGAGAAATAGGTATTATTAAAATATTTATTTGCACGGTTTGCGAGGGACAGATCACGTTCGAATAATGTGAGAAGGAATATGGGCAGAAACCAAGATTTATGATGGAAAAATTAAGTGACATTTCGTATCGGAAGAAAATGTCTGTCTTCACTGTGCATCAGTTGAGCGCAAAAACGTGACAATCAGAAAACAGAGCTTTTTCACATAATAAGTATATTTGTATTTTTCCAATTATTGTAACGTAATGGACTGTAGAAATAAAATGTACGAATATTATTTGACCTATAATTAAAAATAATTTTACGGCCGTCTGGTTAATCGCTGGGAAACACGATGGCAGATTTCTCAGACCATTGCACTGTATTTTAATAAAGTTATTACAAATCCGGAGAGCTCAAGGATCCTTATGTAAAATGGATATTTTTTAAACTGCCTCGCCAAATATCGGAATTATTTGACTGAATTCATTGTCGTAGAAATCTAGTCAACTATACACAGACTTATATTTGTAATTTTTAATATGTTCAAATCACGCCCGGTTTCGCCACGTATTGAATGATTTGGCACGAGAGGGAGGGCCTGGAAGATTTATGGACATTTTAAACAGTGAAGCCTAACGATTTTTTTTTCACATTTCACTTAACGGGGTTCTGATATTTATTGTTCGTATTTTGCAGTGCCCTTTAAAAATGGATAGTCATGCAAGAGTACAAGGTTATAGTGCAAAAAAGAAGAAATGGTTGTATTTAAATCATTGGAACATTCCTGGAACAATGGTAAGAAATTTAAATTCGCAAATATTTTGCTTTCATGCATGGAAATGAACCGCTGTGAAGTAAAACGTAAAATAATTGATCTAAGTCCTGCTTTTAGTGATCAAATTGTCACTTATCGTAACATTGTGCAGGAACAGATAGTGAGGAAGTGTCACCTCATAATAACCGCCGTAGAGGAGAAACGTTGCAACACTTCTTGATTAATTAGGTTTAACGCGAAAGCGTGTTAGGATCAATGCAATTACGTAAGGAAGTGGATCTGAACCTCTTCATACGTCCACCTATCGAAATGGGGCGCGGGGAAAGTTCAAACAAGATTTTCCCAGCTGTTTCCAGTTCTGAACGAATGGAAGGAATGTCACCCATGTACTTCAAGAGCTGGGATTGCGTTCATCTCCTTCGAAAGCACGTGAAGCATGAGAAAATGTTTTCTATTGGTTAATAGGCTACACGAGGGTGATCCTGAAACAAGCTACTCCCCTTTAATAGCATAGAAAGGGGGGATGTAGAAGGTAGAGCAATGTAGCCAATGTAACATCATTATATTTGACCACGACTGAATCACGTTCGAAATATACAAGTGAATCCGAAGTTCCATCCTCGTAGTATAACCTTACATCGTACTAATTAACTAAGTTTGGTTTATGGAAGAGTAATATTTTTTCGGATACAGTATATTTGAATTATTATTGTTCATACGCCCTTTGTCAGAAAAGTAGCCATTATTATTTATTTTATAATTGATTTTAGCTTTCAGTCCTGAATACCAGGCCCTCCAAACACCCAAGTTTTATGTCGGTAAAATCATACGTAAAATTAGATTTTTTAAATGATTTTTAAATTGTGGTTACAAAATTAAATGGGCAACGGATGTGACGTTTTCCTTGGCATTCCGGCTACACTATTATTTAGGTAAAATTATATAAAATTGTTTCAATTAAAATATTGAAAAGATTATTTTCCGTAACATCTACTACTATTACTTTTAGGTTTAAATAATAAAATAATATAATGCATAAAATGTTATATTTTGATTGGTGGGCAGAGAGAGACAAGTAGCAGGCAGAGACGTTCTGGTTTAGTACATTTTCCGAAGAATTTCTGGACCCTGGGAATGTACGACATAGGTACCTTACGGTAAAATCATAATTATTTTCTTTCATCATATACAATATATAACTCGGTAGGGACGTGTATAAATAGCCACGATAATTATATAATTGCCATTTATCTCTAACCACTCATTTAAATAGCAGCTTTCGTATATGTTTGACATATTCATCTGTTAATCATAAAAACATTGTATTTATTACTTGGGTGAGTTGCATGTTGTCACTAATTACTGAATATTCAACACACACCTCATAAGTGAATTCATATCATTATGCTGCCATATGTTGTCCTATTTATTACGTGCTATGGCTTTGGAGTCTCTTCGTCATGTCCGCGAGTTCAAGTTACGTCAGATCTCAGGTCACGTAGATGTTGTGTAATAATATCTCATCCCTTTATGTTGGAGCTGAAATCTTTGCATAGTGTATACCATTTGTCTCCCATTAATTTTTTTGTTCTATAATTTTATATATGTAAATAGTTTCTAGCCTGGTGCAGGTTTTTCTAGTATCTCTTTCAGATAAATCAACGGGCCTGATCCTTAAACTATACCCCGGGGACCCTAGTTCACCGTTGTCTGCCTATTTCACAATTAGTCTTCCCAGAACTATGAGTAAGATGACGAATAATCATTTCTTATACCCATTTCAGAGGTTTGAACAAATTATGTTTAAGTGAATGATAACTCTGATGTACCAAATTTTAACAATTATTTTCTTCTTGGTCGCCTCTGCAGTTTTTTCAGAACAGAGTCCTCCTTTACCACATTAATCTCTGTTCATAGTTTTCAAATTCCTTATTCCCATTGTTTTCAGGTCCTCTTCTATATCGTCAAGGTGTTCCCTAGATCTTCCTCTTCTCCCTCTCTCATCAGGCTTATTTAAAAACACTTTCTGGCATTCTCTGTACATGATCGGCCCATCCTATCGTTCCCTGCTCGATTTTAACTAAAATATTCATCTGTCCAAAAAGTGTCTGCAGTTCTGCGTTTGCCCTTGGTTTCCACCCTTCTTCCTCTCTCACGCCTCCAAAAAACTTCCTTTAATGCCTTTCTTTCCCAACTAAGTAGCTAACCTTCCTCTTTGCTATCATCACCCAAGCTTCTGATACATAGGTCCTATATATTTTGATTTTTTCTTTCCTATTTACATGTCTAGACTTAAATATGTTCTGCAAGGCATAGAAGCGCCATTAACAATTATAATGGCCTCAATTTGACCTACGAATTTCGTAACGACCGTCTATTCATTAACAATGGACTAACTGGATTTGAAATACTTTATTATAAATAAAGTAATTCAACTAATATGATTTATTATAAATAAAATACAAAGAATGGCCAAAATTCAGAAATGGAATAACTTAATTTGAATACGTTTTGTCACCCAACTTTAGGGACCTTATCATTTCATTACTGTTAAAATGTTATAAAATTTCATGTTGCTGCTGCAACTACCGGCGCCGAAATTTTGTAATATTTTAAGAGATTCAGGTATTCAAACAAGAGGAACAATATTCTACAAATCAGTACAAATATTAGCATACGCAGACGACATAGATATAATATGTAGATCAGAGGAGGATATAAAAAGAACCTATTTAGCTTTAGAGAAAGGTGCCGAAAAAATGGGATTAAAGATAAACAGGGAAAAAACTAAATATATGGTAGCCAATGGAAAGAAACCATCATAATCAAGATAGCATAATAATAGGAAGCAACAAATTTGAAAAAGTTAACGAATTTGTATATTTAGGATCTCTGATAAGTGTAAATAATGATAATAAAACAGAAATAAATAAAATAATACAGAGTGCTTATAAATGTTATTTCGGAATGATAAAACAGTTCAAATCAAAATTATTAACACAAAAACATAAATTAGATTATATAAAACATTAATAAAGGCTGTCTGATATTTCTCGAATCGGTATTTTTGAAAGGAAAATTCTTAGAAGAATTTTTGGGCCAATTCAAGAGAAAGGAGAATGGCGATTAAGATATAACAAAGAACTATATCAATTGTATGGATCTCCGAATATAATAACAGATATTAAAATAGCTCGACTGAGGTGGATAGGACACATCCAAAGAATGAGTGAGGCGGAAATAGTAAAAAGAGTAATGGAAAGTAAACGTGAAGGAAGAAGGAAGACCCAAGAATTGGTGGACGTTGGCCAAGGACAGAAATGTCTGGAGAAGAATTCTAGAAGGTGGTCGTGGCCCAGCTAGGGCTGTTGCACCAGTTATGATTTATAATACTTCATATCAATACGAACAAATACTACAAACAGAATTTTACCTAGTTTATTAAGTATTTTTAAAGCAAATATTAGCGGTGACAGCTGTCTTTATATTATTTATAAATTTGATGTAAATAATTAAGTTTAAATTCACTTCTTTTAAATATAAAATAAATTATTAATATGTGTATTATTTGTATTATTCTACAGATGCAGACAAACGAATAATACAAAATCTTGTTTGCATTGTTAAAGTAACATAGAGTAAGTCAAAATATGCCTGTGCCGCTTTGTCCCTTGTTTTATACAGGCTGCAGAGAGACAATGCCATGGTAAAGTTACTGCCTCTACAGTTGTGCAAAATTGTAGATCCGCTATTTAAAAACTTCAAACAAGAGCTTAGTTAACAGGTTAATATGATTTGTTTAGTAACTGGCACTATTTTATTCAATTCACGTGTGCGGATTCTGTAATAATTGTGTGTCACGAAGTTTGGATATAGGCTTACAGAAATTGAAGTCGTTAGAATGACATGAAACATCAATTGTATTGTATTAATAGCACATGTGAAATCCAACCGATGAATGTAACAATAATTAAACCAGTATTATTTAACGTAAACCTGTTCTTTACCTTTTACTACAAATTCAAACATTCAATATTACCCTGAATATACTAATACGCTAAATTATTATATTATTCCTGTGTTTGATTGTCTCATTCTCTTCTTTTCTATTTTTCATTGAACTATTATCCCGTTGTGGATACTTGATTGTCGTGTTTTATTATCTATCTGCTTTAACTTGTCCTATTTCCTCAGTTCAGGACTAATGGAATCAAGAAATTTATATCCTTTTCCCAGAAGCTGGAAGTTTTGCAGTAAAATTTCCGATAACAATTAATATAATCTAGATAATCTCCGAAGATAACGCCGTTACAATCTCTTAGGAATTATACCGGCGATAATAAGGTTAAACTTTCGTAATGTGATTAACGGAAAATGAAAGAAAGCCAAACAAAAACAATAAAAAATAGGGTTGGGGTATAATTTCCGATATCGTTTAATATTATCCAGATAAACTCAGAAGATAGCATCGTGTTTGGGATTCTGTCAGCGATAAGCAGATTAAACTTTCTTAAATATGAATTACGGAAAATGAAAGCTTGGCAGAGAAGTTTCGATGTTTTCCAATGTGTATCAGAAACAAGAAAATGAGTGTGTTTTTATAAGTACGTATAAATTGAAAGGAGCTTGAAAACATTTCAAAATTTTATTCAGTGGAATGTTCAACTCCTTGCAAAATAAAAAAAAACTAGTTTAAAAAAGGAATATTCAAGACTGTGTAAATGGCGAATTGAAGGAAAATCCCAGCAAAACACATTAATACCGTACTTTCTATTTTACAGTAACATTTTGAAAATTCGTAAGTAAAAATTCCTGGGAATTTATACCTTTCTGGCAAATCCTTCGCTAGTAGAAAATTATGAAGTTAATGCTTGAACTGTTAGTAAGTGTTGGAGCTTAGTCAAAGGTTGTCTTGGCTGATGAACATGACAAATAGCCCCCTGTGTGCGGTTCCAAGCCGCAATTAAGCTGTGGAACGATTTACTGTGGCGCCATTCAAAGCCTTCATTTCTCGCCACTGGCCACAATCACAGTGCCGTAAATATTAGTTAGTGATTGATGAATGGTCCTTGGGCTACTACACGACGTTCTCAGACCACGTTAATTAGATTCCCATTGATCAATAGTAATACGTTCTCTTGTCATCGATTCACTTGATTTTCAGAATAAATTGAAATGCGGTTATATGCAGTTTTATTCGTCGGAATTGAAATAGACAAAATAAATGTTTACCCTGTACTATGACAAATGTGAAATTGAAAGCTATTTACAGGATAAACCAAAGGGCGATAGTTGAGCTTTTCTGGCTTTAATGAGTACAAGATACCAGAAAAGTCGTTAAATACTTCTTATCTGAGGTTCTTTATCCGTAGCCTTGTTCCCGGAACGACTCGTCACCGCAAACGCTTCCACAGATCTGAATATAGCTCATGATAACTATGTAATATAATGTATCCTAATTTATTATCAAAGGTATACACCCGAATGGGACGTTTTACTACATTATGAAATGATATTTGCAGAAATTGTAATTCAAAATATGCATCTTTCGCATTTTCACTTCAATTGTTATGTCGAATTAATCAGTACGCACGCAATTACAATATACGGAATACATCAGAAATCAGCAATCCGAAATCGAAATGTTAAAACAAAGTTAAGTCAAATACCACATAAAATTCAAACGGTCAAGCTGAAACTTTGGGATTATGTGTTTTGCATGTGAGAAATAAAAAAAAATTAATTTGGTGGAAAAATTAAGAAAACTAGATCTTGACAACAGAGTCCAATTATAGTTAAGAACCATCCAGATGACCCCATAAATCCAAAAAAGTATCAATATGGGACAAGCCGTTTAGGAGGTGTTCAAAGTAACGGGAAGTTTCGTTTCCTGGAAAGTAATTTAATTTTTCGTCTACATTTCAAAATATTACACACTTACGCCAGCGCTTCCTTCAATCTCCGAAACACTTCTGGAACTAGATCTTTGGGATCGCGTTTAGTTCTTTCAGTGATGCACTTTTAATCTCATCTATGTTTGTAAAACAACGTCCCTTTAAGGTGCCCTATATTTGAGAACAGGGAAAAGTAACACGGGCCGTGTTTGGCGAATATTGAGAGGATGGAGCATCAATGAAGTCTGAGCAGGTGCATTATCGCGGTGCAAAACATATTGTTTTGCCGCAAATATGGGCTTTTTTCGGTATTCTTCACGCAAACGTCGTTGAACTTGTAGGCAGTACTGCTTAGTAATCGCTGACATTGTGGCTAGATCTCGTGGTGGGAGCATTCAGCATTCGACCGCACTTGTCGAGCTTTATTCCGGAATTGAGCCTTAATATCGACGTCATATCCGTATTAAACCCATGTTTAACCGCCTGTTATGATGCGTTTAAGTAGTTCTCCATCGTTCTGGACTTCAGTTAGCGTCCCCTAAGTAACTGTTCAACAATTTTGAATAAATTTTGCTGTCATACCCAAGAAAAATGCAAAAATTTCATGGCATGAGCCAGTTGATTTGCAACCCGCGAAATTACAAATTTCCCGTTTTTTCTTGATCTTGATTTTGTTAATATTGAAAATGGACACTTTCAAAATACTCGTTTGTTAAAATAGTGTAACCAAATGAGGTTATCCGAAACGACCGAAGCTAAATGTCGAGAATTAATTTCTTCCTGTTTTTGTAGCATAGATCCACGCCTTCAAGTGTGTAGAAAGCGTTGCAATTGCGAATGAAAATGCAGCCTTAAGGAGTAAGCATTGTACACGTTCTCTTGTGTTATGGGAAACTTGACATTATGTAAGGAACCGACGCGACGGCGTTTGCATCAACAGCTCTTCTGCGAACATTTTATGGCAGAGTGCATTATGTGTGAACTGTGAAGTTAATGACTCATTCATGGGTATTGTATATACGAATTTATCTTGAAAACGCAGATGACAACAACTCCGAAACCGCAGTTGTCGTACTACTTCATGAGCAGAAAATTTATGTTGATGGCCATTTAATACACAAAGCCAGTTAATATTGTGATAAGATAATGACTTCTTCGACTTCTACAGAAAAGCAACTATGGTACGTTTCAATACTAAAGGTATATACGACTGTTGTGCTGTCATCCAGTCTAGGAAGTGTAGAAGCTAATTCTAAATACTACTATTCTTCCATTCAAATATAACTATGCCCTATTATATATACAAGGAAACGATTACTATATTACAATTTATTCGATTTTCTTATTTCCACGTTACATTCTTCAGACTGGAGAAAGTGGGTGTTACCATTGCACATCAATTTATTTGTAGAAAGAAAAGTAAATCAGTCCAACAGTAAACTTTCCATTTCTTTTTCAACACGTCGACAGTATTATTGCAAGTTTAATATAAAAAGCTTAAGTTTTGATATATGATATATATATGATATATTGAAAAAATACCACGGCTATGAGTACATATTAAGAGAAATTTGTTACACAGAGGATATGAAATTATTAATACAATGAGATGTACACGTTTAAAGTAAAAATAACAAAAGATATTGGAAATCATTAGCCTAGTCACAATTTAAAATAATTGATGTACAGTTTTGTGAAGTATTACTCCTGCACGGTATGAAGACGCCTTTTAGATTTTGATAAAGATATATTTCTGCAATATAAATTTATAGCTTAAAAAACATGGTACACGATTTTGTGCGGTAAAGATTTTTTAATCTGAGAAAAAGAAACGAAAATAAGTGGAAGGTTGTCATAAAATATCAGCACTCGGATACATCAAAAGCTGGAAAATGGCCAAATAAGATTGGAACATCTGCGGTATCACGAGATATTTCTGCCGACTGTGGAAAATTTCGAACTGCTTTACTGATGATATATTTAGCAATAAAAGAGTTCTTAACAAAGAAAAGTAGGACACGTTTTTCACGTACTACTTTAACCTTAGTGATTGACGATTTGTTTGTGAGATTTCGTACAGGATTACTGTCTGCTTGGTACGGGTTTCGTTTTTGTACATACGTTCACTATGAAGAACAACTTATGAATATGAAAGAATCAACAGCATTTGTAAAAAGCTATGAGAAAATTCTTAGATCGTGATTTTAGTAAAAATATTGGAAGAAATACCGAGAGATAATTTCACTGCTCGATATTCAGAATATTAAGTTTTCTTCCTAATATTTGGCATTGAGCATGCACAATGGAATCGGAAGTAGAATTGTTGGGAAAAAACCGTTTATTCAGTCCCTCATTCGAACGATTGTACCAACTGCTAATAGAAATTACCATCTCTCATTTTATTTCACACTTGAACGTACCGAGGTCTATTGTTTGCGACTTCTGTAGAAATGGATTCGATAAAATCGATCAATAGGATAAATAACATTTCATGATGAAATGAAATGATCTCACACTATAATGAGGAAGTAGACTGAGTTTTATAATTCTGCTATTCAATTTGTTTACGGAGCAACATTGACTGTTCACCCAATAAACAGGACTTGCTTTCAAAACTTTGTTAGAGGGGATTTAGTAGCTAAATAAAAGCACATTGTTCAGATTCTTTTAAACACGAGTTCAAATTCTTTATCGGCGAGGAAAGTATTAGTCATCACTAGAGGATCGAATCACATACAAATCCAAGCTAGAGAATGACGTAAGAAGACTGAAAAGGAAGTGACCAGCCGTTCTGTAAAATATATGTAAAATAATATGTTTTAGTTATAACATTGCCTTATATACTACAATCTATTGCGATTGATAATTTACACTTAAAATTTTGGCGATACATGCTTCCGATAAATTAATAACTCAAAATTCGTAATGTGAAACTGCATATCACAAATTTAATATACTTATACGCCTCACTGAAACTCGATTCAAATTGACGATATTTGATTTGGAGGATGAAGTTTCAATTTTGAATCAAACGCACGAGTTTCAAGGAATTAATGTAGTCATTTTTGCATCATTTCGTTTTAATGAAATTCAGAATTTCACTTAAATGATCTTTGCATTTTTCTGCATTCCGGTCTACCATGAAAAACCTTGGAAATAAGTTTTTAATTAAAAAAAGTTTATAACTGTCGTATCTACTGCCTGGTCATTAGCGACCACAGTGACAACTATTTACATATTATTATACAATTATATACATATTATTTATAATTATGAATTTACAAAATAAAATACTGGTTATGTCCATTTTTATGCTCGTTACCACTAACCAATTATTTTAAAATTTTATTTATAGACGTCATTACAGACTTAATAACTAGGTAACTTATTTCCTTGTCTTTGTCGGGTATACTCACTCCGGGAATTTGAATACACACACACACAAACACTCAGACCCTTGCCAGGATTCGAATCCGGGACCTATGTGACGCTAATCACTACATTACAGAAGCCGACAAATAATTTTTCTGTATATTCGTTCGTTGCTACCGTATTCTGCAATTGAATAAAGAGGCGCCCCTATTTAGAACCTTTTTACTCCATGCATATGACAATAATAGTACAATCCTCGGAATGCAGAGATATTATGGCACCAACATTGACACAAAAGCCGCCAACACTCCAGATCAAATAAACGTCAAGTAATAAACATACAACGGATGCTGTGCTTGTTTGAAGTCAAGCCATGGCTGTAAATGTAGTTCGTACGTGGAAGCCATCAGCTGAACTTCTCCGTCTCGGCTAACAGAATCGTAAAAATTGTTTTGTTAAACTCAACTTTCCCTATGTCTTCTGAGAAGCCTCCATGAACCGAAATTAGTGCCGCGTATTACAACAACAAATAGATTTGTTAGAAAAAGGAAAACAAACAAATTTATTAAACGACTTTTTTATACTGAACTCATGATAGCTGCAATGAAAGAGAAAATACAAGCTGGGTCGAAATTCAGTTTTGTGTACACCTTACCACTATCATAAATATATCAAAACCTATATATCTAAAAGTCTTTGTCAGTGCGTCAGTATGTATGTCCAAATTACTGGTCCGAATTTTACCAAATTTTGGCAGGGTCCGATGCTGCACACGATCTTTAAATTTTTTAATTGTAACGAAGTTATATGTGAGAAAAGCGAAAAACATTTTACGTAAATTTTTTCGTGTCCCATACACGAGTCGGGGTCTCCTAGTGTGAACGCGGGTTTGCCTATATTCTTGATCTATTATCCTATATATTTTTAAATTACAACACTTCGTGTCCTAAATAACCTATCATTGGCAGAGAGCTAACTCCCTGAGGAATAATCAAGCTCTCTGGATCGTCGATACGATGTATACGTAAACTAGTTTTATTTTTTTGCGTCAGGTAAATTTTAATATTTAGAAACTGCTCCTTTCTAAAAGCAAATAAAATATTGTGATTTGATAGTGACATTCATCACAAGTAAAAGTATTAAACTAAATAAGTGACATTCATCACAAGTAAAAGTATTAAACTGAATAAACTTTATTAACAAAAATACTGTATATATGTATATGAAAAAAGTGAAAATGTCAAAAAACCATAGTTTTCTACACTTTTTGAAGGTGTTTTTTCGGTGTTTTTCCGCCTCTAGCAAAGTCCGTACTCAACTTGAAGAAACGAGTAATGGTTTATGGACCAAGCTCTCACATCCCCTGAGCAACAACAATAAAAAAAACTCAATTTTGGAACCCCTTCAACTTAAGGACCTTGCAGTCCTTAAATCATCCGTAAAGTGTTTGATGATCGACTTCACCTTACTCCGATCGAGCTCAAATATCCGAACTTGGAACTTACGACCATGAAGAAATGCACGGATGCAAATGGAATATCTCCATTTTTTAAGAAGATAATGAGGAACACCGTAATTACTACCGCCAATTCTCGTCTATCGTAGTCTTTGGCGTCTGAATAACAAACGCTACCCACTTTCTTGCACACATCACGGAGATATTCGCGTACAGTACGGGTGTGAAGCCTAAACTGCTGTAAGGATTCAATTATAAATGAAATCAAAGCCTCTATCTTCTAGTGGCCGCATTCCAACCCACTTAACTCGAACAATTAGACATCAAATACAAACCGCATCCAACTACCGCTTACTGGTTCTGAAAGAGACTTCGATAAAAAAAGTGTTCAATCCGCTAACCTCTTTAAAGCATACGCTGCAGTCACGACATACTCGGGCACAATTATAATCTGAAGGATTAATTTCCAAATAACTGGCGGTTAAGTTCAACAGAGTTCCGTACATGCATTAAATTAAATTGCATTACTGCATCGGTTTTCAGTAGTACAGGTTAGCGACTTATCGCGAGAAAAGTCATTCTATGCAATTTCAAGCAAAAGTGTGAGACTCGATTAGATATAATTATGGATCTATGTTTTATTTAGCTTACTGCAAATCAAAGTTAAAATTCTTTCTTTTACAAACTAAATTTAAAGCTGCACAGTAATTCCCTTGCAAATATAATTAAGTTTATTCAAGAATGATGTAACAATAATGTCAAGGTACAACCAATTCAGCACTAATAAATTATTTCACTCCTTATTGACACACACTATAATGTTTTGCATTAACTTTCAGAGAAAGAAACATTGTTCTTTTTCAAAAAAGCGTTGTTTGTCAAGATTTTACAAGAATATAACGCACGTGACCGTTAAAAGACTGGGCAGTCTTACTTTTACAAGTCTGTACTGTAATAAATTAATGTCATTCAAAATTTATTACACATGAAAGTTGTAGAATAAAAAGCGTTCTTTGGCAGGAGGGTGTATGATCTTTGTTCTGGTTTATAACATTGCGAAATGCTTGTAAATTGAATAAAAAATAATTTTATTTAATGAAAGCCGTAAAGTGAATACATAAAATACAAACGTGATATTACTGCACCAACACTAAAGATCCTGAGAGTAAATTAAAAGTTGAGCTGTCGGGATATAACACAGATATCGGACACGTATATGTTTGTTATTCAACGAAACAAAATAATAAAAAATCTAAATTAAAAATCTACAACAAAGTTTTACCCGGATATCTTAGTCGGTAGGGCATGATCGTTGGTTTGGACCCCACGTTGGGCGCCAAACGAAGGTTTATGAAGTAAAGACACCGCAAACCACGAAGATATAGGTGTAATCGGGCAATGTCGCTTTGACTACTTCACCTATGTTCCTCAATGAAGTTAAATAACAATAGAAAAATTTCTGTGCGAGTGAATTAGTTGCATTTGTAGCGACACAACTTTTTCGAATTATGAATTCCCTAGATTGTAACTTTATGTAACCACTGAATTCGTCGTATTGAAAAATAATCATTTCAGAGCTACAGAATGCAATCCATCTCTATCAATTTTAAACTTAAATCGCAATTATTCCACGATCAACAATCTCTGTCGTTCATAACAGTTATGATTTGTTGAAAGTAAGTAATGCAGTATTAGAATGAAGAATATTTTCTTACCTTAGATTCCTTAGAGCAGAGGTTTCCTGTCTGAGGCCAGATAAACGTGTAACTTGCACCGAATACCCAGCACGAATGACCCTCTGATAACTGTTCAGGAGGAAATATGAACTCGACGTGACAGAAGGAAAGAAGGAAATGACGCATAGTTTATATGTTGTCTCTATTATGCGTTACTACTCATATGACTAAACGGAAATAAGGAAGTTTAGTCATCCGAAGTTTTCCATTTAATAATATAGTAGTAATTCTATTTCCTGAGCAGGGTTTGTAATTTAAGGCATATACTATTCCTACAAGGCTCATGAAATTAGGTTTGGATACAGTTAAACTAAAACATCCGATGCGTCATTTGTAAATTAAATTGTAATAATGGCGTTAATGTCA
Source organism: Eucriotettix oculatus (assembly GCA_034510155.1). Lineage (NCBI taxonomy): Eukaryota > Metazoa > Arthropoda > Insecta > Orthoptera > Tetrigidae > Eucriotettix > Eucriotettix oculatus. Next base: position 20,862,508 of record CM067380.1, on the reverse strand, counting down.
CTCTCTAATTATGAGAAAAATACCTACGTAGAGTCTCCTTTTTCAAATTTTATTAAAAATGTTAAATAAGATGGCTTAGATAGATATTATTGTTAATTAATAACTCATCTAAAGAAATAGTGTTTCAACTATGAACGCGCTATGTGATATATACCCACTTGTATGTTAACTGCAAGATAATAATGTTCTTACGAGGAACAGGTTGAAACGTCCGATACTTTACGAGGACCCAGATATTTGGGGATCGTACAGCCTTGGGCATCTATGAGTTTCTTGTGCGGCCTTTATTACAGCTAGTGCAGTGAAACTCGGTTTTCGTGGATAATACATTCGAACGCCTTTCATGGTAAAAAGGTTCCCACCTCTGGTCTATATCAAATCAAATAAAAATTCTCTGATTTGTTTCTCGTCTTTGGTGCGGCAAAAGTTATCCGCTTTGTAACAAATCATAGTCATCCAAAAGCATCACACATTTTAAGTCAGAGAAGAATTTACGGTTCGCACGACGCGGAAAGATATTTCATCTCGGAATAAATAGGGAATGAATACAAGGTACAGGAGGTTTCTAAATAATAGTAGGGAAAAGATTCTGGTGAGGATGGGGATAAGATAATTTCAGAAAAGTGTTTTAATTTTTGGAGAGGGATATATGCGCTAATTCAGAGTCCTCAACATTTATTAAATATTTTATTTCAGGAGGATTTACGGTAAGCAGAGGGTATAATGAATGTTGGAACTTGGCTGCATTACAGTGTTTGATCTTTATTGTAAAAAGTAGTTGTTTTAGTGTATAAAAAAATTAATTGCGATATTCTAACACCTCCACAAAATACTGAGCTGAAAATATAAATAAGCTCAGTACACGTTCGGAATTGTACTTTAACTTGAACAAAGTGGTAAATAAAATTACATACGCCACAATTTCAACTAATAAATTCAAATCAATTGGTTACCTCTCGTAAGAGATAAATAATAATCGTTATCTACTATCATATAACAAAAATCGTTCATAGTAGTTGAATGCAATTTATGTAACCAACTCAGTTGAAAAAAAGAACTACGCAGAAAATTTGTATTACAATCGTCAAAGTTGTCACCATTGTAAAGCTCTGAGAAATCTTAATCATTTATGAAGTTAACGAATCCTTACAGCTGCTAATTGGCATTTGTCCCTGCAGACCATACGGATTTTTTATAATAAATAATGATCACCTAAAACAATTAATTTTAAATACTGTAATATCTTCTACATTCTTAAGTACACAATATTCGAATATTCTGACCGACGGAGAAAGTTTTGCCTGTGGAGCATCCCTCCTGATGGTCCAACAATAAGCGGCCAGCGTATCAGGATTCAAAAGCGTTTCTTCCAGTTTTTTGGGAAACAGAAAGGTGGAAAATTGACGTGATTTAGCCATCGTTTTGTAACATCTTATAAAAAATTGGGTTTTAATATGTACTTAAAAAATTCGTCCCGATAAATCTTGGAACAGTGTGAGATGATCACGGCGAACACTTTCATCAGGAGATTCAGCTACGGAAAAAATAGGTTGGGAATTAATGTTGGACCATTGTTTGGGATACTGCACAAGTGAAATATACCAAAAAATCGTCATTTATTATATTCTAGGTGACTCAGGATGTTTTAAAATATTACAGTGTTTGAAATTATAAATGCCAGTGTCTTAGAATGCTGACATTATGGGGAAAATCTATCATATTTGAATTCAGGAGACTAATTACATATTTATTTTTCTGAGACAAAGAAGTTTCTTTTTGGTTCCTGGGTGAGAGCAATATTTTTTTGATACGTATATTAAGAAATTAGAATTTTGAGTCATTTCTCTTTTCTTATTTCTCCTAACGAAAATAAATTTGACCAACATATTTTGGATGTTGTTTAGTAATAATAATACGAGTCGAATTCTTGACAACTTCACATCGTTATCGTAACGCGACTGAACAGTCATCACTCAGTTATTAGGACTGAATTAGGGTTGTGAATAGTCGCCCTACTCAGCATATGTGTTACCAGATAGACTCAACATCTGAGAAAAATAATGCACAGTTAAATAATAACGGTATTGTTCCTATAGATATGATTAAAAAATATTCCGGCTGGCAAGCAATTCACACGTCTTCCGTCTGTCAGGCATCTGTGTTTACTTTCATAATTGTGTTGGTCCAAGTTGAAGTTGCAGATCGGCAGACATTTAGAAAATATTTTTATTATAATAACACACCTAATTTAACAGATTTTAGAGCTGAATTTGACGTTCGCCTAAACTCACAGCAGCTAAAATACCTGCAACCCGGAGAAAGCACTGGAACTACAATATCTAATATATACCGATTTTATCGTGAGTGTTTAAAGGTATTTCATTTAATAATTAAAATAACTTATGGTTTAATTTCCACACAGATGATTAATATAATCTCTTGTGTGAGGTTTAGTTACTATAGTCATCTTGTGTTGTGAGCCGATAAGGGTCGAATAATTTGTCCGTACCATAGCTGTATTCCATGTTGCATTCCGGAAGGGGCGCTAGTTTTTCTGACAGGGAGTGTAGATATGTAGCTTAGAATTAAAGTACGGTCAATAGAAATTTTGAAATGGTAACACACCACAGTCGTTCCAATAGACTAGAATATGCCGATAATTGAGTGACCTGTCCTGTCACTATCGACAACGGTCAATTCTTCGTTTGTGCTAGAAGGAAACGCGTAGAGTTTATCATGCTGACGATGAATAGAGGAGTCAGAATTGGACGGATTTCCAGGGAAGGCAGTGGTAATGAAACGGTGTAAATAATTATAAAATATCTGTACCGACAGCGACGAAGAGAAACGTCATTTGGTAGGTGGTTCATGGGCTTTGGAAAACTCTATGAGTAAACTATATGAACCAGGCATAACTCAGAGAGGAATGAACATCATTTAATCATCGGTACGCTTAAACTGTCAGTAAGGGTGGTTTTATCAATGATACAGGAATTACGATACATGCAGAGGTAGAAAAGATAATAAAGAGCTTAGTACCAGTGACGGGCTACTTAAAGCGCCGCTCACGACGTGCGTTCTTCAACAGGCTAAATGAGCTCATAAAAAATGAGTGCGAAGGCGCAATGCGTGCTTTGCGTAGTTTGCATGTTGTTGTCACCCCAGACTCAATCTCCATAGCACAGGACTGAATCGTGTTATTCAGTATTCCATCATTTCTTGTTTCTGTGAAGTCCCTGTACTATCTTTAGGGACTGACTTCCAGCTTGGGAGACACGTAACTTCACTTACTAACATTTCAAAATTTCGTTTTATTTTACTATAATTATAAGCTGAATATGTAGACTAATTTTCGGAAGAATGAGTGCCTCTTCCGGAATGCAACATGGAATACACCTGTGTTACGGAGTCTTATCAGCTATAGATGACCACAGTTCCTCCCATTCAAGATGACTACCGAGGCTTCTATTATAACTAATACAAACAGAAGAGATTTTATTAATTATTTTTATGAAAATGGAATAATTAATTATTTGGATTATTTAAAGGAATATTTTATTTGCTAATAATCTACAATTGGGCGCAAGCCCGGTGGCAGATACATAATTATAAACTAAAGAAAGATAAACATGTTCTGTGGATGCCCTGAAAGAGAAAAGAGAAACACTTCACTTCACTTTAGTTTTTTATATTCGGAAACACATTTATATTAAAAAATATCCACTTCACTTCACACGTTTTTTCAGATTTGACCTAAATTTATTTTCTTGAAGAGGATTTCCTCCAAACACCCCCACAGGTAAATTATTCCAGTCGTTGATAGTCCTATTTAGGAATGAGAATTTTCCAACATCTGTTTTTTGTTTTCTATATTTCACTTTGAATTGGTGATCTCATCTACCTATATAACTGGGCTTTTCCATTTTGTAGCTAATTCCAATCCATGGTTTTTGCCCCGTATAAGCTTTGAATAGCAAATGCAGTCTTGCTTTCTCCCTCCTTTCTGACAATACCTCCCAACCTAGCTGTTTTACTTTTTCCTTCCTATGACCTGGCCCTACTTGCACAAAATTAGCAGCCCTCGTCAAAACGGCATGATAACTGTCAACATGTAAAACTAGAGATTAAATTGACAATCCCAGAGCCCCGAAATGAAGCAGCGTGGAAACTAGCAAAGGGGCACCTTTTATTGTTATTAGCGATTATTACTTTATTAATTTTAAGCGGTGTGTCATCCCGAGCTTTTGGGTAAAACAGGCGTATCCAAGTGTCCACCAGTAACAAGCAAACCACTGTGTACTCATTTATGTAATTTTAGGAGAGCAAACGGAACCATCTGTTTACCCTTGTGTGCCGTGAATAATCTGCAATTCCGGAAAAGCGTATCATTATTATCATAATTATGAATTGAATGAACATTTACATTACCGCAATGGTTATTAGATGACTAGGCGGAATGTTTGGGGATTTTCTCACAATAATGACGGTGTCAAACTTGAAGCGGAATTGTACTTCACAGACTGTTTTCCGTCATAAGCGAGGAGACACGAACAAGCGCAGTCCTTCAGCAGGCAGTGATCGCTGGCTTCCTCAATGGAACCTGTTTCATACTGCGACCGGACAACTCTTATTGGAAAGGATGCACTTAATACCCAGAATCTGGACAGGAAAGTCATCACGTTTCTTGCGCTCATTCTCATATTCCTTCCTTCAACATAATGTCACTGACGGTTTGTTCGATAAGAATGTCTTTTTCTCCAGTTTTAGCAAGGAATAATGCTGGAATAAAATTAGAGTTTAAAATATAAGACATATTTTTATACGACATTGTGAATTTCAAATCAACTGGTTCAATGTCTGACTTGAAGTAATTACGCGCTCTTAAGAGTTGATCGTAGCACATAATTTTGTTATCAGTTGATCGTTATTTTCGTTCACATATTATGTACGTTTCATTAATTATTTCAAGGTTCGAGACTGTGAGCCATATGGAGCCGTTTCTTGAATTCAACAAACTGTGAATACTGTTAAGTCGACAAGACAGGGAAAACTGTATTCGGAATCAGGAAATTGATATATGAACCATGTAGTCAATTGGGAGTAATCATCTCTAAGTACCTGAATGATAAGAGTTATTCGTATTTAGTTTCATTCACGCATGACCAAATTTCGCTTTAATATGAATTAGAGCAGACAGTTAGTTCAGTTCTCGTTAATTTAGTGCACCTCATGGAAATGACACATGAAATGCTTGCAATTCTTAGAACTGTTTACAGCTAGAATGTAGCATTGAAATGAAATTTTTTCGACGTCATCGATTTCCGGAATATACTGACATAAAAAGTCTATTGATGATATGTACGCAATAGGTAAATGTAATTGAAATAATCGCTGAGCTCCTGTGATGTAGTGGCCAGCCTCACAACTCAGGGGTCCCGGGTTCGAATCATGGCATGGGCTTGGATGTTTGCGCCGCCATGGTCACGGAGTCTGGGATAAATACTGATGGAGAATCGATACGCTGACTTTGTATCATTCCAAATTCGGAATGAGTCACACCAGACGACAATCCGTAGCCGCCTCGGTAGGCCTAGGCCCTCAAGAGGGCTGTTGAGCCATTGGGAGAAGAAGAAGAAGTGAAATAATCGTTTACGTGTCTCATCCATTTTATAGCATACGAAGGGAGGAAAGGGAGAACAAGGTAGCAAGAGGTTGACTAGGGCCCCCGGGCTGTAGTTAAAGGATCCTATCGTAAAAGTGGTGCAGGGGAAACCTCAGAAACTCTGCATCAGGTAGGTGGGATTCTTGGTACTTGTCCCACTCCTTTGCGATAACGGGAGACCAGTGTTAGTTGTGGGGAAGCAACTTACCCGCCTTTTTGCCACGGCCAGTTTTTCTGGTCAACTGGCTGACTGGTCCAATAGGAACAGCGCAGACAACTTTAACGGTATGCCCAACGTCTGCGACCCCGGAGTGTACACCCTCCAAAAGCAGTCGAGTTGCCAAAGCTTATGGGAACCTTGACTTAAATTCATTGGCTTAGAACCAAGGAAATCTCAAAGGAGGAAGATAGCAGTCACGGGTTTTCTCTCGTCCTTGTCATCAATCCAGTAAAATAATTCTAGCAGCAGTTCATATAAAGTGGTTCCGCTTGTCAGTTACAGTAGGAAAGAATTAATAAATATAGACTGTTTGTTTTGCAAATGTTGAAATGCTAAATAAATTCTTCAATTTATTGGCAGCGATGTCATTGTAAAAGTATTTATAATACAGTCTCCAAAATTTTAGCAGTCGGACGCAATTCATGATTCCAACAACATTGAGCACAACAGACAGATAAAATCTAAACAATAATCCTGGCTATATCCTCAAACACACAGACACTCAAAAGTATCTTTCTTAATTAGATATATGAACATGCATTGGATCGTTTAATGACATTCTTGGGTTTTACCAGATTATTCAACATACAAAAAGGTAACTTTCCAATATCAATTTCTATTTCATCACAGAATATCTTAAGAGTCTGTTGCTGAAAAAGCAAAGGCTTAGTGTAATCATTTCATCTCACAGTGAAGCCGGTACACCTTTAAGTTGTCAAGCATCCCCCACCATCTTGAGGGTAGTCACTTCTACAATACACGCATTTCAATCCAATCTTATTTCTGAGATCCGAGGCGGACGTCTTACCAGTCATAAACATGCTGATCACTACAAATGACTATTTCGCTTGGTATACTTCTGTCCCTTCTAGAGATAATTCTAGATAGTTTAAGTACTTCCCGCGAAGAACTTCTCATGCTTTCAAATGTCGAATAAGTGTCAGTGTAACAGTGGACACGATTAACCGTATGTTGTGATGGAGGTAATAATTGTCGTCGGAGTAATTGAAGTGTGGAAAGTTAGTGTGACAGCTCATGGTACTCACTGTTGGTGGTGTTACGGCTGCTGTGGCTGTAGCTGTAGCTGCGACTGCTGCTGCCAAGCACGACTGATGCACGCACGCGACTTACTCGGCCGTTGCGTTCCGTTCCGTTCCTCGCGGATCCCCTCCATGGCCGCTTCCCATCACAGCCATTCCCCGCCACTCTCCTGCGCCACCATGTGCCAATTCTAAAGCTGCTTACGTATTTATGTATGCCACCAATCCGCCAAACAGAACTTGGACATCAACCAATGCCATTATCATCCGCGTGCTTCACTAATACTATTTATCCGTTTCGCACGCACGAGACTTCCGAAAGTCCTGTACCAAAACACGCAGTCAGACCTTCTCTACCGCTCCAAGCAGACAATAGCTGTTTTCACAGATCACATGCATTCTCGCGTCAATCTACTCTTATCCGTGCTTCCTCGATATCTCGTCCTTCATACAAACTTTTCAAGTTAAATGTCCTATGGTCCCATCCTTTTGGTGATTTAAATGACAATTACAGATTGCAGGTCTAATTACTTTAGAGACATTCGCTTTTAAGTTTTTATTTTCATGGCGATTGGTTTATTGTTTCAATCATAGTTTGACGTTTCTGAAACGTTTTTCTCATTTAAAACTTGTTAATCTACCATCTACCCTTAGCAAATATAGGGTAAGAAGTCAGGATTGCTGTATGACACGAGTAAGGCACCGTGCATTGACGGATCTCCGGGATTTATTCCGTGAGGTCTTCTGCCAAAGTCTTTTCAATCTTCTTACGGCAGGTGTGTAGAGGTCGTTCACCTGATATCGAGTGCATCTTTTGCTTTTAGCGGCACGTTTGTGATGAAAGGGATTCCAAGGTCGATATGAAGAGTTTGGTTACCGATGAACGTTGGCTATTGCAAGCAGTGTCTTTCATTGGAAATATTGCAATATCTTGGCATTTAACGGCTTACTACATCGCCATAGTTCGATTCTGTAAGACCATACAAGTATTTAGATGGTTTTGGAAAGTAGTATTCGTTTTCGAGTGTTATCTGTGGTTTACTCTCTGTGAGACTGCATAGTCATTGTCTTTAGTTTCAGCTGTTGATTATTAGCTTTTATTTGGGCTTCCCATTCTTTGATCTAGGTGAAGTCCTAGATATTCTACTTCATTTTTATTAGAATAGGTTGATTGTATATTGTGACTTGAGGACGCATCAAGTATTTATTGGTGAAAGTAATCTGCGCGGATTTTCTGCCGTTTACTTTAATTCGCCATTGTTCGAGTCTACTTTCTAGGAGGTTCAGATGTGACTGAAGGCTTTCAGACTCTTGATCGGCGTCAGTAAAACACTGTCACCTGCAAAGGGGTAGCAATTAAGGTGTTTTCTGTGGTGCGGATACCTCTTGAATATCTGAGGTACAAGAATTGAACAAGAGCGCTTTATGAAAAGTTAAATATTTTCTTAGTTTCTGTCTACTAGCGAGAGTTCATGAATTAGCAACAAAAAAATTGAATTAATCGGCGAAAACAAAAAAGAAACCAAAGTCATAGTTGATTCATTTTGTCGTGTAGAGTTCTTTCCTACCTGTTTCTACTAGGTATTTCATGCATCAACACTCAACGGACTGTGATTAGAAAAATATATTTGTGTGTCTAAATGGTTAAAAAAGCGGAATTTCAATGATGATATTTGATTATTAATTAAATTATTTAATTAAATAATAAAGCAGTTATAACAACTAAAATGCTGAAAGTACCATCAACTTCTTGCAAATTAGACACGACCGTAAAGAGAGGATTTCTTCGTTACAGAATACTACGAAAGACTACTTTGTTTCTGTAATTAAACACACACTGTAAATATCAAAATAATAAATACATTTTTTGGGGTCAATAGGGTTGGTAGTGTTTCTCCCGATGTTGTTTGTATATAATTTCAACACAATTCAGCATCCTTAGGGTGGGCGGAGGTGCGTTACATAAAAATAAAAAAAACAATCGTGATTAGTGTCGAATTCGGGATTTTTACTGAGTTTCATTCTGTGTTCAACATGTGGGTTAAGATGCAGTTCTGCCCCTAATAGGAGAGTGAAAAAAGTTTCACGTAAATCTTAAACGCATGGAGCAACTTTTTACAGACGTTCCTTGCGACCCGGAGACGATCATGATGTGCGTAAGACACGATTACCACCCCTTGGGGATGACGGAAATTTTGAAACATGCATAAACGACCGATATTTGCGGGGTCAATGAGATTGATAGTCTTTTCTCCGATATTGTTAGTGTTAATTCTAAACTAAGACTACAGTGGTCTTTATTATATAGTAACAAATTTTATATTCTCTTCCCTGTTTATTTTAATAAACTAATATTTGAATAAATATTCTTATTTATATGATCTTTATTTTTTTAATGTATTAATTTTCCCAAAAATCCTTCCTCTGCCTCATACATGTCAGGCAACCTGTCACGTCACTGATCAAGTTTACGGTACATAATTATTATGATTAATTCAGGTTAATGCAGCGTCCCAGCCCTTAATTAAAAACCGAATCTATGTACAATTCTACGTTATTTGTTCTGATCTCAATAAGTGAAATTTTGAAGTACTTCATCTTTGGATCTAAATAATAAGAATCTACGCCGTAAACATTTAATATAACCCAGAATTGAAGGACGTTTCGTTCCTGCTCAGGCGTAGAAAATAGCAAATTTGGTATTGATGAATATAATTTACTTCGTGTAATATTATACGCTTCTAATAAATTACAAAATTTGGAAAGGAATTTCTAAAAGCATGCGAATTTCACGCATAACATAACCGAAATTTTATCATTTGTTTAAAGTTCATAATATTACAAGAAATTAATTATATTGATCGATGCCAAATTTGTCATCTGATACACCTGATGTGTTTCCAAAGCAGAAAAGAAAGGTCCTGCAATTTTATATTGAATGTTTCTGACAGTAGCCATTCATTTATCAATTCAACTAATGCTAATAAATATAAACATTAATCCTTTATCATAATTTTGTCAATTACTAAAGTCAATAGGAATAAGTGTTATTTGACTTTCCCGTATATTTATTGCACTTATGCTAATTGTCCATTGCCGTAGACAGCTTTAATGATATGTTTCACAGGTTTCCCGCATATGCATATGGTAGTTGAATGTATTGGTAAAACTTACATGAGATATATTATTTAATACTTATATTGAACACGTCCTTCGATGAAGGATGAACATCTAATCATAGTTAATTATTGCTTTCTGATTAATTATGATAATCACAGTACATTATTCTTCAATGCGTAGGTTAAGATGTTTCACTAGCAACAAATTCTTGTTAGACAAGTGGAAATAGACGCATATTGAGGGGATATTCCGAAGCCGCTTTACTAACCGAGTTACGGCGCTGTAAAAGTCCAACTTAATGCGGCACTACATTATGAATAAATACCTAGTGTTGATCGTACATGCAAGTAAAATATTTAACGGGCGCTTAAATTTGCCATATACTAGGAACAATTTAATATATTACAAAATTTAAAAGTAATGTAATAATCAAGATCTCTTTTGAAGGGTTTGCAGAAAATTTAAAATAATGTGTAAAAGTTTACCAGTTTGGAGAAGGAAGGTAGTAAATAGTATAACTTATTGAAGTGGTTGGGTCTATGGAGCAAGAAATCTTCCAAAAATTTAATAGTTTACACAAATTATTTCAAACAATGAGCATACTTTTACATTATGGAGTGATTTACAATATTAAAATATAGTGAAAATGAAGTGGAGCATAAAAAATGGAATAGGCACGTAAAGATACGCGCAATAAATATAGTGTCGATGACAGTCATCTCATACGTGTTGAACAGGGAATCGTGCATTAAGTTGACCTCATCGTTGCTGGATAAATGTTGCAATAAAATCTTATAACATTCAGTGGTATTCGTAAATAATTTGCTACTTCGTACTACAGTTGGCTGTATTCTTCCATAGCCCAATTGCCGGCAGAAAGCTCCCAAGTAACATCAATTATTTAATAATAACAGTGAATGGCAGAATGCAACATAATCAAAAACTATAAATAAATGTTATCGCGTTTGCAATGTAAAATGAAAGTAGCGAACAATCGTCCCGGTCGTAGAGGAATCGTACATCGAGCGACAAATTATTTCTGTACTTACCCTACTGCCATGATTATTGCGTGGCAGGAACTGATCTACACTAACAGAATAAGCTATGGATTCAGTTGTATATAAACACAAACCTTAACCTAGACAAATTGGTCGGAAACTTGTCTCGCGGCGTCTAAAGTAGCTTTACTTTCAATACTGATGTTGAAAATAATAAATAACAATCATCAGTTTCTTTTTATCTTTAATCGAATTGATTTTCTTGTTGGTTACAATAATGATACAGTATCTCAGTTTCTTAATAGCTAGGATCCTGAATGGCTGAATGCGTTTTATTGAGCTACAATTGACAAAAGTATTGATGCCATTCTTTTATAACGTGCAGTTCACAATAGCTAATTGCAAGTGGTACTTCTGCGATTTTCAGAGACCATTCATGTCGGAGAGAAACATCACTTTACTGTATTATTTCATTCACATTCTCTTATAATGTATTTTCCTGTAGAAAACTGGTCCCATCAGCCGCCGGGTGTAATCTATTTTTGTCCGAAAATCTCCTTCCACTAGATAATTGTTGTGCAACTCTTTTGCATCGTCAGCGTGGCTTAAATATCCCTTTCCTTTCCCCTGGATCCCTAAACGGAGACAGTCCTCCAGACAGCGGGGTGGGACTTAATAAGGAAACGGCTGAGAGCAGCTCAACTCTTAGGCTAATTTCACACTGTGTGCTTATCCTCCGGCCAATTTCCTTTTCGCAGAGGACACTGGGACCCTGCAATTCTTTAAGACGTTCTCTTATCTAGTTGTGCTCCACTTCGAACAGCTACACAGCTACACACAGCAACACAGCACAGCGGAGCGATGCAGTTCACGGGAACGTCCTACATTTCTCGAAGTTCTGTATTCATATCACGTTTATCTCTTTACTCCGATTTTTTTTAACTTGTCGCCAATAAGTCGACCTCGACTAAACACAGATTTTAATTTAAAAAATATTTATTGAATGATAATCCCAACATTTTTCGTCCACATTATCTCTACCGGGAATTCCGAATGGGATTGAGATTATTCTTCTCTAAGGAACGTCGATCGATAATTTCATTAATTAAGTATAAATTATCTAGGAACAAATTACGAAAAAATGAAGATTTTAACTTAATATTTTTATGTACTGACATGTGAAGAAGCTTCTTAGATTACTAAATTAAGTAAAATTTTCAACTTTTGTTGGCTGGGATAATGGATAATTAAAATCCGTCGTAAAAAAGTGACTATTCAAGTATGTAACAAATATGTATTTCGTTGTTTTAAACAAGTTTTTGGTTTATAGAAAGTTGAGTAATATTAACACAGTTAATCCATCATGGGTATTGTATTGTATTGAAAACAAGGAGATAAACAAATAATAAAATGTACGTAGAAAGAAAAAGTTTTATGCTACATCGGACACAAAGATTAAGATAATAATGATTTATAGTTCCTACTGATAGGGAAGTTACTGCCGAAGACAAATATTACCCATGTTTCAACAATTGTAAACTGATTTAGTGACCAGTAGCTTTTAGAGGTGGTTGATTCCCCTTCACGAAATTCCTATGCTCCGGTACATAAAGGTTTGAATTCGTATAATACAATTAATAAAACACTTGCGCATTGCGAGGAATAATCGGAATTCCGCTTCAATGACTACTTGTTAACTGAGCCTGGTCCTTTGCGAAAAGACTCTAATTAGTTTTATTACACTGTTGTTTTTCTTGGACGTTAGTTTAGATTAGACTCGGTGGTGATGTCATTAAATACGAGTTAAAAAAAGACAAATTTCTTCCAAAGCTGAAAACATTTAGCAGGTCGAAATTTAGAGGAGTTTGAATAATAGGCTACACACACACACACACACGATAATGATAAATGACAGAACAGCTGATCTGATATCTATTTCTTCACATCAAGAAGTCTTGAAATATTCAGTAACAGGTCTCAACTTTATTTTAATTCAACATCATTTTCAATTCTGATTAATAATCGATTCAAACAATAAAGTTCTAGAGAAATTTAATTTTTACAAATATTTTTATAAAAAATTAGAACTGACGAAAAAGTCTAAAAAGTTTAAAATTGAGCACAGCAAAATTATTGAGTTTTAAAAACTGGACATTTCGTATCGCGTAATAATTGAATCTGAATCAATATTTCAGGACGTGCTGCATTAAGTAGTAAATTAATGCGTGTAAATCATATTAACAAGCTAGGTCTGATTAAATTTTCTGTATAAACCTATCCATGCAGTGTTCCAGTATGTTTCACTAATATTAAACGTTACACGAGGAGAAATATTTGAAATTCAATGCAAGAAATAATAAAATGACAACTTTTTCACTCATTGTGAAATTTTTTGTATAGCATTTTTAAGATGAATAAGTCAGGCATTGCATGTATATAATTCTGAGAAAGGGGCAGTGGCTTGGCGCCGGGATGTCGCGAGTCCACAAGCACAGGACGTGTCTTTTACAATGGGATATGAGATTAACCGTTTGGTTCCACCAAAATGGAACAAAGGACGACGTGATACAATGGAAGAGAGTTCATCAGGAGGAGAAGGTGGTTGATGAGAAAATGCTTGGTTTGAAAAAACGACCACCGGATTGTCACGTGCCCCCGAAAGCGGAATCAATGGAAGAAGTTAAACTTAACATGGGAAGATCTGTGAGACGCACAGAGAACTAAAAACAAACAGCTTTTAATCTGAATTTGATAGAAAGTGTAGGTGACGTTTAGGTTTGGTTTCTGGAGTTTTCTGTGGATCTAGCTGAATCTGAGGATGCTGATTTCGGCGGGGTCAGACAGGTGAGATATATACAGAAACCTCGAAGTTTATGGCTCGATTCTTCATCAAACTGAAATTGAGTTGTTGTGTCCTGACAATCTCAATCATTTCTGGTCTCGGAGATGACGAAGCCAAACGAATTCCGGTATTTTCCTGGAACTTGAAGAAACTGTTTCGTTTTCTTTGAACGTCTGTAAAATGTGTTATTGCTCATTACATATTGTCTGTTTACGATGATGACACATGGAAACGCATAAAAGTGTCGTTATTGTTGAATAGTGGTTTTCTACTTGTGCATGCCCTTCACAACGGCGAGAACAAAGAGTCGCGTTTCACCAAAACGTTCCGCGACTCAAATTTTAACACCGGGGAATAATTACAACCGATTTTAATATTATACAACACGCCGTCCAAAGGGATATGTTCAAAATATTTTTTCTATGAGTAATTTAGTCACTATTTGGAAAATTTCGCCTAATAAAATCAAATTTTTCCAACTAAATCATTCAGCGGAGCGGCATATTAAAATTATCGAAAAACTCCAAATAAATATTTAGACATATTGTAAAGTTTTGAAGGACAGTTATAAATTCTTAAAAGCAGAAGGTCATTTTTAATAGAAACCTAGTATCACAATACAGAAATGAACGCATAAGGAATAAAGTTGATATAGAGTTAATGAAGAGAGAATAAAAATCCCTTTGACGGTCAAAGTTGTTTTTCATGATTATTCTTTTTCACGTGGCATGACAATGCTGTATTGGTTTTGATTTAGCATTCAATGTTTGTTTATGATTGTAAATTCTAGTTTTAACATATAGCCAATATATGATTTTTCACAGTTTTTACATGGTATTTCGTAAACTACATTGGTTACATTGTCTAAATCAATATTATCTTTCAATTTCGTTAACAGGTTTTTAAATTGATTAATAGGTTTGAAAGTGAAATTGAAATCGTTCACTTGAAATTGTTTCAAAATATTTACGATTTTGCATGTTAATATATATACATAAGTGAGGCTTCTGTAAGTAGGTTTCTCTTTAGTTTTGGTAGAATAATCTTTAATCTGTGTGTTATTTATAACAGAAATATCATGCTGATTGTTGATTACTGTAAAACATTGTTTGATATTGGTTTGTGAGAATTTTATTATTTTATTTCTATCATTTATTTTGTTTATTATAGTTAAAGTTCGGTTACTTGTAATGATCGGTGTTAGTAATTTTGTCTCGTTTTCAAACCACAATTTTTAAAATAATTAATTACGAAAACAACTATTTTTAAGATTGTTTCAAAATTGATTCTGACACTATTTAAAAATTTTTTGTCGTAAAATCATAAATATTTTGAAGCAATTTGAAGTGAACGATTTTACGGATGAAATCTTCACGGTTAAACAACCGGGTCAGGCTTTTGAAAACACATCGTTTCTGTGAATATTTTCTGCCGCCGTCATCAGGCTGATGTCCGCAGAAACGTTGTGTGTTTTTAAAAGCCTGACCCGGTTGGTTAACCGTGAAGGACGGCAGTCGAAAATGTCCGCAGAAACGTTGTGTGTTTTTAAAAGCCTGACCCGATTGGTTAACCGTCAAGATTTCATCCGAATTATTCACCGGGAAAGTCTACGTTCCTTAATGAACGATTTTAATTTCACTTTTAAGCCTATTAATCACATTAAAAACCTGTTAACGAAATTAAAAGATAATATTGATTTAGACAATGGAACGAATGTAATTTACAAAATACCACGTGAAAACTGTGAAAAATCATATATTGGCTATACTACGACGAATGATAAAACTATAATTTGCATTCATAAAAAAGTATTGAAAGCTAAATCAAAAACCAATACAGCGTTGTCCTGCCATGTGAAAAAGAATAATCATGAATTCTTATTCGATAAAATAAGTATATTATACAAAAACAATTTCAAAAGAAAGCTTAAATTCGATGAATATATTTTTATTAATATTAATAGAAAATAAATAGTAATCTTCATAAATGAGGGAAATAAAATTGGTACTCATTATATTGAGGCTATTAATAAATTTAAACCATTGTAATTTATTTTTCAATATGATACCCAGAATAAAATGATTTTAAATATTATTTATTTAATAATTTTTACTGTCAATATGTATATATATATTTTTAGTTATATACTTAAATTTCAATCCATGTAATCGTACACTATCGATCAACTGATCAATTGTGCATGGCGTCTTGATTTGTTTTTACCAATGTTTCCAACAGACGACGTGTTGAGAACACGAACACTTTAAATTTTACAAACTACGCTGAACTGATAATGTTGTTAAAGTAGAATTGTTTTAAGTATAATTTATATATATATTTAAATTTTGTATTTTATTTTAAAATAATTTAAGAATAGAATTATATCTGATAGGTAATTGACTGATTTGTGTACTATTGTTTTTGTATTTATGATGAATATGGCAGTTTAATCTGTCGAAAGATACCTTTGTAAAAAATTAATTTTTTGAAAAACAACTGTGACCATCAAAGTTTTCTTAATCACTTCATTATCAACATTAAACGGTCAAATAACCCAATTGTTACGACCTTTAAAAACAATTGTAGGAACCTCCTCCTTCCCACAGATTTTTACCAAAGACGCGCGTCAGACGTGATTCCAGAATACGTCTAGTCTAATTGTTGGTACGCATTAAAATCGGCAAATTATTGAAATGTAATATGTCGGAGATCAGAATAAGTATCTTCGTAGAAGGTAACGTAATGATGCAAGTACGAATATAAAAGTCTACATGTCGACGGTAAGTTAAAAGGTTAAAATGCGGACAAGAAATGGAACCAAGCCAACTGAGTGATGCGAATTTTCTGATAGGTAACGTCTTACTACATGGGAGACGTTTAAAAGTGAAGCTTTACTGACAGAATTATTAGTAATGACTTATCTAATACCAATGAAAAGTCAGCCATTTTTTCATGAGATACGTTTATAGTTGAATGCTGAGCATAGCCGCCTGCATGCTTTGAGTGGCGAGCTCTCGTTTCGTCACGTTTATCAATTGATATCGAGGATCACGTCTAATAACGTAACGCAGTTGAGTTTATGTCATGCTATAAATATAATAGTTTCATATAGTAACTCATTATGACATCTCTTTGGCTTAAACAACGAGAGCCTCGCCATAAAATTACTAAATCGCGGCTTGTACCAGCAGAAACTTCCCAGAACCAGAAGACAGCCAAAGTAGATCGCTTCACAGATGCACTCGGCATTAATCTTGTAGGGCGTCCAAAACTTTCCGAGTGGAATGTCGCTTTTTTCATTAGTTGTCCAGCCTTGACAGCACCAATTGTCCTCAGTTGGACAATATCCATTTCCAGGGCGCCATCCCACGAGTATCGTGTACAGGATACAACAATCAACGGACGTTTGCACAAACAGATCTCCAGAGTAAAAGCTAAAACAATGTTATCCATACCTACTTAAAGACTAGCAATATTACATTTCAGAAAAAAATTAATTCCAGTCGTTGTAAGGTTAACATCAAATAGGACCAACTACTTTAAACCTTGTTGATCTGATTTTGATTCCTCGCTCATTTCAGGAGAATCTTTCTACATACTGACATAAATATGGCCTCAGTTTTGCAAGGTTCTGAGGTAAAGACTGTTATAAAT
Source organism: Eucriotettix oculatus (assembly GCA_034510155.1). Classification (NCBI taxonomy): domain Eukaryota; kingdom Metazoa; phylum Arthropoda; class Insecta; order Orthoptera; family Tetrigidae; genus Eucriotettix; species Eucriotettix oculatus. The sequence continues at coordinate 20,844,972 of CM067380.1, read as the reverse complement.
AGGAAAATGTGCTGGCAAAAAGAGTTAATAACCTGATTCTAATGTCCATGAAATATCAGGACCCTTCAAATCCAAATTTGAGAATCCCACGTTTACATGGAGGTAAAAGTTATGGAAGATTGTACCGAATTACACGAACAGTTTATTTAACCATGAGGGCACAAATGTTGATGACTATGTTAATTATCTTGCAATGTTAGCAGAACAGTTAGCTTCGTATAGTTCTTATCGTTTAATAACTTCTGCTCAGTTGTACGTCGATTGTAGCTGACATACTGTATGCAATTGTAGCTCATGGGTTCTAATTCGTCATTATTTTGATATCCCGTTAAATTACAGACGGGAGATCAAATGAAAATAGCTTTCATTGAATATTCCATTTCCTGTAGTAAGTTGGTGTTGCATGAAGTGATAATAGGGCCAATATATATAGTATATGAACTGCATGTGTGATAATGTATGAAGAAAACAAAGATAATGAATAAGATTTCACATCACAAAAGTTATCGGGTGAAGTGTGAATAAAATGAATAAGAATAAATAATCGTGTTTGGAGCTACGGTCAATCTAGTTCAACAATATTGAAACACTATATATTGTGTTGCCATCAACGTCGTCTACAAAATAGAAATGATATTGTTTGGATGGTACTCTACCCTGATGTTACTTAAAACTATATCCAAGCGTGTTTATTATAAATTGAAGAAATTCTTTCCCTTTGTTTGTCATTGAAAGATATAAGAAGTTCCTAAGCGAAACAGTTTGATGCGATGTCATGAAATTCTTTCCTGTATTGTTTGTTGAACATGTGGATGGAAGTCTCCGGATGATTCACGCGTACGCGCGGTCCAAAGCTTCCGCTAATTCACACTGAAGGGACTGTACTGGCAATAGAGATGGCACAAGGATGAGTCATCACAAGGAATATATTTTTTCACTGACCTTATTTAGTACGCAAGTGTTTCTTTTTTGTGAACGCGGACGAACCGGTTTATTCTAGATATGGTCAGCAATATCTGAAGAGATTACCACCATGTTCTCATATCCGAGGACCACGGTCAAAGGTTATCGTTACACCACTCCAAAACTTCTAATAAGCTCATTGTAATCGAAGCCATTGTACAATCAATCTGTGCTTGCTTGATCTTAAGGGCGCTTCGTAGGTTGACAATATGTCGACAATTCAAACTTTAACATCATTCTGGCATTCTCAGCTTGATTTCATTTCCCAACGTTTGCTCATTTTGTGCGATCGTTGTCATTGAGACAAATCGACCAATATAGACATTCGTTTTCAAATCACTCTTGTATGGTTCATTATAAGATATCCACAAATAAAATCTCATTGTAGCAAGTCGTTTTCTCTTATTGACTTTTCTGTACCTTAACTCTTCCGTCACTGCTAAGAGATCATATATTAATGCTTTCTAGTGGTTTTAGCACAAACGTTCTTTGTTTCTCGTGTAAAAAAAGTCACGTCAGAAAGGCTAAAAACACCATCATTTGCCTTCAGAAACACTGTACGAAATTAGTCTACATTGGCCATGAACAATACTCGCTTCCGGCCAGGAAGAACTTCCTACTGATAGTTAACAGTAGCCTGAATCTCTATGCTAAATTGTATATTCAATATACAATCTATGCGATTGAGGAACTTATCAAGAAAGTAATGTTGGGAGATACAGGGTAAGAGGGCAAAGTGAATCTATTTGAAATTGGAAAGTTGCTGTATTATGGTAAAGCCTGATGAACTTATTCCAAGTATGGCAAGGGAATCTGACGAGTGACTAAGAAATAGAGTTTCAATTGTTTACTTTTGTAAATGTTGAAATATTTAAAAAATACTGAATGTGGGAAGAGTAACGAGGCATTTCCCCATTGCATTGAAGTTATATATTAAGTTAAAAATGTCACTTTAGTAAAGGGTTTCTTACAATTTTCAAGGCAGGCCACGATCGGTGATGAGTTTTTGATGTAGTAATTTGGGGATGTTAGCACCAAAGCCCTTGAAAGAACAAATGCCCTAGAGCCACCCCTGTACTGCACACACCACACACACATTCATTTTTATACATTAACATTTATCGTCCGCTGACCTGAATAAAAACCGAGCGGCGTTTGTGCTATATTTATTGTCCGTCTGCCTGCTTTCTGGGTCACTATCTGTTTTTCTTGCCGTGCCAGTCTTGTCGATTACAAATGTCCGACCTATAGTAAACTGCTAATGGCCACTCGCTTCTTTATTTACAAAACAGATTTACTCAGTGTTGCTGGAAAGAAATTGTACGGTTTTATCCACGTTAACTGCTGCAGTACCTATTTTCATCGTCTCTATGGTTCCAACTTGTAATGTCCATATTCCCGGAAAGTTGCAGTTTTAAAATGAGAGAGTTTCATAGGTTGAATTTTTATCAATCTTAAAAAAAGAGATCAATCTATTCCCAGTGTCATTATTAAAAGACTAATTCTTTAATTAATGTGTGTATTCTTATGTTTATATTATAACATTGATAAAATGTTTTTGATATTAAACGCTAGGGCGTACAGAACATGATTCTTCCCATTCGTAAGAAAATATAAATCTAGGCATGACTGTAACATTTTCTCTAAAGCAGTATAATTTGCTCTGAGGATTGCAATAAAGGCAACAGAAGTAAAGAAAGGGAATGGTCGGCCTACTAGAAAGTTGATTATCTTACCCTAATATTGCTTCCCGTTTGACAGAGCAGTGATGTGGACCAAACAAATTTAGGAACTTCAGAAATCCGGCTGTGCCAATAACTGGCCAGAGGTGGATTGTTGAGTTTCATCATTAATGTGTTGCATTGTCAGTCTTGCTTTATGCAAGGCTACAACCATGAGAACCGGTGAGATCCAAGTTGCATGGTCCATCTCCAAAACCGATACCATTTGATAACGTTCAGAACCACCAACAACATTCGCGTCAAGGAAGCTGTAAAGCTAGCAGTGACAACACTATTTTATCGCATTCATCACGTTATATTCCAACAAGACAATGACATATTCAAACGAATACTAGAGTATCCCGCGTATGCCTCTCAGCTTTGCGGGACGTATGAAGCCCGTCTTCATCCCGTGAGATCGGAAGCTATGTGTCCACCATCACGATTGACGGGAAAGGTTATTGCAGAATGCAATGAGATTTTGGGCCTCTGCCTTATCCAGAGGTCTACTCTTAGGTTTCACATACCCAGGCACACGGATACCATCTCCGCGAGATCCTGGTCCCAAGTCACTGCCAGACCCTTGTGTGTCATAGTAGAGTGACAGCTGGGTCGAAGCTCAACCCGATCTACCAGAATTTTTCGCTGAAGGCTTGGACGACGTCGTGCCTCATCTGTAGAGCTTGCAATTGTAATAAGACCCACGTAGTATGAGGAAGATCTCCTGCCATGGCTCTCTGGTATCGAGTGCGACCCCAGGAACAGGCATCGAAGCTCAGTTCCTTCAGGGAAGCAAGACGTGGCCGACGTCTCAGACAAGGAAGCTAGTAACTATCCCCTATAGTTAGATTGCGTATCTACCAAGTCAAGCAGAGAACTACAGCCGGGCAGTTGGTTAACACGGTACAGTAAATATTGTTTATTTCTCACAACCCCTAGTGGTATTGTAAAAATTCAGCCAAGCTGATACATATAATATTTTAGATGTCGTTTCTATTTTTTATATTTTACGTTATTATTACGTCTCTATTATTTTATATTTTACGTTATTACTACATTAAAGTATTTCTTTCATATTATTTCAAACGTATGAAAATAAAGGAAATAAAATAAGAGAATGATACATAAAATAAAGAATTCTATATCATTTCAAGTTAGTTAATATATTTCAAAGTGTTCGTTGACATAATGTGTGGTAATGGAATGTAGCAAGGGGAACGAACGATGGGTTGAACAACAAAATTCTAACCATTTTTGCATAATATATATTTTTACATTGTGATGTACGTTATTTGGTGTAAACGTCTTTTTTTAAGTTGGACAAATGCAAACCATTTTTGCATAATATATATTTTTACATTTTGATGTACGTTATTTGGTGTAAGTCTTTTTTTAAGTTGGACAAATGCAAATAATTTCATTCCGTTACAATTATAACAAATGAAATGAATTTTGAGGGTACTCGCTTTCCTGCATACTTTTCATTTTACAAGAAATATTTACTTACAATATTAGGTCTATATACTCTCTTCACTAACAATGCCAGAGCTTGATGTAATTGATAACACAAAAATTGTTAAGGACTAAATGTCATCACTGACTAATACTCGGGAGCCAAGATACCGAACCTAATAATTAGGCTTGAGTTCTATAAAAATACTGAGACTTTCAAAAATGGAAATAATGCCTTTTAGTACCATGGAAATATTTGATTTTGTTCAGTTTTTAATATAGTTTATTGAGCAAAGGTAAGAAAAGAAAGTAGAATCGTTGTTTGTATATATATGCTAAATAATTACAAAGAGCTCATAATTTTTGAGATTTTGGAGACTGGTTAGGATAGAAAAATCTAATTCGAAGTTAGGAGCTCCCGAGAATTTTCCATCGTAATCCAATTACGCAGGGCTGAGCTTTGATTGATTGAAAAGGTTTAAGTTGGTTCAACTGATACACTGACGAAATCAAAGGTCTGGGGCGAGTGAGGCTCAATGTGGAACTCTGAGAGGCAGCAACTTTTGGCTGGCAACCAAGTAAAGTTGGAAGTTCACTATAGAAACACGTCTCCGATAAACTTGGAAACTAACAGGTGGGAGAGACAAATCTCAAATTTGAAATTTCACGCTGATAAGAATGTATAAATATACTTGTGTGTATATATATGTACATACATATGGCACTGAGAGATAAAAAGATAATATTATCTTTATAAAAATAATAAGAGTTTAATAATGAATTGCAAGTGATAATGAAGGTGATCTCCCCCTCCCCCATTTCTCTCAACGTCGTCGAACCAATCGCGTACCGAGTAGTGCCAGTGATGCGGCGCATCACCTTCCTGCCAAACAAAGTCCTATGGTTCAGCGTCTTCCAATCGATATCCCAATGTAAACATTTTTAAACCTGTCCGTATAAAATTACGATTTTCGCCCGTACCTGTGTTGTGTCGCACCACATTTGTTTGGCAATGAAAAAGTTTGTCTCTTGCGTATCTATTGTGCTCTGATAAAACCCACGATCGTAAAAGTTATTTCGGGCGAAGGTTCCAAATAATCGTGCCTTGCCAAGCTTTCAAAAATAATACGCAGCTTAGTCTGATTTCGAAACTGGTTCATTAATTTATAATTCAGAATATAAGCAGAAATGAACACTCCTCCTCTGCAGAACTAACGTTTTGGCACAACTTGTAAACCGCGTTACTTAAAGTCATAAGCGACCCAATAATGTAACAAAAACGATTGCATGATAGTTATCAACAGACGCCACAAGCTGACACATTGTTATATCATTAGCTTCTATCGTTTTCCCACAGGCAAAATTTAAAACATGGCCTTCATCCATGTTTCGTTTATACCAAATAGTAATATAATATAGACTGGGCTGGTTTCTCCCACTCCCCGAGTTCCAACTCTGCGCTCCATCAAATCAGCATTATCGGAATAACCACAAGCGTTAAAACAAAAATTAAAGTAAATTGTTTACTTTATCAATAACAAATTTCAAATACGTAATGTAAGAACATAAATTTATATGTAAGATTAACAACTGTGTTTTAAAATCGATATTGTCAGTTCGATACGACGTTGTATCAACTGATTTTTTTTAAAAAGAAGTTAAAAATAAATATTTATTTTATTCGTAAATGTCGCAGGAGAATGTACACTGTTTTCCTTGGATCTAAATTTTGAAAATAAGATATTCCTAATACCCTTGGACCAAGTAGGGCTGTTATTTAAATGTCATTTTCAATACATGATTAAATCTTTTAATAAGTTACTTAAACATCGTGAAAATAAAAATATTTATAAATAATTTAAATGTAAAATTTATTTAAGCTTACGGCGCTAAATTTATGCCATGCTCAAAAGCTGCTTAAATAGTTTGTCAGGATGACAAAAAATAATTTAAAAGATACAATTTAAAGACGGGAGCACGGTCAGCCTCCACGGAAGTTAATGAGTTTATGTGAATTAAATGACAATAGAACACAGTACAGTTCAATGAATGGTTATGGAAAATTTTGTTCCCGCTGAATCTTGCGTATACTACAAATTTAAGAGTACCAAGACCAACATCTTTGTCAGAAACTTCAAAGTGCATGAATGATCTTATGAGGCATCTTTGAAGCAGTCAAGGAGTGAGATCACTGGAGGAAGAGATACAATTATGAGATATATAAATTATTTGATGAACCAATGTTAAATATATTAGGATTGGAAGATTGGACTGAGCGGGCCACGTAATTTGGATGCACAACAACAGGACTTGTTTTGTGCTAAACCGGAAGGGAAAATACCAAGAGAACGACTCAAACTGAGGTGACTCAGGATATAAAAACCTTAAGTGTGATGAATAGGCGGAATGTCGCCATGAACAAGAAGGAATGGCAGGAGATTCTGAAGAAGGGCAAGGTCCACACCGGGCTGTTGCGTCAATGATGTTGATGAAGGAGATGAGCCTTGTGATAGGTGATTAAACCTGGTTGGATCATTACGACCCTGAAAAAAAATGGGTAGAGTAATTACTATCAAAGAAGAAAGCGAAGCCAGAGCAATCTCCTGGGAGACGTCTTCAGAGATACGTAGGTTTCCATATCTCGAACCTGGACAGTCCATAAGTGCAATTAAACTCTAAATTAACCCCGAATTCGAACTCTGCGGGCACAAGAACTAGCTCGAACTATTCCTCAAGTTGTATTAATTCCTCTCAGGTTTCCAACCGGGTCAAAGGGATTATCATTGGCTTGCTCTGCCATCTTCCTCAAGTTGTCTACGATTCAGTTGGGGAAATTAATTATTGAAGACATTTAGAAAATCACTCTGGGTTTAAAGACTCCTGGTCGCCAAGGGATACCGTCTGGCAATTGTTGAAAAAAGTTTTGGGATGAAAGAGCGGGTAATGGAACAGTTGTTTAGTTGCAACTGTGCCATCAAAAGCATCCATTGCTGCAGTAAGAATGTTCCTGAAAGTAATAAATTAATTGATATGAAGTCAACAAATGTTATCAGCATTAAAGAAGACTATGGAATCTCTTTGGTACAATAGTAATAGACATGAAAGAGAATGGCAATGTACCTCTTGTTATATACTTGCATTTTAACATAGCAAATGAAAAATGTTTTAAAGGTAACTTATTGCTATGTGCTGCTGTGAACTGTAAAAGAAAATTATCAAAATGCTGATTCTTTCGAAATTGAACTGGTTATTTTTATACCACGAAACCTCCCTATTTCCATAAATTTATTACAACCTTGTTAGCAGGCGTTTCCCACTCTGTTACTTGGGCAAATTTCCAGATACATGCAACTAATATTTCGGGGAAGTCTCCTCAACGTGTCCGTCAACACAAAAATCATTCGGACATGTAAGCAAGAAGCGTTGCATCAGCCAAACAACATACTAAATTACTCATGGTTTTATTTGCTGGAACATAAGAACCAGTAGCAGTGAATAATCACATGGCAAGGCCAGCAGCTCCATCACCCACTACAACAGCCATTATGTAACGGGTTCTGTTTCAAAAGGGAAGATATCTTCAGATAAAAATTATATTTGACTGTTGGGATCGAAGATTTACACCTGTAGCTGAAAGCGTGAATATGTTCATAATCAAAGTCAAAGTGGAGGACGTATCTTCTTTCCATTGACATCAATAAACATATTAAATCTGATGAAGAACTAAGATGTGTTTTTTGTCATTTTGTGATTATCACTGAAATCAGAGAAAATAACTGGTCCCACAATATATGCCGGCCGACACTTGGAATATGTCTGCTTTTTTCATGAATGATGACACTGCTGCCTCCGAAATTTTGAAGATTTATACCCTGTTCCCCAATGGCGGCACCAGGCTTCAATTTCAAGTAAGCCACCACATCTCTCTTCCTTTTCCACAGCAATTATATATATATAATTGACTTACAAACACAAATTTGGATCTAACACTCGCTCATGTTGTTAAGATTTTCTTGCCTCTCTGTCTCTCTTCCTAATTGTAAGCGTCCCTTTCTCTACCGAGTCTCTTTCTCCCTCTCTTCTTCAACAACACTTCAATATCCGTCTTGTAGTACACGAAGTCTGTAAATGTGATGTTTAGATTCAAATAATGAATCCATATATAAATAAAAACCCTTAGTCTATTGTAGAAGCATTCGACACTACCGAGCCACATTCATCTTCTAAACTTGAATTTACGAACACTGCTTTATCTTGATGAAAAGTCCATTGGATCTGTCACTTTTCAGTCTCCTGTCTCATCGTTATAAACGAAGTTCTCAGTTTAAATGGATATTAAAAACTGTCAAATTCAATAGATTCTTCATAAATATGAATAAGCGTTTGTAATTTAAGGTATGAAGATGAATATGACAGAAGACTCGAAAGCTTTTACCAGTGAAAGCAATGACGCCGGGTTTTCATTTCAGTACGTACTCTGTAAAGGTAAATGTGCGTCAGTCTGCTTTTATCCTCACTATTATTACAAAATTTATGCGCATTACTTTGTAGCATTCTTTGCCGAGTCACATGCATATAAAATGTTAAGATATAAGTCGCGAATGGAACAATGTTTCTCTTAGACGGCGACAAGTGCGTAGTGAAACTTAAAAGTGTTTATTTTGAGATTCACACAATTCTTGGAAAATACTCGGGTTACTTCCCCGTAGGTAATCATGTTGTAGTTATTATTATTAGTAGTAGTATCTACGTACCTAACAACGTATTGCATTAGAACGTCATTAAAATAGTGTAAGGTGATTGATCATCATTCCTCTCTTTGCGACTGTGAGACGATTCCAGGAAAACAGCAAAAATTGTCAAAAATTGTAACGGTCATTTGCTCGGACGTCGGCGGTGAGAAGTCAAAAGGAAAGAGACATTATTTGACAAACAGGGGTAATGAAACCCAGATATTTGGATTGTCCCGCGACCGCTGGAATGTGGAGACGGGGGCTGGGAATAAGCGTGGATTTTCCTCCAAAACCTTGGGGAAGAGAGGAGAGTAGCAATAAATTTCAATGGTGAAAGATCCATCCTTGCCACCTTCGGGATATGAATTAAAGAACCCTTGCAGATGACTGGAGAGAAAAGAGATTGAGGGGATGAAAGCTGTTGATCAGATGATATTAGTGGCAGATTGTGAGGTTTCAGCGCAGATCATCACACTATCGGGCAGATAGTTCGAGGAGACGAGCCGAAGACTGGAAATTATCCTGAAGCAGGGACAATAGCAGCGGCAGATTAGGCGTGATCGAGACCAGGCCGAAGCCATACGAGAAAGTGCGAACGAGAGAAGGCGCCAGTAGGTCCAAAAAAAACAAGCTGACACAGTAATTATCTCTGTAACCTGTTTTCTTATTTCCTATACTGCCAGGTCCAAGTAGATTTTGTGTGAAATATTTACGCTCTATGAGAAGGCCCACATCATACGACCCTGAGTGTAGAGATCTAGAATTTTAGTTGTAAGAAAATTAATTATTTGTATCATTTTTTGCAATTATTTATATGTTTTGTTTATTATAAAGAAAGGCCGGCTATGCAAATTAAAACTATAATCAATCATTGTACATTAATAAGACATGTTAAAATTCAATATAATTTACATTCATAACGATTTTTCATTATTATAAAATAAAATAATATTCCCCCTTATTCATTTCAAAATGCTCTAGAACTTGTCAACCGCCGTGTAAATGTGACTTTAGAAATGTGTAACACTACCACTTTTCGCAAAATGTAGATACTTTCAGTCTACAATGGGATTAGGGAAAACAATATTCCCCGCAAATGATGTCTGAAAGTGGCTAATACAATTTTTCTAATCCGGAATTCCTTAAGTCGCAACTTTATGTGATCACTGAATACATGGCTTACGCGTCAAACTCATAATTAATCACTTCAGAGAACTAAAAAATGAAATCCATTTTGATAAAATTATTAAAATAATATTTCGTATTCAAAATTGTGATCATGGCCAAAATACCACGTTGTAAATATATAAAAAACTAATTAGGAGGAAAATACGCACACAGTCTCTTTATTTTTCAAATTTTAGTAAAAACTGCTGCATGGTGTTTCCTGGGAATTAATTTATATTAGCCCTGTAAAGTATTTAAAGCGACACTAAGCTCTTTGTCAAAACGTGAATTAACCGGCATCGAGAGAGTGGCTTTTTGAGCATTTACCTTTCCACGGCCTGTAACCTACCTATGTCGATGCAATGTAACTTCATCAAAACTGAAATGACAACTCACAATACCTTAATCGAGTGATCAATCTACTGGTACCTTAAATAAAAACAGTATCCTTAAAAAGATTCTAAATACCGATACATTTAATATTCCGGTACTTTAAGACAGTGACAATAATTCCGATACCTTAAGAGAGTAAAAGGAATACGCCCTTACCGTGAGGAAATACTCCGGTACCCTTAGAGAGTCAAATAATAATCCTGATACCCTGAAAGAGACAAAAGTACTCTTAATGACCTAATAGAGTGAAAAATTCTCCCTGTGTCTTAGGCGAGTCAAAAATATTAAAAGTTCTTTGTTGGGGCCTGAAATTCTCTCAGTACGCTAAGGGTGTGAAAAATAGTGTCGATTCCCTACCTTCATAGGTGCTAGGAGGCAATATTTGTTCTTGGATCGTAAAAGTTTGGTAGACATTGCTACGCGTGTTTAAAATTAACGCAGAACTTTGTTTCATCCCCTTCCTAGGGGCTGATCAAGAACGTGACCGTCATGTTTGATGTCAGAATTAAACTCAGCGACTCCCTTAATATCGGTTTCGATACCAATCTCTGTTGTTTTCGCATTTTTTTATGTAATGCGTATCCACCCCCACCCCTATGGATAAACTCGTCCCAAGCTGCATGGGGTTGAAATTATACACAAACAATATAGGAAGAAACTGTATCAATTTCCACTGAACCCGAGGATATTCCACACAAATATGGGTAGAGTTTGCATACTTTAAAATCTCCGTTCGTTCTCCCTCGCCCCAGGGAAGGGGGAGGGGGTAACCGTGTCTTACGACAAGATTATTAATTATTGTTTAAGTTGTATGTATCTGCTACCGGACATTTGCCCATTTATAGATTTAATAAATACATACATGCAATACAGTGTTTGTTTCCAGGTATGAAAGAACACTTGGTCGAATTTGCTCCACGAGTTTATATTTGTACGCGGAACATAACCACTCAATTGTAATTATTAGATTGATGATAAGTAATTTAGCTTAGATAACATTTTAATTAATTAGTTATATGGCACCCTCATCTAAAGAAATTGTTTTATGAAAGATTTACGCGCATAGCTGAAAACGTGAACATGTTTGTAAACAACGTGAACGTGAAGGACTCATCTGCTTACATTGTCATCAGTTAATTAATTAAAACAATTAGTGTGGATAGAGGTGGTGAGTTACCTTTTCGGAGGCAGCAGCCTCCTTCTTCAGGAGAAAGGGAGAGACGTTCCAAATGCCGGCCGGAAGGTTCGAAACGTCCGCATATGCTCAGTTATTAAAACTTTAGCTGAGTACTTTCGTATTTTGTAATTTAAGATATTATTTTTTGTTGAATGGTGTCAGATATTAAAGCTGACCATTCACTCCTTAGCTAAGGATTATTTAAAATTGGTAGTGGATTTATGCTGTCAGGCTTCGGACGCTATTAAAGAAAGTTTGATTCGTGAGCTATGACAGCGGAGTTTCAGTTATGTAAGCTATGATACGCCGATAGCAGATGCAAATAAAAAACTAGATATTGAATTAAAGTATAAAGCGAACAGGGAGTCCTAATTCGATTGCTGAGTGTGGAAAGGAAAAGCCTTGACGACACGTGCTCGTTCGGGAAAGCTGCCAGGACCTCGTGACCTCGCCAATGCGAAAGAAACTACCTGCTTGCATCTGCCTCAATGCAATACGGTAACTTAATCGATTGCAAGTGACTCTCAGACCAGCCAAATTACCTGTCGCTTATAGCACGCGACAGACTTACTTTTACTCTGTGCCCCTGTCAGTATTTCATTTATTTTTCCTTCCTGCATCTAACACTTAACTTTAAAAAAATTCCCTCGTATCTTTATCTTATTTTTATTTTCATGGCAAACGCATTCGTCGGGGCACTTTCGGTTATTAAATATATATCTCATTGTGTCATTATCGTTTCTTAATGTCATTGTTAAACAGAGGCATTTCGGACAGAGAGGAATGACGACTTGCTCGTGTATCTCCTGTTATTTATTGAAATGAACGTGCACAGTTATTCATTGTTAGTTATCATAAAGCCGTCACAGAGACGCAGCTGATTCAGCTAACCAGTATTTTAATTGTTTCCATTTCGTCTGTGGCCTTTTTTTCAAAAGGAACCTTCTCAATTTAAAAAGTAAAATTAATCTAATACTCTGTTTCATTTCTCCTGCTTGCCTTTCTCTTGCTTAATTTACTGCTTCGCACTGTACAGTGTAATTACACACTACTCAAACTGTGTAAAACATCATTTTGTTTGAATAAGAAGTTCTCGGGAAAGCCTACATTCTCTAATATCATTTTGTTTCTCCTTATATATTGTCCCCCATTTTCTACTTATTATTAACACGTGTACTTTTTTTTCAAATTATAATATATTTAGCAATCAGAATACAATTCTATAAGCTAAAATGCTGACAGCTACTAATAATAACATTTACACGGAGATATCCAATGATATCTCCTTATAATTGAAATAAACAATGAATCGTTTAACTTAAAATAGTATTTTATTTATCACTGGTTCAAGGAGTATGTCTAGAAGTGGGTTGGGATGATTGTCCACAACTGCGTGATGTTTGATGGTTTTCTTATGGAACATTTAAATCTGTATGCAGTGTGTGTACCATGGGGCGTTCACAATTTTCTGGAGGATCTTGGATTGGCATCTTTGAATAATTGTAATTTTTGATTTTGATGCACATCCCCATAGCTCAATCCCATAGGTCCATATTGGTTTGATTACAGCTTTATATATCAGGATTTTATTGAGATAACCGTGATTTTCTTCCTATGAGCTCTAATAGTTCTCTGGTCTTTTTCTCAACTTGCTTTCTCTTTTAAACTATATGATTTTTCCAAGTCAATTTAGAATCTAAGTGAAGTCATAAATATTTTACTGATTTGTTTGTGAGATGTGTACATTATTATTGCGACTTGGAGAATAGTTTCTTTCCGGAGGCTGAATGTGATATCTGCAGATTTATTCTCGTTCACTTTCATTTTCCATTTTTATAGCCATTGTTGTTGATTGAAATCACATTACGTACATTTCGGAACTCTCGTTGCTTTCTTAAGATGTGAAATGTAACTAAAATAAGTAGCGGTACAATCAAGCGAACTTTAATTATATGGTTTTTTCAACAAGGGCTAAATAATTTTTTCATTTAAAAGGACACACATTGGTTTTTCAAAAAAAAAATTGTTAATTCGACCCGCCCTACTTGATAACCCCTACATTTCACTAAAGAAAAACAACAAAGATTTCTGAAACTCCATAACGTGTTTTTGATTTTTCACGCCATTAGTCTACTCCTTGGCAGTTTTTTATTGTTAACATTGACAAACGTAACTTTTTGTCGAATATGTCCTATTTTATGTTATTATAAATTTGGTATATTTGTATTTCAACGCACTAACGGATTATTGAAAATAATTCGACTCAGCGTTCAGTTCGCAAATCAGGAGAAATACGAATCAATGGAAATACTATAGTAGTAGGGCCTATATTCCGATACACTTGAGAACCTAGTTACGTAATATTGGAGAGATATGATAGGGAGAACTCTTGACATAACAGATTACGGCAGCTTAGAAGTGCCTGCAACTGATTTCCGTTTAAGAGATTTCCCGTTTTTGACGTCCTCATCAATATTATTGGTTGATTCCGTTAGTCCGTAGGGCAAATAAAAGCATCATTATGCACTGAAATGAAATAGGAATACTTTTACAGTTGTTAACATTAATAACTAAAGTAGAATATTAAACTGAAAAAACCATACGCATTTACATAAAAAACTAAGAAACAAAATTTTGGATAAAGCCTATCAATGAATGTATAGATGAATGAGAAATGAAGGTTGACTTAAATATATTTATAGCTCATACAAATAATGAGATAGGAAGAAAAACAGAAAATTCGCAATCGGAAAGAATGCTATAGATTTGAAAAATGTTAATTTGTAATATGCTCTGATGTGGTTACGACTTTACTGACTTGATCCTAGGAATAGATTCGTCCTCAAATAAGTTGTTAAACATATAGAATAGCATTCTATGTTTTCGTAGGTAATAAACGATGAATATTCAAGCAAAACAATTCACATGTTGGGCCTATATATTTTGAAACCTTACGTTAAAATATTTTATCTTGAAGATATTAAAATTATCCACTAAATGGAACAAGAAAAATATTTCCCAGTCTATTAAAACATTTAATAGATAAATGTCTACCTTGCTTTACCTTCCACATTCCCCCTTTTATTAAAGGGGAGTTGCCTGTTTCACGATCACCCGCATCCAAAAAAAAATTAAATCGAATAGAGATTGAAGATGTAGACAAATGTGATCCCAAAATTTTAAACACAATGCAATAGTCACAATATATAAGTACCGAGTTAAGTAAAGAAACACGTCAGCTTTAACTCCACACTTCTTTACATTTCCATTAGTACGCAAGTTGCTTTGTAGAAAAACAACTTGTTACGCACTTTACCATACATTTGGAATGCACCTTCATGAATCAAAAGAGCGTGTGTATTCATTTCTTACAAATTATTAATTTGCATATAATCCAATCATATCATTTTGTTTACTTGAAAACATTCTAAGTAGCTTTAATAGAATAATCTGTCAAAAAAATCAGAATGCTATTTCATATCAAAAAATATATATTAATAATAATGGTGACTGTTTATATTCAGTAAATAAATGGTGTAGCCCTAACACGTCAGAAAGTTTATTAATTAATATTTAACACAAAAAATAATATGATTTTAGGCAACAATGTAACGGGCTATATTTTCACTTATCAGTAGATTTAAGCGTGAGTTATGGAGGAAATTCTATATTTGTAAGTTTCAGCCAGGTTTATACGTATATTTTTTAATGTTTCCATATTATATTTATTTGTAGTATTTATATTTGTAACTGAATTTATAAATTTTATACTGTTAACTTCTCAAATGTTACCTGACGAATCCCAAAAAATGGGGACGAAGCGTTGCACGTCATATTAAATTTTTAATTAATAAAGATTCTGATATATTAAGGCTGTACCATTTATTGTTTTATTTATTTAATGCCAGATAAATTATCTCATTATTTACATTCATTTTTGCTACCAAAGCGTGAAAGTTTCATAACAGTGTATAGAAAACAATTTTTTGTTGTTGTTGTTGTTGAACAGTTTACGATTGGTTTACGTTAAAGAATGTATTATTTAATCACACTCGTGTGGATTTCGGAAACCTTAAACGATGGTTAAAATTTATTAATGCGATTTAACATGAAAATAATATTGTTAACAAAAATTCTTATCTCATTGTTTAATTTGGGAAGGTACAAGGTATAATGATGTATATTACCACTTGTTCCTATCAGAATCGTCACAATTTAACAGCAAATGGGAAAAAAAATATGCAGTGGGTTTTGCTTAGTATTTACTAAACCACACAGGAAACTGCTGAGCACCTTATGGAATGATTGTAATAACTATTCCCGAGGAGAAATAATAATTTTCAATGATTAAAACAATTTATTGGAATAATTCAAGTAATTTACAAAACGTTTCCTCTGAATACCTAAACTCAGCAGCCTGATTATGCAAGAAGGATTTCGTAGGCAACACGACTGAAGTAAATTACGATTTTAACATTTGTGTGGCAAAGGGAGATAAGACGAATCTATACTCGCGGCGCCGATTGCAACTTCCATTTAGTCTAACTTTCCTGAAATTCTTTAATGAGTTCACACACTTGGTCCATATTATTTTTCAAACTACATAAATAAATATAGTCATCTAAGGGTTAACACGAGTATTTGAAGGGAAATTTTTAACTTCAGTGTTTTGAAGTCCTTCAAAAACGATGTTGTTGAAAGTGACACCAAAAATTGAAACTTTATTTTTTTTAATCAATTATTTTCTCATCAATGGTCCGAGAAAATATATCGTGATTTTTCATCACACTTACAGGTGAAGGCACGGACTTCTCTACTTGGCAAATCATTAATAACTTAGACGAAAGTGAATATTTCCCTGATAATTCCAGTTTGTAATCTCATGAATTTGCAGTTTCAACCTTATATTAGCTATATTGATAAATCGTGTCTTCCTTTGTTTTCTTTTTCAGATAAAAACTACACTTCAAAAGTCTTCCTTAGTGTAAACTTTTCGTGACTGTATTTGTGTTTTATTTGTATTTTCTTTGTATATAGCTGCCACCGGGAAAATGCCCAATAGCAGCTTAGTAGTAATAATAATAATAAAAAACATTAAACTCCATAATAATTTTAAGAAAGCCTGGAAACGAGCAATTTTGCTGCGGAATATCCCCCTTGATTGAAATGATTGTACACCAAAGCACGTAAGAGTCTCAAATTCTAGATGCTGAGATTGAATCAACTCTCGCCTTGAATTTTTTGCATAACCGGTCCCTGTAGCGGACGCTAAGTCTTACTTACAGGTGGGAATAGTTAAGCTTCGAAGTACTTCAATTTGACTCTGAATGGCATTTTTACCTTGAACTCATGTAAATATTCTGCGATGTAATAGGGATTCACTACTATTCACGAATACCTACATTTGGTAGCCTCCCAAAATCTGAAACGCCGGATACTGCGCACTGAAGCAGAAAACTATTGTTAACCGTATATTAACAAATGAAAATACGGCCAAATATGTCGGCAAACAAATTTAATCAATATATACGATTCATCCAACTTTGTGGACTTCTTCAGGTACATTTTTAAATGGCTAATTGGATTAAATGGGCAATTTTGTGTCGCGGAGTATCTCCAGCGACAACTACGGCCAAAAAAATTAGCTGTTGCTGTTGCTGTAATCGACAATAAAAAATATTGCCTATGAAATACGCTCTATTAGCTTGTTCAGGATAATTATTAATATATACCAATGTATAAAAACCTTGTTTCTTCGTTAATGGCCTGAACGGAAATAATGCCCCAAGTGTTTTATGATTTGAAGGCACGTAGAGTTGCTTGTGCAAGATAAGAACGGAGTGTCCCAGGTGTCGGAGGTTCCGTCCTGTCCCTTACCTGTGACGATTTAATTGTAAATAGTCGCATCTCGTCAGCTGTCAGTCATTCAACACCGATATGAAGGGATACTTTTCCAAAACTGAGCTGAGAAAGAGTGCCACATTTTAAGCGCTTGCAATCTCGGGCCTCGATTGACGCTCATTTTGTTATAATTTTTTGTTTGGTATGATGGACTGCTAGAAATGTATTGGACCTGGCGCAATTATCTATATGTATTTTTATGAGGAAAGTGCGTGGAGAGTTTTGTCCGTGACCGGAAATCACGCGTTTGAACCCACGACCTTGTGCTTTGGAGGTCACCAGTCCGACGGGACGAGCAATTGTTAGTAGCATATTAGTCGTAGGCGTAAATACGCAGGGACGGTGTCGTGTGTGTACTTTTTATAAATGTTGCATAACGGCGGAGAGATAAGGCGACGCCAGTGAAAGTGGTCGACCTGTTTGTTTTTGGTTGAGTATATGTACTTGTATGCACGTGTGTGTCTGTGTGAGTATGTGTAGGGTAGAAAGAGCACATGTGAGTAAGTCGACGAGTCTCTTGAGATGTACTCACTCCTCGTGCAGAGCCGCTGCGTCCATGGCTGCGGTCCAGACGCGACTGAGCTCACCTACGACTCTCCACTCTCCAGTTTCCAGCTCTCCAGCTCTCCAGCCCCCACGCACCTGACAGCGCCTCAGCCAATTGCTCCATTTCCTGTCGCTTCTGCACTCTATTGTGCGCTAATAGAGCGTCTCGGAGAATAGAAACTCGCCTAACTACGCTCACGCAATTTGGCGCTCGGCGTCGCGTCGCGCCGCGTCACGTCGCGTCACGTCACGTCGGGGCCCGACCGTCACCCGTGCAGAGGAAGCGGCCAGCTTCCCCTTAAACTAGTTCACATCCAACATTTTGCCACCGAAATGAGATACAATAGCTAAGTATCGAATTTATGTGTTCTGACAGTGACTTCATACAGTTTGGGTGGTTCCTAATTTAAGTCGTGTTCAACACTCAGAGAATTTTCTATCCACGAATACATTTTTTAAACAAAATATTCGATTCGGCCCTTACCTAGCAATAAGAACAAATGTTTAAATTTCGCTGCACGTTGTGGATATCGTGAGGTACGCGGCAGTTTACTCGCTTAATTCAATATTATCACTGTGTAGCAAGAAGTCTTGGTCTTTTATTATGATTTCATCCTAGAACTTGCTTCAATGATTTGGGTAAACCTGGAACAATCCTACTCTGCCGCATTTCGAGTAGGGACCCGTAAAAACTATCGATACTATTCGTACTTTATACCCTTTATTGCGATTCATTACTTTTTTTTCCCATTACTCTTAAGTATCGAAACTTTTGTCGCACCGTTTTCTTTCTTGCAACATTTGAGTTGTTTGTTATTATTGTTGATTGTTTCCCTTATTACCTTTATACGCTTGTGCGTGTGACACAACTTCTATAAAAGCTTACCTAGTTGCATTTTTGTGTCGTGTACGGTGAGGACGAGCAACAAGGTAAAGCTAGACGAAGAGAAAAAACACAAACATCAGTAAAACTTAAGTTCATGCTCTCTATACTTAAATACAATAAATGTGGCCAATGATTTTTTCATGATTTTTTAAAATACGATTTCTTGGCTGAAGTATCCCAAACCCAAATTGTGGTCGTATTTTACATATTTTATTCAAATATATGGAAACGCATCTAATTTTAAAAATATACAACGCCATATAATTATAGAAAGTTAATATACAGCTTTATCATCCGTGGTAAATTTCATTATGTTATAGAGCACAAATGCTCCCTCAGCTCTCATAAAAGTAGTTCTGGAAATAAGAAAAAATGTTAGACTACTTGAATATATTACTAAAAACTTGTCAGGGGGAAAATATACATCCCTATGAAAAGTCATTCCTTTGGTTAATATTGCAAAAACACAATTAATCAAATCAACCGGGGATGAAAATGAGGTTGTAAAGGCTTAATTTCAAAGTAAATTGATACTCGTTTTGAATTCGTAGTGGCATTCGCTTGGATTCTTGTTGCGAGAATCAACACAATTCATTTCAAAGATCAGAAGGCGTGTATTAATGTATGAATCATTATAAGAAGGTCACGACAAAGAATTAGATTTTTGGAGCCATCACCAAGACCTGGTACATGAAGGGAAGTCGTCTCTCTATTCAACACAGATCACGGTCAGTTTTGAGAAAATTACGGCCAACTGGACTTCAGTCACAAGTGATTGATTATTTTATAAAACTGGAACAGTGCATTCAAAACCACGGAATCTTTTCCAAAACGTTTGGGAAAATTTTAATTCCTAGGGAACCCAAGTCGAGAAGACTGCAGTTTTTAACTTTCTTTTGTTATGTGTATTTTACTTTGAATACTTTAAGTTCCTGACTAATATGAACATACCCTAAGAAAGTGCACTTCTGTTTGTTGAAAGAAATCAATAACAATTAAAATATGCGCAGGAAGAATATTTTATAGTTTTTAAAGTAAATAGTAACCATTTGCCTAACTTCAATGTGCGTCTTCTTTTTTTAAAAAAACTCGAATATTTTCAATACTTGAAACAGTGAAGTTATTATTTTTTTAATAAACTCCATTTTGTATAGGATACCTGTCCTCTTATTTAAAGCACTGAGAAGTAAACAACAGATAAGTTATGAATCGTATTTCAAAATATGTTATGAAAGATATATTTTTCTTTCGATCTGATATGTAACCGATACGGAGGTATCGATACCGGGTTTCGATACTAACACAGTAGATACTTTTCTTGCGATACCGAATCCCCAATTACGAGTGACGCCGCACGCGACGTACCGCAGAAGCTCAAGAGAGGTACAACTTCCTTCAAAATTCCGTTCTTTGGATTTCCCGACTATAACAGTTCTCTCTTGCAGTTTAAAAGGACTACGCTAAGCTATTTGCAGTTGCCTAACTTACGACTTTCAATTCCCTTCCTATGCTATTAAAGGGGAGTTGCCTGTTTCAGGATCACCCTCATGTAGCCTGTTAACCAAAAAAAAAAAAACGACTTCCCCTGATTTACGGAACTTTGAAAAGATCTATGTGATGGTACTTGAAACCTCATTCAAACGTTATCCATAATTGAGTACCGTCAATAACTTTACTTCTCGACTTAGTGTACAAGGTCACGGCAGAGTAGTCGCTAATCCCAGCCACTACATCAGAACTTATAAATAACTCAACAAATACGTCACTTTGCTTCTGCTACATGCAAGTTTGAGGTATCAATCACGTCCGCGATTGTTCCAATCTGAGGACAGCCGTCTCGTATTCTACTGCAGGTTGGCTATCGAGAATCCAGCTACTGATAATCCTCCTCCCACGCTTATCCGGCGTGGATTTTGGGACGTCTTTAACGCGTTGGAGCGCCACTGTTTTCTGTTTGTAAGGCATTCACGGTCCGAGACACAGTCCTACAAAGTCCAGTTGGACTGTGGCTGGGTTGCTGTACTGCAAACTCTGCAACAAGGACTTTGATGGAAGGCCGGGGCATCCAACACGTCCGACCGCTATTGTTGTCCTTCAAGGCTGACTTCTCCTGCGTCCAACGCAATCTCTTACTTCATTTATTTTCGTACTTATATTTTGGACTATATTCGTTTTAGAAATGGACAATACCGGTCTGTCGGAGTTCATTGATGTGTATAGAGCACACAAGACAGTCCATCTTTTAGAATAAACTGTAATAAGAATGTTTTTGGGGAGGGGTATAATTAATTTAAATAATATATTGTATGATATTGATTGATGGGGATTATATAAAAAAAGATATAATAATTTGATTTTAATTTTAAGCTTTAATCTTAATAAAACAACATAGTTTTTGGTTAATATGTATATATAAAAAAGGACAATTTATTTTGCATTAGACTTTACTCTCAGGGCTCCACAGTGGGGTGAACGAGAAAGCTTAATTTGATCCCTAATGGCAATAGGCCTGGCAAATGTGAACTCAAAGTCAAATATACCGCATAAAATGTATATGTTTCTATATGCTGGTTGACTGCAGCTAGATGGTCTCCGTCTGTTCTTCCGAGTTGCATCTTCCGCCAATGTCGCTCCGATTCCCGACAGCATCTGGTGACCAGCTCGCTTCGCTTTCCCGACAACTTCTTCTCTGCTCTCCCAATCTAATAATCCTCTCATCTCCCAAACTTTCCTCCGTCGTCACCTCGGTCAGACGCCACACCATCTTCAGCTACCAATCAGACGTTGTCCACCAAAGTCTCCTATTGGCTTGAAGTTTGACAATTGCAGCCAATAGAAAATTCTTTGTTTTGGAGTGCGTAAATGCTGCATATGTTACGCATTTAGCCGTAGCATTCCAAATTCTTCATGGACCTTCCGTTTTTCCCGGCCGGTCCTCCAAGTTAGCTACTCCCACTCCCGGTAGCAACTCAACTTTCTATAAATGGTCCCTTTTATCAATGGGCTGTTCTCTTTCCAAAAGAAGGGTCGGTCTATTGTCCAAGGAATGCACCCTGAGACTCCCACTTTCAAAACGGAAAGGGTTTGGTGTTTTGTTAGAGTTTCGCCACCCACACACAGAAAAAGCCAAGAAACAGATTAATTTTATTTATAATTTAACTACGCGTATGTATTGTCCATTACAAAACATCGTCAGGAAAGCTACGCATGAGCAATCGGTCAAGTTTCTGAAAGAATTTGAACCTGCGGCGTGAGAAAAAAATTGATTCTTCACGATCAAGCTTTTACAGAGAACTGAAGATAAAACATGCCAGTGAAATTATTGGCAGACGACATTTACGAACCACCTTTGTAGTATTTCTCCCAATTGAAATTCTTGACGGATGTGCAGAAGCATGCGAGGAAAGAGACGGATTCAACTTCCAGTCTAATGAATCTCAATTCTGTCGGTGTTCCTAGCAGTTAAGGTGATATTTTTGCACCTGAATTTTAAATCTTCATATGACCTTTCAGGAGCCAAAAAACGTAAAGTTGAGATAAGACCTTGCTCCGGCCGAATATAATCGCGCATTAACGATTCACTTTTTGTAAAAGAGGCTCCATCACAAACAGGAAGTTGCCTCCATGAATTTCGTTTAGGTTCAGCGGACGGATACTCTTGGAAAATATTCAATATTCAGTTACCATGAAGATATATGGGAGGGGGAATGGAACGAATACACACACAAGAGTACACAGTTATCACATACAAAGAGAAGACAAGTGTGTTTCTCCAAAGATTGTCGGGTTATGAAACTCGAGAGCCAGTGCAAACACTGCAGGTAATGTGGAACTAAAACGAACGAACTGGGATAAATAAAGCAGACCTCACATGTTTGAAGACAATTTTTGAAACACAAAAGGACAAATGTCGGAAGAACGGTAACGGGGCATTTACAAACTGGGACGAAAACCCGTATTAATTAACACAAAAATAATTTTAAATTTAGCCTGCAAAATTATTTTGTCTTACCCAAACATATTTAAACAATCATAAAATAGACTCACAGCGTAAAAAATTTAGGTGTTTTGTAGAATGTAATCTTTATTTTGGAATAGTGAGTGAGGTGTTTCACATAAGGTATAAAAATTGGGTCATTAATGTAAAAAATGATTAATAATTTAATTAAAATTTTCAATTCTTTAATATAAACTTACCGGTTCCTCCACTATAAATTTTTTTTTCGATGATTAAATTTAAAACAAACGCTTATGAGCTGTTGGTTGGTTGTAATTGTCATTTCGGCCTCTCATTGTACGTTGAAATTTTCATTTTAATCTCTTGATTTCGTAACAAATGTTTAATTAATTATCTTGTAATTGTATTATATGTCTCGTATTGTAACTAGTTTGTATTAAAAGTCTTTTATTAAAATTTTTCTGGCGTACTTATTTATAAAATATGTTAATGAGTAATAATATACAACAATTACGCTGTATGTTTTGTAATTATTAATCGTAAGAAAAAATTTTATTAGTCTTTTATTTTTACATTAATAATTTTCCTTTGTCTTAAACATTATCAACAGTTTCAGACAAATTTTAACGCTAACATATACATGCTGTAGTTGGATTTATATCTCTATCTCCTGATGTTGGAAAGTGAAAAACAGGAAAGCAAATAATCGGAAATAACTGCTAATTTCACACGTGTTTTCTAATGAATTTAGGTTAGTGAATTTTAAAAAAGAGACAATTCACACAAGTTAAAAGTGACCTTTAAACGGAAAAATATAATTGTTCTTCATTTCAGTAATCGATTTTCTTGAATGACTGACATTCACTTGTGGGTTTGTGAATTTAAGACGGGTTATCAGTTGCAAAGGAGGATGTTACCGTCTCAGACAATTGCACCGTTTAAACAAACGTAAATGAAAAATTGAGTGGTGTTAGTTAAGTGAGTTAATATTTCAGTGGTGTAATTGGAGAAGGACCTGTCACTTCTAAGTGGACGTGAGTATCCTTGACAAACACACTTTTGGTTTCATCAGAGTATATTTCACTTTCGCGATAGGTGCACTTACTTATTTCAAGTCATTGAAGTACTGAAAACGACCTATCTTACACATTTAGTTAGTTCCTTAAAAATAAATTTTGCATTGTTTACATATCATCTTTATTCGTACAAACTTCGCTAGGTGCCTGTTTTTAATTGGTAATATTGATTGTAACGTAAATATACGCTGCTGCAGTGAATGCGTAGTAATGGAACGCATATCGATTTTATATTTTACGTTAATAGAATCACATAACTCAGAAATACCAAAGGTGACGGTCGATCTACTTTCTACTATGGCGGAATCACGATCTCTCCCGACCAAAAACGAGATCTCAAATTTCGTACTGACGTAAGTGCTTCCATTAAAATATCGTGTTATCGTCAACGTATATATCCGCGTTTTTATTCAAAGATTTCGCTTTAAAGGCACGAGGAAGGCTTCTGTTGCGAGTATTCGAACTGCGCTTTAAGTTTCTTTTTGAACCGTGATTGAGTAAGTGAAACACCCAAGTGTTTTCTTTATCTTCCGGAAACTTTAAATTCCAATTTACTTTTGTGGTAGCGGATATATTTTGAGCATACATAAATTAGGAATTTTTGCTCACATAAAACAAGAAGTCTGTTTTATTCCGAAACCAATTTTAACAAACCACTAAAATCTAAAGTTGAGAGAATTTTGTCACTGTATTCCAGTTTGATCTTTGGCCGACCTGCAGGGATGTTTGGGTCAGCGTTACTGCTTCGCATCACTGAAGAGATTCTGGTTCGAATTCCGGCAAGGACATAAGTGTTTGTGATCATCATGAAGGCTAATCTCTATGCTTACCACGTGCTACTCCAAAATAAAATGATTTTAAAGAGTTTCCGTTAACTGAGCGAGTAAATCAGGAGACAGCGACTTAGGGAGAGCAAATCCTATTTCAGAACATAAAATCGCGAACTCCTGCATTTATTTAATTTGTTTACTCTTAGCACGATGACTTTCTGCGTCTCCTTTCTGAAGTCTATCAGATAAATTTCGAATGGTCATTCCAGGTGAAGGGTGTCTAATCGACATGGCATTATCATTGTTGTACATGTGCGGAAACCCAGGAACTGTATGTACAACTCGTACATCAGAAAATCATTCGTTCTCTTGGAGATTTGTTGTTCCAAGTGTCTACTACAATTCCTCTGGCCATTGTTTTGATTGTTCATAATAGCGGCCCATACACTTAAGACACAATTCCTAATATTTGTCCCCCCTATTATGACCTATTAGGGAAAATCATTTAAACTCCCCCCCACCTCCCCCAAAAAAAAAATTGTTACCAAAGAAAAGAACACATGAAAATATTAAATATCCATTTTTAATCAAAATAAATTGCACAAAAATATGTTATTAAAATTTCAATGTACTTTTTATAAATAATGATCTAGAGATATTCAGTGGTTGCTTTGCATTAGTCTTTTAATGTTAACTTTAGTTTCATTTGAAGTGCATCTCAAGTCACATTACACATCGAGATGGTTTCTGACCTTCATTTTTACTGTGATCGAGGGTTGATAAACTACCGTCACATCTATAAGTGGTAGCAAATGATACTATCATTGTTAGAACTATGTTATTTATAATATGAAATTTGGTACCTACTTATTGCAAAAATGTAATGAGGTCATAATTTTGAAGTTCCACTTTGAACATTTTATCCTCATGTAATCTGAGAAATTCTACTGTGGCTGACACATCTTCATCTTTTCAAATTTCATGATCAGTAGAAAATGGTCTTAATATTTGAGATTTGGACTGGGTACTACAAGCCACATGGTGCTTATCTGTTATTTGAATATAACATTGATTATATATTGCCAGCCATTTACCCCTGCTGTTATACCTCCAAGTTTGGAACCCAGGCACTAAGGGGTAAACCATACAATATTACTATCAGTGTATGCAGCAAATCTGTTGGGAATTCTGTTCCAATGTACTTCACCAAGTACAATGGGATCTATCACAATTGTCTTTGTAACTAGTTTCTACTATGAACTCCCAAGGGAAAGTTATATGACTTTATTAAAAAGAAGACAAAACTCTGCAGTTCAATTAGTTTCTTGAAAAAAACTGATCCATTTACTGTTTTAAAGAGTTGCGAGAAAATAATATGAAAGTATTTAAATAATTCTGTGTTCATATAAAATAATAATTTTTAAAAAATTCATTTATGAGGTGGGAAACAGAATATAAAAAATATACAAAGTTGAATAAATGCATCCCACGATATGAGCGACACATTGCAAGTCTTATGATTTTTAGCGACAGGAAGATCATGCAAAATCTTGTATCACTTTGCATCATTAGGGTTTAAAATGTTAAGATAATAGTTAGTGGGCTGTTATCAAAATATGCATGATAAAGCATTACTTTGTCTCTATTAATAGGGAGGAAAACAAATTTGAAATGTATTGGTATTGATAGAAGTAACAAAACCATCTTTGGCACAAAATGTTCAGAACATTCTACATATCATTTGATTTATATAAATATGTGGAAATGTTTTATGTTTTTCTTTCAATTAATACATTGTCCTCTCTGGAAAAAAACAGTTACACCAAAACATTTTGTGAAATCACTATAAACCCTTCCTATTTATTTCTGCCTACTCCCATTTAATGTTTTTTTCAGCTTAGCCTATTATTTATTTATTTAAAAGAAAACAATGCTAATTTATTGATAAACATACCATTCCTGTTGCAATTGATATCTCTGAAACTAATGACCATATAAAAGTATACTATGTTTCTGTAGATTGTGATTTTTGGAAAGGAAATAAAATAGGTTTTGTGTTTAAATCCGTGTGAATTTTTTGAAGGCATTTGGCATTTTATGCCTTGAAAAAAATTGTTCTGATGGAAAATACTGATGATTTCAACCATTGTTCTTTCCTAATAAATGACCCTCATTAAACATTATCAAAATATGTGAAAATATTTTTATAAACTAAACAAACAGTCATCACTATTTTAAATGCTGTCTCATTCAGAAATCTGTTACATATAATACTTTAGAGGCAAACGTTTCAGCTTTAAATAATATTTTTTAACATATGATTACAAAACTATAGCTTTTGAGTAATGTTGTGGAAGTCATAACAGTATTAAGAAAATTTAATGTTCTTAAAATGATGCTCCACCTAATTTTTCCTGTGTGAATTTGTTGATTGATATGTGCAATTTCTACAATTTTAAGAAATAAGATTGTGCAAAAGAATTTGACTTTTAAGAATGCATCCTTATTTATTTTCACCTGTCTTGTAAATTGCAATATTTACTACTTAATATTGCATCCAAATTATTCTTGAACCATGCAAAAATTGTTCATAATTTTCAATATTGAGTTGTACTATAATTTTCAAAATCTCATAATTACTAATATGATCAATGGCTATAATTTAGAACATAACAGCATGAATACATGTTTTTATAAGGTTCAGTTGTATGTACTTCAATTTCATACTTCTGACTTTCAACTTGATTTTTTAAAGGCCATCTACTTAAATGACACTAATTATTTACATCAAAATTTGAAGAATTATAAAATATTTTCATGACATTATCGGAAACATTTACTATGACAAAGTATATTCCCATATTAGTTATGGAATAGAAATTTGAGGAAGTGCTGTTTCGAAGTATATGGACAGTCTTCTAAGCTCACAAAAAAAAGTTATTAGATTTATATTTGGTATGAAAATAACCAATATTTCGCAAAAATAAAATAATAACCATCTATTCTCTATACATTTTCAAAACTGTTAAGATGGTAAAGGAATAAAAAAACCTCCCAGGACAAACTATAACTAATCCTTATAATACTAGGGGAAATACAGACAATTTTAGAGTACATAATAATTTTTAAAAAACTGAGCATGATCCATTTTTGAAAGGAATGTTATTTTATAATAAACTGCCAGTGTATATAACTTTGAAATAGTATTTAATATATAAAGTAGTATATAAATTAAAGGAATGGTGATGCAATTGTAAAACTGTAAACTGATTAATTAAAATTCTTTCTGTTTTTGTGTGTTTATATAAACTTGATGATTTCCCATATTTCATTTATGTAATTGTGTGCAAAAATAAAGTTAGTCTTATTCTTATGGTTGTTTAGTAGCTGAACAAGACAAAGTTAAATTAGATAGTGTTTCAAACACTGAATATTAAAAATACCTCACAATAATGTCACCAATAATTAAAAGTTTTATGCAATATTTATACCTTTCATCACAAAAACATGAGTGCTCCTTCCTGCATGCCAAACATTTGATGGGCTATTATTTGCTATGATAGAAAAACAGCTCTTCACATTACAATGTGTTTGTAACAAGTACACTACTTCTTACACAGTTCCTCAATAGCCATATTCCCGTGTTTATATTTTAGATATGTACATCAGAAATTTGTAGGAAATGGTAAATTAAACTTTCAAATTAATGTAATATAGCATTAGAGACACTAACTGGCCAAATTAAAAACTTCTCAGTTTTCTTCCTCATCTTTTTCTAGTTCCAAGTAATCTACCTGCCTAGAGATGAACATAAAATTCAGTTTCAATTCTAAAAGGTATTAAACTTGACATAAAATTTGTTACAAATAGTTTGGGCAGGAAAGCTTACAACTTATTTTATAACATCTTTTACAATCATATTTACAATTGTAAGTCATTCTCAGATCTTCATCCACTAAATTGATTCACCTCATTTTTTGTCATCCTTATGATCGTGTTCCATCTGGCTTGCGTGGCTTCAGAGTTTTATAGGGTTTCCAACTGTAAATTCTAAGGTGATGCCCCAGCCATCTCAGCCCTCCAAGTTTAATTATTTTTACTAAATTAGGTTCTGTATATAGATGGTATAATTCATGTAACTTATTTTATTTTCCAATGATATTCTATATCTGCTATTATTATCTTTCTGTTATGATTGTTTTCATATATTTAAATTCCTTGACTATTTCGAATAATTGATTATTGATTTTTAGAGTTTCTGTTTTTGAGTATTTTATGTATATTCATATACTTATTCTTCTGTTGGTTAACTTGATTTCTTGTAAATGGAATGTGCTCAACAATTCCAGCATTTAATATCATGTTACTATCTTAAAAAATGTTGATGTGAAAATCTGTTTATTATACAGGGTGTTACAGAATGACTTTTCAACAATTTGGGAGGATGTAGAGGGTGTTATGCCGACCTTCTGTGGTCTAGGGGCTAGTGTCAGTGCCTCACAACACAGATTGGTTTATTTATGGCTGTAGTGTGGATTGTTTATTTTAAATTGCTATTAGTGTCTCCCTGATAATTAATTTGCCATAAAAAATAGATCATATTTACTTGTTATTGGTGGCAGAGCAATTTTATAGGTAATAAATAATTTTTATAAGAATAGGTATACACTGTCCTGTTTCTTCATCCTAAAATATTTTTAAAGCTACAATTTCCTTTTTAGATTTGTAACTATGGTGCTATTAATAATAATATTTTCAAACATTTACAGTCAAATTATATTATAAATAAAATAATTAAATTTCTCTTACTTAAATAAGATACTATGAATGGCCAGAAGTCAGAATCAGAAAATTTTGAATTTAAAATAAGACTTTTATATACAACTTTCAGGGCCTCTTCAGTTCTTTAATCAAAGTCTTATTGATGAAATATCTTATTTGAAATTAATTGTTTTTGACTTTTGGCCATTAATTGAATTTTATTTATCTAAATATATTGTTCAATAAGTTCACAAACATTATTTTTATGGAATCTCTCTATGCCACCCACTGTAGAATTTGTGGTTTAGAATAATTCAATTTCCTCTGTTTTATCAGACACAATCATTAATTTTAATAAACAATAATCATTTTAGCATATTGATATATGTATAAATTTACATTTCCCTCAGTGCCTGTAATATGGGCCAACTTCAATAAGAAATATTTGATCAACAGATGTAAATATAATTCATAACTTAGTATATTAGTATTTCACATTTCTTCTTCACAGTTGGAAAGCAATATTGAAAACTTTTTTGAACATCATTGGTTTTAAAAACCCTCATATTTAGAAAAGAGGTTTCAAAGACATAAAAGAAGCCATAAATTTATTAATCTGATATACTATGAAGCATGAGCTTACACACTTAATACAATTTACAATATTAATATATTTAACTGATTTATACTTACATAATATATATATTTTTTCGCTTATTGTTAAATTAAAATACTTCCAATTTTTTTCTTCTAACATTCAATTTCATCTTACTTTAACTTCATATAGCATAGTTTAATACTCATATATTTGATTAATTAAAAGTAATAACATTGTAAAATAATATCAATTAACTATATCAACTGATTGTG
This sequence comes from Eucriotettix oculatus, assembly GCA_034510155.1. Classification (NCBI taxonomy): domain Eukaryota; kingdom Metazoa; phylum Arthropoda; class Insecta; order Orthoptera; family Tetrigidae; genus Eucriotettix; species Eucriotettix oculatus. Next base: position 20,814,598 of record CM067380.1, on the reverse strand, counting down.
TGTTAGAAATAAAAATTATAATTTGATTATAAACAGAATTAATAACATTTATCTTTCAAATTTACTGTGATAATACTTCTTTATGTCTGTTGATTTTGAAATATTTTTAAATCCATAAATTGAAGAGATAATTTGTTACTTCATATTTTAACTCACAATTGTGCCATCATCTGACAAATCATTAAAAACCTAATATCATGTGTTATAGTGATTTTCCTTGTCCATCTCTGTTATTTTATGTGTTCTCATATAATTTGAGAGGAACGATAATGACACTGTTTCTGTTTTTGGTACTGATGCATTTATTTAATATATTCTTTCAGGCATTCTAATTTTCCCTCTACCATTAAAGTGGAGTTGCCTGTTTCAGGATCACCCTCATGTACCACCACCACCCCCCTTTCCCAAAAAAAGAGTGTGGCAGCTGTAGCTTAGTTGCTGTTATTACTATATATCTATACCATCAGTATGAATATTATTCTAACTTCCCGTTTATGGCATTATGGTTTATTATTATTTGTCTCAAATAAAACAGTTTTATCTAATCACTAACTGCATTGTTATTTTGTAAATTGTTGCTCTGTACACACACAAATGTGAAGTACAGACTATAATAGGATAAGATATTTTACGATGGTATGGCATAGAATAGTATGGTAAAATATTTTGCAGTGTAGAACAAAAATGTATTTTTCATACATATTGAATAAATCAAAGCTTCAATATTGTCTGAAGTCAAAAAAGTAATCTGAGATCTTCATCTAAAGAGCAATACTATAAGACAGGCAATAGTATCTAAATAAGAATTATAATAATTTTTCATATATGTATGACTAAAGAATAGATTTATATTTTTTAATTCAGATTTTACAGCATATTTAAATTATCTTCTATTTCTTAGAATTAGCATTTCAGTTCAAGTTATTGTCCATATATAGTTTGATTTATAAAGCTGCCAGCACAGTCAAGAGCACTGGGATATTTTCAGTACAATTCACGTTTAAATGCACTCCTTGCTTCTTGACAGAGAATGGCTTACAACTTCTTCATAGATAGCCTAAAACTAAACGTGAAGACCTTAAACATTGAATATTGTTACACATTTATATAATTCTATATAGTTCTAATTTGAACACTGTTAAAACAAGTATGAGGAATCATAATAAATCATTCACTATTCTGAAGCTAAAACAGTTTCTTGAAGATGGAGGAGTGATGTGAAGTAAGATCTTCTAGTGACTTTTAGAATCTGCACAATATTCAATCTGTGTAAAGAACAAACATTTTCATTTTATTAATACGATTTTAAGCCAAAGTTAAAGACTAATTTATAGAGTAGCATTAATAAATCATTTTGTTTTATAAGATATTATGATTTACACAATCAAAAGCTTTAGATAGGCGACAGAAATTTCCTAATAAGCATCTTTTTTTGTTTAGGGTTACAAGATTTCATAAGTGAGTTTTGTCAGCAAAAGCATTCTTTCCTGAATAATTTGACACAGTCACATTATCTTTACTAACTTAACAATTTCTATGGCAAGAAAAGGGAAAAAGGTGACTGTGATGGCTTACCTGAAATAGAAGCTGGTTTTCACAATTGAGGACAAGAGGAAGGTCTTCCTCCACTCCTCTTTCCTTTCCCCTAACCAATTTTCTGCACCAACGATAATAAAAATGACATGGCAACATTCTGTAATTATGAATCTGAATGACCCAAGGGCTGCATTTTAAATTGTGTACTAAATGTTAATAAACTTGAAATACCATATTTGTGACCTTTAAAATTATTCCAATTTTGGTAAGAGCAAAATTATATTCTCCAATATTTATATTTTCATTGTACAAATAATAGTTATATTTTACACCTTGTAAGATACTTAGTCACTCAGTCTTTTGTAAACATTGCTTTTATATTTTATATTCTGAGGCTTTTAGTTCCATCACACAGATGCTAATTTGATTCCCATTCATGTAGAATATGAGGAGCAGTCCATCTAAACTGCTGCTTTAATTGAAGGAATGTATCATTGCTTCTGTGATGAACATTGACAGACAAATACTTCTGAAGGTACAGTCCAAACTGGATTACCACTTTGGCATGTTGTGCTGTGTGACCATTGGGGCATGTGTAAACATCTGATACTCGGTGAGTTTCTGCAACTTTTCATGTATCATTGCCTTAAACTTGATGAGCCTCAAAACATCTCAACGAAATTATTAGTTATACAGAAGAAATGTTTAAAATTATGTCTGGATTAAGATTAACTGTTAAGTTGTTGAAATGGGGCAGAAATGAAACAATTTATAAAATTGGATGTACATATACATGTGCACATTAAAAAATTAAACATGTGGAGAAATTTCAACCAAACTTTGTACATGGACAAATACTGTGTGGTAAAACAATCTTAGGAGTAAGGGTGGAAGGGGTATCTTCCATAAACAAATAAAAATGACATATCGTAGTGTTGAATAAATATTTATCAGGTAAGACCAGTAGTGTCACTCTCGATGTTGCGAGTATCTAATTTCAACTCTTGATGTCATGAAAGAGTTGTACAATGTGTTTACACATTGGGATGTGGAGATATGAAAATTTTCCTTTGACGTCAATATTAAATGGATAGCTTTCTGGTATTAAAAACAACAAAACTGTAAAAATGCAACATAGATAACAAAAAAAAGAATGTGAAAACTGAAAATCCAAAGATCTAGTGGTTACAAAAATTGTCTTAACACCAGAATTGAAACTAGCTAATATTGGCCTTCTTTAAAATTGTACATAAAAGTACATAGCATATCATATAATCTGGACCTTAATTAGTAGTCATGAAAGGAAATTTCCTTTGGGTAAAGTGGTGCAATGTAAAGGGAGAGTGTCAGATCTGCCTTTGGAAGAGTGAAGTTAATCTGTAAAAAATGGGAGAACATTTTATAGTCTCCGGTAGTCTTGCGTAGAGTATTTATGTAACGATTTAAAAGTATACTTCTTCATTACAAAATTATTGTGATCTAAAATATATTTTTCTTCTATTACTATTTTTTTTTAAATCGCTGTAATCGGAATAAAACTCCCTTCAATTTTCCTTTATATCTTGAAGATATGTGTGGTTATTTTATTTCGCTAAAGCTTCATCACAAGCACCTATGCATCTGTGCAGCAATGAAACGGTTGTAGCGTCCACTGTTGGACGAGTGCTTCTTGTGCCTTTGGATATCATTCTACATTTTAGATGCTACATGTATGGAAGCAGTCACGCACTGTTGACGATATATTCCAGCAAGGCAAAGTAGATACGGATTCTTCCTTGGCTTGCCCTTTCACCAGATACGTCACCCATTGCAGAAAATACTCGTTTAGTCATCGGTATTAGCGTGAAGCCTTAATCATCCATGAGTGATGTATGCAGGGTTTGACTAGCGATACAAAATAGTGAAGAAATCTGTAAGAGAAATTAATTTAAACTAAAAAATATTTAGATGGTTATTCTGACATTTTTCGGCCGAAGGAGTCATGGAGTGAGGTTCCATAAACAGCTACATTTTTACCTGAAGAAGTCTCAAATGAGAGATTAAGCGTCGTAATATTTGATATTTAAATTATAAAAGTACTTACAAAGAGGCTGATTAAATCATTTACTAAAAGTAATTATTCTGTATAATTGATAATATATAACATGTTTCATGAAGCACGTCTTAGAATAAAGAACCTCAGTTGCCCATTTTCGTGGTTATCAGAAGTCTATACAACGCTTTAAGGTGCCAAAAAATTTTACGTGAAGCCGTCTGAGATAAAAGATTGCAAAGCCATCTTCTCTTATCAAAAAACGACCACACCTTTTATGCTCGAGGCACCGAGGAGGAAATGTACAATATATTGAAATTAATCCCGAATGCATTCTTTCAGATTGTCTGGTCTGTAATTCCACTCTTTCGCAAGGGTAATGTTTTAATCGAGACCCAGACTACTATTCCGCTTGTGTCAACTCTTAAGTCTGACGTTTTTCGTAAATCGCCAAGAAAAGTTTTGTCTTTGTGGCATAAATGCTGATGAGCGAAAGGCTCGAATACGTAACATATGCGGAAATGGGGGCTTCAGATCGCTTTCGCTTTAATTTCAAGTTAATTGTTTGATAAATAGTTCGTTCTTATCAATAGAAACTGGTTTTCGCTATGCTAAATTTACGACACACTTATTCCCTTACACTTTCACATGAACAGCAATTCGGTGATAGTTTTTGTGAATTTTTACAGGTACCAGAAGTGTTTTTCGCGGATATTTTATATAAAGGCAAAAATCTCAGATTCCGTATTAAAAAGGATAACGATTAATTGAATTTTGTGTTTTTATAGACTTTATTGGTGTATGAGCAGGAGACTGCGGTTTACCTAAGACATTCTCTGGCCGAAGGTTCCCGAAAACAAATTCTGGCGAGGAATCAAATTACTATATAAACAACCAAACATAACGTTACTTAACAAGAATTAACTATACTAATTTAACCTTGACAAATTCTAACTAAACTGTACGTACACTGACCAAGTTGGCTCAAACGTCGTTCAGAGCAGACACAAACACAACTATGGCACATCTTATTATATTAAGACAACAGTGAAAGTCAGCGTTTCGTTACACTGCAAACGCGTTGAGATGGCACCCAAGATAGCTTAGAAAACACGAATGGGCGACGATTGCTGATTTGAAGTACTTATGTCATTGTTTCTTCATATAATATACATATGCGATCCTGCCGCCATTCTACTCGCGCATGAATTTCGGTTCTCATTTTCGTGCAAAACGTCAATAATGTTGGTATGATTTCTAATCCGCCTATTTGCTAAAATTCCTAATGCTAAGTAGGGGAAACATTTTTTTCTACGCCTCCCCATGAAAGCATTTCTTAAAACCACGGATTTAACATGCAAATTTACTCTGCAGTAATGTAGAATAGTTTCTTAAGTAAAGAAGTCAATCAATCATCCTATTCATCGGGAGAAAAAAGAATAAGAAACTTTTTATACAAAGTAGTGACACGACGTTGTGTTCCTTCAATTTCGAACTTCATTAGGTGCATATTACATTCTAAATCGAAACGAGGAAGAAAAAAAAGAGAATTTACGAAATCAAGAGAATAAATCAGAATCATAAATCAATTATCTGACATTCATCAATTAACAAATAAACCGGCCAATATGTCTGCAAAACTCTATTCAAGTCCATTTACGACGTTTCGTCCAGTTTTTTGTACTTCTTCGTGTTCAGATAAGCAGTCAAATTCCGACGGAAGTTAACTACAGACAAAAAATATTTTTTTAAGAGCAGTTATAAACCTATGTTTAAATAGACAATATTCCGTTTCAATATAGATTATTGTCGACACTTCGAATGTACCTCCGAAAATTTTAGAACTTTGTCCTTTCTTCAATAGCGACGCCCAGATTCAATTACAGATGTCACCACGTCCCCCTTTCAATAAATAAATAAATATAAACATATATATATATATATATATACTTATAATGTATTCAAATAAATCTAAACTTGTATGCGGAACCAGATTTCAAACAAACCTGATGAGAATGAAAAAGACTGGAGTACATGTTTCACGAAACAGCGTTTCATGTTTCATGAAACCGACACGTAAAATAACACATGGACGTGCACTCTGGATAGAAACGTGTTTCATGAAACCAGAGAGAACGGTTTCGTGAAACGGAACTAATTTTTTCCCTGCATTTCATGATTCGTCTGCTTCGCGTACGTTCAGGGCATACTTTTTAAACAAAAGCGATTTCCATTCCTGACCTGGGAATCCGTCCTCAAACAAAATTTTCAGTTTTAAAATTTTTTCATAATTTTTTTTCGTAAAATTTATTAAAATTCATATTTTATTTTTCCAATGACCAGCCACAGTCATTAAGATATAAATATAGGGAAATATTGCATAATATATTAGTATTATTATGGTATGATGGAGTGTATGTCGTTTCATGAAACACGTTTCATCAGTGTGCATGTCCAAATGAACATGTTTCCTCAGTGTGAACAGCGCCATAAGAGTTAAAAATTTTGTGAAATGGAATTGTATGTAGTTGTAAGCATCGCAGCCAGTAGAATCAATCTCCCTGGCAGCTATAATAGACTCGGCGAAGTTAAGCAAAATTCAATATCGAGGAGCAAAAGGTGACCAGCGATAGCAAACCGAAAGCCTGGTCATACCAGAGATATTGTGTCTGTAGTGACTCATAAAGGAAACGTTAATTATAACGAGAAGCATTACCGGAAATATTTTGGCTTTGTTCAAATTGTTCCATATTATGTAATAAAAAGTGAAGGTGCTTTGCCATGCAGAAATATCCTACAGAGTATGACGGTGCGTAAGTAAACATTCAAGGTATGTCGATTTGTTTATTTCGCTTAATACACTCACAATTCCAAGTACTATAATCCCCTTTTCTAAAACGTCACCATATCATATGAATCCCCTGGCTTTTAACTGAGCAATCCGCCATTTAACAAGTTTTTAAAGTAAAAAAAACAGATCTGACACTCTTTTTGTCTCAAGTATCCGTAGAATTGGCGCATTGAAGGTTTTGCCGAACCAAGATAATGATGGAGATCCTCCTGAAGTCGGCTTGTGTGTGTCAGGAACTGGCAGGCAACAAGGTCACCAAGGATTATGCTCGGGAGAGTTGCAGTGACATCATCAGGTGACGTCAAACGGTTCAGCCAATGAGAAACAATGTCGTCGTTATATGTAACGTTAACGAATTCAATTCATAAATGATAAACACATATATGTTTGAATCTTACAGTAACATACCATCAATTACCTTAACTGCACTTTGTACCAATAAATAAAATTGAAATGCCTATCTGTCTGTACGTTTGTCTCCATTAGGCTCAGAAACGGCTCAACGGATTACAATGAAAATGTGAGATTTAAAAACAAGAGATTTAACTTAAATATTCGTGCATATTTCATTTCAACATGTTGCAGAATATGTTAATATAATATAAATATTAATTCTACGGGAAGGTTTCTTGGCAAACGTGCATCGAATTCCCCCAAAAAGTGAAAGCGTGTTGCCTATACTCTTATTCTATGCTCCAAAACGGCTTAACGGATTTCAACTAAAATTTGTGATTGAAGCAAGAATTTTAACTTAAATTTTCGTCTATGTTTCATTCCGACATCTTGCAGAGTTCGGAATATATTAATGTCAATATTTATAAATCCATTGAATTTCCGCGCGAAGGGCGGCGAGTTAAAAGTCCTATTATGCGTTCTTATACCATTTATCCCACTTACTGTGTTACTATAAGCGTATTTTGGTAACATAAGAGAGAGAGAGAGAGAGAGAGAGAGAGGGGGGGGAGGCGAGAATTCTCATTCGATATATTGTTGTAAACATGAGACCTGTTCAAAACCAACCGGAACTTATAAAGTTTGCCGTGAAGCGATCATAAGCACAGCCACTGGACTGGACGGACAGATTGACATTCATTCGTATTCAATTACCGTTTCTTTCTCAACAGCAAAACTTATTGTGTTTCGATGTGTTTATCGTCATGTTATTTATTGTTAGTGATACGAAAATGCCACCAGTGAGGCGTTAAGCTTTCAGTTGGCGGACGTGTAACGGAAGTCGAGTTCATAATCTTCGAGACAATGAGATTGAAGAAGAGAGTAGGCAGCGTTTGGAGGCGAACAACGGAAATTTCTCAAGAGAGATCTACCACGGCTCCGAATGAACCCATACCGTCGGGTTCAGGCGAGAGGCGACAAAACAGACGGTCAAACGTAACAATTACCTATGAACGTTTGGCGTATAGCTTGCGAACGACTCCCCTAGGGCGAGGGGTAGAATTGGTCGAATTTTTATACGTAAGAAACTCATATTTGAATGGAAAAAAATTCTTGAGGTCAATTACTTTTATATTTTTTTCCCCGATAATATTTGTTTATAATTTGAACCCCTTGCAGCATGTCAAAGGTAGGGGTAGAAATGAGTCATATGAAAATAATAAGGAAATTATCAACTTTTGGATCGAAACCGGTGTAAAAGGGGTAGCTGTGTTACATTATCACATTTAATATACGATTTAAGTACAAATTCATCTCTTAAGCGGGGAAGAAATTTTATTCTGTCAGAGTACTGAAAATATTTTATTGTACCGGGAGTATTTTTGACTGTTGAGATACTGGTAGTGTATTTGAGGTTCATATTGTGACGTTTTCGATGCTGGTTTAGTCATGTGTTGACCAAGACCATCTGAGCTGAGGGAAGAAGTGTAGACGAGACGAGGCGAGACGAGGCACTGCATGCTCTGAATGTCCAGAGTACGAGGATTGCTGCTTAGATCCAGGAAGTCGTCACGGTTGCTGCGCTTGTGCGTCGTGAACCGCAAACTTCTAAGTTCAGGTGAAAAATATGCCGATGAACGAGATCACCATGTGCAATCGGAATCTTACCAATAGTTCCATTACAGACTGCACAACCTTCAACACGCAGCGGAACGTTCACGTTAATTAAGTGGTGGAAACATCCGTGTTTCGTGAGTAGGCACATTGCTTATCTGACTTCATTTTAGATTACGGGATAAAATACAAGCAATTGCTGTATGATATCAGCTTTGCAGTCATCACAGGTTCAGGCGCGATTCTCGACGTTACTCATTCATTCGTTAAACGTGCGTCCAAAATCCCTGTATCTAATGTGGAAATTTCGTGTGTGTCGAATATGCATTGCACTCAAATATCGTCTTCAGTACTTTCATCTAATCAGAGAAATAGCCACACAATTGACGTTTTGTGTCGAATATATCAACTAGATTTGGGCCCGCTCGGAAATATCAATTATTCCGCTTTCGAGCTGAAACTACATGCATGATGTCGTACATCCGCTGGAATTAAGGGTAGCAAATAGTGAAGATAAGTCGACGGCTGTGAAGTACACACAGATTTATTTCGACTGTATTTTATTTTCCTGTCGATCGCACGTTTTCGGCGTTCCTTCTACCCACACGTTGTCCTGATTCAAGAATAATTGTTCGCGGAGATAAAATCCGCTCATCCGAAGGGAGTTATTTTTAATGTAGTCGTGCAACGTTGCCACATGTGGCCCACATACATGACCTGTGTGCAATTGTCACAATATTCCGTTCTACTGCAAAAAAAGTGAAAGTAAACAGTGTCTTTTTCGTTAATAATTAATTTCGGCGCTAGTCGTTGCAACTTTAGCAAAACGAAACCTTATTTACTTTTATGCCCAAATTACTTAACATCTTTCAATAAACTCAATAGTTTCAAAAATTACTCTATACGCAAGCTTTATCTGTTAAACTTCTATTTTTTATACTGTGTTTCGTAATAGGTCTAAATAATTTCTCTTATTTGTATTATAACGCTAGGTTTCTATGTTTACCAGGGACAATAAGTTCATATTTAATCTATTGATTTAAGGGACATTCTTATACCACTAAAGGCTGTTCAGGCATAACATTGTTCTAAAAATAAATTTCAAGTTTCCTTATAAGTGGAATTAGATGGCACCGTGGTTCATAAGGAAATAGATTCCCATTTACCGAAAAAAAAATTCTATAAATGCTCGATCGGGATAAAAAAAGACGTATTTATGTTACAGTTTAGGAGAAACGTGAACAATGTTGACGAAGCAAGTACAATCTATCTCATCTCCATCTCTCTCCTCTCTCTACATCACTCTCTACCCCTCTCTTCACATTCCTCTCTTCTACCCCCACATCACCCTCTAGCCCTTTCTCTACGCCTTTCTCAACCCTCTCTCCACCCGTCCATCCATTTCTACCTCTCTCTCTCTCTACATCTCGATTTTATTTACTTAAGATGGGCTAAAGCTCAGGGCATTCAATTACATGGAACCCAAACTAACAGGGTCGTGTCTGTGGGGGGAAAAGAAACAAAACATGCAACGGAATTCTCTCTCATTTTTGTTGTAGACGAAAAGGGACCTATGTTTTTCGCTCTCTGTCCAGGTATCAAAGATGGTTTCCAAGAAATTTTTGTGTATTTCTAAGACTGCAGGCAGCAAGTTGTGGCGACCCCTTCCTCACAAACGGGTGTGATCTTGGCAGGCGAAGATGTTCATATCTCAGCAGACAATTTTGGCTGTGATATCATAATTTTTTCTGCATATTTGCGTTTAATTTCGATAAATTATTGTAAGCGTCTTATTCTCTTCTCTGCGGATCTCATTATTCCTCCAAAATATGAACAAAACTGTACTATCTGAATGTCTTCCTTCTCCTTTCTTCTCTTCTCCCCATACCTTCTTCTCCTCCGTGATTTCAAGTCAACTCTTGTCCCTTTGAGTCCCCCGAGCTCGTCTCTCTACATCCCCTCTACGGGATAGAAAACTGTTTCATGTGACATGTCTACGCAAATCATGTCCAATCATACAAATTGTCGCGCTGCACTGTCCCACTGCTAGTGGCTGACCTCCGCTGCTGACTAGCCTTCCTTTTTGCTACATGAGGGTGATCCTGAAGCAGGCAACTCCCCTTTAATAGCATAGGAAGGGAGTAGAAAAGGGAGGATTTGGAAGGTAGAGCAAGGTAGCCCAGGGTTGACTAGGGCCCCCAGGCTATAAAGTAAGGATCCTACCCGGTGTTTCACCTAAAGGTGATGCAGGGAAAAACCCTAGAAAACCTGCATCAGGTAGGTCGGGCTAGTGGGTACTACTCCTGCGCCCTTCTGATGACGGGAGACTGGATTGCTGTGGGAACGCAACAAACCCGCCTCCGTGCCTTGTTCAGTATTGAGAGGCAGTTGGCCGACTGGTCCAATAGGATCAGCGAACAACTCTTACCGTATGCCGAAGGTCTTCGACCCCCGTACATACACCTCTCAAACTGCCCAAGGTCGCCTCAGCCTGCAGGAGTCTTAAATTATATACCTTGGTCATGGACCAAGGGGGGAGGGAAAGAGGAAAACCAGGAAGGAGGAAGTCAACCTCCACCTGGCTCTCACTCATTTCCGAGCAGGATATCCATATCCCTGACTAGCCTTCCATAATCCCTAACGCTTTATCTTTAGTCATGGACCTAGGATTTTGGGTCCGCCACCCTGGCGCCGATTGGACACCGGAAATTCCACAGCCTCTCAGCCTGACTCCTGCCGTATCTGTATATATACCTCTCTTCGAAGCAATCATCAATTAATTTGGGAAAGGGGCGTTCCTCTGCGCTACCATATATTTCCATATATATGAATGATATAAATACTTACAGTGTCACCATAGGGACACGGAACACGTCCGACGCTAGTTGTTATCCTCTAAAAGACTGCATTTAAATTCCTGCAGTGGAGTCTCCCGGCAGCAGCTTTTTTGGGTATTTTAATTCAACTCTGCAGGCATTTACTTTTTTGCTCTATCTTATATAGATTTTTGAGTTATTTATGAAAAGTAAAAGCACTTATAAAGAAAATGTATTTTCCAGAGTCTATTATAACTTTCATCATTCCTGTTTATTTCATTCTCACTGTTTGGGAAATGTAAAAATCTAAGGACCTCAGAGAAGTAGGGGAAGCTTGCAGGTCGAAAATAAGGGGGAACGCATTCCTTGCCGGGAACAAAAGTTCCATTTGGTCCCATAAAGGTTAAAGAAGACAAATATGGCCGACCATGAATAAGAATGCATTATCGTTGTAACAGAAGAAATAAATATCCTGTTACATATACGCAGATCATTGTTAAATAATTCCATTGGGTGTCGCTTGTGAATAGAAAAAACAATATAATTTTTATTTGAATAAAACATAATATTATAAAGAGCAAAATACTCATATTTGATTCCGTAACTGTCCAATTTTTCTTTTACGTATTATATACGTTTTACGAAAATTTCTAACGCGGATAATAGTAGACTACGATTCTATTGATAAACAATTTAAATGGAAAGACAATAATACGCATTGTATCTGAATATTAAATAAAACGATGGCCAAAAAGTCACCATATAAATTTATCACTATTTATTCATAAAAGCGACGTTTCGTCTCCATTTTGAGACTTCCTCAGGCTTAAAATTTAGCAATATATCATATACAGTACTTGACTCCCTCAGCCAAAAAGATTATTGAATATACACGTGGTGAAGAATTTAGTGTGTAGCACGGACCATCTTCAGCGACAGCTGAGGTAGTATGATGAATTGCTAAATTTTACGCTTGAGGAAGTCTCAAAATGGAAACGAAACGTCGCTTTTATGAATAAATATTGATAAATTTATATGATGACTTTTTGGCCGTCTTCTTATTTATTGTTAATTTTTAAATTCAGAAAACTATGTTGTAATATCTGAAAATTCATGATTTCGTGACTAATAGTTTACATTCAAATTTCATTTTGATATCCACGATTAGTAAATTTCGGGATTTGGTCTAGGTTTTTGCTCGTCAGCTTCTCTCGACCAATGCGTTTGGCAGACATATCGCTATCGAACAAGTCTGGGACACGGTAACTAAGCAACGAGCTCATCAAGAGCTGCGCCATTCACCAATAATGAAATTAGTTCTCGCAGCCAGCTCTCCGCACTCTACTCTCCACTCAACTCCACTCCACGCCATGGTCAACACTCCTTTCCTTAGATCCGTTTTTATCGGGCTCATTCTCATATTTTTAGACTAATTTTTTAATTACACACAAAGGAAATGCTGAATCGCATGTGAACTAGTAGCTTTGAGCTTGGTTTCACATCGGCATTGTCTGCTTGGAACGTCACTCATCTGATACCTCAATTTAAACTCTTATAATTCTTCGATTATTAAAAACTCTAGTTTACCTCATTTCTGCCACTTTTTGCTACATCTGCCAGTGATGTTCTTTTACTTTTTCAATATGTATTTTCCAGATTAATATTTGCGAAGTCGAATTCATATTTAACTACGCACACCGAATATTTCACCATACAAAGATTGGCTTAAGTGAATCTCTCCTATTTCCTAATTGTAAAGAAGCAGGGACCGCCAACACCCGGGAGGTACTTTTGCATTTAGAAAGTGATTGACGAGCTACAATCCCCCCCTCACACTTCTTAAAATTTAAGTTTAAATATGGTTCTATCAATGTAAGCTGTCCGCCATGGGCTTGATATACCAACTGCGACTAATAATTGTTTGCCCGTTATGAGTTCCAAAACTATTCATCAGAAAGTGATGACATTTTGGTGTTTTGTAGTGCTCACCTCAGAGAAGGCTTCTGTCGATTAGACGATATTTGTCGACCGCGCACTACTCTCGATATGTCGAGACACCAAAACGAGATATAATTCTTCTATTACATACAATCCTGCTCTTTCCAATGGTGTCAACAAGAAAACTACATCTATGTCCCTATTAACGATTTATCCCTTTTTTTAAAAACCAGTTTTACAGTTTTTTATTTCCTATGACTTCTAGATGCTTATATGTACAGACGCCTTTCTTCCTTGGCTCTGCAGCCCATTCAAGGCCTTGGCCTATCGGGTCGACTGCGGACACATACCGAATTTGCGTATCGATTCTCCAGCAGTCTTAATACCAGTCTTCGTGACATTGACGGCAGAAACATCCAAAAGCTATCCACTACACCACTGGAGGTCGGCTCGTGTAGACATGCCAAGTATAAAATGTAAATGCTGCTCCTAATGTCTTTATCACAGCCGAATTTATTGAAAGGCCGTAAAAAATTAGGTGAAAACTTTTTGAGGCTATTTTGGGAGCTACGGATGATATTTGTGTAACTTTTCTTCATTATTTTCGTAATCTACACGTGAGATTATGAGATAATGCCTTAGAAGAACATTCATGGTTGATTTTCTAACAACTGCCGCAAAAGTGTCATTTTTGAGTCGACGTCGACTCTTACGAATGACTGATTTCTACGAAAAAGCTCGTAACTCGGCAAGAAATGCATGTTTAGAACTGAAATTTTGCATATGTTCATCTGAGGCATCATAGTACCTGTAAATATTTAATCAAAAACGGAATTGGTTTGCGTGGGGATCGATCCTCAAATTAAGCCACTTGACAAGGAATGACTCTGCATTAAATATTAGAAATGATACGAATAATTTGAATAAAATTTATGATAGCCTGTTGTTGTAGTGAATTAATTTTCTGTATCATACAATTATTTATTTCGATTTCCGCAAATTCGTCATAGATCGCAGTTCAGGACACAAAATTTTCATTTTTTGTCCTCTATTTTTCAATTATGCATATTGGCATCCATTTAAGAAGTTTTAGTTTGTATTCCTTTTATGTCGGAAGTAAATTAATTCAAAAGTATGCAATTTGTATTTTAATGGAACTATTGTTAATTAAAATTTTTAATTTGTTGTTAAAAATTGTTGTCTTTAGTTAAGACCAGGAGAAATTTGGTCATTTCTTCTTTTCTCAAGAAATCCTAAAATTGTGGATTAAATGTTATAGTTAATATGTTCAACAACATAAACAAATTCTGACTTATTGGCTGTTTTGATGTTTATCTGATTGTTACTGTTCTAGGCTGTAATTCTAAAATTTTATATTCTTTGTGACTTTGATTTGAAATCGTTATTATTGCTCAGAATTATTAATTTTATTTTTCTCAACATTGTGTCCAAGTAATTAGTGTTTTATGTAGGTCTCGAGTGCAGGTCCTTGCTTTCTCAAAATGCTTAACGACCAAATCAAAAGAATCAGATTGAAATCCAAAAATTTACAGTCCCGTTGAGTCTGAGTATTAGCGCGGCAGTCACAAATGAATATCGCATGGCATGAGAGACTGGTTGCCATGGCAACGTCGCTGCGTTGCCAAAGTTATTAACACTTTTGGCAGAAGATCTCGTGTTCGGAGATTTGCAAAGTTGATGACTGTTCCCATTTTAATTATTACAAATTTTCTAAATGTCATTAAAATTATTTCGGGTAAACGTAATTGGCATCTGCTCTTTGGTTTTCTTGGTCCTAATGTTCAGCGATTAAATAACGAATTTGCTCATTTCAACAAATTTGATCAGTAGAAGGTTACGGTCGAAATCAAATTTGAGAGTATTAAAATGTTTTTCTTTTACAGAAGTACGCTAATTAAGTACATTTTGGGAGGGGTCTTGATGAGCATTGAATCAGAGAAACTTTTGATAAAACATCAAAGAAATGGTGATTATATTACAAAATCGTTGATCTTTGCTTACTTCGGATGCAGCTATGAACTCCAGGAGAACTTCAAGTTCGACTGATATCAATATACGAACCTTTTATCCTCATAAACTAAACCTTACCTTCCTCTCCGAGAGACTGTCTATTTTATTTCTATTCTCAGCGTCGTATTCCCGTGAACCTTCTAACCCATCACTTATTTTTCACAGTGATCGTCCATTATTTATTGCTATCAAATTAGTAAAATTAAGTGCTTTAAGCTGTGTGCTGTATAGAGCTCCAAGCTAACGCCAAACGAAATCTCAGTTAAACGTAAAGTAATATTATTAATGATTTCTCTATTACATATGATACGTAACCAAATGCTCAACACTTGAATAGAAGAAGTTAAATAAATCAATTATCTGACAAATTTGCAAATATTAAAAACAGCTTTTTTACAGTATTTAATAATGTTCACTTCTATTATACTTCTACGTCCAGATTTTTGGACTTCTTCAGGTAGCAATAGAGAACAATATTAAGTACTGTAAAAATGCTGACACAGTGACATTTTTGTATGTTTGTAAATACAATAAAGATGAACAGTGAGTTTCCTTCAGAGTTTCTGAAACGCGATCACTTACTAAGCCAGGATGCACTTTCTGACGGAGTGAAATCCTAACTTACAATTCAATTCAATGAAAATTCTGCAATTTTTCACCACAATTTTCTGCGTATAAACATAAACATTTGCTGCGGCTTGCTAAAGAGCAGTTTCCCCATTTCGTGTCAGGTGATTGTATCGAAGCATATACCAGCATGACTATATTGTACAATTGTACAGATTAAGTTAACCAATAAATTTTAAAAAGTTGTGTTAGTTTTTTAAAATAGGCCTGTTAGCATGCGACCTGCAAAATCTGTTTAAATTATAATATAAACGAGTGAACAGAAACAGCTCCAACTAAACTTAAATGTTGAAAGGACGTGCATAGTTTAGTCAGCCGTGATAAATTCCATTCTATTAGAAAACCTTCATGTTCTCTCTCCTCTCACCACAGAAACTCTGGAGACAACCAAACAGAAAGTAGTTAGTATAGAGCAATCCTTTGCAGAGGAAAAATGCAATCTCTTGATGAACAAGCGGGGATAACAAGGACGGGCGCTTCATTTTCAAATAAACTAGTATTACTGTTGGTCATCTAAAAGTCACATTTAGTTGCAGTCGAATGCTTTCTTGATCCGAGATTCAAAGCATTTCATTTGAAAGATCGCAAGGCGTGCACTAATGAAATAAGCATATTAAGAAAGTCGGTATTTTTGGTGCCGTCACAAAAAGAAAGAAAATCCTAGTAAACCCTTTAATGAGGAGCTCCTTTTATATTCAAGAGAGTCTTCCCTGTGGAACACACGTACCGCTTAGTTTTGGGAAGATAACGCACAAATTTATCCTTGCCTTAGATAACAGGCATTTACACGTGAAGGACTATTTTCTAAAGCTGAGACA
Source organism: Eucriotettix oculatus (assembly GCA_034510155.1). Lineage (NCBI taxonomy): Eukaryota > Metazoa > Arthropoda > Insecta > Orthoptera > Tetrigidae > Eucriotettix > Eucriotettix oculatus. The sequence goes on along the minus strand of CM067380.1, from coordinate 20,797,942 downwards.
GTCTTTTTTTAAAATCACGGAGTCTTTGGACTCCCAAAAGACCGGGAAAGATTTTATTCATGGGGTACCTTAACGAAGAAGAATAGAGTTCTTAATTTTTGTAATTTTATTATTTTATGAGTATACTTTGAATACTTGAAGTTCCTTTTCTGGTATGGCGGTACTTAAATGTAAAAAAGTGTTTCAGTTTCTTAAAAGGAATTGGTAATAATGAAAATATATCAGAAAACATTTCCTTGTTTGTAAATAATTATTAATTATTTGCCTAACGATCATAGATTTAAATCCAATGGGAAATTTAAGTCAGTGGTATATTAGCATTTGTTTGTTGATTGAAAGTAATTGAATATTTGCATCATCCTTCGTAACGCGCAGCCTTAATTGATCCTGTAAATCAGAACTAAAATTTGCGGTCTTAAAATAGTTTTAATTTTTGTCATGACAGACACGCAGCAGTATGTACTTCCTCAGCAGAAAAATAAACGGCGTACATTTTCTCATAGTCATGGATAATAAGCAGGATCTTTACAGATATCTATAGGATTTAAGATACTATCTTCCCATAGGAGCCTTCTCTTTTTTTTCTTTCTTGGAAGATGCACCATCGGTACAGCCAAATTGCTTGCATTTTATTGTAATCAGTGACATACTTCTCTGAGGTATTGGAATATGTCAACTCCGCCAGGTCTTCCAGTACCACTGGATTACCCCACAGATTATTTACGAAAACCGATGTTTTACTATATTACCTTTAATGAAGGCCACACAAGAAACTCACGGAGGGTCGCTCGTTCCCCATTTTCATTTAATAAATTCATTTTGTAATTGATGATCAGTTGTACTCTTATTGAAAGCATTGAGAAGTAAACAGATACTCTCAATAATAATAATAGCATTTCAAAATATGTTTTGAAAAAATATATATCCCTCTATCCAGTATATACTCTCTAGTATCGTTCCTTAAAAATTGATACTTTTACGGTATCTAAATCGGTAATTCAATATTATCACTGTGTAAAGTATCGATACTTTTCATCGTTAACGAATCCCTAGTCTCACGAACACAAGACGACTGAAGGATAACAATCAACAATAACGGAAATCAATAATTGCAACAAAGGATACGCCCATCTTAATGTTTAGATGCTCAAAAGTATTGGATAAAAAATGTCGATACTCGAAAGTATCGCAAGGAAAAGTATCCAGGGCTGAAAGTACTTGTATCGAAAACCGAAAGCCGATATCAGTAAAGTATCTGAAACTAAGGCTGGCACGTGTGATGTATCTTCATTTCTTGTTGGAATGTGTGTGTGAGGTTTGTTTGCATTGCTTGGCGCTGAAAGCTGGATTGTCCGCAGTCGGATACAGATTGGCACAAAAAATAACTGAAGTGCATTACGTATGAATATCATGGTCATGGTCGCGTGGACTTTGGTTGAGGGTAACAGAGGTCATCTTCGGATCATGAAAATTCCCATCTTACTCTTACGAACAAGATTCCCGCTTATCCTTAATATTATTTACGACTGTCTTTTGCGAACTCTATTTTGGTTTCTACATAGTAACTGTAGGAGTTTTCATTATCATATTTTAAAAGCAGGGGGAGAAAAACTCCGTTATTGAAGTTATAAATGTTATGTTTTCAGTTGAAAGTATATTTAATGAAAAAATCGGAAGTTCAATTTTTTAACTATCCAAGATAAGTAAATGGAATATTTTCAAAGGGACAAAATGATAGATTGAATAAAAAGTATCTAAGTTTCATAAACCACTGACAGATTAATTTAAACAACGAACGTAACCTTTAAAAGTATTCCGTTTTTCATGAATGAACTTGGTAAAGAAAAATAAGTTGAATATTTAAATACTAAAAATATTGTAATAAATGACCCGTATTTTTTCAACCAATTTATTCCATTAAAAATAGCTTCAACAAAATGGGTGGTTATATTTTCCCAAATAAAATTAAAATTTCCCGAGAAATATAAGGATTTATATCACACGTGCGAGTATAATGTTAACGTGGAGGGAATATTTTCGTTGATAGAGATCCAATCAAGACATGAAAGAAACAGACTTTCAACAGATGTAGTATTCTGCAGTGAAATGAAAGCAATGATTTCAATTGTCGCGTAAAGTATTGTGTACTAAAAAATAAAGTAGTCCTGCAGATGACCCAAAAATAATTTTTAAAAAAATTCAGATTTAAACTTATATTTATTCACATTTATATTTGACTGTTCTGGCTCCAATTAATAAATAATTATAATTACAAATAAAGTAATTGAATTAATCTGATTTATTATTATAAATGAACACAAAGAAACATTTTCAAATAAAATTATTCCATTTCTGACTTTTGACTTAGTGTAAAAATATGTTGCTTTTATTTTGTGAAAGTTAAGTAGAAGTTAGATGGAAGCCCAAACGAGCCGGAAAATCTGGGAGAGAAGGAAAATAACTGCTCTAACATTGTTGATTTTATTTAGTTGGCGGGTCCGGGTTTGACATTCAAGAAATCCGGCAACCGCCTAAAATAAGTAAGGTGGAAGGAGATTTATGCCTAGAGGGAAGGATATACAAAATAATTTATATATACCTTCAAAAACAAATTTTTATTTGTTTTATTAAAGGGAATTACACATGATAAATATTAGCATAGCAGAAGGGATATCGTAAAGTAAAAGTTTTAGGTTCACAGTAATAATTATATCCATATCCTTAACTGAAATATAGTTGTTCAACGTTTAATCCTTGTAATTTTACATATCGTATGTAACAATTTGACCAGTAAGAGTTTCAGTCACGAAGGAATGTTGAAAAGTGCTTGAGCTCATTACTGGCAACGTGCAATCGCGGAAACATTTTGGTCTTGTTGCCAACGGAAGTTTGCAAATATGAAATATGTTCACCGTCTATGAAGCAAGACTTTAACAAATATTAGGAAGATGGGATCGGATGTTCTGAGGGATTGAGGATGATTCTCAGTCGATTATTATCTTCCGAAAGTCTTCCAGACTCTACGGGCAAAGTACGCTTTCTGGAGTAAAAGAGTTAACTTGGAAAGTAAATGATTGCGTAAAAGCTAGACTTGGCAGACATGTTGACAACACACAAACAGGACGCGTCAGACACGGTTAAATAATCGAATTCTGCTATAAACTTGACAACCACGAGACATTTTGAGCAATTATTAACTTAGCATAGGCACAATTATGCATGAAGGGTTAGAAAATCCGTTCCATATTCAATCAACTTGGAAAAATTTGAGCTGAAAATGTGTAACAAATATTGAAAATACTACAACAGTTCTAACAGTTTTTCGTCACACCATGACAAGAAATATCTCAGAACATGTACAGGCAAGTTATTTTATTGGTTAGTAAAAATTATAGATTTTTGGGTATTTAATTATTAAAGAATTTATTAATGGTCCACGAACAATTGATTACATGTTTCTCCCCCAAAACGTACTGGAATTATGAAGCGCTGTGTCCAAGCTTCAGATCATTTGGTATGTAGGCCCCGTTTATTTTCATACTCGGTCATATTTTCAGAGATTTACATCTAACTAAAGAACACTCAAGTCAATCTATCGTGAATCAGTAAGATAACATTAAACTCTATATTGGATATTTTACGAAATAAATTAAATATTTTTAGACGGTAAATTTTCTATGAAGTTAACTAAGACAAAAAAAAAGAATTTATAAATTTAAATTGACAGTACTTCGTAAAAATATAAATGCTGATTTTGAATTAAATTATTACAATATAAATAATACAAACATTTTGAATGGATGTAAAGATTAAATATATTTATTTAAAAAAACAAATTCAACATTTTGGACAAATATCATGTGATGTATAAAATTAATTGTTTACACTGCAATGTACTCTACATTGGTCAAACTAAGAGAGCCTAAAAACCAATTAAGGATCGTAAAAGCAGGATCAAATGTGATTCTAAAAGTATTTTTCTCCAAAAGCATAATTTTTATTGGCAAAATCTTTAAGTCTTGAATGAAGAAAACGATTATTATGCAAGAATAATGAACGAATAGCCACAAATTGAATGTCAAAACTGTTGTTAAAGTGAATTAATTTTCTGTTTTTCAGTGTATCATTCCTGTCTTCTTTCTTGGCTCTACGGCCCATCGAGGGCCTTGGCCTACCCCGTAGACTGCGGACTGTCATCTAACATGACACATCCGAATTTGGAGTGTTGGAGTGACACGTGGGTCAGCGTCAGCAGTCTTAATTTCAATCTCCGTGAATATGACGACACAAACATCCGGTTTCGAACCCAGGACCTGTGTTATGCGGCTGGGACGCTAGACACTAGACCACAAGAGGTCGGCACAGCATATAATTCTTTATTTAAATTTACATTGCTAAATTTTAACGGTCTATAATACCAGCTCATTTTTAAATCACATTTCGGCCGCAACCGTCACTGAACGCAGTCCAGGAAACAATTTTTATAGAACGTTTAATGTTTAATTCATATGTATTTGCATCAATTAAAATCAAGTCTGTATTATGTATATTTTAATAATTTAATTCAATATAAACATTTATATTTTACGGAAATATTGTCAATTTAATTTTATAATATGTTGAAAAAAATTATTTTGGCTGTCAGACGAAGTGTGAATTCGCGTGAATATATAATGTGCTGACTTATTAGCTGTCTGATGTTTCTTTTGCTTAATTTAATTGATAGTTTGAATTATAGTTCAGGTTGTTGTGTATAATTTTGCTATTTATACGTAATATTGTTGAAGGTTTTGAATCTGATGTTCTCCAAAGCTCCTCAGAATTTATATCCGATCCTTCGTAGCCTGTCTATTCGCCAATTTAAGTCTCAATTTTACAATAGACATTTGAACTCAAGAAAATTATTCTGAGATATAAACAATCTTAGTGCTTAGTTCGTAGTTTCGGAGCATATCCAGTGTTATTATTTTTTTAACAATAAATATAAGCCGACGTAAATCTACCACTTGGACTGTCACACAACACGCAACGTGAAACAGTTTATGGCGAAGATTCGCACTGATGTGAGGGACATTAATAGAGATTGCTCCGCGAAATTGGATTAGTACAATATGACAACAATGGTACTTTAACGTTTGAAATACGACAGGACAATTCTTCGCCCTTATTCCAGCACAAGCAATAAGAAAGAGATTTTACAAGGCTCATTTCGGACTGGCGTTTTATTCCGATGTAGTATCCTCCGTGTCGTTTCCGATAAGAACACGACAGGTAAACGTATTTGGTAATGCTGATGTAAAGTGAAATATCGTCGTATCAGGCAAGTAGGTTTTGCGGACTTGTGGAGGATATTTGTTCGGGGACTTGATTGCGATGGAAGCTGCGTGATGAAGGCTGCGCAAAGGACGCCAGTATCGATTCGGAATTTCTGCAGGGCCACCTGTTGAAATCAGCAGCTTGCGCAATTCGCTGCTTAATAGACACTGTCATTACGACGCTACCGAAGATAATTCATTATTCGTTGAGATGATCCTCTTGAAGACAATATCCCGTAATGAAAAGCAGCGTGCGTTTCCTGGGTTGTCATAGGTCGTACCATCGACTTCATCACATGGACGCTATCCAGCTCTAATACTTTGCAAATTTCTCTTGCAGACACTCGAGTATTCCCTATTCAAACATAAAAGAAAATTTTCATATATGTATTCAATCTCACCACAATTGCGTCTTTTAAGGGTAGGCTGTTCAGCGAGTAACATTATATACAATGCCATTAATTAGATTTCTAGATATATAATTGTTTCAATTTTCTATTTGTCCTCAGTAAATGTAAAATTATTCCTTCCACAATTTAGCAATTCGCCTGACAGACAAAAAAATTGTTTCAACAAATTATAAATTTAAATTGACAATATCTCGTTAAAATACAAATCGTTATTTTGAATAAAATTATTCAAATATAAATTATACTGAATTGATTTCAATAAATTAAATACTATTAAAATTTTCTAAATATTATTGAATTTACATTATTGACAACTTACTATAAAATGTCACGTCACGGTAGGTATAAATCATTTCCTTAATCAACTGAGTATGTTGAATACTTTCCTGTGATTAGTAAAATATGTTTTTTAATACAGATTGTTTATACAAAACTTGTTTTAAATTGGCAAAATTTCCTTAGTTCTTTTTTGAAGCTTACACTTTATCTGACCAATATAACAGAATCTAGAATCCAAACATTCAGTTATATATGCAACATCATGACTATCAAAATTTTATATATCATTTTCAGAATATTTAATAAATTTAAAATTACTATAGTTTCAAAATATTACCGTTACAGCACGAATGGCGAAAAAGTTAATCAATTTACATTGTATGTTTACCAAATATTGTAAAACAATTTATCAAAGAGATTTTTTTATTATTTTTTGCTGGTGAATTGCATTTTCAAATCAAAGAATTATTATATTTCTATTCTGTTTATCAATGATAAGAATTTTAAAATAGAGCATTAATAACTAAATTGAAAATTGTCGAGTGGAATACGTGGTCAGATAATATAACAACCTTGTTGATGGAATTAAATAACATCGTCTCTTTTACGTTAGAAGGGGTGATTCTAATAGATATTTACAAAAATATATATACTTAAATATTTTCAATTCATTCTAAGAAACGAAGATTATTCACTAAAAGAATTATACAAAATTATACTAAATTAACGAACAATTTATAGGCAAATAAAGTTCTTTATTTTATTCACATACTTGCGGATGCATTTGAAATCGTCCACACTTCTGGTATTAAGTTCAGTCTGATGAGTGGTTTGATATGTCCTGGAACAGCCTCCTATGCCTCATCTGCATCTGCATTCCCAATCTTCTGCGTATTTGGATGTCTCTGAAATGAACCCATCTACTTGGATCGTCTTTTTGTCACTGTGCGCATCATTTACAACTTAAGTAAATTCATGGGCTTCCATCCTAGTGATTGTACGAAAATAAACCGGGAAAACCTTCTCACCAAATACAGCTTTCCAATGATATATTAAATCGTCGATTTAACTAATCACACTGTTAAATATTATTTTTATAATGTGGTTACAAGATTGACAGTATTTTTCGATTGGCGTGAAGTGGACGAAGTTTTTGCTTCTATGTTAGGTCGTCTAGTTCTCTATGTTCAAATACTTTAAATGTCACAGGTCGCCGTGATAATTGTATTTACCCATTCGGAATGTCCCAATTTTCTTTCTTCTTCAATACTGAATTTCTCCTTAGCCAGGAAGGAGTGCAGATTCCACACATTTAATATTCCGAGAGTAGTAGAAAAGTGGAAATCGGGTTCTACTAAATGAAATCCTTGACTTAAGTAGAATTGTGGATTTCACACCAATCAAATAGTTATATTATTCAGAAATGTCTTCTATTTCCCTCATAGATATTCTTGAATGCATAACAATTATTATATTTAATTAATTCTCATTAGTACTATTTTCCTACGAACGAACCACTCTGTGAATGAATGAATAATTTCAGAAGCCTGCCAGTTGAGAAGTTGAGGCATCCACGTCTTGCAAGCGCCTTATTCTTGCTCTCAACAAGTTTTGGGAAATCCTCCGCCGTTTGCGTTAACGAAAGTCAGAAATTTATCAAAAGAGACAAAGAGCCATTCTTGTTGTAGTTACCGCCTGCGCGAAGACTCGGGGAAAGAAATCGGCAGCTTCTTTGTCATAGGTTATCAACGACGCTGCCCAACTACCGAAACACGGCCACCAGGTCATCAGTTACAGAAACAAACGGGAATAAGTCAGTTTCTCATATAATACTTAAAATTATAGCTGGAACTCGGAAACCCCCGCAGAGCAAAATACGACAATGGACATAGACTTCAGAAGATCTGCACGGACTACAGCAGACATAGTTTGCACTTAAAAATAGATTTTTAGTTATTATCATTTTACCCCACTAGACTTGCAAAAGGTTACGTCCAAATAAATACGAGATGGTGGATTTTATATTTTAACAATTTATTTTGTAATAAGGTAGTAGGTAACTTACCAGACAAACTTTGAATTATTCCAAATTTATTAACACAAAAACATCTATCATAAAAACTGGCGTTAATTGTAGAGAAAGAAAAATATACTTATAATAGCTTAGAAAACCCTGATAAGAAAAGAAAAGAAGAATCTAAGAAGTAGAAACAATAAAGGTCAATTTAGACATGCAGCTCGACATCTCCTGAAATTATTACAGCAAAACTCAAAAAATAACCATAAGGGAATTTCAGGAAGTGTGTGGTTGTGATGATAAGCTTGTAGTTATGTATGCGTAAATGTCGGGCATCTAAAACCTCGAACAGATTTGTGACTTATTCTTCCTTGGAGCTTACGAAATATTACGTAGGCTTTAAGTTAATCACCACAAAGTTTATGTCCAAAAAAGAGTGTTGACTAATCCGCAATGGGTACAAACATGATCAGTTGGTACTTCTTCATACTTTGGCGAAACAGCCCATGATGACCATGACCAACCAGGACGACTGCCAAGTAGTCATCTACCATGACACATTCCGGAATGTTTTGGTTTTCGTGACCGTGACGAGCACATCCCCATACCTGGAATCGTACCCGGACCTCTTTGATGCACCACGCTGACACTGGCATGTCAATCTCAGTCTCTCCCGAAAGCATACGATTCAATTACACAACTAAGCTATGCCATTTCATTAAATTATTAAAGAATTGTTTCTTTCTTCAGTACAAAAAAATATAATAGTTTGTCACGTTCAAGAATGTCAAGTAATCAAGCGCACCTAGAAAGCAACGTAAAAAGCACTAGATCTTGTATTGAACAATAATTCAAAATGGATTTTTCAGCTTAAAGTGACTATGCAAGCCATTTTAGGTTTGACACTTTACTGACAATCATTAGTATACCTTTAAAACCGAGTTTGATGAAAGATGACAAGTGTTAATTAGTCATTCTTGTTCTCGGAGAAGTTGTCATTGATTTCATGAAGGAAAGTAATTCTCCGCAAACATAGGGCTAAAAAATGACCCGTCATTCAGGAGGGCGTGACACAAGGACCCAATAGGCCGACCTACGTGATGCAGGTTTTCTAAGGTTTGCCCTGCATCTCTTTCAGGTGAACTATATCTTCGTTTCGCTCCAAAACAATTATTCCTCTCATCTGGACAAACAAATGATTCAATGTGAACTCATCAACGACGCCACCATTAGTTTCTAAGTTATATTTTTAGTCCTTTCACCTTCCTCTGATCAAGTAAAAGAATATCATCATGTGGTGTTCTGCCAAATGGCAGGACCCGGTACCACGATTTTTTTCCAATTGCTTTGTTACATACTTAGTATTTTCGTGGTTCCTAACTTAATCGTATCAGTAAGTTTTAGTCTTCTCATCCCTCTCTTCTTCACTCCTTCACTGTTTGTTATAAATCTGTAGATAGAATTCCAGTTCTTCTCGTTACATGTTTCAACCGGTTTGTTTTTCTTTTCGTATTACAAAGTCCTTTCCTCTCCTATTCTTCTCAGACCTCTTGACTCTACTGACACACATTCTGCAGTTTTCTCCATATCTACATCTCTAATACTTCCATCCTATTTCTTTCTCTCTTTCCCATTGTCCACGTTTCACATCAATAGATAACCACACTACAAACGGCATTTAATTAATCGTTTTTCCAGGATATTCCAGATTTCTAGTACAAAATAATTATATTTCTCGCTCAATATTTCTTTTGCTCTAGCTTTACCTCCGGTGGTTTCTTCCACATAATTATCTATACTGCTTAGTTTTTCCAACATTTTTTCCATAATCCTTCATTTCCTTTTCTAATATTGTTAGTATTTTCTGATCCATGTTATTGTCGTTACCAATGTCATCACCAACTTATATTTTCATCAACATCGGCACCTTCTTTATTTAAAAAAATAATTTATTATCATATCTTCATTATATATTGAATATATATTACTTAAGGTTTGCTACAAACAGCTTCTTTGTCTAACACTTCTCCCTTAAATGTACCCAATTACTGCCGCCTTTGGTTCATATATAATTCTTTGATTAGTTTTAGATATTTCCAATCTAGCTTCTTTTCATATTTCTAGTAACTTCACCCTACTCACGCTGTCATAAGCATTTGAAGCTCACAGGAGCAGAGAATCGGTCCTCTGCTTCGTTCAATCTATCTCAGCGCCCCTCATTCCCTTCCCTTTTCTAAAGTCTAATTGTACTTCTTCCACGTTTTCTTCCATTGTTCTTTTCAACCTTCTATTTCGAATTTTAAGTAGTATCTTGGCTGCATACGATGTCAAAGTTATCTTTCGATATTTCGAGCACTTTTTCATTGTAGCTTTCATGCGGATTGGTCTAGTTTCTGAAGTCTGAAAAAAAAATATAATTTTAAATTATTTTTGGCTAGGTTACCGCTACGTGATTATTTTCGAAAGTTAGGAACGAACGGTTATGAAGAAGGTAATTGCAGAACTGTGATGCCGTTTGTTATGGTTTGAAACAGTGGTTTCGCAGCAATGCAAAGCGCGGATTATATCGGCAGGTCGATACGCGCGCTTCACGTACTTGGGCTACCAACCTGCACATACTCGTATTATTGCCCCAGCAAAAACTCTCCACGTCATATCATTCACACTCTCATCAAACACTACATCATACTTACTTTTCCTAAGGAGCTTCTGATAGGTTGGCTGATTTCACTTATCATAATACACAACGCCCCGTGGTTGTATGGAAAGTAGGGTGTTGTATTTAAGTGAGAGATATTCTCCAAAAAAATGTAAAAAGATTTTATGCAAAGATTACTTTGGAAATCCTACCTGGAATTAAATTTAAATGTATGAACTCCATCGATCTTCTGCAAAAAATAACTAACGATTTATGTTAAATGAAAAAAAAATGTTAAGGAACAGATGTGAGAAAATGTTTTGTATTATTTTCTCTGATACGATAATGGATTCGCTGACCATCTAACCAATGTCTTTAAATGAGAGACAGTTGATGTTGGCCAGCATATAGATGGTCATTAATATACACTCCCATGAATGTTTTCTCACTCGCAGAAGTCAAAGAATAAACAAACTCAAAGTCTCCAGGGAATGAATTAATCTTTCGACAACTCCCCCATAAAGCCGTAGTACTTCTGACAACTAAATTTAATCAAATGTTAAGCGCATCACATTAATACTCAGACCTGCAACCCCCATGCGAAACAACACCCTACCGGTCCATCAATCTACTTACAATTAATCAGCAAAATATTCGAAAGACTCCTATTAAAAAGAATTTATCCGGAACTTTTAAACGTTCAGAAATGAAATATTTAAAAACTTCGAACTGAAGAAAGTTCGTAACGCTGTCTTATTAGACATCTCACATCTTGACAAAGAAGGCGTAAAGGCATAAAGACTTGCTCTAGAAACATAAAAGCACCCTCTCCAGTAAATACTTCCATACAATTAAATCATACCTATCAAATGGACACTTCACAGTCAAGATTAATGATGAGCAATCCAACTTCGACCCCGTGGAATCCAGTGTTCCCCAGGGCATTGTCTTATCAATGAATTTATTGAACCTGCGATTGAGTTACACTCGGTGGCATTTGCAATAATCTTCTAAGAACTATGAGTAGTAGTAGTAATAATAATAATAATAATACACCATTAAAATAAAACTAAGGTATCCATTGTTTAGTTATTTTTTGTCACACTACACTTACACTTCACTATCATTTTCACTTCCTTATTCTTCCCCTGAAAACTTAGATGTTTCCAGGGAATGTTTCAGAGAGTTCTGCAGGTAAATTGTTTTAATCCTTTATAGTCCGGTTTAAAAACGAATATTTCCAACATCAGTATTGAAGTTCCTCTGTTCAAATTTACAATTACGATCCCCTCTGCTGTAATAATTGTCTCCTACAAACTTTGACGCAATATCCTCCCAGGTTTGTTGGCCAGCATACGCTTTAAAAAGAGCCTTGACACGGAAATTTTGACGCCGTTTTTGTAGCATAACAAACCTAATCGTTGAACCTTCTCATTTCCGTGACCAGGACACCGCTTAACAAATTTTGCCGCTCCCTTTGGGACTCTTTCCAAAGCCTAGAAATAATATTTTCTGAATGGATCCCAACGAAATACAGCCTTACTCTTACAGAGGACGCAAGAGAGATTTATACGCTAGTTCGTGTGTTTCCGCATTACGAAATGTAGTGCCTTTCACGCTTTCCTAGTCACATATTCTACTTGATGTTCCCAGCCCGTATTACGGCTCAAATATACCCAAATTCTTACAGTTACTTTCTTGTACTACTTCATTACCAACGTTACTTCTACAAAACCTTATTGCCTTGCTTTAAGTATTTGCAGTCGGTCTCTTAAAAACTATCTCATCCATAAAACCACTCGATTATCAATTCCAATTATGGACATTTTATGCAATTATATGTCACGAGGTAGAAGATCGAAAGCCCATGCTCTTCTTCGTTTGTCAACCTCCTCACCATGCCCTGGTACAAGGAAATGATTTTACTGTGACGTGAGTAACCATCTCTGAATTCGTGTTGCCCCCTAAAACACCAGCCGTTATTTTCAAGCTTATTAAGAATGTACTTCACGATAAGGTGCTCCATCTACCTGTAATATCCCACAATGTATTAACACATTCGCTGAGGTAGCAGTGTTTACGACAAACGAAGATCCTAAAAAACCTCTTCACATCTACAAGGATCACCTCGACGTTCTTAGTGACTGGTACAGTCGATGGAGCATCAAAATAAACAGAGATAAATCAGTCTATGTGACATTTATTTAGCTTGCCCTTCCATAAAAATGAACTACGTACGCATTCCCATCGCTTTTGAGTCTCTATCTCGAGCAAAAATTAAAGTGGAAGAGACACGTTCAAACAAAAAGGAAACAAGTCAGACAGTTGACCTGGATGGTGGGACATAGATCCAAATCATTCCTATTCTTTTATGAAACCGTATTCAAAGCTGTGTGGGCATACGCACTGCAACTGTGGGGTTGTGCAAAAAAGTCATCCTCAGACATTCTACAAAGATTCCGATCAAAAGAGTTAAGAATAATTACGAACGACCTTAGCTCGTCAGCAACCAGACCCTGTACATCGACCTCAAGATCAATTTTATTAAAGAAGAGATCTACCAACCATATAACCATTATAAGAGACAACTAAATGGACCACCCAAGTAAATGACTAGAATAACTACACAAAAACGTTGCTACTACCCAAAGACCAATAAGAACATGGCAAAAGTGAGGACAGACGCATGTAGTCAAGGGAACATCAAAGGATATTTCCCATTAAAACATTGTAACATCATGCTTTAAACGTCTTTCAAACCATTCCTAAGGATGCAACGTCTTCAGAAGAAAGCTAAAAGAATGTGCCACATACTAATTTAGGTTAACTATTTATTTATGTATACGTCAACGACATCGTACAAAAATATGTAAATCACGATCGTTATCATTGGCTCTATGTCGTAATGAACTTCCTGCCAGCAACTTAATATGTACAAATAACACAATTGTTTATAAGTCTATTTGTCGTGAAAAATAATTATTCTGTACATACATAATGCGTATAATTCAAATAACACACCACAACATGGTTCTTCGTTCACAATTCTTGCTCGCAGGCTTCATATCTTTGGATTGCAGAATTCTAAATGGGGGGACAGTTGTTCTTTGCTTTCGGTCTGTAGAATGACCAATAAATGTAGAAGTTGTTTTAAACGTTTTTCGTCTCATCGTCCTCCCGTCGAAATTTTCGAATCCAACGTCAGTGACGTGGAGTGACCCAATTGTCACTTCTCTCCTACTTTCACTCGGCTCAGTGCGATAAGCTACTAAGATAAGGAAAGTCAACAACTAGAGTAAAGTTGAGGCGATACATATATTACATAACCGAGGAAATAAGTAGCGCAACAGGTCTCCTTCTCCTTTATACCAGAAACGGGAAGAGGGACGTAAACATTTCAATCCCGTCGTGCTTATAAATACAGGAATGGAAAGAACAGCACAAGTACTGTGAATAACGAACGTTATTAAACGTGTACGTCGAGATACAAGTGCGACAATTACAACTCTGACACCCTGAGAAAAAAGTATATTTTTATATGAGTTGTTTATTAGTAATTCATATTGTTCTGGAATTAGTATTTGAAGTAGAAATTAAATTAACAATAATTTTGATGTATATATAAGCATGTAGGAATGATACATTATCAAAATAATTAAAATAACAGGTACGGTAAGGAAAAACAGAAAGGTCGATGTCGTCATTTAGGACAGGAGGAAGTTCTTAAAATTTTCGGTGGCGTTAGCCTCCTTCTTCGGGAATAAATGAGATATCAAATGCCTGGGCAAAATCAATGATAACTGCGTCTATTTTACCTCCACTGTCAACATCATCACCAAAGCCTGGATATAGGTTTATCATCTGACTCCATCCCGTGGCATCAGTAAACCACGCCATTGATTCCAGTTCGGTTCGAATATATTCTGTAATTAAATGTTGCTTGATCTTTCATGCTATAGACGTTAGGCTTACGGATCTATAATTTTTAACTTCCATACGATTGCTTGATTTGCAGTTTTCTATCTATTGGGATTGGAAACGTTAATAAGTCTCGTCAAGTATGGAATAGTGACCTGTCATTTGGGAATATCATCCGGTCCCCGGATTTTTTATTTTTCAATTTCTGTATTTTACTTTTAACGGTTTTGAGAGTAATCTTAAATATTTTGGAATACCTGATCGCATCCAGTACCTGTAATTCATCTGAGTTAATATTAAAAACAGACGTTAAATAAGAATTTAATAAGTCAACCTCCACCTCATCGAGCACTATAATATCCCCATTTTATTTAGGGAACAACACTTTACTAGGATGTACTTTACGTCACCGTATAAGGTTGTAGAATTGATTCCAGTTATTGTCCCCTCATTTAGTGTTCTTGTCCACTTTCCTTCTCGGTGTTTAAAGATTGTAATGGCTGTCTAAAGTTTTCGTAATTCTCACGACCTTTTTTCGGATATTGTAAGCTCGTCTCACAAGTCTTTATCCTACCAGGATTACAATCCTGCACCATATAAGGTACAGTTTTTTCTACGCGAAATATTACTAACACTAAGAATCAAATATTCCTAGTCACAGTTATTATTTGATGACGGAAGGTATCAATTCGGACAAATCAGTAATCCATAAGACCACGCCTCAATTAGGTCCTCTCTTCGCATTTTACTGTTTCATATATAAATGTTATTGCCGTTAATGATATTGAATATAGGTGTAAAGGTGTAAATAGTTCCGTTGTGTGTGTGCAGCAATCAGGAAGAGAAGCTGTGAAATAAAACATTAGAGATAGGGAATGAGCCAATCACAGCAGCTGTCACTCGTCCACTCCTCCCTATACGCTGACGTGTCACTGACCGTTTCAAAAGTCCAAATTCATCGCTAAATGGTCGAAGGAGCATTATGTGGAACACCCATTCCAAAAGTTACGTTCCTTAATGGCGACACTACTACGTACATATACGAAATGGAGTGCTCCCTTACAATGATCAGAAAATGTGTCTTAAAATAATATTTAACCCTTTATACTATAGTCGTCGATATATTAACCACCTACCACAAGTTCCAATGCATATATTTTTCGTATTGAAATCTGGCACTAAACAACAGAAGCTGCATAAGAGTCTACTGTTCCTTATTTGAATTTTTTAGATTTTGTTAATTGAAATTGTGATTTCATAATAGTCCACCATCCACTCCTAAATTGTCTTTACCACTATTTCATATCCACAACCTAAAATCCACCCACAATATTTTCAACTTGGTGGTCCACTATTAGGATTCAGTAAAAATACTTATATATTAAATATTTATGTGGGACTGTGCTGTAATTATGTTATACGTAGATAACATGTGTGTTATTTAGAATATATACCAATCAGATTTAGTGTCTGGCTAATTATTAGAAAATGAACATAGTCATATTGTAAAATTTCATAAGCTTACATTTCATTTTTATATATATTGAAGTTATGAGAACTGATTTTCATTCAAAGAATTGAATGAGATGTAACTAGACGATTTCTACTGCATGATAGACTCGATAAGCTATGAGAAATATGTTGATTATGAGTGTGTAAGTGGTTCGAAAGCTAATGAAGTTTAGCAGATGAATCACTCCATGACAGTTATCATATAATCACTCCATCACCTCAACAAAACCATGTAGTCTCTGAAATGATACGGATCTAGTTGAAAGTGAAACAAAAGGACGCTCACGTATTTTTCGAAATACCTTCAATAAATTATTCTTAGGCTTCAGGAACAAAAATTTAAGTGATTTTAGAATCTTTTGTGGTTACATTCACACGGTTTTTTTCTAATTTCAACTTACAACTACTTTATTAGAAAGTCTATAATCTACAGTTGAACATAGAGGAATTGAAACCGTTATTTGGTGGGATTCTTATAATCGAATTTGGTATTTTTATGCCTTTTAAATGACCACCATCCACAACAGTCCACGTTCATTCCGAAGCTGATAGTGGTCTATACATCGACCACCTACTTTATCCTCTCACTTTCAAAGAAATTAAAAATTAACTAATCCTATCAATAACACATACTTATAGAAGCTATGAGCTGTGCAATGAAATAAGTTTTCCCAAATTTTGACAAAGATGTGTCCTACGAAGGATTAAAGTATTGTATTTTTTTATTTAAAAAATTAACTTATGTTTATAGCTGTGTGAAAAGCTTGGGAGCATTCTGAAATAATGCGCAACCAAAAATTTAGGTGCTCCTCTGGACTAAACTTATATTTTAATGTGGAATCTGTTGATATGTCTATCATTTGTTCCCTATCCTTCAACGGCAAACTTTCTGATTGGTCATAGAACTCCAAATATGTTTTTATCCAATAATATTTAGTTTGTGAAAGTTATATCAAATTCAAAAGAGTCGTTGTGGCTATTCAATTGGTTGAATCACGGCTCCAAATCATTGATCGCTCAAATTAGGGTATAGAAATTCTATTTTATATTTATGTTTTCTATTTTGTATGGGTTTGTCTAAACTTCTATACGAACATTTTGGGCTTGTTGTCGGAACGCTATGAGGTGCGTAGTCTGTTCAAAGTCGCCGGCTAAATTTTGAGCTTGTAAGATGATGTTTCCAAAGGATTGATCCGATCGTTTTTTTTAAAAAGTAGTTATTTAATAATAATGGATCAAAATATTTTATATAACTACCTTAATTATCAGATTAATACGATTCAAAATGTTATGCCGAATGACTATCCAACAGAAAATCTTAAATTGTTTAATTGTGGTCAATAAACCGCTGAAATTATCTGAAATCGAAATCTCATAAATGCTAAATAAAGTATGGTGAATATTGGAAACGTAAGGTCGAGTGTCGCTCAATTATTACGTTCCCGCATAGGCATTCGCCTACCAAGTCTATCGAAACGTGCGTCGACCGAAGCACGGGCAAGAATAATCTCATATGTTTTTTTATTGGTTAATAGGGTACATGAGGGTGATCCTGAAGCAGGCAACTCCTGTTTAATAGCATAGGAAGGGACTTGAAAAGGGGGAATGTGGAAGGTAGAGTAAGGTAGCCCATGGTTGACTAGGGCCCCCAGGCTATAGTGTAAGGATCCTACCCAGGTGATGCAGGGAAAAACCCTAGAAAAACTGCATCAGGTAGGTAATTGCCACAGGAGTATTTATATTAGACCGTGGTCGTTCCTGAACCGAAACACAGAGAGCGCCTGTGACTTACGATTCCTTCCGTGCATTCCATTTCCCCTCCCAAGCTCAACGATAATCACGCTACTGCTACGAGTTTTCTCCATTCCACTCTACCAAACTCTGTTTTAATTCAAATATGTGTGGGGAAAAAATTTGACTGGATTTAAAGTAGCCTAAAAATTTGTCTTCATTGTCGCCCAGCTCCCTTGTACAAGGTGACAAATTAAACTTCTGCCCCTCGTTTTCTCCAAGATTGGTGCACAGCACAGCACAGCACATCTTCTTCGCCTTCTAACTTCCTCTTTTTTTTTGTCGGAAGCAACCGCTATAGCCACCAATTCCAGCTCTCTGAATTGCATTCCGACGACTAGCGCGGCTTTCTCACGGGAGAAGTACGGAAGAGCATAAACACTCGGCACGTGTCGGGCGCGACCTCAAGACAAGTTCGTCGCAGGTTGGTTGTTTGGTCTGCTTTTCATGATTTCAAGTTTGTATATAGACATCAATCGCGGAAATATAACTGCACGAGTGCTGCAAGGCGGAAAAGACAGGTTTTCTGCCTTCTATAAGTTTACATAGACGAACTGATTGGGTCGGACAGATAAAAAAATTATATAACCGAAGCTATGGCTTTATCAGAATGCTATGTTCAAACCACTTCTTCTGTTTTTGAATTGAAACCTTGAAACAAATAATATCCATACTTCATTGAAGCCCTAAATTAAGCCGTGTTAAAATAAGGTTCATTACATTATAGATTAGCCCAGTGATTAGCAATTAAAAATCCCTTCACTTATGCTTGCGATCCGTCGTAATACAAAAATATATATTATATATTCAGTTTATTATATATTCTATATGGACTCATTTTAGATTTATTGCCCATAACAATGCTTTGGGAAGTCGCCGTGAATTGAATACGTATGGCGAGGGGAATTCCCTAACGGAATGGGAAATTCCGCAACAATTAGGTCATGTATATCCTGCGCATTAATATTTATTGATATTTCAATTTTGTGTTCTTAGATTATTAGGTGTAATAATTTTTGTGATGCACTTTAGTGGTACACCTTTGTGCATTTTGAGAAGCCGCCTGAATGCACATTTCCGAGTTGGATTTCCAATTCTTCTACCGCCATTTGTCTGAATATTTGTTGAGCTAAACATGCCGATATCAGTTTTAATACCATGGAAAGAAAACATTAATGAATATGGTGTAAATTTTGCACCAGTCGGAAATCTCCAATG
This sequence comes from Eucriotettix oculatus, assembly GCA_034510155.1. Taxonomy (NCBI): domain Eukaryota; kingdom Metazoa; phylum Arthropoda; class Insecta; order Orthoptera; family Tetrigidae; genus Eucriotettix; species Eucriotettix oculatus. The sequence continues at coordinate 20,778,844 of CM067380.1, read as the reverse complement.
TAGTTCACTTGTGTTGCAATATTAAATCTGTTTTCGAAGACCTACTATCACAAGTTATCAACGGTTCGAAAAATACTTTCACGCACATAAGAAGACTGAAGTGTATGGAATCTAGAACCATTTCGAGCCAAGTCTCCATCTAATTTTACAAGAAAATCTTATTGTCCTACGACGATTCTTTGAGGACAAAAACTGATAATAATAATAATCATATTCCGTAGATCCTGAAAATAAGCTAAGCTTCAAGGATGTGGAATGAGTCAGGGTGTATATTTATTACATTATTTTATTATATAAAAGATAAATATACTTAAACAAATTTTTGTAACCAAATAGAAAGGCGATTCCGACATTATAAACTAATTACTCGTCTCCGATTCTTCTATAAATTCCTTTACTGAATAGAAGGAGTGGCTATGCAAAAATGAGGATAATTCAGACTTAAATTTACCTTGGTTATCGGACAATTGTTTAATTCTATGCGGCAGTCTGTTGAAGATGGATATCCCAGAATAATGCACACCTTCCTGTGCAATTGACAATGTTTTACATTTTTTGTACAGATTATTTTTGTTCCTTGTATTGAAGGGATAAATATCAGAATTATTCAAAAATAAGTGCCTATTTGTGATTACAAATAACATCAATGAATAAATGTATTGGCACGTCAAAGTGAAAATACCTAACTTTTTGAACAGAGTTCTGCAAGAAGCTCTTGAGGTAACCTGACATATAGCTCTAATAACACGTTTTTGACTAATAAAAGTCTTATCTATCCCCGCTGAGTTGCCCCAAAATATAATACCATATGATAAAACAGAATGGAAAAATGCAAAGTATACTAATTTTCTTGTTTTTAGATCACTGAAGGTGGACATTGCTCTTACAGCATATGTAGCTGAGCTGTTGGTAACATGAAGCTCGTAATTCTTTTGATATTATTAAAGTATACCTATCAGTGGTAAATTTCAAGTAACATTATTTCCATTTGCTACTTCCTATATATGCGAAACTGGGTTTTCGGCAGTCGCTGTATTAAAAAGTAAGAACCGTGTGAAAATTCACATGGAACGAGAGATGATTTGAGAAACTGTCGAGTGACCAGCAAGCTCTTCCATCCCATTAATTGTTTGTGAATTTAAAATACGCCTTTCATTTATTATTATATTTTTAAACTAGCCTCACTGCATTACAATTAAAATGCGTTCAATAAATCAACGTTTTGATTTGGGCTCATCGTGCAAAATTTGTTATGCATAAAGGGCGTCGGGAATGAAAATAGTTTGGGAAGCACTGGGTTGGCCTGTATTCAGGTTTATACCATGGATGTTGATATCTCGCACCTGGCGGGTAGCTGCGTTGATAAAGAGCAAACCGATTTTCGATTAGGGTAATTCAATTTCATAGCCTCTTTGGCTAAGCTTTGTTGAAATTATTTCTTCTGCTCTTGAATTGATAAATTGTAATAAATGGAGACGCGAGTGTCTTATCGCAGAATCATCTGTTTATCTTTGGGCGTGTTTCTTGGAGAAGTCTGCGTCGATACATCTTATCGAGTGTCCTTGCCTTGTCTGATTTCCCAGTTTACACTAAAGCTATTTCAAATTAATAACATTTAACTTCAACGTTTGAACAAAGTTGATGTCTTGCCACGCAGTGCTACCAACGATTTCTACGTCGTACTTACAAGTTGAATTTTACAGCAACGAGTTCAAAACGTACGTAAATCGTACCGTGAAAATCCCCCTGCGCATTTGCGATGTTTCATTAGTCGATTGGTTACACACCCCTGAGTCGAAACAATATTCCATGTCGTCAAAGCGGATGGAAATCAATTTAAAAAATGGCAACATGCGTTTCCGACAACAAACTTGGTGAAAAAAACAATTTAATGATTAATTCCAGGTAATCCGGCTTTTGGGAACTGCAACTAACAGCAATATTGAAATCGTACAAAGGTTTCAAAACAAAGAGTTGCGGTTAATACTGTATGCAACGTGTTACGTCCCTTATACAAAAATTGAAAAGGAATTATCTATGCCAACAGTAAAAGAAGAAATATCCAAATTAATCCAAAAAGATTCGAAACAAATTAGTGAACAATTTAATGAACCCAACAGAGTAATTGTGACGTTTAAAACGATCTAAACCAACAGACCTGCGTGGAAGTTTCGACTAAAGTAGTAGAATCATAAAAAATTTATTTAATGTGGACTCATAATTAATTAAGAATAATAGGGAGACATTCGCAACTCCGTGCATTACGCCTCATTAAATCACACTGAAATGAAGTACCATGATATGTACTAATTATACAACAGTTGTTTCCCAGAACTATACTGCATTGTCATGAGTTTGTTGGGTGATGAATCGACTTGGTACATTATTCACAAACTTGTCTATAGAGGTAAGAGGAGAATCTTTTCTTTCTCCTCTGAATTTCCTCAGAATTCCCATCAGAACACAATAACAAACTTTCATGTTTTATGGCATTGTAAGAATTACATGTTCTGATTTCTTTATTCTCTCTCTCTGTCTGTGTCTCTCGTATGATGGTCCCACTTTCTCTGTGTTCCAGCACAATCACATTCGCTGAGCCTCTTCGATATCATTTACACTTCCCACGCACATTCCCCCTTTACTTTCTTTTCAATACGGACTTTCTAACGATACATCATTTCGCGAGGCACATTTTTCCTTCTTTTAAAATCCAGTTGTGATTCGTGTCGGGGTAAATGTTATGCAAATACTTGATTAAGATAATAAAATACAAAACTTACGGTGAAATAAAATTATGAAAGTTAACCATTTATTTAGCTGTTAGTTGGACATGCAGCGCGTCTATTATTCGTTTCTGGGAGAGAAGGAGGCATCCCCGAAGGTGAGCTCCGTCATCACTCTGTGGAGAGAAAGCTCCCCCATGATCCTAGTTTAAATGTTGGGTGAATGTTGGGGGAGGGGGGACAGGCTACGTCAGGTTGATCCTGAAACAGACAACTCCCCTTTAATAGCATAGGAAGGGAATGGAAAAGGGTATGATGTGTGGCGACGTCTGCAAGAAACTATCGCAAGCCTGGCGCACCTAACAAGCAGGTAGAAAAGTTACAGTTAGACTTTCGCAATGCCAAGGGAGAATAGAGGACTCCACAAGTACGAGATTTGAATGTCTCACTCATCCACAGTAGCTTTCATGACTCCAATAGGTCGATGAAACTATAAACCGCCGCCCACGAATTGCTAAAGGGTCTATCCTTCAACTTAGAAAGTCATAGATTATTTACGCGTCATGAGAGCTACATCAAGATCAAACCATGATGTACCTTCACTTCATTTCATTTCTTATTTATCTATAATCACGTTAATGATTAATCCAAAAATTGTTTATTTTACATTTCATATGGGCATACTTTTATAAAATATTCTTTTAGTCTATACATAAACTTATTTGTGTTTTCTTGTCATTAATTTAAGTTCTTGAGGTAATAAAGACCTCAGTCCATTGTTTGTGTGCATGTACATGTAAATCATTTTCTTGCCTGGTGTTACGACCATGTACCATACATACCGCGGACTGCCATAATTTTGCTTTTATGCAATAATGTATTATTATCATCACGAAACCATTGTATTATGGTGTTGTTATATTTCATAGCTAAATATTTGAGAAAATAATGAACATTATCTGTTAAATCGAAAGCTACTTGGACCTTTGAATGTGTTTTATGAAGTTGAGTGGTCTTGCTATTTTTTTTAAAAAAAACATCAATTTAGTCAATTAATAGTCCTCATAAAATTACGGCACGTGTTCCAACACAATCTATGTGGAATTTATGAGAAATTTTAAGGAGCTTTCTGCTCAACAGTCATCTAAAAGAAGAAGTAAAATGGCTAAATGTATGTTTAGAAAAAGTTATGAAACACGTAATGAGCCAGGCAGACGGCAGGACCAACGATTCTCATTAAAACGCGAATACAGTTTAATATGATGATGGTCTTGCACGTTATTTACCGACGTTTGAGCGGTTCTGTGAGAGATCCCGTTGTCCCGTGTTACGGTCGCTTTGACGGCGCCGCAATACAAAGGATCTTCACTTGACGAGGCTGCCGTGGAATTATAATTGTAGTTTTGTCGTGGTTTATTGATTAGTGCAGTATGAATATGGGGCTATGGAGAATATTGAGGCTTGGGCAGCGTTGCAACGCTGTGGAGGAGTGGGGCAAAGGGCGGGAGGCGTGGCCAATGCTTACACCTTTCTAAAGCGCAACTTTCAGAAATACCTGCCTTCTTCTGTCCAAGCCCCCGCGGATTATGGACAATCTCGTTTGTCACATCACGCTCTTGCACTATGGTCCAAAATTAATTAGTCTGCAAATCTAATTCTGAGGGGTTGCCATCCCCTTACGTACGCCGAGGCTTTCCAATATTCCTGGAAGCTCCCGTACCTGTGACGCTGGCGCTGCAAGGTCAACAATCCAGCTGCAAGAAGAGGATTATGAGAGGAAACTGCAAAAAAAACTCCTCCACACATCCATATTGATCACATGCAACTGACGTATAGAAGCGGTAACACGTCTTCGCCCTTTGACTCAACTAAGCGTAGCCGTGGATTTCTTTTTTTTTCGCAGGAGGAAGCCATTTGGACAGACTGCTGGCTCTTTTTTTCCCCTCGGTCCTACGCTCGTCTCTCGTCTCGTAAAAGTATCTCCGTGACTAACCGTATAACAGGACGTGATGCCCACAGGTAGGGCCAAACACGAGCCAGCTCATTGCATTGCTGCGGCGGAAAGGGTGGGGGAGGATCATCCAGACGCATACTTTCCTCTCAATCTACGGTCAACTATCCACTCAATGAACATTGCTCATTTTAAGTACAAGACGGCAATCTCAGTGACCCTCCACACCTTAAATAGTAACTTTGATGTCTTCTAATCATTATAGATGATAATTTCTTACCTGGCGATATCAAAATCGGACCTTAATTATTACTTAACATATATTACATTTAAAATCAGTTACAAAATTATACTTTTAGCTGACGAATTCGGATGAATATCAATTATAAAAGGAATAAATATTTGAATAAAATTAAATTAAGATAAATAGCGAAAAAAGCACGTGAATAACGTTCAGTAATATTGTGAAAATGTGCGATTCGGTTTTAGCCACGGTTTCCTAACTTTTTTGGCTCTCGACGCCCTTAATATATTACAACTTTCCCACGACGCCCCAAGTCAAAACATTGCCAAAACACGTCCACGGGCAATGCTTAAAAATATGATACTAAATGAAACACGGTTTTTAAATTCACAGACAATTTATTGAAGAAGCATAATTGAAACAATAGGGTGGATGAGCTTCTTGCTCACTACACAATTTCTTAAATCTGGGAATCAAAGTGGATACAGCTACCCTCTTCTCCTCCTTTATTTTCGCACAATACTTACTTCTTATTACAGCGACCGCCGATAACCTACCTTTGCATGGATAGGCATTCTTCAGTGAATTGTCGCGCACTCTTTTTCTTCTTCTAAAGCTGAAGGTACGATTCTTGAATCCATGCGAACTTTTCCATATTTTCTGCCTGAAACTATTTTTCGAACCATTGGATACGTTGTGATACACGATCTTCATTACATATTCAATATTGCAACACAAATCAACTTCATTGGAGATTACATCTTCATTAGTCTCTTGTTTTTTTAGTGGTAATTTCAGAAACCCAACTCGATTAAGTCCCAAAGGCGAGAACGAGACGTGAACAGCCAGTAAATTTTCGAACATATAATAGACAATTCGAATTACAGTACAAAAAATAAATGTGAAAGATTTTTTAGATAATTTTAATTTTTAGTAATTACGATTTAATTGTTTATGAATTTCAACATTCAATGTGAAGTAAGTTCTGAATTAGTGAGACACTTGAGCTTGATGCTTGCTGCATAGAGATTATATCAGTCGGGCTCAGTCAAGTCACCCTTGTTCGTAAAGCTGAGATGATCATACTGTACATGCCATAGGAATCATCGAATACAGTACGTACTATTTCTTCATTCGGCACAGTAAAAACTATCCCAGTAAGTTGTGGTATATATTACTCAAGACTTTCAAGGTTGGCTTAATGAATGCTTAATTGTGATACCAACAATGTCTTCCTTTTGTACAAGTTTAATAATTAAAGCAGGCTGTTGGTTTTTAATTTCTAGGCGGGTTCATTTTCGAATTGCCCCCCTGTGGGGCGTGGGACTCCCACCCTGAACATAATCTCTACACTATATAATATTAATATTATTGAATGATTAAAAATATTGAGACTAATTAACCATATTTCGCGAAGACCGGAATTAAGACTGTTGGAGGATGGATACGCTGACCACGTGTCACTCCAAACTCGGAATGTGCCATGCAAGATGACAGTCCGCAGTCTACTTGGTAGGCCCAGGCCCTCAATGGGCTGTAGAGCCATGGAGAAAGAAAAAAAAATAACCATATTGCTTCACAAATGTGTGGAGCCTGTTTCTAAACCGTAAAGACTAAGCAACTTTCCCTCGAGTGTTTTTGAGGTAAATCCTTCAAATTTTTATCAATCTACTTTAAGTTAATTAAATAAATGATTCCCTAGCTTAACTCATGTCTCACATTGTCGATTTGAAGAACGTAATGTCGTGCGGAGACGTGAAGGAAAATGATCTATCATCGGAATATTTGGCCCGGGAACAATCTATCATTGAAGTGAAGATCACTGATTACCGTTTTCTTCCTTAGATCTAATGCTAACGGTTGCACTGACAATCAATATGGGGAAGTGATGTGACGTTTCGAATGTTTAAGATGCGAGGAATAGCATCTATAGGCGATATATCCAATCGAATTCCTTAAATATTTTCTGCGTTGCATTAGTTGAAGAGTTGGAATTTTTAGTGATGTTTGGAGCTAAAGCAGCCTGTGTCACTTGGTCAGTGACCGGAACACAAGTCTCGGCCAACTTTCCCATTTCCTTGTACGAGAAGTACGACCCGTACTCGTCATCGTCAGCTTTTACAGCTTTATGTAACATAACAAGAAGATATCCAACTTTCAAACGTACAGATATTGTTTGATGCGGACCCCGAGTTAATTTTCGACTATGTCGTCATCCTCTGAAAGAGTTTGGATACACCTTTAGAAACTTAGCTGGCCTAACCTTGCAATTTGGAGGCTTCAGAGGAAGTAAAGTACACAAAAGCTGCCTAAGGGTAAGGACTTGTAGAACGCTGCGTTGTAAGCTTGAGGAAATATCTTGGTGTTTTCAAGTGGAGGCAGCCATAAAGACGCGAGTCAGACCTTGTCTTATACCTGCGCCAAGCGCCAGTGACAATTCCTTACTTTGCATTCATTTAGAAAATTATTCATAACGGCCTATATGGGGTAATTTTAATATTTGTACATAATTATTAATTAATTAATAACTTGCTATACATGATAAAAAACACATACGGGGTCGCTATGTAATATATTAATATCATAAGAAATTGATGGCGTTCGGCATCTTTGGCCATATTCATTCTGTCAATAAATTTTATTTATTTTTTACTATTATTACACACAATATGAAACGGGTAAAATATTTTAGTTCGCGTGCTATCATGCAAAAGTAACAAACTATTTTTACTATTAATTAATATTCGTTTGAAATTTCTTTTACAATGGTAATTTCATAAATTAAACATAACTATAATTTCCTTTTCTTTCATTCAAAAAATTAATTTAATAATGTTATAAAAATTCCTACTTATTTAAACATTGCATTTAATTTATAAAACTGTCTTCGTAAAACAATTGAAATGAATAGCGATAGTAGTATTTTTTTAGCTACCCTGAAAGGAAAAATTAAATCTAATGCATCTTATCTGTTATTATCATCATTAATATGATTTTCATTGCAACATTTGTAGATTACTATGTTCAACTATATTTCCTCACATTTGGTTATTTATATTAGCTATACCAATTAATAAAATAGAATTATCTGTCTGCCTGGAAGTTTGTCTCGAATAGGTTCTGAAACGGTTTTTTTCAATGAAAATTTGAATTTTAACTTAAATTTACGTGAGCTTAATCTTTGCAGTACGAGAGAGGGCGAGCATTCTCACTCCATCTACTGTTGCAACTGGAGTTTTGTTGGAGGTCACGGCATTGTTAGCAATTGTCAGTTCAGATACAGGACTGTCAACTTTTCAGTTTTATATGCGCGCAAATTTGTAAATCACTAATCAGATAAAGTAAATGGTTTTTATAATAGATTGTTACACGTAACCTAAATATCCGTCCTTAAAGAATTCCCGGGCATCCAAATTCCGCGCGAACGAAGTCAGTAATAATTGTCATATTTTATAAAATAAATATGACGAATGATACCGAAAGCTATCCATAATTCATAAAGAAAAATTTATAATGTGGCTGTATAAATTGTTATCTTTCATTATACATAAACTTTGTATGTAAACGACGTTAATAAAATGTTCTATTTTGTTTGTTTCTATAATTATAGAAGACAAACTGAGGAAAATTGGAAGTATTTACGTGATCAGTTTTCCTCAGTCGAAGAAGACATCCTTCGCCGTGAAGGGTTCAATAATACTGGTTTGTACCTGTGCACCCTAACCCTAAGCAAGAGTCGGAAATATGCTGTGACCGGTACAAACAACAAGCGAGCAGGCTTGCAACTTGCAAGCGTTCAACTGCCCTTAGCCTTACCCTGGCGAAACTGCAGCTGTAGCTGTAGCTGTAGCTGTAGCCGTAGCCGTAGCCGAGGTGGAGGGGTTGATCATTGTTGACTCCCCTCCGGAAGGGCGAGGGTGATCTGGACCACGAAGGCGTCTCACATAACTTGCTTGGCCTTTCCACATTATTTCAAAAATGCCATGAATACATTAACAATATACTGGCCGCAAAATTTGTTGCTTACTACTACAAAAAGCTATCACTAAAACTTTTTTTATTTCACAACCCAAGGGTTATTAGCGAACATAAAATTACATTATTTACATCAATTCTTAAAAAACCTTTGACAATTATCAGAGAACAAAACTGTTACTTCTTATTAAATTATATTTAAAATTGAGATTAAGGCAAAAAAATATATACACTTTTAAATGCATAAAACTGATCTCCACAGTATGTCTGAAACAGAAAGATTAGCTACTTTAAATGTCATTAAAAATGCCTACTTCACAGGTAAAATTTTTAAATTTTAAGATGGTTTCTGTTTGCTGCCAAATCACTAAAATTGTATGTCCCAGAAACTTCTCAATTTTTTGTAAGTTTTACATTCCATTAATATGTGTGGAATCGTCAGGTTTACATTACAAGACCTACATATCGGTTTTTCTTCTCCTGAAAAAAGTAAGGAACCCGTTAGCTCGAATTCTGTTAATCACAACTTGCTGTTTCTTGGATAACTTTTCAATATTTATAATCTCATTACTATTCACATACCACTTTGTTAAGGGTCGTATAGTGCAGGTTTTAGTATCGGAACAACGATAGAGCTTTTCCTTTGTTCCGTAATCCTCTGTCATTGCCATATTACATTTAATATATCTAAGAGTTCTCTTAGGGCTACCTCCGGTAATTTTTTTAGGAGTAATGGTGGCATATTGTCTAGACCGGGAGAAGCAATCCTTGCTTTCCTTATTATCTCAGTCATCTCAGACATTTCTATTTTATCATTTATAATGTTAATTCCAATATAGTTGTTCGCTTGCGTATTCGTTTTGCTGTTACTTTCCTTTATCTTTTTGAATTCTTGGAAATCTGGATTGTACTCTTCAATTGAAGCTGATTTTACGATCTTTTTAGCTAGAAAGTTTGTAATTTTTTGAGGATCCTGCCTCATCCTCTAATATCTTTATATTGTGCTCTGCTTTAATCCCTTTCGCACTCCTAACTAGACTCCATAAATTTCTTGCGCTCGTATCGGCTTTTATTTTTTCCAATCTCTTTAACCAACTCTCTCTACGCGCTTTCTTGGCCGTTTTTTTAAGATTGCCCTTGTTTTGTTAAATTCTATATTTTGTTACACTGATTGTTGTCTTCCTTGCATTCATCTTTCCACCATATTGTCGACAGTGGAAAAGCCCGAAGCAGCACAAAAATGGGTAGCTCTTATATTATATTATATTAAGGATTACCAAATTGTTGCCTTCCATAAAATATTCTATTATTTTGCCTCTCGTGTTTGTTTGTTCTGATCCCTAATACTCGGTTATGGGAGTTGAAGTCTCCTAGTAAAATATATGAAGATCCTAGTTGGTTTGCTATGTTTTCCAGATTTGTGACGTTGAACATGCCATTTGGTGGGAAATATCCATTACAGAGACCAATTTTTTATTGTTTATAAAAAGGTTGACCGCTATCACTTCTAGATGGGCTTTAACGTCTCTTTGCAATGATGGGATGTCGTTCTTAACATACATTGGTGCTTCATCTCTGATGACGTGTTAATGCTAACAACCCTTTATTGAAGGAGCGTAGCTAATAGTAAAATTAGTCTCTTGAAGCGCAGTAATCTACGGTTTATTTGTCTCCATAATTTTTCTTAAGCATTCTTTCATTTGTTTGCAGCCATTTATGTTCCGTTGAAGTATTAACATGCTTCCTTGTATTGAGTTAACTTCCTGAAGTCTTTCTACTGTTTTCCTAATTCTCTTTAGCTTTGATTTGGTTGATTTGTCTTTCAGCATATAGTACGCGTCTTCTAAGATATTCAGAAAACTTTCCGATGAAACTTTATAGTCGTCAAGAGTGTTTAACAGGTTATTAGTTTTGAATGCGTTCAGTAATAAGCTTTTAATTTGTTCAAACATCAGAGGGGAGTTGTGTTTTCTTACTTTCGTAGACTTGGCTGATTGCCTCTTAAAGATTTCTCATAGTTGCTCTGTAGTGTCTCTTTCTCCAGTTGCTTATGTTTCTTACTTGGATTTTTACTGCTCGTTATTCTAGTTTGGGTTCATATTTCTTCCTCTGACGGTTCCGATATAGATAGTAGACGATGTTCCTTTTTGAATGTTTAGGTCAGTTGACCTTTCTTGATCGTTATTTTGGAAAACTACTAACTTTTCCTGTTGTGCTTTTGTCTGAGTACTAACCTTTTTATCAGAAATTTGCGTCACTGTTCTGCCCTCTGCACCTGTGGGGTTCGGTGAATAGGCTGTATTCTCTGAAAACGTCGCTATATTCTGTTTGGTATTTTTCATGTTCTGTGCTTCCCCTTTATCTAATGTTTGCATTATATCGTCCATTACCTCCTGTATCCTGCTGCTGAGATCGTAGTATACAGTCCTTGGCAAGAATCCTTTATTTTGCAGAGAAAGTATCTATCATCTTCCGGAGACAAATATATTCTAAAGTTAGTACTTTCATGAACAATTAACATACATTCTGGGAAACAGTGTAGTTTCTCCGGAGCCATGAAAAATTGCCTCCAAAAAACCTGGTTTCTTTACAATTGGTTCCGATTCTCGGTATTTTTGACGAAGGAATTACAACGTATTTCTTCAACTCTTCCAAAATTTCCTTGTTTGGAATGAGAGGACACACATTAACCAAAATAATTCTACATAGTTTTACCATTACTGGTCGAATATAGATTTTTATTCCTTTAATTATAACGTACTTACGGTCAGACGTTATTTCTTCCACATATTTTAAGCTGCTTCAATATATACAAATTCTACTGTTTGGTACTTTAGAAAAGTATTTTTAGGGTTTATAAAATTTGCTACGGCATCTAAGTACTCATCTGTATTCAACTCTTGGACTGCATCAAGGATAATCTTTCTGGCTTGTAGATTGCAGCTGCAGCGTATGAGGTTCTCTGGTCCGTCATGTTTCTGAGATCGGAATCAGCAAATGAATCCGCTTTTTCATGTTGATTTATGTTGCTTATTAAGAGCCTTAATATCACTGCTTAGGACATGTCGACACGACGAGACTCAGGGCTCCGTCAACACACTCGTAAACTACGTTCTGTTTACTCGATGCTTACAGTACCGAAGCTGCCGAGGAAGTGACTCAAACTTTGGTACATTTGTATTTGATTCGTGTTACCGGGATATTCATCTACTCTGTGACTTTCAATATTGACATATGTTAAGAGACAATAATATACACGACTTCGTGAGAGGGAGAAGTTGATAGCAAATGACGAGACTGCAAATTGATAATGTATAATTTATAGAAAGGCATCGGAGGAAATCACCTTTAAATCACTTTATCGAAGAAGACGAAGAAGAATCGGGTAGTAATGTGTTTTATTCCTCGTGGTATAAACCAAAATTTCCAGCTGCTGGAGAAGAAATACAGGAAGTGAAGGAGACGATAGGAAACACGCAGCAAAAGTGTGAATCGAAAGCAGTCAAGTAATTATTTGTTTTTTAATTCAACTCATTATGATAAGCCGATACATAACTATGTGAAGCAACGTCGATTTAAAGTAAATTCTTCACCTTTTCGGCATTAGTGACTTAATCATGTTTTGTAAGTGCCATTACCAAAATATGGCTTCATTGTGTTTTATCAAATTTCTCGGTCTATTTGAAGACAGGAAATCTTTGCAATATATTGGGTCAATACTTAGGATTACAATAGGATGACGATTTGTCCCCGATTTCCGGTTTCATGTCTGTCCCCAGTTTCGAGGTGTATTCCCGGCTTTGTCCTCGGAAACCAGACTTGACGCTGTTAAATAATATACAAAGAATAGCCAAACGTCGGACATGAAAAACTTTTAATTTTAATTAAGACGTTTTGTCCCCAACTTTCAGGACCTTTTCAGTTCATTCTACAAGAAAGCTTAATATATTGCATATACATAGTTGATTATATATAAACTTTGATGTTGTATTTTATTTAAGATATTAAATCAGCTTAATTATTTTATTTAGCCCCATTAAGTTTGTTTCTTTTAGCATTTAATTTTACCGAGTTGGTATTTAGAAACCTAGTTTTCGACAATAAACGCCATCACCCCCATCCACCAAAGCTTTCTGACCCCGTATCGGTCGAAAATAATACGGTCACCTTAATTACAATGATTGTCGACCTTGTTCTAAGACGGATATTGAAAGTGAACTAATTAGGTTACATATTTACACGTCGTGACTAATATTGCAGATTACCCAAAACTCTTACATTTTGTGCCTAAATTGATACAATCTCTTGCTTTTGTTTGAAATTTATACCAATGGTTGACTGTCGTGATTTTGAGGAAACGTAGGGGTCGTGTTGGTGGAGGGGAAGAGGAGAGGGAGAGGATTTAGACAAAGGGATGTGAGCGATGTTGAGGAAAGAATTATTGATCGATGATTCGAACAGTATGAAACGTTGCTCGGCGTCGGGGAAGTTTCGTTTCAGTTCGGAGTGTGTGTATAGGGTGAAGGTATGATAGGCTGAGCGTATGTTCTCCAGCAAGTAGTTAATGAGTTATGCGCAGGTATGAAGGTGACGCGCCAAGCACGTACCTTGTCCATCTGGGCCGTCAGCCTTCTTTCTGTCCTAGCCTGCAGCTTTCTTTACTCCTTGTTTTGAAGGTTTGTAGTTGGAAACATGGCGTAACACCTATCTGAACATGTACTTTTCAATAAAAATTTTATTTTAGGTACAATTGTTTGTTCTGAGTTCCGACCCGTACGAGCGAACATCTTTATCTGCGAAAGAATATATTCGGGAAAAGAGAAGGCCTACCTGAGAATTTAAACTGATGTAGTTAAATTATAGGTGATTTTGTCCTTCGTCTCTTCGGGAACCTTCAATTCATCTCTCTTTCTGTTTCCTATCCATATCAATTAACTAGACTGTCTCTCTGTCTATATTTGTTCCGTGTCCGTCGGCGTCTATAACAAGCACGTAATTCATGACAGTTTGAAGGAATCCGGGGTGTATCGGACTTGGCATCAAGTGAACAGGAAACAGGAAGCTGTGATACGTCTCAACGCTCTGTAACTCGGCATCCCGTCAGAAACAGGAAAAGTAATTTTCCTTGTTAGTAATGGTAGTCAAGTGTAGGTATCCCATACCTGTCAGCTTAGTTGTTCTACATAATTCAGCAATACAAAGCAAGGTATCTGTTTCCCTGAGCAAAGATGCGTACCGCTTTCCGAAACACAATGAAATAATCAAAATCAAATTTACTAATTTTAAAAATTACTTATGTAATTCTAAATTTCTGAATTTTATTAATTATAGTTTCTAATAATTATCAGTAATACTGGGAAACGGTGTATCCTATTCATATTGGAATAAATAATAAAATTAAATCTAGAATATTTAAGTAAATCTTTGTTGTTCGGTTATTCTCTTCTACGAATGAATTATTCCCACCACGTTTCGTCATTTCAACTTAATTCATTCGGTAGGTCGTTTTTACAGAAGAATTAGCCAAATATACAAAATAATAAAAATAATCCATTCCACATTTGAGTTTTTATTAATGGCAGTTAGTAGAAAATGGGCAGGAGAAAATTTCAATAATTTCGGTTAATCAATTGTACAATAAAAACAATTCCAAATTAAGTTCTTCCATAGTGGTTTTCATTTATTTTTCTTACAGGTCACTGTGGTTCACAGTGCTCTTCCTCATTTCCGGAAAGGCGCCTAAAAGATTTTAGCACCAAACATTTTATAGTTTAAAGTCAGGCTTTTTTATTGGATAAAGTTAAAGTTTTAATTCTATAGTTTGAATTGGTGAATACAAGTTTCGTTTGAAGGCGTTCTCCAGATAACGTTTCGAGTCTTTTTGATCTGAAAGTAACCCATCGCGCCCTTATCTTTCAAGAGCAGAAATCATGCGAGGTATTATGCACTCGCAAATTGAGTTGTTTATCATCTAATAAATGTCACGGAGCTTAATGCGACAGTCTCCTTTCCCGAGAGCACGATTATCATTGATCATTTGCTCGGAGGAAATTGCAACAATACTGTTTAAAATCATTGACGAGTAATGATTGGTCTCGAGTTCTGGTGCAGTCCAGATTTTAAATTTATTGGTATTTTTTAAAAAATCTTCCGAACAAGAACTGTGGACCTCTTATGATGGCCGTTTATTGCCTAGTAGTTTGAACATGTATTTGGATTCCATTATGGAATTTTGCTGTTCCCCAACAGAACCAAACTTTCTAGCTCAGAGCTGTGGTTGTCTTATTTTTGTGCCGTTATTTTTTTTTCAATTTATTACTCGGCATTTAAAATGAATACATTATAAATAATGGAAAATATTCAAAAAATTAATTTCCGGAATGCGTCTCGTGGCAAGACAAGGCAAGGTAGGGCAAAACTTGTGTGACAATTGCAGAGGTCAGGTTTAAGTACAAGATCTGGCAACAGTGGCCGACAGCTGTAGGTAGATCCCGTAAGTTCTTTAAATCTCTCTCAGGTGTACGGAATTGTCACTCAGCAGATCCGAGGAGTTCCCTTGTCTAGCTCTGCGACTGAGTCGTTAAAAGAGGAAATAACCTAATTACAGTATGTCTTCTCGAATCTACCGATTAAGAAGTAGCTAATCTGGTTCCAGAATATTTCTCATTTTCTATACAAATTGTATTCAACCCAAAAATGTATGTTTTCTAATTTGTATGTATATCCGCTTACGTGTACGCAACATTAGTTTCATTATAAAATATTTCCTCAAATGTTGGTTTTTATTTTAGACAGTCATGTAACATTTGTTAAGAAAATAAGTAATAAACATTTAAATGGCACGTACTATGCGCAAGGGTACTTTTCGCCAAACCTATTTATATTCAGGTTGCTCCATAAATATTGGTACAAAGTTTAAGGGCAGATAAGCCACACCAAAAGGATTAATAATTGCACAGGAAACGTCATCGTACGTCGCTAGAGGGTGGGAAATATCTGATTTTTCGTCCTTCGAGCTGCAGTCACCTTGAGAAGACTTGCACGTGATGTATGGATTGGCTGATGGAAACGCACGAGCAGCTCAACGGTTGTATCGAGAACGGTTCCCAGAGAGATGTACAGGACCACCGTTTGTTGGACCTACTGCCTGCGAATCGCTTAGGTCTACATCGTGTTTTCTAAAACGAATCATCGCAAAGGGTACGATCACAGCTCCCCACAGACCATTAGGCGATAAATATTTCTGGTAATCTCAGTCTCGTGATCATCCATGTCTTGTACTCCTGCTACAACTTCCCGAAGACGTTTACGGTCATGGGATGTGCCGTACCTCCCCTTAGACCACAAACAATACCACTGTAATAACAAGAAATAGTTTCCGGATGAAAGGAGAGTTATTTTATGTCTATTACAGAGACTGGTTGTAAGCATTCTTGTAAAATAATGTATTCTAAAAGTTCTCTTTCGTTACGGTAAACAGAGACTATACGAAAGACAGAAGAAAGACATTAAAACTACAGATTTTCTCAATATCACCAATATTGTTCACAGAAACCTAACATTCTAACAGAATTTTTTTTGTATAAATTCCTCTTTAACAGTGTTAAAATCTTTGACCCGGTTGGAAACCCGAGAGAAATTTATACATGCCATTCACCGGGAAAGACCTCGTACTTTAAGAAATTTTTTTATTGTTTAATAAAACTTAATTCCGGGATTGATTGCCGTAATACGTTGTCAGTGTTAAGAATTAATCAGGATAAAGTTGAGGCCCTGCTTTACGAGTATGTGTAGAAAATAAGTTATGCCGCCGAGTGGATGTGCCAATTTCCAAAAACAGAGAAGCTGCTATTAGATTAGAGAGGCCAGAGTGGAATATGGAATGTAATTCCTTTAGCACAAATCCAATAGATCTATTGGAAAAGGTTTCCTGACTTTGTATTCGTAGTACCGTGCTTTGGAAATCACGGTAGAAGTATTAAAGCAGAATGTGCTTTCAAAGACCATGTAACGACATTGGCGCAAAATTCAAATGAGATCACAACTTCAAAATTAAATGTGAGAAGTAAATAAATTGCACTCTAACCAGTTGGAACGATTTGATTGCAGGATAAATTCATATTTAGAAAATAAATTTCCAGCAAATTTAATCCAAGCAGGAAAAGAAGTGATACCGCTTATAAAAGAGCGATTTAAAATCTAAATTCTGACTTAACGAATAAAAAATACAACTGCTTCGTTAAGTCGTGAATTGGATTAAAATATTAAACTTCGCGGTGATAGTGTTTGAGTGAAGAAGGAGGTCACCAAATGAGGAATTGATTGCACTAATAAATTCACTGGCATGATATAGGGACATTTTAAACGTATTCAACATCAGCAGTAAAAGTGCCATGAAAAGTAAAGTTGATGCAGCTTCCCGAAAAATTTGAATGACATCAGCGTTGGACCACCATCAGCAGGTCACGCTGTGGAGACTTCGATCTGGAAATAGTCATTGTTTCTTTTTCCTATTATAGAAAGCTGGCAGCCGGATCTCATCGTCGCGGAGTAAAATTAGAGCCAAGTGCTGAGAACAGAAGTGTGTAGACCTGAAATCCAAGCGACGACAAGAGACTAGATAAAGCTTTGAGCCTTCCCCTGATGTGTGCCAATGTTACCTAAATGTAAAAATATCTTTCCACGCTAAAGATAATTTACACATTCTTCACGTCAGACACAATATGAATTCGAAAAACAAAACATTCCAAATTTCTGTAACCGTACCCTAAGCTTTTCCTCAAAACAGTACATTAATATATATATTTAGGTTAACAGGCTACATGAGGGTGATCCTGAAACAGGCAACTCCCCTTTAATAGCATAGGAAGGGAATTGAAAAGTGAGAACTCTGATTATTGCAGGAAATTCACAGTTGTGCCTGTGAGATATTTCAAAGTTCGAGTGTGTTTTCCATCAGTAAATCCATCAATCATTACGATATACATAAATTAGCGAAATAATTGGCATGGAAAAAAAGGGAGCAACCTGGTGGTTGATTTGAAATTCTGTGTTATTCCTGAAGAAGGAGGCTATCGCTACTAAATATTTGGCGACGTCAAATTTGAATTTGAGGTAATCCACCACTTTCTCCCTTTCCTTTCAATATCAATTATTTTCACAATATATACACTAATGGCACTTAAATTTGTTACACAGGGAATGATTGCAAACAATAGAATAGTATTAATAAGAAACATAGCTTATGTTGGGAAGAATGAGTAACTAGCTTTACGTGAAATTTGGAAGTATAGATCATGAGAAACCAGCACCCAGATCAGTCAGTTCTTGAAGTAAAAGTATGATCGAGTCTATTCAATTTTTTAGAAAATAATGAACGCGATTATTTTTTTTAAAAAATCGGTTAATTTTGATGTGATCAATAATTATTGTTGAATGTGAAAATGTATATTGTGACAAAGAGTTAATTAGTTTGGAGCGTATCATAGATTTTGTTAATAAGCAAGGCGTGCGCGTGAATGTTATTACGGGCTTGAGGTGTCTAACGAGCTTTATAGTAGTTGTCTGAACTCTACTGTAATCTCAACTGTGCAGTCCTGACAAATTAATGGCTAGATAGGACCAACGCGAAGAAAAAACTCATAGAGGAAAGATTCGATAAGCAAATCCTGCGCCTCGTGTAGCGTAAAAGCTGTTTGTTATGTTACAAGGTATACATCTTTCACGTATCTTCCCATCGCCAATATTTGCTAGCCCTCAATTTTCCTTAATTTTTTTTATTATTTAATCTGCAATATTCCCTTGCAGCGCCTCTATGTTTGTTTTCAAATCTGTTTTAGTTTTCCTAATGGGCGACATCTTAAGTTTTTGTACCAACTGCGTTGTTTTTTTGTTTTTTTTAACATTGTCTTCAGCACAAGTAATGCAGACGGAGTTTTACTCACTGTATCGTTATTCATTCAAATTACATAACGATTCCTGCTTCATTTGTTTTTCCTTTACTTTTCATTTTCGGTGCATTGCATCTGAAAATAGTCTCTCTTTCCTCTAAAAATTGTTAGATTTATTAAATACATCTTCCATTAATTGAATCAATAAATAAACTGTCCAAAATGCCAGAAACAATTCAATAAAACAAAAACTAGTAAAACGTTTCGTGCCTTTTATTGGAATTTCCTCAGGTGCACAAGTATAAGAAATGTAGTATAGATGAAGTAGACAAGTTTGAATGCCTAAATACTCTGAGTCTGTGATGTTACTCTCATAGACAAGTTTGTGTTGTCTGTTCAAGGGTTGATTCACTCAGGACTTTATGTATTCGTTCTTCTGGAGTGGAACATAATTTAAATAGATTTTTCAATAAACTGAGATAATAATTTTTTCTCATTTCCGACCTTCAAAGATTTATAATTATTAAAGTGAGAAAAATATGTTCGTTTTTCTAAAATT
Organism: Eucriotettix oculatus; assembly: GCA_034510155.1. Taxonomy (NCBI): domain Eukaryota; kingdom Metazoa; phylum Arthropoda; class Insecta; order Orthoptera; family Tetrigidae; genus Eucriotettix; species Eucriotettix oculatus. The sequence continues at coordinate 20,759,502 of CM067380.1, read as the reverse complement.
CCTCGCTTCGAATTTCCTCAATTGGCGTACTGACGGTAATTGTAATAAAATGAGTTGAATGTGCAATTGTCCGGTGAGTAGCAAACGCGCGTAATTCAATACGACGTCGACGGATAATCCAATAAGTGACGTCTGACTACAAAAAAAAGTTAAGTAGCCAGGCTGAGAGTGTAGAAGAGCCTATTCCAAGGCATGTTTTGCGAGCATTACAATAGTGTAGCCTAGCATATTCAGGTTAGCAGGAGTCGGAAGTGCAAGTAACGGAACCTTTGAAGCTGCAACTAGACCGGAACGCTTCGTCCTCCATAACTCACAAAAACACCATGGAAAAGCAAATATTCAATCCTTCACTGTCGCAATTTATTCCTCGAAAAACTATGAACGGCTTGGGGTTGAAGACAGGCACACGTGTAAAGTCTTGTTCAAGAAACTAAATTTACCTAGATATATTTAACGTCTCATGAACAGACATTTTCATAACAAAAAAGATTTTATTTATCATAATTTTTTATGTATAGCCCAACGTTTCTGTTCTTAATTTTATCGTCTTCAGGCTGCAGTCCAACTGAAATGTTTGCCTATGGCTATTCACAGGGAGACTCAGGAAGCACATGGACCACAGCCCGAAGATGATAAAAATAAGCACCAAAACGTTGTGCTGTTAAATAAATTTTTTGTAATTAATATTTTTTTGAACTATAAAAAATGTCTGTTTGTGGGTCGTTAAATATAACGCAACATTGCTCTCTCCCTTCTTTGTGATAATAATTCCTACTTTTACAAATTTAGCAGCCCTTTTCTGAACTTCCGTCAACGGTCCATTTGAATTTTAGACTGGATCTCAACAAGCCGACCCGTATCCAAAAACTGCATTTCATAAGTCCATTAATCTGTTTACAATTGCCTTCGAGATAGCATAATGGTACCATACTCACTAAAGTTTTTGACTGATCACCACTTAAAATGAATAAACTCAATGTTTTTTATTCCTATCTCCTGCATTTTTGGAAAAAAGTCCTTTGTAAGTTTCCAGGCTAACTTTTCACCGTGAATGTTCTTTGTTTTTTGGCCGTTAACTTTCCGTAAACATTTTAGCTTCGGTTTATTCACGCACGATTTATAGAATTAAATAATTTCTGACCTCCAATTATTGAGTTTTTTTAATTTACAGCAGCAATACCTGCTTGCGATTAAATTTTTATGGAAGAAATTATCCTGTACCAGTCATCATGATTTGACTTTGCCCAGATTTTGCCAAAAATTTTAAGATAAGGCCAGGGCTTTTCATTAAAAAAAATAGACCGCGGAAGCCGTCCTGGAGAAACTAACACGCCGACCACGTATCACGTTAATCACCAGCCTGGAAGTTGTCTCGGCACTAATGAAGATGATGATGTGGATGGATAATTAGACTCACAACACGGAAGGGATAACCAGCAGTCAAGAAGCATTTGCTCTGCTTTTTCTGATTATTGTAAAATTCTATTTTACGTCTGACAAAGTCCGAAGATGTTGACATGTCGAGAATTCAATCTATGTAAGATTACTGAGACAATAATTATCAGCATGGGCAGCATTATTGTAATGAAACTTTCATTTCTTATTTTCCAATTAAAGTGGACGAACGAAGGAAGTATAGAGTTATCATGAACGACTCATCTTGTAATTGTATTTCATCACGTTACAATAAATTGTATAGTTCTGTTGTCTGCGCCCTGCTGTGCTGTAGTGTTCAGCGTCGTTGACTCGCATCACAGAGGTCCCGGGTTCGAATCCTGGCATCGGAATGACTGTTTGAGTCTGCACTGACTAAAACCAAAAGGTGTCAGGGAAAACTCACTACACAAGGCGCCATTGTCGTGAATCTCATCGCAATTATATTTTCAATATTTTACACTGTTAACAAAATTCCATTTTTCACAATTTTTTCTAGTCAGAAATGTCCAATTTCATGTTCTTCCAGGAACCAAATATCAGAACTTTTCTCTTTGACATTTTGGTTGACCATTTAGCTGAAATAATGCACGCACTCTTTGCATCGTATTGGAAGATGCTTTGATCCATCGTGGGTACCAATCCAGTGCAAACGTTTGCAATTTTGTTTCGAAAGGAATGTAAAGTGAGGAACAGTAAAAAAAATGGAAATTAAACTTCCCATTTTGTTTATGTGGTAGTAACTAGGATATTAGAAAGAAAATTCTGTCATTGGGGTGGAATGCTTTCAGAGTTTAGACAGAAAACTTGTGCATCAGCACGTGAGCGTTTCGGACAACTTTATGTGAGGTATTTATAGCAGTCCTGCTCAAGTCCACAAGCTAATGACTGACGTGTGGAAGGCGGCGCTTTCCTCAGCTAAATGCACTTTGGAATTCGACAGTTACATATGAATGTATTGTCAAATTTCTGTCATGTTCACCACGAGTTCAATGATGATAAAATATGGCTTATTTTAAATTTCCTATATTTCTCTTATGGGGAAAACGGGATTTCCAAATTAAAGTGTTTAACTCTTATTTCGAAGTATTGGCATGCTAAATGTTTCTCTCGTGCTTCATTACTCGCATGGACATGCATCTATTCCTTCCTGAAATATACTGGCTGAATTATCACGGGATTGGATTAACGGCCGCGTTGTTCTTTGAATTGTCAGTGGATGAGAAGAAGTATTTTTTTAATTTGCAAGTTTAGAGTCGCGTCAACTCCTGGATCTTTGCTGCGTGGTCTGCCCTGTCATACCCACATGTGCCCGGATCCAAGCAAAGTTCTCCTCCTTGAAGAATATTATCTCCTATAATCATTGGTGATACTTCATCGCAATACTTTGTTTTTAAGCAGGTTAATCGCCTCCCTGGAGTCAGTGAACTGCGACGCCCTCCTGAGTTTTTGATGCATCCGTGAAAATAATTTTGGGATATCCTAGATTTATCGCAAGCATGTTTATTTTATTGTTCCAGTCGATATCTTTGCGGTCTTCTCTGTTTAGTTGTTGAAACTCTTCAATCTCAAGTCTTTCAATTTCCATGGTGGAAATGAAGGATTTTTGGTAGCCTTATATTCTCGGCAACTATCAAACGGCTCTAGAGCTGTATGAAGTGGGGTTGTGTCTTTCTCCTAATAACCGGGTTCTCCGTCTCCATTAACTTCATCGAGTGACATATCAGAAGGAATTTCCTTCTGAACAGCAGTGGTGTTTCGTCGGCTTCCAAAGTGAGTCTGTCTATGGGTGTTCATTCTGTATTGTGCTTAACTTTCCTAATAGATATGATAACCATAGTCTAACTTTGAACTTATCATAGCCCTATAGGTTACTTGCAGAGTGTTTATATTCGTCCCCCAGTTCCTATTCGCTATTATTCTCATCATTTGTAGTCTTTTTTTTTGCATTCCGTGATGAGGTGTGTGATGTACGGTTTAAATGAAAGTTTAGAGTCCCATATTAGGCCCATAATCTTTTTATTAGGAACATTATTTGATATTGACTTCATTAATTCTTAGTGTGGTCTGATACACTTTTTGCTTTTTGGATGTCCATAGAGCTTTTGCTTTGTCAGACCTTCCTTCAACTCATCCATATCCACCTCATCGTTAAGCTCTGTTACATCCACTCTATTAGGGTTTGCCTGTGGGGTTACATCTTGTGCTTCTATCTTCCTTTTCTTGCTTGAAATCTGGCCGGTAATGAGAGTTTTCATTTTTTGTAGCAAACCTCTTTGCTTAGGAATTGGCTGGGTCGGTTAATGTTTCGCCTCTTTCGTTCATTAATAAATTTATATTGTAAGCTATGTTTTCCCCTTTCGGACCCTTGACTAATGACCATAGCGATTTTATGTTGTTGGACGCATCAATTTTATTCATTTTCTCTACCCAAGCTAATCTTGCTGCTTCCCTTATAGTTCTCCTGAAGATTGCTCTCTTATTGTTGAAGTCTAACTTGCTTTTTTGGGATGGGTTCTTCCTGTATTTATTTAGTATGAGTTTCACTACATTCCTTGTTCCAACCCGGACAGTAACTCAGCTGTTTCCTGCAAAAATTCTTAAAGGTTCCTAAAGATTCATCCGCTACTTTTGTTAGTAAATCGCATAAAAATGCTATTAAAAGGGAGTTGCCTGTTTCAGGATCACCCTCATGTAGCCTGTTAACCCAACAAACAAAACAAAAAAAGAGAAAAAATTAAACACCACTCGGCTGTAGCACGCGTGAAGTCCAGAACTCAACATTTTGTAAGCCATACTTTCATTATATAGATTATTATATGATGCATGGTAGGAAAATGTTAGTCGTTGGTTGTTAATGAACTTCTGTTTTCGTGGTCTCATGATGTCGTTGCTTTTGATATGGCGATGTGAAGGCGTTAATTACGTGTTTCAATTATTCGCAAATATGTCTCCGTTAAATTGACTCATACTTCACCATTTCGTGATAAATGTCTAATTTTGGAAGAAAGCAGTTGCCTGGATCTATAGGAAAGCCATGGTTGAATGTTTGTATTCTTTTGTTTTGCTGTATGCCGTATGCAATCTGCGTATTGATATATTTAAGTATGGGTATACCGTTTTGTAAGATATGGAATATAATTTGGCTGCAGGCTTCGAAGTGTATTTTTTCCCAGTTCTGCCTACTACTTACTCCAGTTTATTTCGCAACCAAGTGGGCGTAAATGATTCATCTTGCGTCGTTTAATTCCATTATATATATTTGTGTGTGAACGTGCGGTTGTATGGGTGGGAGAGTGATAAACTTTATAATTCTTTTGCGATCTTAATAAATGCACTACCTGGTGGTTGACCGTAACATAATTTTGTAACTGCTTAAGGTTAGAGAGACATAATTTTTGCAGTAGAAGTGAACGGGCCGTGACATGGAAGTTAAATTCTGTTATGAAGACTGTATGTTCTCGGCATGTTCGTTCTATATTTAGTTGTTCATCATCTAAGCGCAGAAGTGCGTGAAATGTTATCAGGCACATAATTACGTTTTGGACGTTTCAGTGAATGCAAAATCAATCTCCAGCCTCCGGCTACAGAGGACCGCCTGGTCAAATTCGTGTTTAGATCAATACTCAGTATTTACCAGAGAGGTACACAGATTGCGCAAAGCTGCGGATACAGAGTTGCCGTTCTGTACCTAGGCTTCAGCGAGTGCCTCAAATTCCTCCAAATATCATACACTCGCATATTTTATATGTACTTTGGCGGAGGAACTTTTAGATAATTGATGCATAGCATGTTTTAATTTACGATTGGTAATTATTAATTTATTAATGTATCCATTCTGTTAATTTTCCAACGTTTCCCATGTATTTATTTATCCTGTTCAGATATTAGGCTGGAAATAGAAATAATTCTGTTGGTCATTTCGAATATTTTACAATTACCTCCTCCTCACAGTTCCGCATACCGACTAGCGTTGAACACATTACTTAAACGGCGTCAGAACGATACTGAAAACGATGGATTGGACACAGATTTTTTGGCGTTAAAATAAGACTTAAAATACATAATGAGTGACACTATTTATCTCAGCAATCCAGAGAACTATTTGTTCGGCTCTAATATTAGTCATTTTCGCGCCCATCACTAGAGGTGCTGGGAGTATCTTAGCCACACGTTGTAGGTGACACGTGTACCACGTTTGGTCGAAAATTGTCCACTCGTATGGGATTGTGTGTGTAACATGCAAACACACACACACACATAAATAATCCATTTCTGTATACATTGCTAACAATTTTTTAGGAACGTTTTTATTATTATATTTTCAAACAGCTGTAAAATAATTATAAGGATATGATAAGGAACGCGATACACCAAAGTAGATGAGGCTAATGTACGCTTGATCATTAGGAGAGTATAATTATTGTGCCTCGGAGACGTTTCCTTGACATATAGAAAATTTATAAGAAATTAAGCAAAACGATCACTTTTATATTAAACGGTTGAGATATTTGGCACTAACTGTAGTCAGTTACCTGTTTTATAAATGATATAAACTTTAATTTTTATTTATAACTAGGGATTACGAAATTGGGAGTATGAATATTTTAGTAAGTGCTGATAATATAGGTTTTAAAGTATAGATAGTAGAGAGCCTCAAATATGTTTCGGAACTTGAGAAAAATGTTTTATTCATAATATCCTCTGACATAAAAATATTATGAAGTTTATTTCTCAATGATTTAAATAAGAGAACAAAATTAAATATACTTTTTAATCTCTCTAATGTTTAAAAGTACTGAAAATTTTTGAATAGGATTTTCTTTATAAATAATAGCTACATAGAAATGAGGTAAATAATTATTTATTGTACGCATTATCAAATATTTTTCCTGTACACATTAATGCTTACTTTTAACAACCAGAAACGCTTTTCTTAATTTAAGGTACCTACATACTAAAAATAACTTAGAGTATTCAAAGTAAAATAAACATAACAAAAAAAGATTTATATCCCCCGCAAGTAAATATATTCCGAATTGTTTGGAGTTGAAACATTATGAAAATCTTTTCAGTTGGCTGAAGCTTGAATAATTTTTTTGCTATATCTTCCCAAAACTGAACGGGCTGCATGTTCACAATACAAAATATGAATAGCGTACCTACTTTATATATCCCAGTAGGATTCCTTGAAAATACAGAAAAAAATACGAATTTTTGTCACATTTGGGAAGCCATGCTTGCCAGGCATTATATTTGTGTAACTTTTCCCTTTTATTTTTGTAATCTACACATACGGTTTACCTTATCAATGAATTTTCAGGGTCTATTCGCTTATAACTGCCACAATATTGAAGCTCAAAAGTAGCATTTTTAGACGACGTTGACTTCTACGAAAAAGCGGGTATCACGGCGAGAAATGCATATTTCGAACTGAAATTTTGTAGATGTACATCTAAGACATCATTGTACAATCTGTAAAGACTTCACCAAAATCGAAAGTGATCGCGCGGGGATCTCTAGACCACTTGACAAGGAATGACCCACTGTAAATATAATGTATTCTGTTTAATTTAATAATAAAAATTTGTTGTCATTAAAACCTATGACAACCGAGACAAGTTTTACCTAATAACAGATTTGTCAAAATTCGGTGTATCTGTTTACGTTAGTAAATACTAATAAAATTAGAAAATACACAATAATGTTTAAATTAAATAAATACTTTTTTTAAGTTACAAAACGATAAACCTGGACTTTTCGGTCGTATATTTTGTATAATTGGAACACTCGTCCATGGTGTCTTGCGATGCATATAAACAGCTGTGATCCCTCAAATTAATTCGACTTCTGTCGGCTTATTTATATAGTCTGATATACCTTATAAGGCCATTCGGTCTCAATGGGCACAAAACACGTCTTCAACCTCGTTATCCAATTATTTAACTGCCTCAGTGACCATCTTTGACACATTGACGTCTTGTGTGATGGCGGAGCTTCCGGTCCAGCAAACTCTTGAAACATATTTTATTATCAACACATTTTTGAGACTATAATTGTCTATAATTCGAGTTGTACCAGCTCGATCGCGGCTCTCAACTGTCTCTTTTTCGCGTACACAACATTACCTATTTCCAGTTCAAAGTTGTTTCGAGAATTTAATATCTTTACCAAAGTTATCCCAATTTCATTCTCTGATCCTGTATATTACCGGTCTGTGTTTGAATTTTGGCGTGTAAAGGGTCTAAATCTGAAATAAGAGACTAACTTGGCCTGACTTTGGAAGTTTCAAAACACTAAACCTGCAGTTTCGCTCTCGGGGCTCAGCATTATTCGCTTCCAATATTTCTTTTGGGATTTTCAGCTTTTGAGGAACTGCATTTCTGGCAAAAATTTCTTTGATGCTGATTATATTTATAATTCAGTTAACTTCCATCATTTCTACCATATCTGTTGGTAATTTTATGAGTGCATCAGTTGGTTATCGATCTCCCATGCTTCTGTGCTTAAAATGATATCCCCTTTGAATGCCGTAATGGCTAATTACAAATCACGTATACACTTAGTGCAAGATCAAAGCGCTGCAGGTGTAGGCATTATTGAAAAAGTAAAACCGTCGCTAGCTGTTAATAATGAAATGTCAGCCTGTATGAATCTTGTCAAATATTAACTCCTCATAAATTGTATTAAATTCCTTAGTTAATATTTTATTATAAGATATATTTAAAGACCGATTAGCAGACAGATTATAAAATTCAGAAGAAATTATATTGGTCATAAAAATTTTATTATAAATCAATTAATGACCTTTTAAGGACTTTTTTTTATAAAAAAACATTAATTAACAATAACGTTTTGGCATATTTTCCTGCCATATTCAGGTTTTCTTCGTATAGAGGAAATATTTACAATAAATTATATTTATCTTTCTTGGTTTCTAATTTACGAAGAAAACGTGAAGAAGCCATGGAAATATGCCAAAACGTTATTAATTTAAAAATAAAGTCTATAATAGGTCAAAAATTTATGTATTAAATATAAAAGACGTAAAATTTAAACTTTATACAACAGCATGTCTCGGTATATATTTTTACCATCTTTAGACTGTGGTTTGACTAAAAAGTTTATTTTAATGTTGTAAACATTTTCTCCTTTGCCTTCGAATATTACTTGTTATGATTGTACGGTAACGGAACACCACTCTAGTAGATATATGTTAGTAAAACAGACAACTAAAAATTGTAAAAATTCCAAGTGGTGAAGGGAACAATACATTATTTCATTTATGTATTTATTTAATCATAAAAAATGTCTTAATGGTTCTTACATGTTTCTTATTATTATAGACAGTCCTTGAAATAAAATAATATTTTGTTATATTATAACCATTCCTCTGTATATATGAAGAGTAAAAATGTAAAGAATGGTTAGTACAGAATTAAATATGTCTGCAAATATTTTGCAAGTAAATTTCCGTTATTTACGGATTTTTTCTAATAGACAGAAGTAAAATCAATATTTCCGTTGACTAGTTGAAGAAGTCATGAATTTATTTCGTGACTATTCATAGGATTGTATCACTTCTCCTTCTTTTTCATAAGGCACTATAACTTCAATTGTTGAAAGTTTTGGCCTGCATAACAATTTTTCTCCACTCTGTCAGGGCTTGGATTTTCCCATTCCACTTGTTCACCCTCATCCTTTTCAGATCGTTCATTACATCGTCCTCCCATCTATTTTTGGGTCTTCTTGACGATCTTGTTCCAAAAGGTTTCCACTTATATACACACATCCGTCTTTGAGATTTAATATAGTTTACAATATTTTGATTTCTTATTAAGTGGTACGATTCGTCGCTCCTTCTAATAATCCAATTCCTGTCTACGTCCGAAGATTCGCCTTAAGATTTTCCTTTCAAATACCAACAGTTTTTGCTTGTATATGTAACAGCTGGTTTTATTATGATATAATATATCCTCAATTGTGCATTTCTTGAGGCTAGCTTGCTTTTGAAAAGTTCTTTGTTGGCGAAATAAGCTTTATTTCTGAACATGACTCATTGTTTCGATTGAAATGTATTTAGTTTTATTCATGTTTGTGATGAGTCCATGTTGCACCGACTGGCTGCAAAGTTGTTAAAATGTTCCAAACAAAGATGGTTGGTTCTTGTTGTAATAAGGATGTCGTCAGCATAAGTGATCCACTGTTTTAGTCTAGTAGAGATATTACCTCTCATATCCAAGCTCTGACAAGACTGAGTAATGTGGCAGAGTGGATCACCTTGTTGGACTCCCGGATGGTATCACTGGAGAAATGTAAATTCAAATCTACCTTCGTCGGAAACTGACCGTTCAAATTATTTGTACGGCGTAGTTCCCAAGCATTTTAGACGCTCCAACTCATGCAGTTCTACTTTTCAACTGGGTAGTAAAATTATCCATATGAAAAGCGATTGTTTTCCAAATATGAGACCAGTAGATGTTCCAATGAGCTGGTGGGCTCAAAGCTCTACCTGAACAGGGACAACAATATTTCATAGATGGTCACCATGAAAGTATGAAAATTGAAAGTATGTTTTCCCCCTATGAGAAACGAGAGAGGACTACTGGATTGGGAGAATCAGTTGCTCGATGAAAATTTGAGAGAATAGACGATTACCATATAAGCATAAATTATTATTAAGTCGATAAAAGTTAGTAAGTTGATATCAATAAACCAACAGAGGTCGAATTTGACGGTTCACTCATGTTTCTGTGGATTACATGACTGTATGTCAAGAAACCAGCTTCAAGATCACCATCATTCTAACGGTCGATATATACGGTTGTATAACACAGGTGTTCTTATAGTATTACTAATTATTATTATTACTACCACCAACAGAAACGTTTTCGATTCAGTAATTCCTCAAGAATCCTGAGAAAGTAGTTTCAAATTAAAATGTTTAGTTACTAAATTGTGTAACGTTTTGAAACTGTTCCACTATTCTATTTCGACTTTACTTTCAACCGAATTGAGCTGTACGACTGAACCGAGAGCAGTTTACACCTTATCAATGAATGCGAATAGAGGCAGGATGTATCCTGGAATGCCTGTTTCTCGTCACACATATATTGAGATCTGTAGGCCAGACGCGTCATTACAAAAATAGAGTTAAGGCTGGGCCTCTCTGTTTACCGTCTCTCAACGAAAATGTATTCTATTTACAGCCCAATGAAAGCAGTTCGTCTGGCCAAAAATTGGCCGGCCGCGTAATGTTCTGGCCATCTGCAGGAACCATCAGGCACGCCGTTCTCAATCAATATCAACCAAGTCGTACATGGTAATATATATGAAATTATAATAAGAAATTTCCCTGTAATGCTTTCAGAAAGTAAAACTTCATTTATATACGATGGGTAATGTTTAAAGAATGAAATCATAGACGCAACAACAAATATACTAGAAAATATAATTCATAGCCTGGTCCACGAGGTGTGATGGACGTTTAAAATAGAATAATTCTGGAGCAGAATAACGATAACAAAATTTTACGCAATATATCAATGACTTACAAAGTTCGATGTTTGCAACAAAGTATTTGACGGTACTGTTACGTGAAAAGCGAAGTAAAATTAATGCAGTCACTTTTGAAAGATAGATTATTGAAACTGGTTATAAAAATAGAATACAGTTTTTAATGGAATGGAAGAACAAAACAACGCGGCAATAAGTAATTCAGTAAAGTCATTGAGGAACTGTAGAGTAGCGAAAGAGGAATACAAGTCAGAATGATCTTAAGTTTCGTGACGGCAATTGTAGACACGCCACCTAGTTTGACCAAACAGAGAAAATAAAGATAATTAAAAGGGAAACACTTGAACAGTCTCCAGTAGAAACATTATTAATTTGAGAGCTTTCATATAGTTCTTCATTTTCAATCTATGGAAAAAATTATACACCATTATGTGGTTGACAAAGAATAAATAGTATAGTGTTGAGACTACAATCTTAATATGACAAAATTATTTAACTTTTCTCTTGTCTTAACATATTAAATATTGAAGTTAGTTTTAACGCCTTTATTGTGACTCAAACTTGTTAATCATCAATAATTATAATAACTATACATCACAATAAACAACGGTTTTAGTGGAGAATGTTCAAGTGGTTTTTTAATTACCCTTACACTGTTAAAAGAGTCCTACTTCTTTTCACTTTAACAAAAAAAATTGAATAGCAGAACAAAAGCTTAATGCAACGGGTCTTCACATTTCACTTACACTTTAACTTCTCGCTTGTAAAGAAATAAAGAGAGGAACTCAATCGATCATCACACTAGCCGCTTCTTCCAAAATCATTATGGTTTTATTTCATTCAGTGCTCAATAGGACAAGGCGACTGATGGCATCAAATGTATCGGGGGATCTTAGCCTGAAAAAATAGAAATAACTTATAAGGACATCAAAGTTTCAATTCAGTGTTTCGCCTCTTTATGGGGTCTACAAAACAACATCTAAACATCAAAGTAAACTCAGGGTTATGAATAGAATGCATTTGAAGGATTACGCGACAAAGACGTGATGTACTTAAAATAAAATACCTCGGTCAGAATAAAATATTGAATGTACGAAAAATTTAGCATTGTGATTAGTTACTGAAATAGTTTTATAATTGTGATCAACGTTTAATCTATAGAAATGAGCACTTCAATTATGCAGTTATTTTTCCCTTTTATACTTTTTATTTTATTAACAGGTTACATGAGGGTGATCCTGATCAGGCAACTCCCCTTTAATAGCATAGGGAGGGAATCGAAGAGGGGGGATGCGGAAAGTCGCGTTCTCGTTTTTATGTTTATTAATTGAAAATTGCCTACGACAGAGTCCTGCTTAATGAGGTATTTTATTTCCTCTTCAAAACAATGAGTTCATAATGCATATGTTATTTGCACCTGTTCGTAAGATGGCTACACACCGAGTAGTGAAAACCTTTCTTGAGCAAGAGACCTCAGGAACAGGTAAAGAGAAACTCGACTTCCTGTGCGTTGCCTTCTTCCCAAATACTCGTACAAATCTCTTAGTGGCTCCTCTTGTATACACACATACCTTAAGCGTTAATTTTCAACCTTTCTCGTCCTTGTGATTTTTGAAAAATTTATATTTTATCCTTTAGAGAATCTATTTTTCTACGTAATGATCCCCGTCACTATTACATGATTACCCCAAGAATTGTAACTTTTTTTGAACCCTCTTAGCTACATAATATTCAAACAATCTGACTGATGAAGACAAGTGAAATTACGATTTTCTGTTATACTTCGCCTGTGAAGTATCTCTCATGATGGTCCAACAATAATAGGCCAGCTTAATAGGATTCAAAAAAGAGAAATCGAAAGTTGGAAAGTTACCGTGGTATGTCAACGATCTTATAAAATCTTATATTGAGACCAACATTTCTTCCCGGAAAATCTTGTCGCAGTGAAATTGGAATCCTAATATGCTGGCCGATTACTGCTAGATCATCAAGAGGGATGCTCCATGAGCGAAATATAGCAGAATATCGTCAGAACATATGAAAATATAAGTGTTCGAAATTATAAACGCCTGAATCTCATTAACCTTGCGTGCTGGGGAAAGACAGATTTCATATTTGAATTCAGGAGAAATAACCTATTTTCCTGTATGAGACAAAGAAGTTTCTTTTTGTTTCTTAGAGTAATGCACAAAAAATCGTCTATTTAAAAGAATTGAAATGGAATTTTTTAAAACGTCTATTGGTACTCGTGAGACGAAAATCATGTTGACCAGTGTTACGAACTATTGGATGTGTGTGCTGTTTTTGTCTAATGTTGGAATCAACTCTAACACAAAGCTATGGAAATCTTTTGTGCGTTTTTAGTGACGGTATCATTTCAGACTTGGACGTCATTCACGCTTGTTGTTGAAAAAGACGCCTATTATTCTGCAAGGTTAGAACGGACGCAAACGTGTAGTAAATAATACACTCACGTCACACATTATATTATTTTCTCTTAAGTAAATGATTAGACAGCCAGGTTAGTCAGAAATAAAACGTTGCGTTTTACATTCTAAGTTGAAATTATGATTCCACATATAGAAACTGCTAGGCTTTAGTGTGCTGGAGGTGATTCCATTCCATTGCCTTTGCCCTGTACAGACTTTCTGTCTCCTCCGTTTTCACATGTCTCCTCTTCAATGCCATAACGTACAATTTTAGATGGTAGTTTCTGTCATTTTATGTTTCTATACGAATCTCAATATCATTCGCCTCACTAAACGCGTATGTTACCTTGTGTTGAAATTCCTAATTATGTAACGTATTTAATTCCACACTTTTGTGTTCCTAAAACTCAGCTGTTGTTTTCAGCCAATATTGTTACTACAAAATTTAATTCTCCTTCTAAACTGTATTCTGGAAATAGAATTGTTTCATAATAATTAATTATTTTTTATACCCATTTTGCTATTACATTTATTCTGCTCAATCTTCATGAAATCCAGTTGTATTTCGTTTATTTTTTACCTTATAAATGATAAAGTCAGCCACTTGTAAGGCTAGGCGCTTATTACCATTTTTTGTCGCTGCGACTATAAAGTCGCTGTCTAGAGGTTTCATGTGGTGCACCCACTGCGACTAAAAAATCACCCGGTATGTAATTGGCATTTCGCTACACGAAAGTGACTACACAGCAGCGACGTTCCTGCGTTAATTCCTTTTCAACCCAAATAATGATGTTACATGAAGACCTTCGAGAAAATAACTATCCACCAAGCCCTCAAAAAAACGCAGAAAGCTTCCATCCAAAACCAAAAAATACTGACACCCCTCAATATATATATTTGAGGGTGGCCCAGAAAATTATGAATCACTTTTATTTTCTTCAACAATTTTTTATTGAACACAATGAAAAAATTATGTTTCTAGTACACTCCCCATTTACCACATAATCTATTTCCGTTCTACGGCGAGACAGAAGGACGTGTATGCCCTGTCGGTATCAGTCCTTGTTCTGTCCTGGAAGCAATTTCTTGACTGTGCGAGTCACCTATACATCATCCTCAAAATGTCTGCCACTAACAAGTGAAAGTCTGAGGGAGCTAGGTGAGCGCTGTAAGGTGGCTGCAGTAACACTGTCCAACCCTAGTCCTCTGGCACGTGTGAGGGCGAGCGTTATCATGTTGAAAACGATCATCTTGGTTGTTATGGCGTCGAAGTCGCTGGAAGCGCTTCTTGAGTTTGGTTAGCGTGTTCACATATGCCTCGGAACTAATGGTGCTGCATCCTGCCAGGTGTGACGACCGCTCCAAGTCTTGGTACTCTGCTGAACCGCTGTCTGATTCCTCAGTCTCTGAGCACAGCGACTAACCTGTCGGTATCAATCCAAACGTTTGTGAATATTTGCAAGCATTAATTGCTCCGCAGTAGGAAATTCAGTGACGACACACTGCCTACAAACTTCATATAAATTGTAACAAATTCCTAATTAAAACCATTTTCACATCTTATAATGCAACGCCTACCTAGAAATCAGGTGAGTGTTGGCTGAGTTTCTTGAAGGAAAGAATCACTAAAATCTCGTTTAATTAGGAGAAACTAGTTAATCCGAAGCTGCTGAGCATTCGGGGTTTTATTTGATAATATTTCCTAATTCTATATGGAAACGACTCCATTCAAAACGGAAAATTCGGAATAAAATTTTATATGAAACCTTCCGGTTGCATTCCTGAAGTTAGCCTAACTAAATCTACCGGGAATTTGTAATTCTATAGGAGTGGATATTTCAAAAATCTCCTTAAAACCGAATCTGGATAGCCTTGGGTCTCTCTCGATTAGACTGAATTCCTTTAAGGAGTGATCAGACATGTGTGCTCAGTTCTGATTGCTATTTTCTTCTAAGAAGACGAGGATAATTTTTTACAGTTTGAAACTACTGACTCTTTCAATTGAAACGTGGAAAAAAATACTCTTATTAATGAATACCAGTGTAAGGTGAATTCACATATGCCAGTTACTTCCAATGTCAGATACTCCATTTATTATTAAAATTGGCAGGTGTTTCCTTAAACAATATTTTACGATCAGTCTGTCGGAATCTATCACACTACTTATGAGATATGAAACGTCATATGGATTGTCTACCATTATATTCAAATAGCAAACGTGTAAGGAAGGGAACAGACGTACTATACAGACAAGGAGCTGGGAAGTGCGACTGAATATTCGCTAGTCCATGCCTGACAGGTACTTCATTCGAGAACAGCGACACTAAAGTGGGTCCGGTTGCGTTTTTTCAATCGCGACGATTTTTTAGTTGCATGTGAGCGCATTCCCGTTTAAAGTAACGTGTTTCATGTCTGCGATTAAATAATAGCGCGATTACTAATCGCAAGTGGGCGCCTAGCCTAATGGGTGAATCACCGAGTTAACTGTATGGAAACAGCCCAACCTATATTAGTTCCTAATAAATCCAAGATGTTCTAAGCAATTCAAGAATCTGACAGTCGCGTCGGTCGCCATCAGCCTCCAAGGACTATGCAAATCACAATACGATAAACGTACTTGGCACACAGTCCAGTAATGCAGATGCATACTACGACTTTTGGTGGAAATGGCACGCAAGTTGAATAAAATAAATGACATACAGGATATCAGAAATTGAGTACCGAAATGGAAAATAAGTGTTGACTATGGGGAATATAGACTGCCAGCTAGACTCCGCGCTACGGCGCTCGAGTTAAAGAATTACCCGGTAACGGTCAAGTGCAAAATAAAAAATAATTGAGTATAGTGCACTTTGTTCGAATACAAATATGTCCATGCGTTACTAAGAAAAGAAGCAGAATTTACAAATCTCAATTTTTTTTATAACAGGCTACATGAGGATGATCCTGAAACAGGCAACTCCCCCTTAAAGGCATTTCAAGGGAATTGAAAAGGGAGACGTGGAAGGTTGAGCTTGGGAGCCAAGGATTGACTAGGACCCTCGGACTATTACTTAAGGATCCTACCCGGTGTTTCACCTCAAATAGATGCAGGGAAAACCCTACAAAACCTCCATCAGGAAGGTCGGGCATTGGGTACTACTCTCAAGCCCTTCCGAATGACGGGAGACTAGTTTATTATTTTTTTATATTTTGTTTTGCAAGTTAACCCTGGACAGTACATTAAGTAAATTTGTTGTTGAGTGGAATATATATCTTAGATAAACACCCGCTGATGTTTCTCCTTCATAAAGTTCTTGCACTGTTTAGCATATCTTTCGACCAAGTTCTGTTGGATCGGCCGGTAGAAGGTCCACTATTATCTCAGTTCTACTCGTTCTTTTTTGTTCTAATTTGCTCGTTCAGCTGGCAGGTATCTGGAAAATTTCTTCTTTGACGAATAGTACGATGGCGGCAACTCATTTGCTTTCAGTTGATGTTTCAATATTTTTCAGTGCTTTCCTGAATCGCATAAGAGCAAGAGCAAGAGTTGATGTCCGTGTGTACTTCAGCAGACGTGGGGTCAATGCGCTCTTCGCAAAAGAGAAAGTAACTTTTTGTTCACTACAGCAGATCTTGAAGTCGGGGAGCATTTTACACGAATATTTGGTAAATCTTTGGTTATAAGAACACAGATGGATTATTCCGTAGAAAGTGGAACAGTCTGCACAGTCCGTACGTCGAGTCCGGACGATGACGTTTTTATTTCCAAAGATGCACACACAGATTTCTTTACAGTAAATCAAAGTTTAATTTTATCCAATTCCGAAGAATACCGAGGATTTGAGGCAGACAGTAAACATCAATTCCGACTAAATTGACGAGGTGACGAAGCAGATTGCCTATTATAATTTGAATGGTAAGTGGGAGTTCACACATCCAAATGGCATTATCTTAAACCCATAAGTTGTAATCTCACTGCTGGTGTTAAGATTTAGTATTGAGCAAGCGCACATAGTGGTCATTTAATTTAAACGGCGATCTTCGACATACGAGGACTTATATTCCATCTTTCTTCACTTGAACTCCGGGGGTAATACGTATCTACGTATCTTTCTGATTATTGGATCTCGTCTGTCTTCACCAGATTGTCAACTTCCTCTCGTATTGCACGTGTGGGATGCGGAGATTCTACGCGATGATTGGAAGTGTTGAAGTCTTAAAATAAAGTGTAGCTTGAAGGTGGGCGGCAGGAAGTCTTTATAATCAGTAGCCACGGCATTTAATATGAACACATGACCAGCGTTGTTTTGTTGTTTACCCGATAATAATATGATTCTTCGAAATCAGCGACGGACAGGTCGTGGCTCATAATCAAGTTACTGAATAATAACAACAATAATGAAATGAAGTGTAAACGATATAAAAGGCTTTCTCTCCCAGGTATTTCTCCACAGAGTGATAATGTGGGTGGTGTATGTAAAGGGTCGGAGATTGGGCATACGGTAAGGGTTGTCCTCTGTTCCCACTGGATCAGTCGGCTAGCGGAGAAGGGAATGCTGCGACCCTACGACAAACTCTTCTCCCGGGAGGGCGTGAGAATAGTACCCAAAAGCCAGACCTACCTGATGCAGATTTATAGAATTTTCCCTCCGTCTCCTACAGGTAACCTCCACATCCTCCTTTCAATTCCCTTCCTATGTTATTAAAGAGGAGTTGCCTATTTCAGGATTACACTCATGTAGCCTGTTATCCAAGAAGAAATTAGTTTATTTGTACTTCCACGTGATGTGACAAACATGTTAACAAACATGTGGCGGCGCTATAACGCGAGGAATCGAGATGGACAGGTCTGGGTTCAAATCTCATTTCACTTTATCTTTGTTTCGATAAATCATTCTGATAAGAAAACGTCATGTTCAATTTATTCCCAATTTCGAATAAATGGCAAAGAAAAAGCTAGTATTAGACTGAAGAGAATTGGAGAACTGGCCAGAGCTTCCCAAATTCAAAATTGACAGTCTGCCGCAATTCTATGACTTGTATAAAGCTGGAATGATAATAGTTATAATAACTTCACGTCTGTAATTACAGATAAGAGCTTACGGACTTCAATAGAATTGTTTTAATTCAGATCGCACGGAGTCGATAGCTTTTGTGTAAGTTTGTTTCTCGCTGGACTTTCAGGGGTGAAGGCTGTAGTCAGACGAGAGAAAATACG
This sequence comes from Eucriotettix oculatus, assembly GCA_034510155.1. Lineage (NCBI taxonomy): Eukaryota > Metazoa > Arthropoda > Insecta > Orthoptera > Tetrigidae > Eucriotettix > Eucriotettix oculatus. The sequence continues at coordinate 20,740,923 of CM067380.1, read as the reverse complement.
ATTTTGATGGAAATGAAATCTCTTCCATACATATTCAAATACTGAATTTCAGTACATGCAAAGCAATATGTAATAAATATATAGTTGACATACTCACCTAATGAATTTGCCGTTTGTTGAATCCAGATAATTCTTGGTTATTGTTATATTTCCGTGTTAAGTATTTATGCAGTATAACATTTACATTCCGAATTGCCAGCAACTCGCCAACAATAACATTCAATTGAGATATGATTCGGGTCCGTGGAGTTTCGTGACTGAAGCTGGAAGGGAATTTATCTATTTCTGTGCGTTTTGTTGTAATATAATAGAAGGAATGTAGAGTTTGCGCCGTCTGTGCGGCGGATGCGGGACGAGACAAGCAAGTACCGTTACCCAACCAAGAGACCCGCACTCAAATACCTGGTCCAAAACAATGGACCTTTCACAGCTCCACGCTAAGATCACACACCGAAACTCAAAATTATAACATCCGGATTAAGATGTAATACTTGTCTTATAGACATCACAAGTGGCGCCATTTCTCAGTCATTTATCAAACAGGAATGACAAAATGAGAAACTTTGAATAGCCGAATTCATCTTATTTTGGTACGTGTCACTTAAAAAACGCGTTGTTAGCGTTCAATTAAAATAAATACAACAATCTCTAATGTTTTGCTTTTCCAGGCGAACCACCCAGTATTATACTACAAATTTTTTTTAAAAAAAATTTAATCGTTGGTTCTTATATTCTATAATAAAAATGTAAATCAATCCTGAACGAAATTGATACGAATTTTTCTAACGTCTCGTGAGAATCAAATGCAGTTGAGTTCCGTAAATGATATAATTGATTATTAAAAAACACACGCAATAAAAGTAAGTGTAACTCATAATATTTAATGGAACAAGGAGGTATGAACTCTCGATGCCGCATTGTCGCGAGGATGTGCCTTTAATAGTATGATAGGGGATTTGTTATCTAGATGCAGGGCACCTCAGGGAAAAGTGAGAAATTTAAGGAAATGTTCGTTCAGCTTTAACGAAAAATTTGCAAACTTCAATGGTCAGCTCCAGCTAGTGGGATATTACATTTATGTAGATTGATGGGAACAAGGATCACGTGATGAGTCGGAGAGAGAGAAGGAGTGGTCGAGGTTCACAAAAGAAGAGCAGTCTTATTTTAGAATTTGAAACAGAAACATTCTTCAACCAGAATTGGTAGCGAAAGGAGGGAAGGAACAGGTTGTTTCAATTCAAAGCCTGAAAGAGAAGTTCTATTCGCAGTCGTGTGAGACCCGGCTGATTCAGTGAATGTAGCAGAACTCCGGAGACTCCAGCATGATTTTGCGATCCAGGCACCTGCCTGCTGGTGACTGTTGGTTTTAATTCAAATGCTTGCTGTAAGGATTTTGTCAGAACTATAAAATTATAACGATAATTGTCTCGCGATAATTTGTCAGTCAAATATGGGTACCGCAAAGAAAAGTATAGGAAATGATTTAAATATTCTTAATGGTTTATGTTTAATTTTTTTTACTCAATTTTGCCCAATGACAGTACCGAAATTTTTGTGTTCATTTTGCACTTAAATTAAATTTATAATTTATATATTAGAAATATTTTATTTACATCTTCATTTTCTAATTTTTGAACTGGATTTACTCATTTTTATTAAATTTTCAAGTTTATGTAGTTCCTCTGATATATTTAATTTTCCACTTATTGTATTCATATTCTGTCCTATATATAAAATAGTACATTTTTGTTTCATTCCATATTTGTATCCTTAGTTTACTAGTGGAATAAATAATTACGATCATAAAAACTGACAATGCAGGACTGGTTTAACATTAATCACCCTCTCTTTTCATTTCACAGAAATCCGTAATTTACAAATATATATGCCTGTATCAAATTTTTATATTGCGGTATTTAATTGTTCTCGTTATCTGCAGTCTTTTCAGTATGATCTCATTTCCTATTTTCTCTCGTCACTAATTCTTAGATATTGTAGCACATTTAACAAGAGCTCTTCCAGGTTTTCGACTCTCGGTGCCTGACTTTCATATGCACCATGTTTTATAAATCCCATCCGCAATCCTAATTCAAAAAGATTAATTTGTGTTTACTTCTGTTATATCACTTCCGGTGGTTTTTCTTTTTCTATGCTCATTCTTTATAATCTTTGGAATATCTTTCAATTTTTTCACTGCATCGGAAATAACAGTAATATAAAACGCTCCAGTGTTTTTCAGAACTGTTATTAATCTTGACTTACATTTTTTGCTTTGTACGTCCTTCGAATGTAAACTTTCTCCTCCTGCAACTAATACAATTTTTAACCATTTTTAACCTTCGCAATTTCGTCTGGAATCATCAAACGTATATTTGGTTTTCATTGGTCCTCTAGCGTATTTTAATCTCTTCTGGGACTAAATTACAAATATGCCTTACAAGTTTTCCAATATATTGTAACTTCGTACCCTTATTTTATTGAAACCTCTATGTGTAGACCTTTTTTCCATTTGCCTATTGAAGACCAGTTTGTAAAACATTTTACTCTAGTTACCATTGTTGAAGAATTTTTTCAAGTCCAAAATGATCGATTATTCTTATTCCACAGGAATCCAACCATATACTACATTGGATTCTTCAATTGCTTTACATACTTATCCCGAGGAAAAATGTTATTTGCCTCCTGTGCTGCTGTTGTGGGAGGCATCAGTTCTAAACAAGTGCATGAAGGTCATGTACTTACTTAAGAAAGACATTTCTCAATTCCATTAGCCGGGAAAACCTTCGATCTTAAGTGTACTAGTCTCATTCAGACGTATACGTTTATTACGAGGTCTGCATTGAAGCGATCCTGTATGATTCAGAACCACCGAGATATGGTGGAAAGCGAACTGGATCGGACACATCCTGAGAAGGATTTGCTTGTAACATCAGGTTATTTAAAGGAAAATTAATATGTAGTATCGTAGATGACATGGGAAGTCCGAGCATGACAATTGCAGAAAAGAATAAAATAGTTTTCTATAGAGTAAACTGATGATACGATTTAATGGAGAGCTGAATTTTCTGAACAAGTCCTTGGAGATACCATTAGACAGAATTATTAATAATGTTTCCTGCAATAATTTCGTTGTTTCAGCAGCGTTAATTCGCAGTGGTAATTGGTTGTAATTCTTGAGAAAAGCTGTATTGTCTTTGAACTGTTCAAAACATTAACAGAATTTTCGGTTCAAACCCTGAAGCTGTAAAATTCCTCTGTTTGTGTGCTTGTCGAACAAACCTTCATTGGAAAATACCTTGTAGCTGCTTCTAGGCGTCCTTATGAACTCCTGGTGGGTGAAAGGAACGTCAGCGTTGGAACCATGATAACTCATAAAAGCTCAACGTGTTCTTTGCATAAAATGGATTAAGTAATGGTATGTTAAATCTTTCGCAGAATATGGGAAATGTTCTTAACATCTGGGCTCTAAATTCCCAAAACTGCTTGTGACCAAGCTGATGGAGAGGTAAAACGATAATTTAATCTAAAATGTCCTGTTTTAACATTTCCATCTGCGTTACTTTCCAACGGAGAATTTAAGAATATACAGAGACGATCCAAGGGATGCCTGGAAATTACAAAATTTAAACAAGAAGACGGCAGGTTGAATGTAAGAGAATTTAGATCACGTGAATCCACTGAGATCCAGTAAGCTGTGAGCTTGACTGCCCTGGATGCAGTACCGAGGTGTCTATCCATACTATGCTGTCTTTTCAAATAACCATTCTCCAATTTTATTTTCATTTCATTCCTGGCGAATGCACGTCATGAAAATTATTTTGAAAATATACATTACATTTGACAGAAAATTTGTTTTTATGGGAATCAAATTTTTTAATGATGATAAACTACAAATTTTTTAGTAAAAAGACTGTACATGGCGGGAAATCAGAGGGGTCAAAAATCCATAAATCTGCTCAATTTCTTTTAAAATGTCACGAATAATTTAACACAATCGCAAATTTACACAAGTCTATCTTAAAATTAATATAATTACCTACTGGGTTTTTGAAAAGTTTTCCCAGCATTACTGTCGTTTATTTCTTTGATATTTTACATGGCAAACTGATTTTACAAATATCAATTCCGGAAATTTCTACAAATTGGTATCAAAATAATATGTAATCAATTGTCAGTTTACTTGTAAGTATGTACAGTACATTTTATAGATGCTGACCATTAAAACACTCATAAAGGATTTCATCCATTCATTTTGTGGTTGAAAATTGCGAGAGCATTGAAGTATGCGCGCCGCGTTTCTATTGGCAGCTTTGATGTTTGGCGCCGAGTGACTATTGGTCGTGTTGATATGAACGGCCAATCAGGTGAAGGCCGTCGCCATATTACCGCCCGCTCACAGGGTATTTAATAAATCATAATCACAATTCGCCAAACCTAAATTAACGGATTTTCCTTGCTTTTCAGAAGAGGTTTCGCTTAAAAATAGTTACTTGATGAACAATTTGCCATTCGTGAATTAAAGAAATACGAAGTTACATTTTTATTTCCCCAAGTCTCGTGGTATTAGAAGTAACATCTTTACCACATCTCGAATCTACGTAAATATAGTTTGCATGTACATATGAATGATACTGAAGATTGAAATAAGTTGGATTATTTAAAATTGCGGGCGGCCTTGCCCACAGAAAGGCTAAGGTCTGATATTGATTCTTGGGAAAGTCGAAACCAACGTAGCATCCTCCTCCTCATGGTAGCGGCTGTTGGCGTCATAGTGCCGCAACAAAACTCCCTACACCCAGAAGGTTCGGAAAATAATTTAACCTATTACGACGAATAATGTATATGTTGTTTTTATATTTTACCACGTATAAGTGTTTTATTAAAATTATGAAGGTATTATTCTGTTTAATATATATATTTTTAGACTTGTTTTTGACTGTTTTCGTGCCCATGTTGGGGGGTACAGGCCCGTGAGCCTAACAGCCTGGCCCGTGTGACGCTCCGACCAATAGGAGCGAATCGTCTATCTTCCTTTACTTACGCAAACTGTACTATTGAGACTGGGCACTGCCAAATGAACGGCAGAGCCAATCAGGAGGCCGCATTTGACAGGTCCCTTAGGGTTGCCATGGTTACGGGGTCACTGAAAGCCTCGCTAGTCTGACAGGTGCGTGACAGTTGAAGTTGCAATATGTACGCGAAGGGGAAAGGTTCAACGGTACCGTCAGACGCCCAAGCACGTGAGAAGTAAGTAAATTTTTGGGAAAACAATCTCGCATAAGAGTTATAATGTTTTGAAATTTTACTTTCACAGATTATTGGTAAAGCTTGGAAACTATTTGTACCAAATTCATACAGCGCGCGAACGCCACGATGAAAGTGTTGTATGTGTCGAGTGTGTAGACGATGTTAACGTTTAACAGTTTTTATTTTCAGAAACTAATTCGTCGCTCTTTTCCCGTGTCGCCACTACACGTGTGCCAAATGTGAGACAAAAAGTATATTACTATGTGACAGTGTAAAAAATGAAAGTTTGTAGAGTTCCGACTTGAATTGAGTGAATGTTCTGCGAGTTTTTGCCGTACGAGTGAATAATGTATATTATTAATGTTCACGACTGGCGCAATGCATTTTAAACTATCATCATCGAAGTAAATAGGAAGTGAAGCTATGTACGTATCGACAGCACGTTAGTTTGCGTTGTGACAACTTTTTACTCGACTACTGCTGTATCTGGTGCTATGTTGTTGTTGATGATAACGTTGTTGTGCGATTTCATGATCGGCGCATGTTTTTTAAAAATATAGTGTCTTATTTTTGTGCCATGGAACGGGTTTATTTGAATATATTCGAATTTTATTCGTTTGGATGATCGTTCATTATCAATTTTTGTGTTAAAAACTGTGCTTTAGGCCTGTAAACTTGGAACTGTTGATGTTTGATGTTTGTATCTCGCGCGTCTTGGGAGACACGCCCCCTCCCCACCATTGAAGTCAGTGTTGCCAACGTGACATTTTCAAACCAAACCTCGCAAACATATTTGGATTTCTTAACAGCATTTAAGATATCTAATGTTCATACGGTTAATTGTTTCACACGAAGCATAAATTCCAGTGTTCTTCCCCTTTCAAATAAGATACACACGAAAAATAAATTTTTTTTACGTATAAACTGTTTTTTTTATCTCTGTTTCTTTAAGTAAATGCTGTAAAATCAAAATTTGATATTGTATTGCATCCCATATCTCGCTGATGTCAGCTTTAAATTTATTTCTGTGTTATCCCTAAGCATGACAAACTTTGTAGTGACTGGATAAGGAGCATGAAGTGCCACAGTTCTAAAGAAATATCTTTTCCATTTACTACGGTTTGAACAGTGAATTAAGGCCAAGGAAATCGTATCAAGAGTCTTAATGCAGATTTCTTCTCAAACCAGAATGTGTCAATGACCGTCTTAAATTCTTTCCAGTGTATTTTATGCAGTGACTTTCAAATTTAGCGTCAATAATTTAGAATCCTTGAAACGGGGATGGATTTTTTTTGTATATACTCTGTTTCTGTTTCCACAAGCTCCCAGTTGAAAATTTATCTAAAAACGAAAATCTACAAAGTGTAGTAAACTGCAAGTGTAAGAAATTGATTGGAAATCGTATGAATAACTGACGTAAAACAATAACCATTTGTTCAACAAGAAGAGTGGAGTGCATAAGTAGTTCATATCTAAGAGAATATGTCGAAATTCTCAACAATTCTGAAATTATCTCTCAATTTTCTTTATGTTTCGGTATCAAATGAATAGATCTAGAATAAGAAAAAGAGAGTACATTGAACCTTTATGCGTAATTTCATTGGCTTCGTGAATTATAGTGCTTTTCAAAATTTGTGGCTGGGCAAGATTTTTGCAATATACGCTATAGGTACTTAATAAGTGGGCAAATATTTGCATTCTAAACTATCCTTTGAAAATTTAAAATCTAATTTGCGTTTGTTGTGCGTATGTTGGTATTTGAAATTGTTTACTTCCGCTTGCTACTTTCCTAAAATGCTTGTGACATAATTCACTAATATTTTGATTGTACCTTATGAAATAAAATCGGAAGTGCTATGTTCTGATAGGATCTTGTAAATTTACATACAGGTGTGTATCAACAATTTACAAAATTAATATTAAAATGAATTATTCAACCTCCATTTGAAATTTGTTATTTTTCTGCAACCGACCTTCCGAAGTAATTTAAATTATAAATCCTTCTTTCATTGATAATGGAATAGATATCACCGTTTGAAAATAATTCCCTGTCCTCGTATTTAATCACTCGCGCACTTTATTTTCATTGTTCTGCCTTACTCTTCTCCTAAATATGACCAATAGAAACCCCGAAAACCGTTTCTTTGATGAATTATTTGCAGTGTACGAAATGGGTTACAGTAATGTTTCTCCTGATTCGTAATTCAGTTGTTAGAAGTTCACGTAGAAATACTGATGTAACGTTGCCGTAGAAATGACGAGTGAAATATTACACATAGAAAGACACACATGTGACATAACCATCAAAGGCCACTTTATGTGATTTCGTTTACTGACCGTAATTTTGCGAGGAGTTTTCCTTTGCCTGAACGTGTTTACAAACTATAATTATACATTCCATGGCCATTTCGGTTTCCTCGACTATACTTGGCTTCTTAAAGTATGAAGCAAATCACACTAGGGATTATAATCACTCTGAAATTAGAATTGTCTAGAGATCTAATGAAGCTAATTTACATCCGATGAATTAGGGAGTTAAGATTGGATGTCATTTAAAATTTCAGCACGTGGTTGGGTTCGAATTCTGGAACTATGTACCATCTATTGAAATTCCCCTCTTTCTTTTCATAGATTTTATTCCATGGAAACCGCGGGAAGCCTTCCATTTTTGTCAAGTAATGCTTAATCGCTAATAAAACGTCGTATTAGCGATTGATTACCATTAAACTATCAGAACAACACATTTGCACCATGGTATAAGTTACCAAATTTATCATGTACAATCATCCATGTGCAATTTGTTAGCTGTATACTCTCCAGCTCTGTTTTCAAGGTTCGAGCAATTAATATTTATGTTGTGCAGTTTTGTGTATTTAGACGAGATTTCTTCTCGTTGTATCTGTATAGCCCTCTTGCCCTCAGTTGCCGCAATTTTCCTTGTCAAAGTTAGTTTCCTGCCTATTTTCATTTCTATAAATACCCATCCTCCATAGTTATCCGAGTTATCCTCAATAGTTATTATAATTATGTTTTTAATTTAAACTAATTTTAGTTTCGCTACATTTTGAAACTTCGTATTAAGTGGAAGACTGATCATTCTTTTATTTGAATAATTACTGGTTAAAAATCGTGAATTCCCTATTTCGTTATCTTTACATGTAAGGCGCATGTAGTTACTGTGTCCAGTTTCACCTTCAGCAACGATTGAAGCCAGGGTTACTGTAATTTGAACAGTTTAGATCTCTGCTGATGACAAATGGCTAATTTGGAAGAAACGCCAAAGTTATGCATGGAAATCTGTGGGATCACCGAACAATATTGTCAACAAACTTCATGGTCACATCAATTTTCTATAAAGAGGAAATCGTGTATTCTCTCCCAACAGCTATAACTGGAGAGTGCAATGAAATATAATAAAAATCCTCTGAGAACATATCAACCTCAAAGGGGCACACTTCAGATCGATTGATATGATGTGGCACGATTGTAATGAAAGGTCGGTCATAGCGAAATTTGCTGCCGAATTTCTCATCAAAATTAGCTGGAAGTATGTTCCGCAGTCTGAAATTCGTAGCATATGACTGATTTCTCTAGTCTGTATCTGAAGAAACTCTTGGACTGAATTTTCGTTGTCAGAAACGGCAGTGAAGCCCGATATGGCGATTTTGAAGTAATTTTTTTTAATAATTTGTCATCAAGAATGTTTTCGAAGACCTAAAATAGCAGGAAAAGTGTATTGCATTCAATGGACTTTCCAGAAGAATGATCAAAATGAGTAAAATTTTGTCCCTGGATAGTATACTTTACCATTGAATTACATTACATAATATATAAATATAAGATTCCCAGTAGAAAATCTGTAAAAGGTACTCGTCTGGCCAGTAGGGAAATTGTTTGGTTAGAATTGCATGCCCTCTTAATTAAATCGTCCAGTGATCGTCTACTAACAACAATTGCAAACGTTCCGCAGATTTTGCATGAATTTACGACTCTGGTGTTAAATATTAAATCATTTGCTCTCGTAAAATATTCAGATGACATTAATTTTTGTGAATGTTTCCCAATCGTATAACAAATTCTAAAACTTTTTTCAGCCACAATGAAATAGGATGAAAATAGTAAGGCATTTCGAATCACACCCAAAGGTTTGCGAAATGTGTAGCGAGTATTCATCTCGATTGGGTTTAGTTAACTTCAGCTATGGTTGGGTTGTTAACTGGTCAAACCTGATCTCATCCCTCCCAAATGTTTAGCTTAAGACCTTTCACTAATAGGGCACAAGAGACGTTACAGAAGTTTTTCCTAGAGATTTTCTTGCATAACATTGATAAAGGAATAGTCCTTGGAAAATCTATGCGATAATGTTTGTTTCATACAATTATGGAAAAGCATATTAGCAACGACTTTGATCCATATATGACCATTTATTCTGCATATGGGCCTCGTAAAGGCGACGAATCAGTGCTAATATTGTGGTTTAAATCCCAGATGAGTAACCCTTGTTCTGTACAATTTATTCCAGAAAAGTCGGGCCTCATTATCGTCCATTCTATTAAAAATTTCAATAAGCATTTGAGGTAAGACTTTTATGTTTAAATGCGCCCATAACTATAAGTTATGGGTAGTGATTTTATGACAAAATAACATGTCTGCCATCAATCGGCCAACATACAAAAAAATTAAAGATCGAAGGCATGCCGGTGTAGTATTTGAAGAAATAGTTGTCGGGTTTCCACGCGGTGATAAATCCACGGAGTTTGGACGACAAAACTTTCGGGCGTCGAAACGTCGCGGTTTTATCACGCATACAAAATACTTTATCCATCGTTCAGAATTTAAGCACTAAGGCATCAATAAGCTGCCACCGGGCAAATGCCCAATAGCAGCTTAGTATTAATAATTTTATGTTTATATTCGATGAATTATCCGTAGCTTTTTTATAACTAAAATGGGAATGTATTAATCTGAGAATTCGCTCGGGTTTCCCATGTCATTTCCTAATCCATCTGGGTGTTTTCGCAAAGTCCATGAAGACATCGGAAGTAAACTTTCTATTGCTACAAAAAAAGCTGGGTTTTAGTAATTTACATTATTCTGCTTACCACTTTTCATTTCATTTTGACCACTCTTTTTCGTCGTTAATTTCTCCCATTTCTTGTCCTTGCTGATTACCCTTTTAGATATCTCTATTTCTTTGTCTTCCTTTTGTTTTGTACGATACTTATTTCGCACTCTTACTCATAACTGCATTACTTGCAATTCACTATAGCAGAGGCAAAGTAATGCCTTGAAATTACCTACAAGTGTCATTAAATTTCGAATCTAGTACGAGAAAGTTTAATAGAGAAAGATGCGTTAGTACACTGAATGATTGTACAGTTTTATGAAGATTGAGGATTGAATGAGTTGGAACACGCACATTTTCACGGAGGGAAATTGAAAACTTCTGACGTACGGTAACGAAAACCAGAACCACGCTTACAACATTCCTGGTCGTGACCCGGCGACTGCGATCTTTCTCACGTCTCTTTTTGGGTGAAATATTATCTGGTACCAGAATTATGTTGTTTAAGACCAAAGAACTTTCCTCCCTCCTTGTCTTCGTAGACATTCAACAAGCATGGCAACATTGCCAGAAAGATTCGGAGAATACGTACCCTTCGGTGATTTGGGAGGGGAGTAAATTAGACTAATTTTAGAACTCCTGTTTACAACTGGATATCAGGATGAAATCGTCATAAATATTCCATTTTTTTGGGCAAGCAGTCATTTAAAAGTGGAATAAATGTAAAACAAACACGAGACGTTTATCCTGCTTAGGCCTGTTTGAAATACAGTATTGTGAATTCTTTAATATATGATTCACTAGGAAAAAATGTATCAAGTAAATATTAATTATTTTGCTAGCAAAATTGGATGTATTTTCTTATTGAAAAAATACGTTATGCATCCTTCCAACCGAATCTAGCCTAGAACGGACAAAAGGATGGTCAAATTTTGTTTACGACCTTGGAGCGTTTACCTGGCAAGGTTCAGGAATGCGACTCTCTCCTGTTCCTTGGAGAAATGGAGCACAGCTCTCTCCGTCTCTCTAACTGACTGCCCTGGCTAAATCTCAGGAATATCAACCTATCTTCTCGACTACACTCGTAAATTATAATTAGTGGTGGTAGAAATTTCAACAGAGTTAAAATCGACATGAATTTCATTACTTCTCAGAACGTAATCGCGAAAATTACTTCGTAGTTCTATGATTCTAGTATTTGTAACTGATATAACCACTTATAAATCATTCGTGTTAAAATTAATAGCAGATTGTTATACGGTATCAAGTAGGGTTATGGAAATGAAAGGCAGTGGGGTAGTGTGGAACTCTGCCAAATTTGGCGCCCCCTTATCTAGGTATTTAAATCGAAAAGGTTCAAAAAATTTACAGAAATTCTAAAAAAAAATCGGCAAAAAATTTACAGGAATTCTAAAAACAAAAATTCGGCAAAAATTTTATGGGATTCAAAATCGTGCCGCCCCCTAAAGTCCCGCCTGGCCTGGGGTAGGTCGTGCCACGCCTACCATCAAAGGGGTTTTTCTTTAAAACTTCACAATGATGGAAGTGATGGCGTGTATCGTATTGTTGTAGAATGAAACTGATATAACAAAAATTCTGCAAATAATTTGGAACGTCATTCAATAAAACTTTGCATTCTAATGGAAGCCGTTGTTTAGAAACAAATACCTGGTAAAGTGACGCCAGAAACTGTGGGAAGCTTCGAAGAAAATAAAAAGCATTCAAAACTTTTTACTATTTCACAGGAAGTGTGTGCATTTATGCAGTGTAAGTGAAAGGAAATGCATTAATCTCGTAGTGTGTTTTGCAAAATCTTAAATATTTCGATTACATTATTCAAAGGGTAAAAAGCTAATTCCCAACACAAAGTTATTTTTTAACATATTACCTAGAGCTGTTCCAGCGAAAATTTCATTGTTTACTTCCTTGATAGGTATTTTTTCCGGCAGTGCATGGGATTTTTTAACTACAGAGATAACTTTACATTTAAACTAAGTTATTTTGTAAAGAAGCTACTGCAATTATAACGTAGCAATGGCCCGATGTGTTAATAGGCGAACTTTACTGACGGAACACTTTACTCCACACCAATCTCCCATCACGCAGAACTTCACGTAGGATATTATGTACCCATTCATACGAGTTGATTGCAGTCTAGGTAATGGTTTTATTATGCATCGTTGACAGTACCGTTAATTTTGTGCCTGTAAATTCCTACAACTATTATTACAAACACCTACCTGTTAAATTAACTAGCCTTGTCAACATTTCCAGAAAACATTTTAATCAAATGAGCAACATCTCAGTGTTATGAGGACACTAAAAGACCACGTGTGATATATCCACCTTACGAATTGTAAATATTAAAAGGTATCTACACTGACAAATATGACAATTTTTATGAAATCTATTAAGAGTAATACCTAGGTTACAATAACAAGATTTTATTATTCAGTAGACTTACATATTTGCAGTACTGAATATGTTCTCTATTTTGTGTGTTCCAGGTTAGCGTTGTATGTGTACGAATATTTACTGCACGTAGGAGCTCAGAAAGCTGCACAGACCTTCCTTTCTGAGGTAAATCCCAATTTTTCTCTTAATCTTACATAAATACCATTTTTTATTAAAAACAAATATTTTATTCCGTAAAGATCATTCCCACTTTATCTGTTACAGATAAGATGGGAAAAGAATATAACATTGGGAGAGCCGCCGGGGTTTCTACATTCCTGGTGGTGGTAAGTTGCAAATTATCTGTTATCTATTCTGAAAAAAATACTAGCCCAAAAATTGCTCGGTCAGAAAATTCGCTGTTTGGCACAATCTCAGTAGGGGGATTATTTTGAAGAGACCCCCTAAAGATTGTATAAATCACCGCGATTAAATACACTATTATTACCCCAGTATATTGTGATGGTGATTTTTACTGTCCATACCAATACGATAAATGTTAATTTTTTTTTTGCAAATTAAAGATCAGTGGCCCATATAGCTGCAAACCCAAACTTTTTAAATATAATTTAGTTTCTTTACTCTTTGCTCCTTTACTTTGTAAAATTTGGAGCTCATACATAACCTTCAGGAAAGGATATTAAAATAATAATATAGTATGTAAGTCGATTTTATGCTAATGGTGAGAATACACTTCAAACATTGTGGTACACACAGAACCACTGTAAAAATTTTAAAATAATTTATGAACATTTTAACACACAATCTAAAATTTTTAAGGCTTGTAATCATATTGTGGCATTATTTTTATATTTATCTTATTAGGTAAACTGTTAATATTATTTTGTATTAATTTTTCCTTTTTTTTTGTATGTTAGACAAGTGAATGTCAATAATACATTCATTTTGGAGATGATTTAATGTCACAAAATTTGTACCAAATACATTTAAAATGTTCAATTAATATCTTGCTTAGTATTCAACTTTGTTGGTAAGCCATAATACTGAGCACTTGTTTCACTTACTAAAATTGTCGTAGTAAATTTTGATAATTTGACAAGTTTTAAACAGAGACATACCTGTTAAAGTCTTTTCTAAGAATTGTTGGATTTTTAGAATTAACAATCCCTAGGAAACCTTATACGTTCTCGATGAAACAGTAAGGATGCTTTCCTGGAAGACATCGCGCAAAAATAGAAGGTTCTAAAAGTGAATGTATGAATGAATAAATGAGTGAATTTATTTATATTCCTCCTACTGACTTCCACCTCGTGATGAAAATATTTAATAAATACTGGAAAAAAGTTTGGTTTGGAAAATCGTTAGTGTACGAGTAAAAACCGTATAGGTCTCCCGAATTGTTATGATAGAAGAATTTTACTATTAATTGTCATTGATCTTTGGGAATGTACGATGTTTTACCGTTCATTTGTAAACTTACACTATGCAGATTCGAAAAATTAAAGGAAATGTGCGTTCAAAAGTTTTTTTTAAGGAAAACTGGCTTGATATTTTATAAAACGGGGTAATGAGTTTCGGGCTTTAATCGTGAAATGGAACTAGTAATCTAACCTGAAAAGTGAATCTTGGAGACCGTTTATTTTAGGACGTTAATTTATTAATAAAAAATAACTGACATGAATACAAGTAAAGTTTTAAGGTTTTGCTCGCCTTGTTGACAGAGTAAGAGGAGGGTAGTCGTTAAAATGTCCCTGGATCACATCCGCACAAGACGAGTTGTTTCGCAGCAAAAAATGGCTGTGATTTATAGTTTTCATGTTTCAGTATTTTAAATGTCATTTTTACACGAATTCCTGTTATAAAAGACAGACTCGACTTGGCAACACGAAAGCAGTGAGAGTTTTTTAGTCATATTGCAAGTAAAATATTCAGTTTGAAAATTCGTCGTTAATATAAACGTGGAGTCGAAAATGAAAAGATTATGAACGATTTTTCCGAAAATTGTGAACCTGTTCTGAAATCGAAAAGCATGTCTAAATATTTTTGTTGTCCTCCGGAGCACGCTTATCGAATTAAAGACATGCCTTCAGTTGAGACTGTCCTAGGTTTGTTTGTGTTTTAAATTATTGTAATTCCAAACGTATTATTGACATTATTAATTTATCTTTATTTGCACGTTTTTAGCTCTCAAAATGTTGAATAGTTGGTTTATAACGGTATACCTATACTTATTCACTTTATCATTCCGAAAACGTCGTCGTAGCAAAATCATGAGATTGTCGATGATTCCATCCTCTTATGAGTCTGCTTCTTTAATACTTCGTACATATTGTTTCTTAGGGAAGATGTCTTCCTTCATTAATTTTACAAGCATGTCGCTTTCACTTATTTTCCCGAATTAGTTGGGTTTCTCTGATAATGCAATTTCGATCTTACACGTATGCGACTTCATAAACTCTATCGTATGAAAGCTTGTCAAGTACTCTGTCATAATGCGATTATTTATTTTATTCGCTAAGGAAGAATTAGTATCTTACGTTTTGAATCACTAGAAATACATATATTATTTTGGATTTCTGCTGCAGGACCTTTGACCGTAGTGAATAAAACAGTGATCGGCTGTTGGTACTTGCCAAAAGTTCTCTGGTATTGGGAGAAGAGTTTACTGTGGGGAACCGGCATTCCTTTTCCATGTCGCAGCTGGCCTACTGTTCCAATAGGATGAGCGGACAACTCTTACCATATCCTCCATGTCTGCGATCCCGGAGCATACACCTCCCAAAAGTTGGCTCATTTCCTGTAGCTTTCACTTTTATATTTTCGTTGTTAATTGCGATTCATTTTCTTCTGTGCATGAATTATTTTGCAGCTTCTTGTAGATGCACGTTTGTACGCCTCGTTTGTCTTCCGATATTTGGATTCTTATTGTGGACCCTATGCACCTGTTTTGTATATTGGTAAATTATTCTTACGAAACCCACATGTATAACCAGTTTGCGAAAATATGTGAAATTTGACTTGATCTACTTTAAAGAATTAAAATATTTACTAACAGGCTACATGAGGGTGATCCTGAAACAGGCAACTTGCCATTAATTCTATAGAAAGAGAATTGAAAAGGGGTATGTAGAAGGTAGCCAAGGGTTTCCTAGGGCCCACGGGCTAAGTTTTAAGGATCCTACCCGTTGTTTCTCCTAAAAGAGATGCAGGGAAAACCCTAGAACACGTGCATCAAGTTGGTCGGGCTAGAATTCAGGTGTAGTATTATCACGCCCTTCCGAATGACGTGAGATGAGTTTGCTGTGGGGTCGCAGCATTCCCTTCTCCTTGTCTGCCATAGTTTTATGAGGCAATTCATCGGAAAACTTATTCTTAGCTAGATAAGTACGATGAAATGCCTGTAAGAAAATGTACATAAATGGCAATGACGTTTGAAACTTTGCTGAGGAACTGCATTACTCGTGTCGGTACAGAATCCACTCAATATCGACGCTACTACACGCCAATACATTATACCGTATACCGAGAAAGGTACTTAAAATCAACATAGCTTCAATTTTTTTGGGCATAAGACTTGCTGATAACGTAAATCGAGTGATTACAAGACATACGAATCGTTGGACGAGAAATGTGATTGACGAAGTTTCTTGAGTAATGATGAGGCTTTTTTCTACATAGGAATCTGCGATCATTACGGTTCCGTTGATCGTGAAACCCTAACATTTCGTGAGTTTAAAACAGCGAAAAGTCTTGTTGTTTATTAACTCTACAGGGTGATATTGTCAGAAGTGAATAATACTCCAGAGCTTTAGCGTTTTCCTACGTCTAAACACTAAATTCGTTTTTTTCTTAATCACGGTGACGTGCTTAAAGTCTGTTGTTTTCAGTTGATTGCTCTAGAAAGTTGCCTCCACGCTATGTGTTATACTATTTGGAACTTATCCCAATTACGACAGCAGTGACAAACATGAACGTAACCAGCTTTGCATTAAAGTCAGCGACCCCAAAAACGTGATTCGACACCTATCTCGGTGGTTTCCACTCCCACCCCTACGGGTGCGCAGGATTTAGAAATGACGTGCACAAGTGTGGAGAAAGTTGAATCCGTGGACCGAGATTTTCACGGGATGACAGTCAACGGAACTGCGATACGTACGGACCATCGCACTTCCAGGACTTGCCACGACTCTGAACATGGAACCGACAGAAATAATAAAGTCAATAGAAATTATTGCGATACCTAAAATTGCTATTTATGCTTATGTCTGAATGATTTGCGGAGATTTTATGTAGTATACTTTTTTCTTTATTATCTACTTATTTTAGGTCGCATCAACAAGGGGGTGTTATCAGCGACTAGTATTACACAGGTTAGCTTTTACATAGTCCGATTATTTAAACATAATTTTGTAGCCGAGCTTCAGCTATGAGGTTGGATGTTGCCTTCGTGTTGTTGCAGAGGTCCAGTCCTGAGTATGAAGCAATGGTTTCAGTTCTGATCTTGTCGCGGTTGTTGCACTCGAAGATATGTTGAATCGTTAGAGGAGTATTGCAGTACGTAAATGCTGGTTCAGATTTCAAAAATATGTTTAAGTGGGTAAGGTCAGCGCTTAGGATCACTTTCTTTCTTCTGGTGGGGTTGGAAGGATGTTCCAGGTCGGCGGAGTTGCTAATTTCCTGGTGAAAGGTGTCGTTTTTCTTTTTACCGTTGATTTTCTACATACGAGTCGAAGGAATTTTCGGATTACAGACATTTCCTGAACTAAAACGCATGAGAACTAGTTTTTCTGCCTTTAAACTGTGTCTTGTGGAGATGATATTTGGTTGCTATTTTTGCCAGATTTCGTTTTTTGGTTTTCTTTTGTTTGTTTGAATTTCTTTTCAGTATCTTTTTCTTTTTGGCAATGAATGTAATCGACTGACTTCTACTGGAATTATTTGTGTTATGTATTGATTTTGCCGGTGAAACTGACGGTATCGTTTCATTATAACGTTTTATTCGAAGTTAATTGAATCGTTATGAGGATTTTGCAGAAATTTATGCGATTGTATGAAGTTAGGATATGTTCGTGCTGTTATCTGTTTCCGAATCTTCGCGGCCTTGGCCGACCGTGACGCCTGCCAGGCTGTCATCCTTCATGACACATTCCGGATTTCTTTTGATGGCACGGCACGTGATTAGCGTAGTGAACCTCTTTCAGTGTTTACACCAATTTTCTAGAGCACGACGAGCACAAGCATTCGAACACAGCAGATGGACTTCTCGTGAAGCCTAGTTACCTGCTGTAGTTTCGGTAGTTTCCAGAGTTGCAGGAATGCTGTGGATGTTCCTTCCTCTTGTTTATGTTTTCTCTTTGTATTATTAATTTTAATGTTGAAAGGAAACTGTTT
This sequence comes from Eucriotettix oculatus, assembly GCA_034510155.1. Classification (NCBI taxonomy): domain Eukaryota; kingdom Metazoa; phylum Arthropoda; class Insecta; order Orthoptera; family Tetrigidae; genus Eucriotettix; species Eucriotettix oculatus. The sequence continues at coordinate 20,722,805 of CM067380.1, read as the reverse complement.
GTTTAATGAATTGTGTATGAATCACTAAATAAGTGAAATATCGGTGTAAAGAACGTTTACTGAGCAACTTTTATAATGTCGTTATTTTTATTGGAATTAGAGCTGGGACGGTTACTAGTAGAAACTGATTTTCATTAGATATTTTTGAGATATAAAAGAAATTCCTTCAAGGTACGTGCCAGTATTCAACTAATATATTATCCAGGTGGTCTAAAACTGTGTTACATGGACGTGAATTTGAAGGTAACCGCTTGTTGATCCTACAGAAATTGCAGTAGGTTGTTGAGCTAGGTTATCGCCTATTGACAGTTCCTACTATAGACTTGTTCAGTGTCTGAGAAACTGTCAATTTTAAGTATTTTGTGAAACTTTCACTTCACTAAACAATGTAATATATATATTTCCGTGTACTCACTAGGCGTGCTAAATATGCTACGACCGATTTGGCTACTTAGTATTTCGTTGACGTTGTTATATTTTATTTCGTTTGTGATCAGCTAAGGATATCGATGGAAATACTGTTGTCTTATGGCAATTGTGGGGAAACGTTTATCTTTACTATGGGAAGCATTAGTATCTTCAAAAAAATAAATGCAGAATAATTGAGACAAACAATTTCTAGGACGAGTCAGCGTCGTTCATCAAATTATGGTACACAGTGAAATTTGAGATGTAGCAACTGTTATTTCAATATATATTCAATAAATAAAAATAATGCCCCTTGTTGGCTCACGTGGCGATGCAAAGTCATCACTCTCTCCAGGAATCTCGCTCAATGGCATCTTTGAATTGGACCACACTTCGTGCCTCTTGATGCAAACTTACTCCACAAGGGGAAGTCCCACGAGCGTGGCGGCCAGTCAACGTGTCGGCATTATCTTACACAAATGAGTAATTTCTGTCAAAAGAAGCATAAGTGACGTAGACTGCTATTAATAGTGTGTATTTTGGAATATAAATTGTTGTTACATCTTAAAATTTCACTGTGTACCATAATTTAAAAACTATCGTCCCTTATTTTGTGATCGACTTCCGTTTCACTGTGAAGGTTCAGCTGTTACAAGTGCAGCCTGTCTTCCATGCGTTATTTCTTTGACAACTTTTCCTAATTACTGTTCAGGAATTTTTCGAGTATAAATTTAATAATTTAGGAAGATCCCCAGTCGCGTTGTAACTGTTTATGTGAGAACGTAGTACTATTACGTAGCCTCACATTTTCATTCTTGTACATATGCAATTCATTCAAATTGTACAATGTATTAAAATTTAAAATAATCCTTCTATGTATCAATAGTAACTTGGTCGTAAATGTGTGTTGCAGTGATATATATATTTTTTTGCAAAACAGGAAAATATTTGCATCACGGAATTTTTGTTTGAGGAAATCGATCAAACCTTCAAGAAGATAAATAAAAGATAAGCTATCACATAGCCGATATTTGTAAACTTTGATCTTTCTTTTACTTATCTGGAATTTATTCCAAAGTATGTCAAAATTTTTCGTATCCTGTTGGGACTGAAGTGTCGGTAATATAAACTGAATTTCCCGTTCCCTAGTATATTTTGAAAATATTGTGCCTATCTTACTTATGTAAGTTATGAAATTAATTTCGTAATTCAAATTATGCGTACAACGGCGAGTAAAGTGTGATCTCTAGTTGACGCGTTGCTGTATAATTCCTGTTGTACCCTTGCGGCAACTAAGATTACTCTGGGAAAGTCGTGGGAGAGGATTCGTGCGACGTGATGCTGTCCTCGCTGCTTGTTTTTGCCTGAATGACGCTTGATCGCATATTGAGTAGCATATTGATGCATGTGCGTGTGTCCTGTGTGGGTAAGTGTAAATAAAGGATGTCCTTGTTCTGTTTCAGTGTTTTCTGGGATTTGTACTGCGCGGCTCCGGAGAGGAGGGACACTTGCGAACATTCCAGCGAAGCGAAAGCCTTCCACGACTACGTAAGTCTCGTCGTTTCTTTTGTATTTACGTAAGAGTGGCCACCGAGCTTCTACAAATAAATACAGACACGCGGTCTCTATTTCTGGGCCAAGCCACGGACCTGTTTAAATTCGCGGCGTGTAATTTAGTGTATGTTGGCGACCCTGTAAAGCTGGTCGATTTTGTCGGGAGGCGGCGTTGCCAGATCGTGCGACTTCCTTCATTCCTTACACGAACAGCCTGATCACTCAGTTTGCCTTCACGGAATAACTTATCAAGTTCCGTTGCTGTCTGATTTCTATTTCTTTCAAAAAATTACATACATTCACTGTTACACGAGACGAATTTTTAACATACAGTTGGTCTTAATTCCTATTACATTTTAATTTAAATGGCCGGTAGTCTAAAGTATTATTTCCTTCAGCGCTCGGTAAGGAAAGGTAGAAATGCAATCTAGTTTGAGTTGCAAACTTCATAAATCTTCCGTCCCCATTACTTTGTTTTCTCAAATAAACTGAATTGGAAAGCTATATTTTCTATTGTGGGATTGAATTAAGCTGTTTATGTGCAGTTTTATAAATTAAACGCTTGAGCTTTGCCTTACTTTGTGTTCGAAAAAGCTTAAACAGGTAATACCATAAATTTGAAGGAATCGTTAGTATTTTTATAAAGTAAGACGCTGAGGTGTGGAGCGCGAGTTATGCGAGTCTGTTCTCCGGAGACGTTAATGAACCAGCTTCGGTGTCTACATACCAACTCTTAGTCTTTAAGGAATTATTAAAGCTGCCGTGGTGAGCTATGCCACATTCATCCTTCGGTAGAAACGTCGAACTGGTAGATAACGAATCGACGTTTTTTACGTAAAGTGACACCACTTAACCCTTAAAACCAGTGTGTCACATCGCTTTTTTACCATCTGATACTTCCTATAAAATTGAATTACTCCCTAAATGAAACCCATTACAACTTGGTGAAGACAAAAAGCGTTTTAGGATGCAGTCAGTGGGAAATTTGATGAAAATGCAGTAAAGTTTGAAAACATAAAAATTGAATTACAAAATAATTTTTAACATTCTCTAACATATTAATTATTAATATTTAACTGTTAAATAATTGCGATATTGGATATGAGGTCAATTCTGGATTAATGAGAACCTTTTGATTGCCTCAGTCTCAACTTCCCCTATTCGTTACATTGAGATGGTCGTAGCAATCGTCCAATACAGCACGTATTATTCATTTACGCCTCATAGGAGAAGAAATTGTAGTTAATTCATTTATTATTTGGAGGTAGTTGACTTAAAGCTAGTTTGAAGTAATGAGGATGTATAACTGGATGCAAATCTCGTCAAAAAAAACATTGTCAACAAATTGGCTTAAATAAAGTAGTATAAATTCTGATAAATGTCCACGTCAAGAAAGAAAAATATTACTCCAAAGTTTGTATGAGGCTCTGTGGAAAGTACACGTATAATCATAGCTGGAGGTTGGTATTTACCCCCACGTGGGGGGCGGGGGCGGAAGCACCTTTGGGAAACACCACTAGTAAGTAGCCAAGTAAATAGTCATCTCTTCGTCGAATACAGTAACCAAGTCCAACCTGAGAAATAAGTTCTCTTTTACCTTCGAACAACACTGAAATGTGTGTTTTCCTATTACATCGACGACAATATCCTCCGCTTTAATAATAAAGAAATATATAGGTTAATGTAAACAAATTCATAGGATAGATAGGAAGAAGGATCTCATTTCTTAGGTACGTTAGAAACTCTCAAAGCGCCGTTCTCGTTGTATCCATAGTTAATAGTGGCACAGTGTCGGAAGGGGGGGGGGGATAGTAGGGGAACCTTCAAGGAGATAAGATTATTTCCATTAGTCCCCGAGATGAGGAAAAAAGCTTGTGCCGTCGTAAAAATACACGAAAACTTGACGTAACTAAAATAGACTTGATGGTAAAGCACGGTAGGAGCTAGGTAGACGTTCTTTAATAGATTTGATTGCTGTGGAAATGTGTTGAGCAGCTGTTGGGATGAATCCAGGGAGTGGTTGGTGTTGGTAAACACACACATACATAGCTGCCCTGGATCAATACCTGGAGCACGTGGCAACGCCGCTTCCGCCCTTATTCTCTCTTTCTGTCTCTCTCTCTTTCTCTCTCTCTGAATACATTTCTGCATATTTTAAATATTTTTTTCTGTTTTACTTTCAGGGTTTCGTCAATTCCGGTTATGGAGTCAACGGTATCTCACATGTAAGTACCACATTCAATGAAAAATTATTAGAAATAAGACGAGTCATTAAGCACATAATAAACAACGTACTTAAAATAACTATTGAATATTTATTAATAAATAACTGAACAACCTGTTGTGACGGTCACAATTATGGAGTCTTGGATTAGTTGATAAATAAAGCAGTTTTATCCTGAAAGTTGTATATCCAGAGAAGAAATCAGAGGAGGAGACACTACGGAATCACGTTGTTAGTGTTGGTTGGAAGTTCTACTGTCTAATGAAATATAGGAAGGAAGAAAAATGTATACTGTTCGAAACGTCGTTATATTTCACTACTCCTTCTTTGATTCCATCATCCTCCTTGACTCGTTTCTTTTTCTTGCTTTCAGTATTTTTTTTAAACTTATCAACGCTAATCAAATTGCATTGTATTCCGGCTTTTTCTCTGATGAAAGTTTCGATATGTACAGAGAAGGTATTTCGTATAATCTGATTCATTATTTCGCACCATCCACTTGCTGCTTTCTGAATTAAATTCAGTAAAACCGTTGTCCCACACTCCGGGATATTTTTGGTTTGATCCCACGGTCAGTGTCCCGAGTCGAGTTGTTAGTCTCTTTTACTTTAATGTTTTATCTCCTTAATGCAAAGTTTGTCAATAGGACTAACAAGTTAGAAACGGTGCTAGGGTAAGATGATCTGGTATTAAACCTTGCACACTTTCTCCTGCCAATGTGCGTTGATGTCCGTAGTCGATATTTCGGCAAGTGGAGTGTAAATTTTAGAAAAATGTCACTGAAACGTGGTCCTTCCCTGTCAGACGGTTTGGATCTCCTTATGTCTTCATTCTGAAAGTTGTAATTGAACGCGAGAGGAAACGGCAATTGGGTGCAATCTTGTTAGGAAATGTACTCTCTTCCACCTCTATTTGTTTAAATTGTCTCTTGTATTCATCAATGAATGAATAATTTTGTGTCATTCATATCTGAACGAACTTCAGACCGATTAGTTTACATTTAAAACGGGATTTAGCTGATAGATCTTCGCAGTCACCTCAGAACTTCTTCAAATCAGTGTGAAATGTCATTTCTTATTTACATGACTTGTAAAATCGAAGCAGAAAATCTGAATTTAAAATGAGTTCCGATACGCCGGAAGAAATGAATCGGTTTTCATTTTTTGCAGTCACATTTACCAGGTGTTGCACCAGAAGTAAATTACAATAAAAATTAAATAACTGCCCATACAGAACAAAGCGATTGCGACAAATGATTTGAGGTAGTACGAAATGCCTGTGCCGAATAGATAGCCAGACAGTTGGTAAGCCTGTAAAGGGGGACAGGAAGCTTTTCGAAAGCGCCAACTTGGAATTAATCCGCCAAGCATCAATTGATGCAACAAAACATTAGATTGATTTGTTTTTTTACAGAGTAAATGCCCACATTTTTAAGAAACTTATCAAGATATCGAATCGTGTTGCTCAATGTCTATTACGAAAATTATATTTATGTAAGGTAAAAGTTTAAATATTCATTTTATTTTCTTTGGTAAGTGGAAGTTTTGAAAATACATGTGATTTGTTGAAATAAACTTACGATCATACTGACGTGGGCGAAACGAGCAAATCGGCAGTAATTTTTGTGAATTTCAATTAGATAATTTTTTTAGCTCTCAGAATAAACTTACTGTAAGAATAACGGATATTCATGCATTTTATAATGAGAACGTTAGAAAATGTGCTACATCGTCCGAACGAATAATTTTTACGAGGATAATTAATAATACTGCAAAAGCTACAGTGTTAATAATACTCCAGGACCCGTAATGTGCAACATTTCTAATTTCGTTTAAGTAAGGTGTAATTTTTTTCTTTTAAATAACCTTTGATTGTTTCAAATAATCAACAAAATGTTAATCGGTAATCTTTTTATTAATCCGTCGAAGACCCACGGTCGGGCGCTGTTAGTTCGTGGACGGGCAGGGTGTGAAACGAAACACCGTGTATGCGCGTTTCTCATTCCAGGCAGGATTTTTATGCTATAAAGAATGTAGCACAGTGTATTGCGGGATGGAGCGCGCTGGAAGGCCGGCAGTTTAAAGTCGAAGCAGAAATTCACACTTCTATTATTGTAACATCGCTTAAAATTGCGGACAGAATAATTCTTCCTAAATAAACTGAAGTATTGTGACACATGAGGAACATATGCACTAGACGCCACTGGCGGAACCTTTGGCCTTCAGCATACTTGATGGATAAATCTGACAAGTGAATTTATCCCATTCCTTGTAAATTCTATATTCTTGCATAAAGGTGTCTGATTCGGAACCAAAAGCCCTTCTCGAATCTTGATTTCACAGGAATATGAACTCGACACCTATTTATAGCGATTGTTTCATGGCCAGCATAACTGACGCTCAATCATATTTATTGCCTTCACCACTTTGGTTCTTTAATATCGGAATATGGCAAGCGTTAAAAGTTTACTTGTCAGTCTAATAATTCCAGTTCCACATTTTGCTCTGCCTTTCATATATACAGAATATATTTACGCGAAATGTACTGTAATGTGGTAATTTTGTTAAACGTTCATTTTTTGCGGGTTCCATTTTTCCCGCTGTGCGTATTTCTTGAGGCGAATGATGTTTCTTCCAAAGACCTGTTCCATTCGAGTTTCGTACCTATAGCTCGTGAGAAATAGCTAGTCATATGAGATGTGAGAACATGGACTGAGTATTGTCGTCAGGGGGGGATGGGGGGGGGGGAATTATCGCTGGGAGGTAATCTGCCGTAACGTTATCATGTTCTTACGGACTGGATATATATAGATAGCGGGAAGGTATTCATTTCTTACTTTTCATAGTGGGAATCTGCTCCCACTTCAACCCCATTGCGCATTCCGCTGTCACTCAAATGCTTTAAAGCGTTTCCACAATTTAGAAAAAAAATATAATTTTGTGCAGAAATAAAGCTATTATCCTTTCACAGTAAGGGTAACTTTAGGAAGTGGAGGGGGAGAGATGGCATTGTATGCATTTCATACTGTAAATGGACAGTTGATGTGTGGCAGCAGCAGTATTTCACAAGTTGACTGTAAAGAATAAAGACCTGAAACAAATAACAAACGTTTTGATATACTGTTGTATCGTTTACAATAAATTGTTTACCTAATTATTAAAAAAATTAAACTTTTCTGATATCATTAAAACTTTTTATATTCGAAAGGAACGTTGGTAGTTTATTTAGTGGCAAACCATTGCAGTTCTTTATTGATCTGTTAACGAAGGGCTATTTCGTTATGCCTGTTGTTTTTATCCCCACTTGGTTTTCTATGACTGTTAATTTGTAACTACGAATTGGCTTCCCTTAGACGATCTTTTACGGTCTTAAAAATGTCAAATTAATGTCTCTTCTTACGGTTAATGCTCAGCTTTGACGCATTTTTAAGCTATATCTAGTCTACCTTTTGAAAATAATCTTTAATCAGAACTTTTGACAATGGCGTAACATCACAGAAATGGGACGTTATCGTTTTGAGTACCAAAATTAGAAAAATAAGAAAAAATTGTTATAATTTTTCAAAACTTGCTTTTGTTGTTCTAATTATTAAAGAATATACATATAAAAAATTCATTTTGAAAAGTAATTGATTAATTAGGATGGTTTAAATTGTATTTTTGGGAAAAAATTCCTACTTTTCTCAAGCACAGCCCTATATTACACACTTTGCACATCCATTTTGTCTTGTGCAACAATGAAAACTTCATTGTATGGGCATGTGCACAGATTTACTTTCTTTAAGATCTTGAGGCACAAGATGAAGCCTGTACTTTCCAGATGGAGTGCCGTTCGTTGTGCCCATCAGTCCATACACTGCCGAAATTCTGAATTGTTTCGAAGCCATCGTTTTTCTCATAGCTTCTGTTTTGAGATAACAAGGAAGTACTTACAATGCAGAGATCCAGCGTATGCCATAAAATCCTAACCCACAAATAAAATTCTTCAGTCAAAAGCAACTAAACTGTTAAGAAACGTAATAAAAGAAAGAATATTATTTTTTTTGAAAAGTTAATACTGTCCCAGAAACCACCTATAAAACCAGCAGTATAAATGAGAATTTATGCTAAAAAAGGTTTTCCACCCACTTACTTTTAATGTTGATTCTCTTCATAACACGATCATTACACTTCAAAATAATTGTATCACAAATTGTACCACAAAGAGAAAGCCCAAACAAATCAGGAATAACCACTAGCCCAGTTTGTGTGTGATGACTCATCGGCAAAATCCGCTAGATTCGTAGAAGTCAGTTGGGAATCGACAAGATGCGTCTGTTATGCACTGGCTTAAGCAATTTACACTAACGCTGCTGGGCGTTCCAAAACAAATTTTTGAAAAGGTGGTTAAAACAAAGCTTTGCCTTAGCAGACGAATGTTTGTTCCACAAAGCATACGCAATTCCGAAGATGGATAAACTGGGACTGGATCGAGAGATTGGAAAAAGCCGAAAGCAAATGTGAACTAAAGTAGCCTACTACTAGTTCTTAGATTTTTACTTTCTCTTCTTAAATATATTTCAGTTGCAAACTTTGTGTGCGGTGAATTGCCATTACACGCAAACCCAGATTGAAATTTTCGTGGTATTAGTTGAAGTTTCACTTTTCATTCTTCAGAATGTCACGTGCAGTTTTGTGACTGGTCACCGTGCCATAATACGGATTTAAAGTCTCCGGGAACGCTTACATTGTAGCAACTCGTGGTGTGGGACAAGAACTTGGTATGTGCTTTGTACCAGACCGGTCGACCTTGAATCCCCCAAGCCGGCTCAAAACTGGAATCTCCAGTTTTACTTTCCTTCTTTATGTACTCATAAATTTTTCCCGGCGGAGGACTATCCGTGTGGCCTGTCCGTCCAGGGGTCGAAACTCAACAAATCGTAATATTCACTCGGCAACGCCGGCGAACACAACTACACCCTAACCCCCACCCTTCTTTTACGAGTCTTTAAGTTGTATCGCGAAAATTGAAAAATTCTTCCCTTCGAATGGACTCACTTTGACGATCTTCAGATACAGTTGCAAAACTCGGTTCAAGCCAGAGCATTAATAACTTATGGAGTATTAATAGTTATATTGATCTGATTTCTTTAAAATAAATGAGTAAACCGTCTAGCTTGTCTTAAGAAAATTAAATTTAATAATAGAACTGTTAAGATATTAATAATCGTATTAAACATAAAATTAACATTTCATACGAACATAAGCAATTGTTAACACTATTGCATTGATGAACACAAAAATAGTAAGAAATTATACCTTCGAAATTATTCAATCGTGCCCACAGACTTATTTATTTAAATAAACCAAATTTAATCGCCAAAATATAAATTTTTAGATGATTGTTCTATTTTGTTTAGTGAGATGTTGCACATTAGATACAGTAATTCGGCCATTAATGTGTAGAGTAATACAATCACTTATTACAAAATTGTTGATTCTGTATTATTATTATAAGTTGTTTTTTTTCTATTTGAACGTTTGCGACATTCACTTCGACCGCAATGTTTGTGGGTTGAGTACATTCTAAATGTTAACATCTTATAGCTTTTGATTTTGTAAGTAATGCTCCAAAAACGGCATATTATTGTATTTTTATGTCGTGTTTATAAATAATAGTTTTTTTAGTTTTATATTAATTTAAGAATCCATCTGAAGAGATTCGAATGAAAGGAACGCATCCTCGTTATGTACTAATTTTTTCTTATTAAATTTTATTTATTTTCGACCGAGGCTGTGCTCTCATTTAAGGAATAGAATAATTCTACTTTTTACCATGGTCGAAATGGTGCATAATTATTTTAGATAAACTACAGCGTAATATTATCTAGTACCGGCGTCACAAGTCTGAATCCGCCCGTTAGCGTATTTCAATTCGTTTAGTTTATTTTTAAGATAATATTGTAAATGTCGACGCATGTTTCTACATTTGCAAAAACGTTTACCGTGCGACTAGGATATATTCCCCTACATCTGACTGAGCACCGACAAGAGTTAATGACTTTCATTTCTAAATTATTTCCAATAAAAGAAATGGAGGAAAAGTAAAGTAAGGAGGTCCAAGATCCGCGTTGATATTATTTAATTCTTTGTCGGACTTTGCTGGCTGGCTTAGTGTTTGGGGTCGCACCTGCACGACGTGGCAACAGCGCGCTCTGTCCCTCTTCACCCTCTTTCGCTGGTCCGTCTCTCCCTCTCCCTCTCCCTCGCCGTCGCCCTCGCCCTTGCTATAATCAATACACAATCTGCACCAGACTCTTGTCTTCTATGCCAGACTATATCCTCGCCAAAAATCTGTAAAAAGACACACATTTGTAATTTTTGCGAAAGATGCGAAGGAGACTCGCACAGCGCAGTATCATGGATAACGCGGCAATCAATCGCAAGTAATGTGACCGACAAGAAAAATCGTTAAAAGAAAATAACCCAGTGCGGCCCACGTGAGGCAAAACAATATCAATTAGTCGTGTTTCGCTGCATTCAATTAAATAGAGTGCACACATAATTAAAGAGCTTGTAGTTATAGAAATTAAGATTACTCCGTCTTAACTCCAGCAGAAATAATCATTCAATAAACAAACGTTTCAGGGAACTGACGTTGAACAGCGTCTCTTTTCGCTCATAATGCACTTGAATCTAACGACATTATTCATTCAGACTTCAGCAGAATCGCGAGTTATGCTAGAAAACGGTGACACGAATTAACTTAAGATAAAGCTCTTTAGTTTTTTCTGTTTGCAGATTTAAGTATCTTATCTGGAAGTTGGAATGATCGGGGTTGACGTTGTTCATATTAGGGTGCACTAAGTTTCTCGATAATATTTGCGACTTGCGGCTGTGCGTCGTGCTGGCTGCAAACATTCCAGGCAAATTACGGAAGCGACCTCTTGTCTTCATTCCAGGTTGCATCAAAATAACAGTAGAATTTGAAACGATAATAGTATTTTATCACTTTATGAAAGCATTGGAACTTTGTGTTACATGAGATTTCATACATTTTTAAGGAGGATAATATTTTGTAATCTTTTTGTCATTAATTTTTGATATGGTATCAAGAAATTTTCAATGAAACCGGAAAGAAATCCAGTTGTTCTCAAATGGAAGCTTCGTCCAGAAACTATTCTTCTCGATTGATTGTTTGGATTTCGGTTGTAGTTTGCCTCAAATAGCCAATTCTTTGACGTTCCTTGTACTTTGATTAGTAATGACGCTGGTGTTGGCGACCTGGAAATTCACTTATTACTCTCGATTTACTTCGCATGTATAAGATACAGACAGATCCAAAAGTCGCGTACGTAAATGTGTTTAAGTAGTAGTTTTTTTAAATTATTTTTGGTAACTGCCCCAAGATAACGCCACTGGTATTACCGACAACAATGTAGGGACTACAGAAGTGTGTACTGGTCACGTGACGTTTGCAGTATTGCGGAGTACACGTAAGCATTCGTAAGCATGTTGTTTTCGCAAGAGCAACGAGTGTTCATTGTTGTGCATTCATATGCATTATTTGTAGACAAATTTTGTGTGAAATATCCGGATGTGCCAGTTCCTAACAATTCCATCATTTTAATGCGCTTGGAATTTAGATCACTACGAGGTAGCCGACTTGTCTGAAGACACTGAAATCTCGAAATCCACCTATTGTGAGCTCGACTCCTCTCTTCCTAGAGGGAGTGGGTGGGAAGATACTTGCGACTGAGGTTCTGGATTCTGCACGAAACGAAGGCAATGATTTGACCAGGACATTGATGATAATTCTTTCGCCTGCAGCCGAAAGAAATCTGAAAAATTCATTTAATCGTTTATCAATAAGTCAAAAAATAATTTTAGGAACGACGACGTTGACGCAGTAGTATTATGGTCATATTGTCAGCCCTCTTCCTTCTCACAAAATGGGGTATTTGTTTTAGGTGAATACAGTGCTTTATTCACTAATTGTTCCCCTTGAACACATGGTATCATGCTGGGAGGCAATCTTTCGTTTCTATGGAGTGTACCAACTGTAACCCGATGTCGGTTAACGAACTGGAAGCAATCTTTTCTTTTTCTTTCTTATTATGAACTGTCATTTGTACTTTTCCATTTACTGCATCGTCTATTTGGAGGTTTGCTGACCGAACATTTATTAGGGGATATTCCGACAAGGCTGAGAGGAAGCTGTTCTGGGCCAGACTCTGACAAGCTTTGCCAGTGCCATTTTATATTTTGTTCTGTTCCAATGCTCTTGTTTAATTATCAAGGAATCATTCTCCGTGTAGTAAGATAAATAAATTAGCTGTCAAAGCTAATAAAGTTTATTTGTCCGCTGATCCCATTGTATAAGTCCGCCAAATGCCTCCAAAACCGGTGGAGACATGGAGAAGGGAATGCTGCGACCCCACAGCAAACTCTTCTCCCGTCATTCGGAAGGGCGTGAGAATGGTACCCAATGCCCGACCTACCTGATGCAGGTTTTATAGGGTTTTCCCTGCATCTCTTTAGGTTATACACCGGGTAGGATCCTTAAACTATAGCCCGGGGACCCTAGTCAACCCATCAGTTACTTTGCTCTCCCTTCCGCATCCCCCTTTTCAATCCCCTTCCTATGCTATTAAAGGGGACTTGCCTGTTTCAGGATCACCCTCATGAGGCCTGTTAACCAAAAAAAAAGGAAGAAAAATTCTTTACTATTACAATCCGATTGTTTTCATACGGAAATCAGACCCTGCAAACGCTGACTAATTAAAGCATTTTACCAACGCAAGATAAAAATAATATTTATTGATAATGATATGAGAAATCATCCCGTCTACCTTGTAGTAGGTCATCAACCCCTCAGAACACCTGATGTTTTTTAGTTATATGTGAGACGATAGACTCGTTCATCCGTTTTAGCACTTCTGCAGCTCCAAGGTAATACTTTTAAATTGGCTGGAAATTTAAAATTATTATTTTATTCCGTGAAATTTAACACTACTGTGTGTTCCATAGTGATCACAGAAATTCGTACTTCTACGCAGCCAAAATTTTAATAGGATTTTTGTGCGTCCACAAAATCAACTTTTACTGTATTGTCCAAAAGAGAAATAAGGTTTTTCCCCTGAAAAGATTAGTAACTTAAATGCAGTCGTCCAGCAGTTTCGTATATTTGCACTTATTTCAACTACTTGGTCACTGTTATTTAACCAACAAATTATATTTATTTATATATAACAGAGTTGACAGTTTGTGCTAAGTAATATAAGTTAATGCAAGACAGCCTAGACATGGCATTTGTAAAAATGAAGCACGTTGTAAAATATGTCTGAAGGTTTATGGAAGTGGTGTATGCGGGATACGAAGTCGGAACGCTTCGAACTAGTGACAATGGTAAGCTTAGTTTTGTCCAGTACGTACATTATATTTGTCATCTTCATACGTTTATTGGACGTCAGCTTCACGCATTACGCCCCCACGTCCGATAACTATTATTAAAGACCATCAAGTGTTCCACGTGTATTAGGAACTCTTCTCCCTGTGTCTACTGGTATCCGTTTCTTTCAGTGAAGACTCTAGGTCGTCTGCTATTCATTTATACTATCGTCTTAAAATTATTTTGAATTATTTAAATATAATTTTATTGCCGGGCACAGCATCAAAAAATCCCACACTATTCAACGGCAGCGTTCAAATTCTCTTCGTTACGTCTTATCAGGTTTCCCACAAAATTGCCGGTTAGCCACGGACAGTAACTACGAGCCTTATTTTAATGCCGCAATTTAAATCCACAAAACATTGGTTTTTCTCGCTAAAAATGCTGTAAGCAAACCCCTTCCGGTGACCGAAACCACGCCATTGTTGCTTATGCAATACAATTTCGAAAATTACGTGCCAATTTCTTCCAGAACTCGTTACTTCAAGAAGTCACGCCGGTTTCTAGCAATTTTATTTTCGGTGCCACCACATTTAAAGAACTATTATTTCATAGTAATAAACTTGAATTATTTTAGAATTACTGGGCTCAGAGTCCTCAAGTGAAAATTTAACTATGAGTTAATTGTTCTATTAATTTCTGACAGTTAAAGTGCGTCTAGAAAACACGTGTCACAACAAAAAATGTACTCACTTCGAATGACGAGAAGAAACATTATTTATGAACGCAGAGTGAAATGGAATGGCTTCGAATGCAGAAGATAAATGTAACTGCAGAATCATGTTCTCAAATGTTCAAATTGATGACATCATTTCGGCCGTCCATGCGCTATACTAAATTCTTCACATGTAAATTCACAATCTTTTCGACTGAGGGAGTCAAGAAGTAAACACGTTGCTAAATTTTACGCCGGAGGAAGTCTCAAATTGGAGACGAAACGTCGCTTGTGAATAAATAGTGATAAATTTATATGCTGACTTTTTGGCCGTCATTTGATTTACTGATGACCATTATTGTCCAGACAACCACAAGAAGTCCATGGGCGTGAGTACCTTCATCCAATGTGTCTGGAAAAGCTGCATCGCGATGGTAGTGGGGAGGTTCTCCATCTTGCTGAAAGTAAACCTTGTCGTCATAACCAACTTGTGGCCGACAAACACCCGAAGCAAGTTGAGGAAACTCACCAGTGATAGTTCGTTAAAAAAAGGTCTTATGATGTCCAATGCGGATACCCCACACCACGCTGTGACACGTTGTTCAAGTGTTACACGTGCAATTATGGCGATTCATGGAGCCATTTAATTTAAAGGATGCCTCATCGCTCCACACAATTTCGTGTGGAAACCCTGCATCTTCTGCACATTTTGCCAAGTACCATTCAAGATCGTCTTAGTTGAGAGCATGGAATGTAGCATTTCCAGTGCAGACGCTTCATGATGCGATAGACGCTATCTTTTGAGATGTGGGTTTCCCGAGCAGTTTGTCGAAGAAGTTTCTGATGGTGTTCTTCTTTTCCATGTCCGTGGTCAGCGAGAACGTTTCTGGACGGTTCCATCTGCTTCACTTTGGAATAATTGTCCTATAAAATTGGTGGCGCTAAAAATGAATGCAGAGAAGAATGTCGTCGCGAAAAATACCAAAGTTTGAATATAATTTATTTATATACCAACCCTTTTGCACAGAAGTGATAGACTCAAAATGAGATTGTATATATTAGTAAACAATTCGGGTGATTCAGAAATAGTTCTCGGGTTTCCACTCGGGTACAGATGCGATTGGAAACCCGAGAAGTATTTCTGCATCAACTACATCGAGAAAGCCTTCGTTCACTCAATTCGGATGATAATTTAATCCAAGCACAGAATAAATTATTTCAATCGAAGCTAGGCATTAAAACATGTGAGAATTGGAGGACTGCAATGGAAAAATCTTGATCGGACCGGGAATGGAACCCGGACCTGCGCTTAGTGCACGATGCTAAGCTTAGACATATCAATACTAATCGTATTCAGGCGATAATAATTTGTGTCGATTCAAGTGACTTGTGCAGTATTTCTTTTTTATCTGGGAGTCTGGCTTTGGCAGGTTGGGATCCATTAGTTAAAGGAGTGTATCGCAAAAATTGTACCATAGTACCACAGATGGGACCAAAATTGTTTTCTTCCTTTTTTGGAAGATACCACCGAGTAAAGCAGCCAAAGTGAATGATGACAAAACTATTGGCTGTACTAATTAGATTGAAATATTAAAGATTCTTGTATCATGTAGATAGTTGAATAAGTCAGCGTGGCGTTCCTTCATATGCCCACTGGCACTGGCAATGGCACTGGCACAGGCACTGCGAGTCCCAGAAAATTTCATGAACAATAAGTAAGTTCGGCGCTGACAACTTCGACCAAGTAACTTGAATGAAAAGTCTGAGCTCTACTTTAGAAATACGAATATTTAAATGATCTTTATTCGTTAAACAGAATTTGACAATACTTTTGTGTTGTGGATTAGTGATACTGTATTTGTCTTACGCAAAAGTTGACAAATTCGCTGTTTCACCCTTATTCATTTTATTACCTAATTGTTTAAAGCTGAACGAAGAAACCTGTGGGAAATTCAAAGTTGGAAGAAAACATTTTGTTTGGAAAAGCACCGCATGACGATTCGCTTCTGTGGCTCTCATGTGATGAAACGAGAATATAGAATGAATTCTTTAGATTTTTAATGATATTTCAGCACATCATCAGATCGGTTTATCTAATCTCCTAATTGACACTCCGGGAAGCTCAATTCGGAACTTTAATCCGCCCTTTTCCACCATATGCCTGTTCCCTTGCCCCTTAATTCCCCAAGGAAGCATTAAAACCTTCATTATTTTTATTCAACTTAATTTTTATTCACCAGAATTTCTTGGGGGGGGGGGGTACAGTGGACTAATGCTCCCCTTTTACAGTGATTTCTTGTATAACACCAACAACTGGATTTTGTACAGTAAATATAACGGGAAATTCTTTGATGTTAAAAATGTTTATTATTTTCTCATTATTATAAATGTCCGGAAACTTCTGATTATTTTACGATTTTTCTGTGTCGCTTCTTTGTTTTTTTTTTCTTTAATTTTTGGAATTGAAAATCCCAAAAGGTGCATAAAAATGTGAGAAAGGAAAATTGGATTATGATTTGTAGAGAATGGCCTATTGAAAAAGCTGAAATAAAACATCACACTTAATGTTTATTTTGATTGCTCTTAATAGTAACACTAACAGTTAATGGTCATTAACTACTGTCGAAAATTATGGGAACTTAGCACAACGTCCAAGCCCTAGCCGGAATTCGAACCCGGGAACGTTTGGTGCGAAGCAGCGACGCGCAATTTTAATGTTTTATATATTACAATGTCACAATCTTAATCGGAATTCGGATGGATTAATTCTTCCGACTTAAGATCCTGCGATTTAGATGATTATGAAGGACACAACCAGTTCTACGCAGTTCTTACTTCTCAATCTTCAGTTTCATCTTTGCTTACTTTACTTTCTTCATACCACTGGCAATTTAATTGAAATGTAAGCAAATTTTCGTACAGTATTGGGGAAAGTTTCTACGTCTGTAAACAGCGAAATGAACTAGGTTTGCCTTGCGTTTGAATCCAAGCTCTGCTGTGTTCCCGTTAGAAGACGAACCATGTTTCGCTTCGCCAACATGTACATCTTCAGGTGACGTAAACTCGGTTGCCGTCATTGACTTTGTATCCAAGTGGGACGAACAAGTTGATGACTTGGTGAGAAATATAAACGCTTCCTTCGGGAGTGACCGTTCGTATCATCTGTTTTACCATTACTACGTGTCTTAAATCTGAAGCGGTGCATTTTGATCCCACGCAAATGAATGAAGTAGAAAATGATCAGGTGCAAACCTTGTAGTGACCCTGATAATCCGGTAAATCTAATTATTGTTATTTGAAATTTGTAGAGGACGTTTGAACCGGAACTTCATCTGTATAGTTTTTTGTACAAATTTCGTCATGTACATTACGTCAGTCGCATGCAACAGTGATTCACGTTAAAATGAGTACAGAAACGGGAAATCCGATATATTCTACTTTTCAAAACGGATGTTTCTTCTTTCATCCGCAGTATCTAATTTTTCTGGCCGACTATGAAGGCTCAATTGACTATAGTGCGTGATCTCATTTTTTCAGAGTCCAATGAACTTTGAAAATTAATTTTGACAAAGTTTCACTTCCGGGCTTGCCTACTGCTTATTCTTTCTGAACTCTTAATTTTTTTTACAGTGTTTCCTTAAAATCTGCGACCTATCGACCTTACTAGTTCTTGAAATGCTATTGCATTTATCCGAGACATGTTTCGAGAGCATATATACATATCCACATTTCTCACGAATTGCAGATATTATTATACTAATATGGATACAATAAAATCGAATGTCAATTTCAAAATTTATAGTAATTATAATTTTATCAGAAAACAATTTTGCAGACTGCTGCAGTTTAAATAAAAAGCAATTGTATTAATTCATAACTGACAGCAAAGTATTGAATGCTCCCAATGTGGTGGAAGATACGAGAGATCTGTAGAATAGTTAAAGCTGCCAAAGCTTATTTGTTTATCAGAAAGAGAAACCTATGTTCTAACATAGAGTTAAGATGATGGGAAAGTAATACGGAATACGATTGTACGGAAGTGAAACCTGGTTGGTTGAATCCCCTTAGACAACTCTGCAGACGAACGCTGAAGATTAGAAAAGCGAACCAAATAACGTTTTACTGAATGGTGGCAATGAAAGGAGACCTTTAATCGTTTGAAAAAATGATGGGACCTTGGTAACTTGTGCTGACAAAGTTTAAATTATATAAGGCGCATATATTATAAACAAGGCAAGTCACCCATCCAGATTCTTCCCCAACTAATTAGGGTTTTCTGTTTCTTTCATATCATTCGGGCAAATGGTTTCGCACGAGGGTAATCCGCAGGCTCACTTTGCCACTTGCATAATCCAGAATTTCCCATGTATGTTGACGACTTGGTAATCGGTGCCGGTTAATGGATACGGCACACAAACCACTTTTCTGACATACGTACGCAGAGCAATAAAAACTGATCGATTACGTGGGAATACTCGGGTTAGTGATCTCACTTACAGTATTAACCGTGATGGTAAACACTTTCGGCTTTTGATTTACCAGAGCTTAAAATCTATTCCCCGTTTAAAATTAACTTTTACGATTCGTTATCTTGTACTTCTATCTTTGAAAGTAAATGTCAGCTCCTAAACTATAGTACTTTTATGAAGCGTTTGTTGACGTGCTTTGAATGTTAACTACCGCCGAGAGGCAAATGTCAACTTCGACTCGACGCTGCAACGTTTTCGGATATCGTAAAATATATTTATTTAAAAAAGTTAACGAAAATAATGTTTTGAATTCTGTGGTAAACTAATTACATGTCTCGCACGAATCGATATTACTGATTGAGCAACGTATTTAATATAACATGGAACGCCTGCTTTATTGCGTAAATAAAAATTCTCTACATTCCGCCTAGAACTATTTCGTCGCTGAAAGGATTCCAACTTTTTGCAACACGATTCTCTGTTAGAATCGAGTTTGACATGCACCTATTAGTCGACCTATTAAAAATAAAATTAAAATTCCGTTAATTACAGGAAGCTCATGTTTGTCCTTGTGTTGTACTACATTTTCCTTATGGTTAAATAATAAATTTATTAATTTTGTTTACTTAGAAATTTTATTGGGTCATATGCCGGAGTAGTAATCAGCCGTCAAGAGGTTAAACTGGCGGGTGCATGACGTGACGTACGGCTTGGAGCTTTTGACTTTAATTCATGGGGCGATTTTGGTGGGTGAACTTTTTTGACAAAATTCATGGTGTTACCCGTGTGGAAACCCCAAGAACTGCACCAGGAGAACCTCCGTCCTTTAATTCATGGGGCGATTGGGGCGGAGTTTTGACGAAGTTTAATTGCAAATTAACGAGTATGCAAGGCATAGTTATAAGTCGTAGGAGAATGTTAGTGACGTGTAAATTTTGTAACTTGTATTCGTTTAGTGCTGACGCATTTTAAAAATAGCCTGTAAATTAAATTATAACTATTAAATTAAGGTTTGAATCTATCAGATTTGAAGATACAATAGGAACATTGATAATGTATCATTGAATTACAAACATTTAATCATGGTTCGGTTTCAGGAAATGAGAATCAGCATAAAAAGCTATTTTATGCGCCCCCCCCCCCCACACACACACACACAGTCTATAAATGAAAATATATTCATAACACTCTCCAATTAATTTAATTTTCTTGACCATGACATGATATTTCCTGCTTTTTCCTCAGGAAGTTAATAGTAATGTCAAAGCATTCATGTATGTGGACAGGATTTCACCTTTGGTGCACAAAAAAGATTAAGACGTTAAAGGAATGTCAAATTATAGGATCTAAACAAAAATAAACAAGCTTCTTTGCAGTTCAATTCTTTAATATCATAAGGTTTCAACAGAACTGAAGCTTCCAAGAAAATTCTGCATTATATGATTGGGATGGAAAAATCTATATTGAACTGAGAATTAAACCCAGGTCATTCCTTTGGGGCAATCTTTCCAACTGAGCTTCCAGTCAGCTCCCCATCAAGTGCGAGACTTATTCCAAAGAATTCCAGTCAGGCTGTTTCTATACTGTTTCTTTAATTCAATTTCACAGCTTCATTGGGGGACGTTGGTCAAAAACATTTCTTCTTTTCTTGAATTATTATTAAACCTTTGATCAATTTACACATAATATTAATTCACTGAAGTGTTAAATTTAGACGGTGTACAAATGATGCATTGTAGTAGTCTGTATTGACGTGGAATCTTGCTCAGTTGGGAGGAGGACCCCTTACCAAGCCATGTCCTGGGTTCAATTCCCATTCTGGTTGAGATTTTTCCATTCTGAGCCTTAGATAAATTACTGGACAAACACTTAAAGAACTGAGAGAATTTGTTTTGTAATAAGGTTGACAGTTTAACGAGAGACATTTCATCTGGAACATTGTAACAACCCAGTTCAGAGTATAACCATATACCATGCCTGATCATATATTTTTAAAATGGTATTACATTTCTTTTTTAAGTTATGAATGAGCCTGGAAGTATACAATAAGTAATAATTATTGAAGAATATATATTATATTGTTTGCTAAGCATTTTGACTGTATGTTATGTAGAATAATATTAGTTGCATATGTAACAGATTCTAATTCATTATTATGGGTGGCAATAAAATTGTGTAAGAAAATAAAACATTTAGATTACTTTATTGTAAATTATTAATAAACTGTAGAAAGTATACTTTCGCACTAGGTCATTGAGTAGAATTTTTATCTAGAAAACTTAAAAAGTGATATTTGTGTATTACTGATAATGATATAATTGTAACAGTCTTTTATTGACATACACCATGCAAGTATTAAAGAGTTTGTTGCTTGCTGTTTCAGAACACGGGTCCAGCTCCGAGTCCGCTGGGCCAGATGCCTCCTCAAGACGGGATGCCCGGAGGGCCGATGCCTCCTGGCTTCTTCCCTGTAAGTACTTTGTGTCACTTGCTCGGCTCGGGCTTGCACGTTTGTGACGTCAACCCCGGTCTCCAGCACCTTTGCACCACAACCTACGTCCTTCTGTAGGCTCGCTCCTGCCCTGCCTCGGTGGAGTTGCATTTCTGTTGACTGTTGACGCTTTGTTCCAGAACTCAACCATGAGGCCATCACCGCCGACGCATCCGTCTTCACAGCCGTCCCCTCACCCCCAGCCCCCACCCCCGCATAGTCAAATGATGTCCAACCAGGTGAGTTTACACCCCTGCTTTGCATGTTGCACCCCTTGCCTTGAACCCACAACCTTAAAGCATGCTGGCTGGTGTGGTCTCTTCGGTTTGGTCTGGGGATTTGAAGTAGCACATACCACGGCTCATCCTCGATGGGGTGTCTGCTCCCTGCTCTGAACTTCGGTGATTGTATGAAACCAAGCAGTAATAAAGAAATAAGCTGAGAACTATACCTAATACTATCAGTGATGTTTTCATTTGGTAATCTTTTGTGAAATCACAAGTGCATCTACCTTCAAGCATCATATATTATCATTTACAGGGGCAACTCTGAATTAGATCTTTCTCATTTTTTCATAATAATCATTATTTTAAATGATAAAAAGGAAATGCTGCATCATTTGCACTGGTTAATAATTGTACTGCTACATTTTTTTACTTGTTTGACAGTGAAAGTAATGTAGATATGACCAGGTAGATTGATGCTACATTTAGATTCATTCATCAATTTTACAAGTGTCATTTAAATTGCCTATAGAATTAAACAATGCCCATACTCTATTTAATTCTGCAGCATATACTGGATTCATTTGTAGCTACATTGCTTCAGAAGTGCTGTAAAAATATTGTTCAGCCAATTGTTGAGATAAACATTTTCAAGCATCTCATTAGTCTTCAGACCAACACACAACCTAATGTCATCCATTTGTGAAACTTTCTTGAGCTAATTGATTTAAATATTATTTGGCCCCATTCACGAGGTTGACTAGATATTTGATCCTATTAATGCTAGTTCTGACATTGAGTTAGATTGTTTTTGAATACTTTTGGTCACAGCCAACAATTATTTGCAGCAGCAATAAGCCATATTGACTAAAGGTGGACAACATCACATTCTTTATTAATTATATAACTGTTTAACTGAACACATTAAGCAATCTGAGAAGAGAAGAAACTCCACTTGTGATAAGCTTCAAGGTGAAATAAATGATTTAAATACCAGTCATAATATTGAACTTCAAATGCAGAAATGTTAATACCTAATATGGGCCATAAAATGTCTAGTTAGGTTACTATCATGTCCATATTTCTGCCTCTAACACAGCTAATGGTGTATTTTGGTATATGGGGGCAATAGGTAATGAGAAAATATTTTAAATATTAATATTATATATGTTTGTTTACATCAGATGAATGTTCATTCTCTTTCATTAATGTGAACTTATACAATTTTAAAGTACTATATGAATAAAAACGTTTTTTTTTTAATTTCAAATAATTTTTAAATTGCATGTAAGCTTTCATATTTCACATATTCTGTATTGAAGTAGTCTTATAGCTGTGAGTAATATTCAATTGTTTTAATTAATCTTCTCAATACCTTTTATTAAAGAGGATACCTATGGTATTTCTCCAAAGTAATTATGGGGCTTACATTCTGGGATGCCTTGTTCTCTCTCTAATTTAAAGATTTTCACATGCCGAGGCACCTTCATCTCTTTTGGGAGGTATATATGTACTGGGGTCAAAGACTTTGGGCATATGGTAAGAGTTGTCCACTGACCCCATTGGATCAGTTGGTCAACTGGTGCCGGCATGGAGAAGTGACCCCATAGCAAACTAGTTTCCTATAATTCGGAAGGGTGTGAGAATAGTACCCTAGAGCCCAACCTACCTGATGCAGGTTTACAAGGGTTTTCCCAGCATCCTTTTTTAGGGGTATCTCCAGGTACCATCCCTAAACTATAGCCCAGAGCCCTAGTCAACCCTTTGTTACTTTGTTCTACCTTCCACATTCCCCTTTTCAATTATCTTCCTATGCTATGAAAGGGGAGTTGCCTGTTTGTGGATCATGTTCATGTAGCCTGTTGCCTACCAAAAAATTATAAAAAAAATTCACTCTCTGAATAAATGCAGAAATATTAACAAGCTAACATGCATTATGGTTAATAAATTATGGCTCATTTGGCAAATATTTCATTTTCAGTTATAAAGTTTACATTCTGTAATTTTTTAATGTTTAGAGGGGAACTAAATTATATTTAAGAAGCCTATACTATTGACTATAACCATTGAAATGGCTGGGGAGTGGGAAAAGTAATTATGTTTGTGAAAAGATATGTATTTCAAACATGTAAGATTCACAGAATTATTTTATCACAGGTTTTTAAACTTTTTGGATAAATGATGAATAAGCTAAATATGTTTTAAGCACTTTTATTAATTAATTAATAGGATACAAATTGAAGTACATTATGCTAAAAGAGTCACTGTTAGGTTGTATTTTATTTCTGCTGTCAAATGCAATATTATTGCTTTAAACAGGCCTAGATAATTATTACTTGTCAAGAAACGATTACTTGTTAGCCAGACTGTTTAATACCATTCACATACTTCCATCTGTGTAAAATTACCATATGGTACTATGTACTTCCCAGAGTAGCTGTAAAGATATGTATATAGTAGAGAGAGAAATCTGAAGTATGAAGTTGGCAGACACCATTATGGGTCCAGGATTTTCTTTAAATTTTCGGACACAACTGCGACCTTTGCCAGGGGATAAAAGAAAGCATTGAGTCGACGGCAACCACCCTGGCCGTAGAAAAGTTAATAGAAAATGTTCACTGTAGTTCGTAGTGTCCGCATATAGCTCCAGCTATACCAAAATGTGGTGTTACGTGCTATTTGTACATTTTAATATCAAAGCTGGTTGAAGAGTTGTGAGTAAAAATAATACTTGCGGTCTCAAACTTTCTTAAGATAATTTTTCCACGAGCCACAAACTTGTTTCGTCGAGCTGCAGATTTTTCGATTAAATATTCGAATGTTAAAACTCTAACTACAATTGTTGATTTACCATTAAGCTAACTGGGGAAAAAGCTGCATGCTGAAAGCGCACGAACGGGGACCGTTCTTTGAAATCTCTACTGACTTTTCTGGAAGAACAGTAAACTTGTACTAGTGTTTATTTGTGTTTGCCGAGTGCACCAAACATACCCTTACCGCTCACACGTTGTGTTTAAGAACGCTTGCATATGTTTGTGAATGGCATCCGCACTAGGTGTGGACGAGGCTTATTAATCAAAGTTGCTATAAAATGTATATAGATCAACATTTTCTTTATGGTACATTTATTAATGATAAATGATTTAGAAATATCAACAACCTAACATGCATAATGACTTTTAAAATATGGCTTATTTAATTAGTATTTCATTTTTATAATTGACCGCTTGTTACATTTTAAGTATGTTAATTAATAAAATAGACTTTCCCGGTGAATAATGCATATAAAATCTTCACGGTTAACCAATTTTAAGTATGGTTTGAGGGGAACATAAATTATACATTCTGGAATTCCCTTGACCCTGCTTGTGATCCTCTACCTTCATGGTGTAATCTATATATGTGCTTGAATATATGTCTTTGTGTGAGAATGTTATTGTATCAAATGCCTATAAGGATAAGCTAAATTATGACATTGTGAAACAGACCAATATGATTAGTATGCTAATTGATTTTTCAATAAACATACATAAATAGATGTGATTTGTAAATACATTAACAGTGAACTACTTTACAAAGTAACAAAAGCTGTACAGATTTTTAGTTAAATTGATAATGTATATTTATATACACGTTGTTTCATTATTAAATTCCTGTAAACAAAAGTGTTAACATGTCAGCATGTGGAGATATTGGCTTCTAGTTGTGATATTTATTTTAAAAACATCTTTGTCAAATTCCCAAAGGGAGGTACTTGAACTCTGATTCCTAATGACAGGAAAGAGAGATGGAAAGCTGGTGGCTTACCTGAAGTTCACAGATAGCAGGCACCATGTAGGGCTTTGGACTCCTGAATTTTCAGGGTCACTCCCCTCTTCATTGGAAGGTTAGAAAACCTTTTGAGTGAAGGCCAGCCATCGACTAAAGTTGACTAGCGTCATTCGAAATGTTTTCATAACCTTTTGTGAAGGGGGTGGTGCCTATAAAAATTAGAGTCCGAAGTCCT
The DNA here is from genome assembly GCA_034510155.1 of Eucriotettix oculatus. Lineage (NCBI taxonomy): Eukaryota > Metazoa > Arthropoda > Insecta > Orthoptera > Tetrigidae > Eucriotettix > Eucriotettix oculatus. The sequence continues at coordinate 20,697,345 of CM067380.1, read as the reverse complement.
ACATGATGTCTGCCATCTGTGAACTTCAGGCAAGCCACCAGCTTTCTGTCTCTCTTTCCTGTCCTTATTAATATTTTTTATTAACCTGACAATGTCATATATATATAACAAACCACATTTATTTACAAATTCACAATAACATGAAATAAAAATGTGTTCAAAACCTAAAGTTATAAATTAAGCATTGAACAGTTTTTGAGATTCTCATCACAGGGGCAAAATCTAGGTCCCACATTAATGGATGGAGAAATTGTCTTTGAATGTTAATAAATTCTCAAAACAAAATACTTCACTGTGTTAAACTACTTCACAACTTTTAAAAATCATAGGAAATTAATTATCACAGGAAATTAACCCAACAATGTCACAGACACAATCGTTGTTTTGTCATTTGTCGGGGCCATGCTGCACCTTGCACACAAGTCCCATCTGAACACAAAATTATTAACAAATTATCTTTCTCTTTCAAATGTTCTACACATTAACATTAAAATAAAGTGCAATCATCTGCAACCTACTCAAACAAAACAAAACAAAGGGTATCAAAAGTGATTATATATATTTCTTGATACAACAAATTCTTCATTTGTCAATGAGCGCACAATAGAAATTTCTATAATATTGGTATTCCATGGATGTTGATTTATTTAATTCTGTGATATGTGACGTTTATATAGACTTTTTCTTGAAATGGGTTATTATTAATATGTAAAAGATTATTTAAAAAATCTGGTAACTACTTTTTGCAGCTTTTTACATATCAATGTAACAGTCATAGTTTTACAATTCAGTCTAGCTCTTTTTATGCACAAGTTGCTGAATAAAATAAAATGAGCTGTTCAAGTACTATTTATGGAAACTATTTCTTAAATTAGTATAGGGCATAGTACACCATATAAAGCATTTCATAATTTAACAAAATATCAATTGCTCATTTATAAATGCTACAATCACACAGAAAGAAAGGAAGATTCCAGATACTGTCTAAATAATTAATTGGGTATAAGAAATGTACAGTACAATTTATTAGTTTTTTATGCTAATGCTTTTTTAACTTGTTCATTAAATTTCCAAACCATTTTTTAAATGAATTAATAGTGATACTAATCTGTAATGATAGGTCAGTGGCAATATAATTAAAATACATAGCAGTATTCATCAGGTTATTTCACTTGGTCGGTTCATAGTACGATAATATTACATTTCAAACCTTCCTAATTGTAGTTTAAATTATTGATAAAATTTCTTGGCTAGTAAGAGTTGTTTATGAATTTCATTTAAATCTATTTTCAAACTTGGTTTGTTATCCAAAATTTAATGAATTTGTTTATTTTATCATAGTCTGCTTCATATTTCTAGTCATGTCTTATGTAAAGTATGTTTGTCCAATTTCTTTCCATGTCAGATATTCTTTTTTATAAATTAAAATTTTCAATTCAGTCTTAAGATTGACATAATGGAAGTATTGGGTGAATATTTTATTCAATTTTGCATTCTACACAATATTGTTCTAGAACCTGTTTTAATTACTAGTGCAGTTCTAAAACAAAACTTTGATTTATTATATGTGCTTATTAAAATTGTTTTAGACTGGAGTGAGAAAGATGATGTAGGTTACCTTTATTAAAAGCGGTCCATGATGCTTACTTTCTTGAAATATTTTGAGAGGTGTTACCCTCTTTCTGTAGTTGTCAAGTACTTTGATTGCTGCCAGCTGTATAATTGTCATGAAAAACACCTTTAAAAGTAATGTGTGCCATGGCTTACATTTCTGTTCTCCAGTTCCCAAATATGTTATATCACATAATTACATAATGTGAGAATGTGTTCTTTGGTTATTACTGTATTGTAAATGTCACACTACTTCAATTATGTTCAAGTAAAGATTTGTATTTGTCCTTTTTTGTTTTGTTTTTTCATTCTAGCCTTTTATGGGTCCACGGTATCCTGCAGGTCCTAGGCCAGGAGTTAGAATGCCGCAAATAGGAAATGAATTTAATGGGGTGAGTAAAGTCATATTTGGAAAAAAAAGTAGATGAAATTATTGTAATTGGTTGATATGTTTGATTTTTTTATTACAATTTAGTTATTCAAAAATATAGTATAATAATATAGAGAGTTATGAAGTTAAATGGTGTTTGCTAATAGAAGTACCATATTCTTGTGTATTTGCAATGCTTGTTGCTGGCCTATTTTACTCATAACTTTCGTATTTTCTCAAAAATCTCATTCACAGTATGGGGATGGGAGACTCTTGCCAAAGTTCCCTTGGTAGGATTTAAATTGGATCCATGGAATTTATTCATGAACATGGTAGAATGCAGTAGTGGCTTGTGAGTTTATAAAGTTAAAATCTTACATCACCCCAAGCAAATTTTTTTACAAGGATATTAATAATACTCCCAACAGCTAATACTTCACAACTTATAATATGCTATATTTTTAATTTCATCTACATAACATACAAATTACTAACATGAAAGTATTTTTCCTTTGCACATTTTTTTAAATAAGGAATGTTAATTTTAGGAACAATTCAAGGATGATGTCAGTATTTATGTGAGTTTGTCTGTTAGTTTTCTCGCCGTTATTAAAGTTAATTCATAATTTTTTTAAACTGTAGTCTGATATGGCTGCCTCTGTCAGCATGCACAGCACAGTTTTTAAGTTCTGTCTCTTTGTTAACATTTCAAAGTGTCAGTTAATTCACATAAATAGTGGTCCAGGGGGTAAGCAGAATACTACACAAGCGCATTTCACATTCGAGAAAGGAATTTTGTGCTATAGCCAAGCATGGTCAGATGTGCTGTGGGAGAGAATGTGTCTGAAGGTTTCGAAATTGAGCAAAAACTCACTCCTACAATACTATTATTGTAAAGATTCTTAAAAATAATTGTTCGTAAATTAATTCACAATCATATATGCACCAGCTGCCACCAGTAGAATGGCATTATAATTTTTACCATGAGTCTGGACCAGTGGCAGCTGGTGCATATGTGCTCTTGTGCTAATGCACATTAATTAATTTAGGAGGAATCATTTGTTTTTTAATTTTAAGAAACGTCAAAATAACAGTATTTTAAGAGTGTGAATTTGTGCTTCGATTTAGAAGACTCTAAACTGTCTGTCTTCCAATGCACTCCTTTCTGCATACAAAGAAAGAATTCTATGAGCTACAAATAGCCAAGCTGGGCCGTTCATTCTGTCACGGCAGTATGCGGCCACGTCAGGCTACAGTTTTAATAAAAATATTATTGGTTGTGAGATTGTGGTTTATTTAAAAGAAGAAAACTTTTGACAGACCGTATTTCGAATACATTCATAATTCTGAGAAAATACCTCACGATCCTGCATACAATATGGCTATTATATGTGGCTTCTTTCTAAAATTAACTTTCTTTATTTGAAATATGTAAGAAGTAAAACTATTTTTGTGTTAGGAATTTGCACCAATTTGATTTTATATATTCACAATTTTAAAAAATTGTTTCTATTACGTTATGTAGATGAAATTAGATATGTAGCAGTATTATTAATGTCTTACACAAGGGGAATTATCCTCATAAAAATTGTTCCTTGGGGTGTTGTAGCACATTACTTTAAATTCTATTGAGCCGCCACTGGTCTGGACTTAACCCAAGTAGACCTGTCACATCTAAATTTCCTCTATTGAGAAAATTAAGCAAATCAAAGGCAATAAGTTTACGAAATATATTTTACATATTGGCATATATTTTCATATTTTTGTAAGAAAATTATTTTAAAAATGTATAGAATTGAATAAATTAATTAGAAAATTTGGTCACACTTGAGTTACACGTCACTTTCATCTCCAATTGCATTTGGGCAATGACAGATATCCATTGTAGAGGAAAGAATGTTGGAAAACACATATTCAGCATTTTGTAGGTAATTCATTTATGACTATTCTATAAATTCAAAAACAATATACAACACATAGAAAATAACATTTATTACAGTTGTTTCTCATTATATCTGCAGGAAGTATATTGTCAATTTTTCTAGAATAAAGACCTTGGTAGAGTGAAAAATTCAAAATAGGTTTGCTCAAATATTATACAACAATATATAATGAGTATCTTTTCAACACTATGTATAAACTTGTGTGATGTACATTTTCATACAGACCATATGTATCAAAATTATAAATTACATAAATTTATTTGTTATCTTGGTCAATTATTAGTGATCTGATATTAGGACATTAAATTGGGAATAGAATTCACCTACAATCAATTTTCTGTAAATGTGTGGCATATCATAAACAATCTCATTTTATGCAGTATTGTATTTTCATTTTCAATGACCTATAATTTTTTAAATAAAAAATTTCAATTATTTTCCATTTGTTTTAAGAAAATATTAATTGAAAATTGTTAAATATTAACATTCAATTTTTTATTTCAGCCTCCTGGGCAGCCAATGTTGCCAAATAATATGGATCCTTCGAGGCAAGGTAGAAGTACAATTCTGTAATGCACATCCATAAATTAGGTTCTTTATATTTCCAAATTATCCTATATGATACAAATATAAGCTACAGTAATAATCATAGAAGTTACATTCATAACTTGTAATAACAGTTTTTAATTCTTTGTTAAATCACATCAAAACAGACCAAGAAGTAAAATTCTGTCTTAGTAGAAAAATAATTTGGAATATAAAAGTTTCAATTTACATAAAATATTCAAATACACAATTAGTCGAATGTAGGAAACTATGTATAAAAAACACATCTTGAAGATGTGGTAGGACAGTATAAATTTAGGACAATCCTTTGCACTTTAAAGTAATATGAAGAATGCCAAAAAATCAAAACTGTAAGCAAACGAAGGAGTCTTATGGAGGTTGTGTGAGTTCCATACTTGCGCTACTGTTTTGGATTGCGGGGGGGGTGATGAACCTATACCACAAAGGAAAATGTTATATGAAGTAGTGTTTTATATATGAAAGTGGCTAGGATTTAATAAGTCCAGATTTGTCCTCTGGAAAGCCAAGTTACATTTGTAAATAGGACTCTATTTGATAGGCAGGCAAACAGTCAGTAGAACAAAATTCTGGAAATATTTCTCTATGCTGTATGCCACATGTATGCATCATTAATTCATTTGGATAGAAAGTAGGGACACATATCTATATGGATCAAGGAAAAAAAGGCGAAAAAGTCAAAATAATAGATATATTTGGATAGAAAAAAAGAGGCAGAGAACAGCAGCCGACTTACCTTAAATCGGTAGTATGTGCGAGTGGTTGGGATACAGGGCCAAGTCGAATTTTTGAGAGCCTGAGCTCTATTCTTCAGTTTGTACATCTGAACAGCATGGGGTATGGGAGATAGCTGCTCTTCCCTATCCAAATGAATTATATATATGTCCATTATCACTCCAAATTCAGAATGTGTCTTGCAGTCCATGGTCGATCCGGTAGGCCCAGCCCCTCGATGAGCTGTAGAGCTGAAGAAGAAGTATATATGTACTTACACACACATTTAGTAATAAATACAATATAATAGTTGAGATTATGTAAAAATAAAGTTGATGCAGTATTTTGTTTTCAGTTTACATGCACTGATTGCCTCTTTATGTTTTCTGTCTTCTCTAGGTGAAGGCGGAGATTTTGTGGGCTGGCAAGGTAGGCATCAAATATTGATTTCTCCACTGCTTAAATCAAATATGCCGGTATAGTTCATTCCAAATAATAATTCCTGAATTTAGAAATAACATTTTCTCACACAATACACTTAAGTTATTGTAATAAGCAAACCAAAATGGTGAAGAACTTTTGGATTAGACCTTTTGTTTGAAACAATGTTTCAAATATAAGTTCTTTGTTATTTTTGTAATATTTGACATTTAATGTCTGGAGTTTTTCATCATTATATCCAAACTTTCAAGATGGGCTATGTAGTGGGCTTTCTTCACCTTAATAATGGAGAGTTGCAAAGACAAAATTTAGTTTTTATTTGTGTTTCCTCAGTAATGTGAAGCTTTATTTTCTAGGAATTGTACAGAAAAATATCGGAAATTTTGTCATTTTACTGATGGAGGCAGATTTCTTATGCCTTATCAAATGACCAACATCCACAGCCATTCCCAACTGTAACATTAAAAGGAAAGCCCACCCCTGACTTCCACCTACTCAACTCCATTCTCCACCTAGTCTAACCTTGATATAAAAAACACTCTCCTACCTGACCAAAGGTTGCATTCAGATGCTTGCCCACCCCCAAACCCTCACTTGTGCTGGGTTACAAATCTTGGCACAGGAACAGTTGCCATGTCTGTCCTATCTGTCAATCCACTACAACTCTTCTGAATCCAACTAAGAAAACCAAATACAAATTAATGTTAACCTCACCCACCTCTCATCTTATATCTACTAGACTGCCCTTGCATTTTATGTTGGCATTCTCATTTATCCTGAACAGACTTCTTCAGTAGCGAAAGATGGTAAGGGCTAGTTAGGGTGTGCCATCAAAAGTAAATAAAATTAACCAGTCAAATTTTTACAAATTAATCGCACTTTAACACTTATATATTCTATTCTTGCAATAAATTGCATTGTAGAAATATGTTTTCAACTCTGCTCAATGGTAAAGCTTATGAAAATGAATTAAAGTACTACAATAAAAATTTCATTTACCAAGTTAATTGTAGTGCTGAAACTGAATAGTTGTCATTAGGCAGTATGGAAATTATTAAATTCAAAGAGCAACCCATTCTAAGGGGAGCTCCCTGGTTCAGTTCATGATCTTGTGAATTTTTCTCGTCCTCATATTTTAAATCAAATTTCACAGCATCTGTGGCAGAGCTATAATGAAAGCCTTTTCTTCTATTCTTTTGAGGAAGTTTTTTTTTATCAATTCCTTTCAAAAATTTAATCCTTAGCTGATATAAAAATTCAAAAAATTGTTATTTCCAAATAAATTTCTTTAATTGTAGTTCAGAAAATGAATTAAAAATTTTGGTTCAATTTTATGTCTTACATGGTGTCTATTGGGAACTATAGTAAATAATGCTAAGCATTTCAGTTTGAAATTTAACTGTTGTTGAAAATAATTATCTTTGTACATATCCTACTTTTTAATTTTGGGCTTCAGTCAGAACTTTTAAAGTTTTTTTGGTAATTAAAATGGGTACAATATCTGAGATACTTAATGATCATTTCAGGTCCTCCAGGAATGAGTCCTATGAATCCACGCATGAACCCACCAAGAGGTCCTGCAATGGGCCCAATGGGACCTGGTTCATATGCCCCAGGAATGCGCGGTCCACCACCTAATAGTGGATTAGGTCCAGGAGGACCAGGGGGGCCAGGTGGACCTGGAGGTCCTGGTGGTCCAGGAATGCCCCCAATGTCAATGGCCGGACCAGGTGGTCGGCCACAGTGGCAACCCAACACATCCACAGTAAGAGGATTTTCAAACTACGTATCTTAATACTGTGTCAATGAAAATAACATCAGTGGCTTGTTATATTATAAAGCAAATTCCTCTTGCCACGATTAAATTAAAATCTGTCACAGTATGTCTTGGTTCAAAAATCTTGAGCAATAATTTGAATTTAAATTGAGTCAAATGCTGCAGAGATATGTTGAAATGGGAGAAGTAGAATTAGAATTTAGTATTGGCTACAGATACCAATTGCATCAAAATAAAAATTGTTAATGTCTGTATTAACCCAAATTGTGCTAAAATTGAAAAGAATTAAATAATTTTGTAAAATTTGACAATAGAATTAATCAATATGATTACAATTTTCAGCCTATGAACTATTCCTCATCATCACCTGGAAATTATGGGGTATGTTTATTCTGAGAAAGTTATTAACATAGAAGATAATATTATCAAAATTTAAATTATTTATATTAAACCATTTACAGGGACCACCTGGTTCAACTGGTCCTCCAGGCCCAGGAACTCCTATAATGCCCAGCCCACAAGGTAAGTTTGAAACAAATTGTTTTATGATGTTTGAGAAAAACAGTCATAAAATCTGCATGGGATGTGGTTATTTTATCTCAAACATTGATAATCAGAAAAAAATAAAAAATGGTATGTGATTTGTGGCTCATAGTGTGATACATTAAATATATGTATTTAAAGAAAACTACAATTTAATTCTTCAGTCTTTAGAAATTTCAGACACGACCTTTATTTGCTCAAGAAGTTATACTGCTAAATTTTGATTTTAAATTACAGTGAATTTAGTCTGTTTAGTCAAAATAAATTTAAATTTCCCCCAACATTGATTCCCAATATTGTTATCAGCTTTACATTACAAATACTCTTGTTAATACAATGACAGTATTTCCCCAATTCAGTTGTTTGTTTAGGGAAAGAGTCGGTTAGAGAAAAATTATTTTAGACTTAGATAAATGGTGAACAACTTTTTTAACTTCAGAGAGTAAGGATAATCAGTTAGCTGGTACCCAAAAGGCTTACTTACATGGACATACTTTGTTCAGCCTAGCTAAATGTCTGTGTGATTTGAGGAAATTTAGGTTTTATATGTCAATTTGCTATAGATAAATACAGAATGATTGTTTAGCTAATTTGAAGGTCTCTAAGTATGTGTGTACAATGTCCTGTTTGCAGAGATGAAAGTAATTGTAGGTCAAATATTGAAGATGCTTTTTGATGAGGTCATACACTTGAATTGAATACAGATAGTTTCTTTGAATTTCAATTTGTGATAATGCTTTCTGAAAACACCTCTGAATACTATTTGACAATAAGTCCATACTAATTGTCTCGGACATAATCAATTTCATTATTGAAGCCTATACATACAGATGTACTGTGTGTTGAAAATGTATCTGCCTGCTTCTATCATGTTAGTTCAAAATTAACATGTGATTCAGTCTTCCTATATACTATTCTCAGTAGTATTACACATTGTCATTTATATTCATCTAAAATTAAAAACCTATTTTGGCTATTAGAATATTTAGGAATTTGTTTCAATTATAGGTACTTTTATTGTATGTTATTAGAGTATGAAGGTCACACTTCACATATTATTCTTGTTACAAGTGATTTAAGAACCACTTTTGGATGCTTATACATTTGTACTTTTATTTTTAATATGCATGAAAATTACAGTAATTTGCATCTTATTGAAAATGATTTTTATCATAATATATATAAAACATATTTTTATGATTTATTTCCTAAACTACCAATTATATGAATTTTGTTGCCATTGAAATATTTTCTTTACCCTTTCCAACTTCCAGGTTTAGTTTGAAACAACTGTCTTGGTTTTTATACAAGTGTTTTTGTAATAGAATTAATATAGTTTTACTATGTAAATCATGGCAGAGAAATGTATTCATGTACCAGCTTACACTTGTTCCTGTCAGATTTTTTCCTCACATTTTCTAGCTTTTAGCATTTGTAATCTCTGTTGTGGCCTTTAGTATGTAGTAATTACAGCTCGAATAAGTCATTTAATGCTACTGCATTATATGAAGTGCTCTTGAGCTTAATTATACATCTGCAGCTCATATATTGTGCCAATATGCTTAAACAGTTAGTCAACTAACTAGTCGTAACAATTCTTGTATCTCTGGTGTTTGAATTAACTGTACCAATGATGATGCCACAGTACTTCTCAGGTTTCTGTTGTAAAAACCGGATTTAATTTTATCATATCATATTATTAAATACATGAATTAAGTACATAATAATCATTGAAAAGCATATAGAATGTGTTTTTTGGAAAAAATATGATCTTGCAAATTATCTTGTAGTTGGCTTAAGTAACAGAAAGCTTTCCACAGATGTCTACTACAAATTTATTTGTAGACAAGTGTGCTTTGACCTATAACTTTGCTACAGCTGAGCCAGAGATATGCATATAAATTCATTGGTAATTAATCAGCTATAGAATCAAATGCATTATGTCTTTTGTGAGTGTGTTGTTTTTTAATTAAATTTATAATCTAATTATAAATATCCCAATATGGATAAGAAAAGACCACTTACCAAAAAGCAACTCGACTACTACTGTAATGTAAATGATTCAAAATCTTATGAGAATTTTAGTGAAGATTGTAACAGCAGCAGCAATTGTATACCTTCTGAGAAATCAAGTGAACCTGAAGATGAGACTATTCTTGAACTTGAGGGTAATACTGCCCGATAAACCACATCAAATACAAACAATTATTTGTGGAAAGAAAATGAACAAAATCTTGAATTGTTAATTTTACAATAAAATATTTGTTCGAAATTTGACATGACTAATCTTACAGTGCAAACACATGTTGACTTATTTTTTCTAAAGTTTTTATAGTCGACAGGCATTGACTGATTATATACATATATAAAATTATCATGGCTAGTCTGATAGTCAATTAATTGATTGTAATTGGTCATCTCCACATTAAATTGTGAAGATATTTTTTTGAATCGATAACATTGTGGAATCCAACTACCAGGCAGGCAAAGTCTTCTTTCGATGCTTCCACCCTAACCTATATTCATTTATATACAGGAAAGAGAGTTAGAAAGTTGGTGGCTTACCCGAAGTTCACAGATGACTGGCATCATTGAAATTGAAGTTATTAAATTTTTGGAGGCACCGCCCCCTTCATTAGAATGTTAGGAAGACATTTCCAGTGATTGGCTAGCCGACAATCGCAAATGTAAGTTAGAACAACCATGTGTGGTTTCATCTGTGAACCTCAGGTAAGTTACCAACTTTCTATCTCTCTTTTGTGTCCTTATTAATTGTTTTAATTAACCTGACAATGTCATTTCCTGACGTGTGTATGTATGTATGTGTGTGTGTGTGTGTATGTGTGTGTGTGTATGTGTGTGTGTGTGTATGTATGTGTGTGTGTATGTATGTGTGTGTGTGTATGTATGTGTGTATGTATGTATGTGTATATATATATATATATATATATATATATATATATATATATATATATATATATATATATATATATATATATTGAATAGACAGATAATTTAAACTAAGAATTATGTAATGAATCTAATCCTTTATTTCTAAGAACAAAATGCATTTCTTTGTGTAAATGTCTTGTCCTAATAAAGCTATTGTCTCCAATATAAAACAAATTGGTTTCTAATTTGTGTTAATGATAATTTAATAACAAATTTACCTTGTGTTTTTGTTTATGAATTAACTGTATATAGGTATTATTTGATGTTTTATTTATGCATGTGTCATAAAACGAATTAAATTTTTAACAAAGTGAGTGGAAAGATAATATTAATGTATTTTCACTTTCATTAGAAAAATATGTATTGTGGGCAAATGTGTGTATGTGTGTCAGCTATTAAATTAACCAGCATGGCTTGAGTTCACTGCTTGTTGCATGGGATGAACAGGGTAAGCCTGTTCTAAGTGATCTTTAGATGATAGATAATTCCAACACATTTGTTACAAATTATTGTGGATCACCAAAAAAGCACTGATTGTATTTCTTTCTAGGTTCTGTGGGTCCCTATTCCCCTGCTAGTCACCGAATGCCCACTCCCAGTCCTGTGACGAGACAAGGTGAATACTGAGTGTCCAGCTTACATGACTTGCCCTAACCTCACAGATTTGTGTTCTAACCATAACCTTACCCTTCCTTCATGACACCTGAGTGTACATCTTCATCTGACTTGTGGACATGGAAACTGCTGTTTCGAATGTTTTCATTTTCCATTTGGACTAGAGTCTTTTGTACATAATTTTCAAGACTGGGTCCAATTCTGCAATGTGAAAATATGCCACAAGATTGGAATCCTCAAATTATTTGAGTAATTATGATAAGGCAATTTTATAAAAGTGATGTGCAGAAATGCGTGAATTGAATGCTTGCTACCTTCTTACCTCTTTCTTAAAATTTATAAAGATGTATATATGTTCACAATTAACAATGTAGTGTAATTAAAAACTCCTAATATTTGGCTTAATTTGCATTTTATGAACCAAATGAAATAATAATTAATAAACACAGAATTTCTTGGAGGTTTGTTTGAGTGTTAATGTAAAATTGTATTTATGGAAGTTTGTAAACAGTCCGTGTAAAAAACTTTTCCTCATATGTGATTCTGAAGTAGTCTGGTTTGTTGCTTTTGAATTAGATTAATAGAGAACTGCTTCTTCAGTAACATCCTTGGCACAGTCCTAGTTGGCTTGAGCCCCTAGAATGCATTACTTCTCAGAATGAACTTTTATCGTGATGTGAAGTGTCATGTTTTGTCGTATGGTGTCGTGACGCTTGTATCCTGATCGTTGTCCTCTTAGTCCTGTGGTATGGGAACTCAACAAAATGTGTATTTATATATGAACAGGAAAGAGAGTGGCTGCATTTACTTACCTTAAATTGAAATTTGGTGTTGCTACTGTGCATAGAACTTCAAGTTTTCAAGGGCCTATCCCCTTCCACTGGACAGAACAGGACTGCACCTTGCGACAGCTGCCTGCATAATTACAAGGTGAAGTCTTGTTCTGTCCTGATGATGGGGGCTCAGGCCCATTAAAAATTTGACATGTTATTGCTACCCAGCCCGGTGACGCCAACTGTTGGGTTAAGGTAAGTCTGCTGCCCTCTGTCTGTCTTTCCTTCCCAAATGAGTTATATGTATATATAAAGCTTTTTTTATTTGGGTCCATACATTAAAGTGCTTGTTAATACTAAATAGGTCACAATGATTAATAAATGCATCTTCTTTAACACGAAAATTTAAAATTATTAAAAATTTCAGTTAGCTAAATATTTGAACAAATGCAAAAAATAAGCTTGCATCCTATGTTGAGGTCACCATGCCAATTTATCTTGTCCATTACCATGTAAATCTATCTCCTAATTGGCTGCATTCCTAAATTTCATGTTATGGGTAGGGCATCTCATGTAAGAAGTATCTTTTATTTTAACCTATAGACTAGCTAATCATATGGATTAATGGTTTTCATTTTTGGTAATTTGGTCTAGTTTTATACACAATTCCTGAATTGTTGTTTACATTATTATTGAAGTTACTGGAAAGAAACTGTCTACTTTCTTCTGTAAATTGTAAAATAATCACTATTAATATGTCTTAAGATAAAGTTTCATAAATTATATACCACTGTTTTGGAATTAAAAGGAATATCAAATAACATTTTACTAGTTTACACATAGGTTAAGGCATTAATTTTATACATATTTGTAGTGAGCAAGTATTATATTGTAGAAAGTATGTACGTCAATCAAATCAGAAGTTCAAAGAATGTGCCCATCTGTAAATAACAAACCTCTTAATAAATAGTACAGTACAGTCTAACGGTTGGCCTATATAGACGGACCAAAACTTTCAAAATAAGATTAGGTAGTTATGTATTACTCTCTGTTACAGACTCTTCGAATTCTGGTGGTGAGAATATGTACACTATGATGAAATCCGTTCCAGGTGGAAATATACCAGGAGTAAGTGTAAACTGATTTGTATATCATTTATTGTATTAGGACATACTTAAATTAAATAATTTGCAATTTTCCCCTCCTTGATGAATAAAACTGTTCATAGGATTTCCCTATGGCCGGCGGACCTGAAGGAGGTCCTATGGGGCCCATGGGACCTAGTACAATGGGTCCTGTGATGAACGGGGAAGGCCTTGATGGAATGAAGAACTCCCCCGCAAATGGAGGGCCCGGAACTCCGCGGGAAGACAGCGGGAGTGGGATGGGAGACTACAACTTGGGGGGCTTTGGGGGACCTGGGGAAAATGTGAGTATGAGTGCTGGCGGCTATTTCTCCGAGACGTAGCGTGAAACCCGAGCACAGCGAGACTGTCTTGTCTAAGGAACCGTCCTCCATGCAAGAGCTTGCCTCAACAATACTTGACAAATCTTTCGAGTACCATTTCTTGAAATGTAGCACTTTATTTTGGATGTCATCTGGATACTTAAATGAATAGTATGCACCAACCGTAAAAACACTTGACGGGTTCAGTTTTAGCTGTTGGTGACACGCCTTTGTTCAGCACGAGCATTTTCGTGATATTTGCCATGACAAAATATTTAAGTACTTAATAGCATAAAGTGTCAAAGTGTGAAGACTGCAACAATGAAATAATTTTAGTTTGTAGGGAAATTAAAATTTTTGCGTGTTAAGCTAGATTGTCTAAGCATTGTGTGGCAATCTTTAACTTTGCATTTCTAGTGTAAATCTCATATTTCGTGACTTAAATCGGGTCCTTTGCCAATTACTGTGCTGCTTTACCTTTTGCAGTACTTTTAAATGCTCATAAAACAATTTTAATATGGTATTTAGCTCAATGATTGTGTAAGCAGGGAAGTAGGGAGGATGCTTTGCTTTGGTGCATTCCACTTGTGAAAGGTGCATTCTTTTTCTGACTATAAAAATCATTTTCAGTGATCAGAATGTCTCACTGTTACAAGTTGGAGTGCACACCTTGGAATTGTAGTTGTGAGGATATCATGTAAAACTGTTGGAAAATATTAAAGTTTGTTTGAATGCTCAGAATGCCTCATGTTAATGCGCTTGCCCCTCCCTACTGCCTTCGTCACATGATTAACATGTCCGCCCGCCAAACTCACACGAAGCCGTGATGACGGAAGGGTGTGTTGCATGAACCAAATTTCTATTCTAAAACTTAAAATTCAATTTGATGGGTCACAAATTTGAAATTTAAATTTAAAAGATCGGGAAAGAGTACATTTTGTAGATGTCATTAAAAACTGTTAGAAGTTTGGACTGTGCAGTGAACACTTTCTTCCTTCCAGGACCAAACTGAATCAGCCGCCATTCTGAAAATTAAGGAAAGCATGCAGGAAGAAGCCAAGAGGTTTGAAAAAGACTCCGACCATCCGGACTATTTCATGCAATAACACCCCGTCCCAGGCCCATCTCCTTCACCTCCTGGGCTCCCAGTCAGCTCCTTGCCCCACCCTCCCCGGTCCCCTTGTCCTCGTACCCGCAGGCAGTCCCCATCCTCTCCGGTTCCAGGACCTGCGATCAAACAGAGGATCAGATTGTTGTAAAATCAGATTGCAGTCTGTATCATATAGGTCTCTGTTCTAACTTCAGGTGTCAAATTTTACTAGATGTTGGAATTAATTACCACTGGACAATTGTAATCAGATTGTCATGTACTAAATTTTAAAAGTGTTAATTAATTCATTAAGAGCTTAATTTGAATTAGTTGTGAATGTATCGGATGTTCCTATTACTAAAATGAAGGCTGGCAATCTGATTCCTTGAGATACTCTCAAAGTGTGAGTGACAAAGTTAAAAGTGTTAAGTGACTGATAAATCAGTGCAATTTAAACAGACGTTTATATACAGCGAGACTATGGTACATGTTGAGTGGACACGGCACAAAGTAATGTATTAAGATGGAGGAGCTTATACACCTCTGTGAAGGAATCAAAAGTAGTGGTAGCTCCACCCTGTTCCCCTCCTTTCTCTGGTTCGAATACCAGAGATGCAATTTCTTATTCCTGTGAATGTAGTTTCCAAGAAAAGAATCCTTTTTTTTTTCTTCCCCCCCCCCTCCCCCACAAAAGGATTCAATAGACTTGCATAAAAATTTGTATTATTTAAATTACAAATTATGATCTTTAAAGAATTTACATTTGCATTGAATGTGAAGTAAGACATTCTCTGCATTTTAGGCTTATTTCAACATCCATGTTACAATACTGTTGTGTACATTTTGTACAAATTGTATATGTACCTTTTGGTGTGATATTGGGTCCTCTCCATGTATAACTTTTACTGCCCCAACACAAATTCTGTTAGTTTAGGGTATATTATAGATTTTGAAAGTTGGTTGGTAGTTTTGAATCTCTTTAATTATTAGTGGTGGTATAAAGCACTTTTGCCATGTACCATGTACATAACATATTTTCCATAATATTTTGTATGGAATATTACCAAAGCTCATTTTATAACACACTACTTTCCTTAAGAGACTTTCTAAATATCATGATTACACATGATATTGTAAGAAGAAAAAGTATATTTTAAATCCTTTATTGTTGAATGATTCTTCCACTGACAAAATCTTGGTTCACGTTTCACACAACAGATTAGCGCTACTGTCACATGTTCTTGGCCAAAATTGAAACTAACTGGCATTTGATATTTGACAAAGTTTAAAGTAGGGTGTTCATGAAAGTGAATTGTGTAAAAATTTAATACTTCCTTTATTAAATATTTAGTTAGATTTTGTAATGAAAGATGCAATATTTGGTTGATCCTGGGGTTAACGTTGAAAGGAATAATTATCGAGCAGTGGGAATGGAATGAGTCCTAACAATGAAGGTGAAATTCAAAATGAGGCTAAACCTTGAAAAGTAATTATTTATAAATTATAATCCATAGTATTTGTAATATTTCTACAAGACATGTACATTGTGCGTCAACATTTGTCTTGCCTGCAGAATTGTAGTGTAAACATAGAATACACATGCCGGAATGATTATGTGAAACTGTACATAATCTTGATGTAAATCTATTTTTTATCCTTGGTTTTACATTGGGTTTACTCATGTGTGACCCCAATTGTCTGTAAATATTATTTCATTCCTTCATTTGAAGATTCTCTTATAGATTTATCAGATCATATCACATAATTTTATTGTCTGTTAAGACTTGTCTCAAAATATTCATAAAAACTAGTCCTAGATTCTCATGACCGAATAGTTATGCAAATAACTACATGTACAATTTTCCTTGTTCAATTGATGTATTTGTTTAAAGATCTTGCATTCTCATCATTGCGATAAAATACCCTACACCGGATGTGTATATATAAATATGTATAATTTCTTATACAGTTACAAGTTTCAAAACTAATTAAGTAGCTAATATTGTTTATTTCAGCACAAGTATGACAAAATTTAACGTCCAATATAAATTAAGGTTAGATCTTTTGGTCAATTGGATTAAACTTTCTAAATATCATGATTGAGGACCAATTCAAATTTTTTTGTTGTGTGTTCAGTTTTCATTGTCTTAGTGATAGAACTAGGACATACTCCCTGCGTAATTAATGATGATTAACTGTATTATTGTTATTGTTATGGATTTTTTTATTGGTTACAAACTGTAAAAAATATCCAGATTTGAAGGACCACTCGTATGTGTGTGAGCATGTGAGCGATTGTGTGTGTGAGTGATTAAATTAATACCCACCATATTCCATCACCATAACTATCTTACAATTAAGACATTTAATTTGCCCATACAGTTTCATGAACTTTCAGACAAATATAAGTTGTAATTCATATGCTATCACATTCATGCAACCATATCTGCCTAAAGAATGAGCCATAAATTTTAAATAAATTAGTTCTTTCATTTCATTAGTAAAAGGAGAAAAACAACATCTTGCCATCACTTCCCCCCTCTCTTTTTTGTTGGTGGAGTAGACCTAGACTAACAATTGTGTAAGTATGTAGTCTCATAGAAGAGTATTATTATAATTATGTGTAGCAATTTTAAGTAAAATGAAGGCTGGTGAAAAATTGTTGACTTTGCTTTCTGTTCCCAACAAGCAGAATATTCAGTTGCTCACTTCATCCTGCTCCTAATATTTCCTAGGATTGTGAAATATTTGAAGAGTTAACTCAAAATTGAAGTATACATTTTTTATGAAACTGACGTGAGAAGACCTCAAAATTCTGTCAAGTCTTCAACTTCATAGGTGTCACATCATGAATCATGAGAAGTTTCATTGATATATTGACAGCTGGTTTTCAATTATTGCAAATACTCTGTGCAAGTCACACTTTAACTTTGAATACATTATTTGTCATGAAACCACTTACACACAATTGGTCCAGGTCAAGACAACCAATTTCAAAATGTCACAACAGAGCTTATAAATAGTTTTTTTTTTGTTTTTTTTTGTGAAATACTAATTTATTTATTTTTATTTCCAACTGAATAATACAGTATTAGTTTCATGGCTATGTCTTCTAAAATGTAACTTGTTTTATTTAAAAATTCAAATCTTTAAATTCATTTGTAACATTTAACATTATAAATAGCTTAATTAAATAAAAACATACTATTATTCATCAACAAATAATTTGTATCAACGAACTGCTTCTCTTTAAGTTGTCAATTTTAATAGTTATCAAGTAAAGATTTGGGATCCAGAATTTTTGTCAAAGTTGGTTTAATGATTAAATCTGATCTCATCCAAAAATTTAAAAGTCTTGTAATATAATTTGATACATCACCAATAGTTTCATTTAATGAGTGCATTCAAGGTTGTAATTTTTAGTATTGAATAAACTGTTTCTATTATACCTCTGACGATAGTTCTTCAACCTTCACATTTCATTCTTAATTTCATTATTTAGGTCACAAAAATGTCAAAATATTATTCATTCAATATGTTGCCACTGTAACATTACGCTTAATGTTAGACATCCTCATAGTTAATATTACTGAGTACAACATTGAACCTGCTTTATGGTTTGTTTCACACCTTGCAACTCACATTAAACTGAAATACAAGAGCATTTTATTTAAAGCTGACATTTGGTAGTGGAGTAAAACAAGATAATATAAGGTATAACCTGCCTGTGTGGAATAGCATTCATCTTGGTGTCTGCAGTGATTGACAACATTACACTACCAGAATTCCTTGTAGTTGAGAGCTTCATTTAGTGTGACTCGTCATCAACTTATTGTTATTGAGGTAAGTATAACTTTGTCCTTCTGTACTGAAATTGATCCATATTAAATTAAAATTTATGTATTATATAACCTGTCAGTTGTTTTCTGCTCACCCACATGCTTGTGGTGTTCTATTTCTCTAAGAACTTTATATACTATGTTTGAATAAAATCCTGATAAACTGTATGAATCAACATTGAGCTGTATTCCATCAACACTTTGTTTTTATATCTTGCTATTAGATGCATTGTATTAACAAACATTTAACAGTAAGTTAAATATAGTAACATTCCACAAAATCAAGTTGAAGAAAAAAGATTAATACATTTCATTGCTACAAAGCCTTTCTTCTATATTAATATTTAGGATTATTCATATCTTTAGTAATAATATCTGGAACTTTCATCTGTCATGACGGGTTGTTCTCAGAACATTTTTTTAAAATTAATATAAAGTGGTTAATAATTCTGGCAAGTTGATTCACTTTTGTTTCTCTTGTATTACCAATCTCTTTAGACAAGATTTACAATGGTATAGTTTATTTGTAATTGGTTTCATTTCATTTACTTAGCAAGTGCTCATGGTTGAGACTAACTGAACTTTGTCCTAACTACCACAGTACTAAATATATTACATTCCATATTGAATACAATTTTATGTACAAGTTCCACCAAACTTGTTCACATATGACATAAAATACAGCATAATTACTAAACCTGGGTGGCATTTAAAAGTAATTCCAAAACTGCCAATATTGGTGTAAAAACTGTAGTTATTGAGTTTACCTACGTAATTGTCTACGTAGTTCAGTTTGGAGTTGAAAACTACAATCACCATACCAGATAAGTTGATGTTCAACGTCCATATGGAAAACTGTCAATGTCTAATTTTGTAAGGTTAGGTTTCCGTATGCGGCGGGGTGATGAAACATTTATTGCTCTTTCTTTATTCAGAAAATTTCTTAAGTAAATTGTTTGTTTCATTTGGATTTTTGTTGGGGAGAACATGATTTCATTTCTGTAAACAACTCTGGAATGTATTTTGATGTACGTATGAGTATGTTAATCATACGTTCGGACAGACCTGGTTTCATAGTGTCGTACCAGGTTTTTTTTTTAATTTTAGACCGGGATTTTAAATATTCTCTGGCATATCTCAGCCGACCTTAGTGCTTAAGGGCAAACAATTTTAATAATTCTAGTATGCAATACTTACAGTTGTAAAGTAAAAGTTTTATGTTTAGAGAGTATTGTCAGTGGATAAATTTCAGAGCTGAAATTGTCTGGTCTGATTTAGAAGAGCTTATAAGACTGCATAATCAATTTGTTGGTTGCTGTTCAAACTGAAAAAGTACGAGACACTTTTGAAGTGAAGGGGAAAGCAATTTAAAGGTGATTTAAAAGACATATTTTGTTGCGTTTGCCATGACGTTGCCTGGGACATCTGCTCCAGTTAAGGTAGGTTTACACGGGCAGTGATGTTTGTCCAAGCTCGGTTGCCTGAGCACTGTCAGCTGTTTACATCGTGTTGATATTGCATAGTATTGATACATTGTTAATACCAAGTTGAATATTTTTCTTCTTCGTGTTCTCGTGTAATCAGAATGTCCGTGTTTCATAAACATAAAGTTGCTAGTGTTATGGATGATTGAAGAAGATAAACAAAAGAGCATTAGAGAGAAGTGTGTGGGGTAAGAACAAGAGGGAGGAGAGGGTGGAATACGCTAGGTAGATTATGGAGGATGTGGTAGCTATGTAGAAGTGTAAAGTCTTGCGCAGGGTAGGATAGCATGGCTCAGACGAGTGTAAGGACTAAATACCACAGCAACAACGTGTACGAATATTCAACTTTTATTATTGCAGCAATTAATGTCCGACGATATATCCATTGACATTATGTTCTATAGCTGACAACAGAGTGCTGAAGCCGGGCACCAGCAGAAAATATCTCCTGACGAAACTGTAAATGAACTCGTATATTGTGAAACAAACTGAAAGTCTTCCGCGAGTTCGTTCCTTCATTCCTTCACGTCCTCGCCCAGAGCTGCGAGAGGCGGCGGAGAATCTGAAACGGAAATAAGACTTATTTGGTTACCACCCTTCAGTAACGGCCATTTCACTTGCTTAGCATTCAAAGAATAAAGAAGCGACCCCAAGTCCTCAAAGAAAAGTGTATATGAATCAGTGCTGAGGGAGAATAAATAATAATACCAGAAACTTTCCCCAGGCCGCAGCACTGGCGTCATCAAGGAAACGCGTAATCGAGAAAAATAACGGCCCCCGACGTTTCAGAACGAATATGAAATTTTTGTAATATTTCAATTAAAGAGCTGAGGACGTCCCTAAAGTTGGAAACGTAAAAAATTACAATTGGGACATCATTGAGTAGTGCGTTAGCTTAATAAATAATTACGGAAAAGGCGACCATAATTATAAACAAAGACTTGTGACGTTTCAAGCCTCGTGTTGGTGTTTCTCAACTTTTTATTCTATTCTTCTTGTTTAAATTTTTCCCACTCCTGTTCGTGTGATCAAATTTTTGTGGATTTTATTTTTTCAATAGTTCCCTGGGCAAGTTATTCTCTTCCGGATGTCTCATTCTGAAAGGTAAAACAACAGTTTGAGGGGAGGACTGGGCTGGCTTTGTTCTTTAACATAATGAGACTAACACTTCAATCTATTGCCGCACCTTGAGTTAACAAAAAACAAAACCGTGTGAGCAATATTCCTCTGCCATTCCGCTCCCTCACCTCTTTACTTTGATAACACCTATCATTCGAGTTATACTGGGGGAAAAAGTGTAAATGGTGAAGTTATGAAATACGATGATGAACCCAATGGAGTTGCCAACTCCGAAAGAGAAGGGACTGAGAAAACTCCCAAGTTAATAAATTAGACATACAAGACTATTAAAATATTAGATATGAATGTCGGGAGATGAAGTAACTTTATGAAATACTGCCTCTCAGGCATGAATTTAAGAATAAATCTTAACGTTCATGAAATAAGCAACGAATGTAGTCCTATTTCTTCCGTAGGACGTGGATGTAAAGAAACAGCCGAATCAAGATTTTAAAAGTCATATTTATAATATTATTTAATATATGAAGAATGTGAAATATTAATACCACAGCGGCTGATCACAATGGACGCCATAAAATTTATCAAGGTACATACATACGAATATTTGTAAATAAAAAAATTGATGAACTCGTTTTACAAACTCATACGTAAGTAGTGAAAATGTGTTTGTTGGATGAAAAATGAGTTTTTTTAGTCGACAGAGTAAGTTTGTCGGAGAAGAAATTATGTGAAAACATTTAAGATGAAGGTTTGAATGGCCGTAATCGTCATATTTTCCATAATTTCAAATAATGATAGGTCATAAAAAATTTCTGCGAATTGTAACCGTCGTAGAAAAGGAGTCACGATATGAAAAACGTTCGTTTCTCCACTTCATGATGAAGTTGTAAGAAAACACTTGACTTAAAAATATCTTGGCTCTTTAAGTAAGAATAGAGGAAGACTAAAAGAACATGAGGAATGATGTGAAAAATTTTTCTAGACACTGGAAAGGAGGATTTGTGAGGGGGAAGGACATCGACATGGCTCGCATTACACCGACTGTTTTCTGGTTATTTTTATGATTTTCCTCACCACCCTCACCCCTAAGAATACTCCCCTTCGATTGTGGATACGGTTGAAATTATATGCTAGCAGTATCCATCCAAGAACATATTTATTTATTGGGAATATTGTCTGCTTTTGCTTATTTAAAATTTTCCACCCCCGCCCCTAGGGGTCTTACCCCAACACTGCCGATTTTGGTTCGCAGAGAACACGTGTGCGAAATTTGGTCAAAATTGGTGCCCTAGTTTAGATTTGTTTGCGGAACATATATATAGACAGACACACCCGCATACAGGAAATTTTATTATAGGGATATTAAGTCAGATTAATTCAATTACTTTATTTATAATTCCAACATTTATTGACTTCTATTCCTGCTCTAACCGGATTTTAAATACTTAAAAAAAATATACAAGAATATTTATCTCTCGATTCGAGTGCGGCGCACACTTGAGACACATAAAGCGACGCGACGGGACACTCAGTCAATTTTATTTTGTTTAAGATTAAGATAAGTGTAAACAAAAAAATAATTATTATATTTGGAGGATATTTTAATAATTTATTGTTTCTTTTTAATCATTCGATTAAATTGAAGGAAATAAATACAAAGATGCTTTGCAACTAACCAAAAGCAGGCCTTAATCAGAGATCATTGAACATGGAACGTTTAAACCATGGTTTAAACTGCCGCTCCAATGTAGCAGAACCTTTTATTGGCCAGCGCCATGTTTCCCCTTCCATGTTGCCTTGTGTTGTCAACTTGCTGCAGCGGTAACAACGAATTTGATGGAGCCATTCTCTTCTGCAGGCTTCCGAAGTGAGGTACGTTTCAGGTTAGAGTTCTTCTATATCGAAGGATTTCCCTTCATTTAAGCCACACCTTTCAGTTACACGAGTCACTCAACATATAATTTTCGTTTATTTTAACCAGACTATTGTGACGTACAACTGGCGAGTAGCTGCGTGATTTACAACTTGGCGATTATGGACGTTAAATTGCTTCAAACTAAGACCTTTGCGAGACTGCTCAATAACTTCATCAAAAGAAATATTGTATTTGTAGGCGCAGTGATCCATTAAACACACACAACGTAACATTTGAAAGTAATAACGAGATATACAATCCTTAATAGACTACTATTAAATTGAAAATGTAAGCTGAAAAGAATTTCTTCGAAATGTTTAAAATACGTCGCCATTTACTGCCCTTCAGGACTTTCTTGTGCTCTGCTTGACTATTTTTGACGGTTTCATTAGAAAGTAATACATAGTTTGACCAGGCTAATCACAATTTGACTGTCTCCCCCAGTCTTCATAGTCTATATAGTTTTTCAAATAGTATTTTGAATCCTTATCCCTTCAACAAAGTAATATTGACATGCAGTCCTGTTTACTGCTTTTCCGTGAGGACTATTTAAAAATAGAACACTTTATTTTCCGTTATGTCAAATCCACTATTCTTAGTTTCAGAATTTGTAGTAGAAAACTAGTCCTTATTTCCGTTTTTCTAGAATTATGTTCTGTCTGTATTTAACAGTAAGTACCAAGGATACACCATCCACCGTTTTTCAAAGCAAACACAATTTATTTCTTAATGATCAAATCAATTCAGAAACTTTGGAACAATAAGTTTGTAAAGCATCTTTCCACTCGTGTTATATTGTAGAGAGAGAGAATGACTAATCCACAATTGATGTCGCCTACGAGGATTGTGAACATTTAGTTGGAAAGTTTCTGAATTGATTTGACTATTCAGAAATCTATTGTTTCTGTTTTACTTTCGTATTTATATAAATCATTTTCACAATTGTAAACTGATTTAAACTAAAACCAATATAAGAGTTGTCACTATCATTGTAATAAAGATTTAACTGGAAGGAGCGTGTAAAATTCATTTGTAAAGTAAATAAATTTTGAACATAGTGAAGTTCTGGCAGCCAAAGTGAGGCGAATCACAGTAGAACTGTATCACATGATTTGATCTTCAGTGTAAATAATTCAGCAGTGTTTCAGTTCTTTATCAAATCTTATGTTAAAACAAATCTTGAAAGTCTCATAAAGTTGTCATATTTATATTCTTTTATGTGGCAAAATAGTGCTATATTTGAAAGCACATTTTATTTTTATAAAAAATTTATGTGAAATCTTTTTACAAACGAGTTTTATTGTTATAGGGAGAAGCTTCCTTCCAATTCTACCTAGGAAAATTTTGGTTTCTTTCTAACATAATTAAATCATTGTTGATGTAAGGTTTTTCAATTTGTAGCTAACCTTTGACAGTTTGAAGAATGCTAGGGGGAAAAAATTGATATTGGAAATTTGTGCTGCAAACGTCCCAAAATCTCACATTAGAAGCAGATTTACTTGTATCTAATTTAAAAATGGCCAAAGACTAGTAACATCTTCATGACCCCTCCCCAACCAAAATTTTAAATTTAAATAAAAATGTTTAATTTAATTTTTTTGAATTTTTGGATTCAAATATTTATATTAACATTTTTTTTGCATTTTGGGCCACATTGTCTTAAATTTTAATTTATTTATTTCTATGTACACTGAATAGTTTTAATTTACATAGCTGTCCTTTTCTTATATGAGAAACACTATATTAATGAAATGATTATATTAAATTTTCCTACAAGTAAATTAAAGATCTCTACACTGAGTCCTATTTATCGGCCTTCTTAGAGTGGAAATATTTAAGAAAAAATCTACTCTGACCTGGCAGTACCAGGAAATCTGCAAAAAAGGTTATGGAACTTATTTGGACCTTCCAGATGCCATTACCTCCTCCTGCTCCATTCTGGATCATGACTTCCTGCACATGTTGTCCATGGTATGGTCAATTTCCAGTTGTAGCCTCTGATCATAACCTCCACTCCTAGTCTCCTCAATCTGTCTGCAATATGTGATCTGCCCTGAAAACTTTCTGCAGGAGGTTTTAATAATTCTCCCCCACTTCTGTAGTTCATATTTGCTGGTGGCAGGGCTGGATATTCAATAATGAAATTTATAGTGTCTTCTCTCTGCCCTTTGCATTTTTGGGGGAAAACCGTGCTCCTTTCTAGCCTCAGTTGCCACATTCCAGAGGCTGTGGGACGAACCCTGCTAGCGTCTAAATGCCGAGAGTTTTGTTACCAGTCTGTCATGTCTCTTGCCTTAGTCTGAGTAGATTTTTTTTACCATTACACGTAGATGTGTCAATTACCCTGCTGTTCCCTCTCTACTGCAAATATCGCTGCCTCGCCTGTAGTGGAATCTCCACAATACAATGTATATTTCATTATTTTGCTTAATTTCTGGTGTAAAAATTACCAATGGCATTTCTTTCAAAATGGCATAGAAAAATATATTTATATGGTATTCACTCTTTATAATTCCATTGATAATTATTTAATACATCACAATAAATTACAGCAACTATACCCAGTTATTTTTTCTCCTTTGGAGCATTTATATTAGGTGTATATAGATGCAGTCTTAATGTTTTCTTTCATATGCATTAATTTCCTTGTAGAATCATAATATCCTTCAAATCATTGAGTTGTGTTTTGTGTGTGTGTGTGCAGGCAGGTGCCAATATAGGGTTATTTAGTTAGGACAGGTCAATGTTAAAATGGAATAAAACTACTTGTGCGAGAGGCATCGACAAAATTATTTTTAATTTGAGGGGGCATACCTGGGCCTTTCAAATAGGATTGTCTGTAATATCTATAATCCATTTCAAAATTGACCTGTCCTTATTGAAAACCTCTGTATCTTATTACAATCTGCCCAGATGATCCTTTAAACAGCATCAGTACATTTAATGTCTGCTATAGTTTTTTTCCCACTTTCATTATCAGTTGTCACCACATCACTATTCACTATTCCCACACTTGTCTTATCATGCCATGTACCCACTGATTCTCCTTAAATAATTTAACAATTTCACAATTCTACTAAATTGTACATTTTATAACAAAAACCAACCTACCCCTACATGTACTGTTGAATAACTTCAAACATTCCTAACACTGAAAATCCTGGTGTTAGATTTTGGAGAATGGCAGTTTCTGACAATGGTATATTTTCACAAATTTTTGAAAATATTTTATTTTTCAATAAGAAGTCAAAGAATGAGTTTTATAAAGGAGAAATTTGTAGCAGGCTAAATTCTGACTAGAAGAAAGTGTAAACAACCTTGTGAGTGCTCAAATAATTTTGTTTGCAAAAGAACTAAATATCTGGCAGGAACTAGTTATTAAAGATGTATTTCTTTATTTGGGCCAAAATTGCTGACAGCGTTATCAAAAATTATCTTAAAATATTTATGTAAAAATAAATGTTTGAATGTCAGTTTTCATCAATTATGACTGAAGTCCTTTCGCTGTTAATTGAATTATTTTATATTTTCATGATGTACCTCCTCAGCAATTCACAACTGGCAATGTATCACTTAAATTTTGAAAATAATTTAGTCTGCACAAGTGACGAGGCTTCGATATTACAAACTTTCAGAATTGAAAGAAGTCCATGACATTGCTACTAGTTTCATATAATTATTCAGTTAAAATATCAGTCTGTAATTAATTCTTTAGTTTTAAATTTAACAAGTGTTGTTGAGGACAATGCATTCAACCCAGAGGTTTGATCCTTTCCCTGTCTGCTCAAATGTTATCTGAGAAGAATTTGTATAAATAAGTAAAAATTTGAGTTTTGTGATTTCCTTTATTCTCACAGCTAAGTCTGACATTTACTGCAAGGAACTAAATGTTGAATTTTTCCTTTCCAAGCTTGTAAAGGTTGCTTTAGTTGCATTTAAAGTGAAATATGTTTTAAGTATGATTGTTAGTGATCTTTCAGTTGATATAAATGCGAGAACATCAATGATTTCGAATTTGTCATTCTGCTTTTGTACATTTCTTTTCACCTGTATTCTCTACTGAACATGACTTAGTAATGCATATTCATGGAAACAGTTTTGCAAGGTTATTATAAAGTGATTAAATGTGCATCTTTTCCTTTTCAGTTGAGAAGATACTCTGAGGGAAGTTGATCTCTCCTGTGATTACCCAGTGATGGCATGAATTTCTGTTCCGAGGCCCAACGACGTCTCTTGAAAAACAGTAAACTGTTTTTATAATGTAAATCAGATTTCATAATTATTAAAAACCTAGTAATTATATTGTTTAAAGTTTCTCAAATTCTTGACAATTTCATTGCATGTGATTTATTCCTCTGAGCCATAAGTGACCAATTTGTTTGAGATGCAGGTGATTGCTTTCACCAAATTCTAAATTATATTTCAAATATTTGATAAATGATTTTGATTTTATTTCTAAGTATCTTGTGCATTTTAATGTTTTGTACCATAGCAACTAGTTACTCTGTTGAACTCTAGTCTTTGAAGACTAATAGATTCTATGAAAGTTGTGTAGTTCTATTGAACTCAGTAAAAACAAAAGCTTATAAATATATACTGTTTCAAATATTTTTTTTTCTTTTTGCAGGAGTGATATCTGATGCCTGTGGAGCTCCTTATTGACTTGCTGAGTTTTTGGACCTGTAAAATTTATTACCTTAGCTTGAAGTGTTACAAATAATCACTTGTTACCATTCTATGTATTTTGTTAAACATTGATTTTAAAGTTTAAATGTCTAAATACTTGATGTTTGATTATTGCTAACCTAATTGTACACTAGTGTGTTGATGGGAATAAAGACTAGTCTACATTTTATATCTTTAAAATTTATTATCTGTAGTAATCTACAAATTTTTATTCATTTCCTTTATTTAAAAAAAAGCTGGTTGTAGAAGCATCAGCTGCTCAGGTGGCGACCTGGCAGGCAGCAGTGCTGTAAAAATCGCCCTAAGTCCAACACTATAAAAAAGCTTTTCTGTCCAGCGTTGACACTTTTCAAATTCCACAGCTTCCCGGTCCAGCATTTCGAGGAGCGAGTGGGCCGAGGGTTTTGAAGCCCTCGGTCTACAGGCTCCTCAAAGGTGGGTCTGTAAAAAAGAACAAGTTACATAAAAAATCAAAGTAAAAACAAAGCCACAATATGGAAAGTTGACTATTGGAAAAACTTAATGGTGTCAAAAGCTGGAGATAGTTTATTTCTGAGACTCGCAGTTGTGAGAAAGCATGACTATTCTTAACGGATATTTTGGAGATAGTTTATTTCTGGACTCTTGCAACTGGTTCCAACCAAGGCTACTATGATTATTTTTTTTTTCCCCCATGGAAGACAGGAATGGCCAATAAACTTGATTAAAGACAAATTGTAACAACAAAAATATAGGCAAATTCACACATTTGGAAAGGGATGAAAATAAAAGCATAATATTGGTTCGAGAGAACGGCCGTTCGAAGGGTTTTTGGCGATGGGAAAGATGAGCCGACTTTCAGAATAGTTACAAAAAAGCCGAGGGTTCCTTTACTAAAGTCATAATAGATACTTGTAGGCAAATTTTGCCCTGGTAGAAGTGAAAATTGTTCCGAGGTGAGGAATGAATGGAGTGATGGAAATTACGGTAAGGCATAAGTGAAGTGGAAAAAAAGTTTTAGAAATGAGAGAAAGAAGACCGTAACTATTGTCTTAAAAGAAATTGAAGAAACAGAATACAAAGTGACAAGCAAACAATTACAGAGTGTCTGGAATGGCAATTTTCTGAAATTAAGAATGAAAAGGAAGTGTCGTGGAAGAATGTAAAGAATGCTTTTGGACTCTTTAAAAAGTAAAATTGGTAAAAAGGCAAGAACTGCAGATGTTGGAGTTATGGAACAAATGAGAGCATACAAAACCTCCAATGCAACAAGAAGTGTAACTGATACATGAAATGTTTAGAACTCCAGAGAAGAGGTAGATACAACTTCCTGTCTAGAAAGACGGGAACTGGAACGGGGATGAGAAGATAACAGTGTACATTGAAATATACAAAAGTTAATTTTAGATATTATCTGTTGGGAAAGGAAATACACACCTAGTGAGCTCAATTCAGGGGAAGATGAAGACAGCAAGGCATGTAAATGTATTAGTAATTGAATCAAAATGGCAAAAAAATGTGACAGGAATGAAACTACTCTTACCAAATTTAAGACTAGAGACTAGCAATTAAAATCTACAAAGTGTCACTGAAATGTGGAACAAGACGAGTTTAGTAGCAGCACTGACGACACACTCTATGAAGACAAGGTAGATGAAAATATATATTATTTCATTTCCTTATTTCACTGTAATTGGAGACAAATCCCATGTTAATATAAATTACTGAGTTAATGAATACAAAAAATAATAATTTATGACTTTGAGAGTGGTGGAGATGTCACTGCTGTAACCAAACTAATTTTTAATTCCTAAAGTAATTTGGCTATTAGATATTAATGATGAATAAAATTATTATTTTTGTTCATTTTATATTATTGTTTTTACACAGATAAGTTAAATTTAAATGAAATTATTTCATTTGTGACAAAGGCTTACGAATAACAGCGAGATGGACCAAAATTCGATGATTACCAGAATGCAGGCACAAAGTAATATCGGTGTTATAAGTATCTTAATTACACAAAAAAGTAGCCAAATAACAGACAAAATTAAGTGATAAAAGAGAAATACAACCACGGTGACCAACTCAAAAGCAAAGAAATTAGCCTGACAATAAGGGAACATAGCCATTGTTGAGCTTCACATTATCAGTCTGTGTGTTAATTACAATGGCGTTGGAATTTAGTAACCAAACATTCATTTAATTACTACAGATACTTCCTTTGGTATGTTTATTAAGTGACCTTTTCACTTGTCCTGTGCAGTAGGAAAGACAATTAGAAGAAGTTATTTTGTAAAATACACCATGTTTGCTGTAGATGTCATGTATTAGTAGATCTGTAAATGATGTCACTTGTTATTGTCTATAGTTTGGCTACTTGTTTGAGCAATTAATCCACAATCGTTTAGCAATTTGTTACAATTAGGAACTCTATCCGATTGTATTATTTCTGTTATGTCAATTATTGAAGAAAACAACCTTTCACCCTGGCCAAAGGAGGAACGTAGATAACTTTTAAGCTATTTTTAACGACTGACTACTTTCTGCTTTTGAATCATAATATATTTTGAAAAAAGTATGTTGCAGTAACACAAAAAATGCCACAAGATTCAAATGAAATATTTTCATTGTTTATGGCTGGTTTTAGGCGTTTAAGAAACAATAATATATAATGAATTTTTTTAATGGACGCGAGACAAGAGTGAAGGTCGACTCACCCCAGATGGATGGTTGTGTCCTCTGGAAGGCATCCCTCCTTTCCTGAAGAGTGGCAGCATGTGCAAGTCCTGCCAAAATAAGTAACAAACATTCACCACACAAGTCCAAGTTGTTAATAGCGAGAGAAAAATAGATTTTTCAGGCTGAGAATGGCAGAAGAAAAAAAACAGGCTAGAATTGATTCTTGCATAAAAAATTATTTGATGAAAATTAATGTCACTTAACTCACCTAAATATCCTTCATTGTGCAAGAAAGGTTTCTTGGATTGTTCATTCAGCAAAATGGTAAATATGTATCTGTTGCATGACAAGTATCATCTGGAAAGAAGAAAAAGTGAGTTTAGTATCATGGCACTATGAAAGTAAATAAACTGGGAATCTTATTAATTTTAGACCATGTACAAGGTTATTACCCTATATTGAAACAAAAGATCGTGTTAATATTTTAAATATTCTGCATTTTATATTTCAACCTTATTAAGACACCATTTAAATATGTTTGGTATCGTCAATTATTCATTTCATACCACTATAGAACAGTCAGTTTTTTCCAAATGACAATTTCCTCAAATAAGAATGTATTGTCACCAAATTAATTAAGATACTCTTTGCTCATCACAGGGAAACTTTTTTTCATAATTTTTCACATATTAACATAATATACGTCATTCTAATACACTTTTCCAAATGATTCCGCCCAAATCATCTTAGTAATGCAATTCTTAGATAAATGCAAAGGAATTTATTTGTATTTTATGAGTAAACATAGTTATATTTCCGATTACCGTGCGATGAGAATGAATTATTTTCTTGTTTTCATCTACTATTTACTTAATTTTCAAATGTTACAGTTTGCATTACTTACTTTACAAAACTGACGAAACATAACATATTACAGAAGTTCACATTTTCGTACACCACACAGAACTTGGGAATTACTTAAACACATACAGATAGCTTACATTAAAAATTTCAAGCGGTGATACACAAAGGCAGGGCTTGTGACGTCACGTAAACAGCGGGCAGGGCTCGGGTTCGGTCAAAGATATACTCTTTGCGTTTGGTAGTACTAATTTAAACAGGTAGAAATGAAACCTACTTAGCATAACAAGTAATAATTGACATTGCTATATCTAATAATTATAAAGAACACATCAATTTGACGTATGATTGGTTTATTGATACATTACACAACCTTAGTTTTAAGACAAAAATTAATATGAAAACAATGAAAGACATTTTAAAAAATGTGGCTGGACGTGTTTGCGCTATTGTAGAGTAAAAATGCAAATTAGTGTCGAAACGTCCAGCTGTATATAAAATATGTTGGTCATTGTTTCTCATATTATATTAGTCTCAGACCTAATAATACGTAATATTCCCGGAGTCTCCTCGCGGTTCGACGCCCATAAAATCTGGCCTTCCAAGCTTCTCAAACAAGAAAAATAATAAAAATTAACAATTGTATAATTGTTTTGAAATAAGATTCAGTATTAAAACAAATATTATCTTCTGTCGAAATAATTAAGAGAAATGCGACATTTAGAAGACCGACGGGCTAGTTTAGCATCTTACTCTAAAGGCCAGTATTGAACAGATTGATGTCTCTGTCTTTGTCCAAGTTAAGCTTCCGTGATCAGAGTCGACCTCACTTCACGTACCACCATAGGATCCTACACGCGTCCAGCCAGGAGAAATTCTTGGAATGCGTCAACATTCCTCCCTTTCAAGATCTTCAAAACATATTTCGCCAGGTTTCCGGCTATATGTTTTTTCTTGCTCCCACATGTAGCGACAATTGCTCATCATGTACTGTGTAATAAGTTAATTTAGTATATTGAAACTGAAATCATTCAGTTGTTTTGGTAATCGTTATCCTTTTTATATTCTATGAATCCTCAGACCTCCGCAGTTTAATAGCTTACCAAGCGGGAAATCATTATATATTACTCAATATTTCTTAAGAGTGCATCTTGCTAAAAATAAAAATTCCTGTTTTTACTTATTTTCTTATACTTATTTAAAAAGATAAAATTTCTTTTCGGAAGCTAATAAACTGGGGAACTGAATAATCGGCAAATGCCTAGTACTATTTGTCACTTTCAGGCAAGAATTGTAACAATGAGTCCATTGTGGCCGCGTGACCTTTATACTGCACATTTACCACGTAGATTCATCCTCTATTTCCGTCGCGCAAAAACATGTTACTGTTCTTTAACCGACACCGCATTGATCGCTAGTGACATTTAATGGTGTACAAAAACTTGGCGCATGATCCAGTCACTAGTCAGGGACGGAAAAATTTGCATTACCGAGCATTTCTCAATTAGAATTCTTTGCATCGAATTTTTGATAATTATCTAATTGCGGGAGTAGGTATGACTCTTCTAACTCCTGTAGCTTTCCTGATAGGGGCTACGGTAACCATCATTGGACCAATGGGGTAACGTGACGGCCGTATTAAGCCACCCTCGAGTGGTGAAGAGATTCCTCGTGTTGGCTTGGACTTATCCGATGATGAAACTGATTGGCCATAATCATCCGCGAGTGTTGCCCATGCAGTTAGAAGGATATATACCTAGCTTGGGAGGTCATTCTGGTTCACTGAAATAGACCGGTAAGTTTCAAGTACCATTCTTATAGCAAGTGCGGGGCGACCCTGAGCACGTCAGTTCTTAAAGGAGCAATGCGTGCGGCCGGCCATTGCCGTCCCTCGGGAAAATTGATACTTCCGGTCCGTAGGGTCTCTGTTCTATCCTGCAGCCCACCTGGTGGTGGTTATTCCACGACCCAGGTCGGACTCGTTGCCTCTCTTTTTGAGCGGCTTCGAAAAAATTCATGGTAGAAATCGACATACACGCATACAATTGTCTAATTGGTCGAGAGAGATGATTTGTTGTTTGTGAGGATTTAATATAAAATATTTTGTGTTAAGTTCACTTTTATGGCCCTACATAAATGCATAAAAACAATTAATTCAAAGGTGTGTCATGTTTCGTGCATTATTCTAAAACAGTTCATTATTTAGTATCAGTTTGTATAGTCTTGGTAGTTTTAACAAAAAGTAGTTAAAAGTTGGAGAGAAGTAGCTTATCCTGTCAAAATACAGTGCGCTGTATTTTGTATTTGTAGTGGGGTTACACCGGAGCTCACTTTGGTAGTGTAAAACTATTTTGAAAACACTGACGCAAGGAAATATATTACATTATGTTGAGGAGATTCTGTAAGAGTGCCGGACTTCCGATAAGGCGCAGGAGGCCTCATAAATTCTAGCTTTCTTTCAAATAGTTATAAATTATTGAAATGGGACTGTCATTTATGAAAATTGATATAGTTAAAACAATACATATTACGAAAATAAATATATCTATTAATGAAATATAACAAGAAAACTCTTGGAAATGCCTTATACTCCCCTTTTTATTAATTTATACTTAGGATAATAAACTACATTATTCATAGGTTAAAACATTCCAAACACATTTAAACAATAGGTCGTAGTTTTTCTTTAAACGTTTAATGAGTTGAGTAAAATTTTACCTGCAGAGTATGCAACACGTTTTACTTATTTATCGTGCGGGATATCTACGTGTTCGGGGGATTATCGGAATTTTATGTAATTGGAGACCAACTTATTTTTTCAATATTGCGGTACTAATCATTTAATCTGTTTCCACTCTCCAAAACTGAATATTCGTCCATTGTCGTGAATCCTTTTGTTACTATATTGACAAAACATTTGTTATAATTTTGTAATGAAATTTTGCGGCGATGTTTCCATTTTAGGTCGCTTTTACATATATTAATTCGCGCACTCAATCAGACTTTATTTTATATATGTTCTTGTGAATTTTAACTGTCACATCACCTGTGTTTTGTATTGTTATGTTATGTTGCCTTGGCAAACTTTAATTTTAAAGATATTAGTTTGGTTTCGTATATTGTAATATGCTGTTTATTGACGTGAAATTAAACGCCCATTCTTCGTATTTGTTAAGACTGACAATTTAAGATTATCAGGTTTGCACTGATAAATTTTTAATATCGCATTTCGTGGGAAATAAATAGACAGTCATTCCTACTTACTGCTATGTCGGAAGAAACTCAAGCCAATCGCGCTGTTCGACCAACGTGTTCTATCTTTAAACCCGTCTATAAAATTTATTTTAAATACTACGCAAAAATTACGAAAACAACATTTTCAAAACTATAAACTATTTTTAAATAAGATTTGTAATTACCAAATGGTTGCGCACGTCGCCCATTTACGGTGGAGCCTGTTGCGAGATAATGTAACTCAACGAAGAAACAGTTTGTGGGCGTTATTGGCTGAAGAAGCGGCATACTGCTCATGTGCAGTCAAGAATCGTGTGCTACGATGAGGATAACACAGGCGTGTTGCTTCAGAGGGAGGGAGGGAAAGCGCGCGCTGGAAGGCGGGAAGTCTTGAAATACCATTATTATGAAGCTTCTTAAAATTAGGAAACAAATAAATCTGTCTCAATTAATTACTGTGCTGTAGAACATGAGTACCAGCCGTCACTTAGTAACATTATTAACCTGCTTAAAAACTATTGTGTAGAATATAACTTTGTTCTTTCCTTCAGACCACATGAAATACGTGAAGAAGTAAGAAGTTATTTAGAAAAGTGTGGGCATGCGTAGGGAATGGAAGTGCTTGTGCTTGTGCTTCCTCCCTTCCTCCCTCCTACAGGTGGTCGTCATCTCAGCTCTCGATCCCACGACATCAGCGTTTATACAAAGCGCCCCTTCACTTTTCTATCGGCAAGTGTTGCTCCTCTGGCTGAGGTGGCTTCTTTTCAGGACGTCGACGAGTGGAACTACTTTTCAAATCGGATTCTCGAAACAATAGCGACTTTTCCTGCGCCTCTTTTACCACTCTTTAGAGAACAGAAAAGCCGTTTGGAGCCATTGTTTATTCTCGGACCGCCTTTATCAACACTGCTTAATTAAACGGTCTCCTACAGACATTTTCTAAGACTACCATAATTCATTACTTTAATTACCGTTATTTTGTTTTTTCCACGATAAATTTATATATATTGGATCTATGTAAATAATGAAGGCTTTGGCGTAGTTGGTGCAACAGCGATTCTACGGCCCAAGCCCCATCAAGCTACAGGAGAGTGATCCTCAAAAGGCAACTCCCCTCTAATAGCATAGGAAGGGAATTGAAAAGGGGGATATGGAAGGTAGAGAAAAGGCAGCCAAGGGTTGACAAGGACCCCCGGGCTACCCGGTGTTACTACATTATTTATAAGAGATGTTGGGAAAAATCCCAGAAAACCTGCGTCAGGTACTATTCTCACGCTGGTACGAAAGACGAGAGATGAGTTTGCTGTGAGGTCGCAGCATTCCCTTCTCCCTGTCCACCAGTCTGAGGAGAGAACTGACTCTTACCGTATGCCGAAGCCCCGTAATCATCTCCCATGCCGATTCTCAACAAATAGTCTGCAAGAAGATTTAACTTGTCCGCGGAAGATAATTCATATGATTACAATTAAGAAATGAAGTAGAAGCATTTTGATTTTATGAAAAATCCGTATTTGCCAGACTTCTTCGTAATGATTAATGGATTGCAAAAGTATTTCCACTATTCATCGAATTGAATTTAAGTCTCGTAACAAATAACTCTACTTTCTTTAATTTATGGTAATATACAGTTCAAGCGTATAAGAAAAGACTACGGTATGTTTCAGTGTTCCAATGAATTTATAAATACTGTAGATGTGGACACTCACGGGTTGTCAAATTTCATTTCTCAACATATTTCAACAATTTCATGTGCGCTCCAAGACTATTATTCACAGGCAAAAAGGGAAATTTGTGGATTGTTAATCCATTCGTCATACGTTCAGCGATTCGGAACAGGAAAATTTGCTACAATTAAGTTGCGAGGCTGGATTAAAATTACAATTCAAGTGAATTTTGAATAAGGTATAAGGTAGAGTATGCTGATTGTATTAGTGTAATGCTGTGCAAGTGAATATGGAGCGTGTCTCTCCGAGGCAGAGGCAGTGTAATTGAGGCGGTCCACAAGGGTTCTCGTACAGCCTCTCCACTGCTTTCCTCCAGTTTTCCTACACCTTCCTCCTTTATCGACCCCTTCTCAGAGGTCACATGCCACACTATGACAGACAGGATTACAGAATTAACAATATACAACGTTAACGATCCCTTCCATCTCATTCACATTCCTGACAAGCGCAGAGAATAGCTAAAACGGAGTAGTCAAAATTTATTCTGAGCTCATAGGTTCTACGTTTCAAACGGCAAATGAGTAACCGAGATACGTTAAATACAATATAAATATAACAGGTATTTAAACAATATTCTCGTTTCCTTAATAAAATATACTTAAAAATCATTAACATTTTGTAAAATATTTATTTAACGGATTTTATAAAAATGTTGATGGCAGTTAAATATATTTGATTAATATAACAGAATATTTTATATAAAACACAATGAAAAATTGCAGTGTTTGAAGTGGAGAAAAGGTTTCAACCTTCAACATCCATAAATACATTACTTATTATAATACATGTTATGTGTCTAAAGCTATGTTTCTAGTGAACGTGAATATCGGCTTTAACCATCACCTGGTTCCCAAGTCCGCCAACATCCCATCCCTTGTACTGCACTACATAAGTCATTCAATTAACAAAACCCGAAAACGTGTACATATGACAAAAGGTAGTGGGAAGAAAATGTACTGAAAAATAGGACTCGGGTGCTCGGTTTTTATGAAATTTTTTTTATTTAAAAGCGTTCCGTCCGTATTACGAAACATACTCGGAGACCCGGTTTTTATGGAAAAGTTGTTAGGAATTTTTTTTCCAAAAATGTATTCTCCGATAACTGGTATGTATTGAAAAAGGATGTTTTATCTAATAGTTCTTATACAGTAGTCGAGATTCAAATACTAAGGCTTCATACGTCATATTATATAAAAAATAGTCCTGAATGCTATTTTACAAACAGTACCTATGATGACTCTATATTACAACAGCTACGTCCAAAAGAAAGATAGCAAAAGCGACAGGTTTTCAATGTTTTTATATAATTTCTTTTTCAATTAAAACATTTCGGAATATGTCCATAACAACAATTTTTCGTTTTTGTCCATCCGACGCGGAATGGAATTCCCTAAATACTAAAAATGTCACCATAACATTCGCATTAAATTTTAAACTCAGAGTAAGAGGAAAATGTGGCATTACTTGTTGACCTTATTTAGTTTGTACTCTTATTATCCTTAAATCTTGTCCCTAAAACAGGATGGTCCCAAATAACCTGCTCTAACATATTTGAAGACGCAAATTGACGTGCGCTAGCATTCGGGATCCTCTTACTTCTTTTGAAATTACTGTCGGCCACACACAATTAATGTTTTATTTTCCACAGGTAATTTTCAATAGACTTGAAAGTTTCAAGCGAGTTTACTGACAGTTTAAGATGTCGGTGGAGGAGATGAGGCTGCGGTCCATCGGCTGATGAGGGTGACACGAGGTCCCAAAAGTGGGGCTGTGTGTTTGGGTCAGTGACCCCGATCCATACACGTGGGAGCGGGCGCGGTCGATGCGCGTCGGCGCGTGCGTGTGCGTGTGCGTGTCCGCGTCCGCGGCGGCGGCGGAGGCGGGAGGCGGCGGCGGGAGGCGGAGGCAGAGACGGAGGCGGCGGCGGCGCTAGTCTTCTCGCGGCGCCTCGCACGGGAGCATCATGACCACTCGCTGCTCCACAAGGTAAAAGCACAACGGCGTCTTTTCCATGTACGTATATTTGCAGTAGACTCCGTCGCTTGGCGTCGCGTCGCGTCGCCCAAGAGGCGTCGGCCTCCATTTTTGTGGGATGCTGCCGACGTTCGTGGCCTTTGACCTTTGTTGGCCTCGGCGTCGTCGTGGGATGACAGCGTTCCGCGACCTACTTTCCTCATTTGTGCCCGCAAAATTAGTCCGTGTCGTTTGAGCCCCAAATTGCTTCCTTCCACCGTTTTCATTGCTGGAAGCAATCCACGTCGTATAGTGACTAGAGCGTCGGCTCTCGGCTTTAAAGGGGCGACGTAATGAGGCAATTTTATCCGTGTTATTTACTAGTTTTGAATTTTTTATTAATCAATTTTTGAAGAGTGTTGCGAACTCTAAATAATTCAAAATCTCATAAACACTCCTATACTTGGAAGTTGCACGGCTTTTGACACATGCAATTATCGTAGAAAATCGCGAATTTGTATGATTCACGTTAATACTGGAATTCCGATGCTCCCAATACTGTTTCTGAGTCGTAATATCGCAAAGCGAAAACACGATCGGTTTCCTAATTCCTAATATGATCCATATTACAGTACAACAATTTAATCGACTGGTCGAATAATGATAGTGGTATATAAAACCGTTCACTGTCTTCAATTATTGGCAAATTGATTATAAATTGTCGGTCTCAAAATCAGAAGCATCCAGCCTACATACGGTATCCTTTCATCTAACTGACATTCATGTACAAGA
This sequence comes from Eucriotettix oculatus, assembly GCA_034510155.1. NCBI lineage: Eukaryota > Metazoa > Arthropoda > Insecta > Orthoptera > Tetrigidae > Eucriotettix > Eucriotettix oculatus. The sequence goes on along the minus strand of CM067380.1, from coordinate 20,658,255 downwards.
CATTTTACTTTAGTGGTTATTCTTCCTATGGCATTCGGGCCTTTGCCTACCAGGACGACTGCGGACTGTCATATGGAGTGATGCGTGGCCAGCGTATCGACTCTCCATCAATCTTAACCCCAGTCTCCGTGTCCATGGCAACACAAACATCCAAGCCCCTGCTAGGATTCGAAGCCGGGACCTCTTGCTTGTGCGGCAGCAACTTTGCTGGTTACGTTTTGGAATATAAAGGCTGAAAGCTTATGAATATGTGACCGGCAATTTATAATAAATTTGTGCCATACTATTTTAATAGACTTAAATGTTCCCGCTTGTTTGCATCATTTGTTGACTGTATATTTCCAAATTGTATTTTATTTTCAGCAGTGATTATGGAAGTGTTTCCTCTCACGACAGCTTTCACACAGAATGCTGGTATTATTCTTATTAATATAAGGATTATGATAATAGAGAGACTTATATATCGCAGACTGAAAAATAATAAGGTACGCTAAATGAGATATAATGTCCATTTTAGAATTATTTTTTTCTCCATGGCTCTACAGTCCATTGAGGACCTCGGCCTACCGAGTCGACTGTGGACTATCATCTCGCATGACACATTCCGAATTTGGAGGGACACGTGGTCAGCGTATCGATCCTCCAACAGTCTTAATCCCGGTCTTCTCGACCATGACGACACAAACATCCAAGCCCGTGCCAGGATTCGAACCCGGGGCCTCTGGGTTGTGAGGCATCAACTAGAGGCTAGCCACTACACCACAGGAGGTCGGCCATTTTAGAATTATCCGTATCGTAAAAGAGGAGTCAATTATATCGGAGCTCGATTTACCCGATTGCTTCGCTCTCCATTGTTTATCAGCTGAGACCATGGCATATTAACTGAATTGGATTGACAAGGGTAGTTGCGGGTTGGGAATCATTTGTTGGCAGCATTGGGATTCCATCTACTCTTTCCCACCGTAAATCTTATTTTAAAAAGCTGTATCTAAATCTTACAAAAGAAATGAAGATGAATACGCGGTTGAGATTGCAAATGCTGATTTTATTCCCTGTCCAGTCGCACTCGTGCCACTTCCCGATCGTCTAACGCAGACAATGCGGCCGAACAATCGACAAATACCTTCTCCGAAATTGTTAGCAACTGGGATGAGCATCGCATTTCGAAAGCCTTTGCAGAATGCGGTGGATTTGAATCGATTTCGTGGAGCGGACGCAATGGAGTGGTCATCTGATTGTCCATTATCATGGCTCAGATGTCCTGGAATTGAACCCGCGCCTTGCATCTGCTCCACTCACTGGAACGCATCCGCTTGTACAAAAAACAATACCAGGCAGAGGTCGATTCAAGTCTGCCGGTTCACGACCAATCTTTTTGATAATAATGTCGTCTGTCAAGTATCCGGCACGTTTCATCATAACGACGTCTCTGTATTATTTTATTCAAATTCAAAAATCAATAATTAGCTCAGAGCTCATAAAGTTGAAGTTTAACCATCCATAAAACAGTGGTCCATATCTGTAGAAATCGATTTCAAAGGTACGATCAAAACAGAACATACATTCTGAATAAATTTCTGAATGAATCGTAGTGGAAATACTACACATTTATTACTTGCGGTAATCGTTAATATTATTATTAACCGTTTGAATATAATATAATAAGACAGTAGGGATGAAAATTAATCGTGGCCACACGCAAAATAATCTAAATTTTATTTAAGCATTCAACACATTAGAAAAGAACCATGAACATATTTTCGTTATTTCGTAATAACGTTCTACAATTCTCAAAAATTTGTGAGGAATTTGATTCGTCTAGGCAGATTCCCTAAGGTTTCAGATACTCGCCATTTCATGTAGCATATGCACTGAATACCTGTTTTAGAAATACCTATCTTTTAACTAAGTTTTCTAAAACAAAGGGAAAGGTATTTATATGAAAATGCTGATGTATTGCCTGTATCTGCAATCAAATCTCATGAAGGAAAATGAGGATGCTGGGGTTTATTTTTGCAACCAGTAACGATGTCAATTCGGGATAGATATTTATTACATTATAGACATAAATGAAATTTATAAAAATCAGAGAGTAGGTAGCAATCGAAACTTTTAAAAACCCGCAAGAAAAAAAATTAGTGAAATGAGGATCTGTCTGCTGTATGTTTTTTTTAGTACTTAAATTAATCGTTACCACTGAAATACTGGTAGGCATTTCACGTGTCTAAACAAAAAATAATCTTCAATATTACAATTTAAAATTTTGTTCGGGCCCGATGTGAGCAATTTACGTCGACTTTGAAGTCACGAGCGTTTGATTATGCTTATTTATAATTAATCCGTAACACAGAATATTTGGTATAAAAATGTGCAAAACGTTTCATTGATATAACTACATTTAAACGGCACAAAGGTTTTAAATTACCAAATGAATTCGAATTAATGTGGAGCCATTTTATTGGCATATATAAATCCGTCTGTCAGATATTATTATGACATGAAAACCGTGAGTTTTGGTTATGATGTCCTGCCTGGCAACCGCATCATCTCTCTCTCTCTCTCTCTCTCGCTCTCTCTCTCTCATTCCCAGAGGAAATATATCGGTCGTCGCGATCCATTGCTGAAATAACAACCCTCTTTGTGATTGTGCCCCTAGCCATCCCTAACACACACATGTATTGCACAGCCATTCTTGGAAGATATAACCAATGAGACATTCAAGCGTGTTTTAACGAATGGCTTTTATCGATCTGCCAGCTTTACACGTAATTCCTTGCTTTTTCAAAATGAACACTTTATTTCATTTTAACCTCCCTAACGCTTAATTCAAGTCTACAGTTGCCATTAATTTCCGCGTCGCCATTTAATAAGAGCAATTCCAAAGCTGCTTCTCCGGTACAATCTATTTTCCTTGAAAATAATCGTTGCTTAGCGATTTCTCTTCCGGAACTTCTATTCCTCTAATTTGGTTTTTACTGTAGTAAATGCTTTTGTACAAGTGAATTTAGGACTCATTTAGGTAATTTTCAAATTTATCTTCTGTCAATGTTAGCTGCTTCCGTTCATGTTAAAGTTTAATCATATCTCTTCTTTTATTTGCGGACCTCTCAGAATTTCAATCAGCGTATTCCCCTCTCTCAGCCACCGCAGACATTTCTGCTAAATCCTCGCCGAGAGCTGCCACATGTTTGTGATATTTATCGACGTTTTTACAGTAGAAGCTCCTGTCAAACACACGTACGCAAACAGTCGGCCGTTTCTTTGGGTATTTCACGACCGAGAGCCGCGAAAGTCTGACGTGCGGACTTATCAGTTCCGAGGAAGATGTTAATTCGTCTCTAAATGTCAGCGACACACCACTCTTTTAAATATAGATTTATTTATTCAATTTCCTATCCGCAGGTCCAATTGCTTCAGTAATGTAGATTATGACGACTCGGTTAACAAAATCCGAGGCTAACTCAAAATTCCAAAAGCTTTGGAAGTTGAGTATTCTGACGAAAAACGTATTTATGAAAATTGTATCATAAATTTACGAAATTGCCACAAGAATTCGTGAAGTCAATAATGACGGATGATAGTTCAATAAATCTGAACGAAATGGAACGCACAAGGAAGTCCAGAAACTGTCGCGAGGCAACGTGAAGACCAATGACCAAAGAATAATAATAATGACTTTATAAGAGAACAAACTCTAAAATTATACATTGTTTAGCAAGGTTCCAATATTTTTCATTTCATAAAAAATGTCGCAGTAAAATATTTAAATTAGAATTTCGCGAATAGGGCCTTGTACAATAACTGTCTTTTAGTAAATCATTATTTAATGTTGATTGCTGGCGTTGGGCGTTGCCAAATTGGTTTCTATGTCAGATCATAGAATAAATCCTTTTTTACGAGGTGAAACTTTTTTCTATTCCAATTGCTTTGGTTACAGAATTTAATCATTATAGAATAATGAAGCTGTGCGTAGTAGTCACAGTGTCTCATCGTTTTTCTACGACGAGTCTAATATTGTCTGTATTTGTATTTCAACGCAGTGTTCCTTATCCTCTTAACTAGCTTTTAATAATTTCTATTAGCCTTCCTTCGTTCTATTTACTGCTTCTTATTAGGCCATGTGAAACACTTTTTTCCCAATACGTTTCTAATTATTCCCAGAATATTGCGTCGACGCCATTTTTTATATTAATTTTTAACCCTTCTTCGTAACCTGTCAAATGTTACGATCTATTGTAACAACTAGATAAGATTTCTTGACGTGTAGAAACCGCAGAATCTGTGAGATTTGTTATTTGATCAGTCACTGGAAATTAATTTGAACACATAAATTATTTTCTAAGCATGTGATAATAGTCGTGTGGTTTAAATTGAGGCGTTGCCTGCATAAACAACCAAGGTCAGATTCAAAACTTTGCACCAATCGATGGAAACCTCACGCACCAGGCACTTTCAACAACGGCAAAAATTATACATTTAACTAAACTCAAAATAGAAAAGTGGTAAAACTTTGTAACCGATTTAATACGCGTTTTCAACAATTATATGACCGGAGATTAGAAGATATGCCACCGTAATTGGTAATATGTTTTCTGTTGCGTGAGTAATAAAATTCAAATACAATTTAAATAACAGAGAATATTCAAAAATTTGTCAGTAGACTCCACAAGAGCAACTGTGTGCAATTTTTTTGAAGTTGGCGTCGAGCTTTTCCAACACTCAAAATATTTCCCAACAGAAATTCTTCAAGTTCTGCTCCAGATTAATTTAATTCAAGCTGAAGGATTCTATGCGAGCTGCAAGCGTATTTTGCAAGGATCCTGTCTTTGTATTCACTTCTCTTAGAGAATTTGTCGACACAAGTGTTTGCAGATTTATTCAATAACAATTCCTTGTATAATGCCTAGACACGGCGCATGGAATATATCGCACAATTTGTTAAACGCCTCTCCCTTCGGTAATATTGTGTCTAGATTCTGTTGAGAACCTGAAAACACTCAAAAGGTTTTGTATAATCGCGGTAGAGAATGGAAACCCGTGCCCGCGTCCCATTCTTTTCAAGCATCGTTGAAAATTTTTATTTTCCCGTGTTTGTCTTCCATTGTTCCGTTTTCCGCGAATGTCTAAACAGCGTCTGAATAAGACATGTTCACGTGCTCTTTATTTAATTTCCATAGATGTCACTTGAATTGAGATGAACGTGAAAAAAAGTTATTAAATTTTTAAATAATTAAGTGTAAAATACTATGATAAGAGTTCTATATTTAATTCTTTCGGAATGCTCGACAGCCAGTCGTCTTTATTTTGATAATGAAAAAAACGAAATCATATAAAGTTAAGGTTCCTTTAAAGGTTATTTTCAATACATAGTGTTGTAAATAATTTGCTATCCATAAGATAATGTGAGCAAAAATGTATAGTAAAACTTATTTAAAATATTCTGTTTGAAACACGCGTACAACTTATTACAATTATTGAGTTTAAACAACATAAATGTCAATAAACTAAAGTAATCTGTAGTATACTGCCATCAATATGGTAATTAGATACTACTGTGTGGTGGAATAATGTCCTACAAAAGGCAATTTGGAGCATAACATGGTGTAATTAATTTACTCCCATATATTCCTCTTTCATAGATTACCGGAAATAATAATCACGTAAAAGGAAGGAAAAGTGTATAGCCTTGACTAAAAAATAATATGTGACGATTTCTTTGACCTCTAAGCTAATCATTCTTATTTATCAAACTGTTTAGAACATTTTTCCTTCAATAGATTGACATTGATGGCGATAGTGTAAATAAACCTTCCGATGAGCTTCCCTTTTTTCGGAATTGTTCAGTAAATGATTGCACAACTTTCAATTGTTTGGAATTTGTTCACACAACAGGCAAGCTGCAGATGTGGAAATAATAACTTCCTTCAAAATCGTACAGATCCAGTACATCAAATCGGAAATATTGCTCGAGACCCTGTGCACATCAAAGTTAGAGATGGTAAATACAAAAGCGTCGTAAACATCCAATTAGTCACCAGGAAAAATAGGAAACGACCCGAGGCTTAAGTTATTCAACGGTCAGGAAATAAATTAAATATTTGCCCTGACTTTAATTCGAAGATAATTTGGTGGTCAAGATTATTTGGTCACGCAGAGGCTTGACCAAACAATCGTAAATAACTAAAATTAATATTATAAGTTTCAAATAAAATTGTTCACACGAGTGATTAATATGGACGTCTTTAATTTACTAAATTGACAGAATTTAACTAAAGCAAAATAGTTGTACAATATATTATCTGCATTTTTGGTAGCTACTGAAACGGAAAACTTTCCATTATTAACAATAACTATTGATTAAACTAAAAAATCGGAGGCTTGTCTCATACGATGGTACATCGACCAACAGTGATCGTTGAGTTGACTTCGTGGATGAGTTCCTCGGGAAACAGGATGTTTTGCTGTTGCACGACAATACGGTCAGAAAAACCACGGACGAGATCACAAAACTTGAGTGGACAACATTGAAACATATTCTCTTTGGTATACTGAAGGAACGAGGTTCGATGATGAACACTGCCTAACTGACAAAAACGTGCTGGTCCAGAATTTGACCTTGGCGTAAGGCACTTGAGAGGGATGGAGATCATAATGAAAAGGAAAATTTTATTCGGAAAGGCCGTATTACACCCAGTGAGTGTTGGGCCGCGTTAACTTGCCACCGAGCGATATTGTAACGCGTGATGATTACACGCGCACGCACATCGGTTCGGATATACATTGGTATCACGGCGCAGGAAAATTTATACAGTTCCTAAACATTATTGTAACATGAACATACCTCCATACCTATCTTAATAGAGGAAATGGAATATGAAATTACCAGTAGCCTAACAGAAAACGTGGCCATTGAGAAGAGATGTAATGGGAGGTTCTGCAACCCTGTTAAGGAAATTTATGAGATTAGGATTGCAGCAGTTTGTTCCTTTAGTTACCCGTATCTCCTAAAAGTAAAAAAATACACACTGTTTTCCTAGTATCTACTCCAAGAAATTGAATTTACAAGTTACTTTGTTCACTTGCATCAGAAGCTAGTTATCACTTTCTACAATATTTATATATACCATATCTTAATTTCATTATTTTTTATATGTATATACTGTATCGATATTGGCCTAACTGATAATCAGTATGATAATAGTTTTTATATATAAATAAAAAATATAATATTTATTCAGAGTCCCAACAAGCTATAATTAAATTTATAAATTTATTGAATCTACTAATTGAAGAGAAGTCAATTCCTGAATGTATTCCCGCTGACAATTTTAATTCCCACAAACGCTCATGCGTCTTATATTACTAAACAAACGTCGATATAAATTTCACTAGACTACTTGGACAGTTTTTAACAAATATTATCACAAAATAGATGTGTAAAAATAGCGTCCGTAACAGGTTCGAATATATAATTCACTGAACGAATAGAGTGTGTGGGTTGAGAGGAACCGATTTGGAAGCAGGCAGAAGCCGTTTGGCGGGTGGAGAGTGATTATTACCTTAAGCCGGCGACACAGGATGCCACGAACTCCCTCTAACGCTAGACGCTTGATGGTTGGGCGCATCGTGTGTCGAGTAACAAGCGTCCAACGTTCGGAATGTTGTCGGTCTTTTGGTCTCACTGGCAAGCCATTTGACACACTGCCACATGATTCCTCCATCCCAGTGAAATTAATTAAAACAAGTTTTGTTAATATATTCGTATCGGTGATTTGTGCTTTGACAAGTTCTTTTTCATTACTCATACGTTCATAATTTATTTATTTTGAATAATTTGTGTTCACTAAAAGTAAATAAAATAATGAATTTTAGTAAAAAAATTTCCTAAAAATTACCACTATGATTGAAATTGCACACTTTAATATGGGAAACCAATAATGAAATTAGAATACTTTTCATCCTCCTCAGTTATTTAAATAAAATAATACGAAAAGTTATTGTTGCTCCTGCAATGGCCGGGGCAGAAACGAGTGAAGCTATCATTTCGGCCTCCGATGTTGAAGGAGCAACAAAAACTCTTTGTATTGTTTTAAACTGAGGAGGTTCCTAAAGTTGGGGATAGAAACGTATTCTAAATAAAATTTACTATTTCTGACTTTGGCCACACTTTCCATTTTATTTAAAATAATAAGTCAGCTAATATAATTACTTTACTTATAATAATGAAATTAGTTAATATTAGGGTTTCTTTCGTATCAATTTTCTAAATTTTGATCTACCTGACACATGCTTTTATTTTTCCGCGGTTATAAACAACGAATTTCTATTAAAAATTTCCTAGTATTTGATTGTTTTATTCGTCTAAAGGTGTCACTTTACTGTAGAATGAATAAAATTCGTCGATAGTAATTTTCAACGAGACAAGAAAATTAGTTGAGGCAGTTTAAATAATTTTCTGACTCTAAGTTTAAAATAAATAAAAAGACGGCCAATAAGTCAGAAAATAATTTATTACTATTTAATTAATACAAATACTACATTTAATCCAGCTTTTTCAGGAAAATTATTAAATGCATGAACTATTTACATTAGACGAATTTGGTGTCGCGGACGGTTACGGCCGAAATGATGAAGCGTAGTATTTGCATTAATTAAATAGTGATAAAATTAATTGCTGACTTATTGGTTGTCTTTTTATGTATCCTCCATTTTATTCTGTATGTAACGTTCCCATAGATAGTATCGAACCAACGTTTGAATCGAATGTACTGGATGATTCACTCCACCGTGTATCAAGTAGCCACTCCTAATCGTCGATATTGCACTCAAATTTTCCAGGCCAACATTTAAGTGAAACATTCACCGCATCGTGTGGCTAAAGCCGGCTTTAGCCGAGTACTCAACCGAACCAACTGTCTGGCCGTAAATTGCAAAACTTCATTAAATCCTCTCATCCTTATACTTCTGGTGTGGAGGTTTTTGGCAGAGAGATCGCCGAGAGGCAGTGACGCTAGCCACTAGACCACAGAGGCAAATATGGTATTTTCAAAATAAATAACGAGGCTAAGGCGATGGCTCACCAGAAATTGAAGCTCGTTCTCTATAAGGACGAAAATATTAAATTCTGAAATATATATTACAAGTGGTTGTCCCGCTCCCGATATCTTAAGGAAGTGAAGAATAATCACGGTACAAAAACGGAGTCATAGATATTATTCGTACCTTAAGGGGATAAAATGTTTACGGTTGCCTATGTTAAATATTTTGTCCAACAATTCGATATCCCCGTATCTGAAACTGCTTGACCTTCCCTCCGATCGTGCCCAATCTGTTTATACTTTCCACGATTGTTTTTTTAGGACTGAAAGAGGGAAGAGAGTTCTCAATCTTCGAACGATCATGAGAAAGCTTCACTACAACTCACTATAGCAACCGGATGAATAGAATAGGAACGAATACTTGACATAAAAGACACATTTATTTTTATTTATACATATTTCTTAGTGTTTAAGCGATGAAAAAGGATGTTTAAGCTTATAGAGACGTTAATAAAGGACTGTAGATGTAGGAAGACTTTGAGCAAGTAATTTTCGGGCATTCCTAATTGGTAATGTCGGATTAATGAAGAAGACCATGTCAACAGGTGCCCCATTATCAAAGTTGGATCAATAAATATCTTCTCCAATATCAGTTTACTGCATTTGACTTTTTGCTTTTTTATGTAACTTTGAATTTCATCCTTACTAACATGAGCCGACTCGCTCCTTTTGATTTTCATTCTGCGTCCGGAAACTCAATTTTCTACCGATTTTTGTGAGTATGATTATTAGTTATTCTTAATTATACAAGGTGCCCATAAAAGTATGTCCCAATTTCATTGCAATATTATAACCGTTTAATTTAGGGCATGTAAAACAAATCGTACACCAAATTGAAGGTAAACTAACGTAGTTTTTCTTTCAAAAATTCAATATGATCGACTTTAGTTATACAGCAGTCGTTACACGTAAAATTCAATCTTCCCACATTTTGGTTAACAAGTCGGGAGTTATAGAAGCTACGGCTTCTTCAATTCTGCGTCTCAACTCTGGCAAATCGTTAGGTAATGGCGGAATAAAAACACAATCTTTTATCAAGCCAAAGAGGAAAAAATTGTAGTGAGCAAAGTAATGTTGGGTGTTAAGAGGTTTGACGCCTTGAATGTAGGCCTCACCTAGCGACGATGCACAAGTCAACCAAGCAATACATAAAAACAAAGCGTGTGCTTATATCAGTTACTGTTTAATTGTGATTTTGAAACAATACTCTAGAACGCTTACAGTTAGTACTGTTAATTTTTAAAACTGGGACACGCTGGATATTCATTTGTAAGCTGTCAGAGAGTTCCGTAATTCTAGGTAAGTAGAAAATCTTGGGGTTGAAATAGATTGAATTTTTAATAAATAGGAAAGTAGAAGCGTATTATTTGTAGTTACAGCTCGGCGAGTTTCCAGCCCGGTTACCTTTCTTACAGGCTTCCTCGCCTCGCCCTGGAAGATGGAAGTGTACGGAGAATCTTTTCTTCATTCTTTTACCGGGAAAGTGTGAACTTTGAAATGCATTAGTCGTAAGATTCGTTCAATTCCGAATTGGTTGAAGTGATTCTTTGTTGTGTGCGTATTTGCATCGTCAAGGGATGAGAGCCGAAGCTGCACGTGCACGAAATCGATCCGAGCTTCAGCCCGCACCCACGTCAGCTACAAAGGGTAACAATTTTCCCTGCTTGCAATTAGACTTTTTGGGCCCTCATACGCCTAGTGTATCGCTGTGTATTCAACTGTGGTTTTAGGGAAATCATGCCACATAGCCCTTTCAAAGCGTAATATTGATTAACCGTGGAATGAACGTCTCTCCACGAAACACACCCGAGCCACCTGTTGGCTTTTCTCCGTAACGACACTTCCGCAGGATCTAAACAACTTCAACTGTTAAGCAAATTTTCTACCGTCATTGCAATATTTCTATCAATAATAACTGCAAAAAATTACTTCTGCTCAGACTGGATTTTCAAAAGTATCCAGCTATCTAGAAATTCAGCATCGTTTTTAGTCGGCCATAAATTTGACCGATTCGTAACGAACACAGATGAGGATTTTCATCTGACGACATAATTGTTTTAAATCGACAACGACTTCGCTACAAACACTTCACAAAACTATACAATCAGTATATAAGTATTTCCAGAAACTCCTATAACAATATCTCATTAATTATTTTCTTAGTTCATTTAGTCGTTAACTTTTCTCAGAGTTTTTTTTTTCCAATTTCTAAGGTCTAGGCTTCTGTTTCATAAAATACCATACATTACCCCTTTACACTCCCCAAATTCATTTATGTATATTATAATTAAATATTGGAAATTACAATAAGTGTCTTTTTCCAGGAATTATTTTCAGCTTCCTCACTTTTAACTCCGACGCGTACTTTGCTGTGACAACATTCTCTTATATTTACAATACAGGAAATGGGCAAAAGTCAGAAATAGAAGAATTTTGATTCAAAATATGGATGTTGCGGTAGCAACACAAAATTTCTGTAAAGGTTTTAATTAAAGATCTGATGAGGTCGGCAAATTTGGGGACGAAACGTCTTTTATTTTGAATTAATATTATTCCGTTTCTGACTTTTGGCCATTTATTGTATTTTATTAATAATATAAGTCAGATTGAGCCTATATCGTTCTACAACTCACTGAAACGTCTTATGGCATTTCTAAGCCACCGAATGTGAAGTATATTCCAAACTTACGTAGGAAAAGGTTTCAAGATCATACTTTTAGTCTTCCGACTGGCCCAGTTTACTTTCATTATTTTCCTACTGAAGTAATTTAGAATTTTCTGTGCATAATCTATATTTGTAACATATTTAAACAGAGTAGAAAGCCCAGATTTTTACATTCCTTTTGTACCCGTTTAACTTTTCCATGACGTTGCTGCTACAAAAATGTCCACTTAAGTTATTATTTATTTATTACTTAACCATCAAAAAAAATTCATGAACAATATATAAATTAGTTTCTATATCTTAGGTGTGTCTGAGAATTTACGCCCGTCACTTCTTTTTCTAAAGAAACTGCCCCAGATCAGAATAAACATTCGGTCCGCAATGTCTGTGACAATTTAGGAATCAATAAATACTTGAGAGTCGCAATTTAGGAATCAGTTAATAAGTACTGGAGAATCAGCCAGAAAATTGCGTTTCGTTTCACACACAGATGCTAGATGAGCAAGCATAATGAACATGTGCCAGCATTAAATGACGTAATGTCAGCACAGAATTACACAAAAAAATAATAAATTTGCACCTCAAATCTCAATAACATTGTCTCTAATACTTGTTGTAGATTATTGAACGGTTTTAAGATTATTTATAATCTGTCAGATTTTACCAAGGAAAAATCGGATCAATGTTATATGTTAACAGTTCTATAATCAGAATTATTTGTCTATTTCAGTTGCTTAAAGAATTCCAATTTTATAATAGTGGGAGAACGCCAAGGATTCTTCCTTTTGTAGCTTGATACTAATTCTTCAGTTAGGTAACTAACTTTCTCCAGATAGCTATCGACGACTTCAATACAGACAAATATTTCGTCCGAGAGGTTCAAAGCAACAAACGATAACGCACGAAATAATTTTAAAAATTAATGAAGCTTTATAAATGCTAAATATTGATAGCGAATAATTAATAATATCGAAGATATCAGAATATTTGGAACATGTTACGGCGTCAGGTGGCAAGGGACCATGAAAGGAAGAAAACATTATAATTACATGCTGCAATTAGGAAAGAAGTCGAGCAGAAATACTTCCACTTCTTTTCCTGGAAAAGACCATTAAAGACAAATCAGTTCAGTGAGTTGTAAGGAATCCGCAATTTCTTCCTCACTGCATCACAGTCGTCGTGATTTCCTATTACTTGAAATGTTCCAATTTCAGTCAACACGCCCTCTCAGATACTGCACAAAAAACTTGCCACTGCACACCGTAATTAATTGTGCGACACGGTGCGATTTTCTTAAATCATAAATGGAACGAGCCTTTTGCCGTTTAATATATTTGTCACCGCTTAAGTATTACACGACACAAGAATATTTCACACAGTTCTCTTTTTTGAAAAATACTAACTAGCTAAATATCCAATATGATTTTTTAATATATTCGACGAGAACATCAAACCGAAAGTAGAAATCGTAGTGCGCTTCAGCTATGACTATTTTTCTTGTAATAGTTGTTTACCTGCCTGCGTCTTGACCGAGTGTCATTCACGATTGACTTCAAATCATATTATAATTTAAATGAAAATAAACTGTTTAAAGTCTTCCTCTCTAAGTTTATAATAATTATAAGGTTATGTAAAGCTTCTTTTGGAAGTAATAACCAAGATGGTATCAGTATTCGTAAAATTGTGAATAATTTATGTAAGTACTGATTGCATGATACGAAAATTACTAATGGAATATTGCTGACATTTTAATACTTACACAATACATTAAACAATTATAAATTCAAAAATATACTAGCTTTTTCAAGCAGGAAACCTAAAGTGGTCTTTAAACTCCCCCTATTTTTACTATTTCCTCTTAACTTTTCAAGTAGCAGATTAACAACTACGCTACTTACACAATACTATAAAAAAATTTCCCGAGCTCGTGAAACAAGATGGCGGCAACCTGTGAGCCAATCGCAGCCAGTCAAGTCGCTAGCATCGCTTTCCACTTCACTGGATAAATTTAAATATTTAAACTATAGTTTATAATGAGGTTGGATATGTATGACTCAAACAAGATGGGAATCATAAAAATAAATGGCGTATCATACCTCAATTCAAACACTCTTGCAATTAACATGAAAACTACTCCAAATTCATGCAAATTAATACAGAATCTATGTAAATTTACATAGAAACTGTCTTAATGTAATCTAAAGTACAAAAATAAGTTACAGTATTTTTAAATTGAGACAATAATTATTTGAAAATTTCAGTAAATGGTTGGCTTCTTTACAAGATCTACTAATTATATATTTCTTTCTCGTTCACAGGATTTCAATCGCTGAAGTCTAAATGAACGGCAGCGTTCGACAACCTGTAAGTTAATTCAACTTATGTGATACTTATAATAACCTAATATGTAATTGTTACTTTGTATTACATGGCTTTTTAGTTATTATATTAATGTGTAATATTATCACTAAAATTAAAGAAAGTTCTCAGTCCTTCTTTCTTAGTATATTTAAGAGAATGATTTAGTTCGGAATAACGATATTTCTTCCTTGCTCTATTCATACGTTGATTTGATTTGAACTTACTTCGAATTTAAACGTTTTCGTTGTTCGAAAAAGAAAATTATCTTTTCCGTCCAATTCAATTTACATAGACGAGAAATGAAGCGATGCAAATTGAAGCTAAGTAGACTGAATTTTTCCTTCTGAATTGAAAACGATTGAAAGCTTGCGCGAGAGCTATTTATTTACACGTCTATCAAGAAATGGCGATTTGTAAAAGAGACCGAATTCAATTGTTGTAGAGTAAAAGTTATATTCATAATTGAAATTAGAAATAATCTGTCTGTTTTGGTGTTGTCAATTCTATTTTTATTTTTTTATTGCGAAAACATTTATCCGAAGATATTACAGTTTTTATTACATTATCCAATTCTATAAGTACGAATTCGATGTTAGAACGTGGGCGATATTTATGAATGGAGGGGCTTGTAGTTCCAGACTTTGGCCACAGAGTGCGCGCGGCGTTTCATTCGCAGACTCGCCTCCATTGATAAAATAACCACCCACGCCTTCCGTAGCTCAGACATATTATTTTACATATTTTAACGTTATATTAATCATGTTACAGATTTCAATAGCATATATCTAAAAAGGCGTACTTTTTTCGAATCGCAGTTCATTAGACGATTTTTTTAGTAAATAAACCATTAAAAATATGGATGAATATGGCCAGTGACATAAGGTTTTTTACTGCAATATTTATCCCCCAACAGTCACTCTAATCAATAGTAATTTAAATTTCAAAAACAATTATAACACCATTATTATAATGGAGTAGTTGGTTAAATTAATTGATAATATAAAAAGTAAGATTTACAACCTTTACTTGCAATGAAATGGGATTCAGATGAATAATTTTGGTACAATCTAAGCGCTTTTACCAATTAAACAATTAACGCTCACGTATTCATTATTATAATTTCACATGCAACGAACACAAATAATAATAAAAACGGTAAGTAATAGCGAGTGTAATTTTACAGAGTGGAAGACTGACTATCCGCTGTTAATAAAAGTGAGAGAAATGGCAGAGTGTCATAGAAAAGTCGTGGTTTAAACTTTAACTGACCCAGGTGGAAATCAAAGAACTATTTATTCATCATATACACCGAGAGAACCATACATCTGTTATTGTCATGTTATAATTTAGAAGAAGACTTATTTTTATTTTAGTCAATCAGTCAATAAAATTCCATACTTTTAAAAAATTTTATCTAATGAAGGTTTCAGTCATACAACCATTTTCATCTTTCAATTATTAAAGAAATGTGCTGTAGGTAAAATAATTAAATTATTATCCTAATTTCGAGCATTCGATAATTACTATATTAAAAATACTACATTAAAATTTTATTCATTATTTATTCTAAGAGTGAAATTTAATTTAATTTATATATATCTCACAATTAATAAATATTTTTATTTAAAGTAATATAAATCAACATGAATAAATTGTTTTAGTCAACCTAACAATGGTTTACATAGTTACTTAAAATTACTGGATAGTTTTCTTTTATGTAACTGACACCATTTATTAATTGGGAATTATTCAAGAATTACGAATATTTTATTGTCTGGTCATGATAAAAAAATCCTGTTTTTTGAATGTTAATACCCATGAAATTAAAGGTAATAGTAATTTTTAATGAGATATATATATATGTAATAATTAAATTGTCTCACTATGAGAATAAATTAGAAAAAAATAATCTGAACATTTAATATTTCATAAAAATGCTTAAAAATAGAATAATAATTTCATTATTGCATATTTAATTAGAGGTTGTAACTATATTTTTATGATAATATGAAGATCAATATGGACATGTAACCGAAAGATTCTTCAAATAAGAGTTGTGAAAAGCTATTAAATGAGTTTCGTTGATTTATTAATAGGGGTTTTTATGATATAAATACGATTTACTTAGAATGACTGCAGTATTTGTAATATTTTATTGTAGGGATACTTTCCAATACGTGTTTTTTAAACTGTCATGGTGCATTTATAATTAGATGAACTCAGATCCGGCAAGGAAAAACTCTTGAATTACTAGAAACGTGATCGGTCGTTGTATTTTGTTTTCTAATCTGAGATTTGTAAAGGGAGAACATACGAATGAATTTCTTGGAAACGCCGAGACGCACAGCCGGTTTGAAAAGCCTGTATTTACAGGACTTAATTTGCAGGTCTTGAGTATTTCAAGTGCGAAGCCTTTGAGTTTGCAGCAGGAGACGACGACATACGATACTATCGCACTTGTATGCGTTCATAACGCTGCACACGTGCCAACACATCTACATATTTCATTACTCGCTATGCTCACGTTGCTTAGATTTTGTAATTAATCCAGAACTTGCAGGATTGTAAGGCCGTAATTGCCGAGTCCCGATCCAGTGATTTAAAAAACTTGTTAGGTCCGCGTCGAAATTCCTCATTTCATCTTTTATCCATTAAATTCCCATTAATGTTAACGTTAATAGTGTACTGCATGATATGATAAAATTCTAAATTTTAGTTCAATTGAATTACAACAGAAAATTCTGTATTCTGTAGTGTGTATTGTGTGTCTTTAAAATTAAGAGCTTAAGACAAGTGGGAAGGAAATGGCCCCTGTGTGTTTGCAATAGAACTGACTACAATTGGCGAAGACAAAACAGAAGCACGGAGAGAAAAAGGCTATCAGATGACTTCGTATCATTACGACTCGCGATCAGTGATCCTTTATGGTGCCATGGCTGCGAAATTGAATAGTATAATACATATATATTTATATATTACAATACCTATCGTACATCAAGAAATATATTAATGACTCAGGAAATTAGTGCAGATCTGAATAAATGTAAAAGAAATGAGAAAACTAATGCCTATGGATGAAGGTTTTCATCAAATGCGACGAAATTAATCGTTTTGGTAATGCAAACATGTAAATAAATTCTGACTCCGAATATGTCCTTATATATACAGCGTTCTGAGGTTCTGCATTGGATAAAAATCTCTAAGGATGGGAATGTTACTTTAAATTTAATGGTATTGATATTTTCTTTGGTCAATTATAAGACTACCAAATAATTAATTGATTGCCGGAATGCATGAAAAATATATAAATTAATTTATAAACTAAATTTATTATTGAATTAATTGAAAATATATCTCCGTCTAGCGGCAAACTGAGATCCTGAAAGATCAGGATTGTTGTGGGCAATGGTCTTACTGGTGGAAACCGAAATAAAAACATGCATTCTATAGTCTGGGGAAGAAACGTAACAGCCTGGTTTTCAGGCAGAAGATGTCGTGGCCGTGTCGAGTCACAAACCCTGGACCATCTGCCTGGTGTTGTGAAGGCCCACATCGACGAAGCGGAAGAAGTATGTGGCACGATTGTCGATCATGCCAAAAAAAAAAGTTGGGTTCTTTGTAAATGGCACTGCAAGGACTGATTAGTTGTCGTCTGTGCCGCGAAGAAGAGTGAACTCTTCTCTGCGATCGCGCTACCAAGACTGAGGATTTTGTTTTACATCTCGTTTTCATCTCAAAATTTGTTACGCCCCTCACGGCGGTCAAGTTTGGTCCCTTTATTTTATATTCCGAATGGTTTTCCCCCTCCGTTTTTGGCGTGATCCTTTCACCTGCTCGTGCTCAGGTGCACAACACGTACTTTTAAATATTTCAAATTTATTAGGAGATCCATCCCTTGACAAGCCTAATTGCGTCTTCACGGTGCAATCTTTGGGAAAAGTCACCGATCATGAAAATTTATTTTATCTTTTTCTCTCCATCATAAATATCTCGTCCGTTATTCGTTGTACTCCTCGCATCCGGTCGGCAGATGCGGTTGCATAAAAGAAAAGGGGTAGGGTCACTTCCAAAACTACGCGGCTCTCTCCTCTCATATAATATTTATTGCCCAAGAGTTTCGCCGTGACTGACAGGATTGAAAATCTGGGAGCGGAAAATCTACTTACTCGTTCTCGCCAGGCAAAAATTAAAATCATTGGACCAAACGGAAAATTCTCAATTTGCTGCTTCTCCCAGCAAACAATTTTTCCTAGACTGAATACATAAAAGTAATATATACATGTAAAATAGAAAATAAAACCTTAAAACAAGCATTAAATTAAATAGAGTTATTTCGTTTTTTGATATACGAGTCTTGTAAATACGATTGTTACAAATACGATTTGAACTTAACAGATAAACTAGAATACAGCTTCTGTCATGTGGAAAAGGGATCTACGTGTAGGTTTTCTCATGAGGCGAGAATACACGAAAAGAGGAAAAATTACAAAGTTCTTTGCGTTAACTGTGTAGTAAATATATGTATTTTATATTGAACAGTTATTCTAGCTTTAAAAAAATATTGTTGCTACTATTTGAGGCTTAACTGAGAGAACTGTTGCAATGAACGCTCAAGTATTCGCAGAATGCTCTTTGTCTTTGTTTGATACGTTGCTATCAGGTGAAGTTAAACTTAAATTCTTCGTGCACAGAGAAAATCGCGATACTGAATTTTATATTTCATCGGAAAAGAACGTAAATTGCGCATTTTGAAGCGACCAGAATAATGTCGGATACGTTAATGGATCTACGAAAGAGAAACGCAACTACATTAAGGTCAAACTGGAAAGTAGTTAGTGGAGTGGTCAACCGTAATTCATTAACCAGAACGCGCGCCGCGGAAGCAACAGATCTTTAAACTCCCTTGGCAGATCTCCACAGATTTCTGGAAGTTCGTCTGTAATGAGCTGAGGACGTTCGATAATCGTCTGCAGCCGGAGAAAGTTGTGTGAGTTTAGTCCTGTTACGGATAAAGTAGAAAAAATTAGGTGATAAACTTGGCAGCAAAAGCTGACATTGTGATGCTGCACTGGATTTGCACTCACTGCTACTGCTACGCATGTGTAATCTCTTTCGAGTTTTGCTTGGGAAAGACGTCAATTCAAGTCTCTTTGGTCTGCTAAGACTTTCAGTGTCACTGACTCACATCACGAAGGAAAATCGTTATGCCGACCACATCCCACTACAAATTCTAAACGTGTCATGGAAGATTGTCCAAGACCCTCAATGGACTGCAGAGTTAAGGAGAAAGAAAAAACGACGTAATATATACTAACGCCTATCCGTTACACCCTTGTATAATTTAATGTGAATAATCGTTCATTTATAAATACTTTGGCGGTTCTATATGATTTCTAACTTATTTCCAGGCTACTACACGTGAATAAATTCTTAATAATGCGGAAAATATGGCTTTCTTTCTCCTGTTTGATAATGTTTCCAAAAATGTAAGTCAGGATGTTGTAGAATTACTTTCTTGAGTTCCTTAGAACTCATTTACTTTACTTCAATTAATAGTAATGTTGTCAATTTTTTTATCGTTCGATGTTTTTATTCTTGTATTAGGAATTTCTGATATGAATGTCCGAGAGAGCCTTCAATAGCCCATTCTTAATTTAACAACTGTTTTATTAACAGTAAAGTAAAGGATCCTAATTGATGTAACATAAATTTAACTTGTTAACAAATTCAAATATATTTTAAATAAAATCCTTTCTATCATTTCAATAATTTTATTACAGTCTCCGTACTTCGTACCAAAGAGAACTAAACACAGTGAGGCACAGCATGGCATCTGGCTAAGTAGCAGATGCTTACATATCTAATTTATGGTATATTAAACATGTTAAGTTTTTGAGGGACCAGAAAACTCAAATGCAAGGAAGTTCCACAGTGGACGATAATGAACACGAAACGATTTACACGATAAGCATCTCAACGTTCTAGATAATTAGACAGATAAATTGTAAAAAAAATACTGGTTTTGGAGACAGTACATTTCCAAACAATTGAGTCGATATTTTCTTAGTTTCTTCTTTCCCAACCATAAACCGATGACTATCGCGGCACAACATTCTTCTGTGTCGGACAAATTCTCTCGAAAACATCGCAACACGATACGACTTTTGCGCAAACATTTTCAATTTCAATTGACTTGGTACTTTTCCCCTTCCCTAAAATCTTCCACGTGGGCTGCACTTGGGGTTAACATAATAAAACACATGACGTGTTGTTGCTCTGAGGAGTTGACAATCAGAAATCAAATACTGTCCTGACAATCTTGGCTGAGTCTAATGCACTGACAACTTTTTGATCTACGTGATTAAATAGTTGAGTTACTTTCAGCGTTCCGAGCAAACACTTCCAACCAAATATTATTCATTCAGTTTTAAAATGGATTTCAGAAAGACAGAAGAAGCGTCGAAAATATGGGATTCAGTAGTAGACGTTTTGACGGTCAATTTTATAAATTAAGATTTATTTTAAGAAATGTACATTTATGAATCAGGAGCCAGTCGAGAATTCTTTCATACATCTAAGTTAAAATTTTAAATAATAAAGATTAAAGAAACTATTTTCTTCTTTAACCTTCTTTAACCCATTTAATACCAGTTTTAAAAGGATTATTGGCACAATTCGGTGCATATATTTTTTTAAATTTCCAGTCTTGTTCGTGTACATATGCTTTTATATAATAGAGCTGAACGCCTGGCAATTTACTGTGTCACCATTTTTCAGTCAATTATTTTCTTTGCTCGTTTTCATACTTTGTCTAAAGCCGTCACGCGTTTATTTCGATACGGATCTATATAGAGCGTGCCGCATGTCAAAAGTGAGTACTTTACGTAAACGAAACCATAAAAAACACCAAAGGGAACTATGGAAGCTTTTGAAATGTAGAATTGCAGAATAATATTGACGGTTGAAAGGAAAGTAAAAATACATTTCATCGAAGGAAAGAGTTGCACCAAACAGATCACCCATTTTACGAACGGAAAATAATATTTTGTGAGCTACTTTTATCAATTTTGTCAAATGCTAAGGTTTTTGTGAGATGCATGTGCATTTTTGCAGACTGCGGTGTTTAACTCTGCTGAGAGCGGCAACAAATATGTCTCGCTGTACGTCCTGTTGGCCGGAATTTCCGGCGGAATGCTTCTGGTCCTCTCCCTTTTCGTCTTCTGCAAATTCTGCCGAGGGAAATCGAAAACGTAAGTCCTCTTACTTTCATACATCCAAACACAAACACTGTCTATTCTAAGACCTTATGGAATGTCGAAACATTCTCAACATGATAGAAAATCTTCTTTTATGGTCAGTAACTTTTGTCTGTAGGAGCTTTATTCCAACTTCCGCCAATACACACGAAAAGAAAAATGAACGGGGACTATGGCGTACTATTCACTGGTAGCAAACTTTTAGGACTTGTAGACGAGACTGAGTAGATGTTTGATGATGAGCGACCAACTCGGCCTGTCGCGTGCCTTTCACGATCACGACATTTTACGTTTTACGCCAATTGAGTTTTTCCTGTGAGATCGTATGAAGATTTGGGTTTACGAGACTCTTTTAAAAGCAGAAGAAGATCTGATGCACAATAGATTGAAGACAAACGAGGAGTGATGGAGCTAGTAGGCTGAATGCTTGAAGAAAACAACAACGGATTGTTAAGTTTAACTGCAAACAAAATGTTTTCTGTGACATTATTACCTAATGAGTCGAGTTACAAAACAAGTGGCGTACTGAACGACGCCTAGCTAAATTACTTAATCAAAAGTGATCGCCTTAAGAACCTGTTCTCAAATGAAATGGCTGTAGCACTGAAACTGATCTACTCAGTCGCCTTTACACGTCCTAAACGTTTATAAGCGGAATCTTCCAAAACCCTGTCCGCAGTTTAGGCTTTTGAAGCAGCATACTAATTAAAATAAAACAAACTGGCGTCTTCTGTGAGATCAAGATCGCAATTACTAATTCTATATTTGTAGACAAATCAATGCATGTACGCATGTAAAATTTCACAATTTTGAGATGTAGCGTATCGGTTAAAACTTTTAACTTTTTGTTCTGCATACAAAAGTTGACAAGTCAAGCAGCTTGGATCTTTACTCAGAAATATGTTCCACCCTATTAATTCAGGCATATTTGAGTTTTGTCATAGGTTCAGTGAGATTAAAAATATGCGTGTTTTTCTATTTCAGGTCTGAAGATAACAATGAATGGGCTTTCAATAACGACGGTTCAAGGCAGTATCGGAACGTAGAACCAGGAGATGTGTACATTGAAGATGCAGCAATTTCACCGCGTCTCCAAAAGTAAGTAAACTATCTGAAAACCTGTCTTCTATTTTCACGAACTTTGCCCAAATAGAATGCTAAGAAAATTATTGTAATTGATTCGAGTCCCTCAGCTATAATCTGAAAGTTAATTATCCAATACCGCTCAGTCGTGCTCTTAAAAACGCTCCAATATTTGTGAAATATTCCGCAAAGCAAAGTAATTCCTAATGTACAAGGGAGGCATTAAAATGATACAACTTCCGAATGAGCTGACAAATCCTTACTACATTGGTTGCTTTGTAAAGGACGGCTTTAAAATAGTTTTGAAATAAAAATATTTATTTGAAATATATTTGAAAATTTATATATATATATATTACCAAAATACCTACTTGGGTCCTATTCTGCATGATAACAACATTGTGTAATTTAGGGGAAATTAAATGTTGATAAAGTAACTGCTTAGCTCAGGATATTTTCATATAAACGACTACTTAATGTGGGGGGGGGGGGGAGCTCGCGTATTATGACTGAGCCGGAAAGATGAACCTGTTTTCCTTTCTCTCTTCTTTCCAAACCTTCTTGTCCAAGAATCAGGGATAACTTCCGGGAATTCCTCGTGAATTTTTACGATGGCAAGCAGCAAGTTGTGGCGATCCTTTCGTCACAAAAGAGTGTGATGACGGCAGGGGGAAAACAGGAGATTTTTCCACCGTCGAGCGACGAGGAAAATCAGTCTTCAATTTCGGCGAAGATGTTCATATGTCAGCAGAGATTTTTTTTAGCCTAGATATCATATTTTTTGTGCATATTTGTGTTTGCTTTCCATAAGTTATTGAAAGCGGCTTCTCCCTCTTCTTAAATACTTCTTCCTTACAGCTTGACCAACACATCTACTTCTCTCATCTCCCTACTTCCACTTCCTTCCACGTTCTAATGCGCACTGCCATTTTCATCTCCTTGGCACATATAACCAATCACTCTTTTCCCCTTCTACATGAAAAAATGCCACTCCACGAAACGTGGTTTCACCAATCGGAATTAATTATCGACGACCGCAGGATCCGCACTTTCCGAGGAAGGGATAGATCTAGGGAAAATTTCATGGGTCATCGTCCCCTGGTGGCTAAAAATCCTTAATCCCCAAATCCAGCTCGCAGGCACGGATCTTCGCCACTAGATGGTTCCTTTTTAATCCCGGAATTTCAGCATATGCTCCGCCTGTCTCCGAATGTTCTCGTTTAATTTTCTGAATTTAATTAGTCCTGAAATACAAATTAATTTGGGGAGGGTTCTTCTAAGCTACAGCTGCCTCAACAAAAAACTCTATACTCGTATAATCATAGCCTTCTTCACTCAGTCGTGTCTGTTTCACGTGCTATATCATCGTAACCGATTATCTTAAGAAAAAATTTAATAATTTCTCTCTCGATTATGGACACCAAATTAATGGAAGCCGTTGTAAATGCTACATATGAGCCAATACATATATCATTAACACTTTTTCAGATGAAAATAACTAAAAACTTAACTTCTCTGAAGTATTTGAGACGTTATTTAGCTGAAAAGTGAAAATGGTCGACTGCGAAATTGTCATCCCATTTGTTGGGATTCCGTATTAACAGCGACAGCGACAGCGACTTGCAGACAACGACGAGTCTTAAATTTTCCTAGAACTGGAATCCTGCCAAGGGAGCTAAGTACATCAATATTAGAAAGAAACGTGCTCATTACGCAGCTGAATCGCTTCGCCACCGCAGCTTTGCAAACTTTCGAACGCACCCACTAAATTAATTCATTTGCCTCTGCTATACAATTTATCACCATTGAAATATATCATCAGATTAGGAAATTGTATTGCATTTCTTTTTCATTACGAATGAAAATCCGCGGCAGTGTTATACACTACTTACCGGTTGTGAAATATTACCCAATATCAAACCACACTCGTGTAGCCATTACACGACGAAACGATGTAAGCCTGTCGGCACACGAAACCACATTTAAACCGCGACGATTCCTTTCAGGCGGAGAAAAAATACTTTTATATTGAGGTCTAAGAGAATTACATCGCAAAATCGCGAAATCGTCGTCTACAGTTGTTAATCAGAAACACCACGGTTGCTTCTACAATTTCCCAAATCAAAAGGTGAAATAAATTTCCGAAAAACAGGGCTTCCTTCAATTAAACATTTCCTCATGCCCTTCTATTATTCATTTAAGGTATGTACCGTTTTCATTTTGTGATTTCAACTAATGCGTCATTGGTTATTTATTGAATTAATTAAGCAAGTTTGCAGAGAGTTGAAGTTGTTATTTTAGTTACATATATTTGGTTCTTAAACTCTTTAAAGTCGTAGTAAGAAAAGTTATATCAGTATTCAACTATTATATGGCTTTGAAGCTTTCATATTGTCACTAGTCTAATTATTAAAAGACTTTCTTACATATTAAAATATACAAAACACTACGTGTTGTTCCGAGCATTGTACTTCGTTCAATTTAATAAATAGAAATAGAAGTTTAGTGCATAATCAAATGATTATCGTACAAAACATTTCACCTTCAGTTGCTTATAATTAAAAATCCATTGACATTGCTATTTAACTTTTTATACACAAATTTTCTGAGTGTGAAGAATATATGGATGAATATGGCAAACTGTATACCGAAAGTAAAGTTAGTTATCGAAGAATACCAGTGACTGTTGAAATGGCTTTTCAATAAGGCCGGGTCGGCGTTGAAATTAAATAAGACAAGTAGTGTGTGAGATATGAACGAAATTCGTTTTTTATTTAAAGGATTATGTATGCCCTTTCAAATAATAAAGAATTCCGTTAATAACTCACACACTCCTTGTTTTATTCCATTTCAACATCGACCCGGCCTTATGAAAAACCCTGTACAATATTTTTCCAGCAACGGGCATTCCTCTTGTTAAAGTTTATTATTATAATATAAAATTATCTACAGAGACTTGCAAACGAAAGCATTTGTCTAGCTTTAATAGTATTAACACAAAGCGAAATGCAAATAAATTTCACACAATATTGCAGCTTTATTGGTGGGTTGCTGAGTTAGAACAGTTTCAGTTATTATTATTGTGAATAATAATAGTCAATTAAAAGCGTATATTGATGAAATGACTCGCAAACCACGGTGCTCCAGAACCTGGACCTTCAAGTTGAAGGTAACGGAATGGAAATAAATTGTGAGTTGCAGGAGTCGCGGGCGGCTTCGACGCGGTCCCGGGTTCCTCTGTGGACCGGCCTCAGTCACGAGACTCGCTAATGAGCATAATTCATTGGTAAAATGCGCAAGTTGCGGAGCGATACAATATGGATTTGTACGCGATGTAGTTCTAAAAATAGAGGCGGAGGCAAAAGTAGCGTGGCGGTGCGGGAGCGGATCTAGGAGCGTGGAGAGGAGAGGAGGAGTTTCGTCGAGGCCCGGCAGATGGGCGCTCAGTCGCTCAGTCGCGCGCATGGCCCTCCGCCTGTTCCAGTGGTGCCGCAGCGCTCTGCTCCAGCGGTACGTCCTGTGCTACCTACGTTCACTGCCTCGCCAACTCTCTCTCTCTCTCTCTGCTCTTCATCCTTCGCTCTGCTTTGCTTCTGCAGTCAAATCAATGCGTTTGCTTTGCCTCTCCACGCCGTGCAGCATTTTATACTGACCTACGCTACGTTACGTTACGTAACGTAACGTCAGCTTCTCTCAGACGATACGCCGAGTGTTACTTTACATAATTTGGATTTTGTATATTTGCCTGACGCCACATATGTCTACAGCGGAGACTCTCGCTAAACTCAACTTCTGATTGAGTCAATGGACTTCGTTCGTTACATTTAATATGTTTGAGCAGTATACATTAGCCGGCTTCTCGACAAAAATGACTGCTTTTACTAGCGGGCCGCGTAACTTTTTTCCTTTCCTTCATATTTGAAAACACGATTTGGCGTCGTAGAATTAATAACATTTCAATTCACCGCCTTGCAATAATACAAGTGTTGTTCGGTGAAACGTGAAATCTATAATCAGCGCGTTCTATATAACTCATACCAGCTTATCACTGACATATAATTTAATACTGGCCCATTTAAGTTACGTTGTAACTACTACAAATATATTATTATAATATATTCCTAAATCTGTACATAGATTTCAAACTGTTCCTGTGTTTGGTTCGAATATGATTTTTATCTCTTCCAGCGTGATGGAATCTTATTCTAAAAACTCGTACATAAAAAAGTAGTGTATCACGGAAGACATGGAGATTTTCTGAAGTTCCGCTTTCGTTTCGTTTTATTGCAGCCAACTGTGGACTTTTACAATCCCCGGACACCGTCGTACGTTAAACGACTCTGCTTAACAATTTCGGGTCGTTTGTCTGCAAATACGAAAAAAATTTCAAAAACATGAAAATTTAATTTGATGTACGAAAATATTTATTTTTTGAGTGTATCTCATATCCCATTTTCGATAATGATGAAACTACTTCTTTTATTTTCCATTTCCGGTTTCTAATTACATTTTACCCAAGAAAGTTTTGCCATTTACGCAATTTGAAGTCTGATTTTCACGAATATTTCCTATTTATCCTACATTTACTCTTCTGCTTTTCTCGTAAATTTGCCTGCGATTCTAAACGGGATCTCTGAGAGCAAAATTAATTACGTCGAAAGCACTACGCTGCCAATATTTAATCATCTTATTAGACTTTTTTCTATCATAAAAAAGAACATCAATCATAAATCACAACGTTCAGATAGTTCTTTGAACCTCTTCAAGATTTGTTTATATGTTAGAAGCGTTTCAGCTTGAAAAGGTTTTAAACGTTGTGCTGTTTATGAAATAATTTTATGATTACTATTTTTTTAAATTATAAAAATGTCTTTTAATAAGTAGTTAAATATATCTAATTATTAAAAACAAACGTTAAAATAAAATGTAGACCAACATATCTATAAGTGTGACTTTTTCTCCATCTACGGATTTTATTTTGGCATTCACGAATTTAGGACCGTAATATGGTTTCCGTTTTCTGCACGGGTCGTAATTTCAGCTCTGTACGCAAAGTATAAAATAACCTAACCATTTTTGCTCCATTCATATTCTACTTGATGAAATGATTGTAACATAACATCACAAATTATAGATAATAAAAAATATGTATAGTTGTATGTGCTGCATAGAATATTAACGCCTGAAATAATTTTTACCAAAATTTGTACCCTTGTACACTACGACACGGAAAAGAAACGTGTGGTAAGACATGACTACAGACCCTAGGGGCGGAGTACAATATTTTAAAAACAACATATTTTCATGGAATAAATATTTTTTCGGGGTTAGTGAGATTGACAGTGCTTCTCCCTAAGTTGTTTGCGTATGATTACAATTTATAACCACTTTGGACATGGTAAAGTAGTGCTCTTAGTGGTTGATGTAGAGTGGCGTTACATAAAAAACGCGGAAAAAAAACAAATTTGATACCGAGTCACTTAATTAAACTTGCCCTACTCACATTACTCCTAACGCAAATAAACCGTTGTCCTTTGAAATTCATATACCCCTGAAAGAAACAGGAAACATATCACTTCACTTCAGCTAGAATTAAACGTTTAAATTGGACTATGTAATCATATTAATTTATATTGTTGAGGAAAGCCACTTCACTTCACACGTCGCTGAGTATAATTCAGACGTTCAATCTACCGGTCAAGATGTAGTTCAGGCCCTAGGTGTGGAGGTGGAAGGGGTGAGACGAAGTTTCTTATAATCTTTGTACACATCTCACTTACGATTCAGGGACAACCGGTAGCATCTATAAGGGTGAAGGCCATGGAGTGGCATTTTTATATAATTCCAAAACTGTGATTATTACGGTGGGTGAAATGTTTCTGATAATTGAAATTGTCAAAGCCTAAGTTCAACAATGAAGGATATCCACCCGTAGGTGAGAAGGCGGAAGGACATTGCATAAAAATCTTGTAAAAAAACGACCCGGAATGGTGTCTATTCCGGGGATATGGAAATCGTACAGTATATTTATGGCATTCACAATCCGGGTTAAGAAGTAGTTCCGTCGACGGAGTAATTGGGGGAGGGTTAGAGAGAAATGCCGTTATATAACTATAATCCGAAAACAACCTAGATTTGAGTCTAAATCGGGGTTAAAGAAATCACTGGTTTTAATTTGAAATTCAACGTGGTTGGTTCGGATGTAGTTCATCCCGTGGGAGTGGTGGTGAAAGAGACTGAAAACAACGCTCCCCGTGCAATTGGAGCACTTTCTACCAAACTTTGCATATCTGTTACTTACAATCCTGGAACAAAGATTGGATGAGTAAACCACCCATTGCACCTACAAGAATTGGAGGAAGCAAGTATTTTTCACTCTCTTAGGTTTCCGGGTGTATGTTAGACTCTCTTAAGATACCGGGCGTATCTTTTACTCTTTTAAGGTACAGGGAATATTTTTGACTTTCTTAGAGTATCTGGAGTATTTAATGTCTTCGGAAGATACCGAAATATTAAATGTACCTCTTTTTCTTAGATTCAGCAGATTGACGTGAAAATGTAAATGTTGAAAAGAGTGACGCTCTTGAAGGCGGTTAAATCACGTGTTGACGAAGAGGCAACGCCGGTCTATATGATTCTTTTTAGAAACTTAAACGAATGTAAATCGTGGTACAGACTTTTCTTTAAAAATAGAGAAAAACGCTGTGGAGGTAGGAATTTCAGTTAATTAATATGCGAAATTTCGATGAGCGTAGATCTGTGACGTACCCGAGCATTGTGGCAGATTACAAGGAATTCCGTCATATATTCTTACCAATCTGGCTTACACTTTTGTCCAATTATATCCTGAAATACAAATTCAAATAAAATAAAAATAATACGAACGGC
Organism: Eucriotettix oculatus; assembly: GCA_034510155.1. Classification (NCBI taxonomy): domain Eukaryota; kingdom Metazoa; phylum Arthropoda; class Insecta; order Orthoptera; family Tetrigidae; genus Eucriotettix; species Eucriotettix oculatus. Next base: position 20,628,904 of record CM067380.1, on the reverse strand, counting down.
TACTTTAAATTCAGAAGTTTGTATGTTGGTAGTTATTCAATACAATTCAACGGAATTAATGGGCTTTCGTACTATAATGTGATAGTGGAGTGTTTGGAATTTATTTTATAACTGGTTTAGATTCCAAAGTTGATAAGAAACTCTTAAGTATACTGTTTTCCCTATCTTTTTTAAACCAAATTAGTTGTATATTTAAAATCTGTGAAGAGGTGTTTACATAAATTGAGCCTACCAGAACGATTGCGGACTGTCATCTTCAACACTCACTAATGATTGGCCTTACAACATAATTCTGTGATTTTTTAAAAATCTGACGCGGAAAATCGGGCTCTGGAACCCGCTTTCTGTCGAATACACGAGAAGGCACTGAAGAGTGTAGAAGAAGTAATCACGGTTCTCAGAAGACTGCCAACATTCACGTGTCGAATAGAATAACATAAAGGATTTTTCGACGTAATTCCGCTTGCGAAAGGACTTACAACCATTTTTGCATACTGCCATAAAAATAGTAGATTATTGTGAATCGCATAACGCGATTTTTCTGCCGGTTAAGAAATAAGTGGACTGCCTGACTTGGAATTTTATTATGATGATTTTCTTAACATAAATATTGTATTAAATTTTCAGTTCGTCATGGATCGTGTCAGTTTATCATAACGTTGTACGGAGTGGACTGTGTACTACAGTTTTGAGTACTAATATAATATACACAGGTACTCTATTTAATCAGTGCAAATAGTATTAACTATGCATGTCGGTTTCTCAGTCAATTGCCCAACAGCATTTCCCCTAGTTGCGTTTCCCTCCATTGCAAAACTCCGTCTACAAATCTTACTAACAAATTTTACTGATATATAAGTTATACGTTGTCTAAATTTACTAACATTTTTTTCTGTTGAAATTACACGTATTTAATATATTTTTTGTATTTCATCTCTTAATGATCTTTAATTGGAATGGCTTTTTCTGCATGGTGTCTAACATTTTCTCGTAACGCGTGAAAACTCTTACTGATAAAAAGGATTGAAACTAAATAAGATATGTTATTACTTTAAGAGTATGTTAATCCCTACACAGTATTCCTAATACAAAGGTTTACTCAAATATTTTTTAATAATGATAAGATAAATTTAATCATTACGACAGATATTAAAATTAAAAAATATGTTATTAATCATTTAATATCAACAACAGCGTTTCCGTACATTTTTGTCAGTTCGGCTACGTGATACGTCACTCCAATCTGTTGATCACTAATTGGCCATTAAATTGATCTCATTAACAGGCGTAAAGTAAAATATTTCTGTAAATATAAATGATTGCTCAGAAATGGACATTAAATTTATGAGGGCAATTTGTGATGAAGGGAGAGGGTTTTCTGAAATAAGAATTGGTACTTAAAATTTCGATTTTTGAACTACTATTATTTCAATAAATTTCTGTATCTACTTTGAAAATGACATATAACCACGAGACAGTGGTTATCGTCATTCCGTCTCGTTTTCAAAGTGGTACCTTTGATAATAATAATAAACCAATATTCACTCCTACTTAATAAAACAATTATATGAATTTTAATTGTCATTAAAAGACATATACATCTTTCTATCTGGATTCGACCATATTCATCTGCAGCCTACTCCAATAATATGGATACTTCAAAAGCCAGAATGTTAAATTTGGTTGTGTACAATACACTGTATACTGTAAACCTGTATGATACGAACACGTATATATTAAATCGAGTATAATTAATGGAAATTTAGATGTCAACGTTTTTAAGGGCTATCTGTCTGTAACAATTTCAATTTAAACAATTTCGTTCGTGCCTTTGCGAATGATTGAAGTCAGGCATCTTCACTAGTAGAAGAATCAAGGAATTAGTCAAAGTGCAGTAAAATAAACATAAAATGATTGCTTTACTTTTGCTTTTTAATGTCAGTAACTGGTAGGAAATTAATCATTTTATTCTTTTTCTGCATTGGTAGCATTCCCCGCGACTTTCATTTCTTAAAGAAATTGGAAGCCATGTCTCCGAAATAGGATAAAAATCACGTTTTGTAGACAGGCTTTGCCGTGGATATTTACAACTATTTTTACGTAATAGCACCAATTGGTTTAATTTGCAAGACTCCTGCCAATGAACGTTTTCTCTACCTTCACTCCTCTGGACTGAACTGAAACTGTAAAATATCCAATATTTTCTAAACATTTAATCATAAATAAATATGTCTTCGCTTCGAAATTTATGGAGGCTGTAGGACATATTTTGTTTGTAAGCGTTACGACTGTTCTGGCGATACACTGGCTCGCCTATCAATCACTTCCATCAAATACCACAACCATTTGACACCCTGTTATTTTATGGACGAGAATGGAGCGTTTGGCACAAACAACTTACACGCTCGATTTCTCCTGTCACGGATTTTCGCTTTGTAATTACAGCAGTGTTTTATGTGCTTGACATCCTGATCTTTCCGTTCGTTTCCCCTCCTCGGACTTATCCTATTTACCGTACCAATACATTTAAATAATGCTATTGAACCGTGTAGCGAGATTTTATACCCAAAAAATTATTCATTAATTAAATTTAAAAAATCTTGTTTATGAGAGACTGAATATAATGATGAATTAAGTGAAACAGAATCCGTGACTGAATCGTATTGTAACACTAGCTGTTTGAGAGATGAGACTAGGTTAGCCAACTGCCCTTTTTTGAAAAGGGCAGTCCTGTTTTAATAACGAGCTATTCTAGTCATTTCTTAAATTTTGTCCTTTTTTCAGGTATTGTAGGCACAAATCTGATTTATATTATTGTATTTTTCATTTTCAATATTTATTATAAAATTTAGGAACCATTTGAATCTCAAGATTTCACAAGTTCTGAGACATCAGTATTCGAATTTTTAACCTTCCTTAAGTTAATTTTTAACTTCTTCGATAATGCATGTCCTAAATATAAACATTTTTTTATTGAGATAACTTTTATCCCAATATAGTACCGTTATTATTACAAGGTATATAGATATTTATTCACTGAATAAATAATTTACATGATTACTTGAATAAATTGTAAAGTTCATTACAATCAATTTAAAATCGAGAGAAACGACAGAGCTGTGAACATAATTATGTTATTGTCGTTTATAATATTTGATTGACTTAGTGTTGGCGGTGAATATTAATAGAGTTTAGGGTAGTAGGGGAATCAGATGAAGAGAAATAAAGGAATAGTTATTTGAGGAGCGGAGAATGAGGTTAGATAACTGTGAGAGAAATTATTGTTAGATTATACCGGAGTGAGAGAGTGGAAGGATGTAGTCGATTGGTAGATTTCGTTCGAGTCTGCGTTTGTGTGTAGGAGGAGGTGGAGAGGTTATGGCCAGTATCATTGGAGTGGTTGATGGAGTTTTTGATTAAGGAGGATATGCATGATTTTCTTGTGGTGGAGACCAGTGGAATTTGGATATCAATGTGAATTACTGAGTTTCTAAGGTACCATGGGGAGTTGGAAATGATTCTAAGGATACTGTTTTGCTTGGTTTGAGTTTTATTTCAATTGGCGTTGACAGTTGATCCCCAAATGAAGCATGCGTATGACCACGTTGGGCGGATTAGGGAGAGGTAATTGAGTCTTTTGGTAGAGATGGAAATTGGCGCGTTTCTGTTGAGGAATGGGTAGAATATGAATATTTGATTTAAATAACTGATAATCTAGAATTGAAAGAAAGGCTTCATGTTTCGCAGAAACAATTTCTAGTTCTGCACCTGCAGAAAATGGCATTCAATTTTTAAAAATTCTGATGAGTAAATATACATTTCTGTTGTATATCTATGGACCTTGAGCTTATTCTGAACTAGGTTGCAGTATCACTGGCGCAAATTAATTTTAATATAAAGTAAAGTGTTGAAATTTTTGCTTAAAAAGTAAAAATTTCTTATACAATACATGAGTTAAATCAGCCTCTTTGTCAGTTTCTTAATTTAAATATTAGACAAATTATTCTATATACAGCTAAATTTTTTCCTGAAGAATTCTCAAGTGAGAGACGAAACGTTGTAATGTTTAATATTTAAATTAAAAAACTGACAAAGAGGCTGATTTAATCCATTTATTGTATATTTAATTGTCAGATAAACTATTTAATTAAAACTCATATAGCTTTCCTAAAATTAGCTAAATTATAAACGCACATAGCTTTCCAAAAAATTCGCTAAAACCCAAGAAAAATATGATTTTAAAAATATATAAAATTTGCTTGAATATATTATAAAATTATAATAGTTATTTGTGCAAATAAACTAGTTATAAAAAATACAGTAGTCGTTTGATTTCGTTGGGAAAATCTTATTAAATAAGCCTGCACCAACTTGGTGAGTTATTTTTCAGTCCCAACTGGATAGGCCACACGCTACACAAGTTCATCATCCAACCACCAGTTCTATTGAATAACCCTTCAAATATATCAATAATTTTTCGGGGTGTCCTTCCTTGGAACTTCATTGAGCTTTTAACTCTAGATGAGTCAGAAACGGAGTCTTCCAAACTTTGTCATTTTATACTGGAACATTACAAAATCTGGCAATGACAAAATTTGTTGAGTCTCTGTTCAGAGAATATGATTTGCACGTTATCAATTTGAACATTATTTTTCAAGACTATTTCAGTTATTATATATTCTCTTGTCTATAAATCTTGCCGTTCGTGTTCAGCTAGATCAGCTCTTGAAACTTCGTTCATTTTCTTCGAGTTATCCAAAAATTCACCCAAACATTTGTCCTCTAGAGTAAAACTTTTACGTTATATTTCATCAAGAGCGTAATTAAAAATATGAGAATCTTTTGGGGTAAATGTCGATCGATGCGCTTCTGAAATTTCTTAATGAATACACATACCATTTATTTTTGTTGTAATGTGCCAAGTATTTCTTCACTGATGTATTTTTGTTTTGTTTCAGAATCCGTGAAAGGATCAACGAAGAAGGTAGCGAGTCTGCGGAATCAGTTTCGGGTAAGAATAATGTGAATAACAATTCGTCGTCCGATTTAAATCATATTATCAAGTACCCTTTCTTTAGGAATTGCCAATACAATGTTCATCGTAAATGGGCCCGTTGTTTTACTGCACACACTTTTGAGGGTTATGTTTCAAGAAAAAATCCTTTGCGATCCACCGAACTCATAGATTTATAAATGCATATGCGGTGAGTTATTTCAAAATAATTGGAAAATTAAAATTACAAATAGAAGGCGAGCCAATTGTTGTAATTATGTCTCTAGGTGAAGTAGAAAATAAGTTAAAAACAGTATTCTAAAGAATTACGAAATCAAAGGAAGGGCAACGAACAAATGTGGCAACTGATCTGTTGTTCAATCAGAATTTGTCTTTCTCTGAATCTCTTAATTCACGAATGAAGGAATGAAACGAATTTCTTTACATAAATTATCGACGTTTTTCCCTTCGATGCTAATAAATGTTAATGTACGTGCAAAATCATGATAGTGGAGTTTAATGGCTCCTTTCGGGCCAATCATTATGAAGTTATTAGAGTTATAAAAAATTATTATAAATTTATTTCAAAGTAGCAGAATCTCGAATACGCGAGGCATTCCATATGTTTATGAAACGGTTAAAAAGAAAAAAACATTTTAAAATTCAAAATTTTCGAAGACGAGATAAGATATTTCATCAGATTTACAAACTGTCCTATGGATCAACTACTTTATTAAACGAACAGTCGCTAATGACCACAAGGTTCATTCGACTTTAAATAAAATAAATTTTAAAATATCTTAAACGAAGTAGAAAGTGAAAAATTAATACAAACTAGAGAGCAGTTAAATAAAAAGTATAAGGTGTCGAAGAAGACATCACAAATCGTTTCATTCTAACATTAATCAAATAGGAAATGAATACAAATCGAATTCAGTTTGTATTATTTCATAATGTATATGTAAACTTTTAGGCTACGTGTTGCCTAAAATCTCCTTTTTCAGGCTGAAAACCTTGTTCTTGATGCTTACTGCAAGCTATTATTCAACAAACTTCTGCTTTATCCGTCCTTTTCCACCTTTGCTCCGTTTCCTATCATTTTAAAAAACTGAATTTGATCCAGTCTTGCGGATCCAAAACGACTACTCAGCTGACCTGATTGCATTTACATTAAACTACAAATATTTGCTTCACTTATTAAAATCGAAAAGTAAAAAGTGAACTGGCCATAGCTGCAATCACATCAATTATCAACACAAAACTAGCATCCACGCTTTAAGGAAATGCTGCTAAATGACGGACATTGCAATTAAATTTTTTTAATCAAAAAGGAGGTTAACGTCGATTAATTTTCATTTTGCTTCAAATGCGATTATACTTAATTTTAATTGATCTTGGAAATTATTGTTAGGTTTTATAAAAAAAATTTGAGCAAATTTGGGAGTCTGCACCAGTTGGTAAGAAGAATTTGTCGTTCGTGATAATCAATGTAATATGCTCCAAACAAAACTGAGCGTCCTTTGTATGAAGCCACGCGTAGTAGATGACACACAGAAGCATTGAATGTATCAAGCAACGCAATTTATGTCGAATATTGAGTACGATTTTGGGAGATTCAAAGCATGACCTACTCAGTCCCGTCTACAAATCATCAAAGTTTGTAAGGGGGAATTTTTCGAGCACCCTGTATAAAGGATAAAACAATATTCTTATCGTAACCCATAATCCGCAATTATACTGATGTTTAACACAAATAAAAACAATTGTGAAGATTCTGTCATGTCATATATTAGCGCACGAGGACAATGCACCTCGATTTCAAGCGGTGGAATCACCTCAGAAATTATTGCATTTTATTTGGGAAATAACATTTAAAATGACTATGTGAAATTTCCGAATTCTACTCCCATTCTTTTATTTTTTGCTGAAAAATACATTCATGCCTCAAATTTACACTGTGATAAGTTGCTCCAAAGTCATTCGGCTGTTAACCAAAACTAATCCAAGGGAACTCTGTGAGTGAGTCTCAAATTTCTTATACGAACATTTGAGGTTTGAGCTTATACGTGCTAGTGCTGAGATCATACAAACTGTTTTATTTCGCTATTATTTAATAAATTCTTGAATTCCCATCGCTGAAGTTTATCTTTTATGTATAAAATTACAACGAGGTGTCTGCAATTTTAGTATTTTGGTTTAATAAACATATTGTAAATTCTTGGTGAATATGATTATATTGATATTTACTCACGTGATATGTAATTATATTAGAGATGTGCCGTTTTCAAAAAACATGAAAAGAGAAAAGATACCATTTTACAGTGTGGTTGTAAGAAACAAATGGTATTAAACGAAAAGACACGCTATTTTTGAACTTCAATCCAACTTTATCATCTAGATCAACGTTAATAATTGTAACAATAAGATATATAATGTAAATGACATAACCCTTGAATAAACTTAAAAGCTACATTCAGCAATAATTCTTTACGAAACTGTCGGATGAATAGTCATTTCTTCAAAATAGAACCCCGCGGAACACCACGAACTAATGTTTCTGATTTTTATAATTGAATGCTTAAATTACAGTTTTCGGTTTAAAATAGAATGTTAATACTGAACAGTAGTGTACTGTTTTAGTTTTCAATAGTTATAGACTTCAGAACTATGGAAGAAAAAACAATCTTAACGCTTATCGCGTATTATTGAAATTCACTTCTTACAGTATATTTATTTCTGTCTGATTAATAATTTTTGCGATGAGAGATCAGGAAAATGTGCATTTTTTAGGAACGATAATAACTTTTTGCCATTGTCATTAGGTTTCATAAATAAACGACGTAAATACGTTTTTGAGAAAATAATGGATATATACTGATCAGCAGTTAGACGATCAAAAATACTTAAACTGTGGTATTTTAGTATTTCTCTGTCATATATATATATATAGGTTAATTACAACAATTAAAAGAGACAGGAAAGAGTGACAGAAAACTCGTGGCTTCTGAAGTTCATAGATGGAAGGCACCATTAGGGTTTCGGATTCTGAAATTTTCGGAGGCACCACCCCCTTCATCAGAAGGTTAGGCTAGCCGTCACTCGAAATATCCGCAATTTTTTCCTGTCTCTACGGGTGTTATTTAAGATCTACGAAGGATCACTCACTTTTTAAAGTTTCTCGCTCTCGCTCTTCTTTCATATTAATTTTAATTTATTCGTCAGAGTGAACATATAATTTTGGTACGCTAAAACTTCCGCAAGTTAAATTTTTATTAGGTTATAATTAATTTAGCCGCTTAATGATTTATATCAGAGCAAATCTTAAGGCATGTATTGCCCGTTGTAAACCCGAGAGAGTAAGTAATCAAGAATTACGAAATAAAATTGATTGACGTATAGACCAATGGAAGAGCAGGTTTCCCTTTTTTGAGATTCAGATTTAGTGATTACAGTTGTCTACTTAGGAAACAGGGAAAGTCAAAAGAATTATATTTCCAAATATGCTTCACAGATTATATAAGATTATTGGACTAATATATCTACAAGAAAGTACGTGAATTATTTATATATATATATATATATATAATACTGAAATATACTGGAAGTGAAATACTGTATTTCACAACTGCAATACTACTGTATATATAATAGTTAAAGTAAGAAATATGTAAGTAAACAGTGATTAAAAAGAACATAATAAAGTAGTAAGAAATGAGAGAACTTGTTAATTGTCGCTCCAGCCCAATTTAGAGTGTAAGTATACCAGGACTACTGACACGTTTCGAATTTGGAGTGGCACGTGTTCAGTGTAACGATTAACTCCAGTTTTCGTGACGATTCCTGGAATCTAACCCGGGACTTATGTGACGTGAGGCGGAGATGAGAAAACGCAATTCGTATATGTGAAAACCTGATACGTAAATTAATATTGATATACTTGAGATATACTTAGGATATTTTATTTATTTTACTCTATCCTCAGTGGCCCACAGTAGGAAGGTGATGACAAATTCCTTAATCGTGTAACATGAGCGAATTTTCTTTTCATACAAAAACGAATCATATGCACAGATCGAAGATGACGGATATTAAGAGCTAGAGATATGAATAGTAAGAGCCTGTGTTCGATTTCAATTCATCAAAACGCTGTATAAGCGTGACAGCTCATAACGCTTCATATATCGTTTTGGAAATCATAAACTGGAAGTAATATTTGTGAACTGAATTCATGATTAAAATTTATAATAATAGAGTTGTAATAACATTCATATTTTAACTTTATTATAATTATATTTATTATTATTATTATATAACTATAATTATAACCCTATTCTAATTTGTTACTCTATTTAGGATTTTTCTGAATGATTTGTAATCCTTTCGGCAACAAGTCCTTGGGTTTATAGACCTCCGTTCGAATCTGCATATGTCGCACAAATCATAACTTAATTAATTGTTATATGACCTCTAAATAGAAGGGCTTTCTTCCTAAGACGCGGAATGTGGTAATAACATTAATACATAATATGTTAAAAATTGTTTAGTACTTAGTACGTGCAGGACGTCAGATGGCAAAAACGAAATATTTAAAGGAGTCAACCTGATTTATTCTGCTGCCCAAAATTTCTGTCAAACTCAAGTCATTTCCCATAAAGAAATATAGTAATATGTAACTTTGTTTATTTTAGTATTGGTAGTCTTGCAACGATCCAGTTACAACTGGAGGACGAGTCGTCTAATTAGGGCAAAATCGTTTCCCTTCATTAAGGGAACGATTAAAGTGAATATTCCTAAACGGCAAAAAAGAAAATATTTTATATTTAAAATGTTACTTTCTTCAGCGGACATTTTAACATATATCTATTCTCCTTTCACTGACTCAATTCCTTAAACAGTACATTGTAATTTTTTTGATCATATGCCCAGGTGCAACAATAACTGGAACTCAGTTATATAATTATTGGTCAGGAATTTTTGTTCCTGTCTTGAAGTTATTTGCGTCATGTATTTTGATAAAGTTAGTGGCAGATTGTTAGCTACATGCATCCATTAACTGATCGTTAATAGTGACTTTTATTGCTTATGCACTTGTGTTTATTTCGATTCTTGACATATTATACATCAGAATGGATTATAGCCGTTAATCATAAGTTCTTTACTTAAAGCAATCACTGACTTTGGAGCTTACCTTACACAGTATTAGGCTCTTGGTGTCAACCCAAAAAGGACCTTTTGATTTCCTTACGAGTCAACCATGATTACAACTTGCTTGACGTCTTCAATATGTCATTCTATATTGAACGCATTATGAGCGTATGTGACGAGAAATTCCAGGATAACTCGTATGAACATTGAATACATCCTATGGTAATTGATTTAAACCTTTGTTTTAAGTATCGTTGTAAACGTGTAACTGTTGTAATTTGCAATTGTAAGCATGAATCACGCTGGTCATTTCTGCGCAGGCGCGCAGCGCCCCCATTTATAGAACCGTGAGATCAATGGGGACTATTTCTGTCCACGCTGTTCAGCTATGGCGTCGTCAAATTTACATCGACAGTTCTTTGTTCTCGAGGAACAACATGTTGACTAAACAGAACAGTCGTTAATTTCAATTTGATCGTGCACCCGACGAATTCAATCTGATGAACATGTTTGAAAATTAGAAAATACATAAACACGTTTCCATTGTGAACAGTGCAACAGTTAACTTAAGTCAACCCTAACCGTCATTTGTATTTAGCTTAGTAAATTATAAATATTGGTGTAAATGCTTCCAGTGCAATGCCCACAATTACACTTGTGACAGGAATTTTCTTTCTTTTTTTTAAAAAAAAATCTTGTTATTTAAGATATATTGTACTGTACTTTCTTGATAATCTACAATGGGTCGAAAACCCAGAGGCAGATACATAATTGAATTCACACACACACACACACATATATATATATATATATAAAATACTTCTAACCTAAATAAACCATTGTACTTTTGAGTTGAAATAAATAAGAAATAGTACAATAAATATGTTAAGTTACCACTTCACTTAGGATTATACATTTAAATTGGACTACGCATTAATATTAGTTTATATTTTTGAGGAAAGTTAAATTCCACGTTTTCTTAGATTTATCCTAAATTTATTTTCTTGAAGATAATTTCCCTAAACATTCCCACGGTAAATTATTCTAGTCCTATTTACGAATGAAAACTTACCAACATACTTTTTTTCTACATTTTACTTTGAATTGATGATCCTATCTACCTATACTGGGCTTTTACATTTTGCAGCTAATTGCAATTCGTGGTTTTTGCCTAGTATAAACTTTGCATAGCAAATGCGGCTTTGCTTTCTACCTCCTTCGTGACAATAACTTCCAACCCAGTTTTTCTACCTTTTCGTTCCTATGACCTGGCCCTACTTGCATAAAATTATTAGCCCTTTTCTGAACTCTCCCCAATAATTCTATTATATTTTTTCTGCAGGGGTCCCTACAAGCCATCCCGTTTTCCAAAATTGGTCTAAATAAGGTTAAATATGTCACTTTCTTTGACTTTGAACTTCCCTTTTTGAAGTTCGTCATTATGAATCCCACGCTTTTCGTGTCGTGAAATTCATCCGTCTATTGTTGAAATATATCCATTTGCTGGTCGTCATCCCCCCCCCCCCCATCATCAATTCCTATGAAAGTATCTTCATCTGGTCCTGTTGACAGCCAGAGTCTTCACCTCTTTCCAGGTCTTGCCTTCTTCCATTGCTTCCATATGTACAAATCTTCGCCATGTTTGTTTGGGCCTCCCTCTCTTCCTTTTATCCTGCGAGTTCCAGTCCTCAGTGTATGTCCGATCCATTTCCATTTTTGCCGGTTTATCTTTTTATCCATCTCGGGTTCTCCCGTCTTTCTCCATACTTCCGGCCAATCGATATTCAGAATAATTCTTAAACAGCGGTTGACAAAGGTCTGTAACTTGGAGGTAATTTCTTTAGTCCCTCTCGGACCCATATAATAGACTTGTTGTTACTTCGGAAGATGCGGAGTTTGATCCTGGTATATATTTTGTTGTTGTTCCACACCGGATAGAGCCTTACAAAGGCACCATTTGATTTCTGAATTGCGTTGCGATACATCCTGTGCAGCTCCTCCAACTTAGGTAATTACGCTAACCAAGTACTCTATAGATTCACCGTCGAGGACAATGGTGTCAATCCTTAGGACCTTGGTGTGCTTTGAGTTAATCGTTAGTCCCAAGTTTTACCAAGTCTTCAAGCTTTGCTTGCATTTCATCACATGCCTCAGACAATAGACAAATCGCAAGTAAAATCTAGATCTTCCAGCCTATTAAATATTTTCCACTTGATACCACGTTTCATCTTTCGCGTTACAATAACAATCAGGAACGCAGTTGGCGACAGAACCTTGACGTACTCCTGAACGTACAGATACACGGCCCTCATGAATGACTCTGGATGTTTAGTCACGATACGTTCTTGAATGAGGTTAATAATTTGTGATGGCACTTCAAAGCTTCTCTGTTGATTGAATCAAAAGCTTTCTCGAAGTCAACGAACACTGCGTAAGCGAGTTGACCATTCCGCAAACTGTTCCGGAGTATTTATTTGGTCTATGCATGAGCGCTTCGGCCGCAAGCCTGTCTGTTCCCGTCGAAGCCTCAAGTCACAGAACATAGATGTCGGCGGTGAGGACTCAAAAGAAAAGAGATTATTTGACAAATAGGGATAATAAAAGTCAGACATTTGTAAACCATTGGGAATTGCCCCGCGACCGTTGGAAAGCGGCGACCAAGGTTGGGAATAAGCGTGGATTTTCCCCAAAAACCTTGGGGGAGAGGGGCAAGCGATTCCTCCCAGAGGGAAGTAACAATAAATTTGTGAATATCCATCCCCACCAATTTCGGGATAGAGGCGTGATCGAGACCAGACCGAAGTGCAAACGAGAGAAGGCGCCGCTGGGTCCAAATTAAGCTGATACGGTAAATACCTCTCTGTGTATTTCCTATACTGCCAGGTCCGACTAGATTTTGTGTGAAATATTTCCGCTCTATGAGAAGGCCCATACACCTTGAGTGTAGACATCTAGAATTTTTAGTTGTAAGAAAATTAATTATTTTTTGTAAATTTATATGTTGTGTTTATTATAAAGAAAGGCCGGCTATGGAAATTAAAACTAAATTCAATCAGTGTACATTAATAATATAAATGCTAAAATTCAATACAATTTACATTGCTAACGATTTGTCATTATTGCAAAATAAATAATATCCCCCCATATTCATTTCAGAATTAGACATTCGAATGAACGTTTTACTCGTAATGGTAACGAGTGAATGAGAATCGCTACACTGACCACGTGCCACTCCAAAAATTCGGCACGTGCCATGGGAGGTGACAGTCTGGCAGTCGTCCTGGTCAATGCAGCGCCGATAAAGAACAAGCTTGGTTAATTATTAAATGGCGAAACTGTAGACCTGTGTTAGGCCATCGTATAGTATTCTGTACAACCCAAGAATAAGACCAACGTCGGTCATTGAGCTGGAATGCTGCGATGAACTGATAAACGACGTTGGTATGGTCTCGACCCTGAACTTGCAAGTAATTCCTATATTCTCTGACTGATTTGAAGCTATGATCTACTTATTCTCTTCTTTTCCACTTAGGATCCACGATACATTTATATTCTTTATAATCCTCTAGACGACTCGGCCCACCATTCTCATTTCAGTGTCATCTTTTCTAGTTGGACAAAAACGTCTCTCTAACATCATTATGCAATTATTTAAGTTCCACAGTAACTGCGCATAACTTATTGACGTTGGAGGAGAGCCAGCTCCTTTTTTGACGTCTAGTTTCTTCGTACAAGATTTTGCCACTGTGCAAATTTCTTGTGAAAAATATATTCAGTGATAAATTTACTGCCTTTCACGTATTTTTTTAACAAGTGGTTTGCCTTTAAATTGATTTCTTCCCGATCAATATACCTTACTTCGTATAACGATATTTATCGGGTTTTCCGTGTACTGGATCTCCTGCAGCTGAAAGATACTCAGCGACATTGATGCTTTTGTAGAAAGGACCTGAGCATATTAAAACTAGTAAATTTGTATTTCGTGTAATTATACATTAAACGAAGAATGAAAGTTGGGCGCGTAAATGTAGAGAGACGTTTGAAATAAATTTCTGTTTCCCGACATAGTGTATATATATACAGAAAACTGGTGGCTTACTTGAAGTTCACAGGCACCATTAGGGTTTCGGATTCTTGAGTTTTCGGTGGCACCAGCCCCTTTGTCAGAAGGTTCGGAAAACATTTTGAGACACGGCCAGCCGTCAAAAATTGGGAGTTTATTTGAGGTTCATTTTGTGTCGTTTTCGATGTCGGTTTAAGTATGTGTCGACCAAGAATTAAATAATGTACCGGGATAATATAAATAAATACCTGGGCAACGCCGGGTCCCCAGCTAGTTGTAAATAATTTTCCCCCGTCCCCCTCGCTGTCTGAAGCAATCGTTCCAGATCATGAAACCTGAAAGAAGAAACTATTACAAGGAGAAAACTTAGTCTCTAAGTAAAGAAGAATTGGATGAACGTAACCTTGTTGCTTGAGACAAAATTGATATATCAGGTTAAACTTCAAAGAATTACGTAGGATCGTTGGCTGGTAGCTAATTCATTATCTTTAGCATACAGAAAACAAAATACTACAAATTTAATTACTCGTTTCACAAATGATTCGCTAGTTAGTGGTAATATTAGAAGAGGATAAACATAAGAATAAAGCAAAACGTGTACCTTGAGTTGTGGACCAACGATTGAACATAATGTAGAAAATATATCAAAGAAAGCAAACATACGTAATAATAGCAAATACATTACAGGTTACTATTGTTTGTTCAGTATTAGAAGTAACAGGTAAGCTCAGCGCGGATTATTAAAAATAGCAAACATTTTGTTACACTAACATAAAAAGGACAGATTAGACATTAATAATTACATTTTACTTTTTTTAGTCTAACAAAATCTGTTAAGTTGAATCTATTTTATGAATATCTTAAATTTTAACCGTTTCGTTTTCGATTCGCAGTTGACATCGGAAGGGCAGAAGGTGAAGAAAGTTCACGGCCTTGGGTATGTTCTCCTACTAGGTATGTAAATCAACTTAGAATATCAATAACTGCTGGGTATTTTGGTGAGCTCATTTTATTTGGCCTCGTGATAGCGGCAAGCGTTAAGGAATCGACTAAATAATAATTATAGTTGTACCTTTGAGCCGTTGTCAATTGTTTGAACGCAGTGGGGTTGGGTTGCTGCCCGGCAAACAAAACTTCATAAAAAGTTAGTGTCTTTCATTTTAGTATTGTATAGCTCATTCCGAAAGCTACACGAACTATGAAAATGTAGTCATTGAAGGTTATTTTTATTCTACGTTTTACAATTTTACCTTTCGGTAGGCAAAACCGTTGCAGACTTCAGCTCAGTTCTAGTAAATAAATAACATTTTCCTTTCATAACCACAACGACTGTTTTCCTGTGCAGTTTGCAGAAATGATTCACGATTTTCTTTTCCACATAATACTGACGATTTTTAGAGCCCCGACTCTCTCGTGACTTTCCGAAAGTCCCGTATTAATTTAATTTCAGTTAAGACTTGCTTAACGATCGTACGTTTCCTTTAAATGCTGTAGCCGATCGCGGCACACACCGTGCGTTCGATCAATGCGTCACTGACACCCTCTGACGTCAGCGAGTGACGTCACATCTAACCTTGTGACCTACTTAGGGGCAAACGGCAGCACTTATCTAGCATATATTTTTTATTCAGCGAAAGAATTTAGAGAAGTTTATTTTTTGGAGGCAGACAGGGTGAGAGTTTGGCGGGGCCGAAGGAGGGGCGAGGGACGGATGTGGATGTGGCGTGGGTTTAGGTGTGGTGAGACTTGCGCGCCAGCCCAGAACATTGATTGGGAGGTCCATTGAGAGGCGCAGCGCTGCCGGGGACGGACCATGTGGTTCTGTTGCCAGTGTCCCTGGACCCAGGTGGTCTACCCATCCACCAACAACCTCATCCACTTCGGGTACGTACTCCTAGTGACGTGTGACACAAATCAAGTGACCGACGACGATTCTGTGCACGTGCGTTGACCAACGTTCCTAAATAAATTAACTTTCGTATCCGACGAGCACCGCTTGTGAATGAGCACTCGTCACGTGCTATCGCTTATTTCCCTCCGAGTCGACTTTCGCCGATAATCTGATCGCCCAAGAGCTTTACGTCAGTAAAATTCGTAATACATCGTCCGAGAATTGCGATGTTTCATGTCGTTCTTCAACGGGTCGTGTCACTAAAATGCGACGTTCCGTTGTACGGATGAAGTCGTTTATTATAATGGATTCGTTTCTACTTTTTTTGGTGTTACTTGAGCGTTCTCATTAAATGTGCAAATTTCGTTGTCCGGCCAGAGCATGACTCGTTCATAACCGTAAATAGCGCCGCAATTTGCGAAATGTATGGTATGCTCGGTTTGTGATATTTCCGTGTGTATAATCTGCGGGAGATCCTATAGATTTACGCCTCGTCTGGACCGAGCACGTGCGACCTATAGCTCATTCATCCGTCTCCCTCAATGAGACCGGTCCACAAAATTGACGGCGTGCTCGTTCAACAACATTCTTTGAAATTTCGTAAATATTGATTACGTTGAACGGAAAGCGTGTTTCTCAATCTGGGTTAGAAGAAATGCGACGGCTGTACAACTCGGAACTAACCAAATTACTTTGAAAATTCCCAAAATGTGAAAGATTACGTCGAGTGATTCGGGATTGCTGTTGGGTTATTCTTTTTTCATTTTTGATTAGGTTCTTTGCTTTCGAATGTCTCACGGATATCGACTTGAGATTGTTCATAATTACTTTGTGATGTTCGCCTCCGCCTGGGAATAAATGTCAGCTTCCACCCACGCGTAGGTCTCTTTTTTAAAATCAACTTCTATATTGTGTTATTGTCGTCGGCAGTATCATTGACTGCTGAATTCACCAAGGGGGGGGGGGGGATATTTTGCTAACTTTTGTTCGAAACACGTTCTTACAACGAACGTGACGAGGGATACGACTGTAAAATGTTGACGGGGAAATCATTTATGAAAGCACGGCAGGACTTGGTTTCCGTCACGCAGGTCCTATTTTGTGTACATCGCGGGGAAAAATAAATCGACCGTCGACGCCAGCACATATTCGACGTTTTAAAGTTGCCTATTCCTGACAGCATTTCTTATAAAGTCAAAACACTTAAAAAAAAATTAATTTAGCGTATTAAAAATGTTTTGAATATCTACAATCTAATTCGGTAATAAAAATCTGTAAAGATATACTTGCGTTCATCAGAAACTGAATGTGCGAAATATTGATGAGATTCAGTGCAGTAAAACTCTGCATTGCAGATCTCCCTCCCCCCCCCCCCTTTCCTCGACGCTGCTCTTTCTCTGGCTCTCTGTCTTTCCCGCACACTCTCTCTTTCTCTCCCTTTCCATCTCCGTTTTCACACACACTCATTCTAGCAGCCATAGACCCCGTGTCTTTCTCTCCTTCTCTCCCTCTGTTCATCTCTACCTCGTACCTCTCTCACACACTCATTCACAATCTTTCACTCTCGCCTCTCCGCATCTTTCATGCACGAACCCACGTTACTCCGTGTACTTTCGCTCTCCCTCTCTCACACACGTTTTTATTTCCCACTATCTCATACAATACATGTATCAGCGGCGCAGTGAAGAAAATCTGACTGCAATATGTCGCAATCTAATCTGTTTTCTTCTGTATCAAACAAAGGAATACTCGTAAAATTAAATTTTTCTTCTCGTTTCCCTGACCCGACGAGTTTATACTAAGGCTGGTGCATCAACTCCAAATAAATGTCTTCAGAATTGTAACGTTTTTGAAATGCTCACCATTTCCGATAAACTCAGGTCGTATGATATTATATTAAACGATTCGAATAATATTTGTGTGACTTTATGACTGCTAAACAACGCGTTGAGTCTGCTGCCGTAATTACAAACGTGGCCTTAGAGCCGTTGACGTGTCACTGTACATCTGCAGTGGACGCGCATGTATAAATACGATCCGAAACGAGGATCACCCTCATGTACCCTATTACCCACAAAAATAAAAACTTAAAATGAGACACTGCACCGAAGGAGAAATCTATTCCATGTGAATTCTTGAACCGTAAACGATATATAAGCCTTAGTAAGTAGACTGTTATTAAAAAGATACGTACCCCAAGTAATCGTTCATAAACCAAAGCAATCATAAAACTCAAGAAAAGAAACTGCAAATATTTCCCCGTGAATCTGAAATGATGGAAATAGTTGAACTGCATAAATTCGTTTTCTGTCCACGACTCATGAACTAATAAATAGAAAAAATTCTTAAATTTGTAAGCCTGACGTTCTTAACATTACTGAAAAGGTTCTCAACAAATTAAGTAATTTTCTCAGACAAGAAAACAAGAATGATATAAGTACAACTGCGTGATTGAAAATTTGTGTCCGAGTATGATTATACGGTGAAATGAAATACTTGTGAATCACTCTATGAACTAAAATACCAAAATTATATATATGTAAAAAGTTTTCACGCAAAGAATATTTTAAAAGAGAAAAATTACAAAATTCTACAACTATGCTTTATGTTTTTATTAAGTCATTTTACTGACAAAAGAAATAAAAATGTGATTAAAATCAGTAGATGGTTATACATTCTCAAACTTGAAATATAGTAAAGCCCATATTTGAATCATGAATACATTAATAAACTTTCTAGGACTCATAAGGGTTCCTGATGTCTTTCATTTTAAAAACAATAATTTAGTAAGAAGAATTGTATCATTTATGAACTATAATATGAACAACTTTTGTGTGTGTGTGTGGGGGGGGGGGGGGTTAACAGGCTACTTAGCTTTGTTGTTTTATACCTTCTATTTACAATGAAGGGCTTGTGAGAAAATGTGTGCAAATATGCAAAGAATGAAGAAAAAATTTAATGATCAAATCTGCCTAAACACATAACAAAGCTTAAAGTGACATATAGGGTGTACATTTAACTAGTTAAATCTAATTTTACGGAATATTAAAGATAATAATAATAGTTATTTTATTTGTCAATGGTACATGTGCACAAGTTTCTAACGTAGTCAAGGTTTACCATTTTTATTTTTCAGTTTATCTTACTGATTTTTTAATTTTACTTTTATCTTTTTCTATGCACAATTCACAGTTCAGCAAGCAAGTTCATCCACAAAAATGTTCATTTTTTAAGTTGTCATTAAAAAAAATTATTAGTGATAAATCAAAAAGTGTGATACATTAATTCTTTCTTGTTTTCATAGGTCTGGAGATGAGCACACAAAACCAGCAGTTCTATTACAACGTCAAATTTCTATTCGTGGAGAACAGACTTTCTCCACTTCTGAGGTACAGAATCAGCTGATTATAAATAATTTGAAATACTAAAAACTTCATATTACTGATATGTACTATTGAAAGTAAACACTTATTGAAGCTGAAAATTTTGTATTGGCACATTTCAACTCTTATTCAAGTTTTATAACATAGTACTTAAGTTGCTTCTGTTCTGTTTGGAGTGACATAATTATTATGTTCCGTAATATATAATGACACTCAGTGCAAGTTATACATTTTAATTTACAGTGTGAGGTGGCTGTGGAAGTACATACAAAGGCCAAATCAGTTGCACCTTCAGAGGATACTACTGTCACTCAGATAGTGGATCAAATTCCCAGGTATTTTATGTAGAAAGGATATTAGGCGAATGGTAGGGACTTACATTTCTGCAAATGAATATAAATTAACATCACTTTCTTAGCTTTACTATGATTAATTTCTCTACTCCTTGAATATATAAAATTTGCAGTAATTTCATTGTATACAATTTAGATATTTAGTTTAATGGAAATGCCTGTTGTATATCAACCTGGATTTGTTATAAGATGTAGAGACAAAGTGTAAAAAATTATTTAAATTATTGAATATAAAACAGCAATCATTATGTGAATAAATTGGATACAATGATTTTATGAAAATTTGAGCAAAGATAAAACCTTTGTATCTTAAGATAAACAGAAACGTTTAAGTTTTAATCACCTAATTTAGACATGAGGCAGCTGTTTTTCATGTGCTTAGCTAAACTAAATATATCCATGAATAAAAGACTTGGCCCTCGTGAAAGAATTTGTTTCACAGTAATGAATGCTTTTATCAGCTTGCGATTAAAAATTATTTTAATACATCTAGTAAATCCCCCCAATTATTTATTTATAATAATAAGTTTAAGATATGGTTAATTAAATACATACTGATATCAGCAGAACTGTCATTTAACTTTATTCTTCCCGCACTTTTCAAAGGGTGTCCTCACCTCTTGGAGTTGTCTTAGAGTGGGAAGCACAAAGTGAGGAAATAGGAGATGCAGACAGCAGTCCACGGGTTCCTAGTACTGACTGGACTACTCTAGAAACTAGTCTAGAGTTCTGGCACAAAGAGCACTCCAGAGTATCTCATTGTGAGGATGAGGAGGAATCATTCAGTAAAGTCCGTTACAATGATACAGGAAGTCTTGAGGAGGTAAAAAATTGGTTTATATAGAATATTTTCATTATCTTATATTCAGAGAGAGTAGCAAATATAAAGTAACATGTAAATTCAATAGCTAACTTTTATTGTTCAAGGTTTTTATATTGTTTACAGGTAAATGTGGATCATCTTGTAGACTACTATGTAGAAGACAATGACCTCATAACTGAAGCACAGGCTGAGGCTGAAGCAGAGAGAGAGGATCTCCAGGTAAGTCAAATAAGCCTAAATTTTTGAACTTGCATGTTACATTGAGATGTACAATATCCATGCTAAAGATTCTAAATTCAGACTGACATATTTTAATAATATAATTTTTAACCCTATGAGAAAGAAATGTTTGTTTATTGTGAAGATAAAAATTTAAAACTGGTAATATTTTTCTCAACACTATTCTTACCATTCCAGAGCCAGTAGAGCAATAATAATGGTTCCTATTTTACCTGGTTCTGATATATGGTAGACAAATTATGGAGAGTAGACAACTAAATTTGACATTTTTAATATCTTGTTTTTCCAAAATACTAAGTATTTAATTATTCACCAAACAGTTTTCATTCTTTCAGTTACAATATAGAAGGCTTTGGCAGCTTCGAGCAACACTGGAAGAAGATGAAGAATTGTTGGAGCCCAATGATTCAAAGGAAGAACAAGATGATGACATAAGAGCACAAATGAGTCAAAGTAAATCATCGCATGACCACTCACCTGGTATTTAATTTTTTATCAATTATTACTTATTTAACTTTAGTTCCAAGTAAATTTAAATTTATCTTAACAATAATAATCATGATGATGGTAATAATTATACAAACAATAGTTGCGGTAAAAACAATAGCAAAAAATATGGTAAATACTTTGCAGGTATCCTATTCTTCCAGGTAGTATAGGAATGTGTCCTAATAAATCTATTCCATCCAAAGATCACACAACTTCATGATGAGATCACCATCCTCAATGATATAGCACATTTTTATTTCTCTCTAAGCTTATTCTTTTGATCTGCAACTAGTGTAGATCTTCTTTCAGTTCTCTGGCCTGTGGAATTAGACTGATAAAACTTTCTTGTTCATCATTGTGACAGCCTTTTTGACTCGAAGATACTTTGGCCATTACTTTGTTCATATTGTGCACATAAGCTTCTGTATTTTAGCCAAATAATGTTAATAATAACTGGAAATGGAACGCCAGTAACAGAAATTCTGTAAACTCTTTTACTGTGTTTACTTCCAAGACAGAATATGAAGATTAGCAAGAGTCTTGACACCCAACTTCCATTTGTGCTGCCTGAGTGGAATCCCTTTAGAGCATTGTGCACTTCCATATCTATATTTACCATTTCAGTGCCAGCAGAGAGATAGTAATGGTTCCTATCACTACTAACATATCTGGTTCTAATATATGGTGGACACTCATTATTTTTATTACCAATCTTGTTTTTATGACAGCAATTTGCTTACTGTCTTTTTTTTAGTTTGTCCTCCCAAAATCTTGCCTTCTAAAATATGGAAGACTAACTTTTATTCACACTTGGCCCTTACACTTTCACCGTTAGCCTGCTGAACAGTAATTCTGTCTTTCCTTCTTTCAACGTGAATTTGCTTTCTTAAGGTCATATAATAACATTTTATAGTATTGTTCTTGTTACAGTTATTTCTATTAAAAACTCTTAATTAGATTGGAATTTAACATAATGACGTGTCACTTAAAGTACTCTCTTTCAATATTTCATGACTCAAAAGTAAAAAAAAAAAGGATATTACAGAAATACAGCCATGAAATACAAATTGAGCAGATTTCTAGTTACGATTACAGTTGATATGAACAATGAACTTTATATTTTATATATTTGGCTGATCTGTGAAAGGAAATAGTGAATGATTAAAGTTAATATGTGACCAGGGTCATAAGATGCATTTTTGGCTTAAATCCTTTTACAAAATATTGAACTACAGCAGGATATAAAGTTAAGGGTCCTGTGTTTCATTGACCAAGAAGTACAGTTAGGTCATGGGACTTCCCTTGGTCTGTCATGTAAACAATAGAAAGAATATTCAAGATTTTTTTTACAATTCAAAAGAACTAATATACTCATACATTCGTACAAAATCTGTACTTAGGTACTTAAAACATTTCATTTCACAGAAGTGGAAGTTGCAACAAGCCACACAACCTCATTCGAATCGAACACAGAGCCATTATTAGAAGAACCGAATCGCTGGTCAGTCCATGGTTTACATATGCCTTCCTATGAAGCTAGACGACAGACGTACCGCAATATTTTGAGCTGGAGGTTACGTAGAATGGAAGCTTGGAAACATCACCCACAAGGCCAGCAACACCAACCTTCTCTTGAAGATACAAGTTTTGATTCTATTGATACTGTTGACACAGAGGGTTCTTCCACAGATGCCAGTCGAATTGAACAGGTAATTTTGAAAGTATTTTATAGATATTAAATATTTGAACTGTTTACTCAATTGATTGCAATTAATTCTATTCAACAAATTCATATGCATTTATAGGACACTGACTATTGAATTCAAAAATAAATTAATGCGAAATGTTTAAATTTACATAAACATTTAATTGTTTACTAATGCACAGCTTATTATTAGGCCACCACCAGCTTTGAAAGTACAACCGACAACACAGACAGTACAGGTGAGTGTCAAGCTCATCGTTTACAACAACTTAGAGCAGACAGTGGATACAGAAGCTTAGAAAATCCACCAACCTCAAAAGTTTCTAGACATCATCTTTCCCAAGGAGAAAGCTCTGAATTGGATGTACTACCAATGAAACCTAGTTTTTGTCTATTGTCGTTGGGAGATAGTGGTCAGGAACATTTATACCATCATCTAACAATTGCAGAAAAATCTGAAAATGAATTGTCTCCAAAGAAGATTATGTCATTAGGAGAGACTGGTGAGATGGATTTTTTGTCAAAATCTATATCAAGTAAAAGCAAATATTACTTGCCATCACAGAGTGATAGGGAATGCAGTCATCAACAAGAATATCAATCAGGAAAATTTTCAAAGCTCCATGTGAAGTTAGAGCAAAGTTTGGATACAGAAATAGATGAAGGGGTTTCTGGATTACAGCCTTCCAAAACAAGTGATGAAAAGAAATGGGAAGAGAGACATAGGGGATTTATTCGGTCTGCATCCAAAAAGCGTAGAGAATTTATGGGTGGCCACGGAACAGCTTTGACAGGAAGTGGAGAAGTAGAACATTACCATCAGCATCGTTACCGTTCCACACACAATTATACGAGAGACTACAGTGTAGATGAAAAGTCTGATGCTTTATTTAGAGAATTTAGCCGTTGTGATCTTAGCCAAGAACCAGTGCCAATGAGGCAGAGACTTTCCGGCAGTAGCTATCGTCGCCTACAACACACACACTCGAGGCACATACCTTACTCTCACTCCGACTCCCCTCGAAAATTTTCAGAAGCTCACAGCAGTATAGATGAAGAATATTCTTCACACCCTTTACCTGTAAGATATCTTGATGAAGAGAGTCAGTTAGCCACTGTTCCAATTATATGTGTTGCTGATGAAGATTCATCTGATCACATATAATCAGTTATAAAAATTAGAAATTCTGAATGCTGGTCATTCAAATAATACTGATATTTTTACTTTCATAGTTATTATTTATATTTTCATAAGAGTGCAAAGATAGCTGGTCTATCTTGCTAGTTGTTCATACCTTCAAGACAAATATCAGAAATATGGTTACATATATATAATTAATAAGGACTGGAAAGAGAGATGGAAGGTTGGTGACTTATCTAAGGTTCACACATGACAGGCACCATGTAGGGTTTGAAGTTCTTGTATTTTCGGAAGCACCACCCCCTTCATCAAAATGTTAGGAAGACATTTCCAGTGATCGGCAAGCCGAGGCCTACGAAAATTTAAGAACGTCAAACCCTACATGGTGCCTGCCATCTGTGAACCTCAGGTAAGTCACCAACTTTCTATCTCTCTTTCCGGTCTTTATTAATTATGTATATAAACTGAATCTTTCATCAGCTATTTTCACAGTCTCCCCATTTCCACAACTCACTAACCACATCCACAAAATGTAAGACTGAGTGATATAAGGGCACAATAGCTGCTGTAATCGAATATTAAAAGTTTCTAGTATTTCAGTGCTAATATGATGTCTGACAAACAACTTTATAATTACAGTATGTGGCCTATTTTTATAATGGTCACTTCATGTTTCATAATATCCACAGACTGAAACAATTACAACGCATGTCAATAATAGAATATATTTGTTCTTAATTCCAAACAATTGCTATATTTTCCTAAAATGTTATGCATGTTATGTATATCAAATGTTATAAAACTATCTATGTAATTGAGCTTGCCTTTTAAACCAATCTACTAAAGTTTTCATACTCTGAGGGTAACAAGGCAGTTCAACAAATTCTACATTATTCAAATGCCTTGCCTCTTGGCAATCAGTGGACCAAATAGCTCATGAAGTCATAGACACCTGAAATTATCTTAAATAACATATATCATTAGTTTTTCAGATGGACGATTAGTTTTGAAAATTCACAACAGAATTTGGGTCTTGTTACAGAGAAAACGTAAAATTCTGATACATAAGAATCACTTTTCCACTTAATTTATGGAATAATGTATGTTGTCTTTGTTTTAATATGATTTCTGTGTTAATGTGTGATACCTATGGGACGTATTTTTAATGAAACCAACTATGTCATTGTCAATTATTTTATACAGGCAGACTTAGGGGCTTCAATACAAGTACTTTATTTTGCACATTCAACTGTTATCAATTGACCTCGACAGTTATGAGTTGAAGTTGGTTTAGTACTTGTCATATGAATTACTCGTACACATTTTAACAATGTGTATAAATTCAACTTTACAGATATACATACACATTGAACTGCAACATTATTCATATTAAGTTTCTACTATTTTCCAGTTGCAATATAAATAACAGCACCAATTTTACAATGATAACAGTTGAGTCAACATAGTACTTCAAAATAACTTTAGTACCACTGTTAATATTTATAAAATCTGTATATTATAATTGTGTAGAATATTGTTTCAAAACAAATACTGAAAATACATATGTATATTTCAATAGTTTTAATACATGGCTGCATGTATTAATACTCATATCATATTCAATTATGTTGTGTATGTTTATACATGTTGATATATGTTTTTTATAAATTGGTTGTAATTATATGTTGTAATTGTTTTATGGCAAACAAATATAGTGAAAACATTGTTTCAGTCCTATTGTGTGAATTATGAACTCAAGTTGTAATTTAACTTTTTATTTACAACAATGAGTAGAAGGTGTATTAATAAAAAGGTGTTTCATGTATATTCCTTTCAGTCGTATGCTATTTGGATGTGGTAAAAAACATTTAATTATATTATTTCACAAAAAACTGTGCAGTTTGAATGTCGAACAATGTTTTAAAATTTATGGTCTGGACAAACATTTGGCTTTATGTGCTTCAGTGACTGTGAATAAAATAAAATATTGAACATTTCTTGTAACAATCTCTAATTTATGGAGTGAGATGAGAGCAAAATATTCTTACAACATTAACAGTTTTAATACAATGTACTTATAAGTCTAATTATAAAATTAAAAAAAGAATAGAATTTTTAAGAATATTTGCTCAACAAATTATTTTAATGGAAGTTACATTAAATAAAATCAGAGGATGCATTGATTTATTTTCTTTTACTCTGGATGAAAATCCAATATATAAATTACAATTTTAATAGCATTCAAAAGCTATTATAATCTTAACAATTGGACTTAAATGGTGCTCAATTTGTTCATATTAAAAGTTTGTAATATATATATATAATTTGTGCTGTTTGTAAGTTTGTGTATAATTTCATAAATTGTTACGTGACAATACCAGCATTATGTTTCATTAATTGCTACATTTGGTGAGGAATATATTTTACCACAATTATCATTGCAGTGTTTAATTGTAAAATACACTGGACTTATAAAACTAATAATTTGTTTGATATAGTAGGCAGCCAAAACAACCAGTATACACAAAGTAGTCTAGTCTTCTACCTTACTCCTTTCCCACGTACTGTCACAAGATATTCTGAAAACTGTAAAATCTAAAAGTACCGAGGAACTGATATTTATAAATATATAAAAGAACTTGTTTTCAGAATATAGAATCTGAATAATTTCAATTTAGTATAACTTATAAGGTCTCATAATGGTCACACTTAAGTATTTCGTTTTTTCGTTGCAAAATGGAAAAGTTTGTAGTAAAATTTATATGATCTAAAAGAACTATCTCCAAGTAGAGCAAAATTCAGAAGCGAAAAATGCAAATGTTTGACTTTTAAAATGACACATTCCTCTTATTGAACATAAAAAACTTATGTATCCTCTACATTTGGTTAACACTAACCTATACTTATCCAAGCTCTCTTTCAATATCTCTACCTTCCACTTCAGTTCTCCACATTCCAACATAAATAGACTAGATTAAAAATATATGTTCTACTACAAAAATAGATCTAGAAATTCAAATTAAAAGAGCAATTTATTAAAGAATAGTAGGATTTCAAATGAAAATCTGCCTAAACTGTATTAAAACAACCAGATGGAAAAATCTCAAGAGCAACGGTTTCAGATGCTCCTCCTAATTCATTTGACTATGAATGTAACTCATTTCATTTGGAATGAAAACTTTCAAATAGCTTAATGATGTTCACACATTCAAGTTTATGACATCAGACAATTTACATAAATGTTAATATCTCATTAAGGTTAGCCAGCATGAGGAAAGCCTCTGAAAATATTAACTATTTCCTGTACATCATCACAATATTTGCTCTCAACTTCAGGGAAGCCACAAACTTTTATTAACACTTCAAAATAAATCCTTTCACACGTAGATTTACATATGCCACTTTGAATAGTCGTACTGCTCCATTTCCTACAACACTGAGTTGTTATATTATAATTATTACCTATAACCTCCCCAATCTCTTAGTCCTGCTGATCAAATGCAAACTCTCTTGCATGGCCGTCAATCGGAATTTTTTACCTAATCTTCTGAAAAATTTTAAGAACTCTGCATTCAACATGGTGCCTGCGAACTGTAGACTTCAGGTAAGCTGCCAGTTTTCTCTCTTTTTCCTGTCATTGTTTTAATTAGCCTGACAATGTCATATATTATATATATATGGGATAAGTGACGAAGTCACGCATTTGATAATTGGATAGAAAGAAAGATAGAAATATTTGGGAGAAAGACAGGAAATTCGCTCTTTAAATCATATGTACGGCATGGAATCATGCACAAGGAAATACATATGTCAAGCGTAGAAGGGAATGGAAGAAGGAAGAAAGACTGAAAAAATTCGATGTGGCCAGGACTCGAACCTGGGTGCACGAAACAACAGTGCATCACCCCTAGATATATGAGTCAGGAAATGACATTGCCATGTTTATTAAAACAATTAATGGGGAAAGGACAGAGAGATAGAAAGAAGATGACTTACCTGAGGTTCATAGATGGTAGACACCTTGTGAGGTTTAGAGAACTTGAATTTTCGGAGGCACCGCCCCCTTCATCAGAAAGTTAGGAAGACATTTCCAGTGATCAGCTAGTCAGTCGTCGGCTGCCTCCAAAAATTCAAAGTTCTCTAAACCTCACAAGGTGTCTACCATCTATGAACCTCAGGTAAGTCATCTTCTTTCTATCTCTCTGTCCTTTCCCCATTAATTATATATATATATATATGAACAAGACGTAAACACATCACCAACTATGCCAACTTGTTTGCTTTCAGATAACTTATATAATCTCACATTGCAATAATGTAAAATGATTTGTGTGTGTATGTATATATATAATCTCACATTGCAGTAATGTAAAATGATTATTAGTTTTTAAACACACAAGATGAAGTCCTAAGAAGGCCTTAGGGATGAGTGATTATCTTGGTATGAGGGACAAATACAACAAAAAGTTCAATAACTGTAATCTGGCAACTTTATTTGAACTATTTTATATGAATTTAAACAAATACAGTTACGGTATTTTAGTTACAATGGATTGAATCTATTGCTAGCAATTTCAATTTTAGTATTAATAATTAGCAATACTTATTTTCCCAACAAAAATTACTTGGGAAGGCAACATAATGTTAAATATTAAATAACATCTTAATTATCAGTTATATAGTGAACATATCTGAGTTTGCATCTGATTCACAGAAATGTAGTCGATTGCTTGATGAAGCATTAGGACAACAATAAGTCATTTTTACTAGTGAAATATATTTTCCACAATGAATAATAGAAAATAAATTAATTGAAGCAATTTTATATGCCAACATACTTTCAATGATTGACTATTTATAAATCATACATGAGAGATTGTAAATGTGAGATGGTTTATGGCTTGAACAAGATAGATTCTGCAACACTGTTCAGACAGTTTTGAGTAGAAAGATTTTATCGAACAATCTTTGTATTAGCACTAAAAGTAACAGCTAATTTAGAATATTGAGCAGGTCAAATTGGTAGATCTCAACCATGAGAGATGACAAATACAGTGGCAGTTATGAAAACGTTGAGTCCGGGATAAATATGATTACAGCCGATTGAATTTAGCAATTCATTTAGTGTACATTTCGTAATATATAAATAATTATGTAACAAAAGTATTAGAAATTATATGATATTACATAGATATTTTTCAAAATTATAGCCAATATTAAAATCTGGATGCAAATCCATCTCCTCTTGAATCAGAACGAGACGTAAACACATCACCAACTTTAGCAACTAAATTGCAACTTGTGTAAGGTTGTTTGCTTTCAAGTAACT
Source organism: Eucriotettix oculatus (assembly GCA_034510155.1). Taxonomy (NCBI): domain Eukaryota; kingdom Metazoa; phylum Arthropoda; class Insecta; order Orthoptera; family Tetrigidae; genus Eucriotettix; species Eucriotettix oculatus. The sequence goes on along the minus strand of CM067380.1, from coordinate 20,599,349 downwards.
TATACTGCAAAAGAGCTAATTGTGTTAAGGTAGCATTACTGAAGATGGGTTTGTGACGCGCTGTAACAATAAAAAGATATTTAGCATATGAAAAATTATTAGTTATAATTCATGACATTGAGAAGTAATTCTGATTATCAAATATCAAATGTGTGGCTAACTATTATAAATGCAAAGAATATTGCAAACATAGTTTACGAGGCTGCAATCTATCGAGAAAGGTACCGAATGAATTTTCACCTATTTAGGTTAATTTTAAATAAATAGTGTAACTTAATACATAATGGTCTTTCAGTTTAGGTTGATGGACTTGTAGTGGTGTCCATCTTAGTCTATGGCACTACCCTCCCTCAAATATGGCTATTCTTATTTTCTATTTTAAAATAGTGGAAATATGTGTTTATTATAGAACTACATAATTACAAAAAATTGATACCTTCATAAAAGAAATTGTCCGAAAAAGGATCAACTCGAAATCTTGGAGCCTCCATACTTGATGTAACATTTTCTCCGTGTAAAAATAGTTGCAAAATTAGTTGTAAAGCTACAGCTGCATCTCCAGATCCTAAAACAAACCTACGCCCACATGTTTCATTCACCTGGGTAGCTATTATTGGAAGTGACATTGAAAACGGTCTTTTCCCTGGAGCAGCAGAGTTTTTTTGTACATTAAAGTTCTTCAGAGCATTATTAAGTACAAAACCTCCATCTGTTAATATCTGAGAGCCATACCAGGTATTCAATCCACTGAAAAAAAAAAAAACATCAAAGCAAAGTTATACTTTAATTATTAATCAATGTATCCATTATGACTTGCCTTATAACAGAAACATAAATGTCATTGAAATCCATTACAGCTACATGAGACCCTGAAGCATCTGAAAATGTCCCATTAGAGAAGATCTCTGAAGAACTGTCTGTTGTTGAATTGAAATCTGGGTCACCTATACAACATAAATATACTCATCCATATTTTCATCTTATTTATCTTATCATCTTATCATTAAGTTAAATTAAACAGAAAAACATATTGGGACTAAATTTTTTCGGAGGCACAGCCCGTCCCCTTCATCAGAAAGTTAGGAAGACATTTCCAGTGATCGGCTAGCCAAAAATTTAAAGAAGTCCAAACTTCACAAGGTGTCTACCATCTATGAACCTCAGGAAAGTCACCTACTTTCTATCTCTCTTTCCTTTCCTTATTAATTATATATACTTAATATATATGAGATAGGAAATGACATTGTCATGTTTAAAACAATTAATGGGGAAAGGACAGAGAGATAGAAAGAAGATGACTTACCTGAGGTTCATAGATGGTAGACACCTTGTGAGTTTTGGAGAACTTGAATTTTCGGAGGCACCGCCCCCTTCATCAGAAGGTTAGGAAGACATTTCCAGTGATCGGCTAGCCGATCACTGGAAATGTCTTCCTAACCTTCTGATGAAGGGGGCGGTGCCTCCGAAAATTCAAGTTCTCCAAAACTCACAAGGTGTCTACCATCTATGAACCTCAGGTAAGTCATCTTCTTTCTATCTCTCTGTCCTTTCCCCATTAATTATATATATATATATATATATATATAATGCTATACAACCCACAACAATCAAAATTAACTTACCCCAACTGCCAAAGAATGACTGGTAAGTATTTTTTACAGAAGTTGCAACAGTATGAACTAACTCTGTGAATTCATCAGAAATCTTTAAATCTTTCAACAATTTCAAAACTTCAAGCAGAAATGGGCCTCCAGAGGGTGGCCCTGGTACATAAAGATTGAAACCACCAAATTCTGAATGTAGTGCTTTCCTTCTGATTGGTCTATAACCTGCAAGGTCTTTCTGAGTCATTATTCCTCCAGCCTCTTGCACTGCAGTAAGAATTCCAAATGAAAGATTACCACTGTATAGTTCTGAAACAAAAAAAAAGTTTGTGCATGTGAAAATAGAATAATAATAAATGTGCATGACTGAATGTGACCACAAAGGATTTGCTTTCAATGTTTAATGCAACTCAAGGTGTCATTCACATTTAATGACAACTTCCACACTTGTATCAGCTTTAATTGCATGATTTGTATCCAATTTTCTCCTCAGAGTATGCTTGTGTGGAAAAAAGAGACAGCAATTTACACATTGAATGAATAGTGTGGTATGAATTGGCATGTTCTTCCAGCAATCCTACTTTTTTTAACGACCTGTTACAGTATGTGATCACATAATAAACATACATTTTGAGGAAGATTAATATTTTTTTATAAATAATCTGCAAGTAACCGTAAAAGACAACAGTAATAAAAGTGTTAATGACATGGCAAATTATTCTTCGGGTAAATCTCAACTATGCACTGTCAGACATATTTAATTATAAATCATTTATATAGTTTTCCAATAAATATGAATTAGAAAATAGTACAGCTTGTGTTTTAATTTTCCCAAAAAAATTTGTTTACCAATAATTCTGAACACTTCTACTTGTCTATGGCAAGTTCTAAAAACATATGTGCTAGTGTTAAGGGCTAGGGTATGTGCACATACAATATACATAAAAATTGAACAAATTCACCAAGCATTCCTTTAAAAACAAACTATTTAGGTACCGAAGGAACCACTAACTTCACCATAAATTAACAACTGTTGAACAAAAAAAATTCATATATACAAAAGATGCATACATATTATTCATCAAACATTTATAACCAGGATTTGATCATGATTAATAAACTTGCCACAGATTCTGTTAAGTAGAAAGAAACAAAATTCTCGGGTATTAAGTTAATGTTATTTGCACATCACACACAGTTAATATGTTTTAACAATAGCTCTAAAAAGTGAAATCATGTTAGTACACGTATATATTACTTCTCAAGGATATGTAATCATATATTGCCAATTTAATAAATACATTGTAATTGTAATACAGGATGTCCATAAAAGAATGTTCCAGTTTTAATGGTAAACTATATCAGTTTAATTGACTACTTACAACAAATCATACATAAAATTGAAGGTAAACTAACCTAGTTTTGCTGTACATTTACTTATATGGCACATGTACAATGTAAAATCCAATTCTTCCCTCACTTTGGTTAACAAGTTCAGAGTAATGGAAGCTATAGACTATTCAATTCCATGTCTCAAATCTGGCAAATCATTACGTATTGGAGGAACAAAGATAAGACCTCCTTCAAAAGGAAAACATTGATGTCAGGTGAACATTGAGACCAGTGGAAGAGCTCTGTCATTTTAACCATTTTGGCCAATCCAACGGTCAGGGACTTTGACATTCAAACCACACTGGTACAAAGAGAAACCAGTGGCGAGGGGCTCCATCTTGTTGCCAAATAAAGTTTTCAGGTTCATCTTCTAACTGGGAAAATGAGTCATTCTAGCAACATATCCAGATAAGCCACCCCTGTTACAGTAGTTTCAGTGAAGAAATTGGGCTATACACTTGATATTGGGGACACATCACAGAAAATATTTAATTTTGAGGGATCTCGTTGATAATGTACAGTTCACACTGATGTTCTGAATCCCAAATTCTAACATTAGATAAAAAGATATAAAGTTATAATATACATCATAGTCATCTGACTTTAAAGTATGAACTAACTGTAACTGGTATGGATACATCCTCTTAAAACACTTATGATCATCCCACGCTTCTCCTTTTTTCACACATCTGGTAATCTCAAATTGTCAACACAATCAGCATATACTTTTGTCACATGGGGAAGGTGGGGTCACAATTAAACTTTGAGTGAAATGAATGTTGAACTGAAATTACAAATTCACACTTAGCAAACTGCAGAACACAAAATGCTTTATGCTCAGGAGTCACCATTTTGAGTAAATGGTGAGGAAACAATGAAGCAGTACTGGTGCATGTGCTTATTTAAAATTGTTTTCATTTCAAATTTACAACAATGCTTACAGTTGATATTATTAACTTGTATAACTGGGACATTCTTTTATGGACACTATATCAATTCACAATGTGGCAGTTGCCCATTGCCTTGCCATGTACTGCCATTATAATGCATTAATTTTTTACACCTAGAAATAACCAGCTGCCACAATACAGCAGAGGCAAGCTTATTTTCCCACGTCATACTGCCGAAACTATGACATGCGAGGCTGAGGGGTACTTAATGGGGAAAATATTGCACTTTTTGTAGTTACTCGTTAAATCATTTGGTTTGCGCAATTCAGGGTTGTCCCAAAAATTAAATTAGTCTCAATGTATATGAGCCTCAGAGATATAATTTTTTTGTTTCACAGATCAGAGGTTGGAACCAGAAAGGGGAGTTCAACAAAGTTTATAGTAGGAATTTGCGCAAGCAATGAGTCACAAATAGCTACAGAAACATTAGCAATTCAAAATAGTTTAGTGATCCAGGAAATTCACAGAATACGGCTTGATAATCAGATATTACCATCTACCAGGAAGGTGCCAAAGAGTCTGAATGCTGTGAGATGTTTCTCACATATACCCGTAGCCACAGAATCCCACTTGTTGCGAACAAAGTGCATCCCACTTTGTAGGATCAAAATGGGTGAATCATGGAATTAAAAAATGTATATTTAGTTTCGAAAAAATTTCCTGTAAGCAATATGAAAAAATAGGGTGTGTGCCTTACACGGTGGAGCGGCAATCAGGAGAATATACAGTAAATAGATATCCTCCTGAAGAAAAAGATTACAGATGTAAATCAGTCTATAACAAAGCTGTTCCTAAATGATAAAGCTCATTGACTATTAAAGCAGAATAGATATCAGTTGTTTTGAATTTTTCATACAAAGTATGAGAGCTTCTTTTCACCAATACCTGATTAGTAAACTGAAACTGTTTTATTGCTCCAGTCTGTCTGTGTATATAATTGGCACATAGGTAATTAATTTGTTTAAATGCAGAAGTAAAATTTACAAAAGAATTTAGTACCTTGCTTCATAAGAAGTCAGCATGGTACACCACCACCTGTCTTCAAGAATTAAATTAATGGCAATTTCACTGACCATCTGCCCCCTTCATAGCTATGGCTTCCAAAGTTGATGCCAAGTTTGACATATTTAAAATCTGACCAGGTTCAAGAGAATTCAGTAAGTTTAAAAGTTTTAAATTATCTGTGCGGTTTGGAGATAGATATGACTTTGCTGCAAGAAGACCTGCAGAAACAAGGAAGCCATTCCTGAAACAAAACTGCTAACATATTAACACTTCAATAATAAGATATAAATATTAAATTATTTAATTAATTAGAAACACAACTAGTTATAATAATATGAAAAAGCAAGAAAACATTGTAACAATGGTCCAATTTCAAAGTATTTAATTATATTACTAACAACAAAGTTATATTACATTAAAAAGAAAAGATTAACATATTTCTCAAGTGCATATAAATAAGACCAAACTTACAATAAAATAAATTGTCATTCCTTCTCCAGAATAAATATGACACACATAAATAATTATTTATTGTAATTAAAAAGTGAAAAATTATCCAAAAAATACAAGTATTACAATATTTCAAATTAATTTTCAGACAATTATATGGCTTCACTCAGTGTAATATAATATTTCTAGACATAAGTTTGTGACCAAAGATAAATAACAAGCAGGTGTATTCGATTATAAATAAATACAACAATAAAAATATTTTAATTAAGAATGATTGGCATCTCATTTCATCCATGAAATTAATTTTATTAATTGCTCTGATTTAGATTGACAATTGTAATTATATATTAAGATTTTAGGTTTCCACAAATATATTTTATATTTTGACATCAATATTATGATGTATAGATGAAAATACTTTTTGAGCACTAAATAAAATAAATATTTCAATATAATGGTTTAATTTGTGAATGGTTTAAGCTTTTGAATTGAATTAAAAAACTAAGTAATCACTGACCAAACTCCACACAAATTTGCCAACAAATTAACAGATCAATCTGTGCCACAGAATTTCATGAAAAACGTTTAAACTTCAGATAAGCCACCAATTTTCGTCTCTCTTTCATGTCCTTATTAACTGTTTTAATTAACTTGACAATATCATATATATATATCTAGAAAAATTATCCTTTTTCTCACAAAAGTATTAACCCATATCACAGTTATTGTTACAAAAAAAAATTCTAAATTTAATGTGAATTGCTGATAATGAAGATAATCATTCCATTCAAACATTAAAATTTTAATGCAGATATATACTGTAGGAAGTTACATATATGAATAAAAATAACTAAAACAAACCATTTACGCTAACCTTGCAATAAACGCAGAAGGCATTACAATCTTAGACCACGGTAAAGAACCATACAGTTTGTGAGCCAATTGCAAACCTCTCAGAAGACCTGGAACTCCAACAAAAATTCCATTATTTCCAGATTCCAGTTCTTCTTTAACATTAGAGCTAAATCCTGCAGGTGCCATTTCTCTGAAATCTATTGAATCAATAACTTCCTTCTTACGGTGGTCATAAATTAACATAAAACCCCCTCTGAAAATACAAAAAAAGTATGTTCTACTAATGTATACTGATTAATTTAAATTTATTGTTAATACTTTATTTCTTTGTGAACTTACCCCCCCAAACCAGTTACATGTGGATTAACAACCCCCATACACAAAGTACTTGCTACAGCAGCATCTACAGCATTTCCTCCAGACTTTAAAGTGTTTGTGCCAATTGTCGAACACTCCGCATAATCTGTTGCAACACTTCCATGAGGTACCAACTGGGACACAGAAATATGAAACGTTCATACTAAATTCCTGTTTAAATTATTAGTTAACTACATGCACATGGAAATCTTAGTGCAGAGCTAATTTACTTTTGCAGATGATGTTCGATTTTTGACTCAAATACATTTGACTATTCATGTTGTGTGTAGTTATAAGGCAATATTACATACAAAGCAGATTTAAAAGTAACGAAAGTAGAATAAATTCTACAGCAATTAACTCCCAATCTTTCAGATTTGCCAATAGATATGAAAATTAACACTTCTTATACTAGAGTATGCTGTGTACCTTTTCTTACCAAAATTCAAACAAATAAAAAATTGAGTGCATGGAAGTTTTTGTCACCCAGATTTAATACTGGTCAGAGGTAATTGCTTACTCGTGGCTCATTATTAGACCACTCAATTGTAGCTTTGTTACTCTTAGAAAGTCGTTAACATACTATGTAAGCAAAATGTGCGAATCAAGTAAACATTTTTTGGACAAAATGTAATAATTTTTTACTGAAAAAAATTGACTTTAAAGTTTCAAAAGAGAAGAAATGCTTTGCTTGAAGCTCAGTAAAATACCATGAAACTGAATTTAGAAGGGCAGAATAGAAAATTTTTGACAAGATCCAAGAACCAAACTTAGGACATCCTGCTTGCCAGGTGGTAAGCCAGTCTGGTCTGATACCAGACCCATAATGGCTGAGTGGTTAGAGAACCGCCCAGCAACCAGAAGGTCCCTGGTTTGATTCCCATATCTGGTCAAGATTTTTCCATTCTTATTTTCTAAAAAATATATATTCCCACAAGCTGGATAAGAAAATAGGGGTGCAATTCTTACATAAGAATATATAGTATTCCTTGTACTCATTCCCCACCTGCAAACATCAATAATGGTGTCACACACATGACAAAATACTCTCAAAGATTGAACTGAATCAAGAATGTGGAAGCCTACAGTACTTTATTCTTTTCACAAGTTAAAAGCTCAGATCATATTATATCACATCTTTTGAATATTCACGCATTTCTATCATTTTATAGCTCATATTCTTTCTGTTATGATATTTATTTTTCAATCAAATCTAAAATACTTATAGGCTAGTTGTGATGAAATATTTTTGCTATTCAACTTAAGATTCAAATTTTTATTGCACATATTTCTTTATCTTTTCAGACAAAGTCATATGTATCAATAAATCTTTTAAATTAGTATTCTGCAAACAGTTGAACAACCAATTAATGCACAGCTGGAAATTTTGCCAAATTAATAAATCATGATACTAACAATTTAAACAAAGGTATACCTGGTAATCTCCATAATATATCTGTGCCGCCAGAGCAATTGAAACAACTAAAGAAAGAGTGAAAAAGCAAGCTTGAATAATACAAATGCTTCCTGCAGGACCATCATCAATATTAAAACAAGACCAAAACTTTTTAACGTGCCTTCGAGTAGAACCATACTTTAAAGGATGTGATTCAGTCTGTTCTGGAGCTAAGTATGGTCCTGGTACAATGGGGGCACCTATTGAAAACATGAAAAATACATAAATATCTGTGTGAACATCAGTAAAAAAAAGTATATTATTAAATAACAAATATTTGTATACCTCTGTATTCGGTGGATGTACCATTATGCATTTCTAGTCTTTTTAATAGTAACAGACACGAGCAAGTCCCGAGCTTATTAGCCAAACTTGGTTGAAACCTTTAATTACAATTATGTATTTGACAAAATTTTAAATTTTATAATACCGTTTACAAGCCTGTGACAATACACAATTAAATAATAAAGACTATCATTCTTAACTTAAAACAAAATGAGTACTTTAGAATAACACCGAGTATAGACTATGCCTTAAAATTTATATCGATGCTTGTTTGACAGAACATGGAATATAAATTTTGCTTTCAAAGTTCGAGTTGGCACTCTATCAGCTGTTTTACACTGCGCCAACATTAGAAATGCTAACTTCATTAACCAAATTATAATTTACCGATCATTTTCCCAGTAATTACAATATCTTAGATTATTAATGTGGTTTTTCTCTCTATTTTTACTCAAAAATTGTAATTTGAGTAATATATAAGTTCAGGAAAACAATTCTCGTAAAGTCAAATATAAATTATCTGACATTAAGTATAACAATTGAAATTTGCCAGCAATATTTTTTTTGTTGTTCGTTGGATTATAACTCTCGCAAATTTGTAGAAAATTAGAAAATATAAATGACATAAAACTACTTAAATCTTAAAGTAACAAAAAGTATTGAAATATTTCTATACTTTATTTTGGTTAATTGAACAGAATTAATTCACAACCAAAAGATCAAATATTTTAGAGAACTAAATTGAGATTTAATAACTAAACTTTACTACCAATGTGGTCAGATAGAATTTTGAACATATAAAAATTTATCATAATGGTATGGACTATTGGATGAATTACCTCAATTTTAATGTTCGAGACGTTGGACCAGAAACTATTTTGTTTGTAGATGACACTTGCATTTCAATAAATAATAAACGGAATACTTTGTTTCGCAAATATACTGGAATACCAAGTAGGAAATCTTTTAATCAACGACTCGTCGATAGTTCAGCTGATGAGTGTCTATTTTCCAAAGGTGTGTTGCAATAGACCAACAGACCTTGTCCCTTTCTCCTTCGCAAAAATTCTCTTCACAATTTTGTCTCCCGCTTCGGCGAGTCCATTAGACTGAAGGTACCCACTAATTTGAAGCTGTATACTTCCACTTCGGGATTTTCGAAGTGGGTTGTACTGAGCCTCTTTATCCGCGAAGATCTCTTCAGGGATGCCTCGCCTTGCAAATATCTCGGACATTTTCTCGATGATAGTTTCCATTCTCATATTTGGAACTTTCACAACTTCCAGATATCGGGAATATCTATCATTGTTTATTTTAAATAGATCCATACCAGATTTCTGCCTAGGACGTCATGTCTGTTCGTTCAATGCTGTAAGATGTCGCGGTTGTCCATGCGCGTCGACGTTTCAGTTTGATTAGATAGAGCTCTGCATTTCGTAAAGCCGAAGTGTCCGCTGTGGATCTTTTTTAACATTTATGCCTGCAGCTTCTTTGGGATGATGATTCTCGGTTCCTACATTAGTAAATCATTCTGATGGGTGATGTTCCACCTTTTCTCCTAGAATGGCCTTAAATAGATGGGTAGATTCTTGACTCGGCCATCGATTGTAGATGTAGACTAACCACTGCCATTTCTGAGTCATGGGTCTTTTCCTCGAAAATTTGAAGTAGTTTTAGAGTGGACCCTGGAAGATTAGAAATCATCCCGATCACAATGTTTTCCACTTCCACCTGGTATCCATTGTGTATTGTCCGATCAATTGGTTGTCGAGATAGGGCATCAGTTGTCTCCAATTCATCACTTGTTACGTGAACCACAGTATCATCAAAATGCATAAGTCTAGAAGACAAATTATCCAATGCTTTGGCTGTAAGAATCGGAATGAGTGGTTTGTTTCCATTTTTATTTTTTACTCGATTTAAGCGTATCATTTCTCGGGGACCCACAGATATGCCTGTGGGAGCTTTCTCTTGCAGGTATATCTCTCTTGATTGATTGTGGGGCTTACCTTTGGGGAGTTCTCATACTCTCTGTGGTGCTTTCTAGGTTCTCACATACCGATGCACTTCCATCTATTTTAGGAGGTGTACATACTGGGATTGAAGACCTTGCGCATATGGTAAGAGTTGTACACTGGTTCCATTGGATCAATCAGCCAACTGCCTCCTAAATCTGGTGTTGACTCAGAGAAAGGAATCCTGTATTCGTAAGGGCGTGATAATAGTACCCAAAAACCCGATATATCTGGTGCAGGTTTAGTAGAGTTTTCCCTACATCTCTTTTAGGTGGGTATAATCCTTAAACTATAGCCTGGGAGCCCTAGTCAACCATTGCCTACATTCCCTCTTTTCAATTAACTTCCTATGCCATTAAGATGAGTTTCTTACTTCAGGATTACCGTTGACAGCTGACAGTCACTCAAAATGTTTTCCTTATCTTCTGATAAAAGGGGCTGTGCCTCCAAAAGTTCAAGAATCTGAAATCCTACTTGGTACCTGCCAACTGTGAACTTGGATGCCAGGTAAGCCACCAGTTTTCTGTTTCTCTTTCCTGTCATTGTGTTAATTAACCTGACAATGTCATTTTCTGACTTGTATTTAATATTGTATGTGTATATATACAAAGAGACCCCTCCTCGAATGGATTGCCAACCACCATAGTACAGTAAAGCTCCACAAAACCCAATTCCCCATAGCCACAACAACAACTTCAACCAGTGCTTCACACTGACCCCCCTCAAAGCCCTACCTCCTGACTCATCAAAAGCTGAACTCCATCTATGGGAACTTTCATTTCAGCATGTCCTACAGTCCAGACAAAGTCCTGGACTCAACATCCTTCTTTACCTACAACCTCCCCCCCCCCTCCCCCCCAAAGCACGAGAACATTCATTGGAATTTGTATATGCAATAAAACCTTCTGTGTGCATACTGTGTGGGTGTATACCTTGCTATTTGTTTGATTGGTAATTGTATGTATGAGAGTGTGTGTGAGTCAATATTTGAATATTGACACCTTCGAGGATGGATGTGTTTGAATGAATGTGTGTCAAGATGGGGGTGTTAGTATGCATCTCCCCAACCCCCATCAAGTCCTTGCCTCTTCCCAGACCCTCATGGAGAGAGAAAGTTGGTGACATGGTGGTGTGAATTGTTTACGACCTAAACTAGCAGCGCAGAAAATTTTGGCTGCTCAGTCGTCGGCTAACCAATTACTGGAAATGTCTTCCTAACTTTCTGATGAAGGGGGCAGTGCCTCCGAAAATTCAAGTACTCTAAACCTCACAAGGTGTCTACCATCTATGAACCTCAGGTAAGTCACCTTCTTTCTATCTCTCTGTCCTTTCCCTATTAATTGTTTTAATTAACATGACAATGTCATTTCCTGACTCATATATATATATATATATATACCATAATTTATAATCATAACTGTAGACAAAACAATTTTAATTACAAATGTATGAGAGGTAATACCAGTAACAGCAGTAAACATATTGTTATTGTTAAAAAACAGTTGTTTTTTATCAGATTGAATGTTTATGATGACAAATACTGCCAAAGGCTGAACCTACTAACTCTATTTTCGAGATTGTGGTGAGTTACTGATATTACCGCATGTATAATGCCAATCATTTATTAGTTTTGTATTTGTTAATGAATTCTGTTTTCTCAATTGAAAGTAAAACTAAACTTATGCGGAATGTTCCAGTATCTTCTAGTGATAAGAAAGAAGCAGGATATATATAAATTTCCCCAACTTTTACTATTTATTACTCCAGTTTCCATTGCTTCACTTAAACTACCAATTGTTACACTTGACAGTTACATCTCCACATATAGTGTCAGTTTTGATAGATATTTTGCATTTATTAAAAAACAACACATTATCACACGTTCTTTTTAACAATAATTCTAAACTGCTCTAGTATTGGCCAATTAACTATTACAAAATCTTTACTGCCGATAATTCTTGTTGGATACTGGTAACAGTATTTCAATTACAATGCAGAATTGATGTGTGGTTCAGTGCATAGACAACTGTAAGCCAAGGACAGAGATGCAGCCATTATTGTTAAGTGATGAAAATATGGATAGAAGTAGTAAAATAGATAAAGTAAAGAAAAGTAGGGGAACAGACTGGGAGAAAGAGAGGGGCTGTCGATGTTAATACAGACTTGTATCTGTGTCAAATTATTGGAGTTGATCAATAATTTCTTTTAACAGTCAGTATGTTACAGACAGCAAGTGATGAAATATTAATTTTCTCATGGCAATTTTAATAGATCTGTTCAATAATTTAGTTAATATTTTAGTAATATCAGCTTTGTTACAAATAAACCATTTGCATACATTATATTTGTATATATATATATATATATATATATATATATATATATATATATATATATATATATATTGCTATTAATAAGTATACCAAAAATAATACACACATTGCAATAAATTACTTTATTGTTACTATCACAAATAAAAATACTGATTGAGTATAAAATGCCTGCCATACACAACCACAATTCACAATTTAAAGGTTGTAGGCAAAATTGTCTACAAATGAAACAGACGTAAGTTAACAGCTCACATATAAAACTGAAACCAAGGACGGGACAGTCTACCGACAACGCCTTTCCACTAAACTTTTACCAAATTCATCATATTCCTGACGAGACATCCATTCCTGCTGAAATGATCCAAGAGATGCCAAGATTGAGCCACCAATCCAAGCTCCATAGCGGCGTTCAATTGGTGCATTTGAACTGATTACTTTCAATCGCAAACTCTGAAATAAATTATTTTTATTGTTATTTTAACTTATTTTTGAAATGGACAAATGACATTAGATTACTGGTTATGATTTATAATGAGTTGAATATGTATCATAATAAGCCAAGTAAATATTGATGCCAAAAAATTTTCTAGAATGAGTGTCATTTGAAACAAGTAACTTGGTTATGAGTTAGAATAGAAGTTTTCAGTTCTTGTGTTTATAGGTTTATCAAGATTTACATTCTTGTATGTAAAATAGAATTGTCCTAATTCCTTTACTGCTGATGAGACAATAGATTTGTAACTGCAAAAACTTACTGGTGGTATTTTAACTGCTAACTCTTTGTGCAGGCGATCAGAAAATCCTTGCAAAAGAGAGTTCCCACCAGTTACTATAATCGTACTGCATAAACTCTGAAATTAAAATAGAATATTAAATCTGAAATCTTTGTAATATAAAAGAAACTTGAAATTAGTTCAAAATCAGATGAACTCAATTAGACATACACTGACTAGCCAGATTCGTATGACCACCTGGAATCACACTGAAATCACTAGAGAGCCACCAACTATAAAAAGGGTTGCAGGTTGTTTACCGAGGCAGTAAAACTGATTTGTTTCTGAAGATATAGGTAAACGAGTCTGTTATACTGACTTTGAATATAGTAAGATTGTTGACACTTGGAGCCACGGAGTGAGCATCAGCAAAACAATTGCATTCATTAAATGTTAAAAGCAGCTGTTGTTAAAGCATTTAAAAACTGCACTGTCAAATGAATGTTCAAGTCACAGCCATCAGTCGATGCAGAGAGTGGCAATATTGATAGACGACAACAGAAGGGCAATAGTACGTCATAAAACTGCAGATCTTGGTCATTTATCCTCCTAAATGATCTCTGAACACACTGTACACCACATCATATCGGAGATAGAAGCCAAAGGCCTGTTTGACCACCTTTGTTATCTGTATTTAACAATATAAGATTCACACCATAACACAATAATTTTTTTGCAATGCCAAACAAACAATGCATGTTAAAAATCTGGTAAAACATCATGCAGTCCAATAAGTCACATTTCCAGTTGCATCATGAAAGTGAGAATTTGGTGGAAACTGCACAAAGCATGGGTTCCACATGCATGAATGAAACTCAAAGTTGGCAAGGACAGTGTTATGGTTTGGGGCATGTATTCCTTTAATTCATGTGGAACAACATCTGAATAGCAAAACAAGAATCATTATTGCAGACCGTGGCATATCCCAATGGAGATGGCCATTTCCAACTAGACAATGTGCCACTGTACTCAGTTTGTGGTCTAAGGAACATCAGGGAATCTTAACTTGTTTGGGTGACCTCCAAAATTACCAGATCTAAATTAAATTGAGCATTTGAGGAACAAATTTGAAAGAAATACCTGACAGCTGTATCTACAACCATCAAAACTGGACAGTACTATCCATCACGAATGTTGTCAGATTCCACATATCACCTATCAACATCTCATAAAGACAGTGCCCATGTATTGAAGGCAAAAAGAGGCCCAATGAAGTACTGATGGGGTGGTTATAATAATCTGGCAAGTCAGAAAAAAAATATTGTACCTTTAATTCAGTACTTTGGTACTGAAAATGTTATTATACACACATTAACATACATACTCATATAGACTCACATATGCATACACATGCAGATATACACACATACAAACACAATATGTTAAAATATAATGTTCATTTGCAGAAGTTTGTAACAATTGATGTGGAAAGGAAAGAGAGAAAGGGGGTGACTTACCTGCAATTAAAGCTTGGTGTTGCCAATAAGGATAGGAGGAAATTCTTCAATATTTTATTTATAAACGAAGGAAAGAGATCGGCTAGCCGATCACTGGAAATGTCTTCCTAACTTTCTGATGAAGGGTGTGGACCTCTGAAATATTAAGAACTCCAAAACTTACAAGGTGCCTGCCATCTGTGAACCTCAGGCAAGTCACCTACTTTCTATCTCTCTTTCCATTCGTTATTAATTAACCTGCCAATGTAATTTCCTGACGCATATATATATATATATATATATATATATATATATATATATATATATATATATATATATATATGAGTCAGGAAATGACATTGTCATGTTTATTAAAACAATTAATGGGGAAAGGACAGAGAGATAGAAAGAAGATGGCTTACCTGAGGTTCATAGATGGTAGACACCTTGTGAGGAATTCAGAGAACTTGAATTTTCGGAGGCACCGCCCCCTTCATCAGAAAGTTAGGAAGACATTTCCAGTGATCGTTGGCTAGCCAATCACTGGAAATGTCTTCCTAACTTTCTGATGAAGAGGGCGGTGCCTCCGAAAATTCAAGTTCTCTAAACCTCACAAGGTGTCTACCATCTATGAACCTCAGGTAAGTCATCTTCTTCCTATCTCTCTGTCCTTTCCCCATTAATTGTTTATATATATATATATATATAATTATATATATATATATATATATATATAACTTTCTGATGAAGGGGGCGGTGCCTCCGAAAATTCAAGTTCTCTAAACCTCACAAGGTGTCTACCATCTATGAACCTCAGGTAAGTCATCTTCTTTCTATCTCTCTGTCCTTTCCCCATTAATTGTTTTATAAACATGACAATGTCATTTCCTATCTCATATATATATATATATATATATATATATATATATATATATATATATATATATATATTAGTCACTATGTCAGGCAGAATATATATTCAATTATTTTACATTATCCTCTTTCCTCACAAAACATATTGCATGTTCGTTGTGTTAACTGATAGTACACTACAATCTTTGTCAGACAAGGTGACCAATCTTTACTTCCATGTAAGCCATGTGTCTTCCCTTCTTACCTACATATGCATGTGCTCTTCCATTTTTTTCTTACACAGGTTTACTATGATGAAAATGGGAAAAGTACTTACTGGTCTTACATCAATATCAACAAGACCTATACTTGTGGTAACTATCTGAGGCGCTGAAAGTATATTCGAGTTATTTAGAACACTTGTGTCAAACAATATTTCCGGTATTCTAAATCGTTCAGCTCCAAAATCCTGAAATGCAGTTAATGCTGATAACTAATTGCAGCACAATAACAACAACATATATTACAAAGAGCTCAGACCATTGTATACCAAACCAATAAGTTTTTTTATAATTAACTTGCAAAAATAATTTTTATTACACTTTTCTACATTAAACATATTAGAATTAGAATCCATTTTTACAAAGACTTTTTTTTGCTGAGATAAACATTGTGCTATTAGTATTTGATTTATATAGTCAACAATTAATAAATTAAAATTGTTTAAAAATATGTACTCATTTCCGAAAACCATAAATCAAGCTATTATCAATGTTGTTTCTACAAATGAGTAAGATTTATGTACCTGGTGATATCCATTTGGAAACTCATAATGTACCATGGGCAAAGCACTAATTACTTCTTCATCATATGGAGAATCAGAAACTTGCAAAACATTAGCATGAAAATCTTGAAGGAGATCCTGAAAATATATAAAAATATATTTTGTAATTCTTTAGACAGTCAGTGAATGTATGTTTTCACAATTTGGATGCATACCTTTACCATATAATTGCACCATGAAGCTGTTAATTCGGGCAAGTTTCCACGGCGTACCCATTTTGCTTTCTCATTTTCTTTCACTATCTCTTTGCTAGCAACAAGATATGATGGAGTGAGTTTAATTTCTTTGTCTTCCAGATACTGACGACTCTGAACACTAAGAAAATCTCCTCCTAAAATTGTTTTCACCACCGCTGAAATATTAATTGTGCAAAAATAATTTAAAATTTCAAAGATGTACAAAAAGCCTATATGGAAGATAAAAGACCAAGATAAAATTATAATGTTTGTATTTTAATAACAAAATAAGTTAAAAAAGGAACTATATTATGATGTTTTAGAAAAAAATATAAAAACACTAGGTAATGCAAGAAACACAATAATGTGCAACACATAAGCGATATACAAAAAATAAATGCACATAGAATATAAATATTTTAATATTTACACTGGTTTATTCAATCCATTTTACATGAAGAAATAGTGAAAGTCGATTTCAATATCAGGCACAAATGCTCAGGTGCATTGAAACTGCCTCAAAGATCAGTTGCTCCCAATGGAGCACAAAATATAGGCAAATAATAGAATCAGAGGAAAAGAGACATTTATTTGTAAAAGGAAACTTACTTGAAGCAAATTTGTTATGTAGAGCAATGGTCTTTACCATTAATGTGGCATAGAAAGGGTAATGATTTCTTATAAAATTTGAATGTTGAATATTGGAAAAATATTGAAATAATTTTCATCATATAAGGGATGCTAGTGTCTGATGAAAATTATTTGGATCTTGGGACAAGTTTTGGAACTTCGAGTCATTCAATACAATTCTTTCGAAGCCCAAAGTATCATATTATTATGATACACTTCCAAGAAGCTGTAGTACTTTTCCAGGTGGCTTTTATTTTAATTGTAAGGAAGAAAATTAACTAAACCAAAATGACAAAAATTATTTAGTGAAGAAAGTTTATTTTGTGTAGGAAATAAAAACATCCCATTAGTGCAAGGGAAAGAAATGATCTTTGAGTTTGATCATGTCAATGATATGGTATGGATAGAACAACATGTTTGGTTGATGGTTTCAATAGATAAAAAAGACAAGTACTAACCTACCAACATTAATTCTGCAATTCATCTAATGCTCCACAACAACAAAATACCACACACACATACACATTTCATTAAAAAAATTATTTCATAACTCCATTAAAAATCAGCTTTTTTGTTGTTATACAGTCTGTTTAGAGTCACATTACCTACTCTTTACCGACTTTCTGCCAATTGGGGAACTATTTTTCTTTGTTGGGAACTCAAAACACACACACAACATCCAGGCTAGAGGTGGGCAAAAGACTCCGTAGGTAGAGTCATGGCTCACAGTTTGATTTGTCGAGTCACAAGCGAGCTACTTGAGTCATCGTGTTGAAGTAAGATTCAACTAAGGCTCTGAATAAAAAAAGTTATGAGCAGCAGTCTCCAAGAATTAATAAACAAAAACATTTGTAATAAATTTGGAAGTGATTGGTTTAACTCCTTTAACAGACAGTATGGTAAAATCTTAGTTATTGCTTAAATAATCATGACAGAAACTTAATTTTGACTTCTCTACATCCATAGTTAATACTATATTATTTGCAGAGTTTCTTTGTTGTTTCAATGTACATAGTTTTGTTCCACCTCATGCATATTTTTGGGTTCTCAAATCACCAACTCACTCCCACATAAACTAAGCTTTAATTGACACTGATTGTGTACAATGAATATGCCAAATAAATTTTATCTAGATATATAGGTTGCAGTGTAGATAACATTGCAAATTATTCCACACATTACATACATAAAATATTAAATTTCCAATAAATCCCAGGTCAGCTAAGATGAGGTCAATATCCTAACCCAGGAAATACCGAGATTAAACCTTGTTCCCAAGGAGCTGTACAGATGCCGATCAATATTCAGAAGGAACTGCTGGTTTTACCCGAATTTACTTAGATAGGGAAGAATCGTTAGAAGGGAATACTTGAGTTCTTAATTTGACATCTTGGAAGATAATATTAAACTTTCTAGACTTCACCTTTATTCTCTATACATCACCTTCACCAATTCATGGTGGTACAGGGGGTGGAATTTCAATTTAGAATCTAACATTCAGCATGCCAGTTACACATTTTATAAAAATATTTTTCAATTGAAGAACAAAACTTGTAAAAGGTCTCTGCATGCCAATATGTTTATAAATCAAGATTATATAGTTTTCCTTTAAATTTATTAAAGGAGACTATATTTTAATTTAATTTTCATTTTTTACCATCTCATGTTTTGTTTATATATTATACATACATACAATTTTTAACACATTATTTGTTAAGTACAACTTAACTGAAGTATTTGTCAAAATTTATAAATCATCAAAAACAAATTCAAAATTATTTTCTACTAGCTGGGGAGCTGGCATTGCCCAAGTATTTATTTATTTTATCCCAGTACAATATTTAATACTGGGTCAACACATCACTAAACCAACATTGAAAACGCCGCAATATGAACCTCAAACGTATCTTGAGAGAGTCTAAAATACCACCAGTACAATAGCAGGAATAAATATATTTTCAATATTCTAACAGAGTAAACATTTTCCCTTCTTAATAGTTAATTTGTTACTTAAATCCCATATTAGAGGTCATAATGTATAACAGCGACTCACGTTAAACCAGTTTCGACACCAAACTTGATAGTTTCCTTTTTATTTTCAGATTAGCAATTACTGAATTTTAAAATTTGCATGATCTGAGAAATAAAACCAATTTATCAATTTATGTATACATCGTATCAATGATCAAAAGAAGTTAATTTTTTCTCAGCCTGCTGCAACAATATAGTAAGTGAGATGAATGATATAGGAACATGTAACAGAACTTAGAACTCTCTTTCACGCCATGGCAATACCAAGAAATATTCCCATAGAATTAATATTTTTATGTTCATATATTAATATCTTCTACAATATTAAATGCGCACACATATTTAAATTAACTCTCCTTTTTTTAAACATCAAATTTTCATTTAAATCCAATGAGCCATTTCAGAGCCTATTTGAGACAAACATACAGACAGAAACTTCAATTTTATTTATTGGTATAGATAAATAAATTACTTTATAATTAATACATATTTTGTTTTTAAGGTTTTTTATATTCATCCCCCCCCCCCCCGCTTTCCCCTATTTACTAATTAAGTTATTAATGTTCAGCATTGAGAATATAATTGGATGGGATTCAGAAAGCCGAAAAGTCATTTAAAAGAACTGACTCTGAACAACTCAACAAAAAGAATCGATAAGCCTATCATTAATTGAGGCCTTTGCCAAGAATCAAAACCAGAACCTCTGTAGTGCAAGGCAGTAACACTAGTCGCTAGACCACAGACACAACCAAAAATGAGTTTCATTATATAATAATCCTGTAATATTAATAAACTATTAAAAAGTAAAATATAATTACTGTATCTACCTTGAGTAAGGACGTGACCATCATGGATAGGTATGGCAGTTGTGTGTGTTGCTCCACAGTCTAAGACAACTCCACATGGACGTCCATTGCAGTATGCAGCCAACTGAGCATTTCGAGCAACATAAAATGCAGGAACATTGTATTTTTCGAACATAAACTCGGTCAGCTTTTCACGGTTTAATCTTGTGTTCCACTGGAAGCATTAGTATTATTGAACAACATTAAAGAAAATTTATAGGATAATCAGAACTTTTATACATTGGGATCTTTGTTAAACGCACTTATTGCTACCATAAATAAACATACACCAACATTAGGACTATATAGGTGTGTTAAAACTAAAAGCTGGTGTTCTACCTGAAATTTACATGTAGGGCTTCGGACTCTTCATCCTAAGGTTAGGAAAACATTTCAACTTATGGCCAGCCATCAACAGTTGGCTGTCACTGAAAATGTCTTCATAACCTTCTGATGAAGGGGGGGTGCCTTCGAAAATTCAAGTTCTCTAAACCTCACAAGGTGTCTACCATCTATGAACCTCAGGTAAGTCATCTTCTTTCTATCTCTCTGTCCTTTCCCCATTAATTGTTTTAATAAACATGACAATGTCATTTCCTGACTCATTTATATATATATATTACATACATACACACGTCAGGACATGCCTTGTCAAAATAATAAAAACAATTAATAAGGACAGGAAAAAGTGTGTAAAGCTGACACAATGATGATGTTTGCCAGCTTTAAAATTTAGATAAGCAACTACCTGTCCATCTCTCCTTCCTGTTATTATTAAGTTGTTTATATACATTTAAGTAAGGATGTGACATGCTCAAAGTTATTATACAATTGATAAGGACAGAAAAAAGAAATATGCATCAGAAAATGACATTGTCAGGTTACTTAAAACAATTAAAAAGGACAGGAAAGGGACAGAAAGTTGGTGACTTACCTGACATTCACAAATGGTAGGCACCACGTAGGGCTTGAAGTTATAAATTTTTGGAGGCACCAATGAGTCAGTGAGCACTGGAAACTTCTTCCTAACATTCTGATGAAGAGGGTGGTGCCTCTGAAAATTTAAGAACTTCAAACCCTACACAGTGCTTGCCATCTGTTAACCTCAGGTAAGTCACCAACTTTCTAGACCTCTTACATGTCCTTATTAATTGTTTCAATGAACCTGACAATGTCATTTTCTAAATATATATACTAGATTTGTCTTTTAATTTCCTAAATGTGTGTTCAGAGTGGCAATTATTTTGAAACCTTTAAGAACAGAACTTACTGGTGCATCTGACATTAGAAGAGGGTGCAAGGATGATTCTGTTCTAAGGCTCTTATTATAAACATAGTCAATCATTTTCTCAAACAAATCCCAGTCATCAATCATTCCATCTTTCAAGAAGCTCTGTAATTCCATACCTGAATGTAAACAATAATTTAATTAATTAGTAAAAATTTAACAAATATACTGCATAAATTGTTTTCCTTTTAAATATTATACATTCATAAAGTAAGCCAAATAAGCATTCAGAAGAATTAAAGAACTGACAATAAAAAGAAACTGTTATAATTTAATATTTGAAGCTAAATGGTCAATAGAGCATAGCTGTCAGAAACAAAAAAGATTTACGTACAAGAACTAAGGACAATGGCAGATATAAACCAATTAGTAGGAAATAAAGTAGTTAAGCATTTGTAATTTTTCCCAAGGAATACTATATGTTACACACTTCTACATTCATCATGAAGATTGAAAATGGAAGGTGGTTATGAATAATGTCTTGTACAAGAAGGCAGTCCAATACACGATTTATTTCTTTACAAAAATAAAATGGAAAAAATCTCAACCAGACTGTAGCTTCAACACAGGAAATCATGCTCATCAAGTTGGGGATCCAAGGTGTGTCCAGTTTAGATTTTTTCTACTTTTATTTTCTAAATTCAGTTTCATAGCCTTCTTGGCTAAGCTTCAATTGGAAGCAATTTTTCTGTCTTTTTCTTTGCTTTCTTGCTATGGAAAGATTTTTTCAATCAAAGCTAAATATATAAGATATCTAATGCTGATATTTTGAATTGAAATAAAATATGAAAAGTCAATCTTAATAACAATCTTGACAAATGATTACTCATTAAAATGCCAAATCAATTCCTTCCTTAAAGTATTAGCTTCTTGTCATCAGATACCGATTACTAGGAATATATATGACCTAATGTAGTTCTTAACTCACACAAGAATCGTTGAATTTTTTGCTCAAAATTGTCATTTCATCAAAAAATAATGCAATTTTTGCATATTTGTGGTGAACCACATAATGATTCATACAATATACAGATAAGTGGAACAGAAAAATAAGATACCTCTCTTAAGTACTTTAATAGCAGGCAATCCAATGTTATATTTTTTTGGACCATTTCCCATTTGATAAATGTACATTGGATCCACACAAGAATCATCTTCCCATACTCCAATCACAGTAGGAATATCAGCTTTTGGAGCATCCTCACCAGCATACCCTGCTCGAAAAGATCCATGCCCAGGATCAAAAACTAAAGCACCAACCTCATCTGAAAATAGATTCTTTTTAATACTGTAATAAAATAAATGTCATAATTTTGTACAGTTCTAGAAAAGAAAATAATTATATTGGTAAACAGATTACACTAATTAAAGGAGAAAACTAGAAATATATCATTTCTGGCTCCATTGTTACTTTGTCGGGATATTAAACTTCGTGAACTGATCATACTTGAAAACTACATTGGAAAAGTGAAAACTATTTTTTTGTTAATATAAGTAAGCAATGTAGTTATACAATTTTATAATCATATTTCTTTTAAAACAAGCAAACATAATTTCTTTTGCAAAGAAAAACATTCATAGCTTACACCAAAATTTATTGTTGAAATATATAAAGAATAAATTAATTCATTAATTAAGATAATAAACAGTTTCAAATTAAATATAGCCATACCTCCTCCATATACTCCTCCACTCATTTTAATGTAGAACAATACAGAGAATGATCGTTAATTCATGAAATTAATAATTCAGCTGCAATAATTTCTGGAAAAAATTAAAATAACCTTTCGTTAGCTGGTGTGGACAGTGCCATCCGGCGGGAAAAGTTATAAACAATCAGTCGTCGGTTATGTGCAGTCATGTGATTAAAATAAAGTTACCTTCGTATCCCCAACAATTGGTAGCAGAGACTGGTTCGACAATACGGACAATTACAAACAAGGGAAGTGAAATTTTACAAAAACGCGAGTGATAATAAAATGTAGCTGTCAACACAAATAGTCGAGATTTTTCGCGGGTATAATTACCGAACGTGGTCGTTAAAAATGGGTGCCATTTTGAGAAAAAAGAAACTTTACACAACAATTATCGAGAAACCTGAGCCAGTATGGAGAAACGAAGACCAAGCAGAAAAAGAAGAATGGGAATACAAAAATGATGAAGCGTTTTCGGAAATTGTGACAACTTTATCGCCCGAACAAGCTGGACCGTTTATTGGATGTACTAGTGCTAGAAAATTATGGATGAAGCTGAAAGAAAATTTCGAAAGTAACGCGCATGACAAATTAATAGACGCTATGATGGAACTGAGACAAATTAAGATGGGAGAGAAAGAGACAGTTGAAAATTACATTACAAGAGCCCGAACAATGGAAGCGAAATGTGCTACTTATGGACAATCAATTAGCGAACGAGAACTGGTGTTCCACGTAGTGCGAGGTATAAATGAAAAATTTGAAACAATAGCTGCGACGCTCCGAATACAGAGGTCGGCAACAATGGACGACATCAAACAAGCCTTGAAAGAAGAGGAGGCAAGAATGGGAAACAAAACTACACAAAACAAGAGCGATGCGGTTTACCAGGCAAGAAACCATACAATAAAAGAAACTAGAACTTGTTACAATTGCAACAAAGTCGGCCATCTTGGAAGAGATTGCTGGCATAGGAAGAAAGAAGGAAATACAAGACAAAGTGAAAATAATTCAACCGCTAGAGGGCAATCTTGGAGAGGAAGAGGTCACGGTCCTAGAGGTGGAGCAAGCAACAATCGAGAGAGGAATCAACACCCAGCGAGCGTAGTAACAGAGAGGGGTAACATTCAAAACTTCCACGTAACAATTAAATTAACGGACGTGGCTAATGCAGTATCAGAGGACCCAGATAGCGAATACATTTGGGGAATCGATTCCACATGTAGTATTCACATGTCACCGCATTATCAAAATATGACTAATACAAGGCCTTAGGCTAGGTTTACACGGGCAGTGATGACTGCCAGAAAACGAGGGGCAGTGGCGTGTCAACATACGTCAGTGCTGCACTGACAACTGCCTATACATCGCTGACACGAGAGCACTGCCTCACTTTTCTTGGAGCGTCTCAACAGTATGTCAGTCATGACTGACGTTCCAACTCCACCGACCTAGACGCTGCCCTCATGGAGGCCAGTTAGTGGCAGTTACGGTTGTCAATTATCGATTGTGAACGGTGAGGCAGGGGCTGACTATCGATTGCGCAATGGAAAACAGTTTGTATTTTTCATTTTCAATACACGTGCAGTTTGTTATAGTGTGCGATTGGAGTAGGTGAATCTTTGTTGTGAACAGCGGCTAGAATTTTGGTTCAGAATCATTTAGGATAGAGTTCGTTTGTTGCACATATGAGCCTATAAATTTTTAGGGTAACTTTCCAAAAATAATTATTGTCCACCCTCCAACGGCACAAACTTTAACTAAAAAAAAATACGCAAATAATGATGTATAGCTATAAAATACTACTATCACACGTAATGAAAAATAATTCATTTCGTTTTGTTCAGTAATTGACACCTTCAAGGGGAATAAAACAAGTAATAGAAACCGAGCCACTTAAACAATGAAAACCAGCTTCAAAGTACATGTGCTGTTTTTATTATTGCTTGATTTCTGTAGTAATAATATAAAGCAATATTACTAAACAACTGTTTTCATTTTTATGTATCTATAGTACAGTAGTGTAATACTGTTTGACTTTTTCGTGAGAATTTCAGGAACCCTTCCTCGTTACGTCTATTATATCACAAATACAAAGTGATTAGTTCCTGTTTATGGATATTATGCGTACGCGAAAACACAAAGGGGAAAAATATTCAACTTGATATAAATAATATATCGACTCTACGCAACATGAACAATCCAACCGGTCGTAGTTGCCAAAAAATAGCAGAGAAGTATAAACATGCATCAGAGTTCTCTACTCATTCTGTAGTGAGGGCAGCACTTGCACAGAATTGTCAGTGAAGAAGTGGGCAGTTATCTGCCTATGATGTGAATGGTAGGCAGTGCACAGCCAACCCAACTTCGACGAACATCACTGCCCGTGTAAACCTAGCTTTACAATGGAACAGTGGTATTGGCAGAAGAGGCGAGAGAAATCGACGCAACAGCCATAGGTGATGTAGAAATAATAACCCGAGTGGAACAAAAAGTGTACAACACCACAATCAGTGATGTACTATACGTACCGAGATTAAGAATGAACTTATTATCAGTGCGAAGCCTAGTGAAGAATGGGAACTCGGTCATATTCGACCAAATTGGTGCATCAGTAGTGAACAAGAAAGACGTAGTAGTAGCGACATCAGAAGACGTGGAGAAGATGTACGTCATCAGAACTGAGCCGAACAAATACATTGACAGGGATGTTTTACAGAACGATGATTCCAACATGACGGCGGTAGAGAAGCAGACGTGGCACAGACGGATGGGTCACATGGGAGAGAAATACTTAAACAAGATGACGAAAGACAAAATGGTCAACGAAATCGAGTACAAGGATGTAAAATTAGATAAATGCACGGATTGCATTATCAGCAAGGCAACACAAGCGCCACATACGACAGTGACGAACGAGAGTGCAAAGTACGTGTTAGACTTGATGCACATGGACCTTTGCGGGCCCATGCCGGTAGCATCAATGGTAGGTGCGAAATACATTTTCACAATAGTCGACGGATACAGTCGAAGAGTTTTCGCATATTTCTTAAAAACGAAGGATGAAACTTACAACAATTTTAAGGACTTCGTGGAACGCAAAGAAAATGAAACAGGGAACAGAGTCAATCGAGTACGCAGCGACAATGGAACCGAATTTACAAATGGACAGATGAAAGAGCTAATGCGACACAAAGGCATAAAACACGAATTGACGGTACCCGGAAACCCAGCGAGTAATGGCATAGCCGAACGGATGAATCGGACAATATTAGAGAAGACAAGAGCACTATTACAAGATTCGAAGTTAACACAGAAGTTTTGGGGTGAAGCGGTATCAACAGCCGCATACCTGCTGAACTGTTCGCCAAATAAACACAACGGAGACCAGACGCCAATTGAGAAGTGGACTGGAAGAAAACCAAATCTCGGACATCTGAGAGTTTTTGGTTGCGTGGGATATTACACAACGACGACTACATGCAGAGGGAAATTCGACCCAAGAGCGGAGAGAGGAATTTTTGTGGGATATTCCAAGTCAAGACTTGCATACAGAATGTACAATCCAGAGAAGCAGAAGTTATTTGAGTCGAGATCTGTCATTTTTGAAGAAAACAAGAAGGGAGGAGACTTACTACAAGGTCAAGCGGAAGAGACTGAAGATTATTTGGTCGAGATGATAGAAGAATTACAAGCGAAAGAAGGGAAAACCTGAATATTGGAAAACACAACAAATGTAAACAATGAAGAAGATGAAAGTAACCATGAGCAACTAGAGGAGGAACCAGGGAAGAACGAGCCCCCGATAGCTGAAATGATAAAGAATAAAAGAGGGAGAAAACTGGGTGAAACGAACATACAGATTCAAGAGAGACATCGTATGGAGCGAGAAAGAAATGAACTATTCAGAGGAAGTGGAGTAAGAAGATCACAACGAATTGAGGAAAAACATGTTGCAAATATCGCGTTTGAAATTCCTAAAACTGCGGAAGAAGCCATGAACAATCAAGCAGCAAAGGAATGGACGAGAAATTTATTGGAAGAGCTGGAGTTAAAAGAATTCATTAGTGAGACGACAACTATCGTGAGTGACAGCCAAGCAGCCATACAATGGATCCAAAATTGCGGAGTGAGGAGTCGGACGAAACATATTAATTGTTTATACTATTTTTGCAGGGACTCGTATACCAATGGCGAAATACAACTAAAGCATATATCGTCAGAAGAATTGGAGGCGGACCTCCTAACTAAACCAATCAGTGAAAGACAACTTCGAGCAGCTATCGAGATGTTGAAGCTCGGATGTGCTGCCCAGAGGGGGGAATTGTAAGAGTGGACAGCGCCATCCGGCGGGAAAAGTTATAAACAGTCAGTCATCGGGTGAACTTTGAGTGTGTGGTTGTGTGCAGTCATGTGATTAAAATTAAGTTACCTTCGTATCCCCAACAGCTGGAATACTACATAAAAGAGTTAACTAAACACTAGTGAAATGGGTGATTAACATAACATTGTCAAATAAATGTATAAAAATAATGACTAGTTTCAATAGCTGATGGCAAAAAAATTTGCAGCTTATTTAAGTTCTATATTTTTATTGGCAAGTAATTTATAGTTTTCATACATTTTATGTCTGCAGAAAAAACAAGAATAGTCTAGTATTCAGTTATGTGGTATCAGGCATTCTTTTGCCCATTGCATGGGCATAACATTTTATTTATTTTTAATAATTAATTAAGGCATTGAATGATGCAAACCCACCTCCATTGGACAGACTAATTCCTATTTAGAGTGTTTTGATATGTAGACATCACAGTCTAAATATAGTTAATACTTCAATAGGAGAAGTATTAGTTTCTTTAAACTTTAAAGTCAAATAGGAAAATCCTTGTGTTTTATCCTGAAAGATACAATGTTCCAAGTTGTAAGCAATATAACAAAATGAACTAAAAATATAACAATATTTTACCAAGTTTTACACATACCTTTAAGTTTATGGTTGTTTCCACATTAAAGATCTTCATGGTGTAAAGATCAATTAAGTAGATCAATCGTAAAAAAAAATCCTGTAAGCATAAATAAAATTATTAAATTGGCTGCAAAATTGATATTTAAGTCTAAACAGTACCTAGACATTAATGAGCAAAGGTTTAGCCAGACTATGTGTTGTGATATGCATTTTGTGATCCTAACAGGGACGCACAACAATAAAGCACTGAACTGACATAAATTTTTAACTTTTTGAGAGAATACCCAACAAATTATCATCAGGAAAAACTGTCATACATAAATGTGCTTTTTCTAAGAGGGGCACAAAAATGCACTGGCAACTGAGCTATGTTGCTGGAACAGGTCCAGCAGCAAATTTCCTCTCAATATGTTTAATGAAAGTCTATACAGACTCCAACTTCTCATTTCAGGCTGTTCCATTTACATAACAAACTTAAAACTTGTCTAGTTTGAGAAAGTCACCTTCTCACCACCTCTTGCTCTTCCGACTCCCCCTCCTTACCCCACTTGAGTTGGCCATTTTCAACGTTAAATCAGCTTTTTTGACTTACTTAATATTGATTGTGAGTGGAGTGAGCTTTTTCCAATAATTCCAATGTCTTTAAATTGATTATGAAACTGTATAGAATGAAGGAAAATCTATTAATAAAATTACAATTTTTGTCATGGAACAGTAGAGAGAGACGGACACTATAGCAGGGCGGAGCTTGCAGTGGGGCTTTGTTGGAGTGGGGTTATGACGGTCTCAAAGTGATTGTTAGCCACAAACTTTAATGATGTTACTTCTTAAAGATATTTATTTATTACATTGAATATAAGATACTATATACAAACTACACACCTTTTGTTGCATTACAATCATGTGTAACCCATCCTTCATTGCATTTAAAAGGGATTGCGATTTTTCATAATGGCCAGAATAGTCTTCTAAATGTCTCAATGGGCTACCTGTTAACTGCATAAAAAGTAAACAAATACTAAAATATTCACTGAAAGTTATATAATTAATTTTGGCAGAGCTATTGTGAATTTTTCACCTCATAAAAACTATTAAACTTTGTCAATACAGGGGTATAAATATATAACTGTACAATACTGACCCATACACAACAGATGTTAACACCATCACTTATATAGAATGTCGTATCAGAAAAGTGAGGGCAAAATTAAACATGGTTAGAAACATCTTGCAAGTTCCTGAGTAAGTGGAAAATAGTCCTCAGGAAGGGTATGTTGAAAGATTAATACTGGCTCTGTATGGTTCTTATATATCCATCCATTTAATTTCTATTTACTGTTTTAATGATGTTCACAAAGAGAAAGGGTTTAGTTTTAATTTACTTTTATGAGAAGGAACATTTTAGATTTATTTTCAATTGAACTATGCTCAATTTCTGATAAGTTAATATATTCTAAAAATATTAAATTGAATACCAAGAAAGTTATCCATAATTATAATACTGACTCACTGTGAAATGTAATAGAATAAATTACTACAGTAAAAACTACTTCTTTACATATTGGTACAAAATAGGCTAAAGGGAAATATGATACCCCAAACGTATACATCAGTATTTTCCCTTCATCGTACACATGTTAACAGACTGTGACATATCTAGTTGTGCACCAATCATGAGTTAGGGGGTATACGTGGGAGATATAACTCCATCAGTCCCCAAAAATATTATACATCCTACATAAATATTTACATTACAATATTATGTAGATAATTGAGTCATTATTTCAGAGAAAAATAAATGATTGTTTATATAGACAAAATTTGTGACACCTGCCACTTTCCAACCAAGTTGACACTCTTTGTGCAGTCATATAAAGGCTGATTGCACAGGAAATTATGTCATATGGACAACATTTTTATGAGGTCCTAACTGATAGAAAATGTTGACGGATATTACCATCAGAGCTTTTGGTAGCAAAAATATTCAACTGGCACAATTGTGATAAGTGTTTAGTACATAATAAGATACAATGCCCAGCTTAAAATATGACATCTAGAACTTAAATTATACATATACAGGAGTATTTACTGACAAATATAAACAAAATTTGGGTTTTGATTTTTCTCCAATATTCTAATACATGAATGTAGTAAAAAAATCTGTTCAAAGTATCAATTATCACCAAAAGACGTGATAATTCTATTGATGTTGCGTTTACTGACCACATAAAATCATTAAGCACAACTAAGTGTCAAGCTTCTAATGTATATAAAACTTTCATACTTTGACAACTGCGAGTGTTTTGTTTCACCAACATATGCTAGCTAACGGAAATTATTTTAATATACACTTAAAGGAATAAATCGTAATATCGACGTCTAAAAAACGATTTACTTCTGTACTAATGACAGTAATTGGAAAGGACATTCCGAATTTACAATACAAAGTCATCTAGACCTAGTTTGTTTGATGTCAAATAAGATAGAAAATTCGTTTTCAGAGCAATTAAGAAAGAATTATTATTTATTATCATAAAGCATATAATTACGAAACGTTCCCGTTTCAAACATCCATACATATAACAAAAGTCGGAAGACTTACTTTTTTAACATTGGCATTACTGCCGCAATGATAGATATTGTACACACAGATTGGAACCAAAGATAGGAAACACTTTCCATATGAAATGCAAGCACTTAAAAAATATTCAATATATTGCAGCCTATCCGCTGCTGTTCAGCTGCTAAATTCTGAAATAATATTATTTGATGATTGAAATAGGCGCAAAATATAAGCAGGAGCAAAACAAACATATATCAGGGGGATTATTGGGGTATTACAGAAGAAAGAGAATGTCTTCACCTAGTGCTGGTAAACGACGAATGGACACTGATGTTATAAAATTGTATCCTTTGTATATCTAACAGTATTATGCATAAAATATTTTCAAGTTCTGGTGTTAATATTAAAGTAAGATAAAAATATAGGTATCAATGTTACATAACATTTATATATATATATATATATATATATATATATATATATATATATATATATATATATATACATACACACACACACACTTCAATACTTTAGGTAATTATACCAAAAAATAAAAAGAAACAAATCATTCTTCACAAACTTTTTGTTGGCAGTTAAACTTAAAAATCTTTTTGTACTCTTCAAAGGATGATAAGCATTTTGATCCACTACAGCTCCAGTTCAATGTGGTGACCAGTAGCATCATCACACACGTACCTAGGAGTGATGTTCTTCAATTTGTTGTACAGTGACGTGTGTCAGAGGTATTCCTCTGTTTCTACAGGAGTCGTGTAAATCGACCTTTTTATACAAAACCACAGGGAAATATTCAATAGAGTCGTATCTTGTGTTCATGGAAGCCATATGATAACACCACTTCAGCCTATCCATCTTTGGTCCATATATGCTCCTTCCTATCTGATCTGGCAACATCACCTTTCAATTTAAGGTAAGTCAATTACACTATCTCTTTTTCCTTTCCAAACCCCTGCAACATACTTGTCCACCCGTGCAAACCATAACAGTGCAGTCCTGTCTTGTGGAAACAGGCTTAGGCCTTTGAGAATTGACAGCTGCTTTGTATCTATCCTTCTTATCCATATTTAAATGACTGTGTCCCAGTGTCCTTACTTGCTTATATGTATAAGATAGTCATTGTAAATAAACCTGCCCTCCAAGGAATTTGATATTGTTTTATTTCATTTATTTTATTGTAAATTGCCTAATTGATAATACAATTGTCATCTTTTAAACAATAGTCTCCTTCGATAGCTAGATAATGGATCATACTTTTTTTTTGCATGGAATCGTAGAAAAATATTCTATAAATGAACTGCCTTTAAAATTTTAGTGTGCTTGAAATATAATTTCTCAATGGTTTAATTTAAAATTGAACTTTGTGTTTCCTAATAAGAATTTATTGTAGCACTGACAGGAAGCATCTCATCAAACTATTTCTTAACATAAAAGATATTACATTTCAAATTAGGTTATCATTACAGACATTTCCATAACAATATTTCAAAACTGCAAGATAGTTTAGTGACATTCAATTTAATTTGATAAACAATTGAATAATATTACAGAATGTTAGTTAAGTTTTACTTTTTATTTTTATGAATCTGAAAATGGAAGCTATTACAAAGAAGCAGGCAATTTTTTTTGTTTGAACTTAACTTATATGTTATAAATCAATTTACATCTGTTTTTCACAATACTTAAATCTGTAATTTGGTCATAAATTTATTAGATGAAATTATTATAATTTTATCCTTGTTGTTTATATTATTTGAGCTTGTAATTTTAAAATGCCTATATTGTTTAGTTATTGTACGTTGGTGTTAATGGGATTTTCATATCATTTTATTTTTTTTCCAATCACAATAATACATTTTGAATTACAGTGTCTTCAGACAATATGAAATTTATTTATTTCAGTATAAGTATTTTTGTCATAAAGCAAGTAATTTGTATCAAAGACATCCAACTGTAGGTTAAAAATGGTAAATTGACAGCTAATTGTGTTTATACTAAATTTGTGTTATTTTTATTCTCAAATAATTTATAAAGGTGTGAGAATCAAATGGCTCAATCCTAAAGTAATACATAGTCCGAGGATTGAATTGTCATAATGAAAAAGGGTTTGCAGTTTTAGTGGGTGCAAGCCCCACACTACTGTGGAAATACTGTCCCTTCTGTTAGTAATTTATGATTTTCACACTCAGGAAGGGGGGGTTGGGTGGGAATAATAAGTAAAGGTGTGAGAAAAGGGGATATTTCTAATTATTGAATAACTTAATTTTCGTATGTTCAAAATGTATGTTTAAATAAATTAATATATGTACATACTGCAAAGAAAAAGATTATCTAAGGAAATTAATACCCAAAATAAAATTATAGAAAGTAAAACAAATGATTCCTGTTCTGTAGAAATTGCTACTCAAAATTCACACCTGTTTCAGATAAAATTAAAAGTATTTTGTGTTTCTGAAATGTTTTTCATACTTTTGTGTAACAAACTCATTGTAATTGCACATTTTCAACCCCATAGATTATATTATTGGAGTTAATGTGTAGATCATACAAATTGTTAATATCTTTTCAAGAGTCCTTAACATTTTTTTTATCAGAATAGAAAGTAAACATGAAGTTACCATTCTGGGAGGCCTAAATGAATTTTGTGTCAAGTTTTATGGACCTCGTGGAAGTAAGAACATATTTTATTACTTTGCATTTTTTTTCTAACAATATAAAATATTTGTAGTTATTTAACTTCCAGTAATGTGATTAAAAAGATCTTTCAGTCTTCTAATTAAAATGCATCATTATTGAAAGATGTCTATAAAAGGTAATGTGAAATATTCTTTACCTACTCTTATTTATTTCAGGATGCTTTGACCTCTCTTCGCTCAGGTCTGATATTTTAACATATCATATTTTAAAAATAGGTTTGATTATAATGTTATATCTAATTCGCTAACTTACTTTAATAACCACAGCTAATAATTTGTTTTAGGCGTCTTTTACCATATTGTCTGCCAATTTATTTGTTATCATTTTGGTTGTAATCAAAGTTGGGCTATGGCAGAAGGTTTACACCAAGGGCAGCTTTTACTTGTATAGTAAACATGTAATACCATCAGCGTCTTAAGGGGAATCCAAATCTTTAGTATTTACAGAAGGCAATGTATGTGTAGTGGGAAACATACTTCCTCCTCTTATAGACAATGGAAACATCTGTAGAAATTGATATCACTAGGTGTTTCAACAAAATTATTACAGTATGACTTTTTAAAATTATTTTAAGGAGTTGTTAATATCAACAATATATTTCTTTTAATTTCAAATATTGTTTCTATTTCCCAAGACATTACTAATATTTTTCATTATTTTCAAGCACCTTATGAAGGAGGAATATGGAAAGTGAGGGTTCACTTACCAGAACATTATCCTTTCAAGTCACCCTCAATTGGATTTATGAATAAAGTCTACCACCCCAACATTGATGAGGTTTCAGGAACGGTATGTCTTGATGTCATCAATCAAGCCTGGACTGCATTATACGGTAAGTTCAGGATTCGTACATTTTCTATAACTGTGCTTTCTTAGTGATATAAAATTGAAGTTCACATTGATTGATGAATTTACAACTAGCTTAGTGTTTCTCTGGTAATAATTCATATTAGACTACAAAATGAATTATTTCAACAGTAATCTCTTGATCACTTTGAATATTTCGTAGTTAATCCCATGTAAACACATTGCAACTGATGTCAGATCATTATTGTTCATCTCAAAGACACCAAAAAAAATGAATTTGACAACAATATTGGTAATTTTCCCCTCCGCAAACATCCTTCCTCCTACCGATGCTGATGTAGGCTGAACTCGCATGATTGAAGTCGCCAACTCCACCTTGGCAGAACTTGAATTTTACTACCTTTGGGAACATCATTGTCCTTAACCACAATTAATTGAAACTATGGACTCAATACCAACGAAGGCCATTTTAGATATTTATTTTTATGACCACTTCATCTCCCTTCCTATTCCTTTCTTGGCCAAGGAGGCTGATCAGCATGATCAATGCCACCATTTTCAACTCAGCATCTAGCAAAACCTTGGATTTTATCCTTATTGCATTTTTTAACCTTGCTTTTAAGGGTTGAAGTAAGAGAGTGACACTATTAATCTCAGTGAACCTGAAAACTATTTATATAAATTTTTTTGTGTTAATTTGAAACGCAACCCAGATTAATATTAACATCTGTTGATGTATAATTAAACAATTGATGACCTTTTACAGTCTGGCAATAATTACGTGTGGGAAAGGAATTGAAGTGTCACTTGTTGCCTCGGATCACTACCATATTGTTGGTCTTCTGATGAAATTTTTGTTATGTTTTGACATTGTTGTGGGATGAAAGTACCTGAAGAAGGCATAAAAACATGCCGAAACGTCGTTACAACTAAATTTAATAATAAAGTCTGTAAAAGGTCATCATTTGTTTAATTAAAAATGCTCTGATGTTTCTAGACTTGTTTAACATGCTGGTTGTGAGTGACGACATGCCGTCTTGCGCTATCCCATCCCCTGTGCGGGTGACAACAATGTTGTCAAACGCTCATATCCAACTCCAGCGCTAATAAGCAGCAGTTGTTTATGACTCCAGCAGTCAACATGTTCAAATATATTTCTTTAGCAAGGACTAGATAAATACCATCCACCTTAATAGTGTATTCACTATAGATTAAATAATTATAGAAACAGTTCTTGAGAGCTTCAGAATTATTGAAATTTAACTGTAGCATATGCTTCAGTTTTTAATTATAGAGTTCACTTGCCTATTAATTAATGTTTGTCAAATATCAAATAAAAAAGACCATACCAAAATAATCTAATTATTAATTTTCAGATTTGTCAAATATATTTGAATCATTTCTTCCACAACTATTGACATATCCAAATCCTATAGACCCATTGAATGGTGATGCTGCTGCAATGTTTTTACACAAACCTGAAGATTATAAAAAGAAGGTTCAAGGTATGTTCTTATGGATTTCTTAGAAGTACCAACCACTTTATATTTTTAATACTGAAATCCTTTGTCCTCGACAAGATTTGTCTATTTTTATTTTCGGTGTTTTATCATTTGATATAATTAGTCTCAATGAAACAGTTTTTCTCAAACATTCTATTTAAATGTTGTTAGCTTCAGAAGTAAGTGCACAAATGTAAGATATAGGGGGTCATTGACTAGCTGATCACTGGAAATGTCTTCCTAACTTTCTGATGAAGAGGGCGGTGCCTCCGAAAATTCAAAGTACTCCAAACCTTACAAGGTGCCTTCCATCTGTGAACTTCGGGTAAGTCACATACTTTCTATCTCTCTTTCCTGTCCTTATTAATTGTTTTAATTAACCTGACAATGTGATTTTCTGATGCATATATATATATTAATAAAGGACAGGAAAGAGAGATAGAAAGTTGGTGACATACCTGAGGTTTACAGATGGCGGGCACCATGTAGGGTTTGAAGTCCAAATTTTCGGAGGCACCACTCCCTTCACCAGAACGTTAGTCAATCATATAATACTGATAAATACTCAATTATTTTCTATTTCTACACCTTAAATCTTAACATTATATCCGTGTTAAACAATGGTTCCTTTTGTTGCTAGGTGCAATTCATACTTCTGTAGTTGATTTATAATTACATCCTATTAATTGTTATGCAGATAAATTATTTATTCAACTTGTAGATTTTTTTATCAGCTCTGATTTAATTAATCTCATTTTCTGTTTTTTCTGCTTGAGTAAAACATTAGCGATTTTTTTGTTTGTCTCACTTTTAATTACCTTCAAAATGTTTTTTTTCTTTACTGGAATTTTGAATACATATTTTTAGCTGCTGTTAAGACTCTGATATTGGACATTAATTTTGGGAATGATTCTTTAAATAATATTGTAGTAATTATTGACAAGGTTTTCTCGAGCTTCCTACCAGGTGAAAACGCTGTAATTACACGACATTTCGACAGCTGTCAGTGCTTATCATCTTCGAAACCTTCATTCTTTTAGTAATTATTGTCAACACTTTTTCTGTTGTGTAAATAAAGTTCTTGTTTGTACTCAGGATATGTTCATTCGTTTTGTTACTCATTTGTTAATAGAAGCAAGTTGTTTGTCAGGACGAGAAGATTCAAAATGTCAACTTCTGGCTGAATCTATCATCGACACTGGATAAACGGTTCAAATTTTTCAAAGATTCTTCCATTAATGTCTGACTAAATTTATTTAATGAACACTTCATTCCAGAATCTAATCATTTTCTGCTGTAGCAAGTGTTTTATGTACAAGTTATTTAACATAAACAATTGCCTTAGTGAACTGATATACCATTAATAACTGTAATTTGTAAGGGCAGAGGCATTCCAAAAATGTTATTAGCTATACTGTAGAAATCATGAAATCTTGGTTCTTGAAAGTTGATCACTGTATTTAAATTGAAGTACGTAGTTTGTAATTGCTGTGTTATGAAATTGCCTAGTAAATACTCCATATTCAATTCCAAGTTTCTATTTACATTAACTAAAAAATTATTATTGAGCACAAGTTGTTTCTGGGTTGTATTAGATTTTCAGTATGCACTGCTAATTTTTTATAATATACGTGACCACTTTTGAGCATTAAATGGAAATACAGGTTAAATATTTTGAACTTAAAAAATTATTACAGTTTTTGTCTCTCTCCCACTCAAAATATACACATCTCTTTGTTGGTATCAATTATATGAACTAAAATTGCACATTTTTATTGAAGAATATGTTCGGAAGTATGCTACTGAAGAAGCATTGAGAGAGCAAGAAAACCAGTGTGTTTCGTCAGATAGTGAATCATCCATGTCGGATTTCAGTGAAGATGAAGCTCAAGATATGGAATTATAACATAGGCTCCCCCAATGGCTGCTGTAACAATCACTTCAGAGTAATTGGTTGATCAAGCAGTGGCCATAATGACTTACGAATGACAGCATATCTGCTGAAATAGAAATAATGCTTGCCAATTAACACATCAAGTTAAATATTTAATTGCAACAATGTACTGATATTCATGCCATTACTGCGAGGGGGAGAAATGTTCAAATGATATGTGCATATTGTGTGTTATGTGTATAAATAAGTGTCATCATTACTTAATTTAAAGTATGAATGTACACTTTTAAGTTATTTATGAGACATAAATATAGTGTGATAGAATTATGATCCAATTTAAACCACATTACAAATGTGCATGTGGTGTCTCCTTTTTGTACCAATTATAAAAAAACTGTTCTGCTCAGTTGTAATGGCATATGTTTGAGTGTTGTTAGAAATATATATTTACAGGGATGTCTTTTGTTGAATCATTTTTTTAAATCTTCCAGTCAATAATTGTTGTACATCAAGGAAATGAAAAACTGTTGTTATATATATTTTATATTTGTTAGAAAATGAAATCTATTATTTGAAATGTATATTATTTTATTTTTCATTAAAATGTTGGTATTCAATTATTCTTACAGTTGTTCCCAACTTTCTTAGTGAGCTTTACAGACTATATGTAGGCTATATTGTGACTTGAAATGGGGTATTTCTAATATTGGCATTGAAATTATGTGAACAAATACCATTGAGCGGAACCATTTGTTTCCCAATAATTATAATTTACAGCCTTTGAAATAAGCTTACCGAATACCACACATTTAGCCAATATCAAACATAGTAAACAAAAGTGAATTGTGGTCATTGATTTATACATTTTAGTTGCGGTGACTTATTTTCCCCTTTAAAACTATACATGGTAAAATACAGATCTAAAAAAAAATCAGATGTTTTTTGTTATTGTTCTCACTATCTAGTAGCTTTACATATTATTTTAGATAGAACAATACTTGAGCATACCTTTAATCATTGTTTATTGAACAGTATGCTACACTTAACTCACAAATTCAAAAATTTTCACATTTTTATGCTTAAACATTGCTTAAAAGTTATAGTTGAAAATTTACATTCTTGAGATAAATAATACTGATTTACCAATAATTCACAAAGTCACATTATGTGGTTCCACAATTTTCAAGCCAGAGAATAGTTACATCAGTTTCCAAAAATCTGACCCTATTGGAGTATATATATATATGCCAAGATCCCCATGTCTCTCTTTCATAGCGATGTTCACGTGACTTTGTCACTTACCTCAATTGATTTAGTTGAAAAATTCACAAACTGCATGTATTTCAGTACAATGTTTGAAATTTTTCCCAACTTGTGA
Organism: Eucriotettix oculatus; assembly: GCA_034510155.1. Classification (NCBI taxonomy): domain Eukaryota; kingdom Metazoa; phylum Arthropoda; class Insecta; order Orthoptera; family Tetrigidae; genus Eucriotettix; species Eucriotettix oculatus. Next base: position 20,560,253 of record CM067380.1, on the reverse strand, counting down.
ACCTCATTTAAGTTCAGATACTGTATATATTGATTGAATGTTAATGTTTTTATTTACAATTTTTGTGTATGAAACACTTCTAGGGAATCCTTTATTTGTATTCTATACAAAAATGCCAAATGGCAATCATATTGTATGACCAATGTTTTCAATCACAAATAGTTCCTGGTCTGTATTCATTAACACTAGTCACAATGAAACCTGTTTCTTCAATTTTATGGTACAACCAAGGAAGATAGTAAAATTGAACACATCTAAGATTAAGTTTGTGTGTTTGTACAACACTAAAAAATAATTTTAGAATTAAGAATGGTGTATGTTCAAAGCTCAAATCAGTGCAGAGAAATTGTTGTAGATGAAAATGGAGGATACTACTGAATTTATGACATTTACCTTAATTATTTTGATTTAAATTTTTTTGGATTTATACCATAATTCACTTTTGTTTAAACAATATGGCACACTATAGTATGAGCCAGTTAGAATATTAAGAGTATAGTTGGGAATCAGAGAATTGGAGTATACTTATTGTAATTATTAAATATTTTATAAGCCACTTGAAGTACAAACTAGTTTCAATTTTACTTTGGTTTCTTCTTGATGTATTAGATATAAATATCATGAAAATAATGACTGTAGTTCTATTCAGTTGTTCACTTTTATTTATTGTTGAAAAGCAATCATTTTGCATCTACAATAATAAAACAATCATTTGGCAGTATAAAGTGTGTAGAACAGTGTTAAGTCTCTATTAATGATAAAATTTGGAGTACTCCAAAGTATCCTAAATCTAAAAATATGCTACATTTATGCAATAATGATATAATTATAAAGAATTGATAATTCTAGTTTTAAATTCAAATATAATGCCTTATGTGCCTATCATGTTCAATGTCTCTAATCCAGGATTTTCAACTTGTGTACAGTGCAGATTTACAAGTAAGATGAATAATCTTCTTTGCTAAAATAAAATTTGAAGTGTTGACTAAAATTTATTCCACGACAAAGTTTGCAAGTAATTTTGTAAACTGATGTATTGTTTGCAATTATTTTTAATATGCCAAAATATTGTAATATTTAGTAGTGATATGTATCCTGTAATATTAATCTGGTGCCAAAATTTTGTTTATTAATATTAGCTCGTGTTTTGGTGCACGGTTTCAGCGATTGTTCATTTTCAACAAATTAATAGTTATTCTTCCAAATTCTGGGTGAAAGAAATCACAAAATTTCAACATCTTAATACTAAATTGTCATGTGAAATAATCATTGGTCATATTGATACAGTTATGATTCTGGGATTGTCGAGAACTGTACGAAACACGAAGCTTATTAACAACTAATATGTTTTGTATTTACTAGCTTTCAATGGTAAAGTTAATCCTGTATAAATTATAATTTTATTTAAATATTCAAGAAATATACTTTTGTGTGTTGTAAACTTATTAGATGATTTTTATTGGCAAAAATATTAAATTTTTGAAGAAATTAATTACTTGCACTTTATATATTTATTTCAATTTTTCCCTCAGTTCGTAATTTATGATCTCCTAACATTGCTCAATAAGAAAGTATTACACCCTTAAAGAAACGGCTTATATCACATGAAAGTTTTTTCCAGTCTTTATATCCATTTTTTTGTTGGAAATTTTCATATGGTCTGAAAAGACAGGAAATACATTTGGGTGTGCCCGACTGTCCAAGATGGAGTTCATGCATTAATGAACCCTGAAAATTTTCAATTGTTTTATTTCTCTTCATCAGATCATTAAGAGATTCATAGATCAACTAAATATGATCGGTGCCTCGACAGTCGAGAGACCAAATAAATTCTGCAGCAAACCTCGTCAATAAAGCCCAGAATCACTTAAAAGGTAAGATTACGACATTAAAGGAGGAAGGGAGGGAACTGTACAGACAAGATGCAATCTTTCACAGGTAGGTGTTGGAGAATATTTTATTCTTCTCTACAAATATACACTCATTGCTTACCTCGTTGACAGGAGAATAAAGTCCAGAACTTTCACTTGGCTGTTAGATGTGTCTGAAAAAGTTTCCTGAAGTGAACACTGTGGATCTAAATATAAAACTTACATGAAAGTTTAGAATATTGGCTAGAAAGTACGAGTTTGGCAGTCTTTGTGCTAATACTATTAATAAGTAGTGTACAAGAGTGGATATGCAGGATCTATATGAGGAATATGAAGAGTTAGTTAATATAGTATGTACAAGTTTAGTCCTTTGATACAAAATGAGACGGTAATACGGAATGTAAGTTTTCCTGGTATAAGTAGTGGATAAAGAGTTATCCAGTTTCCAACCAGGTATAGAAATTGTTTGTTAAAATGTTTCAATGGCTGGCGCCGCATCTTATTCAGGTGAAGCGATGAAGTGGCGGTGCCAGCCATCCAAATGTTTTGGCAAACAAAAACATCGATACTCGATAGGAATCCCAAGAACTTTTCATTCATCAATAGTAATTTAATAATAATGAATGTTCATTGAAGGAATTAAAAAGTTGTCAATTGAATATGAATCATATCAATAATACAACATTGCCCATGTGGTGCAAAAATGCTAGATTATGAGAATAATTTTTAATTTAATTTTTTTACTTAAAATTGGTCACATTTTATGAACAGATCGTAATATTTACTAAAATTGAATGAGAATGCAAATGTACATTTTTGAAATAGACAACCACAGAAGTATAATTTAATACGCATTTTGTCTGCTAAATTTGAAAACTTATTACATGTGAGCTATGAACAAATAAAAAGTTAAGATTGGTTTTGAAATTGATATATTATTTCTTTATTGAATAAAATTTCCTCTCAAGATTCATTATACAAAATTATTTATAGAAAACTACAAATAAAATTACATTTGGCAAATATATTTAATTTTATGTATACTATTAATTACTATTAGTCTCAAAATAATGTAAAAACTCAGTGTTTTATAGCTAAAACAATATTTTCAATATATTAAAAAAACATGTTTGTAATATGAATTCCACGACAATTATTTATCCCTTTAACTTGAGTGTTGATCTTGAAGTTCATTTCTGAAAGCACCTTCTGCAGTTTTGATGTTGATTAAATGCATTGCAATAGAAAATTCCTCATTATCTAATAAATTGTCCTCATCTATGTCAGCTAACTTCCATAACTTATTTAGAACTGCAGTAGGTAGATTGGATTTGATAAGTTCTGATCTGGCATCTAAAATATATTCTAAATTATGTTTGTGCAAATAATGCAAGACATTTAATTAATTTATATTGACTAGTACACAAAATAAATATTATAAATTACAAGATGAATACAATGTCAAAGAGAAAGTGATATGGACAGGAAAGAAACAGAGAGAGAGAGTCGCTGAGTAACTAAAATTGTGAGCCGGTGTCACTATGTCAGACAGGACAACGCTCATGTCTGACATGATGACTTTAGCTCTCAATTAGTCTGCCTCTTTCCTGTCCCCATGTGTCTGTGTGTACTTAGTAAAGAGAAGAGAAATGTAAGTTATGTTTTATGTGAGCTATAAAGTTGTATTCTAGATGGCAGATAATTCAGAAAAATTTTTGAATGTGTTCTCTCCCTTCAGAAAGACATAGTTCACCAACTATATGCATGTTGTTGAGTCCATCTTTAAAAATGATGTAAAACATAATTTATTTTTCTCTTTCCTGGCATAACATTTTATGTTTATATCAAAACTAAGGATTCCATAAAGTATTAAACACCTGATTTTGTGTGTTACTCGCATGGACATAAATACACATGAATATATATTAAACATACCTGTCCACTTTAACTTCCCTAATACTGTTGGAAGACTTTTAAATAATGTGTCATATTTCTTCTTTGCTTTCTTAAATATCCATTCAGAATCTCCATATGTATCTGTTCTACTATCATCCCAAGAATATTTAACGTCATCATCAGAATCCAAAGTCTCAAACACACCCCCTGGACATTATTAAATACTTATTAACATTAATAAATCCACTATATAGTTATGCATTTTAACTTATATGGCATTTATAGTAGCTAAGTGGTTGCACAATATAATAGTCATATTTCATTTATTGCTTGGCTAGGAAAAAAGACAGTTGCTTACCTTCACATGAAAATTGGAATGGTCTACAGTGATCATTGATTCAACGATTACATTCTTTAGTATCCAAATTTCACTCTCAAAAAATATATACTTATATACAGCTATTTTTTTATATTTCTCTCTAGTCAACAACTTTTATTCATTTAGTTCCTGCTGTCTTCTTAATCTCTAACAAACTGGTTGCGATTCAAACAGCATCGGAAGAGTGTCACAGTTCATCTTAATGGCATTGAAAACACTAATATGGGCCATTTTACCCTTTTAACTTCTCCCCCCTCCATACACACACATTCATGTTAACCAGTATGATGAATGTCACTATACAATTTACTAAATCCAAGAATTTGACACCAATCAAATATAGTTCTAATTCCTTTGAAACTTCCTTTAGATAATTATTTGTAAGTAGTTACTAGTACTTTCCAATGACTTAAGAATGTTCACCATGTTGAAAAGATTTGCAAATTTATTTTAGCGATAGATGCCTTAACTTTTAATCACATTATAAGATACAGAGTACAATTTGCTGGTATTTTAATAACAGGAAGAGATAGTCTGTCTGGCATACACACACTAAATAATTAACTTCATGCCCATGTTAAGGAAACAGTTCTTAAGAGTTCATAACATTAAGCTGCGAACAGGACAAATTGGAATTTAATGTTGTTTGTAGGAAATGTGCCATAACTAAACAATTAAAACTAGTGAGGTTTATTGTAAAACTTACAGTATAAAAATTTGTAAGACAAAATTGATTAAATATCAATGTTTTGTTGAAAATAGTAAGTTGGGTATATTTAAGTTTTTATTTAACTAATAGTATAAATTTAGAATCAACATAACAAATAATATACTTCATAAATTACTTTCAAAATTCCTGAGAAAAGATTATTTCTATAAGTAAAGTTTAAATTGTTTAAACCTTTAACAGGTGGCTCCGTTATATTCAAAATTTCATCCTTAACAATCATTTCCATTAGATGAGGAATATCATGAGACAACATGTAGTCAACATTTTCAAACAACTCTGGTTTCAGCGGTTGAAATGTGCTAAAGTCATGTTCTTCCAGTAGCTCCTAAAGAAACATTTAGAAAATTAGAGATTATCATAATTGTTAATTACTGTGGCATGTTAATCACTAATGAAGTCTAATAATTGACAATATCCAACAATAAATAAATAAGGACAAAAGAGAGAGATAGAAAGTAAGGTCACTTTCCTGAGGTTCACAGATGGCAGGCACCATGTAAGGTTTGATGTTATTTAAATTTTCAGACAGTTAGGAAGACATTTCCAGTGATTCGCTAGCCGGCGACTGAGTCGTCCTTCCTGTCCTTATATAGAAATATGGTGGCTTACCATAAGTATAAAGATGGCAGACACCATTATAGGTATGGGATTTTTTTCAAATTGTCGGTTAAATAAATAAGTGAATAAAGTAATTAAAAATAAATTGTGTCACAGAATGCCTTCACACCAGAAGATTTTTGGAATTACAAAATGCATTTTTAATAGAAAAGAAGATTAATTCTATTGCGTTTAGTTGTCAGGTGTTGACAATTACCTTTTTTCTTGATGAAGTTATATTTTGGTTCCTTGGGACAAGTTGTCTGTTGGAGTAATGTTTCTTTTGTTTTGTTTTTATAGAGTTCCTTAAGTAAGGCATATTTGTAGCTATTGTTTCATGTCTATTAAACCTTAAATGTGTACTAAATCATATATATATATATATAATATTACATACACTCAAACAGTGTATCAATTTGCATAATAATTTTTAAACTTGCATTTTATTGCTAAACATAAGCTACATATTGTAATTTACAAAGGTAATTAGTATTACTATTTTATGGTAAATAGTATCACCTGCATTTTTCTCAACTTTGGAAAATCTCCCAATGAAACTTGATACTTGTGCTCAACATGCTTGTAAATTACATCTAAATTTCGGATTAGATGGTCTTTCTTAGCTTCCTTTCGATAAAGCATCGGCATTTCATTATGAAGGGTACTGATAATGTAAGCATGCACCTAAATATTAAATAAAATCATTGAATAAGGGTTAATTGTAAAATGAAATATTAAATCTATTTTATAATATAATATATATTTTATAACAAGCTTTAGCAGATACATCATGACTGTTTTGTTAAGTGAAAATTATTCTTGAAATTCTGTTAAAATTGTCTTTAAGTATTCTGTAAAAAGTTTACCTTTGCTAATCTGGCTCTTCTGCTCAATTCATTTAATTTCCACAAAGCTGCATTTCTAGGCAGAGACTTAATTTCATGAAATAAATCTTGTTCTTCATCTTCAAATAACCTTTAAGGATAAAGTTACAAAACAACTGAGACATTTAATTTAAGTTATCAAATACAGAAGCTGAAATAACTTTATTTAGTCAACAATTTATATATATATCTTCCTGTCTCACAGGCCTCCAAATTCCCTCCCAAATACCCACTTTTTGATAGCACTCACCCAGTTTGTCCTCACCAGAAACTACTACTTCTTCCAAGACAAAATTTACCATCAAATCAGTGGCACTGCCATGGGCACCCGGATGGCCCCTTCCTATGCCAACCTGTTTATGGGGCAACTGGAACAACAACATCTCAATTCCTCTCCACTCAAACCCTTAACCTGGTTCCAGTTCATAGATATCATCTTCATGCTATGGACCCACGGACCAGATACCCTCACAGACTTCCTCAACGACCTCAACACTAAATTCCCCGTCAAGTTCACTTGGAACTATTCCCCCACTAACATCACCTTCCTCGATGTGGACATACAACTAAATTCAGGCCTCATTAACACCTCTGTCCACATAAAACTAACTAACACCCTTCAGTACCTCCACTTCTCTAGTTGCCACCCTGAACATACCAAACGATCCCTCCCCTACAGTTTAGCCCTTAGGGGAGCTCATATGTTCTACTTGGGACAGCCTGGCATCCTGTATGACCGCATATTCAATGCTTTCCGCAACAGAAATCACCCCTTAGACCTCCTCCAGAAGCAAATACCCTGTGCCCTCTCCACTTCCCAGGTAGCTAGTCCCACCCCTAACCATCATACAGAACATAGTCTTCCTTTAACCACTGCCTACTTCCCCGGACTACGTAAACTCAACTCTTTCCTCCGCCTAGCCTACACTGGACTACAATCCATATCTGACATGAAAAACATCCTCCCGTCCATACTACCCATCTGTCCAAGGGTTGCCTTTAGGCACCCACCTAACCTCCGCAACATTCTGGTCAAACCCCACACCCACAATAGGCTGCAGACCGTGTTGTAGAAACAGATGCCATGTCTGCCCACTACGACCTTCCAGAATCCCACCAACAGTACTACATACAAAATTAGAGATAGCCACAACACCATCTTCAACCAGTTCTTCACACTGACCTCCTCAAAGCCCTACCTCCTGATTCTTCAGAAGCTGAACTCCATCTATGGGAACTTTCATTTCAGCATGTCCTACAGTCCAGACAAAGTTCTGGACTCAATATCCTATAGATATTTACCTTCACCTTGCCCCCCCTCCCAAAGCACCTATAACAGCACGAGCTCATTGGAATTTGTATGTGTGTATACCTTGATGTGTGTTTGAGGGGTGATTGTATGTATGTATGTGTGTGTGTGTTAATATTTAAATATTGACAATTTGAGGATGGATTCTTTTGAATGAGTGTGTCAATATGGGGGTGTTAGTATGCATCTTCCCAACCCCTATCAAGTCTTTGCCTCTTCCCAGACCCTCATTGAAAGAGAAAGTTGATGACCTGGTGGGGTCAATTGTTTATGACCTAAGCTAGCAGCGCAGCAAATTTTGGCTGCTCAGTCGTCAGCTAGCCGATCACTGGAAATGTCTTCCTAACTTTCTGATGAAATATATATATTTCAGAGGCATTGTCCCCTTCATCAGAATGTTAGGAAGATATTCCCAGTGATCAGCTGGCCGATGACTCGTCAGTGCCTCCGAAAATTTAAGAACTTTAAACCACCTTTCTCTTTCTTTCCTATTCTTACAAATTGTTTTAATTATTTTGTCAATGTCATTTCCTTATTTGTATAAACACACATGTGGCACGCACTTGTGCCCATTTGGTCATAGTGTTGTCTTCATCTCACAAATTGTTGTTAATTCAGCATCAGTAACTTTAGTTCTTTAAGATAATTTGATTTAACAATGTTAGTTTGAAAATTATAATAAATATAGTATCTCATTTCAAGAATGGAAGAAATGCTATCTCAAACCTGTTGGTATTTGACCTGGGTAGCTTAGATAACCTCATATCATTGAAGGTCTTGGATTCTATTCCTGAGATTTTTCCATCCTGATTCTTTAATCCAGTCTTCCTTTTAATTGTATATACTTCCCATATTGAACACAGTATTTACATCATATTATGAAGTACCAAGTTGTTGCTTTTGTGATGCATATGTTCATTCAAGCAGGTACTAATTTGAGTATGATAACCACCAAAAAATAGCATTAATATTTAGTAGCAATGAATTCTCTGCAAGTCGTACAATGACCTCCCATGACCACTTCAAAACTTCAAAATCCATTTATTACATCTTCTTGCATCTCTACTGACCTAAACGGGCAATCCTGAAGATAACAGTGCAGGTCTTGTGTGACACAGACAAATTGAGGAGTATTAAGGATACAAGCCAGCTTCAAAGTATGCTTTGCTCACAACAACAAAGAAGCACCAAAACAATATATTTTGACAAATACATAGTATTAATTACAATATAAAATGTTTGGAATTATAGTATTGTTAATATGATTTTGCATACTGTATACCTTACCTTTGATGTACGTTGTTCTTCATTGGTTCATCCCAAAATGATCCAATGTACACTCTTGCAGTTTCAGGTGTATGAATGATTTTCCCCAAAGACCACATCAAAGCACCATACACGCGCATTAACTGTTGATGGTCTACCATGTCAGCTTTATTGAGGACAATACGTATTTTATCATTGTGTACCCGCAATACTTCTATTGCTCTTCTAAATTCATCAGAAATATCAAGTTTATGAGCATCAAACAGTAAAATTATTTGATCAACTCTTTCTGAAAACCATTCTAAAACACCAGTAAAATCATAACCTCGGTCTATTCTATGCATTTCACCTGATAAAATACCAGGTGTATCAATAATGGACATAGATTTCAAAACATCATTGTTCATAAGAGAGCATTGGAATCTATTCAAGAAATTGTTTCCATACTTAGAAAGTGGTCGAAACTGTTTTTCAGGATCTACAACCAAAGCATTTCCTGGTATAATACTGTCTCGGTCACCGTGCATTATAACAATAAACTTGTCTGTTGTTGGTTCAGGCCCAATTCGCATTCCTGGATAATCATCTCTCAAAAGATACTTAATAAATGAAGTTTTACCGGTAGAATACTGCCCCATCAACATTACTGAAGGTTTTGCTTTGAAATCTGAATCATACAACTTGGGAGAATGAAATTCGTGAAAGAGATATGTCTGTTCTAGTGGAAGAAGCTTTTTTGCATATATAGTCTGCAAACCTTCAAGAACATTATCAAATTCTTCTCCGTTCGCTTCTTCTTTGCTACCTCTGAAATACAAGATTTCTTAATACAATTTTAGTTAATTGAAAATAATACAAGAATATGGATATTCATGTTTCTTATTGAGACTCATAGAAAATATTGATAAATCAAGGAACCAATATAAAATCATGAATTAAATAATGAAACTTTATCTTTTCATTCAAAGACGCAAATAAAGGCATCAGTTATTATATAAATATGTTTTAATTACTATAGAAGGAAATATATTTTAATTATGTGATAAATCTAGTTTTTGAATGATAAACAGCTCTCAGGATACTATCCAGTTATTGGTTGGTATCAAAATGTTGATTCAATATCTTTTGTGGTTAATTACAGTGACAAGACTTTAATATTCCGATTGCAATAATTGTATTTGATTAAGTTACTTTACTAAAAATCAACTTTTGGGACTGATATGATTATGAAATATATAATCAAAGAACAAGATTTTAAAAAGACCTCATTACCTAAAATGCCATGCGATTCGTAATTTTATTTTCATGTGAAGACCTCATTACCTAAAATGCCATTCAATTCTTAATTTTATTTTCACGTGAAATTAAAAAGTTAACCCATAAGATGTCATAGGTATGTGATATATTGTATAGTTACCACAATAAACTTCAATTTACTTATGAATTAGAAAATAATAATAAATTTATATTTTAATTAATAACTATGGTATTCTTGAAACTAATTGGTTCTGGAAGCCTACATAATCAGGATGTGTTATATATTTTGTATGAAGTCATCACAAAAATGCTATGATATTTAGTCAGATTGATTATCAAATTACAAGTACCACAATGAAGATATTAAAATAATTAAAAATATTTTAATTAACAATTTCTAACCCATTATACCTTATACATAAACAAAAAGAAAAAATAATTATAAATATAATATTAAATTTAAGAAGAAAAATCTAAAAAAGTATTTAAACATTTTATATTACTGTATTATCGTAAAAGAAAAGGAAATTTTAAAAATATATTAATAACTTTTATTCATTTTTAAAATTGTGGAAAATGTTATATTGGGTAAACTAAACCTCCTCTTGAAAATTAATGAAAAGATCTCAAAAATAATTCATAATGATGTCACTATAAATAAATTGGAACACAAAAGCAAGTACATATTAAAACATAATGCTAAACATTTAAGATCAAAGAATATTTTTGTTCTTCCCATTAGATAATTTTATATAAATTTGCAGTTTGAAAAATTATATTATTTATTCTTTACACCATTTATGACATTTAAGTTGTTGCCTTTCCTATTACATAAATTTTTAAAAATGTATAAAACTTCCATTTTAAATATTATAGTTTGTTCTATTCTTCACTAATTACAAAGTATTGATTAAATAAATAATAAAATAATTTTTATATGAATTTGTAATTTTAAATGTTGTATTATTCCCTATGCCTCTTGGAATTTTTACAGTTTATTACTTACTAAGCTAAATAATCATGCTATAAATAATAATTAAATTGTATACTAAATAAAATAACACACATCATTTGAGTTTTATTATATTGTTTAACTGTTAAAGCATAACCTGCTGAAAGTACAAAAATGTATGGAAACATAGTTGAATAAAATATTTTTAATATGTCTATTTAATGGTCATTTAATTAATTTTATTACCGTATGTTTGTATTTCACTTATCTGTGCATTTTTACATTAAACTAATTTACCAATTATAATTCCTGATAATTGTTGAAGTTTAAAAATATATAAAATATAAAGCTAAACTTATACCATGCCATTTTAAAATTTGGGCCAGTACTAACAACATATATTAACAATTAGATTTTAATTTGTTTATTGTATTATTGCTTGTTCAATTTTTAAAAAAATATAATAAATTATGTAATTTGTAATGAACTGGCAAATGAGCTCGAGATTATATTCTTCATATGACACAGAATATCCGTTTCTAATCTTGGCATTAAACCTACAGGATTTTTGCTAAATAGTAAACTACCTCAAAGGAATGCAATCATAAACTAATTCTAAGTTTAACTAGTACATTGAAAGTAAACAAACTTCAATTTAAGATTATGTTAATAATTTCTGTAGGTGAATAAGCTGCTGGAATTGTTCTTGGCTTTCCAACTGGATGGCATTTGCTAAACACGATGAACAATTCCAACTATTTATGTAAAGTCAACAAACACCTTTGTATAATTTACTCCTATTATATTATTGGTTGTTATGGTCTTAATCTGTTTGAAATTATTAGATTTATAATAGTTTGATAAGTCTATTTTGTGCTTAAGCTATTATCAAATACTTGACACGTTACATGATAATCCAGCAGTGAACACATCAAAATATATACATGCCTGTGGTAACAAATAGTAACAAGGTCAAGCATTATATTTCATACATACTAAATTATTCTACCTGCCTCAAATTATAAAACTATGTATATTGAAAATTGGTGGAAAAATGAATATTGTTTTCTATGTTCATCAAAATAACAGTTGTAGCATGCAAGATAATATTACATTCTTCCTGTATTCATTCAAAATGTATACTTACAAAAAGTAATACATGGATACTCCTAATGCTAAAAGTGTAGGTATATTTTTCCATATCTGAGAACTTGTGTGTGCCATGTGTGAAATAAATTATTCCAAAAACTTGGATAAGTAATGGCACTCAAAAAAACCGTTTCTGTGGAACACCACACAATTAATGAATGTAGTGAGAAATTATAAATCAGGGAAGACAGGTAAGCTCCTGGGTAATAAATTAGCAGAGTAAACAACACTTGTTTGCTTTGTAGTAGCTAGAAAATCCTGCACTCTGTCTTCCTATAAAATGAAGTAAACCTGCTACAAGAAAAACTGATCATAAAAGTTTAAACAATGGAATCAATTTATCTTATTTCACAATTAGTATAATCTATGCAGGATGGCCTACTTATATTTGTTCATTAGTTTTTAAGTTTTTTAATGGGTTTTGTTTCACTATCCCTTAATCTTTAAGGATGTAGTGTCCTTTTCATTCGGACAGTTATTGTCTTGATAAAAAAAACACCACCATCAAATATATTATATTTACCTAAATAAATTTTTCCATGAAGTCCTGCTGATAAGCACAAGTTGAAATGATTTCTATAAGAATTAACATTTATTGTAAAGCACAGTTTTGCTTCCTGTATATGGAAAAATAGTTGTAATAATTTATATTAAATAATTTTAATAAGATAAATGTAACAAGGCTTAATTTTGCCATACCTAATTCTATAAAATTTCTCATTATTCAGTTGTTTGTTCCTATGTTGAACTATGGCACAACTAATTTAATTTGACCTGTTTTTATTGCAGCTGAAATTGATGTTATGGCAAGATGATTAGTCACTTCTGATGAAACAACTTGATAAGCAAAGCAAAAAAATGGCGTGTCTCCTTACTCTGGTTTTGAAAGTTTTTTTTTACAATAATTTTGATACATTTCATAAAGATATTGTGAGCTATATTGTAGAAGTTATGAATGTGGAAGAAGGAATCCAGCTTTGGAAGAGAATGAAACTCGTAAGAACAAAGGCTTACGGTTGAATAAAATGTTTTAGTGCTATGACCCAGGCAGTTGGACAAACACATGACACTTTGTTGGCAAGCTAAACAATCGTCATCAGTTTGATGATGAAGTTTGGAAAGAAACCTGACAAAACAATTTCCAAAGTGATGTCTCCTAAAAAACTCACTGTGACACTGTATGATATGCTAAAAGCAATTTCGATATGAATCAAAATTTGATCTTTAAAAAAATATGTTCAATTGTTAGCAGAACAGATCTTCTCTACATAAAAAAATTCTGTATTCTATATTTTAATCCAATTTATCAGTCTAGATACTCCATGTAGTTTGATGTGATACATCAGTCACCAGTAATATTTTAGATTATGCTTTATTCTATTTGTAGAACTGTTTACAATCAGAAATATGTATTGTAAAAACATTAATAATAAATTATTTCAAAAATATTTTATTTTCTATTACATAAGTTATGTACATTATATGAAGTCACATGTATGCTCATCTCAAATATAGTTTCAAACATAAATTAAAATCCATAATATATGTAAGGAATTGTTCAATGAAACATATCACAAGCTACAATATTTTGCATTCATTTTCTTATTTTGTACTGGTAAATTTATTTACATAGCATATTTAAATATTTTAAGTTAAATCAAAATGAATAAATGCATGATAAAATAATTGAAAATTGTATGATTATTTTAATCCCTACAAATTGGTATCACTCCAACACCAACACCACCTTCGTGAGCACACATAGAGGCGACAAATGACCAAGAGTCTGTGTTTGGGTCATATACCTCTACAGAAGACAAATTAGACACCCCATCATAACCACCAATAGCCCATAATTTTCCCATATTTGCAACCAAGGCTACTCTACTTCTCATCACATTCATGGGGGCAACAAATTTCCATCTGCAATGACATAATTGTATAGAAAATAAGACATATAGGATGATGTGACAATGTTAGATTATTAGTATATATAATACTGTATTAAACACAAGTAAACTTACTGATCCAAAATGGGATCATACATTTCCACAGTTTGCAGAAATGTTGAACCATCATAACCTCCACAAACATACAATTTGCCATTAAGAGTCGCTACTGCCAACCTGCATCTTCGAGTTAGCATCGGCATAACAGGCGACCATTGACTAGAGTGGGGATCATATCTTTCCACCTGAAATTTTCAAGAAAGAAATAATTTTCAAGAAGTAACATAAAAGTTAAGTTTCAATATTGTATAAACAATTGTGATGCTTTTCATGTTTGTATGTTTATCAGTTCTTGTATATTTATAACATAGGTCAAATAATAATATATAAGTTTGAATTTGAAATGAGACTGAACAGGAAAAATAAATAAAAATAAAGCTAAAAAAATTAATTCAATTTAATAGTTTACAGCTCTGGGTAGCCGATTTGTTATAGTGATACAGATACTATAGGCCAAAAATAAAGGAACGGTAATTCAAATTAAATAAAGTAAGTATGCATTGGAGTTTTCTTACCTATCTTCACTTTATAAAACAGAGTTCTCTTTAGGGAAAAAGTAATATCTCACAAGAAAGGAAATTAGAAAAAAATGGTTAATTACAGGCTAATAAGCCAACTTATTTAATGAAGTGAGTAAAAAAATTCAGATTGACTATAGAATAAGCAAGTTTAAGTGAATACAGCACAATTAACCATAACTGAGTAAAGAGTTCAGTAATTATTGAATATCTCTAGCACAACTGCATTCCTAGATTTCAATCAATCATTCAACAATAAAAAGTACATCAGAAATAACGGGATATTCCAGAGGCTAGTACAAAACAAATAATGATTGTGGTAGTAAAACTGCAGGAAAAGAGTTCAAGATTGATAGAGGCATCAGTAATTATTTATAGCAACTCTCAAGTGTTACAGAAATTAAACTAGTAGGAAAAACAACAATATGAAGAATACACCATCTATAATTCAGAGGACGTAATAATATTCTGAGGAAGTATCTAGCAATTTGAAAAAATAAAGCATGAAATAATTGTTGCAAGCAAAATAGAAAATGAACATATGTAATTTTATACTGACATATGTTACATCACTAAATATTTTTCATTTTACTACAATTGGTAGACAGACATCACACTTTTCGCTTGTGGCTTATTTACCAAATAATATATTGTTTAATTATATTTGTCATATTTTATTTAAGTTTATTTGTAAAACAACAAAACTAAGCTCTACACATGAAAATAAACAAACTTACAGAGTCAAATATTGAGAGTCCATCATGACCTCCAAGAGCATAAATATGCCCTTCAAATGCCACCACACCACCAGCACTGCGATGTTTAATCATGTTAGGGACCAGTGTCCACTCATCTTTATCAGGAGTGTAACACTCCACAGTGTTGAGTGATGTTACACCATCATAGCCTCCACAAACATAAAGACAATCATTTAGTGCCGCAGCTCCAACAGCACTAAAATCAATATTTTTCATTACCATATATTTTGAAATACATACACAGCAATTCTAGAATTCTACATGTAATCACCGTTTACTCTAATTGACAGGTTAATTTGTGAACTTAAGATGCAAAAAGAGAAAATCTGAATAAATAAACACAAGGCCCTCGATCTATACAAACATCAATATGCTATTCAATATAATAGAAGTGCTTTTTACAAAAATAAATTAACTTACATGAAATTGAGTAATGAAATGTGTGCTACATATTGATTTAAGAAAGTATGAAAGTATTCCACCAAAAAGCATGTTGTAGGAAATAGAAATAGTTTTACCTCCTTTTACACTTCATAGGAGACACCCGACTCCAAGCTTTCTTTTGTGGATCAAAGACTTCTACAGTTGACAGGCGTTCACTGCCATTATATCCTCCAAATGCATATAATCTATTACGCATCACTGCAACACCTACACGACTTCTCAGCATGCTCATAGCCTCAGCAAGTTTCCAGCAACCAATAATAGGATCAAACACTTCTACTGTACTGAGGGAGTCTCCTAAGTATTTTGAAAAAGGTATTTTTACATTAATATACACTATTCCTGTCCTAAACGTTTTTATATTTACCAAGCCATATCAAGACATAGTTCAATATGAAAAAATTTGACAAAAAGAATAGGTGAAGAGTACAAATATATTTTGAACGCTTTAATAGATTTACAATATAAGACACTGAAATTATAAATGAATTCAATTGAACACAACGGGAATAATAAAATCACTTTTCTGTGTATATTAATATAGAGGTTCTTTGATTAACAACAGACTTCCCATAAGTTTTGTCTGAAAATCTATTACAATAATCAAGTTCCTTGCTTCAAACACAGTAAATATTTTTTTGCTTACAGAATTGCTGAGTGCCTGTCCTGTCATGTGAAATGGAAAATACTGTAGACAGTTCTTAAAATTAGGGTTATCATTGGTTGCAAATAGCTGTCCGCAATGTATACTATTCATAGGACAGGGCTTGGTCAACCCTTTTTCCTTAATGTGTTATGACTCATTGTTCCATTATAAAGTTTTTTTTAATGTTAAATTTTGCCAACACTTAAGAATTATCTCACAAATTCATGATAGAAGAATGTAATTAACATAACAATAGATGGCTCATAAAACAAAAATAAATTGGGATGATAGAATTTTAAGGTTTACTTTTTCAAATGCCAGATGAAAATTTAAGATAGCATCAAAGTTATTTACAGCTTCCAAGAAACTGTGGTAAAGCAAATGACAAGTTCCCAGGTAATCATGTTAATAAAATTTAAAAAGCTATATTTGATATTACTAGTTACACACACAAAATCCCACTTGGCACATCAGCCACCTCCATTCAACTTACCCCCAAGCTGAGAGTTACAAGTTCATAACAATATAAAGTTCAGCAAGTGAGGGAACAACAAGATCACAAACAAAACCAAATTTAGCAGTTTTTCTGTAAAGCAAACATAATCACTCCCCAAGCAATTAAAACATTTGCCATTAAGTACTTAAATGGTAAATGACAGTTTGATTCATCTTAAAAACTTGATAAAAAAAATTATATTTCGCTGAAGTCAGTTTAACAATTTTCTTGTAAAAAGAGAAACAATGAAAATAGCTGGAATAACCAAGTGAAAAGGTTCTGAAAACTTAACTTGCATGCCCACAAGCAAGCAATTTTTTAAAAAGGAAATGTATTAAAATGAAAATATAAAGAACAATAGATATAACATTCAAATAATGTGCAGCTTACAGTATGATACACAGCACAACTACTGCTAATTTATATATCATTTTACAAATTACCTGTTTTAGCAAGCCCACCAACTGCAAATATGTGACCCATTATATAATTGCAACAACGTGGTTTTATCCGAAAGCTTTGAAGGAGGGATCTCCTTTCTGGCATAAGGTGATAATCTCTTGCTTCATCTAACAAATCACTGAAACACACATTACACATATTACAGGGGAATATTTATAAATGAACGTTAATTACTAAAATACTTTTATTATGTTATAATCATAATGACACATCAATAAACATAACACAATTTTTCCAATAGTATAAAAGAATAAAATCAGGATCCCAGAATTTACAAGGACATACCGACATTCATGAGATGTTCGAATTAATTCCTCTGTTGCAACTCTATCTGCAAGGTAATGTGGAGTTAATAGGGGCAATCTAACTTTAGCTAGAAGTTGTGGTAGATTATTCTTTCGAGTATCAGCGTCTTTTTTAACCCATCGCATCACAGCTTCAAACACCTAAAAAAAATAATAGAAAATGTTGAGCAACACAGGTGCACAAATTTATAATAAATATTTTAGTTACACTTGCATAATAAGGAAAATGCTTGACTTAACTTTTAAAAACAATCATCTATGTTAGAAAACAGTTTTGCAAATTATTTTTCAACACTAAGAGTGAATTAATTTTTACAATTGAACATACAAAGGTAATTTGAATCTAAGACACTGGCAGAATGTGCTATTATTCTCAAAAGATCTCTAAATTTACAAATATTTAATACTGAATGAACTTTAGATTGACAACCAAAAAGTTTTTGTAAACTTTGTACAAGTAATAGAAAACATCATCTTAAAATAGTAATAAATTGTTTAAACAAAAGTAATAAAATTAATTCAATCAGTAAGTCACGCTGCAAAAATTCAGTTATATTGTAAAATGCATGTGTCTTTATTGTAATTGTAAAAGTTTACCTGCTCTTCAGATATCACATGTAAGTCATCACTCCTCAACATATCTAATAATTCATTCTGGGATAACAAAAGATATTCATCACACATTGAAACATCGTGAAAATATTGTTGGATATATTTGTCAGCAGCTTCCATGAGTGATGTACACGACAATGAATCTGCAAATGATCGTATTCCCAGGACATTATTTGGATGAAACCTAAAAGAAAATAAGTTCAACATTCAAAACCTGTATCATGTAATAAATCCTGAAAGCATTCCAATATTACAGTAGTCTTTAAAACATTGACATGCAGAACATACTAGAATAAACACTGATATAGTTTGGCGGAGAATGAGGTAAGAATTTTCATTGAATACAACTGCATCCAAATAAGCCACTTTGCCTTCAATTCTGTGACTCATGTGTGAAACATAAAAAATCACAAGTAAATAGTGAAATGTTGATAAAGTTAAAAATACAACACATGCATCAAGCTCATTGGTTTTCAGAAAACGTCAAATATAAACACCACCACATGTGCTCGTAGTTTGCAGTTGATTGTGTAACACATCACAAAAACTTAAAATACTACTTTTCGAAATCTATTAATTTCCTTGTTTCGAATATATCATACTATAATATGGCATGTACTACAACAGATCTAATAATAACTGCATACCTTCTTTTCAAAAAGTCTGCACAAGAGTCTCTCACTTTGTGCAGCTGTAGGAAAGCAGCACCAACCATTAATGACTGGACATTGACATTATCTATTATGACTCTACCAGTATATGCAAAATTGATAAGTGCTTCAAGAGCCCTGAAAAATAAACAAACGCATATATTGTTTATTTGGACAGAAATTAAAAATTGCTTTAACACTAATGTTCCACATAACAGGCTTATAAGATAATCATGATGATTCTAACACATGTAAAAAAATAATTTCAAAGACAACAGAGATAAAATTTCAATATAAGCATTATGATTCTAAGAGACTTTCATACATAATTCACAACTGCTTATTCATAATTACTGAGTAGTTTTATAATAACGTTTGTAACCCCATGAATTATGTTGAAAAGCTCACTCCCCCCCCAGTGGATTATGTCAAAAAAGCTCACTCCACCATAATTGTCCCATGAATTAATGTCGAAAGTGCCAGGCCTTGTCACATGTGATGTAATGTACAGCCTTTTACATTGCATCTAGTTACATTACTATGCAGTGTGGCAATGTCAATGCTCAAGTAAGGGAAGTCAGCCACACTTTATGTATATACTTCCAAATTGCAATTGGGCATAGCCTGGTGGCAATTACACCAAATATACAGTCTTAAGATCTAAATACAGTACTAACACAAGTATAAAAGTCTCTTTCCTGTCCATATTAATTAATTTGACATTGTCACAACATCTTGCGTTGCATATATACATATGTATTTATAATTCAGTTGGATAGGAAAAAGGGATACAGAAAAACTTACCTTAAATTGACAGCTGGAGTCGCCACACTGGAAAGCAATTAAATGTCAAATTTATGACTGAGCCCCCTCCTTCAGGACAGAATGTCTGAATAGTGTGGTAGCCAGCCACTCAGTATATGGTGTATACACATTTATATATATTACAATACGGTACAAATAATCTTTTCCCATAACTAAATTTATAGAAAACCAAATGAGGATTCTCAAGTTACTTACGAAGCATCAATGCCTTGTATTGTAATATCTCTCAGCTTACTTTCCATCATATCATGTGTGAACATTGCATGAAAGTAAGGAATAGCTGCTGCTAAAACTATTCTATGTGCAGTATAGGTGTGGGAGTCGACCTAAAAAAATTAAATTGAAACCTTTATCGAAAAGAAACATAACCTTACACAACCCTAAAATCTATAATTTAACTTTAAAAAATGAATTAATATCAAAAAAATTTAAAATAGCTTGTTCCAATAACAAATACAATCGCAAAGTACATTACAATTTAAACGGCAGTTTTGGAATTAATTTACGTACTTTAAGCGTAACATCACAAAGTTTCCCTTGGCGACGAATTTCTTCCATAATTGGAAATCCTTGAGAAAATAAATCCAGTTGTTGGAATATAACACATTCCTGATTGACCGTCTCCATTTCTGTGTATTATATCATTTAAAACCTGCCTCAACAACTAATCAAATGTGTCGTATAAAGGCTGGAGTTGTCATGTTTTGCCTTTTCGAAAACATTACGTTTATTATTGCAAGGAAATGACGCACGTATATCAATGCAAAAAAATATATTGACCGGACTATATAATTGAAAAGATAACGAAAACTGAAATTGCTAAATTAACATCACAACAAAATAGAACACATCAACAAACGACACTATGAGCACCGCGCAGCCAACTAAACACGATGCAGTACACAAAAACACCGAAAATTACGCACAGTGATTTGACTCGCAAAACTACAGAAAAAATATATTTAATTTATGTATTATCTAATATACATCCAAACATAAGCTTTTAATGTAGACCGCCTCCAATTCGGTAAGTACATGTTCCGTTATATTAATTTTCATGTACCAGAAGTATCTCGTACAGTTTTTTTTAAAAAAGTCCGATTTTTTAACGCGAGTAGTCTCACAAAGCTATATTTTTACTCCGGGCTAAAATGAAATGCGCAAGCGAAAGACTTCCTTAGATTTTTAATATTTAACAATGCAATATTACATCATTCATTACATTTAATTTTTTGGGGAAATAATGAGGATACGAATTAAATTTTAACAATCTTAAAAGTGCCGTATTTGGAATACTAAATTTGGTATAACAATACTCATAAAACGTAATCCTACACGAAAAATTAAAGAACGAAGGCTTTCCCGGTGAAGATTATGTAGAAACGTTTCTCGGGTTTCCAACCGGGTAATCTCAGTAAACAGCAACGTTTCGACAGATAGCAGGCGGAAGATGACGGAGTTGCTATCTGTCGAAACGTCGCTGTGTACTGAGATTACCCGATTGGAAACCAGAGAAACGTTTCTACATTCACGAAAAATATTTTTGTCAAATCTTAAAAGTATGAAAAATTTCAATAATTAATACATGTGATTTAATTTATGTGGTTTTAATTGCATAATAGATTAATATAACGATTTTAACCCATAGTATATATACTCTATATTACGTTTATAAAATTTGTCATTCCTTTCTGCAGTTTTTAGTGACGCGTCCTCTGAGGCGGGGCTAATATACACGGGAAGGCTTATTAAGTTAATTTGACTTTTATTAAGCTATAATTTCTTCACATTATTACTTCCAGTTTCAATAGTTAAAACATTCAATTAATTGATAAATGTGAAAAATCAAGATATAAATACTAGTGTTTTGAAGCTAAAACAAATATTCAATCACGTAATTGAGAAAACGGAACCGCTGATGACGTTTAAAATGCAATTTATTCCGTATTTCAGAATTAGTTTTATATGATACAGCACTGTACGAAAGGAATATTCCTAACAAACCTGCATATCTGCTCAACCTCACTAGTTTATAACAAACCTAAGTTTTTTAGAATGTTATCTTAAGGTTTCAATTTACATAAATATGGATACGGTTTACAAATTGCAACGAGTACTATTAAAAACTAATTAATCATTAAACGTAAATCCTTTTCGAATCAAATTTCAAAGAATGAAAAGGATGCTGTTTAGACTGATTGACCAGACTGACATAGATTACAGCACAGAAATATTATTAAATTAATAGAAAAAAATAAAGTAGGGAACAAAAAATGAACGCTATGCAATGTGAACAATGACGCAGATTAGTGCTGCAAATTGTCTGCGAGTACATAATGCGTGAGATATTTAGACGGCAATTCCTGGTTATTGAATATTCCTTTCTCTTTATGTAGACTATATTAGAAATGTTGAAGCGTAGTAAGAGTAGTTCTTAATGATGACTTAATTACATTATAAAGAGGCGTGATAAAAATATCCATTTGAAAATCTGATATATCAAGGACTTAAACCCACCCACGGTTAATTAAGAGGGTAAAAATTAGAACTCCCAGTTTTCATTTGAAGAAACTGCTACATTCAATTTGACTGTTCGGCGTTTTTGTTCAGCAGAAAAAAATATAATGTGTAACATTTTAGAGAAAGATAGGAAGTTTTATTTTAACTCAGGCTGATAATTTAGTCAAAAATTGATTGAAGTGTTCAGGTAAACTAAAATTGGCACCATCTCCAAGATTTTAACGCAGCCAACATCCCACTGAAGTAAGTAAAATTGATGGTTAATGCTATAGAGAGTTTTAAAAGAAAAAACACAAACGCCAAATTGGAAGAAAAGTGAAAGTCAACATTAGTTAACTACAAAAAGCATAACAGAACATATCAATAATATGAGGTAAAAAGATTTGCACAGGATAGATTAGCATGGCGAGCTGCATCAGACCAGTCTGCAGACTGAATATCACAACAGCAACAAATTGGGGCGGAATTCGCGTGTTGTATAATTTGAAGCATATAGAAGAATGATTGCAAAAAAACAATAATTGCAGGAGTAATAATATAAAACAATATTACTAAATAACTGTTTTCATTTTTATGTATCTATAGCACAGTAGCGTAATACTGAGTTTGACTTTGTCGTGAGAATTTCCCGAACCCTTCCTCGTTACGTCTATTCTGTCACAAATACAAAGTGATTAGTTTCTGTTTATGGACATTATGCGTACGCGAAAACACAAAGGGGAAAAATATTCAACTTGATATAAACAATATATCGACTCTATGCAAAATCAACAATCCAACCGGTAGTAGTTGCCAAAAAATAGCAGAGAAGTATAAACATGCATCAGAGTTCTCTACTCATTCTGTAGTGAGGGCAGCACTTGCACAGAATTGTCAGTGAGGAAGTGGGCAGTTATCTGCCCAAGATGTAAATGGTAGGCAGTGCACAGTCAACCCAACTTCGACGAACATCACTGCCCGTGTAAACCTAGCTTAAAGGTCAATATATCGCCCTTGTATCTTGTTTTCAAACTACAATTGCCACTGTATATAAACCGGTCAATACAAAGTCTGTAACTATGTAATAATGCCCTCTGGAGTTCAGCAAGATACTGACAACAAATCCGGATTTAATGGACATTCTCTCAATTGCTGAATAATTAACAATATCGGGATTATTATTTATCAAGTAAGAATTTTCAATGGAATTATGGTCCAAATAATGATGTGCAATTGTTCCTTACTCGTTCTTTTAAATACTTTTGAATTTATGTTTCATTTATAGACTATGGTTCAATAGTGATAAGTTATATTTGATATGTCCATTATATTAATTATTGAGTACATGCATACCTATATAAATCTTTGGATATCACAGAAAACAAACAAACAAAATACTTAAGATAATATTAAGATTACAGACACATTTTCTGTACCTGTTCTTAATATTTCTCACACTAAATAGAAGCGTGCTTCATTTAATCAAATACTGTGTGTCCAGATACAGCAGGTACTTTGTTCATGCAATAATTCTTTTCTATCAAAATTGGTTAACTTTCCAGACCACATTTCTTGTATTGAGACTTTTTTTGTGTAATAATGAATGATAAATGGCTTACTCCAGAATACGGAACTGATTAAAAAAATTTTCTCTCCACAAAATCAAATTCCATTATTCTAAGCAACTATCTCAAAATTTTGTTTGCAAAGGTAATTACAGAGATATTTGCACTTTAAATGTGTGGGATTTGTGGCATCACAATGCTCACTCTCTGAACCAAGGCCCGCCCCGGTGTATCCTCAGTCTCTTTCTACTGTACATGACGTCACAATCTTCATTGAGCATGCAGCCCAAACCAAGTTAATAATGTGATATTCTAAAGAAAATTGATATGGACAGTAAAGCGATAAATATTTATAGGCTTAACTGGACAATAAATTTTATAATTACTGGCATTTCCTCTGTGATCACACATTGGATGAATTTCTTGGATTGCGCATTCTGTGTTATAAAAATACATGTATACTTCAATTATGGTTGTATGTGTCTGCTTATTGTTAATAATTACAAATATTATTCACTATGAAAATTATTTTTTCTGTCATAACAATATTTTTAATTCTAGCTACAATGTTTGTTCAAATTAAAAAAATATGAACCCTCAAGTTACCTATTTAATTTTAATTGCAATATCCTCTTTTGTTCCTATTCTATATATCATTACTGATTTATTTATTGTGACAAACCGATAAATAGTAAAGGAAGGGAATTGAAAAGGGGGGATGTGGAAGATAGAGCAAGGTAACGAAGGGTTGACTAGGGCCCTTGGGCTATAGTTTAAGGGTCCTACCTGGTGATTCACCTTAAAGAGATTCAGGGAAAACCCCAAATAGGTCCCCCTGTAAATTGTGCTACATTTTGTTACATCCTGTATGTTGTCTGGTGTATGTGTGTGTGTTTATTGCATATTATATATTGACTTACCTCATATTTAAAAACATTTTTATGTAATACAGATTCAGAAGGAATAATACAATTGTATATAAAGTATGTGAAGACTGTTTTATAGTTATTCTGCCATACTTGGCTGCATTAAGAACTAAAACTTTGTACTTGTTGCAGAATGCATGGTATATATATGGTATTTCTCTGGTTTCTTCTTATTCATTCAACTAAATGTCATTGGGTTGATCCATTTGATATGCTTGGATACAACCATGCCACAAAATCACGGTATGTATTTAATTTTCTTTTTGATAATATAAAATTCCAACCTAAATTCCCAAGTTTTTTTAATGAATATTAGTTGACAAAAAATTAGTTTCTGCTATTTAAAATATTTATTTTGTATTGAACAGTCCAATAATAATTATAAAGGAAGTTCCTATAGCAAAAACAAATTAATTTGTAATTGACAGAACTTTAGATTCAATTTTTGTGGAAATGAATTTGTGCTCACTGAATGTATTATATACAGGGTAAGTCAAATTGATGGACCCGATTTCATAGATTTATTCTGTGAAATCCAATTAACATATTGTAATGTGAGATATCTGCTAAGAAAGGCAAACTCTCAAAAGTTTAGTTTCCCTCCTGCGTTGTTTCATTTTCTACCGCTACGAGTATGCAGGAAGCAGTTAAAGAAAATGGCGGTGACTGAAGATCAGAAGTCGTTTTGTGTGCTTATTACCATGTAAACAACTCGGTGATTTCAAAGGCATTGCCATACCACATATGGAAGAGACCCACCTACTGGAAAGGCCATTAGAAAGTGGTATGCAAATTTCAGTGATATGGGCTGCATATGTAAGCGAAAATTGACTGGCTGTCCTTCGGCTGGGTAAGAGACAGTGGAACGTGTTCGCACATGTTTCATGTGGAGTCCACAGAAGTCAACCTAGTGGCAGCAAGGGAGCTTTAACTTTCACTGAAAACTTATGGCAGATTCTGTGGACACGTTTACAAATGAAACCCTACTGCTTACAACTGATACTAGCCTTAAAAGACCCGTGATTATTATATTCGGGTGTCTTTCTGTGCTGATTTTCTTGCATTAATGGAAGAGGATGGCTTCTCCAAAAGAGTAATTTTCAGTGATGTAGTAACTTTTCACCTTTCTGGGAGTGAATGGACACAACATAAAGATTTGAGGAACTGTTAATCAGAATAAAGTTTTGGAACGCCAACGCGATTCTGCCAAAGTGAATGTGTTTTTTGCCATTTCCCCTTTTTCTTCCTTGAACGTACTGTGACGGGACATGCTTTTCTTGATATGTAGCAACAATGACTCCTTCCACAGCTTGAAGAGGATAGTGCAAATTTCATTCTTCAACTGGTTGGTGCCCCTCCACATTACCATAACAGTGTTCAGGACCATCTCAATGAGGCATTGGAACAACGCTGGATAGGCCATGCATCTTAGGAGGATCGAACTCTCATTCGTAGACCACCTCATTTCCCTCAACCTGACCCTGTGGGATTTCATATAGAATCATGTTTACATACCACCACTTCCAACATTGGGTGACCTTCATGCCTGCATCACTGCAAAGATTGACTATAACACACTACAGGTTTGGCAGGAAATGGACTATCGGCTTGATGTGTGTTGTGTTACATGAGGTGCTCACATAGAATACTTGTGATATGACTGAAAAAAACTTTGTGAGTTTGCCTTTCTTAGCACATCTTACATTATGATATGTTCATTAGATTTCATAGAATAAAGTAATGAAATCGGGTCCATCATTTTGATTTAACCTGTATATATGTATTTAATATATTAAAATTACGTGAGAGTCTTTAGGCCTGTGAAATATTTTTTTGTGTGCGCTGAGCATCCTTTATGACAGTTAACGCTTCACTCTTTTTTTGCACAATAGTAGGAGACCCTTCTAATGGACAATGGATTTCAGTCTTTTAAATGAATGGCAGGTCCGTTTCAAATTTACTCCCATCATGTTGGAAGCTATGCATAGCTAATTGGAAACAACTACTGTGTATTGAATGTGAAACCTGCAAAGACATATGTTCACATGTGGCAGTTAAAACTTTCCTATTGTCTGTAATTTTGTAAATTTTGACCAATGGGTGCTATTTAAAATTGTAGCTTATTGGCTATTAGAAAAGGGAGGAGGAGAATTCAGAGCCATACCAGGCAAAATATAAAGAAGTTTGGTGCATAGACATTCATTGTAGGCTGCTGGCAAGAGCAGAGTTGAGCTCTTGAGTTCTGAGGAGATGTTAAAATTTTGGCAGAGGTCTCGACTATTTTCCGGCCCAAGGCATGATTCATGCGACCAGGTCATCCTTGTGCAGAGTCGATGAGAAGTGGATCATCTCAACCAGAAGCAGACTGTTTCAGCCAGCATTAGAGAAAACCACTAGTCTTCTGTTGGTATCATTGACGTAATATTTCAAAAGTGCATGTTGCAAGTCCTATTTGCCAAAGAAACTGCTTCATTAGATTCGCCCCACAGGTGACCTGATATTAGAGTTTCAATGTCAAATTATTAATGCTCTACTGTTTTCATGTTAATTCATTTCATTTTGGTGGTTTTACAAGTTTCATTAATTAAATTTTATTTTTGTTGAAATAAATGTCTACTTTGATTCATTTCTGTCATTATTATTTATTTCTCCTTCAAATTATAATGTTTCCAATAATTAAATATAATAACTTTGATTACAATTGGCTTTTGATTTATTTTAAATTTATTATTATTACAATAAATACACTAATTTTTCAAATTATCTGTTTTAGAGATCAGAGTGCAAACAAAATTACTGAAGGATTGCAAATGCCAGAAAATCTGTCATGTAACTCGATCGAAGAGAGAAACTTCATTAAAAGGTTTATTAACTTGCTCTTGGAAAACTCTGGAATAACGAAAGAGGATATGCACTACGGAGGTAGACCTTCACTTTTGGAAGTAAAGATTGATATAAATAAATTAGAATATCTTCAGAGCATGCTAAAATATCAAAATTACTCACTACAAGAATTGGATCAAACAATGACCTCAATAATATTCCCCTATGAATTACAACAATCATTATTGCATCATTTTATGGATATTTCATGGCCTTCCAATGAGGTAATTCATTTAATATTTGTAAATCTTATTAAAATATAAAATTCTATTAAATTCATTGTTAGAATATTCTTTTTTGGATAATTGTGAATAATGGCACAAATATGTACAAAACATTTTATTCTAACGATATATGCAAGATAAATAATCTGGACATTTTAAAATAGTAAGATACTTTGAGAAATTGTTGGAAATGTATGTTAATTATAAAAGTGACAATATTCTTCCATTTGAAATAATTTAAGAGCCTACAGATTTCTTGTGCAATTTTCACATTTCAATCAATAACACATCAGAATGATAATATTCTGGAAATAATTGTTTGAAGTTTAATTGAGCAATACTGCCCTTACAGTTCCTAAATTGCTTTGCAAAACAGGAACATAGTCTGTCAACACATCCTCTTAACAACTACACCAGACATGAAAGAATATATTCTTTCATGGTTTATGTCAAACAACAAAGTTAAGATAAATAAGCTCATATTTCTTACTCCTTTTTAAATTAGTCTCTGGCTTATGTATATCGATTTAATATTGTGTATTTATATCTCAAAGAAAGTAAACTACACTATTTTTAACTAATTGTGTTGCATTAACCTTCTATATCACTTTGTTAAATTAATTATCATTATTATTTAGTTTGAAACAACATAATTACTACTTTCTTGCTTTCAAACACTGTTTGGATGAAATTGTAATGTGTTGCCTTGGATCTCTCTTTAAATTTTTGTGGTTTTAGCTCAATATGTTAAGTGTTTGGATATTACAATAACTTGAAAGAAAACCCTGAAGGAGGTGTGGATATTCTCCGTAACATCGTTTATCTTTAATTTGAATAAATAAATCTGTCTGTAAAAACATCAAGAATTACTTTTATTAATTACAGAAATTGTTTTAATTAATTCATAACTTCATTTCAGCAATGGCACAATATTTTCATACTGTTAACTGCTATCTTACCGATTGTGGTATTATTCACTTTCAATGGTCTGAAAAGGATAATAATGGTTATGCCATCGGTGTATTTCACTGCATCATATTATATAACGTACCAGAAATTACTACAGGTAAATTAACACCATTATTTGTAGATAGTGTTTTTATGTTAGGCTGAAATTTGTGACTAAGTAATGCTTCCATTGTGTGGTCTTCATCTCATGAAAACATTTTTAAAAAATGTATTGAGAGAGGTGAATAAGGTTACATCAAGACTTAAACAAGATGAACCAACATCTCAAAAATTTTCAGGATTTCATATTGACAAAATTATATACACTGAGTGGTCAAATTATTATGACCACCCCCTCACCTTTTCCTCCCTTTTTGAATTCTTCTAATCATGGCTTCTATTAGATATTTTTAGTTGGTAGGAGGAATTTGAGACAATGTCTGATGAACTGCACATTCCAATTCCTTAACCCACAAATTCTCAATTGTATCAAGATCTGCTGATTGTGCAGGTCTTCTTCATGGTCTTCGAACCACCCGAGGCAATGCCAGCTCTATGACAAGGAGCATTGTCCTGCTGGAAGTATTCATCCTTGGCAGAGTACACAATTAAATCAACAGGTTGTACTTGATCTGCAATAATACTTTAATACCCTTGTGCACTCGCACATACCAAGAAAACATCCCCCGAACCATAACGTTGCCACCACCAGCTTGAAGTATTGTGGCAATGCAGTTTGGGTTCATGCTTTTGTGTTGTATTTGAACCTTGCCATTTACATGGTGCATTTGAAATTTACAATTCGTCGGATCACGTGACCCTTTTCCAGTCATCTATTTTCCAATCCTTGTCCTCCTCTCCGAACTGAAGACATCTGCTCTTGATCTAGGTGGCAATCATGTGCGGTGGACAGTTCGTTCAGGGGCATTCGCAGTTAGTCCTTGATTAAGATTCTCCGTTATTTGATGCACTGCTGCTCTTCTATTGCACTGGACAATTCTCCTTTCAGCTCAAGCATTGAGTAGCTTGTGATGAGCACAAGACTGATGTTGAGACTTCGGTTCTTGCTTAGTAGTCCGTTCTCTGTAAACATTAGTACTGCTGTTCTGGAGCACTTCACAAGTGCAGCCATTTTGCCGATACTGGTTCCGATGCTTCAAGCATCTAAGATCATCCTGTGTTCAGCCATAATAATTTGGCCACTCCGTGTATATAATTAATTAGACATATCACTTAATTCTTATATATATATATATATAAACAATTAATAAGAACAGGAAAGAGAGACAGAAAACTGGTGGCTTACATGAAGTGAAGGTACCATGTTGGGTTTTGAAATTCAATTGAATCTTTCTTCCTTTCCTCTCTACACGTAACATATTCCTTTCTCCGAGTATAATTCTATGCCTAGTATATGACTTAAAAATGAATGTCCTACTGTTTCCCCTTATTTACTATCCAAATATCCTATATGTGCAGGATATATATATATATCCTGCACACATATATATATATAAACAATTGTTACCTTCGAAACGTTTTAACTCTTGCATGGTGCCTGCCAACTTGACACTTCACGTAAGCCACCAAATTTCTCTGCCTTTCCTGTTATTATCAATTGTTTCCATTAGTCTGACAATGTCATTTTCTGATGTGTGCATTTATATATATGAAAGGGAGACAAAAGGTCATTGACAGACTTTAAATTGTGTCAGCTGGCCATACAGCATTCGGACTCAGTGTGTCCTGAAGAAATTGGCTCAGACCTTTAAAAATTTGTCAAGTTACTGGTTCAAAAACCTGGCGATGGCTACTATCAATCAAGATACATCGATTACACTTTCCTACCCAAATGAGTTAATGTATCAAAAAGTGACATTGTCATGTTAATTAAAACAATAAGGACAGGAAAGAGACAGAGAGCTGGTGACTTACCTGAAGTTCACAGAAGCCACGCCCCTTCGTCAGAAGGTTAGGAAGGCATTTCCAGTTACAGCCAGCCATCGCCTACATGGTGCCTGCCATCTGTGAACTTCAGGTAAGTCACCAACTTTCTCTCTTTTTCCTGTCCTTATTGTTTATTCATTATA
Organism: Eucriotettix oculatus; assembly: GCA_034510155.1. Lineage (NCBI taxonomy): Eukaryota > Metazoa > Arthropoda > Insecta > Orthoptera > Tetrigidae > Eucriotettix > Eucriotettix oculatus. The sequence goes on along the minus strand of CM067380.1, from coordinate 20,529,103 downwards.
ATTACACATGTAACATTATATAATTTCTGCAAGCTTAAGGTATACAGATATAAATAAGTAATTTGAGTTTAATTTTGTTTTAGGAGGCTAAAATTAATCAGTATATTTCTTTGTCCAAAGAAATCCCTGCTTATTGCAGTGGAGATGGCGACTCCTTTGTGTGGAATATGATTAAGAACATACTAACATCTAGCGATGATTCTTGCACAAAGCATTTGCAGACTGCGAAAATTGATGCAAGATATCAAATTACACCATTCAGAGTTGTGGTTCATATTATCTCAGAACCATTTCTGTACTTGATGGAGAATTTTGGGCTCCATTTCTCAAAATTTTCTAACAATATATTAAGTAAGTTTATATTAATTACTTATCATGGGATATGATTTAAATTTATAATTTTTATTTATTTCAATATATTTTTGTGTGTTATGGACTTTGTTACTTTATCAGGCTCATCCCATATGTGATGGATCGTCAATTAGCCTACATGTCAAATTCTTACGAATATAAATGAAATTAATGTGGTCATGGAGGAAGAGTTCAACATGAGAATTAATAGAGGAAAAACCAGGGTAATAGGAAATAGTGGAATAATAAAGGATGTTATATTTGGAAGGGATATTTTGAAGGAAGGAGATCTGCTTTTTGGGTAGCTTAATAATTAGGGATGGTAGAAGTATGGTGACTAGGATAGCACAGGCAAGGTAACAACAAAAGAGGGAGGCAGAGGATGGAATATGCTATGCAGATTAGGAAGTATGTGGTAGTTATGTAGAAATGAAAATGCTGCATGCAACAATTAAATGTGGGAAAGTGAACTAAAAATGGTGAGACTTAACCAAGGAACCTATGCACTTGAATAGGAGTAAAAGATTGTTTGTCAAAGTGGACAAATTGGTTGGTGAAACTGAAATTGCAAAAATATAAATGTTAATGAGAGATTTTTTAAAAATTTTCAAATTGACCATCTTCTGAAACAAATATTTCAAGCTTTTCTTTCTACTGTATGGTTATTTCTATAGCTCGGAAAGTTAACATAGGTTGCATTATCTTAGGCCATTTTCTCTATTCAGTCTATTATTTGTTCACATGATCATGAAGCTCTAAATTGAGCTCAAACCGAAGGATCGTACTAATATAAACTGCACAATTAATTTCATATTATATGCTAACAATTGATTTGCACACAAATTGATTAGAATTTATTAATTATTGTTTCTGAACAGTTTATTTTTCTTTTTCTCGTTTGTTTATATAAAATTGCTCAATGTTTCAGGTGAGATGTCTTGGCTTTGTGGACCAATTGCACTTATCTGTGCCTCTCTTATGATTCTCTACATCATTGTTCTAAGTATTGCAATGATGTTTGGCCAAAATACTAAACTGTTAGGATTCCAAACTTTCCAAAGAAACCTGGTAATTTTTACAACATATTTATCTTATTTCTGTGTAAATTAAAATAAGTTATCACAACCTGAATTCATTTATAGAATGTTTCAAGAATTGAAGATATTCACCACAGACAAATGATTGAAGAACTCTCAACTGTCCCAAATAGACCCGGAAAAGATGCAATAATTAAAGGAAATAGTATTGAAGAAATTTCTGTACATTTTAAATGTGACTCTTGCCAAAAATTAGCTAACATAAGTGATTCTAGTATTGAAGTATCCAACATTGATGAACAGCAGGTGATTCGTATCACAGAGGTCAACAAAGATATGCTTCAAGAAACCAAAAATGTATCATAGCTAAGCTTTGTAGACCATTTTGTAAATAAATTTTCTATTATACAGTAATTATCCCATCAATACTAGTTAGGTCACCATATACTTGAAATTGTACGATAGTCGCCAACTTTCTCAAGTGAAGGTCAGGGCAAAGGAAACATTCTTATAGGTGTCGGCTGTATGCAAAAGCACTTTTGGGAATAATTTCACAGGTATATTGCATCAAATGTCTCGTATTTCATTAGTAACCCAGAGATTTGTGTAAAGTGTGAGTATTGCCAAGGGAGACAATGATAGTGCACCATCTCATTACAGTGAAACTTTCAAAAGATTTTTTTTTAACTTGTTAAGTAGAATTTGTGTCATTACCATCACTGTAGAGCAAAGTTTTGTAATTTTCTCAGCGAATCCACAGGTTTAAATTCATCACTTACTAGTCCCGTAGAAAAATAGGCAGCCGAGTAACTTTCTGAAGATAAAGTCTTAGGTCTTTTATTTAAACAACTTCAAAAAAATAAATAGGCTCATACAATCATGACACTTCCTGAATACTTTTTGGAGCACACCAACACAACACAAAAGTCTAGTTTAAAGTATAAAAGATCAACTTCTATAACTCGTCATGGTCTTCTGCGAACTCTTCTTTCTCATCTAGATCAATTTCATTCCCTTCAAATTTGTCTACTTCCTCATCGTCGTCATCATCGTCATATTCAGGCTGAAAGGTAAATCGTGAAATGCTTTATTAGCAGTCAAAATGTACACATGAATGATAAAATCAGGACAGGAGAAATGAGTTCCACAAGTGTGAATAAAATTTTGTGGCATAATATCTATAGTCAATAGGTAATTTTGACAACCAGATAACGAGATTAAAGAAACACCCAAACGTAATTGACAATCGTTTGGTGTATTTATCCCGATTAAATAAACATTTATGTAAGAAGTCTAGTATTTTGAATTATTGACCATCAAGGGGACACATTAAAAACTGTCAATAAAAGGAACTAGTTTCACAATTACTCACTTCTTCTGAAACTGGAATGCCTAGAGTCTTCCTCATCATAATTTCCACACTTTCAGCAAAGTCAGTGGTTTCTTTCAGCATATAACCAGACCTCAATGTTGCTACATAACAGATAAAGTACAGTTTTGGTTTAATATAATGTAGAACAATAGAAGTTTATAATAAAAATTGATAATGTTAGATAAAATGGTTTCCCATTTTCTTCAGATCAAGCTCATGTTTCAGATGTTGCATATATAAATTTAATTAACCTGTGCGGAACATCATCAGGGCGATTTCCTTTGCTGTGGGATCACTAGGGTCATCAACAACTCTTCTCCTCAGTTCCTTAATAAGAGGGTGGCGAGGATTTATCTCCAAAGTTTTCTTCTGGTTCAAATAGTAACTTCTCTGAGGATCATCAGACTTTTGATGTGCATTAGATATGGCCAATCGCTCCATATTTCCAGTCCAACCAAACATGCTCGCCACTAAGGCGCATGGGGAATCTGACAGTCTTTCAGATACAGTTGCTTTGGAAATCTGAAACATATCATTCTTCAACATTAATTCAAAAGTTTAAAATTGAAAACATTAAAAAAGTGAGAATTTCAGGTATTTTACACGGAGCTTCTAATAACCAAATTATTAGTGCACTAGTAACCCAATGTAAAGTATTTAACATACAGTAGAAGTATACAGAGCTGCACTTTTCAAAATATACTGTTGTATAAACGTTAAGTTGAAAATAATTAATCACAATAAGCCACCATATTGATCCTAGATATTTTTTTTAACTTAAAAAATGCCATCATAGATATACAAACTTATTCCTCACAAATGAGCAGTTGCACATCAGATTTTGAAACCTGAATTAATTTTCCCTGGCACAATATGGAATTGATGTGATTTGTCTTAAATTTTTTATTAAATCTACAATAATCCAGGCAAGAGCAAAGATGAATACATTTTTAGGCATAAAAGTAATTAGTATTTCAAATGTTCAAGAAAACTTTTTGCAATATTTTCTTAGGGGGAGGGGAAGTATATTTATTAGTATCCAATTATTATGCATCAATCTAACTCTTAATTCCTCTAGCTATTTAGTCCAGTACCAAAAACCACATTACCTTATCTTTCAAGACCTCATCTCCAAGCCAATTAGTAAGTGGTTCATATTCCTTTTTAACATTTTCTAGCTTCTCCTTTGATTTTGTATTATTTGAGAGGCTGAAACCTTCTTTAGCCACATTCTGAAACTTTTTACTGTCAAATTCAGGCAAAGCTGATATGCAATATTCATCAACAGCTTCAACCAAGTAAAGCACTTCATAACCTTTCTTCAAAAGCCGTTCAACAAATGGTGAATTTTCAACCTGTTTGAATATCAGTTCATTAATAAAATACCAGAATAATTTCCAGAATTATGGAGTTATTTCACACCTTACATAAATTGGCACAAAACCATGAGAAGAAAAATGTAAACATGAAACTTTTAAATAGATTCCCTGCTTTTGTAAGAGTTGCAACAATCAAAATAAAGCAAGATTCAAAAGTTACCAATTGGACTTACCTCTGCTCGATTTGCTCCAGCAATATAATAAATGTGGTCTTGTTTATCTTTCATACGAGTAACATAATCTGCAAGTGACGTCAAACCTGGACCATTGGATGAATGAAACATGAGGAGCTTGGCAAGTCTGGTACGGTTAGAAGGATCTTCAATGACTCCCAACTTTATATTTGTGGAATATTCCTTCCAAAATTTCTCATAATCATCTTTTTCTATTTTCTTGAACATATCCAATGCTTTGCGAACTAGTTTCTTCTTGATAACCTGTGCCAAAGATTTATGAAGATTAAATTTGTGAAGTATGTATATGAAGTTCTCTTGCTGAATTGAATAGGAACATACTAATTCTGTGCAAATATTTCCACAAATAATTATTTACCTTGATAAGCTTGTGTTGCTGCAAAGTTTCTCTTGAAACATTTAAAGGAAGATCATCTGAATCTACCACCCCTTGTACAAAGTTCAAGTAATTTGGCATCATGTCATTAAATTCATCTGTGATGAAAACTCTCCTAACATACAGCTATATAAAATAGTAAAGTTGTCAATTGAAATGAATTATAAAGGGTTTACTGTTTTAACACACACAAAAATACATTAACCCACTTACTTTAATATTATCGCTTTTAGAACCATATCTATTGAAACTTTCACCAGGTTGGGTTTCTGGCACAAAAAGCAATGACTTAAATGTAACTTCACCTTCTGCTATAAAATGTACTTTAGTTAACGGTTTCTTTGTGTCTTTCGTTAAAGACTTGTAGAATTCATTGTATTCATCATCGGGAATATCCACTGGTCTAAAAATAAAATTTCATTTACATGTGTAACACGCAAAAAGAGTATATTCATCGATTAGTATAATATACACATACTTCCTTGTCCATATGGGCTTGCTGTCATTAAGCACTACCCAATCCCACACAGTTTTGTCAACTTTCTTTGTTTTTGGTTTATCTTCAGTTTTCTCTTCTTCAACCTTTGTATCAGCATCTTCGTCAACAGAATCTCTGTCTTTCGATTCCCTCTCAGAATCATCATCTTCAATAGGTTCATCTACTTGTATTGTCTGAAACATGTACTAAAGTGAAGTCTAACCGAAATAATCCCCTTCCTACTTTAAATACAACCAACGAAAATAAAATTACCCAAACACTAATATGTTTACTATGGGAAGGAAAGATATATTCTTATTGTACCTCTGGATAAACCATTTTACATATAAATAAAGAGCCCTTTGCTCAGCATTTTCTGCCCTGCTAGGTTTACTATTTTGATACTCATTTCTTTAGAATAACTACATCAAATTTGTCACACTTCACTGTAGTATCAGTAGGACAGATTTTACTGCAGTTAATTATCCTATCAAACAGAATGAAATTTTTAGCTTAAAGTACTTCATTGAGTTACTTTAATGCTAACATAGCAATCGTGGGATTACAAGATAGCAAACATAGCATGTGCTTCTAATAATGTGCAGTTCAACCGGGCCCAATTGAAGATTTCTTGGTAACTCACAGGTCCCAAAAGGGCTGTAGATTTGAGGGTGAGTGCCCCCACATAAAGGAGGAATCATTAAAATAATTATGCGCACATTTTCCAGACTGTGTTTAATGGAGGTGCTTAAAAATTGAGTATACCAACAATGGAAAAAAAGACAAAATGAGCAAATAAAAGAAAAGGCACTATAGAAAAGAAGTTAACTATGTAATATGCTCAATCATCCTCTTTAATAAAAATATTAAACTAATCTGAGGCAATGAATGTGTGTATCATTTCACAATGAAATTCTCTCTTCTACCAGTTACACTGCCATTTTTTTTAGTTTTCTTGGAATATAAAAACTGCTAATTCACAGTGTCAAGCACTAACAAACTTTAGCACAATTAAGGAGTTCAAATACTTCAACTTAATTATACTGAATGTATTAAAATTTCCTCTAGACTTACCTTGCTGCTCCATAAATATATAGGGAAATTTATGAACTGCGAATACTTCTTCACCAAGTTTCGCACAGTGTCCTGTTCAACAAAGTCAAACGCTTCTTCTTTCAGGTGAAGGCTATAAAGGAACACAATAAACATTTAACTGTTTAAATATATCACTAAGAATGTACAGACCATTGCCATTCTTTACTACACCTTACCTGACCTGCGTCCCTCTCTTCAAAGTATCACCCCGTGGGTCTTCAACAATACTGAAACTAGCAGCATCAGATTCCCAAATGTACTGTTTATCATCATTGTTCTTTGTAGTCACCACAACACGATCGGCAACTTTTGGGTAAGATGGAATTAATACTTTAATCATTATGTTTCACAAAACAACTGGCAATGAACAATATTAACAGGCTATAAAAATATTAAGCCTGTGGAAATATATTGAGTATATTCTAATCTAGAGAAGAAATAGCGCAATCCTCTAAAGAAATGTACAACTAAAGAAGTGAAGTAAAGATCGAAACTTTTGTCAGAGTAGTTGCTGTAAAAAGAGTCGTCAGGTTTCCACAAGGTTACAGCTGCATAATCTCAACATTTCTACAACAAACAATGCTGTAGTCAAATAACATATGCTTTCCCGGTGTATCAATTTTATAAGATTCGGTAAATTAACAATATTTTGGCAAATTCTCTCTTTATATAGGCTCATGGTAGGTTTTTGCAAGCGCCACCCAATCTTTGGCTATCTCATTGGGCGGCTTCTGCAATAAACAAACCTGAACCCATATAAGTAGAAAAATCATCCCAGCACTATCTCCTGATGACGGCACAGATAAATTTCTCTGAAATGTTGTTTAAACAATGAATTTACCCGGTTGATTAAACAAGAATTTTTATAAAAACTGCAGTCTTCTAGTAAGTTGGAAGATGACAACACAACTGTTAGTCATCCAAACACTGCAGTTTAATCATAATTGTATCCTGAATAGGATAAATAAATTGGTTAGTCAGACATTAAAGAATAATGCTATGGAAAAATTGGCAAATTACTTCAACTTCCCAAATTTACAATCAACTGAGTAAAGATTAAAATAAATTACCCAAAAATGATGAATAAAAGCCAACTCCAAATTGACCAATCATGTCATTCATATCTTGGGCTGTTGTAGAAGCATCTTGCATTTTACTCAAGAAATCTGCTGTACCAGATTTAGCAATAGTACCCAAATTGTTAACCAAGTCATTCTTTGTCATACCTATCCCAGTATCTATTATGTGTAGTACGTGATTCTCTTTATCAGCCTGCAAATAATGAGTTAAGTAAATTAGTCTGATGATAAAAGACACAAAAATGATAGGAAAAGTTAGATTTTCTGTTAACCAAGTTTACTGCTGGATTCTTCAACCTGTTGGTTTTTGTGCCAAAAGTTTATTTTATAAATAGTTTTGTAGGGGACTGTTACAATTACCATAATCACCAAATTTTACCATTTTTTGGTTAGGAAAACTAGTGACAACACGTTATAGTCACCTAGCTCAGATAACAAAAAAAAACATTTCTCATATAGATAATGATGAACTGTCATTTTCTTTTATAAGTTCAAATACATAATAATTATTACTAGGTTAAGAGCTGATAGTTTTCCATACAGACACATGGATAGAAAAGTAGCCATATGAATCTGAAAATACTTTGACCTAAGAATCACCTTGACCCTCTTTTTTCCACTTCAAAAGGGATATTTGTGAGTATATTTGAAAATACCAACAAAATACTATTATTTTTATTAAAAGAAAAGATTATATGTTTAGTATCATGTACAAATTATTACAAAAAAGTAAAACCAAATTTATACAAAATTGGTTAATACTATACTAAAACTAAACTTGTGAAACAACAGATTTAAATGATGCAAGTATATTGTAGAGATTTCAGCGTAAAAAAGTATTTTTGTAAAATTTCTGAGGCTAAATTGATATTGGGTTCATAATAGTGTTCAGAAACATGATAGTGAACTTTAGGTCAGCATGACCTAGCGCACCTAACCGCATTACGATATGAAGTGCATATAATTGAGGGTAAAGACCTTTTATATTGATTACGATTAATTTTTAATAACAATAAATATATAAGGAATACTAATTTAACCAAAACTTACTTTACTTAAGAATCAATGAAAATACTGATAGAAGTGTTTCAAATAAGGAGGGATGTCACAACTTCCTGCCCAAGGAAATGGATAATGCAAGACGAAATGTCATCATAACCAGCAGCCGCGTTAAAGTTGTTTTAATTTTGTTTCTACCATATAACCATAACTGTTTGATTGCTTACTGTCCTACTTTAGTATGAATTTTCAGTACAACACCGTTATATATTCTACTCTTGCCACTTTTACATTTACAGATTGTGATTTTGTAATTGATAGATTTGTTATTAAGCATAAGCTTTACTAATATATAATTGATACATTTTGTTTACCTATAATCAAAAACTTACAAAAATAGACCCATAGTTAAGAACAAAAAAACAGTGGATATGGTGACCACTTAAAATCCAGCAGATATTTTAGTCCTTGGCTCTTTAATATTTGAAAACTTTCGACCAGAATGGAAGCTAATCATTAAATTAAACTAATACCTAATGAAATTTATAAAAACCGGCTTTCAGTATACTAATCTAGTTTTCATTTTATTCTGAACTGTGACATGAGAAAAGAAGAACTTGTAAAGTTAATAACCTACCTTTATTCTTATGCCTAATTCACTAGTAGCTTCCAAGACTGAATTATCAGTTAGAGACAACAGGCGAATTTTGTCCAGTGCATCAGAAGCGTTGGAAATAAGTTCTCTCAAGAATATCTGAAAAGAAGTCATTGTAATTTTTGTAAAACATTACACAATTTTGCAATAAAATTGGCACAAATGTGAATATGCCTCATATATACCAGTTAAAAAAAAAAAGCAGTTTCAGGTTTTGATGAACACTGATTCATTTGGCATATCATACAAAATTTGAAAGGAGCCCAAGGGCACATGATTTAAATTATTTCCAAGACTTAATTGTCTCACAATAAATGTTATGAGAACTTTCCAAGTACCAACACTCACCTCTTTGTTACGATATAACGAATTGATAATAAGTTTCATCATGCGATTTACTTCAGCTTGGAAAGTAAATTTTTCCGATTTCTCTCTTAGTTCCTTCATTTGAGCCACATTGAGCCCATCTAATTTGATTGCTTCTTCTTCTCGTTTAACAACTTCATCATCTAAAACATTAATATAAGCAAATAGTTCAGCAATGTCCATTAGTCTACATGCAAAATACCAGCATTAAATTAAATGAATATATGTTAACTTCAGATTGATGATTTAATAATGTAAACATGCTATTATAATTACAATGTCACAAAATGTTTTACAATATCTATCATATACCAAATTTGTGTAAAATGTAATGTACCGGTTTTTAATGCCTGTCTGCTCGACCCAAGATCTTCTTCGACTGTTGAATCTTCATGACAATATGCTGTACCTGAAAATTTCAATATGTATGTCAATTATATATATATTAATTTACAATTCACATGATACACTATGACATGGAGAATATGCAAGATATCCAAGTTTTCCAATTTTTATTTTTCTTCTTCTGTTTGTAAATCTTTTTGTGTTAACCATATATTGGTGAACTGTATACATGAAAAGGTGTTACAATTCTAAATAAAATATTTGGCCTATTTTAATAATAAACCAAAATAATTCTGAGATGGAATATAACTATTGAATCTATATGAATAATAAAATATTACATTAAATATTGGGAACTTATTATTGAAAGACAGAAACAAATGTTTATACAAGCATACTTCACAGTTCACAGCATTAAACAAGTATATGAACAAAGTGACAAGTGCTCTTCCACATAAATTCACCCAACTTAATTAGTTTGACACTATTATGTAAGCAGCATTATCTTTTACTACACTGCTTGCCAAAGCATTGAAGGCAAACAAAATAATTTAGAATTGCTGGATTATTAAAGACATTGAATTTTGTGGAGTCTATCTGTAAAAGTAATGTAGTACTGACTAAATTTATTAAGAATACTATTTTTCATAAACTGCTCAAATTAAGTAATCTCCCAAGAATTGTTTCAGACAACTGTTACATAATATCACAAGATCTAGATTAGAATCAGACTAATCATATACATTCAAAAAAATACAGTGAAATGAGAAACTTTGTAACCCAGTACAAAAGTTATTATTTTCTGAAGGCTAACCCTCAGGCCAGGGTAATGTACAATATACTGGGAATATTTATGAACTGTCAATTAAGGTGACATTCTTCGCACCCTAAAAACCTAGCTTTTTGATAGTTAGTTCCTAATGCCAAACTATCACATTGCACTTATGTATTTTTATATACATAGATGTCAGAAATGGGTAAAACTTCACTACCACAGAAAATCCTGTTATAGTCCTGTATCAGATTATTAGAAAAAAATATGAATAGTAAAAGAATTTATGTATTTTTTATTGTTAATGTTATTTGCAGGTAAATGAAGTCATGGAATTATAAAGAAATTAATGTATTCTGATTAATACAAGTATTTTAGTGGACACGCAATCATAAAAAATAGAAAATGATGGGCACCATCTTATTCAATTTCCAAACAACAATTGTGATGAAAGGACTAAACTATTTATATATTTTGCCATCCAAAGATAATATGAAGGTCATAACCTTTAAAAAATGATATATTATCAAAATAAAGGATGTAAATTAATTAATACTAATAAGAGATGTTTTAAACCAGTTGGAAAAATACACAATTAAGAAGTTATGATCATTTCTAAAACAAACCAGGAGAAAACAGCTTATATTTGAAAATCTTATATATTTATATTTGTGCCAATTTCAATATTTGCTTAAGTAGCAAAAGGAAATTATAAAGTACAAATGTGCAACACTTCCATTATTAAACTATAAATTATTAATTTCTCTTTCCAAAACCTGTAAATAACTTACATTTTCAAAGTGACAATAAGAACCAATTTGTCATCAATTTAATTTATTTTTTAATTGAATGTTAAAATGCTAAAATGCCAACTTAAGTTGAGAAAATATAGTTTATAGAAGCTAACAAAATATGGTTCATATTGTAGCAATTCAAGAGGATCCTATATAAGCCAGGCCAAGATGCGGTCTTATTTTATAATGCTATCCACAGTTGAATTGACTCACTTAAAATGAAATTTTAATTAAAATGAATCTGTCCTGTCTCTCCGATTGCATACACACAAGATCGACAAATGTGTTTATAAAGATATTTAAATCAAATTAATAAAAGTGCTCATTAAAGTATTTTTTCAAACATTAACTTATTGTAGTAAAATTGAACTAGTATAACTTTTCTTACTGATAATTAATAAAATTATGATAAAATAATAAATAGTGTCTACAGGAAATGATAAAGTTAATATTAATGAATAGAAAATTACAATTGAGATACGGATGTTCACGAAACGCAATCGCGTATACCTGAATTTAAATTCATACACACGAATCACTATACTAGAAATTTCAATTTCTAGACGAATAATATGCCCTATTTATGTAAATAAAATTTGAGAATGAAAACGGATAGCCGGCGAGTCATAAACGTAAATTATTACAAGATACTCCTTTAGTAATAATTATCATAGCCCAAATGTGTCGTCGATAGCATATATAGGACTTGGAAAGAAAAAAGCATCCACAATTATAATTTTTCTTTTCAAATGGATATTTGAAAAGTAACAATTTAATTTATCTTAAAAATTGTCCGTAGTTGAACACATTACGGAATAAATATACGTACCAGCTAATAGTAGAAACGACAAAAAGATGAGGTACTTCATTCTATCATTAAAATGCTTTAATAAGAGAAACGTTCCGGTTACGAACTTCAGGCAAATGCGTTGCTAAAGGGAATCATACATTAACTATGGCCCTTCCGACTGTTTCAAGCGAGAACTCTTTCGACCTCGAACCAATCACAACTTTCCACGAAAACAGTAAACATATTCTCGAGGGTAGAGGAGCCAATCAGGAGCGAGATTGTGTCTTCTCTCAGAGACCAATTGTCAAGTTTTTATTGGTGAAGACAAGATTACGAAATTCATTATAAAATAAATTAAATTTATCTATATATTTTTAAAAAAAGTAAAATTGACTTCTTAAACTAGATTATAAATATCCTTCGGTTAAGATGTTAAAAAATCAAATTTATAAAATCTTATTTTGAAACCACTTTAATATGTCAATGTATTCGTTTCCTGTGCTTCTCCTTAAAGGTTTATCAGAAGCACGCATAGGTTTCAGGATCAATTCATTTTGGATGATCACAATCCATAATCATTTTGGATGAGTTTATTTGATACTATTAATACGAAGATTCTTCCCAACAGCCACGTTTCACGCAATTTTTTTATGTAAGGCTTATATTTTCGTGTAGTCCAAAATATTTTACTTCATTTGCTTGAAGGATTTTGCTGAACTTTTTGAACGAAACACTAGCCTTAAGTTTCTTACCAGATTTCGTAGGCACAGATCCGATTACATTTCTTGTTTATTGGCAGGAAAGTGTACGTTTGTGGGGTAAGATTTAAGAATTGAATACAATAGGTGAAGTAATATTGCCTTACACTTACAGCACACGTGCCACACTTATTGATAACTTGAATAATATGATGAAAGATAGCAGATAAGTAAAATTATTTGTCAAAATCGTTGTTAATTTAGTTGTCTGTTCTCAGCTTCTATATTTTAGTTGTGTCATGTTGTTCGTGAAATCTAAATTAGTGTTTAGAATGAGTAAGGGCCCACTAAGGTGGCTCTTAGTTTTGGAACCAGTTTGGTGAGCCATGTATGCACCGAGACATGGTGGCAGGATCCTTGACGTACTGTCAACATTGCTTTTTGACGCAACGTTACGACTGTCATCGAAAATGTTATACCCAGTTGGGTATCCGACAGCTTTTTATTCACAATGCCTCCTCATCACTCATTCTGCGAAACATAGTCGTTAAGGAAGTCAATTTTTTTACATTTCATTGTGCTCTTTATCCGAATCATTCGTTAAACAAGGTTTGACTGTACCTTATATTTTGATGTTACACCATTCTATCCTAATGAGATAATATTCATTTTCCTTACTTACTTACTCCATAGCTCTACGGTTCAATAAGGACCTTGGCCTCCATAATTTCATATTCTTTAAACTGATTAATAAATAAGATTTTTTTCCCTAACAGATCTTATGTTTACGTTACCTTATATTTTGATGTTACACCATTCTATCCTAATGAGATAATATTCATTTTCCTTACTTACTTACTCCATTGCTCTACGGTTCAATACTTGGGCTCCATAATTTCATATTCCTTAAACTGATTAATAAATAAGATTTTTTCCCTAATAGATCTTATGTTTACGTTATTGATAAAATATTTCTGCGTCCATCGTAACACGTGGTATGTTTTTTTTAAATACTGTTCCCTCGGCGTTTGTTTTGAAGACGTGTTTTTTTGTTAAACCGTCGCAGGGGGACGCAGAATAATCTACTTTCATCTGCGTGTTATCTACTTAAAATTTACTTGACGAGTACACAAATATGGACGAAACGACGCAGATATAGTAAACAAATAAAAAGTTATTAGCTGAAAATTGCATTGTATTCCATTTATTCAACCATTAAATCATTACAATACAAGATGTACAATAATATCAGGCATGTCATATACATTAATAGTAATAAAAAACAAACATGCTACACTATAAAAACATACAAGTTTACAAAACAGTTTATGTAATATATAAGCCTGCCTTTTACAGAGCATAATACGCTTTAAAATCAGTGGATTTGCTTGTCATCGCATAGAAGTTTTTAAGAAGAAAGCATAATGAAGCCAGCTTATTACAATGGTTTTTTATTTGGATATCCCACTTTGATTGCATATACAGGCTTAGAAACTTTGTACCTTCAAGACATTTTATTCGTTATAGCTTGTTGGTTTTATTGTTTATATTAGTCACATTATTGATTTATTGAATCATCTTTATTTATTATTTTCGGCTAGAATAGTTGCTCTAAATATAAGTGATGTTTCTTCCATATTCTTTTTATTTTTGTAGTTACTGGTATATAATCTTGGATTGAAACAAATGAAGAGTGCGTTACACAATTTAAATAAAAATATTCCGCAAGTTTAATGTGCAAAGAAAAATTATCCCTTCTAGTCAGTAAAGGAAATGACAGCGTGAATTGTGTGATTTCCTGAAATGAAGGAAATTAAATTTAAATATATTCGTTCCTAGAATTTAATATAAATGGATGCCAGTGGTATTTGGAGGCGCTTAAATGGAATAGTATGTCTTTATAAGCCAGCTGGTATTCATGTTCGCCGTGTAAGACAACAATTACTGGAGCGTCTTGTTAGTGGTATGCTTTGTTTTAAAGAAGTATTTTATATTTACCCATTTTGTTTGTTCATATAATTCAGTCATGTCATCTGAAACCAAATCATTCTTATTAGTGTATCAGTTCTTATTCCTATCATTTCAAAAGAAGTTACCACAAAATAAGATTAATTTCCTAATTGACAACAAGAATTGAAGTAGTTGCCACTAAAAATACAAATGTATAACACAAGATTACAAATTAATTATTTATAGAATACATTCAAACAATTACCTTTAGCCCACTCAAAGTACTAACTGATAAACTATTATTGAAATTTTGACTAATAGCTTCCTATTGATGTATTTCTTCAAACACACTTTAAATGAATGAATGAATGAATTTTTGTATTCAGCTAATTGAATAAAATTTCAAATAATTTACTAATTCATGTTTTTTATGACAATTTGAATACATTTTACTTCCTATTGGTCTAAAATTCACTGATTTAAAATTATTAAAATATTTGGTATCCATTTTTCAACATATATATATATATATTCAATAATTCATTTTATTCCTTAATTGATTAATCTCAGGTATACCACAATGTTGTCACCGTTGGGGTCATAAACGGCAAAATGCTAGGGAATTTACTTCATATTTACAAAATGTTCTTATTGCCTGGTAATTATCTGTTGTGCACATTTTTGTTCTCTTACATAATGTCCAGATTTACATATTTTACGCTAGCTGTTAACAGTAAAGGCACTAACAGAAAATTCATAGTTTATAGAATATTATTACTATACAGTGCCTGTTAAAAAGGGCCATTTTACCTTTAATGATATATAAACTAAGGTCCTGTAAAATATTTTACAATCATCTTGTCAGACCATTCCTTGCGATAAAATACTACTATCTGCTTCCCTCTTGAGCAGTAAGCACACGGAATATAGATTTTTTAAAAGTAATAATTATTAGAGATAGATTTATATAAAATTACATGTACATAAAATTTACAGAACTGAACCAGATCAGAGCTCCAAGTACCAGGTCTAGAGTTTTGATAAGTGGCAACGTTGAAGATTCTCTTACTGTGACAACTGTTCCAGATTTTGCCGTAGATCCTTTAGTTGTTGGGCCTGCATATGTACCTAATGATTTTCGCAGTGCATGGGCTTCGTATATGGGAAGATATTCATCAGGAATTTTAGGTATACATTTGTGTTAAATTATGTATATATATACTACTATAATAAATTCAAGGTAATTTATTACATCTGGTGGGTTATATTTAATATATGGTAATTCATGTTTCGTTCTCAGTAATGGGATTGAATAATGGCTCACTTACTGCAAGGAAATTCCACATGTCCAGACAGACAAGAACTTTCCACGTAAGTGGCAACCTGGGATATGCAACAGATACTTATTTTGCAGATGGTAAAATTGTAGAGAAGGCAACATTTGATCATATTAAACAATCAACATTGGATAGAATCTTGTCTAAAATGCAGGCAGCTCACCAAAAACACATGTTTGAGTAAGTTGTGTATTAATGCTTTCTTAATTTTATTTGTCCTGGATTTGTAATATACAATGTGATGTATTTTTTTGTTAAACTTTATATATTTTCTGTATATTTTACATTTTAATTATTTACATAAACGATTATAATAAATTTGGTAGAGTTGGTTGGCGTCTTTTCAACTTTTAGAAACAGGTAGTTTAATATTTGAAAAATAGCTACAAGTATTATTTTTATTTATAACACCGTTATTTCAGCCCTCCTTTTAAAAAGCTTTTATCCTTATGGATATAATCATTCCTTCCTTGCATTTCACATGATGTCAGGTATGTAACGTGTATCCATAGGAATGAAAGCTCCCCGGTTTTTGTAATTACTGATGATCATTGAATAAATAACAGTCTGATTGTTTTTAAAAGAAGGACTGGAATAAAGGTGTTACAAGTATCTACAAGCATCAATACATCATTGTCAACTAATTTCACATACAGCTTGTTAATTTGTAAAATTAATATAAATGTATACACGCTCAAAGTTATTCATTAATATTACTGAATTGTTAAGTTAATTTATGGCTTCAGATTTTAGATATGCTTTGTAAACTATTATTTTCAGTCAGTGTGGATTGGACATACAGAGTCAAGCTGCCTACGATCTTGCGACAGTGGGGCTTATACGACCCTCAAGCAACACTATCCCTATCCTTTATAATATAAGACGTATTCACTTTAGATCGCCTGAGTTTATTATAGGTATGTATATATATTTTACCACTTTAGAATTTATTGTGTATAAGAAAAAATGTAATTGTAACTAATCTATTTTAATATTCAGAATGCATATAGATAAGGAATATAGTTTCGTATGTCTAAATAATGTTTGCATATTCCCATATACTGTGTACAACTATTTCATATGTGATTGATGTAATTTTTTTTCAGAGGTAACGAGTATTAATGACACAGAACAATACCTTAAGACTCTAATACATGAAATTGGACTACAGCTGAAATCATGTGCAACCTGCACAAGTATACAATGCATTCGACATGGAAATTTCACACTGGAGCACGCCCTTCTACGGAAAGATTGGAATCTTACTCCTATCCTAAATAACTTGGCTATATGCACCCCACTAGTCCAAGAAAATATGAGCAAAATAGAAGCATCTCTTATGGAGCAATCTGTGTAACAACTCCAAATATTCTGAAGATCAACAATTTTTTAAGATATTTTGTAAGATTTATACAAGCATCTTCAAATATGCAAATTAATTGACTGAGGAAACAGAACAATGTAATTAACATGCCTTGGCTAATGAAATATATATTTGCAAAAATGAAATCTAAGTTCATATAATGGAATTAGTTTAGACTGTTTTAGTTTGGGCTAGAAATGGAAAATAAATCTATTTATAACCCTTTCTTAAAGTATATTAGTTATATTAACTTAAGCATTCAATTTGAACTTTTTTAGTTTCTGTACTAGTATATCTTGAATTATAACAACAAATTAATCAAAGTACATATTTTTCAATTTCAAATATCCTACCTTACAATTCACAGCAGTTTTATTCTCATCATTGTCTAGTTGGATTATTTTCCTGACATCAAATAATAGTCCTTTTGGTTACAGTTGTTCTGCCCAATGGCAGAATACCATAATACACATTACTTCTCATAGAATTGTTGCTTATACAATCTCCTTTTAGAGACATTTAACTGGTCTTATTGCATGTTTTTAATTATAACCTTTACTAAAGTCAAAATATTTGGTATGATGTGGATGAAAGGAGGGAATGGAGTGCATGCCTTACCTAAGAGAAGCAGAGCATGGAAATATGGTGCTTTATGAAAAAATTAAATACATAAACTGTACTGTGAAATTGAAATACTAGTACAACAATAAATTGAAAAATAATTTATTTGTGTGGGATTGTAATCAGCATACATGAATGAACAATTTTTATACATGCCTTGTTCCTGTACATCATATACTAGACAAACTTGTGCGCATTTCAACATTGTTATGCCTCTGTAATTCACTTTTATATTATGAGCATTTTCTGGGAATCATCACTTCAGTTTATTGAATTAATTTCATACATTATTAATTTTATATTTTTCATATGTTTTTTTACAAAATGAAATTGATAATTTATTCTTAAAAAAATTTGGTTTCTATATGCTACTGTTGGCACAGAATTGAGATGTAGATGACCTTTTTTTTAGTGAACACACATTACAAAAATATTTAATATAAAAATAAATATCCTTAAATGTTTTTGGAAACTATTGGTAATTAAAAGCAGATTAATAAGTTCTAAACTGTAAACTGTGGAATACTGACCAGTTAGGAGAAGAAAATTTTGTACATTCAATAATGATTCATTTATGAATTAATGACATGTACTGTAATATTGAAAGAACAGATGTTAATTATTAAAAAAAAATTAAAACCAAAACGATAAGCAATGTAAAAATTAAAGAGTTTTTTTTTGTCTTTGTTGATTGTGGTAGGTTGGATGGTAGAACTACTAGACAAATTGAGTTTTAGTAGCAACTCTTACAATATGTTCGATCTATCATTTTTATTTGGGTGTAAAACTGGCCTGCACTTGTTTTATGTGATGGCATTGTTATTTGAATATGTTTAAATTCCCACGGGATTAATGTGTATGTACAATGTATGTTAATTTGATCAAAGAATTATGACTAGTGAAACAATCCAAATATAAAGCTGCATTAACAAGAGCTCATATCTTTCTACTCAACCCATAATTGAGTCTCGCCTTAAAATCTGAATCAAGAAAGAAAAGATTTTTTATTTCATGTATACCAACAGCCAGTGAACATTTCAAATTAATCCAGACATGTTTTGATCTCACTCTTTACTTAGAAAAAAAAACATTTATCAAAAAGAGCATTAAAATGCTAAATTTCACTCTTCTCTTTTTCAACATTTGAGACTTTTTTGTTCATATTTTTTCATTTATTCCATTAGGCCACCTTAATGAAAAAATAGGACTGATAAACAGAAATACTTTGCAGTCAATCTCATATCAATCTTTAAATATATATCAAATAACCTATAAATTAATCACTTCAAATTAACTATATACTACTGTAGTGGAGTTTGAAAAAAAAAGATGTGTATAATTTAGAAAAGCTTTAATAAATCATTAAGTTTTTATCACAAACAAATCACAAAAGCCATCACTTCATGGCTTCATTTGTACAATAAAGGATTTTCAACATCTCACTGGTATGTGATGCAAACATCATCACTTAAAGTAATGAAAAATAAAATTTCATAGTAAAATTCACTTTAAGCTGTATGAAACATATAACATAAACTTTAAAAAAGTTAAATATAACAAATAAATATTAAAAGATGAAGCAAACAAGTATATTAAGTTATGAAGATAAGTCATGTACAAGAACTGGTTTGGAACACTATAAATTTTATTATTAAAGTAAAGAAAATTAGTGTAATTCTACAGTCAAAAAATATTTTTTCCTTTTTCCAATCTGTGTCATTCTCCAGGACAGGTCACAGCCAGCACCAATACCAAGTCCATTAAACATTCAGACTGAGTCACAATCCACTGCTGAATTGGATGGGAAAGAGACACTGATTTACCTTAAATTGATAGGAGTCAACTGGCAGGGAAGTACAAAAATGTGAAATTTATATATTAATTAAGGACAGGAAAGAGAGATGGAAAGTTGGTGATTTACCTGAGGTTCACAGACAGCTTTCTATCTCTCTTTCCTGTCCTTAATAAGTTTCAATTAACCTGATACACACACACATAATTGATATCTTGCTGTTCATAAACTCTGAAGGAGGGAGCTTAGGTTCAAGAATTCAGATTTTTGTACATTCCTGCCACTAGACTCTTCCTATCAATTTAAGGTAAGTCAATAACTGTTTTCTCTTTCTTTTTCATTTAATTGAATTTATTTTTTAACTTTGTCATAGTTTGTTTCCATATATGTATAAATGTGTGTGTAGACACATCTCTTTAATACACTTAGAAGTTGTGGCAAACCAGTTCTTTCTTGACTAAAGTAGTAAAAGAAAAACAATGGTAATAATTATTTTAACAATGTAAATAAACTAATGTTCAAATTACATTATTTTGACAATTGAAAACAATACTAATTGAAATGTTTCTCCAATTATTTGGGCAAAAGAAATTAAAATAATATGCAACTTGAGAATAACTTTTAACTGAATAGAATTATTATTGTATTAATTAATAAAACAAAAACTATCAATTCAGTTAAATTTAAAAAGTCAAACTTACTTTGTGCTTTCAGAGATTGTATTAACTACAGTTTTTATCATTTAATTATATAAAAATCACAGTTTTAAATTTAATTGACTTAGATAATTATTTTCTAATATATTGCAAATTATAGGAACAATTAAAAATAATACTTAAGGTACAAGTTTCGTAAGGTAGTCAGAACAGAGTATCTTTCAAGTAATACCATCATAATTTGAATCAAATATATTATTTTAAATATATATATATATATACACAAACACATACATACACGTATGTATATGTTACTGTATTAAGGGTCAAGGAGATCAAAATTATTAACATTTAGGAACTCGCAGACCGAGAAAATGTTATTGTATATAACATGTTGTACTATATGCAGATCACAGCCATTCGTAATGACACACCTCAGCAGTCGAGCTCAAAATTCAAGCAATAAATTTCTTGACGAAAGACATCTTCTCTTTTTCGGTGGTCCCCAATAAGGACTGAAATTATATATAAAAAAAACTACTTTTATTTCTTTCTCACATAGGATAATGATATAGAATACATGACAAACAATTTTCTTCACAGAACAAAAACATTTTTCATTTTCTGGCCACCATTAAAGATTAATTAATAATATAACTAAACTTTTAACGCAATTTATTTTAACCTCGTGATCTTCAAATGAAGCAAAGACTAGAACAAATTATCCTCTTGAATGAAGGATACGCAAACAAAACAATGTAAATCATCAATGGCGATTGCTAAATGTACAATGGTAAAAATATTTAAATTACCTGCCACAGGGCAATTCCTTGACAGGAAGTTTCCGTGGCATGGATCCTGAAAACAATAAAAAGAAACATCACTCAATACAATAGTCAACTAAATAATATAACTAATATTTATAATTAACTCATTTGGATAGGAGGGATAAATAGCAGTTGGCTTACCTTAAATCAATAGTAGATATTAACAGACTGGGAAGCAGTAATGTGTCAAATTTTTGAAGACCTGAGCCACGTCCTTCAGGACATGATGTCTGAATGGTGGGGCAACTAACAGCTCAGTCTCCGAAAATTTTATAAAAAAATCACACCCCACAATGACGAATTTGAGTTTCAACTTCAGGTGAGACGGCTATATATGTGTGTCAGGAAATGACATTGTCATGTTGATTGAAACAATTAATAAGGAAAGGAAAGAGAGATAGAAAGTAGGTGACTTACCTGAGGTTCATAGATGGTAGACACCTTGTGAGGTTTAGAGTACTTGAATTTTTGGAGGAACCGCCCCCTTCATCAGAAGACATTTCTAGTGATCGGCTAGCCGATGACATATATATAAGCAAGTATGCACATTACATTGTCAAAATAATTAAAACAATTTACATGGGAAGGAAAGAGGGGAAGGTGCTGACTTATATTGCATCATGATTCAGGATAGGAGAAAGTTCTTAAAATGTGTGCCAGTCCAAGGCTGGCTGGCACAAGGTATGTTTAAGATGATCTTTTCTCCTGAAGAAAGAGAGTAAGACTTCCCAATATTTTAAGAACTTCCTCTTGACCTGAATGGTGAAACTAAGCTTTAACTTAAGATAACTTTCTCACAATAATTTTTTTGAACAGGTGCCTTACCTTCAACTGATGCACATCTTTCATTGTGTAGTTGAATTTGGACCTGAAACAAAATATTAATATTGAATTGTGTAACTAACCATATTTTTCAATAAGAAACTTAATGGCCATGTGGTCAACATTGCTTGAAATAATGGCAGTCTACTACATTAATCAGCATCTCGTAGCCTGTATCAAGTTTTTGTGCAGCCTGCTAGGCAATTTAAAATTCCATTGATGCATAGGAAACGCACACATTTTTGGGGTTACACATGGCTCGTGTCACTCCAAAAAATTAAGAATTATAAGAACTTGTGGCTTCCAATATAACCCATTTTGTGTCATATAATGGCGATTTTACCAGATTCTCTATAGTTATTTTTTAGACTTTGTGGCTTACTAGAACTCTTTTCTTTTGAAAACTGTCCACTGTCCTAAAAAAGTTGCAGTTCCCTGGACTAAAGTTCTCTATTACAATGGCACGATTATAATTATAATATTTCACTGAACATATATATATATATATATAAAAAGTTGAAAATATACAAGGAAGTTCTATTCTTTATTAATGCTGGAAATATATTTGAAAGTTAACAGATAGAAAAGGACTGTCATATCAATAGTCATTAGAAAACTACAACACAGGTGGTATTTTTTTATTAAATGTGCCATTAAATTTGAGACTTATTTCGTCACAAATATTTTTTTCTACAAATGACATAATTATATATATATATATATATATATATATATATATATATATATATTTAAGGAAATATGGAATGAACCATGCTCAGGAAGACTTGAAGAGAATGTATGAGCAATGGCTTAATAAGGGAAACGTGTAATTGATCGTGAAAGAAATCTAAAACCACAATTGGAGGAAAATGTTATCACCTGATGAATTAATATAAGGATGATTATCGAAGAGGGGAAATGGTCATATGATACAATATGAATGTGAGAACTGAATTCAGTACATATAAATGACAAAAAAATACATAATGCACAATAGGTGAAATTTTCTTACCTCATCTGCATTGCTAGGGGGTGTTCTATTATCCATAAAAGAACGTATTTGGCAAATTTTCACAATTGTAGTGGAAGTTGGTCTCAAAGATGGGTCTGGATGCATCATTGTTTTTAAAACATTCATTAAATGACTTTCTATATCTGTAAAGTAGTGAAAATAAGTGCAATTATATATACACTTGAACAGTGCATGTAATATCAAGTTGGATACAATGGCAGAAAGAAATAATGTAAGAAAGAAGGAACTATAAAGGGGCATTGAAAAATGCTGGAATTACAAATTTATATTATGCAAATAAATAAACACATGAATACAAATTTAGAACTTAAATATTATGAAAAGTACAAAGTATATAGCCATTTCAATACAGATATCTAGACAATAGTTGATCTTACTCCATGTCCTGTAAAGCATCTACAGAGTTCCAGTTTTGATGTGGCTATGATTCAATGGGTCATATTAGAAATTCTTTTGCTGTACTCAATGTATCCCCTGAGGAAGGGCTTAACACAGGCCACAGAATTAGGCTATCTCGTTCAATCCACGAGTTGGGAAATTTCTCATTCAAGGCTTGACACACAGAAAGAAATGAAGAGCTCTGTCCAGCACGAAAACCTCTGTTACCAGTTACAATTTCCAAATCATCAATTTATGAAGACCTCAATTTCTAGCAAATTGTAATAATTGTTTCTGGTTATGGAGCTCTGTGAAGAAGATAAAGCCCAACAATGCGATCATATGTAAAGCAATTGGTTTAACATTTAATTTGTTCAAACAATGGGTCTCAAGATCCCTCATTACAAATTCCCTGAATTTTATAGGAGAACCTTCTATTTGACAGAATGTTTTTTTGTCAAACTGGAAAAAGGCTGAATTCAGTATCAAATTGATGGCAATTTTCATCTCAATCCTCAGAAGGTTACAAAAGTTTTTACTTTTATCCAGTCTACATTGTATACTGTGGAAGACCAGGCCATTTGGTACATTTGTAAAAAGAGAAGTTAAATCAAGCGACATCATAACATGATATTTAGGAATATGGCAATTTGTGATGTTACTAATGAATTCAAAGCTATTTTGTACCAAATGGTTCATCTCTACCAAATCATTATTTAAAATTTTGAGCGAAAAGTTGTGTAACAGACTACCAATCTAAGGCATAAAATCATGCCGAAATGTTACAAATAAATTTATAGAATAAAACCTGTAGAGATGTTAAATTTAAACCTTTCAAAGTAGATTAAATTAAAACCACAAATCAGGTCAAGCATCAAATGTGGAATGATATGGTTGTATGATAGTATAAGCAAAGACGACGCTAAGAGGAAAAATCCAGTTGATAATGGCTATGGCCGAAAGGTTCTGAGAATAAATACATTGAGACAACTTTTCTGTGGTTTTATTCACACTATATTAATTATATAGAGTTGTTGTACATTTAATATTAGAAAATATTAACAAAAAATGCAATCATTTCAAATAATTCAACCTGTCAATAATTACAAACGGTTAACTTTTTGGACTTACGTTTGGTTTCATTTTCTGGAAATGTACCACTTCTTAATTCTTGCCATGTTTCTCCATTTGATGGTAGTTTAATGTTAGTGGATACTTCCAGGAAGGATATTCCTAAGCTAAATACATCAGCCTCTTTAGTAAACATTCTTTTAGAAAGAATTTCTGGCGCCAATGTTCTAGCATCCCCTTCTTCTAATTCAGCAACAATTCCCTTTAACAACAGGAAAATATATTTACTTAGTTTTTATTTAAACTTTACATATTTTAAAAATACAATTACAGGAATAAAGAATAATTCACTGTTGATAAAGAGTGAAGGCTTTCCCACTGAATTGAATTAAGAAAAACTTTTCAGGTTTCCACCCAGGTAATGATGTTGAACCTCAACTTTTTGACGGCTATCACTGCCATATTTTTCCAGCCTGGAAGAAAATGGCAGTGATAGCTGACAAAATATTGGTGTTCAACATTACCCAGGCGGAAATTCGTGAAATATTTCTTAATTTGCTGTTGAATTAATCAAATTTAGGTTAATTTTGGTTGTATTTTGTCGGGTTATAAGACAAAATACCAGATGTATATGCTTAAATCTGCTGTTTGCTCTTGATGGTATTAGTGTTAATATCAAGCTGAAATGGACACACCAATCTTTCCTTAATAGTTTGTCATCTGTCAACAATATTCACTACACATCATCAGAAACAACACAAATTTTCCTTTGGTAATCATTTCTAATTTTTATGCCGAAAAAAAAGCAATGTGGGAAGCTCTGTTTTTCAGAGTCAATTTGAAAAAATCAGCTGCCAAATTGCATCAAAAGCTGATAGCGATAGTGCTTCATTTTGACCGGAATGAAAATCAGCTTCAATTACAGGCTCTTTCAGAAGAGGATGATACCTAATTGCAAAAAATGCTAGCCAAGAAAGTGGGTGTTAACCAACCATTTCCATCTATGAGCCACGGGGAAGGTTCTAAGGATCAGGAAATGGGTGGCATATGAATGAATGATAGGAAACTGAGTGATACTAAAACGTATGAAATCTTGATCAACAGATAAAAAGCAATGTGATTCTTGCATCGGATTGTGACTGGTGATGAAAATGTGATATATTTTCAGTATTCTAAATATATGAAATTGTGGGTTGATCCCAGCCAACCACCAACATTGCCCACTAGACCAATCACTTCAGACGGAAGATGGTGTTGTGCATTTGGTAGGATCAGCAAGGTACCGTCTACCATGAACTGTTGAAACCAGGTGAGACTTTCCATGGTCACCAAATTACACCATGCTATGGATGAAAAAAGGCCAGATTATCAGCAAAGACTTAACAAGCTGATTTTCCTCGAAATGCACCATCACACATGTAATATTAGTCCAAAAATACTTGGAGGCACAACTGGAACGTACAACTCCATGCTGCTTATTCACCAGACCTTGTCCCTTCTCACTACCTTCTATTTTCATTGATTGGACACATGCACGCTGAGCAGCACTTTGATTCTTTCGAAGATGTCTGAAAATGGTTGAGGAGTGGTATTTCTTGAAAGAGATTGATTTTTTTTTTGGCATGGTACCCACAAACTGTCCAAGACATGGGAGAAATGTGTAGCTAGTGAGGGCTGGTACTTTCAATTTTTTTTTTTGCTTTCTAAGGGGGAAAAAGTTTTTTTAAGTTTGCATACAGTTAGGTATGTTAATAAGTATTTAAATTTGGTACAAGAAAAAAAAAGTTGTCCTTTATTCTGAATTACCTGAGATATATCCTGTACGAGACCAAAGTCTCCGATCTTCCATAAATTATCAGCTCCTTGGAATATGTTTTCTAACTTAATGTCAGCATGCACTAGTTCCATGTCATGTAAATGTTTAAGTCCCTGAAAATACAAAAAAATTACTCCCCTCGAAGAGTTAAGACACTAAATCTGTAATAGACTACTTCAAAGCTTAATAAATCGCCTTAAAACAGGTACAAAACAAAGACAATTTAAATAAAATCTTTCAATAGAGAATGTGCATATTTAATCTATTTAAAATGATGGAAGATAATATCATACATGATTAATTAAAACAATGAGTTACAATATAAGGTCTAGTTTTCATTCAGTATGGTTGAAAAGAACCTCTTTCACACCAGACTTTTATTCATAAATTACAGAACAAAAATTGAAGGTTATATTATTCATTATCATACCTGTAATAGCCTATTAAACATAATATAGTAAATCCAACTGCTAGAGATCCAATGACACAATCATTGATGGACTCTCTACAGTTTAATTATGAAATTTATGTGCACCTCAGAAATAATCACACAGTGGTGTTGACTAAGAAATACATTATAAGCTTATATTAATCTAACCTGTGCAGTCTGACATAATATATCCCAGAGTTCATCATTTGGTAAAGGAAATCTTGATTTTCCATATGTATCCAATGTATGTTTACACCACTCCAATAACAAATAAATTTGACTGTCTTCCATCCAAGCAGAAAACATCTTCATTATATGTTCATCAGATGGCAACATTTGATTATTTCTTATTTCCTTAGCACATTTTAAGCTGAAGCATAAAATGTTTCAGAAATTATAAAACAGATTAACTAACATGTAACATCTAAGATTTTAAAAGCTGTTGGTCAATTACATGAAACAGAAATTCACAGGCCCTCAAACAAAATTGATATATTACTGTGACTAATGATATATATATTGGCAGGAAAAATATATACAACATAATTGTACTGTATACAGACTGAACCTAATTTAAATATATGAAAAAGCGGTTCAATTTTAAATTGCTATCATAACAAGAAATAAATAAATTAAATTAAGAATTCAAAGAAACACAAGAAAGATTATTCCCCTCATGATGAGGGCATTTTTATCTGAAAATTAAGAAAACTTACAAATCTGTTTTAGAAAAAACCTTTGACTTTATCATTTTCAAAGCATAAGGTTTTCCATCATTCTTATCTTCTACACTAAATACAACTCCAAATGAGCCTTCTCCAATTTTAATTATTTCAGTATAGCACTGTTCCTTGTAAGATAGGTCAACATCTGCATTATACAATTTATTCATTGACAGATCTGCATAAAGTTAAGGAAATTTTGGGCACTTATAAATGTAAAAGAATTTATTTGAATATAAAAGCTATATATATTTTTTTATTATTGGCTGTTTTGAGAAATTTCACATAAAACTTTTGTCAGATTAAGTTTATAGAGAAATACACATAATCAAAAGATTTAGTTAAAATGAGTAAGTTTTATATTTATGACCGTTAAGGTATAATATGCTTAAGTAAGGATACATTCACTATTATCCACAAATGAAATCATGGATACACCTGCTTCTTTTACTGTAACATGCTTTTGCTTGGGAGGTTTTGGTGGACAC
Source organism: Eucriotettix oculatus (assembly GCA_034510155.1). Classification (NCBI taxonomy): domain Eukaryota; kingdom Metazoa; phylum Arthropoda; class Insecta; order Orthoptera; family Tetrigidae; genus Eucriotettix; species Eucriotettix oculatus. The sequence goes on along the minus strand of CM067380.1, from coordinate 20,501,017 downwards.
CTTAGCCGGTCACATTCAATGTCCTAAAAATATAATATAATAAAAGACATGTAAATTATAATATTAAATCTAATTTTTTGAATGAAATGTAGTAACTAAATATACTCAATGTGTTACAGTACAAATAAATCATTTAAAAAGTTAGTAAACATGATTATGTGTAAATTACAGCATTACACAATTTGTACTCAGTACACTTTAACCTGACTTATAGAATGCTGTCATCTATTCACACAGTGTTTCACAGATATCTCTTTCAGAAACAAGGAAAGAACAAATGATAGTGGATATATAAAAATATAGAATTCCAAGAGGTAAAGGAGTGATAGACTCTCCTAAAAGCTTACTATCAAGTTAGTTTGTCGAAAAAGTAAACAAATTTGAATTATGTTGGCTGAATTTGACAGTATATGATTGTTGGAAGTGTTTCACAAGAAGTAGTTTGCTTTACCCAATTTAAAATGGGAACTGGTGGAGTTATAACACCAACAGGCTAAAGGGGAATATGATCTCCCAAATGTATATATCAGGATTTTCCCTTCATTGTATACATGTTAACAGACTGTGACGCCTCTAATTGTGCATCAATCACGAGTTAGGGCTGGATACATGGGGGATATAGCTCCGAATTTCAAAATATTATATTGAAGTAACTGAAGTCACTTGCAATTTTCCAGTTTTAAAAGCTCGTTGGAAGCCAAACAAACATTCTTAAATTTAATATAAAAACAAATTTATCTTATAAGATAATTCTTTGAAATTTTCAAACGTGGGGCCAATTAAACGCACCATATATCTGTATAATTCGAATTGAGATACAACCTGAATTATGGTGCAACAATGGTCCAGTTTTGTTGACGGAATACGAGCACCGCTATTAATTAGTAAATAAAAGTAGTTCGACCGATAAACTATTTTCAGTGGAAGTTTCTTGTAATAAGTAGTTTAGGATCTCAAGTTGTGTAGTACGTTAAAGTTGTGGTTCAGAATAAGTTAATTAAACTATTGACACTTTCCGCCGAAGCACCAATCCCAACAAATATTTAAGACACTATCACGGAAACAAAATTTAGAAACTTAAATATAGGAAAAGTTAAAAATTACACCGTTTCAGTACTTACAGTTTTTAAATTGAACTTCGCCATCGTTCATAGGTCTGCCCCCTCTTCGATATCAATTCAAATTAACATATAAACTAAGATATTAGTTTGCAAAGATATGTAACAATTTTGGACAGAAAACGAAAAAACAAAAGCAAACGAAATAGAATTTATTGAATCTGTGGCAATAAAATTATTTCTTATAAAATAACGATACGTAAATATATTAAAAATATAGGTAATGAGCCGATGTATGCGTTTTAGAGAAACATAAAGCGTTTGTCCATATATATATATATAATTCCGTTTCAAAGTCGACAATATGCAACATCAACAATCCAACCGGTCATAGTTACCAAAAAATAGCAGAGAAGTATAAACATGCATCAGAGTTCTCTGCCCGTTGTGTAGTGAGGGCAGCACTTGCACAGAATTGTCAGTGAAGAAGTGGGCAGTTATCTGCCCAAGATGTAAACGGTAGGCAGTGTACAGTGTACAATAAAGACAAATAGATATTTTAATTCATTTGGTTTAAGTATATTTATAAAATATTGAAAAACTAAAGTGTATCACTTATCATTAATTAATTAATTTATTACTAATGATTTTGACATAAATATTGAACATAAAATACAATATCTTCATAGGCTTATTCGTATTTGGGAATGTTGGTATCCATGTATTTTGTACTGTAAATAATATGTACAGCACTACTTCAATTCTATATGTTTGTGTAAGAGCACAGTGATTTTTTTTTTCGAAATTTGTAGCATGTGAAAGGTTCTCTGACGTATTGTATTAATGAAAATGATTGCTCTATCCTCAAGCAAGCCGAAATATCTTAAATTTATGTCATACATAAATGTGTTACAAAAATGTTCATCAACGAATGCAGTTGTCAAGAACTTAGACTCAGAAACCAATACCGATATAACTGTTAACGAAGAAGAAAACCTTATCGAAACGAAAAGAAATAAATCGCGCTTATGTGATCAGCATAGAAACCTAATGAATGGTATTCCTCCTTATTCAGAAGCCAAAGATTGGTTTCATAATACAGTCAAATACAGACGTAAATTAATGGGTAAATATGGATCACAGTCTGGAGTTAATCCCGGAATATTGTGGCCAACGAAGGATGAGTTGGAGGAAATAAAAGAATATGAACGGATTGCATATCCTTATACAATACAAGAGATTGTTATGAAGAAATTACAAGAAAAAGAGGAAAGAGAAGCCCAAATCCGAAAAAGGTAAAAACCCCTTCTTATTTGTGTTGTGTGCGAATTCTTATAATGGTGTTGATAATAAAGTGTGTAAATATAGAACATTACATGTTCCTGATAAGTGGTTGTAATCAAATGAATGGAAAGTGATTCAGATGGCTTAATTTTCCAACCATTTTTGGGTTGGTTCTTAAATTACATATTTGAATTAATTGTCTAGAATAAATTGTCATGTTAACCAATTGGATTGTCCTTACTTTCATACAATGGTATAACAGTTGTTTAAACTGTAATTAGAGATGTTTTATTTCCAGGGATGAGGATATTGCTCAAAAAGTAGAAAAACTTGAGACATGGAAAGAAGACTTAAGACTAAGAATAGCTAAGAAAGAAGAGGCAGCAGCATTGGCAAAGGTAAGTTAAATGTTGAGCTTATTCTGAATTATGTTTTTAGTTATGGTCTGACTTAAATGCCATATTTTATAACAAAAATATGGCAGGTATTATCAGATTTATATGTTCATACCTAACAGTGAAAATATCTCGTGAGAGGTTTGTTGGTCGCAGTAAATTCATGAATTCACATAAAAGCATTTGTATAATCTGCTTAGTAATTATGGATAAATGCTATTTACGGAAATACAGTAACGAGTTAAATTATTGGATAAAACCCTGTTTCCAATTGGCAAGTCCTACCAAATATGAAATTAGTCTCTTTAAAATGAGGATTGATTGAATAAAATGTATTTACTGCTCTTATTACTTCATAAAAAATAGTTAAATTTCTTGGCCTATTCTTTCTTTGGGACAGTTTCCGTGCATTGGGCATATAGTTGTCTAGTATAGTGGAAAACTTGTCAGATTGTATCAAAATCATCTACGGAATACACGGGCTCTATATGAGCTAAAGTGGCACTTTTTTTGTCGATCTTTCTCAAATTATTTTATTGTAAAATATAGAACCTTCACTACAGAAACCCACAGTATTTAGCAGCTATTTCTATGGAATATGAATCTTTGGTCAGTTAAACATATTTTCTATCTACTATTTTGTAATTTAATTAACTTAACCTAGGCTTATGTGGCTAAAACGTATAGCGAGTTTTTGGAACTGTACAGACTATTCAAACTCTATTGATACAGTAAAGAAAGCCATGAAAAATGAGCAATTTTCATGATTATTCACATCCTCATGAAAGGAGTATTACAGACTTATTTTTTCTTTTATTTGTAATCATATATTCTTCAAGCTTGGGAGGTGTTTTTATGAAATTTTGAATAACTGTATGCATTTTAAACTTTTATTCTCAATGTTGACTAATCAGTAATTAAAATTTAAATATGTATAAAAAACTTTTATTTTAATTTTCTTCCAATTTAAAAAGTTAAATAAATGTGTGTGTTAATTATTTGTGTTCCAACAGTTAGCACTCTGTAATGTAGGTTTGGTAAATACATATACCATTATTAAAAAATGAAAACTTGCAATTTCCAAAACTCGTTATCAAGCTTAAAAGAAGGAAGGATAAAGCTGTTTATAGAAATTCTTCTTAAAGCTGTGAAATATAATTTAAAATGTTGATGAAGTGGCAAAAATTATGTACAAATTTTTTGTTCAGATTCATGGAAGTTTTATGCTTAATAAGATCTATAGATGTCTAGAAGAAACATTAAAGTGTTATTCTTTTATAATTTGATCTGTTTTCACTATTTCAGCAATATTTAAGTTATTAAAAAGTTACTTTATATTCATTTCTTTAAATTTGTATTACCATATTTTGCAGGCCAAGAAGGACAAACTAGTTGAGGAGGTTCGTAGACATTTTGGTTTCAAAATTGATCCGAAAGATGAAAGATTTAAAGAAATGTTAGAGAAGAAAGAGAAAGAAGAGAAGAAAAAGGCAAAGGAAGCTAAAAAGAAAGAAAGGGAGGCAAAGTTGTTAGCAAAAATTGCTGCTGCTGCTAATACAGTCCCTCAGTCAGATCCTAGCAGTTGATAATTTGTCATTTCTATTGTAGCTTATACACTTGTGTGAAAACTGTATATTAGGAATAAAGTTAATTTTAAAAGATTAACATAAAATAATTTATTTTGAAATGAGGCCAAGTAATCAATAAACCCTAAACCTATTTCATAATTTATTAAATAAAATTTCATTGAATTCTACTGTCATTAAAATATGAATACAATACAACTTGCTTTTTTCCTTTTAGAAACTGCATTACATGTTTTACAATTGAAGATTACAAAGAGGTTAAGACAAATCTAAAAGTTGTAATTTTATGGCAATTACTAATGGTCACTAAAATATAATTAATTCAAACATTGTTTGCCAAATCTTGAGCAAAAGAACCAGTTTTTTTTGGACTAATAAAGTATAAATTGTATTCAATGAATGATTATTTTTCTATTAATATTAAAAATGAATATATTTGCAACTTTAATGACTATTTGAATAGGATATTGTACAAAAACTTCGTTAATTTACATTCTCAAAGTTAATTTTTATAAACAGTAATATTAGTTTTATCTTCAATCCAGAAAGTTTTTGGTTTATTGCAAAGATCAATTTTACAAATTACAAATAATTTTGTACTTGCTATAGCTTGTATTTTCAATATAATTCTTTAGAAGTTACATTTGACAAAATACTGTACATAGTAGAAGGCTTTGGCTGTGTTCCCCAAGAACAGCTGAGCACTTCCGGTTACCCAACATTTTCTACACTAAGTTGATGGAATAAACTATTTACAATAGCTGGTCAAAACTGCAAAAGACAATGTGAAACACTATATACAAGATACCAAAAATTCCATTGGAGTGCCCAGTGATTTTTGATAGATGTACGCAGTAATAGCTTTGTCTCATTTAAACCAAGTGACTAGGAATGAAGTTTTGCTTGTAAGGCTACTTTTCACATTGGTCTACCTGCTTTGTGCTAAATATGTATAATATTAATAAATTTCACCTGACAACTGTGATTTCATTTTCCTACCAACTCTGACACAATAGAAATTATAATATTGATACAACCAGGTCATCTAGGTTTCTACAAGATTGATGTTCATTTATATTTTTAACATTGTTTTTTGCCACCCAATATAATATATAAGCCAAGTTTAAGGGAAAGTAAGTGGAAGTACTGCCACCATCAAAAACTTCAAAATAAACAAGAAAATATAATCAAATCAAATGGTGGAAAAAATAACACATTGTACGTATGCCCTTAAAACTTATAGGTATGTAGTTTAGTTTTTATAAAACATTAAACAAAAAACTGCTGTACAAAGTATTTAATAGTAAGAAGAAAAAATCATTTACAATCCACAATTTTTGCAAAATATTCAGCTTGTGTTCCTTTGGCTTGCTCAATTTGACTAAATCCAGCTGACCTGTAACAATCAAAACAGCTTTAAAGAGAAATTTAATACTGAATATCTAAAACAAAACACTACACACACTAGGCAAATTTGCTGCTTTTGCAAGAATAAACCAATAAATAAATGAATTATAACATGCAGGTCAAATTAGAAGCAGGAAGATTGTTCATTTTAAAGCAATGTCTAGTTTCAAGATCTACACACAAAAGTAGTATTAGTGATTTATTTAAAACCATATACCAGTAATAATGGCTTATTGGCAATTCCGTGTCATCTAGTTTCTGGAAACATTTATGGTTCAATCTAACTTTATTTCTGCACAAAGCTTGTATACTTAAATATTCACTTGAATAACAGTGCTTTGCAAAACCCAGTTTAACGTATGTCAAACAACAAAATAAACTGTGATCAAACGATAAAGATGTTTCACCATTCAGACACTGAAGAAGGGAGCTTAGGATCTGGAAAATTCACAAATTTGTACTTCCCTACAAGTTGACATCATCTAATATAGGTAAGTTCACTGGCGAATGCTGGGACTGCTTGTCCTATCCTCCTGAAGAAGGCGACTGTCACCTTTCTTTCCCTTTCCTGTCCATATCAATTCTGTTAATTATTCTGACAATGTGATATTCCTTGTTCATGTATATTTAGGAAAGTGTCAACTTTCAAGAGCCTCAGCTTCCATCTACTGAACAGGTGCTATGCATTCCCTATTCTTCTATCCACTACAATCCTTTAGAAACCCACTTAGAAAACTTTAAGATAAGTACATGAAACTTAACATTTGAGCATACCACCAAAAAATGGAACAAATAATTTACCTTAATAGACTACTCAATTCTTCTTTTATTTGCGTAATAAGAGGTGGTCCAAAGTATATAAATGATGTATATATCTGAATAGCAGATGCACCAGCACAAATTTTATCGAAGGCATCTTTTCCAGAAAATATGCCACCAACTCCTATTATCGGAATCTTGCCTACAACAAACAATTTATAAGCTATAAACTGTACCCATTAGCAAGTATTGGGCTGGTGTATAAGTCTGTGCCGTTTATTAATTTTTTTCTACTTTTCACTTGAAAATAGCTAAAATGTGCTGTTAACAACATGCAAACTGCTGATGACAACAATCAATCTCCAAACAGTAGAAAAACAATTGAATAAAGACAATGTAGTGGTGCCAATCCAATGAAGCATGACTCAGACATATGCACTGGTCCAATATAATAATTAAGTAATAGTGTGTATTACATTTTATGTTCATGTTAAATATCTATTGGGTCATTTAAATTTGAAAAACTGAATAGATAAACTTCAAAATTTGGTAATAAATTAAAATATAAATACTTAATAGAATTTGCTGTAGAAAAATTCAAGTAATATTGAGAAATGGGATACTAAAAAATTAAGTAGTCAATGGTCTAAATTACTTACCTCTTGAGGCACACATCCTCTGAAGGGAGTTTTGTTGAGATATTTTACCTACCAGCATGTCACAGTCAAAATCAGACAACATACAAGATATTGTGACCAGAGTTTGAGTTCAAGCTAATTTCAGACACACCTTATTTCATATACAGAGTCCAGATAAATGTATGCAAAGATATTGACTTGGGAAAGAGTGTGAGGAGTGGACATGCAGAGATATGATGGGAGTTGAGTGAGAATTCATGTAGGGTGTAGACAAACTGGAGACGAGGTAGATCGTCAAGCAAAACAATTATAGGCTGGAACTGCTTTGTGACATATGGCACAGCAACAAACTGGTCTTCTTGCACATTTAGCTGATGATAACAATCAATCGAATTTAGAAATTAAGTTCACCTACAGAACACCACTACTCATATGTACACCAGACCCTCAGAATATTTAAGTACATATATCTGAGGTTTTACACAATTAATATTAATTGGATAAATTTAAATAAACAGTTTCAACCAGTAAATGTCTGTATAATTATTTTAAATAATCAATTTATAAACTCAGATAGAATTCAATGTGAACTAACACAACCTTCAAAGTAAGAAAAGTAAAAGTTAATTTTGCATTGAGCTCATTTGCCCTTGCTACAAATGCTCATTAAACAACACTAGTAATTTTAAATTACCTGAATAATTAATGCCTCATACATAGAGATTTTGCTAACTAACCAATTTACTTTCTTGTCTTATTTAATGTAAAAAATATGTAGAATAATGGCACTATACCTTTAGTTAGAAGGTACATTTCAGCAATAAGTTTTGTTGACACATCTGTTAATGGCATTCCACTAACTCCACCAGGCATACTTAAATCACTTGGCAAACCAGGTACCCGATTAACTGTAGTGTTGCAAATGATAAGACCACTGAGATTTTTCTGAAATAGAATATTACTATCAATAACACTAAAACATTAATTTAATATTAATAAAAGTAGGATTATTGTTTAAAATAAGTTTTAATCAATCAAATAAAACAAACAACAGAATATGTGATTTTCTTGAGCAAATATAAGTTTTTAGATATTACACAAACTATGTTATAAATTATAGAACTTTTAAAATACTGTAACTTGGAAAGATGTGGCCTTAGTTTCCTAGTAAAAGTTAAAGCCACTCAATATGGTCAATAAGAAACTACAAACATAGAAATGCCAATGACAGTATGAACACATGGCCAGGTGAAAAATTGACTCAATGAAAGGACAAGCTATATGATGATAGCAAAAAGTCCATTCTATGACCCAAAAAGGTGAACCATTAAATATGCTAAAAATTTGAAAGATAATACCATGCTTGTACATATATTTCTACATATATAGCAAAATATTCCATGGGAATAGTGAATCATACGCTGTAATATATGTTACACTCTTCAGTTTAAATAAAATGAGAAAAACCAAGTTGTAATCCTGATTTTCTGATGAGTCAAATAATTATGAACACCTGTTATATAACATGATGGTCTGCCTTTGGAATTTTCCATTCACCCATAGTCCAATATCAATGATCCTGTTCCCACAGCAATCTGCCTTTTATCAATAGTGCTCAAGTCAGTGGAATTCCCCATTTTCAACATGCATTATCTCTAAAATTATGCTCCTCTTATACACTTTCTTTACCTCACTGTGTGCCTGCGACAATGCCAGGTGGCATTCAATCTCATTGTCGACAGTGTTCATAAAAGTTCGTCTCAAGTGTCTAAGTAGTGATTATATTTAGTTATATAAAACAAAATAGTGTGAAGTTAAATTTAAGAACAGGGTTACATTTATTTCTAATATGGATACAATTGCTGTATAATTGATAATGGAATGTTATATATAAAATTGTCATCAGACAAAATACATACTTCAAAAGTACAGTTTAAAAAAATCAATTATAACTGTTACCGTGGAATTTGTGATAATCTCAGCTATATCCTTTTTCATTTCTTGTGTGAGATCTGGGGCAATTTTGATGAAAATTGGAATTCTAGTGTCTGGATTATTTTGCATATCATTAATCATACTCATAATACGAGTCATTTCATTCCTGTACTGTAAATTACGTAGACCAGGAGTATTTGGGCTGAAAAATAAAAAATGGATGGAAATCGAACAATTAAAATGCCTGAATAGCATTAACTATTTTCAATAATTATAGAAAAAAAATACACAATTGGCACCAAACTTGACTGAATCCTAAATATAAAATTTCTTTACAACATTCACAATGATGTATCAAATGCAAAACAACTTCACATTACTCAGAGGTAATTTTTACATATTAAACTGTCTGTCCATGGAGAACACAGAGAAAGAAAGATTTAGATTGAGTGATGTAGAAGAGAGGAAATCCAATATTTGAACAGTAAAAAGGAGGAGTGGTTCAGGTTCTTTCAATTATGAGCTAACTTAGTAAATCTGAGGCACACAGAGGTACCTGATCCGCTTGAAACAGTTCACTTAAAATTCTACTGGCACATTTCTAATGTGGTAAAAACAGTTTTAAAGGATCAGGATGAAGAAATATCAACTAGACTAGTCGAGAATTTGCCATCCCAATTCTTTACTTGTTTCATTGACTATATGACTGAACTTTGTTTGAAAATAAAATTCTGTTCTTGAGGACAAGAAGTTGTTCAAATGTGATTACTTTGTTTGATTTGTGACAATGCAAAGAAAAAATAATTTTTATTTGTGACTGGCAAGTTCATTAAAATACGCAGATTCATTATAATTTTGATTGAAAACTTCATTCTTATTTATTCAGCATTACCTTGAGATATTGATAACTATGTAGTCTGCTAATCTGCTGAATTTAGCAATCCCATCCATGTAATCTGACACTGGTGTTGGAGAGTCTTTATTGGCACCTAGATTAACACCAATAACACCACTATAACCACCTTCTCTCAATTTTATTATACGTTCAGCAACAAAAGTGTGACCTTTGCTATTGAATCCATACCTAGAAAGTAATCATAATTTATTAATTATTGATGTCTTATGTCAGAAATATAATAGAATGGACTAGTAAATTAATTGTTATTAGTGTCATACTGATATGGGAGAATAGACATGATCCCCCAGTAATAGCTTAACATGATACTTTTAAGTATTTGCTTCACATTTATTACAAATATTTATTTAATGTAACAAAAAATGTATGTTGCCATACCAACATTATAGGATAGGAAAGAGGAATAGAGAGAGACTTACCTTAAATTAAATGGCATTGCAACAATATGTCAAATTTTCAAAGGCCTAACATGACTTACCAAGTACTTGAACACTGTGTTATATATTTATACATATTATTAAAATACACTGGTCATAAAATTTACAAAATTTTAAATAATAAAATTATTAACAGAGAAATCAATCTCAATTGGAAACATTTTCCTTCTTGATCAAAATGATCATTGTTTTCTACATACTCCACATTTGCTGAATCTTCATACCTTGTACAATTCTTCGTATCAGCCTAAGCAACATCTCCTTTCTATCTTCATAAATTACTGTGACAATTTATGAGGTACATATTATCAATTCCCAAGTTTAAATGGTGACCCAGAAGAGAAGTTCGTTTGCTTAATAATACCATTGTTGAATTTATAGTTTTCAAGCAGGCCTGAAAACAAAAAGACAATCCCCAATATTTTCCTAGCTTTGCAAGGTCTTTTCTTTTTTATAAACCTACGAAGAAACAGTCACTTTTTTTACCATTTTTCACACAATTTAGTCCTAAATTTTATTTGAATACTCTGAAGCAGTGCATCTTCCTGCACTCAAACTTTCCATATTTTCTCTAACGGTATACAAGAATAGTTTTCATATTATCTATTCAATATTTTGGGCTCCAGGTTTCATTACCACCTGTACGCTAAACCACAGAAAATTCAAAATGTCTGCCAGTAGTTCTAAAAATATAAGTTATCGCAAGTTTAACAGGTAAGTCACCTACTTTCTACCTCTATTTCCTTTCCTTATTAATTGTTTTAATTAACATGACAATGTCATTTCCTGGCTTATATATATCAGTAGGTATCCAGGACATGGATTCTGAGTGACTGCTAGCTGTGGAATCTGAAAATTTAAAGAATACCTAAAAATGGTGACTGCCATCTTTAAATTTCAGGTAAGCCACCACCTTTCTGTCTCTCTTCCCTGTCCTTATCAATTGTGAAAATATATATATAAATTATTAAAGGTAAGAAAGAAAGAAAACATGCCAAGCATTGAAGGAGGATTGCACAAAATGTCAAATTAAAAACTGCATTGAATCAGCTTTCTCTTGCCAGTCAATCCACTTTGTCTCTCTTATTTTCAATTATTTGACCATACCACATTACCTAGTATATATACATAAGGTGTAGAGCTAAATATGAATATTGTAATTCTATACAGATGTCATTCATCAATCAAATAACAGAATAATTTAGATAAATAAAATTTATAATAAGAAAAAGTGGATGGATTAAAAACCCTGTCCCAAGTTTAATATGATAATGTGCATTTTTTAAAAATAGAATATGATATTGAAGTTTGTAGTCACAAATATAGATGTTTTTTTTATTTCAAATTATCCTTTAATTAAATCTTTCAACTGCAACAGTTGGATAATTCATTCAAATTTGTTAAATTGAGTTCTTGAATATCTTGAAGAAAACTAATTGGACCAAGGTAAATCATTATTATGCAAGACCATGTACGAATGATGGACACAAGTGGAGGGATTAATTGATATTATAGAACTTGCATTTAATCTTTACCTATTAATAACAGCTAGTTTTTCAGGAACTCTGAAAAGTCTTGGAACAGGATTTCCAGATTGTGGTTTGGGAGTTACTGATCCAATTTCAACAAATCCAAACCCCATTCTGTCAAGAGATTCAATAGCTTCTCCGTGTTTGTCAAACCCAGCTGCAATTCCAATAGGATTCTTCAATTTAAAATTTATAAGTGAAGTCTCCTACCAAAATGATAACACAAATATATATCTGCCAATTACAGTACAATTATTCAATTCTAAGAATATTTAATTACCAAGCATTTTGGGTCATCATATCTAGTCTTTGGAACGAGTCCCATCTTACACATCCATACAGCAAAATTGTGACACAATTCAGGGTCAAATAAGTGTATGGTTGGCATCAAAACTTTTTCATAGTATTTCTCATTTCCATTTATGTAACTTATTACACTGTAGACAGCAAATCCAATCGGTGGAACAACCAATGACCGAATTTTATTCTGAAATAAAAAGAAAAACAATTAAAGGTTACATCATTTTAAAGAGAGGGAAAACAACATGGGTATATTTTGGTAACAAAGAATCAAAATAAACCTTTTCATGCACGGTGTAAGTCTTTCGACATTAATGAAATTCAAGGGACGATTGTAGTGGAGTGATCTCTTTCGACCTAATACATGGGGTACTGTGGGGGGGGGGGGCTCATTCGACATAATTCAAGAGGTTATTGGGGTGGTTGACGAACTTCTATTGTAAATTACTCAGTAACTACGAGTAAGCTGTTGATAATTCTTTTCCAAAGGTTAAATGGCAATTGTCTGTCGAAGGAATACCAATTTATCTTCAAAAAAATTTATTGACACGACTGATTGACTGAAACTTCATAACGTGAGAACTTAAAATGATACGATTTATGTTTGGAGAAACAAGGAGTACGTCCGAAACTTGCAAATTGTGAAGATAAGTCGTGACACTTAGGTACTTACCATGATATTGTTATTTGTACGTTAAAATATGACGTAAGTTACTCATTTAACACAACAATAGGAAATCCAAATTTTGGTACAACCAAATAATAATACACTGCCGCTCTCACGCAAAGATCAAGAATATATTAAAAGATAAAAGTTTGTCTTTGGAATATCTATAATAATCTTTTTTCACAAGTACCTGTGAAAAGTCATAATTTCTTTCGAAATTGCAATAATTACTTACAAATTTTTGCTATATGAATATATACTTTCTTCTGTACTGAGTCACAAAACATTGACTCCAAATTTATACATTTGATTGAAGAGTGACAATATCGATAAAAGAATTATTCTCACTGTGAAAAACTCTGCTTCCGAATGAAACTAACAAATGAAGTACGAACAATTGCTTTAAAAAATTATTTTCAAGATTTCTGTGTTCTGTATTAAAGCCTTATAACCTCTTCTCTTAATTAATCGATAAATTCTTTGCAATTGGCGAAACCTTGTTTTGGATCTAGTAACCGTCTATTAATTTAAAGTATATTCTGATAAAAAACATGAACTCCTTAATCACCGTAAATTGCATTTGCAAAAGTAACTTGTGTCAGGCTTACTCTCTTCCTTCATTAAATTCCAACGAGTTAGCTGTGGCATTAAAATCATGACACTTGTATACCATTGTGGACAGTTGCAAAGATAGTTTCCGAACTTCAATCGAGTTTCCTTTACAGCAAATATCAACTCTTGCCCTCTACAAGTCAGTTGACCTCGCATTCAATTGATGTTGAATATATTTCACAGTCCTAACTTTATACTTCACATAACAAAATACATGGTTCACTATCTTGGAAAAATAAGGTGTATAACTGGAGAGAAATAGTGTCTTCTCAAGTCTGTCATTTTTAAATAAACCTACATTAAGGAAATTTGGTATTGTAAAAACTATGAAATATACTTACTGTATTCAGTTCAAGATGATTTACCTCAAAAAACTAATTCAGGGTGTGATTTAAAAACCTTCCCACAGTCCATATGTCCTGTTCATAAGAAAATTATAGGTTCTCCAACCATCAGTTCTTTACCGATGACAATACTCATTTCTGCAAATATCTTACAGCTTGCAATTTCTCACGAGGTATCTGGTTTTTCGTCATAACTTTCTTCACTACTTATGTTGAACTTCTAAGGTGAACAAAGTAATCTTTTGATGTTTCATAAAATGAAACTTTTTCAATGGCACATTGTAAAATGTGAGAAAATACAATATGTATCACAATTTATAATTTACTATCACCTACAAATTGTCTTGATTAGTTTCCTTTGAAACTTTTCTTAATCATACCTCAAAGCATGTGCCTTTTCTCCAGACTCAACCTAAACAATATACATACCTCATATAGATGCACGAGTTGAGAATTTCATTTTAGATGACACAAAGAAGTTTAGTCATCTATATACAACCAACAGAAGTAATAAAGGTCATCAAAATAATATAATTTTTAAAAATTTACAATAAATCTTCTCTTTAGTGGACAGAACTGCCAAGTTTTGGTATTAATTACTGTAGAACACTTATTTTATGATGGAAAAAATAATTTGAGCATCTCTCCGACATCAGTTTCAATGTAAAAAAATGTCTTGCAGAATGAATACAAAGTCAAAAAAGAGTAAGTCAATGGATGTAGAAATGCTTCAATTGAAGCTCAAGTAGGAGCACATAGCAAATTTGGAAGGAAGACTAGAATGGAAAAATGTCGACCGGACCAGGGACTTGAACCACGGACCTCCGTTTTCCAGGCGGCCACTCAACCACAGACTCGGATTAGCTCAGTGGTAGAGTTCCCGCCTGCCTTAAAAAAAAAACCATAGGAGTACTTATTTGGCAAACAATGCTATCAGAATACATACAAACTTTTTTCCTAACAAACATTGAGATATGGCATATTACCATCAAAATCCATTTATAAAATAACACACACCTTCAAGAAAAAACTTAAATGCACTAAAAATAGTTATATTTCAGCCTTGAAGCTCAGTGTGTATATCTGCAGTGACATACACAAGATTAAATAACATATGACACATTGAAATTTATTTGTGTAGTAATTTGAAATAATAAAATTTGCATGTCTGAGAAATATTCCCCAAAGACCCCCAAACAGATTGCATCAAGCCTCAAACTTTACACAATTCACATTTGGATAGGGAAGAGGGGTAGACAGAAACAACTTACCTTAAATTAAATCGATAGAGTACACCGAAGGGGGCTGACCGTTACTTTGAATTCTATACCTAATCTTGCCTCTGAACATTCATAACCCCAAACTCATCATGATTGCCACCTACAAGTTTCTATCTCTCTCCTGACATTATTATTTTGACAATGTTATTTCCTTACTTGTGTGACAGGAAAGAGAGAGAAAGAAAGGTGGCATACCTGAAGTCTAAAGCTGGAAAACCCCATGACGAGTTCGAGGTTTTCTTAGGCTTTCGGAGGCAATCACCACCTTTGTCAGAAGATGAAGAAGAGCATTCCAAGTGAGGGATGCTTTTCCCTATCTCCTGAAGAAGGAAATGGTTGCCACCATAAATTCAAAGAAAATCAATGTGATTCAAAGCTGAACTGATATACATTTTAAATATTATAATCCATTTGGGAACTTTACACATGGTATAGTGATTATTATTTAAAGTGCCATGTTACTAGATTTAAAAAATTAGCTACAGATTGGAAAAAGGCAAAAGTAAACAAAACTTAATGTAAAAATCATTTAACAGTCGCAATAAAAATTAATTACATTATGCAAATACAAGAAGAAAATAACATTCTGCCATGACCTTGCAGCATAATCATGGATGTAAAAAGTTTCTTACGTCCTGGAAAATAAAGTAATATATGTTCCATTGGAAACAATTGGATATTCCAAAAGTAAATTGCTTTTTTTCCCCACACCTTTCTACGATGAATCTTATTGCCATAATAAACTGAAACAAAGGTATAATGACATTAAAATCTTGCAAAAATTTTGATAGATCTTACAAGTATTGTAATTTTTATAAGTCAATGCAGAGGAATAATGAATTATTTAATGTAACCTTTATATTTTGTCCCAAAATAATTTTTTCAACTAATTTGGTATTTTAAGTACAAGATTTCATTCTTGATACATTACATAATAATTAACCTTTGATGATTCCAAAAGAAACAAAAGGGTTGTGAATGTCATTACAAAATTTCTTTCTTAAAGTATAAACTTTGGAAGACATTTTCTAAGAATGTAACAAGTATTGGAAGGTCAATATAATATCTTAAAAAACAGCTTTAGGAATATTATAAAAATGATATAAGGTCTACATGCCAGAATAATTATTAAATTCATTGAAATCAGTTCAATAAACACCCGGTGTTCAAAGAAAAAATAAATTTTTTGCGTGCCTGCTGCACGAGCAGAGGCCATTTATTATTTCAAAACAGTCATATTATATAACTAATATAAAAATGACTTGAATCAGTTAATGGATATGAAAATACACTTGTGTACACTTTATTTACTCACTTCAAAACTGTCAATGGTGGTGCTCCAGATTCAGATCCCTTCCGAAACCCTGCAAATAACAATTTCTTATTTATAAAGATGAATCAAGCAGCAAAAATTTCCAAACAAATTTTACCAGGAAGGTTTTATCATCATTCCAGATTTGATTTCAAATTTAATTTAATTCCTGGTAGTTTGAAATAGGAAACATGAAGTCACCTTACTATGCAGCAACTACATAGATATTGCTTACCTTATTGTAAACTGGGACTATTACAAACTGAAAGAGGTTGATATAAACATGAGGAAACATATATTTAAGAAAAAATTAGCAAACAATGTAAAGGTATTAAGCAAGGAAAATTAAACTAATGCAGTGTTCCTTTTCTGATCTTACCTAAATATAAAATAGTTGGTATAAATGCAATGTGAAAGATTTTCTTTGACACACCGACAAGTGTCGACACCCGCCTCCTTGTATCTTGACTCATCTTCACCATGTTGAAGGTTTTCTACTATGTATTTTGTTTTAAGCTGAAATTGTATAAGAAAATGTTAAACTATAATATCTATGAAACATTATATATATATTAAATATAGAAGAATGGACATAAACAATGAATTAGCACTATAAAATTACTAAGTTGTTAGTTTAATTAGATATCCACTGTTTTGTGAGAGCTCCATACTAATACCCAAAGAGTGAATAATTATTATTCATATATACTAATCAAATTGTTTGCATTCACTATATACCACAATAACTTAAAGAAAAAACAGTTTATCAAACTAAGGACGGTTCCGATAGATTTTGTAACAGAACAAAGGCAAGATTCCCTAATCTTCAAAATAAAATTTTATTTACACCATTCGTTATCATCTGTATTCATTTATTTATTGAAATTTTTATCATTCGCCAAGAGATTTTCCTTCTTTACGTGAAAAAGACTCAATACAAGGAACACTTATTTTGTACGCATGAATGTTAAATAAGATGTTTACTTAAAGTCAAGGAAATGTAAATCCGGCAATATGATTCAATGTTTTCAGTATATGAAACATTGGACGTACGAAAACCATTTTAAAATAGCTATGGAGGAGAGCAATTGGAGTTGGCATGTCTTAAAACATTGGTTTTGCTTATAACCAACAGGAAAAAAAGGCTAATATGCACGACGTTTCAATCTGGTACTCGGCCAACTTCCTCGCTGTATATTTAATACTTATTAACAAACGTTAAGAAGAAAATGAAACATTACTAAATAATGTGCTGCAATAACTTCTTACACATTAGCGTAAATAGCATATGAAACTAAGCTCAATTTAATTACAATACTTTAACAAAGTTTGTTGGTCACTCTCACCTTTAAATTATTAAGAATGGAAGTCTTTTACTTTAAAGATATAATACTCAACGAAGATATATAATGCGATGTATTGCTTTGCATTATGATTCACTTTGGAAAAGCATATTGTACTATATCTTTGTATATTTTCATATATTATAATACGTAATGAAATATTTTAGAACAGGTTTTAACGGTTAACACGTTCCTCTAACTGTATTGTATATAATTTCAGTTTTCTCATATCAGGAAGCTACAGTGGACTGTATACCGTTATATTCACTCCAGATGAAATAGAAAATGGCAAGGCAATGGCAATATGAGGTAGGAAGATGAACGGAAAGTGACAAATATGAAGACAGATACGGATTTGGGCTGCAGGATGAGAAGGCACGTAGACATATGTAATGAGATTAACGAGCAGAAAAACAGGCTGTCCAATAGACTTCGGATCATGGAGGCAAAAATCATCAGAATTTTGTCAGTCGAGCAAATAGATACACTGATGAAATGTGAAAAATATATGGAAATACTGTAAAATTTCCAAGTGGTAAGAGGAAAAGGATGACAGGCAGAAACTTTTACATTGGGCCAATTAATGGGCACATTGAAAGATTTGTACGCGCATTTAATTCCATCCTTTAATTTTGTGATGTATTGATGACTAGGACTGTTCGTTATATCTCAATTAGATGATCAACACTGCCCGAAAATGAACACAAGGAAACAATCTAATGGACAACAGTCTTAACAAAACTTGAATGAATACGCATTTGATTCCGTGCGAGAAACGTTGAACTAATCATACATACGTGATGTGTTTACATGAACATTGTTACTGACAAGAAGTGCAATTTTGGTTTTCCAAAAACGAATAATTTAGCGATTGACGGAGCCATCGTTGGATATATTTAGTATGGAATTAGCCTAGATCATTAATCGGTCAGATGTACTGACAAGCGGACGAGATCATAGTCTCCTGCATCATTTTCAATGCAACTCAAGATTTGCCTTTGGCGAATTCATAAGAATGGAGCTACGAATAAATTTTTAGGGCCTTGTCTCTTTGTACTGAGAAAATGTGTCTGCTTCAAAACGAACATTCATTATTTTTTGACAGGAACACACATTTATTGCTTTACCTGGCTCACCTTTAACTTTAGAATTATTGTTGATCTCCGAACCAGACATCCGAAGTAGCACATCGAACTTATTTGACATCTGCAACATCCAGTAGTTTCTGTATATAACGCTCACGTCATAAAAGGCTTCGTTAATGAAGCCTGGAGATTTCGCCAGCCTTTTATGTTAAACATGGCGTGGTAACATTGATAGCTACAGTCGATGCTTTACTTTAAGTAGTGTAAGAAAATTGACTTATTCTTATATTAAACACGGCGAGAACCTCAAGGCGATTGATTTGTTTATCGATCACATAACAAAAGCTACCGCTGCAATGGTATTTGATTTTTCTGTCACAACGAAAATAATTCTGGTCTCTCAACGGGATAAAGGCATCATCCTCACGTTTTGTGGTCGTAGTATTGATAGCAATTTAAAATGAATATTGCTATCTTTATGGATTTACCTGCTTTCGTCCGAACTCTCTCGAGTGTAATCTGTACTGTTTCCACAATATACAAACTAGTGTAACTCCAAAAGAATGAGAACTTTCTTCTTACATTTACAAGAGTAATTGTGACTTCCACTATTAATGAAGTTATACTTTGGTTGTTACTATAACACTACTTATCCTTCTGTAGTAAACTCCAAATAATGTTATTCACGTTATATTAATTTCTAGAGCTTCCCCATTAAACAACATGGGTTGTGTATTATTTCATGCAAAATTGAGAATAACCTATCATCAGAAATAATTGGCCTTTAGTGTAATCTTATCTCCACAACTATTGACATTGATTGGGGATTACATGAAAGAATCTTTAATACTGGAGAGATGTGGGTGACGTGTATGCAAATTCAATTAAGAAATAAGTTGAGAATTTGACTTGCACAATTAGATACAAATGTGAACAGTATTATTTCTTTCATCATTGAAAATGTCTCTTAAATTTTCAATATTTCGTCTTACTATTTCAAATGTTCCATAATTAACTTCTCAAAATTGGAATACAAAACATTTAAATTTAAGTCATTCTTACTGTCGAGTACAGGGATTTTCATTTAGTATATAAATTTGTGGGATTACATTTCAGTTTTTGTAAAGGTTCCCCAATATAAAACTTGAGCATTAAAATGTGAACACAATAGAACAAATGCACTTCCACACACAAAATATGAAATTTTATTACCCAAAAACTCCAATTTTATTAATGAATGAGAAATGTCAGTTGAATCTCAAAATTATGCAAACCCTTCAGAAAACACTTAAAAATGGTTCATAAAAAAGGAATGTTTCATAGTATGAACAAAAACCCAAAATATTTTAAAAACTGACAAACTGATGCTAGGATAGTACAGATATATTTTGAGAGTTTATACAAATCTTTAGGACTACAACAAATTAGTATTAAGATCAGTTTATCCCCCCCCCCCCCCCAATTGTAATTGGCAGAAAATACAAGTTTTGTTGTATCATATTCAGTTTCAGAACAAGGGGGAGCAAACCTACCACAAAACTTCCAATACACGAAATAAAAAAAATGTGGAGATAGTAAAATACACATTAAGGCAGGCCCATCTGAATTTCTGCCCTTGAAATAGACCAATGCAAGCCAAAGTTCTCAAGAGTACATTACAGTCTTGCACATATAACTTTATTCCTAGTTTCCTTCATTCAGTACCGTTTATTTAGTAGCATAGAATGTAATTCAACCCCACCTCCCTCTTTCCTCCTTGAGTACAAGATCTGAAAAATAAAATTTTGTTGACGTACAATGTTTGATTTCTTAAAGCTAAACTTTTCAAATGGGAAGGGTAAGGCAGGCTAATATTAAATATTGGTAAATGAAGAAACACATTTATTTTGTCTTTTATATTCAATGCAATCTAGGTGACAGTAAACAGGCTGTGGAGGAAGTCCCATCACACCACACCCTTCGCACCAGTTCCTTCACATTACTTGTGTCTCAAACACATTTTCCAACAATTTGTACAGGCTGATGGAGGAATGTTAACAGGTTGGCTAAACCACCCTGTCCACCACAAAGCTAATTCGATTTGGACAGCACAAGTGCCACACCGGACAGGAAAAATAATCTACTTTAACTAAATGATTATAAACGTGATCACTGGGAACAGAACCCCCCCCTGTAATCTTAACAATTTCATGTAGAATGAATTGAAGTGAGAAATGATTATAGATTAAAAAGTATTTGCTTAAAATGGCAAGACAGCACAAAACCCACTCCTAAAACTTAGACAATTCACAAATTGATCAATAAATCACAAACTGCATAACTGGGGATCAAATATTTTACAAAAATTTACACAAGAGAAAAATGTATCAGTTGAAATTCACTTATACATCCGCTTAATACATAAAACTGATTCGAGCTCTCTCCAATTTAGCTACTCTCTCCAATTCAAGTAGTGTTTAATGGAAAGCAGAAATGCAGGTTCATAATTTCTTGGATTTTAACATTTTCTTTGCGTCGTATTAATAATTTCCATCACACTCTTCACTTGGATGTCATCATGGTGACAAATTCTGAAAAAGAAAAAGGGCAATGCGTCAGCCAAAGAGAATGTCCCGAACCCCGACACTCGAGGATGCTATGTCTAAAATGGACTGGAACCTTGGCATGTCTAGGACGGTGCCTTCTTTCTGTGCGACAAATAAACGACGATATCGGAGCATGCAACACGAAATTTTTAGCCATTTAATTTATGCGATTCCAATCCATTGTTTATAAGTGTATCTCTATGATAATTACATTTAGTTGCTGAATAGTGCAATATAGCTGTAGAAGTGCCATCACTCCAAATTAATCTTTATAATGCGTGCACCCAACATGAAACTGGCATAATTTAATTTTCAACTCGCAATATCAAAGTGTGCATTTATGTTCAAACAATTTAAAGAAATCTGCCAATTGGCAAAAGATTAAATTTGATAATATAATTGTAATAAAAGACAGAAAACACTGAAGGTAAATGAAATATACTATAACTTTGAACCTAAAATTCCATTTCCAAGAAACCAATGTTAATACAAATAAAAACCACAAATGTGCAATATATGAAAATTGTTGCGAACATAAACAACATTAACTTTACACACTGTTTTACAATAGTAGGTCATAGCCCATGCTCAAATCATACTTCTTACCAGCTTCAAGTCAGTTTCACCATGCCGTGTTCAGCTATCTAACTGAACTCCAAGCCATACCATACCACAAAATAAAAGCTGAACACATCTTATGTGGCATTTATCATCTACAATTTATGTACCTTTGTAACATTTCCGTCAACATTCAAACGCAGTATTTCATACCTAGTAACACAGGCTGAAGGAACTGAGATCTACCTAACTAAAGCCCACGAAATATAAAACAATGAAACATGAGTATAACCATTGACAGCAATAAAGCCTAAACATGCACTGTTGGATATTTGCTATGAAACAGATAATGAATTAGTGATGTGTTTAATCTCCAACAGCAGAGACACCAGAAGAGCTAAGTTGATGCAATTCCTGACAAGTTATACACAAGTTGACTGTTTAAGTACTGAGAATATTATCACCACAAACATTACAGTTGCAAGACTGGTGAGAACAACTTCCTGACATACTTTATACATTGAAAGAAATAGACAAGACTTCAAGCTTAAAAATGATTTTTGTATATCCCACAATATCTGCAAGTTGCATTTACATTTATCACACACCAAGATACTTAAAATACGGCTTTTAGTAAAAACACCTGAAAATAGAATAAATGTACATTAAGATGCACCCCATCAAACCTTCACCACATGACAGTGAAAATAAATAGTACCAAGTGAAAAAAGTTAAATTGTAGCAGTGAAGATCTTTAAATTTTGAAATCCCATGCAAATTTTATAATAATTCTAGTAGAACATCAACGCAATGTTACACAGAAAAAATTAAACAATGTTAAAAGTATGACAGGATGAAAAAAGAACTTCAATTGACAATATCAAATCCATCCATGCTCTGAATTTGTACAAAATAATTATAGTTGTAAATAATTTCCAAATTTGAATAGAAGAACAATTATCAACTGTGTCAGCAAGAGAAAAGAAAACAAAAAGTTTAAGAAGGCATGCTAAAATGTTTTCGCTCTTCTTACATTGCAGAGATTGTACCTGTTGTTGCAACTGCATTAAACTGTGAAAAATCTGAAAGGTGAAAGAGTGTACACACAACAAAATGATAATTTTTCCTTTCATCATGTAAATATATCCACATTATTAAAATTAAGCTTCAATATGACCGTGTGCAGGTTGTCCCCTAGTCTTTCAGGGGGAGGTTGGGGTCAGAAAACCTCAAGAGTAGGGGGAACCGTGCATCAGCACGAATTTCATATTATCCCACAGTTTCAAGATGTTGCACCAAAAATATTGAAAGAAATTTTTAAGAAAGACAATTGAATCTGAAATATGGAAAAAATCACAAAGCAATAAAAAGAGCATAACACTACAACAAAATTTCACAGAGCACAAAAAAAAGCCTCTTCCAACAACACTAAAATGCCAAACACAAGACATTATCTCAATGTTACAAGTGCTAGAACAATACCAATAAAGCCTTAATCAAGCATTACAAACTTCTCTGCCCTACTAATCAGCCAGAATGTTTCATCACCAATCTACTGTGGCTCAGAACAACGTATGTTAACAACAAAAAGAGTTAAACGAACCCATATAGGAAAAATCTTAACCAATTTATACCACCTAGAACAGTATCTAGAAGAGCACAAGTACATTAGGGGCAATTGTTCAAAGAAGACTTTGAACCATGCCAACAGTGACAACACTTGCACTCAACAGATAAATACACAAAATTACATCTAAATTTTCAAACAATTTTTCAGTTCAAAGTAATGACTTTAAAACACCGAATAAACGAGGTTTAATATTTCAGTATTGGAAATAATTATTTAACATATAAAGCTGATTCAGACTAGCGGTTTTATGAAGTGTGAAGGAAGTTATAAGCTGCTTCACGTTCTCCAATATCATGTTCTCGAATGTAACTAAAGAAAAACATGGTTGCATAAAATTTAAGTATGTAGAGTAACCAAGTGTTGTGTCAAGTGACAGGATACTAGTCAGTCATTAGTAGACTACACCTACTATGACGGTGTTCAGGTTTCAGACGTTTGAACGATGCATGGCAATGCTTGTTTGGTTGCATGAAAAATGGGTTAGATAAGTAAAATAAAACTATACATAAATATCAAAATTATAAAAATAATCACTGAGAACATTATACTGGGGGTGCTTGAAGACAAATAACATTCCGAAAAAGCATTTTAAAGCACTGACCACCGACACTTTAGACAGCTTTGGCCTGAGCCCGGTCTAACGGCTACATCGAGTGAAAATTATGTGAGCAAGAGCATGGAAATCTGCAAGAGGAGAAATTTGCAATCAAGAGTGACCACTTATAAATAAAAGCATTATTGTGCATACAAGTTGGTGAAATGGGCCTCGACTAGTTATGCTATATTAATTTAAAGGCAACATAATTTTAATAGATGGAGACATTACAAAATGTTGAATAGGCAAAACGTAACCATCCAACTGTTTTCCTATGCACACATAACTTGGTAAAAAGTTTTGTTACAACAGTTCTGGAGATGATTACGTCTAACCTAGCTATTCAGACCTCCAATTAATACTCGGGTGTTCTAGATATACTACTGTTGCAGTATCATTCCAAAACTTTATCATGTTGCAGCTCTGGATGCATGAAGCAAAACGAATTGTTTAAAAATCACCAACAATCACAAAAGCGAAGAATCTAAAGCATTTAATAGCATAGAATTGATTCAATCTATCACAAATTGACACCAGTGAGGGAAATTCTAAAAAGTTAGTTAGTTCCAGCCAATTTGCAATCTATATGTATACACATATATTGAAGAACTTATCTTTTGACAGTACATTACAATACAAATGCAAATCTTATTCATTTTACTTTCAATATCAATTAAAAAAAACATAAAATTGCAAATACAGCAGAAAGCACAATTCCGGTACCATCTGAAAGGGGAAGAACGTATTAGCAGCCTAAAATTAGATGTAAATGAAACAATCTTAAAAACATTTGATTCCTAAATTTTACCCCATGCATTATAGGAAAGTAATTTGCATCTGTCTCCGCTATGATAGCAAACAATTTAATACAGAAAAATCATGAAACTACAGTTAGGTCATATTTGATATAGCTGAAAACCAAAACATATAGGACTAAAAAACTATTTCAGTCAATGTTTAGAGTGTGTATAAAAAATTTGAAAATTGTTAATTAATTAAAGGAAATGAATTGGTGTGAAGACCACAAAGCGTTTAAAGATAAAGTTATAGTGAGGATGAGAAAAAAATTAAGTGAAAAAATGTATACAAAACCAAATAAAAAGAAAGCAGCTCTTAAAATTGAGAACTATAAAACACAAATATAAGCTAAAATTTATGGAAACATTATGGACTATCGCCATCAGAGTAAGCTTAATACACATATTGCCTCAAATGTCTTCACTGGCTACAAGCTATAGGTCATGAAATAAAACACTAGCCAGATATAATAAAAATGTTAACATTAGCCTGGAGTAACGGAACCGCTTCTGAAAAATCAAAAATTTGAAAGACCCAGGTGTGAATACAAAACATACTAAAGCCTAAAACATAAAATGTACATGCATAATATATGCTCATCTTATATATACATGAAAGATTTAAACAGAACTGAAATAAATTAAAAAAGTATGGCTGATTTTGAAGTCAGAAACTAAGGACAATTCAACTTCAAAACTGGGAAATATACCCCAATAAAAGTGCTGCAATCAACATTACAATTATGCCAAAACTAAAGAAGAAACTATATGAACACCCACAGAAGTATGTTCAACATGATTAAATAAAAATAAATCAATGATACAAATTTACTTAAGTACAACCAGCCCAATCCCTACAACTGGCTAGTGTCCACTCTACAGTAGCACAGCTCAGATTAGGATCTAGGGCTGGAAGAGGGCCTAAGAGTCACACTCCATGACTGTCGCATAGCCTACCTTCATAATTTACTTGTCCATCTCCATCAATATCAGCTTCCCGAATCATCTCGTCTACTTCTTCATCAGTCAGCTTCTCTCCCAAGTTGGTCATTACATGCCTCAGCTCAGCTGCACTAATAAAGCCATTGCCATCCTTATCAAACACTCTGAAAGCTTCCCTTATTTCTTCCTCACTGTCTGTATCTTTCATTTTTCTCGCCATCATTGTTAGAAATTCAGGAAAATCAATTGTTCCATTACCTGTAACACAGAACCAACAATATAAATATTTGGAAACCATAGAAAAATAACTTACCAAAAAATCATTTATCAATAATGTTGAATGTAAGCACGTATTTAGTCAAGTAACTGGATCTGAAGATTTTGATCGTTGTTGTACCTCGAGACCAATACTCTAGTCTCTCTCCCCCCTTTTTTTTATCAAGTTAATTTCGCACACAGTAAGTGCTACTACCAAAACCTTTCAGATCCGATAGCAACAATTTATGAAGATTAGCATGCCATACCCAGATGTAAGAAAAGCTTACAAATTATCTTATGACGAAATCTCTATTTAATTGGCCCCCAATGAATCAACAGAGATGTGTAAATTACAGACAGTCAAAACTTGAAGGCTGAAAATAAAAGTTATCTATATGTTATAATAAATTGAAATAGAGGCGATATTATACATTTATAAAAAATTAGAATAATTATAGCAAATTATACTTTGTTTACTTATGTCAATTGGAAAAAATTAGTAGTCATTTTTAAATTAAATAATACAAGGATATACACAACGAAACTATATTTGAGGCGACTTTCAGTAGTTTTATGGTGACAGTTCACAACCTTAATGGTACGCTTTGAGTACATTTATCACAGGCATGTAAAGCTATCTATGTAGTACTTGTAGTTCATTTAAAATAAATTTGAAATACCAGGAAAAGTGAAACCATACAAACAATTCTGTAAACTTCAACAGATTGATAATGTGTTTACTTAAAATAAAATATTACAGGGTTAAGGATTTTTCAAAATCTGTATATAGAACTCCATCAAGCAAACAACCTTGAAGATGTTCTATGACAATTATATATGTAACATGTAGAGTTAATTGTGCCTTTAAATAAATAAAAGGTGAAAATATGAATGAATAGTAAGGAAACTACCAGTGATAAAACAAGACTAAAGTAAATTAAGACTGCAAGATTCTACAAATATTTTCTATTTAGCTTCAATCGCCAAAAATAACTACTGAACACATTGTTAATTACAGATTCTGGTGTAAATTTAATTCTTACAATACATAAAAATTTTGACGTTTGCAAAAAAAATAGTTTTAAGAGGATATAAAGGTGTTTTTTTCGTTTAGTATAATTAATATCCTAAATCTTACCGTCAGCATCAACTTCATTAATCATATCCTGCAACTCTGCTTCCGTGGGATTTTGACCTAGGGATCTCATGACAGTCCCCAATTCTTTCGTCGTAATCGTTCCGTCACCATCCTTATCGAAAAGTGAGAAAGCCTCTTTAAATTCGGCAATTTGTTCTTCTGTAAGCTGATCGGCCTAAGAAAGAAGATATTATTACGATTTGGCAGACTAAATTTAAAAACTACGTGCAACTTATCGTTTCCTAGCAGGACCACGCTATTAACCGACAAAAAATTCCCAGTATAAATAGAAACTTCCATGATATTGGACCGATCCATAGTCCAAAAGAAAAATAATAAACGGCACAACGATTCAATTTTAAAAAATGGTTCACAGGATTAAAAACGCTTATCAGAGAATAACAAAATGAGATCGTTCTCGATAACGACATTTGAAAGGATTGCTCGCCCGCAACATTTATTAACAAGAGTGTTTACACGAGTTTAATTCATTACCTCAACGCAAACGAATTGGAAACTAAAATTTTTCTCGAAGTTTCCGTTCCAAGGGTACGCGATAAAAAACTGAGAACGAATTTAATCAACGAATGTCATTTTATTGAATCTAAGATAAGTTGATAAACACTTTCGATACTTTCCACTTATTCCGGTCGCGTTTGAGGTTTCGTGGATAAACCTAACGGCAAACAGCATACGAAATTTGGGAAGAGTCAAAATGTTTTCAAACGTTTCATCTAGAATCTAAGGTAAAAGGATAAAGGGAAATTCACTCACCATTGCTGCTTCCTTGCGGACAACACTACTCTACAACCTTCACTTGTGGCTGATACGGAGCACTCGTCGTAATGGAAGTCTCGCCGCGGAACACCACGATATACCTCCGCCTAAACAAGTATTCACAAATAATATATGCACTAGCTTCGGAATATATTTCGGACGCAAACAGCAACGTATTATTTAAATATACGTACGCGACGCACCTTCACAAGAACAGTCCTATCAAACACGAGCTTGCGTCGCGGATTAAGTTTCGCACGCGCAAGTGAATGGCTTTATAGGTGCAGGGTGCGGCTGTTTACAGACTTCCAAGAGCGGGCGCTGATTGGCTGGTGTGCACCTGCAATGCGTCAAGCGGCGGCGTGCAGCACCCGGGCGCGGGCATTCCGCCTGCTACACTACGCCCGAGCGCAACCCTTTCCTCCAATTTCCTTACTCAATAAAACATAAACGTCAAACCTTATGCATGTAATAAACATCTCCCCATTTCGACCGTGCAAAACTTTGGTAAGTCATATATAATTTCGCATAGAAAACCAGTTTGCTTGTTAAAAATTGACAGTTACTTTCGTACAAGTCCAGCCATCATATTCAATGTTGTTGCTCTGGAATATATAAAGACCAGCGATGATTTTCCCAGCCTTCGAATCAGTGCTGAATCTGTCTTCCACTTTTATCTTTTCAATGGGGGTAAAAGAGGTGTCCTTACTAGTAATTTTTCATTCTATGGGACATTAAAAATTACTCCGTTTTAGCAGAAGTACGGTAGCTACGTCGTCTTCTGTCTGGCTATTTCTTGAGATGGGGGAAGAATTTTCAGTCTCCGTCGTTCAACATCAGTCCAACCCGATCACAAAAAACTCACTAATGGTCCGTCTCCGACATGAATGTTTCCCGGAGTTGTACGTGATGATGACCTCTGACAAGAAAGTTAGTTGTCTTTTCACAATTCCACGCCCATTTTGAAACGCTTCATTCTCTCAAATGTCCTTAGGTGGCTCAAAACCGACTGTAGCATTAGACAACGTTCAGATTTCGACGTTAGTACAGAGAGGTTCAAATGGCTCCCACCACCCTTTATAACCCTTTTATTTCGTCTTACAATAGAACTGTGTCGTTGGCCTTTTCAGTTACTATCACGTTTATACATTTATTTTTAGAACCTTATTCTTTCTTTTTTGATAAATTAAAGAAAAGTGATTTTTTTTGGATTATTTTGGGCCCCACTCGACAAACTGCGATTGTTTTTTTTAAAAAAATTGTTTAAAATTATTGAAAGTTTGGCACTAAATCTTCTAATAGAAAACCAGAAATCTCGAGAACAAGATCCGGATGTTTGAGAAATTATTAAAAAATGCTTGCACGTTGAAAGCCAGAGTGTCTTAAGATATTCATTGTTGAAAACAATAGCCCTCAAATAGTTGAAGATATGCTGACATCTCCACAAGCAAATCGAAAAAGGTTATCGAAATAAATAACAAATGCATGAATTTCGTATACAAAGAACATTCTCCTTTAATATGTATTACGTGTAAACACAGTTATACAGGAGAAATTGACTATTTACTTTTAGATTTTAGCTTTAAAATTTTCATTACGTTTTAACAAAAACCTTGGGAAGTTCTTAGATTAAAAATATTAAAAAAAATTAGATTGGATTAAAATAAAAAGATATTTTATCATTAAATCGTTTTCTTTACATTGAATGGTAATTCAACAACTATATAATTGTCCCCCATCGACTATGTAACAGTTTTTAGTCGACTCGTGGAGGATTAATGCTTTGAGTTTCAACTTCTTCGATAATCGCAGCAACAACAAAATTCTGTCAAGAAAACTGTAAAAAATGAAATGAGGACGCTAAAGGATCGATGAACTAATTTTTTTAGAGAGAAATAACCTTTAACCAAACAGATTTATCTTTTATGTAAATACATTGTTTTAAATTTTTAGAAAAATCATTTGCAAGAATAATTTATATGCAGTAACAAATTTTAAGTAAAGCCATAAAATATTACTCCCTGAGTAAGATCGAAAGATTAGTTAATAACTACACATTGGATGGAATTCCCAAAGTGCAAACAGAATGTCGTTGTTGTGGTATTCAGTCCTAAGACAGGTTAGCATGGAGGGGCATCAGACCAATCTTGCGCAAGCCTTGCAAACAAAATAAAGGGCTAAAATTTGGCCAATTTTCACTGCTCGTCCATCACAACCAGCAGCTGAAAATCTTTCTGCGGTGATAAATTGTGAATGTAAATACAAAGAGTAGCGTACTTTATCTCAGAGTTGAATATGAATAACCCCTGGGACATTCTTTATGAATTTGAGTATTATGATTCGTCGGGACCCCATGATAGCTACAATTATGATGAACAAAATATGAAGCAGTTTGCCCCTCTAAAGAAATAAATTATACAAAAGGTAAAACAATTAAATAAGCATGAATAAATGTAAAAAATTATAAAGAAACAGCTAAACGAAACTTCATTTCATAATCATCTCATTATTTAAATGGTACACTGGACATTCCTTAATATACTCCAAAAGGCATTGACATTGTCCGGATAAGCCTAAAAATGATAAACCACAAATGATACTTTCCTTTCGTTACTTACATACAAAATTCAGTGACCTATTCATTAATGTTACAACATTATTTTAATTTTTCCTTTGCAAAATTGTTTCGTATTCGGTTGTGTGCGGAATTATAACTCCACTCCTTTTAAATATATTTTCATTATGTTCAATTAATTACAATTAGCAATTTTATTCGAATCGTCTTGCTTGAACAGTACGCTTTGGATTTACTGATAATAATTTACCCCTTAGTTATTTTAATTGATTATGTCATATATAATTGAACACAAACCGAATAAATTTGAAAAAAACATTAAAACTTGTAAAGATTGGTCAAAGAAATCTCAAGTCAAAGGTTTATAATTATCAACATCAAAGAGTATTTGAGCAATATTAAATAATCTATCCTTAAGATATCACTAAACACATTACACAAAGAAACCACATTTTATATTGGTCCAACTTTGAAATTTTGATAATGATACATCTAGAAATTTATGAGACGTATAAACGTATTTATTAAGTAATATCAATTGAAGCTTCACACCACAAACGAATCATGTCGTGATAAGTAATGGAATTAAAAGTTATAATGCCTCTGAAATTTAGCAACCTTATTGTTACATTAATTTAATTCAAGATACGTGATTATTAATCATTTGTAACCGCTGAAAACGGTAGTGGACCGATAGTATATTTCTCTGTGGTTGCCCAAAGTGACCCGAAACTTCAGAATTAACTTCACATTTTGTTGTGGTAAGAACAGAAAGTTATAAATTCACTTCCATAAACGACATGACGACGAATTTATTTTGAGAATCTATTACTATTCCATTTTTGTTGGTGAATTTGGAGAGAAATTGTGTCGGTAAAGCGATGCTACCAGCTCATGGCCGACTATCCGGCTCTAACTCCATGTTGTCCCACTGCCTTCGTAAATATTGTTCAATTAATCTCTCCAACTGCGTACATGCTGCAGATGCTATGAATGAGAATACGTTCTTTATTAATCTGGAAACGTAATAAATAAAGGGCTTGCACCGAACTCTAAGACGTGCACAAAACCCTGATTACATTTCAGTGAACATTCTAAGTATGGATTTCATGGTTAATTAGTTCTTTCGCAATAAATGAAAAGTAAAAGATTTCTTTATACAATATCTTCACTACATATACGTCACAAATTGTGTGTCGGCAGGTACAAGATATAAGTGTGATGTAATAAGTATGACTCCTTAATACGGTTTCCGATGAGTATGGTTAATACATCCGAAAGCTTCTAGTTTTTATAAATTATGACGTTGTGTACCAAAAAATTGCAGAATATTACGGAGACGCTTTATTGCTATTTTTTTTAAAGTTTTTTATTTATACGTTAAGTAACTATTACCACAATTTTTGGATTATGTTATTAGTAGCAATGAAAATGTGCCTGCTGTTCATTCGCTAATTCGATTAATTGAAATCACTTGGTTCATAAAACGGTTGTCTATTCGGTCTTCTCCATTGAAGCCTTTGTGGAAGAAGAATTCTGTCAAGTGCTTTATGCTCGTGTCACCTTGTAAGGTTGTTAGGAAACCTTTTTAGTATTAGAAGTGCTTTTCCACGAGTATATTCTCTCTACCCCACACACTGTGTCCCCGACTCTCCTGTTATGGTAATTGTAACGCCCATGAAGCATTAAAAAGATTCTTTACAGATAAATGGTTAAACATACAGTAAAAATAAAAACAGTGCGTGAAGGGCAAACTCTCCAAGATTTTTTTGAACCTGGTGATGGCCAGTTACTTTTGAATACAGGGGCGCAACCGAGCGTGATTACAGAAAATTCTGCAATTGGACTTCCGAAACATAAAAAAATCGGTAAAAATGGCCACGAACAAAGTAACAAACGGCACTGTATGTAAAAGACATTCTCAAAGTTATTTTACAACGCATATAAATGTTATATGGGGCCACCCTTTGTCACACTGGATATATATATATATATATATATATATATATATATATATCAATATATCAATATATATCAATAGTCCAATTCTGCTCATAACAGCCCCAGAATATCAAAAGTGACAGTCGCTGCTATGAGGTGTCGCAAGTCTTTGAGGTATATAGTAGCGGTGGAACATAAATGATAATGTAACCCCACAAGATAAAATCGCAAGGTGTAAATTACACATATAATGGTGGCTACTGGAGTAGCGCCAGGTCAACGGCCATTACACGGACGTGGCAACGTCTCATTCGGGTAAAGCCCGTACACAATTGTTGAAACGTGAAGGTACGCCATCTTGTTGAATGATAAAATCCTTACTATCAGTTTTCAGTTGTTCCACTAGATACAATTCTAAGCTACATCAACTACAGTCAGTGGCGCCCCTGTCGGCTGGTTTCCGAAGTGACGTACCTGCACAACGTTCAACGAATGCTTTGAGAGTTGGTCTTTCACGTACTAAAAATTTGTTACGATTTGTTTACTCATTTACTTATAGCAATTTTTGAAAAATAACAAGGGCATTATAAGTAGTCCATATATTTTGACAACGTTCGATGTTGACATAGGGTATTGTTTGATTTGTCTATTAATGTATGTGAGCAAGTGCTATTACGGGAGTCTATAAACTTTTTATAAAATGGTGAAACAATTTTCAAGGCAACATGCCTTTTGGTTAGCGAAACGGTTCTGTTCAATCTTTCAGACAGACGCAACGCACAGTTGTTTGTTGAATTTGGAAGTCTTTGCTTCGATGTTACATTGTGGGTGGCTTAGCCAAATATTTGCGTTTTTAATTATGATTTCTTATCGCTTCAGTCACTTAACTTGTAGATAAGATTGTGCTCTTTATGTTTGCACCTTAGCTGTGAGCGTGTTGTTGCTCGAATCATCAGCGTCCGTTGATCAAGCTCTTCGTGGTTCTAGCCTCAGTCTTGAATTTTATTCCATGGTATAATTTTTCTGCTTTGTGAGAAGTGTGTTGGGTGCTACGAGCTCATGTTGTGTAGGGTAGTGTGTCCTTTAGGTGGTATTTTGGTAGGTTTGGAAAAGGAAGGGAGAGAGAGAAAGGTGATTGATTGCCTGGAGTTGAAGCTAGGAGCCGTCATTGAGGATGGTGTACTATTCGAATTTTTGGGGGCAACCATCATGGTTCTGATTGCTGTGGCCCATACATAAAATACTGGAAACTAGAAAAGATGGGAGCGGAAAATTTGTAAATAGGAATCCCGTATATGGAATGCGAAACATGAACACTTAGGAAAATTTGTGACTGTAGACATTTTTCTATGGATGTATAGATGGTGGGTTGTTAAATAAAGGTCTGTAAATGCTTATTGCTACAGTGAAGAGGATCGTTACTACAAAACGGGGCCCAAAACCTGTCAAATGGATATCGCAAAATATTGATTTCTAAACTAACCAATAAATGTTTGGATCAACTTACCTGCAGAAGGTTTTGGGGTCTTACTCAAGTTTTTACAATGATGTATAATGGACTGTAAGCTATAGTCGGGAAGGGTGAAGTGTATTGTAATTGTCAAGATAATCTGGCAGAACATTTGAAAAGACTGATAACTTTGTATTTAAGCTAATAGACAGAAAACGGCATTTCTACCACAAGCCGCTACAACGAGTCCCGGCCAACGAGAGAAGCCGCCATCAACAGCCTGAAAAGAAAGGCTTATAAAAACTTCATATTTTTATATGAATTCAAAATTTAGAGATTATTTCTTTTAATAGTGTCAATCTCGCCACAAAAACCTTCATATTGTTGTAACTGTATTTTTAGCACAAGAATAAAACCTTTAAAGTTTCAAGTATACAAGATTTTAAATCATAAAGTATGAAATTTAAATTTGGTACATCTGTTTTTTATATTTATTGAATTATATTGTATTTAATAGCAGAATTTTTCAGATGAAACGAGGATAATATGAAATTCAACATTTAATATTTACATATCAATCTAATCAATTGTGTGATTAATCACGTATGCATGTTTTGTTAAACCAGATTGTTTAAACAAAGATGTTTCAAATTTTAGAAAGGTTCTTTATTCAGTTTGGAAGCTTACGCTTCGTTTGACCGTTATACGTTTGGTCGTTATACATTCATTTTACGTAAATTCTCATGTTTTCTCATTTTAATTGCCACCAATAATTTCTTTCAATAAAAAACGTAGGATATGCGATAGGTTATTAATATTGATTCTTACAATATTCGTGGAAAGAATCGTGCTGTGTAGCTTTCCTACGAGGGACAAATTATTGCTGGAAGGGGAGCTCCATGCGAACACAAGTCACATTCTGTAAACACCCACAAGCTATTCACGAACAATACGGAACATGAACGGCGAGATTACTGCGAGCTCCAGCAAAACGATCCTCCACAAAGCTTTACATGAAGTTTTCTATGAAACAACTGTCAGATGTAATAATTAATGGCAAATACAGGGTCCTTGAAAAGTAATAATCCGATTAAAAACATTCGAAATTATTTAGCTTTTAACCCGATTTGATTGAGCAATATATTATTAAAAAGAGGAAACTCTTCAGTATCACATGTAACCTATATGTGCGTGAGTTTTTAAGTGATAGACTTCCCTGACGATGGATCGGCCGAACTGGACAAACTGATCACTGGCCTCCATGGTCACTGGGTCTCACTGCATATAATTTTTTTCTCGTAGGTGTTTACAAAGACCCAGTTTATGCGCCTCCACTTCCAGCAGCACTGGCCGAATTGCGGAACGGCAGTAAGTCTAGGCATTCCGGCAATGAGGGACGAATTTTAATATCTCATAGACATAATATGTAGTGAGGTATTGAGCACCTATGAGTTGTTATGTAAAGAGTATATATTTTCCTTTATTTTAAAATTAACATAAATTTATATTTTTTAAAATACAAAATCTCAAAAAGAATCATCCCGCTTGAGTTGTATATATTTTGAAAAATAATAAACTCATAAAATAATTGTTAATTTTGTGATGAAAGAAAATACATAAATTTTTTACTTAGCAACCACAGGTGCTCAATTTGATATTGAGATTTACCTCATATGTCTATACAGGGACGAGCCGAGGATTGGGTTTTTCTGAGACAACCTGTATCTTCAAATTGTATATACCATCTTATCTGGACTGTGAGAGGATCAACATCATATCCGTTATTACAGTTTTGCACTTCGCGAGGAATAGAAGGGCAGCAAATTAAAGTAATGCAAAATCGACCGAGTGTGGTGTCGAGTCTGGGGTTATGGAAGTCACTGTACTTAATGTAAACATGACAGTTAAGTTGTAGTTCAGCTCCTCTGAGTGGGTAGATTTTTTTTTTAATCTCTTAAGGTACCGAAGTAATTTTGATGTTTGAATGTATTAAGGAAAACTGTTTTAATGGTACCTTATGCTTTCGGTTAACATAATGGCAGATAGAGATTGGTGTTTCGTCGCAGAGTGTTTGTCAAATGCGATGCACTTTTATCATCATAGCTGTTAATAGCTCAAGGACGATTTCAAATGTGGGCAGAGTGCAACTGGTCAACGGTCAACGGCTGATAATTAAATTTATCCTCATCAAACCACAATTCTGACAATCTGCGGGAACGTATTTGAACTTAATCACCCATCGTCTTTCGTGCAGAGCGAATTACTGTCTACGTGCTCTTTCATAAAGTTACTTTTTTCGAGGTACAAAGAAACGTGGATACTTAAACTTTCAGAAAAGTACCGTGAAGTCTAGAAAATGTGATGTGATGAAGAAATTCTATACACTGAACTGTGAGGAGTAGTGACTTGCATCTTGCTGTGTTGACTATTTTAACGGAATTACTACACTGTATATGCTATTTTCTGGTTTCTCTTCCGCGTCTGGAGAATATCAAGATTTCAAATTCGGTTTCAATTACTTGTAATGTACGCTGTTTAAAACACTTAATAAGTTTAAAAATTTTACATTTTGTACGCAATGTTATCCGTTTAATAGATTTTAATAAACTTGAAATTACAGTCATTAACACAAAGTTAATGAATAAAATATAACCGTAGTTTTACAAACGCAAAAATTTAATTTTTTAAAGTGCCTCAGAGTGAAATTTATATATATATATAGTAGCTGGGTCCGTATTTGTGTTAGGTCGTTAGAGTATTTAAGAATGGCAAGACCTTATTGATTATGACTAATTATAATTATAATTTGACATTTTAATTTATTTATCTTGCCTCCATATTTCAATAATTCGGCTGATGTGTCATCATCTTCTGCTGCTCTATTATTATTTAGTATTGAATTACCTTCCTGACTTCCTGCTCGTCTAATTCTGACTGCGGTTCCTCAAGGAACGGTGAGAAAACTAGGATGGAAAGAGGCCTGCCTGCCTATATACAGATAAAACTAAGTATATGATGTTGGAAGATACCAACAGAGACAAGCAAGAGACATTAATAACAATGAGTGGTCAAGAATATCAAAGAATTGAATTTAATTATTAAGGCTCGGTAACAGAAGATAGTATTCGGAATGTGTCATGCAAGATGACAGTCCGCAGTCGACCCGGCAGGCCCAGGCCCTTAATGGGCTGTAGAGCCAAAGAGACGA
The DNA here is from genome assembly GCA_034510155.1 of Eucriotettix oculatus. Lineage (NCBI taxonomy): Eukaryota > Metazoa > Arthropoda > Insecta > Orthoptera > Tetrigidae > Eucriotettix > Eucriotettix oculatus. Next base: position 20,463,676 of record CM067380.1, on the reverse strand, counting down.
AGAAGAACAGAAGATAATCATATAGAAGTGGAAATTCAAGAAAGCATTGCAAGCGGAAACCGATTGTACTATGTATTGCAGAATATCTTTGAGTCTAGAAATGTTAATAGGAACTCAAAAAATCAATATGTATTGTAACGTATGGATAGGAAGGTTAGGTGATGACAGCAAAGGAGGATGACTATTGAGATGGGAAAGATTTTTGGAGCTGTGAGAGAGGGAGAAGGCTGGATATTAAACGCAGAACTGTAGATACTTTTTCGGATAGATGGATATGGATAGATAAAATCAAACAGGGAAGTATAAGATGAGCCGGTCGTGTACGAGAATGCCATCAACGCAAAGCGTTAAGAAAGTCTTTTTAGAAAATCTTGATGTGAGAAGGCCGCTTGACTGAATTAGAAATGGAAGACTATGGACAGAAATGGATGGTGGCAGGTCACAAAGGAGGCTAAGGACTGCAGCACCGACCAGCGAAAAAAAGAATATGATAATCAAGATCTGATTTAATTTATAAGAACACTCAATAAAACCAGTTCTTCTAAGGAAACAGTATTTACAGAAGCATTCGACACCTTTATGCCATACTCATCTGCTGCATTCAATTATAAATAAATCTTAAATAATCTCAAAAACAATTTTAATTCATTGGTTCTCGTCCATTTTAAACACATCATACTGACACAAGTAATCGTCTTACAAACTGCAAGATGAGACAAGGCCAGTAAATAGTGTAGAATAAACGTTGATGGGGACAATCGCATACTTCTCTATTGTCTTCACAGGCTATGTAATTGGGATGCATAAGAAAATTAAACGTTGGGGAAGAAAAAGCAATTTAATTTCAATACATGAATAATTGCTGCGGTCAGAACAAAAATCTATGTGCGACATTATATTACAATATTTAGAAAAACGTACAACGAAAATTAAACAATTGGTTTGCCCATTATGGCGCTAGAATAATATTGAAGTCATGTCAAAAATTCTAAATATGTTTTCAAAATATCGATAAGGATAATGTTATATTAAATCGAGTGCTTGAATTGTAGGTCCTGCTATATGGGGCAAATGGAGCGTAGGCTTCGTATCAGAATTAAAGAGCATTTTGCACCATTTAAAATAATATGCCACATTATATTACAATTAGTTTTAACGAATCATGAATAATTACAGGATTGATTGTTGGATTAATAAAAAAGTTTTGTGTGTTGAAAGTAATTATTATCCTCGTTTCAGAGCGAAATGCTGCGTATATATGTTTAATAAAGTGAAAACAGTTACACTAAATTTAAATTCCATACATGACTCAGGTATATTTTGAAACTGTGGATGTTAAATTCCTGGGCTTCAAAATCAGTTACAACAACGTAAGTTTTGTGACGTGTGTGAATGATTTCTCTCATTTCGCCCTGGCAGATGTTGGAAGAAGTCAATTTTTTCCTTTTTAAATGGTTTATATAAAGTCAAATCATATTCTGTTAATTATGTAAGTAACCATGTTATACTAAATTAACTTATTTGACGAGGTCGACAGAGGGAGGAAATTTTTGTCGTAAATGGAATTTTTAATTTGAATAAATTCTGACTTTTGCCCACAGTAAATTAATTTGACAAATACTCTTTAAAACTGATAATAGACAACTTAAACCAGGTTTCATTTTTATCCCAGCCGTTTACACGCGATAAATATTAGCCAAATATTTTTTCATTTTACACTTCTGTAGTAAATCGTGGTGTAAATTACTGTAGAATGTCGAGTATCCGAACTAATTGGGATCATCTATAGTTCATATATTCGATTGTTCGAATAACTGAATATTTATAAAATTTAAAACGATCTATAAGTAATGTTTTTCAAAAATGCGTTAAAATACAGTTTACTACTTAATTCAGAAGGTAGCTTCCCATACAGTTAAAATTTAGGAAAAACACGTAGTTTTTAACGAAAGTACTGAGTTTATACTTTGGCAGTTAAGATCGTTTCCGTATCTCAAATTAAATCTAAAGATTTTAGAAAACAGTTTCGTAAGTTTTACAAAGAACATCCATCTCCGTGAGTTCCGATAAACCAGAAACTTTACGTTGAGAGTTAGTTACATCCTCGGATGACGATGACATCAGAGTCACGTATCGCTGTGAGCTCATGACGAGTCACCACGTAGCTGGAAACTTTTGTAATAGTGACGAAACGAGGGCCGGTCGAGATCTTAATACAGCCACCAAGCTTGACCATACGCAGGGCTCTATAATGGAACCTTTTCTATTTGTATTATAGACCTATAAGCGACATGCAAGTAAAACTAAATCTCAAACCTGGAACACATGAACATACGAAATAGCATGGACCAAATAACTAAATACTTGACAGCAAAACAACTGAAAGTCATGGCCTCCAAAGAAAATTCCATTTCGTTTAGCCATTCAAAAAATGCTCAAAAGGAGGAAAAGTGCAAACAAACATTCGGTTTATTAATTCAACAAAATTCCTCGGAATTCAGATTTCCTGCAAACTAGCTGGGTGTCCAGCGTTTCCCAGTAATTCATTTATATAAGCCTTCTGCAGTAATATCCTTGGCAGCACGTTATCAAACCATCAGAGAGAATGACACATTTTTTTAAAATTTACCTTTCCTAACCCCCTTTCTTCGAAATCGCAAAAATGAACGCTGAAAACAAAATGTTTTATTTAGACGGTTAGATGGAATTCCACCGAATGAACATGTGTATAAATCGTAATTAGAACAATGCACCTTTCACAAAATATATTTTCAAATAAACTTTATTTCTTCAATTTCAAACTAATCGACGAATAATTCACTCACTATACATGCAATTACAATGCACAGACTATATCAGAACTCAGCAATCAGAAATCGAAATGTTAAAACAATGCCGAACTAAGACGCAATGAACTTGCGCATTCATTGATTCGTAAGTCAAATTTCTCAGATTATTCATTCGGTCAGGCTGAAAATTCGGGATATGTGTTTCCTTTTTGTGCGAGAAATCCAAAACATTATTATAAAAATTTGGTTGGAAAATTAGAAAAAAAAATCTGTATCTCGACAACAGCGCCGCCTATCGTGTGCTACTATAGCTAAGAACGATCCAGGTGACCCCATAAATACAACAAAAAAAATCATCAAAATCGGTCAAACCGTTTAGTGGAGAAGAAGTACGATCAGATGCACATAGCAGTATCTATCAGAGACGAAATATAAAAGATTTTTATTTGTTCTAAAATATATATGAACGTCACTCCAAGAGTAATGCAAAAAGATTTGTATTTAAATTTATTTTTATTCTACTTCTTTGTAATTTATAGAGTTCACAGATAAATTCCTTCCGGCTTGTGTTCAAATTTATTTCAAATTGTTGAAGTGAGTGGCGCACGTCTTCAAGACGGCTACCACACTTGACATTCGTTAAAAGGAACGTGCTGTGAGAACGCGATAGTAAGAAATATCCACAAGAGTTAAAAGTGAAGAGTACGTGATGAAAGAGGAACACTCGCAACACTGGCAATGTGCAGAGATATGATTTCGACTGACAAACGCTTCACAGTGAAAGTATTGTCTCGCAAATGTGGCAACTCAAGCTCGGCTGATTCGTGTTGGACCTCATCGGGAAAAGCAGGATGTTTTGGTATTGCATGGCAATGTACGGCCACTATCTCAGTGAGAAAACGTGGTTGGACAAGACTTACAGTCCTGACCTGGCTCCATGCGATTACCATCTCTGTGGTGAACGCTGCTGATCCGGACTCGGGTATGCAGGATAACCAATATGTGAAAAAAGAAATTTTGTTCCTAACTATATACAAAAATAGGACAGATGTAGAATGAAAGAAACAAATTTAAATAAAAATAGTGTGCATTACTAAGGGGCGACCCTCGTATAACAATGCCAGAAACATGTTTTTATGAATCTACATAATTAATTGACATATAAATATGAGCCCAATATTTTGTGATTAGTAACAGAAACTAAATCAATATTTTTCTGTCCTTTATAAAATGAATAATACTTATTTAAAGGCAAATAGTGAGGTGCCTTAAATACCACATGTAAAGATTACTGTTTTAAGTGATATACTTTTTTCCTTTTGAAGCACATTATTAAATTAGCAATTTATTTTACCATCCAATATCGTATATATGAGCCACATATTTTGTAATTAGTACCCGAAACCAAATCAATATTTTTCTGTCCTTTATAAAATGAATAATACTTATTTAAATGCAAATAGTGAGGTGTCTTAAATGCCATATGTGAAGATTACTGTTTTAAATGATATACTTTTTTCCTTCTGAAGCACATTATTAAATTAGAAATTTATTTTACCATCCAATATCGTATATATGAGCCAAATATTTTGTAATTAGTACCCGAAACCAAATCAATATTTTTTCTGTCCTCTATAAAATGAATAATAATTATTTAAATGCAAATAGTGAGGTGCCTTAAATATCATACGTAAAGATTACTTTTGTAAATTATATACTTTTTGAAGCATATTATTATAATTAGTAATTGAGTATTGCACAATTCACGTAAATAAATAACTATTATTATTATGTGGATTGGAAGTATAAATAAACATGAACCGTTCAGTTAATAAGAAATTTAGTTTTACGTCAGTGGCGGAAATTCCGGGGTTGAGGTCGAAAGTATTAATCTGAGCAATGGTGTACGCAGGTCCAATGGAGTAACGATGCGACGCACTTCTAACGGTGGCGTCTTATTTCGTCGCACGGGCACCTGTAGTTGAATATATAAACAGATATCCTTGCAATAACTAAACGAGAATTACGATATTTTCAGTGTCAATAGTTCGTATCTTGAATGAAATTTCCCTGGGAAATGACGATGTGAGCGTAACGTGCAGAAAAGAAAGGTCATGTGTGTATAACGTCCGTCGACTAATCACTCCTTGAAATATTTGCGTTTATGATGAGAAAGCAGCTGTACATCAAAGCCGAAAATTGAGAAGCGTCTACCTGCCACCTTCGCAGCCGATTACAGGAAAACGCTAAAGGTTTTGTGCCGATATAAAACGTAATATAGAGTGTAGCAAATAGTTAGAGGTCGATGTGAACGTGAGAAACATGTCATTTGCCGCAAAACAAGAGAGGAGGGGCGAGGGAAGTTCCGCATTGATCCCTGCAGCTGCGCGTCCGTTCCGTTCCGAGCCGCCACTGCGGGAACCTGGCCGTGCCGTGCCGCGCCGCGCCGTGCCGAGCCGAGCCAATTCCTCGTCTTACTCTACTGCAAAACATGCTCACATAACCCGTAAAAGTTCATCTCTGCTGGACTAATAAAAGAATACTTACCCGCATTGTTTGATTTTACAGGCGTCGTTATATCTGTAGAATGATGTACGGGTTTTTACATTCATTCCAGACTAGAGTTTCCTACTCACACTATAGTGCGTTAAAACTGTCCTTTTCTCGTTCCTAAGAGAATATTCCAATCTACTTCTCAACGCCCTGTTTACTATTTAACAAACAAAACATCCAAAAATTTGGAAGAGTTCCATTTTGAAGGGAATGCGCAACAGCAGAGACCAAAATGACGATGTACGTGTACAATTCTAGGAAGCAAATTCCAGAAGCAGTACTTCCCCCTCCCCCAACGGCAATTCAAAGAATATTCATAACAAGCAAGCAGTTGTAATTTCTTACGAAACTTGTAAAATTTGTAACACAAAATGCAATTCTTTCCAAATGTATGATTATGTACTAAAAAATAAAATAGTCTTGCTGAAAGCCAGATCTAATGAAAGATGTACAAATTAATTTTAAATTTGTTTTAATAGTATGTCTGTATTATTGACAGTTCTTGTTCCAATCAATAAATAATTAATGTTAATATTTGTTGATTTAATTACTTGTGCAACATAACTTGAAAATACAGTAGAATCTACGTGACAGCCCAAGCGAGCCAAACCTAAGTGTTGTAATATTGTTGATTTTTCGGGTAACTTGCAAGAAATCTGACAACCCTATACACACACCCGCTTAATTTAAGTATACACCATGATATCATCAGCCGAGAAACAATTCAATCTTCCTGTCAATAATGAATTCTGTAATAGCCATCATATTTCCACAGAATAATATAATAATTTCAAGCGTAATTCCCAAGCGACGAGTTTAGTGGGACTTAAAAAAGGGGAATCATATCTGTAACGCTTAGAATAATATCGACGCTTTTGTACCATGTTTAGATTAGATTAGTCGTTTAACGTGGGTCCTTATGACAAGAATGTTGAAATTGTGAAGTGTTACATGGTTCTTATCTATAACTAGCTGAGTGCCCGGCGTGTCCCGGTAAAATGAATTAATTCCACACTAATCTGTTGGTCAACGCGTTATTTAAGTGGCAAAGAGACCGTTACAGTTTTTGGACCATTATCCCCTTGATGGGCACACCCCAGTTGGATTCAAATTACCCGGGATGATGACTGGCGTTACCCTTAACTGAGTCCGTTTTCCTGGCACATTCATTTAGCATGCTGCATTAAAAGACTTAAAACAATACCAGTGCTTTAAGAGAATGAAAAATATTTCCGATACTATTCAAGGTACTCAAGCGCGTCCGAATTACACGAGCTTAAAAGAAGTAAAGAAACAGTCTGAAAATGATCCAGGCACTTTACTGTGGGAAATATACTAGTGTGAAGAAAGAAGGGGTGCACCAGGGAGAGAAAATATAGGAATCCCCGCTCTGTATTTTAAGGATTTAACCCGGGATTTGCCTAAATGTAATACAGGGAAAATTCTGGGAGCCTATATTATATTATGGATGTTACGTGTACCTGTTTTCTTAAATATATAACACGAAGATTTGTTGAAACGACTCGCTAGACACCTGTCGTCAAATCTTTGAAATAATTCGGAAAGCATCACGGCTTCTCGCAGGAAAGCCCCCCTCCCCCCCCCCCGAGTTTTCTCGAATAAACTTCGCACAGCAGAACATTAGGTTAAAAAGTGCACAAGAGCTCCTGAATACGAATTATTACTTCAAAAGAGGAGTAATATCACTTATTAATTTATTTTCATTTTCAATGTTAACCCACACAAGTACCTTCGAATTTTGGACGTTTATCGAAAGAAAACAAAACGATCTCATTTCATTTTATTATGAGCTAAAACTGTTTTTAAGTTGTCCGCCGTGTTTTGCGGCACGTTAGCTTGCCAATTATATCCTGTCAGCCTTCTGAAATGAACCTCCTGTCACCGAGAGCAATAACGATCACGAAAGTGTATTATTGAAATGGGATGTCAGCGGAGGAATTGCTGGCTGGAAGGCAAAGGCGTCAAATAATCAAGTCTCCGATTTGAACGCTTGTCTGTGGAACCGACGTGACGTAGCCTGAGGAACACTCAGCTTCAATAATCAACTAAGTAGAAGCTGCTTATCGCAAATTTGTAATATTCCAGAGGAAGAAAAGGCAATTGCGTCCGACTTCTTTATCTGACCATCACTTCCTCACATTCCGATTCACAGAATTACAATTAAAAAATATATAGTTAGCAATACTTGCAGTAACAATTTTTAAAAATCCTAGAAACATTATTTTCTGAAATGTAAAGCCTTTCCGTGGGATCAGTTAAATAATCGGTGGCACCGGAATAGTCCAGAATGATCTGAATGCTGTGGTTGTAAGTGGATTACTCAAAGTGTCCTAACGGTAAAATACTTGATGGGCGATATCAGTCTGGAATTTATGACTATTTCATAAATGTACATGATCGGTACTCATAAATCTAGGTTTCTACACTCACTTTTATCTCGCCACCGACCTTACGTCAACATAAGAGTTAGACTTAGAGATGTCTCCAGATAGGCGCGATTCAGTCTAAAATAATTAAGTAGAGTATGATGTACGGTTAATCTATACTTAAAGAGGAATATTATATGAATGCTGTGAATAAATTCATTTGATATTGAAATAGTATACCACATTCATCTATTCTTACGGAGCCGGCATTTTATGATTATTAATACTTACACTTTTTACAAAATTTAATTACTTAACAACTAACACGTAGAGCAATGAGATCTTAATGTAGGGTCCCACTAATTAAGGTATTTCTCATAGAAGCAGATTAAAAAATGAACTGTCGGAATCGGCAATAAGAGGAAATTGTCTTAACATCAGCCCTGGTCATCAGGTTTCGCTCAGGTTGAATCCCATAAAGGTTTCTCTGCATTTCGTGTAGGAAATGAGCATGTTGCTCAATAAATGTCCTCAAACGTCGCAGAGACCAAGAGCATTCCACGCAAGGATCATCCAAGTCAAGACCACGTAACAAATCAAAAAATGTCTATTTTTCCTGCAATGTCCCTCTCTATCTCGCTCCTGAATCTACTGAACCACAGTCTCAATTCTCTCTACCTGTCTCTCTCCTCAATCACAATGCATCTCTACATACGCTCAAAACCCATCAACTTCTTTATTACAAAACCATTCCCACTCCAGTATATTATATCCATCGGTATAAATTCTGTATCTTGGAGGAGCATTCATCCACCTACCACCGATAGTTGAGAAATTACAAGCATGGTCAACAGCAAAGTTCTAACGGAATATTACCGCCTCAGAAAACATGGATATCTTTCAATTTCCCTCAAGTCGACTCCTTTTGACTTCGTACCGCCAAATTCCACATTAAGTTGTGTTTTATCATATAAGGTCTTCCAAAAATTTCAAAATTAAATGACAATTTCCGGAATTTAGAATCGTAAATGTATGTTCTCTATTTGTTGGATAAACTGGGTGGATCTTCCAACGTAAAATTTTACGCAGACTTTTGAGATATATTATTTAGGTGTATTTTTGATACTTGATGAAGGTAGATGACAAAAATCATTGGGGCATAGAGTAAGAAAACAAATCTGATGTATATTAATTCGGCAGTATTAGACAATCGATCCTGAAAATCAGTTTCTAAAGTTAAACTTATGCTTATATTACGAAAGAATTTCGAGTAATTTTTTTCGTCTTTTCAAGGAATTTTGCTGGGGCGAATAAAGTATGTACGACATTCACATTTTTTTCTTCGCATGTCTACAGGAGTGTCTACAAGGCAGAGGATTTACAGCTTTGCAGGCAATTTACTTTAGTAATTTGGCGCGACAAACTTGACGCCAAAAGTGTGCTTGGAATTTAAAACATATTTTAAACAAATTTATTTTATATTGTATAAATTTGACATATATATTAAAATATATTATGGTTTTATTGTGTGATTGATTTAAAACCGTGGGGGATTTCATTATTATCATCAAAATAGTTGTAGAATATGAAACAACGTTAAAGATGCTAACATAACAGTATTTAGAGAAATGATAATTTTCATTGAACGGAGTAGGCAGCAGGAAATCTTGCGTTGATTCTCGTCGAACATGAAAAAGAAAATAAATCGGCACTTAAATTCCAGTAGATTATAATTTTCAAATAATAGCAGAATTTGATGGGATACCAACAAATTGTTTTAGTAAAGAGAACTCTTTCAGCGAATAATACCTTCCATGCATTAGCATTTTGTATCGTTAGAGTTTTTATTTCCTCCGGAAGGCTATTGTATATATTTAAACCGGAATAACGAATGCTTGATTCAAAAAGGTTTAGACGATGTTTTTCAATACCGAGTTCAGAGTGATTTCTAGTGTCGTAAAGATGATTTTTGCCGTTCATTGCATATAGAATGATATTGCCTCAGACAAGCTTGAAAAGTTCTAGAATATACGTACAAGGCAAAGTTATAGCGGAATGTGTTAGGCGTGATGATGTTGAGGCTTATTTTAGTCGTGGTTACACACGATTAGTAGTGAGTAAGTCGTGGTTTACAGCTTCAATGACGAATGCTCTTCGGGGTGGACTCCTTTCTCGTTAGGCACTCACATCATGGATCGGAAACAAAGTGGCCACAATAAAAAGAAACGAAAATCTGCAGAAGTTGCGGCAACGAGATCCGCAGGTCGCATTTCGCCAAGTTTCCGTTCCCGCCAATGTACTTGGGGGACTTCGCGGAAGGAAGCAATTCACGTAATGGAAGTTTGGGCAAAGTGACGGACTCTTGTATTAATATTGTGAAACGTCGTCTGCGGGAGAGACAGTACTGGCACAGCTGCGACGACGTCATACTTATGTAAGATGAGAACGCAAGTGGCGCGGCGTTCACTTCCGCTCCGCCATTAACACCTTTCCATTGTCACTCGATACTTTGTCTTCCACAACTGATGGCGTCTTAATAATCCCTTATGTATATCTAAGGATCCTGCAATTGGGACTTTTTCAACAGATAATTACATCTGGAAAGAAACCATTATCTTTACGTCAGACTTTTTTCCATATGCCCTACAGATAGAAGCAATGGAAAACGAAATTGTCATTTTTGTTTCAGCTCACATATTATAGGGATTGAAGTTAGTTTTCAAGTATTTTTTTAATTGTGGCAGAAGCGTCCGGAAGAATACAACCGTTCGCGAAATTACCTGGCGTCTTTGGGAATGTTCGCCAATCACTCATTCGACGCTACCAAGGTTGTATTACTGTTGCTAATCGCAGTTTCAGGATTCTTTGTAAACATTGCAGGAAAGAAACACTGTAAATAATCAATGTTTTTCTATTCATGTCTCAGTTTTTGTGGTCGTGACTCAACGCGTCACTTCCGACTATACATTCATATAAAAAATATATATGTTTTAGTAATCCGAGGCACCTCTCACAGTTTGTCCCATGACCGCAGAATCATCCAGTATTATAGAATGATACTTATTTCACAGTAAAACCCATCGGATGCTAACTTTAACTGTTTTTTGGAATGATTAAACCATTCAAGCTTTTAAGAATCTACTTACAAATGAGGTAGTCGGCTTGTCTTCAGTATGAGTTGAAATTACGTTTTATTGTATTAAATTACTGAATAAAAAATATAGTATGTTTTGTAACGTTAAATGAAATTTTATTTGAGATAAGAAACATTATTATCCGGGAAGAGGAAACGAAAGAATTTATCATCTTTTGACGTAGCAATAGTTTTATGGATGGTAAAAGTTTGTTAAATTGTGATGTGAGAAATATGAGTAAATGTTTGAGACATCATAAATAATTATTTTTCAAACTAAAGTCGATATTGTTTTTCTAAAGTAGTTGTGAAAAGATTTCAATAACAGTGGTGTTCATATAAGTTTTTACAGGTTATGTTGAGAAACTGATACAGCGTACTTTGGATATACACAATCTGGTTTGATGTTTTCAGAGATTATTGAAGGTTTATAAGGAAGAGAATTCGAACGTTTACCTAACTCAAGAACTGTTGGTTGCATGTTTTCATATTGCTTTTTAAAGTTACTGAAGATAACTGGTAACATCTGGTTGCATCCTCCATTACGGGTCCAATAAAATAATAAAAAGAAAAGACACGGAGAATTTTACATATTTTCTCGCACATATCTTCAAAACCTAACAGCTCGGGTTCACATTAATATTCTGTGTCGACGTTAAAATTTAAATTATATTACTAGTTTATGAGTGAACTTTATGTATCGCGATAGTTTAGTTACTATTTAATATATAGCATTCCATGCATTGTTAGTAAGGATCGAGAACTTGACAGATTTGGGGAAGGAACTTCACTAAGTTGTGTGGCCCAGCAAAGGCGAGGGATCTGAATAAAAAAACAGTCAAGTGCACGGGATGCGTGATCAGTCAGGACCAGACGAAATTCTCTGTGGCCCAAGAAGGAAAGGAGCGCACGTATAACAGATACGACGGCGGGGGCGGCTGATCCTCATCGATCAAGAGCGAAGGCAAAAGGTACACTGATGACTTTCTTAATCTGTGATGCGTCTAAAATGGTGTATCTTGACCACGGTTTAACTTGAGGTAAAGGAGCGGTTGCTTCTCTGGCTTCATAAATTATCCTTAATCAATATTCATATGTATTATTTTCCCTAATTTCCATATATAAATAAATTCCTTATACATTCTCCCGTAAATATTATTTCAAACCCCACCTCTCTACATATAAAAAATAAAGTGATGTTTCTGGACTCTTTATGATCTGAATCCAGTAACGTTTCATCAGTATTGTAAATCCACTTGTCCTCTTTATAATAAAAATGATTTTTTTTGTTATTTTTTCCTGACATGTTTTTTTTAAGATTCCAACGTACGATACACGTGTCTGGATGGTCGGTCGCAGGCATTACCTTGCCAATTCTGCCCTTCGAAGGCTTCCAAGGCTTATTTTATTGGAAGGCCGTCGAGTGGACAATATGAGGACGTGAAGACCACGAGCTTCACGGGTCGCTTGTCTGGATTCTCTTACGCAGGGGATGAATGTAATCTTCTGTCGTCTACCTGCCGGCTTACAAAGCAACTATTTCATCTGGTACATTAAGGTTTATTATTCAATCCATTACTCCGCGGTTGAGGAAATAGGACGCGTCAAATATAATATCATAAGAAATAAATACAATTTTACAACTAAAATTTTAAGGACAAAAAGAGAATATTAATATTCAATTTTCAGTCGACGGAGGAGTTAGCAGCTAATCTTACGTAGATTCCCGTCGAATATGAAAAAGAAAATAAGTCTGCAATTAAGTTCTTGTAGATTATAGTTGTTAAATAATAGCAGAATTTGATAGGACGCCAGAAAACTGTTTTAGTCCTTCCTATTTACGAACTCTTTCAGCGAAAAATACGGTCCAGTCATTAACAGAGATTTTCAATACCTTATAAATAAATTTTGTATGTTTAAAATTTTTTATTTCCTCCGGAAGAGTACTGTATAGATTTATACCGGAATAACGAATGCTTGTTTCAAAAAGGCTTAGACTTTTTTTTCTTCAATATATGTACAAGCTGAAATTTAAACTTTAATATCGATTGCGAATGTTAATCTCTATAACATCTGACAATGACTATGGTATTCAGATATGAAATAACGTTGTTTTGCCCACCTCATGAAGAGGACTTAGGCTCTCTAGGATTTTACATGTTACTGCTTCCCAGCTTCGCAATGCGTACTATCGATTTAAGATAAGTCAATCTCTATTCCTGTTTCCTATCCAGATGAATTCATTACTTTAACATCGACATATTAAATATCATTGATATTTTATTTTATCATCTACTTCTAATAATAAGCTGTATTTAACGACACTGAACATTTATTTGCTTAAAATTAAGAAACAATTTGATCAATTATATAATTTTAATTTAACAGAACAACGTTTATGTTCATATTTTACCGAAATATTTGTCTTGATGTTACAAACATTTTCTCAGGCTGGTTCTGAATTTCATATTTATATAGTCATTGTGTTAATTAGAATATACATAAGTTTAGTTAGTTAATTTACAATATTATTTATTTTTTGATTCAAATTTTTGTAGTAATATTGTGAAGAAATTTACCTAATGATACCCGCAGCGGGTGGACGAAACATTGTAGGATTGAATAAACATTTGTTTTTTGTGAATTGATCGTTATTTGAATTTTATATATTCATGTTAACTTTCCATAGCAGGCATATTTCCGGAAAACGCTCACGTTACTACAGTATATCGTAGGCATGTCTTGGGACCCAGAGCTCAACATTCGATGTTTGAAGGACTTGGATGTTTGTTGCGCACAAAATGTCTCGAAAACGTCTTGACGGACCTTAACGCCTTAGAACTGGCTGACGAAATAGGTCTAATATCTTCATTTTTAACGAAGAAAGATGATACAGTTGACGTCCATTACTTCCCTTAAAATTGGGCCAAATTTCAGAATTGGTTTAAGAATTTTGCTAACATGTGTGAAAGAACCGTTTTTAATTTAAAAATGATAAATTATTAAATATGAACCATGTCTACTCAAAAACGTGTAAATGCGTTAGCCATGTTGGCCACTGAACATGAAATGAGTTATAAATTAGATCTGAAAGAAGCTATTCACGATGTAACAGGAAATAAACTTCCAATAAGCTTTGAATAGCTTTGTTAATTGTTTTAAATGTATATTTAAATTATCTCTGAAAATAGCAGGAACTACTTTTAGTTTGCAAGTTCATTGTCGTTGGCTCAATTAAAGTGTAAACTTATGATTTTCAACAAAAAAAGAATTTTCTGTAAATTTGTATTTTCTAATTGTTCGTTTTTATGGTTAGCATGGTTCTTTTATAATTGTTTTTAAACCAATTTTAATGTTTTGAGGGCGGCATTTTTCGACGGCAAAAACGTTAGGACCACTGCACAAATATCTGGATTTCAGGAAGTCATTATATTTATTTTCTCCTGAGAAATAGAAGTAGTCACTTGCTGTTGATTGGTTAAAGTCCTTCAATCTGGTTCCAAGCCAACTTAAAAAGACCAAGCACTGATGTAGACTCTTCCAATTTCAGCTCCATAATAGTTTTATCGCCGTCAAAACCGTATCGTGGGTTACGAGTTAGAATTTCATACGTTCATCTCTAACATGATTACACTGTAAAATTAGATTGCGATTGCACGATGATGGATCGGAGTAACGTCTGCTTTACTTGTGTGTTTCACGTTGGGAGTTAGGTTGCAATTTTAATTAGGATTGGGTGACCATGACGAAGCTTCCTCTTACCTTTGCAACGTGGGAAACATTCCTTGAGTTAAATCTTGTAAAGGTAGAGCTATTCCCAGGCACTTACTTGTGTCCTTCGAGTCGTTCGTCTCGCCGAAGAGCGTCGAGACGGTCTTTCTAGTTCCGTTCTCCTGAATCTCTGTTAGGATTGCCAATTAGTGGTCGTGGGCGACCTGGAGGAAAGGGAAAGCGTTCGTTGTATGGTGTATGTTACGGCGTGTCGCCGTTATTATGGCCCTGTGTCCTGCCTCCGTATAGCCGGCAGCCGAGCAACAGAGTCTTGGAATTATTTCAAGTCTATTCTTGGATTAGGTAGCTCCTCGTCTATGTGACGGTGGGGAATTAGTTTTCGAGGAACATTTGAACTCAAATTATGAGAACCGGATAAGTAGAGTCTTCGAGCGGTCACAAGTCGTTCTCGGAAGTGTCCACAAGTGCTCGAGCTTTACCTGAGGAACTGGCGGCAGTTCCGCGTCTGCCTGCGAGACTTGCTATATTTAGAGGTATTACCGATAAACGCGAGTTTAAGTAGACATTTCGCAGTTGTGTTAACCTTTCCACGAGGACTCTTTCAAATCTTAGAATCAGTTGCCTGTCCGATGTTCTGTCCAAAGAATCTTAAACCAACGATGCAACTTTTATTTTAGCAATATCCAATGCGATTGTTACCTCCAGTTTCGTGTAACGGCGTTTATAGATTCACTGCATTTGGTCTTCTATGCATAAGGATTTTCATCATTCGTCCACTTTATAGGGGTTTTTGTGTGCTTCCCTGGGATCTCTGGATCAGAACTCGGCTAACTTGATCACTTTTTTCAGTTTATAAGTAAAATACCCTCAATGTCGTGTCATTTCATAACAGTACTGTACGATTCAAGGATTTTTTTTTCGAAAATAGCAGCAAAATATTTGTAATCGATCAAGAGTAATTTATAAATAAAATTCAATGTGTTCAAAATAGGAGAACTTAAATCTCAAAAATAAAATTGCCTGCAATTTGTCTTTAGAAAGACAGGGTACGTGAGGGTTATCCGCTTTGGTGGCTCTGCATTATAATTGCATAGGAAGGGATGGAAACAGAGGGGATGTGGAAGTTTTCAAGAGTTGTGTAAGGCCCCCGGGCAGTAGTTTAAGGATTCTACCCGGCGATTTACTTAAAAGTGATACAGGGAAAACCTTACAGAAACATGCATCAGACGGGTCACTCCCACGCCCTTATAAAGTGAAAATGGATTGTTGACTCGACTCCATGCCTGGATCAAATATGGGGGACAGTTACCGACTGGTCCAATGGGATCAGCGAGCAACTATTAACCATATGCCCAAGGTCTGTTTGCTACCACAACATCCAGGGTCGAAATGCCAAAGAAACATTACAAAACTTGTAGTAACCGAATTTTTTTAAGTTTCAAGATTTACAATTCAAAGTTTCAAGAATGCAGCTTTAAATCATAGTAATAAATTTTGCATATCTATTTTTACATTTATAGAATTACATTTGATCCGATATGAAGCATTTCCCTCATCAATATATGAAGGGAAAAATAATTGCTTTCTGTACCTTAAATTTTTACATTCTTCCAATTAATCCTGTGAGTTAGTTTTCGTTAACACATTCATTTAAAGTTGCAAAATGTAAATTAATTCTAGTTAGAAGATTGCGTTTTGTCTGACAAATATTACAGTCTTTACAGTCCAAACACTCAATTCTATAGACAACATTGTATTCATGGGAAATATTTATAAAATTTTTACAATTTTTAACAAAATTTAAATGATTTAATGATCTAAATAGTAACCTACCACCGTAATTGGCAAACAAGTTAATTAATCTATATTGTATTTTTTCTAAATACGGTAAAGCAACGTAGCCCAATTTTTTACTATTATTGGTTGTGGGTGAAGTATTTTGATAAATCAAATAATTCAATCTACTTTTAATAATTTATTAATGAATGTGACGGGATAAGACTTAAAAAATAGAATATAAAATTTTTATTCCAAATTTTTCTTGTGGAATTTGTGGTGAGATCATTTAACACCACTTGTCAACTAAATTAAAAACTCCCAAAAGCGAGTGAATTAATTAAAAAAATAGATAGGCTTACGTTTCACAGGCGTATAGTTCTACATTAAATTAAAAACCATAGGACTTTTTGGTTGGAGGGGGTGATTGGGATAAAAATTTAATATTCTACATTGGTAGGTGGCTTTTTGAAACAAGTCGGTGAAAACTTTATTATAACGAATCATTGAATCATCATAAAAATTAATAGTACCATTATGTTCTAATATATAAATTAATTTGAAATTAGGGTGAAAGTTAAGAAAATTAACTAATTTATTCAGTTCAGATTTGGGAGTTAATGCACCAATAAAGGGGTTGGAAATCTAAAGAAGGAATGTAAGACTTTCCTTAGTATCTCGACACAATTTCCTCAAAAAATGGGAAGAGAGGATTTCCCATAGGGAAATCACAATTCTGATGACAAAGTTCATAATTAAATTGCAAATAATTAGAATTCTAAATTAAATTCAAGAATAAAATTTTCGTCAGATTAAATTTCCATTTTTATTTAACAGAAACAAGCTGATTTTATTATTCGAGTTTTGTTCCAAACAAACGTAAAGCAACACACTACGAACATTGAACATTTTAGTAGTATGCTTCTGCACAATGTATAAAGAAAATAAATTTGAGTAGTCATACTCAGGAGGTTTATGGTTGACAATAATTCGAAGAAACCCACAATTGTACGCTTAACGTTCGCGATTTCACGAGAATTTTATTTCTTTCATTTTAAATGAATGGCATAAATGAAACTGGTGATTGTGTTCGTAAAGCGTATAGATTTATGTCACAATAAAAGCGCGTTTTTTAGGAATAATCAGGCTGTGCATTCTTATAATAGTACTGTTGAAAACTGCAATAAAACAAGTCAAATTTATAAGTAAACGCTTAAAAGTTTTTAACCTGTCCGCTGAATAATATGCGGCTCATAACAATAAGGATCTTTGTTACCCCTCGAGTAGTTTCCAATGTGATATGTTGTGTAATACAGTGACTCAAGTCTTTGAGAAACAATGTCGTAGATCCTGGATGAATATTTTAGCCAGATCGATAGTTGTGCCGATCATTCGCCGCATTATAATATTCTTCAGAAATATCCCTTCTCTGATTAATCCTGCTTTGTCCTGGAATACGGAAGCTACAAAATTGAGCCGAACTATTTAATTTAATGTTATTAATTAAAACTATGTAAAAGTTAGGTGTAGTCGCTAATGACCTAGGTGTCGAAGCGACTTTAAACTTTAAATAATATTTTTAAAAGTTTCATTTGTGGATGAATTATTTCAGACATGGATAAGTTACAGGTTTATTCAATAATGGTCCGAAAACTACAGTTGGATTTTTTGGGTATATTACTATTGCTATTCATACCCTGAAATAATTAAGTATCTAAAGTATGAAAATGCAATTAAACTTCAAAGATAATGTGATTTTACTGGCAACAGTTTATATTGATCTACACACTCCCATCAATGTAAACAACTTGTGAATTAAAAGTCAATGCGTTTCATCGGATAACGGAAAACTAAGTATTATTAATAAATGATTTAACAGCCTATTTTGTCAGAAATAAAAATTTAATTCAATGCAAAAAATTAAGTAAGTCACGAAATTGCTTTCAGTTCGTTGGAAATTCGTCCGGTGCAATAACAAATTACTGTAAATATATAAACACAAGGAAAACCTGAATTTACAAACATGGCATAGACAACAAAGTTTTATGGAAAATTCTTTATAAATTCAATAGAAATATTCGGATAAAATTTTGAATGTGCTCAACGCAGAAGCTTTGCGACCGAATTGACTTGTAAACGTTCAGCGTATGTTGACGATAAAAATTAACAAGTTGAAACATTTATTACATTAATGATAGAAAAGTTCATAGTAATAAAGTAACATAGTTTTTTTAAAAAATTCTTGGTACATAAATGGCCGAATTATAGGATCTAATGTGTAACAATATACTCAACAATCGAGAATAGCAATTACAGTCTTCATCTACAATTTTGCCAATAAAATTTATTATTGTTTAAAAAAATATGTTTGGTTCCCAGTTCTTAGAGAGCCTTTTGTTTGGTCGACGTGACAAGCGTTACAGTCTAAACAGTTATATGCAAAAGCATATAACCTATGTTCGTATGAAATCTACATTTTTTACTTTAATATCTTTGACTAAGTTACAATTTTTACAAGATTTTAACTTAACAGTAATACCATATTTATCAAATAAGTCAATAAGTGTATAGTTTATGTACGACTATGAAAAACAATTTCCTGCAATGTTTTATAACAGGTAAATTGTTAATTTCCTATTTAAGCTTAACTAATATAATTTTGATATATTTCTAAATCAATGGTAATGTATATTATTCTTACAGGAATATATCAGTTTTATCAAAGTTAAATTTGATACCTCTTATCATTAGACGTAAATCTCCCCCTTAATAGCATAGGAAGTTTTTGAAAAGGGGGGAAGTGACTGCATTGCATTGCACTGCATTGTTATAAATAACCAACATTTTAAACTTAAATTTTTAGTGTACTTGTCAATAAGTTTGGTACGCGATAAGGTATTGGCTGAAATTTCTAACTTATTACGCCATTACAACCGATAAACGCGGTTGATATAATTCCTCAAACTGATAAAGTAATCTAAGAGTGGCGTGTTGCAATGTCCACAACCTTGGAGAGATTTCGAACAAGAACCTGCTTTTGGATCATTCTGGGGAAGCTATTAAGTAGTGCTATTTAATTTAATCTAGAATAAGATTTAGCCACGTTCAATAAAACAGCCGTCTTCTCAAACAGCCCACATATTTAAAAAATACAAATTGTTTAAAGACTGGTTACTGATGAAATTGTAACACACCAAAAAGAAAATTTTACTCGATGAAAGATACGATTTAAGTAGTACAATTTAAATTATGTTGTTTTGACCACCACGTATTCTGGGCAAACGGGAAAAAAATATAAATCTATAATAGTCTTACGAGTGAAAGCTACATTATATTTTGATTGAATTGATATTTGAATATGAGTAATATATTCTTCTATTGTGGACCATCTACGAGTTTTCTCCCAACAGTTATCACTCCCACGTCTGATTGTAAGTTCTTTTTAAGAAGAAAACATAAACAAGATCAGAAAATGTAAAAAAACAACTAAAATTTCGTTTCAAGGTGGAAATATTTATTAATAATTAGTGTTCGTTCTGCATAACGCGCTAAAAAATTAATCATAGCAAGGAAGAAGTAATCAAAAAGTAATGTACGAAGATCTGTTGTCAAATTGCGAAAACTAGTTAAATAGTTTCTATATCTACGTATCTTCTAATACATAAAATTAACTGTTTGTATACGAATTTAAACGCATAGAGCAACTTCGATCAAACTTTGTATACATGTTCCCTGCGAACCGGAAACAAGCCCTACGAGGGTAAAACACGAAAAGCGGGGGTAGAAATTTTAAAACGTGAGAAACTGTCAAATTTTTAGGGTCAATAAGATTGATAGTTTATGTTGAATTTCAACCTCTATATGGTTGGGAAACACCCTTATGGGTGAGGGTAGAATGGCGGTTCTGAAAAGTAACATGAAAACAACGATAATTGATTATTAAAGTACTTCAGTCTGAAGAAGATGGCAGAGTGAACCATTGAAACGTCACTGATAATCTCTTTGACCCGGTTGGAAACCCGAGAGTAATTTATATATACAACCATAATTGATGTCTATTCCGGAGTTATGGAAGTCGCTAGAGTTTAATTCAGACAGATTTGGGGGAGATGGCGGAGGAATTTATTCCAAACTTTGTGCACATATTAATTACGATCCAGAACAAACACTGGATGCATTAAATATCCATTAAACCTATAAGAATTTTCACTTTCTTAGAGTATTGGGGTTATTTTCTACTGTCTTATGATACCGGAAGTAATTTTCTTTCTCTTAAGGTATCGGTAGTATTTTTGTCTATCTTAAGGCACCTGAAGTATTTTTGACTCTATAAGAGGTCTTGGAATATTCTGGATGTGATATATTTTACGGTATTAAGATACTGGTAATATTTTTTACTCTATTATGGTACCGGGAGTATATTTGACTCAGAAAGTATGTATTTCCTGACCCTGGTTTATTGAGCTTTTTCCCTTGTTGTGATGACTACTATCACCTCTCAAATTATGCGACACTTTTTTTTACACTCTGCATATACTAAATTTGTGTGGTATACGTTGATTCGATGAAATGCATTGAAAGTCTCTAAAACAGAAGTGATGATGATGGATTACGTCGAGTTGAATAAAATTCTTAAGTCTGCTGATACATCAACCATTCAGAAAATCTTAATGCACTTCAATTAATCTATGCCGTTAGCTGGAGAAGAATTTCTCTTTTGAATTTCATGTTGATGTTGAGACCTCAAAACTAAAATACTCCATTAATTCTTTTGATGCCATATTAAAGTTTTATGTATCTTATCGTTATTTTGAGATCATGAGACAACTAATAGTTTTCAATTTATACGGTAAGCATACTTTTTTAAAAAATTACTTGCATATTGAATATATCTTGAATATTTTTATATATCATTCTTGTCAACTTTAAGAACATATAAAATACTTGTAGTTTCATAGAGTAACCATCAGAAGCATTACGTGGAGCAGGATAAAATTGAAAAGGTTCTTGTTCCTCAGAAGTTGTAGGTGCTTTCCAAACTTCAATTGGAGGAAGAAGATGCGAGCTGAAGTCTATAAGCATTTTTAAAAAATTGTTTCACTTGAAAAGCAGTCTGGTCAGGTAATGTATAAGCCAACCCGTGTTAGTAGAAGAAGGTTGTTGTAGAGCAAGGAATGAACCTCGTAGAACAAAATTGTCATTTAAAATATGCAAAGTTGGGTTTTTCGTATCAGAAACTAAAATTGTTTTATAGTTACCGTGCAAAATAACGAGAAATACATTAACATTGTTGTAATCACGATATTATGTAATTTATATTATATTTATCTTCACAATAAACGATGTTTCATGAAAGTAACAGATTTGTTGGCTTTTTTCTGTTGCCCCAGTGATTTTTATATTTTATTTTCATAAAGGTTTCATCCTGATAATATGCAATTTTGGCACAATAGTTGCTCCGCGTGTCTCTTTACATATATTCTATTAATTAGATGGCAAAGGACTTGAATTTTAACAAAGTTATTAGTGATAATTCAATAATTAGAGTGTTAATAGAACTGTCAAGGGCAGCTATATCGACTTTCTGTACCCTGTACCCAAAAGCATAATTTTGTCATTTTCTTGCACAAGGCTGGAACGTCGATTCTTAGAGATAATCTACTTAACCATTTTGACATGAGAAATGAGAAGAGGATTAAATCAATCTCAATGTCCTTTATTGTGATGGCTATATCTTATCGGGATTGTAGATAGCTCTTACGCAGACTCCTTGTGTCATCTGCTCCGCCAAGGACGCGGAATGTGAGTGGAATTTAAATACTTTTCTTTGTTGCCAAGTTGAACAGCAGACCCTTGGCTGACTGATGTAGATACAAGAATGTCCATATGAAAGAATACCTATTATCTTCGTCTGACCTTATTTCTTTTTTACATTGAAGTTACATTTGTGGTTAACTTCGCAATCAAAGCTTGGATTGTGCGATTGTCGTTGACGTTCTTCCTGGTGACAACTTACGAACAATTTAACAAAAATAATTCTCTTACTTTATAAAAGTACTGGGACAGAAAATATTCTCTATTCAGTTATCAAAGCATTACCAATTGAGTGCTCTTTTAAACATGAAAAATCTTCCGCATTTCGAAACAGACCACTTATTATACAAAATATTTTTGTTGCGTTGTTAAACAACCCCAGAAATGATGGCCCTGCTTGTCAACTCGCGAGGGCCACGGTAAACTCTGATATCCATATCTAGAAAGTAATGAATCTGGAATAATTTTCGTGTACCCAATCCTAGGTGAGTACTTTATGAAAAAGTAAAATCGAAATTGACCAGACCTGAAATTATAAAAGAATAGTGGGGAAAACTCGAAAAAGGAGCGTCAATAGTACGCGAAAACATATAATGAACATTATTGAGCAAAGAGGCAGTAAAATTAAACTTAAAAAGGGAAAATTATTTTGAGATTGATGTGAAATTAATTTCGAAGCAGCACCGTGACTACCAACTGGGTTATTTACAAGAAACCATTTCGACGCTTCTCTCTGTCAGCGTCTTCAAGGTTTGACCTGTTTGCCCTGAAGGAAAACTAGTTCTTTAAGACAGTTTTTTTTAGGTATACGCCTTCATAATATGGTATTTAAAATGTTGAATACTGGGATTTGTAAAAATTGTTCGTTTCTGGTCTTCGACCATTATTACTCCATGCAATTTCAGCTATAGATCCCCTTGGATTGAGATGGAGCAGTTGGTTACCACGAACTATTCAAATTAATATAGATGTGAAGAAATCGCTCAAGGGACATTTATATGTTAATGATGCAGACGTGAAACTGGGCCCACATCGGTGTTTCGTAAAAGTAATGCTGTTAGTAAAGTTATATCTGTTGAATGAGGAAGAGTGGAGCCAGTCTTGAGGCTCACTCAGTGGGAAAGCCCTGACGTCACTCCGGTTACGCCTCACACTTTATCTCAAAATAACTTAAATTGTTTTACTCAAACCCACCGATGATATCCATTACCAAGAATCGATTAATTCATCATCAACTATTTCTCAATCAGCTACAGATAACATACATGTAAGGAAACTGCGATACTTGTCAGAATGGCGTCACGTCTGGCTGATTGGACTTCTTCACATGTTCAATATTCAGTTCTTCACTATGGACGAATGAAATCACTCGCGAGAAATGTGAAGTTCTTACAGGAGGATGTTATTGTAGTTAGAAAAGATCTTATTTCATATATCATTGAAGTTCTTGAAACTTGAAAATACAAAATACGACTTACCTTAAATTCCATATAGACATTTTTATATTTTTCCTTACCACATATTCGTAGCCCAAATTTTTTAATATCATCATTTTTGAATATGTATGAAACTTGAATGTTACATTATTTTAATATCGTCCTTTAATTTACTTTTTATTAATTAAAATTGTGATGATTATTATGATTTAGATGTATTGTTGTTTCCATTAGTCCTCGGTTGAGGAAACAGAATATGACATACATTACATCAATTAACGAATAATTATAAGATTAAATAAAATAATATGCAATGAAGATGCGGTCGTAATTTTACCGTCAGGCACTATACACTTACCAATAATTAAATCGCATTCACCTTAATAATCTTCACATCATAATTTTCAACTCCAATTTTGACTTAAAATTGGATATAAATATATTTTCAACGTAAGTTGTTATAATTTGAAATTAAAGATTTACATTTTTACTGTACCTAATGTTAAATATCTAGCGTTTTTCTGACTTACGATAATGTTTTACGACGAAAAATTATGCACTTTTACACACATGTACACAAATATGAACGAAACGTCGTAGATGTGTTAAATTTAAAATTGTTTGATGACAAATTGGCTGTATTGTTTATATATTCTTATTTAATTGTCATAAATATTGATTTATAGAGTACTTAATTAAATAGAGACGTAAACTATGTTTACTTTTGTACAGTTTAAATCATAGCAGGCTAGAAGAATTTACTTCGGAACCCCCTGAGCAATTAAATTGTTCTCGTGTGGGGTATGGGACCAACTTTGGGATACACCGGTCTAGATAATTGTTACGAAATGTGAGTCAGTATAGTATAAAATGATAGAACTTTGGATTGGCGTATAGCGTTCAGAATATTATCGATGGGAAATTATGCTGACAAATGTATGTCAAAATAATGCTTTGCTAGTTACACATAAGCGCATTTCCTTGAGTAGAAGTGATGCGTAGCTGGAATTGATATTCATAGAGTAGCAGATTTCGTGTTACAGAAATCGTAAATTCCCTGCATAACCACGCCACTGAAGTCAATATTTTATGGGAATAGAAAGTAGAGAGGGTGCAACCTTAACATTACGCAAATAGCTTTGGCATGGACGTATTTCATCTGCACAAAATAGGAATTCACCCGATAGAATTTTATTTGAGAATTTGACATAAGCTATTTAACTTGATGGATGCATCTGCAGAACCTAGCGGGAGATTTAGTTCGATCTAGGAGAAGATAGACAGGTGGAAAGGAATGCATGTGGTGGTTGTTGCCGCAATGAGCTCAATAGTATGCAAATAGCCGAAACTGCGTCGAACGCTTGGTTATAAACCGGAGAAACCGAAGAGTTCATAATGGTCATATATAATTATACTTAAAGATAATTCATTACAATATATATCTCCGAAGACGATGCAACGCGTTGGATCAGTTTCTATACGAGTACTCTTATGTTAATCAAGCTGACTAAATTGTTCAAGGAGCCTCGGCCATCAGGTTAGCGCTATGACACTCATACCTTTCCTTTAATTACAAGCTCAGGGCCAATAATGAAAAGTATCGGCACGTAGCACAAGTGCCCCTTCCAATCCAGAAACTTCGATTTAAGGGAATATATCAGAGAAAAAACTGCGAGTCGCTTTGCGCCTGCTTGATCTTGAGACTTTTCTCAACCTTGTATCGTCACACGCGTCACACATAAAATCTGAGGGCACAGGTAGCGATGACTAACAAGTTCACGGTCTGGCGACGAATGACGTTGAGATGCGTTTAGTCATTTGTCTTCAGGCGCCCACACACGGCCGAAGACAAGGTCTGCGCAGAACGACGAAAGGATTTTTAATTTCAGCAACAGTCAGCAATTGTGTTCCATGCAGATCGTCTGACACCCCACACACAGATCGTGTGCTACAAGTCTCGGAGAACTCTAGATATATACATTGAACTACGTAAATCTCGGAATAAATACGTAAATTTTGAATTGATCCTTCAGTTTCCCACAGATCATTCCATGAAAACATTTTTATAAAATACTTATTTAGGAAAAGTAGTACATTTCACTTAAAGTAACATGAAACCAGGTAAAAGTCTATTTTTAATTTTGTATCATTGACAGTTGCCTAAATAATTGCATTATAAATAAAAAGAACCCGGGGATAATTTCACTCCGGATGTTTTAGAAACTTTTAAGGTAGCGTGGCTATTTAATGTATCAGGAAATATCGTGACACGATTAAAGGACTGTGAGTCATCATGCTGGTTATGATGAAATAATCATTCCGTCGGGATAAGTAGGTGTGAAAAGATAAAACTCGCTCGATGCCGGTTAAATAACATGTTGATCAAGAGATTGTAGAACTAAATACTGTACCGGGCACCCATCCAGTAAATGTATCTTAATAAAGAATAGAATAAATATGAGGTATAAAGAGGTTGAGTTGTTCACATTAGGTTCAGCTTGGCATTATATCACAATATTTAATTTTAAATCGCAATGTTTTAGACCTTTATTAACAAAGGTCCTTGTCATAGAGTGATTTGCCACTGAGTAAAGCCTCACGGCATACACGGGGTCAGGTGCTGGTCCTGTCCACTATTTCCCCTCATTATAACTACCACTTGTAGAGAGTATTTAGAAATTTATTTGAGTTCAAATATGGGGTGCGGGGGGCTCATGTAAATCACATAACACGAAAAGCTTGGAGATCTCTTCACTTTGTTAACAGAATATTAAAGAAAGGGAGCGGAAAATCAAAGGAATTCGTGCTAAAAATGCTAAAGCGTTCCACTATGGAGTATGGCGCATACTGCTGGGATCCACATAGGAAGTCCAGAGAAAAGCGGCAAAACTTGTAGTACGGGGACCAGGTAAGTCGAGGGCGCGAAAAAGTGAATGTTTTGTGTTGGAAATCGTTAGAGAGAAGGAGGAAAAATGACAGACTTCGTGCTCTTTTCAAATCTTACGTTGGTGGTAAAGCATGGGAAGAAATACGCGAGAAATTAAAGAAGCAATCGTACATACGTAGGGGGATCACCAATTTAAAATTAGAACAAGACCGCAGAAAACAGACATAGCTAAATATTCGTTTTTAAATAGAACCATAGAAGATTGGAATAAGTTACCTGCAGCGTCGTTCGAGGTAAAACCTCATAGTGTTAGGTCATTTCTAGAGAAATTTAAAAGACTGACTGACATAAATTCGGGGACAGAAATTAATCCTAAAGTATTAATTTTCACTTTTTTAATTTTGAGGGAATTGAATTTGCTCAATTAAGTGAAGTAATAGGAATAGTAATTGTTATAGTATAAGTCAGTAGTTTTTACTACTTAATTATTTTGTTTTCCACTGTTTTAACTGCCGCAATACGTATGTCCCATTCTAGTTTAATAAATACATACATACAAAATAGAGACGGCGCTTCATTTTCGGTCCATTGGTGAAGCATCTGAAATAATTCTCCAAACAGTGATAAATTAATTGATGCAGCAGCCTGTAAACCTCCGCTAAGTCATACTCGTGTAATAAGTCAGAAGTTTTCTCAGCGTTTATCCGCACTGCGCATCTTTTGAATCCCTTCTTCATAGCCTTAAAAGATAGCGAAACTGTAAACCTTAAAGTGTGTGGTCAATATTATTGCCCTGTTTCAAATACCTTGGAATACATTGAAACAGTCGGTAGCTATTTCTAGACAGACTTCGTCTTTCACCTTCACGCATGACGACAGGATCAAAGCATTTCCATAATTTCAAGTTCATCTTCTTCTGTTTCGAAGTTTTATTTAGAGAAGTCATAAATTTCTATTTTCCACTCACATGTTCCTCTATTCTTAGCGGGGTTTTTATGTCTCCGCCGCAGCCAGCTAGTGGACTTGCTTGTCAGAATATCCTACGTTGATAACTCTTACGACACCCCATCAACGTTCTTTCTGGTCAATAAGATCTTCGGAATATCATTCCTTTTGTCTCTATGTGCAACATGACACCGTGTCGTCACATCCTGCGCAACGTTGAGCTTTCTACACGTGCAAAATATTCTGCTAACGTGGTCCCTCCAACCTTAAATCTCTTCTCGTGATTTACCCAACAAGTCAAAAAACACTGATTTGATTCTGAATAGTTATGTTATTTATGATCGGAAAGTTGAATGAACCATTTATTCAGGCCCACACAGTACAATTTATATTCAACTATGTGTAATATTCATTCTAATTTACAATACAGAAATACACATGAAAATCAACTATGTAATTGCATGAGGTTAAGTGAAAATTCTTTTCTACTACATACATTTTACAGATGAAAAATCACACGAAGGACCAGGATATTATTGCAGGAACAAGCTTTATGCCTGAATTATTAGTCCTCAAATAAATTCTATTCAATTAACATTCTAAACTTAGTCCATTCTCAAACCCAATCTAGAAGAAAAAAAAAGTTAAATGCATAACAGTAAAAATAACCATAAATTTATATTAATTATAAAACTTAACATTTAATTTTTTTCACATAGCTTAAATCTAAAAAAAATCAACAATTTATTCAATCAGGCCATAACTACCTAATTACAGGAACTGGCCACTTTATTTGAGGACATACAGGCATACAGCTTCTTCTTACAATATATACATTTTTACATACCTAAAACAGTTATTTTAAAGGACAATGCACTCAAGATTTTACAGCAGCATTCCAGTTTAAACTAAAAATTTCATACTTAAAACATAATAAGATCTTTTGTCATTACGACGAGAGAACGTAAACAAAATGTTGGTCTCAATAATAACAAAAATCGAACGAAGGCTTTCTCGGTGTATGTTTTTTGTCAATAACAAAAGTCGATGCTAGTCAATATAAAAAAATATATATAATTGTATACATAAATTATATATACATACATAAAATTTCTAGATATCAAAAAAGAATTTAAAATACCATATCTTCAAGAATTGTAAATATAATGTTGTATTTTTTATATCCTTAAAATATCAAAAATCTAGGATGAAAGGATTAAAAATATCGCACAGAAAACTATAATTACTAGGAACAACTCATTATTATTTAACGTTCATAGAAAATACATTAATTAAGAAAATGTGTAACCATAAACATTCTCCAAAAACAAAATCTTAAGCATTCAACATTTTTGTGATGTTTATCCTTTTGTTAGAAACAGTATGCACCATTAATGTAAGTCTGCTGTTGCTGGGAGAACTTTTCGACGAAGTGCAGAATAACCGTACGAACTCATCTATTGTAATTTATTTTATAATTTAAACTGTTCATAACAAATTGATGAATATGACAAAAAACGTCGAAGACTTCCGATTAAATTTATTTTATCTGGAGAGTTTTTATGGTTACACGTTTTCTTAATTACTTAAATGAATAACCATATTAACATCAGTATTATGATAAAAAAGATATTTTATTTTAAATTATTTAAAGTATTGGCATAATGTGTTCCAATTTCTGTACCTTCCTCTTCGCAATTAATAATATTATCTCTTCCAAATTAATATTGATAGCTTCAGCTGTTATAAGTTTGTAATCTATGGGACTCAATAAAATGTTAATTCAAATAGTCTGCTATGATGTTCTTCCAGTTTCATGGCAAGTAAAGTTTAATTTACAATCCATATTATCCTCTTTTAGAATAATAATAAAGGCTCGTGTATTTTACAATAACTTCGTTGAGGAGATTTGGGGTGCTGCGAATATGAACTGTAAACGTACAATACAATTCACTTCTTCTTTTTGGCTCTACAGCCCACTGAGGGCCTGGGACTACAGGGTCGACTGCGGACTGTCACAACAATACAATTCACACACCATAGAATTAAATTTATAAATATATTTTTAAAACATGAAATCAACACTAAAATCAATGTAAAATATATTAGCATGACTCCGACGAAAACAACAGGAAAATGGTCGTCCTATAACAAAATTTTAATAGACTTATAGTAATCCTCAATTCTGAGATGATTACAATAAATTGCAACTGGCGACGACCAAACCTACGCAAATAGGAGTAATGAGAAATGTTCTCCCTTGCCAAAAAGCTGATAAATGACGGACTGCATCTCAAACAGCTTCTGTAACTACAAATGATATTTCACAGCGAAGCAGATATAAAAAGAATGAGACAGGAATTTCGCGTTTTTTAAATAGAAATCCACAAAGAAAGAAAGCTGATTTTCTTTAGATCCTTCTCTAATGTATAACGTTAGTTTTGACAATCCGGAGCACTCGCGTCTCGGGAATATACTAATATCATGAATAAGCCACGTTCAAATAAAGAATGACGCCAATAATTTTCGGTATTTTTAGTATTCAACACGATGTACGCTACGAGAATAGAAATAGGTTAAAGCTTCTGAGCTGTTGGAATTTTTACATTACTGAGGAGACCATTGAATAATATTAGGTCTAATAGCCGATACGCCCAAAACGAAGACCAGGAAACGAGGGATTTTTAATATTATTCAAATAATTTTACGATGTTTGAGGTTATGAATAGAGTTAATCAAAAGGATAATAAAATATATAATTTATTAATAAGATATTTCATAAGCTTTAATAGTTCATCATTCATGCTAGCTTCGTATCTTTCTGAGAAGAATGTTTCATTGCTGTCTCATTCAGTCAATTCGCAAGTCCCGTATGAAGAATTCGGAAGTCCAATCCTTGGTTTCCAGGTTCAACGCAAATATTACTGGTCAACATAAATTTATCTCACGAGTAGCAATAGTTCTACTTGATGCAGTTAGAAATTTATCAAAAACTCATAGATTATTTTGAAATCAATTTCAATTATTTAAAGTAAACGTTTTTTGTCCATTGCACTTGGAACAAAAATAAACTTTTTTGTCTCAGAAAGAAAAATATGTGATTCTGATGGTAAGATTTCTTCTGAATTTAATTATAATGTAGGTTTTTTGCCATCACGCAAAGTTTCCGTGATACTGGTATTTATAGTATCAAACACTAATATATTCCACATTCTTAACTACACAATATTCAATCATAGTGACTGACGCAGAAAGAGGAAATAACGGTTTTCTGCTATATTTCACCTGTGGAGTATCTCCCTTGATGGTCCAACAATAATCAGTCAGCTAATATGCTAGCCCATTATTGTTGGACCATCAAGAGGCGAAATATAGCAGAAAATCGTCATTTCTTACTTTCTAAGCGAGTCAGAATGTATGAATATTGTGAAAAAAGTATTTAGAAATGTTTGATATTTTAAATACCTGTCTCTCTGAAACCTTATACGACGGGGAAAATCCGATTTCATGAGAAAGTGAACTATCATAATCGCATATTTAAATTCTGAGACATGAAAAGTCTTTTTTGTACTCATAGCATACTCGTGTCAACTAGATCCATACGTCCAATTAATACTATCCATTAAAAGATTGACATAATATGATATATCATGTAAAATAATTCATTCTTGAATTATGTGTGGGGCCTAAACTTTTTCGCCAAAAATATTTCGCTACGAATTTTGGAATATATTAAGGAATGTGTAATGCGTGGAAGTTTAAAGAGAGAAAGTTAGCTGGACTGGTTTTTAAGAAAAGGGACAATGAGAAATCGTGTTCTGCACGGCAAAAAAAGAAAAAAGAAAAGCCTAGGCCGAATAAATGCACATTCATACCGAAACATTGTCGATATACTTTAGCTGTAAAAGATATCACGTTACTGTCTTTAACTATTAAAAAACTAATATAAGTGAACGCAATCGTACAAGCTTCTATTTCGTTTCGGCAACGGCTGAAGCCGTTTTCCACCAGTGACACTTTGTTACTTGAGTTATTGCTTTCTAATGTTTCTGGATGGTTAGCTAACTTTCGCTGTTCGTCTGTAGAGAAAAGTCACGTATTCTGGATACTCGATGGTGTGCCAGACTTGCGGTATGCCATCCATCATTACTACAACTTACAGTTTGCAGTGAACTTCAATTTGTTTTTGGTATGTATTTTTCTTTAGATCGTGCTGTAATTAAATTCAAATTTAAACTGCTAGGTCCTAAAGCCGGTCATTCCTTCGCATCTCAGGCTTGCCGCAGTCGCAAGGCGAAAATTTATTACTCCAAGCGCGGATACTTTCCAGTAATAATGAATCACTTCTTGCTTCGAAATCTTCCCCTGCTGAGATTCCATTCCATTCACCTGCACCCGCCTCTTTGCCTTTTGTTCTAGTATCGCTTTCAACTGTCGCCTTTCCGCCTTGGAAATTACATCTGCTCCGAGATTTTAAACTAGTGCAGCTCACATTACTTTAGCGTCCGTTTGTGGTGGAACTGTTCTCATATTCCGGTGATATTCGCGTTCCATTTGTATCAAATTTTCATAGGATTTTCCGACACACATTTTTACGACGCATAATTTAACCTTAGAGTGTTATCCTGTAACGCTTATCCGCTCTCTCGGGTCTCTCGGGCCATTTTATATCCGAATGCCGGTCCGGGCGCCACTTTGATGCAGAATTAGTTTAGTTATAGATATGAATACGACAATCGTCCTTGAAATTACACGATCCGCGAGATCCAAACAGGTGGCTGATAATGATCCTACCAAGACACATCAGTACTTGAGTCAAGAATGAGGCTCTCGGTGGTCTTGGCTTCAGAATTTTGTCTATGAATTCGCACGCCCTTGATGAGGAGTGTCGCTCATTGGAATGAAGATTAGAGGTCTCGCTGATACGTCATGAGCTTATCACACAGCAGTAATAGGAAAGATGAGGCGATATCGACGCGGCGCGGCATCCCCGGTGTCCTACGGACGCAGATTTGCAGCCCTGGCACATGAGGCGGGGGCGAAGGCGGCTGCTTCCAGGGCCCTCAAGGCTCCCATCTAGATCGCTCTCTCAAATTATCTCATACTAAAGAAAAACCACCTGTGTTTCCGTCACATTGCCACTTTCCAAAACTGTTAAGATTTTGAAAATATATGTGCAAAAACTGGGCTCGTTGCAGACGTGGCTGCCAGCCACCTCTAAGGCTACTATTATTTCCCAGTACTGCTTCATTTAGCACTATAACTTTCTAAAATCGGAACGCAAAACTGACCTGTTACGGGCCTGCTGCAAACAGTCAATAAACCGGGACGTCGATCCTCCGTCCAAATTTACAGTTTCTGTCGCAATAACCGGCATGTTAACAGTTCATACTCCAAAACAGTTATACATTACAAAGAAACCGTACGGACGTTTTCACGTATCACAATTAATTTGCGATTTTCCTCCGCGTCGCAGTCACAAGAAAGCCTCTATTTCATGAATAGTGTGCTACATGCCCAACGTCGTCATTGTACTAAGTTCATTTTTTAATCTGTACAGTTGCAGAGAGTCCTACTCGTGTGCGCTTGATCTTCCATCGTATGCTTTGCAAGTTGTCCTTAAATTAATGCTATCTATTGTGCCATTGAGGTTGTGTTATGAAGACATGGTCCGGAAGGGCGTAGGCCGTGTCTTTGCAAGAGAAAAAGTACTCCACCTACGAATTGGAAGCGAGTTCTCGTCGTCGAAATATTCGCCATCTAACTTGTAAATATGCATTTCTTTTTGACGTTCTCGCTCTTCTTTGCAAGATGGTTGGTAAGACTTTCTGCGTTTAAATTTTCCGTGAAGCACATTAAAGGTTCCCAAAATACCAACGCTGATGCGCTTTCTCAGGCCCGCGACGCCACTCCCATTCAGATTACTCAATCCAAGCGTAATTGTTCTGAATGTTTTGTTTTCACTGGCGTATCGCTTCCAGCAAAATACTCCACAACTGCTAGTTATTAGAAGAAGGGGCGATGAATCCTTTAAAGTTTTAAAACAGTTAGGTCGAATGTGAAAAATTAGGGAAAATAATTTAGGTAAAACGAGAAAACTATTCCTAGAGGTTTCAAGTACATTTAGAGCTTTTACCCAGTATCTAGTAGATATTCCTGCACGTAAACGCTGTGCTACATGTGTAGACAATTTAAATGATTAAGGATTCGCCATTTATTACGGCCTTTCAAATGAACTAGTTTGAGAAAACGGCACAAAATTCTAATTTTGGATTATCTTCCACTATCTCCTATGAGATGTAGTTGCACTTTGATTGCAAAATTCTACTTACTAAGATTGACCACAGTCGTCCTCGACGTTATAAAACAATTTTTTTTTCCAAGAAATGACTTATCCGTCGATAAACCAATTCAGAATTCATTATTGAGTAATACGTTTTCATTTTTAAATAGTCGTTTCGGGTCATGGACTTCAACTTTAGTTTTCCGTCACTAAGAGGTTGCTATTTGAGCACGAAATTTTATTTTATTTTCGAGCCATTGATTGAGGTATAGGAAACCATCATGACGTGACCCCTCAATGCACTTATTCCATCTTGTAATACAAACATCGAGAGTTACCATTCCCCGCAAATTATTTCGTTCCAGAGCCACTTATTTCTTTGCTTCTTGTCTACACAATTATTTACCAAGCATAATATTTGAGATTATAATAAACATTCAAGTTTATGATTTGTTCTAAATAAGGCGGAAATTAATTTCATGTTAATAAACTAAATTGTCCAATATTTTAACACAGAGTTATTGAATTGTTTATTTTCGTCCGTTATACAACAAATATTTAAAGTAAAAAAATCATTCTATAATTTATGTTAATGACATATACAACAATGTAAGTATAATAAAATATAAAATATTTGCATTTAAAAGCTTTTACAAGTAATATATCAAAACAGTTAACTCTGCGTTGATATGTTGCACTCAAATCTAGTAATTTATACATTTTTTAAATCATTTGTCTTGAAATGTTGAGTCGAAATACATTAAACATTTTAAAATACAACGTCAAATACAATAAATCTGAGTATGATCAATAAAAGTTCATTGGGGAAGTAATCCTTTGGACCAAGTGAATACCAGACTCTAGGTCAGTCACTGCTACCTGCTATTTGACCACATATGAGACTGGCCTTAAATAATACACAACAGAGTATAAAAACAATGATCACCCATCCACAACGATTCACTTCATGTAAGGTCTTTGATGGAAGCACACAGTCAATACTTATTGTTAAAAGGAATGTATTAAATTATTATTCGAACCTGAGGAGTGTAATTCTAGTTCCTTTTAAATTTATGGAAGAACCAGGCGGAAACTTAAGAAAGATATTTGTACCTCAGAAACGTTTCAGAGTCAGACGTGCTTTGCAAAAAAAATCACTAATTTGTAAGGTTGTTTGGCAATTTTCTCAGATATAGTTGAAGGGCAGCAAAGTCTAGTTTGATTGTAGATATCGTGCGATTAGAGCATATAGCATATAGGCCGATTAAGGTACAATAACTCCTAATCATAAGAATTTTCTGGGATATCGTACTGAAATTCGTCTCTAAAGAATAATTTTTCTGTAAATCCGTTGTTGGTTCAGTATAGTATATAGCTTATTTGCTTAAGGTTTCAACTCCACCAACAAAGAAAGATTTTAAATAGCCAAAGAAACAAACCAGATATATGTTTCTGTTCAAAAAATGTAGTGTAAATAAATTCCAAACCTATTATTAATAATGAATTTCTTTGTTCGTTACGTATATAAAAATTATGGTCAACTTATCATTATCATGGTCAATAAATTAAACTTTTCACCAAACTGTAAAATAAAGTTTATCCTCGTTTATCTTCTTCTTTTTTTCTTTAAAAAAGGAAGACCACGAAAGTTTAACATTTAATCCTGATGTGAATTTATTAGTGAAATATAGAAGAGCATAGTAAATATTTGAATAAAAATGTCTGGGGCGTATGCATGAAACAGTCTCTTGGTAATTTGTCTCGACTCAGTGCGCGCACATTTCATCAATCAATAACCGTGGAAGGCTCCATCAACTTCCGGCTGTAGAACAAAGCAACGGGTGTGCTCGGAAACACGCCATTCTCTCTCGCAGATTACATTCCGCGGCCATTGTTTCATAACAACTAATATTTATAATTTATAAGCGCTAATTATTACATTCCTATTCCGTATATCGTTATACGACGTCATTGAATTCGATTATAAAATAAATAATTGTGGACTTAAGTGAACAGCACTACGATTTATTAAACCAAAGTATGTTGAAAACAGAATTTTGTAACTGTGTTCGAGTATGTCTCGTAAGACATGTTGGAAAAAATATTACCGCTGGAATAAACGCCAGGCGTTCAACCTGTGGATTGCGGTTGACAACCCTGAAATTTAAGCTGTGGCGCAGACGCTCTGGGAAAATTAAGTATATTTTAGTTTTGAAATCAGGATGATTTTGAATTAACCCATTATAGGGACTGAAAATCAACAGAAAGTGTAGGCGTATATTAGAAATGTGTTCGTCTGAATTCTACGAACTGCAACCACAAATCTCGGTATGCGCACAAAGCAAATGTGCATCGAAAATTGAGGACGGAAACTACAAAGAACTGCTTGCTGTCCGAAAAATAAGAAACGTTAATTATATATTATATATAAAAATACTGGATACGTGCATTCCATAAAATATATTAATTACTGGCACCTTCAGCACAATTTATAGTTAATTTACATGTCAAACAAATAGTTACTTTTGAGATACCCGGTATTATAATATTTGTATGTTTCAAATTATGTACTTTGCGATATTATCAAATAAAATTTTATAATCAGTAATATATTGTTTTTATTAATAAAACTTTATAATAACAACCGTAATCAGTTTCCAGATGACCTGCTATTTATTCTATTCCGGAATATTGAGATAATTTATGACATATTCAGTAGGTAAGAATTAACGGCCTCGTATAACAGACAATTATAACAAATTTGAACGAGAATTTAAAACTTAATACTAAATAGATGTGTCGACCATGTGGCCCTTGTCAATATTTATAACAGACTGAAGTAATAACGATAAAGATAATTAAAATCAACGAATAATCGAATAATGAAACTAACAAGCCAATTCAATAAACCATCATATAAATTATTTGGTTGAGAAGTGTCACTTTTTACATGAACAGAAAATTTATTGGATATAATATGTAACATTTCAGAAATTAACCTTCTCTTAAAATTTATTTCCTTATCTAAATCAACGATATTATCAAAATTAAACGAATGATTTTGTTCCTGACAATGTTTAGTAATAAGTGAATGTTTATAAGAAGGAAAATTTAGATTAACTTTAAACCCCTAAATCTAATTGACAAAGAACGTTTAGTCTGACCAATGTAACAGTAAGAAGACATATTACAAGAAATTTTATAAACAACAATCAGAAGTATAGAGAAAATCTTTGTTTTTTTTAACAAAGGAGGATAAAAAATTAACAGATATAATTTCTTAAATAACATTTTAAACTTAGTAGAAAGATAAAACGGTATAATTATTTGAAGTAGATTTTTGAACACTATTATTTGTATCATTATACAAATGTTGGTTGAAAATTCTTTTAGTATTAAGCTTTTTGTTTTTTTATTGAATTTTTTCTTATATATATATATATATATATATGTGTGTGTGTGTGTGTGTTCTAGTGACGCGAATATCTCATATTCATTCTAAAATCTAATACTTCGTCACAATAAAGTTTAAAAGCTAAAAGTGTACAGTAAAACTGAAATTATTATATGAAAACATTCCTTTTAGTTAAAATCATTAAAAGCGAAGTACAAAATTATAGTACAAGGGTTCCCAAAGTTACATTCCGTACTTCGTCAACAGTTTGACAAGAACAGCAGACTTACTACGATTAAGTAAACAACTTTGTACACAGGTAGTCAACAACATTTGTTGTTTATATTTGAACTACTACCGATAAGTACAGCATAAAAACATAAATTTCATTATCCATCTCTTCAGGCGATTCTTTTTTCTGTGCATCACCCTAATATTCCGCCAAACTACCTCATGATCTCAATTTTTTATGTGATTATGTAAATATGATATATAGTATGAATCAATTGATATATCATACGTATATTATTCCGATATACCAAAGTATGTTGAAAACAGAACTTTGTAACTGTGTTCGAGTATGTCTCGTAAGACAATTTTTTTAATTGTCTGTTATACGGGTCGTCAATCCTTTTTTTTCACATGTATATTTGTGTGTGTGAAAATTTGGATGTTACTGTGAATCATCAGAATGAAGTTGGGACAGTACAAAGGATAAACGGTAGCAATACGTATATATAGTAGAAAATAAAATTAATAATGTGACTTAATAAACAAGAGAAGGGGAGAAAGAAATTTTTTTAATATTAGAATAGAATTTTTTTTCTTTCTGCTCTTGGGTTATGATAATTTGAGATAATATTGTAGGAATTTAGAAATGAAACTGTAATGTAAATAAATATATATTAGAGAAAACAATTTAAAATTCTATGAATGTATAAAAGAAAGTAGTTTTAAAAATCCGATAGATGGAAACAATAGTGGATAGTGTTAAATGTAAACATTGACGATGCGCATAGATCGTGAACGTATAAAAAATGTACCCAAAAATGATTTATGGTAAGATAGATATGAGTAAATAAATCGTGATTAAGACTTATGACATGTAAGCTGAATGTATGTCTAACTAATTTTGTAATATTTTATAGATGAAAATGGCTGAAGAAGCCTAAAGCTGGCTGACAGGAGATTGATTTTGTCGATTGACTGTGAAATTAAAAAAGTGTTTTATTACAATTTTAATGTAAATTACATAGCTAATCCATAGGGCGTAGTGAATACTAGTTTTCCTCTACCATGCATCGAATATAAATAAAGTATGATATAGCTAAATACAAATTCAAAAATGTTCATCTACTAAGAAATACTTTTTAATTAAAATGAATTAACGCCTTTCAATTGTCTTTGACGTGTCGTGACTAGGGATCGGAGGGATTTGTTTGACGTGGATGTTGTAGTGGTTGTATTTATAGGCGCGCGGCATCACGCATCACGCTCTTAATACGTAGGCCTACTCGGTACTAGGCATTGCTGCTGATACGGATTGGAACGGTGGCGTGCGCTCACAGCGCATCAATTCTTTGTCGTGACAATCCCGCCCGATAAGCCCTCCATAAAAAGCCAATATTCAGATCCAAATTTAGCACGGCATCACGGCATCACGGCATCGCGGCATCGCGGCATCGACACACACATGTGCGGCGCACGTTAATCTGTCGTGACAACATTCCTTGCGGGTCGCTGCGACAGCTTTAAGCTGATACACAAAACAGTCGGCAACATGCAATTTCTTACAATTTATATCTCAATTGCTTATATCAAGGCGTGTGCTGACATCATACTCGATGGCTACCTAAAACGGTCCCAACGAAGACCTCACACAAGTCAGGCGTTCAGGTGTTAAGTAAATACAGTCTGAATTGTACACGGAACTAGTCAAGCCTTGGCAAGATATTGATTATCGAAATAGGTCAATCGATTGAAATAAATACTTATTACTTGGCTCTCAGAGCCACGGACTGTATCGATTTTGGCTTCGTCGGCCAAATTATTTCAGTCTCTGTTGTAAAAGTATACATATCGATAAAGTAATAATTTTCTTCGACGATAACGAATGTGAAAGAAATTGTATAAAGTTTATCAATGAATAAAATTGAGTGTTAGTGAAACCGGTTTATAATTGCATAAAGAGAAATACTTTTTAGCAGAAAATTTTAAAGCAATATTCCCTGTATTTTAAGTTTGTGATCGAAATATTAATATTAGCACAGGTCGAGGAACCTAGTTCTCCCTTCGTAAGACGCCGGGTTAAATTTAGTTGAGATTAATTTATACTTTGTAATATTAATTGAAATCTGGACACAATTCACAAGCCCACAGAACCATTGAAACTTCACGTAGATAAGATGACATCGTAGTTTTTCCCCGAAGAGTTAGTTTCACTCTCAATGGCATTATTACAAGTAAAATTAATATTTAATCATGATTATGAACCTCCAGTTAGGCTGAGGAATGAGTATAGCGTGGACTGCATTTGCGTGTGCTTGAAAGTGAATCCAGGTTCGCTGACCTATGCTTAGCGTGCAGGCCACTGAAGAAAAGATCTCTTCGATCGAGAAAATAAAATATGTTAAATCGCCTGTCTCGTGCGACGTACGTTCCATATTATCTACCCGTCGTATATAGGTTGGAAAATTTACAATCTATTATCTGTACCCCTAGATTTTCTGGCCGATATGGGTCGCTAACAAAAGGCAGTGTACCTTCACTAAATTCAAACAGAGGATCTTAAAAAAGGATTTTATACAAATATAACCGCCATCTCGATGTAATTTTCTTACGCGAACAATTAGTTATGTATTGAAAATGATCTATCTTGAAATTTATTATTATGGACCACATTTTATCCATAGCTACTTAGTTGGCATTTAATTTTATCGGACAATAAACCCTACCTTTTTAATTGGGAACCTTTTGCTTCATGAATTCAGTCAGAGACTGTGAGAGCGGAATAACGAGGGCGATAAAGTTCATATGTGAACACTCTCATGCGTATACATCATAAAACTTGTCAGATCCCGGCCCTTTGATTATTGGCACTGGAACTATGCTATAAAGAACGTCACAAGCGCAGCGTCTTTAATTTATGACATGTGTTAGACGATACACAAGCTAATCTTACAGGAAGAGATGGGGATAATGCATTATAAAATAGTTGCGCATTATACTCTATTTCACGAACGGAAAGAAAATCTAATTCGGTAATTGAATACGGTTACGATACACCTGTATTAATTATAAGTAATGATTTGAGGAAATCCGATCATTGCTTGTTATTCAACTTATTGAACTTTTGTATTAGTACTGATTGGAATTAGGACGTATTCCATTCCTAGATACTATCCAGAACTGAGCTTAAAGGAGCAACGAATTGCACAGAAAATATAGAAATACTCTTTAATAATTATTTATTATGCCATATAAGCACATTAAAATACTAAGAGACTAATGAATACTAATGACAGCAATAACGACTGCTAAAGATGTTGCCCGACAAACTCCTAACACACTTTCATCTAACAAAAATATGCAAAAAACGACGACTCCCGAACAATTAAGAATGAAGTGAAGTGCAGTGTAGAATAATTCCTTATATGAATATAACTTTAATATTCATGTTGTTTAACGAAAGGCTAAATATTACTTTAAAGGAATTTCAGAATTTTATACCTCATTTTTGATTTAATTAAAATCTTTTCTTTACAGCCAAAAGTGAAAAAACTAATTGCTGTAACTCTGATTTTTATATTATAGTATATTTAATGCTGATATAAAACAACTTCCTTAAACGTTATGAACAGTCTCTTGTTATATTTTAATATATTCCATCTAAGTTGGTCAGTTTGAATTCCAGGACCTTTTAATATAATAATAATTATATATCGTTGACATTTAAAAATTATATTAAACTATAATTTAATTTTTTTGTAAAAAAATATTTGATATTATTTTTTCTTTTACTGAAATGTTGTTTATTAAGGTTTTTTCTTTCATATGTTTGTCTCATTAGTCTAGGTATAATTGGGTTCACCTAAATTGGCTCACTTTTGTTGATGTTTAAAAACTATTTATTGATATATTTCTTTGAAATAAGTTATTTAACAATTTCAAATATTTATTTTACGCAAAAAATATAAACTACAATGCACTGCTTTATTATTATATTAAAACTTAGATGAATATGACCCAAATACTGCCAACGGCTACTGAAATTTAATGAAATGAATTTAAGTACAACAAGAGATTGATTGGAAGGGTTAAATAAGTTATTTCATACAAATATATATCAACGAATATGTCTTTAAAGGACTACAAAATTAAAAATGTAATTGGAACAAACGCTTATTTAAGAGCAATATAAGGATAAATATAATTAATCTAATACT
Source organism: Eucriotettix oculatus (assembly GCA_034510155.1). NCBI lineage: Eukaryota > Metazoa > Arthropoda > Insecta > Orthoptera > Tetrigidae > Eucriotettix > Eucriotettix oculatus. The sequence continues at coordinate 20,422,102 of CM067380.1, read as the reverse complement.
TAAATTTTAATAGTCAATCAGTTTGCACCAAAACGAATAGAAGTCTGCACGACGCCGATGTTGAGATTTGCTTAGTCTACTTAATATTTAGAAATTCAGCGTAAAAGTTTAAAATACCTTTACAAAGTATTATTTTATTTCTTATTGATATTTTGAGAAATGAATACTGCTGCGTATAGAGTATATATGTTTTATATTTAAAATTGTACTCGTCGTTATGAAAGTTTATTTACCAAACCTTTTATACCAATTTATATGCGTAATTATTTCGGGTAGAGATTTCATGTGCATAAAATCTAATTTACAAATAGCATATACTCATATCTCCTTTGAACTGAAGTTTTATTTATTTTATAGTACACTCGTGCATATCTCCTTTTTCCAAACGACAATATTTGCATTCGCCACATATCATCTGCACCCTAGTAAAGGGAGCTTATATAATTATTTTGCAAAATTAGCTATATGCGAAAAAATGTGCTCTTCGAACAAAAGGTCGGGTATTTAATTTTTTTATTTACTTGTAAACGTTGGGGCCAATAGTAAAAAAACTCTTTTCAGTTTTCGCTAATAACTGAAGCATAAAGCATTCTATTGTAAAAAATGTCCCAAAATACATTGCAGAAATTTAAATTGTGGGTCGAATGGTGTACTCCATTATATCATTCGATTGAAAAAAGTATGAAAATCGTCAAGTGTAGGAAAATTTTTATAAAAAATTGTTGGTCGTATTTCAACTGGCTGATACATTGAAATGGGTCGGTCGCACATTAATTTGGTTCAGGTAAAAGTTGTAATGAATTTAATTCTGTTTCCAACGCACTATTTTTCTTCAAGTACCTATTGATAATTTGGGAAAATTCTGCATCTTTGCTGGATGGTTGCAGTCGAAATACGACAAACTACATTTTTTCAAAAAGTACAAAAAATATCGTACATATGACCAACAATTTCCACAACTGTTTTCTACCGAATGTCATAATAAATCATAAAATTCGACGCAGAATTTAGTACTATACTATTTATTTCCTGACATTGTTTTCAATAGAACACTTTACGCTTTAGTCGTTACCAAAACTCTGGAAAAGGGTTCAAACTTTTTTGTTCTTCTAACCACGTTAATGGGAAACTTAGTTTGCCACTACTGGCCAATAATGCATGCAAATAGAAAAATATTTTACGCAGTAAGATGTAGATTACTACAAGTTTGGAGATGGATGCACTGTATTTACCGATTATTTATTTATTATACTGCTATATATATTAACATTCGATCTGCCTTCTATAAAACAATTCGAGTTTTTAGGAGCATCCTGAATACCTAACTTACATATTAGTAAACTTCCCTTTGAAAGATGTATGCCCTCCGCATGAAATCCTCATAGATAAATAATTTTGTTACATATTCCTCTATAGACGGAGCATACTACCTGTTTCCTCTAATTCTTACTATTTAATTCTTCTGTGTTATATTTTTATCAGAAAGCTGTACTTTATTATAAAATGTAGAAAAATGATTTCATGATGACTGATGGATACTTTTCCAGTATTATAATACTCTTGACCCCATTCTCGCCACTAAGGAGCAAGATTCGTTATTGGTTAAACTGCAGTTCGCCACAGATGATAGATTCAAAGCGAGTTCTGCTAAAAGCCTTGAAACCCCTGACAGTGTTGTCGTATAGGCTTGTGTACGAAGACAAATGTCTGGAGTGTACGAGGGAAAAGGCAAATCTGGGAGGAATTATGCAGCACAGGCGCTATGCTCAAATCGGCCTGGAAGGAAGCCAAATACGAATTGAGGCACCTAAACACCAGATTCGAGGCGCACGGCTTCCACTATAAGATACGAGACAGACTCAAGTAATCACTAAGATCATACACAGCTCAGCTTTCTTTAAATAAACAGGAATGGTCCTCACTTCATCAATTTACTGAAGCATTTTGCTAAACTGGTGTCTGTTGTATGAGTCCTGACGAAGTAGATATACTAATAGAAGCATCCTTTATTATCTAAGGTATTATTTATTTAATGAAAACTACACCAGAGTTCATACTTCACATTTCAAAGGTGTTCATCCAATTCTACGTTTTTAATGCCACAGAAAGTATGTAATTCCGCAAAGAAAATAATATACCCGTATATCAAAACGCCATTAGCGAAACTGAAAATTTGTTGTATTTAAAAAGAAATTTTAAAAAAGTTAATTAACGGTAGATATGCAAAAATTAATCTACTTAAGATCGAAGGCTTTCCCAAGATGGCAATGAACACCGCCGAAACTTTGTGGCCTAAACCGATAATTACCCGAGTGGAAGCCATAAGTTACTTATACAAAAATTAATCTGTTAATCAATTCTGTACTTGATATGACGTAGTGCTATAAATGTTGGGGTACATATTGAGCACAACGTAAAAAATACCAAAATTCATTTCTGCCATGTATCGTGTACACTTTACGTCTTGTACATTTTACTCCTTCACACTTCATTCACTATTTTGTTAAAAATTTAAAATTATTACGAATCTGAAACAGATCTCACAAAATAAAATTTGGACGTAGAAGGAACGTGTGCATAGGTTTGTTGACTCAACGGGGTTCTACGTTGGTGACAACCACCACTAATTCTACGAATCACGTTCATTAAATCACAGTTACAGAATCAGTCTCGATATATTTTTTGTCACTCTGCGTATTTCCCGTTCTTGGAAATTATTTTTTCATTTCTCCATCGAAAATTTGTTATTTCCTGACAGTGCATCTGATAATGCAACAGAGAAAATAACTTCACAAATATGTTATGCTTTTAAAAATTAGGTGTTTAATAATTTAATTTGAATAATCAAAACATCAAAATTTTAATAATTGATTCTCGCATATTACAATAAAATAAAAATGAATATTGAAATATTAAATGCATTGATTCGTATAAAAAAGAACAATAATATTTAAACAATTCATAATCATAGTTTAAAAAATTAGTGTTATTAAACAAGAAAGTCAATGTATCATGGCCAAAATTCAGAATTTGTTAAAATTCACATTTACTTCGAAACTCTTCCTACCTACGTTGAGGGACCTCGTCAGTTGTGTTTAACAATAAATTAAAATAATGAAAAAGGGAATAGTTGACTTCGAAAAACGTAAATAAATTTAGTATAACATGGTTTTATACATAATTAACAAAATTTGATTTCAATTTATATAAACCATATTACACAATTTTTTTACTACTCCAGGGCCTAAATGACAAAAGCAATCCCCATTCAAACACATCATAAAACTTACATTGTCGTAACCGATTGTTTTAACACAAGAATTAAACTTTTAAAATTTCAATCATACATGTTATTAAATCATGATAAAACTGAATCGTATATGGAATTTAAATTTGGTGTATTTCTGCATCATTTATTGAATTTACATTGCACATAATATCCACAATTTTATTCATCAAACGAGGATAATAATTATTTCAACCTCAATTTTTATAATAATTCAATCAATCTTGTGATTATTGATGTTTACGTGTTTTGCTACAATAGATTGTTTATTCAAAGGTTGTTTTAAATTGGCAAAATCTTCTTTAATTCTGGTTTGAAGCTTACGTTACGTTTGACCGACATAGCAGACTCTACAATCCAAGTATGTAATTCTGTAAACCATTTTTAGAATTTTTGAAAAAAATTAAATATTATCCTAACGCTATAGGTGATAAACAGGTTGATTTATTTAAATTATGTTTTCTAAAGGATGTAGCTGATACAAGTTTTTTTATATTGATTGGTATAAAAAACAACAATATTTCAAAACAATGTGTCATCATAATTAAATAAAGTAGTGTAATTAAAAGATCGAGTAGCAATAGATATGCCCAAGCAGTGGTTCTCAGCGTGCTCGTGAGTGATTAATACAAAAAAAATCTTACAACTTCCGAGTGAAGTGATTCACTCTTGACACGACGCGTATCGCAGGGATTAGACAAGTGCCGGTCGTCGTCGTAAAAGATATTTTGCTCACATCAAGAAATTAAAACTCAACTGGCATCTCTCTTTAGCAGCTAAATCTTTGCTTCCTCCAACTTTACTTTGGCATCGCATTTCAATTACACTTTCAAATAATCAATCACCCAATCAAGCTTTTCTCCTCGTGTTTGGCAGCACCCTACGACATATGCTGATTTGACTGAATTTCAAACGAAATAAGCCCGCCGTCAGATTATTTTTGTGCGTTATTGTCTGCGTTCTAAAAGCCACAATTACGCATAACAGCGTCTTCTAGTGACTGTATTGTGCTACAATGGCGTATTCGTCACTTTGTCCACTCTGTCTTCCGAAGGTTCACAAACAAGTTCTATCGACCATATGCCGGATTGTTTCATGGACGTGATGCAGCATCCCAAATTTATATTAATACTTAAACTAAATAATATTATATAGTCATTGAATCGAAAATAAACTCTTTAAGTGTTCTGTGATCTCATTATGAAGGTATTTCGAATCGTTACCGTCAAAATGTCCCCGGAATATCACGTTGCTTCAGACTTGGTTGCCCCAGTAATGTATAAAAGACGATACTAAAATCAGAGATAAACCAAGCGCGTGCTTTACGGAGTGTGCTCCAGTAGTTCCAGACATCAAAAAGATCGGTGCGAATAAATAGAAACGAAATAAACAAGTAAAGATAAATGCGACTGGCGGTACTTTTCCTCTAATCTAAAGACTGTTGCGGAGACGTATTCTATTATTAACACGAATCCGAATCTGTAAGATATAAAAACTTGATCGGGTATAATACCACCCCCTAAACTGTGATGTTTCTTCTGTTATTAGAAGAAAGTGATGGAGCCGACGCGTTGGAAAGTTGCAGTATTTGTTGGGAGGCAGATGGCTCATGAGGCTGGCGTTTATTGCCACGCAGTTTTTCAGTGGGTCGTAATTTAAACGTAAATGAAATTTCATGGGTAGCTTACATACATTCAGAAACTCCGCAATGATTTAGATGCTTCGAATATGTCTCGAGGGAAACCACGATAACATTACTTTATGCACTACATTTTTCACTAAATGCCTCTCCTTGAAAAATGTGCAAAATAAATCTGAAAGTCGGTTAGAGTACGCCGTCTTTAGGAAATCACGTACTAAGAGAAGGTCTTACTTGTGGAGCTATTAACAAGCTATTATTTTGTAGAACGCCGTATTTGTTTACTGTATACGGAGTATACATCAGCTTAAATTTTTCACTAGCGGCTACTATAGTGAACTTCAGATGAAGGTTCGTGAAAGCCACAATATAACTATTTTTAGCTGTTTGTAATCATCAAATTGCTTCCGTATCCTTGCGGAAACTAATCACTCCGCAATCTATTTCGCGTGTATAATTAGAACACTCATATCCGTTTGAGAGACAGAGAGGGGAGGAGGGTAATTACTTTCTAATGGAAGTGACAATCAGGAAATTTATAATTGTCACCATATTTTAATTTACGTGATAATTTTTTTTTCACAAGCGGAAATACTGTTGATTGCCTGACCGTAAAAATGTTGAGAGTTGAAAATTTAAAAAAAAACTTTTAGACGGTCACTAGTTTTCTAAAGAAATATTTATTCGGAGCTTCCGGCAACTAACGAGCCATTATCACCATTCTATTTTATTTAAAACTTGACAAGTTAATAATAAGTTAACTTAATCCGAACAACGTACTTCGTAGCAGCCGAATTATCGAGGGTTCTAAAAACACGTCGTCTATCTCTTAGCAAAACGAGTGACAGTCTTAAATGTTTTTTTTAAAATTTATACTTCACCAAATTTACAAAAATTACCTGCTGTGTTTTAACTATTATAACAGCAATAATAACTGAAATAATAGCGAATCTTTAACAAACAACCGTAACACAAATATTTCATTGGGAATATTTCCTCTCTTTTAATTGTAACTTCGAACTATAAAATTAGAACTTGTGCATTTATAGCGCTAAAGTAGAATGAATTTTTGTGCTAGAATCTTGATTATATGTGGCCGCTGATCAACACCACCTAACAACCATCCTGTATTCCTAGGATGGTCTTTGAGAACGGAAATTCGCGTAAAATAGCTATCGAGACGCTTCACTACGCGCGCACACGATTTATCAGATTTTGGCCCTAAAATAAGAGATTTTAAGTAAAGATAGAATATTTGAATCAGCTAACGCACACGTGTATTTCAGGAATGGATTCCTCATATTGAGAGAAGTAGAGAAAGTGTGAGAGATGTTAAAAATTAACTTTAAATTCTCGGACGGTAAACTCTTATCCTCCTTTATTTATTACTCATAACATCGAGAAGAGCCGACCTCCTGTGGGTGTAGTGGCTAGCGTTGCTGCCTCACAATCCAGAGGCCACTGGTTCCAATCCTGGCATGGGCTTGGTCATGGTCACGGAGACTGGGATTAAGACTGATGAAGAATCGATACGCTGACCACGTATCACTCCAAATTCGGAATGTGTCATGTAAGATGGCAGTCCGCAGTTGACCCGGTAGGCCAAAGCCCTGAATGGGCAGGAGATCCAAAGAAGAAGAATACCAAGAAGAGACTGAGCAAACTTACATGATTTGCTCCTAACAAAACCTAATCTAAAACTGTCCATGGTATTACCATTTTACGAACTTCTATACCCGGAACTTAACGGTTTCGTTAAAAAAGTAATATTTCCGTTGTGTCTAGAGCCACTAATGCCTTATCCCATATGATTAGGAAAGCAAACATCCAGTAGACCTTGGTAACAAGCATTGCGTTGTATATTAGATTCAATTCAATCTATGTTGGTCAAACAAAACGAGCCTTGAAAACTAGGATTAGGGAGCATCGCACCAACTTAAAGCTTCCATAATACAAACAGAATGTCATCTCAAAACATATTTTATCTTCTAACCATTCCTTTGATTGGGATAACGTTAAGATTCTGGATATTGAAAAAAGGTAACGTGTTAGACTAATCTCTGAAATGATTGACATAAAATCTAATTCTACTTTAAATATACAAACAAGTCAATTCATATCTATGGCTCTATATTATCTTTGTGAGTTTTAATTCCTATATATTTGACACATGTAAATCAATTCAATGTTTTAGTAAGTGATGAGGTTTGCCGACGAGCAGGGGAAACGTCTTGGGTTCTCAAAAAATAGTTTTGTCTCCTTTGACCAGATTATATATATGAATGTTAATGTACGCCTTCTTATCTGGTTACAATTGTTACATGCGGAAACATGTTTCGAATAAAATAGATGAGGACCTGAATAGGCTTTTAAAATAAATTGACTCGACGCTGAATTTCGGGGTCTTCAGAAACGCTTTTTAAAATGGCGGCATTATTGGACGATTTTTATTATTGTCGTGGAAATATTGAGGGAATTAAATAAATAACTGCATAGGTACCAGGAGTATTTGTGACACTATTACGGTATCAGAAGAATGTTTTACTTCCTTAAGGTACAAGTTGTATTTTTGACCGCATGTATTCTTGTCTCCCTTAGTGTACCGGGAGAATTTTTAACTCCATTAAAGTACCGGAGATATTTCCACTCTCTCAATGCACCTAGATGTTTCAGACTCTTTTAAGTTAGCGTGTTTATTAAATGTACCTGGAGATTTCTTGGCTTCATTAAAGTACCGTGAGTCATCATGCCCGTTATGGTGAAATAAACATTCCTTCGGGATTGGTAGGAGTGAAGACGACTTAAATACTGCACTAGGCTAATACAAATAAGTACCCCGAGCAACGCTGGGCAACCAGATAGTAAATTATAAGGTAATATCAAGAGATAAAGAAGAGATATTTAAGTATGTCACTGGCGTAGTTTTTAAACGGATGAATGCAAGGAACTCGTGGTCGAGTTTACTCTAAAAGACGAAGCTGTATTTGAAAAATAATTGTAATTTATCAATACTTTTAAACTTTGCATGTTTCCATTAATTTAATGGACTATATTGATTTCCAGTTGCTATAGCAACAAATTCTACTAGGATCGATAGTTAAGCTAGACGGATATAACAGTGCGCTGTGAAGGAACTGAACCAACAATAATACTCCGGAACAATGCCAAATATTACTCCCTGCACCGGAGAGCACATAACCTTAATAACTATGCTGCACTGGTATGACTCCGTAATGTATATTTAAGTTTGCTTCGACAATTATTATAATAGAAAATTGGCGTACAATATCAACTAATAAAATAGTATTATAACGCATATTTTGTTATTCAATCCATTTAATTTATGACGCGTAATACATCAATTATGAAGTTAAGATTAATTCGCGGGATCTGAATTTAAAAATTATTTGATGAAGAATACTTGCAAATCCCAAGATTTACGAAGGGAGATTCCAGCAACTACAAGAACACTTGGTCAGACATACTAAAACCACAGTAATAAAACCAGTCGCCACTAACTCGGATCAGTCGCATTGTCTGAGGATTACAAGCCGTTCCGTGGAAATTGGTAATCCATACCCGGCAAGTACCCAGAACAGTGTTGCCTTGTGACTCCTCTCAGAGTCCAACTTTATTATTATTATTCAATCCATTAGTCCTCGGTTGAGGAAATAGGAGAAAAGATGAGTAAATAACTGGGAAAATTGCTTACACGATCAGTGTCATATAATCAACGACACTCGAACACATGTCAGCCTCGAGGATGACAAATCGTTCAAGTTTGTTCTGGTCTGGTGCTTGAAGCAAGTGGTTCTGAATTATCAACAACGGAAGAAGAGATGACTTGGAACTCCTATATTTCCAAGATGATTTGTACCTTTTTTTAGATGTACACCAGTCGCAAGCATCTTGCGAACGCCACGCAGAGTCCTAACGCCTTCACAGAAAGGAAATAATGAGAAACTATGCTAAGGGCAACTGCAAGCAGAAGCCCTGCCTCACCAAATAATTCCTGGAACTTACACGCCGACAGTAGCCTACCGAATTCCAGACATCAACGATGCCTGGGGAAATTGGCGTATCTCCAAGTAACAACATCGCAATGTGTAATTCTCTGCCGTTAAAGTCTTTTCTACGGGAAAAAATTGCTCGTCCCGTGCCAAAATTTATTTAATATTAAATGGAAAGTTTATCTTAGGGAGGATACTTCATTTTATATTAAATCAAAAAAGTTTTATTTATTTTCTTTTTTGTGAATAAATAAAAGATTAAATGAAAGCTTTGTTTCTTCACTGGCGCCCAAGAATCCATAATTAAAAATGACTTTAATTAAAAAATAAAAAACAACACAGTATTCAAATAAGTTTGTCTTATGTTGTTCCCCGTGATTTAATGGTTTCAATTTGACACAAAAATCGTCTCTCATAAAATATCACAAGAAGGGTGCCGCGTTTGCACGCAGTAGATAGTGATGATTTTCTACGTTAACTGCTGAGGAAAGAGACATCCAACTCTACAGTCCAGTGGCAAAGCAACAGGATTGCAAATGCGTTCACGAATAATCCAGAATTTAAAAGTGGTTTTCTAATAAAACGAGCAAAAATTCATCAGCCGAAATAGCGGTTGATTCATAAAGTATAACTAATTTCCGTACATTTTTTTGTGTTGGAGGATGACATGCGCGCAGTCCTACACATCGCTTGAAGACATTTTTTCAGTTCGTTAACAGAACCGGAATATGTTGAATGATGACGATGGTAATTCATATTAGAAATCATTCATGTATTGCAATATCAATTCCATGATTTATTTTTATGCCAGTTTCACACTGCTATAAAAGCGAGGACGAGCCGGGTCAAGCAATATTACTCGTTTATTTTGTTAGCTGCTTTAAGCACCACTGCCTCGTATTTTTATACACTTGCTAATCGTGTAAATATTTAGCCGAGCGAAAAGAGGGATTACTTGCAGTTGTGGGTGAATATTAGGGATAGTCACAACAAATGACACTTTCAGCAATCTTTTAAGAAAGTGTTCGTAAAATTTCCGTACGACCCGGGGAATAAAAAGGCGATGCAGATCCTGTTCTGATACGAAATGAAAGTGATGCTAAGAGTTTTGAAGACCACAATAGTCGCGAATCCTCTGTTACCTCATAGTATCGCGGCGAAAGTGTCGATATGCGCCAAGAGAAACCATTGTTGCATATCGCGAGTTAGTAGTCGCTTTAAGACACCACTTTCCCGGGTTTCTATTCCTCCTCGCGGTGAACTACGAAAGTTATACCCACCAGAGGAATATTCCTTTAAATCTAGCTTATTCAATAATATGTGAAAACAACGAACAGGAATTATCAACAATATCGTTTTTGTAAATTTATATATGCACGTGGACTTTATTATTTACTACAATTTGTATTACTTGCGCTTCTAAATCTACAAAGAATATAAAAATCGAAACATTCTACAGTATAAATTCGTACTGCTCACTAAATGGAAGTCTTCAGTGGTGTGTTTTGAAATACAATTCCTAAAGCTAATTTCTCAAATAGTATTCTAAAATAACTAGAATAAATAAAATAATGTAATACTTAATCTAGGGAATTCGTACATATTCTGTATGGACATATTTTATTCATAAACATATTAAATGCTTAACATGAAATTGCTGGTAAATATGGCTTTTTCTGTATAATTTCATCCAAATCAGTTCAGCATTAAAATAGTTGTGTAACCAAGAACTCTACGTTGCATTTAATATTTTGTAATATTGTGCTTTATAACAAATTGTGAAATTTCTAAGTTTGATGTGCTTAATGGAAGATTGATTGATTGTTGTAAGAAATTTGGCATGCCTCAGGAAAAGTACTGGTTAACAAATAAAATTGGAATTGTTTATAATAAATAAATAATAAATTGCTAAGCCAACTCCTTAAATAATGCAATAAATAAAATTTAAATGTTGAAAATTATTTAAAACCATGTCAAAATATCTTGAGTATGTAACTGAAAAGGTAGTCAACTACATGAAACAACATAATTAACAACTCTACAAAAAATTAAATGTATGTTGCAAGTTACCAGAAAAGCAATTGATTCCATTTTAATGTAAAAAAATTACTTCTGTTAATTCTAATAGCCAAAGAATATCTGATTAAGTGCTTATAATCAATCATGTTTAACAACATTTCTTCCTGAATTCAATGCACACAATTGACTGCCTTAAATAAATCATAACTATTTTCTTATAAATTGTAGCTCCTAAGCAAACTCATCACTCAGTCTACAAAAATGTTACAGATCTGGTAAGGGCAGTAAATTAATGGTAAAATCTAACTTACTTCCTCAGATTTATTGAAAGTGACAAAGTTAGTATTTATTCATGAGGAAGAAAAAGACTGCTAACATTTCATTTAATAGGTCAATATCTCTTAACAATTTTCTAAAAAAATTAGAGACTGCTTCAATTATATCTCAACACTGTCTTTTAAAAATAAGATAGTTACTTTCTTAAACAAGGATGAAACTGCACATGAGTAGGAAACTTTGTGAGCCTATGCAAATTATATAATTCATTAGATCTTTTTAAAACACAAGATAAAAAAAGTCTCTCTACTCTGGACAAAAATTATTTCTTCTATCCAGAAAAACATATATACCAATATCATGCACTAAATGAAATTAGCAACAGATCTTTAACATTTTTTCTATGAGTTAATGATTTACACTACAAAAAAATTAAACATAGCAGTGTGTATGGATAGGAAATATCGAAAATTATAAGAAAAAAATCTATCAGTCTCCACTTGTAAATTATCAGAACACTGTCAAGTATTCATTCTTAGGTCTGCAAATAAAAATTGGTAACAACTTATACACACTGAAAAATAAATCAATACTCAATCAAATTAAAGAAATCGATAAATAGTAATATTATCATTGAGAACTGAAGGTTTATGAGAGCCTGTGTAAATTGAATGTTTTTAATTATATGTATTTATAAGAAACTTAGGGTTCGTGCTGTGTTATTTATGATACCTCATAAGGTCTGTAATTTGAAGCCAAGTCTGGTTGTAAACCACTTATTTGCTGGGATAAAATATGGCATTAATTTTTGGCCAACATATTCTGCATCACCTTCTGTCATCCAAAATCAAAAGCCTTCCTTTTTAAAGTTTTCTGCATAAAGACTGATAATCAAATATGTAAAGTGGACATTAAACATTGTCTTGTTGTAACAAAACACACGATAAAAGATGTGATTATTCACAGTTTACATTAGTTTCTCCCATTAAAATATATAATGCAATGTCTATGATAAATAAATGATAAACAATCAAACTATTAATGCATTCTGATGACAGGTTTATTGGATCTTTGCATGCATTCTGTTGAAGGTGATTTTAATGGCGTGTGGAATAACTTGCTGGTGTAATTTCCACTATCTGACACACATTTGGCTATTGATGGGCTCTAGAGTTGAAAATGTTAAATATATTTACCACTTCTATTACCCTTTCTTCTCTCTTATATTTAGTTAATACTATTATCAAATACTATTAATATTCTGAGGCTACTTCTGGCATCTACAATTCTGCCTAACAGATGGCCCAATTCCATCAGATTGTCATCAATTGAGAAAATAAATGGGCTGTGGCCATTAATCTTCAGAAGTCATTGAAAATAAATTAAACGTGATTGGGCAATCTTTTCTCAAATCTATTATATAGTTTGAATTATAATAGTAAAGTAGATTGTAGTAACCACTTGATCATTGTCCACAATATTTCAGTACAGTATTCTGAAGGCCTTGGGAAACAATTTTGATTACATATATTTATATAATTCACTAAATTAGATTGAAAGTTAAGGTCATTATAGCATGATTTACAAAACAGTTGCTTTATTGGATTTTATTTAAAACATTTTTGCAACTATGAATAACTAACAAGTTCTGTTTACTTTGCAACCAATATTTATTCACACTTTTATAATTGTATAAAGATAAACAAGTATTTCATAATTTTCATTAAAAGTTATGCAAAATTCATGTTGATAATAGTTTATAATGTTGATTTTATATCATTGTATCTTACAGAAATAATGTGATGAGTTATTTGAAAATAATAGACTTCATTAAAACCTTTTGACAGTATTTTTTTCAAATGAATATTTATCAGTCAACAGCCCACTAATTATATCATAATTATTTATTACAAATACAATCAATGAATAAATAAATTTACATGACTGAGAAATTTTACATGATTTTCAAAAAATGTAATAATATGCTTTTGGAATAGAAACAATGTCTCTCTCTATGTTGGAGTGTTTTAAAATATAAGTCCATAAGATCTTTTTGAATGAATAAGTATTAGTTTTGTTGTATGTGAATCTATGTATTTTTCGTAGTTGTGCTACATATGTAGCTGAGCTGACTTGATCCCTTATTTCCCATTTAAAAATTATCTCAAGAAAGCACTATGAATTGTATACTATTTCTGTAGTTAATAATATACCATTCTAATGTTTTTGAGACTAATTAAGGTTTTGTTGAGTTTATTAACCAATTTATAGAAGATTTTATTACATTACTGCCAGAATCCTCTAGAGTATCTCTATCTGAAAAAAATAATCCTTTAAAATATCTAAAGAATAATATATGAATATAATACAGTGTTATGGAACTCCAACTTTTACATTCCCTAATCTTATCCAAATGTTTGCCTGATGATTTCTTCATTGTGACGGTATATCTAGTAAAACTGCTCCTTTGTGGATACATACAAACTTAAGATATTTTTCTCAATGTTTTAATAAATAATTAACATTGGTTATAATTTTACAGGTGTCTTTTGGAGCTTAGTTCATTCAAATATATTATCCTTTAAATATAACAGATAAGTTTATTTATATGTATTAATTAATTACATTAAAACTTTTTTATTTTGCTATATATAGTTTTTCTATAAGTAGTTATTAATAACTGGGTTGGTTATTTAACCATCAAAATATTACACAGCAAAACTACATTTGCAATTACCTCCTGTAATATCAACAATTTCTAAAGCTTAGTGGTTTAATATATTCAAAGGTTTGATTAACAACATTTTCGAGACAATGTGACTTGCTGTACCAGTCTATTAGCAATTATTCTATACAAAAGGTTTACAACTGCCTTCAAATTGTTCACAAATATACCTTAGCCTTCATTACGTATATGTTTGGCTAGGTAGTCCAGTGGTTCGTCTATTCTGCTGCACCAGTAGAATTTCTCTCTTAGTGGGTTATAGTCATCAACTGTGGTTTAATTAATTAAGATCAATGCAACCTGAGACATATTATTGTAAGTTAACACTAATATTAACCTTCTAGAACTGAATTTTATAAACAAGTTTAGAATGTTTAGTTAATGATAAATATAGTGTTATATAATTAAGCAATTTTTGCTTTCCTGCCAATTATTAAACTAATCAATGTTCAGGAAGTTGTATAATTATGTAAACAACTGAACTTGGAATTTAGAGTCAAGTTAATAATGAGCTGTTTCTTTTAATGAAAAGACAGCTCGAAATATTTAGGCTTTTCTTTTTTCTTATTTTAGGTTTGAAACATTTTTCAGGTTCAATGGATCGATTTATATTTACATACTTCTTGAAATCATATAGTTTCCTGGTAGTTTCTTGAAACAAATTTTAAGTATTCACAAGTATTCGTTACTACTTCCTTTTTGTTTTTATTGCTCTCTTGATTATGAATTTATATAGGCCTAAGCCACGCAGGATTTAAGTTTGAGTTGATCGGGGATGAGTTTTCAGTCAGCCATTGGATCATGATCTGTCTTAACAGCACAATAATGTTAGCAGAATGGTGAAATTACAGATGTGGAATTGTTTGGCTGCGTCTTTTAGCAGAGAGCTGCTTGCACGAACTCCTTTTCGGAGGATTCCGTTGACAGGCTTGTGAACACACAGAATGCAAACACTTGGTGAATCCCGCTTTAAACGACAGTTTAGACTGTTTAGTATCATACCGATTGTATTGTGCTTGTCGAAATCCAATCGTGATGATGTGGGATATCATATTTCACCAGCAACCGATGCATCAGGGACGGTGCAGTGTATTCACGCTCCTTTTCAACCAAGGTGATGTCTTGAATTCACAACAGACACGGATTCTTCAGCCAGTTCGTCGTATATCAGCTTTTTAATATCTATGGGATATAGTTGGTCGTCAATTTGTGAATTTGGGAGCGTTTCAATTAAATGTTTCTTATGAGGTATGCAAGCAGCCTGGCTTGCCATATCCCAGATCAATGAACGCTTTGATTCAATGTCTCAGCAATTATCTCCTTCTTTTTTTTTCATAAACACATTCACGCGATTTCTGAGAGTTGCATTCGCCTCCAGCGTAGCGTAGCCGTCTAGCTTTCTAGTATGGTGCAATAATGAACGATAAATTAACCTTTTCGGAAACACTGGATTAATGAGAATGAACTCCTTCAATATGACTTCATTGGAGGGTAAAAATTGGAATCAATTACTTGAAGAGTTGTAAAGTAACAGTTGCCTCTGTTGACTCTTCTTCCATCTACCGTACGACGAGTTTCATTAAGGATCGAACGGCTGGGCACGCAAATGTGCCATTTGGTTTTGTTTAAGTTTCCAAGATAAAGTTACACATTCTTGAGAAAATGACATGTTACACTTCAGCAACGTAACGTTATAAGGATAAAATATTCTCTGTCTGGCACACGACTCTTTACTCTGATGAGAGAGGTATTTGATTATATATATGTTTATATTATATTCAACTTTTACGTTAATTCGGGTTTTAACTTGCAAATTTATAATAGTTTGACGGAGATATCATATGTATTTTTTTGCAATTATTTCCTTGTTTTCTTCATAACTAACACTTCTGAATACCTGTGTTGTATATTATGATAATGTATTAGGATCGAAATATATTATGAAAATTTAAATGGGAACAAGTTGATACAGTTTTTATAGAGTGGACTTCATTAGTGTTCGTTTTGTAATTTATCGCACGTATGTTTAATGTAACATTTACAAGAAATGCTTGAAAATATAGTTTTAAGAAACCTTGAAGTAGGATCAATTTTATTACCAGCAAACGAGGACGGACCATGTTTATTATGAAAGTTCACAACGCCAACTCTGGTGAAACCCGTCTCGTTGGTAAATAGAATCTTCGACGAAAACAGCGAATTTGCTGCAAGAGTTATTGACAGAGCTGTAATCTGCTACGATGGTCGTCTGGCCTCAGTGGCTGGACGCTCTCTGAAGATAGTATGGATGCATCAATTGTTCATGTAGTACCAATCAGACGAGAAGGTCACACATGCCTTCTTCCACTGCCAACAGCCGCACACTGGTTCCAAGTCTTTATAGCACATGTTCCTCCATCACTGTTCTCATTGTGGGGTTCTAGACATATTTCAAAACCGTACAAATCTCAGCAAGTGTGCGTTTCCAGACACATGTTTATTGGGCCTATTTTTACTTGTTTTGACGGTTACTACCTCCTCTCAAAATATTCGATACGTTTTTTAACATCCTGTACATCTTCATATCGTGTTACTTTAGTTTATACTAGTGAATGAATTCGGGTACGTCAAAGTAGCACACATTTCCAGGACGCGAAGGACAGACTAGAAATGAGCAACGATGACCACTTCCACCTGTATGAGCGAATGCTGCGCGTAATCGGTGCGTGGCCCACCTTCGGGACGGGGGCGGCGCTGCTAGCGGGCAACGCTTACCTGGTGGGCGTCTCCATGCTGGTGCAGCTCTGCATCGGCGCCAACGACCTCCGCGAGTTCGCTTACCAGGCTAGCTTCGTGGTGGCCGTGTTGGGCTGTTTGTGGAACCACCTGTACGTGCTCATCCACGGGCGCCAGTTCGGTCTTCTGGTGCAGCACACGAAGCCATTCCGTTGGAGTCGCCTCCCAGCAGTTGATCGCGTTACGACCGTCGTGTGTGCCGCCTACGTGGCGACGACACTGTACTGGGCGGCGTACAGTTTCCTCTCCGGCGGCGGATCGTCCGTCTTCAACGTTTACTCGCCAGTGGAAACGCCGCCCGTCCTCATGACGGTGTTGCAGACAGCAGCGTGTCTGCTGTACGACGTCGCTGCGGCTGCCATGAACGGTCTCTACCTCAAACTGGCGGTCATGATCTGCGCCCAGCTGCGAGCCCTCAAGAGGGACCTTGAGACCTCACCACGCAGCGTCGCGGCGCTCAGAGCCTGTGCGCAGCATCACCAGAATATCCTTAGGTACGGCCCCTCCTGTATTTATGAAAAATATTCCTATTAGCTATCGCTGTACCTAATACTGTTTATTTCAATTCAGTTTAGTTACAGAGATGGACAATCTCCTCAGTCCGATGTTCCTGGGCCACTTTCTAATTGCAATAATGGGAATTTGCTTCGTGCAATTCGCAGCTGTAATGGTACATTTTTGCACTTTTAACGACCATTAGTTGAGTTAGTCTCCACTCAACGACTTGTGCGGTGTCGTGGTAAGTACTACAGGTGGACGACCTGATCGAGAGTGAGTGAACTCTGAGTGAGAAGGAAAGAGTGGGCGCTATTCTCAATCCATCCAATCAACAGTTGAGTCAAAAAGTCTTTATCTTTAATTAATGTATCAATTTAGGCGTACATAGTCCGTAAGCATGTATAAGCCGCGCCTGAATATTGATACATTTGTGGAAAATATTTATTTTGTGAATGCCATTGTAGACTCAAAGTAGCTTCTTTCTGCGAAATGTATCATTGTTATACATTCCTAAAGCCCCGTTAACAACGCAGTTGACAAGTTTTAGGAAAATTCTAGAGCTTTTCTTGAGAATATTTTTTTTGTTCTTCAGCTAAACGTCTGACAGCGACAGTGAGAAAGATTAAGTGTCAAGCGATGATGAATGACTAAACTTTCTTATGACGTTCGAATACAGTACGTTATAAGATGTGTAGATAGTTATACTTTATACTAGTAAAATGTGCTAAACCGAAGTGTGTTTAATTAAAAAATTCCGTGTACAAGCAGCACCCAAATTTTTCCTACTTGTTTTTAGTACAAGGGTCAGCCAAATATAAACGGAAATTTTTTAATGATTCTCCTGAGAACGATAGAATTTCATAACATTTATTTTAATTTTTACATAATTTCCTTGTACTGAAACACATTTTTCATAGCGTTTTGGAAGCTTCCTGATTCCGTCATCATAAAAACTGAAGGTTGAGTCTTTACCCAATTGAACACAAAGAGTTCAACGTCTGCATCATTATTGAACCTTTGACAACAGTCCAAACACGGTGACAAATCTGGACTGTATGGTAATGTTCCAGCTGATCACAGTGAATTTCCTCCAATTTTATCTGAGTTATGCACGCCGTATGAGGTCTTGCATTGTGGTGAAGGATTGGGAAACGCCGTCTTTTGCTCGGATATGCAACTTTTGTTATGTCCAGAAGTTGACAGAAATATTTGGAGTTCACTGTTCGGCGATCACGGAGGAACTCAATCAAAATAATGCCTTTGAAATCCCAAAACGCTGTGGCAAGAACCTTCCTTTCAGACAATCGCATTTTGGCCTGTATTAGTGCAGTCTCATGTCTTAGTCGCCTGTTTCGATTGAGGCGTATTATGATGATGCCGTGTTTCATCATAAGTGACTATACGACTGAGAAAGCCTTTTCCTTCGTCCGTATAACGGACCAAAAACCTATGGCAAATCTCCAAACGGGCGTTTTCTGGTCAGGAGAAAGAAACCACCTCGCTGAGATCTTCATGAAGCCAAGTTCCTTTTTGATGATCGAATGTGCACTCCACTCACTTGGACAAACTGAAGAAGCAATTTAGTCAACGGTGAGGCGCCGGTCTTCCTCCAAAAGCTCAGCTCCCTTACTGCACGGGTGTTGTTCTCTGTGATGGAAAAATAAGTTACACTGTCGTGTGAATTATACAACACGCACAACACGTAATGTGAAGAAGTTGCCGATGTATCCAGGGGAACGATCATTGAAATTGAAGATGTGAGCAGATCGTTGCAGAAATGCGACAATATTATTTTGGGCAGAGGAAGTAAAATAATTAAGTTACACATTATTTTGAAAAGTATTTGAAATTTTTAATATCAATATCAATCGTCCCATGAATTGTCTAAAATGTTAATTCCAACATAATCGCCTCATGAATTATGTCGAAAATACTCATTCTATCACAGTCGCCACATGAATTAATATCGAAACCTCTAGGCTTTACGTCACGTTGTGGGTCTAATCTAAACTCTGGGCAGCTGTTTACTCTCCGGCATACGACCCTATACGGTTAATGCAGGGTTGACCACGGTACAAATTAGCTTTACTTTCGTTTCAATATTCTTACTTTAAAATCAAAATTCATACCCAATAATCTTCAAACGCTGGCTTTCACTGATTTTTGATTAACAGGCTACATGAGGGTGATACTTAAACAGGAAATTCCCCTTTTATAGCATAGGAAGGAAATTGAAAAGAGGGGATGTGGATGGTAGAGCAAAGTAGCCAAGGGTTGACTAAGGCCCACGGGCTATACCCTTATTGAGTACTATTCTCACGCCCTTCCGAATGACGGAATATGAGTTTGCTGTGGGGTCACAGCATTCCCTTCTCCGTGTCTCTACCAGTTTTAGGAGTCAGTTGGCCGACTGATTCAATGGGAGCAGCGGAAAACTCTTACCGTATTCCAAATTCCCTCCATCAATTTCAAGATTCTCAACGATAAATCACACTTGAGCGAAATATTAATATCCCTTCCAAACAAATGTGTATATCAATTTTCCTGACCGACCATATAACGACAGTTGTTTACGTAATCACTCACAAGATTTTCCCTAACATTTTAATACGTTGAATTTTTGCGTTTAACTTCATCCGAACAGCGTCACTACAACTCTGTCAATGAATCCCGCTAGTATGACTGAGTAGAATGTCGATTTGTCTAATGTTTTGAATAAAAAATAAAAGATATGAGTGTTTCAAAATTTACTTGTGACGACATGAAATTGGAAGAAATAACACGCCTGCATAGCATGAAATTAATGAAACAGAGTGTACAGGAATGTCAATTGATATATTTCCTGTATTTTCAGCTATTTAAGAATATAATGCCCACGCTGCTATAACACTAAAAATGGTGTAAGGGCTCAAATAAATGTGGAAATGTATTTTGTCGCAGTGTAGTATTTACAGGGATTATGTACGAGAAGGTAGTATAACAATTACTATAGTTTTTGATCGGAAACGAGGAAATGTGGGTCTATGGGATGCTAAGGTGAAATTTTTTCATCTGCTTTATTATTAGGTAAGGTATTATGAACTTGAATTCGTGATATTCAAATTTTTGGAATAAAATTATTGTCATTTTGTCACTTTACAGTATATTCAGGAAAGAAACTTTGGAATTGACTTCCTGAAAATGATAGTAATTTGGGTGTACCTTACCACACAGTTAATTTGGTTCTGTTGGCTGGGAAGCAAGATCACATCAGAGGTACGAAATAAGTACATGTTTTCATTGGGTTTATCCATTCCTATTTTTGATGGATTAGTTATCACTTATTCCTTCATTAACCCATTTCAACTGCTTTGGGGAAACCCAATAACAGTGTTTATAATTATATAAACGTTGGCTTACAGGCTGAGTCTGTCGTTCACGCTGTCTACTGCTGTGACTGGACAACAAGCTCCATACAAATCCGACGCTTCGTGCTACAGATGTCATTAGTAGCACCGCGACGCTGCGAACTCTCTGCTGGTAGCTTCGTTCCCATATCTCTGGCCACAATGAGTATGGTACGTCCAAACTTGTTATGCTAATAAAGAGATCATGACACATTAATTACAAAGTCAATATATGACCAAAGAACAAATCTTATGAATAATCGAAATAAAACACTGCCAACAACACTCTTACTGACCACATTACAACAGATTCATTTATGCTACCAAAATGAAAACATTATGGAATTTATGACAACTGCCGACTTGATTTGGTTCATTCATGACCTTTAAAAGAAAGGCTAACTTTTTCTTATTCTTTTGGTTTCAAGTAACCAGCCACTAATGTAATATGAACCTGATAAAGCTTAAGTTTAAAGTTAGTGATCATTTGACATGATCAATAACGTAAACTCTCTGAATTTATAAACATGGAAAAAAATGTTTAATGTTATGTGATACAATACTTTTAATTGATATGTCTCAGTCCAACCAATATCAAAATGAACTAGATTCTACTCAGCTGATATCTGCTGCTTCAATTACAACAATAAACTAGGCTATTGCGCGGCAGAGATTAAACGAAGCCGTACATGCTACCATGACGACCATGCCGATAATGGAGACGAAAATACATTAAATGATATTGGATAACCGTCGACTGAAAGAGAACGAACTAGCAGACAAGGTAGGCAATTCTAAAATTACTGTACAACGCATATTGACAGAAAACTAGGACATGAGAAACTGTGCGAAAGATGGGCTTTGAGTTTTAATGGAAAAAGAACAATGTCATGTGGATGTTTCAATCGAGTGTTTGGCAATGTTTCAGAGCAATAAATCCTGATTTTTTCGTCTATTCATAACCATCGGCCCATAATATCACAGCTGAGTTGATGGAACAGTCAAAACAATCGACTAAAATTGGAGAATCGGTTGCAGAAAAAGACGTGGCGTCAGTTTTTTGGAATATGCGTGGAATAATTTTATTGATTATCTTCAAGAAGGAAAACAATCAATCTCAAGTATGATGCGAACTAATCAGTGATGATTAAAGAAAAAGTGGCTGCTTTTGACGATAAAAAAAGTGTTGCTTAGTTAAGTAAATGCACCAATTGACATATTCGTTATCGGTATGGACAAATTCGATGAGGTAAAATTCGAATTGTTTCCTCACGCACACTATTCTACAGATTTAGCTACATCGGATTATTTTCTCTTTCGAAACTTGAAATAGTGTTCTGAAATTCTAATTTTAACTGTCCGATTTAACTCTTGATAAAATTAAACTTTTTGTTATAAATTATATTATTTTGTACTAATATGTAGTTACTTAACAAATTGAATCTTTCTACCTTTGACATTTCTGCAAGCACGATTCTCTGACTCATCATACATTTTCTCTCTAATATACTATGATTTGTACATGATAAGAAATAAAGTAATTCACATGTTCAGTTATAATTCCTATCCGTTTCATATTCTATTTTTTTGCTTGTGTTATTTTTGTCATATACCAAAACCAAATGTACTGATCTTAAACATTGTTTGGTGTTACAGATTCTTCAACAATCATTTTCATATATGATGGTAATGATTAGCCTGAATCATAAGCAAGACATTAGTAACTCTACCAGTTTTGCTTCTTAGATACATTTCCTCCTGAATTAAGAAAAATTTTAAGTGTAGAAAAACATAATTCCATATTAGTATTGATTATGTATTTATCTGAAAGTATTAAACTTGTCACAAAATGCACCATTATTTTTATCAGCTTCGCATTATGTTAGATTATTAATGTTTTATGTTAGATCTCACATGTGAAGTAAGAAAATTATATGAAAATAAACCAAGAACTCTCATTCTATAATTAATAATATAAACACATTCTATATTGATAAATGTAAAAAGGAAAAACAAGCAAAAGATGATATGAACAATTATATTGGGACAAGATTGGCAAATAAGACAGATATTCATCGTCCAGTTATTTCCTCTCTGTCTGACTGAAATATTGTACAACAATATATTTTTATCCTTTTATGGGATTGGCAAGAGTACCACTTTTCAATTTAAAATTAATAAAAAGTATGATCCTATATTGATTTCCCTGTACCATGTATAAAAAATCAAAATTTTATAATACAAGATATAAAACCATTCAGTTTGTAGTATCCCATGTGTAGTTATTAACACCAACTGAAATTACTTCTCTACACAGAAGTAACAAAGAGGTATCATCACTGACTGACTTTCATATATGAAATAATAAAAGTTGACTTTTAGTCAACTATTCCAGTTCTCAAATCAATCTAAATTTGAATGTAACTTTTACAAGTAGCTTTTAAACAGTTGACAATAACTTGGATTCTACTAAGAAAAATTATCTTAGTGCAGAAATTGATGTTAAATTAAAATGAGGGAATAGTATTAATACACTGTATTCCACAGTTGCTGTTATTTACTATTTGTTAAGAGGAATCAAAATCTATTTGAAAGAAGAAATCACATTTAAAAACAATTTGTATACAATGGCTGCACTCCATAGAACATATTCAGCGGTATTTTACAAAAAAATAAGCAATCCTCAGTTAATAGGTGTAATTTGTAACAATTTCTGATCACAAATCAACATAAGTCTTACAGAATGGTACAGTTTATGTGGCAGTTTAGTTATAAACATATTATTATCTGAAGAAAAGTTTCATTTCCAATATTCATAAGGCCAATGCTAACATATTATTTTTAATATAACATAAGATTTCAATATATCAATAGAGAACTTGTTTTAAAAATAATGTAATGTTATTGTGCCATATAGATAGTTGACACAGTTTGTGGTTGGGTAGTATTCAAAGCTTGTTGTGAACAGTGTCTTTTATCTGGTATAATTTGCTACCTTTTATTTCATAAATCTCCAGAAATTAAGAGCATAAAAACAGTTATGTGAGTAAATCAAACCAATGTAATTGTTTATATTGCGGTGTCTGTTCAAACATAAAAGATTAGCAGATTCACTATATTTTTGTTTAACTTTTCTTAATTAGATTATGAGTTTATTAATATGAATGTTCAAGATGAAAATATTTAAGTATTATTAATATCATCAGAAGTATTCTTTCAAAAATAAATTAGTGATATTAAATTAATGTAATTAATGCTGTTTAACTAAAGAGTTATAATAATAATGACATGTTCTGTATAGCTTCAAGGATATGGAAAGAGTCATGGTGTTCATTTTTTCCATTAATACAATGTGTTTATTATTAAAAATCAATTGATTATGAATAGCTCATGTTAACTATTTACAGTCATATAATAATAGTAATACATAATGGAACAACATATGACGAGGATTCTTATTAAAAGTTCATTCTGACTATTTACATTATTACTTAATTGAACAACTCAGATTCATCTTTCTTTTACTGAACAGAAGGACTAATTATTTAAGTACAGAGATAAATCAATAAATTCGAAATTATAAAACAATTGTCATTTAAATCTAATTTAGCGTAATAATAAGATAATTTTTAATACATTAAATTATTTACCATTTTATACACAAAGCGGAATACAGAATTTTGTAATTTTTTCGTTAACGATATACTTTAAATATTTAAAAGTAGAATTTATTAGAAGAAAACGTACAAATCTTGACAGTTGTTGATTCATAGTGTAGTAATTAATATTATGGAAGTTATTTCGTTCTAATACGGAAATGTGTCGTTTTATGTTGGACACATTGGTTGTGGCGAAAATTCTGCTTATACAGTTGGCGATACGTTAGTCTTTTGAAAGTTATCAAAGACGACTATTGGTTATTTGGAAATGATGTTAAGGCCAGCAGTAGTTTGTAACAGTTATGTGTCATAGATGAAATTTTCGTAACAAATACGTAGTTTGTAAAAATTGTTTTAATGTTTCAAGAACTTTTTAATAGTATAGTGCAATTATATGAAGGTAAGCAGTTGTCAGAAACTGTTTTCTTTGTTTCCTTTGTTTTTGTTCCCACGTACTAATATAACAAAGCAACTGAATTTTATGTTTAATTTTGTTACCAGCCAAGTTATCATTTACATCGATAATATTTTTAACGAAATGGGTAATTGCCTCAAAGGCACTACAGCAGATGATATATCCCTCTTGAGAGGTGCTGAAACAGCAAGGGATTCAACATCGTCTGATCAGTTGGGACCACCTCCACCATACCAGGTGTGTTGTCCATTTTGCAATAAATACGGTATAAATTCACCGTGAGATCCTGCCCTCTATGTTACTACATTCTGGTGAACCTTTTCTCCTATTTATCCTAGTATAAATTTTATTCGATTCTGATGTCTAATCTATTTTTCAATATTTACTATTTATATTATTGACACCCAGTTTCTTGATATTATAATGGAATATAAAGTTTTGAATGTTATGTCTATAAGATGTGTAAACATCATGTTTGATGGCTCAATGTGTTTGAAA
Organism: Eucriotettix oculatus; assembly: GCA_034510155.1. Taxonomy (NCBI): domain Eukaryota; kingdom Metazoa; phylum Arthropoda; class Insecta; order Orthoptera; family Tetrigidae; genus Eucriotettix; species Eucriotettix oculatus. The sequence continues at coordinate 20,396,916 of CM067380.1, read as the reverse complement.
TTTAAGTGATATATTCAATGTAGAAAATAATAAGTGCTAAAATGTTTTTCTTAAATATAAATGGCATGTGACACAATTCGTGGGCTGATTGTTGCGGTGGGAATGGTGATTTCATAGGTTGACAAAGTTTATTTGCATATATCTCCATTATTACATGTATGGTTTGAACAGTAAAATATAACTGTTAGTCTTAGTTTGCCAAAGCTGATGTAGCAGTGTATTTAAGGTTATTATGCAAAACCACAAGCTTTTGTGGTTTAGCTTGGCAGTATGTTTTGATATTTAACACAATTTATCTTATAGTAAGTTAATGTAATTTACATTAATTTGGGGATTGAGTGATCTATCTAATCTTAATTTTTTGTTGTTGCAAAGATCACATTAATTTATTTAATAAACATTGTATAATACTAAAATTATCTGTAAAATTTTTAATTTGTGCTTAGGAACACAAACCAGGAGTCAGTTTATATAAATAAACACCAGTGCAGTATTAAATAATTAAGAAATGAACTGTCTGTATTATATAAATATATGTTAGAGGTTAATAATTGTTTTGATTTAATTGTTCTTACTAAATCTCGAAGAATACAGGTGAATAATTATGGCCAAAATTGGTCAGAGTTGTACAATGTTTTTTAACTAAAATATGACAATGTTTTGTTCCTATCATTGGAACTCCTTCAGGTGCGAAACAATCCATAAAATAAATAGAATTGAAATAGTAATATGCTTATATAATAATACTAGTACTTTTGGTAAGTGTATCAACTCATCGTATCTTATGTATTATTATTTCAATCATCACTTCAATGTTACTTATTTTATAGTGTGTTTCACACCTGAAGAAGTTCCGGTGATAGGAACAAAACACCGTGTCATATTTTAGTTAATTGTTTTTATTACCAGGATATAAAGGTTTTTAATTATGAAACCATCTATCATTCTAGACTTGTTTCAGAAACACTGTTTATAAAATTATATTGAGACATTATGAATGTATGTAATGGCATTGCTAAATTGTTGAATATTTATTGTTTGTTACTGTTGGATTAATTTCTCTGCATAGTTATCTCACCTTCACTTAACGCTGGAGTTAAAGTGAGCTCCGGTCTACCCCACTACAATATCGGGGAAATTGTCCATCCACTGCAACATCATATTTATACTCAAAATTGAATTGATTTTTACATGTGAACACACTGTTGTTATCTAATTAATGTAGAACTAACTTTTTTGATTATTTAATATTTTTACAACCATTTGGAAAGAAGGTGATGCTGAGCTTCAACATTAGTTTAGCCACCACCTTTCTCTCTTCCATTTTTGTGTCAATGATTTATTATATATTTATAGGAGGGCTCAGACCTATGAAAAAATTTGACTTTATTGCACCCAGTCTAGTGCAGCTGACTGTAGATTTAAGGTACCTCAGCTTCTCTCTATTCTTCTTTCCTATCCAAGTGTTTTAATTAATTTGATATTGGGATATAGGAGATATTTGAAGGAGAGCCCTTGGAGGTGGAGAAATTTGTGGTTAGGGCTTCAAAATTATTAGTGAAGCACTGATCAAAATTGTTAGGCTGTGGCTGTGAGTAGTTATTGACAACACTGCTATAGTGGTTAGCAATGTATACCGTGAATTTTTTCAATTCTTTTGGCAATGTATTTGGTTGGTGCATAAGGCTGTGCTATTGTATTAGCATAAAATCCACTACATTACAATGCAATCCTGATACTTGAATCTTAAATCACTTATACATTCACTCAGTTATGTGAACACAAGCATAGAACTCCTGTTGAACTGCTGTGGTTTCACATTAAAGAAATCTGTAAGCCAGATGCTTCATCGTGAGTGGTGTTAGGTAGACAGACTGGAAAAGATGGTAATCTGAAGGGGCTCAATCTGTAAATATGGGGAGGTCAGGAAGTGGTCCCAACCATGTTCTGTAGTCATGTCTATGGTGATTCTGGCCAGATGCAGATATACATTATTGTGAAGTAAAAACTTAGGTTTATCGTGTGTTTAGTTTTCTAGAGAAACCCCGAATAATCCAGCTTTGTGTGGCAGAAAAATCTCATGGGTCAAATCTACAGAATAGTATTGGGAACTTAGTTTAGCCCCTGCTTGTACATCACAGTGATGCACACTTGAGCAGACTTTGTTTCATATTAGAGGTGCACATTTTTTGTATGCTAAACTCGACCACTTAAACTTTTTACTTTGAGTAAATATTCCAATAGTATTTCTTAATTGGATTCTGTCAATGTTTTACATTTTCCTAAATATTCAATCATTGTCTTACTTTTCCTATCATTGTTTTACCTTTTCCTAAATGTTCAATTCCCCGAGAGACCTGTCCCAAAAAGCAGCTGCTGTCTAACAAAATGGCTTTCCCTTGTGAAATCCTGGTTTTGTCTCTGGGGTGTATTGATTGATTCAAATTTCGGCTTTAGTCTCATAGCAGAGCTAGTATTTGTGTTACACTGCTTTTTCAAAACAAAGTTTAGAAATCTTCCTTTTTTCTTTGATATAAACAAACATGTTTCAAACACTCAGCTTCCCATATGCCATATCCTGTGCAGGAAATTATGTATTTATTTACATTAGATGTCTACTATTTTGCCCATTTAATTTGAAAAAGAATCCACAATCTTGATTGCTTAAAGTTCGCCTACTGCATCGGTGTTTATACAGCCAAGTTTTAATTAATTTATCCAGTAATAAATAGCATTGAATACCAGTTCAGAATTTTCACATGCTTCTTCTAGCTCAGTTGATATATTGAGACAGTATTTATTTTTTTAAGAACAAATTTTGGCACAATTTTTCTTTATCCATTTCTACAAAACGTCAAACACTTAAGATAACTTCCAAAAACACCAATGCTTTAAACCTTTCTAAAGTTTAATCATAACAGCCACAATAATCAGTGATCATTTGCTAAACAAAATTTCTTGTCTTTATAAATACATTTTGTACCTTTTAAGTTTTTATTTCCTCCAGAAGAGTATTGTATAGATTTATGCTGAAATAACGAATGCTTGTTTCACAATGGCTTAGACAATGTTTTTCAGTACGGATATGTAATAGTTATTAACATCTGTAAGTTTAAATTAATGTTTAAATGAGGCCAAAAATAAACAATTAGTAAAACAGAAACAAAAATAATTTGTTAACTTTAGTTCAACCTGAATAGTGTCCAGATCAGGACCGAAATATGTAGTGGTATTAAATTATTTAGTTTTTTGGTTTACTAATTGCCCGTTTCTGGTATCATTTAAACATTAAATTATTATAAACTAAGATTTAAAAAAAAATTTGATTTGCTTTCTTTGAAAAAGAGTGCAGTGAAATAATTGGTATTTCATCTTAACACCTTTTTAATTGTCTACAGTTTAATCCAGATAACCTGTGGACCAAGAATAATATAAGTTATGTCTGTACTTAACGTTGAATTTGTAGTTCCACTTAGTTATTTAGAGTATTATTGTTAGTACTTGCATTGTATACAGGGTATACCTAAATATTCTAGTTTTAATACTGATGATGAAGTAAGCCTAAAACAAAATTTCAAAATCTCCACCAAAACATTAAATTTTTAATAAATAAAGTGAATTGAGTTTAATATATAGCCAATGATTATATGTATGATGATATACTATTAGAACATGGGTGTGCTAAATATGTAATCAACCATATGAATCTTAGTAATTTTCACATAGTTTACATCGTTGGAAAGTTGAGAGAAATATGTAGTCACATATGTAAAAAATAATTTGGCTGTAAAGGCACTAAAAATAAATATTGATGTACCACAGGACTTTTGAAGTAGCTGGTTGCTTAAATGTGATAGTAATTCTTGTTAAAGGTATTTACATATCTCTTAATGGGAATTGTAAATACTTTTTAGAAAGCCTAGAATTAGTATTAATTACAGTGTTGTAAGATTCCACATATATTGTGTTTGTGGGGAATTTAAATATTAATTGGACATAATCAGATAAATTTGTTTTTGCACTAAAGAACATTTTATATTGGTTTGGATTAGATAATACAATAAAACCTACCAGGAGAACTCGCATGAGAAACCCAAATAGATTATATAATTACAAATTTTCCAGAGACCATGGGAAAAGTGAAGGAACTTTATTAGATCATCTTGGTCAAGAGTTAATATAAAAATAAATGAAAACTTTTAAATTAGACACAACTAAAGACACCGTGTTGCAGGAATGGTAATATAATTGTAAAACTTCATACTGATTATTTAAATTCTTTCTTTGTATCTTTATATAAACCTGCAAATATGCAATTGTACAGAAATAAAGTTTATCTTATCTTACTGTCTAGAAAGAAGAATGATTCTGATGTTTTGAACAGTAAAAACTTCCTGTTTAACTTGAATGAAATTTTGTAACCTGTTTGTGCTTTCATATGTTTCAGGAGCCAACACCTGTATACTATCCATCACCTAATGTAAGTCGTCCTGTGACACAATTAACAGAAGAGGAACAAGTGAAGATAGCAAAACGAATTGGGCTTATTCAGCACTTGCCTACAGGGTCATATGATGGATGCAAAAAAAATAGGGAGTAAGTTGAATGTTTTATAAAATTTATCAAGCAACATATAATTTGTATTAATAAAGTTTTGATATGAATAATAAAGGATCCATAAGATTCAATTTAGGATTATCTAGAAAAATGTAATGCTTATTTTATAGTTACCAAATAGTCAATTCGTGAACCTATTACTGGATGGTGCAAAATTTAAAACTGACTGTTGATAAGTTTATTATTCATAAGTGGTAAAAATGGGGGTGGGGATTAAGAAACAGAACACTGGGTGAATATAAAAATGTGTGTAAATTCATGGAAGTTACGCAGATTATGAGATCTATGGATATGTAAAAGATACATTGTTCTATTTTGGCCATTTTATCAATATTATATTTGAATTATTTGTTCTGTGGGTACAGTGTTGGGCACAAAATTGTAGGATATAAGAATCTTGACTGAACAATTATAAAAAATACATTTGAGTTGATGTCTGATTTAAAACTACTTAAAATTCGTAACCAATTACGAAAAAACTTGTTTAGTGTATATAAAAATATTTTTATTGTGCTACAATGAAAAATTACATATGTTAGTGCTAAATATACAGTTCCTGCATTTATGCTTTGTTGACTTGAACATTTCAATTCAATTGTCTTTATGACATACCTTCCAAACATCATATTGTATTGACTGATTTTTATAATACATATTGTATTTTAAATACTTTGGGATAGAGTTCCTCCTTTTTATTACTAATACATCCCTGTATTTGCTTGACTGATTTTCTTCTTAAGTTAATGCAGCTTGGCATACTTAAAAGAGCTTGTTTTCTTTCAGTAATAATTCTGTTTGCATTTATGCTTTATAAATATTTTTCAGATGTGTGATATGTATGGTGGAGTTCACATTATCAGATGGTGTTAGATACCTACCATGTATGCATACATACCATATAAAATGCATTGATGATTGGCTCATGCGTAGCTTCACATGCCCATCATGTATGGAACCTGTGGATGCTGCTTTGCTGACAACATATGAGACGAATAATTAAGACTGACCTTTCTGTGATTGTGTGTTAACAAAAAGCAGGGTACCAATTGAAAAGATGCTCATATATAAGTTTCACTTTATTGGTATAGCTGTCTTTTGTATACTACAAGATCCATAAAGGTAATTTCATTCTTATTTGACAGGTTAGATTAATTCAACAATGTGATAATTTATTAATACTTAAAATGTGTATATATATATATATATGAAAAATATTTGAACTAAAATTTGCAGTATTCCTCTAAAATGGAAGTTTGCAGCAGCAATTTTTTAAAAAATTCACGAGACACGTCCTTTTCTAAAGTGTGTAATAAGTAAATATGTTCTGTTCTAAATTTGAAATACATTTATTATTTCAGTAAGATGGAATTATGAGGAGTTATAAGTTCTACAAATTCTATGTAAGTTAATATTTTATAGTAGGTTATCACATATTGACCTTGTTTATGGAAACCTTAATTTTACCAGTTTTTATAAATTTGCCATTTGTGCAATGTAACAAAATTGTCCAATAATTTCTCAATTGCATTGATATTGATGTTTTATCAGCCAAATCGGTTTGGTTTGTGACTTAGTTAAATTTTAAATGATTTTTCAATTTTACCATAAATAGGCAATAATACCACAATTTGAATTGCAATTTGACACATATTAGTGTTATATATTTGACTGAACCAACATTTTAACTACAATTATCCAATTACATATATGTTTGTCACAAAATGACACTTTTACATATTTTTAATTTAAAGTGCCGAAGATGAAAGGAATAAATGAAGTGAGTGTTGTGTAGATGTAGATGTTTTGTTAGCTGTGAAAAGAGAAATAGATATTCAAAATATGTAATATTGTTTATACTTAAAAAATTGTGTAGCAGAAGTGAAAGGAGAATATAATAAATACTATGGTGCTAAAGTTATATTTTAAGTTAGGAGATGTAAATTTTTGTTGTCAATTTGGTATATTTATGTTTTTAGTCTCATTTGGTTGTTAGAGTTAAGAGGTTTGGTGAGCAGATACTGGTGCTACGGCAATGGTGTGCAACTACACTTCAAAGTATTTGTTTTGTAAAATTGTTGTATATGTAAAGTTGAAATCCTGCACAGTTGAATATGCACTATTTGAGAGGCTCTTCATTTTAAAAGCAATTGAAATTAAAATGTTGAAGCTCAGCTACTTTCAGTTACATACATGTTAACTCTTTCTTTAAGAATTTTAAAGAAATAAAAGTTGCAAATTATTGAAGGATGCTAAATTACATAGCAATCATTAGTAAACACATGTCAAATATATCATTAAATTCCTATTGGTTAATGTGTTTCTCATTTGGTGCACTGTTTTCTGTCAAATAATAGTGTTACCTTAAATTAAAATGGCACCAGCAATCCACTGCAATGTTGGCATATGTGTGTTGTATTGTTATATTGTTAAAAATATCCATGGTGGCTGTTTGGTTAGTGATATTTTATTTTTTCATCTTCCTCAAAATGTTGCTTAGTATAATGTTTTTATGTTACACGTGTTTTATTTGTATCTGTACATGCAAGAGATTGTAAAATAGAAAGGCTGTTTATAGTTTAATATTATATGAACATTGTTTTTATTATAAACTTCCTATACCTTTGTCTAAATAATTTAATAATGACATTAATGGAATTTTATATTTTAATACTGTACCTCTAATTTCTGCTGTCACAAATTTCATAATTATTGATTTTTCAGTAAGGTTGTCAAACATTAATGTCCTCTTAAATCTTCAAGAATATTTTTACTGAAAGAATTGAGTTTAATAATAGAATGATTGAGAAAAATAAAACACTGAATAACTGGGCCAAAATGTTCTCAAAATGAACCCCACACATTGCATTGTTTAAAGCTTGGATGGGCACATGAGATATTCAAAATATTACATTTAATGTAATTGCAAATTTTCATCATCATTGACTCAACAACCCGGTCTTCTTCAAAATCTCCTGTCTTCCTTCCTGTATGTGGTAACATTCAGCCAATTCATCATCCCTAAGGTCTTTATCCTGAGCCACTCCATCTTACCACCTCAGTTTGGGTCGTTTAGGTCATCTTGTTCCTTTCGGTTTGGCATTAAACACTATATTCGCATATAAGAAAAAGAAAAATTGTCAGAATTTTAGTAAAAATCAAATCCAATAAAAATATTATACTTTTTATTAATAAATATATCTAATGAATATATTTTTCTCAATTTTTTTAAATTTAGTGTAAAATAACTTAAAGCTGTCAGCAGAAATTTTGTAAGTTTTTGATAGGTAAACTGTGAGCAATGTTTTGACTACACAAACATCATTGTGGAATACAATTAGGATGTACCAAAAATTGATGGCAAGCAGCTTTTTGTCAGTTTGGATATTTTGATTTGGGCACGAGTTTCCAAAATTTAATTGTGGAAGAATCTTTGTGCAGGATAATAACTCCAATTCCGCACCCACTTTTTGAGTTAGTAATATTTGAATTTGTATGTTAGGTAAAGTAAGTATTTGAAAACTAATGAAAAGATTGCAACTTTATCTGGAATTCGTACTAGAAAGTATTTTAAATAGCACGGTTTTTCTGCTTAAATATTTTATTGTTCCTGGGCCAATTTCCCCAATCTGTGTCAAATGAATGGTTCACAAAATATTCGAATGTAGATTTCTAACTTCAAATCTTAAAAGTTATTGAAGAGCGAAGGCTTTCCTCCTGAATTTGTTTCTAATACAATTCTCGGGTTTCAACCCGGGTCAAAATTTGTTTACACAATGTTTTGACAGCAAGCTCTGCCGTCGTCGTCAGTTTGACCGTCTACCTGACGACGACGGCGGAGCTTTCTGTCGAAACGTGTAAACAAACTTTGATCCGGGTTGAAACCCAAGAATTGTCTTTTATCTCAAACGCTATGTTCAAAGTTTGCTTGTAATGTTTTAAATTATTTGTATTCATCAAATTTTTCATCTTTGATAATAATTATGGTTTCTGTGTACATGCACCTCAAACAGTTCAGATGTGTAAGCAGACACATTTTATGACATTTTGGGCCAAAATAGGGGTCTTCAGTTAGATGATCTTCATCTGAGATAATTTGTCTTTCTTCTGTTACAGCCAAACTGATTTTATAATATATAGTAGTGTTAACAATATAGGTAATTCTGGCTCCTGACAACGTATGGAGAAAAACCATGATTACATCTTTTAAAAGATACTACAATAACTGCACATTTGCTATATTGAGAGAGTAGTAAGGTCATAATAATTAATAAGCCTTATGAAATGGATGGATTGTGACGTATACCTTTCCAGTTTGGAGAATCATTCTTAATTTATCAAGGCTGTTACATCTGTACTTCAGATTACAATGCGCGTTCTGTTAGGCTAAGACTGATCAAAACCTTCATACAATTTAGGAGTGAGGTGAAAATTATTTAACACCATACACACTTCACAGATGTTAGTGGTTGAGTAACAATAGAATTGGCAATGTGAGTATTCAGACAAAGAAGTGATAACTGTGCCTATAGGCACATAAATATAGATTTCAGTGGCTGCTTAAATTACTATGTATACAAGATAAACGTTGGAAGTGGTTTGGAATATCATATTGCAAACTTGTACAAAAAGCGCGCTATGTATGACGATGTAAAGTTATAAAAGAAAAGGGAATGTGATAATAGAAGGTAGTATTGTTGTGTGTCGTGAATCGTACTCTGAAGTAGCGCTGGTGGCAGTATCGGCCAATTATTGCGTGAAATGGTACAGCGCAAAGAGAAGATGGACTACACAGCAGTCTACATGTCTCGACAGAGAAAAGTGCAGAGCTTTAACCGCTCGAAATGTACACAAGTGGCAACATGGGCGTTTGTTTGCCGCAGTTCTTTGTGGAAGGTCATTCACTCCGAACCGCAGCTAGCTGCTAAGTGAGGGAAGGAACAGATTCTACCAGAATCATATCAATAATTACATATATCGTGTGTGCGCAATGAAGTTAATACGTGGCTCCGTAATCAATCCTAATGGTTTTATTTGTATCATGTTTTGCTTTTAGGGTTTATTTCGCACGTTTTTCATTGCCCTCTTACCATATTTTACAACTTCCAACTCTTCGATTTTATTTCCTTCCATGGCACATTCTTTCGTCTAAATTGTGGCTAATCTTGCACGATGTTGGTATTATAATAAATCATTTAACGATATGAATGCTAATGTAACCTTGCCCAAATCGTTCAAACGAACGCTAAATTCCCGATTTGTTCTCCCTCCTTCGATACAAATATTTGTGTTGTAGATTATGTAGCAAACTAAACGTCAAAGTTGACACAAATTCAGTTTCTTCCTCAATATTAGCCACCAAAGTTACAGGACTGTCATCTCTTGATTAATTTTTTGGTTGAGATGCTATTTGGTATTCCATTATCCGTAATAGAAGAAATTATGGAATAGTGGACGGAGGAAGGAAGAATCAAACGTTTGGAAAAGTAATATAATTTTCTTCGTTTTCAGGGTACGAAGGTCAAGAATCAGATCTGATAAATGTGTTATGCAGGATAACTAACACGAAAAGACAACTTCTTTCTTTAAGGAGTGGTCAGATTCGCGTTCGCAACATTGAATTTTAATATTATTTCTCTGAAACTGCAAGGATTTGTTTTTTTAAATCGAAACATTGTATTATTTATTAGGCTGCCTCATTTCTTCCATTATAAGACAGTGGAGTAAACATGTCTCAATGCCTTTGCGACGAACTTCAAAACCTATCAAGTATGCGATAATGAATTTGTGGAAGATTTGACACATTCTGATCAGGTCAGATTGGAGGATGAGCCGATATATCGGTATGACGTCTAGGAATAATGCACGTTCACGTAACTCGAGGGAAAATCACTCAACATTTTTTACCGTATTGGGCGACAACTTTATACAATGATCAAGTAATGCATGAGAGAAGTTTACGTAACAACTTGCGTCAACGATGACATCCTGTTTCTTCTTCCCACCTTGAATGCGTTTGTTCTTTTCCTTCAATACTTGCGTCACAGAAATGTTGCAAAAAATCTAATCTAGGTAATTAAAAAGAGGACTGCTAAGATATCTTTTGATGTTTTCTGTTTTATAATGTCGTATAATATTCTTTGTGTTACCTAATTTTACTTGTCAATGTCTGACGTGTTAATTTTATTTCGGTTTCTTTACATACAAAGCATTATTATGCACGAACCAGTAGACGGATATCAGCCGGTCAATGTTAATATGTGAGCCTTATGGGTTGTAGTTTATATCATCTCTGATTTTTGACTGACAATTGGTTTGCTGGCCGGTGGACTGGAGCGTTACGGAAAGAGAATAAAACTATTCAGTCTGAAGTAGAAAAGTATAAATGTAAGGATATATGATAAAAATATCGTTTCGTTCAGAAAAAACATACTCTTCGTTTTCAGCGGGATAGTCCAGTTGTAATAGACAGGCCACCCAGTGTTTGTAACCTAATGAATGTTTAATATGACATTACAATTGGTCCGGTACAGCGGCAGTTTGGAAATACATCTAAGTATACGATCGAATACCTATCATAATTTCGCCGACGAAAAGTGCAAAGTATACATAAAATAAAATTCTAAGTATTCGTTGGCGTAAATCTTACAAACATTTCAAAATACTGGTTTTCTTTAGGTGTCAAAGGCTGTGCCGACCCGGCAGAAATAAATTAGGGTTTGGTTATTTCCCGACGTGCTGGTCTAACCAACTTTATCGATCGGACCACGTGAGTAAAGGATATTATAATTGAGGTGGGAGAAGGTCGTATAAACCGAACGAAACAGTTAATCGAGGTTCTGAAATACATGTCGGATAAAATATTTTGTTTTATTATTATTCTCGAGGGGCTTCTTGTTGATGACCCATAGCTTTTTCGGACAAGTAGTGGCAGTGATAAGGATAAGGGACTTTGAGGGAAGCAGAGACCGTCACTTGCTAATTTTCTAAAGTAACCGAAAAATATTCCACAAAAAATGCCGCGGTTGTTTCAGCAAACTCGACAATTAAAATTTCATAAAATTTTTATGAAATGGAATTGTAATGATGTTCTCTTTAAAGTTGTTCTGCTGCCCTGAGATAGCTTTAACATTTTGTATTTTTTTAAACGGTGGTTCATACTTTTTATTAACAAGAAAATCTGAACGAATTAAAAGACTTGTTAATTATCTTGTAGTTTTGAATTATAACTTGTAAACTTATTTTTAATATAATTTAACAATGCTTACCACTAAGTGCTACAATCGTAGTACAAAAGTTAAGATTTTGGAGGTAGTAATTTGCAGCAAACCTCGATAAGCCCCACTTTCGGCGTTAATTTCCCGAGTCTGTTTCCGTAACGACCAAATTGGCATCGTGTGCCTGTAGAACTGGTCATATGTGGATCCAGCTATGTTAATTGTTCGGGAGCGATGACGCAATTACTGCAAGTTGTCATTAATCATTGCAGTGATCTGAGTCTGCCCGAGGCGTGTTCTTCTAGTCTCTGAAAGTAGGGCACGATGTTTCGTAAGCAACAATTACTCCTTTACGACCGTCATCGCCGTCAACGTGAACTTTTTGTGGTACACAGGAACCACTCTCTTCACTCTCGTCATACGCTTATTGTCGGTTTTCCGTGTCGTATGACGTCGAACGTCGTCATGTTCCTCTCTTAGTATTTACCAGTAGAAACCCGATGATTGCAGTTTGCACTATCCCTAGTAACACTGTTGTGGTAAAAAGTTGAGTGCATGTAGCTAAGAAGTAAATATTTATCGGTACTGAAAATAAGGATGATTAAGCATTTTCTTCGTTTCCGGGCCGGGAAATATCAAATAAAAAGGAAGTGACCTTGGCGTGATATTGCACCCCTTTATTTTTCAAAACAGTGAAATCCAACTCAGGATGAAGGTCGATTATGTAACCAGCAATCAACCTTTATGGAGCTGGCTTGCTATCAGAACAAAAGAGCTCCAAATAATGACTAGTAAAAACAAACAAACAAGCTCAACATTTATAATAGTTCGAAAAAATAAAGTGGTTAGGGTCAACACGAGGCGGAAGTGTGGGCGGCCTCCAAGGAAAGGCTGCATCTGAAAAATTTAAATTTTTTCTAAGCTTTTCAAAATAAACTTCCTCGTTTCTGCTCTATTTAGAATTCATACTTTAAATAATATCCCGGTCATGTTTATTGTGGGGGAGGGGGGCAGTGGCGGAAACGATGATCCAGTCATATGATCATCTCCCTTTGTTCGTTCATATGGGCTGTTGTTTTAGCTTCTCCAGCACACGAAATTCTGTTCCACTGAGTTTCAAGTCATCGTTCAAATAAAACAACGAATCTGTGTATCTAAATTGTACGGGGCATTGTGGATGATCTGTGCTCGCGTTTAGTTCGGAAGTGGAGAAGTTAATTCTGGTATCGCGTGTAGCCGGTGCGAATCTGTCATGCGATGCGAATACGGAACTGTTCCAGTGTATTCTTCACGAAAGATCGCCGAGGCGTGTTCTGGCCGCTCCAAAACGCACGATCCGGATGCGACGCCATCGTTGACCGCAGAATTTCCGGAACGTTTAACTTAACGACAGTTTCAGATGTTGGAAACTTTTACAGCTGAAATAAGCCGTTCTATTTCCTTCATCTTTCCATACTTCATACTTCCTTTTTTTTCTTTGGCATTCTAGCCCGCATTCGGGCCTTTGCCTATCAGGACGACTGTGGACTATCATACATGACACATTCCGAATATGGAGTGACAACACAAACATCCAAGCCCATGCCAGGATTCGAACCCGGGACCTCCGGGTTGTGAGGCAGCAACTAGAGGCTAGCCACTAGACCACATGAGGTCAAAAAAGAAAAATAATTCTCTGAAGTTCGGTTCCTTGTCTTTCTCTGCCGTCTATCAAGCTCCTCGGACAGAAAAAATTAAATGAAATTACTGGAATGTCAATCATGATTAACGAATGTATTGAAAGATGCATTGAATGGGCAGAAGTAAAAGTGGAAGTCCCCCTTACTTTGTATGATCTACACAAAATACTAGATACACTTTCAAAAGATGTACTATTTGTAAGTGATACAAGTGTTTTAATCAGTAACAAGGATACACTAAACAATCGGCTAATAATTTATTAAATAAGTTGCTCTTACATGTTTTTCTCTCAGTTGTCTGTCATTTCATTTTAGTAAAACAACTTTATACTATTTCAAACAACCAATATGTAAACATAGTAAATAATAATAAGAAGAAACATAAATTAAGTATTCTAATATTCTAGGACTTCCTGTAGACAATAAAATTGAACTTTAATCAACAATTAAAGAAACTTTCCACGGGTTCTTATTCTGTAAGAGTTATATCTAACTAACGAATCTTCAAACACGAAAATTAGTTTTTAATGCATACTCATTCTGTATTGTCGTACGGAATTGTATGATTAGAATAATATGTTACGTCAACAAAAAAGAAATTTGGTATTTTTACCCTCATGAGACAGTAAGTACTCTCTCATTAATGCTCTTTGTTATTAACAATAAAAATTTATCGGCTACATTTTGTGGCAAACCACGTAAAAATCAAAGTTCTATAACCACCAGAATTCGTTTTCAGGTAGCATCGAAATTTGCCTTTGAATTTAGTGTCGTTCTGTAAAAGGTGAGGAGTGGTGTGCGAAGCATTGACCAGGTGGCGCTGGAGCTGGAGCTGGCGGAGGAGAGTGGCAATCTCTTCCGCCCTTCAGAAACTTTCTCTGCTCGTTAGAATAATGTCGCAGGCAATGACCCTGAGCAACGCTTCCTCGTTATACGCCGAGACCTCAAGAAAAACATTTATTTTCAAAATTATATAATTTCTATAAATCAGTAACTCCCTTTTAACATCACATATTTTATAGAAAACCATAGGTATAAAATATTAATCATTATAATTTAATAGATTGGTTGTCAATTGCAAAGATGGAATAATTTAAGCGAGAATTCTTGACAATCTTAGGTAAGGAGTATTTTTAAAATTTTGTGTATTCAATAACAGTTAAATACGAAAAAATTCAATCATTATAATGTATTAGGTTCCATTGATGACGAAATGATTTGAAGTGAGAATTTAAAAAAATGAACGACATTACAGTATTTTTTCCTGTTGAAGAGTTGACGGATTTCGTCCTTTATTATGTTTGTTTTATACAGTGAAACATAATTTATACTGTATAAACTTCAAATCTTCAGCGCGCGCAGGAGTTTAAATTTCGCGCCACGCAACGTCAATATACGTACGTATTTACGTATTTTACGTCAGAATAGTTTACAGTAATCAAAGGTCATATTTAATTTTGGAACTTAAAAAAGTGTATCTTTGGCTACAGAGAATTTGATATTTGTTGTTGTTAACTTTATTGAACCCTTGTTAATGGCTTAAATTAAAAAATAATTTATTGATGAAAGGAGTGCATCAGTCTGAAGAGTATTAAAAAACACAATATTCTTGCACCCGTACAAAAGATCCTGAGAGGAAAATAAGACTGAACTGCTGGGATAGACGATAGTTGATAAGTGCGTGTTTGTTATCGAACGTAACCAATTAATAAAAGTTTTAAAACAAATTCTACACCACAAAAATTTAAGTGTTGAATTCCATGCCTATATTTTAATCCATCCACTACTTGACGCTCAATAATATATCAATAATTCTGAACCTGTTCTTTGACTTAAAAATATTTGTTCGTTTAACGATAGCCTACGATTATAACGCATAAGAAATTGAAAGTACATAAAATATATTTTCCTTCCGAGAGTTGGTTTGTTCTCAGACGATATTACGGAAGCACTGTGCCGAATTCGGGTGTGTTTGTACCATCAATTTTTAATTTCGGAGAACGACTCTCGTATTTCAAGGTCAACAGACCTGAATCAGAAATCTCTTTTAACATGGTTTTACATACTCGTTGAGTGGAACGGGTCGGGTTCGTTGTTATTCCTCAGAAGCGTCCTTGACTACGAATCCATGCTTGCAAATTTGAGCGAAATTTTAAGTATGGACGAAAGTTGATGAGTGACGTCGTTTCCCGGCTACACCACCACTGACAAAGATTTTTAATTTTCTCCGTATTTCTGTAAATTCATTGCCATAAGTTCTGTCTACAATCTAAAATGGAAAATCACGAAAAACTACAGCTGCGATAACATAACCAACTGAAAGTGAAAATAATACAAGGACGTTTTCAATTTTCGCATTGCATTCCTACACGTATTAAGACTGTGTATATGTATTCCATGGCTGCACAAAGGGGGTGGAGGAGTATCTATCATCATTTAAGTCACTAAGAGCATCATGAGTATATTTTGAGAGGGAAAGAGTAGTCCAATACATCAATCTTTAGGTACGTTCTGCATCTATAGTTTCATACATGACTTACAAACTAGGAAAACGACATTGTGTTGGTGAAAGGAGCCTTTAATACGCTGAATATGAAAGAAGTACAACGATATTAATTTGATCTTGAAATTTATGGAAAAATGTGAGGAAACACAACTGATGTATATAAATAGAAGGTAAGTCTTCAGAGGTAGATGAAGGAATAAATGATCTGACATGTGATTCTGTCCGGCGAATAGAGTTTGTTGCATATGTGAGAGGCTGGTGGAAAGAATACTCATTGATGGGGGCAGAAACTAAAAAGTTTACTTCACGGGTTTCACGTCTGAGGGTTGAAGGAGTAAATAGGGCGAATTGAATCCGATATATTAATACACTAGATGGAAATAAATAATCAGTTAAATGTTTTCAAAGAATGAAACACAATCGCTAATTAATTTCTCCTTCATACAGATAATAAGGGTTGCGGATAAGCAACTTAAGCGGAGGGATTACATTCAGAAATGATCCTTGATTGAATTTAAAATTTACAGCTTTCCACCATGGACTTAGATGTCAATAACGAGAGTTTACATAGTAGATCTTAGACCTTGTGATTACCCTTCATAACTTCACTGATCGAGATATCGGTGGTAAATTTCTCGTTCGGCTAAGTTCGGCTGGCATCGTAGCAGACGCCGGACTTTCTAGTCACGTGACACTGCAACAGCTGTTCAGCTGTCTGTCCTCAGAGGCTCTGCGAGACTGTGGCCTGTCAGGTCTGTTCGTTCAGCTTAACAAGTACAAAGAAACTTCAAGTATCCTTGAACTACCTCGTGATAACTCAGCGTCACGAGGCACTATGACTATTGCTATTTTTATTGTTGTGTGAGTTGAATGTGTTCAACTAGTCTCATGTCAGTGTCCCTCCCTTTCGGTAGTTTGTTTTATTGAACAGTTCATTGTTGTGGCATCAAAATGACAACGGAAGAAAAGTTCAGAGCAGCTGCCAATGTCATCAGGAATCTTCCAAAAAATGGTACGTTGTTGGTTTTACCTTATGCTTTGATATGATTTAAGAGCTGGGCTATCCATAACCTCCAAACACTACTTGTCAGAATTATAAAAAATAGACACATTCCGGCGTTTGCAATTTAATTTGGTTGCGGAATTGTATTAACCATTTATGTATAAGGGTAATGCAACAGATTTTGACCGGATTTTAAACATTATTTCAATGAATAGCGATGGCATAGAATACGAGCCTGCAATCCTTCAGTTTTTTAAAGATAAACATTATAATGTTAATATTTCGTATACTAACTAACACTCTTTAAATGTTTTGTCGTTCGTATTAAATAAATTTCGATTATTATTATTTTTTAAACTCTGATTTAATTTATATTTATTTTTGAAGTCATATAAATTATCAATCCAATTACTTCTGTTGTCCCAAAAGTGTAATATTTCAAGAGTATATTACGTGGAATAACATTTAAATTGGTTGAAATTCATTTGTTAAAATTTTTTAAATTCAAGCACGATTTTGGCATTCAAAAATAGAAATTTTATTTTTTCCATTCTTACATAAAATAATATATCACTTATCATAAATTTAAACACATGTTCCAAACTGCATTAAGAATTTTGGAATGCAAATCTTTAAATTAACATTTTCCAGTCTGCATTTCTTTTGTAAATGATTATTTCTTTCTTGATTACAACTTTTATATTTTTTCTCCAGCAGGGGTATCTGTAAGTTTATAATTATAAATATAAACAGAAGTATTTAGGCATTGCCATGTAACTTTTTATCTTAGTTATTAAAATGTGTATAATATTTGTTTTATGGTCAGTAAGGTTTTCATTATTTGCTTCATTGCTGCAAGTGCGTTTTTTTATAAATAAAGAAATTATTTCATTGTTTTTAACTACATTAAAATACAGAATTTTATTTGTCTAACAATGGAAACTCATAAATGGAAAATTGGTAGAATTGCTTTAATTCCCTAATTTTACTTTTTCTATTGGTGAATACTTTTAATAAGTAATAAGTTCTATATAACATACAAATAACTCTGAGTAGATTAATTTAGGAACATTAGCTGTATGTATAAAAATGATATGCTATATTTGTATACAGTTTTGTGGTAAAAATACAATTGTAATATTACTTTAAGCATGCCAATGCTCACACACAAACATTTTGTTGGCCAAGTTTCACATCATGATGAGCTGAGTGGCTATCTGATAAGCCAGTGATTCTACGAAGTATTTGTTGTTATACTGGAGCGTTTGCTGAAGTTTGTCTAACAAACTGAAGGACTTACTCAGTTTTGTATTGCAATATTTGCTTTTACACCTATGGGTGTTGCCATTTGTTAATTTCTAGCCATACTATTATCGTGTACCTCGAAGGTCTGATCCTCATGAATTTAAAGACCGGTAAAGTTACTCCTCTATCTCAGATATTCAGGTGAAATTTATTTACCAACTTTTCTTTGATCGTACAAATAAAGTTATGATTGTTTGCTTTAATGTTGAAGTATGTGTCATGAATCGGAAGTACATCAGGCTTTCCAATTCATGTAACGTGTCACCGAGTCACAATAATGGCCAGTAATTAATGGATCTGTTGAAAATGAACCTGTTATTCTGTGCTTCACAAATAATGAAAATGTGAATAATATGATTTGAGGGGAGGGGGATATGAGCAAATATTCTGATGCTGATTTACTAGCTGATATTAAAATGTAACATTTAATTTTATTATGATCAGAGAATTAACAATTGGTTATAAATAGTTGGTGAAAGAATCCTTTAGAAAAGGAAAGTAAGTTCCAATCTTGGACAAGATTGGACAAATTGACCCAATCGGCTTGTTTTTAACCCAATTGTAAATCAAATTACTGTTATGGAGTCGATATGCAAAAAAATAAAAAAAATTAGACTTTAAATTGGTGGGTTTTTCTCCTCCAGCTTGGTGAATTTTATCTCAACTTGGTACTTGGAAAATTCCGATTAGATTATTGTCATGGTTCAACGACCGCACAGTGTGCATTTAACATGTATACGCCAAGAGGAAAATATGAAGCAGGACGCAAGTTATCGACTGATTTGCGACGTCTCTTTTAGAAAGAGTTATTTTCAGCGACGTTCCCTCATTAGTTTCAGGTTCATCGAAGGGGTTTGAGAAAATCGCGTCTCGTGCTGGCGTTTCTCCGACCGAGTTCATGTCTTCACTCACGATTTGCTGTTGTCCGAAGTCTCGCGTGTACACGGACGAAGCCGTAATCAAGTTGCTTTGTAATGACCTCAGGGGAGCAATTGTAACTTTCGCCAAATATATTTAGCGCCGGAGCTAATTCTTAAGCAGAACTGTTAGCGAAGGCCCATGCAAACGTCGCTTTCTCTCTCTTCATACGCAACTTCCCTGCTAGCTGCTATGAATTTATAATGACGCACTAGGAAACTATCCTTTCTACCCGCAGTAGCCTATGCAGTCTTACAAGTTCTCATTCATTATTAATTCTCTGCAATTGTAGTCAATACCGTTAAGATCTGAAAGTCTTAATCGTGGTTTCATATTTTCTATTTTTGACCATTCTGAACCTGATCTCGGGTGTAAATAAATTCTAAACGGCAGTGATAATTTACCAACCTTCAGATTGAATTACAGCTCTTTCCAGATATTTCTAAACTACGTTATAATTTTTTATGCTGGTTTAAGTTTTAATTTCCTTGACATAGTATTCATGTGTAATTGTTTTCGTATACATCCCACAACTGAACGATAACATTAAATGTTTCCTTCCTCAAACATTTACGTTTTTTACATTGGCTCATTAAGACAAACGCCATCCTTGAAACCTTCCGACAGATATAACACTGGTCAAAATAATTTTTCTCTCACCAGTACCTGTAGTGTCACATGACGCAGTTCTTTGCCATGTTTTCAAATATGTATTCTGAATAAGTCCAACGCCCACAATTTTTTTAGATTAAATTTCAATTTTTTTAAATAAACGTTTTTTCGTCCATTGCGCTCAGGAGCAAAAATGAAATTTTTTGTCGCATAATGAAAAATGTGTGATTTTGTTTATTATTTCTCCTGAATTGAAAAGTTATGTCGACTTTTCTCCACCAAGAAAGGTTTCCCAGATACTGTTATTTATAATTTCAAACACTGTAATATGTTTTACATTCTTAAATATGTATAACTTATATATTCAAACATTCTGACTGACGTGGAAAGTAGAAAATAACGCTTTTCTGCCTGTGGGGTCTCTCTCTTGATGGTCCAGCAATCATCGGACAACATTTTAGGATTCGAAGAAGTTACGCAGAGGTTTTTGGGGGAGGGGGGAATCGAAACGCGGAATATTTCTGTAATATTTTCATAGATCTTGTAACATCTTGGTTGTAATTTGTCGTTAAAAGTAGATTTCCTGATCTCGCAGCTAGATTTAATGAGCGATGATCACGGGAAAAGACCATCAGGAGATTTCATCTATGGAAAGGACACATCAAGGAAAATGTATTATTGTTGGACCATCAAGAGGGATGTTTCCGAGTCGAGATAATAGCAGAAAAACGTTATTTCTTACTTCGTAGGCGAGTCTGATTGTTTGAAAATTGTGTATAAAGGTCTAAAAATTCATAATTTTTTTAATTTCTCCCGGAAACCGTGCGTTATGCGGAAAATCAGACTTCATATTTGAATTAAAGAGAAAATGTTCTATCTGAATTACGCATTTAATTCTCTGACAACTTCAGTTTTGTTCCTCAGTGTAATTGGAGTAAGCTGATACTGTAATATGTATTATATCAATAACTATAGGTAAAGTTTTATTTAGATAATCTCTTCCAGTTAGTTGCCCATTGAAGTGTCATCACACAAGAGGAAACGTACTGTCGAATAAGTATTATAAGGTCAGTACGATAAATTTAACGTTTTATCAGTAACAGGGGTCGCTCTTCGGGAATTACATATATTAACTCAGAAACGATTCATAGAAATCTGGTCCCACTTTGTGGTAATAAATTTTAATAAATATATTTCTCGAGGTAATATATGGAGATGTGGTAAACGTTCAGAGCGTTGGTAATAAATGTGACATCAGTCACCTATGCAATGAGGAAATAAGAAATGGAAAACATGCCGTTAAAGCTCGTAAAAACAAGTGAATGTACGTATGCTAAAGTCAAGGAATCGTAGAGGGTCAGCAAACATGATCTATGACTGACTATTTGGAAATTTGTTCGTAGTGTACAATTGAAATTTATATCTATAATAATTTTTTTCCGAAAGTTGCAAAAAGAAATAAAACATATCAGGTAATAAAATATGTACAGGATAAGAAAATTGTAAAGTCATATAATTCAAAAATATGAAATTCTATAATCAAATATCACTGGTATTTATTATATTAACTGCATTATTATGCATTTATCACTTTAAATTTGTTTTCGTAAGAATTGTGTATTAAAAATCCATACATAACGCAGAAAAACATTAATTTTGCGTATTAATCTCGTTAATATCTCATTTACTGTCACTGTCGCCTTCACATAGCCCGAAAAATTTTTATTTTATTACTGATGATTTTTCTTGAAATCGTTACATTACCGAGTTTCATGAATATATAAAAAATACTTTTCGCAATACTGTGGTATGTCTCTCAGCTTCTGAAACTGTTGGCTTTTGTCCATGAAAAGCTCATTATCATCTCCAAGGTAACGTCACAGATAATTCAGTAGTTTATTTTATATGGGTATAATGAAACTAACCATTTAAGAAGATTTAAATAACGTTCAAAATTAGACGATGGCGAGAACTATCAAAAGAAACCTAATAAAGAGTCTTTACTACATTAGATTTATTATTCAATGCATTAGTGCTCGGTCGATGAAATAAGATACGTCAAATATAATATTACAAGTAATATCACAGTAAGGAAAATATAAATATTTGTGTGTGGCTTTCAGTTGAATTCTTAACCGAGGATGTTTTTGGTTAGTAAAGCACACATATTTGAATTGTACGGCAGATTCTGGCAGTAAGAATGCGTCATTGAGTTGATTTCGCACTCTGCTATGGGCTCGTCTTCTCCACAACCTCCAAACAATGCAAAGCTACGACGCAATGAGCTTGAGCATGTATTGATGCGTAAGTCAAGTTCAACAGATTATTCAACGGGTCAGTCTGAAAATTTGTTATTATATGATTCGTTATGTGAGAAATAAAAAAATTCATTTAAAGAAATTTGACGCAAAATTTTTAAAAAATCTTGATCTCGAAATCCTATCGGGTTCAAATATATCTAAGAACCATCAAGGTGAACTAATAAATACAGGGGGAGAATTATGAAACACACACACATATATAGGTTCAATAAGTCTCGACGATTGCTACATTTGTAACTGAGAAACATTATTTTAAAAAGCGCAGAAACTTTCCACTCTACTTTCGGAATAGTCTCTGTAATAAAGACAGTTTTTTGGGTGATTATATTAATGAAATGCTTGTTAATTATTTATTTACAATGGATAATTATGATTTTAAAATTGGGTCCGTAGCTCTTGCGAAAGTTTTTCAAATATAAACTCTGTAAACGTTGACTTTTCTTCAGTATTGAATATAAGAAATTGCGAAGTGTCAGTTTTTGTGGTAGTTCTGGCGTAATTGTGTCTGTTCAGGCAGGCCAGGGCCAACGGACTCGGCAGTGTAGTGGTTAGGGCCAAGTTCGACTCCTCAGAACCTGTTCTGGCCGCAGATGTGGGTCACGGGTAGCCGAGCTGCAGCATTTCCAGATATTTTTAAAAGAGCGCACGATGGTAATTACCATAATCGTCGATGCTAGAGACCTTGCGCAGGCACGGGATTCGACCGACGTCATCTGCATCCGAAACAGCGATGTTATTTGCCTTAAACGCCCACACTCATTAGTTACATTTAAATCGTTTTTTCTACAGTCATATGATCTAGAATATTTTGAAATATCGGATTTCGTGGCTTGAACTTTATGAAACTAGAGGGTTTCGACCCAGTGCTCAGTACGAGCATAATTGTTACGAGAACACTTGGTTATTAAAGTTACACTATTTCCAAATTCCTTATTCTACGTGAGTTGTATAACTGTTTTTGTTTGGATAAGCGTTTACACGAAATAGGCAACAGAACGAGTGAAGACTTTTGGACTACGTCGAGAGAACTTCAGATAAGATAGCTTCAATTTAGATAAAATTATAGAAGATATGCTAGACCTCGTCCGTTTCGTTAACGATGTAAAAATCTCACTCTTTCTTTTACTGAAGTTGCTTATTTTTTAATTGTTGAACTTGTTATAGTGCTCCCGTCCTTCGTTCGGCCTGTACTTAATATTTCGTTTGGAGTGTCCTCGGCGACTTTCTTTACCAGTATTTATGAAACTATTCCTTTTTTCTACACAGCCAAATAAAATTATCTTTTAATTTGTAAGATGACTGCGACCACCGAGTATGGTTCAATTTTATTGTCTGTAGGACATGAAATGAGAGACAGTCCACGTATATTTATAACGGCTCTTAAAGGCAACACAAGAAAGTATTTGAGAAGTGAGATAGTACGAACTAATTTTGTACTTTGGAAATGCCTCTAGACATCAATCTTCCTTAAATCTTCTGACGACTGTTCGTCTCCGTTCGATTTGTCGAGATTTTTCCGGACAATTGTTCTTCAGGTCGCTGGGAATTAGCCATAATTTTTTTTGAACGCCTGTATTTGTTCTATTTATTTCATCAGATAGTCTTGTTGATACTAGTGTAGTTTATGAATAAATGATGAGAAAATGGAGATGTTTTGAGACATGATCCGAAGGAGTGAATCAGAACGTGGAAGATCATACATCGGGATATCCTCGGCATATTTTCTCGTTGAAGTCCCAATAAAAGCGTAGGTTGCCTGTGGGAGGTGGATACTCATTTCCTCATGGAAGGGTTGCGTCTCAGTGAATATATTTGTATTTAAACGGAGCTGTGCTTTCACGCGAGGTGGAGAAAGTTGGCAGTCGCCCAGTCTGAGATGCACTTCACGAATCTGACTACATCTGGCAACTGCGGCAATCGCGACCTCCACTCATCTTACCTATAATTTTGCTATACTTGAGCCTCTGAATCTGAAAATCGATGTCCGATTATCGCCGGATGGATTTGGCGCATCCGCGACACTCCAATCTGACTCGGCCAGTTAACGGTTCGAGCCTTTCGAACCGAGTTGAAAGTTTTATTTTAATATTTTTTTGTCTCATGTCTCCGTAGCCCGAGGTGTTCCGCGAGTTACGTAAATCTCCGGGATGATCGTGTTTACATTCGTCATTAATGATCTGCGCCGGGAACGTGGATCGCGTTGCGCAGCGGGGATAACCTTTGGACAAATCTCGAGCACTTGGTTGCGCCACGAATCTCTCACATAGCAACATTACAGCGTTTCAGGAATGGATTCCTCATAGTGAGAGAAGGAAAAGGGCATAGTATATACGACATGGGTAGGAAATGTATGATGACAGAGTTATCTGAACTTTTATAAATGGTAGTGCATGCCACGGACTAAATTGCGAGACTGGGTTACAATGCTTGTCGACTTGAATACTTCTTATGCCTGGTTTAGTGCGTGGGTTGCCCCAATTTGTGCACGGAGAGTTAGTACATTCATAATAGTTGAATAACTCTACATTCATTAGTATATTCATAATAGTTGAATAACTCTGTAATTATGCATTTCCGAACCAAAGATATCCATTGTTAAAATATTGCCGTCTAGTTTCGTTACACTCCGTAGGAATCAATCAGAGGCAACTTTGTGTGTTTCTTCCAGGATGGATGAACTCTAAAAGAAATGACGTGTTCCAAAAATGAGCGTGACTGTTCCATTATGAGTACCTTAAACAAACTAAATGATGGTTTGCTAAGCGGGTACTCGTGTTACCTTCGTGCCGTTTATTTTAATCGTCGGAAATAAATTGCGTAAGCGGTCGTAATTAAAAAAAAATATGCCGGTGACCAAATTAAATTATAAACTTATATAGAAATGAGCAAATACACGGTGATAAACCTATTTTGTTTATTAAATCTAAGCTACCATTTCGTACAGCACATTCGATTGCATTTTATGTGATCGTAGCCTTTCTCTAATTGTGCACGATTCGGTATCTTTTGAGGATTGCGTAATCTTCCGGATCGGCGCTGCCCCACACAAAATTGCTATTTAGTTAGAATTTTTTATATTACTCAACACATTAGATACGTTACAAAGTTTCTTCCACAATTTCGGGACTTCTGAAGGTCAGATATATAGTCAAATTTCTTCTGGTGTTGACTACAGACAAATTTAAATTGACAATTTTGTTAAAATACAAATGTAAATGAAATAATTTTACGACCAGTTTTTTCAGTCAGTTTTGATCTTTAATTAAACGACGTTTCTGTTTTTACACAATCAGATTATTGTTACATCCAATCAATTGTTAAAATTTTACATGTAAAATATAATAAAACGGCAATTTTTTATATATTATAAAGAGGGGCCTGAGGCAGCAATGCTGCACTTATTTAGCCACTGTTTACAAAAAATTGGTCGTAAAATTATTTCATTTAATTATTTTAATCAGACGTTAATCTATTTAATAAAATACAATTCATTCAGTTAAGATATATGTCATCGAATGTAGACGCCATTCAACGGGAATTTACAGTTTTTTAAAGTTTTTGATAACCTTTGAGGAAGGACGTATTGCGCTATTCAAAGCTGCACTAAATGTCAACATTGATGACCATGGTCATAATTTTCATCTTGAACGTAGAATCATATATTTTTCTCGACAATGATGACAATCAAGAAAATTCCTGAAGCTGTTGTCTGAAACTCAATTTTCCCTACTCCGTGATTTTAGACTTCAAATGTCTCCATGTTTACAAGTACTTATTTCCGTGCAAGTGCCTTCTCCTTTATAAAAATTAATAAAATCATGTTACAAAAACTCAACTATAATTTATAATTAATATTCGAAACGAGATTTGATTCTTTCCCCGGCAAAAATCACCAACAACAGAAACGACACGCACTATGAGTACAGGTATGGGTGAGAGTTTTTTATTAACGAGATTCATTTTTGGATTTTGTCTCAATTGATTATAAATAACGTATTTGTAAGAAAAAAATCATATTATTATTTTAAACATTTGCAGGGCTGTCGTATTCATGATTATTATCAATGAATTTATATTCGAAGCTTTCAGCTCGCTTTGTGACTTGATAAGCTATGTGGTTTAATGTCTGTCCTGTAGGATTCCATAGGGTTACATATTCCCGCTAAAGGGAAATTATTTATACAGTCTTCTTTTAATGATCGAAACTGGCAGCATCCTTTCGAAACATTCCATCTCATTTCACTAGAGAAAATATTTGCGTCAGAGTCCGAAGATAAACATTACGTTGCGTCCGAAGTCTGACTATGTCAACCAGACACGATCTTAAGTCCACTGTCTTCTTTCACTCGGAAAACATCTGCAAAAGATCTTATGCTTGACAGAAAGCAGTGTGAAATGTTATTATTATTGCTGACCGTTAGGAAATTTCTAAAAACACATTAAAAAAAGAATTTTCGGTCACAGTGATTCGAATTTCTTTAGTTTTGTGCAACACAAAATAGACGATTTCTCTGGGAATCTTAATTATTATTACTCATTGCAAAGTCCTATGTTGTTCAGACTTGTGAATTTTTCTATTGCCTTTGGCTATGGACCGTATCTGTTGTTCATTGTCATCTTCCGATGCCAGCTAACAAATCGATATCAATGTGTGACGCAGAAACGTGCACTCGAATAATTCCACGTGTTGTTCAATGTGATTAAAAAAAAGATTTAACCATTGTACGGTCAAAATTATTTGTACCTAAATTTTTAACATACAGGAGCTTCCAATCTCTAGTCAGATGATACTAATCGATTCTCTGGATTAGAATGAGTACCGTCATACGTCCGTTATACTGTCTGCATTTATAATGTATAACTGGCGTATGACGGAACTCGGTGTATGAACAGATTTTAATCTAGAGAATCGATTAATATCAACTGAGTAGATATCGAAATTTCCGCTATGTTCAAAGCTTCTAAATAATTGGCATTGTACATATGATAATTTTTTTTTTACAAAATATTCTCTGTCCTCGTTAAATATACAGCGGCAACAAATATAGACAGTGCTGTCAGGATTACTTGTATTTTCCTAGTGAAATTCACATGTTACGGCAACATTTATTAATTAGAAGAATTAATTCGAATAGCCTACATTCAATTTTGTCCGAAACATCGTCACTATAATATCCTGAAAATACCCAGAGAGAACCACCGGTAGTGATAGAAATATTCAATTAAACTTTAGGTAAAAGACTTATTCATTTAATTATTTTTTCAAAATAATTTGGCTATTTTAAATATCTAAAAAAAATTTAATTTAAGTTAGAGAAATATATATATTATAAATTAGAAGTGCACATCATACAGCTGGACTGTATTGTATTTCGTCGTTAAGCATTGTAGTTTCAGGTAAAACGCGCGACACACGTGTCCATAAGAAGCGACACTGTGTATGGGGCCTTGTCCATGTCAAAAGACCCTCGTCTATTATTAAACAATATACAATTGTAAATTGTTTTACGTTCTTTTATAATTTCTATTATATTCATAATAAAAAAACAGTCCGATATAATTAATACTATTACTTTTTTTAAAAATCAGTTGAATTTTTAAAAGGGGTTTTATTCTTGAATCTTCCCCCCTAAAAATATTACATGCAATAAAAGGGTTTAATCGTGATGGATAAAAGGAATTTAGAAGCCATCGTATTGTCGTGCGTTTCTTCGCAAGCGTGCTCGTGATATTTTGTACACTCAAGTCCAGTGTAAACAGTAGTTTGTATCGAGCTCTAGAAGTAAGCATAGTGTGTTTTATGTTTCGTGAATATTGTTACTGTGAAACTAATGAGCGTTGCTAAATTACCGTTTAGAAGTGTTAAGATATGAGTCCCGTATTACAACGGCACGCGGAAGCCCACGTCTCTTTCTCTCTCACCCAGCACTTTCTAAAATGAATATAAAACGTACTACACTTACGAATTTCACCTGTGCTACGACTAAATGCTACCCCGATATAGAAATAACTGTTCATTTCGCCGCGCAGCTCGAATGCCGCTAAAACAATGCACCGACCGGAGCCATTTCTATAAATGTTATTATCATGATATTTCTAAATGGCGTAGAGAGAATGACATGAAAAATCTGTAAAACAATCATATTCTTAAGAGCTAGAAATGTTTTATTTTTTCCTTGTAATTCATTGAAAAAGTTATCAAGAAAATAGAATCTGTTAATTTTTTTAGAATAATGTCTCATGGAATGAATTTGCCTGACTCATTTCATGATTATAAATGTATTGCCACAACATTGAAAATCCCATCTCTGGAATCTCAACGTTGTTCTAATTATTTGAAATATTTTTTAAGTTGTTTATTACTGATATTGTGTTTATTTGGTTCACAAATTAAATTTTTTAGTTCCTTCTAGAACAGTGTTTCCCTACCTTTTATTGACCATACCCCACCCAAATCTTCTTTTTTATATTCAGAAATTTAATTATTCCATTAACGAAGCCTGGTCTCACGTTGTTCAGGAAAAGACGAGGTAATTTCCGCGGGAGCCTCGTTCGAGAACCTAGAAATTGAAATAATGTGTTTGCGGTAAATCAGCCTAGAACAAATAATACTTTAAACAAGACAATATTGAGAATGTCAAGTTTAATAAAAGTTTTGAATATCTGATTTGTTTTTGTTTGAAATTTGATGAATTATCAAAGTTGATTAAGAATAATATTTGGATGAATATAATTTTGTGTAATTATTTTAATTACTGTAAATGGAGAATAGTCTGTAATAAATAAATATGAATAATAATTATGATAGTGTAAAAACTATAATCAGATTTTATAAATAAAAAATCCTGTCAATTCGTCATCAATGAATAATGATATTTTAGATATTTACAACCTTTCTTCCAAATTTGTGGACTTATCCGGCAAGTAGAAAAAAATAATTATAATTTTGATTCATAATTTTAAAATGCAAGTCTGTTTTATTTATTTTATCGAAATCTATATTTTTATATTTCAACGAAATATTCTGTATTGAAAATTATAATTATTTTATAATTTTTTTCTAGTTACCTGATGAAGTCTACAAATTTGGACGCAAAGTTGTAGACGTCTTAATAAATATTAATATTGTTTGCTGACAAATTGATTGGATTTATAATGGAAAATAACGTCAGATTATTGATTTATTGTGTTCTGAGATTTTGTGTGATCCGTCACCACTGACCAGGAAACAGAATATAAATTAGGAAGTTTAAAAAAATATTCAGTTTGCCACAGAACACTCGAATTGTATCGTTAGTTTTGATGCGCAAGAAAATGTGGACTTTGATCTAAATTTCGCCGGAAAATTTGAGGAGTTGTCAACCGATTATTTGGTGTTGGAAAAATGTTTCTCTATAGTCTTACGGTGATTTATTCGTAACCGACGTGTTTCAATAGAATATTGATTTAAACATACTGAAGAATATAGGAGGAGATATATAGTACGCCTGATCTTGTGCGAGGGGAGAAAATCCCCAAGATCATTAATCACTGTCCTGACAACGAACTTGATACTTCCGTGTCTTAATATTACGAGAGCTGTAAGACTTCACTTTCCAGTCGTCTGCAGTTTTTTTTTGAGAACTAACGACTCCTTCCCTTCAAATCAGGGCGTTTCGCTAATAAACGCAATTTCTCGTTGTTTGTTAATGTAACTCGAGGTCTGTAACTTCGCAGTAGTTTTTTGAGTCGAGGTTCGTGCACACGATTACGTTTAATTGCGGCCTGTGGGAAGGCCTTGGTCACATTCCCGTGTCCCCGAGTCCCCGGCGATTCCCAGCCGGGAAGCACGCTCGTCAAAAGTGAAAGGAGAGGAGAGCTTCAGCTTTTTCTGTCGTCGCTTCACTGGATTTAGAAACCGCGAACCCCAAGGCGGTCAACCGATGATACAAAAAAAAACAAAAAAAACCAACCCAAACTCTTCCACGTTTCCTACGGATTCCGATCTTCCAGCCGATTTCCGGTCACTGCCGTGGACTCGAGATGCTGGACCGATGTTGCAACGTGTATGCCCGTTATTCTCCGCCCTTATCTTGCTAATTATATTACGTCACTTCAGAAACTACACGTCAAATGTGTAACAAATTGCACTCTCTGATTCCTTGCAGGAAAAAAATAAATAGGCCTTCCCGGTGTATTCGTTTAAATAATTATTCACGGTTTGTCAACCGGGTCAATTGTTTATTATAACACAACGTTCCAACGAAATTCATCTTGAATGGTTCTATGAAGTAATATTAACATTCACCTGACGACGGCGGAGATGAACCTCGCTGGAACGTTGGGTTTTAATAAAACAATCGACCCGGTTGATAAACCGAGAATCATTTATTGAAGGAAGAAATTAGTTTTCGTTCATATCTAGCCGAATATCCCCGTTTCTTTACCGTGTTTCTAGAAAGAAAGTAACGTAATAATTGCTTACTGAAGTTTGGCAAAGTTATGCCAGTGTTCATCGCTAAACAACAATCAGAGTTTTTACCAAAACTGAATTTCGTTTCCGTCTTTATTTAAGCCCTTTACCAGTGCTGAAATTTACAAATTGACCTTTCTCTTACATATAGAATACAGTGAGAGACAAAGACCGAAAATATAATAAGATTAGATGAGACATATCAAGATAAACCGGAACTTATTCTTGGTTTGCAGGGTTGGTTTGTCGGACGCTGTGAAATATCCTTATTCCCAATTTTATAAACTAAATCACTTGTTTGCCATTTATCTAGTGTGTTTACGATAGCTGAAAGATGATACATTTGATGCCACTTCTCCACGCCGCTGAGAATGCCCAACGAGTTTCACATGTATTCAAATTTCATAAAGTTCAGATTTAATTGAACATCTGTAAGCTAAATTTGCAACCACACGAATAAGGAATCCGACTAGATGCAAGTTTTGTGTCTGCTGAGTTGATAATTGAATTATTGAGAATTTGGTCTATCAACAGTACAAAGGAAAAAAATTGAACACTTAGAAACAAAATATCCTTTGCAGAACTAATAACATATGACATAAATCAATTCGCTGGAAAAGTATAAACAGTGTCAAATATGTCAAAAAGATAAAATAGTATCGTAGAAACTCGTGAATATTGACAGTTATTACTAAATTATACATGTATCATTTCGAAAAATTTCCTATCATGATGCTTGTATTCAATCTCCAGAATTATTTTACTTTTTTTTGGGGGGGGGGGAAACAAGCTACATGAGGGTGATTCTTAAACGGGCAACTCCCCTTTAATAGCATAGGAAGGGAATTGAAAAGGGGGGTATGTGGAAGGTAGAACAAGGTAGCCAAGGGTTAACTAGGACCCCCGAGCTATAGTTTAAGGATCCTAACCAATTTTATATATTTGTCTTCAAGTGTTTCTGTGGAAAGATTTTTCAACTGGCGTCATATTCCCTAGAAGTCGAAACTGCCACATTTTGGGTTTCATTTAAAACGCTCACGGGTAACGTGAATAATTTACACAGTCACCTTGATGTTTTACCTCGTTAACAAAAGCCTTGGCTTGTGTATCAAATTCGGCCCAGAAAGTAGGTTCCATTCTATGCCCTTGTAACGTTTTGAAAATAATACTGGGAGATACAATGTCAAGACGCTACGTGCAGTAATATCTTAAGTATAACCTAAAATATATAGTGACTGTTGCTGGTTTCTTAGTGACCGAAATTGGCAAGTAACTAGTTCATTCGTTCAAAGAAAAAGAAAGTACTGCAAACGTCCCAGCGCAGGCCTAGAACAAGTTTCGTGAAATTTAGATACAGTATTCGATCCCTAACCTTGTTTCGGTCGAATGTTGTTACCACTGTCTTTTAATTGCCTCTCTTTGTTCAATAATCGTAGCTATTAAGAATTTTTGAATGAATGAATATTTAATAAAACGATTGGAATCGGTTAAGAGTACGGCCATTGCAAAACAGGTAAGCGTTTGAATAACTTATGAAAGCACAGATGCCCAATTACGGACAATTCTTTATTTTTTAACGTTTCCTCTACATTTTTGTAGATTTTATCAAGGACTATTACATCATGATCTGAAAGCAGAGAACTGCAATCGTGAATGGAACCATGGTCACGCATCAAAGATCTCGAGTATAACAGTAGTAGATCGTAGGTTCTTGGAAGTGTCACATAGTTTGCTTAGTGTAGTTCGTGCCCAAGACCTGTCATCAGAGGCATGCTTGTAAAATTCTCAATCCCTGTGTGAGTGGTTCGGAAAGAGTATAGAGGCCCGAAACATGTACAGCATACCTCTACAAAGACTGCTGCAGACTTCTGCATAAATGCCAATTATGTACATGATGGTGATCCTGAAACAGGCAACTCCTGTTTACTAGAATAGGAAAGGGATTGAAAAAGGAGGTTGTCGATGGTAGAGCAAGGTACAATGGTTAACTAGGGCCCCAGGGCTATAGTAGGAGATGCAGGGGAAACCGTAGAAAATATGCATCAGGTAGGTCGGGCTTTTGGGTATTATTCTCACACCCCTCCGAATGACAGAAGAGGAGTTTGCATTCTCTTCTCCATGCCTCTATAAGTTCTAGGTGGCAGCTGGCCGACTAATCTAATGTCTTATCGTATGTCATAGGTCTTCGACCTCTTAAAAGTGCCTCGGCATGTTATAACCTTATAAATGAATTTTAATGAATTTTTCCATTGTGAGTTACCTTCGCGGATTTGATCACGCGCTCCCGGATGCAAAACCTGCATAATGAAGGCAACTTTGTCATCATCAAGATCTTGTGTGCAGCTTAGCTCACCTCCTACTCATTACAACATCCCAGACTGAAGTTTACAGCTACGCCTTTCAAGAATCACAGGTTTCGGTTACCCTGTAGGGTCTGTACATACAATGGGCTGCAGAAAGTGATTGGTTGCTTGACAATCTCGGGGGAAAATATTGTTCCTGCATTTCCGTAGGGTTTGGTAGCTTAAAAATTAATATATTTTTAATTTTGTCCCATTATTGTCTATAATTTCTAGGTAAATCAGAATATTTAACAATATTACAGTAACCATAATCTCCGAAACGTTGCGTGATGGGGAAACGCCGATATCATATTTGAATTCAGGAAAAATGTCAATCACTTTTTTCTTTCCGAGAGAAAATAAGGTATTGTTTTGTTCTTCGGAGAATTGTCAAGAGTCCTCTTAATATAAAAATTAATATAAAAAAACTAGCTGAAGGAGAAATTCAGAATACATAGTTGAAAAAACTGTTTAAAACAGGTTCGAGTACATCTATTGGTACTGTGATAAACTATTTTAATATAGTCCCTGCCCGAAAATAGTGATATCCTTGTTTCTATTTGAAATAAACTTGCTTGTAAAGGTTTTGCAGTCTCAATAAGTTATAGAACTTTACAAATATGATGCATGATGACGTCACTTTCAATATCCAACCAAAACTGCGCTTCCAAAATCTAAAAATTCATCGTTCCCTCGAAAGAAACTGAACCATTCTAACAAAAAAAAACACGTTGACCACTATTATTGAGTCATTCATGTACGTCAACTTTTTTGATGAGCAGTTTCCACATGTTTGCATATGTCAACCTTCCAGATGTCACGCCGCTTGAATTTATCCTTTAGTCCATTTTAAAGACTTGGTGTATCAGAAAGTGATGGATGCTTCGTAAGTCTGGAAACATATGTGACTCCAAAGTGATATTGTCCACCAGAATCGTTCATTTAGACGTAATTGTCCCCCGTACTGAAGAGCGTTCCATACTAAGGCTCAGTCAGTTTTTTTTTATGAAGTATAATTTGAAATTCTCTGGAGGAAACCGACGAGAGAGCCGCAAACATAAGTAATCGGAGTTGCGTATTTTAAAGTAAATGACCGTGTGTTCCGTCGTGTGGAGAATTTTAGTAAGGGTCACGCTGGGCTTGTGAAAGCTCATTTCGCTGACACTTCAAAACTAAACAGCACGCGTGCTTACCCAAGAAATACAATAAGAAAAAGGTTTCATAACCTTGTGGTGGTTATAGGATCGGCCTTGAGGCTGTATGAACAGCGCTAAAACCTCCAGCAGAAAAGCCAGGCAAACTGGAAGTTCACTAGACTTGTCATTCCCTGTCCTGTCCTGTCATTTCAATACAATGCACAACCAATCCAATATTTGCATACAATCGACCAGGCCAAAGATTATCGGCGCGATCACCATTTTACGTAAGTCACAAAAATATCGCAAAGACATTATTTGCCGTTACATTTTGAAAATGTGAATGTTTATCTGTTTTGAAAAGAATGGAGAGAGAGGGTGATTGATTGATTGATTGAGAGGGGGAAGCGTGGTGGTTTACGTGAAATTGAAGCCCGGCACGCCATTGATGGTGGGGTGTTGTTACAAGTTACGTAGTCAACCGCCCTATTCTTCATGAGAAATGGAGCTCCGGCCCCGCAGAATGAATTATTTACTGTAATAATAATAAAGTTATTAATGTACTTATCCAGATTTGCTTTTTACTGACAATTTTAGAAGAGATTTTATCCATGTGCACGGGGAACGCTTTCCTCGGGAGATTTCAGCTATGGGAAAGAGGTATCAAGGCCATGCTCAACAGGCCAACTATAGCAGAAAATCGTCATGTCTTACTTTCTACGTCTGTTAGATTCTTTAAAAATGTCTTAGAAATTATAAACTCGGAAACCTTACGTGATGGGAAAACTGACATCATATTTGAAAACTACATTACTCTTCTTTCTTCAGGTGTGTGATTGTTACCCCGCGGTATCACACCATGTCCAGATAGGGTTAACACTACTCCAAGAATATAGTTTTTGCCGATTAACCTCTCCATTGATGTTGATTATGTATGGAAATTTATGGGACAACCTTTACGTTTACCCAAATTCGTACCGTTAGAATTTCTTGAACCAACATTTCGTTCGTTTTTTCGGAGCCGTTCAGTTATTTGGTTTTTGAGGTTGCTTGCAAGAAAGCGGCATGGGCCAAGTGTTAGTAGGACCCGGTTCCAATATTTGCTTTAACCATTAGGAGTCGTCAGACAAAACCAATAAAAGTGGGATGGCTGACGAGAGTAATCTATTTTCCCTAACAGTCGCTTCGCTTCCTTCAACTTATCCTCGACATCAAGGATGAACAACCTTCTTTTTTAGAATGGACCAACTGCAAAATCAAAAATTTACTCTTTCCGCATATAAGAAACATATTAAAATAATAACTGTAGTAGGTGATAGACACAAATTATATCACTATTAACGAAATGAACAAATTGAGAGAGAACGCCGACTGTCGAAGTGTCTTTAATGACTATTTTGTTAAATATTTTATTTCAAATCACTGGAGGAAACACACACACATTATATACACATATACACATCAAAAAATGAAATTAATTAAAACAATAGGACAGGAATGGGAGACAGAAAGCTGTCTTACCTGAAGTTCACAAATGGCAGGCACCATGGAGGGTTTCAAATTCAAGAATTTGAAACCCTGCATGGTGCCTGCCATCTGTGTACTTCAGGTAAGACACCAACTTTCTCTCTCTCTCTCTCTCTCTCTCTCTCTCTCTCTCTCTATATATATATATATATATATATATATATATATATATATATATTTGTGTGTGTGTGTGCAATTAGAGTAATTGCAGGCTACGAGATCAGTCACCTCAGTTAGCAATGGCATAACACGGATTTGTCAGTTCGCTGCTCCCAAATCTTCTTATTTCGATAATAATCTCCCCGGGTAACAGGTGCGTGCCCTTTTAGTGGAAAGGTTATCACGTCCCCGTGACTGTAGGCTTATTATTGTTGAGCTTGAACAAGCCTGTTGCCGCCACTATGTGATGTTAGATGTGGGCGAGGCACGTTTCGTCCGACGCGCTGTGGCGGAAAACCACGTACGAGGTACTCAGGTGCCCCATCAAGTGTTACATTGCGTATCCCCCCCAATGCATCTCAAATGGCCCGGGAAATGTTTGTGGAATTCCGCGTTCTGTCTTGGCAAGAGTCCGAGGCCAGGCGAATCGAAAGCTGCGGCAAGAACCTCCGCAGGACCACACTCTCCAACCAATTTCACTTTCGCGTACAGAATTTAGATTTGTCTTAGTATGGGACGGAAGGCCGAATTTATTTATCATATAGTTCCACAGTTATTTAAAAATTTTCCCTCCAAAAATGACTTTTTTGGTCTCTGAAAGTTGAATATGTGATTATGATCGAACATTTTTTCCTCGATTCAAATATGAAATTTGACTGACCCAACATTACGCAAGGTTTTCTAGAGACCAGCATTTAAAATATCAAACATTTCTAAATACTTCATAAACAATATTGAAAAGTTCTGACTCACGCAGAAGATAAAAAAAATGACGCCTCTGAAACGTCCCTCTTGATGGTCCGACTATAATCGGCACAAAAGTGGGGAACGTGAGGCCTTGAGTTTTATGTGCGGCCTTCATAAAAGCTAATTCAGCAAAACTTCGGCTTTCGTCGATAATTCGTGGGGTATTCTGCTGTTGGAGTTGACATTTTAGAATACTCCAGAGAAGTATGTCATTTATTAGAATTTAGAAAGAAGGCTTCTACGGAACTGAAAACTGTTATTTTAGTAATCCCTTTTTGACGCTATAAAGTATCCTATATAAATCTGGAAAGATACTATTTATTACCATACCTGATTTGGAAGTACATACTGTTGTGTATTTTGATTTCCTAAAATATGCGTGGAACTTTTTTGATGCCTAAATATCGTGCCAGATTATTGTTGGACCATAAAAGAGGTGTACTCCACATGCGAAATATAGCATGAAATCGTAATTTCCTACTTTCTACGTCAGTCACAATGAATATTACGGTGTTTGAAATTATAAATGCTAGTATCTCGAAAACGTCGCGTGACATCATATTTGAATTCAGGAGAAATGATACCGAATAACACATTTTTCTTCCCGAGACAAAACGTTTCATTTTTATTACAACTATTGGTACTCGTGAGATAAATATCATGTTGACCAGTATTATTGGCCACCAAAGCGTGATACGTTTTTTGTTATTTCAATATTAATTTTTTATGGTCCTCTTTTTTCTCTCTTTAGTTTGGTTCCACGACGCTCGAGTGTTACAAAACTGAAGCCATACTGAAACTTTGAGGAAATTTTTTTTATAAATTCTCAAGAGTATCCAAAAAACATCTGTTCTAGTGCCAAAGTTGTATGTAGGAGAAGTTTCGTACTTTATTAATGATCGCTTGTCTGTTTTTGTAGCGTGGTCGATCTCCAGCAACGCTTTCGCACAGCCAGGATTGGAAGTGGGTTCGTTCTTTGGCGGTCCCGAGACGTGAAAACGATCCAAGGTTGATTAGCGGTCAAGGCCATTCGATAACCAAGAGTACTCGCTTCACGTCGCGAGGTCAAAATTATACGGCGTTGCTTGGGCGATAATGGCGCCGAGGCGTCACGTACGTTTCGTCGCAACTCCATGTTGGCGATTCCTCCCGTGACTGAAATGCGTAATACAGTACGAGTGCGAACTTAGATGACATGGATGTCAATGCTCATCACCCAACGGTGATGGTTGACAAAGACACCGGGGCGGCGTCCGAGTGGCATCTTTTACTGAGCCACATTCAGTACATGACGTGGTGACGGAGCCTTGGCAGTGTTTGTGAATGATGGGTGTCCTGATCTCCCGGAATCAACACAGCTACAGCCAATTAATAATTATCCTTCAAATTCTAGACTTCAGAGTTCTACCTTCGAGTTTTCATTCAAAAACTTTGATGGGGTACGTGCACTTAACACCTTGATATTTAAACTTTCAAAAAAAATGGTTACACAACTATTTATTTTTTCCGGCATAGTAGAATCGCAATTATACTCAACTGCTCACCCGCTGTAAGTGAACTCATCAGTCCAGTTGCAACTCCGGAAATACTGCCTTATTTACAGCGTCTGCTCCGTTTCTTTTTCTCTGACCTCTTTATATTGTTGCTGTTTTACCTCTACGTTCACACTCTGTTTACAATTTCTTAATAATATTGTATCGCCTGAAAATACGTTTATGTGGTGCTGCCCTTCTTGTGAACTTCCTTAGGTCTTGAACGGGCTCATATTCTTGAAAAAAATTATAACTCTGAGAATTAATTAAAAAGTGGGAGTTTGTATTCTCCGCTGGTATCTACAGGACGCGAGGGCAGTTCGTCTCTATATATTTTAGAAGTAAGATGGGAAAATTACAACGCACGAAACGAAAACTATTTACCGGTGAACAGTTTAATTTTTATGCGAACGCCCGACACGTCCGTTGCCTTCTGGTGAAGAATAGAACTATTAATAAATTGTACATAAGAACGTTGATTCCTTCTCGCGGACTTGTATTACAGCTATTTTTCGTTAACGATTCATCGCGATGGAAACTTGAGTGAATAGAAGAGCAGGAATGTGACGGCTAAATCAGGGCGGTGTTCGATGACATATCCGAGTTTTATTTAATTTAGGGAGAGAGTCTAAACCTGAACCTGAACGTGTTCTGACGAATGCGTATCGACTTCAAATCATTTTTCCCGCCTGCAAGAGTGGAAACTCGTGGCCTTCAAATTTGTTTGTGGCAAAGATACATTAAGTGGGATACTCGATTATTGGCCCCTACTATTGTCACAAGGTGACTTTCTCGAGACCGTTCTTGAACTGAAGTGTTTGCCTCAGAGGAGATAACGAAATCTAAATTCAATCCAAAAGAAATCAGTGTGTTTATTTTTAGTTTCTTATAACCCAACAAAAGTGGAATTGGAAAAATTTACCTTCAATAATTGTTCATATTGCGCTCAATGGCGACATTTACCATATTGTATAATGTAGGTCTGAACGAATGAATGTTAACATGTTACTCCACAAATAATGACCGTAGCTTGAATACTTATTAGGGCTAAGGGGAGTCGGAGGACAGTATCTATTTAAAGTTCTCAGGATCGGGAACCTGCAGCCCGCTGCTTGCGATGGGGTTGCAAATCATTGATTGGTAGTGGCTAAGCCACCATGGACCAACGCAACGAATTTTGTATCTATTGTATTTAATTATTACTCATCATGTTACAAAATTCATAGCAGCTCGTAAATACTACTGCACGAAAAAGAAAATCACGCTTCTAGGAAGGAATACTTTAGTGGCCTCATGTAAATAATGCACCTACAAAAGTCAAATAGCTTTTAAAAACATGATTTTTGCACAATGAAACATTAAACAATATTACTCAACAGTATACTTTATTCGACGAGACACCAAAACGAAACATACGTTTTATATTATAAAAGAAACATTTGATTTCTAATGGAGTTAATTAGAAAACGCTAACTGGTGTCTTAAAGAAGCTCAGTTTGGGCGTTTTTCATTTTGGCGTCAAGTTTGCCAAACTATATTGTCTGCAAAGGTATAAATCCTCTGACTTGTAGACATGCGAAGAAATATGATCCTTTGGAGGTCCATGCAGGCCAGGGATGATATTTGTGTAACTTTTCGTTATTATTTTCATACTATAAACATATGGGGTTTACCTTAGAAACGAATTTTAATGGTTGATTCTCTAATAACAGCCGCAATATATGACATTTTCTGTGGAAAAGCCCGTATCTTTGCCAGAAATACACAGTTTGGTTTTAATCTTGTGTGTGGAATAAGAATAAATTATTCAAATTATTAGTTATGGTTAAAAAGTTATATAATATTCCATAAAAACAGATCTTGATAAATAAATTAATAATTAAGATTCTAATTATAATAAATAATGTATTCTGCTTCCACACACACATCATATGGTTAAAAATAGCCTATTGAAAGTTCGGTGCTGTATCTATAACGGTTTCAGAGAAAAGGGAACCAGAAAATCACTCTTTTAACATTGGAAGGCATTCCTACTCTCTCTAACTTATCACAAACACACTGATACTCAGCTTTAAATCGTATTTGCGTCTAAGATATTATTTTAAGAGAAACGTTACAATGCGTGTTAGCTGTCTATCAGATTAGAATTGTGGAAGTTGTTTATGTTTTTGTGCAGCTGTATCGCGTTGACTCGAAGTGACCTATCCTAAATTGAGAAGATCAAAGTTGCTCGGTCGCTCCAGTTATCAATGTTATTCCAATGACTAAAACTTGTAAATCTCAAACTTGTAACTATTTAGAAATAAAATGACATAGGGACAATGTTTTGTGAATGTTTGTTGTGCGCAGGTTCGTACCAGCCGTCGACGGACCTGATGCTGCGCTTCTACGCGTACTACAAGCAGGCCACGGAGGGCCCCTGCGTCGCCCCACATCCGCCCTTCTGGGAGATAGTCAAGAGGAAGAAGTGGGAGGCCTGGTCCAAGCTCGGCGACATGACCACCGAGCAGGCCATGCACCTCTACGTCGAGGAGCTCAAGAGGGTAAGCGAAACAAAAATCTCTCTCTCTCTCTCTCTCTCTCGCCTGGATAAGTCGGGTAAACTAACTAAAGCTACCACGTCAGCATGGTCGAGGTTCGATCGAATTCTCCTGCTCTTGGCACAATCGGTTGTGTTCCAAAGCGACGGCGATGACGGTTCCCTTGAGCTCCTTCATCTTCATCCAACATCAAGGTACTCCTGCCTAAATTTTTCGTTGAAAATGTCGAGACTTTCTTCGATCGGAACAAGCTGTTAACAAACGTGTCTGGACAGTCCCGAGCATTGTGTGAAAGTCGTAGGATGTTATAAATATATGTTATCTTTGAATGGAAACAGAACGCTGCCGCTACGTGTCTACGTTGACGAGGATTAACTTGGCTCTGGAGGTAGGGGTTTACTCCTTTCTATTTGTGGCGTTTATTTCTGGAAATAATTTGTGATGTTTCTCCTATTTCCGTTGAATAGACAACTCAAATCATCGATATCCAACATGTTTAACTTTCACGCGTTACATTTAAAGTTTCCTGGATTTGGCTGGAGTTGATAAGAGACGATTCGGCGACAAACTTGTGTTTTTACGAAATGAGCAAACGAGTAGTGAATGTGAATTAGAGAAAGGAGCCCGAGCAGATCGTTGGTCCTGGCACAGGTCTGATACTCCGGCACATCGATCGCTGGCCCATCAGCGACGCTCTCACGTGGCCCAACGAACTAACGTCACGTTGCGGCGTCTTTGGAGAAGTCGCGTCTCTTACCGTTGCAATTTAATTCAATACACGGGAGCCATCGGATGCCTGGAATCTGTACTCAATATCCCGTGAATGGTGGAATCTTTTTTAAAGGTAGTGTCGCATTTCCGTCAAGCCTTCATAAGTAGAAATAACCGTCATACAGCCTGGCACTTGCAAACAAACATGGACTAGCGACTCGTAAGCCACGGTTTATTTGATGCTGTTCAGGTACGTTTTTTTCTTTACATGTGGCTATTCGTGCATAGGCGGGGACTTGTCAAACCAAAATTCACAATCATATTTGATTTTAATGTAGCTGTAATTTTGAATTTTGGTCGTCCTTCTAAAGGTGCCCCTAGACGATCAATCTGTTGACTCAATAATTGACGGAGGAGCACCGTCTAGTTGTATATTGACGCGCTGAGTGTCACGTCGTGATGAAACTTATAAATATTTAATCTTAAACTATTACACGGGAACCATTAATGCCATCGATGATATTAATAGGTTTTTTTGTCATCGTAGCACTCGTCGCTATTCTTTGTCAGTAATTAACTTTTTGGTGTAGTTCGTAATTCACTCGAGTCAAAGTACGCAGAGTATTAAGAGAGTTTATCGGACCACGAAAGAGAATGACTTTCGAACCTTGCGGATTGAGCGTTAAGAGGCACGAAAAGAAACGTTGTTCAGCCTTATTAAGTCGCTCCGCTTGGTGGAAAACCACAAGTTCGTGACTAGACCTCGTTGAAGGAGTGGACGGAGTTTCCGATCGTTCAAATAATAAATCGAAAAGCGACCACAAGCGATATCATTCAAGGCGTAAGGTCAGTCGTTAAGTGTGGCTACAGATGTAACAACTTACGACATCCTGACATTGCACATGATTGTGCTAGATGCCAAGCTGCATGACATTGTCTTTCTCGAATTCATATCTCGCTTCTAACGCGGGGGGAAATATTTAAAACAATGTAAGAATTGTTTCTGGTGTTCAACGCTAATGTAGACTAAAAGTCTCTTTGCCTTTTCCCACATATGTGTAGTTAAAATATATGTGTGGCCGGTTGATAAATTTATCGTTACTCGAGTAAGGAGTAGCTTTATACAAACTTCCTTTGCTCGATTTCTACCTTTATTTGGGCGTTTCTGATGAACACTCGCGTCACAATGACGGATCATAAACGATGGCGATTGTCCGCTTGCGCGTTAATCAGCGCAAAGGGAACTTTCAGAAATAGCGCAAGGAAGTAATACGTTGGCTGTGTACGTAACAATCGTATGAGAATTCTGAAATGGCACTGGGTACGTGTTGTCGCCTCAAAGCTATCAAAA
Organism: Eucriotettix oculatus; assembly: GCA_034510155.1. Lineage (NCBI taxonomy): Eukaryota > Metazoa > Arthropoda > Insecta > Orthoptera > Tetrigidae > Eucriotettix > Eucriotettix oculatus. The sequence continues at coordinate 20,354,244 of CM067380.1, read as the reverse complement.
CGACGACCATGTCGCTGAGAGGACCGGATGGAGGCTACATCCTGACGGAAACTATTGTTCTTGTCACATTATTTACTACAAGGTCCACTTCGGTCTATTTTTAATTTTAAAAAGCATACCGGATTTCAGTAAGCCGATTCCCATATGCGCCGGACAAAATCTGGCCAAGTATACTGACCCCAACTGTTATCCCCCAAAATATTTCCTATCTTGCCGCTGGTAGTTTTCTGCTGTTTCTTTTGAGGTACAAATACGCAACGTGTATATATATATATAAACGTGAGTGACAGAAATAATCAGTTTCCCAAACGTGGACATCAAAGGCCGATTGTCTGCAACCTAAAGATGGTGTCTCTTGTCACATCCGCTTTAGAATGTGCATGGTAATACCACCTCGCATTTTTACGACCACATTAAGAACTTTAAATCTAAAGTGAGACTGTGCATTTAAATTTTGATTCGTTGAATCGCGCTGCCCTGATCTCGACATATTTCAGTTACTTGTACTGCGTCTTTGTGCGAAAAATTAACTTACATGGCGTAATGAGTCATACCGCTTTGTCGAAAGTATTCGACGAAGAATCTTCAACCCTTTGTACATTGCTTTTGTTCACCTTCAGTCTTCTTCTCTGAATAGAATAGTTCAATTTAACACTCTACTACGTCATTCAATATTTATATTCTTGCTTCTGATTTTGTTGTAAGTAGCCGCAATTTATACTTACATGGTATATTTTAAATTTTGTTTTGACTTTGCAATTTTTACTATCATTAAACATCTCATTTAAAGTTTAATGACGTCGTAAATTTACCGATTTTCTGTTTTCATATATAATCTAATGGTGGAAATACTCGCTCACTACGATATAAAAGATTTTGACTTCTCCCTTGCGATTCCTGTTCGAACATGTCCTACTACTTTTAAATGTCTTTATACATCAATCGTGGAACTGCTCCACAGTTCTACAGAAATTGCACAAATATAGAATCTGTATACTTAATGCCAATCATTCACCCATTTACTTGTAACCGTTTTATTTCCAGATTGTGGAAACCATGTCGTACACAGATAACGTGGCAAACTTCCTCGGAAGCTTAGGGTCTTTCTACGACTCTGTTCCCATGGGGGATTTGGAACTTCTGGTGGGTGACGTGATCGAGAGGATCCGTTCGCAGCCTGGTTCCCCGCTCAATGGCTCTCCGTTTGGTGAGAGATCATTTTTCAGTTTGCTTTTACTTTAAAGTTCTGTGACATTAAACGTACTCTATGATAACCTGTAATTGATGCACTGTTCCTGATTCAATTTACACCCTATCTTATGGTTTGCAGACCATGGAATATGACTGCTTAAACTATTTGCAATTAATTACATTATCGCCACCTTATCATCTGTGGTTCCATTATTTCATTATGTCTTAGCTTAAATTGGAAATATCCCCGTTGAATGGTTAATAAATCAGTATCTATTCTTTTTTTTTAATACGCATATATGTCAAAATACTTTACAGCAATGACTATCATCATTGGGAATATTGCAAATAATCTAATTTTTCAGTGTAAATGAATTTGAGACATAATTTCACATATTTGGGACTGATAAATTATCAAACTCTAATTTATCTTGGTAATTTGTGTCAAGAAGCTCTTCTTGTCTGTATAATATTTAAATTGGGCACAGACAAAGCAGTGTTCACCTAGCAGAAATAGTGATTTGCCTGCAGTGACATGTGCTATAAATTCATCCCCCTTTACAATTACCTTCCTATGCTGTTTAAAGGTAGTTGCCTGATGTTACACACTCCCCCCCCCCCCTCCAAATAATTCTGGATGTAATTAAGTTTTCATATTCCTGTAATTATATTATTTTTCATTATTTGTACAATACCTGGACTAAATTGCTTTCAAACCAATATATATATTTCTATGGATTTACTGATTTTTAATTTATTTTATGAAGCTGAAAACGGCAATTTCTGTTTTTCTGCAAACAGAATATTAGAGAATGTAGGTTTTCCTGGTATAGACTGAATAAGAAATTCTTGGGATTTCACCCGGTTAGTTAAAAGGCTAGAGTGTGGATCATTCAGCTGACTATATTATTTTCTCTGCCAAAAGTTTGGTTGATAACTCTTTCTGCTCAGGAAAAATGTTACACAATTCTGACCTACTGCAATGAATGACAACTTGTACAGGTCTTTTTGTGCACAAGTCATATGATCTTCCCTTTGGAGTGCACCAAAGTTACATTCATTTGTTAATATGCATTGAATCTTCAATGTTCTTCTGTGGCAAAACATTCTATGTTATTTTTAATTGAGGACTGTTTGAGAGACTGAATACTCCGATTTTCTTTTTTATATAATCACTTAAAGATATTTAGAAATTTCATTTAAAATTTAAAAAGTTTCCCATCTTGAAGAATGCATTGTGTGTCTATGTTATGCTCTAATCTCAGTTATGTAATTGGTGATAGTTTTACTACTTAAGAAATGTTAATAAAGAATTTAGACTTTTTTCAGTGTTTATGTTGTATAAATAGTTCTTGTACCCGTAAGCAAGTGGAATATATATTTATATTGTTGTAAATGTGTAGCCAAGTCACTTTGCTAAAGATGATTGAGCAAGTCCTCAGAATGGCACAATGTAGCATATTTTCTACTCAGAAGGCCAAGAACTATTAACACAATGTAAATATTGATTTGTATTGACTTTTGTGGTTAAATTTACATAGTTTTGATTTCCTGAAGGAGCTCTTTTTAACAGTTTTTCCATCTTCCTTTTCTGCCAAGTATGCAAGGTTTCTTAAGAATCCTCAATCCACTTTTTTCTGAGTCCCCATTTAAATTGAGTGTAAATACTTTACAGGTTCTCGGGAAGCTTCACCAAACCGTATTCCTGTCAGAACTAACGGACATCACATGTCTTCGAGTCTCGAAACTAGCCCGAACAGTAGCAACTGTGCTTCCCCACAACCAGAGGATGTTGACGATGAAGATGAAGAATTTATTGATTCTGTAGAGGTATGTAATAATTGCACTATTTTAAATGCAACAATTTTTTGTTTAATGTAATGGTTTCAACATATAGTTGCATCTGATGTCATAATATCCTATAGAAAAACACTTAGTGTATAGAACTCGGTTGCCAGGTGCTACTAAGGAGAATAAGCTATTTTAATGTGCACTGAAATTGAGATGAAGTCTGTTATTTGGAAATATGATTATTTTAAGATTAACTCCTGTAGAAATATCAATATTTCCTCTAGAACTTGGAAAAAGGAAATGATTGTTGACACTGCACTTCGTATGAGGAAAAGAAAGATTTCGCAATCTTTTCATTACTGTAAAGTATTGTAGATATTTACTTAAACTTAGTGAATCCATAATCACAATAGGAAAACTGAGGTTGTTTCACCTATTATAAACATATTGCTTACAAATTATTCAATTTGATAATCTGGTCAATTGAAACAGAAAAAGTATATAAAGTTTGCCACTACATCATGTGTTTTGGATAACTTTTGTATGAGAAATATGTGCCTTAACATAAAATTTAAAAGCACTTTTAATGTGACTTACATAACAATATTTACTATTGGAACAAGAAATATTAACAACACAAAGTTTATCAAGATTACAAATTTGTTATATTGTTGACTATTTCTTATACAGTTTATGATGTATATTTTTATGTATTCTATATTTTGTTTCATAGACTGAACCAGAGTATACCTCTAAAGAGGCAAACCATAAAACAAATACAGCAAAAACACAGCTCTCTGCAACTACAAATGGAAATGCTATTCTTCCCAATGAACGGCTAAACCATTCTGAATCTGCAGATATGAGATTTATGAATCATGAAAGGGGGCGTCCCAAAGAGAGAAGCAACTCCAGATCTAGTTTGTATACAGGTATGTGATTTCAATAAGTTTATTGTTTTATTTTATGAAAAGAGGAAATAATTATGTTGGAAAAATGTTCTGTATTTGTAAACAGAAATATTATTATATATTATTTTATATTGAGTTTACGACTTCAAAATTAAAATATTACGTCAAAATTTTATGTCCATTTTATAGAATGCAAAAGTAAATTTTTTTTAGGATTGTTATATGTTCAAAAATAATGACAGATATGGATGAGGTATTTTAAACCCTCTAAAACATGTACACTATCAATGAGAAGAAATATAATTATGCAGTATTTCAGTGTTGGTGTTAATAATTTGTTTTAATAAATGTCTAAGTCCATTTTAAATTACAATTTGACACAATGATAAACAAATTAATAATTTATTGTATTAAACTGAAGATTCTGACTTTATTCATAAAATGGTCACAGGAAAGTGTATTTATTGTTAAAGAAATAAAAACCATATTCTAGCAAATCTGAACTTTATTGTATATTTTCAGTTAATTATGAGTGTAGTTAAATTTCTATATTTTATCATCTTTCAGATACTCAACCTGCAAGTAGGGTACTGAACGTAGATTCGACTGTACCAGATAAGTTTAGTGAACAGATAGCGCTTACAGTCTCTCAGCTGCAAAAGGACAGAGATGCTCTCTTGGAAAAAATTAGGAATATGGAAAATACAGTTAAATCTTTGCAGGTCAGCCCTTTCATTGTGTCAGCATTAATTTAATTAGTATAAGAAACAGAAAAGTGATTAAAACCTTTTTAGTTTGATGAAATTTATGGTTTGTGTATCTATATTTAATTATTATGTAAGACCTACTAGTAATGTGTTAGTTATTTCATAAGATTGTAATAGCCAGTTATACATTTAACCGTCTTTACTTTAGAAATCAAGAGTTCGATCTCCGAAGTGGTGGCCTTTCCGAGAACTATCTCCTCGACTGATGACCTTTATCGTTCTGTGGCCCATTATTTGCCAATTAGGAGTCTTGTGGCTTCACAGGCGGAGACGAAACCATGTGCTGTGATGAATTTCTATCTAGGGTAAAATGTATTCTGTTATTACCAACTTAATTTAAAATTTTTAATAATTTGTAGTTAAATTTTATAATATCTACGGTGTTCATGTTGATAAACTTCGCCAAAGAACTGATGAAACAGATACGTTGATGAAGAGATTTAATGGCCCAGAAGTGAGCTGGATATGGTAACATATCAATTGCCTATATCATATATTTTAAAGAAATTAATTTTTGATTTTTATAATAGACCTTGGCTATAGCACTTAATTGATTAATATAGCCAAGTGCTAAAAATGAACCATTCAGACTATGCCAATATTAATTATGAAACTTGCTTCTTATAAAATATGCCTCACAACTCAGCCAAGTTGATTGGGATATCATACTCTTATTTACAGCTGGAAATTTTTGTATCTAAAAATTAATAATATTAAGAGGGTCTTATCATATTTATTTTCATTTGTTAAATTAACTATAATTTTGATTTTGCATACTTATTATGACGGAATCTCTTAATTTTTGTTTACAGGATTTATAAGTTTATTAAATTAATGTCAGTATTCAATTTCCTTAAATATTTTAGGTGGGATAGAGTGCAATGATTAATGAAGAATGTCAGACTGGAACATATTCATTTGGATTCTGTATTGCAGGAACAGGTCATGCTACAAATATTTTAACAATATATTGATTACTTTTAAAGCCAAAAGATTTATTTGGTTACTTTATTCTATGTTAATGAATAGTAAAATTTAATATATTAAAATGCAGACAGAAATTTTATATCATATTATGAACTTTAAATATTGTATATTTATAATAGGAGGATAAGTGGATGTATTTCCCATACTATTAAATACAGTACATTCAGATTTATAAATTTCAATTCCATTTTCAACTCACGTTCTGCACCATCTTATTTCCTGAAACCATCTCACCAACTCCTCACACAGAATTGATATTTTTTATTTAATCAGTATTTGAAACATAATGTACTTAGTTCTTAATTCATGAAGTAGCTTAAAGTTTCATAACTCTTCAGAACAAAAATTAAACTATTACAGAATAATGGGTTTGTTTTGGTTCAAATTCTTCAGTAATTTACAAGTATAAGTTCTCCTGTGTCTAGTTTATACCATTTTACCAGCGCTGATGTTCTTTCAACATTTGCGAGGGTGGTCTGGAAAGTTTCCGACTCAACATAAAGTTGGCAGCACATGTCAACAAAAGCCAAGGAAAGGTACTCTCCAAAATTTCAGCCATTTTCGACGTTTGAGGGAGTGGTTTTGTGAAAATGGTAAAAATCAAGTAGCAAGCTGTAATTATTATTTTTTTAAATGCAATATGCCTTTGCAAATCAAGGGCAAAGTGGACGGGGACTCTGCGTGATCACTTACCATGGCGAAAGTTTGGGCAGGACATCCAGATCCAAGGAAAGCAAGAATCGTTTTTTTCTACTGGGGAAAGTGATGGCAACTGGTCTAGTCGTGGAGTTCATCTTGTATGCTGTGCATCATTACTTGACAAGATTGAAGGCAGAAGTTGAAGAAAACCGCCACATTAAAAAAAATTGTTTCACCAAGACATCATGGCACGTAGGCAGTTTTAATGGCGAAAATCCGTGAACTTCGGTTTGAACTGCTGGACCACCCTCGGCTAAACTTTGTGCTCAGAGGACTGAAATTTTGGTCAACAATTGTTTTGCAGAGAAAGGCTCCATGTATTATTTAGACTGTTTAAAGAGATGGGGACATTGCTCAGGGAGGAGGAGACTATGGAGAAGAATAAAAATATATTTTTATGTCTAACTTTTCAGACCACTTTTGTATTTTGTGTCCAACAATTGGTGATCTTTATGATGTAGATGTGCAAGAATATATGGATGCTGCCCAATCTTTATGCCCAGCAGAGAATTGATTTTATTTCAAGTAAATTTCATATTTGCGCTGTTCGATATAAAGCTCCGATGTTAAAGCAAATTTCTTCTCGTTCGAGTGTTTAGCTGACCGAAGTGTTTTAAATTTGCAAATATTCAGGTTATAATTCACTCAAGATACATATTCGGCATACACTGAACATATTAACACAGTATAGTAAATCTGATCTGACCACGTGTCGTGCAAGATGACGGTCCAGTCACCCCGGTAGACCCAGGCCCTCGATGGGCTGTAGAGCCGAAGAAGAAGAAGAAGTGGTAAACTTTGCCACATACACAATTTCATGCTGAAATCAAATGCTTAACTTTTGAAAGTCTGTCCATACTGGAATAGTGATAAATTACAATAAATGAAGTAAACAATTATGAATAATAGTTACAGTTTTAGAGTTACAATTTAAACAATAGTAGTCTAACGGGGAAAAAAGATAAAAACATTTTTAGGTGTAATGTGTATTTCTTATTTTAAATATTAGTTGCCAATTTTAATTCAGAAGAGGTAATATAAAGAAAGAAACGTGTAAATTTTGATCACATTTTTAATGGCAGTTTATATAAACGTTTTATAAATAATTGCATGTACATTTTAAATGTTTTCTGGCCATACAGATCAAATATAATTACATCTACCATAATTTAACAAGTTATATTGAAACAATTTATGGCTATAATAAACACACATTCCACACTTTGATGTAGAAACATTTTACACTAGGATTACTGGGTAATGAAAAAAGTTTATGGCCACGTATGAGTTTCTGGCAACTGAGACATGAGCAGCTATGAATCTGCACAATTAATAAGTACACTATTGAGTTGAACAAAAATTTAATGTCTGTAAATGCAGTGAATAAACTTTTCAAATTAAATATTACAAGCTTTGTTAAATTTTTACAAAATGGGTAAATAAATATTTATCTTGTCAAGTATAAAACAATAGTAACACATGTTTCTGTGAATCTTATTTTAAAAATTATGCAGATGTCTTAAAATGGTAGAAAATGAAATTATAGGCTGTCCAACTAATCACATTCATAAACGTGAAACAGTAAGAAAGAATTGGATACATACACAGAAATCGCCAAAAGAACGCCATAAAAATTTGTCAAACAATTTCTGGAAATTTAGATCATCAATGTAATTTTTTTAAAATGGCCACTTGGAAGCAAGAGGATTTTAAAAATATATTTTCACATTTGAACTGCTCAAAAAGTAATTTGTGCCCAAATTGTAGCTGTAAATTCAGCTTAAAACAAAATTACTATTATATCAAACTGTAGTCTGTCTAATTTCTTAATTTAGTCTGTTTACTAGTTAATAACTAGCTGCTCTACAACAACAATTTTCAACAAGTTTGCTACCGATTATATAGTGATAACTATCATTACAAACATAAAATTAATTAAAAGAATGCCTGTCCTGCCTCTCGTCACGTGTACCGTAATAACTGTAGTTGCAATTGAGAGCAAATACAAACCCTACAAATTCACCAGATGTTTTCTTAAAGAAAAACTGAGTTTGGTGACTAACATACATCTGGGCTGCAAATTGGCATTTATTTAAGCTGAAGGTTCACTACGTATGCTTTCCAGGTGGTGTGACGTTAAATCGAAATTTTACGTAATCATCAAACGGACAACTCGTGCCTGGTACGAATTCAAAATAAATCTAGACATCGCTTGACGCCGATGATACTAACGTACGCACGTGCTTTCGTGAATTTATAGTTTTTAAGCTTTGCACAGTTAAAAATGTGCATATATTTCTTCCAGATTCTGTTATACCGGGACTACCTGTCCCCATACGAAGACATCTGCACCGATGGATAAAGTGTTGAGAAAATGTCTCAGTTCGTCACAAGAAATTAAAAGCTTGGTGTCAAATTTTGTTGTCCAACTACTGCTTCTTAACTTTTTATATGCCATTGGAAAATAACTTAGTATACCATCAATTGTTACAGATTCCTTTGTTAGCAAAGGAACATCATTTTATCAAAGACCTTCTCTAACCTCCTCCATAACTCAATTTCCCTACCTCAAATTTTTGCTTGAAATTTAATTTTGTCGTAATACATTACTACACAAATTAATAACGCACATTTCCCTAACTAACATTTTAGAATAATTACTTGCATAGTTTTCAAGAAGACTTGTGAATTAAAGTAATCTGTTGTTAATTTGACAAATAAGTATCTATAGCCCAGTATGCAAAATGTTAGAGGAGGGCGACCTACCGAGTCCGTTATCGAACAGACTTTTCTACGTCAGCGTTTCACACGCACGGTCTCCGTAATTTAGAAAATGCAAGGCTCAAACTTTAACAGAGATAAATCAACAATTGCACTTTATTTTAGATTTATAACAAATAATTTTGAATTGTTTGTTATATACTTGTACCAAAATGCAGAGCAAATAGTACACAATCTGTGTAGTTCAAAGAATGTCACTATTGTTCAGTCTTAATGCTTTCCATTATTCACATAGTTACATCTGTACGAAATTGGATGGAATAAAACTTAAACTGTACAAATATTTTGTTTCAATTCTAAATTAATTTGAGCAAGAGCAGTCTATATAAGCATCTTTCAGAGGAAATTCTTTCCAACAATAAATTCTATTGTTAAAAAAAATCCAAATAAAATATATCTTGGGCATCCACCACATTTGTCACAACGCAACACATTAAAAATCAGCAGTGAATATGTGCTTCACATGCCAAGGCAACTGCCAAACGTGTGTTGTGCATTTGATTTGCATCACAACCTAAACTTTACTCGGAACAGGATAGCAGTTAAAATAAGAAAATAATTTCAAGGCACTTGTGCAAATACAGTATTGTAAACACGAAAACTATCGCCGTCTCGTAAAACTAAACAGTTATCAGACGTCAGATTATCGACAACGTATGAAGAACTACGAGACGACGCGTTATACCCACACGCAAAAGATGTCGATATAATAAAGTTTAAAAGTTATGACACAATGTAGGTGTAAGTGAATTACTTTCTTTGGTGGTTAAGAAGCACCATTTGCAGTCAAAATTCTCATTAATTGTAACATTCAAAAAATTTCAAGAAACATAACTTGCAATTAAAATATATATTTATATATTTGTATATATCGGTGATGTTCAAGATATAAGAATGAACTACAAAAATAGTCGTCATAACAAATAACAAATGTCACCTTAATTATTCACATATACACAATTTCAACTGCAAGACACTCTTTGCTCACTTTTATGATACATAGTATGCATTATATGTACATCAACACATGGAGGGTATTTATACAGATTTTAACTTCCATATATTCTCTTTCTTACAGAAAAATTGTGTGGAAGAACTAATGATTCATTAACACAGTATATGTGTGATAACAATACATTAGGAAATGAAGCCTTAATCTGAAGAAGTAAAAGGTAATGTCTTGGGGCATGGCACAGGTCAATAAAAAGTAAAATACTATACTACTACATCTATTGCTGTCTTTTTTATCACATTTTAATTTAATACACCACTGAGCTTTGTAGCACACAGTACAAATGTTAACATTTAAAAAAGTACACTACTGTTAACAGTTTTGATATGATGTTAAATGCAATGTAACAGGCATCTTCCCATGCCACATTTAATATTGCAGATTACTCAAATTTTATTCCGAAAGAAACTACAGCCGCGATTGACAAATTTATGTAACAGATGAATTAATTATGTGGTAACCGAGGTCACGTTACTACGGACAACCAAGGGATTGGATCCTCTAGTGACTGAACGCTGTCTAACCATTATTCTATATGAGCATTCTACCAACCTTAATATGAAGACCATGGCACACGTAAGGCACAATAACCATTGGTATTGAAAAATATCATATTTTTAAAACCAGCACCTCAACGATACAAGAAATAAAATTGAAAATTTTGCTTCAACAGAACACAGAATTTCAAACTCAAATAATGAAAATAAAAGTGTATAAAAATTGTTGATAGAGCAGTAACGTCTTTGGTAAATAAACATACATTCAAAAAAAAGTTTCAATTTCAATGGAAATTCTAATTTTCCAATTCTTTTCCGTGATGACTAGCGCAATAATGTAAAACCCCAAGATAAGAACAAAACAAAATGTCTGAATATTGTTATGTGTACAGTACATGCATGTGATTTAAATGTGCCAACATATCCTTTAACTGCCCTATATCTCGCAGTTTATGTCAGCCATGATCTTTCATAATAAGTTATTTGTACAAAATAATTTTTTCTTTCCTTTATTTGAAAGCCACTTTCCTGAATGCAAATATTAGAATAAAAATCAATGAAAGAATATATTAAAACTAAATTTGTCATCATTTCAGTCATCTGTTAACAAGAATGTAACAAATGAAAATATTTTGACTTCTTTTACATATAAATTTAGAGCTTTTCACATTCATAAATCATTTTTGGTGATAAAAAATAAAATCTAAATTATAATTTTTCAAACAGCTGAATTACAAAACCTTATGTGAAATCACCTAATTTAATCATTTGAACACATCAAAACTTGTACAGTCAAACAAACTTTACAAAAATTAATATTTCTAGCTACAAAAAAAGAAAAATTGATAGCACAGATATCTTATTCCGTTAATCTAAGCTATCAACGAACAGGTATTTCATCAATTTTGATGTTAGGCCAGATGAAATAAATTTTTAACATTGATAGAGACTGAGGAGAAGGCACACTACCCTTGGTAACAGTCATTTCATCTACTGCAATACCCTCACATTTGGGGTAGCATAGATGTAGCATCTCTTAATAAAATTTTCAAAATTGCCAAATTAACAATTATAAAAGAATAGTTTTCATTTTTTGCAATTACGTAAGCATTAACATTTATGGTAATTGTGCATTTATTGCAGTAAACAACAAATACCTCCACATGGAAAAGGTCCCTCTTCTTTTAGGTGCCTCATTATGAGGGATGACTTTTGATGCAGTTCATTTGCTTTCGCCGAGAAAGGCAGATTAGGAGGGCCCAGAAATTTAACTCCAGATTTCTTTCCGAAGTCATTGTTTGTAATACCTGAGTTTGTCTGTCCACAATTAACATTTAAAATGTCCACATTTTTATTTAAAGCTTCGATAACGTCGATCGCTTCTTCAAACCCGTCGTCGTGGGAGACTTCACACGTCTCCTTGCCTTTGTAGAATTCGTCTTCAGAATCTGAATCGGAATTCGCATTCATTTCTGCGGGTGGTCCTAATCTGTAGTATTTACCCACATATAGAGAAGGATCGCACAGGAACGTCACGTCATCAGAATCATCGGCACAATGTCTAGCGAAATATTGTGCTTCATTTAATTCGCCATCCCAGAAAATTTCAAATTCTGTTTCATATTCATCTAAATCTGACAAGTTTTCAGCCTTCTCAAATACATTTGTTTCCAAATTCTTGTAGGAACTACTATTTAAAATCTTGTTGTCACAAAATAATTTATTTCTGTTTAAATCTAAAGGAAAATCCATTTTCTTCACAATCTCACCATCACTGACTAGGCTCATATTTATTTTCATCGTTGATCCGTTGATTAAAAACTTGTTATCTTTAACCAAAGTATCAAACCAACTTCCAAATTTTTCATTTAACAAAGAATCCATAACAATTTCATTAAGGGAATGCAAATTGACATTTTTAGATATGATAAATTTTGTATCTCTGTTTATACTATTATTTATCTTGTGCAGATTGTGTGAGTGATTTATTATAATCATGTCCTTATAATATTTCATTGCAACCCTTGTACCTGCCTCACCAAGAAGCAAGATGCTAGGTGATAGTGCAGGTAAAGGGTTGCGATGCACGTTTTTTGGCCCAGGCTCTATTTCATCAACAGAATCGTCATCGGAATCTTCATCAGGGGAACACAGAACATCCTCATGACTATACAGCCACATTTTTATAGTTTCTGTCAAATTGAGCGTTCTTAAAGATGTTCGTACACACTCTTTTAGAGCTTCTTCTATCACACTTGCAGCCAAAGATTCGGCATATTTTAACGTACAAGGATCAATCTTATTATTTGTAGGATTTATACCAAAATTTAGATTATTGTCTAGTTCAGACATCACGAGAGGAATTTCATTTCCTTGACCATTTCTCATTGGCTTATTTGTTTCAGATACCGGATTTTTGATTGCTTCTAAGCTAGTGGTCACTTCTGGTTTAGTTGTACGATTTTCATGATTTAATTCTTTATGTTCTATCTCCTCAATACTGGAGTTTTCGCTTAAAACAGTGCTGTTGCTATCTGAACTTTCATCAGTACACATGTTTGAAGTTGTTAATTCTGTGCTATCACAATTATCTTTTTCATCAAGCTCTTTAGAGTTCTCCATTTCAGAAGGAATTAGCACATCATCTCTACAGATTTCTTGACAGTCTACAGATTCATCTTCTGAATAATTTATATTATTTGTATACAGTGGGCTAGTAATTGTGCATTTAGCATCAGTGGTAACTTTTATATCTTCAGACAGTCTGTCACAAATTTCAGGTTGTCCATTATTTAGTTCTCCGTTAGTTTTTTCTGTACAGTTTTCATTTTCAATAATTTGTTGTAAATGCACTCTCTTCTCTATCGATATCAAATTTTCATCGCAAGTATGTGAATCTACATGACATTCTTTGGCCAACGTAGCAACTTTATTAGAGTTTAATATTTCAACATCCAATGCTGAAGGACCATGTCCATTTACTAAATTGCCTGTAACAAAAAGACAAAGGAAATTTAGAATATAATTGCTGCATAAATGTTCATTTAATAAACGAGAATTCAACAATTTATCATGGATAAAAGATAAAAAAGTAATTTTTCTTACTTTGGGGACATTCATTTAATGTAGGGCTATGCTGCGCAGAGGTGGAATTGATGCTTTCAGAGCTGATTTTTGAGTCTGACTCAGTGTCTTGCGAAGTTTCAACCGTCTTGTTCAAAATATTTTCTGCATCTCTTTCACCGGAGCTCGATTCTTCAGATGCATCATCTCCCTATAACAACATATTCTATTTACTCTGATGCAAACCAATTTTGAACATAAATCATTGTAATCAATGGTACAAAATAGAGAACTTCCAATTATATAGAAAATTATGTATTACATACCTACTACTGTTACTTACTAATAATTATGTTGCAATTTAATGCTGATTTACAACGGTTCCCAATAAAAACTGTTTCGTGGGACACCACAATTTAAAATTGAATTTCAAATTTCTTGTGATCAGCAACTTGTGCAATCATTTGGTTTTTCTTCAAAACTTAACAGCTGTCATTTGACTGTAATGCTTTGCCAACATTGATGTGAACATGTAATAAATTTTGGCAATACAAAGCAACATTTTATCTCAACTGGCAGTTTTACAATTTTTTATGTGATAGTCCATGAATAGTTTTTTCTATCATTTGTTTTCGTTATGACAACATAAGAGATATTTGGTATTCTCAAAATATACTATTTAAATATGGAAGTTGATTTTTTGAGGCAATTTTCAGAAACGTACATTAATGACATTGAAAAGTTTATTTGTAATTGTCACATGGTAAAGTAGTTGAAATTTGCAAATAATTCTGCACATTTAAGAATTCACAAACAAGTATATTTGAATAAACAATTAATTCTAGTTTGTATGATATCCTTACTGTAATGTCACTCCTTTAGTTAATTAGCTAAAAACCACAATTAAATATTGGATTAACTTACTAGTCCTTGATTTCGTCTCCTCTTCCTTTTCTTCTTTCGCCTCTTCACACTAGAAACGTCCATTGGAGGTGGTTGTGCATGGCTATCTTGTATTGTAACACCTATATAACAATAATGAGTTGGTAATTTAAAGGCCAAACTAATGGCTAATACAATATCTTTAAGAACTTACCATTCATACTGTACATCGGAGGGCCAAACATGTAACCAGGATACACATATTGAGGTGGTTGATAAAGAATATGATCCTCCTCGCATGGCACAACTTCTTCATACTCAACAGGACTTCCTGGTGATTCAGAACTTTGAGGACCTGAATTCTGAAAGAGATTATATTTGACAATATTTTAATTTCTGCTGATATTATTTTTCAGTCAAAAATATATTAAACTTTAAATGGAAAATGAATGAATTCATAAATATATCAAATCATTAAGAATTGTAATGATTCCAATGTAAAAAACTGCTACCTTAAAAATACTTATTAATGTGGTATGTGTAATTTATCATTGTATACAATTGTTAACCTGACAATTGGCATGGGCAGAAAGGTTTAAAATTATACTTATAATTTAATTTTAAACCATAGTTATTTGCTAAAATTAATTTTTTATGCCTCAATTTTAGGAAATAAACTATTGGACGTTATAATTATGTTTAATTGTATTAAAAGTGATAGTTACTTACAACACTGTTTCATGTGAACACATGCAATTAAAATATCAAATTAATTGTTGACGAAATTTGGATCAATAGAAATAACTCACTTGGGAGTCCGTTGAGGAACGAGGACAAGGTGGCTGTACACACTGTATAGGTGCAGGATTAAACCACTCTACAGGCTGTAAAGGCACAGGTTGACAAGGAATCGCAGCCAGTACAGGCGGTACACTTCCGTGACCCGCATAATGTGGCATAGGTCCCATCAACACAGTAAAATTGCAGGCATACGGGTCACACATCTCGTAACCCTCACCTGTGAACAAGAGACTCTAATATGGGGAAATTTTATGAAAATTTAAACACAAAAAGATAAACTTACCGTTATAATAATAAGCCACATTACTAGGGTCAACGTAGGCAACATATTGAGGTCTCTCTTCAGTCATAGTCACAACTTGCGGCCTATCACAGTCCACCACTTCCTCTGCAATTTGCACTGTAAAATTTCAACTTTCATTTTGAAGCACACGGGGAAGGTACTATGTGATTAAATCAATCTTTTGTGGAAACATGTATTTTTACCTTCTTGTCTGTCCTGCTCCTGCACAGGCCTCTTGCGCCCCAGGTAGCCCTTTTTGAAAAGTACATCCTGGCGAGGTGTAGTTATCTTGGTGTACTCCTCTACACAACAAACATCAAAGTAGAACCTTAAATCCATCCGTCAACATTACCCAAAAAATATTCTAACAGTGATAAATAACTCAAATTTTGAATAGGGATAAATTATTTAATAAAGTATGCTGTGCTATGTAATAAATATACGTGATACTTCAGACCCGTCAGTGTCCATTCAGTTTCATTTAAATCGTAAAAGATAGTGCAATATTAAATAAATTCATAGGTTACAGATGCACATAAGTTGAAAAGTTTGTAATGCCAACACAAAGATCAGCTGAACAATTGCAGAATCCTTATGCAAGGAAGTGTTTTAAGGCTCTGCATAACTTACCATAATAATGGGCCATACTCAGCATGGTTTAACAATAGACATGCAAAGTCTGGAATTGTAAAAGCCAATGTGCAAAAGTATAACCATAGTCATGCGTTAGGTTAAGAAAGAAAACCATAGCATTGTGTTACTGGTTTATCCTCGAGTGGTGCGGATTGACGACTACCGGGGCAGGATGGACAGCGAACGACCCTAAAACAAGTGAAAGTATCAGACTGGGACAAAAGAAGCGCAAACATTTCCCATGGAAATTAACAATTTTTTCTCTCTGTTGTTTTTGACAATAAAAAATATGTGGCTAGGTAATTATGAAGAGAACCATTAGAAGTTGAGGAACATTGTCATGAAATGTGGAACAAAATACAAAGACTGCATTTTAAACCAGTTAAACAAAATGAAAAACACTTTAATTTGAAATTGTAGAAATAGCATAGCGCAGACTTGTGAAATAAATTCAGACAAACAATCATTTCTTTGTCAACTGGAGTCAAACAGTTTTCTGAAGTATAGAAAACTGTGCTCACTAAGAAAATTATTCACACAAATGTAATACACAGCCACACGATTTTTATCGACATGTCGTAAGACTTGGAAGGGTCAATAAAATGGGACGACTTTAAAGAATTCGAACACTTGTCGGTAAAGAAAATTAAGCCAATTTACCAGAATGACGTTACTTTGAACAATAGTCAAAGTTTAATAAACAACAGGATTTGTCATATTATCCTACAGATAACGATAACCACATAGTGCAGGGGAAAAGTATCATCCTCCAGATCTAAGTAGTTTAGATAATTAAAGAAAGTATGTATGGGAAATAAATAAGTTGTGGATAAAATAGAAGTTTTAAGAAAATACCTGTATAATATCTAAGTCTGCCTTGCCTGAATTTTAACAAAATTTCTCGTTTTGTTCTATTGTAATGTTCATTCGAATAGGTTTGTTCATTAAGCTTGAAAGTTACCAATACTTTTTGAGTTTGCATCAATCTTTAAAATCCTGACTAAAACATTATTCATCACAACACGTGACTTTTCAATAAAGAACGAGTCATTTAAGGAGGGCTTAAACTACTTTTGTAGATACCAACAAGCCACTTTCTGATAACGACGGTGAGTTCAACTTCTCCCTGCGACTGCGTGACAATCCCACAGTCGCATTTAGGAAATTCTCCATTGCCGTTGCTGTTGCCGTTCCCGTGCGTGTGCGTGAGCTATTGTACCAGGAGCCAGGCTGCCTCCTTGTATTATCCACGTCTCATTTGTCTCCCAAGCCTTTGCGGAGCTCGTGGCCTGAAGAAGTTGTAAATTCAATCTTGAATGACAACACTGACCTTCGGAGTAGCGCGAATATTTCAAGTTTCCGAAAGAAAGTTTGGCAAGGAAATGCCTCTTGTCAGGTGAAACGCGCCAGACCTTCCGGTGCTACGAATAGGTCATGTGGCAAGAAACGAACCCGTGCCAGTTGCATCCATTCCAAATACCTTCGCTCGTGCAACGATCTAATCGCGCTAATTAATTCTCAAGAGAGACTTCTGGACGGACCGCGCGCTTATGATTTCTCAATCCTGGCTGTTTACGAGGACTCGCAGGTATTTCCTTACCACGTGCGTGTCGGCGTAAGCTTAACTGGACACTTCCTCGTTAAAACGCCGGGCCTACAAACATTAACGAGATTATTCTTCAGCTTTTCTCAAACTTCTGTGTGATACGAATTGAATTTAAATTCCTGGTACACCGCAGAATCGGTCAACTTATATCTGCGACCTCTCGTCTTCGCAACTTTACACATATTACCTCAAGTTTGAATCAAGTACAATGTAGCCTATTATGAAACCGACTGAATCCTGCGATCAATAATTAGTCAAATAGTGGCGCGCGTTTCGGGCTTCACGATTGCCTATTTTCGTTTGGAAACTACTCGCGAACTTTTCTCCCTCTGAATTTACCTCGTGTATTGTGCAAGATAAATTAAAGGGGGATGTCGTTCAGACATACACCCACTCGCTCGTCGTCACGTGGAGGATTAATACTAATTGAGGCATACCTACTGTATATTAGGTTATGTTGTACCTGATATTACCTATAACCAATTTATAGTTTACTTTTTAAAGAACGGAAACCCAGAAAGTGCACGAGTTGTTTTTAAGCTGGTTGTGCCCATTATTTATATATTAAACTCCAAATTATATTCAGATCACAATGCTATGCATGTAAGGATAAAGGAAACCGTTGCGCTGTGTATATGTATTCAACGACGACGCCGTCTACACCTCTTATTCAACACACACATTCTCACACGATGGAAGGACTTCAACAACAACAAGCATGTCACGCATATTATGCAGTCATTATACTTGTTCGAGAAAGCGGTACACACTCTTCGAATCCTCGAAATCATATGTTGCATAACGAGAGGATAGTGAGAATATTGCGTGCAGAAGCTAACGCACGTCAGCACTCGTTGCAGAATCCCACGTTCCCGTAACACAAATATACGCAACTGAACGACGTACCCAGAATCCCAGAAACTTTACTTTAACACACAGATTCAAAAGAATATCCGCATCATATTCTATATTACATTCCGTAGGTCTTAATTTTACTTACTGAAGGTTATAGCTTTTGCACATTCATGAAACGGCGGGATAATCATAAATAAATTTAATTACAGTCGTTCAATATTATACAAATTCATTTTATGTTACGGAATAGTAAATTATCTAGGGTATCGTAACATTTCGGTTTAGATGACTTAGAAAAAGACTGGTAACGACAAAAATTAGCACCGTACTCGCGTTAAATTTGCAAACAGTTGCACGGTACCTGAAACGACCAGCTCGATATTAATTTTTGAAACTGTACGATGCAGTACCTAATATTTAATCTTTAGCATGAAACAAATTAAATGAATGAAGATCTAGTGCGCACAAAAGAATCGTCGTGTCCGAGAGAGAAATTGAGCATGGGCGCGACTTGTCAGCAGTCTACACTTAGAGGTTCCGTACTTACCCTCGTTGAAAGTCTTCTTCTCTGGCACCTGGCGACTCGGTCCAGGTCGGAAGTCACCTTCGTCTTCGTTCGGCACTCCATCTTCTCCTGTGGAGACACAAAGAACAACATTACCGACACGTCTATGGCACACTAACAAGTACAAATTCCGCGAGAATCAGGACAGCGGCATCAAGCAAAGTCGTTCCGGACGGAGTTCTGATTAACGTTTCACAAAATACGGATCGGGGAAGTTAGACGCGAGAAGACCGCAGTCCGCCATGTTGTTGGACCGCCGCAGGTGACAGCTGCGACGACGGAGACTTCGGCGCCATCCGCAGCGAAAATTAACTGTCGTCGTACGCCATTCGTTGACGAGATGATCCGAGCACGAGCTCAGCGTCTATTTCCGATCGAGTGGCGCAACAGTTACGACAAACCGGTGATTTCTCGAATTCAAGGACCAGTTCTTAATATAATAGGCTCTCGAGGGATCTCACGAACCACGTGACGAACGCACGCTCGGTCACGAGGTCGGCATCGGTTTTATTTAGATCCCCAACCGACCGCAAATAGAATTGGAAACACTGTTCAACTTACGGTACTGCTTTATGAGGAGGGCGTGGTTGGCCGAGCCGATCACGTAAATGACCCTCTGCTTTTTCCTCCACTGCATCGTCTGTTCGTTCGCATCACGCACTCGTCGCGACGTCCGTCACGTTTTCCGCCAAATCACCTGACGGACTATTTATAGGCGGACGGCGGATGGCGTATGTGGCATGTCAACCGAAACGAACCGAGGCGAGACGAGAGGCGAGGCGAGGCAGGGCTAGGCTAGGCTAGGAGGAACGGCGTACGAAGGAGCGCGGTCTAATTTTAAGGAAGCTTAGTCTGCGACTACGCGCGATCGAGCGGCAGCGCCGCGCCTGCGCCGGCGTCGCATCGAGTCCCGAGTAGAGTCGACGTCGACTCTTCGGAGGCGCTGCTCTTTGGACTTGGCCGCAACAAGGCCGTCGCCAGAGAGCGCCCGTTCCTCGTCCTTTTGTGCGATAAGAATAGGCGCTCTGGCTCGTCTCCAGGTAACGCAAAGCACAACGGCAAACTCGCGCCTCGTTAGACGGACGTCGTCGACTTCCTGGGCGCCTGACGCGCTGCCGCACAATCGCCTCGTTATTCCACACTAATTAAATAAAACGCCACACAGAGTATATCACTCGGGTAACAGGCCGCTGCTCCTCCAATCCTTTCCAAATCGTTGCAATTCAGGCCTGATTTACGTAGAAGCTACACAAAGTATAGATTAAGGCCCTCGCCCTCGCCTTCACGCTACTTTCCTCTAGACTCTGTCATTCTGTTAAGCGAGCTTGATGTATCGTCGATTAACGTTCTCTCAAACCAAATTGGCGATTCGGCAGTTACGATAAATTTTGAGGTCTGCATAGATTCTTTTCAGAAACAGTCGTTCAAATATGCTTATGTCGGGGAGTAAGCTAATAGGTCGACAAAATGTAGTTTCGTGATTATCGTTACCTGGTTTATGTATCGTAACGTTTTGGGCGTACTTCCATATAATACGGAACTAGGACAAACTTATTATTCAATTGAAACTGGCTGTAGATCAAAACTATCACTGAGAAACGATTCTTGTCTACAAAACGATCCTGAAATCCATATGGATTCCAACTGTGGGGCTCATCTCTGGGTATACCATAAAGGTTCCAGTCCGAAGTACCAAAGTCAATTACAGGCGCTCCATGGTACTCTACTCAAGGACCTCGCGATTCCTTTTATAAGAGGAAACGCAACGAAAAGACAAATATAACAAAAAAATCAATTACCATAAAAATAGACTGGTGGAAGAGCTGAGAAATAACCCGATCACTGCAACGAGTATGGTCGAAACACTTCAAAAAAGGTCGAGTCAAATAAATATAAAAAGGAAGAAAGATCAAAGGGTGTTTTACTTTACGCCTTTAGTACATTACATCAAATAATATGCATAATTGTAATTCTGAGTGGCTGCTTGACCATTAAAAAAACCTTTTGTGGGTACATTCCATCATGTTTTTGAAGTTCAAAACATTTTTTAAACTTTTGTTCGTGTCCTGTTGAAAATGGCGGTCAATTTTCTTACAGACTACATTAAATGCGAAGTATTATACTGCCCGCGTACGGAAACAAATCATTTTTACATTTTTTACATCAACTTTAAGTTAAACCTCAAAAGTTGATATTCTCTCTCAATGTGAAGACCTTTGAAGTGTGCAAGTTTTTAATTTTCATCTGGTCCCATATGAGATATTGGGTTTATAATAGGTATATTTCTAAACAATACACTTCTTACCTCCGATAGTTTACGTAAAGTAACTTCAATTGTATATGCAAAATCACAAAAACCGAGGCTCCTGCTTGCAGGAATTAGCTTCGAAAAATGGAATTCCTTCATTTTCAATAGATAAACGCCCTACACAGATATAATATTCGGTAAGTAAAGAGAGATTTGATTTGTAGGCCAGAATGTACTGAACACAATGCAGCACAGTGCTGAGTAATTACGATGATCGTAGATGCCTGCAAACGCAAAAATAGCAGCATGCTGTGTGCAACACTAATCTGGCGTTTTGCGGAAATTAAGCCCGAGGAAGTCTTTTATGGTTGGTAATTCAAGGCCAGGCCAGGAATAAATGTTATGGAGAAGTCCCTCGGGTGCTGCGACACGTTCCGAATCGATTCGGCGCAACTGGAGTGCGATGCTGATGCTTCAGCCAAGCTCAGCTTCCATCGCCACGTTTCTGCATTATTCTCGGAGTCTTCTAAAGCATGTATCAGCCCACTTCCCAGCGTTTGTTGAAGATTTCCAGTTTCCCTATGTCAACTTTCCCTTCATCACAGACTCTTACCTTTGTAGTCCTGTGGCTCGCTTTTGCTTCATCATATAACTTTATTATTGCGCACAATCGTGACATTTATAATCCACGTTTCTGTTTCAGAGTCGCAAATTGCAGCGATTCGTATTCAATTTATATACATACCATTTCTTATAAACGCTCTCTGGACGATGCACCTGCTAGACTAACATTTGACCTTTATCATACGTTTGAGATGCAGACCGTTACTTTTGTTTAATCCCGACGGTGGCGTTCGGCTTTCAATTTGAGTAATGTTTGGTCCTCAGATCCAGGTATTGATTGTCGACGCTTATAGTGCCGCCTGCTACACGAAAAGTGAGTTTGAAACCCTTTATCGTAGGAAGGAACTAAATCTGCGGCAATATTGCTACCGTGTGCGTGAAAATGCCGCACATTGGAAGCAGCCGGGAACCTTTAGGCAAACCGCACAGGTCCGCCGTCGTCATCGATTTTTAGGAAGGTAGGTGGCGCCTCAGACGCCACACGCGAGACGCGAACCAGCTACAGGCGCTTCCTCTATTAGCGACAGGATAATAAGCTGTAACGAACACGTTTAAAGCTGGCTTTTTTTTAGTTCCTAGCGACAGTCACCTCTCCCCCTTCCCCTTCCATTTTTTGTTGTTCTTGCACTCAGGCCAGATATATTTTGTCTGGCTGCTAAGGTTGAAAAGGAGCACGTGCAACACGTGTTAAATATGGCAGCCTCGTTTCGTGCATAGACACACACATACTTGCTATTCAGCAGTCGTCGACGAACGGCTCCCGTTTGTCTCACAGGGTCAACGAAAAAAACTTGAACTTATTAGCGAAACACAAACCGGGAAGTAGATTCGACACGACACGATGACACGCTCAAAGTCCACGGGAAACGGTTTTCGAGAAAGTGCCTCCAGTTTTCGTGTAGCACGCGGCGAAATTTCTAGAAATCCCTTAAAGTGAAGAAGCCAACGGGAGCACGTTAACCGAAATACATTTAAATATAATATTTAGAGTCCATATTTGCCGTGGCTCGAGAACTAGGAGTCTGGCGCACTAATCTCATTGACACGTTTCTGTTAATATGAGCAGCTGCGCTTTCACGACGCTCACACGCAGCCCGTCTGTCTACTTACAAAAATTAACAGTCGTCTACTTAGTATAGTCATTATTATACAGAAGGAAGGGAATTGTGATAATGCCTTCCGCTAGGAACACAGAATACACGCGTTCCCGCGGAATCTGGAACCTGAACTGTCCAAACAAAGGTGGCCGTCTCTTATCGGAAGCACTGATAACGTCTTAACGCCGGGGGGAAAGCTCAACTTCAAATAATCTCCGGCCTTACACAGAGTCTTCTGCCTGCCTTCGAACAAACTTAACCGGGAGAATTTTTATATCAAATTTAATACATATAACGGCTCTAAATCGAAGATGTGTGGACTACTTGGTTCAGTCGAGCCCCACGTATCATGGTATGAAAATATCTAGCAACCTTTCAGTTTTTCAACTATTATTATTATTATTATTATCATCAACTATACACCGAAGAAGAAAAAAACTATGAACGAATTGTAATAGAAAACTAGTCGATGGTTGGTTTTGTGTGGAGTAGCAGGCACAGGGGCAATCGTGCAGTCAACGACACCGAAACAAATCTGGTGGCAAAGTGTCGAATCAAGCGCTTTCCTAAATCACGACATCCGTCGCTTAAATCACCCATTTTCGCACAGTTGTACGTTTTTCATCATGTGAAAGGGTTAGAAATCGTTAATTAAACGTTAGGCCTACTACAAAAATCTCATGTTGCTGGTTTACCTTGCCTGTTGAAGACTGAATTTATGAGCAAGGTATTGAATCTGTGCCAACTGTCCATCCCTCCCCTTTATTTATTTTTTCGTTATTTTAAACAAATAGCCCCTAGCTATCGTATGTACATCAGGAACGGAAGACATTTATTTTTCTATATATTTCAACAATTTGTTTTATTTCCCAAATTGTTTTACAATCTATAATGTAATTATTAAGCTTGTTTTAGTCCTTGGTCAAAAACTGAGATTTTATTCAAAGTTTGTTCTTGTGTCCAATACATTGTTACAGTGCCTTTATCTCTCAATCTTGATCATTAGTTGAGTCTTTAGCTCTGACCGATTTCTGTAAAATCGTTTGCTACAAAATATCCTATGCGTGGCTCCAATTTTATAAATTGCTCTCCTACTACCTTAATAGTTTAGTTAAACAGTTTAAACGCATTTGCGCGTTTTGAATAGACTGTCTTTTTCTACCGTGCGTCAGTGCCTGTATGCGTGCTACACCTGCTAAATAATACACAATAATTAATTAAAAACCAATTTCACAATTGCTCAATTAATTGAATTTTTGCTGCAAACGAATAAAAATGTAAAATACCGAATAAAACATATCAATACGCAAACTCCGACACCCAATTCGTTATCAGCAACAAAAATTCCTTAATACTAGAATTTTACTTGAATTCGCTAAATTTACAACGTTAAATCCGCCATTTTGAATTATACAATTCCCACTTAGGATTCGTAATCAGCGACTGCAAATATCTGAAAGGACACTGTTTTGCGGGATTTTTTCCACATTTTTAATTATGTCCAGGATCTGAAGCGAGTGAGTCCACCGCGCTTTCAGACAACCCAAATTACGTCATCAAGGTTGTTCATTGTTGCAATTTGAAAATTTCGACAGCTAGCGAATTTCACAAGCGGCATTAAAAACCTGTAGAATCGTCCTGTTTGCTTGTTGCTAAATGTTTCCTTGCGGAAGATCGCGTGTCTCTTACAGCATCAAGAGATTACATTTAATCCTGGCCCGTTAATTTCGGATTCGGAACCAATTGAAAACCGGAAATTGCAAGCAAGTAAACGAAAAAGTTGCATAAAAATCTACAGTCTTCAATTATTTTCACTACTAGCCTGTTCACGATCGATAAAATTGATTTTCCGGAGCCTCGCGATGGAAATTTAGCTCGTGGTTAGTCGCGTGAGGAAGCAATGCGAGTTGAGAATGCTTAAAGGCCATAAAAGCGGGGCGATAGGAAATAAGCGAAATAATCGTGGAATGGTAAAGATAGGGGGCAAAGAATTGTCTTCCCCTCGATGGCAACATTGAATGACGAGGATTTAATAGACACACATTATTAAGGACGGTTTCTATTGCCTGATTTGCAGAGGAAACTGTCTTGTACTCTGTCAAAGTTTTATTCACATTAGTGAATCATCTGCAGGTGATATTAACCAGAGTGAAAAACTACACCGTCCAACTCCACGTAAAATACTCGCGAGTGAATCAGGAAGCGGGGCAAGGAGCCCCAATTACGTTCCTCGATCGACGCGGAAACAGTGAAAAATGCAAGGCCACGGAACGACGACACCAGAAAAACTAAAATTATAAGCACCTTTAGAAGTTTGACGAGGCAAAGCTGAAATAATCGTCTCCCAGCTCGCACCATTCAGATGATTAAGCGAACAAAGCGCTTTGCATCGGCTGCGGAGCGAAATGCCACATAGCACAACGAAGGTCGAGCCATTCTCTGGGCCACGTCCAGGTGACCTGCCAAACACTCCAGAATCGGCACAAATATCCAAAGGCCGGGACTCAAAAACGACGAATAAACTGAGGTCAGCTTGTCGTCGACGTAATCCAATGCGCCCGCCAATCAATACGCCCACGCGAGCGCCTTCAATACCTGGCCATAGCCATAGCCGGCACGATTTGCAATTTACATCACCTTCAATTTAAAGACAGGTGGCGGAAATTTTGGGCGGGTTTCCGCGACCTTTAATAAAGAACATCGAGGTCTCCTCGAGCTTGTGCCAATGGCGCTTTGTAAACACTGCCAAGCCGCTCGTTTTGTTCTATATAGTTAATTAACATTTGCAGTGATAGTCTCCTTCTGTGGTCTTATTTCATCTCGAGAACTGGAACGTATTTACCCATTACTATCACACATTTATTTACAAAAATAATATTTCAGCTCCTAGTTTTCATTCACATTACTAAATTTGCATCTCACTTTTCGGTATACCTGATCTGCTTAATAAATACTTCTGTATCCTTAAGGAAAGTCTCTAGCACCCTTGCAGACAAAGCTTTATTGACCTGTTTACTAAGGAATATTTACCCACAACCGTTCTTTGGTCCCTTTCCTTTATTATATAATTATGGTCACTTTCGACAAATTCTTACTAAACTAAAGCTATTAAGCCTATGCTATTAAAGGGGAATTTCGAACACGTGGATTACCCTCGTGTAGCCTGTCTCTCAAAAAATTACCATTTTCCACACCTTCTCACAGAAAAAACTTATAAATAAAATTTACTTCCATTCGTCGTTTTCAAATTGGGCCACTTTAAGAAACAGGGCTAAATGTGCGGAATAAAACCTGGCCCAAATTGTGGTTGCTGCCACGGTAGACTAAAAAACTAATCTTGTTCTAGTTTTAATTACCGTTGTTATTCTTTCCGCAGCCCTTCGTTAGGCAGAAAATTAGCATAATTAAGAAACTAACCAAGCGGGCGAATTTGGCGAACGGGTTCCTTTGAATCTGCTTACATTTCCACGAGACACGAGGGTTTAATTTATTATAATTGCGACAGGGACACTAAATTATATTCCACATGTGACTTACGCAAATAACCAAACACCCTTACGAAAAACCAACGCAAACAGAAACTTAGGTTTCTAAACGTCTTACCATAACCTCATTTTAGATTGTGCATTTCAATAATTATCTCCGGCGACCGGACACACAAAATACTTTACGAAGCTATCTCCTTGAAGATAAAAGCGTACTATTACGGGCATTATCTGGTTTACTTCCAACGCACTGTGCAGATGGTAATTCAACACGTTCCTTATCTGCGTGGCCAATAGCAGTTGTTTGATAACGCACCTGAAATTCAACTGTCAGCAGAATTGCGCCATTCACTCAAAAGTTAACTATCCAACCAACACTAACTTTACTGTAAACTTCACAATAAATATTATGCAAGGGCGACTGCGGCAGCCAACTCAGGATGAGTAACGAGAGGCAACAATCTTTACTAATATACAACTGTACGCCATGCCAATTAACATATTTCTAACAAACAAATACTACATATAAAAACAATTACATCATTAATTGTGAAAAATCATTGACAATTTTAACATTTTTCCGACAAACAAACCTTTATTTCAGCCATTTTACTTTTGACTATCCGCTGTGTTATTGATCGCGTCTTTACGACAGCATCTGGATTCAAGTTTCCAAATTACATAAACACGGAAAGACACTCAGTTTTTATATCTATTAATCACCGTAATTCATATTTTAAAATAATCAGAGTTTTAGCTGTGAAACATTTATCAAAGAAGTCGCAAAGATGGGATAGTCATAGATGCAGCTCAAAAACTTTGTACCGTTGATATCAACGGAAGGGATCCGTAGAATTCTTAATACATAAAGTTAGGGAATTTGAGGAATTTTTAAACAATATTGACGTTACATTGTTTGAATAGTTTATTTAATTTAGAACGAAGATTTGGATAAAAGAGTAGAATAGCCATCATTTTATTAACAGTGGAAAGTTGTGTTCGAAATCGAGTATCCCAATTCTCTAAGAGGAAAATGAAAGAGTGGGAAAAGAGTTGGCTCTATGTAAACGTTATAAATTTATTTTACTCGTCACCACAATCTCATTTTTATTAGATTTTATGCGATAAAGATGTTAAAACTTCTGAGCATTAGAAAAGCAGAAATTAATTCACAGATTTTTGTTATCGACAACGATGTTGTCAAGTTGAAAGCAGCTCGTATTATCCCCACAGGATGTAATTGTATCGGAATGCAAATAAAAAGGCTATACTAGAAATAAACTAAGGCGAGCAGAGTGGGTGGTGGTTGTTATGTACTCCCGACGGCAAATACTCTTTTGACGGAAATAATATACCTAGAAAAAGTTAATTACACACAATAAACCTTTATGTTTCCTGCATTGAGCATCAGTGATGATTACTGAAACATCCTTTTTGATACTACCAAATAACTGTAGTACTAGATAATTATAAAGAAAATTCTGTACATTAGGAAAGTAAGTCAAACTACTATCTCCTAGAAAATGCTGATTAGGAAGTAAATTTTTTGAAGATGAAATAAAGGGAAGGAGAAAAGCATGTCAAAAAATACTTTAACAACTTTTCTGTTTATGCGATAAAATTTCCAATTATACGAGCTTCAGTTCAGCAGTCTGTGAGCCCGTGGTATTGCCCCGCTGGTGCGACAGCCGACTCCTCGATTCCCAGAATCGTGGCTGCTAAATTATTCGCTTGCGGGGGGCGCCAGATATAAACCACGTTAGCAGCAGCTGGTATTCGACTCGGTAGACGTTGTTGCCGAGAATGTTCTACGAAGACTAGGTAGCCGAGAATACTCTGTTCCGGAAACACAAAGGGATGAGGCCACAGAATGACGACAAATAACCGGATTTAAGACAGTTCTGATTGGAGACTAAAAAATATTACAGCGTTTTTAATTCGGATGGTTTAAAAAATTCAACTCGCAATTCAAGTCATAATAAAGGAGTGACGGGGGTGGCAAAAGTAATTGAGATATGAAGAGGACTTTGCAACTTTCCGCTTTATGTCGCTAGCTTGACGATGGAGAGAATGTGTGAGAACGCAGCTCACTCTCACAAGGCTGTTTGCGTTTTCCTCAAACACTTAACGTCGCGTCATACAACTTAACCATCCTTTACGCAACTCGATACTGCTAAGGCAATACTAGGCTTGCGGTCACGTTCTCCAATTCTACAAGCTACCATTTCGAACTTCCCCTCCGAGGAAGAGGATCATCATAAATATTATTTAAAACAACGTAGCGACGTGGTCTACGGTGTTGAAAGGTAGAACAGAACTTCGAACCGATTTCAGCTTTTTCCAAGTAGGCCTGTATAATATCAGCCAAGGAATGAGGCTGGGCTGTCTTAGATCGAGGTGGCTAGTGCCCAGCTGGTCTATTTACTTTATTTCACATTTTAAATGTGTAGTATACATTAATTATACTCGGCAATACAAGAAAGGTGATGGCAAACAATGTCGGCAACGTGGTACCCCCGAGACAATTTTCAAGTCCCCGCATTCAAATATCGAAACCATACAATTATTAAATAACTCTTCAATTTATGATAATGGCTAAACCTTAAGTTATCATAAATTGATATTGTATATAAAATATTGTATATTTCAAACTTTTATCTTAGTTGTAAAATAAAATGACATTTGCAAAGTTGGTGATTTTATAGTAAATTTGTCAAGTAATTTTCATCGATTGTACTAAGATTTGGGCCTTCATGATGTACCTACATAGTACGGAAAAATAAAATTTAACTACGTTTTTCCATAAAACGTAGAATACATATTGCATATATTGGCAAAGACACGTCATGTTATTATCTGCAGAAACACTTTTTTGACGACAGCAAAAGTAAAACGAAATTAAAAAAGCAATAATTACCGTTTAGCTGTTAACGAGAACAATAACTCGAAAAATGGAAATTATGTTCATTGACTGAATTACACAAGATTTATAATATTTTCAAGCATAGTTTTCATCCATTATACTTACAAATATAAATAATACAACAACGTCTACCGAGTTGAATACCAGCTGCTGCTAACGTGGTTTATATACTATATATATAATGTATGAAAACGAAAGTAATATTCCAAAAAATAAATTCGAAACAATAAAAATCACAAAAAATTAAACTTACACAGACTAATTTAATTTTTTAAAAACAGTAATGCAAATAAAAGAAAGTACTACACATTATGAAAAGAATCTGGAGGAAAATAAGATCTTAAGTAGGCATATAAACCGTATTAATAATGTACTATGAAAACTAAAAGAGAAAGTCAATATATTACAGTTAATGCAGTATATGAACTTAGCTGCAAGAAAAATTAAATTTGTTAAACCACAAAAACGGTAAAACTTTTAATGTACTATCAAAAAGCAAAAAAATAATACAGCTCTTTGGCTACATTCAAAATACTTAAACCGTGAATTTGATTTTGAAAATCGCAAATTACTTCATAGTTTAAAACCAATTTAAGATTTGCAGAAAGCAATTGATATAAATTTTCATAGGAACAACGTAGTACATTGTAAAATGGAAAATGATGAAATATATGTTGATTACGGAGATATAATTAAATAGTGAAAATTAATAAATCCGATATGTCTAAGGATACAATATAATGAAGTACGTCAAAAGCTTACATAACCTAGAAAATAAAACCTTGATTACAATTTTTGGATATTACATTTAAATAACAAACACTGCTCACACATATTTTATGTAAAATCATTTGTCTCGCTGTTGTGTTTTTAAATTTGTGGAAATGTAAATTATGTAATTGTTATTTTAACTAATGATGACATAAGGTTGAAAGCTTTAAAATATATATAAAATACAAAATTTTGTTATACTTTATTAAGTACCTCATCAATTACTTCAACAGCCCAATTATAATATTGCACTATTCAGTATATTACAAATTGTTTGGTATAATTTTTCTTGTAATGGTGTGTACAACTGATGTATATTAAATACTTTAGAATAAAATAAAGCAAGTCGTAGTCTAATGAAGAGGCTTAGATACCTGCGTCCACAACAGTCCAGCCACACTCCCTGTTGATATAGCAAACTATTGCTGATCCGTATCTTGTAGCTCGTGGCTCTAACCTTTCGTCGTTATTGAGAGTCGGTAGGATCTATTCTTAAATCGTTCCGAGAAAAATGATCCTACAAGGATTTAAAACCTATCGAATGAATTTAAAAATTGCACCCCGAATACAGATTGTTTTTCATGACCCAACGAAACAATCGAGATTTTAAGAACACACAGGATTGGACGAGAAACTAGTAGAACAAAACAACTCTCGCCTTAAAAATACTATGAGAGGATTTGACGACGAACCACTGTTTTAGAAATTTGCATCACACGACATTCGCAGGAGAGACTCGTTGAAAATTCAATAAAGTAATGTAACGAACGGAAAATATAGGCGGATGAATTTCCTGGGACAATGTTCCGAAGTGTGAAACTGTTCTATTTATTTGTGAAAAGTTTCAGACCTAGAGCTGACGCAATAACTTGATTTATGCATCAATTATTCAGTAATTTTAATTGTATGCAGTTTCACGGCTGTATTATAATTAAATGCTTATAGTGCATTAAAGTAGCAAATGTATGTACTTGAAACTTTTCCCATAGTTAATTTAATTTAGATATAATCAAATAATTAATCATTGTATTTTGTCAGCAGATAAGAGGACTCCATGCAGAGATAAGAAACAATTTGAAGGTATTTAAATTAATTATATAAATACTAGATGATGGAGGAATCGAGAATAAAAATGTCACAGGCTATTTGTCTACTGTATTAAAAGATACATGTATATGACCTTTTCACAAATACACAAGTCAAAAAGCCTGTAAATCGGAAAACTTTAGTACAAAAAAGGAACACACTGCAATGTTTGTGCGATGAGCTCATCCAAATTTTCGTCTGATTTTCTGTTTTTATTTCAGTTTTAATTTAATGTAGGTGTATACCTTTAGAGATTCCAATGGAAGGAGCGCTACGCCCATTTTACTATTCTGTACTAAATGTTTCCTGTTAAATTCATAGACAGTTAAGCGAATGTATTTAACTCGTGCCTGCCTGAGGTGGCCAATACGTACTTGCGAAGCATTGCAGTTTTCGGAAGAGACGTAGAAGATAAAACGAGACCGCGAGGATGAAAGGAAAACTATGAATAATATCAATTGACATTTGTTTTATAATTAGAAGTTATTACTTTTTTATTTAAGAAGGCAACGTTCCCGTACTTGTGAGTACGCTCTTCAGGTCGTGGGCAGGCTATGTTTATCTTTATCTTAAAAGTGTTTCCTCAATCTATGAATAATAAAAAAAAGACTTTAGACCAAATTTTATTAAAATCCGACGTTAAAACAAAGTGTGTGCACACGAGGGAGGCGGCTCACTCCAACTTCCAATATCTCATATTGCGGCGTCACTTACGAAAATAAACACTTGACGTTACAATAGACTATTGTATATAGAGTTGAAATTATGAACTCTCTTATTGCAAGATGACTAGTTTTGCAAAAGCTACGTTTAAAACTGAAGTCCATAAACGGACGGGCACTCGTCAAGACCAAGTGGAGTGGAGTGGAGTGAAGTAGGAGACGTGCAAATAATTCTTTACCAGCCTCGCATGTCAACTGGAGTCTCGCCGCGAACGCTATTTATGAAGAAATTGCCAAGGACAAATACTAATGTTATAGCTCTTCCGCTCATTCCACTCGTAACACTTCAAATTTATATAGTTAGCTACGATATTAACCCTTAACGGTAATAAGTCACCTCTTCGTCGCTGCGCGGTAGCGTGTCACGTGGGAGGTGACAAGTCAGATCTTGACGAATTCGACGTCTAAAATGTGGACACGATTGAAATGTCAGTTAAGCATCACCTGAGTAACAATTAACATCTCCCTTGATATATCAATGCCCTTTGTAGACAATTTTTAATATACTGAACCTAAAATAACGAGTAAAGAACATTATGAATTTCGTTAGCCACGATTTCAAAACAATTCTCAAAGCGATTTTGATTCTAGTAAAGAGATTGGAAGTCACATCTCATTATATCATAAAATAAAACTTCTACAGTACCTATAAAACAAGTCAAAAAGGAAATATTGATAACTCGGACGGGGATTGGATTGAAATAGAGTGGTGGTGATTCCTTTTACAAATATCTATCGCCCAATTTTAGTAAATGTTTAGCAGTCTATAGAATACGTAAAAGAAATTTATTACTGACCAATTCATGACGGACGTTACAACGCAAACTAATTTATATGCGATCGAGCAAACAGCAAAGAAAGAATTCTCCCCCAGATCAATTTGGCAAAACTAGAAAAAACATTACATATTATGGAATAGTTGCTTTTTTCCGTGCGATTTTCAACATGTGTAGTCTATTTATTTGGCATAAAATTATTCCTGCAAAGACTTCACGTGCAATATTTCATTTTTCGCCATTTTTTTAAGAAAAGGTTTTTTGTCACATTTGTTACATTCTCCATTTACATTAGAATCTGAACAGTAATAACTATTCAATAACAAGATTTTTGAAAGTAAAAAAAGCTGTAATCAGGTACCCCCCATTTATTGAAATGTCTCGATTTATTGAAATTAATAAATAAATTAACAAATGTGAAAGTGCTGCCCGTGAGATTGTTTCCATAAATGTTGAACCATTTCCTGTGAAAGCCAGGACCACTCGATTATCATCGACGTGAATAAAAAAATTATTGATACCAAATTGAATATGGCTTATGCTTTCATAAAATTGTTATTTTTTATTAATTTCAATAAATTGAGACCGATTACATCATAAATTAAGTCACATTCACTAATTTAAATTTTCAAATTTCTTGAAGAAACTCTGGTCTATACTTTTTTTTGTTTATTTAAATTGTTAATTTACAATTGGTCTATACTGAAGACAAAACTTTGTTCCCGGAAAAAAAGGAGTGTGTGGACGAGACTGTAGTGCATTTCAAAGAAAGATTCGGAGTATCATTTGTAATCGTTATTCCATCGCGTAGAAGAATTGATAAAAATCGTACATTAGAAACTTCCAAACAATTAAGTCAAACTCGTATTTGTAATATTACTTCAAAAAATATTTTCTAAAAACATGCTATTCTTATGTTATTGAAAAATTTTCACACATTTCCCGAAATAAACAGCAACCTTGTGATAATGTTGTATAGGATGTAATGGTTCCTTGTGTTGTTGCCTTTTCCGTCCTACACTGTACCTCTTAATTCCTAAATATTTAGACACGTGCGATATTGTTTCATATATTGGAATCCTATAGAATGTTAGAGAATTTGTTTCAGTTACTCATTCTGCTACTTCGATTTTGAATATGTTAGAACACTTCCGGAATATTAAATTCCCGCTTTGTCAAGTATTTAATATCTGGGATAAGGCTTTTCGCGGACGACTGCACCATCTACAGGAAGATAATGAACGAGCAAGACCTGAAAGGGTCAATAGTTGGACTAGGGAAAATAAATTATAATTAATAAAAAACAATTGTCTCCCTGGGTCATAAGGACGAAAAGGTAGGACAATTTGGGTGGGAATTGTCACAAAGCAAGGCTGCATTTGCTGTTCAGAGGTTATACGTGCCAAAACCGTGGATTGAAATTAACTCCACAATGGAGAAGCCCAGTTATCAAGGTAGCTTGGATCAACAATTCAAGGTAAAGTTAAGAAAACAAAAAAACAGATAGGAAATTTTTATTCCTAAACAGGACCCTCAGTGACTGGAATAATTTAACTGTGGGAAGGTTTGGACAAAATAAAGGTCAGGAAAATTAATTTAGGTTAAATCTATGAAAACGTGTGAAGTGATGTGGCTTTCTTCAACAATAAAAACTGCTATTATTAAATGTTTAATCCAAAGTAAACTGAAAGCTTCATACATTTGTTGTGATTTAGACTAGGAATAATATGTATAAAGGGAAACGTAATTATGTCTCCGTCTCCGGGCTTACGGTCAATTGTAGAATAAAGTGTTCGGGGTCAAATGAGATTCCGGAAGTAGTTCGGAAAGCGACGGTTCGTGGTGGTGGGACGAGATGGAGATCGATACCGGATCATGCGCAGCTCAGCTTATCTTATCAGGCAACGGCAACCCCGCCCGAGTTCACGTGATTGCGAGTTGGCCACGAGGAGGGTGCATTTCCCGTGCGGGAGTCCGCGGAGGACATTATGCCCGTCCGCGTGACGAGATAACGTCGTCACCCCCGGGGCTATATCTGGATTTGTCTCCTGCGGTGGTGGAAAAAAGCGCCCCGCCGGCGACGTGACCTTGAAGCGACGCGGGGGGCGCTCGATATTGCGTAAGATGCGCCCCGACGCCCGACACGAAAAATAATACGCGCACACGGAGACCGGAAATATTACCATTACGAGTCAGCTTCGACGTCACCGGTCCGGCGAGTCTCAATTTCGTTTAAAATAAGAACCGATTCGCGAACGCACCGCTTTGTAACCGCTTCGTATTCTTAGAGCGTCCGCTAAATACTTGGCTTGAGTCTTGGGGACGAGACCCATCGACCGCCGCTGGAGGGCGCAACGAAACGCGCTCGCTCGGCTAAATATAAACGTAACCTGCTCCAGCGATAGAGGTGGTCCTCTACGGACGTCCACGAACCCATTAGACCGTCCAAAATATACCCTTGCGGCGAGCCGAAGAGAGACCGATAGCTGCGAGGCTATCCCGTCCCCGTCGTCGGTCAAAGACAATTATCCGACGACGGCTTTCGACGCGTGCCTCGTCTCTCGCTCGTCTGTACTCACGTTAACACGCTAAAACGAGACGTGCCCGTTTTGAAAAGCGGCCGGAGCTCGGTGGTAGATAAACGAGTCGCCGCGTATTATGTAACTCCTCTAGTTATTCTCAAAGTAAACAACGTCTCATCACGTGACGACGGTGGTTCTTCCGAGGACGAGCCCCTTTCCCGTGCACGCGAGGCACCGAAACACCACATCTTACGCCTGCACGTTACGCGGTTGCGATTCCGACGACACCGAAAAACAACCCCGAGACGTGAGCGAAATAGCGACCCGAATACCTCCCACGGGCCCGTAGACCCGTTCACCGGCAAAGTCCTGCGAATTGCTGCTAGTAAATGTTGTAGACTCACCGCCGATGGAGAGCACTCTCCAGCGAGTCTTCCTCTTGTTGCCCTTCTTGCCCATGTAGCCTCGAGCCTGAGCCTGGAGCCCTTGGGCATCTGCGATGTTCACACTCACGATTCCGGCGGCCGACTGAGCAGCTGTAGCGCACATGCGGCCGCGCACGCGCGTAATTTCAACAGCGTTTCCCGCTCAATTCTTTTGGCCATGCGCCATGCTCGGCGATAAGGTCACCGTGTCAGCGCAATTATATTACTCCAGACTTATCCGAGGGAAACGAACACTCCCCGTGACGCGAACCCACGACCTCGCTTTTCCCCATCTCCGTCTCGCGTAATTTCCTCAAAAAGAAATATCTGCAAATTTGAAACTTTAATAGTAATTGGAATAACAATGCGACTCAGGGTGCGAAGGAAACGCGTGATGAAAGAATTACTTTCACGAATAAATGGCAGTTCATGTCATAAACCAATGAACCTAAACAAACGAAAAAAAACATTCCTTTGTTACTCAGAGTGGACCTTTCGGTGCGCCAGATTCCACATTACAATTATACCCGAGCAATGTAATTTACCATTGTGAGCCGATCACGTTTGTTTTTCCGTGGGTAATAAAAATTTGTAAGTAAAGTGAATCACAGAGTAAGGCGACAACGCCTGAAAATGAAATAATTCCATTGTATTATATTAGATTTCGTGGACCCTGTAGAGAACCTGAGCGTGTAGTATATGGATTGAGTCCGTTAGTATTGTCCTAAGCAAGACTTCGTTAGTTCGTGTTTGGACTTTGTTTTATTGAACTGTTTAATACAGTCTGGAAGCTTGTTAAATAAAATAATAATGGACTACTTTCTGTGTAACTTAGTGATTTAGATTGTTTGTAAAAGTTGTTCTTGTACCTCTTAGTTGGTCACGAATAATTTTCTGTTGCTTATCACAAACAGCATTAAGGAGTAGCATGTAGGAGTAAGGATGTCCAATTTCTTGCAGAAATGTGACACACAAAACAGTTTTCTTTAGAATTACATGGAAATTATTCCATGACAATATGCTAAGTAAACTAGCTTCCTGATGATGCATCATTCTAAAATCATATGTGGCTGAGCTTAATTTGGTTGTAAGTTCATTATCAGGTTTTCTCCGAGTTCATTTGAATGAGGAAAGAATTTTCTTTTGTAAAGAAATTAGACATTCAGGAATTGGAAACTGTTCACTTTCCACGTGTACCATTAACCTCTAATACTCCACGTTCATTCGAGTCCAGGACTTCTGTACCATCATTTTACATTAAGTTCTTAGTTATAGAAATTCATTACTATATAGAAAGTTATGTAAGTCAATCTGTATTTATATTTTATTGGCATATCTTATTTCCTATTTCAAGGACTAATGTAACAAATAAATCCAAATCTACTTCTATAGAGAATAAACCATTAAATAACTTTAATTTTTTTGAGTTGCATG
Source organism: Eucriotettix oculatus (assembly GCA_034510155.1). Classification (NCBI taxonomy): domain Eukaryota; kingdom Metazoa; phylum Arthropoda; class Insecta; order Orthoptera; family Tetrigidae; genus Eucriotettix; species Eucriotettix oculatus. The sequence goes on along the minus strand of CM067380.1, from coordinate 20,316,807 downwards.
TTTCTCTTAAATACTCATAATTTATCATTCAAAGTTTTTGTTGCACAACACTATTGGGAGTAATCAGTCTTCCTCTTAATTGCAAACCATCTGAGCATTATTATAATAATACTGAGGTATCCTGTTCTTAGTTCTTCTTGTACCTACCTCACACAAGTTTAAAAACTAAAATGAAATCATCAGCTTATATTTTACATTCCACACCAGATGCGACCATCCAGAGATTCTTGCCAATCCCCACAGATCCATTTAGTTGAGGGAAAATGTAGTTCCAGATAGTTTGTGATGCCTTGGTCACACTTACATAGTGGCTCAATATTCATCATGTTCATGGTGCCTTGACAGTCTAGCCTGTAGTGTAAGGAAGACATTCTGAATGATGTGGATCCTAACTTTTATCCTAATTACATTTATCCTTGTAATTCATAAAACTTGATAACTATTGATTTCATATAGATCACTGCAATAAAATGTTTGTGTATGATGTAAGTAGTTAAAAATGTTTTGTTATTCTGCTTAATATATATATTGTTATTGATCCTAAAGTTAAGAATTTTCCATTAGTGTGCCTAAGTATACTTCAGAAGGAGAAACACCTTGAAAGAAAAAAATACGGCTAAACAGGTCTGATGATTGATACCATAACATCTGAAATAGGAAACCTGTAAAATGTTTGCTATAAATTTTGAATTACAGTTGGTAGGAGTAACTGAATAAATTTATAAACTCTTACTTTAAGGAAAATCAACAACCACTAGAACAATCTCCTGTGAATTTTTTTTATCACTTGAAAGCTTTCAACTTGGCCATTTTCAATCTTGTGTATTCATTATACTGAAAAGACAGTCAATTTTTCTACCCAATCGTGCTGACCGTCATTCGATGTAATTTTAAGAATTATAATGAATACACAAGACTGAAAATGACCTCGTTGAAAGCTTTCAAGTAATAATTTTCTTTTTAAAACTGGAGACTGTTCTGGTACTTGTTGATTTTCCTTGTAATAATTACAGTCCTACATGTATTCAACATAATACTCTTACTTTATTTTTACTTTTGATCTCTAAAATTTTAAAATTAATTAAGTGTAAACCTCCATCATGATGACTTGATATAAAATGCAGAATTATAGTGCAGTAACAAGAAAAAGTTATAGCAGAATTCTAAATAGACATGGGAATAGCATTGTACTTTGTCACAAGTTTAATTTTTATAATTTATGAGCACGAGTGAAACTTGTATGTACTTCTTTGAGAAAAATAGTTCATTTTTAAGGAACAGGAAATAAATGAGTTAATTGTATAGGTAGACATGAAATAAACAAAGTATAATAAAATAATGCATATACAATTTATTTTACTAAAATATTTAATTTAGCACTCAATTTATATTAGTATCCTTTGAGTCAATAGCATTAATATGCAACAGAGAGAAATCAAACTCTTGTGATAAACTTCAGTGAGTCTAGATTTTTTCAAAATTACTTTTTCAAGCAATTTAAATAGTTGACATGTTATTCTTTGTAGATCTTAAAAAGTTATTGAGACCATTTCAAATTCAGGTTTCTCAGAATTTTTCATATATAATTACATGTTATGATGGTTTAAGAGAAATATAAAACAAGCCTGCTAACTTTCAAAACTTTGTATCACTATAATAATTAAGCAGGAAAGAGTGAACTTATAATATTGCGAGTCTGTAAATAAAAAGTTGAAGCTTTCATTTTAATGTCACTATAATCATTAACAACTTATAGAAAATATTTAAGGAAATAGATGCGTACTTTCTTATCCAGCAAAACCAATTTTGAAGTTACGTTGACTTAAATATCTGGCTGTCATTTACACAATACCTCTAATCTTTCACATTTTAATAAATTAAGACTAGGTATATTAAAACTTTCTAATCATTACATGCACAACAAAGGAATTTCTACCATATGGCATTTAAGGATAATGTGCCATTAAAATATTAAATAATCAACAGCCAGTATGTAACAAAACCATAGAAAAAAAGATAACAATGAATGTTAATATTTAGTCAAAAAATTGAATTGGATCCATTGAAAGTAATGGAAGGTTTGAAAACATATAATAAATAGAATCAAATGTCATTAATTATTCAAGTAAAAAAATTACCAAAGGAATATTCTGAAATGTTCAGGCTGCTTGCCATAACTTGAAATATGGGCCAATAAAACTAATGAACGTAGTGTACGATAAAAGAAATGAAATCACTTGTGTTTTGGAAAGACAACTATAAGATAAATTAAGTCCCTTAACACTTCAAAGATAAATAGTTTTAATGCAATGAAATGAAACAACATTATCAAGTTTCAATCATGGTTACAAAAATATTAGAAATATAATTACTTTATCACTTTTATATAGTTCATTCAACTCAGCCAAGTTATTAGGCCACATTTGTGATTGGTGTATACATCAACAGTTTGCTCACAATCACAGAGCATTCTCAAGAATCGACTAAACCTTGAGAATGTTTTGCGATTGCAGATGAAACATTTGCAAATGTGACCTAACAATCCAAGAAATTATGGATGATGGTAATATGGCTAAGAAAATAAGAAAACCATCAAATTCCTTCATACCTTTGTTGGTGTAGTTACTAATAAGTTAATAAACATTTCACAAAATAACTTACATAAGTAATGGCATAAATAAAGTTAAGAAAACTGCAACAAGAACAATTAAAATTCACAATAAATAAATGATCTGTCTAAAGGAGGGCACAAGTTTAATTACATATCACAAGATAGCTTTTAATAGCACCAATGAATTTTCAAATTGAAAACTTGAACTGATCAGTTTCTGTGCAAAACTGCATAAACATCTACCATTAATTTAAATGTTTAAATAGTACAGATACTATCTTAAAATTCCAAAAGTTTAATCATTGTGTCTTATTTGCTCCATCTTAAATCTTGTGCCACCTTATAGATGTAACAATTAAAATTACAGAATAGCTAACCAAATTTCTCATTAACAATTTGAACTTAATGCCAAGGAAGCTCATTATTTACTTGAAAATATTAATATAATTAATAGCTTTTATTTTACTCTAGGTAACGAAAGAGTAAATTATCAAAAATAATTAAACTAAACAATTTGTTCATGGCAATTAAGATAAAGATAATATGTAATTACACAATTTCAAAGTTATTTGAGCAAGCAACACTATTTGTAGCATAGGAAATCATATTTACAACTAAAAAACATATCACTATTTCTGAACTAAATAGTCTTATTTACATTAAATTACAAAACGTAGGAATAAAATTAATTACTGTTGTAACTAGGCAGTCTTATCTATGTCATCAACTGATTTATCCTTAATTCTCCAAATTAGCATTCATATTGCATATTTAAAATGTAGATAGATTTTAATTTCAAATTAAAGATTTGAGATAAGCTTATGTTACCTTGAGTAAAATATGAAATAGCACATTGCAAATAGTGCATATTACTTAAATTACATTCTGTAACAATTCTGTTTATAGTGGACTTTAGAAAAACTAATAAAATGTTAAAATTGAACATATGCACGTGGTAATATGTCTATAATAGAAAAGTAACACAAGAAATGGAATATTACTTTACATTGTGTATCTTAAAAAGTATTATTTTGGAACTATTCATTACTGAAGTTTTAATTTGCTATATGATGACTTGTTATTTGTACCAGTTCATCATTGTATGCATTGAAACACGAGAATAAAAACCTCAGACAAACTAAAACAAATAAGGAAAAACAAAATTAAACTAATTTCACTGACTCTGAATATTATAAAACAGTATAGTGGCACTTTAAATCTCTGAACTGTAACTGAATAAATGGCCATCCTGCATGACTTGCTTGAATGAATTTAGCCATTTGGATCAAATGAAGGATTCATTTGGAAGAGTTGTGGACTGGATTCAACAGAGCTAGACTCTGAGGTGTTTGGATATGGAGGAGAACCCGAATGGCACGATCCTTCAAAAGAGTCTTGGCGTTGCTGAGTTCCTTGTGAAATATTCAATCCGGCTCTCAGAAGTGGAGTGGGGGCTGGATGGAAGTAGTAGCCTGTCGACGCTTGTGGTGGTGGTTGCAAGTTTCCAGACGCTGAAGACACCCGACGAAAACCGGGCAACGGCTGGGTCTGAAAACTCTGTTCAACCATATTAGCCTTCAGTTCTTCAGGTGTGAGCCAATACATTGATGGTTGAAGGTTGACATTTGAAGCTGGCGGTGGGAGCCAATACATTGCCTGTTGTTGGCTGACATCTGGAGTTTGTGGGGGGAGACAATACGATGTCGCCTGTTGCTGGCTGATGTTTGAAATTTGTGGTGAGTGGCCATAGAATGTTGCCTGATGATGGCTAACGTTTGAAATTTGTGGTGAGTGGCCATAGAATGTTGCCTGTTGCTGGCTGATGTTTGGAGTTGGAGGCTGGAAGTTGGATCCGGTAATAACTAGAGGGTTAGACTGTACCAAGCTGCTCACAGTTGCTGTTTTAGGTATACCATCTGCTCTAATACTTATTGGTTTTATTATCTGACCTGTGTGCTGGGCACTTAGTTTACCTGTCTGATCTATTGTTGGAGGACTTGTGTTTAGTGGGGATGGGACTTGTAAGGCTTGAAACTGCATTTCTTGCTGGTACTGATGTACTATATTGAATGAATCCAGATCTATAGGAGACTGTGGAGCAGTACTAAATGAAAAATCATCAAGTGTACGTTGGAGAGATCTTGGAGTGTAACCTGAAATTAAAATGATTCGAGTGTTAATGATAATCAAATCATATGCTAAATAATGTGTGTATCTTCACTAATATGAATAAAGTAGATTGGATGAATTTTTATACTTCTCAATAAATATATATGACATACCTACTTACCAATAGTAAGAAATTTAAAGCAAATATTGAACAGAACCCTATCAATGTCATATTGAAAGTGTGAAGGATCTCTTAAAATAATCTTATTTGAGAAATAAATTAATAAAGCAAACATATATTCACAAGTTTTTTGTATTTCTAATACATCAATATAAAATTATATTCTTACGGTAGCTGGGTGAATAACAGTGTTGAGCAACTCTGTTGGTGTATTCTTCTATGTTCAGCATGTGCTGTCGCTTGAAATGTTCCAGTTCTGCCTTATGACGCAATTTAAGTGCAGCAAATTCTCTTTGTTGCCTGGAAGTATTAAGAAAACAATAGGACATAACAGTAATTTGCATTCAATAACTGTGCAATATTAAATTAATACAGAAGCAAAGATGGGAGATAAAGGGGAGCCCAGAGATTTTTTAGACTTGAATGTCAGTGTCAATTATTGGTTGAACATTAGCGATTCGTTTGGGCTATATATAATTATACTTCAATTGTAACACATACGCTGCTGGCTGAAGTATCTTTGTTAAATACATTTTTTCTGTAGCTAAAGAATGTTCAGTAAGGTCTTACATATTTGACAGTGTTATATTACTGTATATATAAACACAAGTCAGAAAATGACATTATCAGACTGATTGAAACAATAAGGACAGGAAGCAGAGGTATAAATTTGATGGCTTAGCACAAGTGTAAAGCTGGCAAACACCATGATGAGTGTGGGGTTATCTTGAGTTTTCGGAGGTAACTACCACCTTTGTCAAAAGCTGTCACTCAGAATGCTACTCCTTGTGCCCTGCAAAATCAATGGTACTACAAATACAATACTCACCTTTCTAATAACCGTTTGAAAGCATTATTATCTTCTTCAGTTAAATACAATGGTTTCAGTGCAGCAGAATCCTGAAATAGACAAAATCAATCATTAACACAATGCAGTAAAATAGAAAGCAAAACGAATGATAGTTTCCACTATAGAACTTTTCAAGTTTGTAGGATGTAAAAGTTCAATTCTCTTAGAGCATTCATACTGGTTGAGTTGTTTATGGCTTATCTAGGCATTGGTAGTTATATTGGATGCTTAACCCAATCAACTTTGATTTAAATACCGCGTATGTGAACATGTGCTCTCAACTGAATAAGAATTTATTTTCATACTTAAATGTTTATAAAAAGTAAAGTAATGAAGGAAAGTAACTCTCCCAATGTCACAGGAAATCAATCAAACTAACACACGTGTCCTGTACTCACGTCAACGGATTTAAAAGCCCAGTTCCAATGTCATGTCATATGAGTTGATTGGGTTAAGTACTTCGTGGACTATCAAAATAAAACTTCATAAATAAAAACAATTTATGCAATTAGTGACAAGTAAATCATCAAATTGTGTAAAATGTTTTCCAAAATCTTTACTGGACATTTGCTCGTTGGGTAGAATTCTATCTTCACATGAAAGGTTTCATAAATGACAAATTTTCTCATATCACCCTCAAGATATCTATAAAAATTTGAAGTATGAATTCTGTTCAACAAGGAGACTGAGCTTCTCTCATCTATCTGCATATAAATTATTTTGACTATCTCACATTATTCTCATTTCCTTTTGAGTGTGTATAGCTGATATGGACAGAAAGGAGAGGGAATGAATGGTTTACCTGAAATGGAGGGCCGTTGTTCACAATGTCACATAGGCAGAAACATTTCAAATTTTCAGAGGTGTAAGCCTCCATCTTCAGGATGTAGTACTGGACTTCATGCCAGTTGGCTGCACATGGCAGTACAAAGTGCAGTACCTCCAGAAGAATGCGGCTTGTGTGTTTCTTTCTGATACTAGCACTCAATTTCAGATACACTATTAATTCCCTGCCCATGTCAATTATTTTGACAATGTCCTTTTCATTCTTAGTTGATTACATATATTGTAACAGTTAATAAACTAATATCTAATATTAATGCACATTTACACTAACTGCAGTTTAATAACATATAGAATATATAAGAAATACAGAAAAACATTTCAATTTAAAAATATTCAAAGGAAAAATTAAATTCTTACATCATAAATACATTTAACGGCAAAAAAATTAAGTGTACTCGGCCTACTTTAAATTGAGCCCATTTACTGAATAACATTCACAATAAATATTTTTCAAGCTTTCTGATAATGATGACGAGTGTTATCAATTGAAGGATGGCAACACTATAATATTTAATTTGGAATACATTTTACAATTCTTTTTAAAAGTAATATTATTTTACACACTAAAAATTAGTCACTTAAATAGGTTGCATTTATTTAAGAGACTGTGTATTTAACTGAATACATTACAATAATTATATTGTACTCACATTGTTGCTTACTTCGGAACTTGACAATTAATAAGAAACATTAAATTCAGAAATAATGATAATTTTAAAATTAAAACAAAAATTGTCAATAAATTACCTGAAAATGTGGAAACAGAGTAGGTGATGCAAATTCTGGCCTCAGAGAATTCTCGAATGGATTATTGGTACTTGTTCTCAATCCTGAAGCTTCTCCACTAAATCCAGGACTACATCTTTGAATGCTTTCTACAACTCGGACATGACTTGGAGAATTCACTTGAGGTATAGGGATATACAGTGTATTTGGTTTAATTCCTGAAATATCTCCACTAAATCCAGGACTACACCTTTGAATGCTTTCTACACACCTGACATGGCCTGGTGAATTCACTTGAGCTATAGGAATAGACGGTGCACTTGTTTTAATTTCAGAAGTATCTCCATCAAATCCAGAACTACACCTTTCAATGCTTTCTAGACGTCTGACATTGCTAGGAGAATACACTCGAGGTATAGGAATATGTGGTTCATTCAGTGAATATAAAGGATTGTTTTGTCCATCAATAGGATAATTAATATAGCCTGCCCTGGGCATAGGACTTTCACTCGAGTGTTCAATGCCAACAGGAGTCTGGAAACTAGATGGACGCTGAGTGAAAGTGTTTAGGTTGGCAGCAGGATACTTGCTTACCGGACCATGAGAAACTTGGTTGAGCCCAGTTTGACTAGTATTTATTTTCAGTACAACTTCTTGGTGTGATATCACATGGACAGGACTACCACTTCTTGTGCCCATGCTTACCGAGATATCAGGGGTCTGACTCGAGTAGCACCTCGGTGAAATCCTGTGTTCTGATGTACGTACAGATAACCCAGTAACTGAACAACTGCTTACCGGGCTTCCGCAGAGGGTATGAACAGCTACTGGACTCGTGTTGCCATCTCTGTTACCACTTACAGGGAACATGACTAAAGGATCTGATGTTTCTGGATTTACATGCTCTACTGAAACAGTAGACATTGCAAATGGTTCAACAGAATTGCTTCTACGAAAAGTCTCAATTTGTATTTGACTTCGAACTGCTGGTGGTGTTTGAGAATGCCTCAGAGATTGTGACAGGCTCGTGTCCAAGATTGTTTTATCCTTAGACTCCTGTGAAGCATCTGATGGACGACACAGTGAAGAATTTTCTGCAGATGTATTACAAACATCTGAAATATAAATCATTAATTTTTAAACAACAGTATGAAGTATTATAAGTTAATATTTGATAATTATTGATCTGAATAATGTAAAATGTTAACTGAGAAACTGTTCTCATTTCTGAATTCCGTAGAGAAGAAACTGTACATTTCTCACCTTCCAGGTGCACTTACATTATGAAACACTTTGAAAATATTTTCATAATATTTAATACAACTTTATTAGTCTTATACATTTAAGTAGTTCATATACTGTCTATAGTAAGTGATGGAATGCAATTATATTCTTTGTGGCACTTCAAACATGACCTATGATTTTATAAATATTTTTCAAGCCTCTAGAATACTTCAATCTAATAGAAAGGTATTTGTCTGAAAATTGAAATTAACAACTTCATAAAAGTAAAGTAAAGATACCATAAATATCAGTTTCAGAAAAACACAACATTATATTGATCATAGTTCTGTTTCTTCCTGAATGGCATAATTGGATCAAAGTCTGTCTAGTACCTATAAATAAAAACAAATCAATAAAAAAATTATGAATAGCATACAGCGTATGTTAACTATCTGCTAAAAGTTAACTTGCAGTTGGTAATCTGGACCAGTGAGCATACCAAGAATACTTTGTTAATTATTGAACCTTTCTTACACATTCTGGGAAGAGAAGAGATAATGATGTCTGGCATATTAGAACACAAAAATTTCAACAAAGTAAAAGAGAGACAATAGGATGTTTTATTTTAATTTACCACACACAATGGCAGGTTTTCTTTGCATACTAGATATGGTTCTCTTTTTTTAATTAAATAGTTTCATACACAACATGGCTTTGCAAACCACTTTTTTTTTAATGAGAAAAAATAGATTCGTGTGAAACAGGAATCAAGTTTTATCTATTACTTTGGATTAACCTATATATTGTTTGTAATTATGACACAAGTAACTTTTTGTTGAGTCAACAACTTTTATGTCTTAAAGGTTGGTTAAAAGTGTGTTTCATGGTATACTCTGAAGAAAGTTCCAATTCAAATATAATTTTAGCTGGATCATAATCTTTTAAATAAATTTTTGGACTTAAATCCTGATAGTTTTAATGACAGTGAATTTCTTAACAGTCTTCGGTCATCAGAAATAAATGTGCTGAAACTTTTCACAGTATTCAGTTGAACATATTATTATGCATTGGCAGATAAGAATGTAGTGGTATTCAATCCAAGACTGGTCTGATACAACCCTCCATGTTAACATATCCTGTGCAAGCCTTTTCAGTTCAACATAGCTACCCCATCCCACATCCTCTTAACTGCTTAGTGTATTCCATCATTGGCCTCCATCTTCTGTTCTAAACCCACACACTTCCCTCTAATTCTAATTGTAAAAGACCCTCATGTCTCAAAATGTGGCCTATTAATCTATTCGTTCTCTTGGTCAAACTTCTCCAAATTGTTCTCTCTTCCCCTATTTTGTGTAGAACTTCCTGGTTACTTAACTCTATCCACCCATCTGATGGGAGAATGCAATATGCCAGGCATTATATTTTCATAGTGAGAAATTACTTTGTCTACAAACAAAAGATAACTGTGATTAAAATTTTAAAATGCTACTCAAATGCAATAATAAATATAAAATAATTTATACAAAACATCAGTTAAGATGTAAAAATTCCTTCTAAATTATTTTAAATAATTCTTAAATCACCTTGAACTGATGACAATTCAGATCCCGTCAATTTAGTTATATCCTCTGTACATGTGTCTGCACTTAAACTTGGCTTGTTTGTACCTGCAATTTAATTAGATTGTATAAAAGATTCATAAAAATAAATAAATAAATGTGGGAAGTAAAACATACTTTCAAGCTGAGGAATTTTAGTATCCCCATCATTTTTCAAATTAGTTGAGGTGTGCTGTTCAGCAAGTTTTGCTGCTTGAGGATGAGTGACTACACTAAATCGGCCTCGTCGCTGAGTAACTGGAGGTGTTAAAGGCGGTACACCTTAAAGAATAAAAATTTAATTAAAATGTGTAAAACCATTTTTAAAATAAAGCTTTGTATATATTCTATGACACAACTAAGTGAAAATAATTAACACCATTTTTAAAGACAGGCAATAGAGGCAGTGACTTACCTGGCAAACACCATGATGAGTGTGGGGTTGTCTTAAATTTTCAGAGGAAACTGCCCCCTTCATCAGAAGATAAGAAAAAGCTTTCCAAGTAACAGCTGGACACACACTCGTCATGGAGTTTGCCAGATTTACACTTCAGGTAATCCACCATCTTTCTATCTCTTTCCTGCCTAACTAATTTTGTGTGTATGTATATGGAAAATTGATACACAGTTTAGTTATATTATTTAAATCTTTACCATACATTTATTTATACAAATAATCATATTTTTCTTACATTATTTTAATGTAATATTTTTAGTTACAACACCTGACTGTTTGGAAATAAATGAATAATAAAACAGCCTATAAATCAGAAAAATTAAAATGAACTTCCTTAACAGTTATTGCTTGTGCGACATGCACATATAATTTTTCGTCAGCAATTTCTTGTATCTTTAGAACAGACAAGGTTCCATATCTGGAATGAATTGTCATGTTACAACTACTCTTAATAAAGTTTGTATTAACATTTTTTCCAACTTATAGTCTGTTTTGTTAAATTTTTAATAACAACAAGCTTTGGACACAGTAGTCATCTTAGGAGGCACATTTTGCAATTTGGATGCCATCCACACCGTATCACTGTAGATGTAGGCAAAGAAGATTGTCACAAACGACTTTAAAGTTTAAATTAAAAAAAAAAATAATAATAATAAATGATTGTCACCTCACTGGTTGCATGTTTAGATGATTACCACAGATTAATAAGAGCTGTTCTTTTTAGTATACCTACCTTTATCTGATGCTCCATCATCTGGTGTTGTGTTAACACTAACATTTGCTGGCACAGTAGGCGCTGCATTTGTAGCAGGTACTGGAGTGCTGCTATTTTGTACAGGAAGAGTTGCTGCTGCAGCTTGTGGTATCACAGGAAATTGTGGTGTAGACTGTTCAAGTTCAAAGATTTTCACATTGTTGACACAAATCATGTAACATATGATGTAAAAAAGCTAAAATTATTGTTGATGCCTGTAAAATACTGTGCCTGTCTTCTGAGAAATATTTGCTAATTAAAAAAACTTATTTGCAATTATTTTTTCATGTTTATAAAATACAAACAAAAGTTTTCATATCATATACAACATAATTTTCAGATTAAGCAACAATTACATAATGAGAAATATTTATATTCTTAAATATTTACAAATGTGAAATAGTAAGGGATCAAGCAGACACTGGGAATTCTTATTCCTCGGTTGTCCTTTACTTGTGGTAAAGTATCCAGAATATTGGACCACGGCCTGAGAAGTTTTAATCCCATGATGATCCGTGTTGTAGTGCAGCCTACATATGGAAGAAAATAAATTTTATCTGAATAGTCTTCCTGTATCATCTCTCTCTCTTTTGTTGAGAATGTAGCTTTTCCTAAAATGGATAAACCACAAGGACTGTAGAAGATTCTTTCTCTGAACACGACAGAAATATCCAATTAAAGCAACAGTCCAAATCGGGCATTGCTCAACACTCCCTTAATTCTCAGCACAGTATCAAATTTCAAGATATGAAGATTATGTATAGGACCAGAGGATTTTGGGACAGCATAATTTTGAGACTCTACAAATATCTTCTTCTTCTTCCAATGGCTCAACAGTCCACTTGAGGGCCTAGGCCTACCGAGGCGGCTGTGCGACACATTCTGAATTTGGAGTGATAAGTTATCAATTCCCCAGCAGCCTTAATCCCGGTCCTCGAGACCATGACGACACAAACATCCAAGCCCATGCCAGGACCCCTGAGTTGTGAGGCAGCAACGCTAGCCACTACACCACAGGAGGTTGGCACTCTACAAATATAGGAGAAGAAATCTCAAATAAACAGGCACATGGGCTAACAGCTATCTGACCATGGGATCCCTGATACGACAATCTCAGAAGCCACAGCAAAAGTGAGGCATACTACACCAACCAGTAGCAACCAAACCAGCCTTGGATGCTACAGGCCTGCAATGATTGAGTACTGATAAAAGGTAGCCGTAAACCTGGACTTATCATGTCATATAGAAGATGTCAACGGTGTTAATGGTCAATGAAATGTCATGCTTAATAAATGCCACCTGATTGGGAGTGTCAAGAAATTACAAGGCAGACAGATTATTGGAAATGTAGAAATCTAATAAATTAAATATAATCTTACTTGATGCGTATATATTGGTGTCTGAGCTGCAAACTGAGGTGCTAAATCTCTTCGGAATCCAGTATGAATCTTTGCAAGTTCCTGTAAAATTAAGTCATAATAGATAACATTCAGAAGTATGCATGGTATCTTTAATTTATGTGGAAACATGCAAATGATTTATGGAACCTGTTGGTTTTCTGCAAAAGGAAATATTAATTTTTTAAATGCACTTAAATTATAGTCTTAAATTAGAATAGTAATTGGCTAAAGAGAAGGAAAAATACTTAATTATGCTTCATTAAAAATTCAAAATCTGGAGATACACACGAGGTAAATTCTTATAGGTATACGTTTCCACAAGTTTTAACACAAACTGCTAATTCCTTCTTTTTTATAATTTTAAAATATTAACCTCATTATATAATTTAACTTAAAATATATAATTATTAAGCCTGCTTTAGTTTATAACATTATAAAAAAAACTTTCAATAAGACTCTTCCTTGTTGAAAGAAGGCACAAAGAAAGATCAAAATATTGTTTAACTACTATCAAAACTAAGTTCAATTAATTTCTACTTATAATCATTTGGAAATGGGTTTTACCTGTTCCAGATCATGTAAATCAATAGCCGCAGGACGTGGTCGCTGATGCTTCAAAAATTCATCTCGACAAACAGACTGGCTAGGGGACATGACTCCGCTGCTATTTGTTCCACTGCTATCTATATGTGGTGCAGTTGACAACTGAAAAGAGTAATATGCAAAATTCAATCAACAATAATGTGCTGGACAGCAACTGAAGAGACAAAGTATGTGTGTGTGTGTATGTATATATATGTATATATATATATATAATATACACACACACACATATATATGCGTTAGAGAATGACATTTCAACTGATGACCAGCTGTTGATGGCTGGCCATCAGGAAATGACATTGTCAGGTTAATTAAAACAATTAATAAGGACAGGAAAGAGAGACAAAAAACTGGTGATTTACCTGAAGTGTACAGATGGCAGGCACCAAGTAGAGTTTCGAATTTTGGAGGCACTGCCTCAGTCGACAGCTGGCCATCACTTGGAATTTTTTCCTAATCTTCTCATAAAAAATTCAAGAATTCGAAACCCCACTTGGTGCCTCCCATTGGTAAAAGTCAGGTAAGCCACCAATTTTCTCTCTATTTCTTTCTTTCCTGTCCTTATTAATTGTTTTATATAGTGCAAATACACTCACTCAAGTCATTGGTAAACATTTAAAAGAAAAACAAAGTTCGTAAACCATCTTTAATGAATGTACTTATTAAAATTTAGATTCTGTAATAAATACAATTGGCAAATTGCCGGTTATGAGGGTGGAATTAAAATGTAAAAATCAACGATTTTTTGTGTACTGTATGTCTTCATTCATAAACAAATACAACCTTACTGTCAACACTAACTTTTTCAGAAATGTATACTCAACTGAGTAAATGCAATTATGGCAAATAAATATGGCTGGAACAATAAACCAACTTCTGAAATCACTTCATATGGTAAAACACAGAAACCCTGGCCTCAATGGATCTAACTGCCATTACTCCTCACACAAAGCCCACTGCAGTTCACATACGAAACTAGAATGTCAAAAAGATTCCATACAATTGCTTTATGTGAAGGATTAACAAATAAACTTGTAGACAGCTGACCTCCTGTGGTGTATTGGTCAGTGTCACTGCCTCACATCACAGAAGTCCCAGGTTTAAATCCTGATTAGGGCATGGATGTTGTGCGCGTTAAGTTTCACCTTCATATGTAATCATCATCCTCTGGGACTAACTATATCAGGTGTAAAAAGCTACCGACTTCAAGTTGTCAAGTAACCACAAGTCACAGGTGATCCTCAAGGGTCGAAAGGAAAGAAAACATGCTACATATACTGGGCCAGTAAAAGTAACAAGTCATGTCAATTGGTAAAGTTTGCTGTCTCATGAAAACTAAACAAGAAAAAGATGCGAACCTCAAACTTATCTATAAATGATGTAATGAAATGTGCATAAAAATAGTAAATTAATTCTTTTCATCATTTAATTTTGCCCATTTTCACTAATTCATTATTTAATGTTAATGCACATAGTAATATGGAACACCTATTAAAAACTGATTATAAAATTATCTGTAATTCAAGAAACATATTACTATTGTTAAGAAATAATACATACATGTGCAACTCCACAAGGTCCAGACAGATCAGGAGGATGCAAATGAGCCTGATCATTGTCTAGTAACTGATTATTACCAACTGCAGAGTCAACAGTAACACTTGATGCTACTCCTTGACTTTGACACTGCAGGGCAGTTTGTGGAGACAGGGGTCCCTGTAGAACCAGATAAAAAAATATTCTACAGAAGCAAATGCCTTTCACAAATTATGTAAATAATTAAAATTCTCAGCACAGATATCTCAAGTTATACAGAAGCTCATAAGACAAATTTTTCTTAATAATAAATGAATTGTTCCAATAAAACAAGCAAGGTAATGATCAATCACTGTTATATGCTTAAAAGAATAATTCATTATTGGTAAATTAAATTTAGTAAAAATCAGAAAGAACAGACATTGTATAAATTTATTTATGATTAAATACTGTAATAACCAGTGAGAAAGTTTGAAATAAGAATGGAAGGAGCAATCAAATGTTTGTCTAATGCTATAAAAATAATATAAGTACTAATTTGAAGAGAAAGTGAATTAAATATTTGATAAAATGAGAAAATTCAAAAGAAATACAGGTAATAAATTTAAGATCCAAACAATTCGAAACAACAAACTGTATATGATTAATTTGATTTTAAATGCATTCAACATAACTTGAACAATAACAAAAGTTTATATTGATTGTAGCATTAAGGACTCAATAAAACACTTTCAATACTGACATAATAGCATTAACAGTGATTGATCATAAAATTGTGTACATATAAACAAAAATGTTGAGTATATAAATACATCACCACTTAAAACAGGAAACATGGCAACATTTAAAATGAGTGTGTTAGTAATATAATACCACCTAATGAAGTGAAATGCAGGTTTGAATCTGAATCCTCAGCAAAATTGTACACTAAAACAGTTTTACAATGTAATGAAGACTAATAGGATGGTAATTTTTTAAAATTATTTTATAATAAAGTCAAGATTTTCAATTATACTAATGATATCAGGCTTCTTTGTAGTAAAAATTAATAATAACACCACTTTAGTTGGCTGAAACATGTTAAAATCTAAATTGTATTATAATTAGAACATGCCATGCACTAGGTAATGTAAAAAAATATAATTCAGACACAATAATTGCCTATTAGGTGAACTTGAAATTAAAAATGGGCCACAATGAATTTTAATTTCACCAGCACATTAATCAATCACCAATTTATAATAATAATAGCAAAAAGAACATTAAGACAATTGTTTGTAAAGATAAATTTAAATAGTTACTATTCCATCACCCAAAAATCGCCTCTGACGTTTCCCCCTAAGGAAAGAATCAGACAAAAGAAATAATGACAATACACAAATAGGCTGCCCACCCTTACAAAATTTGACCATGTCATTACATTATATACAGGGTGTAACAGAATGATTTTTCAAAAAATTGTGAGGATATTGAGGGTGTTATGGTGAACGTTCTTCATTAAGGAATCCGTGGCCAGAAAAGAAGAATGAAGTGTCTATAGCTCTGTGAGATGTTGCTTTTCCTGGTTTTGTGACAGCTAACTTTGTACTTAGTAGACTAAATGAAGCATGACAATACTGCAGTTAACACTGACTTTGATAGACTGTGTTTGTATTTTTTGAACCACAGCAGTCAGAGACATTGACGACTGCATATACAAATAGAACCTGTAGTGTGGTGGTTACTATACTAGGCTCCAGATCTGAAGTTTAATGATTGAAATTCACTGGGATTTATCATGATAGAAATTTAGATAATGACTGGTGAATGTGTACAAAGTTAGCCATCAAAAAACCAGGAAAAGTGACATGTCACAGAGCTGTAGACGTTCCATTTTTCATTTCCAGCCATGGGTTCCTTAATGAAAAATGTTCACCACAATACCCTCTACATTCTCCTGAATTTTTGAAAATTCATTCTGTTACACACTGTATATGGTGTGGCTGGCACTTGGAATGTCTTCCTTCTCCTGAAGGAAGAGGCAGTCCTCCAAAAATTTGAGAAGAAATTTATCTTATATTTCATCGTAGAGCAGAGCTTCAATTGCAAGTAAGCCACCAGTTTGTCTTTTTCCTTTCCATATCACTTATTTTGACAATGTTATTTCCTTCTATAATCACAAGAGAGTAGAAAATGCATTCTAAGTGATGGCCAGCAGTCTCCATGAAAGTTTGTCATCATTAAACTTCACGTAAGTCACCACTTTTCTCTCTCTCTCTCTTATTATTTTGACATCATATCCTTACTTGTATTCAATATAGGATAAATGGATAGTGAGTAAAGGGAGGAAGGTAACAAGACTGGCTATATTCACCATAAATAAGTTGGGACTCGCCACAGTGGCAGAATTGGTTAACACACATTGCAGCTTCCAGGTTAGAGTCCCAGCTGAGCCAAATATTTTCAGCCTTTCCTTCTTCTTCCTTAACATATGCCTTTCTTCGAGCATATGCTTTAAAGTGCAGTCCTATATTTCTCCCATATTCCTATCTTTACTCAATATCCAATCAACCAATATTCAGGAAATGACATTGCCAGGTAAAACAATTAATGACAGGAAAGAGAGATAGAAAGTAGGTGACTTTCCTGAGGTTCACAGATGGCAGGTTTGTAGTTCTTCAAATTTTGGGAGGCACCACCCCCTTCATCAGAAAGTTAGGAAGACATTTCCAGTGATAGGCTAGCAGACGACCGATCACTGGAATTGTCTTCCTAACTTTCTGATGAAGGGGGCGGTGCATCCAAAAATTTAAACAACTCCAAACCTTACAATGTGCCTGCCATCTGTGTGCCTCAGGTAAGTCACCTACTTTCTATGTCTCCTTCCTATTCTTATTAATTATATATATTCTGTTGTTAGTCCAAAAGAACACTTCTTTTAACTTTTGATGTTTGAGAATATGTTCACATTGTGAAATAAAACATCAGAAGTTAAATGAAGTCTTCTCATGAGCAAACAGTAGTTCAGCATACATTTAACCAACAAGTCTTTGGCAGGAAAATAAAATATGTCTCAATTAATTTAAAGTTTAAAACATTAAATAGTATAAATACATGCAAATAATACACAAAACAAAAACTTCTCATAAATATTAAGGGTCAACACAAATTTCACCTGCATTTTAGTCACTATTGCTGCAGCTGTGTTTTTAAAAACAGGTAGCTTCAAGCTAATTATATTGTTACAATATATGTGCATTGAAATAAAAGTCAACAATATAAAATAAATAATAAAAATTAATTTATGCAAGACAATGAATTTATATAATAGAAGATAAACAACAATTCTAATAATAAAATTCAGGTTCTAATTTACATATGTTACACACAATTTTGTTGAAGAATACAAATTTTATTTGCTAATAAACTTTCAGCATGACCATCAGTTTAGAAATGTTACAGTACAAAAATAGATCATTTACAGCAAAATAAATGATGACAATGAGATGAAACAAAAATCGCCAATATAAAGTTAATTCTAGATACCTGACACTAAAATAACAACAAATTATTATATCTATCAGAAATTGTGAATATTACTTATCAGGTGAAAAGTATACACATTTTTATAATGCTTGAATTTCAAACTCTACAAAATTAATTGAAAATAACAAAGTCAATCCAAATTTAAAATGTTAAATAAACAAGGCAGCAAACTGTTTCAAACACAGATAGTAAAATTTGTGAAAAAACAACAACAAAATAGCACACCACCTGATGCGGTTATCTTACTTACCGAATGATGGCGCCGGTGGCCTTTATAAGAAGCTCTCCGAGAACTCTGACGAGTTAGTGAAGAGTGTCGCACCTGAAGGTGCAGGGTAGTCACACAAGATGTAAGTAAATTGAATTGAAAATGTAATGTTTTGGAATAAGGTTGAAAACCAAGAAAGGTAACAAAGAATAACAGAAGGTAATAATTGAAAATGTAACAATAGATACAGAGGAATTAAAGCAAAATGATAAAACACTTTGAAACAAGAACAAAGAATCAAAACAAAATGAAAAGAATTGCAAAATACTTGGATGAAAAAAAATTTAATTTCTGAATAACACAAAGTAATTCCAGGCTCATTAAGCTGACAACACAAATTAGTGTATAAGTAACAGTCAGAAATGATCAAATAAAATGTTTGGTGATACATAAATACTCCCTTATTTTCTAATTATACTAATAATAAAAGTAAAGTGTCATTATTAAGACTGACTAGTTATTAAAACTTAAGTACAAATTTAATATAGGGTTTTTCAATAAGGGTGGGTTGATGTTGAAATGGAATAAAATAAGCTGTGTGTGAGGTATCAACGAAAATAGGTAGATAATATTGCACGTGTGCCAACAACACAATCTATATATAATCGATGAAAATATTTCATTAAAACAGTCCTTTTAAGAACACTATAGCCAAGAACCTATTCATATTTCTCTGTCCAGCCTATGAACCGTATACTAAACTGAAAATATTTCCCCCAGACCTTCACCTAGATGCAAAAAGCAGACAATAGCCATGTCCCTAGATGGAGCTGAACAGTGAGTGAGTGAGTATGTATTCTGGACTTGTATGTTTATCCTCTGACCTGATGCTCCTTCCTTCCTGAAGGCAAACAATTGTTAAACCATTTGAAATTCACTATATTCTTTAAGTTTCAAATTAATAAAGGTGTCAGCCATTGTACTTGTATTGCAAAGAGGTAGTGATAAAAGATTCAAATATGGGTGAATGAACAGTAGTATAGATAATACAAAGTGTTTAAATACTGAATAAGCAACAAACAGGAAAAGGTTTGAATGAGTAAAAATATCAAGAGAAACAACTTTAAAATATGAAAATAAACTCTATACAAGTCAGTAAAATAATAATAAATAATGATTATCTACATGAATGTGATCCAAGCATGAACGAAACATGTAAATTATAGTGTTTTTCAGTGTATAGCAACTATAAAAAGGGAAACTATTTTGGCATTGAATATACCAACAATAGTGTGAGAATGATTATATTTTTCCTGAAAATAAGAAGAATCCCCACTTTCAATATGGTTATTTTGAATAATAACAGCTCATTTTCATAAGAGTAACTATTTAGAGCTATGGAATTAGACTTTGAAGGACCCTTCCGACATAGACAATAAATTAAGTATACACTGAACATTCATATTTCATACATCTTCAATAAAGGAGTGTTATTAATATATTTAAGATATCATTATTACTTAAATGCCTTTGCAGGATTGTAATTATGACATTGATATCAAGTAAAAATTTTGACATACTTCCAGATGCTATGCTCAAATAAATTATATGCTAATTTCCAAAATTTTGTTTCCCTGAAAGGTACAGAAGGTCCCTAGTCATTATTGACCAAAAGGACAATAATTCTATATTTGGAACAGTGACAAAGTAGTTGAAAGAAGCTAAATGTAAAGATATTACTAAGGTAAAAGTGTAGGCCTTAATCCTGAATATTCCTTGTATCATAATTGAGAAAGTACACACGCAGTTGTGTACAGACTGAAAGTATTGCATAAAACATTAGTTAACAGAAACCACCTATCTAGGAATCATGTTTCATTCAAAACTCTGTGGAAACCTTATATTGATCTTCTCCTCTACAAAATCAACCATAAATTCAAAACCCTATATCCTCTCCTAAACAGAAAAGCCCCTGTTACTATCAACACAAAACGCCTCCTATACCTATCCATAACACAACACACCCATTGTGCATATGGGGAACAACAGCCAAAATCCATTCAAACAATATAAAGCATTACAAACTCTCCCTGGTACCTTAGAAATTCCATCATCCACCATAACATACAACTTCCCAAAGTAAACTCTGTAATCTCCAAATCCATAACCACCCTAATTAAAAGCGCCCTCAACCACCCAAACCCCACAACCCAGCAATTCCATGACAATCCTCCTCCATCTCCACACTTCCGTCAGCTCAAAATAACACTCCCAATTGACCTCATCCTTCCTCCTTAACATTCAGGTACGTCCTAGCCCACCTTACCATCATGCCCGCAGACCACATCCTATATATCCTCCAATAATCAGTTCACTGACAGTCAACCCTCACCCAACCATGTCATATGCCTCTCAGATCACACACACACACAAATCTGCAAAAGTAGGTTATTAACCTACCTCCATGTCTACAAATTAATTATATACACTATTTAAATTTTGTAAATTCATTATTTTAATATTGTATGTACTAGAATCAATTATTGTACTAACTGATAATTGTAAAGAAAAACTATTTATATGAATTTAAAAAAAAATTAGTTAACAGACGTATAACAAACAGGGCCTGTCTGTGTAAAAGAATACAACTAACACAAAACATTTGGCATTTCTTTCAACTGATCTAACATTTCTCTCAGATAATGGGCTAATGATGAAATCAGTAATCAAGATAAGAAGGGTAACATTTTTATTGGTCACTATTTTCTGCATTCCCTTAATTTGCATAAATTGTTTAGTTGCTGAATACATTTTGTAGACGTGCTCTTCTGGTTTTGATCTTCTTCTCAATCAATATTATTGTATGTGTTATCTTGATTAAATGTTTTACATGCACACATTTAACCAAGAAATAACATTCATCCATTTGTTCACTGTGCCCCAGAGGTCTGTCAAACAAGATTTTCATAACAAGTAAATAAATTTTTTGTATCTTTCACAACAAAATCATTAACCATGACAAATGACACCAGATAGTTATTCAAATTTCAATGACTCATAATAAAATCTTCAGGGAACTCTTAAGGTGATTCAACTCCACAATGAACTATAGATTTCTAAACACCATACAATACTTAAATCATGATTGAAGAAGGAATTGCTGAAATACTCTTCTGTTTACATAATGTTTAAAGCACTACCTAAAGATGTCTATTTCTGTTTTAGCAGTTTATATAAAGTATTAATATTAAATTTCAATTACTTTCTTAATTTTTGCATAAATTTATTGTGAATATACATATGCAGTGAAGCTACTTTTATACAATTGCACTTGAAAATTTCTAATTAATAATTAATTGCTAATTAACCTGTTAGATCTTGGAAACTTATTATGGGTATTTTTCTCTTAAAGGTAAACATAATAAATTTTCCTTTTTTTGTAGTGTTCTTGAACTACCCCGACTACCTGATGTGTGGTTAGAGTCCTAGCCTCATATACATATTATGGGTATTTTTCTCTTAAAGGTAAACATAATAAATTTTCCTTTTTTTGTAGTGTTCTTGAACTACCCCGACTACCTGATGTGTGGTTAGAGTCCTAGCCTCATATACAGAAGGTTCTGATTGTGAGGTTGCGATTTCAATTTCAATTCTGTTATTTCCACAAATCTGTATTCTCACCAGAAGAATTAATACATCAATTGGAATCTAATTTCAATAGCTAGTGATGTTTCAGAACAAGTAATACAAACAAAGACAATTCTGCAATATTATGCACACATAACATGGCCTTCTTCATGTAAAACTATTTATTGACATGCAACAGCTTTAAGTGTACACTTTATTACAGATATAAAATATAAACCAATTTGTTATCACATTACAAAAAACTGTAATGGCTTCATGAAATTACATAGAGTAATATAGGAACTATTGTGGGTATTATAAAAATAAGATTAAACATTATTCTATAATGCTTACTCTGGAATGTGAATCCAAAATCTTTGCTCTTTCACGATCACGCTGCTTTCTTTCAGCTGGGCACACAGCTGTTAAGGGTAAATGACAGCTTGCATCTTCCAATTTACTGACTATGTCATTAATCAATTCTACAAACTGATCAGCATGGTGTTTTGGTAGTAAGTTTTCTTGAACCTATAAATTTATTTTTATTAATTGCTTAACTTCAGTTGTGTGTCAACAATAATTTATCAAGGATTGCATAATACTACATAGCAATTAAACAAGTGAAATGACACAACTTTAATCATACACATTAGGATGAAATTGACAATAGATAAATTCTTGTTAAAATACAATTGAAGCAATCAATTAAGTACTAATTTTTGGAATATTTCTACTCGATCAAAAAAACTGAAATAAGCAACAGTGTTTGAGAATAAGATTCATTTAATAAACTGTTTGAAAACCAAAGAAAGCCCTGAAAATTTGAAGAACTTCCACATGTCCAGCCAGCATGGCACAGTCAAATATAAATTTCAAGTAAGCCACACTCCTTACAAATATATAATAGGGAAAGGACAGAGAGAAGGTGACTTACCTAAGGTTCATAGATGGTAGACACCAGCTAGCCGATCACTGGAAATGTCTTCCTAACTTTCTGATGAAGGGGGCAGTGCCTCCGAAAATTCAAGTACTATAAACCTCACAAGGTGCCTACCATCTATGAACCTCAGGTAAGTCACCTTCTTTCTATCTCTCTGTCCGTTCCCCATTAATTGTTATATATATATATATATATAATTGATAAGTAAAGGAAAGAGAGAAAGAAAGGTGGTGGCTTACATGAAATTGAAGCTCAGAGTCATCACATTTTTGTTTTGGATTTGTTCCTGGTGACAGCTGGCAGTGGACAAACCAAAATAATCAAATTAAGCAAGCATTTTTATTTGATTTCCTTCCTTAATACTTATATCTCGTACATGGTTGGTGCACTTTGTAGTTGTGCTCTTCAGGCTTTGAGGTTTTCCTTTACATGTAATCTTCAACCCATACATCAAGTAAATATTTTATGAGCACACATCAACGAAGAAATCACATTTAAGGAATTGTTCATTTTGAACCTAAGGTCCATCAAATTTTTCACAAAAAAAAGAAGAGGTTTACCACCTATCACAGTCACATCAACCCTTTACCCTTCTCTAATATTAAGGACAATTGTTCAAGAGTGAAGCCAGCAATCATGAGGAGTAAACATGTTTCCTGATGGAGGAAGATGGTACACATAAAAATATTAATTCTGAATTTTCTGGCACCTTACTTTCTTAGCTAAGCCACATTATTTATTTCCTTCTTTATATTATACACAAAGGCTATCAGTAACTTTATATGAAGATAGTACCTTATTTACATTCAAGTCATAAGCTCAAGAGAAAAAAAGTTGCAGCATTGTCTCCGTAGAAGCTATAGTGACTTACTTCTTTAAACCAAATAAAACATTATTTGTCTACATATTAAATTAATGGCACCTGAATTACTGAAATTATTTCATGCTGCTACTATTTTTCCTTCTAATTTAAAAGTAACAATATTCTACACAGCCATACAAAAACCAACTGAAGGATTCTTGGCATTTAAATTAAGATTTCGCAAATAATACAATTATGTATTACTTGGTTGAATCACTTACGAGGTTCTGAGCTATCTCTCTTGGAGCCATAGCATCCTTATCCCATTTAAAGGTAACAGTTTTGTCTTTACAGGATTCCAGCTGACATTCTAGAATTCCTCCATTTTCAACATTTAGAACTGTAAGCTTTGGTCCTCTCTCAACATAAGCTTTAGAACGACGTCTGTTAGGTTTACGAATTCTCTTCTCAGGTACAACTGCTTCAGAACTTGTACTGCAGAAAGAATTATATTTATGTTAATTTATACAGCATATGAACAAAATAAAAGAGAGCAGTATTTTATTTACACAGAGCATTTCATAGTGAATAAAGTGATTGTGAAGGTTTATTAAGCTCCAGATCTTATTTCACTCACAAGGAAAATTAACCCTAATATGATCCTAGCTTCTTACACTGATCTTGGGACACACTTCTATGATCCACTGACTGAATACAGATTTGTGGAAATGATACAACTGACAATTGAAATGGACATCACAAACACCTATTCCTTACCTAAGGTTTTAAGCCCAGAACCTTCTGTATGTGAGGCTAGGACTCTAACCACACATCAGGGAGTCAGGCCAGTACAAGAACACTACAAAAAAAATGGGAAAATATATTATATTTACCCTTAAGAGAAACAATACCCTTAACAACAAGTTGTCCAAGATCTAACATGTTAATTAGCAGGATCATGTGTAGAAAAGGGCTATTCACCCAGCAATAATAAATGTGAAGTAAGATAATGAATAAGTATTACATATTATCTAAGTATATACAAGTTTCAAAGTATTACAGTTGCCCATAGCTGCACTGAATTCTCAAAAATTTTCATTTAAAATCCAGCAATGTCTTACAGACATCCCTTACAGAGATTTCTACAGACAACCAGTTGCCAACCCATGATTCACTAAATCAACTAAATAAGCTACTCCTGACTGAACTTGTTGGGGATCTAGAGATTTATGCAGAATTATATCCAAAATGGAAGCAGCTTTGCAACATCAATAAACAATCTCTTTGTTAGCACTATCTAATTGACCAACATTGGGTGCAGTCCACTTGTCTTGAGGAAAGGAGCATAGGCCCCTGAAAATTTGACACGCTCCTTACCATTCAGAGTGGTGATGGCTAATCTCAATTTGAGGTAAGTCATCCACTTTCATCTCTCTTTCGTGTCCTTACAAATTGTGTTAATTTTTTTGACAATGTCATATTATTACTTATGTATGTATATATATAAATTAATGATTGAAATGTGACATCATCACACACACAGTAGGGTGTAAGGACAGAAAACAGGAGAACGTTGGGAAATTCGCTTAAGTCACAAGCTTGGCATAGAAATATGCTCAGAGAAAGCTGTGTGGTCAGCGTAGAGAGGAATATAAGAAGAAAGAAAGACTGAAAATATTTGGCATCGCTGGGACTCAAACCCGAATCATCACAGAGCCCTCACTTAAGCCGCGAGACGCCTTAACCAATTCAGCCACGATGCCCGCCTACCCGCCAAATATTGTCAGTCTGGGTAGTTAGATAATCTAAGTTTGGATAGATAGAGAAGAGGGATAGGAGTATATATATATATATATATATATATATATATATACTGATTGTTTCCAATGATATAATAGAAATTTAACAACTTACCTATCTGCAACAGAAGCACTTGTTGCTCCATCAGATTCTATTGGCAAAAGGGCAGTTGGCAAAGGCTGAAAGAGCACATACTCATAAAGCTCTTGTTTAATATTTACTCACACATTAATTTAAAAAATTAGAAATACATAAGTAAGGGATAAATCAAAATTAAAACATGTGAAACTAATCACATGTTCAAGGTGTTGAGAGAAAAGGAAGAAGACCGAAAATATTCAACAGAGATGGGAATCAAACCCAGTTGCTCTGCACGCTAATGCTCTACCAATGAGCTACCATGCCCACTTACAACTCAATGAATATGCAGAGTGTAACATGTAAGTGCAGAATACAATTTTTATCCCCTCTTAGCATTTTTGTCAGAGACCCTTCATTACTGAGGAATTTGAGAAAATAAAATTGAGAAATAGAAGTTGAATAGCGTGCCTCTGATCATCCTCATCTGATGCAATTCTGTCAATAGTTACTCTGGTAACAGGTGATTACACCTGAATTTGATAGCTTGATTTTGTTTGCTGATGAGGA
Organism: Eucriotettix oculatus; assembly: GCA_034510155.1. Classification (NCBI taxonomy): domain Eukaryota; kingdom Metazoa; phylum Arthropoda; class Insecta; order Orthoptera; family Tetrigidae; genus Eucriotettix; species Eucriotettix oculatus. The sequence continues at coordinate 20,290,362 of CM067380.1, read as the reverse complement.
AAAACATTTATGAAAGCTTGTTCAATGGTCACATCCAGCATGGTGCAAACCCACATAAACAAAATTTTTGTGTTAAAAAATTAATATGTATTTTATAATATTTTTGTGTATAGGTAACTGGAGAAGTCCACAAAGTTGGATGAAATATTGTATTTAATTAGTTTAATTTATTTGCAACTTATTTTGCCATAAATTTATTTATTACGAAACTTAATATGAAACTGCAAATTATACACACATTTAGAAATTTAGTTTGAAAATTATGACACCTCACCTGTTGTTCTGCAATCTGAGCAGGAAGGTTGAGCATAGTGCTCCCCAGAGCTTCCTGAAGCTGTGTTTGTAAAAATTCTTGATTTGATGGTAATGTCTGCACAACTATAGATTGTTTAACAGAAGATTGCACTATCAATTCAGTCTGAGGAAAAAACTGCTCCTGGGAAATAATACTTTCTGCTTCAGTACAATAAGTGGGAGCAGAGGCCAATATGCTAGCAAGCTCATGTTCTTGTAGTAGGGGTTGTTCTCCTTCAGAAATGTTTTGCTGATTTGAAGTGCTCTGCTCCTGCTGAGTAAAAACTTCTTCAGCACTAATAACTATACCTTGCTCATTTTGATAAAGATGCTGATCAACAAGTTTGGGACTCATCTGTTGTGAAACCGTAATTGCCTCTACCTGGTGAATCATTGCACCAGTCTCCTGGTCACTAAAAATCTTCTCCTGGCTTGCAATGTAACGCAATGTGACCTGTTCAGATCCAAAGTCCTGTTGTGGTAATGTAAAGTGATCTTGTGCATTTGTTTCAAGTTGTGTAACTGTACCAATTTGTTCAGTTTGCTGAAGAGCAACTTGGGTCACCTGCTCAGAAACTATATGTATCACTTGCTGAGTAATGCTTGGCACTGGTGCATGTTCTGTAGCAATGAAATTCTCATGTTGCATGACAGGCAATTGATCTCTCATATTGAACTCCTGGTGTGGAATTATGTTTGTAGCCAAGTGATCTGGTACGATCATAGTGTCATTCTGAGGTGTACCTGATGAAGTTAAATGATCATCAATGACTTGACTTGTTTGTATAACACATTGTGTAGTAATATGATCTTTTGTGATAGAAGCCTCATTTATAACTGGTGCTGAGGTCAGATCTCTTTGTATAGAATAATCTGAGTTAAGTGATAATTTCTCAGGTTCCTGTTTCCTTAGATGTTCTTGTAGTCCTAGTGACTCTCCAGTTACTAAATACTGACTAATTAATTGTTCATGTTGAACAGATTTTAACTGTTCTGTTTGGAGTGCATTAGGTTCTTGTACGTGTTCTTGATATGGAACAAATTGGTTGGGCTGAAGCAGGAAGTGATCGGCTTGTATAGCGTATGTCTCAGGATTAGATACAAATGTTTCTGGCTGCGGCATAATCTGATCACCTGCTAATAAGTTTTCTGGATGTGAAATAAATCTTTCAGGAATATTCAACAATTGTTCTGATTGCAATAAATATTGTTCCTTAGTTATGAACTGAGTGTTACTTGGTGTGAATTGCTCTCTAGATAAGAACATCTCTTGTTGAGAAACTGTTGCACCTGGCACAATAGTTGATGGCAGGTCAAGCTGGCATCCCTCCACTTTCAGAGGATGTGGTAAATCTTGCTGTGCTAGTGGATTTGTTGTTAGATTTTCAGGATACTTATTTTGAGAAATCTGTTGATGAATGAAAACTGTACTTGGTTCCTTGTACTCTAAATTGAGTGGTTGTTTACAAGGAGAAGATTGTTCACTTGCTTGAGGGAAAGGCTTTTCCTGATTCATTGTATCAGGAGAAGAATATTCTAATTCAGTGTTACCAAGTTGTGGTATTTCTTTGTCCTTCAGAGGAAGCTGAGAAACAGTTTCAGAGATGTGATGATGATCACGGATCACGTCCTGATGAACAATAACTTCAGAGCTCTGTTCCTGTTTGTGAAACATTTGCTCAATCATCTCACTCGCCATTTGAAGCATGATTTGTTTTGCAACCTGAGGAGATTCCTCAGCTTGTTTCAACAGCTCCTGTTTTCGAGACATTTCTAAAATAATTTCTTCAACTAATTTTTTAACATAAAATTGTATCTGTGTACCTTGCTGCACAGACTGTACAGATTCTTGCTGCATGAGAGCAAAATCGAGCTCTTGTTGCATTATTTGTGCAGTCTGCAAGCTGTGAGACTGCACTGCCCTGTTCACAATGTCCTGAATCAGTTGCTGTTGTGTCTGTAAGGTGCATGAATGCAACATGTGCAACTGTTGAAGCCATTCTGCTTTCTGGACCAGTTCATCAACTACATTTTGAACAAACTGTGGTGTTATTTGTTGCCGGACCTGCACAATTGGTTGTATATGCTGCAAGTTTTGTGCAATAACTTGTGCTTGGTTTTGTGCTTGATACTGTTGTGCTTGAATGTTTTGGGCTGCTGTAGTATAAACTTGTTGGAACATGGGGGTAACTTGTGCTTGTCCATATGTGGAAGCAGGAATGTCTGATGGTTGAGTAGGTTGTTGTGTTACTCCATATGTACTGGATACTTCTGGACCTTGTTGATTAACATTTCCTTGCTGAAACAAATTCAATTTTATAATAAATCAATCAAAAAATTTTCTTTTAAAGTATACCCCTAAAAAAAGATTTGCTACAATTTTAAATTTACAATAGCCTACAAAACAAGAAAATACACAAGCCTCTTGGTTACAAACTGTAAAATGCTGCCTGATACTGTTATTTGTCACAAAATTGGATATTATGCTCACTTAACAAAATAATATTAAGCACATGGGAGTGATGAAAATGTAAACTTGTGTGTGTGGAGCAATTGCTTCACTTGAGAATGTACAAGAGAAAATAATACACATTCAATGAACTATGTCAAGAAATTATGAAAAATGTATGTAATAACGAGTAAGCATTATTGATTAAATTTATTCATAATCATTCATTCAAATTATGTAAATATTATCTATTCAAAAGTATTATCTAACAACAAAAATATAAATAATTACACATTACCTGAAGTGTAAATGTTGCTGGTTGATCTCCCGAACTCACATTATCTGGAGACAGCTCTAAAGCTATACAGAAAAGAATAGTAATTATTATTTTGTATAGTGATAAAAATAAAATGACTTTCAATCAGATAATAGGCTTATTTCAAACAGTCCTAATACTATAATATTTACCCAGATTCAACTGTGACCACTGCTTAAATTAATATGCATATAATCATTTTTCATGACATGGTTTATTTTCCATTTAATTTCTCAAAATAAATGTCTGGGGTAAATTACATTATATATAACATATTTTCACAAAAAAAGACAATTATTTCAAGGAGTTTTAAAGTCAAGCTTCTGGCAGTTTTATAATTTTAACCCATTATTTCATAGCTAGTATATGGGAAGTGATAGAAAATAAACTAAGCCTGGAGTAAATCTATATGGCAGTATAGTTTCTTTAATCTAAACAGTAACAATATAATCAACATGAAGCACCAGAAATGAAAACATTACATTATTGACAAGTCTGCAGAATACATATAATTATTAAAGAAACGAGAACAATTTAACTAACTGAATCAAACACAGTTATATTCTTCACTAAACCAAATATTTACCATGTTTCTTGGGGTCTTCCTTTACTCTCTATTCTTGAACACATGCTTATCCTTCAGCATATAACTATGCCTGACCTTATGCTTTCCTTAGAACACAAGTTGACAGCTGGCCATCACTCAGAATGCTCTTTCTAATAATGGGTGGTGGGACCAAAATTCAAGAAAAGCAGATGCTCATCATGGTATTATCCAGTTTTATAATTCCAGTAAGCCACCTTTCTATCTCTCTTCTCTGTCCTTACCAATTGTATATATACATACACAAGTAAGTATACAACGTTGTCAAAATAATTAACACAATTGGGACAGGAAAAAGAGAAAGAAAAGTGGCGGATTAGCTTTAGTATAAAGCTTGCAGACACCATTACACATATGGGATTTTCGTAAAAATTTCGGACACAAACACCCCTTCCTTCTAAGCCAGCCAAGACACTGTATGTGTCCAATTTTCCCAATTATATTTTTAATATTTTCCATATTAATATTTTTTCAGTTTAATATGTATAATTTATGTATATGATATTAATTTTTCTTAATAAGCAATTAATAAATTAAATTAAATAATTACAGAGTATTTTCAAATCTAATGACCAAAGAACGTGAAATAAATGGTAAAGTATTGTAACCAACAGAGAAAACACTAAACATTTGATAGATTTATTTTATTCAGTAAGGCATAATAGGACCTAAATGGCAACATCAAGGTTAAAGAAACAAATAAAATATGTTTTACCAGTTGAGACTGGATCTTTTTCTTTAAGTTTTGTCTTTATTTCTTCTCTCTTCTTTCTCAAATGATCGATTTGAGCCTGGATCATTTTTGCAACAATTCGGAAATCATCCTCGCGGATTAATCCAGATTTGGCCTACAGAATAAAAATATATGGTACTAATGCATATATTTTTATAAAAATAAAATCAGTTACCACTAGTACTACTTTCAATTACAATGAAATACATTTACATTAATGATAATATAATGTGTTATGGTACAAATATATTGTTTATCAATACAAACGAAAGATATTACCTTTCCTTATGCACTTTGCAAGTAAGAGTCTTAAGTGCTAGAAATTCATACTCCACATTACCTTAAGGTAATAATTCATTAGTAAAATTTAGCACAAAATTTTATGTGTGATTTAACAAATTTAGACTTTATTTGTAACCAAATTAAATTGACATTTCATTGCTTATCTTTAACAGTTGAACAAACCTCAAAGGTTGCTGAAAATAAATTCTAATGTAAACTACATTTATTTCCTTACAAAAGGAAGATATGTGGAATTACTTATACGTTAAATTGAAATTCATTTGAAAGTATGAGGGAAAATCAGTTGTGGTTGATAATGCAGTACCTTAATTATTACTCTAACACAGAAGGAAAAGATGACAGCGTAATTTACTAAAAATTTATTGATGAAAAGTTGAATTGAAATAATTCATGGTGCCTACTTTCTTTCATGTGGCATTATATGGTTGTTTTGGTCGTTCAAGGTGCTTTTGGGATTACACACAGATATTTAATGTATTTTCTATCAACTATAATTGTCTGTTGAGTGATAAATATGAATAGGAAAAAAAGTGTAGTCACAGTATGACAAAGAGAAATTTGAACACGGGAGATCATTCTATTATAACCAGTAATTCTCCATATTTGAAAACAGTCATCAATTGCCTAACAATAATCTACAAAATACCTTTCCAAGTGTGCAGTAACCAACATTTTGACATACATTCGATTACCCAAAGTGACAATGGAAATGCTGCAACAGAACACAGTGATCCCAGGATTTGAACAATAAGTGGACAATATCAACAGTTTTGTATGCAACACTAATACTTTTCGTAATTAGCAGAAGTGTATGAAGACTAAAAACATAGGTACTTTTGTAATTTACTGGCAAAAAAATAAAATTAGATGCAGAATGTAATCTTTATTTTAGACTGATGAGCAAGATCTAATAATTTGGCAATTAATGTAAAAAATGCCACTAAATATTTGTAATTATATTACAAACATTTTGGTTCAACATTGCAATAATTCTTTTAGTTATTTTGAAGATTAACATGCTTTAAAGCTATTTATTGTAAGCCATTTTGACCAGTTTACTTACTTGTGCATTATGTATGCCTAAATTTTCATCCATTTCAATCTCTGTATTTTGTAAGTTATTATTCATTAATTACCTTATATTTGTATTACATATACATATCATGTTGTAAATTTCTTTTGCATTTTTTAGATTTAAAATCATATCTGATATGGTTATCAATTTTAAGAATGCAACAGTGTTCTTGCTGTGTATTAAGAGGTTTTTCTTCTGACTAATAGATAAGTTGATTGTCCTATTAATTTCCAAACCGTAAGACATAGTAACTATTAATACTTTTGTAATAGTTTACCCTTACTTGATAGCACCAATATTCCAAGAAAGTAAGGAAACAAAAAAATAACTTTTTACCAATTATATTTTGTACTTATGTTTTTTTTTTCGATTTTCCGATCTCTTCAACTGGGTTTCAAAGGATAGGAAAATAATTCATTTTATTGACTAACACTCCACATGCTATTTACTGATGCATGAATGTAAGACAAATATTCTAATATTTTACCATTTCCATTGCCACTTCTTCTCCATTATCATTTTCAGTGTCAAAGTCAAACTGAATAGCTTCATTTTCTTTATGTCTATGACCACGCTTTTTTGGATCAAGTATCCTTAATCTCAACTCCACAACAGTAGTTTCAGATGAAATTGCTTTCTCCAAGGAAACAATTTCTAAACGCAAGCCCACATCAATCGCGAAAAATTCATGGGCCATCAGATCCTTCACAGTAGGTCTGGAAGGAAAGGTAAAATTGTTAGATTTGCAATTATGTACAGTATATATAAAATGAAAAAATGACAATTTCAAATAGCACTTGGTGAAGACTTTGAGACAAATTGCATACAATTTCCCAACTGGGTAGTCATATACAGGGTGTTTATCAAAATATCTTGAAAAATGTAGAAAACCTCTCATTTCCATTTGGTTAAAACAATAATCAGCACACATTTCAATGACCAACAGCTCTGTCATCATCCTCCAAGCAAAGTGGAAAACAACAGTTAGTCGTCAAAATGTCATATATTAATTGCTGTTTCAACCAGATGAAAACTCCAAGAGCTCTCACTACATTTTTAGAGATATTTCTGTACCCCTTTGTTAATACAAAATCACCCATCTGGGAAATACTGAAACTTGTTGAATGGGAACTTTCGAGGTTGCTTGAATACCTATGTGGTGCAACATGGGGGTTGTCTACAGTCGTAGCATGCAAAGTATTAAATCACCATTACAGTAATAGTAGGGAAGGTAATGTAGATTAGCCAGCCAAATTTATCATTTTGGGTAAATGATGGTATTTATAAACAAAAACCTAGAAGCCACAATGACATAATAGCCCTACAAACAAATCAGGAATACTTACAGTACATCATGTATATACACATTTATTTGAAAGGGAAAGGATTTATGTCATAAATTTGTATCATTTTGTTGATAACAGAGCTAAGAATCAGAATCTGGGATAACAAATGGGGGTTCACATTTTGGATTTAAAAGTTAGCCTCCAAACCCATCCCACATTAAACATACAATGTGGAAGGGCTAATTTAACATAAGCAGATATCCACTTTGAAATAATAACCTTTTATCTGGGACAATGTTTTCATAAACTATTAATGTTTTATATTTTTTGACTGGTCAAGTAAGTGGTGACAAATATGTAAACTTACAGGATTTATTTTCTCTCTGCAAATTAGTAATGAGATTACGTTAAAGGTATAACACAGAATGATCACAATCCTATATAACATGTGAGGAATGTTCTAATTAGCTAACTTACTTTGGTTTTGATTATTCCAACCTTCAGCAATCCACTTTTAATATCATATAAATTTTAATTGTAAATAAAGAGTTGCTACAGTTGTTTTAAAAGGTTCAAAAAATTAATATTAATAAAGTAATGGCTTGCTGCATACCTGTCTTCCTTTTTTAGTCTTGTACAACATTCAATTATCTCCTTTATTTCGGGGTTCTCGACTTTATCATAGCTTAATGGTTTCACGCCCTGAAAATAATGTTTTTGTAACATAAATACATCACCAGAAAATTGTTAGGGGTTAGTATAGCTCAAATATTATGAAAATAATAATAGCGAATCTTAATGCGCCTTCGGCGGACATTATGTTCTCGGTAACATTCTGTCATATTTAAATAGCTTTAAAAACGTAATATACTTTCTGTAGTAACGTACTTTCGTTTGCAGGATGCAAATAAAATACGGGCCCAGAACACTGTGGCGCGAACTGAACTTCGATGGTGACTTTTAATCAAGTATCTTAAAACGGGTAACGAAGTAGGAGCGCGAGTTTATGTCTAAATGAAAATAAATGCCACTCAAAGTTACAAAGATTACTACTCTCAGGAACGAGAATAAAACGGGAAAGAATTGGCGGGAATTTCCGCGATTAATTGGCTAAGTCCCATATCAGCGACAATCAGTACTGCGAGAAAAGCGCGGGAATCAGGATTGTTCTATAATAACAGATAGAAAGGATCCTATAAGCAATAATAGTTCAAACCAAGTGAAAGATGGAAAAAGTCTGGTTTATTGTTGAGTGGAAACAGACGTACAAGTAGAGTCTACTGATATTTAAGTTAAGTTTCAGAATGTTTTAACAAAATTTATATTACTGTCGTATGCAAATGGAATTTCTGCTTGGAGAATGTAAAATGTAAATTTTTGAACAGAACGCCTGTGAGTATACACACACAATTCGAAACTGAATTATCATATGCAGTTAGGCAAATAAAGGTAAAGCGACAATGTCAAAATAATCAAGTCATCAGGATAGGAGAAAGGGATAGAGAAAGGCTAGCTTACCTTAAATCATCGTAAGCAGTAACATGACTGAACGACGTGGCAGCAAGCCGCTGTTTCGAATTCAAACCGCGGCGCGTCAGGCGTTAGACGGCAACAATCGACAACCAGCATCTCTCACACACACAACAATCAAAAATAACGAAAGCTTATTTTACTGAAGTATTTATCAATATGAGCACAGAGAACGTTTAAGAAAATGAAAGTGGACTGATTAAACGTAGATTGCAAAGGAATCGTGTTAAATAAAATTATTCGTATTTAAGAATTGTTATGTTAATGAAGTACAACAGAATATTCGTAACTTCGTAATCAGGTGTATATATTTATATCAATTTGATTGCAAGCCTTTTTTTCTCTCAAAAAATTTTAATTTACCATAAAATTACAAGTTAAATTAATTATTCAACATATGAATCAATACTGCCATTGAACTTAACGCATTTGTCATGAAATATTTAGTAAACCCTTCTCTTAGATTTTTATGAGAGATTGAATAATTTCGCTGCTGACCGTGACGGGAGGGTGAGGAGGGGGGGGGGTTGTTCATTCCACCATTTAACATTTCAAATCAATTAGGATCTTTGATATCAACTGAATCAGAGCAATGCACATATCCACAGAGCAATATCTTTCACTTTACTAGGTTTTCGGCCTATGAATTTACAAACCGGCGAATATGTTAGCAAAATCATATTTATTTAATAGTCAATCAATTAACGTCTATTAATTCAAAATAATTCAATCGAATAAAATTACGAAAAAAAATGGTGACGAAACGTGTGTTTAATTGAATGAAAAGTTTGTCTGTAATTGGTCGTAATTTTATACTATTTATTTAAGTTCATTTACGATATTGGTGGAGAGTTTTTCTCTTCAGATTGGCTACAAAAACGGTCGTAACCGCCATTGTACGCAGAGGCGTCAAAACTTTCACTTACTTTATTCCTTCTGTATTTTTATCTATTAAATTTTAAACTACCGTTGGAATTTGATTACGTATCTGTATCTGAAAGGTCCAAAAATATGGACGAAACGTCAAAAAGGGCTTGAATAAATATTGTTTTGTGGGCATATTGGCTGTTTGTTAATTTATGAATGCCAGATAATTTAATAATACAAAATGCAATCCTGATTTATGTTATTAAAAATTGTGTTTGGTGCAGGTTGATTTCGGTACCCATACGGCTTTTACTTGCTAGCATTATGTATGGAACTGGCAAACAAACTTGCAATCAAGTCACTCAGCTGACAGCATGTTCACTCTCAAGATGACAGGAAATTGTCCTGCAGAGACTTCAAGGCTTCAACAACTATCTCGAGATACCCTGACACAAATCTCAAGAAGTTTGCTAATGTAGGCACTTATCCTAAGAACAAGTTGATTTTAAAATGCCACTCAGTGACATGTATGGATGTATGTATAAGGCCAACACTGAGGAATTTGAAGAAAATCCTGTACCCATCATGGTGTCTGCCAGCTTTATACTTCAGGCACACCACCAGCTTTCCTTCTCTCTTTCCTGTCTTTACCAATTGTGCTAATTATTTTGAAAATTTCATATTCTTACTTGTGTATGTATGTAATATATATATGAGCTCTTACATGCCACCAGATGAAAGAAAATATTCATTTCTTTGTGAAATGGGACCGTCTGATATAATGTGCTTGTGATAATAGAATGCAATAATAGCAGGGGAAATGTATATTGGCACAGTCTAATGTAGAATTATTTAATGCAAAATTTTGTCAAAATACAATACCTCTGATAATTCTGGTAGTTAAACAAGAAATATTCTCATCATTTTCCTTTTCCACCCAGAAGAAACTGTATTGAATTGCCAAGTACTCCTGACAATTTCAGTTCAAAACTGCATATTCTTAAATTTCCTAGTACAGTTAACAAGGCAGTTTCAAAAAACTAATCTGCAAAGGGAAACCAGTTATTGCATTTCTAAAAAAGATTGTGAGTAAATATTTCACAATAATTTCAGTGAAACAGATTATGAAAATAGTGAAACTTTTGAGACTTCATAGAATGCAAGTGAGATTTACACTGGAATTGACTGACAAGCACAGTGCAACAAATATCCTCCTCCACAAAATGTTTAGACAAGAAAAGTGAATATTGTCAGTGTAAGAAAGGTTGGAAAGTATGGTAAATCATCTACTGAGTGTTTTTCTTGTCTATAGATAAAATTATAGTATGACATATTACATGAAGTACAAACATTTACACAAACACTGTTGAGGGAAATAAGCGAAAGTCACAAAAATGAACATGTGAAAATGAAATAAAAACAGATGTTGGACTATTATAATTAACAGGACAATATCACTTAGGGCATCATAATTTTAAAGACTTGTGAGACAATAATGGATTTAGGGTTAAAATATTTTATTCAACTAAGTACTTATAGCTGTTTAGAATCTTATGACACTGCTTGCAATTTGATCATATTCGAGACTAACAGCAGAGAAGTTGACAACCTGTCTCTTTTCCATGAAATCTTTCAACAAAACTGTGATTATATATATATATATATATAGTCAGTTGTTGGGTCTTCCTAACTTTCTGATGAAGGTGGCGGTGCCTCCGAAAATTTAAAGAACTCCAAACCTTACAAGGTGCCTACCATCTATGAACCTCAGGTAAGTCACCTACTTTCTATCTCCTTTCCTTATTAATTGTTTTAATTAACATGACAATGTCAATTCCTGGCGGATATATATATAACAAATAATGAACAATTAGTGCATTTCAGGGGAATATTTCCTTTTGAGGTTTACATTCCAAGTAAATATGGCTCCAAATTATATAACATATATTATGCAAAAATGCTATATACACAAGCAATGGGAGATTATGATGGAAATCACCCAGAAAGAAACTATAAAGTTTCAAATTTTCAAACAGAATTTGTAAAAGAGTCTTATTCGAATCATAGAAGGAAGTGGTAGTAATGCGGTGGCAGATTTGTTTAATAGTTATCCTGTTGCCAATGAATTTGTGCGTGAAAAAACAACACATTTAAGGGGACTCTACTGAAGAAAAAAAAACTTCCACTAGAGAATTATTGTATTGAGAAAGACAAATAAACAGTAGGAAAAATGTAACCGCTGTCTCACGTTTGAAAATGAGGAAAAAATGTTATTCTAATGGCATTAATTAATTTTAATTATACAATAATACTGATGATAAAAAGAAACCAGAAATCATAACATATGATTAATGCCTCCATGGAGACAGTTGATGATATGTGGAAACTCGTAGTACCTTGTGAAGATGTAGATAACGATGGTTTGCTTTGTTCATTCACATTCTCGATATTGCCAGAATAAACATGCAAATAATATTTATGCTAAATGATGTTATCCATCATGATATGCAGTAATTTTTCTGTGTAAAGCTGTAGTAAGTTTGGTAAAACCATAAATGTATAAAAGAATCAGTTCTCAATATTTGGCCAAGGAGCAAAAGCAGCAAAATTATCTTGGGAAAATATTTACAACCAAAATAAAGAATATTGGGAACAAGATTCAATGTACTTACTGTGTGTCCAAGGAAGAGTGATACAAAAACTAATGCCTATTGTTATAAGTGCTACAACACGATGTGTATCAAAGACATGAAGAATGTTTGTGGAAAGTGTCAAGAGCCAAAAAGAAACAGTTATATTCAAAAACTTAATTCACTACAACTAACCTCTTTCCATACTCTGTTGTATACTTTTATCATACAGATATTCTATTAGTTTCTAATTAATTTACGATCAAATCTAATAACCACCACCAATCAGAGAAATAAATGGGCCACTTATGACAATAGTTCATAGTTTCTCGACATAAATGATGAATAAAAATTAATAATGTAATGAGATAAAACAATTCTTAGTTACCTTAGAAAAAAGTGATTGAAAAACGTGGAAAAAGAAATGCACCAATTTTCAAATTAAAGTTGAAGGTTTTACGCAAAAAAAAAATTATGTCAGAATCAAGTCAATGAAATGGAGGTGGAATAGATGGAGCTTATTATAATGTATTTCTCAATAGGATTGGACGTACTGCATGAAATTTTGAAATATAAGTAGACAAGACAGTTGACATGGAATTTATGAATTCACGAGCTCGGTGTGTATATAAAGTATAAATAGAATTAAAAGATCAGCAATTGGGCATTTTAAATTAAATGGCCATACCAGATGTAGTAAAATGTTTTGCAGTTGAGGCATCATTTCAGAAGATTTTATGTTAAGGTGTAAAAAGGTAAAAATATTAAGCTTTTAAGATCTAAATCTCAAATGTCCCAACAGCACTTTCTGAATATTGTAATAAATTCAAGTTTCTTTGATTATAATATTTAATTTCAGTTATTTACCAACTTCAAATTAAGATACATAACTAAAAGATAAATTATGTTTGTATGGCCTCCATATGTATACCTATAACATTAATTTATTCGATTGTGATGAAATTTTGGCGATTAGAGAGCTCACCCTACAGTGAGTTTCTGTCGATCTTTTGAAGATTTAGGTTCCTTTCTTTCCCCATTTCATGCCAAAAAAGGTACCACCCTCAATATAGATTCAAGATGAGGTATACAAACCTTGCAACAGGAGAGAGAATAACCCTCACATAGCACTTTCAAGTGATATGTTGAGTGTGAAATAATGTTTAAACCTAAGTAATCACTATTTAAGTAATGATACTTTTGAAATAGTTAAAAATTTTAAAAGCCACAGAGCAGATGATTGAGGCTCATTATATAAAAAAGACCAGGGCCACATACAATTTTATTTTTCGTTGATATACATACAGGATGTTGAAACAAGTGTTTAATACGTAAGATGTGATAGTAATTTTCAAAACAAAAGTCCAATAAACATGGGCCCAGAAACACATACTTTTAAATAAAGTGAATCTGCAGCACACTCCTGCAATAGCCATTGACAGAATTGCAATCTGCTGCAATGTTCTTCTGGTCTCAGTGCCAGGATGTGCTAAATATGGTATGGATACAGCAATTAACTCACACCTTCTGCTGCTTCCAATTGCCACACACTGGATCCAGGTATTTTATCCAGTAAATGCAACTCATGTTCCTCCATCTAAGGTGTGTGGACTGATCAAAGCCTTCAACTGTTCACCTTGTGTGGGGTTAGAGAACCTGCATCCTGACATATTCACAACCAAATGTCTTTAGCTGCTATGGGCAAGTGTACAGATCTCAGAAAGTATTCATTTCCATACCGAGGGACTTTTCTTTCTCATTCTGATTGTTACTACCACTTCTCAAATTATTGGACACTTTTTTAACAGCCTGTATATGTATGTATACACAATATTTCACATTTCAGACCAAACACATGGTTCAAGTATCTTTTACTTACATATATAATTGACTGTTTCTGTGTATTTTGTGTGTATGAGGGTATGGATAACCCATGTACAACATGCATGGAACAATTTGGACCTAATATGCAAACAGTTTGAGTATAGCATTACTACCACCCCTGGTCAAGTGGAGGGAACGGAAACACACATGAACGGCTGATATTTGCAGCAAATAAATATTTTTAAGAGTTAGTGAAATTGATAGTGTTTCTCCCAATATTTTTTGTGTACTGTTTGAACCTCATTTACTATAGACAAACATCAATATGGGAGGAGATGTAGAGGCATTACATAAAAATAATCAAGCTTTATGTTGAATCTGATGTGGAAGTAGCCGAGTTCAATTCTGACATTCAACATATAATATCAATAGTAGTTCAGCCCCAGGGTGGCGGTGGGGGTAGGGGAGGAGGGGGGTGAAGGTCTGTCATATAAACAGAATTTGATAACAACTTAGATTGGTGCAAGTATTCTTGGCTCTATTAGTGTACTGGAAATATTTTTTATTTTCTTAAGGTACCGCGAGTATTTTTCAGTGTACCAAGAGTATCTTTATCTGTCTTAACATACTGGAGAATTAATTCTACATTTTTTCAAACTTCTTTTTAGTTACTGCATTTATTTAAGGTACCAGTAGAGTTCTTGACTTAAGATGCAGTGTGTCATTACCCTGGTTATGACGAAATTAGCATTCCATCAGCTCTGATAGGGATGTGAAAAGGTAAATTTTAAAAAAATATTATGTATTCACTGATGATATAATTATGTGTTGACAAAGAGGTTACCGTCAAATTTAATACGGTAGCCATCTAATATAAATGAATTGCCAGGCACGCAGCTAGTACTGAACGTTGAACATTAAAAAATAAAATCATGCAATACAACATTGAATTAAAATCTGAAACTGCAATTATTTTTTAAGTTTAGCTATCATTTTTCATTATACACAACAGAACAGATATATAAAGGTAAATAGTAAAACTTGTGGCTTTGATAAGTGTGTATTTGACAACAATTTGACATATAAACCTATAAACCTTACAGCTGAAAAATGTACATTCCAAATGTAAAAAGAAACAGAGATAATTACACTTACACTAATAACTTTTTTGTAGATCTGAGCTGGACCATTACATTCTGAATACGGATATTCAGAAGTTGCCATTTCTAGCATGCACATGCCAAACGCATAGACATCAACACTTTCATCATAATGTTCTTCATACATTTCAGGAGCCATAAACTCGGGAGTTCCTGAAATCAAAGCAAGTAATCACATTATTATTATTATGTATAGTTATTTTCAGTAAATATCAAATTAGGTAAATAAAGATTGATAACAAATTGCAATTATAATTATTACTTCATTAACATTGCCATATAGATTAAAGTTTGTGGTATATCTAGTTTTGCTTTGGATTAAAAATTTATGTATTTGTCCAAAAAAAATGGATTTTCCATATATGCATGTTTATTACAGTAGCTTTTGACTTAAAGTATAGTTTTAGAATATTTTACTCATTTCTATAAGTTGTCAAATCATCAAATTGAGACTATAATACAGGAATAGAAATCAGTTTTGGATGAACTACCTGTGAAGGTGGGACTTAACTGGATTCATATTAGAATACAGTCTGTTTGGGAATAGAAAAAAAGTATTACCTCAGAGAGTCAAAGAACTTTTTGAGAAAGAAGGAAAGTATGAGCATTTCAGGGGCCACCTCTATAGCTGATTAAAGCGAACAAAATAAAGGTTACAGGACATTCACCATTTTGTCTCAAGATTGCAGGTTGTAGTTAGACTTCAGATATAAGTAATCTTACACAATAGTTTTTATTTTTTCAAATCTAAGGATTAAGATAAATTTTTGAATTTTTAAAGAACATAATTTATTGAAAATGGTTTATGATATGCTGCCCCTTGAAAAGTGAGACCACTTCAATCCTTGTTGGCAAATAACTCATTTCAATTAATAATCATTAGGTTGCAGTTCAATTGATAATAAAATTTTAATTTCATTTATCAATGGCAGTCCAAGGTGTAAAGCAATTGTGAATAAATTGTTTTTTGTTGTAATTCTGTTATTAATAGTAGAGTGTTTCTCCACACATACCCAAAATCAACAATAAAAGTTTTTTGAGGTGCACTCAACATGACTGATAAAATAAGACCTTAATAAAATAAATAACACCCATAAGCAAAGTTAATTAGAAAGCGAAAAACTGAATAATTTCATTATTACTCACCTATCACAGACTTTGCAAATGATCTGTTTTTAAGAGTTGCCAAACCCAGATCACCAATCTTCACACTACCTGTAGTGCCAGTAATAAATATATTGTCACACTTCAAATCCCTATGAATAATAGGCGGTGATCTACTATGAAGGAAACTCAGTCCTTTAAGGATTTGACGACACCAAGATTTCAAAACTTTTGGATTAATTTTCTTAAACCTTCTTAGATATCTAAATAAAAATAAAAAGCTACAATTAAAAAGAAAGCAAATTTATCTCACAAGATTTATTTTTTTTAAAGAACATAATTCATTGGAAATGGTTTATAATGTGTCTTTAAATCCAATTGATGGATTAGTTTCAATATCCATCAAAATCATGGGTTAATGTATGTACAAGAAAAGCAATTTCAAATGTGAAAAGGCAACCACTGTAATTTGAGTACTAGTATGCATCAATGTAATATAGGTGGCATAGCATTTTGTGGGAGGAAGTTCCATGCCTCAATCAAATCAGCAATGGCCCATGCTGGTTGCAGACCCTCTATTTGCCATCAAATTATGTCCCATACATGCTGAATGGGAAAAAGATCTGGTGTTCTTGTAGGCCAAGGAAACATTTCAACACATTTTAGAGTATGAGTGATTGTAGCAGTATGGTAAATGCCCCCTGGAAAACAGGTGGCACAACCTGTTGACTCACTTTAATTTGCTGTCAAGGGTGTGGGATAATGAAGAATGCTCCTCATAACATAATACCATAATTCCTGGTGTAGGTCCAGTGTTGCCATGTGACAGACCACAGATAGCTTGGTTCCAAGGGCTTACCCTGCCACCTCCTAACCAACATACAGCTGTCACTGGCACCAAGACAAAAACGGCTCTCATTCAACGAGTGTAAATTTGAATAGATGTGCATGCAAAAGAGCCACCGAAATTTCAATTAGCCAGCAAAGCTACTTCTTTTTTATGCCAAAGTATTAAACCCCCATGGTTATGGGATAGTGCCTCATAAAAGTTAATAATTGCACATACAAATAGTAAATTATAAAAACCATAAAATAAGATGCCTTACGTTTTCAGAGTTCCTGAGGTCATAAGCTCGGTAACTAACACAATGTATTTCCTCTTTGTTAAAGATACTTCCCAGTAATCATAAAATCTGACAATATTTGGATGCTGCAACCCTTTGAGCATTTCTGCTTCTTCACGAAACCTAATTCGTTCACTTTTGTTCAGTTTTCTTTCCTGAAATGTCAAATCAAATTCTGAATATTTAAGTTTATTTCAAATTATCTAGTTATGAATTTGGATAACTTTTGAGTTACCATAAGTTGATTTTTTCCACATTTTAAACTAAATTAAGTTTTCCAAATTTATAGTAATGAAAAGGAAAATTGAGGTTCTGATTGTAGCATATGTTGGTAGTTTTACAGAACCTGCAAATTCTTTCTCATAGATTTTTATCTAGAAAATATTATTTGAAAC
This sequence comes from Eucriotettix oculatus, assembly GCA_034510155.1. NCBI lineage: Eukaryota > Metazoa > Arthropoda > Insecta > Orthoptera > Tetrigidae > Eucriotettix > Eucriotettix oculatus. Next base: position 20,272,668 of record CM067380.1, on the reverse strand, counting down.
AAGTAAATTTAAGTTACAATAAGTAACAAAGGGAAAAGATCTAAGCTTTCCAATACCAAGAAATTATTCTAAAAGCCAAACTCTTCACTACTGATAAGGGGTTAAAACATCTGTTTTAACTGACAATTAGGATTATAAAAAGAAATTGAATGACTTTGTCACAAGTGACACATTTTCAGACAAGATCCCCAAACAAAATTAAGTCCAATCTTCATTAATGTAAACCAACACCACATGTGAAGGACATTTTTACTGTTTGACAATTAATGACCAAAGACATACAATAATATTTAATTCAACAAGTATTTTCAACCTTCAGTTAGAAGTTCATCATATAAATTGAAAATTACAAACAAATAAAGTGCCTTGACATGCTGATCAAGAATTCAATAAACAACATTTTAAAGAAAGAAAAACATTCACTCATATACTTTAATTACTTTATGAATCACCATTAACCATGGAAGCAAGTATAGCAACCAGATTTTAATTTAGTGCTACCCACAACTTTCCAGATGATAAACCAATTCAAGAAGAAAGAAGAGCTTTTCAGATTTCTACCCAGGTAATATCACAAAATAGAAACGTTTCCAAAGTTAGCACTGGCCATCTTTTTCCAGGCTGGAAGAAACTTCACCATTTACTGATACTACCAGATAATCTTTTCTTAGTTTAGTGCTATTTGCCAGGAAAACATTCAATACTTATTGCAAGAAGAATTAGAACACATTGCTTTAGACATTAAAACTAATTATTTCCCTAAAAAAATAACTAGAGCAAACAAGGAAGCCACTGTCCCTACTCAACAAAACCTTTTGAACCCATACCTTACTAAAAAAAGATAAAATAAAGCAGTAAATAGGTCACTGATTTTTATAGGTAGAAGTAAATTGTGATTCTATAAAGAAAACATTACTGTTTCCAAGCAAGAAAATTTAAGATGACTGTAACATAGAAAACTCATTATCAAATAATAAACCGTGATAATTTTTAGTAACAAGAAGCAGAAAGGAGACATTTGGACAGATAAAATGGGCTATAATTTCAAAATAGGGTTTTTCAATAATGGCAGGTCGTTGTTGATATGGAATAAAACGATCTATGTGAGAGGTATGAACAAAATTATTTTATTTGAAAGGTCCATGTACGTCCCTTCAAATAAGAAACCAAATTCATTAATATCTCACGCACAGATTGTTTTATTCCATTACAACATCAACCTGCCCTTACTTAAAAACCCTATATATTATAGTCATTAATGATTTTCTAATTGGCAAGCTTATGAAATTGTGATAATTGTTTAATTAATACAGAATGAATTGTAAATTATGTTATGGAAATATGACAAATTTAATCTGGTGAATAATATACAGAAACATACCTGTAGCTCACACCAAGCAACAGATACACCAGTTTGAGTATCAAGGCCTTTATATACAGTTTTGAAGCTGCCACGTCCAACTTCATCTTCAAATTTAAGAAACCTCCCATCAGGAGAAGCACCAACTGCCTTTTCAGTATCATCATCTTCAAGCCGAGGTGATACAGAAGGTACAACTGTAGGTTGCTCTGATTTCTCCAAGTCCTTGTCAACAACAAGGATTCCATCTTCATCTTCATAAATATCAAGCCTTTCCTCTTCTTTACCACCACACAAGTCAACTGAACTCACTGCACTCACACCAACAGAAGTTGCATTTCTCACCCGTCTCTTTGAGGAAGTTGGTGAAGTAGGAGTAGGTTCAGCTCTTATCTGAGTGAATTTTCTGATTTTAAACGGTCCAATTTGGGCAAAGCACGGTTCAGGTCCCGATACGCTACTGGAATTATTGTGAAATGTTGGTTTATCTGAAGCAAATGCTGTTTTCTTCTTGTTCTCGGTTCCCTGTGAATGTTCCTCCAACACATTAGTGGACTGCTGTATTTTAGGAGCATTACTTGCTTCTTGTTGTTGGCTATCATTCTGACCATCAGTTTCCTGGACTTCTCGTGGAAAACTTTCTTTGGGCTGAAAAACAGAATACTTTATCACATCTGCAGGAAAAAAATACTAAAAGTAAATGATTATATGACGACGTAAACAGTTATCCATATACCCCAAAAATAATTGATGGCATAAAATAGAACACCAAACACAGCAATTTAATATTTTAGGAAATACTAATTAATACACACCAATATAACAATAAACTCCCTTAAAGAATATTATATAGATTTCAGAAAACCATACAACGGGGAAATTGTTTGTGGAAAACAAACCAGTCAAATACTAAAAATAAAGTCAATTTATGTTCATACAAGAGAAATTGTAATAAACACTCACTAGTCATTCCAAGTTAATAGTAGCAATCACTTTAATATAACACAAACCTTTGACTCATTCTGAAGTAGTTCTAAACTGAGATTGGGTCTGCAAACATCATGCGTATTGTGTATATTAGCATCAGGTTGGACCTGTGATGTGTCGGAAGAGACCCTAAAGAATAAAAGCAAGCAAATAGTATTTAATGAATGACAAATGCAAATGTTGCTAGAAAACACAAACTTCATTCTCAGAAATTGTATGTGTATGTATGTATGTATATATATATATATATATATAAAATGGGGAAAGGACAGAGAGATAGAAAGAAGATGACTTACCTGAGGTTCATAGATGGTAGACACCTTGTGAGGTTTAGAGAACTTGAATTTTCGGAGGCACCGCCCCCTTCATCAGAAAGTTAGGAAGACATTTCCATATATATATATATATATATATTCTGTGATGGCAAGCACCATGTAGGGTTTGAAGTTCTTAAATTTTCAGAGGCACCTCCCTCTTCATCAGAATGTTAGGAAGACATTTCCAGTGATTGGCTAGCCAAAAACTGAACAGAGAATAGATCAGAGGTACCAATTTCTCCACAGGACGGCATTGGTCGGCCATGGTCATAGCACTGACATGGTTGGGTTCACCCTGCAGGGAGGAGTAGCACTTGCCACAAAATGGTCCTTGAATTAGCCAGCTCATTCCAACGAGCCAGAATGAACTCCCAAAATATGTCTACATTATATTATATATAAATAAATATATGTATATATATCTCATCAGCTGGCCGTCACTGGAAATGTCTTACTAACATTCTGATGAAGGGGATGGTGCCTCCAAAAATTTAAGAACTTTGAACCCTACTTGGTGCCTGCAATCTGTGAACCTCAGGTAAGTCACCAACTTTCCTGTCCTTATTAATTTTCTAGCTCTGTGTATGTGTTTCTTACAGAATCATAACATACAATTGATATGGAAAGGAAAGAGAGAAAGAAAGGTGGTGGCTTACCTGAAATTGATGCACAGCACATTAATAAGCCCTCGTGATCAAGGCAGTTGCCTCTGAAAATTTGAAGAAATCAATCTATTCCTTAATGGTGACGTTAACCTTCAACTTCAGGTAAGCCACTACTTTTCTTTCACCCTTTCCTTTTCATATCAATATACATATTGGTTAAAATAATAATCTCATTACTTACGAAAGGTATGCAACACTGGAGTCTGACACAGCCGAGACAGCTTTCACGTTATGTGTGGGACGACTTAAATCTTCATTCTCATTTGAACTGGGAGCAGTATCTTTAACATGTTTTTGTGACTGAAATAGAAGCAGAGTAAGTTCAAATATCACCACAAATAAATATGCATAATTTTAAATGTTTTAATAAGTTTGTTTGAAGTAATAATTTAAAAGTACAATAAAATATTTAACACTCACTCAATTACCTTATACAACACATGATGAAATTAAAGAGCTAATGTAATAAATATGGAAACATCAAAAAATTTAAAATGAAATCACAAATTTATAGCATGGATTATGTTTACTTAACAAACTTCTTGGAGAATAAACATTGATTTCTCATGAAGCAAGCCAGAATTTAATAATTATAATTTTGATTGGCAAAATACGGAAATTTCAGACAAAGAAAATAATTACTTCTCGAAAACGAGTGAAATGTTTTATACCACGTGCAACCCTTGTGCACTCAATGTTAAATATAACACAAATAATTTGAAAATTTACAATGCTCTTTTGGTATAACGGTAGAACTTTTTAATATTCTTATTGTTCAAATTTAACTGCCGAAAGCACTCATTGTTACGACATCATTTCAGTCATAGCTGGAGATGGTCCATGACCCCAAGTTCTTCACATATAAATACTTCAATACATTTAATAATCTTTTCGACTGAGGGAGTCAATAAGTAAATGACATGATTAGCTAAATTTGTAAGTTTTGAACCATATATATATAAAATTATAACATAGAACCCACATTTAATTTCTTGTAATATTATGTTTGTAGTATGCCTGAGGAAGTCTCAAAAGGGATACAAAACATCGTATTTACGTTAAATAAATAGTAATAAATTAATATGTTGACTTATTGGCTATCTTTTTATTTATTAATAATTATCTGCAAGGGCTATGTTATGAAACCACTTTAAAAGTAAATAAATAACTGAATTGATTAGAAATAACCAAAAGAACAACTTAGTATACTATATTCAGTCACACATAAGTTACGAAATGTGACTCATATAACTAATAATAAGATGTATAAAAAACACAATATACAACAGGAGAACTTACTGTATCACTTTTGCTCATGGCACAGAAGATTTCAGCCAGGTTTTTTCACTCTGAGGGTGAAAAGATAAATTAGTTACAAATAATTAATAATTATGATATAAAATTATAAAATCTGGATTAACAATTCACCATAAAAATTTAAACTTATTTGCACTCAGATGGAGTTACCACATTCACTTCAACATTCTATCTGTTTGACCTATATTAATGTTCAGTTAAGTTTATTTATGGTTTTGTATATGGGGCCAAAGTTACCACATTGTAAATAAGTCATCCTTAATTGTCATATTGTAACATAAGTTAACTACTAAATGTTTCCTCCCTACGTTCCAGGACATCTTCAAGTAAGTTTGTTTCCAATTTTATTTACAAATAATTTATTTATATTTACCACAATAACAAATTAGTTGGGTCACATAAAATGTGTAAGTAAGCCAAACTAAATTCATTTCCTATATTGTAACATAAAGAAACGTAATTCAGCAATTTTTATTTTTAGATCTAAATAACTCTGTTGTTTTAAAAACTTACGACTGACACCGAGTTCACACACACTAATAACAATGATAAAATTGTTTCGTTTAGACGGGAGAAATGTACATTACATTACATTGTCCCCAAAATAACCAGATAATAAATTATAACAATGGGGCTTGTACAAACGAACTTATACTTGTCAAATTATACTTTCGTATTACAATTATTTCCAGAAGAATGCTAACACAATTGGCATGTATTCATAGCACAGGTTTTGTAAGTCATTGGTAACGAAGTCTAGAAACGATTGAATTATATAGAACTGTTTCTCATAATAATAAACAAATACTTTGTATTGTCATAACAAACATGACATGTTCGAAAAAGCTTACAGTGCAGTCAAATAATAAACACAACTATTCTTCCGGAAGTCATCCCTGAGAAACATCTCAAATATGTAGGCATTGGTGCACACAACACTGACAACTCAACAAACGATCGGTAAAGACTAACCAGCCATGATTAAATTGTCGTTCGCAGCAGAAAACAGTCCAGCCTACTGAAAGGAGGAGTGCACCCAAAGATAAAAACAGAAAGATACAGTGCCGGCAAATAAAGATATTGAACTATGTTTGAATTGGGAATATCTCTGGCTCAAAGATAATACTATTAGGATGTACTTATAAATGGTTATATATTGTCTAGTGTATCAGTATTGTCAAAATAAATAGAACTTGTTGATTCTATTATGTAATTTATTTGATTACAAATGCTATTTGTGGTACTTAACAACTACTTATTCACAGTCAGACATTTTAATAATAACAAATGTATAAGATCGGTAGTTTATGATATATCAGAAAAAAGAAGCTTATTATGTGTTGATTAACTGACTTACATTAAAACTTACCAGAGAAATACAGGGACGGGTTTTCCTTCTCTTCGCAACAATGATGATAAAGGTCGGCATTTCATCGTACTGTTGCTAATTAGATTTTTCCAAACAGTTCATTCGTGCATTACAATTAGGAAGAAAAGCTCTCTGCCTTTCCTTCTTTCTACAGAACTTGCCCTCTTCTGTCGAGCCATCCAATAATTACGATATCCCTTGAACTTGTGCTCCATTAAGAAACGCGCAACAGTCTTCACTTGCCTTGAAAACAGGGTCGAAGACATAATTATAATTTTACTTTTCATTACGACTACCCGCATATGTCACCGTTTGTTTTCATAATAATGTCTCTTTCTCTCCTGCATTAAATATAGAAACCTAGATCTGTTATTTTCATCTAACTCCGATCAGCAAGTGAAATATTCTTTGCCACCTAAACGTTTCAAAAAGATCATGTCGCAATGATTACATTTCTAAAAGACAACAATATTGCTATTGCTCTGCAAGCAGCAAAAGAGAATAAAAAAAACAATAACTGTTTCGCAGGACACTCCCAACTGTAGCTGGCTGTAGGCAGCAATTCTCGCGTACAATTAGGAGCGATTCCATACATAAATTCAACAATTAGGATATTTTGTAAATCGAATAGACAAAAATCACGCAAATAAAATACTAGAACAATGCAGAAACCTCAGAAACTTACAACTGATCAGTAGGCCCGAATCCAATTAGTGCGGGGCCTGATTGGATTTTTTTTGCGGGGCCCCCTACATATTCAATATTTAAATAACTACCACATTTACATTTTCTTCCCACATCTATTTCTCGTTTTACTGAATTCGACATCTAATGAAAAAATTTAATGCATTTTTAATATAATTTCTTGTTAATAAATATTATGTAATAGGGTTAGTGCTTACCTTTTTTTTAACAAAACAATTAGTAATAGTAGTCACAAAATACGACACTAATAATAAAAACGATTAGAAGAATAGAGAACTTTAAATTCAATAAACAATTGACATTTGATAGTAGCTACATCTACTTAATAGCGAGCGGAGGGCAACAATGACTAATGCCAAAAAACGAATGTGAGTGCGCCGAGGAAGACGTATATAGAATAGAATAATTGAGAGAGAAGATAGTACTATTCGATCAATTAAATGTTAGTCAAAAACGACACTTACGGGTATCCATTTTCTACACAATAATAAATCTCATCCAAATGCGAACTTAAAATAAAAATATTTTTAATTATTTGAATAACTTATAATTTATTCTCTATCGTCAAAAGCAATTTGATTTAAATTTAGAAAAATAACTTTTTTCTAATTTTGGCGGTGATGCGGGGCCCGTTGGGCCCAATCGCCTTAAATTTGGGCCTCTGATCTGTCTTCGTCATTTGTTTCATCTGCCTAGAAGAAAATCATGAGGGTATGTATGAGCTTCAGATTAATGTCTATTAGTTGAATCGGTCCACCATAATGCGCCACAGATGAATTCCCACTAATTGGTTCCTCCAATACAATAGTCCTCGCAGCATTGGTTTTCCATTCAGAAATCACAATTATGCAAAAGAGGAAGGAGGAAGTCAAACTCATAGGCCGGCACTTTACTCTAGGGCTGGTCAAACTTTTGCATACCAAGCGCCAATTTTTTGACAGACGAGTTCAGATACGCTATATAACATAACTGCAGTACATTTTATAGCGTCTCATGTTCATGGTTAGGGTTCGGTAAATAAGTGTGAGAATAGAATCAGATTCGCTTAGGGGTCGAAAAGTAATAACTTTGACGCATTTTAATTGATTAATATTCGCCACTTTAATAAAGCACCAATCTAAAAATGTCAAGGTTGATGTTCCTGTACGAGGGGGTGATAGTTTCATGATGCTGCTATAGCTTACAGAGTCTCGTTTGGTGAAGATAACTCGGGATTATAGTTGTTGGCACTGAGACCGAGATCAGCTTTGAACTTGGAATTGTCTGTTTGCTCTGTTTGCCAGAAGAACTTATTAATGGAAAGTGTGTGTGTACACTAAATACGCTATCTGGGGAATTATATCTGACTCATAGAGTGAGATCGGAAGTTGTATCGGACTCTTAATGAAATATTTTTCCTCTCCCGAAACATATTTATATTAAAATAGCATTAAACGTGAAATTGAGTGTAATCAAACACCGTCGTTCTTTGACACCTCATCGATGTACAATATCCTTTTCGTACTAGGACGATCATGTATCTGTTTTGTGAGTCATGACGGGACGCTCATTTCTTGTTACAAGTGTACAAGCGAAATGCTTGAATAAGTTTATTTACTCATCGATGAAAGCCTGAAAACATCGACGCTATTTACAATTTCCATTTGAATGTTCAACCGCTGTCTTCACCATGCTAAGTTTATCATTCAATGCTATTTCTTATTCCAAATAGCATCATATTGGCCGTTAACCACATATTTCAATCTCCTTCTCCCTTGGCTCAGCAGCCCGTTGATGACCTTGGCCTACCGTGTCGACTGCGGACTGTCATCTTACATGACACATTCCGAATTTGGAGTGACAATGGTCAGCGTATCGATTCTCCAGCGGTCTGAATTCCAGTTTCCGTGGCCATGGCGACCCAAACATCTAAGCCATCCAGGAGTGGATCTCGGGACGCTAGCACAACTCCTCATACGACACTAAAAATCTGTTCCGGCGAGTTTACAGCGGAATTAAGTTAAGTATTCTTCAACTACATTATATTAAGCTTAACGATTCCGATCCCATCGCGTTCACATCCAAAGCAAAACAGTACTTCACAAACTGTTATCAGCAAAACTACAGTTATTCGTGAATCTGTGAGTGTTAGAGAGAAAGAGCGTTACTAAGCGCTTTTAATCCCAAGACTGATCCTGCAAAAAAAAGGTTTATAACGTGCTAAAAATTACTTTCATCATCTTCATTTACATTTACTCAACAAATAATTTCTGTTAACATTAACTCGAAAAGAACTTGTGTTTATACTAGCAGGAGCTTTTAATTATGAGACCTGAGAAATATCATACCAGGAGAGACTAAAACCTGTTCAGTAATTTCGGTCAAACACAAATACAAAATATCTTTAATGAAGCTCTGTGCGAAAAGGGCGGGACTTTACAGCTTAGAGACAGAAAATTAAAATCACGTCAGGCAATTAAAACCTATCAAAAGAAAGTTGTTGTGCAATAAATTAGGAATTAATATATTAAAAATTCTTTAATATGAAAAATTTAATTAAAGTAAAAAATGAAACTATATACAAAGACAAGCGAGAGATAAACTAAAACATATCATTTAATCTAAACAACATAACACTTCTGGACTTGTAGCACAGACGTCGTCGATTGAGCAGTCTTGTTTTAGTAGGGGCCGCCGGACGGTGCTGGGGGGCGGTACTGGGGGCCTGGGGGCGCCGGGGCGCCATACTCCTTGCTGGGGGGCCGCGGCTGGGCGTCAGGGTAACCTTCCTGCTTCTGAAACAATACAATAAAAGACAAACAGTCGGAACTGTGACAGTACTTTAACAGTTTGAGGAGTTCAGCTCTATATCGAATTAGAACATCACTAAAAGAAAAAAGGCGTACGTTCAAGTTTCAAGGTAATTTAACCAATTCTTCGGTATTCGTATTCCCTGTGGACGTAAATACATTCTAAGTTTCTGTACGCCCCACAACATAATCCCTGATGTTATATCAGCCAGATCTTTGAAAAGTGTATCTGCGGATTGTGTAAGAAGCAAAATCGTTTTTCTTTTTGGAGCGAAATGACCGTACAAGCAATGATTGAAGTACTGACTTATGGCATCGAGACGGGCATATTTTGGATCCGTAACCCCTTGATGGTCACATATCAACATATAGTGAATTGGGGTTATCTTAACATTATAAGGGATGATGACGGATGTTACATTTCTGCTGGAACATTTATCCCTTTTGTTTAATGGATTTCTCTATCTTAAGGCAGTAAAAAATAATCTCTCTACCTTAAGAAAGTGACTAACACTCCGCAATAAGTGAGTCATGAATTTTTCCAGTATCTTAAGGGAGGAGGGAGGTCGCGCATTCAAGCCACTCAACATCTAACCTCAGAATTTCGTTTTAAAATGCTGGTAATTATTCCATGAGTCGTTCAACAACAAATCTATTAATTGGAGGGGGGGGTGGTACAGAGAACCTAGGTCATGATATGATGAACGTGAGAGAGACCATATTCAACAAAGTCTGAATTATATAGTCAAGGAACGTTTTCTGAAAATACTATGAATAAAACAGAACAGAGTTCCTTTAGGGACCTACTTGAAAAACTTCTCCTACTAGTGATGCAAAAATTAAGAAGAATGTTTAAGCATAGAGAACACTGTAAGGGGCTGCGGAGTATTATTTCCGAAATTACTTTTACAGTTGAACCAACTATTTCGGGCGGAACATGACCCGAAATTTCGTTTCAAGTCACGCCCAGGCTTCTTTCCGTACAGTTCGGGAGAAGATTTTCATGAGCAAATATCTGTTATGAAGAAGGAATACCAGAGATTTTGCAGTGAAGGATATCTCAAAATTTTTTGGTTAATATTGCAGTTGTCGAACTGAAAAAGAACTAGAAAAGATGGACGTCGTACTGCCTTCATTTTGTTGACTGCCGGACAACTATTTAGTGATGATGCTTGAGGTAGTGAAATGGCCGAGGTCGTACCTGAGTCTTGTACCGGATGAAGTAGACTTCTGGCTTGGACGGCTGCGTGGGCGCCGGCGTGGGAATCGTAATCTCCGGCTGTTCCTCCGGCTTCTTCACGAGCACGTAGATGAGGGTCTTCTGCTCGGCCGCGGGGGCGATGGGCGGCAGGTCCGGCACCGTGGGCGGCGGTGGCGTGGGCGCCTTGATGAACACGATCTTGTAGTGCTTCTGCGGCGGCGGCGGCGGAGGTAATGCCTTCTTGGGGGCGTAGTACGTGGGCTCCGGGGGCGGAACGTGCACGTATACGTGTTTGTGGATGACCGGGGCCTGGGAAGGTGGGCCGTACGAGTCCGACAAGTAGCCAGGGAATGCGACAACAGTCGCCAACAGCGAGAGCAACACCTAAAACACAAGTGGCGGGTGCAAAATGGTTCACACTGCTTTTGCTCTGAAAGTATTGTCATTACTTACATACGGATGAGATTGACTTAAGGATTTACACATTTATATATATTAATTATTTTATATAATTCATTAAACCATAATTACAAAAAATATGTATAATACGAAAATCACATCATCGATTGAAATTTAAACTTTAATGTGCTCAGTGGTACTAATTATTAACATTTTTTTCAGAAGGGAATTTCTGAGCTCAATTATCTGTGATTGAGATATAATAGAAGTCGGAGACCGACCTGCAGGTAATTACCTAGCAGCTGGCCGCGGAGTGATCAATGGCAGTGCCGTTAATTTTAAGGGCTGTGAACAGTAGGGGGACGTGACGGACTCTGAGAGGAGATCAGAACGGTCCGACACGTGAAAGGATTGTGGACCGCCATCTTTTGAAAGGTCAAAATTTGAGGTGCTTTGTCGGATTGCAATTTACTGTTCCATATCAGTTCTCATAAGGAAAAAACTGGCAAACATAGGAAATTTTGACTTCAGACAACCATCGAGATACAGCCTACGTCAAAGAAGCTGAGTGTGGGTCAAAAAATGTGAGAGTGAAATCTACTAAACACTACACATCTGTGAAGTCATTTCATAGCATAAATACATATACAGCCTGACTCCCCTAAATTCAAATCTTGACTGTCTGTTGCATTAACCATCCTACGATACTGACGTAAAGAAAGGTCACGCCAAGAGTACGCATTTATTGTTTTTATTAATAACATGCTATTTCGAGATTAGTTAAAATAGTGTATTTTAAATGAAAAATTCTAAATTCAATTTATTGCAAGCTTTAAAGCTGCGAGAGCATATTGCACTTACTGTCTCTTCTAACTTCACACTTCCTCTACTACAGTTCCACCGTTTATGTGTCAACCAAATTCCCCTCTATCGAAGATTGTCGCCAATAATTTCCAAGATCAGTTACCTTAACTAGTGCGTATACATATTGTAAGAATAGAAATCTTCTCGCATCTTTAGTTTGCAAACCCTGTTCTGGACAATATCACCAAAGGCTGGAAATAACATGAAAATTGTCACAACAAATAAACTTTTTCCTAATAGAAGAAGATGTATTTCTTCTGGTGTACAAAATCAGCGATGCGGAGTGAGGAAATTAGAAATTTAGTAAGGATTTTAATTGGTGTGGTGACCTTAGTAATCTTCTTTAGAAAGTTGGTGGGAACTATGTGAAATCCCTGAAGGAATACGCAGCGGGAAAAGCATTAAAATAATCAGCCACTAGAGAAGGTTCTAATAAATTCTACACACGCAACAAATTATACTGCTTATTATACAATATTTTCTGCCACTGAAAAAAATTGATGTGGAAAAGGAAGATAGAGAAGTGGGAGGGTTGGGGGAGGGAGGGAGAGGGATGACACTTGTAATGTGTCTTCTTTTCTCCTGAAGGAGGAGGCTGATGCCGCCGAAAATTTTAATTACACCCTATACACAATGATGGTGCATAGCTTCAATTTCAGGTAAACAACCACCTCTCTCTCCCACACCCCCTCTCTCTTCCTTTTCCACACCAATTCTTTTAATTATTCTTACAATATCCCATGCTTATATATATGCTTAGTTTCTATGAACCATTTACGTGTCTAACAATACTTACTGTCATATATGTACTATATATAGATATATATGGTCCTGACACATTACAGAGGAAAGTATATTTGGGAAAACATATTTTAGTAAATAAATACTTCACTGTGTTTTCTTTCCTTTGAAGAAAATATTAAATACATTTTTACCATCTCGATTGGCCAGAGTGTCTTAAATCATCAGTTTGTTCTGTCCGCCAGGACTGGCTTTAAAGACATGAAGAAGGATTACGTAATTACAGTAATTGAATTTAAGAGAATTCAAGAGCTGATGCGGGCGAACGGGAAACGCAAAATGAACTTGTCCAGAATTTTTCCTGCAGAGTCTGGCACTAACAACGTAGATAGCTAATTCAAGATTGTGATCTCGTTTCCGCTGCAGGAGAGGTTTATTACTTCGTGGAAGAAAGTTGTGGCGCTAGTCGGGGTATCACTTTCAATTAGGGAAAAATCAGAGAATCCCACGGAAAAGTTCCAGAAGGGGAAGAAAGTGAAACGTTCTATGGCAGCTGGGAAAGTAACTACTCATACTTCCGGTTGCTGAGCAACTTAATCCGCTTCGGTCTGTTCCGGGCGAGGAACGCATTTCCGCCGGTACAATATCGCCTCCAAATGCTCAAGAAACTCAAGTACGTTCGTAGAAACCAACTTCAGATCCGCCCGATAGACTGTGTCCCAAGCACTTGACTACTTTTAAAGAATACAAAAACCACGCAACAGGAAGTGTTGTATTAATACTAATAACTGAAGCAAATGCCGGAAAGTAGCTTAAACCCTAATAGATTCCACTTGAAATAAATCGTATTCATTATTACGCATTTTACGTCAGAATAATTTACAGTAATCGTAGGGCGTCTTGAATTTTGGAACTTAAAAAAAATGTTAAAGTGTATCTTTGATACGAGTATTATCCCCGTCCTGCTTGTTAACTTTGTGAAATACTCGTAAATGTGACTAATGAAGGAGTGCTCCAGTCCGAAGTGCGTACAAAAGAAAGCCAACACTATATTATTGTATCACCCCACAAAAGATCCTCATTGGTAATGTAAGGCTGAGCTGCAGTGATAGATCACAGTTATCAGATAAGCATGTTTTTTATTGAACGTACGGAATTAATAAAAACTTAAAACATAAAATCACCACACAGTGATATATTTGCAAGTTAAGAATGTAACATATTCCTTTATATAAAAAAACGGGCAATTGAAAAAGTTCATTTCCGCAATTGAAAATGCGTGCAATTTTTCTTTGTCGAACTGAAAACGGTGCTCTAGAAACTGACGTGTAGCTTCTAAATTGTTAAGAACAATGCGTAAGAGAAAGCGTGACGCATGGCCGCCCCATTTCACATTGAACAATGCTACCGTTTCTCCCTTAGTCCTGTCCTACGTTATGTCAAATTAGCGAAAGTGTCACGTCTCACTTTCAGCCTGGCCCGTCATTGAATTCTAATCGTTATCGTTTGTAATTTGACGCACGATGCTGCGTCGCGCCGGCCGAATAAGATTTCGCTTATTGCGCTGACAGCGTTCATCGGTTGTTAATTTTATCTGGAAATACAATATCCGGTGCGTTCCGCGCCACAAAAATATAGCACGATTATTCCGGGGTGAGGGGAAAGATGGAATCGGCAGATGATCTAAACACACACACACTATTAACTAAGCCACCGGGGAAAAAACTTCGTACACGACAAACACCTGGTTATCTTACGTAATTAACATAAATCTGTAAAGACGAATCCTGGACAAGTTGATTTTGAGTTTCAACTAAGTCTAAATCAGGACGAAAAAATTTACTCCTCCATTCAGTTGCTATACTCACGTTTTTTCTTACTAGAATCTTACTTTGCAGTAATATACTTAATATTTTCTTGAAAGGAAATATAGAAAAACAGAGATGTTTATTCACTAATATCTGTACTTTCGTATATGTATATTTATATATTTTCGTAAATAGTTGGTATAAACAATGCAATTCGGTATCTGAAACTCGGTTCTATTGCGACGTGCAGATGTCTGCATTTGATAAATTTGCTACAAATATAATTAAAATTGAAACAAAAAATATATTATTATTTAATTTTGGGTGCCTCGGGTAGAATAATAAGCACCTCGTCCAAATCTGGCTTATGGAAATGTAATATATATGTAAGGAAAAAGCTGGTTCGTTGCGGTACTGAACTTTACGTTATGGAAAACCAAAATTAACGAAAACAGTGAAATTGATGGAATGCGGAAGGCGATTTGATTGCAGTAAAGAAATTTATTTCAGTTCATAAGGTTGAAGAAACTGTAAAAAGTTGATTGAAGAATACTTAACTGTCAAAGGTCAAATCAACGTAAATTGTTCATAAATCTGGTGAATAATTAGCGTCTGACAAACGAAATTACTACGTACGTATTTTTTAAGCTTCTAGAGACATTGCGTCTGTCGGACGATGGCCAGTTATGAGTAAATGCAATTATGAGTGTCGGGTACAGGTAACCTGTTAAATCCACAAGGATGTGGCCCTGTCTAGAGAGATTTCCGACCTTCGGCGTTAGTATGAAATTGCAGCTACGGTAGACAATGACCCTCAACACTTACGCAATAAAGGCGTTCACTGTGTCATTTCATACGCCAGTAATATTTTACTTTGATTACATTTTGGATTTTGGAGTGAAATTAGAAGTTTTTACGGATTCATAAACCTTGAATAACGAACTTTGGGTAGATGTGGATGTGGATGTCCTCCCAGGCAAAAGTCGCGTTAGTCCGGGAAGAAGCACTTACCCCAAGCCAGCGCATGTTTGTCCACGGTAGGTGAGAACACTGCAAAACTTTCAGCAGGGGGGTCTTTATATACGAGCCCGGAGCCGCCGCACAGGGGGGAGGGGGGGTCATTCCTTTCTAACAGAGCATCTTCACGGAATAACAATGGATCCGATTTAAAAGAAAGTGCTCATTAAAATCACCCACGCTCGCAACGTTTATCTGATACGAAATACAGGAAACGTTCTCAGGAATTACTTACAACACTCAAGAGTTTCTCACCGATGACTGTTTCGTCCGACATTCCTTGATGACAGGAAGTTACATAGCCAGTTAAATAACAGGCAACGGTGAAGAGACACATTAAAATTGTTCCGCTGATCGAATATCAACAAAATGCCGGGGGTTCTCGATTTAATTACGACGTAGGGAGGCTAATTAATACTGACATAAACAAACGACGCGCCAGTGACAATTACCATTGGCGAAGATTAACGAGGCCCGGACAATGTAAAACTTGAGCAAGCTACAGGAATTTCATGTCCACGATTTCCTGGAATAATTACGGAGAGGGTCGGACAAAGTTTTGAACACAAACCGAGGTCGTGGTTTTGCTTATAGAAACTACTATGTATAATGACAACCTACACAGCCTTCGTATAAAGTTCTGACATATTCATTCTATCTATAGTAACATTATTTACACAAACACACTCACACACATATATGTATATAGGGTTTTTCAATAACAACGGGACGATGTCGACATGAAATTAAACAAGCTGTGTCTGAGGTATTAACGAAATACATGAGCTTTTCAAATAAAATAAAAATAATTTCGTTAATACCTCACTACCGGCTTGTTTCATTCCATTTCAACATCGACCAACATTTAATGAAAAATCCGATATATATACATTGTCAAAATAATTAAAACAATCAGAACAGGAAAGAGAGAAAGGTGGGGGCTTGTCTGAAGCGTAAAGCTAACAGGTTCAATGATAACTGCAGGCTACTGTTTTCCTTCTTCAAATTTTCGGAGGCAACTGTTCCCTTCGTCAGGAAATAAGGAGGAGCATTCCGCCCGTTATAATTGTATATGGAACAACTTTAATCCCCAACTTTTTTTATTTTCTTGCAAAACTGTAATTTTGTTATAACATTTATCCCAGGTTGACATTAGATTTATAAAATAACACTGGAATAAAATTTCTAGATGTGAGAAATATAATAGATACCATTTGGGATGAAAAACTGCAATTACATTATTAAATCATTTATCAAACAATCCTAATAATTATAAAATAAGTGTAACCAAAATTTTTAACAATAAAACCTGCAAAATTTATAAATGTAGTAAAAACTTTATCAAGAAAACTAGTTTCTATATTTTTACATAGAAGAAGTTTAATGTAAGAATATAAAACCAATACACAAAGTAGAAAACGATTCAAATGTAAATACTAGTATAAATGTAAATGATGCTAATAGTGGCTAGCGTCACAGACGTCCCGGGTTCGATTCCTGGCAACGGCCTTGTTGTTTGCGAGTGTTTTCACAAACCCGACAGAGAAAAGGAAAATTAGGTACCTAAATAGAAAGTCGCTAATGATTTAGTTGTCGGTGCAACTGTAAACAGAAATAAATGCTAATATACATGTAGCCAACAAGAATAAAATTTAAAAAAAACTAGCTCTGCCCACGACTTCGTTCGCGCGGAAATAGATCTTTTTATTTTACCCAAAAATGAAACAACAGGTACAGAATTTTGACAAAGTAGAATTCATTAAATATATCAAAAGTACGGTATCATTTATTTATGATCGCTTCAGGGCAAACTTTATAACTCGCATACGTTTCGGATCCAATATAAATGAACATTTACTAAATATTAAAATTTACCTGACGCGACAAATAAAACCAATTTTATATCGACAATCGAAAGAAGTATTTATTTATCACGGGTATAGCTCTTTGGAAACAATAGGTTATTTACGGAGCGAATCCTGCTGCAACAATAGATGGAGTGAGAAGACTCGCCCTCCCTCTCACGCTGCAAAAATTACACTTATAATAACAGTAAGTGGGATGAATGGTATAGGAACGCCTAATAGGACTTAAAACTCGCAGTTGGTTTTCATGCCTCCTTTTGCTCAGCAATTCAGTGGATTTATAAATATTTAAATAAATATATTCTGAAATCTTCAATATATCGAAATGTAACATAAACGAAAATTTAAGTTAAATTTCCTGTTTTATTCCCTGAAATTTTCATTGAAATCCGTTAAGCCGTTTCGGAGCATAAACAGATCAAGTGTATAGGCTACCCGAATTCACTTTGGAAATTTTAATGAACGGATGAAAAAAAACCTTCACGTAGAATTATATATATATTATTAATGTCATTATCTAAATTAAATATGCACAAATATTTAAGTTAAATTGCCTATTCTAAACCCTCAAATTTTCATTGTAATCCGTTGAGCTATCTGGGAGCCTATTCGAGACAAACATACAGACAGACACTTCAATTTTGCTGTAGATTAACACATTGATAAATAAAATATATGAGAAAGTACTCAATATATAAATGTAAATAACAATGTGATATGTACGATTAGGAATGTAACCAAATTGTACAATTATATAAGTTTAACATTTATAAAAGGTTTATCTAATCAATTTAAAAGAATATTCACAATATATGGTAGAGCAGAATTTAATTTAGTTTATAAACCTGATCGTAAGTTGTGTAATTATATAAAAAATATAAAAGACAAAATATGCAAATAATATTGTAAGCATGTTGTGTACAAAATTATTCTTCTTCCAACGGCTCAACAGCCCTCTTGAGGGCCTAGGCCTACCGAGGCGGCTGCGGACTGTCATCTGGGGTGACACATTCCGAATTTGAGGTGATACGTGGTCAGTGTATCAATTCCCCAGCAGCTTTAATCCCGGTCCTAACTACAAAACGTGTTCCCCAGTATATTTCCTTGCACATAAATTGAGTTAGTGATCCCGACTGATACGGAAGAAAATAATATTTCAACAGAGGTAAACTCTTTGTTCCGAATTACACTAAGCTAAGTTATTTACGGCCTGTAAAATTAACCTCACAGTCGTTCAATAAGATAACTCGAATTTAATACATTCATTTTACTTCAATACAATTTAAACGGCTACCAGGGAGAATATATTAATTTTTATATTTATAACAAATTAATGATTATAATTTTTAGATGCAAATTCAGGAAATAGAAAACTCCTGTAACCCCGTCATTAAACTCTATGCTGCCGACTTTTGTTCTCAATTCTCTTCAGCATTAGGCCACTTTCGTGCTGTAATACTCTGCGGCAAAAGTTCTGCTGCGTCTATCCAAATTATAATCAAATTATCGGCTTCCTGGTAACGAGTTTTCTCATTCATAACTCTCTTTGTCCAGCAGTCCTTTCCTCTTCTCACAATTCTCATTGCCACATTGTCGTTCCATTTTTCGTCATATTTCTCACGAATTCGTTCCTTAAATGAATATTTTTTCCAACCCAGCTCGTCTCATGCATACCTATTTTTTGTGAAATCGTACACATTTTTGAAATTAAAAAGCGTGTCCGTCTATGGTTATGTAGTAATCTTCAAAATGTACTTTTAATTACACGCTAGAATGTACACAATTTTCCAAATTTTTATTTAGTTCTCCAGGGTGACCTATATAGTTTGATGGACATAAAATAGATTCTTGACTTCCGGACACTATTTATTCTATGTTCAACCGTTCAAGTTTCTGATACGTGCGAAACTTAAAGGCGAGACATTTTCCTTAATTACCGACGTATTTAATCACATTTAAAAAAAATTCACCTTAAAAATGAAATAGAAATGTTATAACATTATGGAAACTTCGTCGTTGGTGTTATTGCTTGTCTCCAAGCGTCTTCCTTTTTGTCAACCGTTCCTCAAATTGAGATACAAAGAGCCGTAAGTCTATTCATCGTCATAAGCCACTTTTTTTAAATACGTCGCTAAAGCACATCCAATCCCTTTGTGGCTTCAGTTCAGTAAGTAACATATTGACTACAATCTTCCTTCCTGTAACATGTCCATTGGATTACGCAGGGAGATATTACAGGAACTAAAGCAAAAAATATATAAAAGTGAATAAACAAAATTTTGTTAAAATATAAAATACGCAGAACTTGTATTAAATAATAAAATTAGTATAGACTTATATACTGAATTGATATATATATATATATATATATATATATATAGGCCAGAATGCAAAATTCTCTTCTATATTCAAAATGTAAGGTGTAATGTTTTACGCTCCAGAAAATTTGATTTTACTTTATTAAATTGGGGCAGGGAAAGATAAATAATAAGTCACTTAAAATATTATAGTATATTTAACAACAACAAAATAAAATGTTATCTTCCTGCTGTGTCAAAAGAATATATATGTATACAATTTATAACATGAAAATCAAATCGATTCTTTTCGTTAGGGAATGGTGGGCCCAGATACCTTGGTCTTTATATTTACAAACATTAATTGCTGGCGAAGACCACTGTGGCATTTAATTGGGCAAATACCACCGGAGCTCAGGCAGATCATCACTGGCGGTCAGGAACCTTTGGGGACATTGACGCAGAATCGGCGGCGTTAAGCTATTTTTTTTTATATCTGGCTGTCTCCCGTCTCGTCCATGACTGCCTCCTTATTTAACGAGGATGAGAATGCTTACACACATTCAGGGCAGTTATTTTACTTTTGATTGTTACACTAAATCCTCGTGATCCACTTGCACCTTTATCTTTTTGCGCTCCCCAAATTGGTTGTTCTGTGACTTTTCGTCTTATACATGTAGCATCGATCCCGGCAGAGAACCCCACAATAGTAAAGAGAAAGGCAGATGCTCTGTTATGAACACGGTGTTGCGAAGAAGGAAGATCATTGCTC
Source organism: Eucriotettix oculatus (assembly GCA_034510155.1). Taxonomy (NCBI): domain Eukaryota; kingdom Metazoa; phylum Arthropoda; class Insecta; order Orthoptera; family Tetrigidae; genus Eucriotettix; species Eucriotettix oculatus. The sequence continues at coordinate 20,252,195 of CM067380.1, read as the reverse complement.
AACTCTTTACTTTCTTTATTAACAATTTAAGCCGTTGAGGTACGGCTGACTGTATAGAATGATTGAATAAGTGCCACGTCACATTTGGTTACCTACAACAGGCTGTTTGCGAGAGCTTCTATTCAGATTATTCCACATCTTGCGAAAGCTGTCGCCGGCTGTCTGAGGATCTCTGCTTGCAGGCAAAGGGGAATTGACAGAATGTAGTGCAGAGAGGCTTTCGTCTCATCCATTCTCTCATTCGCACATTGGATCGCCAACTTGTATTTTCTCCAAGAGGATGGGACAATGATCGAGAACAAGGATCTCCGACAGATACTTGCGATGTTGCGCAAAATATTCCCTTTGTATAATATTCCATTTTAAATCGGAAATAAAAATGTAGATTTGAACAGATTTATTCTTCTGCAGAATGATTTCAAATGTAATAGCCATTAATTCAGAAAACGGGTTTTAATTTCTTATTGGCACAGCTTCATAGTCTTAAAATTGAGTTTCTCTGGTATCAAGTAAGATTTCTAGTTGTGAGCTATTATTTCAAGCAGCGAATTCGTTGCAAAGGCAGTAGCGAAATAAGGCATATAGATGGAGAGTGGTGATAAGGTGCAGCAGCAGTCTGATGCAGCAAGAGCAAGCAGAGCGTGGACGAGACGAACAACCTTAACCTTACACACTTACACATCACCATCGCCGCATAACAATTGCATTTCTGAAATGGAAAGTTCACTATTTCCAGGACGTGAGCTGCTTACTGTCATGTAAATGTCACTTCTACAGCCAAAAAATAACGATCATATAAATGAAATATAGATTATTATACAACCTGAGAATTCCTCCGTCAATATCAAAATCCTGCTGGGTGAAAATGCTAATATTATGTTTTATTTGCTCAGTACTTTCCTTATTGCATTACTTGATTGACGCCTAATTAACAGTTAGTAGCATACAAAAGATTAGGGAAATTTTTACTATAAAAGTTCAACGTTCATACTTTTTTATTCAGAAACTGTATTTATATACGCTGATTTCACTTTAGTTTCACAAAAAAATAAGGGACAGTAAAATTGGGATCAATGATGAAAACCCGTTCGCTTCAAATCATTCTCAAAATTTAATAAAAACCATAATTATATTCTATTTTTGTTTATAAGTTTTACTAAAAATTTCGGCATACGGCATTAAAAAAATTACAAACACAAATTGGAACATTACAAAAACAAAATTTATATTAAATTGTACATTTTAAAAAGTCATTTTGAATGTAATTTGTTTGAAAACTGTAATCTACTGTACATACCTCACTTTCGGAGATTATAATGTACGTATACCAAGAAACCTTCACGTAGAATTAATATTTATATTATTATTTTATTAATAGCTTCGGAAATATATCGAAATAAAATATGCACGAATATTTAAATTACAGCTCTTGTTTTAAACCCCTTCAAATTATCATTGAAATCCGTTGAGCCGTTTCGAAGCCTATTCGAGACAAACATACAGACAGACGGACTAACAGACGCTTCAATTTTATTTATTGGTGTAGATATAAGAGATCGTCGTATATCGGTCCACGCTTTCACTCGTTGGCAGTTGGGACGTAAAGTTGCGTAAAGCGTATGCTGTGGGAATTTAGTGAAATATTCAGCTCCCTAATAATATACAAATTTTGTATTATCAATTATCAGCCTATGAAACACATCTAACATTTCAACAATGCAAACCCTGAAGTGTGAGACGTCGGTACAGTGTACTTTTGTTTTAGGATTGACCTCCCATCAAAATATTAAATTCTGTAAGTAGTAAGCAATCATCTTATTGGGAAAAGGAAAAGTTGTCTACCACTAACTTCTGAATGAATCGATTCGATGATTTTTCGTTCATCCCCTCGACGCCCTGTTATATTAAAAAAGAAATATTTACGGTACGATCTGAAGCCAACCTTGTTTGCCAACTTTTAGTGATAATTGACACGGAGATTGAAGATAAAAAAAACAGAAACTTAAAAAACCTCGCGCGAATGAAACAAATTTGTTTGAGCTACAATTCAAATACAAAAAAAACATCACCCCGGCTGTTCTATCAGTGTTTGCATGTAAATAATCTTTCTACACACAGTCGATAAAAATGTATGTTTTATATAATTTTATTTTGCTTCTACGTATCGACATTTCGGCAATTATTTTTTCGAGAACCTGTACGGAGAAAGTTTTTCGTTAAGAACTTGTTACGAATGCGGTTGCTCTTGCACTTCACTGCCTTGTTGAAAGTTTTTTTTTTAAGTTTTAAAATCGACCGTATTTCCTGTGGCTGAGTTTGGCACGCAGCTCAGCTTTTAAGCCAAGTAAACACAAACAGAGGAGGAATCTATGCCTTGTCCTCACCCTCAGCCGAAAAAGAATTCCACATCCTTCTTACGAGTAAATTGTGCTAAGATATCGGGAAGAAGAAAAAAGCCGTGGCTTGAAACTCGGACATAGTCGGAATAAGGATCGTGAGACTCTAATGGAAATATTTCCATACGTAGAAAGTAGAAATAACCCTATCATGATTTATTCTGACATTATGTAGTTTATGGAAAATCTACGACACCGTGAATACTTTACCTTCAATAAAACGTGTAATAAATTAGGCAGTAGAAGTCTTAATTTAAAAAACTGTAATGGACATACAAGATACATTGAACAACCATTGACAGACATTTTTATAATTAAAGAATATTCAACAGCACAATGTTTCTGTTCAGTATTTGTAGCCTCTTCAAGCTGAAAGACTAAAAGATTTATCTTGATGTTACATTCGTTCCCTCAATCTGGTCATGAAAATGACTATTTAGGATTCTACGGTTCCTGAACATCACACTGATGTTATGTGCTTTCATTCATTATAAACAATACAATTTTACGTAGCATAAGAAATCACATAACCAAGTGGCGAAGGAAACTAATACGATATTTCAAATTAAAAATTTATATGGAAAAAATAAAAAATATCAAAAAGAGAAACAATACTTTTCGTCGTGGCGTAAGGATGAAACAGTATAATATTCCAAGACACTATTATATAAGATTAAATTAAATTAAGACGACCAATTTCACTGACAACTAAAGTTTTTATTCAATTCTTACAACGTTCCGCCCTCACTTTTGGCACTTCATCAAGTAAATTTTTTGAGGATTTAAAATTTTTAAGTATTTAGTTAGACATTAATTCAGACCAAAAAAATATGTGTTTATTTTCCATTGGTCGGGAATGATCTCCGTTTTATGAAATTTTTATGAAAATAATAATAATAAATGGTAAAATAAAAATAACTAATTATTAAAGATTTAAAATTTATTTGAAAATTATTACTTATTAAATTGATTAGATGTCAAGTAATAATGATAAATGTGTCCATATGGTTTTATTCTACACTTTAATTACGTATTCCGACAATATGTTACTAATTTTAGAATTTAGTATGAAGAAAACAGATGAAAATAAAAATAACCAAACTAAATAATGCTTTATCAATTTATAATACTGCCTTATTACGTTAAAATAAAATAAAAGTTAATTTAAAACATTTTAACTTCAAATGACTTTAAAATTATAAAAGACGAAAAGACAAAATGAAGAAAATGCCTACTGTTATATATAAAATTATTGGTAGTGAATGTAATTTGGAAAATTTTATATAAGACAAATAAACCGTGCTCTTGAAACTATCCGTAAATTGAAAGAAAGTCGTAAATTTAACTGGGATAATGTTGAAATTTTTATTTCTGACAAAATTTATTTGAACGTAATATAAATTAAAATAATACCTGCAAATTGAGTAATTTTTATAAACCATTACTTTTTAATTTTGATATAATTTTTAGAATTAATATTGTTGACTACGTTTATTTTATAATTGGCAACATTTATTATCAAATTGAGAAAGTAATTTTGTTATATATTGTTTCTTTGAACATTAGTCATAATGATTCTCATTCATTTTAATTCCCACAATTTCATATTGTCGAGTGTAACTGAAGATTTAATTTTGTGTTTCTTTATTTAATTATTCCTGTGATTATTTCAAATTTAAACGGTCTGAAATACAAACGAATTGTTAAATCACAACATTTAATAGACGTAGTCCATGATGGAATTTTTTTGAACATTTAAAGTTTTATTCGATTGCATTCCATCCATTCAAATTGTTACTCTGTATTATTTATATATTAATAATTTATTTCAAAATTGAACAAACCTGAAGAGGTCCCGAAGCTGTAGACGAATCGTCGGATTAATGAAATAAAAAAGTGGTCTGCCTTTGAATTGGTCATTGATTTGTTTTGAAAAACATACGTTAAGTGATATATGATTTATTTAATAGTCTTTTGACCCTGAATTTCATTAGTTATCAAATAGAAGCGTGCAATGACGACTTGAGTATAAGAAATATAGTATTTTAAATCGAGCCCGTTTAAGTGCTATATTTCTGCACAGAATAGCTTCTCTAGTTTCTTTCAGCAACAGTCGACCCGGAGTTATGATTTGCTTCGTAATGCGACTTCGCCATTAGGAATCCGGCGAGGGGAAAATAATGAGTACGATTTGCCTCTCGGATAGGACGTTAATCAGAGGAGGCCCTCTGGGAAGTGCGATATCTTTTGCGCGTAAAAGAGTCTTTATAGCCTCCCGCTCTGTGTACATAAATTTCCAGGAAGCCTTCCCATTGCGACGGTAATAGCCATAGTCACAGGAACGAACAAAAACATACTTTATTTTAATACTCACCTTATATTGGCATGAAAATTTGGCCGGGACCGCGTTGTTTTTTCTCCTTGCATTTACGTAATGAAATTTCCTAGATGCGAATATCGACAGGTCGACATAAACCGCTTATTGCGTAAGACAGCCTCGAGGGAAAATTTCTCCATCCCCTGTGTAAACATAACATTCTTTTGACTCCTTACAGTAGATATTTTCGGTTGCTGTTGTTTTTACATTCAGAAATAGATAGTATACAATTAACGTGAAACATAAAAAGATCTGTTCACTGTACAATCAATTGTTTTATTCCTTCACATTTGAAATTATTTTATTTGACAAATGCAACTTATCTCGTCCTGTGTGCAACATATATTTCTTGGCAATTACGGTTTGCGATATTATTTTTGGCAGATTCGTGTCGTATTCTTCTTACAGACGAGAACCAGCAGCTCAAGAACAGAGTTCCCTCTTCACAAAGTCTTGTTTTTCTGTCAATGTTGTTTACAAGGTGTCTTTTATTCTCGCCACAAAGCGTGAGAAAGAGGAGCAGTAGACTGAATGGGCTTGTGACATCCTTGTCAACGATAAACATATTTAGCTGGGAAACAGGATCACGGACTTTGTTTACCTGAAACGACGAGTATTTAGGAACGTCGTTAGTGTCCTTGCCGAAAGTTATGTCACGATGAAGGGACCGTCATTTGTGCGTAAGATCTAACACGAACTTCGCATAGTCCATTCTGTGTTCAAAATAATATGTTTAGAAATTTAACTCAGCCTTTGTGTCATCGGAATTATAGAATCTACCGACAATCAAAATTCTCTCTAAGCTGTTGTTAATTTACAATAATGTTACTGGACCAGAGACTATTTGTCGTTTTGCGCTTAATTTAAGCAATCTAACTGAAATGATTCAAAACGCAGAAACTGATAAATGTTAGAAAACGTTTACCTTGTCGCCAGCGTACTAAATAATTAATTCATTATCATTTGAATTGGGTGGTTTGACCGTTTAATGTTACAATGAAGAGATATTTAACTCTTTAACGGTCACTTGTTTTTAAGAATTTATTTATTCAACGGTAGCTTTCGGCCATATTCATCCTAAATACAATAGTATACAAACCAATTAATTTTCTATCAGATACAATTCTATTATTAAATTATTTATTTAATAAATTTTAAAATATAAGCTTTTTAAAATTTATAAATAAAACCTTTACATACGTATAATACTTGAAACAATTCTATTTCGGAAAATTTAAAATGTTTGTGTTATTCAACACGTCGTTTGGTCAAAACTGGCGGAAAACATCGGTAAAAGCAAATTGAACAATAGGGTATGATTACAAAGATTAAAAATGTAAATATATAACTATATATATAATATATATTATTCTATAAATAATATTTACTATCATTTTATTCATGTTATAATACTGAAATTATTTTACAATGATTTTAATTGATTGCTAGCCTCAATATAATGAGTTCCAATTTCATTTCTTCGTTTCTGAAGTTTACTATTTATTTTCTATGAATATTAATAAAATTTGATGCAAGAATCTAGACATAGTTTTGTAATTATTTTTGGTTTAAAATATTTATTTGTTGAATTAGAATTCTTGATTATTCGTTTTTACATGGCATGATAACGCTGTATTGGTTTTTGATTTGGCTTCTAATGTTTATTTGTGATTATAAATTCTAGCTTTAACATTTGCCGTAATATAGCTAATTTATGATTTTTCGCAGTTTTACATGGTATTTTGTAAACAACATTAGTTATATTATCTCTTTCAGTTACGTTAACAGGGTTTGAATATGATTAGTAGGTTGAATATGGCAGTTTAAGCTGCCGTAAGCTACCGTTGTAATAAATTTAATTCTTAAGAAAAAATATGGAAAGTAGATAAATCAATTTTATCTCGTTTGAACGCAAATATCGCAATCTTTAACCATAAAATTTGCTGCCTCAAATTATTTTATTCATCACAATTTTGCGTCTATTGAAGCTATTCAATAATTGAATAAATACAGAAATATGTTTGATGTGGGGGGATTGAAACATTAAGTATATGTGTCTAAATAATTATGCTTAGTATTTTCTTTATGTTGTGTGCATTGTCAAAGGGTTTCTTTTGTTATCTCTTCATCATTTATTGTCGTTTTGAGAACAATGAAGAAACACGATTTGAATGAAGGAGTCGTAGGGGAAGTCGGTGTGGAGCGGGACACTTTAACAATTTTTGTAAAATTACGGAAAAAGAAAAAATACTTCATAAAAGTATAAACCATTTTATTCTATTATTTACTTAATCTAATATCAATATAACTTAAAACAGCGTATTTTGTTTTGGATGAGTTTTTTTAAAAAACTATCAATTTTCCCGTTCTGATAGGATATTTTGTAATTACAATTAGTAAAATAAAATTTAATTAAAGAAAAATCTTAACACATATTGAGTTTTATTTCCTATATTTATTTTGTAATTTTTCCTTTCGCAAAGAGATTCTTTTGCTCAGTCAATTGCTTTCTTAGTCTATTTCTTTTAGGTACAGCATCTTGTAAGATTCTTATAAGGTGAGTCTACTAGTTTTTTCCTTTTTCTTCTTGAGGAACACATTATATTTTGCCGTATACAATAGTATCCCGGTCCGCCCCGCAATCAAGTTTCAGTGTAAGGTTTTTCACCGAGCCTTAGTACCAGCAGATTTAAACGTTATACGTAACTTATATGCAGGTAAATATGTACTATTAAAGAGTTGTGATGAATAATTACATCAATTTCTTGCAATACAACAATTACTAGTGAATATGAGCAGTTAAGTATCTCATAGTTTTCTAAGTCTATAACCCCATACTATTTTATACTTTTATTCTAACCGCTGTCGTTTTATGATCCTTAACGTAGCTAATCGCTCATTATTTCCTGATGTTATTTACTTAAACTCACTTAAAATCAAACTATCATCCAATATAAGAAGAAAATTTACCTCTGTACAATCACAATTATATATTTCTATAGTTCAAACGAACAAGAGCTTTCGATGTAGGCCAGTCGACAGTCTGAATTAAAATATTCTCACGTTGAGTAGCCTTCACATATCAGTTATATTAGCTTATTTGATAATATAATCACTTTACTAAGAACTAAGTGTTTAATATATTTTTTACAATACAAATATAATGACGTTACTGGCATTAACTACAGTATTTCTTCGCTATAATTAAAACTGCTTTTCAATGAATTACGAGCTTTAGTTCGACGGAGATACAATTGAGAACCCCTCCCGATGCAGTCAGTCATTAAATCTATAATGAAGAGCCGATCGAAGTAGAGGAATCTCGCGGACAATTCATGTTGTTCCTAAGTAATTATTATTTCCTGCAGAGGTTCAGTTTCATGCTTCTGAGAAGAGTAAAGACGTAGCAAAGTAGTGAGTCATTACTGTGTGCTGATATTGTACACTTCAAAGACTTCAGCAAACGCGCAACATTCAGATGGCACCTGCACAGCATTATCAAACATATAGTTAAATATCAAACGAGCTAGCAGAAATAAAGAAATTTAGGAGGAAGACGTTTTAATGTCTAAAACGTCCGTTTTGTATCCTCTTAATTTACAACTACATACACCTTTGCTTGATTAATTCTATCCACCTTAAGAGAAACTGAAACGAATCGCAGATTGTGCTAATGTAACTTTCCTCTTTTGAGCCTTTTTATCAGCGCTGCTTCAACTTTCTTCTTATCAGCTTCTTTAAACTAGGAGAAAGTTGATGGAAAGTAGAAACCATGTGTTATTCTATGAGAAACAGACTTGAATCACTATTCTCCGTCTTCAACAACACATAATAGTTTATTCCTTCTAAGTATATTTTAAAGTATGGGCAAATATTATAACATATAACGTAATATATTAAATTTTTCACCTCCTGTGAGATACAAGCAACTCTCTTTCACGGACCCCTGTTTAAATATTTTTCAAACATAATTACCATAATCGTGAAAATAAGATGGGTGACCTCCTGTGGTGTAGTGGTTAGCGTCGCGGGTCCGAATCCTAGCATGGGCCTGGTCATGGTCACGCAAACTGGGTTAAGAGTGCCGGAGAATCGATACTCTGACAACGTATCACTCCAAATTCGGAGTGTAAAATGACAGTCCGCAGTCGACCCGGTAGGCCAAGGTTTTGAATGGGCTGTAGAGCCAAGGAAGAAGAAACACGAAGAAACCTTATTACGAGAATTTGAGTACACGTTAAACTATTAACTTGCAAATGTGAAAGCCTTCTTCCTTGTGTACAAAGAATTTAGTTATAAAGCAAGATTGATTTTTAAAATTATTGAAATAAAAAAACCAAAGTGATATCAACGTTCTTCGTAGCATGTATGGCGCATTATTACCTTCGTACGTTCCATGTAATTTTTCCCTCTTAACTGGTCAAACGTGTTGTTTTCTGATGCAATCCAAAAAATATTGAAAGAAACGTAGTGAAGAATCTATTTATTTTTCATGATTTTGTTTCTGTCTGATCTGGCAATTGATTCAAATTGATGTAAGAAACAAACAAAAATAACTAGTTAAGTTTTCAAATAACTTTCAATTTGCTTCTCCGACGAACCAGAAAATATTTTAAATTTCCCATTCATTATTTCAGAAATGGAAACAAGCAGTTGAATTCGTAGGATTGGAGTATTTGAATTAAAAATACAGGTTAAACAAATGTACCGTCGTAATAGAGACAAAAGTAGAGTGTATGAAACTTGCGTTAGTATTGGTTGAGGGAAGCTATCAACAACAAGGCAGTTTCTGGATAGAAACCTGTGAACACGCGTAACTTCTAAATCATATTTTCGTGATAGAGACTGAGTTTTGGGAGGTGGGGGTAACGTGAGATCAAAACCGTGATTGTTCCTGTAACTCAATAGCCAGAGCGTTGGCGTATTCACGTTCGATCCGAGGCGCTGTCACATGTAACAATCCCCAGAGTGCGCTACGCTCTCACACACTACGTGCAAACATGTCATATGAATTTAACTTTTTCTAAACCTCTACCAATTAATTGTTGAATATTTTTCTAAGGTAAACAAACGTCATTAGTTGAAGCCTTTACATATATACCCACAAATAGCATAAGAAAAAAAGATACACTTAGGTAGTGCTCTGAAGTTTTGGGGAGAAAAAATTCGTCTGGATATAAATTATGTCCACAGTCAGAAAATAATATATTTAAATAATTGGATTATATGTTTAATACGTTTTTCCCAGAATTTTTATGGATCTCTTCATGTGCATTACATTCAACGAGTCGTTAAATAATATTATTATCTCACTGTGGACACCATTTATATCCCACTCGGAATTTTATTTCTGTTACGCCCAATCAACCTCATTTTTTTATTGTAATTGTTAGGAGAAATGCTTTTCTATAACTTGATGGAACCGTAATTGTTCATCACATTTCTCCAAACTTTCGGTTTAGTAAAATTAGGGTTTATCTTGCCAAGTTGTGGGTAATTTGAGCACAAAACCTGCAAACCAGAAATTTAATTCATGAAACTCACACTGGTTTTACTTCCATTTGTATTTCGTAGAACTCTGCACTACAACTTTCTAAATTTTTTCAGCACGTGAAAATTAGTCTCGTTTTTCGTCTTAATCAGTTTATTTATAAGGAGATCAATCTGCCGTCCAAAGTTTAAAGACAGTAAGCAAAAATTTTCGACTTTTGAAAATATTTCACGAATCATGTATTTTGACTAATTTATAAAGACAAATTCATATTTCTTGGTACGGATAAAACCATTTTCAAATAGATAAGGCGTTTATGTAAATGTCGAAGATCAAAAAAAAATTTATCCCATGGGTTCTCAAAAGCATTTTTTAGACTTACTTACTGCCTTTCTCCTTTGGACAACAGCATTGAAAGTGACCAATTCACAGCAAAAAATAAAGCTTTGATCAACTTCCGCGCCTTTGAGACTTCCTCAGATCTAGTTTTTGACTACAGAAAACTTTACAAAAAAACAAATTTCGTTGATAAATAAATTATTAGAATTATCTGTCTGTTATCTAATTTTGTTGAAATAGACAAATAAGACCTTTGAGGTGTGTAGATAAACATCAAGGGCGAAATATAAAAATTCCCGACTAGAACTGTAGTCGTGAACAAGCGAAATGTGAGTTAAGAATACAGTCCAACAATGTATTGTGGATCGTTAATCTTTGCATTGTGAAAGATCGGAAAATTAAAATACACAAAATAAAATATAATTTTATGATTTTAAGTTTAAAATAAATAAAAAGACGGCCAATAAGTCAGCAAATAATTTTATTGCTAAATATCGAAGGCTTTTCCGGTGAATTGAATGAAGAAAAGCTTTTCTGGTTTCCATCCGAGTAATATCGAAGAATAGCGACGTTTCGACGCCTTTCACTGCCACCGTCTGGAAGCCTGGAAACCTAGAAGACGATGGCAATGAAAGCCGTTGAAACGTCGCCGGGAAGCTTTTCTTCATTTTTATTGCTATTTAATTCATATAGATACTACGTTTCATCCAACTTTGTGGACTTATTCAGGTAAGTATAAACAAGAAAAATTATAAAGTAACATTAATTTCGAATAGATAAAAATTTGTTAAAATATGAAATGTAATATTCAATATAAAGTAAAATAAATGACAGACTAGCATTATTAAATGGATGAACTATTTACGCAAAGTTGGATGAAACGTAGTATTTGAATTAATTAAATACTAATAAAATTATTTGCTGACTTATTGGATGCCTTTTTATTTATTTTACAAAATAAAATCATTGGATGGTTAAACTAGACAATTTAAAAGCGTGGGAATCCAGTTAATAAGAAGTTTTTAAAGCACGAATGAGCAACCCGATGCTAGCAAAAGGACAATAAATATGCATTTCTCGTGCTACTCCATCTGCTTTGAAATGAAATATTTAACTTACGAAATAGTCACACGATATTTCGAGTGTAGAATATATAGCGATAGATATAAAAGCCTACCTGCTGTGATGTATGGGCCAGCGAAATAACCTAAAATGACTGAGGTCCGGGTTCGAATCCCGGCATGATCGTGGCCGTATGTTATCGTCATGGTCACTAAAACTGGGGTTGAGACTGAAGGAGAATCGACCCCGCCTGCCAGCACTTGGAACATGTCTCCTTCTTTCCTGAAGAAGCGGGAAGATGCCTCCGAAAATTTTAAGAATTTGATCTTTACCTCAATGGCGACTCCAGGCTTCAATTTCCCTGTTTCCTTTTCTTATCAGTTGAAATATATATATATATATATATATAGTTGTATGGGAACTGCCGAGAACTTCTTCGCTTTAAAGAGCGTGACAATTGTTGCGTTGGTTAATTTATGGCGGCGACGAAGGAAGGGTGGAAACGAAATTGAGGGTCTGAGAGGAGAAATCGAGGCGCCTGTCCCTGGGCGATGAAGTGCTCCATATAACTTCTCATCGCCTCGCAGTTTGTTGCCAATAACGACGGGCTTATGGGCTTTTCTGTACTTCTCTTTGCCTACATTCTTTAACGAGACATTTAAATAGTAATAGCTGAGATATGAATTACACCCCGATAGCTTTTAAAAAATATCACTCTTGTTCTAAATCGCCAACAAATAGAAAGGTTAGTTAATTTAAAATTACAAACTAATTCGAATCGAGTCATAAAATTGCTTGGCTTGTGTGAGGGAAAGACACAAAACTGATCGATGGTGATTTATTCTGCAGTCAAAGACGCCAAATACGTATTTCCTTTGATGATTCATTCGGAAGATGTTTAGATTGTGTAACGGTTTCGGCGGTTTAAAAAGGCCTTATCTAACGTAAAGAGGAAGTTGTTGTAAAAGAAAGATAGACGTGGGTGTCTGCAGCCTCAGCGTTTCAGAGTTCCTCAGAGCTGATTCTCCAGCATAATACATGAAACGACAGTAACTACGGCCTATTTATTAAATTAGTAACGTCATTTTGTTCGGTGGAGACATGGACTTTCTTAAAAAATTATTCGATTTAAATTTGCATTCTTTAAATGTTACAGCTAACACTAAAAACTTACAAACTAAGACTAGTAACTAACATTTATAGGCAGCATTAACAAATTTCTTAAAGAAATGCTCAAATTAGACTTTATTTTAAGGCAATTAATTAATTGAACTCAACCTTGTCTCTTTCTACATCACATAGTTTTTGTACATACTGTGGACCCTCTTCAGTATTGTGTCCGTCTGATAGTCTTGTTTAAATAAAAAGGTTTTTATTTAAATAAAATAGTACCGTATATAAGAAAGTAAATGTTCCGTTACTGTAAAAAAACTAAATTTAACGTCTTATAAACAATTCGGCATTAATGAAAAGAGAAACTTTATTGCAATAACCAATTACTCAGAAAATTAAAAATAATTACTAGACTCTTCAACGCTACTTAACGTCTTCATCTTACTGCGTTTAAACGTAGAATGAGGAGTAAATCAAACTGACAATTAATATTAATAACCAGACTGAAGAAACGTTTATAACAACAACATAAACCTTTCAGCCAGGCATTGCCTGAGGTAGTATAATTAAGCACAGAAACCTTGTGCTATTAAATAAAAATGATTCGGGGATTTTGAAGGTAGATATGCAATTTGTATTAATAATGTATTTACATAAGGTATGATAGGATGTGACGCTCTATTGATAATTGTTTGCATTGGAGGATATATAAATAAAATACAATGTTTGTATATTATTTTTAGCTGTAGTTCAATTATAGCTAAAATTTATTTTATCCCATTTCTTTACAAACAAGTTACAACTTAAATAAAACTCAATCAATGATCAACTCCGGTTGCGTATAAACAGTCCGTTGCCCCAGGTGACCAGAGGTACAGTATATCATATTCAATCCCTGGCTCACGTACGATCTGCGGCGCTACATATTTATACAAATTTAAGTAAGTGGAGCAATTACGTTTCTTGCCACCCGGAAGATTGTAATACACGAATACCACACCAAGGGGAAGGGGAGGAAATCATAAAACTTGCAAAAACGGCCGATATTTGGGTCTGAAATTTTCGCATACAATCTTAATTGCGTGGTGTAATTTATACCACATTTTGTTCCCAGTTACTTGCGACCCGGTAATAATCAAGGTTTGGGTAAAATGTCCCTAGAACTAATAGGGCAGGAAGTCTCGAGTATTTCTTACTGTGTTAAGGTACCAGAGTATTATATTTTATGTTTTTAGATTATATTTAGGTTAACTTGCTTATTTAAGGTACGTTTATATTCCACGGCTGCATCAATGTGGTGTGAATCATCATTCTGAAATAAATCTCGGGTAGTATGCCAATAAATTAAAATGTTTCATCTGACAGAATATAACAAAAGTACCCACACGGGAGTTTCGCTGTGACTTTTGTTCACGTTGTGAATAAATCAAAAGTTGAAAATCTAAATTACATCTCTTTGTTGGAGTTATTAATTTTTAAAATATAATCAGCGTTACATTAATTACTGAAATGTAACGCAGAGAATCCAGTATTATGAAATCAAATATTTATAGGAAGTAATGATAGTGGAGAGTCAGTATTAGAAGGAAGCGAGTAATCAGCAGCTGTGAAAGCTAGAGTTCCGTTCACTTTATTTATGAATGAAGGAGTCGCTCGATCAGTTTGCCAGTTTTATAACTTATTCAAGTCCATTGCACTGTGCAGCACTTCTTGGAAGTCTGCACAGATAAAATTAATCTTATCTGCATGGATACATCAGCAGTCAGTCGAACGCCTACCGTTCTGCGTGCTGTTCTTTCTAACTCCAATTCCTCTATAGAAATAATTACTTTTTGCTCTCAGCGTGCCAGAGATCATCACTACGGTAAAGCCGTAGCAATTTGGCTTCGGTTTCACTGCAGAAGCTCGTATCTTCGTCGTCAGTATGCTTGTTCATCAGACACGCGAAAATTGGAATCAAGCGTCTGCATCATTTTACATTAATACAATCTGACACAATAAATTATAACTTTTGAAAAGCGAACTGGTAACCATTTAAAGATCATGAATAAGCGATCGTTACCCATAAGAAGATTATACAAGTTCAACTATAGTTTGAAAGATGCGCAGGGGGATTTTTAAAAAGTACCCGGTTTTTTTTGACACTTTGTACAATTTTCCACAAATCTGCCAAAGAATCCGTAATGTTTATAGCAATCTCGCTCCCTCCTATTTATACGTATAAAAGAGTTCATAAAACCTTTCTTCGGCATTGAAGACTCTAACTTCAAACAGCTCAACAATTTGCAGGAAAGCAATTGTCTTATTACTGCTCGTATAGATCGCGAGAGGTAGCAAGGCGTGAGAGATGCGCATTAGGGGAAGGGGAGGGGGTGCAGGGGAGTATTGTCAGATATTAATTTCATTATTACTAACGGGATTAACATAGGTGTGAAAATTATTAGACTAAAAGCAAATTATAATTTCTTTGTTTTCTTTCCACCAGAATCCTATATCCTCAAAATATTGAAGTCTTTGCTTGGTCAACTATTTATTACAACTTGTATGTTTGTTCTTTATCAGTATTTGTCATGAACGCCTTCTGCTAAGTGCTAAAAACTCTGAACTGCTTGGAAATGAATAAGCAAACATATTCTGGTGTGTTAACAGAAATAATCAAAACAATTATGAAGTTTTTAGAAATTTTACTTCTTAAATGAACCGAAAACTGAAGAATTTTTTTTGGCATCAGTATCGTATCTTCTTTCCAAATTAAAATGGGTGCCAAAGTAAGAAAAATGGAGCAGGGTCATTTCCATGTCAAATCATCAGAGGTTTCCCACTCTACCTTCTCCAAAACCTCACGAAATTTTGAGCTGAAGTAACACTAGATCCCAAATGAAACTGTGCTCAATATTAGAGCTCACTGAACATTAGTTCAGTAGTTACAAGCCCATGTTCAATGGTCAGTCACACTTTGATCGCACGTTAGATCAGTTCTACGACCACATAAGGGTGAAGATTAGTGCAATATTTTTGTGACAAATTCGTAGGCCAATTACTCTGCAGGAAAAGATCTATACACTTCAACATTTTTATAGGAGCAGAACAAGCTCCATATTAAGAAGGGCTGAACCTGAAAATCTATTGTGTTAATGTGTCCAGAGGTATTCTACATAAAAAGTCCTTCCAGTCTAAAGTCTACATTTCCGCGACAAAATTTTGAGGTGATTTTGTAATAGATAGATTTGTTAACGGCCGACATTCAAATACATTTTGAGCTTGAAGTTGTATAGATAAACCAATTTTGAAATTTATGTGGCCGCTAGAATTGATTTAACATGATTTTATCAAAGTTGTACAGTTTCATTTGGGGTCTCAGGTTACCTTATTACAAAATTTCGTGAGATTTGGAGATGTGTGAGCCTTGGGGATCTGACATGGATGACGCACCATGTAAACAAATTGTTTGTTGCAGGAGTGAGGAAGCTAAAACATGAAAGCATCCATGGAAAATTCTGAATAAGGGTCAAGCAATTACTTAAATATTTTGAGGATATAGGATTCTGGAACGGGTAAAACTAGGGCATCAAAAATTATTTGCTTTTAGTGTAATAATTTGCCAACCTGCTGTGGCTTAGTGGCTAGCGTCGCTGCCTCACAAACCAGAGGTTCCGGGTTCGAATCCTGGTATAGGCTTGGATGTGCTGACCACGTATCACTCCAAATTCGGAATGTGTCCGCAGTCGACCCGATAAGCCAAGTCCCTCAATGGAAAGAAGAAGTTTAATAGGTTTTTACACTTCTGAAGAGACAGCGCCAAGGTCTTTTTACCCCACTCTGTCGTTATCATCCCTTAACTTTTACTGATGAGACTTTTGACTGAACACAATGTATCCTAGCACCAGCGTTTCAGACTAGTTTTTACACCTTCAAGTTGCTGTAATAATTCGTTTTAAAGTGAGCTCCAGCCTACCTCCACTTCAAATACGGGAGTAGTAGACAGTGCTATGTATTTCTCTCCATACTTACGTTTCCCTTCATCATGCTCCAATCAGATGAAAGGATATTTGAATTTTCCATTCCATGCCGTCGTCATTTCTGAAGTAAGCGTGTTTCCTAGATAACTGAACCTGTGTTCGAAACGTTTGGGATTGAAAATTCACGGAAGGCAATTTCTGGATTCATATAACTGTATTGATGCAGCGTTTTACTTGCTCTATTTATTAGTGAAGATTCAATACACAGTGGAGTTACACATAAGATATTGAACAGTGCAAGAGATGGACCAACCTCTACCATACATTTAATGTTAAAACAGAATTTATGGAACACTGTTGATATTAAAATTTAAAAACAAAATGTCCTGTCGAAATTAGTAAAATCTTTGATAATGTATACACCAGCAAAGGGAGCGACGAAATGGCAAAAAATATCTATATTAAATGTTTACAGTGCAATAAAAGAATGTTTTTGAGACCAATGGACCGTGAATTTAGTATCTTTACAATTGATTTCATTTCATTAGTTCAGCTTGTACCTGGTC
Organism: Eucriotettix oculatus; assembly: GCA_034510155.1. Lineage (NCBI taxonomy): Eukaryota > Metazoa > Arthropoda > Insecta > Orthoptera > Tetrigidae > Eucriotettix > Eucriotettix oculatus. Next base: position 20,234,892 of record CM067380.1, on the reverse strand, counting down.
CGAAGATCATTCAGTTTCCTCAGATTTTCGAGTGTAACTAATATGATGAGGTCTTCAGAGAAAATAATCTGTGAATATTTATTGGGTGTATATTGAGAACTGAGAAAAATTAGCTTCTTTCTCTATTTCAGACATCTAATCAACGGCTATTTCAACTTCAAAATTGAAACTAAATCGTTTGCAATAAACATGTTTAGTGTTATACTGACAGAATCACATTATTTTTAAATGAAAACAAGTTGGCGCGGTTCCGCCGATCCAGGTTTCTAAAATATTCAGGATGTATGAATTGTTTTCTTAAATAGAGCCTACTCTAAGATTGTTACAAACATTTAGATTAAAATAACACACCAAGTACATTTTGCCCAAATTGAAAACAAAAGCTACAGACACTTTCGATATAGAGTGGGCAGCGCTTTCCAAGTGATCACGGATAAATATACGGCGGGATTTCTCGTTTGTACAGATCCAAGGAACGTGGCGCCGCTGGGTTGGGAACTTCAGACTGCAGCAACTGAAACAAAACAATAATCACGTCAAGCTTCTCCTTTTACCCTCCTACATTACTCTTCTTGTTGGAATTCATTCAAATCGAAAGTTGTTAATATGGTAACATTGCCGAGATTGTGAATCGCGCAAGGATACCGTCAGAAAAAACAAACTAAATAAGCGCAACTTTTAGTTGTCTGTGAATAACCCTTAACAACTAATGCGAAATTTGCACTAAAAAAATTACCGACTACATCTAACGTTGACTAAGGGGAAACAAACTCAAAACAAATTACAAATTGTTCCACTTAATATACAGAAAAATATAGAAGACCTCTGCCAATTCCTTGGAAAACTTTGAATTAATAAAGTGGATTAGTTCGTTAACCTCCTTCATGTCACGACCCAAACCATCTGCTCAGTTCTTACAGTCACTTTGCCAAAAGATTAAAAACAGAGTTTGAGTCTATTTTCTTTTAATTTCCAGTTGTTCATTGTGCAAGGTCCGAATTTGTTCATTTAACACTTTTTTTAATAAAAAATATTGATCTTATCCACAATTGTACTCACAAATCGTAATTATTTCCATTTCTTTAACAAATATATTTTTACATTATCACCGTCAATTATTAATAATTAATATAAATAAACTTTCAATGGAGCTGAATAAAATTTTACCTACAAATATTTTTTGGAAATTTATATAATTCACAAAAGAAATTTTTTTTAAAAATATTCATGAAGAATAACACAAAATTTCAGAGAAAAAATTCATCACCATATTAAATTTAAAATTCACGAATAAAAATGACGTTTACGTTTATACGGAAGAAGTTATTTGCTTATAAGAGGGGCAAGGTAAATATAATGATTCAGTCTTGTAGTAGATACAAGTGACATCATCACTTGTTCAAATAACAACCGTGGTCATTGAATTACACTACTTACTATGAGTTAATAATTGAAATAATAACAAAACGCAATATGAATGACGTCTGTGATATTTGAACATATTTGAATGAAGAGTCTGCGCGTTCATACTTTATAAATTATTGATTAGATAATTACAAAGTGCCAAATTGTTGGTTTGACGCAGAACGTTCTGAAGTCTTATCTTATTAAGCACATTTACCTTTATTCTCTATTACAATTAACAACACGTCTTCAATTATGTTCGATAAATCAATTGAAGGTGTAACAAAATTGACTGCGCAATACTTGTAACGTTCCAGGGTTTCTAATCAGGTGCAAAATACAGCATTTTAGGAAGTTCACCCCTTGGCTTCACTGAATCTTAGTGTCGACAGAAAAGAAAAACGGCGAAAGAAGTCTCAGCAGCAGTAATCTTCTGTCGCCTGTTTTATTTCTCATTTACCGATAAAAATTTATCTACATTTACGATTTTGCTGATAAAGGCGATTTTATTGGTTGCAGCATTGTAATACGCGCGTGGGTGTAAAACCGAGAGATTGCTTGAGTAAACGCTTTTCGTAGATGATGCAGCGAACTTGTGATAAATTAATGACGGCGAGGAATTGAATCTAAATTTAAGAACCACTGTTAATGTAATTCACTTTTAAATTTTTCATGAGACGTTTCTGTAATGTTGTCTAAAATGACAATTTTGTGATAGACTTGTGTTCGGCAGTAAAGTAGATACTGCGCAGCAATAAAGTTAAAAGGTTCTCAATTCGAAGGTTCAGTTATATCTAGAGAAGGAGTAACCAATAATCTGTAGAGAGAATTTGCAATTAAAAGGAGAGTCATGTGAAGGAGGGGAGTAGTATATATGGATGACCCAAATATAAATTTTAAAAATTATGTAGCACTAATATCAAGACCCACAAGCTGTCATTAGGAAGGTCGGGAAGCGATAGAACATGGTAGAGAGATGATCACGTCTTTCCTCAAACAGACAACAAGGAATAAATTACTATTACTTAGTATAGTTGACAACAGGGAAATAGAAAATATATCATTTAACAATACGTAGAAATTTCATATGTTGCAGAAAATTGCAAAATTAAGGCTGATTTTACAATTGCTAGAAATTACTGCAAGATGTTTCATCAAATCGTGTCTCAAATCGTCACTTCCGACCATAGATTCTAATACAAAAGTGTATGTCTCGGTAAGTTTTACCACGCCTCAAAGTTTGTTCCATAACCGTAGAATCTCCCTCTATAAAATCTGATATATATATATATATCGTCAAAGGGACGCGGTCGTCTTATTCTTACAGCAATTTCGTAAGTTAGACACGTTTCTTGAAAGCACCGCGTAAGAACCGTTTAAGAAAATATTTTAGACACAAAATTGAAAGTATCTAAATTGGAAATAGACGTCAGTTATGTTTAGTTTGAAAACTTTTGCTAAAGCGTTTCACAAAATAATAAGAGACTTATTATTGAAAATGTTTTTAAAGAATTTCTTTATATAGATGATAGTGGTACACGTTGGCCGAAAGCTAATGTAAATTTTCTTACGAAAAAAATAAATAGTGTTCAATAATGAAATTCTAAAATTTGGAGACTAATTTATAACCCAAGCGTATATAACTACGTAATTACCAAATTCAAAATCAGTCAATGTAAATATATACGCCATGAAGACAATTTCATGTCATTTGGATACGTTTCAAAAAATATTCTTCACTATTAAATTTTCGATATGCTTTTTCGACAGCACTTACCATTTTTATCTTTCCTGAAAACGTATTAGTGTGTAATTTTTTATTTTAATTAAATGAAATTACCAAATGGTATTTTTAACGATTTCGTGCTGTAAAAGCAAGTAAGGTTTAAAATTGTTCGTCCGTTACTTATTTAATTTCTACATTTATTTTCTTCAATTCCTAATATTTAGTATGTTTCTCCACAAAGTTTTTCATAATTTAAGAATTACTTTCAATAAGTCAGAAAACTTTCGCTTTGTAATTTTGTATGTATATTCAATACATATAGACTAATTGCCCCCGTTCATTTTTAAATTCCCATTTCTTACATCATCATTTCAATTATATGTTTGCTATTTTGAACAACATTAATTTCAGGCTGAGGGAATTTTTGTGGATAAGTGGGCAATTAAAAGAGCTCAACCAAAATAAGTTTCAAAATTCTAAGTAGGGTTTTGTTACAAACGCCGACCCAAATGGAAACCCAAGTACGAGAGAGAACTTTTGCTGTACGAGAGCAATGCAACAGAATTGACGTCAAAATTTTCAATCTACATATTATAGATGTAGAGGAAAGCTTTTATTACGTCGTTGATGAGTTCTCGCAGTCGGTCGAGTCGATCTGAGCGGGATCTGGTGGGCAAGTAACGGGCTTCAATGCTCGGGAGGCACAGCGCCGCCATCAGGAGCAGGCATGCCAACATGGTCTTCTTGCACGCCATCTGCAACACACCAAATTTACATCACTGCTAGTTTGCAATCCGGAGTGAGAAGAATTAAGTTTCAAAATTATTCTTTGATATTTGCTAGCAGCCGCCGGCTGGTCGTCACTCGAAATGTTTTCCTCAGCTTCTGATGAAGGGGGCGGTGCCTCCGAAAATTCAAAAATCCAAAACCCTACGTGATGCCTGCCATCTGTGAACTTCAGGCAAGGCACCAGTTTGCTGCCCCTCTTTCCTCTCCTTATTAATTCTTATATATAATTTCCAATTGTTAACCGGTTAGAAAAATTATTTTCTTCAATAGGCCGCCAGCTAGTAGACGACGAGACTTTACGCCTTCAATTTAATAATTTTTTGAGGTCAACAAAGCACCTTCATAGCCACAGAGATTAACTCTCGTTGCATGAAAATTATTATTGTGAAAAACGTTCCCTGGATAAGTAACCTTACCAAAATTTATATTTGTCACAATACACTTATATTAAACACTAAGTAACAAATAACTATTATCTAAAAATTTTGAAATAAATCGTATGATTATTGATTTCAATAGTAGTGAAAAAAGCGTTATTTCTAAAGGAATGAAAGAAGTGTTGAATGTTAAAATTAGCAGTCAGTATAATATAAGCTACAAAGTTTCGAAGTGTAATATGAAATGAGGACCGGCCCAGCAGACCGGAAAAAGTGCTTAAAGAAATTATATTTTTTTAATAAACATAATTATAAAAGCCTGTCTACCAGAAAAAAGACATACCTTTATGAAGGTAATAATAGTGATACGAACCAACTCACGGAAAATTGTTATATTAAAAACGAAAAATTCACAGTTCCTTTGAGTTCCGACAGTTAATTTACCAATATACAATTATTTAAAATACAATAAACAATAATAGTTAAGGCCACGGGGGACGGTTGTTGTAAATTTGATTTTTAATATCAGACGTTAATTGATTTAATAATTAAGTAATATAAAAAAGGCTAAATTAAAACAACCGCGAATAACATATTTCAGACAATTTTAGAAGACAATAAAGGAAAAATCTCTAAGTTGAGATTTATCGCTTTCTGGTCGGATTCAGTACCACCTGAGCTAATTAGATTTTGAGTAGACAAAATCATTCATCATTTTCCAAATACGGCAGGGTTTCTTCGCTGGTAGCAACGGTTATGGATGACGTCAATAGGATTCCTAAACCAATGCTCAAATTTGGCCCAGTTTTAAGTGAAGAATTGAATTTAAATAACGTCAAATGGAGCTTAATTCTTTGTGAAACGTGAAGAAACTTGGGTTATTTCCTCAGACAGACCTAAAGAGTTCTGAACGGAACACCCACTATCTGTCAAAACGTTTTCTAGATTTTTCATTTTGTATTCCAGCTTAGGCAGGTTTGCAGATTCGAAAATTTGACGCCGTAGACAGTCGCCTTCCATCCCTGGCGCGTAGTGTAGGTCCCGATGCGTTTATCTAATTTTCATTTTCTCTGTCTTTTAAACTCAGTAAGGGTACTTAGACACACACAAACACCCAGGCCTCTGTAATGTGAGTCTGTGACGTTAGCCACTTGATTACAGAGGAGTATTTTATCATTAAGAGCATCGTTGCCTCAAAGTGAATACTCTTAATAATAATATGTCAAATCTCATACTTTAAATCCAATACTATTAGTTACTAAGAAAAATATGTTACAAACAGTTAAGTGTATTAATTCATTTATTGATTTTGTTTGTATTTTATTGTCTTGAATAATTTACTCAAATATATCTTTATATTTACACGATTAATAAATTAATTCCGGACTACGTACTACAGGTCTCCAGCCCCGCTCCATCCCAATAACGGCAGTGAACGAAACATTAATAAAAAATTCATTTATAATTTTAAAAATATTTATTTAATTCGTTTGAAAATTAGAAAAAATTCTTTTTATCTTTAGATTTTGATGGCTGGTTTATTAATTAGTATTTAATGCAAATGTTCGTCAGTATTAGTTTTAGAAAAATCTGTGTTTATTAAAATTGCGGATTCTTGGTAGTTGGTTAAAATTTACTCAAGGAAACTTATAAGTATGTCGAAAGCTATCTTCCCATAAATGCAAATATTTCATACTAGCTATGCCCGCGACTTTATTTGCCAGGAAATAACTCTTTTTATTTTGCCCTAAAAACGAAAGTACGGTATCATTTATTTATGATCACTTTACGGCAAACATTATAACTCGCAGTTGGTTTTAAACACGTTTGCAACAATAGATGTAGTGAGAATGCTCGTCCTCCCCTCCCCAGCTCTCTCTTTCATGCTGCCAAAATTACGCTTATACACAGTAAGTGGGATGAATGGTGTAGGAACTTTTAACTCGCAGTTGATTTTCACGCTACCTTTCGCAATTCAATGGATTTATAAATAATTACATTAATATGTTCAGAACTCTGCAAGATATCGAAATGAAACATACACGAAAATTGAAGTTATAATTCCTGTTTTTAAACACGCAAATTTTCATTGAAATCCGTGAGCGTTTCGGAGTTTATTCGAGACGACAGACAGACACTTCAATTTTATTTATCGGCATAGATAATAAATCAGATCACTTTTGCATCGCTGCGAATCGAATATATGAGGTTTCAAGAACATCTATTTGGCTCCCTGATGTATAAATTCCTGGTTGTTACGTTCACGATGTTGATAGTCTAGCATTATAAATATCCCGGAAACGTCAACTTTTCCATTTTTGAAATTATCTACGTGATTATTTATAAAGTCCAGCATAGAAACCACATATAGGCTTCATTTCCAAAAAAAAAATGTTTTTATCAAATTTTTGTCAAGCTTCACGCGGACAATAACTGAATTACGGACCTGACAACGGAAAGCTCAATCCAATTCTGGGCTGCCCCTATATATGTACGCACGGTAAGCCTGTTACGACGGGAATAATTCGAATGCATCACATGTAATTGAAATGTATTAATTTTTTTTATGAAAAATGCCATTTCATTTTTATTTTCTACATTGTTGCTAAATTGACGTATTTTCGTTTTTGGAATAAGTTACTCAAGTGTAAACTAGTGCAAAAGAATAAAAATTAGTTACATAAGGGAGCTACATTTTGAGGTATTGATCTATATTTGTGAACGTCCCTAGATCCTGACTAAGTAACAATGTGAATGCATAATTTGTCGCCGTTCTTGGAAAACGACATTGCAGTATGCATGTGTATATTGTGTAACTCGATGCGATACTCTCACTTAATTTAGTGTTAACATTTTTCCTGACATCGAATGTATAACAGCGCGCGTGTCGCTTTTGGCCCGGGGTGGTGGTGAGATGTGTGGGGGGGAGGATTTGGACGCCAGCCAGTCGTCCCCACTTCAGTTCCTGTATTCGGCACATTTGTGAATTTCGCTAAATGTAGAAGACACAATTCAGTACAAAGTATATGATAATAAATCAGCATCTTTTATAATTCTCTTTTAATTGGGAATTTTACAATCGTAACTAGCATAAAGGTGACAACGCGAAGTATTCGATACCGATAAAATAATTGCGTACGGAAGCGTGTCATAAATTCCCGCAACGAAATCTTTTTTTTAAAAAAGAAAACGAACCACTTCGATTAAACAAAACATTTTTAAGATGAACATTATTTTTCTCTCCGTCAAACTGAATCTGTAATTGTTATTTACTGAATTTTTTTTTGTTTACTCGGTTTCCGTTTCATTGAGATTTGTTGAGTCATTTAAATTCTGAAACCACAAAATCCAAACATTACTTTGCTAATCTCCTCTAAATGTGACGTGCTTTAAATATATTTCATTTAAAATAGTTACTCATTTCATCATTCCATCGCTTTGCTTGCGATATGGGACACGCTTGCCTGTAGCCGGGATCCGAACTCGGGACCCTGCGTTTCACAGCCTGAGTCGAATCCTGGGCTACGGCCTTACAAAAATTATCCTAATTACATATTGTCTCTATTTCCCCGGATATTTGTAATTCAATAAATACGGTCACGGTAAATAAACTACGAAACAACCTCATACTAAATTCGGATGTTTTCTCCCTCTCTCTCACCTTTCCGTCGTAGACATCTTTTTACATTTCCCCGTATTTAACAAATTGTGCAAATAGTTGCTAATCTGTGAAGGAAAATATAAATTATTATCAGAAGTTGAGCTCTTGACAAATTTGGCAACGGTTTATTTTTCTGAATTTCTTAAAAATGCATCGATTGCTACGAAAATTTCAAAAAATTAGCAAGCACAGTCATCCGCTGCCAAAAATATCTTTGGCGAATCACTGTAATATACAATAAGGTTTTTTCGAACACTACTCCGAAGAAAGGACAGTTCCAAATTGATTTTGTTATAGTCATAAGATAACATCTCGCCTCCACGTCTGCAATAAAAGAAAGTATTTTTTATGTATAATACATGTAACTATCAAGAATTATTACTCCTGATGTAAGAATTATATTTTTACCTCAATTTTGGGTTCACGTTCCCGTGTATCAAGTTAGAAATTTTCTTCTTTTTCATGTAAGGAGTTCTTGATGCATTTTAACCTAGTCTATTTTAAATTATGTTTTTCTCGGAAATTCGTCTAACTCCTTTAGTACAGTTCGTTTCAATTAATTTGATTCACATTGACTTCATCAAATTTATTTATTCTGCAACGTTAAAATAATTTAGGGATTTAATCAAAATACTTTCTGACAGTGTGATTTAACCGCTATAAGTTTCACAATTTTACGATAGTACTTTTGAAGTCTATTCCATTAATTACGAACATTATTCTTGAACGTCTTTTAATAAATTCGGTAAAGATAAAAATATTTTTCAATTTTCTTCGGCATTTCACGTTTATTTTATATGCACGGTTTCTTTTTTTTCCAAATAAGAAAATTTCTCGCTTCAACACAGGGATTAAATTACTTTAAATTGAAACACTAATTCTGTAAGAAACATTAAAGTTGCATTCTACACCATTTAATCGTCCGTACAATTAAATTAATTAGGGAATTACAGTTCGGCTTCGCATCGTGAAACTTCATTTATAACTAATAAAACTGTTGAAAGCTGAGAATTTATTTCAAAAACGTATATGACATACTCGAAATAAATGTAAGGGAATTTAATTTACTTTGAAGAATAATAAGTGTTTCACAGCGGTTTTAACTCCAACTGGGGGTTTACAATTTTTTGGGGTTCGACATATAGTCTTTATAGTACATTCAGTGTACGGTCTACACCTTTAATTTTACGCAAGATCAACCAAAACGTAATATAATTTCTTTTAATATTCTCGAGCAGATATTTTCAAGCTATGGAGACAAAGAAACATGAATGCAAATGTGGAAGAACTGCTAAAATTACCTAAAGAATATATACAACTTGGTCAATTTAGAAGTTAATGTTGAGAATCAGCAACGTTTCTAAGAGTAATGGAAAATGGAACTTCTGAGAAAATGACGTATATTGCCAATTAGTTCAAATTTAAAAATTGAAACTCATGCATTTTCAAATTCCTTCATTATCATATTGGAAAGGAAAAAACCTAACTCAAAACTTTCACTGTACCTGTCCGCATTTGTCAAAAGTTGATAAATTATGTCTCACTGAATAAATAAACACACAAATGTGAATAAAAAATTATTTTTCAAGATTCGAGTAAAAGAAAGTTGAGGAAAAACACACAAATTACATGGTTCTGAAAAAGAGGATACCGAATAGTGATTCCGTAAATTTTTCTCTTTGGCCGATAAATTGTGAAATTTAAATTAAGTAAGCGGAGAGGTAAAGAAAATTTTGACATACTTCAGGGTGAAAGAGGGAAGATCTGAATATGTCATTACCACGGTTAATACGTTTCAAAACTGAAATAAAGAAATACATACTATAGGTAATAAAGAATATGTAAATAGTATAAAGGAAACCCGAATTTCACGCTAACAGAGATTAAATTAGGTTAGTAGCATAGTACGAAGAGATTAAGAGATCGACAATGTTTTCACTAAATAATTAAATATGTTGCAAAAGTTGCACGCAAATGTTAAAAAATGAAGTGATGCGGAAGCCGGAATAGAATGAAAGAAATCAAAGGAGAGAAACAAATTCTGCGCGTAATCGGCGCGGAAGGAAAAGCCCGAGAGAAATTTCACTTTTCTTCAAAGTTGTCCAGAATATAGTAATGTAAAAGTAGAAAGTAAAAATGAAGTGAACTATCCAAAGGTGGAAATCGCGATATAAAAAAATTGAAAACGGAAAACTGAAGGTTCGTACGCTAAATAGTGCACTGGTGATGAGAATGTAAGAGTTTATGGGAAAGGAAGAAGCGTGTAGGCTCTGTGGGGCAGTCGTGGAGCGTCCCCGGCTCAGCTTACCTCTTTGCTGCTGCGAAGGGCGATGCCGGAGCGAATTTGGTGCGGGTCCAGACACAAGTTTTATACCAGACGCTGGCAGGGGCGGCAGACGCCGGGCGCCGCAGGGGAGGAGGGGGTGGGGGGACGCAGCCGCGTGTGGGACGCCCGCCACCTGCATTAAATATATCGACTTTTTATTTCGTTCCCGTTCGACCAGATCTGGCTACATCCCACCTCGGACATGCGACGTTTCGTCCTCGGTTTGCACCCGAACGAAGTTTTCGCCAGTAAAATTTTGGGTGCCCGACTCCCCCTCCCCCCCACTAAAAAAAAGGGCGGAAGGGGTAACGAAGACGCTCCTCGAGAACGTCCCGCGCTACGAAATCAATACACGGCCAAATAAATTCAATTTATGTAATAAATATATGGTAACGTAATATATGATAAATCCAATATTCGTTATTTTTGATTTCGGTCGTCCGGGGTGGATTAATTTTGTAACGTTTGCTTGTAGCGGATCGATTTTCGAGAACCCCATCACAAGATCGACGCCTTGGCGGCATTGTTTACCGTTGAGAAACGCTGCCTTGGACGCCCACGCGGTCAGATCATGTCGGACTGTCAAGACTCTGCCGCGTCCCGCTGGGCACGCGGCTTCATCTGCAATTAGGACAAGCACAATTAACGGCACAACTAAACGCACTGTCCGAGGAAAACACTACACAATTCAACAATAAAATTATGAAATAGCCAAAAGGAGATCATTATTAAGTGTGAATATAAAGGATTTTTCAGTAAGAGCGGGTCGATGTTAAAATGGAATATTACAAGCTGTCAAATCGTTCATGGAGAATGACCATCGTGGACCGTTCTGCTGGAACCACATGTCGTCTACCTCCATATCGGAACTAATCGTTCTGAAGCGCTCGCCGTTGACGCTGATGACCTCACCAACGTCGTTTTCAATGCTCTCGACCGATCTGGCGTTCCTTTGGCGTACGGATGTTGGCTCATTATTTACCGAACCGGTCGTCTCGAATTTTACCACCAAACGTTAAAGAGACGACTTTAAAGGGCCACCGCGGTCTTCCGTAAAAATGAGCGCAACGCTCACCCTAACCAATATTCGTTTAATAATGAAGGTTTTTTGGATGTGATGCACAAGTATGTAACTTGCCATGGTGATTTGCAATCACTGACTGAATAATAAACAATAAGTTAGACAGACGCCACCAAATCAACATGGCCATCATATGTTGCTCACATCGACCCGCACCAATTGAAAAACATTATAAATGTATAGCCTGACTTATAAATATTAGTAAATTATAAAGCGGCACAGATTCGTACCTTAAGCATACCAAAATAATGTAATAATTTTTAAGGTGATATATTTACCAAAACAAAATTATTCAATTGGGATTTTTTTTATTTACTTTACTTTTTTCAAAAATTTATCCAAGTTAAATTCTCACGTCCTAGCAAGGACTTGGGTGCTTGTATGTACGTCTTTGAGTACTGTTGGCCAACCCCCAGCACACTTGAAACTCAAACTGATTAAAAGAATGGCGATGTCTGCCAAAAACCTCGTCACCAGAGGGTATAAGAGGAAAAGATAAAGAAACTGGTTACGTCAAAAAATTCTGTTGTAACAGGAACATAAGAATGTACCATTTAAAATGAGCGACCTCGACCATTCTAATTCCCCATAATGCAAGTCCTGCATTACAATACACTTTATGATGTTGATTTCTATTCACAAGAAAAGATAACTGTTTGTAGATTTCTCGGAATAGTAGAGGAAAAAATTGGTAAAGAAAGCGGGGACCAATAAAGACCCGCATTCTAAGAAATATTGGAATAAAACTCAATTACAAATCCCGATTAGTTTCCAAAATACTTCTGATTAAACTTAATACTAATTTACTGAATGTCAAAACTGACGCTGATTAATTGAGCATTATTTATAATATTTTGATCCTTGATATGTACCGTATGATATTTATCTTTGTTATATTATCCTTTTATGTTCTATGACATCACTGTAATGTATTTGTACAGTTTTAATATCTTTCATTGTGAATCTGATGAGAGTGCATATCCCGACAAAAGCATGTCGCATGGTTAAATTATATTGATTAATTATAATTTATATTGTCTGCTATTGCCCTTATATATAATTTAATTTAATTAGTGGATTATTTTACTGTTTGGAATTAATAAATTGTAAATCAGCCCATAAATCAGAACAAGTTTAATATAAATTTTATTAGCATTACTTCGTAAACGTGGTTTCGTTCCTAAATTTGGAACCTCATCTAGTGAATTTTAAGGAAATCAGAAATTTAGGAAGACGAAAAATTAGACGTCATGTTCGTCAAGGAAAGAGGCCTTCTAAATTTCTTTATTCCTTAAAATTCACCAGATGAGGATCCAAATTTAGAGACGAAAGTCGTGAACGAAGTAATTTTAGTAAAGGTTACATTAAATTTGTTCTTAATTATAGGCTGATTTATTAACTTAATTTAAACTAATGATACACTGGACAACATAATTTTTGTCTCACGAGTGCCAAAAGTTGAATTTGACGCACTTTTTTGTCTTTTCAAATCTGTTCGGAATGTCTCCAATTCCCACAGACTTTTCAAAATTCAATTTCAATTTTTAAAAATAAACGTTCCATTGCATTCAGGAACAATAAATAAACTTATTTTATGTTTAAAAGGGGAAATATGTGATTGTGATAGTATCATTTCTTCTTAATTCAAATACGATGTCGGCTTTTTCAGTTTCCGAGACACAGGCCTTTATAATTTCAAACATTTATTATGTTCTACATTCTTAATTTCATTGTGATTGACGTGGAATGTAGGAGTTAACGATTTTCAGCTATATTTTATCTGTGGAGTATCTCTCTTGATGGTCCAGCAATAATCGTCCAACATATTAGGATTCAAAAAAGTTAGCGTTTTTTGTGAAATCGAAAGTCATTGATGAATCTAATTGTAAAATCCACATTTCTTCAAGTACTAACAAGAAACCGTGTAAAAGGTAATATATTGCTAAAAATTGAGTGTGCCTCCCTCGCATTTGATAAATAGTAATAATTGTTTGTCTGTGAGTGTAGTAGTGTTTGTGCGTACAGAGTAGAGCGCAGTGCGGGTCACAGTGCGTGTGTGCGTCACATTCCACTGACTCACTCTTTGCGCCGATATTTACACAACCAGTAAACTCGACGAGTGTTTGCCTTAGCAGAGTAAATTTACTGGCGATATTAAATTTTATTCTCGCTTCAGATTTTCTGCTAAAATATGAATTTCTACTTAAAATATTTGCATCCGATTGGATAAATAATGTATGTCTCCCAATTTCGCGCATCATCGACTTGGAAATGTATCTGCGTCATTATTATCTTGCCATATGTATTTTGCCGAGATGGAGGAAGGGAGGGAATATTAATATCGTATATACACAGTTTAATCGTCGCTGGAAGGCGGTTATTTACAAATTTATTTGAATTCGACGTAAAATGTTGGTTAAGGAAATAAGCGAGGTTAGACTGATATGCGTCAACAAAGACAGCGGGAGTGTTACGCGAGTGATAGATCTCTACTCTCGTCACTGTGGTCGCTAATGACCAGGCAGTCGATGCGACCTTTATAAATAAATAAAAAGATCTCTATTCACCAACAGTTTGCTTTGAATAAGGCTAGTAACAATCTTGTAGGAAATAAAACACTACAAGCATTATACCGAACAAATTTCTTGTGTTGTGTTGGATGAAATCATCCGTGGACAATTTTAGCATTAACAAATTTAATTTTAAGTCATCGTCTTTTTTATTAAAGAAAGTTGTTTCGTCCGTTTCCGTACAAATATAATTAATTTGCCATTCTGAAACATGAAACGCAATTTGTTTGTTTCTCTTAGATTGTGTTTTGCGTACATTCCCGTAGTTCTAGATTGAGCGATTCGCACAGTTGACCTTTATCTCCTCCCACGAAACACCAGGAAATGTGAATTATATAGCTCACGAGTAAACAGTTGGGCTTCATCCAACTAAGATCATCATAAAAGATATTAATCCGCTCATCGCCCCGCGGAGCTCGCTCAAGAACGCAGTCCAAGTTCTCTAATGTAGTACCTACTTTCATCCACAGTATTCTTACAATTCAGTCTCACTCGAAACTCATTGACTTGAAGCTATATTTTCTTTGCGCCAGTGTCAATCTGTGGACGTGGTATTCCATATCGATCAAAATAGAAATAATTTAATAATTGATAACAAACGAGGGCAAGTTATTAATAATGTTACAAATCCACATAAAACGCAATTATTTTACAAATTGCTCGTCTATAAGTTAGACAAGCTTTCATCATACAACAAGAGGTTCACTCTGAAATCTTTATAATGAAGACAGCCACTTCGGCGATTATATTCTACAGGAGCCGAAGCAGCGACGCTAATAAACCAACTTAATTTTTGACGTGTATTATGTGGTTAGCATGGATTCTCGGGATTTAAGTTCAAAGATAATCGCAAAATTCTTTAATTACGAGATTCCAGTAGCTGCATGAGCAAAGTAAAAGCAAAGTGGTAAAGCCAGGCGCCGCTAAATCTGAAAGAGTTGCCATTCTCAGAGGATTATGGCTGTTTGACGTTCACTCCGGGTTACCCTCAGAATAACGCAAATAAGATCGTCTGGGACTCCTCCCAGATATTGTCTTTGTAAAACGCGATAAAATGTGATTGAATAAATTTTTCACATGATAATTGTCATGCAAACAATGGCACTAGGAGGACAGCACGTTCGAAACGGAATTCTGCTTGAAACATTAACAACAGAAAAGGAGAAGTCTTGGAGCTCCCATGTTTCCAAGACGAGTTGGACCTGATTTTATTCTGACTCGTTGGAGATTCGCCGGTCGCAAGCATCTTGCGAACGCCTGGAATGAATGAATGTGGAGCTGCGCATCAGGGAAATTTCCTGGAACATACAAGCTGAAAGCATCCTTGCCGACCTTCAGACAAAGGAGAAGAAATTCTGCTATATGGCGCCCCTGACAGACGAAACTGTATTAATTTCTATATTTTTTGTGAATACATAAAATGTTAATTAAGTCACTGGCGCTTAAGAATGATTCATTAAAATCAATTATTTAATAAAACACTATTGATGGGAAAATCCGTTACGAAGCGCTTACGTCGAATTGTTACAGGTAGTTCTATATTTATCTCAACAAACAAATATCAGCTAATTAACGGGCTATCAGTCCGCGAAACGCCTCGAGGGAAAACCAGTTATTCACCGAATGTCCTCCACAGGACAAGGACAAGCTCCTACGCAAGACTGATGAATGGGAGTTTCCGGCGACAATTGTCTTTCAACCGTCATTAGCGATTTCCGTCCGCAGCTTCTGCTCAGGAAGGAGCCAGTCAAGGATTGACATTTTATATTAACCCTTCTACGCTACACAAGATCGTACTCTATTAAGATACATTTCTTGGAGCATTATCTAAATAGTATCGTAAGACATGATTATATCGCAAAGAAATGTGAAACTTCTTTTTTCGAGATCACTTACAATAAATCTGTCTTTGGTAGCTCTATTTCATTTTTAGTCGAAATTATAACAACTATTCTCTAGGAACTATTTGTACGTATTCACTTGTACAATGTGTCCTTTTAATTCTGTAATATAAGAAATACAATTAAGTATACTTTTCCTACATTTTAATCTTGATAAACAAAGATAAATTGTAATGTTTTTGAACAATATTCGATTTCATAAAATTATTTTTATTTATCCTGGGACAACCAGTCTTTCTCCTTTCATCAATTTTTATCTGAAACAGTCAAATTTTGTAGGTTTAAATTCTAGACACGTTTCCTAATATTAAAGTATTTCTGTCGTGGCACAAAAGGGGAATAAAATAGCGTTAAATATACTTAGTTTACGATGAAATTTGAAAAATGTGGATAAATTTGTAAAAAGAACAAGTACCGAGATAGTTGGTTGAGTATATTTCTGATACATTCGTGTCGACTTGAGATTCGTTTCATGGCGCTAGTCTCGTAGGGCCAGAAAGTGTTCAAGTCTTCGGTTCCCGTACGCGGTGCTTAATGTTTGACGGAGGAGCGTGACGTCCGAGGGAATATCACCGTGCTAATTACTCTGAGTGTTCTAATAACGAGGTTTAATCAAGTTGTTGTTGCTGCTCTAAAAACTCTCCGACCAAGGGGGTAGCAATTTCAGCGAGCTGGTTGAGAACGGCCACAGTTTGATTTTATCTGTGTCCACTGCACGTCATTTGGAGTAATGAGCTGAGGCAATGCTCGGCTAATGGGATTGCCTGCACATGGCCGTGGAAAGGCCCCATAATCAGGCGCAGTTCCGAACCGACGCTGCGCTCTCAAACAAATTCTCAGCAAATGCGACGAGTTCCATGCTGCACAATTTTTCCTGAAAACACGGAGACGCCAGACCCTCGGCCGCGTTCACCAGGACAGATCAGGACCTCAGCTCTCTCGCTTCACCAATTCCTCGCTAGCATTTTTATGAGAATGCCTGCAGTCGCTTACCATCATGGCTTTCATTAATCATACTCAGAAAATCACATCTTTCCCAGTCTCAATATTATAACGGGTAGTCAGATATCTTCGCTGAGAGATGATTGATTCATTCATTACCGCAAAAGTAATCTCCAAAACTGTTTATATATTTATCACACTGCGAGACAAGAGCATCAATCTTATTCTTGAAAAAGGTTGTGGATTATCTGTCAATACAGTCACACTACTCATCATGCGATGCAAAACGACGAAACTCTTCTTTCAACTGTAAAAATCGTACGAAGAGATTTCGGGACCCAATGGAGTCTGAATCATATTCCTCAATGAGTAGGAAATATCGGTTCGGACCCTCCATGCATTTTTAATTTATGGTGGTATGCGTCAACACCATGTGATCCTTACAGTCGCGTGGCTTCGGTGTTACCATTCTTCGTTGCTCGTACGGGTCCCCTGATCGTTGAACACAATCAATGCAAAGCGTTATGAAGAGTCCTCAATGAACCTAGATATCATACCTGAGAGATGATTGATTTATTTTAAATTGTTGGCTCCACCAATTGCTCTGCGTTTCAATATTGCAATTGAAGAAAGTTGATTTAGTGGACGGTTTTGGTTTCATTAAATAATGGTGACACAGCTAGACCCCCGCGAGAACACGGGGCAGAAAATACACCTTCCTCGTCGTGGTATCGTTGCAAGTGATCAGTTACGCTGTCATTTGGCTTGACCTTTGTTCTCCATCTGTTAACGTTGAACCGGTAGTGTGCAGATTTTTCGGTAATGCAGTGAGTGTAAGGAACCGTGAATTATTCTCACCACAAAGTTCATTCACAGTGATCAGTCGATTTTCCCGTGCAAGACCATCATCCTCAGCAATAACACCATGAGCCTGTCCTGGGCGAGACTCGCTGAATCCATTTCAGTTCACGTAAAGATGACAAGCTGTGTTCGGGGAAAACAACATACGTTTGACGATCGATTTACCGTCCTCCCATTCCTTCAGAAGAAGAAAATAGCAAAATGCCTCCTTCACCACCTGAATAATAAACTAACATGTCATATGTAAGCGTACGTTGTAATTGCGTATTTGCGAGTCGCCACTAGACGTCATAGCAGTAATAAAACTCCTGTGGTATCAATTTGTGCGCATGGTGACCCGTTTTCACTTGACTGCCTCCATAAAATCAGCTTCTGGCAACCGGTATAATTTGTTGTGTTGATTTTACAGCGTCATCTGCGTTTAGGTTTCATCCATTCCATTTGTCCTCAACCGAGGAAATACTCAAAAACAGTAAATGTGCAAATCATGACTTATATAATTTCACACAATTTTATGGTATTAATAATAATAATACAGATACAAACTAAAATATATAAATGATAAAACACGTTAGCAAACAAATACGTTCTTCAGAAAATTTTCCTCCTTTGTACGAAATTAATAAAATACAATCAAGAACAACTACAAAGTATAGGCCATCCCTAGCCGTAGGGGTTGTAGACGACTGCCTACGGCGGCAGAACCGCCTGAGTTTGTCTGAAAAAGAATTATAAGTCGTCTTTATAGCTGGTCATTCCTCCAATATAACGATTTAAGACTACGTAACGAACATTTACAAAAAAAGATGATCCAGTTAATTTTTCAATTCATTACATTCCTTAAAATTGGGCACAATTTGAACAGTGTTTTAAGAATTTTGCTAACGCAGCGCATTACACTTGCTACTGGCTAAAAGAAACCTCTCAAAATTTTAAAATAGTAAATGATTATTAATATAATATTAGGTTAGGGAGATTAAAATTTAATTTGAATTTATATTTGCTCCTCAGACTAATCTGTAGCAATTAACTATGATGTTTCTACGCTAACTTTTCAGGTGCTCTCACTTTGAATTTACCTTTGCCTAAAGATGAAACCAGATTGATAGTTTTCGAAAATTTGAATTATCATTCTCCTCTTTCACATTGCATTATCCTCCTAGGATTTTCTTCGACTCTGTATTATATGATTAATCATATTTCCATCCTGTTTCACTCTTTTCCATTTTTCAAACGCGTTCTGATTGACCTTTTAAGTTCCCTTTTTTACTATCATTCTCCCCGTCGCTGCTTACCTTATCCTTAGACTATTAATATTACTAATAATGGATCAAGAAATATTTCCGTTACAAATTTTTATGATATTACCTCTGAACAGAATTTTCTGAAATAGATCATATAATACTACGAATAATTGAAATCCGTTTGTAAATGTCATCACAAGATATAACGCGTTCACAAAAGATGTATCAGATAATTCAAGAAATTGGCAATTTTTAAGTCTCCATGTCCAGATTTTTTGGTAGTGGGGGAGGGGGGGCTGGGGGTATATCGATCCATCAGTATACCAGACCTTGCCAAGGATGAATCCGTCTGAATGTCACTAGATGACGTTAGGCTGGTTGAGACGTGAAAATAGGTCAATCCAAACGTTGTGATGATACCAATAAAGCCGGAGTGATCATAAATCAGACACGCCGAGAAATACAATACTGCTCTATTGATTCATGGCGTC
The DNA here is from genome assembly GCA_034510155.1 of Eucriotettix oculatus. Lineage (NCBI taxonomy): Eukaryota > Metazoa > Arthropoda > Insecta > Orthoptera > Tetrigidae > Eucriotettix > Eucriotettix oculatus. The sequence continues at coordinate 20,215,519 of CM067380.1, read as the reverse complement.
GTCTCAAAGACACCCACACAAATACTTGCATAGCAACTTCTTGAATTAATCTTTCCACGTTAAATTTTGAAAACTAATCATCCAACATCGTTAATTTTATATCGCCTAGTTCCTTATTCCTAACTGATTATATTTAGTTGCAACTAGGACCTTCGTCTCAATTCAATAAGTGATTCTACTAATTATTCTCCCATTTCATAAATTAACATTTACGAACATTATTGGTTGTTCTATTGTCTGGTTCGTATTGTGAGACACGTTACTTTTGAAGTTACTTATTACGATAACCATAATTTTTAAAATTTTAATAATTAAAAAATATGTCCTAGAATTGAAATCAAAATTTCTCATTTAACTACTCTGTTGAAAAAATGTGACCTCCTAAAATTTAGTGGCTTTTCTACTCTCTGGACAGCATCTCGTCAACTGGGCGAGACAGTGTTTCGCCCACCAGATTATTAACTCTCGATGATCCTGACCAGTGACACTAAAATACCTGTCACCATAAATCTCAATATTGTTGTTATAACCCCCCACTACGTGCAACATATCTGGTTTCAGGGCCATGGCAACGCACGTTCCTGTGGTATTGCTATTTGCTGGTAAAATTTAACTAGAGAGCAGAAATTCTTTTTCCAGGTATTTCCAATTCCTGAGTCTTACAATGACCTCCCAGTCTGGACGCCAGAATTGTAAATACGAAAAATAAATAAATAATTTTACCTAGGTACTCTCCAAAATTATTTCAAGATACTCGTAGACTCCATAAAGCCAAAGTCTCGCATGATTGTTTTCGATTCATCCAACTCTGTTCCTTCCTTCTGAGCCACCATCATTCTCAGAATTCCAGGCCATAGTTACAATTAACGTATGAGGCTGTGCAATGGTTACACGCCATATTTTTGTGTCGTCTAGTTGATCCATTACTATCACACCTGGAAATTCTGGATTTTATTGTGGCTTGCGTGCACAATGGTAACACTCCGATGCTTTATGCCATTAAATAGCGTATTCATCTATTCATATCTCGTCATTTCATTCCGCCTCTAAACCGCGCTTCCAGTAATGGAAATAACTATCACAAAAGCCTAAAGTCAAGCCAGCATTCGTGTAAAACTCTATTCTGGAGTAAAACGAAAATTATATAATACTAATAGTTAATGTTTCATTCTGTTTTTGTCTGAAAATCACTGCAACTTAGCCGAGATTCTTTATTTTGCGGTTATAGAAATATAAAAGGGCTTCAAATGGGTTACAATGCAAAGACTAATCTTTATTTATTTCAATTATTTCTCGAAAGAGAAATGAGGATATGAAAAAAAAATACGGTAGAAAGTATATAAATTACAATTATAATAATATACTTTATGTTGTAAAACATTTGATACTAAAAAATTAATATATACAACTATAGTTAATTTCAGGGTAAAGTTGTAACCCAGAACTTGTTAATTACGAAATTGGCACTTAAAATATAAAATATGAAGTACACCACTGCTCATTAAGGAGAAATTATATAGAACCTATTACACCGTTTTGAAGCTGAGTGATCTCTAAATTTCTAATAACATTCGCAAAATAAGAATTAAAATATTATTCAACAAAGTCTTTATAACGTTTATTTAACTATTAAAGAATTTGAGCTTATTATTATTTTAATTTACCTCTTTTTTAATAAGCAGATATATTTTAGGACTACAAACTTTTTTAAAAAAAATTGAAAGCTCAAAATGTAACGTTCTCATTGTAGTTTTTACCGAGAGATTACTACATAATTAAATATTGTGCCAGCCTTATATATATAAGTACCTGGGCAATATGATAAAACCGAATTTGAAGCCTTTTAACTAAATTTAGTTGACCTGAGACAGAGATATGATAAATGTTTTCAACACTTATGCAGTGAGGAAATCTACATTATAACGTCATCTATCATTGCTCCAAAGTGATGGCATGTAATTAAGACTGGTTCAGAAAACCAATTTTATGAATCGGCGCTTCCGAATGCCCGGACACATTTGCGTCGCCATGTAAATCAATTCCTATGTGTGCCCCATAACGTGCGTAAGACTATTTCAATTAGGCCACATTTAACAGTCCCTCGCAGTTTATTGCCCCGCAGTTACAGTACAGTGTAACCGCCAAAGTGCAGTTGATGTGGTCGTGCTGAGCCCTGGGCGTGCCGCCGACCAACTCCTCTAATCCAATTCACTTCGTGGGGACTCTTTTAAGTGGTTCACCTTAACATTCTTACACTTAAGAATGCCACAAACTGAAATGCTCCAACAGAGTTTACAAATTGATCTTGGGATTCCTGGCGAACTGATTAGTATTCATATGCTTGACTGGAATACCAATTACGTCGTATCCATCTCGCTTATACATACTGTATATATTAATAAATGTCGAGCAGAGAGGTTACAGTGAATAAGAACATTAAACTAGATGAAAGCTGAATGCTTGACCGAGTTCTCGGTCACCACAAAAAATGTATGGACATTTACTGGTATTTCCTGAACCCAACCCAAGCCTCTCTTCCTATTCTTGAGGGTATTCTAAAATATCAATAGGATGGCAGACACGAACGGCAAGCCCAGGCCTTCAATGGGCTGTAGAGTCATGGAGAAAGTCATGGAAGAGTTAAATTGTTCAAGTATTAAAAATTAATATTGTGTGATGTCTTTGTATTTATGTTTAAAATATAGAATAAGTTGTTACCTCAGTACCTTAGTAAAACGTTCATTATAAAATAGTACCAAGTTACTAAGAGAAATTAAAGGATGTAAGACTGTAGGACAATTCAAAAGGCTTTGACTAGAATAATTATACAGAGTCTAATTTAATTGTTTATTGTCTTTCTGTGTTTTTTTTTGTATAAAAATGTGAAATTTAATTTATTATTCTCCTTAAATGTGATATGTTGTAACTGTAACTGTACTGTATTAATGTAAGCATAAAAATAGCATTTGGCTACCCTTGGAATAAATAAATAAAATCTTCAGTAGCAAACGAATTTTGCTTGTGACAATATGGGGAGTTCAATTTTTCTGTCTACAGGTATAAAGAACACGTAAATAAACTATGGTGACAGCAGAAAAAAGGTAAAGGATTAGTTTATGAAGGGTGTGTCTTCTTTTAACTTAAGTTCTTCTATTTTAAATATCTAATTATCATATAAAATGCATTATTTTTATTGAGTGAAATTTTTAGACGTGGTGCAATAACATTTAAGGAAAATTATCCGTTTCACGCGTACAATTCCCGGGTTTAATTGTCGGTGGGACTCATCTTATTTGCAGATAAAATATTTAATACAATCATAATCGTCAACCCGTTGGTTATTTTGATCATCAAGTTTTGGCACTGTAAAGCGTTCGGTTAGAATGAAGATAAATTTTTAGTAATGGATCGCGAGATAAGTTAGCTTACATCTACATCGCAATCGACACTGCTTGAGAATTCCTTCATTCCTGTATCTTGTAACACTAAGAATGGATTTTAGTCAGTAGGCTATCTCATCCCCGACACCAAACTCTTCAAGTGTGCTTTTTACGAGCGCGTCTTGTAGTACGCGATAAGGAATATCGCCTACTCTTTCACAGCTTCCGAATGGAAGGGAAGTTGACGTGCAGATACGCTGACGTTTATCTGTAGAATCTCTGCCAAGGATGTAACATGGAAATTGCTCGTACGTAGATAAAGTCTGGCTCCAGTACGAACGGCGGGCGAGAAGTCATACACGCTGAGCGCGGAACACGATGTTTCATTCGAAGCCGCTCTACGAGAAATAATTGGGAAAACACCTGAAACTGCTTGGCCAAAATCGATAGAAATCTAATCACCAATCGCGTGGTGGAGCGGCCGACGCATGCGCACAGACACGCCCCCTGTCATCCTGCCATGTTTTATTTGTTATTGTATCTCTAAGTAGCTATCGATTTCCCGAGCGCGGTTTATAAATGCCAAGTGGGGTACAATTTTCTATATTTAGCAAGACCGGACGATGGATTATAATGAGATTAGGTTTCCCGACCTGCTGTTGCTCTGAGTGTCAACGGTAACCTCATTCCGCAACAATCAAACATTTTTAACGTCGGGTCGGCGGGCGAGATAATAGCACTGCAGCGGGTCGCGGTTATTATTACCTCTCAACAAATTGATTAGGACTAGTTTATTTCGTTTACATTAAATTCCAATGCTTTTTATTAATCACCTTTAAACAATTGGCTTGTACTGAGAAAAGCACGGAAAGGTTGCTACCTACTGACATTACTCTGTTGGAAACCCGAGAAATATTACTTAATTCATAAAAAAATTTAAGATTAAATTATAACTAAGAAATAAATAGTATGTGAACAATTTGAAGATGAATGGAATACATTTTCTTAAATACATTAATATATAAGCGTTTGCGCAATTAAATTCTGGGAGTGAAATTTAGTAGGATCGGCAACGTCTTACCCATGTCTATTTATTAATCATAATATTTAAAAAAAATAGCTGACAACGTATGTTTTGTTCCCATGATAGTAACTAAAGATAATCTAAAAATTTCCATAATATTACCATTTTACGAACCACTATACCCAAACCTCAACTTTTTCCTAAAAAAATAATAATTCCGTTAGGTCTAAAGCCCCATAGGAATAGGAATAGCAAAGACCTTGGTGACAAGCATTCGGTTGTATACGAGGTTCAACTCAAAATATGTTGGTCATACAAACGATCATTGAAAATTAGGAATAGGTAGCATCGCATCAACTTAGAGCTACCATAATACAAACATAAACATATCTTCTCTACTAATAATTCCTTTGATTGCGATAACGTCAAGATTCTGGATATTGAAACGTTTTATATAAAATCAAATAATTCTACTTTAAATATCCAGAGTTTCTCAAAGAAGTTAAATCATATCTATGACTATCATCTTTTCGTTTGCTTTGGTTCTGTATATATGACAGAAAATTAATTCAATTCGTCGTGAGGTCTGATGACGTACAGATAAATTTTCAAAACATTATTTTGTTTACTTTGTCCAGATTATTTATAGTAATTTTAAGATGCCTAGGGCAAAGCTCTTAGTAAATTAAAAATTAGTTAACATTCTACGGGACAACAGTTGATAACACTGAAGAACAAAATAGACTTTCTTTGTGTCAGAAAGTTAAATTAGTGATTCTTACAGTACGCATATTCCTTAATTCAAAGATGAAATAGGATTTTCCACATCACGCAAGGCTTTCGAGAGACAGTCATTAAAAACATCAAACATTTGATGATGAAAAGGCGGTTCTTTGAAGACCGCAGTTTTTTTAAAATTAATTTTTTACAACGGCAGTTTTAAGCTGCCATATTCATCCTATTATACTTAAAACAATCCTACTTTAACTACATTATCAGTACAACGCACTTTGTAAAACTTAAAATATTTGTGTTCCTCAACATGTCGTCTTGTCAAAACTGAAACATCAAACCTTTCTAAAATCAAAATTCAAATATTCTAACTCACCTAGAAAGCAAGAAATGACCATTTTGTGACTCTATGGTCCAACAATAATCGGCTAACATATTAGAATTCCATTTTGCATAGTGTACATCTCCTGATGAAAGTGTTCCATCCCTCACTGCTCCAATATAAATATAGCTGCAAGTGCAGGAAGTGTACTTTTAACCTCACATTACTATCCAATTATTAGATCGTTGACAATATCACGGTAATTTTCCACTTTTCGGTTTCCGAAAACACCGTGCGCGACTTTTTTGAATCCTAGCCGAATATTGTTGATACTCCACATGTGAAATATAACAGAACATTTTTTCTACTCCTTTCTACTTCAGTCAGAATGTTTGAATAGTGTGTAGTTAAGAATGTAGAAAATATTACGGTGTTTGAAATTATAAATGTCAGTGTCTCGGGAACGTTGCTGATTGGGACAAAATGACACCTTATTTCTGAGTACAGTGGAAGAAAAACAAAACTTTTTTAAAAAGAAAATTGTGTTAAAGCCGTAAAAAATCTGTATGTGTTGGAGGTATTCCGAACACATATTTGAAAATACCACAAAGAACTAAGTAACCGAGATACAAAAATTACGTTGACCACTCCTTTATAGAAGCATTTCTACCGATATTCCTTTTGTTGTTCCGTACATTACAACGCGGCTCTTCCAAAGACAACAGGGAAGAAGCAGGGGCACTTATACTTCCCTGCAGAACTCTTTGGAACTCCTGAAGACTGATCGCTTGCCATAAAACTTTTGAGTTAATTGTTCCACTCCCAACATTAGTGCCTTACCGTGCATAGCTCAAGTGATATGGTTCTATGTGCTCCGTTATACTAGATGCACAATTATTTTTTACCGTGCTTGAGGATGCTACGAATGAATGTTTTATCCATTCATCGCCCCTTAAACGAAAATAAATATTCACAGTTGGCGTTCTCCCTCGCAGGAAACTCTTTTAATTTAAGTGTGCACCCGTGGTTGAGAATAAAGGAAATAAAATTCGCCATCTAATTTTTCAGTCTTCTCAAATGGGCATAATTGTAAATTAATGCGAATGAATTTTTATGGAAGTATTACCCATCCGTTTTAAAGCGTTAACGACTTAACTCAAGCCAACATTTATTAACGCTTAAGTACGGCGAGCGCAGTTCAGTTTTGGAAGTAAGTTGTTCGGGCGCGGCGCCAACACACGAGTCCCATTCGTCATCACTCCCACGCAAATCCCACGAGTAATTCTTCCTTTCGCGGGGGCCAACGTCGATCTACTTTTAACATCTTTCTGATACACCACTGTCTGGCGAAATTAGTGGCGAAGCGGCGCTGAGGCAACGCCGTCGCTTTATGTACGTAATGTCAAACCTCTGCTCGACTTTTGTCTGTCCACCACTGCTTTGTGTTTGCGGTGGCGCTAGAATTTCCACAGACAAAAATATAATGCACCTTAAAAGCATAGTGGAACGTGATGTAGCTGTCCACCCACGTCTTCTCCGAACTTCTAGCTGCCCACACATCCATTCTTGTGCGCGTACGATTCCGCAGCTACAAACAGAAACAGTCTCAACATTCCAGTAGTCTTCACTGACAATCAATAACTCGAAATAACATACAACAATAATAGAGGTATAGAAACAGTACAAATTGCTTAATATTTAGATAAATAAAATATACAGAATGAAAAAAGTAACCTTGTGTTTAACTCTATGGATGTTTTGATGAGATTACTTGCATCATCAAACGTGTTTCCATGAACATTTGCTTATTAAAATACTCGTTGGAATTGTTATTTTTTATGATTGAACAGTCATTTATATAATTAATAGAAGAAAGGTTATTTAAGATGAAAATTTGAGCATTTACAAATTTTTGAAATTGTTATAAATGATTACGCTAATTTATAATCGTTATAGTGAAAATATAGTAATATGAAAGTGACATCAGAATTTTGTTATCAAACTGATACCATAATATTTTACAAACGAGGTCATTATGTGGGGTTTTTTAATAAGGGCGAGTCGACGTTGAAGTGGAATAAAACAAACCGTGTGTCAGGTATTAACTAAATTAATTTATGTCCTTTCAAATAAAATAAAACTTTGTTAATACTTCACACACAACTTGTTTTATTCCATTTCAACATCGACGCCCTTATAGAAAAACCGAATAGTATGTATGTTAGTATATTCTTTATGAAAAATTGAAAAAAAATACTACACTTATTTTTAAAACTCCGAGCAAAAATACTGATGGAGAGGAGTTTAGAAACCCTTATCACAAATATCGAAGGAAACAGTTCAAAAATATGCAAATATTGTGACGTGCATTGAGACGGTCATAGTACAGAGACATCCTATATACTGAATTGTACAATTCATTTAAACATGACATTAAAACTTCAATTCACTAGTAAACGGATCAATGTCTTTCAAAATTATTTAATTCAAATATTATATTGCTTAAACGCCAATTCTTCGCAGTAGTGGCGGGAAGCCGTTTTCGTATTTCGTAACTTCCTTACATACGTTGCTTAGGAAATATGAAAGTAATGGATTAATAAACTATGATAGAAACTCCGCGAAGAGGCATTTACAGCACACGCACGACTCCTACACGCTCAACGAATTTTAACGCTATTATTTTCGCAGACCCACTTTTCAATCATACAACACACGAGCCACACGTGAAATTTATTTTAATAGTCCTCATTAAAAAAAATTCCACTAATATTGCACGTAGACTATTACGTTACGTCAGGATAATCATTTACCTTACATGGTTAACTTCCTACGTTATTCAAATTTTCATTATCAATTACAACTGACATTTAAATAATTTAATGAGATAGTGTTTTATTTTCAAACTCCATTCCGTCCAAGATCATAAAAAATATTTTATTTTCAGAATTTAGATGGAAGAAAAAATAATGTATATTTTCCTCTAACATTTTCGGATAAATATTTGGTATCAATTCATAAATACTTATTGTGTAAATAAATAATCCACTTTAATTTCTCTTCCGTTGCATCCAAATAGATTTTACGGGGTTCAAACAGCACTGATTTTACATTGCTGCTTATGGAGCGACGAGCCAGTTGGGGGAAGCAGTCACGCTCCGAACCCTGATATTGCCACTTTAACTATATTATCATGCCCTTTGTTTTATTTCAACTGACTGGAACTAGTGTACTTCAAACAAAATCTTATGGGTCATTTTACTTTATTGTTTCCATTTTTTATCATATAGTCTTCATTCTAATCTATAATTACTCGATTTCACCATATCATTTCCTTAGTTAAATATCATATACGGTATATACTTCAAGGTGCATTCGATTTTACGTCGAAGCATTATTATTTAAAAAAATAATGGTAATATTTTAGAACTCCGAATTGGCACGTATAATTCTATTTCATTTATTTGGACCAATTGAAGATTATTATACGATTATTAAATACCTTAGAAAATTATAAACTGTGACTGATAAAATTTTTTGCATGAAATTAAAAACGTAATATTAACTGTTACTTGTTCAATTCAATACAGTTCCTTGATATTTTATTTTTTCGTCTGTTTTTAATAAACAAATAATGACGTTAACAACCCATTAACGTTTTTCCCATTGAAATTCTTTATTGACAATGAAAAATATTTTTTAACAGCAAATCAACGTCCCTATATATTTATGACCTATTTTATAAATTTATAGGAGACAGGAGGACAAGTAGTGGAAACAATACAGTATTTGAAATTAACAAAACAATTTATGACCCTTCACAGACTTGTTTTATTAATCTATATTAGACGTAAAATTTAAATTTTTAAATATTTCATATTGTTTTGATGTTAAATAGAGAATTTATGGTTATTAATATTTTTTAATTAAAATAAATATTGATGGTTAAATAGATCAGAGAAAACCTTGATCATCGGAGTCTCTTGTTTTGTAATTGGCTAATGCTATATAAAATGAATTTTGTCGTAGTAAAAATGATGGCGTTGTGTAATCGGAATACTGATGGCTAACGTTGGCTCAACGTATATGAAAAAGCACACAGCGAACTTTCCGTTCAATTACTTTGCTTCTTAGAATATCTCGCAGTGTTTCGAGTTGGGAAAAGACAAACACTGCCCCTGCGGTATGTACACAGCTTACGTTTCCTGTTAGGAAAGAAACCTTCTTCCATCTGTTGATATAAACTGGGTTGTAACTTTTATATTAAAGTTTCTTAGTTGTGAAGTCGTGGATTTAGTGCAATGCATCCTTCCCTTTCGTTATCCTGAACAGAAGCTCGAAGCGTGTTGCCGTGATAACATTGTTTACTGCACCCGAAAGCAAGACAAGGTCCATCAACAATACTCGTTCACTAAAGTAACCAACACAACCGCCACGAACGCGAACCTGATTAAACTATACATCAAGCATTTTATTATTCTCGGACTGTGCCGCTCTTTCAACGCTTCCAAATCAAAAGTGTATAATAGGTTCCTATTTTATCCCCAATGATTTTATGTCACAATTTGTAAAAAGCAAGCTATTATATAATCTTCTAAATTAATTTTGAATATATCTGGAGTATTCGGCAATATTTCCATAATCATCTGTAATTGGCCCAAATAAAAGGCGTGACAATGGAATTTTAAAATTTAACCATACAATTTTTTTTTAAATTTGACAATATTCCGGATCAAAAGCGGATGAAGTCTGAAGTTACCGCTGGACCGTACGTGGTAGACATTTTGGAATCCAGCTGTAAATAGGTCTGCCCCAAATATAAATAATATTTACGAAAGAAGAAGCATTTTATTTGGATAATTGAAGATAATTATCGAAATATTGCCGAATGCTCCAAAAAAATTAAAACTAAACAATTTACAAAACTATGAATAGTTTTCTTCTTCCGTCTTCTGACATGAAATAAAATACAAGCACCACAATAATTTTGAATTACGGAAATACTGGCGGAAGTTCCAGAAGAAATTAAAATTGTATAAATATGAAAGTAATGAAAGATTTTTTTTAAAATTTTTGCATCAACTGCAAGGCCATTAGCGACTGCACGATTAGTAGAAACTTATATCCATATAGGGGTATCTTAGTAAGGTTTCTCAAACAACACAAACATTCAAGCCCATGCCAGGATTCGAACCCTGGACCTCTGTGGTGCGAGACAGGCAAGCTTACAACTAGACCATAGGAGGTTGACAAAAGAATTTTCATTCTACTAAAGACCGATAAAAATATTGGGGATGCAATAAAAAACAAAATTATACTAATAAATCAAATAAAAATTAAATTAACGAAATTTTGCAGAAAGTAAAAGAAAAACTGTAAATTAAATACAATCAAAGAGGTTATTTTTCAGTAATTGTGACTGATAAAAACATTGGCGATAAAATATTAGCCCAATAATGTCTAATAAGCCCTAGAAAAATTAAAACTAACAAATTTATAAAAACAAACTATTTTCTTTCACTAATAATTCATTTATAAAAATATTATACAATAAACAAAAACAGAATAATACGTAAAAGGTCAAAATAAATTTGAATTATGAAAATATTGAAAGTGAATACTTTGGAAAAATTTTGAAATAGTTGACTATTTATTTCTGATAAAGATATTGGGGATAAAAATATGCACATAATAAATCATATATAGTTAAATTACGGAAATATGTCCGAAACTGCAGAAATAATTAATATTAAATAATGTTAAAAATAAAAAATACAGACTCAATAATACATAAGTAAGCCAAGATAAATTTAAACTAATGTAATATCGCCGAAAATTCCAGAAAATATAAAATTAAAACTTACGAAAATTATGATAGAATTGTCTTTGTACTAAATATGACTGAAAGATATGTTGGGGATAAATACCAACAGAATAATATATAATGAAGGGGTAAGAATTTCGCTTCTTAAAATATTTTACTATTAGAATGTAAATTGTATTATAAAGTTTTTAATGTCCTATTTTTTCCTTCTCATTTGTATAGTTGACTTCAATAGATGAAAGATAATGTTATTAATAAAATTTTAAATTGAGACTGTTATTTGATTCTTTTGATATATGCTAGAAACACTATTAACTAAGTTATATTAATTTTTTGAATAGCTTACAGAGGAGTGAACTGTTTTGCACGTTCGTAAAGAGTTTGTAATTCTTTTATTTTTCTTCAAAGAAAGAAGCTAGCAGCCGTAAATAACAATAGAGAGCCGTTTCTCGTGAAGAAAGTATTATTCGTGAAAGACAGTAAAATCTCTGGTGCACATGACAGACACCTTTATTGCAAAAAACCATTGCATTAACCCTTAGTGCGGAGGAAGATATCTGCTTTATGGAGCATTAAACGATCTTGGCGAGACGACTAACCGGCGACAGTGAAATCCTCACTCGCATCCAACCCCTATCCGAGGGATTGTCTCTCTACACCGCCACGTCTCTCCCAGAAAACCTTGCATACACATCGAGACACATCTTACAGTAGGAAGATGGTCCAAATAGCCGACACACCAATTTTTAAATATTTCTTTCTAAACATAAAAATGTCTGCTCAATAAGGCAGCTCTAGTTAGACCTATGATAGGATACGCAGCAGCACGTTGGGATCCTTGCAGAGCAGAGCACATCAATACCCTAGATAAAATTCTCGAACGGGCTGGGGTTTTGTGTGGGGGTGAAACTTTATGGGAACCACTCGGTGCTAAGAGGAAAAAGGCTACAAAGCTTACGCAGACGAACCGGGCTGACCAGAAGGGAGCAGCTAAGTAGACTTAAATATTTCTCTAAAAACGACCATAATTACAAAATAAAGGAAAGAGACCAAAGAACAGATGTGGGCAAATATTCCTTTGTACATAGGGTGATAAGGGACTGGAATGCTTTGCTTGCAAGGGTATCCCAGGCTTGGAATACAAATGTTTTCAAAAAGAAGTTAGAAACACTTAAAAGTTAGGTGCTTACTTTGTAAATAATAAAAAAGGTCGTTGAATATTTTTAAATTCTATTTTTAATTTTTTTCTGTAATTTATCTTTCTTCTTTTAGTTTATCAACAATTTATCTTTATACTTTAATTTTATCAACAAACTGGCACCGGGCAAATGTAGTATACAATACAATATATATCAAATTATTAACAACCCAACTTCAAATAACATATTATTTAAATAGTAGTTAGCGTGATTTCAAAGTGACTCTTCTCGTAGATGTCAAACGACCAATAGAAATATTTTCCCTTTCCAGCAACAGAGATTCAAGGAATCGACAATATTCATTGCTCTTCATCAACGGTGAAATACGAAGTAGTATATCAGTAAATACTTATTTTAGTGTTGCTATTAATCATTATCATAAGACGTGTGATACGGTCATTTATTTCAATTTTTACGATCCGTTATCCCATGATAAAGCAATTTTAAATTAAATACCTCCGGTTAAGTTACAGTCTCGGTTTCCCAACAAAGGAGCGTATCACATATCTGATGAAAATAGTTTAAAAAACAATAAAAAATATTATTTACAGATAGAGCAATCATGTTATACTAAATTCATTTATAATATTTGGATACAACTCAAGAGTACCTTCAGCCTAGAGAGGAAACGGTTGTAGTAAATGGAAACTTTAATAAATTCTGACTTTTGGAAACGATACATTAATTTTATTTATTAATAGAAGTCAGATTAAGTTTCCATTTTATTTGTATTACGTAATGTGTCATGTTTTTATATATAGTCATTTTAAATTTAACACCTACAGTTGTGTTATTGTATTGGTTTTGACAATAGTTACAAAGGGATTAGATCCCTTCATTCAATGCCCGTCCTATGCTATTAAAGGGAAGTAGCCGTATCACACGTATCATAAAATGGATTTAAAAGAACAAAAAAGATATAAATTACTGGTATACATACGCAACCTGATACTTCATATTCCATTGACAATTAACGCCAATGAATACTGTCTATTTCTTCTTATCGATTTATTTAAATTCAAATCATAGTTTGCATTTATTTATTTTTTTATAAGTCAAATATTGCTTTCATCATCATATTAATTTATTAATTTTAGATGCATCTAAAGAGATTTTAAATTTAATAAATCTAACTTTTGGCCTTGATGCATCTCGTAATGTTTGTATTTTCTAAAAGAACGCGACGTCGGAGTTTTTTTGGATTTTAATCTCTAAACAGCTCAAGGCTGGAAGTAAAATTAATTGCTTCAAAGTTTATATGCGTTATAAAATGTATCAGGGTTTAACTGCAGTAACTGGGGTAAATCCGAGAGTTTGCCGCGAATAATCAATACGTGAAATATATAAAACAATCTGGTAAGTAATTTTGTATTTCATTCGTTTCATTTTGTGGTTTGTGACATTTGAAGTATAAATTCAAAATTCGTCGCAGTGTACTACGACAGCCATCCTATTACCGTTATTCCTCACTTGGTTTCAATATTTAGCACTAGAATTATTGTCATATTTAACTTTTGAGACCAAAATAACAGCTGATTTTCTGACTTTCAATTCAAGACTGTCTAAGTATATTCCATCGTAAAAGTAAATATTAAGTTGATAACTATGTTGAAACAAAGCGCAAGCTTTATTTTAGTCGTAGATACGACGTATTTTCAGAAATTATACAAGGATGTGCATTCGGCAGGGGAATAGAGGGGCCTTTAAATATTATTAGATTGGTATCGAGTTCAGAACATCCGTTTGCTTAGTATGCTTAGAGAACATTAAGAACAGTATTGTAAACCGTCAATTACTTTTGTTTGTGGGAATGGTAGGCGGAATTTATAATGTTGCGTACCGCACAGAGCGTTGAGTGTAACAGGAAGTACTTTCTATGCGGAAGCGGCTCTAATTAGCTTTCAATGTTTGTCGCCTCTTTGCGCAAGACAATTGCACAAGCCGTCTCTGCAGACAATGTCCCCCATTCCCATTCCCATTCTCACGCCTTCCCATTAGCACGTCGTAGCCTACGAGTACGAGCGTGGTTCTCAGCTTCTCTCTGCGACGGCAGTAGAGGCAGTCGCTCAACCCCAACAAACGACCAGTGTCAAATTATGACTATAATCTACTAAACTTCCAAGCAAACTTTCAATTAAGAATGCGAAACTAAGGAATGATCTCAGGGGGACGGAGTAACCAACTTTCATTTTATCAGGTATTGCCTTGCATATTAAAGACGAAATATGTAAATGGTTAAATATTCAGTTTCAAACTTTAGTAGTAAGACGTACGTTGGTGGTAATTAGAACCCTTTATACCATACCTGTTTTTACATCTTTAATTTCCTTCTTTCATAAACAATGTACTACTCGTTCAAATTCAACCAATTCAGTTTAACGTATATCTGAATTTAAACTACCTCATTGTTGAAAGTCATAAGTAAAGTGGTGTTTATAAGAGATTATTCCTATTTGATTTGAATTAATTTTGAAAAATAATGATAATAAATAAACATCAAATCAGTCAGGATTGTCTATATTCTACACATTAGATTCATTACAGCAATTAACTGCATTATAGGTAGAGACCGAAAAGTTTTTACATCAAATCAGAAATTTAAAATAATGTCTTCAAAATATTAATATTTCAGGTCTGAATTAATTGAATTACGATGTACATTTTTGAATGGATGCAAAGACATATTTCAATATTAGAATTTTTTTATATTGTTCGAAACATTACAACGTTTCGTTGAAACGTCAAGGTAAAATACATCTTTCCGGCAATGTTTACAATAAATGCTGAAAATTGCGACGGGCAGCTGTGGTTGGCTGGTAACGCTGCGGGTAGAGGTCTTTGGAACTGTTCCTTAACCAAATTTCGAGCATTTATTGCAAACATTTCTAGAAAGAAGCACTTTTCAGTCTTGTTGTACATAAACACTATTTTTCTTTTCACGTCTTATTTGTTTTTGTTCTTGCCTTAACGAGTCACTTCCGACTTCATATACAAAAATGGTATGCTTCAGTAAACTGTAACAACCCTCATAGTCTGTCCCATGACAATCATCGTGTATACCATTAATATTATAAAACTCATGTTCTAATATTTATTAAGGTGTGGTAATCGGCTTAAAGAAAGATTCCAGTAAAATTCAATGTGAGCCTTTGGAATTTATCCCTACCAAATTCCACAACTTAATAATTTTTATATATAATACGATCATTGTGATGGAAGAAAATTCAGTTTTATTTCACGGATGTAAACTAACAGAAATTAATAATTTTAACATTATGTTCCTATTATACCCCAAAGTTTTTTCTATCAGTGAGCAATAACTTTTTTAAATGAATCAACTCAGTCTTCTTGAAATACAAAGAATAGGAAAAGTCAAGTTTGTAGAATAAAATATTGACATACATGTGCGAACATGAAAACATACATTTATAGAATAATTTTACTTTAAGAGAATGTGTTAACATCAAGTGGTATTCAAGTATTCAAACAAAGAAAAGAAGCATTAATTTTGTAATAGAATGCTTTAATTTCTATAGTTAACTTATTGTAGAGTTAACTATCAATGTAACTAAGCCCAGTTTCACATTTTCATATTCTTTGGTTAGTTACATATATATCGTTGGATGGATGTGTGCTGTGTAAGAGTATCTCTCTATTTATGTTGAATAAGTGAATAGTTTTATTTAAAAAACAGACTGCCTTCTATATATATATTGAAGGCAGCCTGTTTTGTAAATACAACTATATATATTTTTATATACAAAGGACTGGAAGCATATTAAATTCTATAAATAATGTCTTGTTTGGAGTTGATCCAGGAACTCCTTTGATAATTTTTATTCTTCTTCTTTGCATTATGAAAATTTTGGCATAGAAAAGCCCCAAAATGAAACTCTGAAATGAAAAACATTCAATGATTTTAATATTTTATAATATAAAAGAGAATAGCAATTGCCGAAGTCTTTCAATAAATTCAAAATTAATATATATTTATATATTTGAAGAAGTTATCTTTAAAGTAATTAAACGCATTTCAGAATTTCGGAACTTATAATTGAGCGTTAGATCCTTATTTACTAGTATGTAATTTTTATATATATAATTCCGGCGTGCATGTGTTCCTAATTCTTGTCCTCAACGACTTGGCCGATTTTGGTGAAATTTTATTTTCTATTTATGAGGTCACCTGGATCGTTCTTGGCTACAGTTGGACGCGAAGGGAGGCGCTGTTATCGTGATTCAGAATTTTTTGACTAATTTTTCCACCAGTTTTTTGTATATATATATATATATATTTGTTTATTTATTTGTATTTCGCACGTATATAAACATATAATCCCAAATTTTCAGTCTGTCTGTTTTAATGATCAGTGGCATTTGATTCATTGCGTCGTAGCTTGCCATTGCTTTGACAATTTGATTTCGGATTACTGACTTCTGAGTATTGTAAGTGCGTGCAAACTGAGTGAATTATTTATGTATTAATTCGACATCAAATAAATGAAGTATATTTGAAATAATATTTTGTGAAAATGAGACAGGTGCATTGTTTGAATTACGATTTATACACATGTTCATTAGGCGGCATTCCGAATTATCTCCTAAACAAAACATTTTATTTTCAGCGTTCATTTGGGCGATTTCGATTATAGGGGTCGTGGAAAGGTAATTTTTGAGAACCGTGATGATCCATCTGATGGTTTAATCACGTGTTGACGAAGAGATTACTCTCGAATTAAATACTGCAGCGTAATTACCGAGTAACGCCGGGAACCCAGCAAGTCGATAATTAGTTCAACTGTTTGACAGAGCTACGGAAACTAAATAGAAGACAATATTAGAAATTACTTTGGTAAATGTGGCGTTGAAAGACTTCGAGGAGAGAGAATTTTTTCTTAGCATTGCCAATTTTCAACTTAACCATTATTAATGACTCAATTTATAATTTAAAGTTCTTTCTTTACCAAATGACTGTGTTTTGTCAATTTTCTTGTGAGATTGCAATCGGAGAAAGTTCAATGTTCCGCAAGGAAACCCACATTCAGAAACTAGCTTCCATCTAATTTGATTTACTGTCTGATGTACATTGGAAGCGCAAACATACAGACACGTTGAGTCTACGTCAACTAGTAGAAGAGAAACTATTTGGGTTCAGAAAATTTTAAAATCATGAACGTAACTATTGGGATTCGTGGTAAAAGTTCCTAGATTCAATACTAAACTCTTATAAGCATTTCGTAAGGTGGAACTTGTAGTAATCGAAGTGTGTTTGGTGAGTATATTTTCTATTCTGGAGAACGAAACGTTTATAAAAAATGCTCCAGTTTCACAAGTAGAACGGTAATTTTAATACTAGCGGAGCGGTAGAACTATTTCTTGAATCAACTCGCCAAATTAACATTTATAATGATTCTTAAATCCTTATTTTCTAATTATTAACTGTTACCGAGGTTATGATTCCTTGACTTATAGTGTTTAGTATTATTATATCAAAGTGAACTTTTATCAAGGTAAACAAACAATAATGAAAAATTACGGGGATTTAGGTTATGATAGCTGAGTAAATGATTGTTTGAGCATCTGAGGGAACCTTGAGAAGTTTCTAGCTGCGGAGCCAGGCTACGAATCTTCAAATATTTGGCAGTCCCAATGATCAACATTCCAGAAGGTCAGATAAGCTATCTTCCTCTTACGTGATCTTAAAGGTAAAAATTTTTAGAAGGTTTGAAAGCTCATGACATAAATTAAGTATTTCACAACGACTCATTTGGTAGAAAGTTATATTGATTCTATAAATTCTTATTGTATTATTATCATTTTACTATTGCCTGAATTTTCGTCTGCTTTCTGAGTTTCTTAAAGAATTATAACTTCATCATAGTACTTTTGTATTATATCCTCGTACTCTATTAAACAATGTCAATAAACCATTTAAAACAATCTTATTAAATATTTGAAAATATTAATTTTCGCCCAATTTTTGTCATATTCATGTCTATTAAACAAAAATTGTAGCTTTTCTATTAAATTAATGTATCAGGACAAAAGGTTAGAATTTATCAAATGTAAAACTTACCATTACTACATATTGTCCTCTTCAGATGTAAAGAAATATAATGAAGAAAGTAATATTTGAAGTACAATAAATAAATAAATTTAGTGCCGCGAACTCGCGGTTCGAATACTTGTCGATTCTAGAAGAACAGAATCAGAAAATAACATAAATTTAAAAAAGTCCGTTTTGAAAATACTTAATAGTTCGGAAAATATAGCACGTCTATTTATCTTATAATCATATTTTTTTACTGAACGTGAAGGTCGATTTTTCAATAATCGACTTTTTAACCTCATTAAGTATGTGGTTTTTCAATAAGGGCGGGTCGATGTTGAAATTAAATAAAGCAAGTTGTGTATGATGTACTAACGAAATTCTTCTTTTATTTGAACGGGGCATATAAGGACCTTTCAAATAGAAAAACGAATTTCGTTAATGCTTGTTTTATTCCATTTCAACATCGTCCCGCCCTTATTGAAAAAGTGATATCCTAAAGTTTATTAATCTTTTAATTAATTTTTTGCGTAGCGTTTTGAAATCTCAACACTCCCTTACCTTGAATTCCACCATTTAGTATAGTTATATACAATGTTCTATTTTGAGTTTTTTAAAATTAAGTGATGTAAAAATATATATACAATGTTCTATTTTGAGTTTTTTAAAATTAAGTGATGTAAAAATATAAAAATGAGATTTGTTTAAATAAAAGTTTATGAGACAGGGTTCTTTGTGAATTTGTAAATGTTATTTTATAAAACATAATTTCTATTTTGTGGAGAAGAATATGAAAAAAAAAATTGCCTATAATTCCTTTGGTACCAAAGTTAAAAAATATTAATGTAGTCCTAAATTATTTATTGAGACTGATTAAAAACCTATGGGGATGCAATACAAAAACACCAAATATTTCTCATTTGAGGACAGAAATTTTAAGTATACCTCACGTCTGGTCAGCCAGCCAATTACTTGCTTCAAACGTCGAAAGAGGGGTGGGGGTGCGAACCCTTCCTGGAATTAAAATTTAAACCCCAATACAAATTTGACGTGTGTTAATTAACGCCCAGATACTCTTCCCGAACGCGGCTTATTACGCAACTTTATTCATTTACTAATCAGCATACTGCTTTGAAAAATTTCCTGCGACCATCAAGTATTAATTTTTTTCATTTACAAGCAATAAGCTATTGAGATTATCCCCAATTTTATCCAAGAGTTTGATAAGAACGCGTCCACGTGTTCAAAGTGGAAATTAAACAGATATTTCAAGGTTTCTGTGTCATTTGCCATTTAACTAGAGGGATTAGGGCCTGTTCAATGTAGCTAACATGAAGTGTGCAAATTCAGAAATTAATCATTTTTAATATATATTTCCAATATTCTATGTTCCATCGTTACATAGCCAGAATTGAAATATTTGATAACATAACCCATTCCCCCCTCTATAATCCCAACTATTGTGTTATAATGTATGAACATCAATAACCCATTGTAATCTATTTTATTATAATGTAATAAAGTGTATCATTACTTGAAAAGTGAAAGAGGTCACTAATGACCACGGTGGTTTAAGTGACAAAAAATAATTCTGATAAATTACGTTTTAATATGTACTGTTTAAAATCTGAAATTGCAACAGGATTCCAATCAAATTTATAATTATTTTCCAAACGTATGTTTAGTGATGACATTATGATTCAAAGTTGGCCATTATAGTCTTTACCAGATCCAAGCGCACGTTTATTTTGCCCTATATAACAGTTTCAACAATTATACTGACCACATTTAATTTTATATATAACAACATATTTTTAAAATTTTTCTTTTTTTACCTCTTTTTATGATTTTACGATTTTTCTTAATTTTAAAACTTACCTTAGAATTAATATTTGTTAGTAAATTTTTTAAATTTTCAGTTTTTTATCATAATAGATAATGTTATAAATTGTTTAATGTTGTTAATGCAACAATGACAATCTGAAGAAAGAACAAAAATGTACACTATATAATTCTTTCTAAGTTATATAATTTTTTATTCATTCGTAAGAGGTCACAGTATCTTTCAACTAAATTCTTCTGCACAACAATATAAAAGAAAAAACACCAGTATTTAAATTTTTCAAACAAATTACCTCGGACAGAGGGTAATTACCTAATTTGCATTAAAAATGTAAATATTGGTATTGTTTTACGGAAGAATAGGGCTACTGTGAAGAATTAATAAAAAATAAAAATATAAAGAAATAACCTATGAGGACTGTTTTATTAAAACAGTTTAACATATAAAGTCTCTTTCAAAATATTATTAGTACTAAAATGTACTTAAACGTCCTTGAGTTGAATAAAATATTTTAAAATGACTGTAAAATGATTAGTTAGCTCATTTTTAATTAAATAATTTGTTTTGTATGCCAGTGATCGTCCTAAAGTTAGTTACTACAGTCATCAAACAACGGTCATATCAAGCTATTGTATTAATAAAAAGATATAATAAAATCTAATAGGCGTAAAAAAATATTTTCTTGTACTAACCCGATTAGTGTTTTTTTTTTGTTAAATGCCTTCCTATCAAATGAGTAATATTTCTACCATCCTTTTTCTTTTTGTGAAATTATGAATCGTAAAATTTTTAGATTTGCAGTCTGTTTTTGTAAGTTTGCCGAGTGTATTTATAAGATAACGATTGGCGTTCCTGCAAACATTTAAAACTTTCAACTGAGCATTACAGTTTACGTATTCAAGTGGTTCCCTCAAACTTCCTCAATTCGGACATTAGCATCTTATTGGGGAAAGAGAAGTTTGCCGCGGAGCTTAAATCCCACTCCCGACAATCACAAAAACTTGGATGATCGCATTCGGGCAATTAGCTTTGGTTTTTTTTCCCTTCCATACGCTAAGATTCTTCTTTTGAAACTGTTGATAGCAGTTCTCGCAATTAATTAAGCCTACAAAAATATATTTCAGGGTCTTCCAAGATCCATGACAAATACGTTTTTCAGGCTTTTAATGACTTCTGACGTCATCGAATAGCGTTGAGGTTTTGTTTTTTAATGGTACATGAGTAACAAAGGCAAAGCTCGTAATCCTTCTCGAGTCACCGTTTCAAAGTCTTCAAGAGAACTTTGCATCTCGACAGGGGCAGCTACGTCTATGTCCCGATAACGAACTCAAATTCTTCGGAGGCAAATATTTTCCATCGAGATCTGCCTGGGTGTTATTTGTTCATGACGCAGAGACCTCACTGCATCGTGTCCACAACCACTCCACGAATGCGTATTGTTTACAAGGTCGTCCCCTAAAACACTGACTTCACTTCTCTAATTATAAATATACTTCTTTAGCTTTTCCCCTATACGATTATGAAGAAAGGAGGTACCTTAAACGCGAATCGTTAGTAGAATCACAAAGAAAAATTTTTATTTTTAAGTTCTCTATCTAAATTAATGCTGCACGATAATTGTCGAGATATAGTTTAGTTGCCACACAGAATTATAGAATCGGAACTAGAACTACAATTCGATTTTCACAAGGCTTCTCTTTAAAAAAAACATTCAGTAACTACGTAAGTGAATTAGTAATTTTTTTCATTTTCAATAGGTAAGGAAGTAGTAATCGAGTAGAAATAATTAAAATAATTGGTACGGAAATTAAAGTTCGGCTTCACCATTCAGGTCAAGAGAAAATTTTCCAAATTTTCGGTGCAGGTCGTCACATGGGCTTTGTCATCATTGACACTCCCGAAAATTCGAAAGAACTTCCTCCTTCCTGGAGCTTTCTCAAACGGGTTAAAATATGCAACTGTGATTCCAATTTTGAAGAAAGGCAGCACAGACGATGTCCACAATTATGGCCCAATATCTCTTCGACCCGTGTTCTCAAGAATCTCTGACTGAGAAATATATAATTGTTTAAATAAAAATAATTTTATTCATGGGGAAATAGTCATATACAAAAATATTGGAACTAATATTAGAGGAATATAAACGACACCCATTAGAAACGTTTTGTAATCTGTCTAAGACTGAGTAGATTATGGTATATTAATAGAAAAAAATTAAATAACATGGTAATAAATAAATGTCTAACGCATGGTTTAATTCTTATTTATCAAACAGGGAGCAGAGGTTACATAGAAGAAATCATATGAGGGGATGTTGGAAGGAGATAACCACTTAGTTCAGTCTGGGAAAACGCAAAGGTTGGAGTTCTATTTTAGGCCGCTATTATTCGTAACATTGCCAAAATTAATGAATCAAGACTCTAATGCTATTCTATTTGTTAATGATACAAGTATATTAATGGGGAAAAAATAAAGATACTCTGGAAGAGGCTGGTAATAATACATTTAATACAGTTTCTGTAAATGGATTGACTAAGAACTGTAATAAATCGCACTCTAAGGCGTTTAACACAATAAATTCATTATTCCCAGTAAGTTTAGAAAGGTATATGATTACTGAAGTCGAAAGTACAAAATTTCCAGGTTTTTCACTACATAATCAACGTAGCTGTAAATAACGTCCTAATATATGACGTCAGCTCAGCAACATATGCAGTCAGAGTTATTTCAAATAATAAAGATACGAAAACGGGTATTATGACACATTTACATTCCTTAGTTATATTATGGGGCAACTCCGGCCCAAAAGAGTGTAATTAAGATTTCTTTCTTAAAGATTTTCAGAAAATTACTCTCTCTGGTCAATCAGTTCACTTATTCATGGTATTTGTTACAAATATTTGTGATAATATTAGTACCAACTCTGACAGGCATTCATTTTAAGGAATAAAAATAATTTATCATTACTTCATGTAATGTTAGTACTCATCTTTATATATTTTATACTGTGAGACTAAAGACTTTGTATACGCAGTGGAGATATTTTTTATCAATTGCAGTTTCCAGGTGAAGCCACCGTTAAAGCACGTGTATTTAATAGTGAGAGACAGATCACATACAAACGTAAATTTTCTTCAGGAATATATAACGACATGAAATTCGCGATCGTGGGTTTTGTCACGTGGGTGGGAGAAATCAGACTGTCTCCTATGCCATTTTTCTGTGCCATAAAATAATTTGAGAAGGGGAGTTGTTGGACAGTGCTGTCCAGCTCCAGGGAGAGATCATAAATCCCGGAGAAGAGACAGGATGCCCTGACACGCTCGCTGTGCAGACACAAATTTCTTCCATCAACTCAAACGTAACTACAAGAGAGACGGTGCACGAGATAACAATATATTACAATTTTTATTTTCTATAATTCCTTTTTCACGTGATGTTTAGTCAAGAAAATTATGCTGATGCAATGATAAAAATGAATTTGTTAAAAGCCTCTACCGCCACATATTATATTGACAAGAGAAATTGGTAATGTATACGTTTAATTATCCTAGGAGTGTAGAGAAATCCAGCACAACTAAGTATAGAGTAAAGAAAGAGACTGTTTTAAAGAATGATTTTTGAGTTAGTTCTTTATTAAAACACGGCAATTGTTTTACCGTTATTATTACTGTAATATATCAATACGCCGGGAAAGCTTACGTTATTAAAGGGGTCGTTGTTAAGCACACATAGTATTAATAAGCTATATAATACAATTATAAAAGCGAGGAGTAATTGCAATAATTTTTTTAAATCCTGGAGAAAAATACAGGATGGACGGGAAGAGCGTAACGTTAGGGAAGTTAAATTAACGGAAACCCGTCATATTTAATTGGGCGCAATATGGCGTGACTATTTCTTTACATTCTGTTACTATAAAATTTGATTAATTATATCCTGTAATACGAACACCAGTAAATGTGGGAGGTTGACAGGGAATAATTTTTAATCGTTATAACTTGTTGTCAATTTATTTCCTCAGTTTTTCCAATTAAGTCTTGAGAGTCTTAGGTTTCTTCTGTGTCATATGTTTTCACGTAACGTCACTACCGGATTTATGATAATCTAATTCAGTTGTCCAGATTACTTGTCCAAAATTTGGTGCGCAATAGAATTGATGTCAATAATTTTTAGTGCTATTTGTAGGTTAAATATTATATTAATGTGTGTAAATTTTATCACAGAGATCTTGGCTTCGAATCCCAACATGGTAACGAAGACTGAAGGAGAGTCGCGCCACTCTGAAAATTCCAAACTATACTACGAAAAATGAAAGTCTAGTCATCCCCTAAGGTCAAAAACCTAAATGGGTTGTAGGGTCAAAAAGAAAGAAATTGTAATTTGTATGTGCTGAGTTAGTAAATCTGTCATAAATCCTTAAATATTCTTGCAGAAGTAAGTAGGGATGTGATATTTAAATAGAGCAGGTCTCTGCAGGTTTCAGGGCGGAAAATAAAAATGTTCTTCTTGTTCTGTGTATCGTGCTTGAAATCCGTTACCAACCACCATCTTTTCCCAGAGCCGTGGCACGTTTCAGTTCTGAAGAAATGTGTTATGTGTGGGCTATAAAAGTTATTACCAGCCGCTAGAGGGATTTGTCTTGCAGCTCAGAGCGCGATTTCTCATCGCAACAACAGTGTAACTGGTCACGTTGTTCAAGCCATTTTTATTCATCCAATTCACAATCACGAGGTCCCTTATCATAAACCATTCTAAGTGCTTCTCCGTTTGATTATAAGTACATACTTGTTGCAAGGATCTTCGACATTTTCATTGCAGTCACCGCGGGGTCGAAGCTTAATTGATGTTCCGTAAATACGCTCACATCATACGAGAGTAATGAAGGGGTGCATCATTTAATTACAAATAAAATTGCGATGGGTATGCTCTACGATAATTCGTTCAAATTGTTAGTGACTGCGAGGCTATAGCGGAAACATTATTTATGATTATAAATAGAAGGCTTAAATACCTCAATAAACAATATCTTATAATAGAAAAATGTTAGAAACTAATATCATGGAAGCTGTAGATTTATTTTTACCGCAAACAGAAATGTATTCATTGTTCATAATAAATTTGAAAAATAAGATCTAATGAAAACAGCAGAATGACGAAGGTCAATGTGACGTTTGTATGATAACTGACGTAAATTTCTAATAAATTTTAAATAATATCAGTATGACGACTTGAGATTAATGTGGAATTCGATAGAATAAGTCAAAATTAGGTATAAGAATCAAAATCAACAGTTCTCAGTAAATAACGTTCTACTGTTCAATTGATATTTGGATCATATTAACACGTATAATTAATTTTTTCAACACTTCAGTTGGACACAAAAATGCCCTGGAAAACCAATTTGGTAATTAAGTTCATATTTAAGAATGGAGGTAGGAGGTTGAAGGAAAAGGAAACACTCAAATTTGACGAATTATAGAAAGGACCGTGAAAGTGAAGATTGGGTATATCTTTTCAATTGCAGGAGCAAAGAAAATAGAACCATTTTCTATATCTTGTTTTTAAAAACAAAAGTAAACATCATATATCATTTAAATGTTCAAAATATCCTATTGTTTGGTGCATATCACTTACACATGAATTTCTTAATCAGCCTCTAATTAGTTGATTTCTAACAAAGATCCCTTTCATACGTTATCCTCTCAACAACTCCCTAATCATTGTATTATAATTCATAAATAAGACCCCTGATCAAGCCGAAGTAATATAAATATGTACATAATGTAATGAGCACCCATTTGAATGTAAATTAGCCGTCTGCCTCACGAGCTATTAAAATATTGCTTTTGTAAATCATTATTTCACTTTGTGTGTATAAATGGTGAGATGGCATTAGACTTCAATGTTTTGTGTGTGATTGAAGCAATTTTTTTTATAATTTTGTGTGGCATCGGTACAAACAGAAAGCCAATGAGCGAGCATTGATGCTGGCGTTTGTGGGAAGCCGCAATTGTTGAGTGAAGTGGGAGAGACGATAGGATTTTCTACTACGGGTTCTTCATAGATGGTCCTGAAGATTGAGAAATGTGATTCGTGGATGTAGCGTTGCTCCTTCAATAAAGACACGTTTCAGCGGACTTGTGCAGGGAGACGGTGGACTGCGAATACTTTTGCAATGTGTGTGAGGTTTTAAAGAAATTATTATTTTTTTATTTGAAAGGCCATATTATGCCCCTTCAAATAAAAACAGAATTTCGTTAATACCTCACGTAAATCTTGTTTTATTCAATTTCAACGTTGACCCGCATTTATTGAAAACGCCTAATATAATATATATTTTTAAAATGTGAATGGGATGGTTGTGGTTCATCCTTTTCCATAATAACGCTTTGATGTAAAATTAGTTAATAATAATCCTAAATCAACCCGTTTAATAATATTTAACGACTCGAGTTTTCCTTTAAAATTGTTAAAGTGACTTTACCAGCTTCCGACAAGTAAGAACTAGAAATATGACGTATTTTTACGAATATTAATTTTTCACGGTCATTGGACGATTTATTTTATGTATTAACTACTCTTCTATTTTCTTATTTATTGCGCGTGATATTATTTTTTTCCTATTTGTATGTATTCTACTGTTCTCGCTTAAAGTGTGCTCTGTAGTGTCCTATTTCCTCAACGAATGAATCTAAATCTTGATTATGTAAGATTCATATTTAGAAAGTATTATTTAGAGAGAAGGTTCATCTTTGGAGAGCAGTTATGTCGGAACCCGCGGCTTTGGCAGTACCAGAGCTGTTTGTTTGTTTGCGTGTCCCGCGAGACATGACAAAGCTCGTACCGACGATACTAGAGTCTTCTTTCCACTCACTCGATACTGTGCACTGATGTTGCGACTTGCCGACTGCAAGAATATAGTGCCGCGGAAATAATAATTCATATTCCAAGGAAACCATGTTGCAGTATTTTTTAATCTTTCAACAGTACTGTTAAATTTATGTCCACAGCCCTTTATTTAAAAATTTTCGCAACTAACAGCTACAACAATTTGGCTGTGGGAGTTTTTGAACAGTTGCGAAACACATAATTAAAATAATCTTTGTCACGCATGTTGGGTGCATTACCGAGTCTACTTGAAAATTCTCTCCCGGGTTGAAGATTTACTGGAAGATGCATTCATTAAGATGTTCTTAAAATATATCAAGCATAATAAGGAGCATCCGAAATTTTTTATTGTTATATGGAAGTAACGCTGTTCCATTACCTGCGACTGAGTAAACCCGGAGTCATCATTCTGAAATTTGAATTCATTCATATACCAATTTTTTTCCTTTTAATTATTACGCTAAACTCGTCTGTTCTCTGAATTCGTTATGTTTTACTCTACTTGGCTCTCCGTTCATTATTTTATGTGCAGTGAAAACTTTCTCACAATTCTTTCAATTTCTGACGGAAATAAAAATATTTTTAAAGGGTCATTTTCCTCCTGTCATTCTTAACAATGTCGCATATCTAAATAAGTAAAATAAATGTATCGTTGCTTTCCTTTATGCGTTCCTATACCATTCGTTCGATTGGGATGAAATTTTTTCCCATGTTCAGCCAAGAAAGCCCTACCCCCTTTCATGCAAACAGCAAAAAAAACTTTTAGCAGATGGCGCACGAGTCTCCCAAAGTTCCCGAATTATTGAAAGCATTTTATTAGACAGGATTACCGAGTCGTTTAAACAGGTGAGTGTATTGGTTAATGTCGATCGTTGGAAAATGTAGGCCCCTTCCTTTCCTCCTCCCCCCCCCCCGATTCCCCCTTTCCCATGTACAATAAAAAGGCTCCCCTCAAAAAAGAGATGGTGGCGATTAGTCCGCGAAAGTTCCAAATTACTTAATGTATTCTTCACTAGAAAAGTCGGGAGAAAGTTCAACAAGTTAGTATATTTAATATTATTTTCCGTATATGGGTGACCACGCTTGACAGAATTCAAATGAATCAAATACAAACGCTGACATTTCATTTTGAGTGTTGTACTATTGATTCTGAAATTCAAGTAGATATGTTGCTTCTTCCAAGTAAATTTGTAATAGTCCTGAAAAAGCATCATTTTCGCTGTCAAATCGTTTATGACATCCAAACGACAACCGATTTGATATATATATATATGCATATGTGTGTGTGAATGTGTACGTATAAATATGAAACTTTTATTTTTGCTTCACTATATTTTACACAGGGATTTGAGTTTATTACAATTTTTTAAAAGTTATATGCTACAATATTTTCAAAAATCAAATGA
The DNA here is from genome assembly GCA_034510155.1 of Eucriotettix oculatus. NCBI lineage: Eukaryota > Metazoa > Arthropoda > Insecta > Orthoptera > Tetrigidae > Eucriotettix > Eucriotettix oculatus. The sequence goes on along the minus strand of CM067380.1, from coordinate 20,186,849 downwards.
AATGTAACTATAGATCTTTTTTATGTTTCTAATGAAATGTAAATTCTCGATGTTAAAGTAGGTTACTTGATTTAAATGTATAAAGAACATTCTTTCGTATAGTTAAGAAAATGATATACATTCCTAAATTTAATATCGGGAAGCAGGAATATTTCTAACCTCTTAAGATACCAGAAATGTTTTGCGGTAAATGAACTATTTTTCTACTTCTTTAATGTTTCGCGTGTATTCGGACTTACTTTAGGGTGCCGGGAGAATTGTAGGTCATATATTTTTCGCCAGGATGTTTAAGTATCTCTTAAACTAGCGTAATAACTTAAAATACCAGGAGATTTCTTGACTCTGTTAAGGTACCGTCACTCGCCATCCCGATTAATTTGAAGCTAACCCCAAGTGGTATAGGTCGGGGTGATGCCATCAATGATCTATGTCACATAAATCACGCGTTGTCCAAGAGATTAATGTCACTCAACTAGACTCAAAAATCTCATAGTCCGTCTAATCTCATTAATATTTAATCTACGAACGTAATTAATTACATTAATAAATTAAGTTTCGGTACGTACTGTTGATTTCGCATTATGCAAACCGTTATTAGACTCTAACTTTATACATTTTAAAAATAAGACACTGGATCGGATAACGGACAATGATTTTAGTGGAGCCGCGAAGTGCTTTTATAAATTTCTAGGTTTGCTCCAAGAAAGAAAAATATCTATGAAATTTCAACGTGTGTAATTCAAATAAGGACCCATCTAGTTTCTAGGGAAACATAAAAATATTCCCTGGTTAAAAGCGTTGTTTTTTTCTCCGCGCTAGCAGCTTTATGCGACCAAGTCCGTAGTGAATGTTTCAGAGGAGTAACGACTGTCTCCTTTACGTCTTTGTATTGTAGATGGAGTATCTGATGTGAAATAGGAAAGCACGATCTCCTCGTTACCAGAAACTTCTCTTAACGCGTTCATTTTAAGTCTTATTTGAGAAATAAATTCAATCCACAATAATTTGCATTATTTTCTCCGAGAACATTAGTTACATTTAACGGTTCAATTGACAAGTCAGCTTTTATTTAGCGGCTAATTAATTTATGAACTTGCCGACCGTGTAACTGCTTAATCAGATTTCCGCAAACGCCTGTAGTGATGCAACCCGGATTACCAAGAAGTGCCTGTCGTCAACATCTTTCCACGTAGCATCATTACAAATTTACACGCGTAAATATATTTTATAATTTAAGTTAGGATATTTTACATAAATCAGGAAACTTATTAAAGTTTGGGAACTTAAAAATGAAAAAGTGTATCTCCGTCTGGTGAGGGAGATACACTTTTTGACCTTGTTGTTAACTTTGCGGAATACTTTATAATGTATTTAATAAAAAAAGTATTGATTATAAGAGTATTTCAGTCGGAACTGCATAAAAAACCGCACGATATTTTTGCACCCCCACAAAAGATCCTGAGAGGTAATAGAATGCTCAGCTGCCGTGATAGATCACAATTATTAGGTAACTATATACGTTTATTGAACGTAACCGCGATATAAAACTTCAAAATAAAATAATACAACACAATATATTAGAATTTGACTCTATAAACTGCCGCCTCTTATTTTAAATTTATACGCTTGAATTCTTTAACAGAAACAAAAAATGACACTAAAACCAACTAAGTAATTTCATTAAAATACAAAGAATGGAAAAAATTCATAAATAGAATAATTTAATTTAACTGAACCGAGTGTAGGGTAGGAAACATTGGAAGGGATATTTTTAGGAATTCTGCTATTTGGGAAGCATAATAACTAGGGATGGTAGAAGTATAGTAGACATAAAGAGTAGGATTTCACAGGGAAGGAAGGCTTTCGCGAAAAAGAGTAATTTACTTACGGGTAATATAAGTGTGACTATTAGGAAATCGTTGCTAAAAATGTTCGTATGGAGTGTGGCGTTCGTTACATGGACGATAGGAGTTGGAGAAAGGAAAAGAATAGAAGCCTTTGAAAGGTAGTGCTATAGGAGAATGAGATGGGTGGATAGAATCACTAACGAGGAAGTTATAAACAGAATAGGGGAAGCGCGAAAAATATGGAGGACGTTGACCAAGAGAAAGGATAGGTTAATTGACTACAATTTAAGACCTGAGGGTCTTGTAAAATTAGTATTAGAGGGAAGTGTGTGGCGTAAGAATAGAAAAGGGAAGCGAAGGATGGAATACCCTAAGCAGATTAGGGAAGATTTGGGATGTAGTAATTATGTGGTAATGAAAAGTCTTGCGCAAAATAGTTTAGCATGGAGGGTTGCATCAGACCAGTCATAGGACTAATTACCACAACAACAATTTGAATCTGTCTTTTGGCCATTATTTTAATTTTATGTGAATATAATAAGTCAGATTAATTTAATTACTTTATTTATAAGTAATTTCATATTAATTTTTATGTTAAAGTGAAACAATGACAGAAGAATTGCTTTTAATTGAAGCTCATTATTCCTTATTTCGGTTGTATAGGCCGCTCTCATTTTTACTAAAAATTAGTAGGGATTTTTTATTAAATACAGTAAACACCCTTTAGTTAAGAAAAGTTTCCTTGTACAAAATCTATTGCATTTCAGAGTCATTAAAAAGTTTAATATCATTCATCATCGCCTGTCACTTAATGAGTCTCTTTCTCACTGTCAGACGATTCGCTGAAGTACTGAAAAATTATTATTGTCCTCCCTTTTCAATTCCCTTCCTATGCTATTAAAGGTGAGTTGCCTGTTTCAGGACCACCCTCATGTAGCCTGTTAACCCAAACAAAAAATCCTCTAGAATTTTCCTAAAATTTTTCAACTCCAGTGTTATTTCAGCTTCAGGAATTCACCGTATAACATTTCTACATTTTGCAATAACAAATCAAATTTGAGTCTACATTAGGATTATATTACTTACATACTTATAACAGTTCTATTTTGCAAAATGATACTTTTAGGAAATGATACCAAAATTTAGTTAATATTTAAAACAAAATACGGTACGAAATTTAATCGTATCACTAGACTAGTTAATAGGGTTGTAACTCAGCATCGATATAACATGCTTGTAATTTTATACCATAGTCGATGGCAAGAATATATATATATATATATATATATAAATTTGCCACTTTTTCAAAAATCAAAATATAAAACGAGACGCAATATCCATTTAACAATAATGAAAAATGGAAAAATGTTGACCGGACCAGGGAATCGAACGCGGGACCTGTCTTTGAATTAAAAATCCACGCATCTTCGATCAATTTACACATTTTTCGTCCTTCGCCGACTCCTGTCTAAGGTGTGAGGATCGTGATTAGTAAATTGTGGAGGAATGATGCATCGGATCTGGCAGTCCACCTGGACTAGCTCAGTTGGCCCGGAAAGCGGGAAGTCCCGGGTTCGATTCCCGGGACCGGTCGAAATATACCATTCTCTTCTTCTAAATTTATTTTCATAGCCTTTGGTTGTTCTTCAGTTGAAGCAATTCTTCTCTCTTTGAATTAAGAATTTTGTCTTTAACGGCCTCTCCAAAGACTCGGTAAAAAGTAATATTGCACAAAAAATATAATTAATAGGAACAAATTTTTAAGATTAGAATTAACACTTTCAAAAAACAAAAAATATGTAGAAAAACTGGAAATAGAATCTATGAAGAACTTACTTTCATTAGATCCTTCTTTTCATAGATTTTCCGAGTTATGAATATATTGGAGAGAGGCTTTCTGGCTGCTTTACAGGACCAATATATAGCAAAGTCTTTCTAACAAACCAGCAAAGTTAGAGGACATAAATAGTTGTAAACTTTGAGATGGCCACGAAAAAAATAATCCTGTTAATGGCGAAACCTTGGACGACCTTTCGTCTTAAAGCGAAAATAGTTTAGTTGATGCAATATGTAGATTTGGAGAGTGAAGACGTTAAGAGTTGTGGATATGGATTTGTTCATGTGAAGACAAAGCGCAGGGGAGATGGCAGTGTTGATACAGGCCGTTGAGAGGCGCCACCAAGACGGCCGCTAGCTACGGCTGCACCTGCACTGCGGGAGCCCAGCCTCAAATCTCCATGTCCATGTCCATCCCCTTACCATCTCGTCGCCACACCTCACACCTTGACGACTTTCCAGTCACTGGCCCTCAAGTAACTCCTGGCCAGCATCAAGAGTGTCGGCCAGCCGTTCGTTCTCTGAAAAATATCTGTTCAGAAAATTGAGATGATTTCAAACATGGAGCAAGGGTAACACTGACGAACAAGAACAATTTTGTCTCAGAAAGTTAAATATGTGATTCTGATAGAACATTTTCTCTTCAATTCAAATGCGAAATCGGATTTTCCCCATCACGCAAGGTTTCCGAGAGGCAGGCGTTTCAAATCAATCATTTCAAACAAAATATTCAAAATTTCTGACACCTAGAGAGTTTTCTGCTATATTTCGCTTCTGAAACATTCCTCTTGGTGTTTCAACAAAAAACGTACTGCATATTAAGATTCCATTTTCATTGATACCACTTTTCCGTAGCTGAAGTGTTCCGCGTGATCATCGCTCACTAAATCTAATTGCGAATGTAGGAAGCTTCATTTTACTACCCAAAGATCGTTGGCAATATCACAGTAAATTTCCGCCTGTCGATTTCCCTCCCAAAAAAACTTTGTGTAACTTTTTTTAAATCTGAATATGCTGGCTGATGGACCATCAAGAGAGATACTTCACAGACAAAATATAACAGAAAATCGTTATTTCCTCCTCCCCATGTCAGTCAGAATATTTTAATATTGTACAGTTATATTATATTCCGATATCTCTGAAACCTTGCTTGATGACTCGACATCATATTTCAATTAGAAACAATGCTATCAGAATCACATATTTTTCTTTCTGAGACAAAATAGGGTCACATTTTGTTCCTGAGTTCAAGGATCGTTTATTTTAAAATATTGAATTTAAAAAAATCTGTGGGTGCTGGAGTAATTGAGCACGCATGTTTGAAAAGACAGCAAAGAAGTGCATCAAGTACTAGTGAGACAAAAATCGTGTTGCGATGTAACGTTTTAAAAAATCTTTATTTCTAATATAGTCTCATTTTATCTCGATACACTTTCCCCTGAAATTATCCAACAGCTTCGATACCCTGTTTAAGAACTCCATGTAGTCATGGTCATGAACACTGGGCTTAAGATTGATGGAGAGTCGATACGCTGGCCACGTATCACTCCATATTCGGAATGTGTCATGAAAGATGACAGTCCGCAGTCGTCCTGGTAGGCAAAGGCCCGAATGCGGGCTAGAATGTCATAGGAACAATAATAATATTTATTTATTTAATTAATTTGTATAAGGGCGTTACGGCTTTGGAAACCACTCTCCCTCCCCACCCACCATTAATGACGAAGTATTTAAGATACTTCCAATTTATTCCACTTGTCAGAGCCTATTTGAACATCTCATGCTCTGCTTCTCGTATTTCTTTCATTTTCTTTATGAGCTTCAGCAATTTTACATTTTCCTTGGTACCTCCATTCCATTACTTTGACGTCCTGATGAAATATTTCGCCCATCTATTCGCTAACAGATCACAAATTTTCAGTAAAATAGTCCACATGTGAATTTAGGAAGTGAAATTTGGTACTTGTGCAGAATGTACTCAACAATTGATTTGTAGTTCGGATCCTTCTCATAGCTCAGAATCTTGGTTACAACGTCTTTGAACGTCTCGTCAACTTCGACCCATAAAATTTTGGAACTTCCTTAAGGTGCATTGAATGGGCTGGAGGGGGAAGCCTGCAAAGGTCTAATTATTTCTAAAAATACATACAGGATGGAATAAAATAGAAAATTAGGCTCATTTATGGCACTTTTCATTAGTAATGAAGGGACATAGAGTCCCTTTGCACTCCTCTTCATATTCACCGATTTTTTACCTATAAGAATGCATAGTTAAGATAAAAAATTAACAAAAATAACAAAAAAGTCGAAGTAAATCCAATCGCACGTTTGTGTTATTCTCTACGGTGCTGACGTACTGATTAATACAAACATTTTGAAGTTTAATAAATGTTTCTTTTTTTCAGAATAGACACTGAAGTTGAATGTTTTTTAATCGTAAAGAACTTGACGCTCCACTCAGAACAAAAACAGGAAATAGAACGTAAAAAATGTTGTGTCCGTGTCCCCCTTCCCCCTCCCCCAACTCCACCCCCACCCCAAATTTACACAGCACTGAACGCCGACACGTTTCTTCCTTCTACTAATCCAGTAAGCCTTGCTCACATTATGTAAAGCCAATAAGCTCCAAAGAAGCCCCTTAAATGACTACCGTAAAGGTTTTCAACTGTGTTGGTTCTCCGCGCCTCATTGCGAATTTCGCATTATGGACACTGATCTCTTCTTTCCGCATTACCAAAAAAGCAACAATGAATGTACATGGGACTCGGAAAGCCATATCAATGGTAAAATAGTGATTTTGTGGTACCTTCCTCTCGGAAACCGCTGTCAGATACAGCACTGGAATTTCTCAGATTATTTTTTAACTTTATGCCATGTGCACAGGAAGGAGAAAAAATTATTTAAATTATTAGTAATGCCTAAGTAAGTCTAAACAACAAGTCAAATCATTCGGAAATAGTGTCATAAGATAATAAAATACATCGTGTCCAGGCTACACTTAGGGAAATCTTTCTCACGCACTCTCAAATACTCCATAATTTTTCATTCACACGTCAAAACCATTAAATAAAAATCAAGGAATATTTCGTTTTTAGTAACATTCAGGCATAACATATTGATATAAATTTTTGAAAATTTTAAATATATTTTAGGTCTATATCAGATTTGTCACGCGAAAGATAATTAATATTACTACAATTTTGCTAATAAACAAAAAAATAAATAAAAATTTATTTAATTAATTTTAAATGACTTGAATCATTAATAACGTCGAAGAAAGTAAACCGTATACGGTCACAGAAATATCTGAATTTCTTTGGAACAGAATACTAAATTACAAGATTTAAATAATAAAATGGCTCAGTTTGATAACAATATCAATGTTGTCAAATATTAATATACATATAGGGATTCAAATTTAATTGCAAATGTGTGTCATCAAATTTATATATTTTTGTATGTGTGCAGATTATTATGGTAATATTAACGAAACCTCAGATTTTCAAAATTATAAAATTATTCATTGCCTTTATTATAAAAAATATATTTTTTAATTGTTTTATTTTCTATATTACATAAATTATTTATATATTGTTTTTCTATAAAACCAATAGTTTCTTGTAATTTTACTATTATTTTTCATTATTTAAATGTTTTTGCGTTTTTTGTTTCATGCAATTTTTATGTTTTATATTTTGTTTATTTCCTGTTCACTTATAGTGATAAGATTAGATTTAAAGACTTTTATAACGGACAATCATTAAATTTTGAACAAGAATTTAAAACTTAATACTAAGTATACGTTTCGACCAATAGTTGTGGTCCTTGTCAATATTTATAACAGACTGGAGTAACAAGAACAAAGATAATGAAAATCAAAGAATAATCAAAAATGAAACTAACAAAAAATATTTAATAAGCCGTCATATAACTTATTTTCTTATCTAAAATAACAAACTTATCAAAATTAAAGGAATGATTTTGTTCGAGTCAATGTCTTGCAATAAGAAGGAAAATTCAGTTTAGTCTCACCAATATGGCAATAAAAACAATTACTGCTAGAAATTTTATAAATAACATTATGGTAACCAAAAATATTGAAAACATCTTTTTATGTTTTGGAACAAAGTAAGATGAATATATGTTTAATTTTAAGATATATACCAACAATTGTTTACTAAGGGTCCGTGGTATTTCATAATGTATATTTTAATAATGAAAATATCTTACTAAAATCTTAATATTTAATAAACTGAGACAGATTTCAAACATATGGGTACATGATTACAGTATAAGAACGTTGAATACGAGGATTCTTCGCCTAATGACATCTTCCCTTGCAGATGTTGACTCAGCTGCGTTGCAGTTTCTTTGCTGACTTCAAACATGCCAAGTTGTATTGCATCACAGCATCCAATTTATAAAAGTTAAAATTCAGTTGTTATAAATTTAACGTGAAGTATATTTTTTGCAATTACAAGCAGAATCTGGATTGGGATATTTGCAGATCCTCACGCCACGCCGCGCCTCGGCAAAATTTTCAAGCGGCGGAATTTCCGCAATCACTATAAACACGCTGTACTACTCTTAAAACTGAAATAATATACAGAACAGAAGCGACAGCACCACAACTATGCGAGAGGACCATAATCTTGCGAGATGTCAGAATTTAGAAGATGCCTGAGACTTTCAGCTAGAGATTTTCTGCTGCAAAGAATGAGTGTACGGTCTTATTACTTCCAGCGATAAGCAATCGATTATTATGTTTGCAAACTGGGTCGGGCTTCAGATATAGTATTTTAATGATTCTGACCGGAGCTGTGGCTTATGTAAGAGGTTATCGTAATAAGTGACAGTAAAACGTTTCTCGCATTTGGAAACAAATATCGCTTTGTTACCTTCTGAAAGTGGTGCAAGGTTACTAAGCACTTCGAAGAAAGAAAGGAAACTAAAATATCTGTTTATTAGGCTACTCTAAGAAATGACGACGACATAAAAAAGGGGCATTATAACCTCAATTACGTAAGTACAAGTAGTAAAAATCGTCTCACGAAGTAAAACATTCAATACATCTGGCTAAAGAGGACATCTGCATCTATTTAAATACCACACTCAAGTAAGACATTTTAATCTCTCTAAAGAAAAATGCGTTAAAACACATGATAAAATAGATCGTTAGCATATAAACACGCTATTAAAGTACACTTTGATAGTTATTCAAGCCTACACAAAACAAAACAACCGAGTATTTTATTAACTTTAAAACGCCTAATAAATGAAGCCTCACAATACCAGTTCGCATGAGCCATCCATATAAACAAACAAAAAATATGTATGTTTTGTCCCTTATGCGTTCCTATCCGATTGCGATGAAATTTTCGTGTATTGTAGTGTTCTCTCAATAGAAGTTTTCTGTCCCTCTTTCAAAGATTCAGGACCATCACTTCCCTCCTAACTCCCCCCCCCCTACCCCCAAGCAACCATTTCCGGCCAAAAAAGACATCCTCAACAACAGATGGCGAGCGATTGGTCTATGAGGTTCCCAATTAGTTCAAGTATTCTTCATTAAACTACAAACTTAATTTGTAATAGTCTTTAGAAGCATTACTTTCGCTGTAAAATCAGTTTTGTCATCCAAGCGATATGATGAATGTGTCTATGTATGTGTGAGAAAAAATTAATTTCTTACTATTGTTTTACACAGGGATTTTAATTTATAACAATTCTTTAAAAGCTGCAGTCTAAATCTTTTCAAAACGCAAGAGAAATGTGAGTGGAGAAAATATTTTCAGATTTCAAAGAAATATTCAAAATTCCCTTTTTGTTAAAATATTCTGATGTGTAAATCCTAAAGGTTTCAAATATTTTGTCATTTATTTACGGAAAATGGCACACTTCATATTCCAAATTTAACATAGGCAAGCAAGAGTATTTTTCTCCTTTAAGGTAAACAGACTATTTATTACTTTCTGAATATACAGTATGTATTTTGGACTCCCTTTCGGGTACCGGGACAATTTTACTCAATTGAAATACCGAATTATTTTTAACTCCTTAGTGCATATTTAATGCACCAGGAAAATTCTTGACTCGGTTAAGGTACCGAAAGTCTTCATGCTGATTAATCTGAAGCAAATCCCCAATCAGTATAGGTCGGAGTGTGCTCGTCAAGAACTCATGCAATTAAATCGTGCGTTGACCAAGCGCTTCTTATTGAAACGATTCACTTTCTGGATTATTATAAATAAATATCAGGTAAACACCAGTATCACATAATAAACACGTCAATAGCAGAAACTGAAGCGAAACCACACACAATTATTTCACCATTGATGACATTATTCCTTCTACAGGATTAATATTTGCAATCGGAAATTACTGATGCAGAAAATAACCTAATTTATCATCTTTAAATATTTTGTTTTAGTAAAAATGGTGAAGTAAGATAAATATTAAATTTGTATTAAAAATTAAACTATGGGGTGATAGAGTGAGAAAGTTGGTTTCAGTATCATATTTTCATTCAGACACTCGATCTCACTTTTACTTACACCAAACGTAAACTTAATTACAGTTAATATTCATTGGTATATATAGGATTTTCCAGTTTCCGTTGAGAAAAATATACAATAAGTATATTAAAAAACTGTCATTTCCTGATTTCCAAGTTAAATATTGATTTCCGTGAACCGTTAAACAACTACCAAATGTGATAGTAAAGAAAGTTTCTATAGTTAAAATAACTTTAAAATTGAAAGAAAATGTTTTTCTGTGCTGTTTGTTTAGTCCGTCAAGGAACTGAAGATGAGTATTCGACATTAGCTTGTCCATCTTTGTTTCTTACGTGAAATTACGTATCTACTTGCCGTAATAACGGCAGGCATTTTGTTTTGCAAAAATCATGTCTTTTACTGTAGGAATCGATTCTTCGTGAACGAAAGAACTATCATAAATAAGAATTGTGTGTGAGAGCGAAATTAAGTGGCTAAGTGGACCGAAGGAAGCGGTACAAAACTTTTCCCCGGGCTGGTCTAATTGGAGGCGAACTTTCAACCAAACTTCCGTTTTAATGCATTTCGTCACTTTAAGGTCTGAGAAGGCCTCGCAGAAGCAGCGTCCTCTCACAGCTTCGAAAATATAATCACTCTGTGCAATCAGTCTCTTATTCGGCATGCAATTTATGCCTGCCGCTGACATGGCGGGATCTGATTGGATTTCAGCAGCTGATCAGCTGGTTATGTGATTGGTCGTACCTTTACTCTAGTCTAATTGCACGTAACCCCGTTTACCGATCATTATTTCGTATTCAACCTGGATCCGTTACATTAACATTTACATTTCCCAAATTATAAAGGGTATTATTAATTTTGAAGTTAACTACTTAATAATTTTTTTGAAACTCCCGGAAACTAGTTTAATATCCAGCCCCCTCCCCCCCCCCCCAATAAAATAGTCCAAGAGCAAAATAATGTAATACACACTTAAATGTAGTTCAGCATTATTAATCAAAGTGTCCCACGTCCAGGACTTTCCGTACCCACCGCCCAATTCTTTATGATTATTTGCATTTTACTACAAATCATCTATATTAGCGTTTCTCAACCATCGGTAAAATTGAAGCGCTCCGCCAAAGATAATTATTACTTTTACCAACAAACATGAAAACATACTAAAGTTTAAATAACTAATTTTAGACGACTATTAAATCAGTACAAGTGTTTAGGAAATTAAACCTTATAGGCCTCTGCTCACAAAATATCTGTATTTATTTACGTATTTCGGAAGAGTTGTCGCTTAAATTTAAGAGTTCTTTTGGAACAGAATACTAAATTAAAAGATATAACGAGGATAAAAAGAGTATTTTTGATAATAGAATATTAATATTGGATTCTAGTTCAATTGCATTTGAGTTTTTAAAAATGTATTTTGTCTGTACATGTGATTATAGCAGTAACATTCAGTTTTCAAACTTATAAAATTCATAATTAGTTTCATTATTAAAATGAAATATTTCATTGTTTTATAACTGATCGTTTTTTCAATAAATAAAAAGACGGCCAATAGGTCAGCATATAAATTTATTATATAATTAAATACGACGTTTCGTGACCCTTTTGAGACTTCCTCTGGCTTAAAATTTAGCAATTCATGTCATTTACTTCTTGACTCCTTCAGCCGAAAAGATTATTAAATGTATTGAAGTATTTGCATGTGATGATTTTGTTGTCGCGGACCATCTTCAGCGAAATGATATGCCTTTTAGGGTGAGGGAGTCAAGAAGTAAATGACATGAATTGCTAAATTTTATGCCTGAGGAAGTCTCAAGGGCAAAAAGAAACGTCGTATTTAATTAAATAGTAATAATTTATATGCTGATTGTTTTGTTTCCTATGGTCATTTTTATGTAAATTATTTGTATCTCGTTCAGTTTCTGTGACATCCTGGAAACCCAATAAATTAACAAAATTTTTGTGTAATTTTACGATTATTTTTAGTTGTTGTTTTTATGTATATAATTCAATTTTCTGATCACTTTTTTGATATTCTACAAATATTTATTTACTAGCCCATTGAATATATTTGTATTTCGAGACGTATTTTAGTGGTCCACGTTGCGATTTCGGTTGATACATGTTTGACGTGCGGGACTAATTTTATAAATTAATTAATTAATATATATTTTATTTCATATCTTGAAATCATATCCTCCGCTGAATACAGGTTGCAAAAAATATTACCTCCTCCATATATCCAACCTTGAAGCAAATTAATATCCCATTTCAATGATGCCGCCATTCTTTATCCGTGGTTCCGAGTCGAGGTCAATTGTGTGAATCCGCAGACTGGCTCTCTCTCTCTCTAATTATTCAGTTCGAAAATTTATTTTCAACTACTGAAGTAGTTAACCTTTTCGTATTTAATACATTTTTAAGTATTACTAACTATAATATAGATACAATAAACATAAAAGAAAGAAATTATTATATAAAACTACAGAACTATTTTATTGTTCCCCATTTTTTTCCAAATCTACGAAAAGGTTATATATATTATATTTTTTAAACTTTTCAAATAAATGTGAAAATCAGACAATATCACAGTCAGGGTCAGATTTAGGCATGATGGGGCCCTTAGATATTCTATGTCTATGACAAATGTTATTTTAGGATACCTGAAGGGTTAGTCTGAAATACAGTTTAGTAGTAGATTGTTAATGAAATATATCTTTAACTCAAAACAGTTCTTTGTTGGGTTAGGCACCTTAGCTATAGCTTTTGGAACAAGTAAAAATAGCCTCATCCCAGTGTGAACTTAGAGGGCTTCTATCCACCATACAATTAGCTTTCTACAACATGGTCAAAATTCTGGCAATCAAATGAATTACATATATTTTCATTGAGATGAGCAAAGCTTTCGATGTAATATTTTATTCATTGAGATTGATGCTTATGGCATCCGTTGAATAGCAGTGCAGTGTCTAAAACTATATCTAAATGAAAGGTCACAAGTAATAGAAATTACACAGGAGGCAAAATGAATCCCAAAATGATTGTCATATATCAACTCAGAAAAATTTTAAATATGGCGTCCCACAGGGTTCAGTACTGGAAACCTTACTTTTTATATTATATTATATAGTGACAAAGTCAAAATAATAAAGGAAAGAGGGACAGAAAAAAGTTATGTACCTTAAATTAATAGTAGACAGACTTGCTGGGAAGAATGAAATTATGAATTTTCAAGAACCTTAGAACCATTTTTCAGATAGTGTATCTGAACAGCAATAACTCCAGCAATTCACACCTAATTAAAGATAAGTCAAGGACTTTTGTGTATATTTTATAATAAAGTGGCATGACTTTGCTAAACCTTGTCAGCTAACTTACCTTAAATTCATTGCAACACATTACATTTTCAGGACAGTGAGCCACATTATGTATATAAGAGCCCCTGATTAAATCCACAATAATGGAAGTAATGTCATGCTAAGTAATATTATTAAGTTTTAAATGTCATTTGGTGATTTACATAATCAAAAAATATATATTTACCAATGTTTAATAATTTATTATTTACATTACTATTTTATTATAATCAGTAAGAACCATAATACAGGTTGCTATCATATAAAAACAATGTATACCATTACATAATCATTTCAGTGTCCTACTCTTTTGACATTATACATGTACTGTAATAATTTTTACATTGTTTTGAATTTGTTACATATTGATTTCACTGAACTGGTTTTTAGTAAGCATAGTAAATGAAATTATGTTAAAACAATGATAATATGATCAACTCAAGGAAATGTTTACAAACTAGTACCATAAATTTCCTCAGTGGAGAACACATGATTAGATTCTCAAAATTAAATTTCATGTCAACAAGTGTATACATTATGCTAAACTGAATCAACTTATACAGCAATAAATATACATGGAAGATCTTGATATTTCTGAAATTCATGTTGGATTTTTGTTTGAACTGAAATAAAAAGAAACTTGAAAGTGTACATGATTATCACTCAGCTGTAAGGTGTCTACTAGTCCCCAAATTATGGCCATTCAGCACAAGATGTAATTTTTTTCTCATAAATAAAATGTGTTATGTATCCTAATATGTTCCATAGTATGTATTTAGTTCAATACATTTAGCGAGACAAGTATGAAGCACAATAGCCATTCAATATTATTCTTCAGCCACAAGTTCTCGTTGTTTACAGAACATAGCAGATTTTATAGTCCTCCAATTTCCTCCAACTACCCTAAATGCAAGATAGCCATTCACAACGACAATAGCATATATTGGCACCAATGTAGCTGCATATAGCATTTTATTATTTAAAAGTGTCTGCAACATTGAAAAATAATAATTTATTAGCAGAAATGAACAACATTTATCGAAATAATAAAACCAATATTTTAAAAATTTGGTTCTAAATTATTTGATGTTCACTACAATTTACAGTTTAAAGATAAAAATAAATACTTAGAAAGAAAAATTATATAACAAAGTACATAATCATGGTTAGATTTAGATATTAAAACCTCACAGTTAAAAGGCACTTCAACAGCAACAGTTATGACTGCATTTATTACAATTTACAATCCTTCACTTTGTCCACCACTAATAAAGGTGAAACTCATCAAATTCAAAGTGATGGAACTCTTAATTCAATCTATAACATGTTGTAAAAATATATATTTAGGTAAGAATTAAATACTACACATTTCCAAATATGATGTACTAAAACTGGAATTGATAATCGAATGTTTCACATTTTAAAAATGAATTCCTGTGACAATATTGAGATTCATACAGAAAACAAGGCTAATCTAGTTCATGGACTTTCTAGACTGAACCTTAAAGGTCTGATTAATTAAAACTATGTCTCAGAATTCTTTCTTGAACATTATTTAATGCCTCAGACATTTAACACTGTGTAGATATATTAAAAAATTCTGTAGCATTATTTCCATTTAATTTTATTGAACAGATAGGATCCATAAAAATATATCCAAGTACAGAAACCATAACAGGAATGAGAAACAGATCATACACCATATCCACAATATTATAACACAAAAAATGAAAATTACAATCATTATTATTCACAATTTTCCCCTAATTATAACAGTTTTAAATTACATATAAATGTACATTAATAAAAGTATAGTAAAGTTATACTCACAATGCAAGATGCAGTCATGTGGCTACCAATGACCCACAATATCTGAATATAGTTTTTATTATCAAAGGCAGAAAAAAATATTACTCCCCAAAAAGTGTGGAGCATAATGAATGCAAGAGTGGTTGCTGCTGATGTAATAAAGAAAATCTCAGATCCTCCTTTCAGCATCATTGTCCCTGGCCCTAAAGAATCGGCCAAAACATTCACAAGTGCGAAAGCTCCACTCATCACTCCAAAACCCATACCAGACACTAAAAATAAACAGTGGAAACTCAAAGAAAATGTATAGATCATAATTAACATGGTGCCGGCAGATATATATATAAACAATTAATAAGGACAGGAAAGAGAGAGAAAGTTGGTGATTTACCCCAAGGTTTACAGATGATGGATACCATGTAGGATTTGAAGTTCTAAATTTTTCAAATTTGTTTTTGAGCCAAGCTAGCCATCCAGCAAATTCAGTCTGCTCAGTCATCAGCTAGCCAATCAGTGGAAATGTCTTCCTAACATTCTGATGAAGGGGATGGTACCTCTGAAAATTTATAACATAGTGCCTGCCATCTGTGAACCTCAGGTGTCACCAACTAATTAGTGTAGTAATAAAATATCTGATTTATTTAATGAAGCTAAAGTTATTATAACTGTAAAAAATGCACAATACTCACCATAAGCTAAAACGTGTTTACTATTAGAAACACGTGTATTTACATCTGTAACTTTTTTCAATCCATTTTCAGCTTTCTTCAACAATTTATAAATTAGAAATCTAAAAACTTCTTGAAAAAGAACACTAAATACCAAACCAAAAACTAAAGTATTCTTCAGTGGAATAACAATGAACCACAGAAGTGATGATAGTAGTAGAGACAACTGCCAGAAAAAAGCACTGAAAAATTTTTAAATAAAAATTAGTTTTCTTGTTATACATAACATATTAAATGAAATCACTTTTTATTAAATTAATGATGCATACTTATACCTTACATATGTAATTAATAAAGAATGCCAATAATTGTGGTGGTATAAAAAGTACCCACGTTTTCTGTCAATTTTAAGAAGGCTTTCACATGGCATAAGGGCTACCTTTCACTTAATTATAAATACAAATCAATATATTTAAATATTCAAATGTTTTACTTTAGTGATTTATTTATTTTTCATGGCTCTACATGGCAACACAAACAAATATATTTATTTATATACTCTACAAGATATTAGCATAAAAAAGGCTCCTGTAAAATAACATTGTTACTGCACTTAAGATTAGATAAATAGTTATACTTTATTAAATGAAAAGACTTTAATTGCTTTATTTTAACCATATATAATCCCCACCGCTAAATGAACACTTCATGTTTCAAAATTTTTTATATTGTACAAATGAGTTAAAACAGCTGTTTTGTCAGTTTTTATTTTAATTTTTAAACCTGTAGAAGTCTCAAATGAGAGACAAAAAGTAGTATAGTTCAATATTTAAATTAAAATTAAAACTGACCAAAAGGCTGTTTAAACTCATTTATTGCATATTTAATTGTCAGATAAACCATTTATTTATATTGTATTTGTTGCATGTTGAAAGCAAGTCTTAATCAATTCTTTTGATCACAATAATATATGTTCTTATTACCTTGCTATCAGAATTATTATCCTTATTGGATCCTTAACGATGGTGAAGGTAAACATTGCTAAGGGTGGCCCGAAGGCTAAAAAGGCACATCCAAAAAATTCCTTAACAGTCATGGTAAAGTTAGCTGAAATTCAGAGAATGGTTTATAATCAACAACTGATTACAATTCACACCAAAAATTCAAACGACTTTATCTACTTTGTATCTTTCTTATCTGTTGTGAATAGGAGGTACTGTCATCAACGTGTATGGCAAACTTTGACACGATGACTTAATACACTGATTGTAACTGTCAAAAACTTACGGTTCGCGTTCGTTAGAAACCAGTCTCCAGTCTATGATTACCATCCGTCAGTTGTCAGTTAATACTTATTCTACTATCGGGATGAAAACACTGAGTTCATTCTATTTTAAAACACGCAAGCACGTTTTATTGATTTTGTGTTCTCATTGCGCGATGTTTTACAGGCAGGAACTAGGTTGACGTTTACAGCATTTTAAATCTTTGTGTTGTAAAGATATACCCTTAGATACTGTTAATTTTTTTTTTCAGTTTATTGTTTGCTTGGCATTCCTTTAGCAAGTTTGCCACCAGTACATCACCTACTGTTGGTCTGATCATCCACATTAAGAAAGTTAATTCACGTTTCCTTAGTATGACTAAAAACACAGAGATAATTTTGAAAAGAAAATTAAAATATCCGCAGATTTTGAAATCATGTTAACGAATTTTTAAATAGAATCCTAATTATTAGAATTTGAAGATTGAAATGTGTGGTTCCATTCAATAGATGTTCTACATTAAAAATAAAATATCAAATGTTATTAAAAGTGGTCGAACTGAGTGTGTTCATGGGAATGGAGGGAGATATATGAGATTGTTTCAAACAAAGCACAAAGATACTTTGTCCACCGCAAATTTTTATGCAGAATTTTTTCTAGCTAGAACTCTTTACATTGACTCTAGAAGTGTACACGGTTTGTAGAGCTCACAAGCGAGTACAACTTCAAGGTGTACGTAGACAGTCCATCTAGACCAATTACGTTCTACGCTATATTCAACTTGCAAATATATTTTATTCTTTAGCTAGCATATTTTTTGCCTATATTGTGGGACACCCTTTTTAAAAATGTGGGACTAGTTGATGCTCATCCAGATATATGTAATTGCTCTTTAAAGGAGTACAAAAATCGAAACTTGAAATCCAAGTGAATGTCTTTGAGATGATATGGTATAACGCAAAACGGAGAAAAATGAAACAGGAGAAAACTGGCACCAGTACTGACGAATGTATGTTTCCAATAGGTATTTTTTCGAGGCAATAACGTCTTATCTACTAAACTGTACTACCGAGATTAATAAATCTCGTGTACATAGGTTCCCAGATAATCTAGCTAGGATTGCTCTAGTAGAGAAAATAATAAGAAACTCTACTACAATGTACTCAAGTAAAAGATTCTCTACAGTGTACGTGTACCTGATCACAAATATTCCGTTTATTTCATGAATAGGAGTCAAGCATCAAGGGAGTGAAATGCTTTTTTATACAAATTTTTACAATTAATACATGATTCGTATATTGTAAACGGTTTTGAAACCTGATAAAAATAAGTAACTGATTAAATGATCAGTTTCTGTAACAATTATTAATGGAATATCATGGCAAAGAAACTTTCATCACAAGGTAGTTTCAAGTCTCGTCAAGCAGGTGAATATTGGGAAATATCAGTTTATATGAAGGATTATCTAAGTCTAAGAAAAATATTATCATTCAACAAATAAAAACTGTGGGCTCAAGTTGGAAAAATAGCATAAATTATTTTAGTATGGTCATGTTTTCTATATCCACGAATGCATTTAACGGGTTTTCATTTCTCGTGTGTTACGATTCCTGATAATGTATTAATATACTTCTATCAATACATTGCCTTCTGCGTACATTATGCTAATGAAATCGTTGACATATTCTTATAGAAATAACCTATGAACGAATTATTTCGTATCCATCCTCAGTCACTTTTGTTGTTGTATAAAGTTTTTCGGGAAATCAAGCGGGTGGTGTCAATTCGCCACGACTTTCAGCAATAATAAAGAGATCACCAAATCATCCGACCAGACTGGGACAACGTACATGGAACCACGGGACCGGAGCAACGATCCAGTTATTGAAACCCCATGGTCAATTTACGATACCACCCAGTTGATTTCCCTAGAAGACTTTCTACAAAAAACTACGTATAACCTCTGATCATTAAATTTTGAAATTATCGTATTTCCCTGTCGTTTCCTTGTATTATTTACTCATTGTAACATCATCTAATTAATTTCTATTCGTTTACCTCTGACTTAATGTTTTATACTACAATTTTATTTTCCCCTGCGTTCTACGTAGAATTATGCCACATATTCTGAATGATGAATTTCAGACACAAAACTAGCTCATATCATGGACACTGTCTGTAATGACTTTTAATTAATTTATTTGTGATCCCGATGTTATTCTTCTATCATACGTCCCATAATGGTGCAATAAATGTTCCGATTTCAAAATGGTTGCTCAACTTTACTTCTTATACCCACAAGGTCCTGTAAACGAGCTCAGTTATACAAGTTTTGGCAGTTTTATGCCGACTCCAGAGTCTGATCACAATATATTTTCTAGTCCTCCAAGTTTTCATCTGGGTCTGTGTTTTCAACTTCAACGTTTCAGAACCATTCAGTTGTTCAAAGGTTAACATTATCGATGTTTTACTTCCCATGCCTGTAACAGGAGAAAGCGTTTGCAATCCCATCGGAACCGCAAAAGTACTAGTTTAAATATTACCTCATTTTAACGATACAGTAACAGCTAGGTTCAACAACTGGAACTTATTGATAAAAAATTGGGCACTGCCAATGGTATATAAATTATTGTTCTCTATAAGGAATAACTGACGCAATAATGTTTACTATTTTTAAAAAGTTAACTCTTTAAAAATATATTCAAGGAACTTTTATCCATTACGTTCGTCATCCTGATAACAAGTGAACGCTATTCACGCCAGCTGGTTAATAGCTTTGGACGTTTCCTGAGCAACTGGGATTAGTTAAAGTTCAAATGCGTCGATAGTGTAGTGCTGCAGAACTTTGTGTTGTTGCATTATATGTTTTGAAAATGTAATTTATTTTATAATCTGCATTCATGTACGTGCTTAGAACCGCTTGTTGAAAGTGTGAAAGCTATAGAAACAGTGATGGCAGAATTATCGTGCGAACAACTCAGTTGCGAAATAAATGATATTAAAAAACTATTATGGGGATCATTCGTGAAAGACGATGTTTTTCGAAGATGGGCACAAGGTATTTTGGGATGATAGGGAGACTCTAAGAATTATAAATCAATTAGAATATTTCTTCAGTTTGTTTCACAATATGTTAACTGAAACTATGGCAATTGTTTCAGGATTTTGTTTTAGCAAAGATGAACCAACTGCTCTTGTACAAACTGATGGTGGTCCATGTGCTGTGATTGCTCCAGTTCAAGCTTTTATACTAAAATCAATAATTGCAGAACCTGCTGGAAACAATTGGAGAGAGGTATATATTTTATTTATACTGATCTTTACCTGCTGATTATTCGTGATGGTATACAGGATAGTTATATTAAACGGTTCATAAATATAGTCTAATATTTTATTGACTAAGGAACAGATTCTTGGAAGGTTGGCATTAATTTAGTTTTGTAGTTTAGTGATGATGGTGCAATATCATTTTTTTTATTGATAAAAAAAATTGTTTTATATTGTCCAGCAGAATAACAAGAAATATATTTTCCCAATATTTCTCTCTTGGAATTCCATCTGAAGCAGATAAAATTCCACTAACTCCCCCACTGACATATCCAAGAAAAATGGTGTGGTTTATTCATTCCTGTACTAGTGCGGCAAAAAAATAAATTGGTGAAACAGAACAATAATTGTCTTTGCAAATAACCAAGTACAAGAGAAACATTCAGTAAGTTGATACTTCAAAATCTAAATTAGTGTAACATAGGTGGAATAGTACGCATTAATTTCACTTTGGAAAGTTCTCTATTTTATGTCAAGCACAATTTAATATATCCAAAGACCTCCATATATGTTATTCATATGAACCAATCCATTTTACATCATTCCAAACTTTTGGTGTTATTTTTTGTGTCCACAGCACTTTGTTGTCCAGCTTTCATTGGAACAGCAAATTCCCCTACTCTTCAGTTGTCTCACAAACAAGCGTTGACTCTTTAGGCATTGGTGTAGAGTGGGTTTCAGCTGCCCATGGTGTAGGCCAAATTTGCTGCCCCTCATTTAGGTATTTAAATCAAAATAGCTCCAAAATTTTTTGGAAATTTTAAACTTTTTAGCAAAAATTAATTTGCTATTGTTGTATTGTATTGGATTCAAATATTTAGTTCATATTCCAATATTACCGAAATAACTTAATCTGTCCCTTAAAAAATGGTAGTACCCAATCCATTTTCATGGCTATTTATACATCTTAACTTTTGTGGTCAATTCCACATTTTTTCAGTCTTACACGAATTAAGGTTATTATTTGGGAAATAATGAATGTAGTAGGAGTGTTATTTCTTGTGAAGCTCCAATTCTCATCTTTAACCCTAAACAAGAATGGTACTGTCATAATCCTCTGATGGTTCATGCATTTCCCTACAAAATGTTTCGTTCAAGTCTTAATTTGATCTTGAGCAATTCTTAAAAAAATGAGACAGACTTTGAACATTCAGATCCATGTCTTAATGTAACAAGGACAAACTGTTGTAATCTCTATATTTTATTATGTACTCTGCCTAATTTTGAGGTTCAATTCTTTTGCTTATTTTACTCCACTACAAATATAGTTTCCTTTCAATTTACTTCATATTTAATATTACTTTTGTGCACAAAAGTATCGCCTTTCAAGACCATCTTTGACTTTAGTATGAAATATAGTATATTAATTGAAGATCAAACATGTTGAACATTTTGTGGAAGGTGAGGAATCGGTGAGCAGACCTCGTGAACGTTTATGGTTTTGATGTGTTAAATAATTTTAATAAGAATATGTTGAAACAATAATCATCTATTTATGTGACTGTATTCAGTTTAATTATGTGGAATAAATTTTCCGATGTAACATATGCATATAGATTTATGATTTAACCATGATATTGCAATCATCACATATTTCGCAATTTATTTAAGTCAGATATAGAGTTACAAATTGGTTTAATTTTAATGAAGTTATATACAACCACATTTATGCTTATATGGCAGACATTAGCAGTTATGGAGCAATAATGAAATGTAAAGAAGTTGTGCAAATAACTGATAAAAAATGACAGTATAACCATACAAGTATTTTATTGAAAGCAGCATCTGTAGAAGCTATAATGGGGTTTGACTTCTTGTTTGAAGTGCGTGCTGTATACTGAAAGCATTATACCTTGAGATATTTATAAAAGATTATAAAATAACATTGAAAAGAATAAAATAGATGCACTATTCATCTTACTGACAGATAATTAGTGCATCAATTATAAAATCTCATGTTTTTATTTCTCATTTGACAAAGCCAAGATTGGCTCAGTAACTAAGGAATATGTGTTTTAAAACTATGTCTTCATTCTCATTCTGTTAATTCACTATATTTTCTTTGAATCACATCAACAATTAAGATTTAAATCATACAATTGAAATGTAATTCTTTCAGATGGAAGCAGAAAGATGTACTGAATTACTTATTCGGGCATCATGTGAGATTATTGTACAGGCAAGTAAACAGAATGGAGGGAGATTCACACTTGTTGATTTATGTGAATCCTCCAGTAGTCATTCTAATGGCATGTTAGAAACTGCAGATCTCATTGAAGATTCGGCTGAGAGCAACAAGTTTGGTCATAATCATTTCCATTCACATTTGAGGTGAGTAGAACAAAACCCAAATATTTCAAAGTGAGGTAGTTACTGGTTTGTTATTTTGAATATATAATACATGTCGGTTATTACAATTTGAAGTAAATTTATGTGATATCTAACACTGTTGTCAAATTATGTTTTAAAACTCTTGATAAGCATGCCTCTAAAGCTGAAAGCTGAGCCATGGTTCTTGAAAACTTGTACCTACCTCATCCTCAGAATTTTTCTGTCAATTTTCTGCTAAGTTTTTTATTGTCTAAAAGTTTGTATGGAGGTGAAGCCTATCTTTATGCTTACCAGCCAATTTTAGCCTTATTAGGAGTATGAAAATCATTCTGCTCGGGGCGTACTCCATAGTAAGATTCTTCCAGTATCTAGTATTTTTTTAATTACTACTTCTTTGCTATATCTCTATATGTATTAGATTCAACCTTTATGTACCCTATAATACATTCTAAAATATCAGTAGGGCGGCGGGCACCCCTATTTTATTCTAAGTACATTTATAATTGAATAAGGCTATCAAATATTCAGCCAATACCAAAATATAAAAAATAAATCCATTAATGTCTGTTTTTCACACAAATTAAATTGAATAAATTTACAACCAATTAAGACATAGTTTTGTCTTTAAATGTTAAGTTTTGAAATGATGATATGCCTACAAGGACAGCTTCAACCAAAATTGTTTGCAGGTTGTCCAATTTAGATTTATATAAATTTCAACTTCTGATTGTTCTTCAAAATTTAACATTTGAAGAAATTACCTCAGGAAGTCCTAAACATTATGATGTTGGCTCTGTAGCCCATTAAAGGCCTTGGCCTACCAGGACGACTGCGGACTGTGGTCTTACATGACACATTCCGAATTTTGGGGTGAAGCATGGTCAAAATGTGACAAAATGTTAGTCTAATTTAATAAAAACTTTATATCTGTGTTTTGGTCGTAAATTTATTACATATAAAAAATGTTGTTTATATTACATGTTAACAAAGAAACAGACGAAGTAGGCATTTTATAAAAAATAATATCAAAGTGTGATCTTTGCCATTGTAATTAATGGCCTACACCTCATAATTAGTAGTGTAATATTTAGAATGTGGCTTAAACATTAGAATAGAGATTAGTCAATGGAATTGTAATTTAACTATGACGTTATTTATCTGTGCTGTTTTTTAATCAATTTGAAAAATAATTCTCATAAAAAATGCTGTGGCATGAGATAATACAATTTTACTTAGTCCTTGTGAATTACAAAAATATTCATTTGAATTATGGTCTTTGAGACTCTTGTGTAGTATTTATTTTGGAAATTTAGTACACTTCAATTATCTCCATTAATAATTAAGAAATTATTATTTCAGGCAATTGAGATCATAAAATGGAACATTTTTATTAATAATGGACTGAAAGTTATTTCACCTGGTATTTTGGACCTATTTTTAGGATCTGATGCATACAGAACAATTTCTGACATTTAATTTTATAGTTGTGTTTAAAAATCACCCTCCTCAACTTTTAGACAACAATTTAAATATTTTGGACACCCATTTAATGCTGATGGCAGTATGTTTAACTGGCAATTGTTCATCATTATGAGAATATAATTTTATTTCTTACATATGCATCCTTACATATTTTTTAAAATTTGCATTTCATTTGGGTACCATAGTGTGATTTCTTGAAAACAATATGTTTAAATAAATGGAAATGAAGTATGAGTATATTTTTAATTGTCTGTCTGCAACAGAGCTGTGTAAAACCAAAATAATTACAATTTGAAAAATTGTTTGTCAGGAAGTTCTAATACTCTGCTTTTATTTGTGAACTGTCTTGCAGAATGCTTTCCATTTATAGTCACATGTGCCAGATAGATGTGTAAATTTTATTTAATAGTAATGTTTTTTAATTTTTTATTTAACTATTTTAAATATAAAATTCAAAATGACATATGTCTTTCCCTGAGCATAATTCTGTGCCAAACATATGTTTCAAAAAGCGTATTTCCTATCTTTCTCCCTCATTTACTATCCTTACTTATTATCCTAATATCCAAAAACCTGTGACTTCGTCACGTTACAAACGTTTCATTAATTTACACACACACACACACACATATATATATATATATATAAATATGAGATAGGAAATGACATTGTCATGTTTAAAACAATTAATGGGGAAAGGACAGAGAGATAGAAAGAAGATGACTTACCTGAGGTTCATAGATGGTAGACACCTTGTGAGGTTTGGAGAACTTGAATTTTCGGAGGCACCGCCCCCTTCATCAGAAGGTTAGGAAGACATTTCCAGTGATCGGCTGGCCGACGACGACAGTAAGTTACATTGTCATGTTATAACAATTAATAAGGAAAGGAGAGATAGAAAGTAGGTGACTTATCTGAGGCTCATAGATGGTAGGCACCTTGTGAGGTTTATACATTGCTCTTAGATGATATTTCACATTAATAATTTTTTTGATTCCAAGAAATTGGTAATTTCTTTCTGTAATTTATCTTTGACTTGAAATATTATGGATTTCTGCATATGCCATCTCATCTAGAAATTAAACTGATTAAGTTCACATGCTTAAATATGTTACCATTTTAGTACATTATAACATGTCCAGCATTTAAAACTTTATATCACAATTTTGGTCAATGAATAATACAAAATAAATATAAAAAATAGCCATGCCCTTCTCATTTATACTTTTTTTGTCTTTTAAATAATGTCTATCATTGCTAGAGTATTGTAACTTCAAGGCATACTATTTTTTTTCCAGTAAACTGTTGATAAATGATAGATATGGGGCACAGTTATGGAAAAGTGTTTACCACAAAATTGATATGAAAATTACAAAATAAGTAATGTAATTATTTAAATCATTTGTTCAATTCAAAAATTTTGTAAAAAAAATGCCATTGTGGTTAGCATACTGGCAGATAATTAACTGGTTAGGTGCTGTAACAATTGACTGTGGGGGAGTTTACCACTGGTTCAGAGCTAAATATGTGGATGCTACTGGAATGTTGGTATAGTTAGACCTCTTTTTTTCAGGACTGTGCCATTGGAAAGTAAAGAGGAAGTTGAAGAATTTTATTTGCAAAGGATAGATTCCTTGCGTGGTACATTTGGAGTTTTGCTGTTGTTATACTCGGTGATTTCAACAAAGGTAATAGAAACCATTGGAGACTTACTGAATTTGCCAATTTTGTGCTAATTGATTTGTGTTAAACATGAGTTACTGGAAAAGGAACCAATCAATGAAATAACTCCATTTAAATAATGGTTGGTATTTTAAAGTAAGGAACTATATAAAACTAGCCACTTCTGTTATAACTAATTTCAAGAAAATTATTGTTCAATAATTAAGCATAGCAAAATGTTTCTCTGACTATTTCTATTAGTAGTCTGGTAAATCTATTGAATGTTTGCATCTTTTTGTATTGTATTAGTGTCTCAATTTTGTATATTATATACAAAATGTAACTTGTGTTACACATTAGAAGTTATCCAGAAGCCTTTGCTTGAACTTCAATTCAAATCCAAATGATTGTAGAACCGATCTGAATGACCACAAGAAAGTTTAAAATTTACTTTTGATAAAGTAGTGTTCTCTTATCACACAAGTGATCAAAGGGATATTTGTGTCTTTGTCTATCAATTAAAAGCATGGAGGCATATATTCTCCGACCACACACATACTTTTCTTGTGGAAGTGTAAAGTAAATATTTATTAAATGATTTATACTTTATTCATTTGATTTATCATCATGGCATGTCAAACAGGGTGTGGAAAGTATAAGATCTGAAATGAATGACCCTTCTGAGCCCTTCATAGATGAGACCTATGGATATGGTAGCCAGAGTTTAATTAATTTAATGCTGACTGGAAGGGCCGTTGGACATGTCTGGGACCATGAACAGGACATAGGAGGATTGAGTAAGTTGTAAAACTGTTATTTCGATTAGAATGCATGTATACAATTTTAGGCTCCTGATGAATATTTTAACTTTAAGTTAATCTGAGCAGTGCTGATTTCCAGGTCACAGATAACACGTGTACCAAATTTTGTTGAAATTGGTCCATTAGTTTAGATTTGTATGCGGAACATACATGCATATAGACACACCCACATTAACACATAGAGGCAATTTCATTTTAGAGATTATGAATTTTCTGTCTCTACTGATTTAATTGAGCTTCACTTTATTTTCTATTAATAACATTTTAAAATGTTTCAATTTTATAGAGTTACGAGGAGTGGACCATCAGAGTGAGATTGGTTTTCTTGCCCTTTTGGAACATATGAGATATATAGAAGTGGGGTCATTCTTAAAAAACCCTAAAAATCCTGTGTGGGTTCTTGAAAGTGAAACACATCTTACAGGTATTTTTATATTTGAAATATAAGTCTTTATTACAAGTATAGCATGTTGTGACATTGCTATATGTTGTGGTTCAGATAAATTTCCCAATTAATACAAGCAAAGGAAATTGATCGCTGCATTATTTTTCTTAAATTTAATTCTTTATATTTAGGGGCTAATTTTAATGCTTCTCTTATAGTAAATAAGCTATTATTACTTTTTTTGTTTGTCATGCCAATTTTTCTGTCATCGTATTTTTAAGTATTGAAATAGAGTGTCTGTTTCCAATTTTCCCCAAAGAGCTAAAAAAAATTCTTTTCCCTCTTCCCTCTTCACAATTATTTCACCATTCATGTAATCTCTAAATACATACTGCTAATTAATCTTAAGAATCTTAATTGTTATAAAATAAAAATTCTACAGTACACAAATATGCATGAAAAATTGAGTGTTTGTTGAAAGTGACCAAATTTTCTTAACAGTATTCTAAGACAATATTTGAAGTAGTATTTTCTTGGTATAAATTTGTTTTAAGTTTAAAACTAGTATTTTAATACAGCACCCAAAGAAGGCATAATATAACATATGAAATAATAAACTTTTAATCTGATATTTTATTAGCATTATTACTTTTTCTGGGAATATAATACACTTCCGTGTTGTATTGTAAGTGCAGAACATAGAATCAGATTTTTTTTCCAGTATTATTTTCATTTGAAAAACGCTTAGTGTGCCCGGAAACTCCAGCTGAGGTAGCTCGTAGAGTGTTCAGAAGATTTGATCCAGAGGGAAATAATTTCATTTCATCATCTTCATTACAAGATTTGTTAAGAAGCTTGGAATTGGTCTGTGATTCTGAATAGTAAGTGGACCTACATTCACTCTGAAATAATCTTTTCATAAGTAAACTTTTTTTGTGTTTCTTATAGAATGCTATCTTAACCATATTGTAATGAAAAAGTAGGGAAAGGTTGAATATCCTCAGTCAGTCAGCAATAAATCATTCTCATTTTATATCTATATTTGAAAAAAATTGACATTGTTCTGTTGACACTAGTAGAGCTTTTATTCAGGTATTAAATCTGCTACTTATGGAAGAGTAATATAGACTGTGATGAAGTGAATGTGAGAACACAAATTGTGTGCAAACTGAAGACAAACATTGCTAGATGGATAAAAGTGAAAACTAGTTAAATTACTTTGAGGTAAATCTATAGAAATTATTGAAAGAATAAATAGATTATAAAGGGTGTTAAAAAAAATAGGTTTAATACAGGAAATTGGGATGTCTTGTCCTGTTGACTTTAATGATGAAATTATATACAATCTTGTGTTTGCAGAAGAATTACTGCTCACAATGGATGAGAAGAGCACAAAGATTCATTCTTCTCATGGAATATATGTTACTTAGAAAACACAGGTAACATTTATAGACTTGAGAGGATTGATATATGTACTGTTAAAAATCAATTTAATCAACACAATTTCAACATGATGCATATCAGAATTATTTAGTGGCATTGAAGTAGGAGTCTCTATCCTAAATCTCCATCAATAATTTTGTTTGCTCCAGAGTAGGTTTTTTAACAGAAGTAATATGAATTAACAAGATAAGGCATGAACCCTGTCTTTTAGTATTAAATCCAGAAACCTTTCATATTAGATGTCAAGTAGTATAAAGAATAAAACATGTCAGTAATAATTTTAAATTTTTATTATTTTAAAAACTTCTAAAAATGTTACATACCAAAGTAGCTGACCTGGTGTATATATATATATATATATATATATATAATGAAAGTTTTGTAGTTAGGAAACCTGGAGGGTTGGTTGGTTGGTATTTCAGAGGCTGTTGGAGTTGATGTTTCAAATGCAAAGGACATACTAGACTGACAATGCTATACATATTGTTACATTGGTAGGTAGTGGTTGGAATATCTGGATAAAGAAGAAGGCACTGTAGGACTTAAAAGGCTTTCTAATAAGCTTATGCTATCATCAGTTACGACTAAACTCTGTCATAGTTTCGGAAAATAAAGTGTAGATAGTAGTTTTGTGTTTGATGTCCACATCATCAAGTGATGTTCGTTAGGCTGTCATTTCTACACAATGATGAGGATTTTATTTTTGACAAGGTCATGTTGTATAATTGGATAGTGACGAAAGATAGGAATACACACTAAATAAAGCATATGCTCAGGTGTAGTAATATGCTCAAAGGAAAGCATATGTTGAAGGCGTAGGGAGGAAAGGAAGAAGGAAAGACTGCAGATAATCAACGAGACCAGGAATGGAACCCGACAGCTGTCGTCATCAGACTGAGAGCGATGATGTGTATATAATATCATCTGCATAGTACTGGAAATTATGTAGCCAAAATTTTTGGTCATGTTATCATCATTATTCTTCCTGTTGTAGTGTCAACCTCATGTCAAAGAAATTGGACCCAGAAAATTTGGGTATTATTCTCCTGAATGCTTTTCTGGATGAATTTTTCCCTGAAGAAAAACCATCTGCACCAGACATGTTCACTCTTTTCCATTACAATGGTCTTCCAAGATCTTGTCCAGATGGGAAGGTAAGACCTACTATTTTTTATGATCATCGGTGACATCTTGCAAATATGCTTTATATTCTTAGTTTTAATGTATTTTATTGTGTATAAATTTTCAGTTATGGAGAAACATCTTCAAAATATTATTACATAATTTACATATTTGGTTTCTTCACTTAATTGTACTTCAAATTTAAAGTGATAGATAAATGGTATGTTCCTTAGTCAAGTACAGTCATGATACAAATAATTAAAATAAATATTACTGTCAGAGTAAAAAATTAAAACTTTAGTAGTATAAGGTGGCCAACACAATTGCAAATTGATGAGATTGTTTAATATATTTTTGTTAGTGACGCTAATGATTAAAAGATAAAAAATTTTACACTCAAGTTGTCATGTTTGCTAGTGGTTTGTACAGTTTTAATTATTTGATTGATTTTGTTTTTTTAAAAATTCTTTACTTCCCAGGTGTGCTATCAGGAGGGAAGTGCTGTCCTTCTGGAGTGTGATATCCAATGTGTGCTGGAAAGTAATCCAACTCTCACATGTCTCCAGACCAAGTGGCCAAATATAGAAGTGCAGTGGTTGAGAGGAATTACTCCATCCCTCAACTAATATTTTTTTTAAAAAAAATAGTGTACATGGAAAAAATTAATGCTTGGGAAATAACTTCAATTTGTTTAGATTTAAAAGTGAAGAATTCTAAAATAAATTAATAGTATTTCAGCGAGTTTTAGACACACAAAGTTTTTAAATGAGTGCCAGTATTCTGGAGACAAATCGTATTACGATGTTCAAACTTACTTAGAAGTTCACATTTAAAGTAATATCTTGAAGGCAATTTGTCACATAATACCAGAGGTATTCTAAAGGGTCTAACTTACGTCGTTAAAATACACACACACTACCAATTATATTTTGCCTGTAAATACTTTCAATTTAACATTTGCAATCAGTATGTATGAAAATAATGTGACAGTCAAAAAGAGACTGGTACAGCTTACCTTCATATTCTGTATGTTGTGGTTTTTTTTTGCGCCAAGGTAAGCTGTGCCAGTACCTCTCGCATTCCTATCCATATCAATTATGTATCATTCTACTTGTAATGTTTATTTTTTTGTTTTGATGCTTTGTATTGCCTGCTATAATTAAACATTTTCAAGCATATTTGTTGAAAGTTCCATAGGAATTCACATATAATTAATATCTTAATATAAATTTTTTGCAACATAACAGATAATTAATGTGTGTGTGTGTGTATGTATATATATATAAATAAGGATAGGAAAGAGAGACAGAAAGTTGGCGACTTAACTGAAGTTCACAGATGGTAGGCACCATGTAGGGTTTGAAGTTCTTGAATTTTCAGAAGCACCACCCCCGTCATTAGGTTAGGAAAACATTTCCAGTGATGACCAGTGACTCAGCACGGTTCCTGCCAACTTTTCACCTCATATAAGTCACCAAATTTCTATCTCCCTTTCCTGTCCTTGTTTATTGTTTTAATTAACATGACAATGTCATTTTCTGACACATATAAACACACCCACAGCAGTATATCATTATTAGTAATAATCTAATGTTTTGATGCTTTAAATTTTGATGTAATGATACAAACTTTCACATAATTTTGTACTTGTCATAGAAAAGGCAACTGAATACACATTTTGCAGCAGTGCACAGAAAATTTGCAATGTATATCAATATATATATATCCAAGTATTCTGGGTATTATGTTTGGTGCACATTTCAAATTGATAACTTTCTGGAACTGCGTTGATATATTTTTAATGTTGGCTAGAAACTTAATATAACATTTTGTTATTTAAGTTTACTTTATTTACTGAATGAATTGTTATGAAAGTTTTTTTTCACAATTTTAGTGTACTTTAATAATGTGAATTTTATTACAAATCTCTTAATTTCCTCAATTAATAAAATTTTGACAAATTAACATAAAAAATTTTATTAAGGTTGTCCCCAATATTGTCGGAAGATAGACCTCGGCTTCAGGTTCCTCAGTTTACAAGTTTAACTAGTCCTCTACAGACCAGCAATGGAAGTGAAGGTACTGTATTCCACATAAATGAGAAAGATTTTATGACAACTTTCCAGGAATATTCTTTGCCATTCCAATATGAATAAATTGAACCATCATAAGTAATGAAATCTAGGAAAGCATTTCAAAAACTAGCAATTGACCCTTTCTCATATGAAACCAAATGTTTTACGTGGGAAATCTTGCTTCTCTTTCAATATTACTAAAACTGTGTAATGTATAAGAGTTAAACTCCTGGTGATGTTTTCTTCATTTAGAATAGTTTTTACTGCTTCAGTACATCACATTTCTCTCAGTGTCATTTACATTGAGGTTATTTTGTCAGCTTTATTGCAGCACCTTTACAGTTGAGGAGAATTGGCTTGTGTGTCAAGACTGCGCAGTGGACAACTCCGCCCATATTGTAGTGGTGGTAGACATCGGCTCACGTTTATCCCAGGCTTTGTTGAGACAAGTTGGTAATGTAAAACCAATTCTGTAAATATTGGCGTTAGAAATATATTGTCACCAAGAAACGCATTCTTAAAATGTAATAGATGACAAGTATTGCGCATGTTAACAAGATGTCGTTAGTCTCCATATCCCGTTCATATGAAGACAAACTAGTTCATTAAGTGTGTGACACACTAGCAGTATTATAATAATCTTGTGGTGGGTGTTGTACAGGGAGGTTCCTTGCTGACCCTGTTATTAGAAATATTTTACTCAAAACAGAGGTAAAATGTCCTAAATGATTCATTTAAGTGACAGAAGTGACCACTTCTTGTGATCTGAAAAACTGGAAGAATCCTAAATTTTACTATATAACATCACGAAAGAAAAGGAAATAAACCAATAGAATCACACACACTAAGTGAAAAAATGTAAAACGATTTACCCAGGAAAGATAATGTCACAAAGGAAGTAGAAATGCTTCAATTGAAGCTTCGGGATTCAAGTTCCTGGTCCGGTTGACATTTTCCCATTGTCTTTCTTCTAGAAAATATTGTTTACTTATGGTAATGCAGAAAATATTTAACTTTTGATAGTAAATATTCTTCCCAAATACAGAAAAGCTTCATTACACAATGAAAGCTCTATATTACTTAAAATGTAAAATACAGGAGTGGGAGTTAAGAATTTATTATACTCAAAAGTATTTATTGAATTATATTTATTAGGTCTATTGAACAAATAGTGACATTTATTTGGTACACCTGACTTATGAATAAGGGATGATTCTGTTCCAGTTGGCTCCTCTTCAGGTACAAGTATTTTGTCTCTGTCCTGACACATGCATATGATAGGTTTCTTAGCAAAATGGCTGAAAAACTCTGTGAACACAATTAAAATTAACATATAAATAAAACTAAACAATTTAATTTAAAAAATTTAAAAAAATAAAACTTTTGTTAATTACCAAAAGAAAAACAGAATTTGTTTTTAAACTTTGCACTATAATCCTTTTAAAAGATGCTTACTTAAAGAAACAATTCATTAATATATCAAAACCAGAATCCAACATCATGTAGCCTGACAATTTTAATAAAGATTAACTATTTATATACATAGTGTCATGACTATTTCCAAGCTTTTCACACAGATCCGTACTTTCATAGATTTTTATATTTCCTGAATTTGAAGGCTTAGTTCTTTTAGACGATCTGGAAAAGTGAAACATGATATTTACTGAGCAAATGAATGAGAAATACTACTATTTGAATATACAGAACATTAACAGAAATCAAAGAGGTCAGTTTTTTTTAATTGGTTCACTTTATGTAGCTTAATACAAAGAAACTTCTTTCAAGTCAATCGTCAGTTAAAATCACATTTGCCAACACTTATGGTTTTCCTGGTAACA
Organism: Eucriotettix oculatus; assembly: GCA_034510155.1. Lineage (NCBI taxonomy): Eukaryota > Metazoa > Arthropoda > Insecta > Orthoptera > Tetrigidae > Eucriotettix > Eucriotettix oculatus. The sequence continues at coordinate 20,153,073 of CM067380.1, read as the reverse complement.
TTAGACCAACGAACCATCTATTAGTTTGAGAGATGAAATGAAAGTAAGCCCGTGAAGATCTTTTCTTATTTTATCAATTTTACAAATCCATTCAAAATTATCTGTTTTGTAAAAAAAAGATTAACAAAATTCTCTTCTTCAATGGTTAAGAATCCTTAATATAAAGGCTTTGAATTATCCTACTAGTTGGATACACTCACTAACCTTCGGAAGGTTGACACAGCTTCAGTAAACTTGTGCCGAGTTAAGAAAGTTGAAATCACTTCTGCCACCTTGTCTGGCAAATCTTCGTGAACAGAATGTCCACTTTGTGGAAAGATGTGAGTTTGAAATTTGCCTGAAAGCACAAGTTTGTTCTATTGTTCACAGAAATTACCAATGAGTATTAATAGAAACATTGGAAAAATTATAATTTTTTTAACTTTACAAAGTAGTACAGTATAATATTTATAACTGCAACAGATATATAATTTTCTAAAAAAAAACCTAGAGTTTGGTATAATTGGATATACCCCTTTGAGATGAACAGATTTTATTGTCCACTTTATTTATACTATAGGTGGTTTTCAGGATATATTAATGGCTTTTTTCACAAACTGGCCACTATATGAAAATAATTAATATATATATATATATGAGCAACTGTAGATTGTGACATTTTCAAATTAATTAAAATGAACAGGAAAAAGTGTCACCTGCTCTCTATATCTCATTTCTGTATGAAATTAATCATATTTAAAATAACATACATACCTTGCATATGAGCAACTGTTAATGTTTTGTCAAGACGGTCTACTCCAGCCAAAATTAGTAATTTTGGAACTGGAGCACTGAGGTAAATTGTGGATATACCTTGGAACCAGCCTGACCAATAGGGTTCCGTCTTTCGTAAATCGATACGCCACTCGTACTTTCCTTCAGAGTCATCCTGCAAAGGGAGAAATGTTGTAGCCTTACAAAATTACTTTCAATAAACAATTTAAGAATGAAAAGTTGTAACTAGTTTCCAAAATCAAATAATGACTTCTGAATCACAGCGCTGCATCATTTTCATCTACAATTATCTTGAGGGTAACATAAAAATCATTTCGCTGAATACTACGCCCAAGAACTCTATTAGCAAAACTTAGGCATATCGAATGCTTGTTTTATCTCAGGATCAATCGCATATGTTAAACAAAATACTTTCATATAAAACAAATTGATTGATTTTGCTTACAAACTTGAATCCACAATTACAGAAATTTTCACAACTCTGGCACATAGGTACTGGGATATCAGTTACTGCCAATCGACCAGTTCGAGAACTGAAAGAAAACAAAATAGAAATAAATAAGATGATTTGAAGAATGCAAAACTGAACAAGTAATAACATATTCTTCATTTAATATTTCATTCTGCTATTTAGATTTATTATTTCGTTTCTATTATTAATTTCTCCTACATCCAATAAATCATCAAGGCAATACAGAATAGATAAGGACATATGAATGAAGTATAAAATTCTATCAAGAAAAAAAATTGTGTACTTGCATCCATAGCTTCATCGTTACCTGGTCATAGCAAATAATTTAGGCCTTCAGCTGACATTGTAAGAAACAAATTTCCCATTAGGGAAAAGTAACAACACTGGCAACAAATCCATTAAATTGTTCAGAAGTTATTGTTTCTGAATGTGGCAGGTCAAAAATATTTCTTCCAAAACATTACACCCAACGTAACTTATCTCAAATTGCCTTCTACTGTTATGCACTTACTTAAAAAAACAAAGCATGTTGAATAATGCTCAACTCAATAATGGCTTGATTGTATGGTTTTTGAATATTAACACGTTGACTGCGGGTGATGACAACATGTCGTCATGCATTATCCCTTTCCCTGGGCACGTCACGTCCAAATGTGCCTATCCGACTTCAGCACTAGGAAACCACAGTAGCTGAATGAAGACTCCAGCAGCCAACGTGCTAATTGTGGGGGACAAAACAAATGCCCAATCGAATTATGCACAAGAGTTGCCGAGTTGCAATCAGCACATGAAACCAATAGTCTGCAGTTCGCATGGTTTTCATATCTTTACGCATTCATGACAGGTCAGCGGTTGAACTACATGGTCAAATAACTGCCAATACTTCGATAACAGCAAAGGCAGAACATTCTTTGACAGTCCGTAACTTTTCCAAAATAGACTAAAGTAAATCAGTCCTGACCACATACGAGGTCCTATATACAGTGTATTTGGGACACAGTAGATGTATTACATGAGAACTTTTCAGAGCATGTTGAAATTCAAACACCAATTTGGGTGCATATTAACTTCAAATACATAGTTGAAAAAATCCTGTAGTCTCAAGTGTAAACTAGGATGAAAAATTACAATGAAAGCTAGTCAATGTTTGTAATTCAGTCTACAATATAGTTTTTGAATATCCTATCTAACTAAATTTTTGGAGGTACCTTGTACAATAATTTAAAAGCTACACATAGAATATGCCCCTGTAAATAAACAGACAATACTTTATTGATATGCCAAAAGAGAATTATTTAAAGAATACACTGTACTGAAAGTGAACTTACTTCCTTATTTGGCCTGGCATGGATACTCTGGCAGATTGGAGGTTACGCAATTGACCAGAAGTGTGGCTGAAACAAGATTAACACTATTCTCATAAACTCTTGAAAATAAAATATGAAATCAACTTATTTGTACCTTAAATAGTTCAATCACTTTATACCCAAGTGTTAGATTAACTCCAAATGAATTATACCTCCATTCAACAGCATGTTCAATTGATTTAAATCCTGATGGACGCCCGCGGAGAAAACTCTGCATTATTTTCAAACTGTCCATTGCAGTCCCTTCAACAACATCTATCACAACAAGAGCAATTAGAGATGGGATCAAATTCTGTCCAGCCAAATGAATGGCAATAGCACCTCCCATGCTATGGCCTACCAACACAATTCGTGGAGGTTCTTCACCATACATAGCCTTTATAAGCTCAGATGTATCCCTGTTAATATAATAGAATAAATTAATATAAGTAAATGTCAGTATTAGTTAATATATGGGTACAGGTACAAATTAAGCAAAATTTAGGGAAGGATGATGTAAAAGAAATGTACCCAAGGGTACAATTAAGGAGTATGAATACAACAGAAAGCAAAAAATTTAGATGACTGATTCAATGAACTACAGTATATTTTTTGCAGTATAGCAGTTCATTTTTGCCATTAGTAACTGACAATATTCATTTGGAGTTAACTGGAGTGGATCTACCAACTGTTGAAGAAGGGAAATTATACACCAAGAACTTAATTCCCATTTTTTAGTTTGTGCCACACAAATCACTATCATACTATAGGGTCATTCCATGTCAGTTCAGCCCAGCCATGACACCCATGGTCTCAGATTTTGATGAAACTTGGCATGTTTGTTCCTTTCATGGATATAAGGAATGATATGAAATATTTCTGCTCTATCACAAATGGTTTTTGTTTTACAGCCTGCTAAAGTTTTTGAAATCGCGTGTTTTTTTTTCGATCGGCGGATGAAATGAAATTTGTTCTCCCTTAGAAAATACATTATATCTTTCTTATTTACCAACCGATGTTGATGAAATTTTTTATGGGAATACTTCAATAGGAAAGGAAGCCAGAAAAAAATATTGTATCTATAAACTATCTGTACTGAAAAAACTCTGAAGCGGTGAAATGAATTTTTTTTAATGAAATATCACTATCGACGCGAAGCGGAATATTATCGTGAGGGAAAAGGATAACGACAAAAGTTTTTTATAATTATTATTTATAAAGATATACATATAAAGAAGTACATTGCAGTGAATCATGACAGGATGAATTGTGGATGAATCTGAGGTCCAATGGTAACCTTGAGCTGCTTCTTGTATTGTGAAAGCATAGTTTTCACTAAAATCCATTGAGGTAACAGCTGTATTTAGAGTGGCTGCTCCCTTTAAATTTTTGAAAAATAAAGTCTAGTTTAAACATGGATTTTTGATTGCTTATGATACGTTTATCTGAAATAAATAACAAGTTGACTATAGTTTTGAACTTCAAAGTTGTAAATCATCTGAATTGTAGGCATTCGTGTAGAAATGCGAAGAACAAAATATGAATGCCGTCAGGATTCCTCGAAAAACAGAAAAAAAAATTAACGAAATTTTCATCGGCAACTTTGGATGCCGATGCTGGCTAAGGAAGATACTTTTCTTTATTATTTTCGTAATCTGAGCATTAGGTTTATCCTAGAAAATAATTTTTAGGATCTATTCTGTAATATCTGCCGCAAAATTAAGCTCAAAAGAGGCATTTTTGGAACGACGTCTACTCTGACGAACGGCTGCCTTCTGCGAAAAAACTCGTATTTCAATCAGAAATGCATATTTCGATTTGAAATTTTTCAGATGTTCATCTAAGGCATCATAGTACAAACTGTAAAAATTTCATCAAAATCGGAAATGGTTGCTCGGGGATCGGTTCTGAAAACTAAGCCACATGACATGGAACGACCCATTTCCTATTTTTGAAGTGAAAAAAATCAATCAAGGAGTGAAAAAACCATTCATTTTATTTTTTCATGTGGTAGTGTATATCTTTATAAATAATAATTATAAAAAACTTTTGTCGTTATCCTTTTCCCTCAAGATGATATTCCGCTTCGCGTCGATAGTGATGCACCCTCTTGAAAGCCCAAGAGCACTTTCTATTGTCAATTTAAAAAATAACTTCAATACCTTATCAGGTTCTCAATACTGAGAGCCTCTTCATCACTTGTTCTGGTTTCACCATGGCCTCTGATGTCAATAGCAACTACTTGACACTTTATCATTTTTGTTATAGAGGCCTGAAAAAAATTAACATTGTGCTATGGAAAAATTAGCTAATGATGTGTACAAATTAATTACAGATGATAGTCTTCATTGGCAAATTAATATCAATATTAGCAACCAATTATTGGGATATTCATTCACATTTTTTGTGACTTTATGCTTGTAAGTACACAGCCTGTCAATCTGTGTGACTTATAAATGTCCAAGGGCAATGTGACTGAAGAACCCAAAAAATTGGTTCATAATATTGATACTCAAGTTAAATATAAAAAAACATAACTTACTGCAAACAAAGACCAACTGAGTGCAGAGCAACCACCACCATGCAGTAGAAATAACACAGGCCCAGTTTCTCCTGCTTTATAGATACGAAAAGTGTTTCCAGATAAGCAGAAGTCTTCATAGCTGTTAAAGAAGTTTGTCCATGGAAGGGGAGCAAACTTCCTCCTGTAGTTAATGTTGTTCAATCGAGCTCTGTCAAATTAGAAAATTCTTGAAGTTACAGGAAACAAATTACTAAAAATAACACTACAAAGTGGATGCATTTTATAATTGTATGGTTCTGCCATTTTGGCTGCTATGCTTGTGTGCTCAGTACCTATTTTCCATCTGCTTTACTCTCTAGATTTCATAAATAATATGTAATTAATGATCTTACAATAATTGTATTTTGTTGTGGTATTCAGTCCTAAGACTGGTTTGATGCAAACCTCCATGGTAACCATTCTTGTGCAAGCCTTTTCATTTTAACATAACTATTATAACCCACCTAATCTGCTTAGTATATTCCATAAAAAGCCTCCCTCTTCTGTTCTTATCCCACACACTTCACTCTAATGCTAATTTTACAAGACCTTCATGTCTCAAAACATGGCCTATTAACCCAATCAACTCTGATTTAAAAATCGTGTATATAAATACATTGCACTCTCAACTGAATATGAATGTATTCTCACACAAATGTTTATAAAAAGTAAACTAATGAAAGAAAGTCACTCTCCCAACATCACAAGAAATCAAGCAAGCTAACAAGTGTCCTCTGTTCACATCAACATGTAAAAGCCCAGTCTATTATACTTCTACCATCCCTGTTTATTATTAATTATTCCTTAATAATTGTATTAAATTTATATAAACTCTTTTCTTATATATTTTTTGATTGAAAATCAAACAAACACCAAATTTCAAATTTAAGGAATGCAATGTAGTGTTACTTTATATTGAAAGTTCCTTATTAATTTTTTTTTCTCTAACAAATGGGCTGATTGACTTCTTTATTCAACTGTCAGCTACTGTAACTATTAAACTTTGAAACTGTTACTATTAAGTTAGTTTCAACTATTATTATTATCAATACAGTCTACCTAATAAATATCATACTTTATTACTTACTGTAAAGTAGCAGGTGCCATCATTTTTTGTTTGGTTCAGAACTGAAGACCTCAGACTTCTATGATTAATACTGGCAGCTAGAACATACAAATAGAACCAAATTAGTATGTACATAAAATTATTAAGATGAGAGAGAATTTGTAGGAACATAACATGAGTAGCAGGAGGAGGAAAACAGTTCTAAATATTTTAATTGAGTGTTGAGAACAGTTTCTATGAATTGGAGAATTCAAAGTTATTTTCTCTTAATAATTTATACAGCTGTCCTACTTAACTGCCGAATAGTTTGTGACAATCTGTATAATAAAAAATTAGAACAGGGGTAAGAAATAACTCTTAAATTGCGGTTCCACAGTAATTTTATGAAAATTTGTACGACAAAATATCTTGCCGAGTGGCTGGTGTACTTTTATCCACAAATTATTAAATAATGGTCACCAAAAGTGAACTTTGACAATAATTGCAAAGAAATTTGCAATTATGATCGCTACTGCAATACCGGCCGCTTAAATGCCAAGTACGGGTTCTAACATAATTGACAAGTTTAACACACTGATACCAACTAATAGAGGGTTACTTACACGAGATGAAATTTAGATACTTTCAAGTACATTAGTAAAGAAACCTTGCAAATATTTGTCTAAATAACGAGTATTATTCATTATGTGAAATTATTAGTTGAACAGTGAACTTTACCAAGGGTTAGACGAACTGGAAAGTGCCAAACATGTAGATAATGATGTAGTTCAGTATTAATTTCTACATATAGTTTAAAAGAAAAGTGACCTTAATTAAATGATGCTACTGGCGAAGTATTCATTATTGTGACATCGTGATGATTGAACAGAGAAAGTCTTTACGTGATTCCTTGTGGACCGTTAATCCAAGACTGGCTTACAAGAATACCAACATTACCAAAAATATAAAGTTATTTTTTCACGACAATATACATCACAATTATGGGAAATAATTATTTGTGATGATTTAGTTCAGTTTTAAATCTCTGAATTCCGTCTACAAAAAGTGTAATAGGGAAGAATTTTTTTAAAAAACATTAATCAAACTGGCACATATTTTTTACTATTGTATTTTTACTTCGTAAGGATTTTAAATAAATAAAGTTAATTTTGGGAACAAGCCACATATGACAATATTGTATGCAGAATCGTACGGTAATTTTTTCAGTTATTGAAGTCTTCAAAATGTCCCTTAAATATTTTTTCTATTAAATAACCTTTGAAAATTCAAAAGAACGACAACAAATCCATAAACAGGAATCTTTTATGAATTCGTCAAAAACATTTAAAACTGTATTTATGATGCGAACTGTGTCAGCTATACACGGCCTGGCGCTGTAAAGGTAGGTTTACACGGGCAGTGATGTGCATTGCTCCCTCCAGAGCGCACACCTGTCTGATCCCAAATGTGATTGGATGAATGGGTAAACGCGGATATATGAAATTGAGTAGTTCGCGTCTGACAAAAAGTTATTTCTTCACAGAAACCACGTTTTATCCAAAGAACTGAATAAAAATAATCTTGAAAAAAAGAACTACAAATGTAACTGACAGGAAAGACCCCTAAATATCTATTAGCAAAACCTTTCTTTATAAATCTTATACATTTAACTAATTTTGAATTTTGTGCATGAATCACAAAATTTGGAGTTATATATCTAAACTGCAGTGTTCTGACATTCATTGCTACTTTTCATGGAAATCGCAGTATTTTCTGATATATTTGACGTCAAATAGGTGCTAATTCATCAAAAGTGTTGGAAATGGTTTTATGCAAGGTGTTATCTCAAGAGTCTGTGAGACTGTTTTTTCTTTACCTCATACAAATTTTATAATTGTTGACTCTAAATGTAGTGTGAAAACAATACTACTACAGTAGTTCAATAAGCCCCTGGGACAGTTTGGGCTCAAACAAAGGAATAAAACATTGTGTTATAACTTCATGAATAAATAATTTTAAATAGACCTGAAAAACTAATACTACAAAATGTTTTCATTATTTGATTATGGAGGGTTATTTTACTGCACAGATCACAAGTTTCCAGAAGTAAGACATATTGTTGTGAATGTGGGCCAAGATTTTTCTGTGTTTTGAAAACAAATTGGCAATATTTACAGCATTGATGGTTACAGGATCATAAATAGTGCCTGAAGGAATAATCTAATTAATGTCACGAGGCTGGCAGACAAGTATATACAAATTGAACATTTGCCAAACCAGCTCAGGTTATACAATAGGAAGACTGAAAATGTGAAGGAAGTATTAATGAAACAAACCTAGTAAATTAATCCAATTTTTCGGGGATTCCATCACTCTCCAGAGGGGAGACAAATTTGTGTATCAATTGTTATCACAAATTAAAGGGGTTCTTTAAATTTTTACCAAATATGTAATACCAAATTGAGTTATAATTGCTCCTGTCAGAAGATATGTAAATAATGTGAATTGTAACATTTAGAAGTGCTATTTTCAGTAGAAATTTATGAATTCCTTATACAACGTTAAATTTAAATTACATTGTAGTTTTGCTTTCAGAGTAAATTTCATCAAAAACTGCACACCTTACAGAAAGTCTTAATAAGGCAATATATATTAACTCTGAGACTTGACACCTTCTTGCATAAATGCTAACTTTTGTAGTTAAGTTAGCAGTAATAACACAATAACCTATCAAATGATAGGAAGGTTAGATGTTTCAGGATGTACAACACCTTGCACCAAGCTCTTCAATTTACAAATTGAAAAAGCACATGTCTAGACAATTTTGAACCTAAATGCACCATTTATGAAAAATATAATGTAGAAATATGTTTCAGTCAAAAAGAAAAAATTATAAATGATCTAATTCTCCAGATAAAGATGCAAACAAAACCCACAAGGTGCAGACAGTTTCTCTCCAAACTACTATACATGTCCTTGAAGTTTCTCAAGTAACCATGTCAATAATTGAATAATTATTCACTCCTGAAACTGTAGCCTTTAAAATAATTATACGAGATGTGTATCCATTGGATTTGAACTCTACCTCTCAAACTTTCAGGTCAGAATTTTAACCACTGAGGTATGGGGCTTTGCACAATTTGTTTTTCTTTTGTAAAAATTTTTTATTTTCAATAATAAAATTTTACAGATTTTAATTGGTACAAAATAACAATTGTTATATATATAATTTTTTTTTAACGTGGGAAACTGTGGAATCCATCATGGACACCCCTCGGGTAGTGTGAGACTCCTACTCACTAAACCACAAACCCTTTCTTGTTGAATCAGAAATTAATCATTAACAGTGTACATAGACTAAAATTATTACTTATACCTACACACCAGTAACTGTAACCTGTGGAGGAACATTTGGGTACCAGGCCACGTTACGTAAATGGGTCCGTTCATCCCTTGGTGAGATGACCTACTCAGTCCAGCTGCCCAGAATGAACGGCTGCCGGTAACGGAAAGACCCTGGTAAACCTGAACAAATCACAGTTATGGTTGGGAAAATAAAGCTTCACCACACTAGAAACTAGCTTGTGAACTCTTACTGCTGCATAATGCCATTACAAATAAATTCAGAAATAAAATACCAACAATTTATATATTAATAATGGTGATCTAATGAGCCATCCTGAGAATGATATACCTCCTTTAAAAAAATTGCCTTCCTTTGTGTCCGCTATTTCTGTAGAGGAAGGTTTAGATAACTTTACTCTTTTCTTTATATGGGTTTTCTTAACAGAGTGAAAACGCCTCTGTTTTAATATTTTCTTATCTGGTGGCTCCAAGCTATTAACAGGACGTGTTGAACTACTTTCCCCAGTAAAAGACACCATATGCCAAATAGCATTTATACAATTTCTAATAGCATTGAAATGATAGAAAAAAAGTGTCAATATCAACACACAAAATATACATATGCAATTCTAAGGTGAATTATGAAACATTTATAATTTTTAGTTAAGAGCCGACCCTGCAGTTTTAACATAGTGAAACACCAGTATCACAGGAAATAGGAAACGATTTCTCTTGATAGGATAGTTTGAGAAGACAGGAAGAATCTTCGGTAGTCTTGCGAAAGGGTCAACCCTGAAGTTGACCAGTTGAAAGCTTGATTATGGGTGTCGCTCAATCAAGAACGCCAAGTCTAAATAGGAAAGAGTTTATTCCCAACTGCAGCAATTTCGAGAATCCAAGTTAACAGTACGAAGGAAGAATTCAGACAAATCACTTCTCAAGGAGCTGGTGGCCACAGTTCTCATGTTCCGTTACTCAGCGTTTACTGTCCAGCTCTTAAAGACCTCAACTTTTTTTGTATATTCTATAGACATTGTTCAAAATATCTGGCAAAGATTTAAATGTACAACTATATCATAACATATGCACAATAAAATCTTTTCACAGTAAGAAAGACTACAGTTTTTAGAAACCTATTTAAGAAATATTCACTACTTGCACATACCTGCAATAATTTCCTTATGTACAGATGTACAGTGAAATCCTATTTTCTTGTTCCCTGGGCTTTTAATTGTCGTTGTCTGTCATCCGTAGTTGCCTTATATACGCCACTTCTATTGCATGAAAAAGTAGTGTATTTGCAATTGCTTCCAGCTGTTGTTGCAGAGATTATGTACTTATAATTTGTTTTCTTTTCTTCCTCAAGCAACCACTCATTAAAATCTAAACAATTTTTATCACAAATAATTAATACAAAAAAGGTAAATTAGTATATAAAAAATTGTACAGACAAGCCACATTAAGTTAAGGTCTTAGAGTAAGCATATTTTGCTACGTACCTTCATATTTGACAAATTCCAAATTTTGGCAAACTTAAATACCCTGGATTTGATGGTCACATGCTAAATGGTTTCTGAGTTCATTTAGCAAGTTAAACTTTTTATCACAATTCTCTTCTTGGCACTCAATAGACAGCCTTTTAATATTGTGCATGCTTGCAGAATGATTTGAGAGAACTTTCTTGGACGAAAAGGGTTTATCACAAATGGAACAAGTGAATTCTCCGATAGTTCTGGCTGGTTTAATACCGTGAGTGCGTAACTTATGTTGAGTGAATGATGCACCACAAAAGTCACACAGAAAATCCATTTCTTTGAGCGGATACAATTTACAACCTATGAAAATAAAAAATTCAGTTTTCAGAAAATTGTAATACGTGAGAAACTACAATTAGTGAATGTGTTATTTTCGTACCTCAATGTAAATAACAATAAATGTAAATAAATTTTCAAAGGCGATGGCTAGCAGCTCAAGAATTCCACGTGATGAGTGAATTAGAATGTCGGCACTACACAATTTGAAGCAACCTGAGAAAATAAAAAATTCACAATTATCAGAAAGCGAACTTCACGATCTAATGAATTTTGGGGTCTAGTCGCTTCTATCTCTTTGGTGCTACCAAAAGAGTATACTTCTCTGTTGTTTTATGGCAACTTCGACTGTGATGTTGCATAGTATTGATTCATTGTTTATACCAAGTTGAATATTTTTAACCTTGATAAGAATAAAGACCACAAACTATATATTTATATAGAACTGCAGTCATTCCACGAAAGAGAAGAATGGTCGATAAACATGTTATTAAAAGACAAATGTAGCATAACGGAAAGACACGCAACTTCGCAGAGTTGAAAGGGAGCCGAGAATTGAAGCGCATCGAAGTAGTTTCATTGTTTACGATTATTTTTTAGGTATTTCAGAAACAATCTATTAATGGCTTTTTTGAACGGACACGAGGCAAGTCAACCTTGCCAAGAGTGAAGGCCCACTTACCCCAGATGGATGGTTGTTTCCTCTGAAAGGCTTGCTTCCTTCCTTCCTGAAGAGCGGCAGCATGTGCAAGTCCTGCCAAAATACAAACAAACATTACCACACAGGTAGTGAGAGAAAAATAGATTCTTCAGCCTGAGAATGGCAGAATTGATTCTTGCATAAAAACATTAGGCTTGTCTTCAGGAAGGGAAACTTTTTTTTCAAATTTTTTCATCCACATATGCTTGTTTGTTTGGTTGGAGGGCGGACAATCATTTTTTTGGAACTTTCTCAGATTTAGTATTATATTTTGGAAAGTTAACCTAAAAATTGATTGGCGAGTGAGTGCAACATACGAACTCTATCCCAAACGCTTGCTGAGCCAAACTATTCACCACTGTTAACAACAAATATCCACTTACTCCAATCGCACACTAAACCAACTTTTACCACTCCCTCCCAAAAAGCTAACATCTTCGCCCAACTACTGACCAAGCAATTCTCCCCCAACACCTGATTCTACAACAATCACAACCAGGCCACAGCAGAAAAACTCCTACAACCCCTACAATTATCACCACCCCCAAAACTCTTTACCCCTCCCCAAATATCAACCGCAATAAGAAACCTAAAAAGCAAAGCCTCCCCTGGTCACGACCTCATCACAAACCGCCACCTAAAACATCTCCCAAAGAAAACAATAATCTTAATTACCTATATCTTCAACGCTATCCTCAGAACCACTTATTTTCCAACCAAATGGAAACACGCAATCATAATAATGATACCGAAACCAAACAAACCAAAAATACACCCTGAAAGTTATAGTCCAATAAGTCTTCCCACATTATCCAAATTGTTCGAAAAACTACTCCTACCACAACTAATAAATCAACTATCCTCTCCGATTCCTGACACTCAATACGGTTTTTGCCCAAAACACTCCTGTCCCCATCAAATATACCGCCTCTCCAACCTCATTAACAACTCCTTTGAACATCGCAAATCCCTCATCACCAACTTTATCGACATCGAAAAAGCGTTTGATAAAATCCACCATCTATCATAAATTAAAGACATCCTTAATGACACCCAATACAAAATACTCCAAAACTACCTTTCAAACAGAACCTTCTCTGTCAAAATAAATAACCACCTCTCACAACCTCACCCAATCGCGGCGGGCATCCCCCAAGGAAGTGTCATTGCCCCCCTCCTATACAACATCTTCTCCCATGATATCCCACAACATCCTAACACTAGCACAATCTTTTTCGCAGATGACATAGCCATCTCCTATGAAACCTCCTCCCTCACCTTCGATTTCCAACCACTCCAATCAGCGCTCAATAACCTAGAGCAATGGTCCAAACAATGGCGAATCAGTATCAACCTCACCAAAAAACCCTCCTCCCCAAATTCATCTCTATCTAAACAATTCATTAATCCCTACAAAAACGGAAACCACCTACCTCGGAATCATGTTTGACTCTAAACTATCCTGGAAACCTCACATTAATTTTCTCCTCTCCAAAATAAACCAAAAATTCAGAACTCTAAACCCCCTCCTAAACAGAAAATCCCCTGTCTCCACTAGCACAAAACGCCTCATTTACCTCTCCATTATACAACCCACCTGGTCCTATGCCTACTCCATATGGGGAACAACAGCCAAAACCCATTCAACCAAAATTCAAACCAAACAAAACACAATACTACGCACCCTGGTACCTAAGAAATTCCGTCATCCATAAAAACATCAAAATTCCCAATGTAAACTCAGTAATCTCCAAATCCATAACAAACCTAATCAAAAGCGCACTCAACCACCCAAACTCCACGATGCAGCAATTTCACAACAATCCTCCTCCTCCTTCACCTCCACGCTCCCGTCGCCTCAAAAGAAAACTTCCGATTGACCTCATCCTTCCCCCTGATCATTCAGGCACACCCTAACCCACTCTACCATCATGTCCGCAGACCACATCCTCATTAATCCTCCATAAATCAGTTCTCTACCTGTCAATCCTCACCCACCTAAGTCGTATGCCCCTCAGGTACTCGCAAAAATGAATAAACATAACCAATTCTCCTAAAGTAGGTTAATTAAATGAATTAACCAATCTTCACGTTATCATGTTAATTATATACCTTTTTAATATTGTATATACTGTATCGTTATCGTCCTAACTGATAATCTGTACGATAAAAGTTTTTAAAATAATAATAAAAAAAAACTAAACCAACTACACGCGAATCGAAAACGCAAAATACTGTTTACCATCGCGCAATCGATAGTCACCTCTACATCAGTGTTCACAATCGATAGTTGACAATCTTAGCTGCCACATACTAGCCCAAAGAATCTCTTATTAGGGATGGGATCGAAATAACGTAACAGTTATAAATAACCTGTTACCAGAATATAACTGTTACCGAAATAACCTGTTACTGAAAATACTATGTTATTTTAGTAACACCCAGCTGATACTCATAACGCCGTTGTTTACTTCACTACTGGCAGACAGCGAACTTTAGGAGCGCCATGTTGGAAGAGTGAACCGCTGTGCGCCCATACCGGGCCAGTGTGGAACTAAATATAACAGGTTGAGCGGAACCTGTTAAATTTAACGGGTTACATTTAACAGGGTACATTTAACAGAACGGCTTAGCGGAACCTATTACTGGGTTACGACGTAACAGCGTTATATTGATGTGTTGCGTCTGCAAGGCGTGTTTTACTCTCTTCTGATAATATATTTTATATCATTCCAAAAAATAAATTAGATAATTCAATCAAAATTTTCAATAATTTTCAACAAAATTTAAATTTTACCAATTAAATAGAACTTAAGCACCCTATTCATGTTAAAAGTAATATAATATTGGTTTAATTTAACTAAATACCATTTCAATGCATTTCCTATGTGATCAATATTATGTAATCCTCAAGGAATAGAATTAAATATTTCAAGAATAAACTTAAACTAGCATAAGTTAGTCATACTTTCTTCCCATGTTTTCTTTCAATAAATCAATTGTCTTGCATTATCTTCAATTATAAATTAATGAAGTTTTACTTGATTTATTTACTTTTACTGTTAATTAGTTAGTAGCTTCAAACGTCTTTTTTTATTTTGTATCAATAATTATTTTTATCCTTGTTAGTTTCCTTTTCCCTCCTTATCGTGAATATATGATACTATATTGTGATGATTTAACAACGTTCAGAGTATATTCCTTATAAAAATAAAGATAATTATCTAGCTACGTGCGGCACACGAGGGCGATTATAATGGGCGCAGTTAAGAAGGTTACATATATCACCATGTGCTGAAATCTATGTTTATTAAAATAACATGTTACTGGAACCTGTTATTTCCTTGTAACTGTTTCGGAGTAACATGTTACCGGGAAATAACTATTTAGCGCATCTCTATCTCTTATACTCTTTGAACTGGCCAACGTCTAGTGTCTAGGGCGGTGAAGGGGGAACGATAGTCGTGCCTGACACACTGTTTACACGCTCCAAGAAAACTGACGCAGTGCTGTCGTGTTAGCACTGACAACATTGCACCTGTTTTGGCAGTGATAACTGTCAGTGTAAACCTAGCCAAAGTTAGTTGGATGCTTCAGGTTGTTCAGGGATTTGGTGAAACGAAATACTGCACATTTCTTGTTCCAGACAGAAACCGTGTGCTACAGCCTACGATAGCACAAAAAATATGCTGCTTTAGCGGGTGGGAGGTCGAACAGTTTAAAGTTTTCGAAATCTAAGCAGAAATTGACACTGTAAAAATATTATTACTGTAAAGTTTCTAACATTACGAAATAAAGTAAATAAATATACATGTATATATAATGGGCAGTAACATGGGCGTTACAATCCGTAGAAAACATGATAATTTAATTAGTTCTATAACGTACGCGTCAACGGGCGTTTTATTTAGTTGAATCGACGTTTCGTCACCATATTTGGGACTTCCTCGGGTAATATTAAATTTTGTTGAAAAAAGATGCCAAATGTTTAAAAATCTTAAGTTGACTGCCTACAAGGGCAGCTTCATCAAAATATAACAATACCTGAGGAAATCTCAAATAGTGGTGAAACTTCGATAGAACTGAATAAAAATTTTATGACCGACAGTTAATTGATTTCATTAAATTATCAGAAGTTTTTTTATCCATAACTAATCAAATAGAACTCTATGGAACTCTGCTATGTAAAAACAACAAAATATTAGTAGAATTTAACATAATTTCTTATTAAACTAAATGTTTTGTATTGGACAGTTTTATGTAAGAGTTGCTATAGTGATATGGTTAGGGTGATTGAAACATAAGTGTCCAATGCACATTCAAAATTAAGAAATCAGGGCTTTTTACTAGTAGATCTCAGTTTATTTACAGACAAGGTCCATTATATTAAATTTCTTTCATTTCACTCTCTAGGTGACTTTGCAAAATTACTTATTTAATGATTTTAATTTCAAGCAGTTTCTGATGAGGCAGTAGTTGTGTGGAATAATAAAATTGGTTGCTTGTGTTTGATTTGTAGTCCGTTTTATTACTACCCTTTGTTATGGTTTCTTTCTTTTATTGCAGAGTTTTACACAAAAAGTATGTTTTGGACAACTCAAAATAATTACATCAAACTAATGTACAGGACAATATTTCAACATAAAAACAAAATAAAAAATTGCTTGAATTAATTCATCAAGAGTAAAAGCAGCGATATCGCAAATATGCTTGCAAAATGGCTCTAAATATAATTTGGGTACATTATTATACAGCGTGTCCATAAAAGATTGTCCCAGATTTAATGCCTCATTTTTACAGTTTAAATCAGACATTATACATCAAATTAAAGGTATATTAACCTAGTTTTTCTTACCTTTGTGCAACCTTTGTATGGCACACATCTAACCTTTAGTACAATTCTACCCACACTTGGTCAACTAGTCCACAGTAATGAAAGCTATAGCCTCTTCAAATCCAGGTAATGATTAGGTGATAGCAGAACAAAGACAACGTTCAAAGGAAAATACTGCATGGTGTGACGTCAGGTGAATGTGGAGGCCAGCGAAAAAAAGCTCCGTCATTTAACCATTATGACCAGATGCCGGTGGGGAGGTGCTCCATCTTGTTGCCAAATTAAGTTTTTCACCTTTAAGTTGCAGAAAGAGTCATTCATGCAACATATCTAGATATAGGAGCTTCAGCGATACACTTTGTTTGAACAAGTTGAATTTTGGGGGATATCTTTGATATTGTACAAGTTCACGAGGATGATCGACCTCCAATTTCAAACATCATGGGTATTTACTTCTCCAATTAAATGAAAAGTTGACAGGTTCCGAGGCTTCAAATAGGATATCCATTGTCCTGAAATTTTTTAATCTAGCAAAACATTTTGTACTGAATGCAGATGAAGTTTTCAAATTGTCACCCCTCATGCTATTCGGGCCGAAAATGTCTTATAAAATTTACGTCGTACTTTGACCATCAATTACTACAAGGCAGAAGCAGCTGGAACCTTGACTTTTAGTCCGATAGCCGCCAACCTAGTTGTCATCATACTGCATCAGTATTATTGTTTGATTTTATTGACCCTCATTCTAGGTGAAATTTTTTTAGTATTTTTCAGTCATTTTTCAATACAGCTATCACCTCTGGTCTCCTTTAGGTTGACACCATTGGAAAGAGCATACTTTTTTCTACAAAAAACTTGAAGAAGCAGAATGGTACATTTCCATATAAGCCTATACTATACAAGTTTAAATTTTATCAATTTTTGTTTCATCTAGTTGTGACAATACCATTAGAAACTTAATCACAAAGCATATAAAAATTTTCTTCCTCACATTTTCTGTACTCAATAAAAAAGTGAGATATACATAAATGAGTAGTATCCATAAAGACTTACTTTGAGAGTATTTTTATAATTGATTGAAATGTATGTATATATTTTGTATCAAGGATTAAAAGCAAACAATTTTAAATAATATATTTATTCTCATATATGTATATATTATATTACAGTTTAGTCTATGGAACTGTTAAGAAACAGTATACTCAAATACTGTTCATTCATCAGTCATAAAAAAGCATAATAACTTTTCTATAAAATAAAATAATGCACAACTGCATTCTGTTACACCCATATCTTCTCTTCACAAAATCACATTTGGAATATATTTTTGGATATTTTTCGCCTGGTGCCTGCAATTAAATAAGTTTGTTAGCAAACAAAAGATATATCAACATTATACAAAAGTTTAAAAAAATTGCTTTTCATATTTACGGATACATTCTGGGTGGTTATTAACAAGTTCAGCATCCCAACAATAGGTTTATTATTCACATGTAATTACAATACTATTATACCTCTTCATTATGGAGTATCCTTTTTCATTACAACTTGTTTGAAGACACCAGCAGATGCCTGACTCTTAACTTCTTGTGAACCCAGAGCAGTTGTACCGTCTTTGGCAATGAAAAGCTGGAGTCCAGAAGCTGGAATGATCATTGATGCATAACTTATAACATCATAAACAATGGAATTCCAAATTTTATCAATATCACAACAAAAATTAAAAACTTTATAAGAAGAAATTAAACAAAAAAATGAGATAAATAAGTTGCCATTATAATAAGATATTAGTAACACAAAATTTAAAACATATACTATTTTCAGTATAAAAAATTATTTATGTATTTGCATATGTATGGATGAGACATTGTCAGAATAATTAATATGGAAAGGAAAGATATTAAGGAAGTAAGGTGGCTTAACTGTAATGGAAGCTCAGTCAACATTGAGGAAAAGATAGATTTCTTTACATTTTCAGTGACAACTGCTCCATTCATCTGAAGAGAAGCAGATACATTCCAAGTCCTGAAGAAGATGGAGGTTATCTCCTAGAATTTTAAGAAATCTAACTTTTCCTTAATGGTGATGCCTAGCTTTAATTTCAGGTAAGCTCTACCTTTCTTTCTTTTTCCTTTCCAGATTGATTAGCGAGTGGCTGGCTTGCCGTGCTCTGTCTGAAGAAAGGAGCTTACGCTATGAAATTTTCCACTTTCGTACATATCCTCACCAGTTGACGTCTACTATCAGTTTAACATAAATCAACTGCTGCTTTCTTCCCAAATCAATTTATTATTTTGAATTTGTCAACTTATTTTTCCATGCATCTTGTGTGTCATTCTGTTAGTAAGACTTGCTAATTAAAGTAAGTTGACAAGTGCGTCAACAAAATGAGAAATCAATGTATGTACTCATATGAATACTGTGTGTATGAGGCAGTTCCATTACATTTTAATTAAATTGAGTTGGAGTAAATATAAAATTATCAAGCAATAAAGGTACAACCAATGCACAGGACTTTTGAATTGCTTACACATTGGCAAGCAACTGGAAGAAAAACACTTACTCTCTCCAGATTCATCTTGTTGCTCCAAGTTTGTTGACCGCAGAAGTTCATCAATTAGGCTGTCAGGATTAACTCTAGTCGTTTCAACTCGGCCCTGAACGTTACCATCCTCGGCAGCCTTTTTGCGCCGTTCGAGGGCTGCTTTCGCTCTGTCCAGGGATCCCGTTTCACTGAGTCCTGATCCTGAACTAGGATTCCTAAAACCACCAAAATATCTCATCTTACCAACCGTGTAACATGCAGATACTCTCCTAAAGCTGCACTATTAAGTGTGACAAAAATAATTTAGGTTTTTAAAGAAAACTCAATTGTGTGTGCAATTACTGCTCCTGTAATCATGTTTATAAATATTTCAATCTATGTTTCAGAGAGAAATTTTGGATACTGAATTATAGAACAGAAATTTTAAAAATTAAAAATAAATTAAGAGGGGATTTATAAATAATTGTTTTAATTGAAAATATCAATTTTAGCTTGTGTAATTTATGTGGAAATTGTTGAATTTTTAATTATGAACAGATAGGCAGAGATATCCCTATTCTTGCTAAAAAAATAATTTCAGTAATGTTGCTATGTTAAAGTAAGAAGAAATGCTATAAATAAGTGCTAAATTCATTCCAAAGAAATTCTTTATATATTTAGGAAAGGTCTTTATTAAATAATACGCAGTAAAAATTTACTCCAAAATTCTAGCATATTCTGTTTAGTTTATAGAAATGTCAGGGATAATTTTTTGAAGCATAAAAATATCTGGTTTGAATAAAACTACTGAAATCACATGTCTATCTACTTGTAGTTTCTCTATGAAAATAGAATGAATTATTTCACAAGATTTTCAAGTAGCAATTTAACATAAAATTCATCCTAATTCAAATGTATATTTCTCTTACAGCCAGTTGGTCTGTAAAAAATTAACCTAAAATGAAATGTGTATTTTATTATCACAAAATAAAGTCCATTGATAAATTCATGACCAACTATGTCTCACAATGGACATTTTCTCCAAAATGTCTAGAATACATGTACTCAATTAAATTAATTCATAACCAACTAAACCATTCATTAATATAATTTAGATGGTACATGAAATAAAAGCTGAAAATTATTTATATCTACAATAATATAGGCATGTCAGCAACAAAGATAATCAATGAATACTTTCTCTACCACCAAGGTAAATATGGCCCCACGGGCTCAACTTCTGTGATCCTTGTTTTCACATGTCATATTTGATTAAGTTAAGACAACTTCTTAAATCGGTCACAAATTCACCTCCAGACTAAATTAATTGCAATTCAAGATATATGGGAAAAATTCACATAGAAGGTATAAAAAAGACAATATATCATGCATGCCATGCAATATGTGCCACAAATAGGGTGTGGATCATGCTCCACTTCACATATAAACCATAATATTCAATGTTCAACATTAATACTTCAAGTTTTTTACATTAGCAACCCATAGCTTACAAATGCAAAACCTGAAAATATCCAGTTAACCTAAATTACTCAGCTACAACATTGTGCATAAAAAAGTACACACAACTAAAAACAACAGTGTACGAAATAAAATGAGTTTGTAACACAAAATGTGAATGCACACATATTGTAAATTATATAGCTTTCATAAATATTTCTCAAAGTAATAGGCAATAACATAAAACAAATAAGATAAAATGCTTTTGAATGGGACTACACCCGTGTGTTGACAAGAGAAGTAAAAAAAGTGAAAATTTATCATCAAGATTGCTGCCTATTAAACGTGTCATATATACAGGGTACTATTTTGAAATAAATACACACATCATCTCCAAACTAATTACAATCATCAGTTAATTTTTGTCAACATTCTTAAAAACACCCTTCAAGTTGACAAACAACAAAAATAAATTATCCTCAATCTAAGGTTTTGAAACATTTGAAATTCCATGTAATTGAGGAAAAACTATGAAATTTTTTGAAGACTAATGAACAAAACATTATAAATAAATTATTTGAAAGGAGGATAATTTTGGAAGATATTACATAAGGTACACAAATATCTTGAAAACATTTTTTAGATCAGTATATCAACAATAGAATTATTATTCACAAACAAAACTTGTTGATTATTATACTTTTATTAGTTAAAAACGTAAAAGAAAAAGAGAATTGTTATAGTGTTAAATCAATTTCAAACACTGAAATTAATGTTTTCAATTAATGAATTATGAATTTGAAAAAAATATATAATTATTGATAAATCTTCAATTTAAACAGTCTCTGTCTGAATTTCCAAAATCATGCGTAATTATTTATAAATATTATTTATCATTTCATTTTTCACACAATTACATTACATAAAATATACACATGTTAAAATGCTACAACCAATATTTGAGAATAGTCATATTTTTGGCAATACAAGATTAGTTGTCTAATAGCTTGAAATTAGCAGTATATGCCCATATTACATACAAAGACCATTCTACATGCATTCTAAGTCCTTTGTCAGTAGTCCAACAAATGTATATTAGGAATATATAACTCAGCAGATAGGCTTGATAAAACATATTACAAAAAAAATACCCACAACAAACAAAGACACATTTTACATGCAATCTCTACAACTGAAAAATGGAGAATAGATATCCCCCCAATGAATAGAGAGATACACAATAATTCCTTCAATATATTGATTCCTAAAGTTTAGAAATAGGTATAAAGCCCTTTTGACAACAAAGAATACAGAAAAATAAGAGATCATGTACTAAAAGTGAAAAGGAATACTATTGTCAAAGTATCTTGAATGGTCAACACCAATTTCTCTGGTGAATTGAAAGCCAACACATTAATGACATGTTTGGTATTCTAGATTAGAAGAACAAAAATAATTTTCTATTCTTAGAAGATTAGGCTTTATATTAAAAATTTAAAATTCAAATGTCAATGTTTAATCTGTACAAATTACAGAAAGAAAGGTAGTCAAAATACAGACAATAAATAGGTAATAAAATAAATACCACACAACTTTTATATTAGGCTTGAGACTTTTGTCAGGTAATGACAAATGTGAGAGCCATGAGAACACCACACGGCACTAACAACCTGATGAACTCAAATGCATTTCACGTTAGTCATCACCTGACGAAAGCTACAAGGCTAGTAGAAAAGTGGTAATTATTGTGTAATTAATTGTCTGTATTTTGGCTATTTTTATTTCTGTAATTTATAATAAAAATATCGTTAAATTTTCAATATATCAGATGAGTGTCACTTGAGATGTACTAGTGCACACAAACACAGCATTAAATAAATATATTATGAACAAATACAAGTTACAATGATTAAATGAAATAATATCAATTACTTTCACTAAAAAACTGAAATAAAATATAGATGCTTGTCACACAGCTTTGAAACAGCAATTTTCCTCTATTCAGTTTTTACTTAATTATCAATGGATATAGCAAGAAAGACAAGAATGTCACACAGTTGTATCTGTGTTGTACTTAAAGCAAAGTGCACATTTATTTAGATATAAAATTAAAATATCAGTAAAATTGTATTTTCCACATTTTGGCAGACACAACAAGCAGCAACAACAACACAGACTGACACTGTGCTACTTCTCCTCTGCACCACTGTGATGTCGACATCTTCAGGCTGGTCATCGGGGCTGATAGCTACAGTTGGCAGCTTAGATGAGCTCTCCAGCAGCTTTCGGTGGTGTTGTGACATCACTCCCCTGTAAGACAAGCCCACATGCAAAGCCCCTCCACAATAAGCAACTGTACATTTTTTCTGAGATGCCACATATTTGATGAACCACACTGAAAACAAAGAATACTTACCTTTTAACTCTTTGCGAACATGTTAGGAAAACATACCTATTACCTTTTAAAAATCTCAAACAAACAGCATAGCTATTTAAATGATTAGCATGTGTTTTGTAATGTAATACAACCTAATACTAATTCTAAAATGTACAAGAATAGAAAATTAAAATCACATACATTCTTAGTTAAGAAGAAAACATTTAATCGTCTACATATTGTAACTACTTATGTGGATAGTACATATAGAAATGAATTACCACAAAAAAGAAATGCATTAATTAAAGCAAATATAGCACCACCTTCAATGAAGTAGAGCATAGAAATAATCCCAATAGTGACTGTAAAACTGACATTCAAGAGTTTGTACAAAAGCAAACAGTTCAAAGGAAGAAAGCCACGAGTATTGCAAGTGCTCCAGTTTAATGCAACCAAAGCATGCAGAAACCAATGGAGTATTTTAAATTCATTATGAAAAATGAAAAAAAAAAGGTTTGATAGCAGAAATATCTTTTGAAAAAAGTGCAAGCAACGCCTCTTCTTTTGCCACTTCAATATAAGCTATAACAAATATCTTGCCGTATGAGATCTTTATAGCAAAGAAATAGATAAGTGAAAACCTAAAAAAATGAGAGAATGTTGGCAAAATATTTCCGTTCTTCATTAAATAAATAAATATCGTAATTTAAAAATGTACGTTATTGAAATATGGCCTGAATGAGGATGTTCAAGTAGACCACTAATATATTAGCCAACATAAATTAAAATTTACAGATTCTTGCATTTACGATTAGCAGTCAGACAAAACTGAATATCTGACATCAGTGGAAGGCACAGGTAATAAGAACTCACCTAAACCTGTTATCATGTCCATGGGTGACTTCAATGGAGCCCAGACCTCTGACGGAGAAAAGGCCGTGCTGGTGGAGCATGCCAGGAGAGGATGCGGCTTTGTTTGAGGTAAAAGGAGAAGGCCAAGTTGGGCTTTGCTGCCTCACAACCTGACAAGCTGTCTTTGGCGATGGAGGAGTTGGTGGAGAAGGGTACATGGAGGGCCTCAACAAACCGCTAAGGCTACGAGTCCACAGTGAGAAGTGCAACCGTGTAGTCTCAGGTGATCTTGGGGGAAAAGGATCGGCGTCCACGATATTGTTGTCGGAGATCGGGAGCAATCGTGGAAACCATGCTGGCAGAGAAGGGGACCTATAAGCCCATGCAGGATGAGAGAAAAAAATAAGTCAGATGCAAGGGACCATTATACATGCTACTTAACTTGTTGGATTTCCTTATTATAATTATTTTTATTTTTCTATTTAAATACTTCTGTAGAACTTCGACATTTATTAAATGTTATTTTGAAGTGAAAATAAATATATGCTTGCAACTCATCAAAGGTATATATATAATAAATAAGGAAAGGAAAGAGAGATTGAAAGTAGGTCACTTACCTGAGGTTCATAGATGGTAGGCACCTTGTGAGGTTTGGAGTTCTTTAAATTTTCGGAGGCACCATCCCCTTCATCAAAAAGTAGCCGATCACTGGAAATGTCTTCCTAACCTTCTGATGAAGGGGGTGGTGCCTCCGAAAATTTAAAGAACTCCAAACCTCACAAGGTGTCTGTCTACCATCCATGAACCTCAGGTAAGTCACATACTTTTTATCTCTCTTTCCTTTCCTTATTAATTGTTTTAATTAACATGACAAAGTCATTTCCTGACGCATATATATATACCTAAAATAATTTATAGTTCTGTTATGAAATTAAAACTAGACAAAATTTGACAAAAATATCTGAAAAGTATTATCACAGAAGACGGGTAACAATAAATAGATATTCAACAGAAGGAATATCTCAGCATAATGACATTAAAGTTCAATGCAAAATTAATATTGATGTATAACCTATTAAATGTTCATTTGACCATGCTGAAGTTGTGTGTCTGGAATTCATTATAGTTTAATGTATTAGAAAAACTATTTCACACACATTGCATGTCCACAGCAAGTTTCACTGCAACTTACTATATTTAGACATTTTATGAATTTCAATACAGAAATTTAACTGCAGATATACTCAAGTGAAGTGATTATGAAATTAGAACAATGTAAGGTGAAAAGCCTCATACTTTTACTGCACAATACACCATAATTTAAGTGCGCCTTCACGCAGGCCAAGTTAAATTATTTACACTTTGCCAAAATTTCTGAGGTTAATGTAAAAGGATGATAAATTGAATAAATAAATATTAAGCAATCAAAAAGAAGCACATTAAAATGTCATCCTCAGTAAGGTGTTAAAAAACACAAACACAAAATAGGAAGTATAAGTTAATGTTTACTTTACTTGGAATATTAACATGATTAAATTTATGAATTGAGAAGTTTAGGCTTCAGTTTGGGGGTGTGCTTCAATTTCAGCACATTAATATATGTGCTGGATAAAATATATTCTTTATAAACTACAAATCATTTCATTACGTGATTGCATGATTATTGGAAACAATAGATTTGAAGTTTCTATGTATTGCAAGAATTTTATGCACTGTCAAATAACTAAAAACTTTCCCTAGACTAATAACAACAGTTTATTATGATGTTTGAATAATTAACATATCTATTCAATTAATTTCAAGAATTTTATAAAACAATTAAGGACTAAAGTATTTTAAGTAATAAAATATCTTAGCTTCTGTAATGGAAAAGCCAGTGTACAAATTTCAGTACAAATAAAGCACAATCAGAGAGAAATTTTGGGTTAGTGGAAACATGACTTGAAAAATTAATATTCATTAGGGCCATTCTGCTGTAAGAGTTGTGATAATTTTGGCAAATCTTGCATCCAATTTCAATGATAAATATCATGAAAATAAACTGTTTATTAAGGTATTATTAATTACCACTTATCTTTGTAACAGAAGGATTGTTCATTCTGTCTGAAAAAAGTGTAAACTTTACCTTCAACTAATTTATCTCTATTTGCTGGCATTTAATAATCAAGGGTTTTCAATACTCCTTAAAATGATGTCCCTTTGCTCAAGAGGTCATTAATACGGACATGATTGAAAACAGAGAAAGATGATATATTTGTATTATTACATGTTTTTGCCTGTTACTGATATATAGCCTCACAAAGAAGATGAAGGTAGATAATAGTACTTGGCAATAATTTGCTAGTAGCTTCACTTTCTCAATGTAATATTACTTGCTAAATAATGTAATCATATACAGGAAGTCATATGGGGTGTTTATATTTAATCTTCATTAGTCAGTGAGTGAAAAATTGTTAAACTGAACTTATAAGAATGATACCCATTTTCTCACATGGGGCATCATGGGAGTCATTATTGTTAGTATACAACAGCAAAAATTCATTAGTAAGTTAATATAAAACAAGCAATATTTACAGTGAATTGTTATTTTTAATAAGACAATATTTTTCCCGTGTGCAGTTCACAAACCTATGGTTATGGAGGAAAATGAAATTAAACTTAAATTTCAACAATATTGTTTATATGCCAAAAAGAATTTGTCAATAACCGATCATGTTCTTAAGAGCAAACACAAAAATATCAAACCAAATAATAAAATTGGTAAAAGGGACAAAGTGAAAGAATTTTACAGTTGGTGAGGAATATTAACAGGAATATGCATTAAAAATAGGACAAGATAAGAAAACATTTGACAAGAAGAAAGCACTTAGATATTTAATTAGGACTGCCTTTACTTGAAGAGATCAGTTTTGAATAAAAGTGAATACGACCTTTTGACATCTGACACTACAGATTTTGAATAATTTAACAGAAAATGTAAGGAATGATGAAATAAATATTTGGCACATTCTCATAAGAAGACAAATCAAGTTAGTTGGACAGAACAATGAAGGCATCTCTTTACACAAATCAAAGGAGTAGTAGCATTTGTAGGCCACAAATTTGTGCCAATAATACATTTTCAGGAACATATAAAAATATCTAAGAATAATTTTGTTGTATAAGTGGTTTCTATCTAGGTGCTTAATGGGAATAAATCTACAATTACAGAAACATGCACACATGACAAAAAAATAACAGATTTATTTATGCAATATGACTTGATATTGCCTAAGAATGTATTTAATATGTTCAATGCAACCCACAGATGTTTGAAGCTTTTTTAAAAATCAAAGCTGCAATAAGTTTGATAGAGTATACATATTAAACATATTATACTCCAATCTAAAGAGGTAACAAGAAAAATATAGACTTGCCATATCAAAATAAATAAATAAAAATACACACAGAGATATATAAGATGAAAATATCATCTATTTAAATAAACAAATCACCAAATAAAAAATTGAAAATGTGGCATGTGCCACATATAGAAATTATTTTAATTATATTTGAAACCTTGTCAATTGTGATATATAAACAGCTTTAGCTGTACCATTCCATTTCTTCATTTGTGGTTATAATGAATGACACACTAGCATAATGTATATCGTACCACATTGAAGGCAGAAATATTATAGAAATAGGTTTCTTATATTTACAATGAACAATTAACACATTGAGAAATATCTCAATAGAAATCAGGCTGAATCATGGTAATTCATTTTTCAAACCTATGGTATATCTAAGAAATAAATTACCACAAAATGTGGTGGGGATATATTTACAAGGTGTAAAATTGTGGGTTATATCAAGCATACCGAGTGTGACCCGAGTCCCCTGAACTGCTCTGTCTACTATGCTGAGACTGGCTGTTGAGGGAACTGTATCCTGATGCCCGGCTCATCTGACTGGTATTGGAAGAATTCCGAGAATGGCCTGGTTCATGACTGTCGTCCACCTCAGCAGGGGTTACTTCCACAGGTTCAATACCCTCTAATGAAACACCTCCAGCAGTAACTAATTCTGTATTAATAAATATCCATCAGAATAAACAAATCTTCAAACATATTATTATTTCAACATTATTCAATATAATATTAATTTTCAATACTTGAGCATTCAATTAACTGAACAATAAATTGGAAAATTTCAAATAAATAAAAAAATTTAATTACATTTCAATATCACATTTTATTTCTTGCAATACTGAAATAGCTTTAAATTTTTGTATTAGTAGAAGTCCTTGAGTAAACTCCTTGCATATTGCAGTACACACAGTAATTGTAAATATTGCCATTGCTACTATACAGGACACCCCACAAGATATGTAACCATCCGTATGAAAGAGAATTTCAGAAATATTAATCCTCTCTTCCTCTGCCCCCAAGAAACTCACTTAAGTCCAAATTTGATAGGATTGATAAAGAAAGCAACTACAATCCTGGTTAATTTTAGAAATGCTACAAATCTATATGAGAAATCAACATATATTAAGATATAGCTACATTAAGTAACATATAATTTATTAACACAAAATTCATCTAGAGTAGAACCATTCACCAGTCAATATCCAAATAAATTTTAATTTCAGAAAACAACTTGTAAACGCCATAACATTATTTCTCACTGAAAATACTTTCCAAGAACATATTTGTAAACTTTAATTATAAACAACTGTATCAGTTTTACAACAGAAACAAAATATGTTATGCCATTTCAATGTAATTAAAGGTTTAAATATCTAACTTTTCCCCCAGTTTTTTATTACAATGATATTTTTTGCCATTTGCTAAATAAGTGTGAACAAGAAAATAGTTTTTGTAGATAGTAAAAAATGACACAAATGGTGAATAGTTTAAGCAATTTGGATTTTGTCGACTGCTTCCCAAATAATATATGTGAAACAATTATCGCAATAGACTGTATAATTATAATTTAGTTGAATTATCTGAGCCAAGTATTTCTTTTATGGAAAGTAATAGTGTTGGATATCATAACATCAGTACCAATCTATAATTTATTTTATATTATCAGAAGTAATAAATAATACATAAACACATCAAACCTGAAGGAAATAAAGCTGGGCGCTTCTTTGGTAAGCTACCAAACCCAGAGCTACCACTGGCTATGGAACCTGCACTGGAAAAATCATCTCTTCGTTCTGAACCTTCATCTTGCACAGAAATCTGCTTGTGTTTCAGTGATGGAGATGGCCTAAATTATACAAACATATCAGCACTTAAAAAACAGTCACAATACGAAGGTATACCTTTAAAATAAGGTAGCTTACACTTTGAAAAGGACGTCACCAGACTGCATGTTCATACAGATTGAAAGCCTTAGCATGGAGTTATCTTGCCGGTGACGGGTATCGTAGCCTTCTAACAAGCACCTTCTAGTAGTCTGGCCAGAACCAGCAAATTCGGCCAAATTCAGATCACAGAAACCAAGTTTCTGGAATGATCTGCCACCTTTAACCTCCTAAATTAAGAAAATTAAACAGTTAGATGAATAGAACATAAAAAGCAATAAGGAAATTATGGCATTGTTTTAGAGAAGCTAAATGTTACATGCAATCATGTAAGCATGAAAATTACTTTAAAATTTAAAGTATTGTCTATATTTTTCACATTTTAGAATAAATTAAGGTCTACTGCACACAGGAGTGATTATGCACTCTTAAGACCATACTTCTATTTCGACAATCACTGAAAGTGAACGTACACATACTTTTATTTTTATTAAAACGTTATGAAGTCAGATAAATAATTTGTAATAATAGTTTACCCCACTAAATAATTTATAACAAATATTCCAGAATTAAATTTATTATTGTATTTGGATGAAACATTTTATATCTATTTTCCTTCCACTACACAATCCTTTTCTACAGCAATGCAAGAGTATATAACAACATGGATATCAAATGGCACATCAATATAATATCTACAAAAACTGTAAATGCATGCGTTGCAAAATCATCAAATATGGTGGAGTAAAATAATAATTTGTCGACATCTTCTAGTAGTGGTTAGTGTCGCTGCTACAGCCATAGTGTAGGTCGTAAGAAACTAATAACAATACATTTTTTATGTCTTGAAGCACCGTGTTTTCAGTTAGAAGAATTTGCAACCGTTAAAGTTTTAAACGACGTGGTTATCGACCTCGTCAGCAAATACCAAAAGTCTATAACAATTCCATGGACCTCTATTACGGAAATGTGTCTTTCTAGTTTACTTTGGTATCAGGATTAAACGCAGAAATAATTACTGTTGACATTAAGCGGCAGTGTCTGCGATTATAAATTTTAATTCGAAATTTATAGACAATAAATTGTTGCTGTTATTCCCTGAAGAAGAAGAGTTGTTCGAAACTTAGATCTATTAATACTTTCCCTCTTTAAACTCTCTCTATTCATTCACCAACATTTAATTTTGTTCTTTCAACCTGTTATCTACTCAATATTAGGCAATGGAACAGCCGAAGAATATTATTCCAATAATGTGATAAATCATTTTACACGAGCAAAATCGAAAAGAAGAAAAACGTGGGCATTTGGCAGAACGGTAAACTACATGAAGGCACCTATCATGATTTCATTTCAAATTGTGCGCCTGCGCCAGTGGAACGATAAATACAGATTGTTAAAGTGCATAGACAATTTTTTGTAGTATATATATTGCCACTTACATAATTCGTTTGTCTCTATTTAGTAGCGTATTAATTGCCATATTGTTTTATTCGAAACTATACTTGCGAAATATATTAATTAATGTAAACGGCCTTCGAAGTTGGCAAAGCGTACGAATAAAGCATACAAATGTGAGCGTTCCGTGAATGAGACAATATTTGGAGTCATATCGGAGCGGTCAATCAGCACCGAAGAAGACGAGGTCCGAAGGAACCCAAAATTAGTATGCTATAACTCACCCAGATTAACCTGACGCGTAGCGGCTGATCAGGGACGAATAGATTGCTGATGTCAGACTGCAATCATCGCTTTGTTTGGTACGTTACGTTCGCATACACTTCCGAAATATATATATATATATATATATATATATATATATATATATAGTTCTCACATGCAGTTGGAAACCCACTCGTTCTCACAAAGGTGAACAGAGAAAACCCGCGCAGATCAGTAATTAAAAGGTATTTTCTTTAAAAGCTTATGTTTCACTTGCAGATGAAAGTGGTTAAATGGACAACGTTTTTGGCCTTAAGGATGATACATAAAATTGGCTATTCAAAGTACATTATCGGACGAGGTTCCAATATTTTTGTCGGCAATAAGTTGCAACCAACTCAATTACATATTTTGAATAGATACTATATGGAGCCGTCAAACAATTTTACGCATTGCCCTTCAATATGGAATAACGAAAACAAATGCTTCAATGTTCGCAAAAAGAATGCCGTGTTCTAGTATTATCAACTAGCGATTGCGGTTGGGATGCCAGAGACGCAGATAGCAGGGGGATTACGCTTCACTGCTTACCTACTGAACCTCTGCCATTTACTTTAAAAATATTTAACATAGCCAATCCATGTACTATTACAAGACAGAAAAAGATACTAAACAATCATATAAAAATATCCGATATCGGGTTCAAAGCTAACTTGTCAGCTTCAGTAGATGAAGAAGTTGGAGCATCCTCTTTTTTTCTTGGAGTGACATGGAGGTTTCACCGCGAGGTGACATTCAAGTTCAGGTTGTAATCTCTCTTATTTTGTGATTGATTGACTGAGGAGCTTTAATACAACCACGAGAACACTAAAGCAGTGTTTCCCAGTCTTTTTTTTACCATGACCCCAATAAGTCTTCTGATGCCCCATATGTAACACCTGCATGTTTCATGTTAAAAAATTCAATTGTTGCCTAAATGAAGCGTAACTACAGTTTAAGACAAAAACTTATGTTTTAGGTAGCAGTCACTGAGATAAAAAAACATTAAGTAAAATTTCAAATCATACAATAGACAACTAGTCACTAATGACCTCCTCGGTTGGTGTGACTATAAACCTGATTATTTAAAAAAAAATAGACAACTAAAATGAAACTTCAAAATAATTTATAAGAAATATTTTTAATATTTTTTAAGTAATTATTATTCAATTTTTAATAATTTCAACATTGAATGTGAGGCCACTTCTGGATTAGCGAGAGCCATGTGCTCGATGTTTGTTACAGAGAAATTATATTAGTTAAGTTTAGTCGCAGGTCTCCTCAATTTATGAAGGTGAGATGCATGCCATAGCAATCGTACAATAAATTAAGCACTATTCCTTCATTAGGCAGAGTAAACAACAGTCTCCGAGTAAATTATAGTCTGTATTATACGAACTTTCAAGCGTGTCTCTATAGACAGTACAACAATTAACGAACTGTTATTAAAATTGAGATACCAATAATTTTTCCTCCAAAAGCCTATTCCGTCATCCAAAGAATTATCAGCAGACTAAGAATCCTACATTCACATATTACTCATTCGTTTCTGTTTTGCAGGTACCCGTAACCACGCAGTGAAATCTGCAACTCCCCGCTAACCATCAAACACATCCTGTTCGATTGCAGGAAATACTCCGCCATCAGACACTGCTTTTGATAATTTCTCAACAATGGACGTCAGGGCTATCAGGAGGCTTCTCCACTCAAGCCAAGCCAGTCACACTATTTATGTAAATGTATTTTGTAGAGGTCGCTAATGACAGTGCTGTCTGTTTGATCCACCTGCTAAACCAAGAAAAAGAATCCTTTTGTACCGGTATAATCATAGCAGGCGGCTGATTTTTATATTCAAAATAAACGATCTCGTTTACGATTTGCTGTTTGGGAAACAGCGGCCTAAAGATATAAGTATTTGCAAAGAAGTGCAGAGGACAACATAATCTTTCATTTTATCTAAGAGGAGGTACGAATTTAGTGTCTGAGATAAGGTGCTGGATAGAAAAATCCCTCGGGGGCACGACAAGATTAGCGCGTTTCTTTGATAACAGGATTAACTCATCTAGTTGCTGAGTAAATAGTAGATTCTGGTTACTGACGGGAACATGAAACTAAAGCAAATACTTAGACAAAATTCCAACGCTACTTTTAAATTGCTTTATCTAGAATTTCTACAATTGTCAAGTTAACGTTGGGAAAGTGAGTTATCAACAATGCCTCGAACGAGCAGGCAAGTTGCGACAAAGAATTTTTAAAAAAGAATTTAAGACATCACTGCACGCATTTACGAGCGGAGAGTTAAATCGTTAACGGAAACTGCTAGTTATACGGCAATAATAATAATAATAATAATAATAGAAGACGAGAACATGGCTGAAAATAAGAGTTTATGAATTGAAAATTCTTTACGGTTTCAATATTTGCTGGAGTACGAATTCTTTGAAGCGTCCTTCGTGACCGTGCGATTAAACCACCAGGGTGAAGCGTTAACCTTTATTTCATCTACAAAATGGCGAGAAACAAGACGCGCAGGTCTCGCACACAAACGTGGCAGTTTCAGCAACATATTAGTGTACAGCGAAATGGAAACGAAATTTAACGTTCTTTTCTCTTCTTAAGATGAAAGCAACTTCGTTTTGATAATAATTATGGCATAGATGCATTTCAGAATTCTGTTATGCAAAATACTTAAAGTATCCGAGAGTTAAAAAACCCGAAGTTAGGTATACATTCTGGAGCCCAGAAAATGTTACGGTTTTCCGTTTCGTCAACAGAATTAATTCACCAATTGTAACATAGTGATTCCGGAATCCACGTAAAATCGAAAATTGGATGACCTGAACGGAACAGAACCGAGGTACTTCAGCTTTCTCCTATAATGTAGCTATTCATTTACTAGTCTAAAAATAAAAAGTAGTCACGTGAAAATTATTTCCGAAACGAAGCAGTTATAATTCGCGAAATTCTGACAGTCCCCTGAGAGGTTTAAGAACTTTCCAACTTCTCGTGATGGGAGGTGAATTGAAATTGGAAGGAAAACACCCTCCAAACGAGAATGAACGGGTAAGCAACCTAACGCAATACGCCTCTGGAGATAAGATACGGATCAATATCGTCTGGGCTACTCGATAAGAGCAGTTCCCACGAGAAAACAGAGATGCTGACAACCCTTCAACTAATTTTAGACTCTCGTTCCGAGAACAGTCACGCCCACACATTCAACAAACAGTAAAAAAATTCGCTTCGTATTCTTAACAAGTAAACTCTTCCAACTAACCGAGCAGAGTGAAGCTAAGGAAAGTCTAATTGAGACGGACCATTATCAATAAACTGAAGAGACCTACGAAGATTAAAATTTAATTATAGAGATAAATGTATTAAAACGATAAGCACGTAACTTGGTTTCGTTGCGTTCTTTGGGAAATCTTTCTCGCAGGTCAGAGTTGGGCCATGGTTTGTCTATGAGATTAATAATATTACTTCATGTCAACGCGCAGGCAGCAACACCTGAACGACTGTAAATCTACTCAATTAAAAACGCTGAACGTAAATGTTTCCACCTCGTAGCAGATGTTGAGGATCATAGAAGGCATTATTTGAAGCAGAGGAGAATCGTGGACCGTCTGAGAGTGTTTTTGAGGAGAGCCACACACTTTTTAGGCCCACAACCATCATACCCAGGGGAATGAATGTAGAATAGAGCACCCTCTGGAATTAATGTGGATCAAGAGAATATATGCGCCAGCACGCGGTTCGCTGGAATATTACGTTAACAGATGTTTATCCGGTATCTAGAACATGAAAGTAAACTGCAACCAACTTTGA
This sequence comes from Eucriotettix oculatus, assembly GCA_034510155.1. NCBI lineage: Eukaryota > Metazoa > Arthropoda > Insecta > Orthoptera > Tetrigidae > Eucriotettix > Eucriotettix oculatus. Next base: position 20,118,156 of record CM067380.1, on the reverse strand, counting down.
TCGACATACATTTCTGAGAGTCCACAGTCTGTTTCGCGCTACTCAAGTGTGAACTATCAAGAATCCCAAACGAAAACGAAATTTGAACCGATAATTCGTTGGCTGCATATGAATAATTAGGATCTGTTAATGGCACGCCAGTTAAAGAGTTAAAGATTATAGAGTAATGTGAGACTGTAGTACTGTAGCTGTTTGGATATTATGTTACACAGCAGCAAAAGCATGTGGATTCAGTTCCTCCTAGATTCCGAAATTAGTTCCTCCCCACAAAGAAAAATAGCGAACTTCGCAAACTAATAAATGAGAAAGAAATAACGGGACACATTTGGCATATTTCTGTGTCCTTTAGGCAGAGGGAACACCTTATTAAGGTGGCATTGTTGGGCACAAATTAAGCGAAAATTCGTTAACTGTATTCCGGGCGGTTTTTCGCTAGAATAAACACTGGGCTCAGGTAGGCTGGAGAGAAAAAAAACACTCCGGTAAGTGGCTTAAGGCGGACCGAAAAACCCTCGGACTGACGAAAGGACCAACTGATATCCTACGAAATAAGTGAAAAGGTCCGTGGCGCGCATGAAGTTAAACAATCCCGAGAAATACTAACCAATAATATTAATTTTGTCGAGAGAGTTTATGACGAGTCTTGTTGACGCTGACATGACAACGTGAAGTCGAAGTCCTATTCGTCCGGTCTGCAGGGAGGAGTTATTTCGCTGAAACGAAGACTGTGCTGGCATCTCTGATCACATCCAAGATTTGCAAAACTTCACGACGAGAGCATTTTTCGTGGAAACCGTCGGAAAGGGTTATCGGTGTTGGCGAAACACTATAAACATACACATCTAAGCTTGTAAAGGGTTTAACAGCGGTCCAGGTAACCTCCGGGAATTAAATGATTAATCTTTAAATGTGTGAATCTGTGATTTGCAAAGTGCTTATTACCTTTCGGACGGAGACTCGCAGCATACAAGGGTCCAGAACTCCTGTGGACGCGTTGGCGCTCATCTTGCACACAAACTCGAACTTGGCTGCCCATCGCACGCAGTGCTCGTGGACCTCCTCTCTGAAACACAAAACAAGTTCACAGATCAACAATTTATACTGACAATCTAGTTTAAAATGACAAAACTTGGCCCTATCGTCCATGCTTCCTACCAACCGTAGAAACTGTGGCGCCTTTCTGGTATGCCAAAATGAAATAGGGCAAGATTCTTAAAGAGGCGTTAATAGAGACCGGGATAATTTGCCTCGTTCTCAGTTTTTCCGAAATTCGTTGAATACTAACTAATATTTTAGAGAATATGGCGGTAACCAAACGAAATTGTAATTTTTAAATATAAGAAGGCAAACAGTATTTGCCAAGGATGGGCACGACATCAAAAGTAGGACAGAACAAGGTAAGAGGTTTTCTTGAAGAAAGAAAAAACTACTGGAAGCAGAACAACGAACAAACCGATTCGTTCAGTTGGTTGCGGCCTGAGTAAAAGGAGGAACTTTCACTTTCACCGAGATTTTGCAGTCTTTGCTGTTTACGACGATCCCTCAGACACCACATATTTATCAAACGCACTTAAAACTGAATACGGATAGCTTGAATTTTAAGCAGCTGTCTGAAGACTAATGAAACTCGCAAAAATGCAGACACTGTCGTTCCGACTTGGTCGTGAAACTTGAAACCGTGACGGAATTCCTGAACAACAGCCCTAGACTTCGCCTTAACGAGGCAAAGATCACAGATAAGATCGAAAAACATATCAATATTGCTCAGCTTTCTTTGTCTTGCTTTGTGGTGACGGAACTTGTTGTTCAAATGTGAAGTGTTACTGAATATCGTATCTTGCTTCAGATACCGTCACTTTATTTTGTAATCGACTTAAAATGGCGATTAAGTATTTTAAGTGAATGCTGTAACTCTGGAGAATATTTAACATTTCTTCCGTTTAACGAGTCATTCTACTACCATTCCTGCACCACTTTATAAACAACCGAGTTTTGTTTGCTGTACGATAACTCTTTGAGACGATTTATTTTTTTTAAAAAAAAAACAACATATACTTAAGCTTTAGTCATGAAATAAACATTTTCAGTGCAGTAAATCGCTTTTAGAGAGCTAGACTATTAAGTATTCAATGTTGTTCTCTCAGGAAAAAAGAAGATATCAATTTATTGGATTCCATTACCATTATTTTAACTTTCAATTACAAAAATTAACAATACAAAATTTAAACTTACGAGGATTATGGAGGCAATTATCAATCATCAAATTAGTGTAACATGTAAAAATAATTTGTAAATACAAATATAACACCTTTTCAGGTGATAAAGAAGGTCAAAATAAAAATAAAGAGATTGTTGAGACTATGTATTTGGTTTCAATTTCCTCTGAATGGTCTTTTGTGTGGTTTGATAATACAATGGTTTTAATAAAACTGTTCGGACAAGTCAGTTCGTTATCTCGTTTGTGGAGTTGATAATCGACATGTTATGAAAGGGAATTTTTAATATTAGATTTGTAATTAGGTTCCCTTGTTCCGGCATTAGGCAGGTTTTACACTTGCAATAAATTGCAGCAATTCACTTATTGCAATGTAAAATGCCTAACAAGTCTTAACGCAAGCGCTCGCACGTAAACGTACAAGAATTTGCATTAAGTAGTGTAGGACCCCGTCATCCACATTTATTTGGTATATCTGTAATTACTTTACTTGATAGTTTTTTAAAATTACGCAAAATAAAAGGTCATGAATCATATATTCATTAAAATATAACCTTTAATTATTGATAATACATCCAATCATATTTCATGAAAATTCCCCAGTGTAAAAAATTAAGTCATGGGCGAGTTAAATATTTTCTAAGAAATGATTAAACACTAAATGATAAGATAGGTTGTTTGACTTATTTGAGATACAAATGAAACATGCAGACATGAAATAAAGTATGATTTTATTGAAACATAATTGAAGTATAACAAGTCCGTAGTAGTGAATTGCACCTATGTGTAAAGTCTACCTTAGCATCCATTTCAGCATTTGGAGTATACAGAAAAACTGTAAATAAGGGTGTCCACTCCCAGCTTGCCATTTTTATATTTCTCAATAATTTCAACTTACACTTCAAGTTCTGCGTACCATTAGACTTACATACACTTATCATTTATAAAAATTCGCGCTTCATCCAATTTTAAGTAGTACATTACCTTTTTTGTAAAAATGGTGTGTATCCTCGTACTGTTTTACTTTTCAGTTTTAGATGAAGTCTGCTATTGAAGCGCATTATTGAACTAGCCACGAGTGCTGGATTGCGTGATATACTGTAGACGTGAGTGTACTCACGCATAGCCACAACACGCACACATTACTCACAGCAAATTAACACTCGTCATTTTGTGAAAGTAAAATAAGAATGTAGGAGCAACGGATATTTTATAATATTTATATATTTGTATTTAGTCACTCGGCCAAATCACATTTGAATTTATATCACTGCCCGAGAGCCCAACTCATGGGAGAAGGAAAGCATAGAAAAGTCAATATGAATAAATGAGGACAGGACATATTCAAACACATTTAATTTTTATTCGTAATTAAAGCAATAACGAAATTAGGAATATAAAATTCGTCGATTCTGAAACAATGGAATAACCAAGTCGCCTTGCGGACGCCAGAACCTTTATGACCTGACCGCGAAGGAAAAACAACTAAAACAATTAGACGTAGCAAGAAGGGAAATGCAAATGTCACACCGAAAAGTCTCGGATTAGAAATATTCAACATAGCATACAAATTAAATGAATAAGGTATTATATAGTCGCCGAACACAACGCATTTGAACGAGTACGAGGTTGCTACAGTGACCGCGAAATAAACCCAATACCTGCGAGATACTGAATTTTTAATACAGATCACTACAACATTATAATTTCTGACTGATAGCTATATTCATATCTGAAGTACACCACCTAAATCAAGTGATTGCGTATGTTCCATGCAGTAATTTTTTGATCAGGTGTGTAAGGAAATCAAATTAATTATAAAAAAGAGCAATTTAAAAAATTGCTTTGGAAGGAAAAGATTATATTTAAAGATACGGGGATCCCTTTTCTGAAATCACAATATGTTCCAATATTAAGCATTCAAATAATTATATAAGAAATCAAGAATGCTTTGGTTATTGAGTCAGAGACAACAGAAGTTAATTTCTAAAAGGATCTGAAGTAGGAACGTTTGTGCCCAATATTGAAGCGTCAAAAAATATTATACAAAAATTTCCCACCGATGACAATTTTAAAGCGTATTATTTCCTAAAAAACAGAAGTGATGGGGGAGAGGAAAAGAACAATAAATTTCTATATCGCATTCGAAGGAGGTATTCGAATGTAAACATTTCCGCCTTAAGCTGCGCTTATGACGCGAGGCCGATCTGAAGACTATGTTTAGCTAATTTTAGCTGGGCATTTTCGTTTCTTTAAACAAAGTGCCTGCCTGCCACAAGAACAAACAACGAGTTCCGGGAAAAGCCCTCTCGCAGATTATGTAAATCCTGACCATACTGCCCAAATCTCCAAATTTACCGATAGAAATGCTACACAAGTATGATGTTATTCACGTAATACTATATATATATATAAAATAAATTGAGTGTTTTGCGATCACTGCAAGCTTAGAAAGAATTTTATGTATCATGTACACGGCGGCCGCTGTTTAGGACGTGACAACGTTCACAAAGTGAGAGAAATGAAATTCATTGTAGAATACAATGCCATTATAATTAATCCTAATTTGTTGTGTTATTTGTTTCCATTTTTTTTACTGTTTATTGAAGTTGAATTTGTTTTGTGTATTTTTTGGCTACATGTAACAAAGGCCTTTCTTTTTATTAAGTGTATTCATGTTGTGCTAAGTCCTTCTTGTATTCGGGCTCCACTTTTTTACTTTCATGAATCCAGTTAAAATGAAGAAAGGGTATGGATAGTGTCATGCCTGTCTTTTGTTATGATTGGAATTATGTAGGCTAGAATAAACGCGTAAAATAATGCTGAATACTACGTGATTCAATCTTAAAGAAGAAAATAGCTCTTTTCACAGACGTTTTCGGACATTATTCAGTAGAACCGATTGTTCAAACACAATTTAGACATATGGGAGTGAAAGTGGAATGAAGGGCAATATAATGTAAGGATGAAGCTGACAGTCCACTGTCAAAGCAATCTTTTTTTCTCTCTCATACTTCCCGTAATTTACGTTAACAGAGGCCAATGAAAATGAATACATTACGTACGTACCGTGTTGAATGAAGTTAATGCGCCCCGCTGTGGTTTTTTTTCCTGTGGACAGCTTCAGGTTCTCTGAAGCACAATCAGGTAGGCCTTCAGGGCCAATTGTTCCCAAATCTGCATTAATTCGCGCACGCTTTACAAATTCCTTCTCTCCGTAGGAATCAATTGTTACCTCAAATAAAGCATCGTTCCAACTGGCAAAAGTTTAGATTGGGACACAATTACGCGCTGTGTGGCTTCTCGCGTATTTCTACCAATATTGCTTTCTTCTGTAATGTTAATGACTATATACTGGCCGTCGCGAGTCTCCAAATCTGGTGTTCCCAATACTTGTCCTCATTCTAATCACTCTACCCAGATATAGGATTGAAACGCTTTACGTCCGACGGAACACACAATTTTGGATGCATAACACAAAGCTGGGTGACGTGAGTTTGAAGCTAACTAAATTTGAAGCCAATATAAAAATCTCTCTACGGCAAGCTTAACGGTACCAATAAATTTGGTGCAATAACCCAGAAGTGACCTCACATTTAGCGTTCAAATTATTTAAAAATTAAATAATTTCTAAAAATTAAAATATTATAGAAACATATTTAACGAAATACGCGTCTGTATCAATTATGCAAGAAAAGCCTAGCTTTATATGGAGGGAGTGAAGCACGAGCACGAGACCACATACGTATGTTTCTTAGTTCTACTCCAATAAGCAACGATTTCGGTCGAACGATCATTTTACGGACCACGTATAGGCAGACGTTGGAGTGTTTTCTACGACCTGTCTGTTCCGAAACGTAGCACGGAATAGACGAGCGTCCTGTAAGGACATATTCATAAGTAGGTTCGCCGTCAGTCATGCTAGGAAGGTACGCGGGATTATTTTAGGCTCCCTGCCCCGGAACGGAAGGAAGCGGCTCATAATAGAATCAAGCTATGCAATCAGGTATTCTTCGCCGCTTACAAAGCGACCGTCCACGTTACAGTTCTTCGTGGCTATTTGGGAGACGTGAACGTGACGAGAACGCGACACAATGAAAACATGACCGTGGTGACATTGACAATAAAACCCGAGCATTCGATCATCTGACGACTCACATTCTCGGCTACAGTAGAATCTTGTTAACTTTTTATCATCAATACAGGAATTTCTTTCATTTAAAGATAATTCGTTCGCTACATTATCTCACATTTCCTTCCACACTTATCAAAGGGAGAAGAAATGCTTCAATTGAAGCTCAGGTAAAGAGCGTAAAGCTAAATTTAGAAGACAAGAATGAAAAATGTCGACCGGACCCAGGACCGGGCGGGCACCCTACCTTTGAGCTAGTCCGAGTCAACGTCCCGAGGACTGATCCAACATTCCTCCAGTCCTGTAACCATAAGGTAGATTCACTACAATTTACTAATCACATTCTTCACAACCTAATGTCTAGGAATTCAGTAAAGAATGGACAATTACATTGTGAATAATGTAATAAGTAAATTGTAGGTGAGCCTAGCTTATGTTTACAGGACTGGAGGGATGTTAGATCGGTCCTCGGGACGTCGACTCGGACTAGCTCAGAGGTAGAATGACCACCCGGAAAGCGGGAGGACCGGGGTCCGAACGACATTTTTCCATTCTTGGCTTCTAAATTATTATTATATTAATTAATGTAGTATTCTTAATAAAAAAACAAGGATTATAATATTCTGAAGTACGGTAGAATACACTTGACGCAAATATTAATATTTAAAATTAATGGAATCAACCAGGAAAAATAGTTACGCTTATCCGGAACGAAAATTAGAACGAACTGATATGTTTTTTAACATGAACCAAACTGAAAAATAACTGCTAGATATGGAGTAATATGTGAGTGTGAAGTGAAAGGATTAGCGTAGGAAGTAACACGATTGCTAACCGTCACGATGAATTAGCCAGTACAAAACACACGAATTCAGCAACTGATCCGATTAAAGCATGATTAGAAATTGTTCTCGTTCTGGTATGGAATATGCTATGGAGAAACAAGCAAGAAGTCACTAATCTAAGTTAGTGGGAATGCTCAGTTGAAGCCCAGTGGCACGTTCATGGACTTACACTTGCTCGGAGGAGTTGAATATGTGACCAACCACGAGTAGGACGATACTCGTAAGTTCGTGTGCAAGTGCGCGAGAATACAGTAGGAAAACAGGGAATGCGCTTACTGAAGATTAGCGGATATTTTACGAGTTGATCAGTTTACCGAACGCGAATTTCAAATTCAGTCTTCGCAGCATCCAGAAAACAATATGAGACAAATTAGCGGGATAAAAATTACGCGGAGAATGCCCGTGTTTTTTCTTCTACAAGAAATTGAAGAACTTATTTTATCGCAACTGTAATTGAGAATTGGTAGAAAAGAAAGACGAGTATGAATATTTCAGAAACGATGGCCAAAGGTACGATTGTAAATCGATTGCGGAAGCCAAACCATACTTCATGCTCATCTTATTAGAACTTCCACTGGTAACATTAAATATTTAACTATTGGCACGTAATCGGTAAAGGCGCAAACTGTACTACGTACACCATCTGAAATTGTTGGAGATGTAACTCATTTCGTGGACTGCGTGTTGGCGTATGAAATGCGTCATTCGTCCACAGAAGACATCAAGAGGAAGGATGCGGTCCTCTTAAGTGGAAGCCCAGCCGCTCTGTTGTGCATTAAAAAAACTGGCGCACATGGTACTAGTGTCTAAATGGCATTCCCACGACGGTATTATCCGCAGGAGCTACAAAAACATCGGCAAAAAATTAGGCCTGGAAGCGAGCCAACGCTCATGCTGAAAACGGTGAACAGGATACATCGGCATCAGCAGAGCATGCGACAAAATCGTAAAAACAGATTTATTGTAACCTTTTTAATATAAACGTTCACGGGTGACGGTTTGCATTTGAAACGGAAAAGCTTATTTTCGGAAGTCTTAAAAAACCAACTTCCAAATCCGAAATTTTCTACGAGTATAAATGACTACTCGACTACATTCACACAAGAAACATGATTGTTGAATGATTCAAATTATTGAGAAAAATTAACTAGAGTAAACGTTACAAATTATAAATACGACTTGATTAAGGTCAAAGTTCAATTCGAGGCATTTTACTGACATCGCATAAATAATATAGGAAACGCAAATGGTAACGTTCGGTTGAGCTTCAGACCAACAGGTCTCAATCTAAATGATTAAAGATACGACTGTGATTCACGTTTGCTCAGGGAAAGGGGTACGAAACCTGACGCTGTCTTAACTTATTTCTGTACATAAAAAAACCTCATCTCTTGACTCAGACGATTACACCGTGCATAAATTGGTCGGTTTCGTCAGCGCCAAATTCAGCCAAGCGTTTAATAAGTTTCCATTTTGACGTGAAACGAGGGATACGTCAGCGCCGCCAATTTAGCTCCTTGACCCGGTCACATTGAGGCTCATTGTGGCTCCTGCGTGACCAACGTCCTCATTACGGCTTCCTCTTTTACCACTGCGGCGGGAAACCAAAATCACGATGACCGCACGGGGATTCGCTGCCCGATCCTCCGTATTCCATCACTGTGGAACATCGTAGTGACGTTAGGAGACTCAAAAATGCAGCTTTTCCCTACTAAATTTGGGGATATTGGGTAAAGCCAGATCAAGATTAGCCAGACCAAGTCCGTTCACCATCACTTTCTTACTACGGTTTGCTCTGGTTCATCCAAATTGATAAATTGTTGACATCTGTGAAAATATTTCGTAAAATGATCTAACTCCTGGTGATATTCTCTCTTTATTATGTCGGTGGAAACCCCGTTTAATTGAGTAATGGCAAGAGAATTTTCCGTTACTGCTTTATTTCCAAAGTCAATTACAAATAAGACATGTTTTATTTAAAAGAAAATATCATAAAGGAACACTTGTAGGATGAAACTAGCGTTTTTAACTGGGAAGGGAAAGACGAGCTACTCTTGAGCTAGACTCAATTAAGGGAGTGTACAGAAAATCCCGTGAGACGATAAGAAAATGAAGGAAAATCTTGTTTTTTATACTCGATGGAGACAAAAATATACGTATTAAATATTAGAACACGTTTAAGTTCGTCTGATTTGGAGAAAGCTGCACGAGGAAAGACCAATAGACTGAAGTGATTATTTGACGAAGTGATAATGGAGAGAAATGAGCGATAATAAAGAGAAGACAGCGTGCTTTATATAGGTACACAGCGCAGCGGTAGACTTCGCGTCTCAGCCTGTGTGTATGGATTTGGAGAATCCATACAGGCCCACGCCAGAAAAGCAGACACTGTCCCTGTCACTGTCCCTGTCCCACTCACGCTCACCCACCACAAACGGCCAGGCTCGGTCGCAATGCACGCACTGGCTTTCATAAAAACGACACCTCCAAAGCCTGGGATGATGAACGATAGCTTTCTTCATATACGACGGTCTCAAGTTGCAGTTGTCAGAACTCCCAGAGACCATATTAATGAGGGTAGGCGACACTTCTTTCTTTTTACACGAGTCTGCCGAGTTCGCTGCCCGATAACATTCAACAAGAGGTTGATTCATACTAAACACTCACGGCATTCAACTCCCGCGTCTGGTCAGCAGATTACCACTTCGTTTTTCACTCTCACGCGTACACAGGTCATAAGAAACTAAATATAAGTGCTTCTTCATTCTCGCGTCACTACGTTCTCCCGACTGTCCCACTCTCATTTCGTTTCCACCGAGTAACCGACGGTTGCTCACTGCTAACTCTCAGGCCGAATACAAGTCAAATAATAGTAATTCAAACTCTCAGGACTATTATTTTTGGGGATACATATGAAAGTCCTCTGCCCACATCAATCAAAAGACGCCTGTCGTGGTTCATTCTCGGTCGATAGTTTTGGAACAAATCTCGGACAAACGGATTTCTGTTCTCACTGAAGATAGCTAGGCTTGTTTTACATCTTGAATTCTTCTTCATGAGCGTCTTCAAGTTCAGACATTGAGCGCGTCGGCGACATCGCTGCGCTCAAACTTTATAACTATAGTTTTGTCTCTTATTTTGAAGCCGTACTTCGGTGCGGGCTTTTTATGTGGCACAGCACCAACTCTTGCAAGAACATCTTGATATATGTCATCCTCGATTCGCCGAGCTTAGCTCGTACTTTCTTGGCATAGCTTTCTTTTCTTTGCACTGTGGACGCTTTATTTCTACCAGCTTATTGACCCGCTGCTCAATAACTGATTCTCTGGCGAACGCGTACACCATTTCAATTGGGTATACGTAATTGAAATGTTGTTAGCGTCCACGGTGTTCTAAGCGTTTTTCACTTTCCTCGCAATGTACTTATTCGAAATAAAAGGAGATCGGACAAAGTCCAGGATCGTCGGCGAATATGTTTATTAGTATTAATATGCCCGTTATGGATATACTTGTCATCCTTCACGCATAGTCAACCTTGGACAGATTAAATTACTGATACGGCGTTGTTGGTGTAGCCCGAAGGGCGCAGCCTCGAGTGTCCTTACAACTTCCGGTGCATCCTTCACGGAATATAGCTGGCTGCTTGTCTTGAGTGGCCCGATAAAGTGCCTGCCACTCGAATACCATTTGCTGTTATCTGCGGCAATAGTTGGCACACAACAGAGCCCTTATTCACAGACTTACAACATCGCCGGTGGGTGACGCGTGCGTTTGCTACTTGACTGCAAAGTATCATCTACGTAAGGTAGAAACAATGTTTCATGACGTCTCGGTGTATTTTAGGCCCCGACAATTTGCAAATTTAACTCCAACGTCGCATTTTACGTATGCTTACTAGTAAATTATTTCTAATCTTTTTGTGTTTAGTCATAGGACGTATAATTTATAAGCTGAATACGAGAAATACTGAAAAAACACTTTATTGCTGCGTCGATTCCACCATATCGAGAATTATTTTATACCCCTCTCAATCGAATTAAAAGTGTGCTCCGGCGTACTCAGTAGTGTTCTGAATATGATAATCAAGCAGTTATCATTAATCTAAGGAGAATTCTAAAAGTCGGAACCATGATAGTAGAAATGGTCACATTTCGCCAATACGGAATATTATATGAATTAAAATTATGCGTCTAGAAATAACTGGAAACTAGAAAAAAAACTGAATTCGTTACGCGAGTGTAATCAGCAAGATTCGGTCCGTAAAGAAATTACTCCTACAAGGCAAAGGTTATCTCCCCACGTCGTACTTTCTGTCTCCTTTATGTAGATGTAAACTAGGGCGAAGTGGGAAACTATAATTTACAGCTGCAGTTCAATTTGCCTCTTTTTCGCCACAAGAAACAACAGACGAAAAATAGTATGTCTGTGTGTGATCTCAATTTTAACCCAACTCAGGTTACAAAGACGATACATCGTTATCAACAGAACAGATTCTCTTCCATCGCGAACAAAATTTCAAAACACTACAAAATAATACATACTCTCGATAGTTCGTTATTACGTGTGGAAAGTTAATTCCGCTTCTCGGTAATCGTGTGTACCAACAGATGGAAGTACTTGCGTGCATCAGTTGGGTCATCTGGTTTATATGCAACTATTGACCTAAATGCTGGGTAATGTTCCTTCGTAGTCACGAAAACGCACTTTTCCACAGCTTAAGCGGAGGTGGACCTGTTCGTGCATGTTACATTGACCACGACAACCGCTCGCCAGAGCCAAGTCAATCCCTTCACTAGACGAATAAAGGTTTGCGTTCTGCTCTCGGTTCAGTTATTGCGGAAAACGCAGGTGGTCGAAGGAGATTGTGTCCAATTAGTGCGGCGTCCTGGCTCTGCAAGTAAAGAAACCCCGAACGATGAGGGATGTACGTTCACAATAAAGCATGTCGAGGACAGGTTTACGTTGATACGATAATACTGTAACCATGGGATAAGATACAACTTTAACCTGACACGACAATGTCATGGTTATCACTTAACAGGGAACAAGATTAAACCTAAAGAACACACATTTCGGTGAAACGTTATAATGCTTACTAGGGACAAATATAGACGGATGTTCCACAAGGTTCTCTTCTAGGTTAACTGCTCTCCTCGTTATATATGCAAATCATTTAAGATTTTCTATTTGCACCATACACTATTATTACATAGATGCCTTACAAGTAGCACATTGGTTTTCTGCGGATGGCTTACCAATTATGAGAATGCAAATTTTGTGTAAATAAAAAGGTCTAACAGAAATCTGTAACAAGAAGGAAAACTAATGATAAAATGTATTAATTTCAAAGCTTGTTATTAAGATGTCAAAGATAAATTAAGTACCGACGCCGTTATCGCAATGTCAAACTGCAGCGATTTCAACATTAGAAAAATAGTATATTTTGTATACTTTCAGACCTTACAGTTGTATGATATAATTTGTGTTGCCCTTTTTTGAGAATGACAACATTGTAACTATTCTCCAACAGCATCATTCACGGGACTCTTCAAATAGTTGGGTACTATTACTCTTAGGTAGTACATAAATCATTAATAGTATTTGTGACACGAAAATAGTTCACTATTCAAAAGCAAATTAGATAATCACTATTTTTATAAAATACAAAAAGAAGCAACGCAAAACATACAATTTTACAGCGTTCGATACAACGATATTACAATATTTAAAAACTCCAACAAATATCAAACAGTTAAAAGATAAGCACAGCCACAGTAACCAAATGGAGAAAATTACATATATATTGAAGTCAGGTACTTAAAAATAATATTTCGTCTCAGGCCAACGATATTCATTTAATTTATATGGTAAAATAAATAATTACAGGGTATTATTATTATTAAAGTACAAATCCTGACTTTATTCACTTCCTTCATGGTTAACATCTCGATAGGGTCAAAAAATATGACTTAAGACAACGAAGCAAATTTAATTATGAATAAAGTTACTTGTGTACAGATCAAGAACGTCGTCCATATCTGCGAAAGGCCCATTAGTTACGAACGATTTTTAAAGGGTGACTGGATTGTGTGCGGATGAACAGTTTGTAGGCTGGAAACACTTCCCTAGATAAGAATCTACGACCGAGGGCTGTAAGAGCTCCAGCAGATCGATGCGTCTATTACTTCGGCAAGAAATCCTCCCAGGGAAATGGGTTCTACTCCGTAATAATCTCATCGACCTAACTCCCCGAGACTCCTTTTGAACAGCTCGGTGACAGCTTCGTTAGCGTCATGTCTGAAACACTTGAAAACGAGCATCTGTTTGCAGCAGCAAGCGGCGATGAACAGGTGTACACGTCGTTCTCTAAATGAATGCGCGAGAATTTAAAATATTAGAATCCGGGACTGGAAAGGCATATATTTGGCAACCGGGAAAAAAGCTTTCTTGTTCCGCAGTCATAAATTTAATAGAAATCGTCTCGTTTGATGATGATAATACTCGGGTGATGGAAGTAGCATGAGAACTTTGCTTACTCTCGCAGGTGACAATGGGCTTTACCATCGGGGATGTCTCGTTCTCTCTCTCTGTTTTTTCAAGTTTCTCACATGCTGAGCCACCTCGATCTCAATTTAGAGATGATGTATGTTCCGGGGTCGTAGGGCTTGGGCATACTGAAAGAGTTGACCGCTGAACCTGCTGGATCAGTAGGCCTACTGCCCACTGCCTCCTGAAATGGTCGAGGCACGGAGAGGAAAACACTGCGACCCCACAGCAAACTCATCTCCCGTTATTCGGATGGGCGTGAGAAAAGTACCCAAAAGCCGAACCTACTTGATTCAGGCTTTCTAGTGCTTTCCCTGCATCTTTTTTTAGGTGAAACACCGGGTAGGATCCTTAAACTATAGTCCGGGGGCCCTAATAAAACTTTGGCTTCCTTTCTCTCTCTTCCACGTCTCATCTTTCTGTGCAGTAAAAAGGGGAGTAGCCAATTTCTATATCACTATCATGCAGCCTGTTATCCCCCCTCCCCAAATCCTCGGCTGCTGCCACCACGTGGATTACTATTATGTAGCTTGACATCGTAAAAAGTAGCCTGTCTGCATCGAATAATGGAAGATATTAGAAGTACTATACAATAATACCAGTAGAAACACTATCACAATCGCACACTGCGCTATGGTTATTAGTTAGGCCTTTGCGTATTGCTAGGCGACGTGCACGTGTTATTAAACGACGCGTCCGCAAAATCGATTCGCTGGAATTGGGCTTCATTCCAGGCACTCTGCCTCTACTACAAAATATTCGTATGGTTAAAATTAAGCTCGGGAAACAAATAAAACGAAACTTTTTAAAAAAAGTTGATATAATTCCACTTTAAGTGAAACTTCATCCGCAAAGCAAGGCAAATACTGTAACGAAAAACAATTGGCAAATTTAAAACGTTGTGAAAAACTCAACCATGAATCTACATTGCGCAAGAAAAATGTCGAATCAGTGTATCAAGCAACACTGAAGGAAATTCGAGATTGTATTGGCGACAAGTGTGTATGAATTTCTGTAGACAAAAAGCAGATTAACTTGGACGTCATATTGTTAATTTAATTATTGGGAAAATAAGTGAAATTGATTCTATGAAGACTCATCATTTGTTTTCAACAGCAATCGAGAAAATGAATTCTGGGTACTGTATATTATATAAATTCGGGGCTGATATTATTATATAAGAAAATATATAGAAGAAGCTCTATTAAAAAATGCTTCTCCAATATTATCAACATTTGAGTCACAAAACCCTTAGTTATAAACTATACTTTCTCCATAACGTGTTATGTGGAAACGTTGAGCTTCGAAACGAATTTACTACAGAGGAGTGTTATTTTTAAAGGTTTCAGTGATCTCTGTTCACGTAGAAAGGTCGTTTACAGCGTCAAAACTTGTTTTGCAAAAGGTGTCAGTTATTTAATGTATTTATCAATTATGAAAATTAAAGAAAATTACATTTAATTTTGTCATTAATTTAGGCTTTAAATTTATAACATTATATAATCGTAACATAATTTAAACAATTAAGTTCTAAATACAATATTTTTTTTACATGTTATATTATTTAAAATACGAATGTTCCGCTAGTTTTAGATACAAACGCAAATAAATCTGTGCTTTGCAATTTTTATTACCTTTTTCACTGCTCATTTTTTAATTTTTAGTGTCTTATTAGGTGCCCAAAACATAAGCTTTTAGTGCTTTATCATCCGATGTCTGGTTATTATTTTAATAATAATCCAGTACTTTAATCGAACAAACTGACGCGGACGACGAAGATCTTCTCATGAGTGCCAGGAGCCAGGATTTATCCGCGAGACTGATCAACTGCAAATACAGTTGGCATGTTTTCGAGTAAATGACGAATTTGTTGGCAGTTGTTCGGTCGGGCAGGTGACCAATTCCCCGGCAAACTCGTGGTGACTGAACTGGAACGGTTCGGGACTGGAACTCAGACCACTGCGTCCCGTAACTCCCTTGAGATAAAGTTCCCTGATTAGAAAAAGCGGGCACAAGGAGGCTAGGATTGGCGGCGATATCCCACGCTCAGGGCGCATTCCGCTCTAAGTGCATGAATTAGTGCTTCCCTTTCAGCTCTTAAGTAGACCAAGCGGGCCACTTGGCAAATATCGCCAAAACAATCACACACTCGCGCCGACCTCGAATAGGTGCTCGGCCTTCCCTAATCTAAACAGGAAACCTGCCGCTAATTACTAATCTTACGTCCGCGCTGTTATTTACCTTCCTTTAAAGATGACCAACATCAAGCTGAACCGTCCATTTCGCAAATACAACGAGAACAACCTCATTCAGAAAATGACACAAATTAATTCGTTCATTGCAGTGTTATTAAGAGATCTCATTGCTTCGCCGCACCTCAAATTTGAAAATATTTTACCTAGTTAGGCTTTTTTAAAAATAAATTCCGCCAATTTATCTAATTAATTACTCCTTAAATTTATCCCAACACACCACCCCTCCCTACACATGTTTGGCCACGTCGTCGTTGAGCAGTTCAATGCTTCAATATCGCCGAATTACACTTAACTTTCTCATACTAACACCTTGAAAATACATTATTAAAAAAGGCAAATAAGTTGAATGAAGCCGTCGGGTGAAAGGAAACTCGGAGAAACATTACTTTATAAATTGTTTGTATTGACTACTTTTTTCTTTCTCTATTAATATAAAACAATCACAGTCTCGGACACTTTATTAACACCAATACCAAGGTGTTGATATACAAAACCGAAATGTAGAAAATTGCGAGAATATAAATGAAAAAATGCTAATTATAACGAGTGCCTTGATATACCAGGATCTCGCTAATGTACATTGTTACGTGATATCGAAATGGGAACAATACAACTAGATCAAAGTTTTTGAAAATATTTAACTGTTATATTTGAAACGTATGTTAGACTTTTAATCTTATTGGCATAATGTATAATGTAATACGTAAAACATTGGAAATTAGCTTGTTGAAATAGTGTTACATGTTCATGTGTGATTGTAATGATAAAACACGACGACATGCGGAATTTGGCGGAAAGGAATCAAAGGCAAGCAGAGTGAGGGAAGTTGAAGGTTATAGACAGGGGTAATAAAACCCCCTGAGCTTGGCGCGACTAGGATTTTCCTCAAGCCTTACAGACTCGGCGGCATCGTGTTGTTAGTGGACATGGTGCCCCCCCCCCCCCAAACATCAGTGAGCGACAAGGCATTAAAAAGCTAGGAAAATGAATTTTGGAGCATTAAGACTTTAAAAAAGACTAAGATCGCACTTAAAGAGTGATCATTATGATTAGGACTTTAAAAGTGGAGATAAGGCTGAATATTGAGATTGGACTTTAAGAATGCATATTAAGATTGGATTTTAAAAGATATTAAGATGGAATTGTTAGTGGGAGCTGTAAGAGTGAACAGTAAGAAATTGGAAATTATCCTGGACATTTGAACAACGGGAGGAAGGCGTGATCGAGACCGAGGCGAAAAGGAGCTCATGACAGCAACGAGGAATAGGGCAGGACCGAATCCAGCGGCAAGTTCCACGCTAAGCTGAGAAGAAGGGGTAATTATTTTGTGACCTTTGGCCGATTTCCTAGCACAGCCAATTCCGAGTAGGGTTTGTGTTTGTATTCTGCTCCATGAGAAGGCCCGCTAAGTACTCATGTCTCTAGTTAGTAAGAAATTAAATTTGTTTAAATATTGCAAAGTACATATTGTAAACAGTTCAAAAATGCCGGCTTTGTAATTTAAAAGCCATCCAATTATAGTATATTGTAAATTGATGAAAGTAGAGTGATTAGATTTCTCATGTATAAATGTTTAACTTAAAAACTAAAATGTATGCGACTTTTTAAAACAATCTATTTATACTGGTTAACAATGTACAGATGTTAACACATTTCAATATTTCTCGTGTTTTCCCCTCAAACAGGTGAGCAACATTAACCACGCAATTCATTTCAGTTCGGACTTTATTAACTGTGTGATCACTACACAACGACATGAGTGTTCATTACCAATTAATAAATATATAAACCAGTAGGCGTTATCGTTACTTTATAATACAATGTAAACAAAAGAAAGTACAGTAGCTGAAGATGATCCCTGCAGGGTTTGCAGAAGTAGGACACAAGTTGTATAATTGTGTGTGCTAATTTGAGATATATGTGAATGTAAAAGGATGGATGTTAAAATCGAGAGTGATGACGACAGCTCGTGTCGTGTAGGGCCGAGTGTGTTGGAACGTCGCATGCGAGGACCAACAGGTGGAGCAGACGCCTCACAAGTGCGCGAGGATACGATACGTCAATACACCTATACACCCACACCCACACACTCGCGACAACACATCCTCCAAAGGAATAAGCTCTCCATCTTTCACACCACTTTGCACGCGAAAATCTTCTTACATACAAAAATACTAATTTACATGTAGTTTTAGGCGTGCAACACTCCTGTCATCAGAAATTAACCCATTTAAAATTAATACATTGCATTTTCCAAACACTGAACACACGTTGGTCTCAGAAAATGAATAAAAATCACAGAAAAAAACTTTGGAAACCTAAATCAAACAATAGAATGGAGACAGGATGTTGTACAGTTATTTAAATGTCGTTTGGTGAATAATGGCAACTTATATAACTGTCGGCCTATATATAAACGTGACGCATTGGAGGAGCGCATAATTATAAAAGCCATTGATCCGAAAACTGGGTACTTTGCCTAGTTCTAACATTCATTCTCTACCTGTCTGTCAAATACATGTGTGTGCCAACGATATAAAAACATAAAATATATCTCCAAAACGTAGTTAAAATTTCCTGAATACAGCTCTGTCAGCAAATTTTCGAACGGTAGAAGTGAATATTTTTAATATACTACTAATAGTTTTTCTAAACAAATACTTTTCTATATCGATAGCTTTCTTTCAGGGCTGTAGAAATTTTAAAGGACTGTGATTATTTTTCTTTAGATTAGGAGTATTTATGTTTAAGGAATTTCATTTTGTATCTGCCACCGGGCTTGCGCCCAACTGTAGGCTAACAATAAATACAATACAATAATTCCTTGAGTAAAATTAAGATATAGAATTGAATATTACCTTCCTTTAGGTATAGTCTATCCCAATAAATAAAATTGAAGTGTCTGTCCGTATGTTTGTCTCGAATAGGCTCGGAAACGGCTTAACGGATTTCAATGAAAATTTTAGGGTTCGAAGAAGGAATTTTAATTTAAATATTCGTGCATATTTAATTTCGATATACAGCAGAAGGAGATATTAATATAATATAAATATAAATAAAAATTTTAATTCTAAGGAAGTTTTCTTGTAATTGCCACGGCCTGTAAACCAACTGCGAGTTATAAGTTATTACGCGTCCCTATATCATTCATACTTCACTCTATTGTTGCAGCAGGCTGAGAAAAATTGAACTTCTTTGGATCGCCGATACGATGTATACATAAATTGGTTTTACTTCTTGCGTCAGGTAAATTTTAAAATTTAGTAATTGCTAATATGAAAATAAAAAGGAAACTATCGAGTTTGGTGTCAAGACCGGTGTAATGGAGTCGCTGTGTTGAATTATTAACTTTAATATGCGATTTACGTAAGAAGTTAACTATTAAGTGGGGGGAAAATTTTATTCTGTTAGAATACTGATAATGTATTTATTACTGCTATTGTACCAGGGGCATTTTGGAGTCTCTTCAAATACCGGGAGTATATTTGAGGTTCATATTGTGACGTTTCCGATGTCGGTTTAGTTATGTATTGACCAAGAATTAAGTAATGTACCGGGATAATATAAATAAATACCCGGGCAACGCCGGGTCCCCAGATAGTTCATAAATAATTATATGGTTCTACATCAAAAGCTTTTATAATTAACTACTGTGACAATTCACATATTTGTTGGCTAATCATAATCAGCCTATATGTTTGTCCCTTGTGCGTTCCTATACCATTCATCCTAAAACGATGAAATTTTGGGAAGAGTTAGAAATTAGATGAATCATCTTATTATAGCTGGTTATAGAGTCGTATTGTTTTCCCCGAATAAGTGAACACAATGGACAGAATTGAATTGAATCAAATACAAACAGCAGCATTTCAGTTCGTGTGACACAGAACAGTTGATTGTGGAATCCCAATAGATAATAAATATCACACGTCTCGACGGGCGACAATTCGAATCAGTCCCGTTTTCTCCAAAAGAAGGAGGTTGTTTGCCTCCGAAAATTCGAATCACACCCGCGCCGAGCTTCAATTTCATGTAAGTCATCACCCCACTCCCCCTCTTCCTTTTCCACATCAATTTTTTTTAATTATATCTATATATTCATTGAGTAATACCCATTGGGCTAAAATGAAAACTTGTATAATTCAGAGCCATAATTATCGTTCGAATTTATATGCCCTATAACAAAATCTCACGCGGTGTAGACGTAAAATTCCCGATTACATTTCAGAATGATACAAAGGAATCCGCCTGTATTGTCGACGCATGGAACACGTCAGACCATGGCGCAGACGAATTTCAAAAGCTGAGTAACTGAACAGACAAGTGTACACTTGTTTCTGAATCACCGAAGACTAAGCAAAATTAAGCAGGGGAAAAAACCAAAAAACGGTTGATATGAAAGACCATTTCTAATAGTCTGTTTATAATGTGCTTTTCTTAGGGTGTGCCGTCATTACAAATTTACTGTGTTACTCGCAGTATCATTGTCCGTGTACGATCTCGGCTATTATCGAGATCTGGCGATGAATATTGCATAAGGTAACTTATTTCTGCCTGGAGGCGAGCTTCTACCTGCTCCTGTCACCAGCCTTGGCCCACTACGGTAAGTTTACAGTTTCAAATATGCCCTGAACAACTCGATCAAGGGCATATATTGAGTTGCTTCAAAACTTCAAGTTAAATAATTCCATGTTTAAGACAGCAGTTCTTTTCATTAGAACACACAAGTGTAAATAAAAAACGCCAATAAAATCAATACAGGTACAATCAGACAACAAATAATTTATATTCATTATTTGATCCAACACAAGATTAATTCTCAAAATATTCTTATTCTTTAAATGAACGCTTCTCGGGTCAAATTTTTATCAAAACAAGCCCCACAATCACTTCAGGATAAATTTAATTGATCTTAACAACAATAATATTAATTATTTATACTAGTCATTTAAAAGCAGCAATCTGAAATAAACTTTCTCGATTAGAAGTATATCCTCATAGGATTTTGTAAAAGTTTCAAAATTGGTACCAAATGGACTTGAATGATAATACACAAGGCAGGTCACATCTGGCGCAATGTTCAGTGTTCGGCCTCGAACTGTGAAAGTCCCAGGCTCGAGTCCCGTTTAAGGCACAGAAGCGGACCAACCAGTCTGCATTTCAAAACGCAGCATTGGCATTTCGGTTGAGAATTTTAAGTACCTTCTAAACAGAGACAAAACGAACACTGCGCAATTCAAATTTAATAAAATTAAACAGGGTGTACCAACAAAACAATTAATTGCATAAAATCATTAATAGCAATACAAAATGTATTACTGACGTTGTTATTTAATTATATAAAAAGTTAAAAGACTGTAAGAAGAAACCCCAAACATACAAGATTAAGAAAATACGCGTCTGCTTATAATCAAAATTACTTCGGATTTGGTGGAAAAAGTGAAAGTTTTGTTATTTATCGTAAAATAATATTAATAAAGGATGCAATTAGATCACCAGAAACTTTTCGGGTTTTCTAAAACTATTCTGACGTGATTACAAAATCATAAAGAAATGATATTCGGCCCCTTGTAAAGTCAAAAAGAGAAGAACGAAAGCTCGGTGCTAAAACAGAATGTCCAAGAAAAATTACAAACAAAAAAAGGAAATTAGAAAATATCGTGATGGAAGGAATCTTTGGAGCATTACATCAAGAATAATTTTCCAACTTGAATAAATCGTGATAGCCTGTGAACTGAAGTGCGTAGAGTAGGATAGACGAAAGAGAAACCAATGTTTCAACGGCCACGATTCTGTCACTATTAAAGGTAACTGATGAAAATGAAATAGAGGAACGAAACGTCTGAGTAAAGCGTGCCATAAGGCAGTAATTGCGGAGAATATAGTCGGGCCTTCTATTTGCCACTATCGTCCACGTTTGAAACAATAAAGATGCCGGTTGAGGTGGATGTAGTAAAGGTCGTATTTATGACCCACATGAGTTGCCTTGGCGACGCCGTGAGTTCGCAGACACCGACGTCAATTCTGCCATTTCAACGCGCAAAATGATTACAGGACACAACATTGCAGCTGATTTAGGTTTGCAATAGGGACTAACACTTGGACTGTTATGTAAGGAACCATCCAGGAATTATTTGAGCGAGGCTTCGTGCTCGAAGGATTATATTGGTCATTAGCGCCTCTTATGTAAGAAAGTGACCCTGACTTAAAATAGGACAGCGCCCCAAATTTGGTGTGGGGATTCTGCTTGCCTCACGTGTAACGTCGGTGGTGGGGTCAGGGTAAGCGGAACCCAAAATTCAGGCTCATTTCCACGGCAGAACTGGAAGCAATTTTCTCGTTTAACACTCGCTTTATTGGCTCTATGTTTGAAACTTTCAAATGACTTATTGGCATATCATTTGATTACTGAATTTTACGTTGTTTTTAGAAAATATTGAAGATACTACGGAGGAGTTCGGTATAGTGGACCTGAAAAACTCCGGGGTTATTAACGAAAGCAGTAAGGCGATTTTGACCATTGGCAAGACTTTCTTTTAGGCACAAGAAACATTGACACCTTTCCGGGTATCTTTAAACCTATTATATGCATAACGAAGGCAGTAATGAGACTTCAAATTCATTTCATCAATATGAGTCAGTATAGTTTTCATAGAAACTCCGTGGCCAATCTGTTCCGAGGCCGTTATAGTGGAAACCAAATCGTGTGTTATTTGTGAAAGCCAGGAAAGTGAACTCGGCAGATGCGCGTCGCATTGGAGACGGCAAAACAGGAAACAAGGCAGCAAATTCTGACGCCATGGATGACATCACCGCCTTCGTTCGCGAACGCCCACAAACCTGTCGCTGTTTTCATCCACTTATTTGTGCTAGTTGTTTAGGATGCAGCCTAACTATCTATCGTAGTGTTCTCGTACACTAGAGGCCGTGAACTATACAAAAGGGGAAGTCTTCAATTGGCCCGTCAGTAACAGATTCAAGATACACAGACATATAAGGCTGGATGATCAAGTAATGAAATCACATTTCTACTGCAACCGTCAAACTTATGCCCCAAAACAAAGAAGAAACGTCACTAAGCAGTAATTCTCGTAAAACATTTAAAACTAATGACTAGAGCGGGTCCGAGCAACGACATCAATTCAACATTGTCGCAAGACACTGACCTGGTCTCCTTACAATTTATTTATTAATTTCAATAGTTAAATCGGAAGATTAATGACACCAGTTTCATTAACAGATGACATCAGCGTTGAAATGTGGGAGTGCAAAGAGATAAAGCTTGAACAGCGTCGGGTATGGAAAGGCCGTACGTAGAATAAAACTACTTTGAAACTGGTCATCTAAATGCTTTCAAATATTAATTAAATACTTTTAGAAGCTGCCTCGCTGCTTGATTGCCGTATCTCCTATTACAAATAATATTAGGACGACAATGTGATTTAGATTGGAGGCGACTGGACTTGACAGGGATGATAGGAGCGTGCGTGTGTGTGTGTTTCAGCGTCCACGATATTCCAGCTACACCCTTCCCGGAAATCCCGCTGTTATCCACTGTCGGGAACGCTGTCGGGAATCGCAACCCCACAAATATCCGATACACCGCTACACATTATCTGTACATCTTCCTCAACGGTAAACCGACAGAACTCATAGCCTTTAGAAAGTTGATTTCACGGTTAGTCTTCAAGTCCAGAATTTAATCGTAAGTTAGATTATATGACCACGCACGCGAAAATATAGCCGCCATACTGAAAGGTAGAGAAAACTTTCAGCCAGCATCCGAATCGTGAGGTTAATCTCTCACCAGCAACAAACAAAGGCGACGTTACTTGACATAGCGTGGGACCGCCGTGGCTCTACGCAAATTCCGAAACATCGATCGGACGCCGAGCGTCGCAGCTTCCTGGTCCACTTCGCGCGACTCAATCACACGCCCACGCGCTACTTCAACTACCCTTTCCCTGGATCACTGACCGAACAACATACCAAACTTGTTACTTTTGCCGGTAAGTGCAGGAAAAACACAAAAATTGGTTATTC
Source organism: Eucriotettix oculatus (assembly GCA_034510155.1). Lineage (NCBI taxonomy): Eukaryota > Metazoa > Arthropoda > Insecta > Orthoptera > Tetrigidae > Eucriotettix > Eucriotettix oculatus. The sequence continues at coordinate 20,094,120 of CM067380.1, read as the reverse complement.
TGAAATGTAGCTGCATATCGGACGAACAAAAAGCTGGGTTCCGAAGAGACACCTCAAAACTCTTAACTCCGGAAGATGGGATCGCATGTTTAGATATAGAATACAAAAAAAAGTGTCTGACTAATTAAAAATACAAATGAAACATTACGATACAAAACTATGAGAAATCAAAATTGGTATCAGTGATTAAATTTTTGAGAAACTGTTTCCAAGTATTATAATACTTTACATAGCTTCCATAATAACACTACTTATATTTCGCTATAAATAGTCTAGCCAGCTTAATTAGAAGATTGAGATGAATAAAATAAATGTTACCAATTTTTAGTCGTCCAAAAAGCTCTCCTGGAACTAAAATGTTTATTTTCGGAGCGAATTGAGAGTTCGAATCGCTGCAAGTAAATTTCCGGTTTCCCATTCACCTTATTGTGGACTACCGGAAAACGAACGTGGTAGGGAATTCTCTCGACACCTGCGTTCACATTACAAACGTTGTAAACGGATTACATCTTCCATAAGATTTTCAACTCGGAAACAAGTAAACACAGACGCATCTGCTAGATTACTCAACTTTGGAGGAAAGTTAATCGCCAAGGAGACAAATAACGGGTTACACGGCTGCTTAAAGAAATATTTCTTTCTTTGTAAAGAATTTTAGAAAAAAATGTTACATACAACACAAAATACGCTCGTGATCAGATTCGAAGCTTAGACTGAAATGGAATTGTCAACATGTTTTTACACACGTTAGAAACGGGCAGTTGTATTTTGTTCATAATATATAATTTACCACAACTCAGTCGTATGCTATAAACGGAAGTGAAATCGAAAATCTGCAAAGTAAAATTTAAAATGGAATTATATTGTTACCACTATGTCCGGACCTTTCCGTCTTCACATTTCTTAACATGAGCGAAATATGAGAGCAACTTTATATAAAACACAACAAAATACCAATTACAAATGATAAGGTCATTTTATTTTCCTTCTTCGACAATTGTAGTGTAGAATGGCAAGATCTGCGACGCCCATCCCGAACGTGGCTGCCAAAAATTGAAGTAGCAGAATCGATACTTGGCCGTTATTTTATGAACTGCACAGAGAGAAATAATTAGCGTGGTTTCGCAGCGTCTGAGGTCTGAGCTCTGTGCTCTACTTGACGAAGGCTCTGTTACGTAAGGGCGGGAAAGCGACGCGTGCGGGGATCCAATCTTGCTTGCTTGCCCAACTATTTTAACTCGTTCCGTTTCACGAGATTTCTCGTCTTCCTACTCGCCAACGTCAAACTGCAGACTTGCCGATTTGGATTTTAAAAAACTAGTCAGCTGAGAGCAGGCTTCCAGTATCCCACGCGCCGAAAAGCCAACAGATTTGTTTGTAACTTGCGGACGATTCTAAATCCTGTGACAGACAAATGGAGTGCTGTCAAAGTCTCACTAGTTACGGTCAAATCCATTCTGCCTTCATAATAAATTATATTCCTGACAAGCGTTAACGTCGTCGATTTAGAAGCTGGACAACCAGTCATTTGTTTAGTTCGTGGTTTCGGCCTAGGCCAATTTTTTAATTATAAAATTTCACATACAAAAGGGAAATGTTTCAGCGCAAGGCAACGACTCAATTCAACGTTATTGACCCTAGACGATTGTAAGTCACATCTCACGTGACAACAGTACTTTTCATCGTTGTGATCGTATGTCACAGCGGACGTGACAAGTCGGATCCTGTCGAAACTCGCTTCTGCAAATGTGAGCACGATGAATCATCAGTAGAGGGGGGAATTGTTAACCTCCAGAGTCTTTTGCAGTCAATTTTCAATACATTGTTCCCCAAAAAAATGAGTAAAGAATATTTTATAAATATCGATACTGAAATGCAGTCAATGCTTTGAAAACAATTCTGAAAATGATTTTGATTCATCCTAAGAAAATGAAAGTTGAACCTTTAACATATTCAAGTGAAGAAGCAAATGTTGATAACTCAAACGACGATTAGACTGAAATCGAGAGCGATGATGATTACAAATATCAATCACCAAACTTTTGAAAATGTTTACCAGGCTATAAGAAATTGAAACAAAATATTTGCGAACTCACAACGGAAATTATAGCGGAAACAAAATTATAAGAAACGAGCAAATTGCAAAGATCAATTTTGCAAAACTGGAAAAACTACCTATGATGAAATACTTCCATTTTTTTTGTGATTTTGAACCAGGGTCAATCTATTTAAATGACACAAGAGATTATCTTTCCAAACACTCAATCTACATTATTACATTTTTCGTTGACATTGAGAAATTTTTCCTTCTTCAAAGTGTTTAAATGCTCCATTTACATCCAAATGGTGGCGGAAAGTTTTTTCCTAGGGAGTTGAAGTGTCCTTGAATTGATATATTCTGATTGTAAACATAACACCAGTAAAGTTTTTATTGAATTATTTACGTCACTAATTGTGAATTTACGTGAAGGTGAGACTGCACGACGTGGAACGCCAGCAACAGATTATGAGGAGAGATTAGATGTAAAACTACACGCCTTGCAACCTAGTGTCAAAGGAAAAGATAATGACTGCTTAGTACGTTCTAATCGCAAGTTGGAGGGAGGAAAAAACAGTAAACTTTTGCGAAACGGGCAAAATAAAGCAACTTCTTCATGTTGGAGAATATTTCAATAAATAATGTTCACTGGAAGCTCAAATAATCATTTTAAACTCTTATTTGTAAAACTCTTTCAAGAAAAAATGCTAATAAATGTTATTCCTTCTTATAATACTGAAAAAATTTCCCGAGATCAACTGCAACTTAATAAGAAGCGTCCTATAGTGGTTAAGTGATTGGAGGTGACTTGATTAATGGAGCAGATATTTACACATGTGACAACTTTCAGGTAGACGTAAGAAGTTGCAGTCTCGTCGCTGACAAATGTCAACTTTGCACGCACACTTGTGCCTTATGCAAGAAGCAGGTGAAAGGCGACCGGAGAAATGGTAACACTTTCCCTGAACCGGGAACTGACCATACACGACTACAATATCAATAAGGGTTTCTCTCAACCTTTAACTACTTAACGAATGAAGACGACGAAGAAAAATCAACATCTTAGATGCCACCGCGCCCACAGCAGCGCTTATACACCAATCGAAATAAGTGGGTGCAAAATACGTTTCATGTAGTTTGACAATGCTTGTTGATGTTCACGAAGACATTCTGAATTTCAGGTAATTGAAAGATAAATTCTGAATACCAACCGACAGAAAGAACCTGGTGTTCTCCCCAAGGTCAACTGATATGGGATCACCAACTCTAGAAACGTTCTAGGAAGCATGTCGATCACATCACCCACACTACTCACGCACGCTTGCTTTTATCGAAGTAAGATAATTTAGTGCTCTCGGATAACAATTGCCGGGGCAACAACGAAGTAAATTTTTAGGCTGGGTGAAAAAAAAATGAAAATAATTTAGACTGAAAGAGTGTTGTCTGTGGTGTCGATTAAATACAAAATCGCTACTCAGTATTTCCATTGTACCACAGACTTGAGAGGATTGTGGAGATAAACAAGACCATGAAACGGAAAAGAAAAGTTGGAACACAATAACGAAAATATGAAAGCAGGGCATACCAAACCAAATTTCGAATAAAAAACAATCAATTTACAATAGAAATTGAATATGATAAAGGAGAGAGAGAGAGAAATGAAAGCCGATGAATTGTACTTTATAAGAGACTAAATATTCCACCCATTAGATGATGCTGTTAATTACCTGTACATATAGTTAAACACAACTCTACACACATAGAGTCTTTATGAAAACTTGACCAATATCGCGAAAAATGCGTATCGTAAGAAACATTTGTATCACATGAAGAGTTAATATTTTCATAGCGGAGATTACTGATGGTAAAATTATTCCTCCCGTGCTACACCCCTTGTGGGTAGGTTTCAAACACTTCCACAACAGGTTGTAGGTAATGTAATTCCAAATGGTGAGTAAATACAAACTGTTCCGGATAGTTCACTCGTTATAAGAGCTATCGTTCCTTTCCAAAGCGGTTATTTCGTGAAGTAGCCAGTTCGCAAACTCTCCGTGAGCGGTAGACCCGCGCGATTTTATTATTATTATTATTATTTAATTAGAGTCGCATTAACTGCTTATGGTCATTACCGACTTGTTACCATCTACCATATTTGTAGAGGGTTTTCACGGTATGTGTTTATACGCACACAACATCCATGCCCGGCCAGGATGTCTGTTGTTCGAGGAAGCGCCACTAATCCGGTCGATTTGTTTTTTTAAAGTTTTGAGTTGTTTGTTATTTTGTTGATTACTGTCCGCTTTTTCCTTTGTTGAGTGCATGTGTTTTTTTCTTTTATCGTCACAGAGTCGTCTCGTATGTGTGAATGTTATATGATAACAAAACTCTAATTTCAGGCGCACCCTAATATTTGTTTATTAAAGTGGGTATGCATAACTGAGAGCATCTGCGAAAATTAAATATCTTCGGAACACATTATTTGTAAGTTTCAACGTATAATGGCTCCCTATTTCTTAACCTTTTGTTTTTGATAGCATCGAAATTGGGCATGAATTTGAATAAGAAACATTTTTCTGGGAGACAACATGATTATATTAACCAACGAACTATGTACATTCTCATAGCAGACAAAAGCATTAATCAGTCCAGTTGAACCAGTTCGGTACAATGAAGGAACTGTATTAGAATTATTCCCGTCACAGTGAATAATCTACTGTTAACAATGACATGGACGTCGTATTTTTCTTTTCCGCCCGGGGAAGTCACCACGTCTCTCGCCCTCGCAGTGTTTCTATTATGTGATGCATGAATCATTTAACACTTGATTATAAATTTGCTTTCGCTATATTTTGAAAATGCTTAAGCAAATGTAAAATTTAACACAAAAACTGACCTGAATTCGATTGTAACGCTGAAAAACCAAAATCTCGGAAACAAAAAGAAACAGAAAAGTACTACGCCCACGTAGTTGGATAATGTATTGCAGTATGTTGTAAGTTATAATTTCAGCGGTGTCACATTGATGCAAATTAGTCATTGTGAATTTCCCCATAGCCTGTCTCACACAATAGGAAAACTTAGACGAAAGGTTAAAGAAAAAGTTACACTTTTAGCAACTACAGGAAGCTTTGCAACTTGTTTAAAAGCGTACGCTTCTTCCCCGGGGAATATATTTATTTGTAATATGATTTTCAATAGGATTCGTTAAATGAACATAGGAATCACACTGAAACGGAGTCGCTCGCACTTAATTGTGCCACCGAGCTCGGGAATGGAACCCACTCCAGGACAATGAAACGACCAGACGCCAACCGCAAAACCGGTTTAAAAACCAATCTGACTTTTTGGACGGTCTTAAGCCCGCATTTTTAATAATTGCAACGCCCGCCGTCCGCTGGTATAAGGTATCACGGTAGAGCAAAGTCTGATAATCATACAAACGGCACGAAGAGTCGGGAGGTGGCGGAAGCAAGACTCAGGATATCACGTGCAGATGTTCTGGCCCGCATTCCTAATCGTATTTCCTCCGCGGCATGGGCCGTAATTGGAATCCCGGGTCGTCGTAATTGCCGACTAACAACACTCGGGAGCCGCACACCTTCCTCGACTCTCGCCAAAAATACGGCCAAAATCACGTTCGCGACAGGCCGCCGCTTACCGGTAATCTCTGGCCGAAGCGAATTTCTGGCTAGAAAATTGGCAAGACGAGCTAAACCGAATTAGCTTTCAGATTTGAGAAATGGAACGCGGCGTCATTTCGAACGTAGCAGAAAGAAAGTGCAAGCATCGCGGGAAGGGCAGCTCAGCTATTGAGCTTTGAGAAAGGACGCCAGCCTCCTCCGGATGCGACCGGAAGTCGTTAGCGGGAGTCCGGCAAAACAACACTCGGAACCAATTAACATGCAACCCGCGCGGTTCGGCACCGACAACTTGCCAAGTCTGCAATATTTTTCCATAGTGACAACATGTTACGAGACAACCAGCGGCGCGTTAGTGACGCTAGAATGACAACATTGACCGAAACGGCAAGATGGACCATGCGGAAAGAAAACGGCATCAATATAATACTATAGAAGAGAACGGCAAAACGTTTAATGAAAGGAGAGACACGGCTATTTATTAATGGAGTTTGAGTAGTAAATAACTCACTAGGCCACGTGCTTCGTTCTAGGAGAGGGCTACTTTACGCTCATGAGCTCCACCGCATTGGCTTCACTCATTTATTTACGTCCCTATAGCTTAAATGGAATAAATGAACACCCAAGAAAGAAAGTATTCCAAATTACAATTCATTTATTAAAGCGACAGGTTTTAGTCCTGACGTAGAAACGTATCAGTCGATATAAAAGCACATGACTGTACCGCCATAAATTATAGCGAGCTAAATGTAACAATAAAATAAAATTTGAATAGGCTTTTCTGGTTGTCAATTTGCTTATTTCATAAAAAATGCCACAAAAAGTGGATAAACTTATCGACTTTGATAAACGAAATCGATTCATGTATAAGTTTCTGAGCAGTTGACGCGTTCTTCATGTCCACAGATGACGTGTAGACATGTAAGTGACGTTTTATGAAACGACCCCAAGGTCTAAAACGTTCACGTTAAAAATGCGCTAAATATGCCGGACAATACATGATATTTTGCTGGTGTTACGTGTTCACTGCAACCAATTTACAGAATAAGCCTATCGCATCAGTTATGAATCGGTAACCATCAAGAGTTCATCGCCCGTAAAACGCAAGATTGATTCGCTAAATATTTTTATTTAAATATTATCTACATGGGGGTTTCAAGATTATACTTGAACAATGTTTTTTCCCGTGTTCATTTCTCTGTACAATAAATATATTCCGACTGTTTCGTTAAAAAGGAGATCGATGCTATACGATTTTTCATGAACGGCGTTTTGGTACACCGTGTAATATTTACGGATTAATTGTTTAGCCTACTTATTGGAATGGATTGTTTATTAAATACAAAGCCGTCCAATACTGTTAACATTCGATTAACGCGGATTAGTAAATGACTAAATTTAAGAATAACAATATTATTTACTCAAATTTAATTTATTAAAGAGTAATTTGAAATGAATCTGAACACACAATATTAGTTTGCAGGAAGACACACGACAATAAATCGGGGAACATCAGCCGAGGATGTCAGAGTAGGGAAAGTACAGAATTGTGAAATTGAGTGCAAAAGAAATGAGAGCTATTAATTAGAACAATAATTTTTTTTTACAGGTAATGTCACTGCACACACCCCCCCCAAAAAAACATAAAATTTAGATTGAACCTAAAAAGAAAATCTGACACAGCACTGACAGGTGTTTACACCATTAAATTAATTCAAATTCCCTGAGATATTTCCATACAATACATGTAGCTCAATATTTAAAATTCCACTTCTACAAACCGATGAAAACTTCAGAATTTTAGAAAAAAATTAGATTAATACAAGTTTGTTATCAAAGCTAACGATGAAAATGTTTGCTCAAGAATTGATTAAATTATATAAAATCAATACAAAGTGACATTCTTTGAACAGTTAGATGAAAAGGGGTCTTCTGAGGAAGGAAAATTTAGGTTCTTGAACATGAGACATTCAGAGCTATGGCATGACAATCCACACCCTCCTTCAAGTGCAGACACCTAATCTTTGAGAAACAGACAGAATTAACATGTATGGCATAAACTTTACCCAAACTATCATTGTTCAAACAGGAGTAACAACAAAAACCATAGATGCATAAATGGTGTTATATATTGAGGTAAATACTCAATAAAAATTTGGTATAAATCCTCACATACACATTAAAGTAAAACATAAGTAATACGGAAAAGTTTGTACATATGGAACATTTCAGAGAATGACAAATTGGACTTGCTACAAGAACCACAATAGTACTGCCAATATTAGAAGTTAGTTACTACTTGTGGCCTCAGTACCATGAGATATACATTAAGCAAACGACCAAAGTACCATAGAACCAACATTATCATCAATCTTAATGTTTACCAATAACATTTGTAACTATACAACAGAGACAGATTCTATAATCTTTTTTTGGTTGGAGATCGTATGTAACACATAGCAATATAAATTCATATTTAAATTAGTAAAAACTGTGAAGTAATGCCAATTATAACATAATACCTGCTAGATGTTTCACTAAAGTTTCCTCCGTCCAGAAGGCGAACCTTTGCGAACAAAACTCCGTTGAGGAACGGAACAGCAGTCAGCTCTTCCAAACATATTTCTACTTGGAATTTATAATATTTCTTCTTCTTAATCATGAAAGCCATTTTATGTAGGAAAGCTTGTATAAGTTTTTAGAGTCCTTCACTTGAATTCATATTATGATCAAGTTTCACAGTCTTTCGCGCAATTAATTAGTACACGGAGCGAATTTCTTAAGTCAAACTACCCTGGGTAAATTACTGTCAACGTATCGAATAAAAGCATTAACATATTACGTAATTTTTGTTCCTTCGAATTCCTTACAACCCAGGAAAACACTAAAACGTATGGCACTGTAATAGCACTTTGTAATAATGTTTAATGAAAACACTAACTCGTCCATTAAGAAAAAACACGAATATGCATGTTATTACAACATTGACAATATTTAAATAGTGGTAAAATATTTTCCTCGCTTTCATAAAGTAAAAATCGTCTTCAGGCGTCCTACTAACAGAATAAAAATCACAAGCACACGCAACAATCAGAACCAAATTTTTAAGCCAGTGTTTAATTTAATTTGACAATTTCATCCTTATTTCATCTTGAACTCGAATTGAAAGGTCACGGGAATCGCAGTTTGACAATTTCATTCATAGATTAGACTTGCCTACACAGAACGAGGATACAATCTAACAGCACGTTTCAATTCCTCACATCAACTAACAGGTACAAACTACGAACCAAGAAACATTGACATTTCGCCTGTAGATGTCTCGATGCTCTGTCACCTCTCAGCGCCATCTGTTGTTTTGCCAAACAACTTAAGAGTAAAGATATAACAAGCTATTTGCTAAAACTATCACTTCTTTAAGGTAAAACTTAATATCTATGGAACTAATAACAATACATACGACCTTAATGATACAGACAAACATGGTTATTAAAGTAAACTTACTTTATTTGAAAAAGGAAGACACCAAACATATAATGTTATATAAATATATAAACACATTCAACACGATGTAAATTTTGCGTCTTTTCACATAACTGAAGCTTTACTTGTCATGAAGACGTACGGGAAATTTTTTATTCTATTAAATATTACTATATAAAATAGTTTTATGTTGGAGAATGACAAAATTTAATGAATTTGAGTTTTTTAGTAAACGTCTTGTATAGGATTTTTTAAAAAAATGGCGGGTCGTTATTGAAATGGAATAAAACAATCCGTGTGTGAGGTATTAACGAAATTCTATTTTATTTGAATGGGCACACATGGGCCTTTCAAATAAAAAAGGAATTTCGTTAATACTTCAAACACTGCTTACTTTATTCTATTTCAACATCGATCCGCCCCTACTGAAAACCCCAATATATACTTATTGGGGACAAAATTTCGGATACTTCTTTCTCGGTGAATATATTTTTTCAGGGACAACATGAGAATTTTATTTATACAGATGAATTTCAATTAATTAAAAAAATATTTAAATTGTTCTTAATTGATCTGTCTTTTCTTCAAAACTTACATTTGACTGAAGGCATCTGTCTTGTTATATACTTCGGTATTCAAATCCCAATCATGAGTCAGTAAGTGCTTTCTTTTCGACAGATGAAGCGGCAAGCGCAATGATTGAAGAAAGGTTTTTATTTTTCTACAGGAAATCAATTTCTCATTCCACATGAAGGATAAAAATGCTCAAAAAACCTATACAGCTAGTTATCAGGCAAACCAAACCCATTCTACATACACACCGGAACTTCACAGCAGATTTTGGTTTTCATCTATACAACTTGTCGATGAACTGAAGAATAGAGAGCTCACGTTTGCCGGAAAACTGAAGAAAAACAAAAGAGAGATATGTGTCCAGTTCTTTCCAGCAAAAATCGACCAGTAAAGTCTTCCATTTATGGGTTTACTAAAAAAATTACAATGATGGAATTTTGATTTCATTAATGCACCATACCGTACGTGACGACCCGGAAATTAAAAAACCCAGAGATAATAAGCATTTACAACTTAACTAAAGACGGCTTACATGCAATAAAAATATTTCAAGTAGAAGGTGCAGAAGGTGGCTTCTGACTATATTCTTCACCAAGATTTTGCAGTATCAGAAAAGCTTACTAAACTTAATTTTTAAAAAAATGTAAAATTCTCTAGTAGCTCCTCAACGAAACAAAAAACCTTTCCCCATTTGCTGAGATTCGTTACTAGAAGAGTTTTTAATATAAAAAAAACTACCCGGAAGGTGAAGAGATGCCGGAGTTTTTGAAACCAGAAAGACGTGCACTTTGTGTCCAGCAAAGTTGGAAATGCAAACAAAGTATCCTTGTTCTAGTTGTACCCCAATATGGCGGAACTGCCATGGCTACATACTACGAGAAATAATGATGTACGTGCCGGGGCGCATCCAGAAATCGTACTTGACGATTAGACAAATGGTCCAGTGAAAACTGACCCTAAACGTTCTTGTACACGAGGCACGCAACTTCTTGAATTACAATTATACGAGTCCACGTGATAATAAACCATACAAATCACACCACTATATTACGTAAACATCAGCAAACAATGCAATAAAACAAATACTGATAAAACTTGAATAATTCTTCCGAAATAAATACTTATGAATCATATTAATTACAGTATTAGAATTTGGCAATAATATTTTGAGATAGCTTTTAAATATTTTTCAAAAAAAGGTCCGTTGGTACTTTGCACTAATTAACCAGAAATGACTAAACGTTACTTTTTGAGTCAATACATGAACTAGTTCGTTTATATATAGAAATAGAATAAATTACCCCAAAGAGTTATTGAAAATAATTTATTAACAATATTTTAACAGTGCCTTGGCACATTTTAAGGAACAAAAATACTTATGTAATATTTTATTTTAGGAATTTTAATTAGATACTCCAGCACTCGAAAGAATAACATTTACATAAATATATTCCTTTTAACATTGTCAACTCGAAAGAACTAAAGGATTTGTTTATTTATTCATTTATTATAAAATTAAATTATTAATTACATAATTTTAAAATAAATACACTTGATATATGAAGCATATTTTGGTAATATTAATGAACTAGAATGTGTAGCCTTTTCTATTTATAACAATAAATGAACACATATTTTCTTATAAAGATGTAATACACACTAAATAGTGGACAGTGGAATGACAAAAATGTAATGGCAGTAAAAGCAAATAAATTATTTGTTCTAAAAATGAATAATTAGTTCAACTTGGTCCTCACATATTGAAACCTTCATATGTGTTAAGTATGAATGTCTTCAATTGATATCACATTGTCACCTTATTGCATACAAACATAAATTATAATTCTGCACTTCCATTCATATTTTTCATCACACAGACAAAAGTGTTTATGAAACAAGGATTTCAATATTTACACTACTGATTTATTTCACAAATATGTTTTGAGTATTTGAATGCACAGTTACATATTTACTTCTCACATTCAGATTCAGCAGGTAATTATTGTAATCAGTCACTTTTCTTCAGATAAAGCATACAGGTCCCACTTCAAAGCCAAATGCTTGGTGTGGCAGCCCATAGTCTACAGGATAGAAGTCCACAATAGGTACATTGCTAAGTTTCTTTGTTCGCACTTCAAAAATTGTTTCACTCTTGCTTTTTCGTGTCTGTAAAAGATCAAATGATTTAATTTCTTTCACATGATTAATACAGTAATTCTAGAATAATATATACATATTAGTATTAATATTGACATATATTTATTGAAGTAACTGCTGTGTACATTAATTTTTGAATTATATGCCATCAACTCAAGCTTGTAGTGATATTAATGTCTTGTATAACATTCAAGTAAAATATCAAATTATTCAGCAGGTAAATGACTATTCATCGAATAATAAATTCAGAATTATCAAAAATGATAATATATAGGTAAATGAAGTCAAATAAATATGTATACATATAGTTTTTAGTAAATAGATTTTATACATTTATGATCAAAATAATGTTTTTTTCTGGCTGCATAAGGCAAGCCATGAGATTGATTTCATAATAAAGTTATCATATCTTTTATTAAAATATTATATACATTAGTGAGTAAAAATTATTAAAATATTTATATCAAGTAAATAAAACCAATAAAATAATTCATATACATAGATACTTACTTTACAATCATCACTTATGATGTTTGGCTTAATTCCATCAATACCAAATTCTACTTCATTTTCACCAAGGAGTTTAATTGCCATGTCAAAACTCTCGGTTTTAAGATTGTACCATGCTGCAGAATTAATACAAGTGTATGTGAAGTTCTGATAAGCATCTTGACTTAATAATCGCAAGAATGTCATCTGAACAACACCAACTGTCTCATATGTAATCTATATATAAAAAGAAAACAGAATACATCTGTATTGTTGTGAATTATGAAAACTAATAGAGTAAAGAACAATGATCTCTATAAGGAAACATGAATACATAGATTAAATTTTGGCTACTTGAATGTGAAATTTCATAATATTTAATCTCTTTAATATTTTGATTAACTGAAGACATTAAAAATTATTTGATTTGTCATTTCATTTTTAAGTCTTCAACAAGTCTCAAAAAACTGAACTAATTTAATCAGTTTCAATATGCTACAACAATTAATCTCTATCTTTCTGTTAATATACTCGACAACATCAATTCCCATATATATAATAGTGTAAAATAAGTAACTCATTTAGATATGAAAGATAAATTTTTAATAATTTGGCACATTTATAGTTGGCATTAAAATATAAATATTTTTGATGGTTTATATTGAAAACTTTAATTTCATCAATGGAAAGCTATAAAATATACTGAACTTTTTGTATTGGTCATGTAAAGCTTTCACTTCCAATGAGTAGAAAGATAATATATAATGTTGGAATTTATGCATCATTAATCACTAGTATTTATCATAAAAAAATTGAGCCAAGTTATTGATTAAAAATACTTGAACTAATCAAATAAAATCACACTGTACCCTAAATCCTCCTCGTAAGTTGGAATACCAATCATTTTTGTCACCTTCTTTTCTCCATTGAATGTTGGGCATCTGGCTTGAATGAATATCAGGGAAGACACATGTCTCTCCATTTCCTGTCATATTACAAAATACATACACTGCATCATCCGGCATGCCCAAATTTGGATCAATCCAGTACCATCCTATTAGGGAAGTTCAAAATTGTGTAAAACTTAATTCATTATTTTCTATTCATTTACAGTCAGATAATTATATGTATTACCATCTTTGAATTGTGGATGTCCATAGTATAAATCTTTACATGTTCTTACAGGATTCTCACGTGTTCCCACCGGCTTTCTTATACGATCAAGATCCTGTCGTATAGTGTAAATAGAACTATACATATCAAGGAACTTCCCACCAAGGTCATCTTTCACTTCTACTTTTTTCTTCTTTTCAGTCTTTACTTCTTCCACAACATCTTCATCATCCCTAAAATGGAAACATGTAATTAAATGGAATTATAATTAATTAATGCACCAAATATATGGTTATTTTGTCCTATATATATATATATAATGATAATAAGATACTTGTAAAAACAAATTCCTACTTAGGTATCTCATAATGATGAAATAAAAATTTACTACTTTTTAAAATAGAATTGAACTGATTAATACTTATTTAAGTTTTGTAATGTCATAATTTTAAACTTCTCTTACTTTATGTCTCTCTTTTCTCTACCAGATTCTCTCTGGAACAATAGTTCAGGTGGAAGGAGAGGTAATTCTCCAGGAGGTCCAGGTGGTCCTGGTGGACCAGCTGGACCTTGTTCTCCTTTTAGTCCTGCTACTCCTTCTGATCCTTTAGGTCCTGGTGGGCCTTCTAAACCTGGTAATCCTTGGGCTCCATCACTTCCTTTCTGACCAAATGGTCCTACAGGCCCCTACCATCAAAGAGTAAAACTTTAAAACCATATTTTTGATGTCATGATGATTGTAATTGTCAAAGATCATACTAACAATATTTCCTTTTGGTCCTTCTGGACCTGATGGACCTTTCTCTCCCTTTTCACCTTTCTCTCCCTGTGACCCTTTTGTTCCAATCAATCCTAAATCTCCTCTGTGACCTTTTGGACCACGACGACCTCGATCACCTTTTGGCCCTTTAACTCCAGATTCACCTGGTTTCCCAGGTTGACCTTCAGCACCAGATTTTCCAGGAGGACCAACATCTCCCTACACAAAAAAGGAACTTTATTTAGTATAATTTATTAATGTTAAAATTGATGCCTGTGATAATTAAAGGGGTTAAAGGGTAACCATTAATACATATATTTTTTGTTTTCTTATAATTTAAATACATATTTATTTTTATGTATGATGAAAAATAAATTTACATTTCCCTTAATATTAGTATATCATTTTTTTAAAAGGTTTATATATATAATGAATATGTTAAAAATAAGAATATCACAATAATTGTTTAGTTTTTTCTTACAGCAGGACCTGGTGATCCTCGCAGTCCTGGAGCTCCTGTAGGTCCTGCAAGACCTTGAGGACCAATAGGACCTTGCAACCCTGGTGGTCCAGGAGGACCCTTGTCTCCCTTTTCTCCTGGTGTTCCAGTACTTCCTTGCTGGCCTGCCGGTCCTTCAGGACCCTAGTGATCATAAGAATATAACAATTAAGAAATTATGGAAATTAATACTTTTCTTTAAAAAAATTTATGTAACATATTCTAAGGATGACTTTTTAAAATAAGTAAATTTGTAAGTGTAAAATATATATGGGAGGGGGTTTGGTGATTTGTAAATGGTTAATAATTATAAGCCAGTGGAATTAAGTCTGTCATGTAACTGAGTGGCCCTGATGACTACAGAAAATAGAAAAGAAAACCTTATATAAATAATAATGTAAGGTACATATGTCAATAAATTGGAAGTACAGAAATTTGGCAAAACAATATCAAATTTGTAAATCAGACTCTAACTTAACTTAGAAATATTTGATGAAAAAATCTGTTACCTATTACTGCAGCAACAATCACCCACAAAATACTAAATATAGTAACTCTCTCATAATAACAGTATACACTGATGGAAACACCCATTAATGTAAAATCTCTTTCCTTCATTCCTATTCATAACAATATAACTATTTACTTACTGTATTGTTAAATTAAAAAATGAATGAAAGTTTTCCATCTTTCTGTATGAGTGAAAACCTCATAAACTATTTTGAATTTGCCTTAGTGGATTTGAATATTTGCTAGGAAGTGATTCTATTTTATAAATGAACTTACCACTTTACCGGGTGGACCAATGAGACCCATTTTTCCTGATGGGCCTGCTTCTCCTGGTGGTCCAGGATCACCTGGTCGACCATCATCTCCATCTTTACCTGCATCACCTTTGGGCCCAACTAAACCTGGCTCTCCTGCTGGTCCAGGAAATCCTGGAGGACCAGGACTACCTTTTGGGCCTTCAGGTCCTACAGTTCCTCTTGGGCCTGGTGGTCCTTGTATTCCTGATTTACCTTCTTCACCCTTTGATCCAGGAGGACCTCGTTCACCCTGTAAAATGTGCAGTAAAACTATTATTGTAGTAAGAAAGCACTAACTGTAGTTATTAAATTAAGTATAAAAATGAATTTTTGTTAAAATTATTATTATTACTTAGCTCCTATTGGGCATTTGCCCGGTGGCAGCTACTGATGGCTGACTTGTTAAATAGAAAGGAGTAATGTAAAATATATTACAGTAGCTTTCTAAATGAATCCATAAAACAGGCAATTATTGTAAAACTATTATAAGATATAGTCTATAGTTTGATTAACTTTTATCAGGTGAAAGGAAAATTTTGTTCCTGGAAAGGTCCGAATGGGAACTTCTGTTCCCACTTCATTTGGGTTATTTCTTGCTCTTTCTATGATGATGATTAGAGTGATTAATGATGTCAGGGCTATTTATCTCTAAGAAAAAGCCCCTTTTGACCTGTTAACCAACCCCCTTTTTTCTGTTCAGTAACTATAGGGCTGAATTAAACACTCCATCTGGGAGACCAAACTGTGGGAATTTAAATGCTGCCTTTTTTATGTTTATCATTTTGAAATTAATAGATTATCAGAATAATGAAATGTTTTTAAGTCAGTAATTTAATATCCTTGGAGAAATATTTTTTTTATAAACTAAATGTTGCATAATTTTATCAACCCTTATATTAGAGAAATAAACTTTATTTTCTTTATATAAACAATATATTTATTGCTCTGTAATATGTGAATATATTTATATGTTATTATCCTCATAATCGTCAACAACAAAAAGAATGTATTAAAAATAGTTACTATAAACATTACCATAATTTTCAAATCCATTAGTATTCAGTTTCAGGTATGCTTACATGTTTGCCATCTATTCCTGGTGGCCCTGGTGGTCCTGGATTCCCAGATTCCCCTTTTGGGCCTTGCAGTCCTTCAGGTCCTGGTGGTCCTGGAATTCCATCTGTACCTTTACTTCCTCTGGGACCTGGCTCCCCTGGAGCTCCTGCTGGACCTTCAGGACCTACAATACAAATGTTTGTGTCATTTTCAAATATGTATAAGAAAATTTTCCTTTTTTGTATTACATTTTTGTTACTTTTCAACAATAATGAATAGCTTACCTCTAGCTCCAACATCTCCAACTTCTCCCTTCATTCCAGGAGGTCCTGGTAAACCTTGTGTTCCGGGTGCTCCTGCAGGTCCAGGAACACCTGTAGGTCCATCCTCTCCTTTTATTCCTTGTCGTCCTATCTCTCCAGGAGGGCCCCTTTCTCCTGAAGGACCAATGGCACCTGGTTCACCTCTTGGGCCCTGAGTTCCAGGTGGACCCGGAGGACCCTAAAAACGAAAATAATTCCATAAATTTTCAACGCTGTTAAGGTTCTCAAATAAGAGTGAGAAAACAGGAGAGTGGCTCAATAAATTATAATCATGTGTGTACAGCAGAGGAAGTAATTACTTGATTTCATATGTTTTACATTTTAAAGTAGTATCAATGAAAGATATACTTAGATCAAACGAAAAAAAGAAAATTAGTGATTAACTTATTCTTTATTGTAGTTGACAGACATTTCCACCACATGTTTAAAAAAATTTATTTTCTTTAGTATAACTCTATTGATGTTATTAAAGAATAGAGATCAAAATAAATTTGTAAGTTGTTATTTAATATCTTATCACTAATTTGTTATATATTTTACTAATAATAGTTACTGAATTGACTGATAATTATTTGAATAATAGTATTGAAAGTAAATACCGTTTCTCCTCTCAATCCCTTGAAACCTTTTTCTCCAGGAGGACCAGCATCTCCTTTGTCTCCATCTTCCCCAGGGGGTCCCATTGGTCCTGGTGGACCTGGTAAACCTCGTTGTCCTGGAAGTCCATCACGCCCTGTTGGACCAGCTAATCCTTGTTCCCCCTGAAATGAATATTGGTATTTTTGCACATTATGGAAGTTGCTCTGTTCTAACAAGTAAGTTATGCAATATGAAATAGTAGTCTTACTCTCTCCCCTTTAGCCCCTGAAGCACCTGGTGGTCCTGGGGGTCCTTTTCTGCCTTCAGGACCAGGTGGGCCCTCCTTCCCTGGTTCTCCTTGTTGCCCTTTGTCTCCTGCTGCCCCAGGTGGCCCAATGGGTCCCATGTCTCCTTTCAAGCCTGGCATTCCCTTTGTGAATACAATTATTTCTGAGTACATTTTTGTCTTTGTCATTAAATATGACATATTGATTGTCAAATATATGAAATAAATAAAATAGAAACCCTACAGTTGAAATTTAAAAATAAACAGTTTTAATTTTCTTATAATAAAGAAACTGGCTATTTACCAACTCATTTTAATTAAAAATAATACCATTCCACAATTTAATTAATTTTTTTTGTAGTTGACATTCTCCTCAATTTTTTGTTGTAGTCCCAATCTATTTTTTAATATTGTTTCATCAACTTGACATGCTCTTAAAGGCAATGCCAAATATTATTGCATACTAATCAAAATACAAATTAATGTAGAGTACTTGCATAAAGCTTTATATCAATGATATATTTACAGGTAATCCAGACAATCCTCTCTCTCCAGGAAATCCTGGAAGGCCAGGTCCTCCATGAGGTCCAGGCTTTCCTTGTGGCCCAGCTGGTCCTATTTGTCCTTCTTTACCAGCTTCTCCTGGATGCCCTGGTTCCCCAGGTAGTCCAGGATGCCCTGGTGTTCCTGGTTCACCAACAGGTCCTGGCTCACCTGTTGGACCGGGTGGACCAACAACACCAGGAGCTCCAGCTGGACCATGTGGGCCTGGCTCTCCCTGAAAATAAAAATTGTTTAATGAAGTTTGTAATCCTTAAATCATTCCAAGTCAATTACAAGTAAGAAGCTAACATAGCTAGACACTTCTAAGTAATTTCTCTTCAAATGAATATTACTTAAACTTAAATATTTTATTCTGAACAGACATTATAAATATTAATTGAACAACATTTTTGTAGGTTATATTATTCTAACTTACAGGAGGCCCCCTTTCTCCTGAAGGCCCTTGGACTCCATCTTTCCCATTAGCACCAGGAGGACCTTGGGGTCCAGTGAAACCACGAAGCCCATCTGCTCCTTGAGGACCAATTTCACCCTGAGGTCCAGGAGGTCCTGGTTGACCGGTGTCACCCTAAGAAAAATTTTAAAATTAAGTATTTTCTAAAAAACACTTGCTACAATTTTACTTCTTAATAAATCATATTTAGCAAATTGTGACTTCACCTAAAAGGTTAAATGAAAAACAAAACATGTAAATTAAAAATAAAATCTAAGTTCATTTTGTTAACTGTGTTCTTTCAATATAAATATTATGAACAGCGTAAATAATGAGGCAAAACAGATTTTAATATACAGTAGCATATGTATAAATACAAGTACTATGTTCTTACCTTAGGCCCAGGTACTCCTTCCAAGCCCCTTCTGCCCCTTGAACCACGGAAACCCTAAAATTATACATAAGTTAGAAGTAAGAAACAAAAAAAATAAAAGGTCATATTTGAACTTGCTATATAAGTGCAGTAATCCAAGCTATTTAGTATCAGTCCATGAGACTTTTAACACCTTAAGAGGAGATAGTGGAGCATGGGAATAATAGAATTAGAAAACAATTTACTGTCATCTATTGTACATCAGCAATGGTAAACTGTCAGTAATGAAATCCCAAACAATTATCCAGGTGAAAACGTACACTGCTAATTATGAATGAATATAAACAATCTCTTCACAATGTTTATGGAAGCAGTATTGTTGAATACTTAAAAACTCGCTTAAGAGGTTTCTCTATTTAACAAAACCCTCAAGAAGAATGTTATGAAGCACAGCCAAAGAAAGGTATTATTTACAAGATAAACAAGAAATGTTGTCTAGAACATATGGTATGGAATCAAAATGGAGGATGTTTAAATAATAAGGAACTACAAACAAATATTGGATTAGCTGTGATGCCATAAAAACTTGAAAGGTGAATTAGGAGTAATGGCTGCCATGAGATGAAGACTATATAAAATTAATAGAATATAAGCAAGAATTATAATTGTTATATTCTGCAGAAAATGTATGCCTAGAAAAATTGTATAGATATAATGGACATACTACATTTAACAATTATAAAACAAATTAGAAAGGTTACTTTAAATCTATTACAAGTAGTATTGCAATTAGAGCTTATTTCTCACCCGAGGCCCAGCTTCACCCCTCTCGCCTGGTTGACCAGGATTTCCCTGAAAGTAGTAGTTAAGAAATTTCAATTGTGTTTTCTACATGTACTGAGCTTAAAAAACACATTATATTTTCACATTTTGATATCGAATAATTAGAAAGTCACATCAATTTTTTATACTTACTCTATCACCTTTATCACCAGATTGACCAGTTTTTCCTTCAGACCCTTTGTCACCTTTCTCACCAGGAGGGCCGGGGTATCCTGCAAATCCTGGGATTCCAATTTTTCCCTTTTCACCTTGTTGACCTGGTGGGCCAGCTTCTCCTCTTGGTCCATCAAATCCCTGAGTAAAGAAAATTTAAATATAAAATAACTCAATAATTATTGAACAATTGTTGGTCACAGACTAAAACTGATTAAATGTTTACTAGTTGAAATTAATTAATTTATAATTTTTTAGTTAAACATTGCTAATGATGAGTAGTACTTTCTGTTTCTACACATTACAGATCCAGTAAATGAAGGTATAGTTTTTACTACATCTAAATATAGGAGCATTTGGATATTGAGATGGAGCTGAAGCAAGTGCTCATTACACATTGGCTTGGTGGGATTATACATGTTGAGATTCTAAGCATTTCCCACCTACTATATTCCTCATATTTGTCTCAATGTGTATTTGTTTCTATTTCAAAACTTCCAAAATTGTGTCAAAGGCAGTAGCTTATGAAACTTTTATTTACTGAAGAGGTTATTTGTGGTGTGAACTAGTTTATATGCAAAGTTTGATACCACTTTTCCCTGAAGGAAAACGAATATTTAACCAAGCTGGAACAAATGTCATTAAACACAAGAGAAATTATAAAGCTATAATTTTTTGTAACATAATTGTAGCATCATGTGAGGAATATAATTAAGGAATGAAAATGAAAAGTCAGTGGAACTCATAAGAAAGTAAAGAGGATTTAGGTGATTAAATAATGAAGCAATTTCCAGAAGAAGATAGACAAAGATTATTAATGCTTCTAAAAGGTATTTAATATAAAAAGAAATAATTTATAATATATAAAAAATATTTGTTTAATAATTTACCTTAGGGCCCTCAGGGCCTTCCAATCCAGGTATTCCTGGAGGGCCTGAAGGACCTCTTTCACCCTTTGTACCAAAATCACCTTTTTCACCATCTGCACCACGATCTCCCTTATCACCCTTGTCACCTGGGCTCCCTCTCTTGCCTTCATCACCTTTCACACCCCTTGTTCCGGGAAATCCAATCGGTCCTTGTGGTCCTGATGGACCAGTGTCTCCTTTGGAGCCAGGTGTTCCTGGGTTTCCAGGATGTCCCGGTGAACCATCTGCTCCGGGTAATCCTGGAAGACCAGGTTTACCATTTGGTCCCTGTTGATAGAGATTATATGATGAGTGAATGAGTGGTTTTGAACTGACATTTAATAGGCAGAAGAACTTCAGATTCATTATACAATAATAAAAGAAATAGGGTAAATAAAACTATCCATTCACAAAAAATTAATGAGGTGAATCAACTTACTGCTAATCCAGGGGGACCCAGTTGTCCTTGCGGACCAGGTGGTCCTATTGGTCCCATGGGACCTCCTTGACCAGGAGGCCCTGGCTGCCCAGGAGGCCCGCTGTTCCCTTTAGGTCCTATTGGACCTTCACTGCCAGGTATTCCTGGAGGTCCTGGCAATCCTGGGAAGCCCCTTGGTCCAGGAAACCCCCTTGGACCCTGAAACATTAAAATAGATTCATTTATAAAATAATATGAACAGGATGATTAAAATAGTTTATCTAAATAATTTTGTCATAACTGGGCTTTATAAAAAGCATGCTGAATATTTAAATAAATAATCTTATTTTTATGATACTAAGTTTTAACAAATAGTTTAAATTAAATGTAATAACTTATTCAAGTCAACTTCGAAATTTTTCATTATTATGAAGATTAATTATTTCATTTACCAACTCGCCAGGTAGACCAGGAAGTCCAGTGGGACCTTCTTCTCCCTGCAAACCATCATGGCCTGGATGACCTTGTTCTCCCGGGTTTCCTGTTTGCCCTCTGTCTCCTTTCTCGCCAGGTAATCCTACAGGCAAAATATTATTATTATTACTTAGCTGCTATTGGCATTCTGGACCTGAAAAAAAAAGGAGAAGTCAGGAACCAGTCGGAATTCACTTCACTACACCTCAATTCACTATTTTAATGCTTTATTCAAAAAAGAATTTATCACTTCACTGCTTTTAAGAAAGGAATATACATATAATATATATATGAAGTTAGTTAATTATTTGGATTATGAATGTAGCGCTAAGATACGCGATTTCTCTATTTGAAGATATCGAAGTAACTCGATATGTTGATTGAATATCTGACCTGGCAGCCCTTGAATTCCTTGTTCTCCCTTGGCGCCCATGGGACCGGTCGTTCCTCGCTCACCGTCTCTCCCGAAACGACCCCTGCGTCCCTCACGACCGGGTAAACCCATCATGCCTCGCATACCACGAGGTCCCTGAATTCAAAACCAAATACAAAATAAATCTATTAAGAAAATATTAATGATGATGGAAATACTTGGCAATATCTTACCGGTTCTCCAATATCTCCAGATTCACCCTTAAGTCCTTCGGGACCCGGCGGCCCCTCTGGTCCCGGAATTCCTGTGAGACCCATGGGACCCTCGACTCCTCTCATCGCCATCTGTTAATGGTTTGATAATAAAGTAAATGGCACGACCGTTAAATGAAAACGAATGTATGAATACTTACCATGTGTTGAGAAAGCATTTGGCGGAACTGTTCAGCATGTTGGTCTGGTCCCTTTTCATTACCCTGAATATTCAGCTAGAAACAAAAATCATCTGTAAATTTGATTTAAAATTTGAAATTGTTCATTTATATAGGTTGGAGTGAATTGTGAATTCGCAGAAATAAAAAGAGTACGGAACGGAAAATGGAACTGTAAAAAATCTAGTGGGAAGCAGGAAACAATGAGAGGAAGGAACATTAAGGAAAAAATATGTTTAAATACTAAAAGAAAATAGTTGATTTTCTGGGCGGACAATTCATAACCAAGAAGACAGTCTGTACAGTCAAAATGGTCCTATTTCATCCCAGGTAGACATTTCAGCTCTTGCAACTGAGTGATAAATTTGGGATGTTAGGATGAAAATTGGTTGAAATTTGACAGAGGCCGAGACTCGGAACGTAGTGTCGAAGATTTTCATTAATACATTCTTCAATATTCTTCTCAGAATAGAATGCTGCAAATAAAATAGTGAACAATCTAAATAAACCTCTTTTACTAATTCAAAACTCAGTCATGTCCTGTCCGATACTTGAAGATTACTTAATACTTGCGTTTAAAAATTAGTTTTAACGACTCAACATTTCGGAGCTTTCAACAACTCTATTCCAAAAAGACCGCTTAGCTCCGGCCATTTCCAAATTTTAACAATTAACATACAGTCTGTCCCATTTTAAATTCACGGAAACAATTTATTGAATGCTAGTTTCAAAATCTATCTTTATAGTTTCGGACTATGTGAGTTTTGTTGTTGCCCAGATTTAAATGCCCTAAAAGGAAAACCGTTTTCTTATACAATTCAAAACGTTGGATTTAGGGAAGGCCAGGTCAAAACGATCACCCTGGTTTTCTCCGTGATTGTTCCTGATGGAAAATTATGTATTTAATTTCCATTTGATGCTGAACCGACGCCTGTTTTTCTTGTGCCTTTGCTGCGAAAATTTAGTGACTTCTATATCGTCCAAGCTTTCTTCCGGTGAGTCAAGATAGAATTGTGTCGCTATAACATAATTTTCGTGTTGGGAGAAAATGGGGCATAATGATTTTTGAAGGGATCATATTTCTCCCGAAGGAAATGAAGGAATCAGCGAAACTAATGGAGAAGTCCAAGGTTAGCTACTATTTGTAGAAGAGGTGTTATATATGATTATCAGGGACCTTGAATGACGAGGTCCCGGGACCAGAAGAAGAAGTCGCTTGGGAAGGAAGATTCCAGTTGTCAAGACGACAATCCAGATTTTTTTTTATTGTAGGCATAATTATTTTGCGACTGTAAGCGGTGAAAGGTGGATTATGTGCCAGATTTGTTAACTACGGACACATGAACTATGTGCAGGAGTGGATGATGATCAGTGCGACGTTTGTTATAGAGAGAAATACATGGCGCTTAGAAATTTAAATTTATAAATGTTCTATTGATTTATTACTAAGCTTTGAATTTATAATTAAAAAACAGTCAACTAGTTTAATTTTGTATTTTTTGTTATGCATTATGTGATATAAAATACTGTTTGTGATGGAAGTAAAGTGATTGTACATATAGAATGTCGTAATGTATTTAAAGTTTTAAAAAATACCATAATTAAACACTTGAAAAGTGGGGGATCATATTGCTCCATTCCCATCCCCATCCTTTTGCATAGAATTCATTAAAAATATGTCCAGCATTAAATTAGGATTATAGGTTCTCCAACATAACGCAGTAATAAGTAATTACTCTACAAACCATATGAGTAATGTTTTTTTTCAGAAAATTGTGATTATCACGTATAATATGGGTAAATACACCTCAGGGGGATCGTTTTGCCCTTGCCTCCCCTATTCTTCCTACATTAATTTCCTTGATTTTTCATTTTAACACTTCAGTTTCCTTTCATCATTTTCTATTTTCCGTTCCAAGTTATTTGCACATTCCTCTATAACTTCACTTCCTATAGATAATGAAAAATGGGGATAACAGTGTTATTACTCCGTGTAAATGGTTTCAATATACGAGTCCAACATCATTTACTTACAGGTATCATGAAGACGTGGCCTGGAGGACCAGGAAGTCCATTGCTTCCCAACAGCCCATCTCTTCCTGGCTGGCCTTTTGAACCTGGTGGACCAGGAGGACCCGGAGGTCCCATATACCCTCGCGGTCCCGGTGGCCCACGTAGAGGATTGTAGCTAACGTGGCTGTTGTAATTGGTCTGCACATCGTACACGTCCTCACCAGAGCCTTCGGTCTGAAAGGATTTCGATTAATTAGTGAAATTTGCACCATCATTCAGTCTGCGCGAGAAAGGAATACAGTCGATCCGACTTCATTTTGTAAAGATTGATTGAGAACAGGACTGTTCTATTGATGCAATAAATATGTCGTGTAAGTTCATTGCAAAATTGTGATGCAAAAAATTTGAATTCGTGAGCGCGCTCAGAAGATCGCGTCTTAAGGAAACAAAGCTACGAATCACCTGAACGTACGAAGGTGCAATCCTGGCACATAGTATTACAAACGTAGGCTGATTGACAATATTGGAAATATTTGTGTCTTACGTAAGTTCCGTTACTGTGTCCGGGGCTGTTGGCGGATTCGAAGGTGTCCTGGTCGAATTCGTCGTCCTCGTCCTCTTCGTCGTCGTCACCGTCGCCCTCGCCATCGCCGTCGCCGTCGCCCTCGCCGTCGCCGTCGCCTCCGTTGTCGTCAGCCTCCAGGGCCGTGCTCTGATCCTGAGGACACTCTGGTGCTCCTTCGCTGCATAATTCGTACGCGGCGTCGGGCACCGTCGCGATCGACAGCATCTGGATGTCTCCCTGATTAACGACAATACAGTTTATATATATTGGAGTCAAAGAAGCGTTCTTCATGTTTTTTGGGGTATCCATAAATGTGCGAAGACAGGGTGTATAGTAAATGAGCGAAACTTTCTAACAGTAAGGTTTTTTTCATATTGATGGAAGAAATTATTGTTCAAAAATAAATGTATGTGTAGGCATGCGAAAGGTTGTGACGTCAGTGAGAATTGAAACAGAATCTAGGAATTAGCAGCCATAATGCGCTGAATGCAATGTGGTATAAGATTTACTTTCTGCTACGGTGTTTAAATATCGTACATACTTAACCGTAGTACAGCATTATTTTCCAACTGTCACACGTCGAGGACTTCCCGTACTTTCCCCAATTTTTTTAGAAATATATGCATTTCAGTATTTATCATCTATATTTCTATTATTACATGAAGCAAGAGTGTGAGTTTTTTATATATAAGTAATAAAAATTTTAACGTCTTAATAATGTAATGAATGATATTACTATTAAATGTATGTTTACGTTTTATTAAATATTCTTCCCACAGTTTCCTAGATGTCAGCCAGAATTTATAAATTTTGTTGTGTTTAAAGAAATAAAGATTTTCTTGGTGTTGTATGTTTAAAATATAAAAATCATAATTTTACAAGGAGCGAAGCATTTTTTTGATAATTGTATTAATTATAACTCAAGTCACTGAAATGACGTTGAACTCGAGTAATTGCAAGGGTTTGCATCAATAATTCCAAATAAAAGCCAGGAAACCATTGTTCCAATAATATGCCCGCAAGTAGCTTCAAATTCAGTAATTTATACCGATGAATTTAGGGTTTAAATTAATTTGACGAAGTATAATTATGAAACAGTTCGTCAAAAATACGGATTTGTAAATTATAATTTAAGAGTGATTACCCAAGCCATTGAAAGTTTTCACAATTACTTCAAATTAGAGATTATAAGAAGAAAGTGAGTAAAAAATCCCTCATGTTTCAAGCAACTTTTGATTTAATTAACATATTTATTTATTGATCAAAAGTCAAATTTCCTCCCAAAGATTGCATTATTAATTTTTGAATAAAAATTGATTTTTAGTGAAAGATAAATTATTTCACTTTCAATATACTACTAAAATTGTATTTCGGTTTAACCCTCAAGGTATCCGAAATCATATATATATTTTTTTGGGTAACAGGCTACATGAGGGTGATCCTGAAACAGGCAACTCCCCTTTAATAGCATAGGAAGGGAATTGAAAAAGGGGGGATGCGGAAGGTAGAGCAAGGTAGCCCAGGGTTAACTAGGGCCCCCGGGCTATGGTTTAAGGATCCTACCCGGTGTTTCACCTAAAGAGATGCAGGGAAAACCCTAGAAAACCTGCATCAGGTAGGTCGGGCAATTGGGTGATCGCTCGATTTATTTGAAATATCCGCCACGTATTCTGACTACAGGTCAGTTTGAGTAGCGCTGTAGTACTGTAGTACTGACCGCGTAGTTGCTCTCGTCTACAAGCTGTTGGCCCACAAGCACGATGCCGCCAGAGCTGATGAAGGAAGAAGCTTCTCTTGGCAGTTCCCGTGTTATCTGCTTCTTGCAGTCGAGGATGAGCGTGACCGCGTTTCCCTTCACGCTGAACGCGAGACGGTGCCACCTGAAACGCAAAGATTTACGCTAAATATAAAGTACTCGTTTTTATATTTTTACTCTACACTGGCGTGCAAACTATTGGTGGAGGTGTCTTCAGGTTAAGCTGCGAGAAACATTCCATACTTACCATATTTCACGCGAAGCTTAGAAATTTTAGTTAGAACTCTAATGATAGTCTTGTCTCCAAGTCGAAGCTGGAAGGAGAGATTTTTCATTTTATTGCCCATTACGTTTTTACCTGTTACTTCTCCTTGTAGCACCGGCAGTGGATTTTATACTAGTCTTGTGCCACTCTATGTTTGATAGGATGTTTAGGTGAAACATTTTCTGGTATGAACAAATTGAGCACAGTATTGTGTTACTTTTTTTTATTCTTCCTTGACTCTGTAGCCCATTCAGGTCGTCGTCCTACCGGGTCGACTGCGGACCGTCATCTTACATGACATATTCCTAATTTTGAGTGATACGTGGTCAGCGTATCGATTCTCCAGCAGTCTTAATCCCAGTCTCCGTGACGATGACGGCACAAACAACCAAGTCCATACCAGGATTCGAACCCAGGACCTTTGTGTTGTGAGGCATCGACACTGGCCGCGTCGTGTAACATTTCACATTTAGAAAAACACGCAAAGAAATTTCTTCCACTATTTACATTCAGATAGTAATGCTGAGTGCCAAAACCGCCGTCGATACGAGGAGTTATATTTATGAAACATTTACAATAAATGTTTTGTTGTAAAAACTGCTTGAACGTGCGTGTAGGATTCCTGGCACATGCCCATGGGAGGGAAAGGAAACATCTACGCGCACATGTCAAGTCAGAACGATAAGAAATTAATGGAAGCAGCCTGTGAAAGAGTGATGACGTGCTGAGAGGCTGAATGGCTTTGTCGCGAGAGCGATTCGGGCGCGGCGAAAAAATTATCTCAATCTTAATAGGCAGTCTCATTTGATGAGCATATCTTGTCAAGGAGGAACATGTGTAAAAGCAGTTAGTCCCAATCCATTTATAGCTCTTGCCGTATTCATATAGATGCGGCACGCCTAAAAGAAAACAAGGACGATTTCTTTCCGATTTTCCGTTGTCTGTCAGACACACGATTCAATCGATTTATATTAATGAAAATATTGCAAACATTTCTTTAGTAATGTTGCAAATGCAAAGCGGACTACTTATTATTCGTTGTATCATCTCGATTAAATGGATGCAATGTCCACCAATAAGAAATTTCGGAATATTTTTAATTTCTTATTATCCGTTATCGATCTATCTGAAGTATTCTTACAGTGCCATAGGCTAAATGACTTCATTTAATAACATTTTCATACTACTTGACTGCATTTTTTATTTTTCTTCCTCCGTTTTTTTGGGTTAACAGGCTACATGAGGTTGAGCCTGAAACAGGCAACTCCCCTTTAATAGCATAGGAAGTAAATTGAAAAGGGGGGATGCGGAAGGTAGAGCAAGGTAGTCAAGGGTTGACTAAGGCCCACGGGCTATAGAGCCGTTGCAACCTATTTAGGTCCTTGGCCTACCGGGACGACTGCGACTGTCGCATTCCGGATTTGGAGTGGCACGTGGTCAGCGTATCGATCTTCCTTCCGTCTTAATCCTAGTTTTCCTGACCATGACCTGATTCGAATCCAGCACCTCTGGTGCAGCTTTCAGCATCTGCGCCTCGAAACACAGAGGAGGTCGGCAAAGATACATATACTGTCAAGACATCCCGCGGTCTTAATATTATATTTGAAAAATCATCAACGTTAAAGAGCATACAAAAAGTTACTGTGTCATATCTTATCCAAAATTGGAGAACGTCGGTCTGACGTTTGAGAAACAGTGGTAGCCTCATCGCTCGGATAACACACGTGATGGACGATGTCAATACTAGAGATTCAAAGCGCTATATCACTCTGTGGAGTGAGTTAGCTCAGATTCGGAAGAACAGAGCTGTAACTCTTTTGTCTCGCTCTGTTCCGCCCAACTAGCTCTTTGTGTGAGTGAATCAGAGAAGCAGCGCCTGATCCCCATGTGATGTTCGCGCAACTAGCTGTTTAAATCAGTTTCGCTGCATTAATCCGAACTGAATTAATATATCAAATATTTAATTATAAACAATCAGAACGCGTAAGTATAAAAATATAAATGTTGCTTGAACAATTGAAATCCTTCTGTTCCTCTCTCGGTAAATTATAGAGGGGAGATTATTTGGACTAATTCTATTTAGTGGCATATGAAGAAAATTCTATAACCGAAAGTTAATATAATTTTATATTATTTGATTGCCATGAATATAGTCCTGTAAGTCGTTTAAGAACACTATTTGGTTCACGTATTCTCGCCAAAAGTAATTTCCACTTTAATATCTGCAGTTCACTTCACTATATGTGTGTATACTGAATGAGCGGCGAGTCTTTAAAAAGAGTGGTTACGATCCGACGGCTAAAAAGATGGGTTTTGCCCATCACTAGTCAACACGCATAAACGAACCTTTCGTAGATTTTAATTGGCCAATATTTTAGTTAGTATTATTTCCGGCTTCGGCGTTATCAATAGGCTCAAGAAAAAAAATTCGCACCTGCCGTCGTCCACTGCGGTGCCGAAGCTGATGCTGTTGTTAGCTGCGGGCAGTCCTTGCGAATCTGAATAGAATAACCTGACGTCGCTGCCCAAGAACACTGAAAGCTGGTCGTAGCCAGTCTCGTTGTACACAGTGAAGAGTACGGCACCCTCAGATTCTGCAACAAGTAACACCACATTAGGTCTGATCGATCGTTCCAATGAATAGGACGTTACTTGCTTCAAAAGGAAGGACCGTCCACAATTACCGCGGAGTTACACATGAAAACATTTAAACAAAAATGCAGTTCAGTAAATAGCTGATTAGTACATACCCTAGACAATTTTTGTTATTTGTCAACGATAAGAGTCCATATTATTGTTGAATTGGAGCATACCTTTGCCCGGCCTGGCGACGAGCAGCAAGGAGAAGTCCTGAGGAAAGCCGGCAGGGAAGAGCTGCGACGTCTGCGCCGAGAGCAGCGCCTGAGGCGTCAGGTGGTAAGCGTCTTGGTCCTGCTCGCCCCCGCAACGCGCGTCCGTCTTCGTCACGCCTATGGGAAGGTCGTGGATGCGAGTAGCCAGCAGCAGGTCCACCATGCCTGCAGACATGTTGTATTCTACTCACCAGGTCAGCACAAGTTCACTATCTCGGAAAGTATACTCCCGATTGCCGAACACAAATTTTGAAATCGTACCATTAAACCAATGGGAGATGTTCAGCCTTTCGCTGACAATTTTGCATGAACTGATTCGACGGCACATGGAAGAGCTTCAAAATCATATTTTCTCCAATTTGAAAATAACTGTACATATAACGAGATCTCCATATAAATTTCGACGGCATAAATGTTAAATAGGTGTATAGGAAATGTTGTACAAGTACATTTAAAATGATAAACCGCGGACGGCACATTTGACCAAGTTTGTACTTGACTAATGATCTAGTTATAAGATCAAGACCCACTGAAATGCGTGCTGAATAGTAGGTAGAAGCCACTAATGCGTTAAAGGAAGCGACAGTGTCGACCGGGTTGCATTTCGTAAGGAGCGCACACTTAAGCCTGATTGATGCATACTACTTCGGAAAACGGAGTTTTATTATTCAAAGGCAGGAGTATTGCTTCCAATTAAATTTAATTTAGAAGACCACAATAGAAAAATCTCGACCGATCTTCTGAGTTGTTTAAACACAATAGCTGCACCTTTTTTTCATTTCGTAAGTTCAGCGAATTGTTTCAATCTTACTAAAATTCACTCCATACGCTTCTCGTAAATTCCGTTATTCCCCATTACTGTTTTATCATTATGAATTGTCACGCCCAACTTTTCCCTTGAGTCGTGTTGCTTAAATTGGTTTAATTAACCGCCTTGTTTCATTGCGTTAAGTTGTTTTCGGTGTTAATTTTTTAATGAGCTCCAACGGTGCAGGTCTCTACTTTAATGAATTTGAATTCTGGCGTTTCCATTATAACATTCTCGGATTCCTTCCAATTCCTTATTTCCCAGATAAGATATTTCTTCAATTATCTCACGCATTTCAAAATGGAATAGTTTTGAAATTATTATCCATTCATTCCTGTCCATCGTTGCTATTATTTTAGGGGCTTCACAAATTATAGAGAGCGAAATTTCTTCTTTTCACAGTGAACAAGAGAATTAATGTATGTAATTTTTTGACCTGCTATTATACATGTAATTGTGTTTAAAGAAAGAAATGTTGCTTCCAACTGAAGCTCAGCCAAAGGTCATGAAATTATATTTAGAAGATCAGAATGGAAAAATAGCGTATTGTCTACATGTATGGTTGTATTTATTATCAAATTTAAAGTTCATGAATCTTAATGGAAGTCGGAAGCCCCTATTTTGCTGTAAATAGTCAACTTTTGCTATATATTCAACAATGAAATTTTGACAGCTTAATTTTAACTTTATGGTATGTATGTGTAAGCAGAATCAACTATTTATTACAATTAGAAGTTTAGTTATTAGTTTATTTATTACGGTCTGTTTTATGGAATTTCTTTTTATCTATAACTAATCATTCAAATAATTTATTATTCTTTCACGCACATACCATAAGATTAAAAATAATCTGTGAAACTTGAAGTGCTTTAATGGTTTTTGAGAAAAATATACATAAATTGTTAAGTTCCGGCCTTCCGTCTCCCCTTAAACCTATTGAATTTCATGTAACGAGTTTTACCGTCTAGTACCGAAGATCATTGGCGATAGTCCATTGGTATGTGTTTACGCTTTCTCATTATTTTTTCTCTAAGAAAAATATCTATAGTTCGTTTTGAATTAGAAGACACCTAGCGTATCCGTGTGGTAAGAAACTTCGTGCCAAATAGCAAAGAAATGTTATACTGCTCCCTAGGACACATCATTAGCAGTGCACATTTATGGCAACGCTGCTTGGCCAGCCCATTATTTCAATCATTGTGATTGGTTGATTAATGGCCAGTCCTCTCGATCTTTTTATTTCAAACAGACTATACATGTTTTTATTGCGGCAATAAGAACTTAAAACTCTTGCATATTATTATCATCACGAGTTTCTGGAAACATGTAAAAAATGTGTTAATTAAATATATATAAGTTGATTCATAAGTAATATTTAGTATTTTAGAAAGGCAAAGGAACTCTCCCTTCTTCAATGCCTAACGAAGTGTGAAATGTATTACAGGATTTACTTCAATTCGTGGAACCGAAATAGACACAGAATATTTCTCTTAATTGTTTCACATTTATCGCTTTCACTTTATTAACGTCATTCGCGGCGAAAAAATCGAATATATTAGAAAGTATGAATTAAAAATCCTTTTCTTTCAGTTTCAAGATTCAACTATGCATTATTCCTTCGATGCTCTCTTTAAATTTTGCAGTTATTAATGAGAGATCAGTCTTTCAAATTAAATTTATACACACTAGAAATATTATAGATTAAATTGGGAACTTTAGCGGGTCCGTCGATGTTTCTTCGTCAATGAAAACAGAGCAACGTGCTGTGTTTAGTCTACATTCATTCGTTATGACCATGAAATGAATCGTAAACGATGATAATACTTAGATAAAATGGGCCTTAACCTAGAATGAGAGAAAGCCCTTATCAGGACTAAAGTAGTGCCAATGGCGAGATATGGAAACGAGTGAGGGCAAGCATTCACCTGACCACTTCGATACTCTGATTTATTATAGACTATAAACTAAGTTGTTGTTAGATCATATAAAAAATTTTTAGGCAGTCAGGCTAGTAAATAAATTGAACGTTTCTCGAGTCATATTCAGTGGTTAACACTAAAATGTTGCAGGTTTTGAGTTTATATATATTTTGTAAGGTTTACGTGCATGTTTTGAATCCCACTTCATTATTAAAATTCTGACCCTACGTAACAGGAAGATTCTCACGTAGCTAGAATTTTTAATTACCAATATCATTTAATAAATTATTCTCAGCTTATCAAGAGTGTCATAGTTTGTGAAATTCATCTACGCCGTCGTCAGGAGACGGAGATGAATTTCGCAGAAACGTTGTGTTACAATAAAAAATTGACCCTGATGATAAACAGAGCGAAATTTATTAAATCGATACACAGCGAACACGTACGTTATTTGATTACCATCATCATATCTTTTGGTCTGGTCCTCGATTCACTTTGCTGAGACATTTCCTTCACAACATTCTGAACAGAAGATTAATTTGTCAATCTTAGTTATAGTTGCGGTTATAATCTCTTTTGGTATTAACAAAAGTCTGATTTTCCCGAGCAGAGTACCTAACTTATATGAGAAATGTAGAAGCTATTCCTTTTTGAATTTGAATTTCAAATATCCATTCCTCTTGAACACATTTGCTCGTATAATTGACATTTCTGAATAATTTCTTCGTGTGATTCGCTAAAGAAATTACGTTATTGTAAAATAACTCACACGAATATACTCTTGCATCCATTTCCAATCTTTTTTAACAATTTTTATTCCTGACGTTTTTCGTAGTATTTCGCATGGAACTCAACCTAAACTGGATTTAAAGCTAAAATTAGAATTACAGAATGAGCACAGAACTTCAATTAAGCCAACCGTTGTTAGCAAATCCATGCTCATCAATCGTCTGAAACCTACACGGGAAAAATTAATATTAAATTCTGTCTCAATGTTAGTGTTTGATTCTGGCATTCGTTATGAAGTTTGGACTGCTAAATTTATCTCCCAGAAAGACTGTACACACGCTGCCACAAGTGCCTTGACTACAGCTTATCAGTAGCTTCTGTAAGCGAGTCGTTCGTCTCTCAGAAAATTTATGTTTCGTAGCGAGCCGATTGATCATGCTTTTAGTGAGGGCACCCTGAAGGCCATTTTAAATATACCCGTCGATCCAGTCCTGGACGAGAATAAGTTTGCTAACTATTCAAGTAAATCTGAATTGTGTCACAGGCTGCTTACTGATCAGAGCGGAGCAGAGCTGATGTTACATGTTCCCGGAATTCCACAGTAATGAACATACAGGAACCAATAATGCGTTAGAAAGCCACGTATGAATGCGTTTGTGGCAATCTTCGGAGCACCAACAGCCGTGATGAAGTATATACGTCGGTAGTCACGAAGGCCATTTCTTGATGAAGCGGGAGAATTCTAGATCAGTAAGATCGTCTTACATCCAAAAATTTTGAGACACCCTCAAACTTAATTTTGACTTATGAACCGTACTCAGCCAAACAGAAGACCCTAAATACGAGATACATCTATTTTTAAATATAAATTTTCTTATACTAGGAGCAAGGCTGCAAGAAATATGGACATTAAGGGATTGAACTATCAGAGCCCTCTGCTACGTTACTGGCTACCACGTTAATAGCCAGTACGACGCTACAGAAAAAATTATCTAAACATCCCAAATTTCCCACCTTCCACAGTAATAATTTATTTTTCAACGACTACATGAAATTCAACTTCTATCACGACTGGGTTGTAAACTATGGTAGGTAGATTGATAAATATCGTAAATTTATAAGGAACTATCTAGGTGCTCGACGTTGTCCGGGTACTTATTTGTATCAGCCTGGTACAGTATGTAATCCAACAATAATCTTCTGGTCAGCTTATGATTTAACCAGCATCGATCGCGTCATACCATTACTATTTCACGCGTACCTATCCCTGCGGATAATAACTACCATGACTACTTGAATCGAGTGAAGCAATCTCCTGGTATATTTAATATGGACCAGCAATATCCGCGACACTTTAATGGAATTAAAAATACTCCCAGTACAGTAAGCGACTCAAGAATACGCGCGGTGAAAAGTATGCCCTGTACCTTACGGAAGTAAAAAAATACCCCTCAAGATTGCCCATAAATTCACAAATTGTGCAATAAAAATGCGTATCTGAGGAACACGAAATTTAGCGTTGCGTCAATTCTTTTTAAATGCGTTGCGTATAACGGAATTTAAAATTCTTTGCGTGAAGAAGATTTGATGTATGAATTATGTAAAAAGTAGAAAAAGTCTAAATTTGCCAACTCCTCGATAGGAAAAAAAATTATTATATGTAAAGTCGTCTTTTATTAAATTCTCCCTTTATAATTGATGATTGACATAATTTCATTACTGAACATTTTTCCATATTTAACTATTATTAAATGCACTAAATTAAGAAATCACAAAAACTAATATTGTTCATAATTATCACTTAAATTACTCCGTCAGTTTTTTAATTAATTACATATGGATTTTTATTAACATTTGATAAATCCTGAAGTTTATTTTGCAAAATAGAATTGGGGAAAAGTGAAGTTTGATATCTGCCGTGGTTCCGAGAAATATGTCATATTAAGAGGCGGTTCTAAAGAAGACGGAAATATACAAACTTAAATATTACGAAAAATTGTTTGAAATGTGTATCATTATCCCTCCATATTTTTCAGGACATAATTAGATCTAAAACTATTTTTTATTCCATTGACTTTTTATAACTAGGTTTTGACTCATCAGAACCCTAATATTGCGCATAAGTTAGTAGGCGACAAATTAACTGATTGATTTAAAAACCATAACATTTAAAAATTTATATAAATTATAGACAGATGTCTACTCTCCTATTACCACAATCATATACATTCTAATAATGAAATAGTAAAATTAAATAATGTATGTATTAGATTTAAATTGTTACATTTAGAAAATGAAATAGAAATTTTAACGGATATTGAAGTCTTTTTACTTAACCCTGAGGATTATTTTAAATGTTACAGTGTTAAAAATGGACAGTTTATTAATTTTACTTAACGATAATCAAACTTATTGGAAATTATTCTAGTATTGCCCTCGATAAGAAAACAAATAAATATATGAAAAATCCACTTTTATTTAAATTTATTTACGAAACTAAAGCAAAATTTCGTCTGAAATTGCAGTCAGGAACCAAATGCATGTATATACATTTGATTTCATCTGTGGTCTGATTGAAATTTATTTGTAAATTTAAGTGAGTGGGAAGTCGATATCTATTGTGATTGTAACGCCCATATTTATTATGATGACTAGTAGATGAGAGGATCGGAAGTATTTTTAGGTTGGTCGGGTTGTTAGTTTTGATGTAATCGCGAGATGAAGGTTGGCAGAGCGAGATGCAGGAGGCAACGGTTGCCGTCTTCCGCAGATTTTTCAAATGAAATGGAATAGCTGAATGAGGAAAGCCGATCAGTGGCAGACGGGTGAGTCTGAAACACATGGTTGCCTGGATCCGCGCCGGAAGCCATAAACGGCTCCTTCAGCGGCTTTTTGTGAGCCATTGCTCACGGCCCTGAGGAATCCGACGGGACCAACTCCAACGTGCTGCATAATAACTGCTTCTGTTCGCTGACAAGGAAGGTCTCAACTCAATAATCGTCCTTCTTTGCAGCTGCATCCAATGCACAAATGTTTCCGTCTGCGACGGGCTTTGCACTGAGAACAGTAGCGAGCCATTCAGCCATTCATTTTGTAGTAATCACCGAGATTTATTTAGCCCCTTACGTATCGTCTGCGACTCCTCAGCGCTAATGGTCGAACGAAATCAATTTGAGAAAATAGTCTTCAATAATATAGAGGTTCCAATTCACAAAAATGATGCTGACAAACATTTGAAACTAATTAAAAACATAGTGTAGAAAACAGACGTAGAGAAAAACAGTTTCTGAGTAAATCTGCCAAAAACTGGAATATATAATTTTCATGTCATTCTGATAAAAAATTGTGGTGTGAAGTGCGAAGCTGTCAAACAAAAGTGGTTGGATTTGCTGGAATTCGTACAAAACCGGCCGTATTAAAACTGTTAATTTCATTAATGTATACTGATCCCAAATGTTGTTACCCGAAGCAAAAAGACTGATTCGTTTTATACCATTTGAAACTCGTAGGCCATTCATGTACGATGAAGGCTGTGTAGATCACAATACACTATTATGAATTAACGAATTGTCTCATTCATGGTTTATTTCTTATTTATAAAATAAGAAGCATAGGATAACTTTGAAGGACTCAAGTAGTTCAGACTGAGGAAATGTAAAGGTTGGAGTCCCTCAGAGTCCTATTTTAGGTCCTCTATTATTCTAAATACATATAAATCACTTGCCAATACGAATGAATCTGGACTCATACTATAAATTAGCTTGCTGTAAATATATTGACTCTGAACGGTAATAAAAAGCAAATTATCGTGTTTTACTCAACTAGTTCTGCATTTAATCCAGTAACTTTAAAATGTATATGATAACTGAAGTCGAAAGTACGAAATTCCTACATCATTCACTATATAATAAGCTGAAGTCGAAAGAACATTAGCTCACTTCAGCAACATGTGTCGGTAGATTTATGTCAAATTACAGTCATATGAAAACTGCAAAACTGGTATTTATGGCGTATTTACGCTCTTCAATGTCACACGGAATTATATTTTGTGGTTACACCACAGATATTGATAAAGCATTTCTAGCCCAAAAGCGTGTAATTAGTATAATGTATCAGGTAAATTCTAGGACTTCCTGCAGATAGCTAATCATTTAATTTTAATCATTTGATAATGGAAAAAATAGGATATTTTATTATATTATTATAAATCAGTCTTATGTAAAATAAGGTATTAATTATTGAGTTATCGGTACAAAACAATGACTATTTCCACATCGTTAAGGTTTTGTTACTCATGAAGATCTATGAATTTCTTCTATTTCTATATATTCATTCAACTTCAATGGAATATTTATTCGTGGTAGTTGAAAGTATGTTATTAAAATATATTTTATAAACTTGTTTAGTATCATAAAATTAGCAAAGTTATCAGCCGTTTGATAAAAATACATTTGTTACTGGAATAGCGAAGTTGCTTAAGTTCATAGTTTGAGTATTATTACAACTTCGTCAGAAACCTTAACTCAAAATACAATTCGACCTTCTTTGAAGACTCAATAATCAGCATTTTATCTTGCAATGACATCTGATGAGATTATTTTATTAACTAATTCGCAATAGAAGGATGTTAATATTGTAATTGGGTTTTCCTGGCGGTCGAATATTTCAATTCAGACCTTGGCAGCTGCTGACAGTGCCCCAGGAATTTCAGCCCATTATCATCTATCAGCTGCACTGGATAGCGAAGGCTGTCCACCAATCAATCGAGTTTGAAACACCAATAAATCGTTTGTAACATTCTTAGTTGGTTGTCGTAGAGCCTCGGGAGCTGAGAAACCTTAGTAAATCTGACTGACACTCCGTGAATTTTGAGTTGACGATATGCGAAAATGACATTCCAAATGTAGATATTGAGTTTTGGGGTTCTGCAGTCTTGACTCATTTTTTTAACGGCAATGAATTTCTTTAGTTGTCAATAAATTAACCTTAAAAATAAATTGGGCGCACTGAATTTTACATTCTAGCTTTTTCGATTGGTGAGTTCAGGATAATTGTAAGTTCTTTACTTCTCCAGACACGTTCAGCTTCTTTTCTCAAAAAGCGAACAAAAAAATCGCACAAACAGTAAAATTCAAGTTTTGGAACCTCCATAATATGGCGGATGGAAGTTTGATATTGCTAAAATCGTTATGACAATTCTATATGTCAAAGAAAAAAATTATTGAAATTGGTCTTCTTGGGAGCTAACTAAAGGTTTTGTCATTCTGTCTCCAGTGTGACAGGCTGGAATTTTGAAGACATGAGTTTAGGATTCCCTAATGCATGAAACGTAGTCATAAAGTAACATTCCTCCTATTAGATATTTTTATTAATTCTTGAAGAATTTGGCTACGTAGTGGACGTGGGTGGATGTGAAACAGTCGTCTGCTCTCGGCCCATTTCGGGTTGCAGCGCTTGCCTGGTTCGTACTCGGTATTAACAGTTTGAAGCGGCCTATAGCCGGCCATTGATTCGTCCCCTATCTAAAATCTACAAAATATTTACATCATTTGATACTTCAATCGTTTCCGACCATTTGTTACATATGGACATTTACAAGCATTTTACTTTATTTTGACAATTTTTTAGTTAAGAAAGTGAAGCAATTACTTAGCGTTCATTTTCTAACAACATATCTTCCTTTTATTAAGTCTAAACGATTTGAAGTGATTAAAGATTTTAAAAACGTTTTAGGAAATGAGTACACTAGTAAGGACTGCGTCATATTTAAATACATATGCCATACTGCAAAAATTTAAATAATTGGGACAACATAAAATCATGGAGCAGACATTATTTTTCTTTTAAATAGACTTTTCTCTTCCGGTTAATTTCTGGTGTCTTTTGCATCACATTGCTCAGTTTCAATGGCAGAGCCAGTTGTTTGAGCACTGAAATAATAAGCGCACTTGGACTGGTGTCCTGTTACATCCAGACTCAGCTATAAAAGCTTTAATTTCCAGGGACATATAACGGAAAAAGTATGTGTTGTATAACTGTTTTAGAAAAGAGAATTTTGTGAAATAAAGGTTAAGTTAAATTGCGTTTTCCCAACATGATATTGCTGCTGTTCATCAGCACGAATAGCCAGACTTTCATAAAAATTCGTGCGTTCCACCCACAGATTACTGACAATCTACTAATAATTATTTACCCTCGTTACGCACCATCTGGCCCGTATGCGAACGTTATCTCTGCTTTTATTACTAATTTTGACGGCGTTTAAATGGATTAGTCTGAGTGACTTGTACCACGCAAGTGTAAAATACTCTACAAACATATTATTTACGACAATAAGAATTATAACCACATACGTTATTAATTTCAAATAAATAAAATTTACATCTGAGAAGGAATTACGTTCGTGTGCCTCACTGATATGCACTTCTCTGTTGCTCATTAAAAAATAAAAAACAGCGATCATCAGTTGATTACAACCAATAAGATTGCTTAAGAAAAAGTTCTCGGGCTACCACCCGGGTGCAACCGCGATTATT
This sequence comes from Eucriotettix oculatus, assembly GCA_034510155.1. Lineage (NCBI taxonomy): Eukaryota > Metazoa > Arthropoda > Insecta > Orthoptera > Tetrigidae > Eucriotettix > Eucriotettix oculatus. Next base: position 20,053,908 of record CM067380.1, on the reverse strand, counting down.
TTGTGAAGATGACGACATACCATATAGTAACCACTATCCGGGTGGCAACCCAGACCATATTATTCAGTAAATGCATCGTCAAAACCTTTGATGTCTGAATAAATGGCAAGTTATAAAATGTTTTACTTAATAAAAACATTGTTAAACACACAATATGAATACTGAGATTTATTGACGTTGGAAAAGAGGTAAGGAATTACAGGAGATTTATTTTCTCATGCAAGTTGAAGTTGTAAGGAACGTCCCTTGTAGTGTGAATGAAGTTAAATTCGTTGGAGATATTGGACGCAGTTTGAAGCGAATATAGCGAAATGTCAAGCAAAGAATCTTGGTGAATCGGTCAGGAAAATCGGATAAATAAAAATTTCAGACAGGTGTTCCATATGAATGTCCCAATTTTATCAGTGATGAAGTCAAATAAGAGTTTACTCTTAATGTGAAAATGTAAGATGTTCCTTGGTGGTGACTTTCAGAGTATCCTGCTCTAATAGAAACTATTCAGAAGATCACAGTATCGGTAGAAACAAGCATGTACTCGTAAAAACCAACTATTTTCGGTCATCAATCGTATGATTTGTTTTCCATCTTATTCGGTTTGTTACACAATAATTTATAATCACCAAATCCCTATATTTACTAACGTCTCTTATGTTATAGTATCGCTTCATACGAATCACGAAGGTCAAGTATTGATGTATTTTTGCTATTGTATAACTTATTGATAATTTGCAGGCGTCAGTGAGTGTAACTGGTTCCAACACAGAATATAAATGTTAATCTAGAGATGCAACAGTGCCAAGTTGTAAATTTTCTATTAAATCTTGGTATTGCCTTATCCTTGTAGGAAGCCTTAATTCATCAAGGAATAGTTACTAATTTGATATTCATTAGTATCTTTCTAAGTTTTATATTAAAGTGTAAGGGATGGATTCTACAACCTCTAAATATAAAATTTTATTGATGAGCGTTAGCCAAGCTGCAAGCAGAGCAGAGCTGAATGAGGAAATAGCAAATCAGTCTTCCGAAGAAGGCGAGTAGGGCCAGTCTACAAGTAAATCCATGCACTGTTTTGCGAAAACACGTTTACAATCCACTCTGTAGTCCTTGGATTCAACAGCACTCAATTGAAAATAAAAGTTTTAAAACTGCAAAGCTTTCACACTTCAATAAAGTAGCGAGTATCAAAACCGAAATAATGTAGTGGGACCAAATTATCAATATACTTTTATGCAACCGTAAATTGACAAATCGTTTTGTAAATCAATGCATTCTGTATTCTTTGAACTTTAATTACCTGAACAAATATCATCATGTACGCGGGAAGATGAAGAGTAGCGCAGTGAGGCAAACGTATGCTGAGGGAGACAGAGCGACCTTGAGCCGCTGAATAGTAAACCAGCGAGAGTCTGGCACAAAAACGGCGAGACCCGTTCGTGTATTTTCCCCATGAATAATAAAATCATGGAAGGGACAAATATAGACTTAAACTATTAAAATATGAAATTTAAATTTAAAACTGCAGGAGCTGCATACACAACATACACATAGTATTTCATATTTCCTTGCCTTGCGAGGTGTGTCAGATTCACAGCAGTTCCCCTGACACGAGTGTTATGTTTTTGTGTTGAACTCCCTCTATTTCATTAATGCTATCCTTCTTTGCCTTATCATGGTACACGTGATTAAATTCGTCAAAGACACGGTTGATTTTGGTATGTACGAAAAAATTCTTCCAGTAATTCTCGATTGACCTTCTTCATATTACTAGAAATGATTACACTTGCAGAGTTCATTTACAACTGGTGACGTTTGTTTGTACAAGCTCGCAGCTTGTCCAAGCTTGCATGATTCAAATTCATGCCATTATCAAGCGGCTTGTACAATTATCCTGAAGACGCTAAAAGCTGCTTGTTCAAAAAGATTGTTTGCATTGTGCGTAGCCAGACACCTCTAGGCACTACTCACACGGGGATACTCAAATTTTGGAACGACTGGGATACTCGGCTACTAAGAGACGCACCATGTGTAATTAGGCGGCGCCACTCGTACGAGGAAATTTCAATGACTAGGAGTGCTGGTCTCCTAGTTGCTTAGTGCCCTTGACCACGAAGAGTGAACAGGCGGAAATAATAATATTCGACAATGATATCGTCATCACTACAACAATCACTATCCATTGTCGAATGAAGTGCATTAGACAAACGCAATTCTTCCTCTGAATGAATACTGACTCGCAACTAGGGTAGCGGCCGTGTGAGGATAACGGGCAACCAGAGTCTTCGAGTATCCCCATGTGAGGAGTGCCTTAGTCTTAATGATCCATTAGTTTCCTCCGCCAATGTTGGTGTTCGAGGACAGTACGCGAGGCCGAGGCGATATGTAAATACGATAGTGTGGATAAGGGCAGTGTTGGATCAACCATGCTCCACTCAGGTCACACCATCGCCTCCTGCAACGTCCTGGCCGCCTATGTCTTCCAACTCACCAAGGTACGACCACATCAAATACATATAAATAAATATGAAGGTCTGTCGTTGTATTAAACCAAATCTGTAATCTAAGATACGACGAATAGTTCTGTAACCCTTGCAGATTTATCCTTGCCGCCCTAGATCAGTTTAGATTTATGATAGGACAGAACGTTCCAATCAAATCAAACGAGAACTAAGGGAATTATCCGCAGATTTCCCAAATCACCCGACCTGGGTAAAAGGAAGGAATATTACAAGCTCAACAAATTATGCATTCAAATGTTAACACGCCTGCAAAATGAAATGAAGAGGGAAACGCATGGGTGTGCGGTTATACATATGTGTGAATAGAACGATTAGAAATTTTGTCGATTCCCTCTTTACATTCTAGCGTTTAGCCACAGAATATAATAAAGTCCACACATTATGATTAGCTTTGAGATACTAGATTACAGTTAAGTATGTAAATAATACTTATTCAGAAATTCTGCTCTGCAGCCATTGCATCGCTGATTAGAAATGAAGCTTATAAAATAAAATGATGCTAATTGCCTCCATTATCATCGTCAGGTACCTGAAATTAAAGAATTGTCAATAATGCATGGCTTCCGTTTTTTTAGAGAGACTAATTCTCGTTATACGAATATCCTTGAATTATGAATTACTGACACACATTTTACGAGTTAAATTGAAAACCGTGAGTTAACACTGTTAACTTGGATAACGTTTAACTGAGTCCAAGTGGTGGTGTGATCAGAAAAATAAAATTTAAGAGTACTTATGTTTTACTCATAGAAGAAGAATATTTGTTAAGTTTTCATAAAACGTCTATTCTTGAATAATGCAGAATATTTTTTCGTTAGCTTTTTCGCCTTGAGTCTGACTTTTCCTTGCTGACTAGGAAATCTCAAGCACGTATTCAGGGAACCAGAAACATTTCACAGAATGATTAACAAATCTTGTTCAAAACCTCCTTTATTCTAACTATGAGCAACCGTAGCAGCATATGTAGTTTAATTTGAATATTCAAGTCATTTATCTCCTGAAATTTTAATGTCTTTATGTATTAAGAAATCCAATTTGCTTTATTTTGTTTGGGAAAAGTCACTTCAAATTTATAATCAATGATTTTGTGTCTGCATTATTTACCGTGGATGGTATACACATGAATAAAAATAATAAGGCATACCTTAAAAACAAATATATTTTAAATCCTATATAACATGCCAAAATATTACAAATTTTCTGTCCGTTTTTTTCTAGGTAGGAAGCAGACCTAACTGCAGTACAAACCATTATAAGTTCTTTTTGCTTCAACTAACGTTTCCAACAGAGACCATAGATTTAAGTTTATTTAATGAATAAAATGCTTCACATTCTGTGAAGAACGATTCTGACTGATGAATGAAGGAAACCTAGGAAATGGGTCTTTCGAAGCTTCCGATCAGCTAACATATTTTCTTTGTAAATTAACTAAGGCCTGCTACTAATGAATGTAAATAGCACTGTATTCAATTATCTAGAATAACGAAGTAATATGTCTGTTTCGTAGAAGTGACACCACAGTATAATCAGTAAGGATTTTAAAGTGGAAATGGTGCGTTTCTTAGAGTCTTACATGGTTTTACCATGTTAATTGACAATTTGTTAATCTCACTTCTAGGAAAATAATAATACTTTGCACATAATTTTATCGCTACTTATCAAATACTGACCCACGTTGTGAATTGCGAAATTCAAGCGAGGTAATTCATAATGTATTAAGAAACATTTTTGGTCCATTTATAGTATGTTAAAATTGTAATCCGTGTTGATCCTAGCAACGTTAATGTCTCACGCATCCCTGGAGTGGTTTCTTTTTATTTAAAAAAAAACACATACAGAACTATAGTTTTGTGCACTTTTTGGGAGCAAAAACGTAATTGATTTTACAGTGCAGTGTTTATCTTTTATCCTAAGTGAGCTGTATTCTAGAATTTGAACTGAATTATAAATTAATCTTTGCCACTGAACTACACAAGTATGGAACGGTGACACGAAAATTCTGATATTTATGAGTTTTGCGATGATTATGGTGAAAAAACTTGTAGAGACTGTTTTCATCTAAAAGAACCGGTCTTCCAGAACGTGGTTCATGACTCAAGACGAATTTTCCTCGTAAACGCGAAATCCATTTTCGTGTCACTGCCTCCTGTACACACCACAAATTCTTCTCGTGGCTTCTGCAGCACTAGATTCTCTGTTAAAATCCAAGAGTAAAATGTTTCTTACTCTACTTCGTATATCTTCTAGGTGAATATGTCGAAGGTTGTAAACCCGACAGCAATTCCAACCTTTTTTCCTGTTTCGAGAAGCTCTATGTAAAAATAACTCTCCATGTAGTCAAAGTTTACGCCACAGAAGCAAAAAAAAAAGCGATGTTGCCTCATTTAAGAGAAAACCCATCGTCTGACATAGCTTTTTATTTTCTTACATAGCGTCAGCGTCACACTTATATTCCTGTGTGTGAAAAGAAGCTCCGACAGTCTTGCCGCGATTTCCGGGGAAACGCAACGAGTACTCGCCGACAAAGCAGACCAGCATCTGGCTTCTTTTACCGTCCCGTAACGCACTTATTCAGCATGGAACTCGAACGTTTAACGTATGAAAGATTTTTTGCAAATCAGTGAGAGCTCACGTTCTCGTCGCAATTAATATGAATGCATCGAAGTCTCAGCTGATAAACAGAAATTAAGAACGGAAAGTATTAGGCAAAAAATATGCTGTTAATCTGATAGAAACACTGTTAGGGTTACTTCATAACTTTGATTTATAGGCATGAAATGAATCATGATGACAAATGGAAAGTTTACACAAACGTTCATTTTACATATTCACGGTTGATTGTGTCTCTGGTTCTGGAAAATAAGCAACCGGACGACATGAAGTTATCGTTTCAGGAAAATTTTGTAACGACGTCGGTCTCCCGAGATCTTTTACAGAGAAAGACTTCGATATAATTAACTTGGTGACCAGGACAGACCGATACTATGAACAGTGATTTTTTAAAATTCGAAACGTCAACTCTCTTAAATTTTTGGTTGAATTCTTGTTCAGAAATGCGACAATCAACAAAGACGTTTATTGTGGGACACTGTGAAAACTCTGTGGTGAATTGCAGAACAAAAAGTGTTGAATGCTTTCGCTTGGATTCATGACAACGGCGGCCACACACCGTCAGGAAAACTCAAGATCTTATCGCATCATTTGGTTGGGAACAATTCGGCCACTCTTCCTACACTACGGATTTGGCACCAAGTGATTTAAATCTTTTTCCTCATCCGAAGATAACATTTCAGCGACGATGATGATGAGAAACAGTAAGAGCAGACATGCGGCATCTCTCTTTAACGAACTCGCAGAAAAACTGGTTCCCCGTTACTATAAGTGCCTGAATGTTTGGAGAAGTAGTAGTGTAGTAAGATAATTATTAAAAATAAAATATCTGGAAAATAATGCTGTTATTTTTTAAAAATAAATTTTGGTTCTTATTCTAGAGACAGCCTTTGTTTAAAATAGAAGACACATGAGATAAGCCATGAATTAATATAGTTGCATCATGTCATCATGCGTGAAACCCTTGTCCTTTATGGTTAAAATCCTACATAATTTCTTCGGCTGTATCCACTTCTATGAATTTTAATATTTCACTCCATTTTTTTAGTTTTCACCGTGTTGTTTTTCAACCAGCCCTGTCTTCAACTTTCTGACTGTCTTGAGGGTAACACGATAGTGCGCAAGATAGTCAACTAGTCCTAACATCGTTGCTTTTCTACAGACTGTGAAGTTTATATAATACGTAATACAATATACACCACTGAAAAGTATTTCCGTATCATGAATTAGTCGTTTCTAGGACACTAGTTCAGATATTACTTTTAAAAATAGTAATTAATCAGGAATATTGTGACCACAGAAAACAGATTTAGGTAATCCGTTAAAACGATTAATTACGATGTATTGTTGGTAAGAATATTTCCTTGTTAGGGAAACGGGTTTGAGGAGAAGAGCCGTGACAGCGAGTGACAGAGGCGCCTCCGTATCAGATTTAAAGCGAGTAGATTAGCGATCGTTTAGCACGAATTTAGACGTACGAGGACGAGAAACACGTGCTATCTTATTCGAGCAGGGAAGCGGGCCACAAAAACTGCACCCAGGGTCAAAGTTTACGCGTGACGTCAGTGGCTTCTGGATCTCGAATCAAGGCGCGTCAGAGCTGCTCAAAGAATTAACCCCAACAAACAACGCAACAGCCTTGCCACCTCCCACTTACTATCTCCTCTACAAAACATCAGTCACAATAAATTACTACACTCACTAACAACATACGGATTTCTCAAAGAAATATCTGCAAACGGCACATATCCAGCATCCCTAAGACAAAAACTACACAGAAACAACATTTTCTGAACTTTCTAAAACATCCAATAATTTTTTTATAAACAAATTTAAATTTACGATCAGCTCTGTTGAGCAATAAGCAAGTTTATATACAAATAAATACATGTGAGATGTCATCCCAGTGCAGAGCTTCCCTAAAAGCTTCCAATAAAGTCGTCATGTACTAATAAAAATTATATATCAGCAGCAACATGACATATTTGTTATATTTTAATTGTAACATATATTATTGCATAATTTTTTAAGGCAACGACTGAGGAGGTCCCGAAAGTTGGGGGACGAAACTGTTCAATTTTTGACTTTTGGCCATTATTTGAGTTTTATTTAGTGAAAGGAACTATGTTTAACCAAGACAAAATTTAGCTGTCAAATCTTTCTTCAAATAAAATTGAATTACTTGCGGCGCTCAAAATACTTTTATCTATATTATTAATATTTCTGTTTATATGCACACGAATTAGAAGCTCATTACGTAAGGTGATCAAACTAAATTTTAGTGAATTATCACTTGTACACTTGGGATTACTCTTGAAAGGCAACAAAACTCTTCTCGGGGGGTGAGCGCAAAAACTCACCAGTTTCATCACAATATATTTTGTGTATTATAATTTTCGAGAAAGATGAGAATCATTTAAATTCCTATATTTTGCTTCTGTATTGACTTTATTTTGTGGTTTATTTTAGAATTATTTGATTGTGTTCTTGATACTGTAATTAATTATTTGTCAATGAAAATTGGAAATAATTAATAATCTGATTTCGTGGATCAGAAATAAATTTTGATCGACAGAGTAAATTAATTTAAGAAAATTCGCGTATCTTTATAACATAACGAAGATTTTGAACAACTAGAGGAAATACGCACTATTCTATGAAATATCGGATTAAATAATAAATTCATGTTTCCTGTCATAATGCTAAGTCTACATATTATATTTATTGATATTTATTTATCTGATTGAAAATCAATTACATGTAAATAAATAAATATATTTGTAAATGAATAACCTTGTTTTGCTAATTAAAAAAATTATTCATATTTTTTAATTATAAAAACGTTAATTGTCCATTAAATGTATCTGATTAACACAAAAAATTAGATATTATTTAAATCTATTTGCGTTTAAAATCTGTTTCAGAAGTGCCACTTGGTATAAATTTGTTTGCATATGCGAACTTCTCGTGAGTTACTTTCAAATACAATTTTTCGATGGACAGAAAAACATGTTTAGGTAATGCACATAGTTACGCTGACAGAACTGTGAAAGTTTTTCAGTCACCTTTCAACTGTAGAAAAATCTATTCCTAATATTACATATTGTCGTTTGAATATTCCTAAAAATGTTTTCAAACATGTTTAATGTTACTATGCATTTATTATAAATTTAATTACTTATGATAAACCTTACAGTCTTGCTTTAATATTAAATGTTCGTAGAAATTAAACAAAGATCGTAACTATAGCAAAATTTTCTACCAAAATCCGTGGAATACTTATTTTTCTAGTCACGATTCAAAAAGCTTGTAACGTATTCGTAGTTCGGTGGCATTCTTCTTGAACGAATAACTAATAATTGTAACTAAAGAAACTCCCCACTGAGTGGCAAAGTTTTAATTCGCATTTCTTCGGTTTTCGCCTTTACTTGGCAATTGTGACGACATCGGCAACCTGAGAGACTGGAAACGTCTGTCTGAATTCGTGTATCACAATCTCATGCGCCTTATTCTTATCTCCGATAATTTTAAATCGTGTCTCTTTAACCTCAAAGTTCTGACATGTTTATCGAAATAGACAGATAATTCTATACCAGTCCTGAACAGTGAAGTGTTCGGAAACGAAACACAAATTGTGGACAGTAAGAATGAAAAACTCAAACCACCATATCATATCATATGTTTCTCATTAGAGTTTGAATTTTAATTATATTTCTCTATATAGAACTGGGAAGTGGTAGAAAGGCTAAATATTGTATCAATATCGCAAGCGGAGTGGATGCACTCTCTTCTCTGAAGACGAAAGGAGCATCATAATGTTACAAACGTCGTCAGATTCGCATTCTTCGTTTTCTGCTTATTCTTTTAAGCTTATTTTCACTTCCTCCACACATTTTTAATGAGTAATGGAGGAGTGTTGTCATCATATATCACAAATGAACAAGGATTTTAACCCTCGGCCCCAACGTCTTAACGTCAAGAATGAACATACAGATCATATCAGTGTAAGTATATAGCTATAAATTTTCGAATAAAGCTCGTGATTCAAGTCTATTTTTTATTATTCTTCAAGGAATATAAATTATAATATGACGATGGAAATTTTACAAAATCTGACTCCTGAACCGGTGCACTTAGAGGAATACATGACAACTATTTAGGAAAAGTAACATTAAATAGGGTTCATTTTCTTTAAAAAAAACTAACTATTTTGTTTAAATATTTTAAATGCTGACAAAAGAATACAGGATTATGTAATTTAAAATGATACATTGTAAAAACATTTAAGGAAACTAAAACATAATATTCATTAATAAAGTTGTGAAATTATTGAGACTTATTAAATACCTAAGTGGATATAATACACAACTAATTTTTATTTTCGGTGATTTCAATGTAAGTTGCAATTCCTGACATTCCACTTTAATTAATAATTATTAATCAAATATACGTCTAACAACTTTTAATAATCCACAACGTTTCTATGGCTGACACCGCCATCATCTTCACCTGAACATCCCGAGAACTCTTCATCCAACATCTTCGTCGGGAAAATCTACGTTCTCAACTATTAATAAATACATATTTAGTCCGTTTTTTGGAGAGCATAGTTAAATATTTTTGTCAGGCGATTATGACAGGAGAATATCAAAGCATTGCGCATATAGCCATTTTGAAAGAGGTTAACAATTAGTTAATATATCTTTTTTCTTTCACCACGAAGAATATTTTAAATCGACAACTACTGAATGGCACGAGAACTAATTTGTAAATAAGATCCAAAACAAACTATTATAATAATCAATTTAATTTAACTAAACGACATGCCCTTTGACAATCATCTAGTGTCTTTGTACAGCTATATTTTTAATTTTTAATATCTTTATTGCCAATCTGATGAGGGTCTATATTCGGACAAATAAATGTCGGTCCGTAAAATAAATTGATTATTATAACTTCTATTAATTTAAACTATAGAGACGTATATGATTATTATGACAGAAATATCATTAAGAAAAACAATCGACAGTTCTAATTTTTAAAACACGGGCGTGACGCAAAATGTACAAGTAAGATATCCAATTCTCCGACATACTTAATCATATAATGAGTATTAGGGAATCAACGATTTTCTGGAGATAATAGTCTTGGATGACTTCAGAAAAACGCATTTATTTAATGCTTAACATTGGAACACAGGAGTTGTCTATTTCATATTTTGACTACTGTGTTGTACACATGTAAAATGAATGATATCATCACCCCGCCATTCATCTTAATGGGTTTTCTGATTTGTATCTCTTTGAATAAAGCTGAGAGCCGACTCTAAGAATATCCTATTGATAACGGCTGTCTTTGTTTTAGAAAGTAAGTCTAAGCGATCTTTTTGTGGACTGCAGTTTTTTGCTAGTGCTGTGATCACACTAACCACAAAAAATCCGTTTCACAATATGATACGTTACGCTACTATTTTTAAACAGCGACTGTAGCTTATCTTTCAGATATATAATTATAATTTGAACCACATTACGTCTTATGAGACGATGCTAATTTTTTATTTTGCTTTTCGTTGCCGTTTGCGTTCAGATTTTTTAAATATAAATTTCTGGGGCACTATGAAGTTGTGCAGTTACCACGTATTTTTCTAACTAAATGAGACAATGTTTTAATTTAGCAGCTCAATAGTTCTATATCACTGCTTCTGGCAGAAAATTTTGATCGGACAGTAAGAGATTAAATTTTAGATGCTAAATTGATTACAGACGCTTTCACGAGACCAAAAATTGTTTTATAAATATACTGGGTCTCAACAGTTTTAAATTTTTATTCCTTCCTCGACTGCTGTTACGCTTTACAAATATTCTGTGCGAGCGTCGATAAACCAATTGAGAAGAAAATAGAAAGAATTGTCTGATTATCGTATAACTACAGTAATTCGCATTTCACGACTATGAATGCTGATAATAAATTGTGACATCGTGATAGGACAGAGCTGAAATCGTATTAATTTTCGAATCCTATTGAAATAAGCAAGACGATTTTTCTAGTCCAATGAACAAATCCCAGTGAACTAACATTATTTCGCTCTTTCACCACGAAAAAGTGGAATTTATCCATTGCAGGTATTATTCTTTTAATTCAAATTGACGGGCATAGACTGCCAAGAGCATTTTGATGATGTTCATTTAAGCAAATAAGAAAAAGTGCAACCAAAAACAGTCTCCAGATGAAATACTAATTACTGTTTTTGCTGTGTGAGCTGTTTGACGAAGTACAGAATAAAACTGTACGAACTCGCGCATTGTAGTTTACTTTATTAATTTATATTCCTTTGAATGTGAAAAAAATTTCAAAAGCTTCCGATAAGAAATAATTAGTTTCTCATGCGGAGACTGTTTATGGTTGCACCTTTTCTGAGATAAATTTTGGTTAGTAAAGATGACAGTTTTTCTCGGTGTAATCTTCGAACAAATAGCTATCGGACTTCTAACCGAGTTGAATAGGACTTTCACTGTTATCATCTTCACGAGAGTAAATCATCGAAACGTCGCTCTATGCTAATTATACTCGTTTAGAACCCCCTAGAATAATTTGTTGAATAAATTTCATTTACTTCTCACTGGTTGCTCCCGCGTAAAAGTAATGCGCCTAAAATACTTGAAAATAAGAAATAAGGTAAATTAGGTAGATTTTTTTATGAAATACATTTAATAACAAAGGGAAATTAAGATGGCGCATCGGAAATATCGATTTTTTATTTTAAAATTTACCTGTCTATCTTTGGGGTTGAAATGAACATCATTGGCCGATATTTAGGGACTTTTCTTTCTTTCCGGACACGACTTACGGTCCACTAATTGAGGGTCAGTCCTTCGCCCCCACGTCCGCACCTGTTAAGGCCTATTCTCAGGCGTCCTCTGTTCAAAGGGCGTCGGAGTCGCTGGACGATGACGACGACGAGGACGAGGACGAGTACGAGGACGAGCGGATGCTCCACGTGGCAGACTTCCTCGGAGGGCAGAGGTTATCCGCGGTGACGAATAAACAACGTTCGTGAACCCGAACACAAAAGTTACAAAAATACGGAGGCAGGGGGGCGGGTTTTCGCTACGTAAATATCCGGCGGTCGTTGAACCACAGCGCCGCATGTGCGACCGACGTTTTTACTCCGCCAAATTGTTGCCACTTCACTCAACCATCAGCTCTGACATTTACGAGTTTTCTCAGACGCAGACTACACACTCCGCCTTATGAAGATATATTAACCCCGATTAATTACAAACCGAGCGTCAGCCCGTCGCAAACAAACAAATACGCCGTTTTTTAACCCTCCGCGACAGGCAAGCGCCACAAAAACCTCAGGGCGAAGAGAAAACCGAGCGTCCGGAATTTCGACCTGCCGTTCACTATCACCGTATCTCGTAAATGACATATCGTCGGAGAAACGTCGACGAGCCTTTACGTGGAGAATAACCACGGCTGAAGTTTCTGTCGTCGTCGGAAGACGAAAGAAGAGAGCGTTTATTGTGATTGAGCCGCGGGCAACCGTCACGGAAACATGATTAGGGAAGGAGAGACGAAGGCGTACCTGTCCGAGGGAGGATGATGGTGTTAACTCACCCTGAGCAGCGCCGCGTGCGGCCATGAAGGCCGCGACGACCAGGCAAAGCCACATCGCCCCACCTCGCGTCTTGTCGGCTCCAGCACAAGCACCAAACTGAGATCTCAGATCTGCATTCGCGAGCCTCACTCCCACCATCCTCTCTCACTCACCACTCAACTTCATTCCTACCCATCTTTAGCATTCCTCGATTACTTTTTAAAATACTCTATGACCCCACTTAAGGCGGGGGAAACTTCCAATATTTTAGAGCGCTAAACGAAACAGCATTAATACCTTCACTGGTGTCTAATTTTTCTCTTAGTCACTCCCCCTAGGTTTATTTAAATAGATTGGCGTAGAAATGGATCGAAATTTTAAATTATAAATTATAACCTTTGAATAACAAATGCAACCTTCCTTTCTCCTTCCTTTGTGACAATAATTTCCAACCTAGTTGTTCTACCTTTTCGTTCCTGTGACCTCGCCCTACTCGCACAAAATTAGCTGCCCTTTTCTGAACTTTCTCTAATAATTCAATTTGATATTTTCTACAACGATTCCAACAAATCGCCCCAAATTTTGAACTTCTCTTTTTTTTACGCCCCTCATCATGAATCTTAAGGAATTCCACGCTTTTCGCGTCGTGAATTTCATCTGTTCCTCCAAGTCTATTGTTGAAATATATCCCCATATATTTGGAATTTGTTCCCCACCTATTCTTATTCTGTCTCATTTGCCATCGTGCGTTTTGTAAACGAGATTGAGCTACTTTTCTTCCCATTCATTTTCACTTTATTTTTATGAGCCCAGCTATTGGCTTCATCTAGATCCTCTTGTAATACTAACGTGCCTTGCTCGTTCGTTACCTTTCTGTAGATGATGCAATCGTCCGCGGAAAGCCTAACCCCCGATTTTAAATAGTTTGGTACGTCATTGATAATTATTAAAAACAGTTATGGTCCGATTGTAGAGCCTTGAGGTACTCCCGACGTTACAATGCCTGAATCCGAAAATTGTTCTCCGATTTAGACTTTTTGCGATCTGTCGCTTAAGAAATTTTCTACCGATAGTACCATTCTTTTATCTATACCTGTGTTATTTAATTTATCCAATAGAATATCATGAGACACTTCATCAAAGGCTATCTACTTCATCTGCTAACTCTTTTGGCTTTCACACGAGAATCCTTCCCGAAAACTATGTTGCCCATTAAAAAACCACCCTTTTCTCTGAAGCTCAGATCGGACGTAGGCTGTTAATAAGTGCCTCATAATCTTACACATTACTGAAGTAAATCTGATGAGGGTCTATAGTTTTTTACGCCAGATTGGGAAATTAATTCAATAATAGGTTTCCAATCAGCCGGAAGACCCGAATTATTAAGTGATACGTTGAAAATTCTTATTAAGTACGGAACTGTCTCTATTTCATTCTCTACTTGAGACTCTATGTGTCGCCTCTGCATAAAACTGTTACTTGGCTGAGGCTCGAGTTTAACAGACAAATGCGTTGATTAACTAGTCCTGTTTTATTTTACATATGTCAACCTTCAATTTGGGCTTTTTAATTTTAATCCAAACTAGATTTCCTACGTGAGATTCGTAAACTTCAAAACTAGGACAAGCCATTCTCCCTTTATTTGATGGACACAAAATAATCTTCTGCTCCCCAAATTTATACGGATCGAGTTGTCTTATTTTTAACTTACCCCAGGCTTGTTAATGATCTGAATACATGAGCGTGCAGGAGATCTGTGAACGAGCGTTTAAGTGTTCATCGATCCTTTCTTCCTGATTCTATTGCAGTATTGAATGCAGAGTTGGAGGGTTCCTGGCTATTCCGCCTTGTTATATTTAAGCACCTATTCACTGCGTCTGCCTTTCTATTGGTCCATATTACCATAGAATGTAGGATGAAAATAATGATATTAGTTAAACAAAAATCGTTGTCTTAGTAATCTATCAGTCAAATTATCTCAGCATCATCTTGTATGAACTTGTAACATCGAATGTTCCACAGTCCAAAAAGTGAAATCTTTAAAAGAAACTTTCGTTAAGAATTAAGATGACTAAAAAGATTTGAAGTGATGTGATTTTCCACAAAAAAAATTCAGGAATCCAAACAAAAAGAACTAGACAAATAGAGAACAGTGTACAGGAACTGAATAAATGATGTATAAGCATAGTAAGTCAGCAATAAAATTAAACAAATACAGTACAATATTATTGAATATTAATATAATGATTCCACAATAATTGTGGAAAGGAAAAACTCATTTAGAATTATACTAAAATTTTTTGAACTGGCTTTTCTTTTAAAGAAAATCTTGAATGGGCAGTAACTGCACAACAGCAAATAAATAACTCAGGAACTCTTAGTTATGCTAACAAAACTTCAACACTAATATACATCGCTAACTTCAAATGTCTCCAGCACAGTAACAATGCTAATAAAGATTCTATGATTCTGGTAACTGTTCACAATTATAATTACCACTTGAATGTAATTTCAAAAATAAAAATTAGTTTTTTTATTGATATGAATTCAAGAAAGTGTTTCTATTTCACTTTAATCTTCTTAGTCACAAGAAAAGAAGGATAAGTTATTCATGTAGAAACCCACCAAAGGAAATTAAACTTTGGTTTCTTAAATGAAGTTCACTAGTTACAATGTAATGGCTTCATTGATGCTGATATTTTAGTATCTATGTCCACAGTTCAAAGTGGGTGTCTGTTACCTTGCAGCATCATTATTATTTGTTGTATCACAGTAATGCTAACAACTTGAACAGTGATCTTAGTTGAAAACAAATGGTAACAACATAGTGCAGACAATAAATAAGTTCATCATTTCTGGCATTTTAACACAAAAGTGACATTTTTGTTTTTTAGGTATTCAAAAAGAAGTGTTGGGTATGTAAAATCTGTTGTCAGTCATGTCTTATGTTAAATTTGAAATCTTTTACAGATATAAGTTACTTTAATTCCATTTCCAAACAATTAGTATTTACATGAGTTAAAGAACCAAAATTTTTGAAGTGTTCAATCATCGTACTACACACATTTGAAGGAAAAATTAATTTTACAACAACCTTAAATATTTGAAAGATTATTGCTTTTGTTTAAATGTAAATTATTATAAAAATTGTAGTTTTACTTCATAAATATTCAGAATGGTGCAAGCCATATTTTATCAGTAAACTGTTGCTATTACAAAATTGTTTTAAATGAAATTTTGTTATTCAGCAATGAAAGTTAACTAAATATTCAATCTTCCCTCAATATTTTTATCATATTACTTTTAATTATTTTTTAAATGTAGTTGTTGAAAGTGATTATTTACTATTCTTGTGTTATTTCTTAATCATTGTGGATGAAAAACAAAAGTTTCACAATAATTTTAAATTTCATTGGTTGTATTATTATATATTATATGGCAATTGAATATTTTCATATACTTTAAGATGAATTTAAACATAAAATAATGATGTAGTAGTAAATTAATACCATGTTTTATAAAAGTAAGAGTGAGAACTTTGATATGAGCATATGAACTATGAATCATTGAGATTCAATAAACAAAGTTGATTTCAAACTATGGTAGTTCTGTGATTATAAATTTATCATTATAAAAATAAATATATTTTATTTTTATTGACTTCAGCATGTTTTCCCTACTAATAACCTAATTGATATACTTTCATTATTGCCTTCCTCTTCTATTCTTACCCTCCTACAGTTACACAATTAACTGAATTTACATGTTTCAGTACCTGCTTCACTTTTTAGCTAATTTTCATTTTACTTCCTTATTCAGTGAAAATGATTTCTCATTTCATTCATACTAAAACTTTCTTCACCAATTTTAGGAGAAGATTGAATTCTTTTACATAGCCCAAAGGGAATTTTTAATTAAAAAAATAATAGTAATACTACTTGCTCTGTTACCCATTCAAATAATTAAGTGTAAATGGTTTTCCTCGACAAATTTTTTTTTTCATCGATGTTATTTCCTAAAAGGAAAAGTTTTAAATATTGTTTCTGACTAAAATCCTATTAATGTGAATGATGTGTAAAGTGAAGAGGTCTTTGCTTATTTGGAAAGTGAAGGTAGCAAATAAAAGTATTCCATTCTTATTTTTGATTACAATACAAATATTCTGTGGTCAGACTTGTTAACACAGTGCTTGAAACTACAAATAACAATTATATTAGAATTAGTATATTATTAGATTATCATTCCTACATATATACGAGTTATATGATTAATAATATTTTAGTGAATATATCCATTGAAATGTTACCTATCTATTGATCAGATCTATTTAATAATCAAATAAAAAGACTGAAAGTTTGGAATAATTAATTTCAGAAGAGAAAAGATATTTAGAATTTACTGCCAAATCTCAATTGTTGCAAGCACTTATGATCCATAGATAAACTAAAAAAAATTTACAAGTAAAGTTTACATTAAGTAAATAGAGTAAATAAATTATTCAGTATCATTTTCTTTCCCAAATTAATTCTACTTATTTTTATTTTTGTTAAAAAAATTAAATACTGTATTAAAATTTGGGTGTTATGGAAGTAACACTGAAAGAAATGTGGAATGAATTATTCTGATGTTTCAATTTCCCATAATTATAGTTTTGTTGGTTTTTAATTCACATTTAAATTACCCGGCAGGTAATCCTACAAATACTTTTTCCCCCAAATTCCAGTCCATACTCTCAAAAACAAGATTTGCTTATATTTTCATTGTTTTTTTTTGTATCAGTCTGATCATCCTTTGGGAAATTCTGACTTCAATTTTCTAGCATTCTTGCTAGGAAGAATCAGGTTGAATGTGGTGTGTACTTTTGCTTTATTTTCAGGGCTTTTGTAAGTTTGTAAAAACCTTTAGAGTGTCTTTAAAATCAGAGAGAAAAAGGAAAAGTATTTTTTTCTCATTTCAAAAGGTCAACGGCTTTTTGAATTATTTTCTGGGGACCAAAATTCTGCACCACACCAGACCTTTCTGGGAAAAGATTACATCACATTTCCAGTAATAGACCACAATACCATAGCGTGGTTACCGCCGTAGCAATTCACAAACATACCAATTGACAAATCACTTTACCAACCAGGGCGCAGTAATACCTGGAGATTTGTTGAACTAAAATTTTTCACCCCAACAAAGTGGTTACGACTATGTACGATTTTGCATCCTTTGTCTAAGGTTACAGACGCTAATTCATCTAATCTAGAGAACATATTTCCCCAAAAAGTCGATGATAAAACTAGAATGTAAAGGCCTGCTGACATTTTTGAAGAGAAGGAACGCGTCACATGAGCGTACGTTTTAGCTTTCACACAATTACGTGAGACAGACTGCTTTGTGGGTGGTCTTCAAAGTAGACGTGTCTTTAAACTTAAAGCTTGTTGAAATTGTTTCAAGACCTTTGAGGTCGCAAACATCAATGATTTCCTCTTAGGTGAGGAGGCAGAAAACGCCATACAAGGGATTTATACTCTGCCTCATTTTTTTAAAAAAGGTCTCTGTATGAATACCATTGTATCAGTTACAGAAGGTCTACAGGAATCCGTCAACTGGAAACATTTAACCGTCAGTGATTAATTTTCGTCGTCGCCACTTTATACTTTTATGCGTACAATAAACCAGAAAAGGCAAGAAAATAATTTAACACGTTTTATAAAATTAGACCTTTTCCGATATACTATTAATTTTTTCTTTTGAGTCAAGCAGAAAAGGCAGAGCGACATTGCAACTTCATGATTAAATTCTGTGGGGTTGTACGGTGAATTGAGTATTAAATTCTTTATTATCATTAAAGAAATAAAAATTAAGTTAATTCGTCAACCATCACGTTGTTGGTGAATATTTTGTTTTTTATAAACGGGCTCTTGATTTCATCAGCCGCATATCTTTCTTTTTAGTTATTTGTATCGGGGAATCTTTTTGTTGTATTTAGAGCACATAAGTCTCATACTATTATTCTTTAATATTCGTCTGTTCTGAGGACGTCAATGTTTGGGTTATATGAGAGGAATGGATGCTACGTGCATGGGGAATCGTAATTGCCAATATTTAGCCACGTTTTGTTATTTATAGCCCAAGCTGAATATTGATAATTCCGCAAATTTCTGCTGCTATTAGTAATGGAATTAGGCACTGTGCTTAGTAGAGCTTCACATTCCATTCCGAAAGATTCCATCGCTGTCGCAGGACCTCGCTGACTGGTGTGTGGTCAACTATAACTATGTGGTCAATTATAACTATAACCAATACTGGAGAAAATGACGCCGCCATTCGTCGAAACGTCACTGATGATATGTTGAGCCCGGTTGGAACCCCCAGAGGAATTCATTCATGCAACTCACAGGGAGAGACGTCGAACCTTGAAAATATAATTAATATTTTACATTACCTATTTTAGTAATTAATAACAATTCTTATAATTCACGAATATCGTTCATGGACTTAACGTAACTTGGGCTCCATATTCATCATAATTTAAATTTTTGTAATCGTATTTTCTCCTCTTAGTTGACGAATAATTATTTTTTGAACCTAATCCGTCTATGTAATTGATTAAACCTAAAAACAATTCTAAACCTCTGATGGAAATGATCACGATTCAAAGAATCGATTAGTGAATCGTCAAGTGATTGGAACGTCCTGGAAACGTGGAGCTTGTCTCGTGGAACCAGAAATGTTAAACTATTCTAATTACGTTCGATTAATTATATCATACTATATTATTAATATTGCATGTGTAACTCAATTCGCAGAATGAATATGAGAATATCGAAAACTTTCCAGACGAAGAAATAAATATTACTGGAGACCGAGTGAAAGGTTTTTATTACCCTTAAATATTTGAGATTACATTTTTTAAATATTATATGACGATAAAAATAAATGACCATTGCACAGACAATTTAAAATTATTTTATTCAACTCAATGACATTTGAGTACATTTTCGTCTTTGATCAGGTTGCCTATGTTTTTACTTTTGGATATCTTTTATTTTTAAATGAGGCCGTATAAGAAGTAAAAGAACTCATATCAATGAGCTTTATGAAGGAGGAATTTGAAATGTACTATATTCTGTCACCTAGGGAAATAATTTAAATAACCCAATAAAAGTACTATAATGTACTGAAACGTCGTTGAGTTGAATTAAATATTGTAAATTTCAACAAAATGGTTCAATTAATCTTTATGTAACTATATATTTGGTTGTCATAGTTTTAGATGATTGAGATGAATTTCTGTAATTCACACTAATAAGTTACAACTAATTAATAAATTTCCATATATAAACAGGAGCGCTAAAACACTGACGCAATTCTGAATATTTGGAAACATCCAGTCTTTGATCGTATTTAGTAAATTTTGGATAATGATCATTTTGCCCCAAGCAATGTTCGCAGCAATCGCTTTACAGTTCTTATCGTACACTGCGCATGGGTATTAATTAAAGGAAATCGCTGAGACATCCGTCAGGGCCTTGGGCATCCTTCATGTGTCCTCTACGCTAAAGATTTTCGATTGGCTTCGGGAAATGACCAGTAACTCATCCTTTCGTATAGCCTCCCTCAATAATATTTTGCAATTTATATTCTCCATTTTAATCTTTTATTTGATTCCATGATGAAGAAAAATAGAGTGAGCTCCACGAAAAACAGTAAATTTTGAAATTATCAGAAACTGTTTTTACAATGGACTCAAAAAGAAAATTTTTACGTCGGTCTCCATGTGAATGATTTGTTATGTCTAC
Source organism: Eucriotettix oculatus (assembly GCA_034510155.1). Lineage (NCBI taxonomy): Eukaryota > Metazoa > Arthropoda > Insecta > Orthoptera > Tetrigidae > Eucriotettix > Eucriotettix oculatus. The sequence goes on along the minus strand of CM067380.1, from coordinate 20,033,395 downwards.
CGAGTTTTTGATGGAATATTATTAAATGCTAATACTATTCAGCTACTCTGTAGAAATGATAATTTAGCCGCACGGAGACCTATGTAAAAAATACGAGTATTGTGCAGTAATTACTATTTATGCGGCTGTTTTTACACTTGCAAGGAATTACAGCTACTTTCTACAACGCAGGGCGTGGTCATATTTCTATATACGTAAGTTACGAATAAATAATACAGCCCCACTTTCCAAAAATATTTAAATAAAATTAAATTAACAATTGTTATTGTTATTAAAACAAAATAATTAAAATAAAAAACTTTTTAGATGATCACTAGTTTAAAATTTAACAAAAAATTCAAATATTTTTAGTAACATTATTGACCGTCTAAAAGGTTTTTATTTCAATTATAAACAGTCAACGTTTAAAGGTAAAAAATCCAATGTATCAAACAAAATAACAATCGTCACGGTGTATCATTTTTATATCAAAGGTGTCAGATAAATATGACTATTAATCCTTCATCTCATTTAGTGTTAAATCATTTCTTTGAATATTTTTACGGTTTAATTTAATGAATTATTACTTAAACGTATAATTATTAATAATTAAATGTTTATTTTAATTATGAAATTCAGGTAATTGTGTAATTTCGAAATCCTATAAAATAAAATGATTGCAGATATTTTAGCGCAGAGGAGGGCTTCCCTTTTAATTCGTCATTTAATATACAATATTTTGACAATTAGACTAAAATTTATTCAAATACACGAATTTCCAGCATTTAGCGTGGCACCGTTGTGTCGCCTAAGTTAGTGCCTTTAAATAATGCTGGAGGATTGAGGTTGGACAGCCAGCAGATTACGATGACCTGGGTCAGGTCTCACGTACATTGCGATATTGTAAAATTCAACACAATTGGCGTAGACACGTCACGTGGAGTGGTGTTTTACTATGTAGAGGGGTCATAGAAAAACGAATAGGACAGTTCGTATCACGACTTTGTAAGGGAAGGAGGTCAGGGAACAGAGGAGGAAGGAAGACGTCTTGATAGTATAGTTAAATTCATATTCTGGAAGAAGAAGGGCATCCGTAGAGGAGAAGACGCTTTCAGAAACTTACCGAAAACAGAACACAAGCCCACCAGAAATTTTACCACCTTAGTCAAAATTCTCGGCTGGATGAGATGAACCCGTCCGTGAAGGAGGAAGAAAATTGTCCCAACTCGTACCTGCCCCATGTTAAAGGAGTCGCACTGACTTGTCAGAAATCAAATAGTACCTGCTCAAGACTGCACGTCACCGAGTCCTGAACAAAACAGGTTCGTTATTCGGTTCAACGTAAGAAGCGAGATCTCTGCTGCTCATTTATTCGTTTCCCTTCACAGATCTGACCCTGATAATTAGTTTGAGTTTCATGCTGACGCTGAATTAAGCCTTCATCATGTCTCTTAACTTTTATCACCTTATGATTTTGCAATTTTTTTTACTAAAGGACCCAAGTGAAAATTTGAACCGGAAATTAAATAAATTGTAAAATTGATTAAGTAAATTTTAATTACGGCCAACCCTTTACAATATACCAAATAAATGTATATACTTTAATATCAAATATTTTTGACGCCGAAACATTCTTTACTTGGCATCACAATCTTGCAGAGGAAATAGAAAAGGTTTGTTACAACTCCTTGCGTGTTTACAAGCAAGCGCTTCCATAACGACTTGTTTGGCATTTTACATTGCAATAAGTGAACTGCAGCAATTTGTTTCGAGTGTAGAGCTAGCGCTAGAAATACTACTAAATAATGCTACTATTTTGAAAGAAAAATAATTGCAATTAACCGTACAAAGAGGGTCTCAATACTGTCGAAAGTGTAATAAAAGCTGGTATTCGGTATGCATCCGAATTGATATGGAAAATTGTCACTCCTCCACAACTGAAAAATAAACACACACCTTTATGACGACGGGGATCAAATAAAACAATACTGATTTTCGATTTTTTTAAAAAAAGTTTCTATTAATGCGATGTCATAAACAAGATCAAACCTCTATTTCAACAACTTCAAAATAGTATTAATATTATCCATATAAATTAATATACATTTATCTTCTTTTCATTTGGGACATTTCTTACAATTTAAAAGGTTTGCTCCTACATTTTACTTCAAAGTGTAAACGTTTAGTTCCATTGTGCCGTATATATATTTCTTTAGTGATATTTGAGGTTACGATTTGAAAAGTTTCGTAAATTATAAGGGGTTCAAGTTCTTGTTACACATCCTTCCATTTTTTAGAACTCGCCGATGGCTATATTATGGTGTATAATGGCACAGCCTGCAACTTATGCAACTAAAATATCGTAGCGGTGTTGGGTGACGCGTACCCTACACGAAAGGCCATCTCATGCATGGATTTGTATTTTCATTAATTAATTTTTATGATGTAGTGGAAAACTGAGTAAGAAGCAACTTTCATATCCCGCTTATTACGGAATTCAGAGGCTTTCATTAGCACAATTAACGGTGACTTCTATCAGACAACGAAAGTTGTTTGAAAATATTGCACTGCTAATTCAAAATCTGGTTATACTTTGATCACATAAAACTTAATGTATTATTTACTGTCAATTATTAAAATATTTAAATTATTATTTTCTAATCGACGTGCAAATAATAAGTCAATAACGGAAAGCACCAGCAAAATTTTAATAAATGTTTCTTTAAATAAACTCAAATTTTCGTATTTCCCACGCTATTGCTTGAAATTGCCTAAACCCGAAAAATTTCATGTCTTTCATTTTAATTCTTAAAAACTTCAAAAGGTTTCATTCCACACTGGGCGTACTTGTTGAAAGAAATAGAATATTTATATGTTTAACGTGACAATGATTCAGTGCTTCCCGCTGATAATGTGGGATTAACTCACAAGCCAGCACGTGAACATAACTTAGCTGTCTGCATTAATTATGCAGCTGTAACTTCCGCGAAATAGAGTAGTGAAATTCGTCGTAATTAGCAACTAATCTTTCCGGACATTCGCAGCTCTGAAAGTGATGAACGTGTATGAATTTTCAACGAAGTCCGTCTCTCATGAATACACATTTACCGCCACTAATTTGTCTGATTCATTTGTTAAAAATGAAGAGTAATTTTCAATATTACTGAAAATCTTTCACATTTTCACAAACTTTTTATGTACCTAATATTAATATTGATTTTATATATCTTTTGTGTATAGATCCCTGAAGAAGTCTGCAAAGTTGGATGAAACGTTGTATTTGTATTAATTAAATAGTAATTAAATTTATTTGCTAACTTATTTGGCAGTATTTATTTATTATGAAACTAATGTAACTAAAATTCATAAATCCGCGGATTACGATGCTAGGAAACAATATTTTTAAAACTTATGAAAATAAATTTTCGTGAAACACTTAGTAGGAACTAAACAAATGATCATTATAATATAAATGGACACTCAAAACAATATATTAAAATTCAAGCAGTATGTATTTCAAAGGTAAAACTATAATAGTAAACACATTGATGGGGTTGAGCACCGGAGATGTTGGGCCATCCGGTTCTTTGATTCGGGGTAAATCTCCCCGGACGTGTACAGCACAGCCTCTGTGATCCTGTGATCCTGTGTTGCCAGTTTCCTTCGCTCCGAGGCGGGAGAGCGTCCGTAATGACGTCTATTCTTCCGCCTTGCTGATTAGCCTCTAATTAAATCTGCGCCTATTGCAAGACCTTTTCATTTCAGAAAGTCAGATACAGTTCTTTAATAATTACTTCTGAGTGGATGTTACCTCCGCTTAACCGTTGTAGTGCGAGAAATGGCCTGATCCTTGCTGTATTCATCGAGACCGAGGCTTTTAAATTTTCGTATTTCATGGTCCCATTCTAGTTGACCAATAAATACTACTAAATTCAGAACTTTGCGACTTGTTTGTGTTTTATTGGAAATAATTTTGGAAGTGTTCTTTACTGACTCGCACTCCTTTTGCTGAAAAGAGACGATAAGGGGATTTTTATCTGTATTTTATGTGGAACACCGGGTAGGATCCTTTAACTATAGCCCTTGCTCTACCTTCCGCATCCCCTCCCCCTACTCAATTCCCTTCCTATGCTATTAAAGGGGAGTTTCCTGTTTCAGGATCACGCTCATGTAGCCTGTTAACCTAAAAAAACTGGGTCCACAGTGTGAGTTTTCTCGCGGGGCTTACGTGACTATGTTGGGAATGCCTCGTACTCTGTTTTTTTCTAAGTTCTCACATGCCGAGACACCTTCACCTATTTTAGGAGGTATATGTACTGGGGTCGAAGTCGAAGTCCGTTGATCCCATTGGATCAGCCGGCCAACTGCCTCCTAAAACTAGTGCAGACACGGAGAAGGGAATGCTGTGATCCCACAGCAAACTCGTCTCCCGTCATTCGGAAGGGCGTGAGAATAGTACCCAATAGCCTGACCTATCTGATGCAGGTTTTCTTGGGTTTTGCCTGCATCTCTTTAGATGAAACACCGGGTAGGATCCTTAAACCATAGCCCGGGGGCTCCAGTCAACCCTTGGCTACCTTTCTGTACCTTCCACATCCTCCCTTTCCATTTCCCTTCCTATGCTATTAAAAGGAAATTGCCTGTTTCAGGATCACTCTCATGTAACCTGTTACCATAAAAAAGACTGGCGACAAACGATCTCGTCCAAGCTGAGAATCCGTGTTATTTTATCAGTTATTAATTTTTAATTAATAGCATTATGTCTGAGTACTTATTTGTGTAATAATCTATTCAAAGTTATATATTAAATATAAAAATTTAGGAACCAAAAAATTAAATACTCGTGTTTCCACTTGGTAACACAGTCTCTCTGCCATGGTCTGTGTATTAACTGGAAACCAGAGGATGACCCAGAAATTGCTCAATACAGCCTTTAAATCGCACCTTTGTTTCATAAATTACTGGGACAGAAAAATTTCATAGTTACACATGTTGTTGTGGTAGTCAGTCAACAGACTAGTTTGATGCGCTAATCTTTTCATCTGTACTTACCTATTGCCGTTGACCTCCAGCCTCATTTGCCTACACATTACAGTCTCGGTCTTCCTCTTTTATTCGTACCCAACACAGTTCCTTCTAATACTAATTTATTGATTCTTTCGTAGGTCTATTACTGTATCATTCCCTCCTCCCTAATTACACTCAACACTTCCCGATTTGTTGCTCGATCTACCCATCTGCCATTCAGCATTCATTCGAAAACTTCTATTCTTTCCTGTTCTGCAGTAACTATTGCCCAAGTTCCCACACAACACCACGCTACACACAAACAATTCTAGAAATTATTCCCTTGTCTCCAAGCTCATATTTGAGGTAGGAAATTTTGTTTTAACACGGCATTGTGAGTTTTAAACCAACTTGTATTTTTGTTTTTATATACCATTGAAGGAGAAAATATTAATAATTCAACATAATTTTTAAATTAATTTATTTTCTCTCCATTAGGCATTATATCCTATAAAATATCAAGACAAAGATATATTTTTCTTTATTGGCGCTGCAGCCCTGACATGACACATGTGCAGTGTCACGTGGTCAGCGTAGCGATTCTCCTTCAGTTTTATGCCCAGTGGCCGTGACAAGCCAATGCACGGAACCTCTGTGATGTGAGGAGCTGACGCTGATAGTCTCTAAAACAACTCCCACTCCGACGTCAAAGATAATACACGTTTTTAAAAAATATATTAATAATTTCCACATTTAAATAAACATTTGTATTCTTGAATCTGTGGACCGACTGCGAAATGATACAATTTTTTCCCGAGTCTTGTTATGAATATATAATATATAGCTTGTTAATTTTAAACATTTTTTTGATGATTTCATATTGCATTGAAGGGGAAAATACGATAAGTTGAGTCAAAAGATTACCATGATGCAGCAAAAAGTTAGTTCTTTGATAAAATGAAATACCAAAACTCGAAGGCATCAAAATATGACACTATTAAGAAAGTTAATAATTTGAGAAGAAATGAAAAAATTAAGGAGTAGATGAAGTCAGGTTTGCAACACGTGTGTGAAAATCCTCAGTAGAGGAAATCCTCCAGGATAACCTTGCGAAGGTTCAGTGAAGACAACCTTGGAGGATTGTACCAGGACGTTTGATTAGATTGTCCTCACACTCACGGAAGCCATCTTGAACGTGCCTCTGAAGTGAAAGTGTTCTGTGAGGAGCGCCTATGTAAACAGCTTAGGGAAAGCCTCTTACGCGTCCTGGCCTCCACCCCGATAGTCCTTTCTCTCCACATGCTAGGATTCCCCTTTGGCGTCATTTTCAAATAGTTCAACGCACTGGCAAAACATAAAAAGCGTCGTTAACTTCAGCACCGATTTGATTAGCTTTGGAGCTACTACCACGTGAGCGTGAGGAGGCTCTATTCAAGCAGTCGCTGGAACTTTCGACACGGAAGGATAACTCTGTTGAGGATCACAGTTTCACGTGTCTAAGTCGCACTCTCTTCGGCAGCTGCAAGGCTTTGTTGGCAGTCTTTCCCTTCTTCATGTGCATGCACTGCCATTATTACCAGCGTTGGAAGCCAACGTTCCTCTGCAAAATCCTGTCATGTGGGTGTGAGATGTAGTCATTTCAAACTTACCGTTGTTTTCCTTATTTCTTTTTAAAAAAAAACACGCGGGTGATAATTATTTTATTTTATCCACTAGTCATGCCAAATTTGAAAATAGAAAACACTTTACTTCCAGATATATCAGAGTGTCTATTTCCCCATATCATAATACTTTTACCTTTCCATTCTTAATAATTATCCCATGGCCAATTAATTAAACCGTTCTGCTTTACAATGACAAAGAATTTTCTTCGATTAACAATGTATAATAGTAGAAACTTGTATATGTATGTATGTTTCAGTATTATTTATATAGAATTAAAAACGTGTACAAATTGTAAGGAAACATATTCTTAGAAACCCCAGTGAGCGTGAGAAATCCCTAGCACAAACGTGGAAGGAATTATAATTAAGAAAAATATGCAAATGTGTCAGTATGCGTAAGTTTGTAACGTCATCGAGCATTGAGACAGACGTAATACGACGACATATTTAGTTGGACACAATATGGCTCCTATTTGTTTACTTCATACACATTTTATCGATATTCTGCAATGCAAACACCAGATAATGATAAACAATAAGACAGATTTTCATTATATAAATATGTTATAAATATCCGTATCATTCAGAAACGTCTGACATATTTCAGGGAAGAACGTCAGAATTCAAATGTGACTTGCCCAATTATATCCTCCATTAAAAACTTTAGAAAAAATGTTAAATAGTGATAAAAAGTCACATGATTAATACACTTGTGCCAATTGCCAAATCTGATGGAACAATTTACTTAATAATTATTGAGTATCTTAGGTTGTGTGTGTATTTGATACAACTCAACATGAAAAAATAGATTTGATTTGTTGAAATAATTTCAAGAGAGAATTTAAAAAAATTAACGACATTACACATAATTAATATTTTTTATTGAAAAGTTGGCGGATCTCGTTATGTATTAATACAGTGTACCACAATTCGTAGTTTAAGCTTCGTGCGCAGCTGTGATGATTTAAAGTTCATATGATTTTTAACTAAATTGACAATATGTTTATAATCAAGCCAATAATTGGACTAAGGTGTGTCGGTTCTAATATACCACGTATTTGTTTTTCTTTTATAAAGATTTTCTTGACTGTAGTTCCGTGGCCATGGCGTGATTTGTGAAGCCCACACAGACACATTTTACGATGGCGTTAGCCGTGTCCATTAATGTAATCCATTGCTGAAAAATCGCCAGCGCCTCGCAGAAAACGTGGTCTTGTTCGAGCATCAACAGTCGTGTTTCCATTTATGTAAATTCTTATTGAATAACGTTTAAACGTGTGAGAGAATTATTGTGATACACTTCAATTCTGCGGTGCGGCCTCCAAGTAGCGGTCTTTATTTTATATTTTTTATTCATTTGTTAAGTGCGATGTAATTATGTCGATAAGATCATTCTGGAGTTAATATATCCCTGTTGGACATATTTGACGATTTACAAAATAAAGTTATTGATGTGTTTTTTTATTTTCTAAGAACTTAGTAGAATATACGGAAATCTGAAAGAAATCATTTATAAAAAATTTAAAATATAGAATAATTATACTTCTTGCTCATTAAACAACCCAAAACTTAATATTTAATATTATAAGTAAAAATCCTTAGACGCAATTGCACATTTTACGTAAATTGCGACGGAAACAATAAACGTAAGACAGATTATTGACTGTATTGTGTCATTTGTGGGAGGTTCGCAGGAGGTCAATTTTGTGTCTTGTCTTTAGGTCAGCGTCCTAAGAGAAAACCCTTCTGAAGTAGGGATAGTTTTGGAAAGCCGTAAATTATGGGAAACGAATGCAGTTTATAGTATCAGTAATAAAACATATTTCTCGAAAATTGATTGTATTGTCAAGTAGCTTTTAAATTTTTGTGTACTGGGGTTCAGCTGGATTGAACGAAATTTTTATAATAATTATTCTTGTAGTAAAATTAATGTTTTTGATATAGGCTAATGAAACTTTATGTAAATCGGCGTTCCGCGCGTGGAGGAGATTCCAGCACATGATATTAAAACGTGTATTATTTAGGGTTATTCATTTTTGAATTAAAATATTTTAATTGATTTGTTAAAATTTTTATATTTTTTGTTCACAACGAATACAAAATTACGTAAACGCTGTATGCGATACGATTAAAGCCAAACCTTTATTTGTCATCAGTTCATACATTGAAAGGGCAAAATTACAGTTAATATTGAGAGGAAGCAGAGGAATAGGAATGAGTCACATCTGCTAGAATACTGCATATGTAATTCAAAATTACCGTCGTCAAACATTACAGACATGTTCATAGACATAATTATTTGTGAAATAAGAAAACTACAAGTACAACGCAGCGTTTAGGGCAGGGAAAGGTTGGAGGTGCAGAAGCGAAGCTAGCGGCCCCAGCGCAGAGGCTGCCCCAGGGGTCGAATCGTGCCCCTCGTCTCTGCAGACACGAAGTCGAGCTCCGGCAGAGCTGCGGGACCGGGCACGGGCGCACGGCCTCGAAGCCAGGACTGCAGCGCGGAGCCCAGGGGGCGCCAGCGGCTCAGGACGGCCAGCGCGCGCTTGCTGCCTGCAACAAAACACAATCTCCCATCACTTTCACTTTCACTTTCAATAATGTACAAGCCCTCTATGACCTATTATTTTTATTCTATTTTGTTGGAAATGTCGGATAATCGTCGTCGTGTGTTTACTGACCAGTTGGTTCGAAGAGAAATGGAGCTTCTGGATTTCACTTGGGCACATCTTTTTTACCCTGGCTGCACGGGGCTTGGTTTAGGAAATAGGGCTGAGTGAATCCTCTGTACGGATTCATCTGTTGCGTGGAAACCTTGAACGATCGTCAATGTATTTCCGCACTTCATAATTTTTTTTAGTAATAACGCCTATTAAAATCGGGGAAAGACTTTAGAAATATATTTCATTCTCGTACGTGACCTACATACATCATAAAAACCACAAGAATATTATATATACAGTGTGTTTCAGAATTCCTATTATAAGGTTATAAGGGTACTTAGTAGATAAAGTTTTGATAAGGAAGCCAAGTGCGGAAATGCAGCATTTGTCTGAAAAATAATCATATTAAAACGTATAATCAAGTCCTGCATTGAACAAATACTGATAAAACATAACGTCAACTGGATAGCCGACTCCTTGGCTACTTATATACTACGCCGAATTATAAAACACCTATTGCACGTGTATTACGTTAATGTAGTCATTTGTAACTGTGACTACTTATTTAATTTGATGTCGCATCGACGGCTAGGTCATGACAGGGGAATTGCATTACTCGATTTAAAACCAGATGGAATATATTCAAACCGTTTTGTTCCGAAAAATGTAGCGTTATTACGTGGCAAATATTTTGCGACAGAGCAACTTCGCAAGGCGAGGCGGAAGTCGAATACTATTTTCAGAACGACAAGCTCACACACGTATGAAATGAATACAGTGCCAGTTAGTAAAAAAGAAAAGAGCCATACAATAACACATTGATCTGCTGAGACAAGAAAAGATAGCTTCCCGTGTTGGAAGGACAACGCGATGATAAAAGGACTGGAACAAAGAAGCTCGCGTGGCGTTGCCTACGCGTCAACACTGATTGCCTGTTGTCGAGGAAATAGAAAAGGACGTTCGACCGCTTTGCACGCACCAGGACCACGACAACATTAAAGACAGCCAGCTCATTATGTGCCCCCGCGTCTACACGGCTACACGTCTACACGTGCACTGCACAACCGCACCAGAATATCATTACGATGGATTTTATATGGAGGGTCAAAGAATAATCTTAAAAAAAACGTTATATTTTATTACACAATAAATGGTATATATAAATCTATGGATTGCCCACGGGTGGCTGTTGTCATGACCTATCAAACTGAACAAAACCCCAATAACTTCACGGTTCAACCGAAATTCATCGTATGTTTAACAGTTTTGGTAATTACGTCTTATGATTCGCACTTCATGTTCTTGTCAAGTTGCATTATCTGTGCTCTATACAAGACATTCTTGGAGGGCCTGGAATTATTCCATCATTCGTAGTCAGTGATTAAAATGTAATGTGTCTAGCTGACATTTAATCAGACAGATGTCAGTGATTAATATAAATTAATATACAATTAATAAGTTTGAAGAAAGTTGCTACTGCTTTGCCTGTTCCAACCGAAATGTTACACGCAAAGAGGACGAAAAATCCAACTTGTTTCATACTAAATGACGTAAATGGTTTCCTGACTCAGGACCGTCTGTTTAATTACATTATTGTGTCAGATTTGCTTTCATTATTGTAATTTAACTTGAATCCACTGGAAGTTGGTTGGAAAATTGTACCCGTTTGAAATATGCAACTTCTACTTTAGAGTAGAATACGATTATTGGTTATGTTAAACCCCATTTTGGTTGTAATTGGACTAATATCTCATGTCTAGATATTAATCGAACTGATCGGCGTCCAAGTAAAGTGTTAATTCATATTAATCGACCTTCTCAATGCACGAGATCACGTTTTCTTTTGGTCGTGGATTGCTATAATAGCCCATTAGCTGCAACACGGTCCATTCTCTTAATCCTGATGATCCCTCAGTTAATGTGTTAAGACAGAATCCCTTGCTTCAGAATTCTAGGGGCAGACGCAATTAATTAGCTTCTCCGTGCACTTAGGGTCACTAATAACATCAAAGCAATAGGAAAATCAATAACAGTATGCCTCTTACTGTTGTTCGCTAGATCAAAATTCCCTTCCCTTCTTATACAATCGTGCTACTACATCCATTCTTTAAAATATTTTCAGAAACGATACTGCAATACAAACAGCGCAATAGTTGACACTTATATGCCAAACTTTTAAATTACAAGCCTGAATATTAAATAATTAGTGGTTTTAAATTTAAATAAAGGACGCAAAATTAGATACATGTCATCTATTTAGAATATAAGTCTGTTTTGTTTGTTACATAATTGAAATATACCCTTTTTATATCTTAACGAAATATTCTGTACTCAAAATTATAATAGTTTTCGTAAAGTTTTGTTTCGTTACCCGATGAAGTCCACAAGTATTGACGGAACGTCGTAGATGTATTAAATAAATATGAAACTGTTTGATGACGAATTGGCTGTGTTGTTTATTTAATATTACTTAACTGTCAGATTATTTATTGTTTTACAATTGTAGTATTATGTTGACAATTTTCAAGTACAGATGACCAAAATAACATTGGCACGGTAAAGCCAATAAACGGAATGCAAGAAAGTTAGAGAAATATCTGGCAACGTAAAAAAACGAAGAAGATAGATTATGCAAAATTTCACTCAAAATTCTGTTCGCCATTAGGGAAAAAGAAATGCCGTGTTAGCGCCAGAAAGACTGAAATATTAATTTTAGAAGCGTAATGCAGAATTGATAAAAAATTACGGTGTAGACAATTCACTATAGAATGACGTCATTGCATAATTCCTCTTCTGTATAGCATATTACATACTCAGAGTATAACTCTCAGCAGTTTAAAAAAAAAATTTATTCGCTTTCCAACACACGTTTTACTATCTGCCTGTATATGTACAACAGCTTCAGCTTCAGAACATCGGAATCATCAGTCGCAAGAAACAGAAATAAATCATAACAATGGCAAAAGAGGAGGTAGAACATTTTATATACCGTAAAAATGGTTCTTTTTGAACACTGTCCAAAGGATAAGAAGGTACTGAAGTATTTTCAAATCTGTTGAAGTTTCACCCGGCCGATCTTTCCCATAATCTGAAGAATTATATATTCATTTTTAAATAATATGTGTTATTTATTTGCTGTAATGCTGTGACATAAGAATCACACACATAAAATTTGTATTTGATTTAAAATACAATAATTTGGAGCAGTTAATTAATTAATTTATATTAATCACTGACATCTGTCCGATTAAATGTCTGCTAGACACATTACATTTTAATCACTGACTACGAATGATGGAATAATTCCAGGCCCTCCAAGAATGTCTTGTATAGAGCACAGATAATGCAACTTGACAAGAACATGAAGTGCGAATCATAAGACGTAATATAAAGTAAAAGCGTTGTAAACTATACAGTGCAGCAATCTTCCAGTGAGCTTGGAGGAAAAACATTAAAACTTAAAACGGAAATAAGTTGTTTCACAGGAAACAAACTTCCTACAATACAAAATGTTGTGCTCATTTCCATGTTTTCTTTGCTTTTTTTTATGAGTCTTCACTATCGTCTCTGTTTTAGCACCTGCGTGAAGAAATTACCTGAGGAAACAAGGGTAAATAAAAAGAAGTTGCAATTGTGTGAAGCTCTTCAGCAAGCTCAGTGCAGTGGCAGTAAAGAGTAAAAGCGTCGTAGAGTCGTTTGCATGCAAGTGGGATCGTTTCGCACTCCAACAACGACTGCGAACCTTCCGTGCGATACAACAGACGACACCTACATGGATCATCGGAAGATAATGTGGACCGATTTGGGTATCACGACATTCATAGTTGAGAACTGTCTTTAGTAGGTTCATTCAACCCTGGAATCATTATATTTGTGCAACATTATATTTACGAAAATATATATAACCGGGTAGAATTGATTAAATTCAGTGTGCTTTTTATTTTGCAATATAATGCTTTCGTAGAAAAGTCAATATTGTACTGCCTCAGTCATTGTAATGCATTAGTCTTAAAGCTATTTTCATTAATATCACTTCATGATCTTCTAATTAAGGGTGGCTGGAGTTAAAATACAATAAATCCAGCAAAGTAAACTGTTGCTCCTCAACATTTTCTTCATACGTCCAATATAGTTTCCCACTCCTTTCCTATTGTTGCATTGAAATCTCCAACAGATTCCATTAGAACAAAGCATCGCAAAAGTGTTTAGTTTGTATTTTCGTGTACCATTAATGAATAAAGTTTATTTCGAAAGTTGCTCGCATAAGAAATTATATCAACATATTTCATATATTTAATTTCTTTGCTTAATATGAATTGTAACTGCGTTTATTTTCAAACTCAAGAGGACAAGTGGCTTATTCCCAATAACTTTCAATGCTTCAGCCTCTGACGTGAAAAGATGAGGTGAAAAATAATAGGCGATCAGAATTCTACGACTGATAAACTTTTGTTGCCAAATTAAGTAAATAGCAAAACCAAACGTCATGCTGGGACGAGCAGAAATAATATTGTTCGGGGTACAATCGCAGAAATAGATGCGCATTAATAAATCACTAACTGACAAGTATTTATAAAACCTCTAAAAATGATATACGGTGGTAGTTCGGAAAGTTCTTGGACTAAAATGCACATTGTTAATGTAAAAATACTATTATCTGACCCACTTTTCTTTAATTGGAATGAATGCAGTGTGAAACTCTGATAAAATCCTTTTCAATTTATTGGATGACGGATTTAAAAGAAGACTTAGATTCGTTATTTTCAACGATAAAAAGTGAACATCTGAATTAAAATGCTTTCAATCATCCAATTTTGGATGATGGGGATTCCGAGATGCTCCGAAACCTTTACGACCGCGGAAAGAAATCATTATAGTCCATCATTTAGTTTCGTAAGGTCGTGAGCTTTCTGGGGCAGCAAATATATCGTTAGATCGTGGGTTAAAAGAAGCGAATGTTGACTGCATTTTAACCGTTGACATAAAAGCACTCTAATGAGAATTTGTCACCAGCGTTTCGATCCATTTAAACAGTTTAAGTGACATTTGGGACAACTCGTCACTTTTGATGAAACGTGGCTTCATTACACCACCCGTGAGGTCATTAAATGGACTAAACAATCGAGTCAAGCCGGAATATTCACAAGCACTGTGTTTTGGGATTGACATAGAGTGTGGTTAAGGTCAAAACAAACACAAGTGAATATAATGAAGCATTGTTGGATCAATTCAAGCAAGCTGCCGAAGAGAATTGTTTCATCACAATACTCAAGCGCCTCCAGTTGTTTTTGTTATACTCCACGAATTGTGCATGGGATGCTTCCACTTGCCTTATATACACCACATTTAGATCTGAGTCATTATTTACAGTTCCCGAATTTTAAATATATGCATTTCTTCGTATGAAGAAATCATTGCTGAGACAGACGCCAATTTTCCTAATTTTATACTAAAGGTGCAAAGAAGATGGTAGAAATGATGGACTAAGTGCAATTATTTAAAAGAAGATTACAGAAAAATCAACGACAAATTGGAATTTTTTTATCAGGCTGCACTGACCGTATTAGTCAGAGAAATGTAGTGCAGCATCAACACGGTATCAGCCATAAATCTGCTTCTGAGAGGCAAACGGATCATTTAGTCAGCCGCGCTAAGTGAGGCGTCCTCCTCATTTAACGCCGTGATGAATGGAGCAGGACCGTTGGCTGCTTTCCACGACAAAAGTCTCCAGACCATGACCATCGGCGGTCTCAAGCAGGTACCACTCAACCTGGAATTCCTTGGCAAGTGTCCTCGTAAGGTCACAAGCATTCCTTCATCCAATAACTCTTTCGAGTTCCTTTGAACTCTTCTATCGGATGCTTTTGTCACTGAATCCCAAAAATTCTTTCCGTGTTGAAACGGACTGTTTCCGTTAAACAGTGCCTATAAAACGAGCATTCTACGGTAACTAACCCTAATTATGTAAATGCGTCATCAGAACCGTGAATGAAACAAGACCGCAGGATTGTGCAATTCTTTGTAAACTTTGGAAGGATTACAAACCGGATAACTGCAACGATCAATATCATCTTCATAGGAGCTGAGCCGAAACTTAAAATTCAGTGCATGTGGGCTCACAAATTTCTTCTGTTGAGCGCTGTCAAATTCTGCCAACTCGATAAATGTAAGCATTCAGCCTTCTTGGAAGAATTTCCGTCGCCTACAGGAGAGTTTGATCACACAGCAGACATCTGATATTTGGTACAACAGGTCACATATTTGCTTAGAAAGTAATAATGGAGAATATTCACGTTTTCCTGTTATTTGTGTTAGTTCAATACAGTATGTCTAATGGCCTTAAGTGTAAGTGATTCGTTGACATTTTTTCCTTTTCTTCAATTTAACTCAACGTTTCGTTAAATATTTAACCACCATCCCATAATTTGCTTTTTCCTCTTACATTTGCCACCAGAATAGTTTCTAATATTTGTTTTGTACACCTCATAATAAAAATCGGCATGTTTCACGATTTATCGCATAGTGAGCGAATTGTGATGTGAAGCCAACCATATCAGTGGCATGCAGTGGAATGCAGTAAATTAAGCCTATTTGTTATATAACGGTGATCAGAACTGAAACCATTACTCCGCATATGAACAAAGAAGCCGTTGAATTCTTTTTATCCTTTTGCCGCTCTGCGGCGGTTCTCTGCCTTCCTGATGTTCGTAGAATCCGTCAACATGTCCAACGAACTCTTAAAATCCGTCAGCTGCTGGATGCCTTGTCGACGTGCTGATTGCTGACAGACTAGCTTATTCTTTTTTTAGGGCCTGTTTATGCCGCTTGATAAAACCGTGTTTAAGCGCAAGTCTAAGCTGTCTGCCCCATGCCGTATGGTCGCATCCCACCCTTCGGTACGAACCTGAGGAAGGCTCACATAATACAATTTGTCCCGATCCACTTGAGAAATCCAATGATTATGATAGATTTAATTCTAGGATATTATATTCCAGACGTTTAATTGCCTCACTTTAAAATTTTTTAAGACAGCAGTGCTCCTGTCTTCAACGGTTGTGGACGCTCGTGCTTTTGGTCTGAACGGATCCTCACTTCTGCTAAAAATTAAAGATATTTATTTACTGTGCGAAATGTCGCTCTAGTACTTCTTCCTCTTTAACTGTGCGTAATTTCTCTTCGGCGCCCGGGGCATCCAAAAAACTTGACCGCTTCAGAAGGACGATGTAAACAGAAGTACCACAGAACGCATGGATGCCGTTCAAAGGCGACATTAAAAAAATAACATGTATGTATTTTTGGACTGCACGAGCGTAATATTTTCTGATAAAAGTCGTTTTCTGTGTTTAAAGTAATTACTGAAATAATTCATACATAAAATATAATATAATCTCCTGTAAAAGTGAAATTATTATTAATTTTTAATCAAGTTACTATCCATATTCGCAAAAGTAGGTAATGTAACGTGCGTTCTGATCAAAGTAGAATGACTGAAATGAAGGAGGCTTACCTGGAGGACTCACGTCTGAGTAGGCCCTTACTGGCCACTGATGATTGCCTCTAGAAGGACGAACCCACGTGACGTCATCTCGCAGGTGAAACGGACGTGACGTCACGAGAACCACGTGGCCGAGGAAAATCAGAGGCCACAACATGGCGGAACTGCGAACATGAAGCCTGAAGTTACAACATCGAAAGGATAATCTGACAACTGAGTTACGCGAATGTCGCGGAATATTCGACTTCTCCGCATTCAAACGCGTATCAATATAATAAAAAATCGATTTTATTTGCAAGGATATTATAGCTGGAATAAATCGCGTATTTATAGCCAAGCGTAATTTCATTCTAACATGTCGCATATAATTTCAGGGTTAATATTATTACTAAATAAACAGCACGGTGAACAGAATTTATCACCGACGTGCAACTTGTAGTGTGCGAGAAAATTTCTCTTGCGTAGAAATTTTCAACACTAACAGATTCGATCATTTAAACCAATAATCCCGTCATTGCATGTTTACAGAAAATTAACTATTTTTTAAGGAAAATATTAATTTCTGTAATTAACCATATGCCGATATAAAGTCCAGTTTGAAATTCCGTGCCTGTAAGGCCTTCAGATTAGTCACGAATGTAATGCAAGATTTTCAGTGGGACGGTTTGCAATTACCATTGCTCTTAAGGCCAATGTCACAAAGCAGAAGTTCCGCGTTAGACACACAATTACTTGCCGTCAAAACCAACCTGTCTCCTAATTTAACTCAGACAACTTCCCTTCACGTTAATTACACGGAAAGCAATGAGCTGGATAAAAATAATAACGGAAAGGTTGTTCCCTCCGTCCGTAGGGTACGCAACTTTTGTTCCAACCATGATGAAAAAGAGTGTCAGCCACACAAGACTGACCGCTCACATTCAATTCAATTCCGCAATTATAAATTACGGAGACAAGCCATTCATAGATTATTAATTAAGTAGCTTCACCCTTCACATTTTGAAAAATAATCATCGTACTAAATACATCACAAATTTGTTTCATAATTAGTCGACGAAAATGTCTATCTGTATTCATACAAATATCATCACTAGGCACATAACTATAAATTTTGTACGATTTCAAATTTCATTACTGTATGAAGTGTAATTTACGCAATTACTCCTCGTTATATTTTATTTCGTACTTGACGCTCAGCTACATATAAAACAATTACTTCGAGATTCTTTTTGTTCCTCACGCCAGGTTTCACAAACATTTTGAATCAAAAATATATTATGTATGTGTGTTCTCATTTCTTATAATTCCTTTTACTTTCAAGAAAAAAGTTCAGATTAAATAACTGGCGTCGTAATAAAATAAATAATTCCACCTGACTATCGACGTGTTCGATTGTTAATGATCTCGAACCAATTCTGAAAAATACAACAAATTTATCATTGATATAAAGCAGGAGGATATTTTTTTATAATTCAATATTCGTACCACGAATTTTAATATCAATTAACCCATTAATTTTGAAAATTTTAACCACTTCCGGTTAAATCTACATACGTTAAAAAATGGTAAATTTTTGCCATTATAATTATTCATAAACTGTTTTACTGAGTTATTTACTCATATTTATTTATCACTACTTATTGACGTTGATTACTGTTTCATTTCTGATTTCATTAAAAATTTTCTTGTGTTATATTTATTTAATTTTTAGTCTGTATGTTCTGTTCAGATTCTTTTTATTTATATGGTTTAGAAAGCCAATTACTTCTGATACACTACTAAATTATTATTCTAGTAATCTTGGCTTGAACACCCAAGAAATCTGACAAGAATTGTATGATGCGCCTCAGTTGTACTGAAATGGTTTTAAAGGGTTTTTCTGTAAGGGCGGGACGATGTTGAAATAAAATAAAACAAGCTGTGTGTGAGGTATTAAAGAATTTCTTTTTTTATTTGTAAGGGCATACATGTGCCTTTGAAATAAATAAAATTCGAAAATATGTTACACACTACTTATTTTATTCAATTTCAACATCGACCATCCCGTATTGAAAAACCGTATGTTTAACAATATACTTTGCAGTAAAGAATGAAACTGTTTTGGAGATTCGATGACTATGACCTTTGTGGCCAAAAGCTCCTCAAGAGGCAATCAAGGATTATGCTGACTATATTGAGTCATTATTGTCTTGATTTGAGGATCAATAACAGGCTATTCATTGAGAAATTTAATAATACTTTTAACCATAAAACAAATGCAGCCAATATTTTAACATACCGGGAATTAACTGTAACATAAAAAAAATCCTAAGAGAAATCAAAGTCACCATATATAAAATAGTATTGAATAATTCCTACTCCAAACAGTTGATAATGAAATTGTGATATTTTGTTGTAAATAAAATGACTAAAAACAGAAACTTTAACGATAGTAATACAGACGATGGCCAAAGATCTGAATAGAACATGGGGATTCAAAATAAAATAAACAAAGACAGCTATTTGTAATGAAAAAGAATCAACTTCAATGTGCAGTAACAATAAAATAAAAATACATAACTCAATAAATCGGATTAAAGGTGATTATAATGGAGAAAATATTAAATTTTTGATCCTTAACTTACAAAGAAAAAAAATCGTTTTAAACATCTAAAACATTACTTCAAGAGTTACAATTAATTAGACTGATAGATGACCTATTGATATTTTTGTATTCTATTACCAATGTTTTTCACGTCACCATATTAGTGAGAAAAGTAAAACATAAGTTTTTTTAAATAATTAATTAAAAAAACTGCAGTTTTCCGTGCAGAACAAAAATTATATAATTTTTTAAATTCATTTTCAATTCAACAAGAATTTCTTCTATAAGAGAGTAAATTGAAATTGTATGTCCAGGTTCTATAAATGATTGATCTAAATCCAATCGTCTAATAAATTATCATTCCCCATTCGAAATTAATTTCTTTATGGTTAACTCAGAAGTCGTGGCTGGTTGAGAAGGCCTCTTGTATGTGGGGGTGGGGGGGGAGGGGACGAAAATAAACCTGAGATTGGACCAATCCGCAACTAGAGCCTTCTGGTCTCTTAGAAAAATCTTTATGGACGACTTCCGTCTAGTAGACACTAAAGAACTTCATGGCTGACTCTGGCAATGAGAGTCAATAAAGCGTGAAGTTTATTTGGAGAAACCCTGCCGAAAGCCTTGGTCCCGGCTATTAAAGTGTCAAAAAAAGTAGCGTGAGCACTTCAGGATAACTAAGCGTGGTGTCCGGCAACACTTAAGTTCTTAAACACAAAATGGATTCTGATTAGACGGAATTGAACACAGACACTACATTGAATCGAGAGTGTGCTTTACTTCAGATCCAAATAAATTGGCGTAACTTTCGAATTGCAATCAAAAACCCTCAAGAATAATACTTTCTTTTATATCTGCAAGAGTCCAGCAGTTTTGAACTATATTATCTTAGAATGTGTTTGAATGAGTTCTGGTTTGATTCACTTATAGAGTATTAGCTTTTCATCATCTGCGGTCTAATTATTAAATTTGGCATACAATAAATTAGATTGTACGGGATAGTGATGCACGTTTTTTATGGGCATAAGGATAATGAGGAAAAATCCTCCCAATAAATATCACCATCACTACAAGCATTCTCTTAAATTTTCAGGTTAAAACGTGACATTTATTTCGGGAATCTTTGTGTAGGCAATAATTTTGGCGGGAAATTAGAGCTACATAGGGCTACATAAGGTCCGTAAATATTTTTTTCTGGGATGGAAACAACGTTAAGGGGCATTGAGATAGTCAGCTGTTTTCGACGGAAGTGACCTAGGATGTAAAACGATTCTTTCATAACCAGTCTTTCAGAGACTCGAAAATATCCCTCAGCACTAAACTGGCTAACAGTCATTTAATAAGCACAGTGAAAACGTCACAGTAAAATATGGAACCATAAATTGAATTTAATGTAAGGATTCTGAAATCGTAACCAGACATGTTATCGTCAGTGTTGCAGTTTTTTTGTTGATTATTCCCTAAAAATGATTGTATGAAAATGCGGCACATTAAAGGCCGACAACTGTTCACATGCAAAGCAATATAAAAGCATAGCCTGTTGGCATGTCAGATTCGACGATTTAAAACGCTTTAAATAGTCCTGTGGAGTCGCACAATATATTAGCAATTTCCTGAAGCGAATAACCTTCCAAGTAGGTCAGGACGTCTTCACTGACAGTTTACAATCGATGACCCGAATGCCGAACCCCTCACAATAAAATCTCCTACAGCTATACGCAGACAAATAATCACATGATAAATAATTCACACTGTAGAAATTCTAAAAATTCGTACAATCGTGCACGTTTTGTATACCGCTTCACAGGAAATGACTCCTAATTGACCCAACGTAATGGGAAAAGTCATTGTTTTAGTTCTCTGATTTCCGGCAATTCATTATCCGCTATTAAGCTGTAAATTCTTTGACTAACGATCAGTTAATTTATTGTAAGTACCAATAAAGTGTTGACAATTAAATTTGAATTTGTTAACAATTTTTTACGTCAGTTTTTATAAAAATAATTTATGAAATGGAATAATTTAGATTGATGAACTTTATTCATTTTTATTTTAGCGTTCGTAGGTTGCTGCAATATACTCTTAGTTCGAATTCCGACACGGAATCGATTATTAAACCTATTGAAATATTTTTCACTAAAGTGAACATCCCTAGACGCAAGCCTAGGCTGTTGAGGTGAACGTAGGTGCCTATAAAAAACTATATTTTCGGATAGGAAATAAGCCGGCTGAGAAAATAAAGCCAGTTGCTAGTTTGTCTTACTCTTATTACGTAAACTACGTGTACAAAAACGAAAAGTTTCATTAAAAAGGCGGTTATTAATGAAATAACATAACTGATGACGGTGGAGTATTTAATGGACGATACTTTGTCGACTGCTGAAGTTGTAATCCGATGACTGTGTTATCCAACTTAATATCCGGAAAAGTCAACATTCTATAAAAAAGTGTAATATTAACAGCGGGAATGTCTGGAGTCTCCTGTTGGACCCATGAATGAGAAAATTCTGAGAACTGCCGCCCACGTCATTTCCCGGTCCTTAAGTACGCATTTGCTGATCAAACTCCCACTCAAGAACAGAGAATAACAGAATTACTGGATATTATTGGAAGTCGTAGAGAATTCTTCGACGGTAATTTAGCTTTCTTAAAGGCCTGATGGGACGCTGAAGTACCTCCAAAGAAAGAAAACTTGAATTCTAAAAAAAACTAAAAAGCAAACTTCGGTTTTAATCTCTGGATCAATTTCAATTGCTCTGAAAATCGTTGTTGAATAAATTTTCAGCGATAGAATGTACAGACATGGCATATTATATTGCTAAATTTCATGACAATGTGACACCAAATTATATCTGAATTTAGAAGAAAGGTTGTTGCACTAATAAATTCGATATTTCTACTTCTCAGAATAATCGGTAGTAGTGAAATTATTCATTTCTTTTTGTAAGCGTCACTAAGCAGTTACGTCACCACTTCGTGTCGCCCACAGGAAGGAGCTGAATAGATGTTTGTTTCCATTCACCACTTGAGTCGTACATTCACCTGAGCTATATTTTTAAAAATAGCATAGAAAAATAAAGCGGCACCAAATAAATATTTTTTTTTCATGGAGACTACAATTTATTACGCAAAATAAAATTTTGAGTTAGGCAATTGGTGTCGCGTCCCTCACATTAGTGCCTGTTAAATGGCTGATTTTCCGAATTGATGTTGTTTTATATTTCTATCTTAACCCAGTATTGGAAGTAAATGCGCGTCGGATGAGGAGTTTATTTCCGAAACAAGCGCCTAATAACGGATATTCGTAACACACGTTCTTTCTGACGGAACGTTAGGCTAAGGGCAACGAGCTGAAAGATTATCTTGAGAAATAAAATTTATTCAGAGCATTATTATGTTTCTCAGCCATTTTGTAAATTCTTATAGTTCTACACGCATGCGTTAAATGACATAAGCTAACGATAAAGTTGAAGTCATTTCTAATGTAAGCATTACGATGAACTTTCGATAGCATTGCATTCAGCTTTCCGCTTGCCGATCACACTTGAGATCCAAGATATCTCTGAGACTCTTTTTGTTTCTCACAGCGACCACGACGAACCACGAACCTCGAACCTTGGCCGCAGTAAACAGATCTATTCGAATTCAAACTGGACGGAGCTTTGCCAAATCGTCCAGGGCAATTCGCAGGCTAAGCCTTTCCGGGGCAACGTTGGACTTGTCGCCTTGATTTGGACGACTGTGGGAGAAAGCGTGTGTCGACAATCGATTGTATGTAGGCCCTAGGAGCCAAGGAACGGCTTGTTTCTTCAGCAAATACACTTCGCTGTCGAATTTAGCCGCGCCTGGGGCTTCTATAGCCAATATTTCGCTCGTCCCGCCTACTCAGAACGACGGTGCTACTTTTCGCAGTTTTGCCTCTGACCCGAGAAAATACCGAATCATTTTGCCACTCTTTAATCGCTGGCGAAGCTCTGGATAAGCTCTCCGTCCAGAAAATTGCTATTTCAATGCCTGTTTAAATCTGTTGGTTCTTACTTGCTGATCAGGACGCGGAAAAAATATATTTTATGACGGAGATAACTTGGAAGCGTCGATGCAACTGCAAAATCCTTTCGGTAAAGAAAGCAAACCGAATATATACAGAAATCCCATCCCTCCCAAGATGCAGACAATTTTCCGTTTTAGACCCTCGTTCTCCTCTCCTAAAGTTAAAAGTTTAATTACTGTTCAAATGGTTTTTCAATAATGGCGGGTCGATGTTGAAATTTTGAAACTGAATAAAAGAAGATTTTTTTTATTTGAGAGGCCCATGTTAACCCATTTAAAAAATTTTTTCGATAATCTCTCACACACAGCCTGTTCTATTCAATTTCAAAAATTCAACTTGGACCCGCCTTATTGAAAAGCTCTATACTTAATGACTATAAACGAACCGTACAAAATTAAAAAACTATATTTAACATCACAGCATCGTTGGTGTATTTTAATATTCCCTCTGTCTGTCTATGAAATTTTCGAGGGTAACAGAATATCAAACTTATTGATACGTATGATTTTACTTATTTCATAAAAAACAATCTTATTTAGCTTAATAAATCAGGTAATTAAAAATTTAAAAACTTGAAGTAGTGGAGGGAACCGTATAATATATCTAGTTGATGGAAATTTTAAATTCATCTAAAAATAACGAATTATCCTTAACCTGCTTTTTCTTCTAAATAATTATGCATCCTGCATGAATTAAGTCAGCCAAAAAATTTCGGCTACTGCTATTTTTAATAAAATGTCTATGGAAGTCCTAATTTTGACCACAACTGGGCATTTTTTGCTTTATTATCCGGTGCCAAATTTAGAGTTAGTTTATAAATGATTTTATGAAAACGTTGTTTAAAATATGTTATTTAGGCCCGATTCCATAGTAAAGTAGCCAAAAAAATTGCGTTATTATCGACAGTAGGACGTCAATAAACAATAATTTCAATATGGCAGAAGCCGAAAGCATATACACATATGACAATCATATTTCAAATTTTAACTATTCCACAGGAGCCAAAAGCGAGGAATTTAAATGGGCGAATGCAATTAAATCCACAAGGCTCGCAGAAAATACGTAATTTGGTGTTCGCTTGTGCTGAATTCTTTTGCCGGACTTCGTTAAGTCTACTCGCTGATAAGGTACGGACCTCAACTCACAAAAATGGGAACATTTACCAGAGGGAAATTACTTTTTTCTTTCTCTGCAGTGGGTTCAGTTATTAACTGACATCTCTTCGAATAAGTATCACAAACCGCATGTGGAAATTTTCAAGTTTATTTCCAGGAGGTTTGTTCCTCAGATAGGGGAAACCTTCTATTATATAGAAGTGAGGAACCGAGTTTATCTCCAGTTGCAGTAAATTCAGACATTTCCAACGTTATCCTACCTAGTTAAATAAGTCACATCAAAAGAGTGAGTTCAGAACAGGCTTAAATTTAGAGCATGTTAACCTACCATAAATTTTCTGATAAACCGAAGAAGCGTAAATTACAAAAAAATTAAAAATATTCAATCGCTGAAAATTTTAATTTTAAACTAATTATGAATACTAATAATAACCATATAGTGTCCTCAGGTAATTTACTATTTATTATTCATCCTGAAACAGTTAAAAATCATTACAAGGACAGTAATAATAATAATTGAAAATAGGATATTTAAAGAAACATACCTGATAAATAATTTTTTTCTTTATTTATAGAAGATGGATTGACTACCTGATTATTAGCGACCTTTATGTTAAGTAGTTACATATTACTGACAAGTTATTTTTAGATTATATAATATTGTCCTTGCCTACTTTATGTTCATTAACGTACGTAACATAGATTATTTTTTTGCGGTTAGGTAACTTTATATTTGTAACATGCAAAAAAGGAGCCACAACACAATATATATGTTTTTACAGTTTGATTTTATATTTCATCGCAGTTGCTTAATACTATTTCATTAACAACTTTGTACACTGAATGTATTTGGTGTAAGATATTCAGTGTGGACATTAGAACTACCGTACTTATTGTAATAATAACTAATGTACACTTCTCCATCCACATCATCGTTTGTCTATTGATTAAAAATTATTTTGGATTAATTTGAGCATTGTCGAAACGTTCCGGAATAATAAACGGTAATTTATCAATATTAAAATATAAAGTAGATAAATATGAATCCTGCATCTCTCAAAAATCTTCGCAAAAAAATGAGAACACGAATGGTCGTTTTTTTGTTTCTGTCATAAATAGAATTAATGGTTTTCTGACAAAGGACGTCTGATTATTTATTTTATTGTGATATTTTTCATTTTTACATAAGTCTTGTAGTGCAATGTTCAGCAATCTTTACTAATATCTTACTCAGCTATCCGATTCAGGTTTTGCATCTGTTAAATATTTATTCTTGTTCTTTCCTTTTCTGGATATTGCTCTCTCATGGTGCATCATTTCCCCAATGAGTTTCATTAATTTACTAAGGAGAATAAATTTCCTTCCTTCAGACTTACATTTTGTATTTAAAAATCTTTAATTGTCCATATGTTATAATAATCGTGGAGTTCCTATCTTTGCGGTTTAGCTCTGACCTACGCAAGTATCAACCGCTTGCATTATTGACTACTTTACTCAGACGATTCATGAATATATCACATACGCTTACCGCAATTCTAAATGGGATAAAACTGTTGCCCCCCACAGGCATCGATCCCCAACCAAGCGGGATCGTAGCTCCGGTCAAAGTGCAAAACTAAACTTTCCCTTTCAAGTGAACTTCTCTTCCTTAAAACATCAACTATTCTTTTGCGCTTCTCTTTGTAGTATCAGTTGAGTTGTGTCAAAGAATTATTTACAAGGTATTCCAAATGATTTATACGATTTTGTATGGATGTATTTGGAGAAATAATAAAAATATAAGATTATTGTTAATTTACAATTATTGATGTTAGTTTAAATCGTTTATACTTGAGGATACAAGTAAGACCTTAACTAATTCCCAAAAAATACTTCTATCGTCAAAATGTTTGACTTTCATTTAGCCAACTTATACAATACAGCTACGAGTCTTTAAACTTTTTGTTCATAAAACCAATTTTGCGTAATTTATTTCATTAGTTTTGTTTATTTTTAGGTCAATATTTATTTATTACAATATTTTCTACAATTAGTTTATCCATTTAAAAATTTACCTGAAGAAGTCCACAAAGGTGGATGAACCGTTGTAATTATAATAACTAAATGTTAATTAATTTTGTTTGATGATATATTTGGCAGTATTTTTATTTATTTATTTTAGTTAATCTCAGAAAATTTATTCTTGAGTTTTTTTCTATCTTATTCTAATTGACATTGCCATTAGACAGATGGGAATCCATCAGGTGTCCAATTTTTGTACCACAAATACCTAATACAACTAACATTTTATAATTTTTTAAATCTTGTCATATAACGATAACTCTATATTTGCGATTCGATATTATTCCAGGATAAAAATGGGAGATGGCCAGAAATATGTAAAAGATTTTCCAACAAGCATCGAAAAATATCCTACAGCATAACATAATATTTCATGTATTTATTTAGTTTTTTTTTGAGTTTTTTTATTACTTGGCTAAATAAGAGCCATTTGTTCTGGATCATCCTAATTTTGTAATACGGTAGACGACAGTTTTGGAGATAACAGCTCCAAGGTGCTGCACTATGCGGTTTTCAAATTCGTCCCACACACTAGCAAAAGCGTCTTGGGTTACTGATTCCAGGCCTGTTGTTTTGCGGTTCCGCTGGTCGACCATTATTGCTGAAAGTGGAGGCATACAAACTGAGTATTTTATAAACATGCAGTAAAGCTCGATGTCTTTTGATGTAAGTTGAATCATATTTTCGAATGAGAATGCTATCTGCTGTCAATCGCACGAGACTCCAGAGATTCCTTTTTCAAACAGTTTACTGTTCCTCCACATCGATGTATAATATGTTGCGTCATTTTTCTGTCTCGCAAACTAAATTTAATTTCCAAATTCAGATTCAGGAAATCCACCAAAATTGATAAGAAATTTGAATCTTTGAGCATTGTCCCAATAATTTGTGCTTCTGATCTTTCCATTTCCATCAGATATGTTTAGAGGTTCTTGATTCTAGTTTTGTCGTCCCGTTTTTTACTTAAGACGATTTTAAGCGCCGTGATCCTTACTGTTAGACTCCAAGAATCGATGTCTTGTTAAAGGAAATGCCTATACTGCAGGGGAAAGCATCTCGGCGTTGGAACAAGAAATTCGAATCGGTACTAAACTGATATCGTTTTCAGCCTTCACGTATCAGTGAAATTAACAAGCTTAGGTCCTACACACTCTCCGGTCAAGAGCTGACTCAAACATTCATTACACTGCGGGGTGAATCATTGATCCACTTTAAACGCAATTGTTTAACAATTTTGTGATCTACAAGTCAAACCAGCCCAGGTTCGAGAACGTCAGTCAGTAATCACAGGAACATTCTCACAATACCAAATTCATCCAATAATTGAATAGGTATTTTGAGCTGTATACGTTTATAAAAATGGATTTTCATGTGATAATTGTAAGCAACTTCAGTTGTAAAACGACAAAAACTTATGGCCGGGAAAGGCCTAGAGCTGCGGCGTAACTTTGAATTTAAATATACGGTAATGATTATCATGGAATTTCAATACGAATGATACTGAATGATTTGAAAAAATAAGTAGTATTTTCAGGTTGTGGTGTTAATAGTTAATAACTGCATTTGGCTGCAAATGTTTACGTACCATTACTTTTTCCTTTCCACATTTCA
Organism: Eucriotettix oculatus; assembly: GCA_034510155.1. Taxonomy (NCBI): domain Eukaryota; kingdom Metazoa; phylum Arthropoda; class Insecta; order Orthoptera; family Tetrigidae; genus Eucriotettix; species Eucriotettix oculatus. The sequence continues at coordinate 20,005,168 of CM067380.1, read as the reverse complement.
GCACTTTTTACAGTTTTAATGTATTATGGCTTCAGTTCATTTACGATTCGACCTCACATAACATAAAATAATCGCATCCTTCCCCTTAGCAGAAATTTTACCTGATTTTTCTTGTTAAGTTGCTTAAGCAAGTAACTGAACGTGGCGTATATCTAAGATATTACTGCAGCCTCATGGGGGCAATTAGAACACGAGCTCGCCTAGAATTTAAAAACCAACAATTCGTTAAATTTTGTATTTTCTATACAGCCACACTTAAAATTTGGATTAACATAAATGCAATTTACCCCGATATTATTGTTTACTAAACCTAATTTGAAAATAGTGTACGTACTGTATTGGATTTTAAAACTGTTTCCGTCATGAATCAGGTCCTAACTTTGGAAAAAATGTATACAAAATTCGACCAATATTACAAATCAATATTCGAATGAATATGTATATATGGAATCCCTGCTCTAGGTCATCAACTTTTCATACCCACGAAAAATAACTTTATTAGTTGCTCAAAGAAAAATATTAATTCCTTGTTTTCGTGCATACAAAACGACTCCGGTTGACTATACAGATCATTACAGCCATTCCACCAATAGACTTGACTGCTCCAAGCACTGTACCACTTAAAACATAATAATCCAAACATAGTCTACCAAATTACTAACAAATCTGTAGAATCCAAAGATACACGCAGAGATTGGCTGCTGAAAGCATGGCCAAGCAGACGGGAGAAAATTGAAAAATGTCTTTGGTCAAAGAAATTAATACCCACGGTTGATTTACGATTACAACGCAACTTAGTAACTCTAACCAAAGAAGTAGTTAGATTTTTCTCTGGGCATGGACCATATAATTCTAAATTAAAACAGTTAAATTTAATAGAATCTTTTACATGTTCTCTCTGCAAACAGGAAGATGAAACACTATCACATTGTATGGTAATGTGATTTTCTGGATGACACCTTTCACGACTACCGAAAACTGGAACCTTCAGAAATTTTAGGATGTGAGGAAATTTACCAATCATTTATTTTTGCCTTGAAACAATTTGAATTTCAAAAAGAAATAATCGAAGGTATAAACCAGACAATAACCAGATCTTACTCAAATTAACTGGAGGTATTTTTTAGGGCGGTGAAAATCCACCACTATCCAGCATATAGATAATATAATATAATGAGCAGGATGCGTATACTGGACATGCGTTAGTGGCAACTCTCGTAACTTCTCTGCGTAACCAGTAGCAAGTTTTTTTTTCCTTCAGAGCATTTTTCCCTTGGTAAGCTATATTTAACATATAGAGGGTCTTACGGAATAAAATGGAGCCAAAAAAATGTATTGTATTTTTTCTATGGCATGCATCGCCATGACCGTCTTTTCTTCACAAATAGGGGAGACTTGGGACTGAACCTGACTAATATAATCTCTCTGTAGCAAGTATCACGCAGAAGACTCTCACTAATCCAGAAGTGACCTCACATTCAATGTTGACACAATTTTTATTAATTAAATTAAATTTGCCTATTATATGTTTGAAAAATTAATTACTCCTCAAAATTTTACCAGTAATTGCTTCCTAAAATGCAAGATTTTGTCCTGAAAAAGTTATTGGGCTTTATCTAGGGAATAATTAAATTTTAGAATATATAAGTGGAATCAGAAAACTTTGGTAATGCACGGTAAGAAAAGGTTGGGAAACTACGGCTTGCTTATTGGCTCATTAGGTGCTTTGTCACAGAGATGTTGCAGAAAACTGTTAACAGAGCATCCTCGACGTTCGCAGTAAAAACTAGGAGTAGGTTACTGATGATTGAAGTCGTCGGCGGACTTTCCGAGTGTCGAAGTATGACTTGCCTCGAGACTGTTGACATGAGCAAAATAAGGCCTAGGTGAAGAATATTTTACGCTATTGTGGGCGTTACGCACTCTGCAGATTACAGCTGGTGTTTTTGTGGAGATATTAATCAGGGAGAAGAGCCTTCTGTACGGCCAATCGCACCTTTCCATTTGTCTGACTTCTATTCTCTCCCCTGACTTACGAATTAACAATGTAACCGTGAATAACTGCAGCAGCGTCTCTTGTGGACAGAAAGTCGAGCCCCATTTCTAATGATGAACTATCCACTATACAACACATTGATTCACGCAAATAAATTATTTCAGCTTACTTTGGAAAACAAGTAACTTACTTACTAAAATACTTGTAATACGGAAAGGTTGTTTCAAACAGCAAACTACAATTAACAAAAACGCTTATATCATCTGGCATCACATTCTTTTGGCCACGGTGTGTACTAAATGACGGAGACCATTTTCAACATAAATAATGAAAATATGGTTTCAGAAAAAATGCGCCGTTTTCCATACTGTTATTAAAAAAGGAATAAATTTTGACAAAAATATACGCCGTGTTCTTATAGTTCTAAATTTGTTCCCAAGATGCTAATAAACTTATTTAAATGTAACAGTGCCTGTGTCTATGCAACTCATCAATCGCAAGTGCCTTTTAGAAAAAATCATCTTCATAAAAATGACAGAGTAATGTCGAGAAACATTCACTCGTTTAACAACTTCATCCAAAATTCTTTTCAATTAATTGCATTCTAGTGGCTGACCCATTTGATCACATTTATATTAGAAAAGTAAGAAAATTTTTGAAAAAATAGTGTTCAAATAGTTCCAAATTTCACAGCTAGGTGCCATCTTCAGGTGAAATTCAGAACTATTTTAACAAACCGTGTTTTTTTAAATTTATTTATTTTCTAATAGCAATACAGTAAACGGCGCAGTTTTTCTCAAACCATGTGTTTGGTATTTACATTCAAAATGAGTCCGTCGTTTAGTGGATACCCTGTGCGCACGGTGTCACTACTCTTAATTTAATCTGAGTGCGGAATATGTTGCAATGCAATGAAATGATGAACAACACGTGAGTTGAAGTTCCTTGTTTGCTTTTATTGCAAACGCAACCTTCCGCGTGATTGATTAAGCAGGAGTCGGAAGTGGAAGAACGGGGGCAATGCCCAGTGGAGGAAAACTAAGCCACTTTAAGCCACGGAAGCAATATTGCCTTAATCACATTACAGATCGGTGACAATTCAGTTGCGACATCAGTTCTTTTTCGGGAAACGTATACACAGAATAAAAGTTTCCTGTCAAATGACATTCATTATGGAAATAAAACTGTTAGAATTTTAACCTTTTAGTGTAAAACGCGTTAGTAATATTTTGAGCATGTTTAATAAGTATAATAAAAATAATGTACTTATGCTTCTGAGCCAAAATATTCTATATACGATTTCATCGCATGGACGAATTGCAACAAAAATTTGGTACATATATACCCAAAAACCCGCGGAAATACAGTTAAAAAAGATGTCAATATATCAGCAAGCAAAAGTAGGTGCGCCAAATATGCCGTATATTTGCTCACACTGTTCTACTCTAATCTTTAATCAGTTATAGCCTATAAAATACGAACAGATGGAAGGATGATAAACGAAATGAAAGACTTTTTAAATACGCATACTTGTATATTTCCGCTTCATTTAGAACAGCTATTTAACATGACATAAATTCGCGGAACTACGGCAGCTCTGAAACACTACTTTTGCACAATTACTTCCTTCAATACGAACTAAAGAAAATACCATGGCTGATAAAAACTATAGTAAGCTTTTTTAATCACTAAAATTTAATAATTTGTTGTTAATTGCAGACTGACGGAATACATTAAGTGATTGTTGATTATTATATTTTTAATAATAGTTAAATACGGAAAAACAATCGTTATAATTTAATAGATTTGATTCTAAAGCTCGAGGAAATAATTTCAAGTGAGAAATTAAATGTATTAACGACATTTCACACAAATAATATTGGCAGATTTCGTTATTTATTTACGTTTGTCTTATACAGTGAACAATAATTGATATTTTAAGCTTCAAATTTTCTACAGGCTCAGGATTTTAAATTTCGATGAAAGGCAACGTTTTAAATTATATTGACGGGACGCTAATTTTCGTGTTCTTCAAAAACGCATTCTGATTGGACGATTTTTTAATGCCGTGGCACGATTGTAGAAACTGAATAGGAGAGAAGTTTTTATAGATCGTATTTATCACCGTGTGTATTTTTGACTCCTTTAGTGTACCGGTAACTCGGGGATACTTTCACTCCCAGATGTTTTATATTCTTATACGGTTGTGTACATATTTAATATACCACTACATTTGTATTGTGAGTCATCTTACCACTTATGATGAAATAACCGTTCCACGGAACAAGGTATACGTTCGTCCGGCTAAATCTTATATTAACTAAGAGATTAGTGTTGAATTAAATACTGTTGCATGCTAATAAAAACAAATACCAGGGAAATGCAGGACACTCAGCTATATTACGATAAATAATTATAATTAACATAAATAATTAAAATGAGCTTTTGGACTTATTTCAGTTATGAGACGTATATAAAGAAGAATACTAATTGAGATAAATTTTGAAAATGGATGTTATGTATAAATATAGAAATAATATTATATCTGAATATACATATTAACTGCGTACACGAACGATAATAAAATTTCACTTCAGTCTGTTGTTAACTGATTGTGAATCTGATTTTAGAATTTAGACAAAACCTTTGTATGGGGTTTTTCAATAGTGGCGGGTCGAAGTTGACAAACTGCGTGTGAGGTATTAAAGAATTTTTTTCCTACTTGAAAGGGCCATGTATACCCTTTGAAATAAAAAAATAATTTCGTTAATACCAAACACACAGCTGGTTTTATCTCATTTCAACATTTTAACCTTGACCCCCCACCCCTTATATTCACGTAAGGGAGTTCAGATTGAGTCGAAATTTTCTTTCCGTTAGAGGAATTGCTCCAATCACCCTTGTTCAAGTAATTTAGTGTCCTAGATAGGAATAAGTGTTTTCCAACATCCGTAGTCGCTTCCAGTACCGAGTCGGTCTTCCATTTTATACCGAACTCCTTGCCATAGTTTTTGACCTGCAAAGGCTTTAAAGAAATTATGTAGGACATTTCTTTCCTTTCTTTGATGTAGTAATATGTACAAAACACCAAATATCGTCTGAAAGTTGCGTCGGTATTAGGACGCTAAGTCGACATGAATTTCTTCCCAATCAATGAAATCACTATTGAGGGAAATAATTTTTATTTCACCCTTTTAAATAAAAAATAACTGCAAAATAATGACAGCCCGACAAATATAATTTTCTTTCAGTGGGTTTGGTGCATTTGTGTGACGAGTGAGAAGGTGTTTCTCTGTTCCGCGAATGACACCCACGCTTCGCTTTTACCCAGAGACAGGCAGGTTTTGCCTTTGTAACTCGGCATTATACATTGCCATGGCTAAGCATTACATACTGCCTTTGTCGGTGTAAACGGATACACGATGAAACATTCTATTTTGATAAACAGAAATGAAATTTTTAAGAAAATTAAAACGGGTCTTACATGACCGTTTCGGAAACGTAATACGATATGAAGCTCTAATCCGCAATATTAAAGCTCGTGTTCACAAAGCTACACAATTACAGCAAACAAATATAATCCATAACTTTTAATTCACCGAAAGAGCATTAAACGACGTAAAAATAATGTGAGGTGTGCAAAAAAATATATTTACGTCAAGCTGAGCAAAGAAATATGTGGTAGTGATATTACAATTTACAGAGAATATTGCATAGTTATTTACACAATGTCATACAATATTTGGAATGTATATAGTTTCCTCAGGTTTTTTTTATTGGAACATACTCTTCGTAATCTTCGCTCCAGTCGCAGTTAAAATTTATAATCTACTAAGCCTGAAGCGGAATATCTACCTTCCACACCTCCACTTTTCAATTCCCTTCCTATTCTATTAAAGGGGAGTTGTTTGTTTCATGATCACCCTCATGTAGCCAGACGTACAATCTCAATGCAAATCATCAAGTTACCAAGCTGATATATGTCCATATATTAATTAAATTATACTTATAATAAATTTACCTTTATTTATTTCTTCAATATTGTAAGAATTACATCATGAAAGAATGTGAATTCTAGTTTAGCCTAATAGATGGATCGACATGGATACAGTCATTTGGAACAGTGGCCGCGGGTTCGATTTATACTTATGTCCTTCTTCCTATCTCAATTCATTAATTCAATTCCGTTCGAGCTTCAGCTTTACCACTAATCAACGTTTTTTAAGCACCATTATTATAAAAAATTGAAATTTAATCTACGTTTCTGTGTATAATTTAAATTTCTTATAATCATTTTGGAATTCTTAACAAGACTTTTTTATTCATATAATTTAAAACGATTGTTTAATCTAATTATTTATTTCACCCGCACGTAGTCTCTTGTTCTACACCAATTCATTCCATTAAAATTTGTCAATTAAAAACCAGGAGCTCTATTTTGAGTCATATTAATCTCAAATAAATTATAATAATAATTCTATATCGTTCACTTTCTTGAAGACTGTACTGCACTATAATTTAATACTTATATGTAAAATATATACCGCATAAAATTATAGCGTAATACAATTTTTAAAAATAGGAACAATTATGATGAATATGACCCAAAATACCGCAACAAAAATAATTTTCAGTATAATAAATATTTCTTTAACTAACATTGTTAATAACAATAATAATAATTCTGTCTATATGGGTTTAAAATAAAGTGATTATTGTTTATCTTTACTTTTAATACATTAGGGGATCCAAAACTGATAGCATTTTTTTTTGTCTGTAAAACTGAATTTGTTCAAATTTCTGAAGGAAACGGTTTTATTGTTTAAAAGCACTATACGAGTGCTTGGGCACGTGAAATGGGATTTCTCTGAAGCGGAAGGAACTGCTATAAGCTAGCTGTAAGGGAAAATACCGAGCCTTCAGCCTTGCACGATGGACGTGTAACCATAATTACTATTAAAAATCACATTATTGCCTCCTAGCTTTGCGCTGCGAAATAAATTTATAGAAGCGCCCGAATTAATATAGGGAACAGCAACATCACAACACTTAGGTTAATCGCAAATATTAGACGTCCGTTTGCGTGGGTGGTCCACGCGATTACTCTGCAGCAACCGCATTACGCGACTCGTCTCGACACCAAACGCGACTCGGGGGGTGAATTAAACGGGGTTCAGATTTATGCGGTTAGACTTTAATTTAAATTACCTTTCGTAAATGGAAGCTTCACTTTTACTTGTCGCCAGGTTCTAGTCTTCATTCGTGATGGAAACAGATCCGCGACAATTTAAAACTCACATTCTGCGTGAGAGAGGGTTTGCAGAATAATTCAATTGAATATAAAGTGGGAGGGTAATTTATATCTTCAATAATTCATAAAAATTTAAAAATCGAACCGGAACTTATCAGCGGAGAGGAAGTATTTTTAAATTTGTGTATATAGTGGGCATAAGAACACAAAATTTGGTACCTCCCGGGGGGGTGGGGGGCGAGAAACGGGAATTATAGTACATCACCTTTCCAGCTTGTCGATGTCAATGATATCTCGTCGATCTTCGCATCAGATGCAAATTTTGGAACCAGCCACTCGTTGTTCTAATTCCCAGACGCACCCAAAAAACTTTCAATATTATCATTGAAATAATCAACCACTACCAAATTTTTCGATTTAATACATCATCTACGAAGTCTAAAACATATTTTTGACAACTAAATAACCACTCCTACAGACAATTTGAACCTACAGTTAATATTAATCTGTCCGAAACTGTGTTGTTTCTCTCAATACTTGAATATTTTATTAACTCTGACTCCACGTACATACTACTTGCGGGGGATGAACGCGTGTCCTCCGCCAGAAAAGAATATTGTACTTTTACAGAGCGTTTTGTTTGTTGTAGGCGTGTTGTTAGTTTAAGATCGTGAAAAGGGTAGCTGTCGTCTCCCTCCCACGTGCAGGGGACCGTTGGTAAGTGTATTACTTCGGCAATTCGACGCGCATCATGTCGACGTCCTGCTCTTTGCTCGAATATATACAGCGTTACGCTTTAATTGTCTTGGAGGCTATTGTGATGTTGACTTAAGAACTGAATAAGGCTGTCGCCTCTCGCTCGCAGGCTTGTCAACTATTGTCTATTCTTCGCATTCACCACAAGTGTCTGGCTCAAACAAATAGCTTGTAATATGTCCATGTCCATGTCTGTAGGCCAGTCACTCTTTCTCCCAAAACCTATGAACTCATCGCAGTCCTCTACACATACACTTCTTCAATTGATCGTTCATTATGAAAACATAGCAAAACGAGGGAAAAGGCTAGGCTTAAAACACTCTACGAGGCTTACACTAATGAACGAACCTGCAGAGCGTATACCCACAAAATTCTCTAGAAACGACCATAAATATAAAATAAAGGACAGCGACCAAAGAACGGATGTAGACAATAAGGGACAGGAATGCTTCGCTGCAAGGGTACTAGAGACTTTCTCTATGGATACAAAGGTATTTAAAAATACGTTAGAAGCGCTGAAAAGTTAGTGTGTAATTTTGTAAAAACAAGGACGTGAATTATTTTTAAATTGTGTTCTTTATTTAGTCCGTAATTTTTCGTCTGTACTTTTATTTTGTTTTATCATCAAACTACCACCCGTCTGTAGTAAAAATAATTACAACTCCATACAATGCCACATTTGGTGACGAAGTGACTCCAAACTAGATTCGCAGAGGTTGTACGATAATGACCTTTTACGACAATAATTATGCTGACGGCGGTGACATCAGAATAAATGTTTTCACGCTATGCAGACATCATTGTTCTGTATCAGCAATATTAGACTCCCGTTGCACAAATATCACCTCCATTCTTGAGCATGGTTTTAAATGTGAGGGATTCGTAAAAAATAAGAAATTTCTTTTTTAGAAAATATGTGACTGTGAAGATTTTTTCCTGTTTTTGCTATAACTCAATAAATAACAAATATTGCAATAAAATTAAGTAATGCATTTGTTGACCAAATCCGCACGCTTTTGGAAAATATGAGTAAAATGGGACAGTAAAAGCAATTTATTTCGACTTTTTACTTGTTTCTGTTGTTACCTCTAGAGCTCGAAACGTGCCCCAGAAGTCTGGAATAATTTAATCGCCTCGGCATCCTTCCGTAAATTTTTCCAGTCTCAGGTCATTTTCTTTTTCTTGCAAGCGGTAAATTTTCGAATTTCCTAAAATAGTTACCGAACGGCAAGCGATAGAAATATAATTGCTTGATTAATAAATAAAATAATTTATGTCAAATTTGGGGTCTATAAACGTCGGATTACTTTAATACGCAATTATAATTCAACAGAGAAGAAAAAACAATGAAACATATCATCAGAGACTTTTTTATTAGGGCGCACAACTTGTAAAATATTCAGCTCGCTTCCAGAGAAAGAAGTTGTAATAAGAGTCGTAATCAGTATTTATATATTTCTTATAATTTTTATATTTAAAAAATTATTTTTTATTTTACAGCACTACTTTTTGGACTGTGATCCGACTTAGTGATATGAATATTAGTTGTTTATTTGCTACAGTAACACGATATCAAAGTTATTGATAACTGTGCTTTTTCTTATAAAACAGAATGCGATTTCTTAGTTGTAAAGTGTAAAAAATAGATTTATAAAATGAGTCATTAAATATTTACATCTCATAATTAGAAACATCTATTAAAAATAAATACCAGTATTTTAATTAAAACTAAAATGAAAATTACCTACATAATCCTCAAGCATATTTTAAAAGAATTTCATGGGTTGCATCAAAATATTTTAACAAATTTTGAAGTTATTGTAAAAGGGCAAAGCGCACAGGGACATGGAATAAAATTTGAGCTGTTCTATTTTCTGATAAGTTTAGATTGCGATAAAAGGTAAAAATTGTTATCAAGCCATAAGTTGACCATTGCATGTTGAAATGGAAGTAAACGGATATGTAATTCTTAATCAAATCGTAAATTACGATTTTTATAAAAATTCAAAAATCGCAGAGCTTAAGCGTTTTGTGCGCATGAAACGCGACCCATTTGCAGGACAAAAATATAGTATTTTGCAAGCAAAAGAAAACATCTTTTTTCAGCTGTGCAAGAGTTGAATGGGATTGTTTACGTTGCCTCGCAACAGAAGTCTCCCCTCGTTCGATCTGTCCTCGAACAAGCAGGTGAAAGGGAACGTTTCCCACTTAATAAAATTACACATTGTAAGATGGAAACCGAGTGTACTATCAATTGTCCTTTTCTGCGTTACGTGAGAGCCATTTACTTCCATTAGGCTGGTTATACACTTGGGAGAAATGGCTGCAATTCACTTATTGCAACATAAACTGTCTAAGCAGCCGTAGTGCAAGTGCTTGCATGAAAACGTGCAAAGAGTTGCATCAAGTAGTGTAGTACCCCGACATCAGAGGTCCTGCAAGTTCTTGAATGAATAGAAACCATTAATATTTCCTCTGCTAGTATTTAAGACACATCTTGGGAGACGGGTTGTCAATGTTTTGGCTCTAAAGGTGTGTGAATTTAATCAGTTTACCCTTGGTTATATTTGTAACTATTCGATTTTATAGTTTTTTGAAATTAAATAAATGGTAAACAATTAATTATTCATTTAACTCATGATTCATTAATCTTGTACCATTTAGTAATATTAAGCCACGGACAAGTTGAATATACATATTCAAAGAAATGATTAAACACTAAATACATAATTGGTTAATAGTCGTATTTATCTGAATTCTTAGAAAGAGATAGCAATTCAAATTGTTATTTTATTTGAATTACATATATAAGTATAAACTACTATGATCACACGGCGTTGACGGATGTGAATTTCAGCAATTTCTTTCAAGTGTAAAGTCAGCATCCCTTAGATCGTGAAATATTAGGTCCACTGAAGATTTTTTGAGATCGCAACACATTATTCAAACTGTATAGCTTTTTCTCAGATATATTTGGCAAAATAGGATTATTATTATTATTACAGTACAATGTCGATTATCTGAAATAATTGAGACCATCTAAATTCGATTATTCGGATAAATGAGTCTATAAAATTTACAAGTACTTATATGGAAATGTTATACAAAAATGTGTTAAAATACAATTTACTTCTTAATCTCGAACGTTGTTGAGCAGACGTATTGAACACAAAGTACTGAAAAGAAGCTTTCCTTTCAGTTATAAGCAAGGAGTTGTTTTAAACACGACTTGAAGTACTGCATTCATAATTTGGTAGTTAAGATCGTGTTAATATCTTAGATTAAAATAAACATTTGTACATAACGGTGCATTTAAAGAGCAATTCCTTTTTAAGTGCAGTTGAGAAAATACGGGTAGGATGTACGACGTTGTACTGTATGTGTAATTAATACCCGTATCTGGGTGGCAGGTATGTACTCGTCGGTAACGCTCTTCTTCTTCAACTTAAATAGGATTTTTAATTCGATTTTTTAAAGGAACTTAATGGAATAAGAACTGAAATATTAATATAGTATATAAAACATAAAATAACCTTATACTATTTTTATTAATTTTTAGGATAAAATATTGCAGTATACTGGTTGCATTATATTCGCAAAAAATTCCAAATATATGAGAGATGATTTCGGACAATTAGTGTAACAGCTCGTAGTTTTTTTACTTTTTTATCGAGTATGTAAAATTTTTTCCTGCAGCGAAGGCAACACGTTTCACTCACAAATCGTGCGCAATATCTAAGTGTACGGGGCTATATCGGAATTTTATGTTAATGAAATCCAACTATACTTGTTTAATAATACGATAACAATCATTTGATCCATTCTTCAAAGCTGAATATTGATCCGATGGCATGAAACATTGTGTTATTATATCGACAAAATTTTTATTACGCTTTCAAAATGCTATTTTACTACGTCTGTCCTTTCTTTTTAGGTAAGGTGGCGTATTTCTTCTACGGAGTCGCCTTGGGTGCGCCGGTGTTTACATTAATTTATCTGATTTACGTGTGATAATTCACACACTGAATCAGACTTTATGTTTTGGGGGATATTACCTGTCGTAATTGTTATGTTGCCTTGCCAGAGTTATATTTTTAAGATATATTCTAATATGCTGTTTATTGTAACGTGGACAATTCAATATTTTCAGGTTTACATAATCCATAAGAGAATGACATTTATTTTCGTTTCATGCGAAATAAGTTGACAGTTTTCCCGATTTTCGCTCTGTTTACGTTGTGGCTTTGAGAGAGAAACTCGGTAATTAACATTATATCAGTGAAAGTGTCAGTGACACAGGAGGTTGGTGATTTTTTTTATTTCTCATGATCGGTGAAGGAAAATTTTCGTATCAAGAATATGATACTCGAAATATTATTTCACGTGTAAGGCATTTGAACGCCATGTTATTTCATACCGGGAACGATTATGTTCATCAGGGAACCTTATTAAAGAGGTGGACATTTTTTCGTGATAATTTCCTGACATTTCTCGGGACATTAGGACTGAATGCCATACTTTCAATGGAAGCAGACCTCTGCGAAAACTTCGGTCTGCGTTCGATCATCCGGCAGGTTATTAATTGATTGTGAGATCAGCGTTCGCCATTTGCCGAAACACCTCATTAATGGCGAACTACGCGTAACTTGGGCCTGCATCTGACGCCCCCAGGCCGAATTAACGGGGATGTGCCTTAATACATCAGCTCAGCTCAGCTCCACTCCTAAACGTCAAGTTCGAGCGCCAAGAGAATGTTCTTCCAAATGTCACAGGTTACACCGCAGTCTTTTGACCTTAGTGGACACCAGAAAACCATATTAGATTTCACACGAGGAAACCGACAGAAAACTTTATAAGGACATTCGAACTACGGTCTCTTGGCAATAATTAGGTACGTTGACGTGGAGCAGCACTAAGCTATAAAGGCTACACTACCAACCTGTCACATCCACATTTTCGATTTTTATGTTCTCAGGAAAATGTTTGTCAACGTACTACGTTGGAACCGCATTCACTCGTAATGGAAGCCTACACCTCAGATCAACACAAACAACAATTTCAATTTTCAGAGGAGGTATTTATAACCTAAACTGCAAGTAGCTGTTAAATCCTATCACATCTATTCCTCTAAAATGTTCGGCCCTATCTGTAATGAACCTTAAAAAGTAAAATCGGTAAATTTGAGTAAATAATTAATGGCATTATATAATTTTCGCGCTGCTCAGCCATTAACAGACGGACATCTCCGGTAGACGGTTTAGTAATTTAGCAGAGTTTGGACATTCGTGGCCCACAAAGGTGTACAAAGAAGGTAAGTCACCATAAAAATCAGAATTTACCGGATATTATAAAGGTCGTAGATTCTAGGGAAGACTGTGCTGTTGGGATAAATATATCTTCTAATTCTAGTTCCCGTGAATACGTTAATAAATGTCTCCACTGATTAATTTATAATCTTAATCCTATTGCAAATATATATATCAATAATTGCATTATTTTCAGTTAGTAGACCTCCCATTATTTTCCTTAAATATTTTCACTATATACGGGGCGTATCTAAAATATTTGTGAGACTACAAAATGGTGTATTCATTTAAAATAATAAATCGGATTAATTAATAATAAACCAACCCATCCAGTAATATCAACTTTATGTAAACGTATAGGAGAATAAAAAGAAACTCAGTATCTCTGCACTATTCAAGTCATAGTCTTACTCTATTTTTTCATCATATTAGCTGAGTGCCCGGCGACGCCAGAGACATGAGTGCTTAAATATAACTAACCTTTTACTTAAGTTATGATACTTTTTGTTTCTCGCGAATGTCGCCGCCGCCGCCAGAGGAAACTGAAGGTATAAACTAAATAAGCCACGTTTTAAGGCACGAAATACTTTATAAATTAATATGAGAGGGAAGTGTGTGTGGTGTTGGAATGGATGTGGACAGCAATAGTGATGCAGGACTGGAAAGAAACAAGTTGACCATGATAATGTTCCCAAAATCTCGCCACTCCTATTTTGATTAAAATAATTTCTTCTACTTATATTTCTTACACCGGTTCAAATTTACATATGGCGCTTCATCCATTTATCAACAATTAATCACTGTTTAAAAATGTACAAGCACCTGTCGGCCGTTCCGCCGTAATCATCTGTATTTGGAATTATTTATGTACAATATAACTCAAACAATACGAAGTATAAAATGAGAAATACCTTATGCAACAAAATTGCTCCGACATATTGTGTAAATTTGAACGTATTTTTTTGTACTTCCATGAGCAAAGTGAAACTAGATCACGATATCTTTTATAATGTAGACAGTTAATGGAAAAACAATTAAAAGTTTTAAAGTATCGGACCTCTGAAATCGGATAAGCACATCAAAGGCAACATTTATCTTTAACAATATCGCTTACCTCGGTCATATTACACGAGCATAAATTTGACTCAAGCTTTGAGAGGCGTTTCCGTCTAATGAACTTTGATCTTGAGTCGAACATGTGGATCAACGCTGATCTCTTGAAGCGACGGTTTCCAAATTTATGAGATGGCGTTTAACATTACTGAGTTACAGAAAAAGAAATTCCCGGCGTTTCGAGGCAACATTGTTTCTTCACGAGAATTGGGAGGGAGAAAGGAGGACCAGTTCGTTATCTTGACAGGAGCGTTGAGATACATCACTTTGTTTCTGTCCTCCACTGCAACTACATCGTATTTTTTTCATCTGTCTTCCACAAAAGTGCACGAGATACAGGAAGCTATCCTATCTATTGAATTTCTAATGAAATACTTTGCTTCTACATCCAATATTATTTCATTCCGAATGATTCGGGCCAAATATGTTGGATTGCTTGTTGTTTTCAAGCTTGTAAGGGTGGATGTGCTTAGACGCCATCCTGAAAGACATAAACTGTCACCCCACAGGAGACGAGAAAATTGGTGACTGAGTTTGTACATAAATTATATCCAGTCATTCCGAAATTTACCAGAAGTGATAGCTGTGTTTGTGTACGAGTAAACAGCCTAGGGGCGCCGATCTCAGAACTGTTTTACTAGACACCCTAGCTTCTAATTGTATGGTGAGGAACAAGACAAAAGAGACCGTATTGTTGGCAGGTATATAATGTGTGTCTAAAAGCTACCCTGATGTGTATAACCGATGTATCAATCCAAATAAGAGAACGCAAAGCTACAGATTATTAAACATTATTGTCCAAAGCGTGCTTTGAAAATTTTGTATTCAACTTTTGACGACTGGTAAATTGTCCAAACAAGGAAAAACTGGTTACGGATATGAGAGGACTAAAGGAATTCAATCTAAAGAAGATTTTGTGAGAAAGGAGCAAGCAAAATATAAGTACATTAAAAAAATGTTGAATTAAAATTCGAATTGATTAGTATCGTCAAACCAGCTATAGTTTTCAGTGTCGATAATACCGAGAAGTAAATGTTTACAGCTTTATTTATAAGAGCTCTTAGCGCTTTAAATTTATGCATTCTAAATGTGTTTATGAAGAGTTTGAGAGGTTATCCTTTTTTCGGTTATAGCTTGTTAGCGTTGTCGTATGCCGCGTAAGGCTACTTATCATCGTGCGAGCGCTCTTTCGTAATTGCTGTAATCACAAGCAATTAGGGATACACTCGCCAGACTAAACTGTCAGAGATTATGTCAGTCGAGAACAGAGCCTGCCCAACATCAGACGACCAGACTCGCATTTACTCGCGAATTCATTTGCGTCGTTAATCTGCGTGACTCTTGACTTACTTACGCAAGACCCAGCTTCATGCGAAAATAGTTCCCACGTCTGCTTTTCACTTCCGCCGGGCGCGATACCGAGAAACGGCGGCGGATTGATCGTCGATTCTGTGACAAGTTCAAGATGGCTGGCTGTGAAATGCCATCTCAAACTTACTATGTTCACACATACAAAATAATACAAGACCCTTTTCCGACCCCATCCAGCCAATAGATATTTCGGAATCGAAACTGTCCTGAAAGCAGATCGCAATTAATAATTTTCTTATTAACGAAAATAGTTCAAATGAGACGATCGTTTGGGGTTTGGCATTTACTAATTTTTTCATAAATTTCTATTTTAATTTCAATACCTCTTTGATCTTCTGTAGATTGGATTCCTTTCATCCACTCCGATCCATAATCTGTATTTCTCAGTTTGACTCGTCCGCAATTTAATGTAAAAACTTCCAAGATATGGAAAAATAGCATATGAAGAAGACTAATAAATTTTGTTCCCCTGAGCCAGGTCTAACAACGTTCGCTTCCTCAGTTTGTCTGCGATCATTTAAGCACGTTTCCGTTGAGATTTGCAACAGACCTTCTGTATCAACAGGCTCTTGACGCCAGTCAAAATGTGGACTTGTTGGTTGGACTTGGTCATCATCTAACTTTCTATCCGAGGGAATATTTCACGAATCTGAGGATAGGCGATGACTTGTAGCCGTCTGAAACTAATTAACCTGATAGTCTTTACGACTCATAAAGCCGGCCTCCCGCAGTGTCCAGCATAACCTAATTTGTCTTATCTGGAGTTCCAATCTTCCCAGCGTCGCTTCTTCTATAGATGAACTGGAAAGGGGCGCCATAAAACCAACCCTATCTTTAAGAGGCGATTCAATTTGTTTCTCAGTATCGTTTCATCTCTATTTAGAAGCCTTGAGTTCCTCAACGTGAAAGTCCTCAAAACTCATTTAACTACACGGCGTAATTTTGATTGTGAATTTAATTACTGACGTTAAAATCTTAACCTTCAAAATTCGGGCCCACTTTTATCTATTTGAAGAATTCTTCTTTCGTACGCTGCTTTCTCTACCTTCATGTTCGATTTTCTTTGTCGTATACTCGCAAACCTGCCAAATAATCCAGGGTTCATCACGTCTTTAAACGATCCTGCTTACTGATAATACAATGCGTCCTATATTGTATTTTTAATTTATCACTACTAATTTCCCTGATAGTTTGAAAGATTCAAGAACGGCTATGCTGTTGATAAAGGAAACTATCGTTCTCGTTTTATTATGTTCATCATTTTATTTTATTAGCTACTTAGCGTTACTATGTTATTAATGACAACAGGCTTTAACAAATAATAATTACACATTATAATAATTTATAAACAATTAACCCTGATAATACAATTTCAAAGTAACCATTTAATTCGGGAACATAAGTTTATTACAGGCTTCTATTTTATGTGACATGCCACAAAATGTAATGTGGTACAGTACATGAGTCAATGTACACTCCTTATGAAGTCTATGGTAGATAGCCTGATACTAATATAGGCTGACTAGTCTTGTATTTGTCAATACTCATTGATCCGTGAGCGACTGTGACTCAGAAGTAAAATTGAAGGACCCAGTGGCAATTGAAGATTTTGGTCTGGCTTGAGAATGGGAATTTGTGGTAGTGGCTACGCATCTGTCGATTACTTGATAGACAGGAATCAATGGAAACGTCGGCTGCGGTTGTCCAAACCGCGTATGAAGATTCCGTGAGCTATCGATCGTAACTGCTGCTGCGTTGCCCCATAACCCATGGCAGTTCCTCTGGAAGCTAAAGCGGCTATCGTTGGGCAGGATTGGGCAGGTTCTTTTATGAGAGTGTGGCTTTTTATGGACGCTGTGGCCGTAAAGAAATGGTGTCTGCGCTTCCTGGTTTTAGTGGGCTCCGAACTGCTTCGTAATAGCGCATGCAACAGGTCGTCGACGATCCTCGCAATCGCAGAGTGGCTGCGATATTGCCTAACTTGATACAGAATTTGCAGCAAATGATGCTGTTTTACCTTCCCATCAAGCACGGACAGGTGCGTAAGAGGAAGGATTCAAATAATGTATACAGCGAGGACAGCTCCGGTGACTAACTTCTGCAGTACAAAATTTACTGACGAATAAAAGCATACTAACAAAACTCTTATTTATTAATCGAATCCAGTCGGAATATGTGATATATATATATACTGTATATAATGTTAGCCCATGAAAATTTAATAATAAAGTAGCCAAAAGACAGACAAAGGAAAATAATATGGCGTTATGTTTCTACAATATTAGTTATCTATTATAATTAGAGCTTTTAAATAAGTTGTTGCTTATAGAAGCGGAATAACCAGGAGCGGAGATATTAACACAAATACAGAAAAATTAGCATACAAGTAAACGATTGTAGCAATTAATAATATATCACTTAACATACGTTTTGAAAATTAATTGTATAGAACGTCTCACATCAGATAAATTTTTCCACGATATTACTACAAAAGTATATTAAATATAATGTAACAATGTTTCGTCAAAAATAAATTATTAAAATTTCCGGCTTCTTAAGTAACTTCCGAGAGTTTCACAACCAAGCACTTCTAATCAGAACACTTATTCAATTCAAATAATGTAATTAGTGACTCGTCTAAATACAGGCATTTGATGGTATATGATTTAATAATTGAAATAATTTATGTAAAATTAAATTAGAAGCAGTTTCACAAACAAGCTAAGTTTTCATTAATTTCCTACAACATATAGTCCTCAAATTTTTCACATCAGGAAAAACGTTTCAGAATATTAAATTTTGAAGTATATAGTTACACACAAAAATTAGAGGTCCTAATATATATAAAACAATTGGTCCTGCACTACATCCAAGGACAGAAAATTCTATATATTTGGCCCTCTACTTTTTTCTAAAAGAATGTTTAGTTACATACTTCAAAATTTAAATTTACCTAATAACGTCCCAAAAAATGAGGACAAAATGTTGTACATTTTTAATAAAAACTTGGTGTGTCGTTAGGTAATTTTATATAATTCTTTTCTAAACAGACGTTGAGTGATAAATTAAGAAGTAATTTGTGTTTTAATTTTCATAAAGTTGATTAGTAAAAACTCTTGTTAGTTAAAATGTCGAGAAAGTAATTCATGGCCAAATACAAATTATGACGTTTCATCGGGCACCGCAGATATAAAACTGTTTAAAATTAGTATCGCAGCGGTTGAGATCTGCAATGTTGGAGGAAGCGTTAGCCTTTTAAATGTTAGTTACTTGTAGTGGTTTTACATAAAATGTCTACTAATCAAAATATTTACGATTTATCAAGTCCGTCAATATTACAACAAACGTGGCCTTTTTAGGACAATAAAGATTGTGCTTTAGCATACATATTTCACGTGGAGAAGAAATAAAAAAATTTCCTCATTACATTTCATCAGTTAAGGGCGCAAATACTCTGAATATTAAAGGTGTATTGTTTGCTGCATTCAGACAGGGACGCTCAGTTTTAGTGACATGAAGCGTACATATCATTTATTTAATATTTACATCTGAATTCTCAAAGACAGAGTTATGCGTCGTACAGTCGTTCGACATATTAAGATTCGTTCGTATTAAAGAACTGTTGATGAAAAAAACAACATAAATTAGTATTGAAATAATTTATATCTGTCTCTCATTAAGATTTGTTGATGATTATCCGAAATTTTCTCATTCCCACCACGTAAAATAATTTACTTTTCAAGGACTAAGAGAACATCTTGTCGCGCGTGATCTTTATCAGTGTCCGTGTTGTGTTTATATTGACTTTTGTCTATATACATTTTCTTTTATTAATTTATTTTAAGATTATTTGTCTTTAATTATGTACCTTATTTTGTTCATTTTTAATGTATGACGTATCCTATTTCCTCAATCGAGGACTAATGGAAACAACGATAAATCTAAATCTAAGACAATGTCTGCGGATTGTCACGTTAGTCCAGATTAGTGTTTGAAATATCTACAGGTCGTTTAAAATTAAATAATAGATCTATGTTTGCAATTATTAACTCATAATTTCTTTTTTTATGTCTTTCAAATACTTTAAATATATATATATATATATACTAGTTACATTGACACATATGCTTTTAGTGGCCGGTTGTAGTATCGGTCAATTCTGACTCCATATGAATCGCCCAAAAATTATCTGCAAATTAAACTCACAATCGGCACTAAATTTGTCATCTACCTAATTTCCAATACCCGTATTAGTGAACTGCGTGTGTGCGTGTGGTAAAGTGGTGGGTGGGGGGAGGGGGGGAAGCACCTCACTCACTCACTCACGCACTTCGCAGCCCTCTGAGTCCTGCTAAATGGCGCGTTAGGAAGCCCATGAAAGGTGCCCTTGTACCCCAAGCCCTTACCGCACAACATCATTTATTGCTGCCTTTATATGCGCAGACTGGACTTGAGTTCGTAAATATTGTAATGCTGCGTTACTTGGGAAAAGGGACCATTGTGTGCATAAAACACATTGGGACTGATCGTAGAGACCGAATAACGATTCTTAATGTTGCAGGCGATGGAATTCCAATGACAGGTCTCAAAAAATATTAACAACACACTGCTCCTGTAGTCTTCAACTGTTTTTTTATGTGAGTATGAAAAAAAAGCCGACACTTTAAACAACAAACAAATTAATTTTAAGTGAAACAAAAATATTGGATCATGAATATATTTTATTTTCCGCCGCCTTTTATTATAATATAATTTATAGGTGGTATAAGAACTCGACTTCTTCATATTGAGAGAAAAATAAAATTGCAGTACAGTATGGGTCCGGAAATTCATAAAAGTCCGGATAAAGTGTAATTATTAAAGTCAGTGCATACCTTGTTCTATGGACTAAAATGCAAAAAAAAAGTTGCAATTTGTTAGATTAGGAAACATGTTGCGAATAAAACTGATGTTGACCTGAACATTTGTTAGCAATATGAGGAATCCATTCCTGAAATTAAGCTGTTGGATTTTGTTACTCCCAGTAAAACTATAATTTTAATATGTTTATATATCCGTTATTAAGATGTCAGTCCGCAGTCGACCCCGTAGCCCAAGGCCCTTAATGGGCTGAAGAGGCAAGGAAGAAGATACATATAACAGAATTCACCCATGGATCTTAACCTTCAATTCTTGAAATCAATCCGACTTATTTTCAATGTTCCATGCCTTGTGACATTCTCCTTTCTATCCGTAAAATTCCTCAGAATAACAGTATGAATTGTCTCTACAGCAGTACCAACAAACTTCAAGCTGATTTCCAAAGTCAGGGGAAACGCAAATTTCCACAGCATTTAATGAATAAAATCTTCATTAATTGTCTGTTTTCTGGTTACATTATTGATCGATATTTTAACTTTAGTATCCATCAAGGCTGTCTTAGATTTTTCTAGGGGAAATCATCGAGTTACTAGAAGACGTCCACAGTATTTCACCAGTTTTATTTTAGCACACTGAGCTGAAACAGATTTTGAGGGGTCCCTCTGGTAACCACGTGACTAATTCTTGGACCTTGATTGGCTCCCCACAATGCGCTACCAACGTCCATTGAGTTAGTCTAAATTTGATTTTCAACCTGGATGAATTGCTTAATTCCTGTAAAACTTTTCTACTGTTTCTTAATTACATTCAAGTATCGCAATGGTACTCAGATACCAAGAACTCATGTTACCAATTCTGCCACACCTCCTTACCTAAAATCTATTCCTTTCTATCGCTGAAGAAGATTCTTCAATTAATTTTCCATTGAGCTACTCCGATTCAAGTCTGACCGTACCTTTTCTGAAACTTCTAAGTTTTACCATCCCACTTATTTTGAATTCTGCAAGATTTAGCAAGGTACATCATTTCGTAAGGATATCTGTTTCCGTCTCGGTGTATAACGAGCTGTACAATTATATTTTTATATTTATCTCGAAAACACAAATTCTCTTCATTATCAGAAACTCCTCCTTTATAATTTTTTTTCTATGCTCAGTTAATTAAAAAATATAGTTGCCCATACTGTTGCATGTTTCTACAGTCGGAGCATTTTCATCTTAGTGAATAAGTTAGACTTCCCGCTTTCTGAGTGTAAGATTTTTCAATCCCGTTTCAGCACGCTGATTGGAGGAAGGCCAGGAAATGAATGTGAATACAGCAGAAAATAAAGCTGCGAGCCGCGGACTGCTCAGACATTCATGAAGTGGCAAGGCAAGCAAGACCACGTTTCTCGACATATCACTACCTCCGACATACTTCAACGCCCGTTGTAGCAGACCAAATTACAGCAATGTAACTTGTTATGTGTTGGTACTAAGTGTTCATTCATCTTCTTCCGGTAGATATAAAACACACACTAAATTATACGCAGGCCAGTTTAAGCTAAAACCTACAATATCACTGTACAAATCGATAACAACCGTCGTGTGTCACATCGCCGATCACGGTCAGGATGAAACATACTCGTCTGTAAATATAAGGAGACTTTGCTACGCGTTGAAGAAAGCTTACGAAGGAAATGGAAAACCTAATGGCTACTGCTATGTATTTATTATTATTTTTTAAATCAATGAGAAGCGTTAATTTACTGATACTGGAAGTGAAAATTTCTTAGTATTGACAAAAGAATGTGTTAGTCTCATATAAAGAAGGAATCTTTAGCAATAGAGTATTAAATATTAACACATTGTAAAACTGTTCTATGAGGAGTGAAGATTGTTCCCATTAAGGAAAAAAATTAGAGCAGTGAATGTTTCGCTCAACTATGACAATTAATAATTATTCTAAGATTTAATATTGTGTCCACATTCTTTAGTTATTGTTCAAAAATAAATTTGTATATTCACTGAATACTCGAGACTGAATATATTGTAAGAATGGTTTCAACCAAATACAATTCCTCAGGATATTCAGAAATTTCTTCATTGTATAGTTATTAACATAAAAATTCCAAGAACTTTCGATATTTAACTGCATATTCTTGTGACGGTATTGTTTACACCCAATGAAAAATCTACATTTTGTGTATTTGGTAATATGAGTCACATAACGATCAAAATAGAAAGCTCTTGGAATTTTTAATTTAATGACTACACCTTGAAGAATTGTGAATATCCTGTAGATTTATTTTGCTTAAAACCACTATTACAGTAACTACGTGTAAGTGTCACTGACACTCAACCCTGACTAGACGTTGTATTAAACATGTGATAACATTATTCATGCAAACGACGACACCATTTCTAATACAAATCGGATCACCGCCGTCTCGAACTTTGAATCACATTCAGATTTCCCATGAATGCGTATACTCATTGAAAACACAATGACCTTAATTCGTCATTTGTTTAACTTTACAGTGTTCAACGACAAGTAGATTAAAGGGTTCGAAACTTAATCTGCATACGATTTTCACGATCGCAGAGGCTGTATAAAACGACTCGGGCCCGTGATTCTCAGAGTCGTACATCGCACACCTTCAATATAGTCTAAGTTTATTTCCTTGGGTCACTGGATAACAGTTCATATCATTTCAATAAGTCGTTGCTGCAGCGGAAAAATATTTTACACTTCTTCAAACAACTTTTCCGAGAAAAAAAAGCGGGATTGCCACTGTAAAAGTCTTATGTTCAAGAAAAATTATGTTGTAAAACAATAAAATGTAACTCGAATCATCAAACGACCTTCGTAAATAACCTAAAAGTTTTATCTGTAACATTAAGTAATTACTGTAGACATTAAAATAAATGACCAATTTTAATATTTTCATTATATCTATTTGAAGTAGGATATGGAAATTTGTGGATAAAATTGTGTATGCCGCATATTTTAGGGTTGCTTGTTGATTAGAAAGATGTATGCAAGACTCAGTCGTAAGAGATCCCAGAACTCGGCTTTTATTGTGTAGTCATTGTGTGTATTCGAAGGGGGATAAGAAAATGTGGTGATAAAACTGTGTATGCCGGATGTTCTAGAATTGTTTGATGTTTAGAAAGATGTCTACAAGGAGTCCGTCGTAAGAGATCCCTGTACTAGACCTTTATTATCTAGTCATTATATGCATTCGAACGGGATATTAAAATTTGATGATAAAACTGTGTCTGCCAGATTTTCAATGATTATTTGTTGCTTAGAAAGATTTCTACAATGACTCCGTCGTAAGCGATCCCAGTACTAGTCTTTTATTATCTAGTCATCATATGGATTTTAAGGGGGGATGAGAAAATTTGTGGATAAGACTGGGTATGCCGGATGTTCTAGGAATAAGTTTGTAGCTTAGAAAACTTTCTAGAAAGACCTCGTCGTAAAAAGATTCCGGTATTGGTCCTTGATTATGTAGTGAAATGCAACAGCGCGACTGCGTGTCCTCATAATGTCATTCGTCTGTTTAATAGGTCCACGTCCCGCTCCAAAATAAGTTTCCAAACCCGGCTAAACTTGGCATCTGCCTCGATAATTTATGTCACGAACTTCCTCTCAACGTGATTTAATTTCTAATTTTACGGATTCTGTGGCATCTTGATGGAGAACCTCTGTAGTCGTCTGTGGCTTCAATCGCTGGAGCACCAAAAATATAAACCGTTAAATAGCAGAAAGTGTTTACATGCGGCGATTAGATACAGCGTTCTTGCTCAAGAGTGACTAAACGCTGGTTCTGTCCAGTAAATATTACCTAGAGAGCTAATTTTCAGTAAAAATAATATCTAATTTTGACTAAAAGAAAGCGGAAGGATATTTTAAAAACATATTAATGCACCAATTCGTCTAATATTTGGTAATCAAATTAATTTCACTATACAGCTTTTATGGAAATGTCTGTACCCACAAACATAAATTTGTTAGGTCTACAAATGGATTTTCCCTCTGCCGGCGGGAAGTGGGATGAAACTCGTACTGCCTGTGATTGAGGAAAACACAGTTTTTCCTCCTTCTTGCCTCTAGCCTTCCTTGTTCTCAATACCTTCCCACTAAAGAGCAACAATTCACACCTCATTTTCAACTCTTCTTTCACACTCTAGCTTACTCCTCCGTTTCAAAATCCGTTCGACTCTAGCTTTCTCCTCCCTTCCACGTCCTGATAAACTCTCTATCTCTACCTCCTAGCCCTCTCAACGTCTAGAACCATTCTGCTACTCTGCCTCCTAGCCTTCTCAACGTGTTGCACCACACTAAATATTTTTTCAGCTGGTCACCGGGAAAAAACCTGTCGCCAATTAGCATGTTCTTGCTGAATTTTTATATCCTTAAAAATCCAAAATTCGACTAAAATTGGGGAGGGGTCCTTCCGCGCTTGAAAGCTGGGTTGACTGAGACGAGTAGCTGTGCACACGGAGCTAATCAAAAGTAACTGATTGGTGACTGAAAAAGTCCGTGACGAGTCACAACATTCGTAATTGACGGTGCTACTTGTCACTAAGTAATGAGTAACGCATTAGTAATCAGTTGCAGGCGAGTCGTTCTGTCAAGTCGCTGTTTGACTTGAATCACACGGTTCATCTCGTGACAATGTTTTTCGTTGATGGATACAATTTGTTTTATTATAAACAGTTACTGAATAATAATTTATTATACTTTTGTTTTGAGTATTTTCGTGTGCTCAAATAAAGTTTGACAAAATATTGGCGGTGCAAGGAATCTTTGAGCTATTCTATAAATAAGAAGGGGCGACCAGGGCTAGGAGTATGAATGGTGAAAAATTGTATTGGAATGTCACTAAACAAAACCCAAAGCTTCAGGATGTGATAAAGCTCAGTATTGGGTAAAACATCACTCACCAAAAAATTACGTTGAACATGTTAACAGAGATTTTCTGAAGAAAGATTCAGTCATTGTCATGTAAATATTTAGACGTGAAATTATGTTAATGTGGCACTAAGAAAAAAAATGTATAAAACTATGCTTAGTATCTCGCGATAACAAGGAACGCAAAGAACCTGGCCAGTAGTGGGTGAAGGTAATCCCCCTACAAAAGCAACGTTTTTTAGTCGGTAAACGATCTTAAGCATCCAATTCCTGGCGGCAGATGTTGCAAGTGGCAACAACGCAACGCAAACGAGCGGGCATAGGTCCACTAATCAACAGTATAACACCATAAATTTAAATAAATCACGTGGTCACCGCCAGAATTTGTGGACGCACAACTCGTGACTCAAGTTCCAAGCGGCACGAACGCAATTCTCTCAGCAAAACATTGATGGATTTTAACAATAAATTGTAAATATAACATAACTCTACATAAAGTGATACAAGCAGCTCGAACGTCAGAAAAGTAGAGGACAAAGCCGCTTTTAAAAATTGACATATACAAGATCGAATTTTTAAACAAAGGAGCCGTAGTAAATGGAGCATTGAAAAACTGTGTTATATAAGCATTTGAAATCCATCGTCAGGAGAGGCAACAGAAGCACGTGAAACGGAATTCGCGTTTCAAAATAACTTGTTGTAAACCGTAAAATAAAAAATTTAAGGAAAATTTCCGATATGTAATGGGACATTAAAACTTATTGTGATATAACAGTTTAGAAAAAGGAGGGAAAGTCGATATGAATTGTGCACTATTAATGATTCTGACCGTTTTTCTATTATAGTGTTACAACCATGATTACCCCATAGTTACATTTTATTTATAAATTTAAAAACTTCCGAGAATTACGTGTATGACGAATGGCAACAATTTGCAGTAGAAGAAATTTCTATGTGATTCACTTGCCAGTGAATTGATACGTTTGATCTGACGTTGAAAAGGATTCGCTGATATCTCCTGCCACAGGTTCGATGCCGGAACCGAATATAGACGGCTTCCTTAACTTCGGAACCCTATACTGTCTGCAACAACATCTATCGAGTGCAATAACAACTGCTGCTAACGTGGTCTTAGCTGGTGCTCCTAAGCGAATAATTTAGCAGAAACAACCCTGGTAATCGAGGTATCAGCTGTCGCACCAGCGGTACGATACCACACGCTCAGAGACCCCTCAGCTCAATTTCTGCATATACGATCAATTTTTTAAATTGTACGTATGGACTGTCTCACTAAACGATCTTATTGGTAAATTTTCGTACATTTGACTTGCTTTTTTGCGTCCATTTATTTCATCTTCCAATTTTATTTCATCTTCCAATTTTATTTCATCTTCCAATTTTATTTCATCTTCCAATTTTATTTCATATTCCAATTTTATTTCATCTTCCAATTTTATTTCATCTTCCAATTTTATTTCATCTTCCAATTTTATTTCATCTTCCAATTTTATTTCACCTTCCAATTTTATTTCATATTCCAATTTTATTTCATCTTCCAATTTTATTTCATCTTCCAATTTTATTTCATCTTCCAATTTTATTTCATCTTCCCATTTTATTTCATATTCAATATTTTCCATATTCAAGACAATATTAGTTAACTGACTTTTGTTGTACAATTTTCATTATAACAATCTTGTGCTACAGTTCGGCATTGCTGATCAATGCATAAAAAAACTTGTGAGAATTTTACCCTTTTTAAGTGAAATGTGAGGTTTCCTTCTAGAGTGCATAAAATTTTTTCGCGCACTCGCTCAAGTTTGCAACTTGATCACTAACCACTGTGTGAGAATTTACTGTGCGACACTGAGTATCTTCTTTGTGACAAAAAAATACATACGACGTAGAAAGTATGACTGAACCACATAATACGGATATTTGGGGAGAAGTTGTTCATCACACAATTGATCCTGTCAAGGACAATTTCATATAGAAGAATCATGACCAATGTTCTTGTGAGTCATGAAGTGTATGCTGAATGTTGTTGTAGTGGATGTGGCTGGACGTCCTGCTCCTTCCTCGTACTTCTCGATGGTTACACCACTGAAAGTCTCCTAAGGAAGTCAGCTCCAGGTAGCTACAAAATTCGTATAACAGTGAAAGGTAAAAGGAGCCAACGCTCAATCGACTATCAAGTTTATATTCTGTATTTCCATTGATTCGTCCTTTGGTTTCTCGTAACACTGCCACCAAGGTCACGCTTATTATCCTCTGAAAAATGTCAAAGCGGCATCCGGGGCGACAGATGTAGATATGTGTTCGTTAGATGATTCCACAGATATTCCATATGTCGTTGAACTGCTTGTTCCAAAATGTGCAAACGTGTTTCTTAATGGCTCCAGATACCGACGTCGTTAGAAGTTAAACAGAATGGATGTCTTAGGTGTTTGTCGCTATATATACTTGCTGCTGGAAAGTGGCTGATGACAAGTACAAACTCCCCGGCATTCCGCGATGACAGCCTGAGAGAATTAACAGCTCCAGTCAGCCAGCCAACCAGCCAGGCCAAGCCAGACCAGACCAGGCCAGGATGTCTCCAGCTAATGGCTAGCGATACGCTTCTCTCGGATTCCAAACATCCCGTGAATCTTCCTCTGGATCCTGTCAAACCAGCGATCGTCTAATTACATGCAGCCAGCTAATGGAATTGTGTGAGAGGTCGCGGAAAGACATTATTATTCAAAACGCAATGCACAAGCAAGCTTAAAAACCGAAGAACCTGTTCCAATAATTCAAATCTGAATTTAATTTCTTTTGACTGCAAACAAAACTGAAATAGTAGCTCACTGTTATTCATAAAAATATACCAACACTATCTGTATTTCAAAGACGAGAAGTTCCTAAACTAACGCACATATTGGATACAATAAAATTATTCTCGTTATTATCAAACACCATTATTATTATATTAACGTAGAATATCCATAAGTTTTAAATCAGTCTAATTTTTACATTTCGTTAACATTATTATTTATTAAAATCTTTAATTTATTTTTTCAATCGTGCTTTCTGCACATATTCATCAACACACAGAAAACAAATCATATTAAATCATTTTCGAAACAAACACCTCGTCTTAATTTGTGGAAACATTATTTTAAATACAAAAAAATTAAATTAAAACCAAAATGACACGTCAATACTGTTAAAAAAGCGACGTTTCAAATCTCGATACATTTCCGCATTTAGAAGTGATGTCTAAATTATTATTTAATATCAATGTCTCATTGATCCAAAATTTTGGAATTGTGTTTTGACATTTCACCACTCTTTATTTCTCTGGAATTGATGCCATATATAGAGTTTAATGTTTTATTTTTAATTTTTCGTTGTTCATGTAATATAGTAACTTTGTCCAAATATTTTGCATTTTTGTTTTGTAAGTTGTAAAGTGACTCAGCGGTATTGGCTTTAGTGTTTATTTTCAGCATTCTTTTATGGCTGTGTATCCTGTAGCGCAGTAAGACCCCTACCTAATTTTGATCGAGCATATAGAATTTTAAAGGATATAAAAATTCAGCAAGAACGTGCTAACTGGCGACAGGCAGGTAAAAGTAGAATTTCCCTGCTCCAGTCTGGCAGACGGGGAACATGTCTGTCTCCAGATAGAGGCTTGTTTTGATGAAGGAGCGTTCACCCTTCAAAATTTCCAAAGGACACTGTTCCTTGTGTCATGGAAAATTTCACGCGCTGGATGAGGAACTCATGAGGATTAGCTGAATAAACATCACGTTTTTTAAAGTGATGGTTTTTTATATAAAAAAAATTATTATATCATACCCTTGTAGCGATTTCATTAAATAATTAAAACCCCTATAATCATTTTACAATCCCAGTTTTCAAATTGATACCATTGTGCCCTATATCATTTTTCTCACAGTATTTACAATGTATATTATAAATTAAATTTGTTAGTTTAGTACTTTTTCCTTTTCATTTGATTTTACAGTGGACAAATCCTTGAAACAAACGTCGTTAGATAATTACCTGTGATAAAATTATTTTAATTTTCTTTAAAAATAAAGTGAAAGGATCAAATAATATAATCAGTTAAATTTTCAACGCGTGTGGATGGAATAGTGTTTCTACTCAACACCAGGGATCATTTTATTTATTTTGATTTCATTCTGGTCAAACTAACATATACCTCAGTTTCTGTAACAAACTTTATCCATCTCTAACACCGCAATGGGGAAATGGGAAATCTTACGCGGTATAAAAGCCTCGAGTGCTCTGCAGGAGGCACCTTGAAGATTTTATCAACATTCAGAATGGAATGAGATCTGTGGATACGTGGCGCGACTTTAAGTCAAATTGATGACGCCATAGATTTCTTAATTTACAGTCTTTGACGTATTGTTTGTAAACGAATGATACTGTTTGTACCTAAAGATGCATGTATTTATATTTCCAGTCGTTGATGAAGTTGGAGCAATATCTCTGGCGGAAGAAAAGCCACCCAATCAACTTCCTGGAGATACCTTTTCAAGGTCCAACAACAACTGGAAGAATCAGGTCGAGAGCAGCTCAAGTTCAAATTCGGTTTTATCTCTTACTATTCTCGTTTCTTAAACATCACACATGAACTAAAACAGGAACTGCAAAATTGTTGATGCATAAGTTCCACTATACGGAAAATTCAATGGCGTTGTTAGGAATTAAAACAAACAACGCACATCCGAGGACCGTCAGCAACGAAAACGATCGAACGCGTAAATGAAGAGGATAATTGGAAACACATTATCGTTGTGCTTGTTCCGTGATTCTCACTTTCCACGGCGTTGTTGGAGCTCATTTTGCATTATCTATAACATCACATACAAAAATGCCACTTCTAGACTACGACAAAGCTTATCAATTCTTTGTTGCTCGTATTTATCAAGTTTCCATTGTCTTTCAAGTTTATAATAGAGTCACATTTTTTTAAAAATTACCTTTCACCTTCCCTACTTAATGACAACATAGCCACCTCGATGACTCAGGATCATCGTCCGTCAAGAAATCTGCTGCTACCTCAAATAAGCACATACATACAGAAAAGAAAACAGAAACAGTCAATTATATTTATAAGACGAAAGTACCTGGACCATTTCTTCGGTCTAATTAGCGTGATATTATGTGTAGACACATATATACATCCTCAAAAAAATAGAATGTGTGAGGTTCTCGCCTTTTTATAATCATCTGCCCCGTGACTTATAAAACATTTTCCATATTGATGGATTAATTTAAAGTATCATTACTGAAATAAAATATTAGTTAAATTTAACGTTTGATATTCTCTCTTTTTTAAATTTAAGTTTAGAGTCGCGTCAACCCTAGGGTCATTGGCGATTATACACAATGAGGCCTAGTTTTTCTTTTATCTAAGTAAGGTAGTCATAGTTTGGTAGTTTGGTGCCAGGATTCGAACGCGGGACCTCTGTAGTACGAGGCAGCGACGCTAACCACTACACCACAGGAAATTATATGTGACACTGACCTATTCTGTCAAAGCATTATTTCACGTTTGACAGACTACGTCAGGTAACCACTTAATTGCACGCTCATCATCCCATAAGATAAATACATGTCAAACTTTAAGTTTAACTAACTTTTTATTCAAGTTATGATACTTTTATATTGCTTTTCGGAAACGTCGCCACCGAACGCACGCAGCGCATAAACAACTCGCTTATCAGGCTTTGTTAAGGCGTAATGTATCCTGTTTTAAGTTCTGTGTCTCTAGGGTAGGACCTTTGTATGGTAAGTCTTAGAGCAGAAATTGACGTGGGATTTTTTGACCTAAAATGGGAGAAGGAAGGAACCTCAATGTTGAGGATATCGACAGAAACCTTCTATCGGTAGAGTACAATAATACACCAAAAATTAATGGCAATCGGATGAATAGTACAGGAAGTCGCAGAGTAGATAATGGGTATGGGAACTTTTTTTGCCAGAGATGAGGGAAAGAATGGCTCTAAATCTTCATATGATGGAAAGAATCCTTTTTTTGGGTTAATAGCGCTAAATGCAAAACATTTCACGGCAATCGGATGAATGGTTTAGGAACGTCTAAAACCAAACCTTATGACTCGCACAGTGTTTGAGGCAGATCCGGTATAACTGTATACTCCCCAAAAAAAAAGAATCCCAGAAATTTAATCGTATAGAAATTCTTAAATCGTAACAGAAAGTGCATGTGACTATAAGTCTTCAGGTGGCGCTGATCAAGTATCTGTGCGAATTCCTGTTCTGAAAGATGTCTACTCTATCATGTTAATATGCGACATGGAGAAGATGTCAGTTACTTGCTGTTTAGAATATTTTTTTCGATTTCTTTGGACCTGAATTCTTGAAGTAACCGGCTTGACCACAGTTAATCATTTATTCTGTTCAAATACGTGATAAATATTTCAGTTGGAACAAAAAATATATCCCTTTATGGGACAAAAATTAATTCTGAATAATAATACGGTGACTTTTTTTCTAATTTATTTATTCATGTAACACAATCTCTGACTTAATTTTTGAACTCGTCCATCTTAGCTATTTACTGTCAGATTTTATAAACATTGTTAAAATAAAAAATGCATAATAAAAGTATACTTTGAGTAAGCTAATTTTTATGTCGCAATTTACTTGCAGTGCTGTTGCCTTCGAAAAGGAAGTTGCACTCTTATATATTGTATCCAATTATATGTTTCCCGTAAGAGTGTCGCAGTTTTTAACACTGGAAGACTTCCTCGTTATCTGACGTTAAATTAGTAATAACCATTAGCTGCGTGGTATTTGCTTAAAGTAAACTCAAGCTTGTAAATAATCATTCTTTACTCATGTGAACGAATCTTAGTAATTGTAATATTCGGAAGCGGGGATCGAGGATCGGGGAAAGTGGCGGACGAGATTATTTACGTCACAGGGCGTTGAGACCTGGCTCAAATTTATGTCCCTGTCGCTAGCTTTTTGTACTCCCTTCCGTTTCACGGAAAACAAACATCACCCACGGTCCTCAATCAGCGTCCACTAAATTACGAACTTCGACTGCTGCTTATTAAATAATTCACGAAATAGGACACTTTCAGCACCGCTTAAATGAATTTCTCTCTCGTGCATTCTTTCACTGGAAATGTAAGTGATGGGTCAGGAATTTATTTCCTAACATACTCGTGCATTAGTATTCAACAATAACCTTCAGTTTCGCACGAGCTGCCTTGCCCCAGTTACAGAGTCGATAACACAAATTACGTTACGACACTAG
This sequence comes from Eucriotettix oculatus, assembly GCA_034510155.1. Classification (NCBI taxonomy): domain Eukaryota; kingdom Metazoa; phylum Arthropoda; class Insecta; order Orthoptera; family Tetrigidae; genus Eucriotettix; species Eucriotettix oculatus. Next base: position 19,972,313 of record CM067380.1, on the reverse strand, counting down.
GATACTAGGAAAGGTCGCAAAGTAGGAAATAAATGGGATCTCGAAATTATCATATAACCATACAATTTGTTTAAAAATGAATATAAATATATTTAAAAAAGTTATGTCAGTTCAGTATCAACTATGCATTTAATCGAGGTTGATTTTAATTTCTTATTTCCCCGCATATCTAGGTAGTTTATTGTAAATTATTACTGTAATGAATACTATGGAGCTCAGAGTAGGTTTCGTCCATCTCTTTTTAAATTTTTATTTGCATGTATGAGAAATACTTCCATTTAAGCTATATTTTTTTTTGAAAAACAAAAGACGCGCAGATATCGACGGCTGGTAAGAGAAGTTTTTTACTTTTTTCCTTCATCGCAATGATTGACTTGGGAAATCGCACCTGATTTTCTCACCACGATGACCTGAATCCTTGATATTTAAATCGAAACGCCTTAATGAATATTTTGTTACCCATGTGGTTTTATTTGTTTCAAGCGAAGAGCTAGATGTAACACTCTTCCATACGAGTCATTGTTGTAATTTCTAGAACAGTAGGAAGGTATTATTGTTTTTTCTATTTTAGCGTGTTTACATTATCGTATGTCTCTCAATCTGCGGTTCTTTCAAAAGTATTTAGTATATTTTCGGAGTGAGAATATCGCCTTCAGCAGTAGCCAAGCAATGCGACTGTCTACGGCGCCAAAATTTAGGAGCCGCAAAGATGCCTGAGCTGGCTTGCAGAAAAGTCTCTAAAACGCCTTGACAGATCGTGATTCCTTGGATCTTAACGCCGTAGAGCTAGCTGACGACAGACTAAGTTTCTTCATTTTTAACAAAGAGAAAAGACAGATTTTTTAAAACTGGACTAGATTTTCAAATGCTTTGGAGCATTGCTTTAATAATTTTCCCAAAAGAACATTTCCTAATTAAAAATTAATAAATAGTTATTTAAAAAGAATTCTTACTCAAAATGGGTTAATTATTTTGGCCGCTGAAAACGAATTAAGTAAAAAATTAGACCTGGAAGAATTTTTCGCGATTTTTTAAGGAAATAAACTTCGAAAGAGTCCGTATCTCAATATTACGATTGTTGTAGCAAATGAACTTGGATCGCGGTTTTTGAAATTCCCTGTGCTTCTCTCAGGAAATATAAGCAAATCATATAGCGGTTTCCACTAGACCGCTCTTTTCGGATATTCTTCGTGGAAAGAAATGAGGGCGATTGAGGTTGTTGACAGGGTGTTGTCGATGGATCACTGATCTGAACCGGGCCATCAATCGTCGCAACAACGGCAATCGCTCCGTGCACTTCTTTCACTCCTTGCTGAAGCCCGTATTGTCAGAAATTTCTCTGTTTATAACTTCCTTATAATTTCCTCTTACTGCCGATTCCGAATTAGAAATCTCATTGTTTTAAATCTGCTTCTATGAGAAGATCGTAGAAGAAGATCTAATTGCTCCAAATGTAATTTAATATTATATAATCTGTAAATATTAATTATCCTAAAAAGCTGGATTCGTAAAAAGAATTTGAGCAGTAATTGTTGTGTAATATCAATTCGAAAAAGTAAAATTAATTTATTCACACCATTCACATAATATCCCCCATTAAATATAGCTTAAACCCCACACATTCATTTCAATACTAAAGGATAGGAAACTAAGAAAAATATATATAAATAAAGCTTGAGGAATCTATTTAGATTAATTTTAAACCTGCTTATTGCAGATTCTCCTCCAAAGAATGTTACAGGTAAATTGTCGTAATCGATTATCGTTCCTTATAAAAATGAAAGTTTTCCTACGTCCGTTTTGTTGTTGTTGCGGTTTTGATTTTATAACCAGCGCAAATGAAGGCCGCTGTTTAAGATAGAAAGTTCGGTCCGCTTTGCGAGGGACGTAAAACACCGAGAGATGATATTGAAACGAATAAGGAGCCAGGTTCGCTGCCCTTCTACACGCTTGTACTCGTAAAAATGGTCGCCCGCGGCGCCATCGCAGTAAATCAGCGGACTTAGATTTCGCCCAGATGCTTGTGGCATTCTTGTGTATGCACAACACACGAGATAAAAGGCCGCGCCAATATATGGCTGTCCAAGTAAGTACGGTTGGCATTTATATATACTATGGACTTATTGTGGACTGAGGAACCTAACTCCATAAAGAACATCTTTGACAGCGGACGCAAATTTTCTCTTGCGGTCTTAAAATGTCACTGGAAATTTATTGCCCTTTATTTACCAGAGTTTTCTCAAGTTTAAATTAGGGTGGAAGAGAATGGCTGACAAGTCAATCTACGGTAACAAATTAAATGTTATATTTATATTTACGAATAGACTGTTTGCTGGCAGTCATTATGAACCACGAACTGCAAATATACGAATTCTTGTCAAACAGTTGGCTGCTAAAATCTTTTCTGATCTTCTCAAGACTAAGAAGCATTGTACTGCTTTCATCTATGAAATGATTGTAACAATTCATTGTTATGACGAGGAAGCAAGTCCTGAACACGGTTACACCAAACCTTATGATGATTCAGGATACATTTCATCTCGTCAAACCATGGAACGGAACGTTCGTTCGAATTGGTCGATTGTTACAGTGGGACTAAAAACCGTGCCTTTCGAACATTAGTTCGATGAAACTTTTACTGGAATTCAGCATGATACTTCAAACTGGAATATTACTTATTGGAGTAAATCGGCAATAACTTCAACGAAGTAGGTTCTATCAGATGTTAGACTTCAATGGAACGTTTTACAATGAGTTGTAACAATAATAAAGAGAATTATTTTTCATTATTTAACAATTATTTGTGGTTTTTAAAAATAATAATTTTGTTTGAATTAAAAAAAATTCTTTAGTGGGTCCTGTGCACTTATTCAATTATACATAATAAGGAGAATTACTGTTTAAATATCTAGGGGGTTCTCAGGGTTAATTACTGGGTTAAGAACGTGTAGCAGAGTTTTTACGTTTCTGACGAACCTGTTACATGTACTGAGCGATTCAGGGACTTTTGCGTAGTAGATTTTCCTTCTTCCACTCTCACACGTCCTGCGTCTTCCAGGTCGATTTGTGGATTTGCCCTCTGCTGACGGTAAAAAACCTCTGGAACTGGTACTGCCCGGCTTTTGGTAAAACCCAGTTTTCCTCCCAAACTCAACACTGTTACTTCCGAAGTTCTGGCGTTCCTTGCTCGCTCTTCCTTCTAACTCAAGAGCAACAATGCTCACCTCCTCTGTTCGCCTCCCTTATTAATTTGTCATTTCTCCTACTTAATCTCCTTCCTGTTTCCTTCCACTTCCGAGCAACACTGACTTGATCAACTATGACTATTTTTTGTCTTCTCACCTCCCAGCTAAACCCTTCTTTCCCCGTCTCCAAGGCAAAACGCCACCCCATAAAGAACATCTTTGACAGCGGACCCAAATTTTCTCTTGCGGTCTTAAAATGTCACTGGAAATTTATTGCCAGAGTTTTCTCAAGTTTAAATTAGGTGGAAGAGAATGGCTGACAAGTCAATCTACGGTAACGAATTAAACTTTATGTTTATATTTACGAATAGACTGTTTGCTGGCAGTCATTATGAACCACGAACTGCAAATATACTGATTCTTATCAAACAGTTGGCTGGTAAAATCACCGATCTTCATTCGTCCTTCCCTTTGCGCGGGAAGTTTTGCGCTGACGAAGACTATAGTGTCCTTGGGAAATTTTTCAGAGTGAACGTCCCTTCAGTAAAATAACCCTAATCTCTTGTAGTTACAGGCAAACACGTTTTCCATCCGACACCTGAAATTTCCATGGCTGGCCAGCCTGTCTCCGAGTTTGATTATTCTTGCTGAAATTCGATCGTTTAAAATCTTAAAGTGTGAATAAAATTAGGGAGGGATCGTACTGCGCTACAGAGTATTTTCTCTGGAAAAAACAAGACGCTCAGTGGAACTATCAAGGAATTTTTCTCTTGCAGTTTCATTCACGCTCCTCACTTTTTCACCACCAGAAACAATCGTATATCGCGTAAAATACGAAGGTCTACTGGCCCAATAGTGCCGGTGCGAGAAATTGAATCATTTCAACTGCAAGCAGGTATTCGGACATCTGCGAGAACGCTTCAATGCATCTATTGGACCCTTCGTATGGCGTAAAAGGGAAATTCCCAGAAGAAATTCAGATATGCAACACACCCGTTAACACATCTGTTATGGCGTACGAAGCATCAGACGAAAGCGATACACGAATTCACTACAATTGTGACTAACCCTCGACTTAATTAGATTCGAGATCTAAGTCCATGCAACATGATATTTCGTCATTTGAATTTTACTTCATATTTCGGTTGACATTTTTCATAAATCTTTTTACTTCCAGCCAGCAAATTTAAATCTAAATTTGTCGTTTGCGGCGCGTAAGCGTCAAAAAGTCACAATACATCAATCATTATACAATTATATCGTATACCATAATTCAAACAGCATTTATGTATTTAATTCGGTCGTGAAATACGAATCGTTTCGTCATTATTATCTAATCGAATTATTTAATAAAATAATATAATTATATAGAAATTATAAAATATAATTTAACGTTTGCTGTGATAAATTGAGTTTAGGACTGGAGACCAATAGTGGGAAGTTATTAAATCAAAACGATTGGCATGAAGTGGAATGAGAAATAATTGAACGGAAAGGAGATAATGGATGTGGGACGATAATAAATTAATTACGACTAAACGTATTTTAAACAAGCATGAAACGACATTGGATGTCAGTTAAGAAAAACTTTCGTGTTCTGGTGTGTAATTTATAAGCTATTAAATTTAACTTGTAATTTTATTATCGCCCATAAAATATAGGAACATTCTGTGAAAGCTCTTAACTTCAACGACTGAGAGATCGCTTTGTTTTACCATTGCTTATGTTTATGTCGATGATGCCTGCAATCATCATTTCCATTTCAAGTGAGGCACAGAGTAACTTGTCTAGCAATATCCTTTTTATTTTTTATTTATATGCTTTTTGACGGCAGAGGTAATTAGACAGGCTTCTTTGCTTCATTCATAAATTATCATGGTAAAAGAAACGCAAGATAAATGTATAAGAAGAGAACAAAAGAATTTAGTTACTTGTTACACGGTTAAACTAGATTCACAATCAGGGATATTTAACTTTCCTGCAAATCTGAAGCGTGAATTGAATCTGATGATGAGAGAAAGAGGAATTAGTTTCCACTCCGGTTGGCCAGTGATAGAATACGATGCTGAGCACAGAGGTAATTTCACCACACGCAAAAGAAATGCTGGTTTCCTTCATTTCCTTTCTTACTAATTAATTCGCGTATCAAAGTTTTCTAACTCTATTTGCAACTTCTGTTTTTAAGTCTACATCAGGTTTCATCCCAGTTCCTCTACATTTTCAACTTCCACTTGAGTGAGACGCTGAAAACGATTACAGTTTCACAGAGCCTCGCTAAGATTCCTAATGCAGATGCTGATACACCTCGCACGTGGATGTGACTAAGCCTTTTCTCCACTTCTTTCTTTTCTCAAGCCGTTAGTCTGTACACAATTCCCTCTCCTAAAAAGAAATAACCTTACTTATCACAGAAGATTTTTAGCTCACGTTAATCAACTATGTACAGTATCCACTGAGAATAAATCGTAACCTCCTTTTAACAAAACATGATGTTAAGAAGAATTTATAGTATGTAGATTAAAACATGGGTCTTTTGGTTTAATAGAACATAGAACAATTAACGTCTGTAAAGAACATAAATTATAAAAATTTTGAACAAAAATTTAAAACCAAACAGACGTTTCGACCAACACTTGTCACGGATGTCATAAGAACAAAGAAAGTGCAAATCAAAGAATAACCAAAAGTCGATTCTAACGAAGACAGTTTAATAAAGTTTCTTACAATTTATTTATTGATAAGTGTCATGTTTTATATTAACACAAGATTTATTCTCTTTTATATGTAACATTTCAGAAAGTAACCTTTTCTTAAAAATTATTTCCTTATCTGAAATTATTTTTAAAAATTCAAATAATTTTTTTGTACAATTCTTGTAGTAAAATTAGAAGAAATTGCCCGAGGAAGTCCCAAATATGGCGACGAAACGTCGTATTCAATTAAATCAAATCTTAGTCCGTAATCTAACGTAAATTTATATTGAATGTTTAGAAATGTAGGATTTTGGCATGGGAAATGTTTTATGTAGGAAACCATTCTTTGTATAGATGATTTATGGCACAACTCGTGACCGAAAGCTCCTTTGTAATAATAATGTTAACGAAAATAATGAATAATATTAAAAACAAAAATCAACCTTTATTAAAACAGTCCTCGATTTTTTCTTTGCAAAAATATAGCAAACAGTCAAATTTTAAAACAGAAGCTTTTGCCATTTACTGGCACTCTGTAAAAATCAAAGACAAGAAAGAAAGTCAACATATGTACATTGCAATATATATCACATTAATATATACATTTTAGAGGTTTCCAAAGAACTGTACCTGCCCGGAACATGAAAACACGTACTTCGTTACGACTCGTGGAAAATCATTGTGAAGGAAATGGAAATGATAAAAGTAGTATTAATGCATTAGAAATGAGAAATAGAATTATCAGTTATATTAAAGGGATTACTGTTAAATTTATTAAATTAATACGTTATTATGGTTTTTATGAAAATAAGTTAATTTTAAAAACTGAATAAAATTGGGAATTATGTGAATGGGATGAAAGATGTTATTGCTAAAGTTGATATGAAGAATTGTTTGTATAAAATAGAATGTAAAAATTGTGACAAAATATACATTGGTCACTCTGGAATGAATTTATGCAAAAGAATTTATCATCATAAAGAGATTTGAAAATAGTTTCTAAACATTTGACAGAATTTAAAAATGAAGTTGATTGGGATCAATGTTTTGCATAGAGAGAGAGAGAGGAACTTGGTAAAAAGAAAGTTTATACATAAAGAAAGAAATTGATAAAGTTGTGAATAATAAGTGTGAGGTTTGAAACATAAGAATTGTATACGCAAACTTAATAACACAACTGTAATATAATTTGCTTAATAAACGTTTGTCCTTATTAATTTTTGTTTAAATAACGTAAATTGATCATTTAAAGTGTAAATAGTTCTGGTAATGCAAACCAGATGGCTAGGCTAAAGTGATGAAGCCGTCCCTGGTTAAATGTAATGTATTTCCACGAGTCGTAATGAAATACGTGTTTTTATGTTGAGAGCAGGTACAGTTCTTTGGAAACTTCTAAAATGTATATATTATTCATATACATATATATTGTAATAAACGTACGTTAACTTTGTTTCTTATCTTTGTTTTTTACAGATGATTATGCCAGTAAATGGCTAAAGCTTGTTTTAATATTTGACTGTTTTTACAAATAAAAAATCGAGGACTGTTTTAATAAAGATTGATTTTTATTGAAGTTATTCAATTCACAGTCTTATCAAGTCTTTACTATTTTTGTGTTTTTAATGAATAATATTTATTAAAATCATTGATAATAATTTAAAGCCGAAGGAGAATTATTACATAACTATAAAATTTAAAAATTAGTCTTATTAAATTATATTCCTTGAAGATTATGTTAATTTAAAAAATATTGCTGGCATTGTTACCAACGTTACGATGATAACGCTGAAAGTCGCTTTTAAAGATAATTAAGCTTAATAAAAGTGGAGGCTTTTCTTGGAGAAATAACGTAGAAAGTCCCGGAATGGCGTCCATGCAAATACATGGCCAAGTATGAGTCCAGTTTCGAGTAAGCTGTCCAGGACCTCCCTCATGATTGCCACACTCCACACTCCACACTCCTAGCCCACCTCAGGTAAGGCAACAGGGAAGTTATTGTACTAGACCGTATGATAAGGATTTCATTAGCATCAAGACCGAGGGAGCCTCGCAACCTATATTTGTGCTGTCTCACTCTCAACCCCACGCCTTAACTACAGTAAAAAATAACAATGGCTCCCACACAAATCCCACAAAAAAAATATATTAACAAGCAAAAGTTGACGTGGTAGCTACTTACACAGACGCCCTCGGAATATCTTCCATATGTAGTAATGTTGATCAACATTTTAATCGTTTCCTCGTGTACAAAGCAAGTAGATTCACCATCAACGACGTGGACTTGGATTCAGGAACTTCATTGAATTTCCCTACTTCAGCTTCAACAAAAGCCTCATTGTTTCATAATTAACATATTCTATTTTAAAAAGGGACGTTCCGCAATTCATCTCAGAAGTCGCCGCGAATGCATTAATAGGTTAATCTCTGTCGAAATCAATACTTTCATCGCTTTTATTGAGACATTATTGATAATACGATAAATACTTTATAGAAAAAAAGAAGATGGCCAATAATTCAATTTTTTTGTGATGTTTGTGGAATCTTAAGTTACCTTTCCATACGCAAAAGCAGACCTAACTAATGAAACATATTCAGTTTAAATAAGACGTTTATCAGAAATTTAAATAAAAAATTTAATTAATAACAAGTCTTTTTGTGAAAAAAAAATTCCAGTGCACTGAAGCTCAGTTGCGACAAGCTAAGACGCCCAGAGTAAGTTTGAGGAATGAATTGATGACAGAAATCAAAATAAGAATGCATTATCATACAAGGACGTCCTTCTTGCTTTGAAGAAATACTTTCAGATCATCAATGTATATTGGTGTGGTAGGCGACTGTCTACGGCGGCAAAATCGCAAAAAATTGACACACTTGACGTTAAGTCGATCGTATTCCCCAAATCCTTCTCGATGTTTTTTATTCAGTATTTATGAGAATGCCGGAATAGATTTGACTGGAGTTAAGCCAGCGGTTTATTGACCATACTGAAACAATTTTATGTTCGATCGTCATTTGAGATAAATTTTTAATAATATTAACTCGATGAGTGAGTTACTTCAATCCAAAGAAATTGATTTATTCAAAGCCAAAAATTTATTCAATTAATTGTTTGTCAACAAACTTTAGCCAGCGAAATCGACGTAAAAAATACTTTGAATTGACCACACCACGTCATCGTGTTCGAACTGAAAACCCAATTCTTTGATATACAACTTTTGACAAGATCAAAATTAAAACTATTAAATACAATTATTATCTTTACTATAGATGGACTTTTTTACTTTTTATATGATGTTCATAAGCTAAATGAAGCGTGTAGAAGTAAATTACGGGCTCGTTGGGAAAAATCTGGGAAATGATAAACAGGATTTCCTTGACAATGAAAGAAGATCGAGTTGACGTTCCTTTAAATATGGCCACATTTCAGCATTGCTTTAAGAATTTTATTAACGCTGTCCAGAGATGTTGCTAATGGCGAAAAAACTTTTCCTAAATTAAAAACAATAAATGTTTATTTAAAAACCATGTCTCCTGAAAATCGTCTTAATTGGATTGTCATGTTGGTCTCTGAAAATGAATTGAGTAGTAAATTAAATCTGAAAACATCGAAAGACATTACTTGAATTTAGGTTTAGACGTTTTATATTATTGAAACAAATTTGTTTGTTGATTCAAATGAATATTTATGTTATTTCTGGAAATAGTAGGTACTGCCGTTAACGGATATTTTAACGTGGGTATCTATAATTCAGTTTTATAAATTTTTAAAGTTCTTTTGAAGCTTGGGGGCGGAATTTTTGGAGTTTGTTAGGGGCCGGCCCTGACTGCAAATGAAATTGTTTCAGATATTTTTTGAGGACGACGCGACCGAGTTAGACTTTACAGAAGCAGACAACTGCGTCCTTAGACCTGAAAATTTCTCTAAGGACCCTTGGAGAAGGAGTAAAAGAAGTCTGCTCGCTAGTCTGACGTAAGGAGCAATTTCAATGAAACCTCTATGCGGATATAGTTTTTCTAAAGCTCACGCATCCTTCCAGGAAAAAACATGAAACTGGATCAAAGGCGCGCGTACTTTACGCGTTACACAGCAAACTAATGCTCCCACAAATGGATTTTTTTTTCACATACGAGAAGGATTTTTCTTTTACCTACATGATATTAGCGGGATATTCGCACCTGGATACGGGGTGTCGCAAACAAGGATTTTCTGATTTAATGAAAAGAAAAATAATGTCGACTATTCGGACAGACTAAGAATACCAAAATAGTAGTTCGTTTTCGCTGTTCTGGGATTTTCTTGCGGGCTGCGGTCTTATGCTGTGTACAGGGGCAACTTGACAGCTGAAGCGTTACAAATATCGCAATCTTGCAGTTGCTTAATTTGACTTATTTTACGATATTCGTGAGAGAGATGATTTTATTTTCCATGCCAGGGTTTCATGAGCACCAGTAATATTTAGAGCAGCATCGTTTAGTTTAGTTGCGTTAGCACTTTCGCATTTCCTGAACCGTGAGCTGATGGGTTAAATAAGCAATTTATTGTAATCGGAGAACGACCGTTCCAAGAGCGATGAACAATCCGGGGACCTGCTGAGCCCAGTCCAACTAAATAGGTACTTTATGATCGTAAAATACTATTAAGAACCGTCAGGACCACTTGGAAAGGCATCTATTAAAACGGGAGTGTCGTTCGGTTTGTCCGCAGCTATTGGACGAAATAAATCAACAAGTTGAGTGCGGACGCCGTCAGCAAATGAAGCAAATGAAGGAAAAGAATTGATCAGTACACGCGTAAACATTGCAATCGTGAGAGAGGATGTAAGGTGAGAATGTCGTACCTGTTAGAGAGATGCTGTATTGCCGAGAGCCGCGCAGTCACTGAGCCCGTGAGCCTGCGAACACGCAGCGCACTCGCACTCGCACCCGCACGCACGCGGCTCGCGCACGTCCACACAACCAATCTCAACACGAACGCAGATATAACTCAAAACTCAACACACAAAAGCAACAAATGGACAAAAACAACATCAATAGTAGGTTGGTTGTAAATTGGAATTAATTTATTCGATTATTAATTAAATTACCTATTATTCAACCAACATAAGACGTAATCACAAAATCATATCTAAAGAAATGATTGGTGAATTCTACAGTTGTAAAATGATGATAAATTAATATTTATTGCCCAAGGACTCGGTTTACATATCTCACTCGCTATAATTGTCTACTATCAGCTTCCTCCGTTAGCAAATCCCAATGTTTTCTATTTTGTTGCCCCTATGACCAAGGAAAGTCATTTTACCCTTCCGTCCCCCTATAAAAGGTTATTAAAGAAACCAACACATGCTAAAGCAAATAACTCTAGAAACAAACTAGCAAGGACTAGAGTACGGCTGTATTTGTTGGGATCCGTTCCAAAAATATCAGGTCGAGGCACTGTTAAGCGGTGTCCTGGTCACGGAAATGAGAAGGTTCATCAATTAGGTTGGGATATGTTAGAAAAACGACAACAAAATTTACGTCTAGCGCAAGGCGTAAGCAGGCCATCAATCTTGGGAGAATATTGCATCAAAGTTTTTACAAGCAAATTATTGCAGTAGAGGGGATCATAATTGTAAAATTGAGCAGAGGAGCTTTAAAACTGATGCTGGGAAATATTCTTTTTAAGCCGGGGTTGGAACAATTTACCTGCAGAAGTTTTTGAAACATTTCCTTCCAATAGTACAGTTTTCCAGGGAAGAATTAGGAAGTGTAAGTGATCGTGAAGTGTTGTGCGACGAAATAATATCTAAACAATGGGTACTTTAGTTTTATCTTTAAGATAGGTTTATATTATTAGTATTATTATTCCTTATTTTAAGCTTATTTTTGTAAACTGCCACCGAGTGTAACTCAATTACAGTGTCAATAAATTCATTCAATGTAAAAAATATAATATCCACCATTCAGTTACGAATGTAGTATTAATATATAAGGTTATAGCTCAGTTATGGCTAAAGGGTGACGCATTGCATCTTTAAGCCTGTTTGTATTTCAGACAAAAATCATTGTACAGTTAAACAAGTATTATAAATAAAGAATGAATGGCCAAAAGTCAAAAATAGAAGAATTTAATAACAGTTCTTGCAAACAGTGAGAACGGACAATTCCCAGTTCCAAGCTGATCTCGCTCTCAGTGTGAACAACTATAGTCCATGGTTAAGTAGCTATCACTCTCTCGTGCAAGTACATCATTCTTGACTCGTGTAGTTGGACCTACGTCATATGGCGCTTCTGAAATCGTCTGTCACCCCTTTAATTGTAGTGGGGGTAGGCCTGACGTCACTTCAACGCGAATCTTTTTCTTACGTCAACTTGGTAGCTCAAAAACTATTTTAAAGGCATTGACGCAAGGAAACATTGTGTTTAGTTCAGGATATGTCGTTCGTTAAAAATTTCATCCGTAAAAATTAGTGGATTTAAAGTACATGGTCTTGTGAAAAGATCTTGGCGCTGTCTATAAGTCATATTTGTAAGAATATAAAGAATATTTTCCAAAATGGTAATGTTTTCCTTTCGTTCCCTTCCACCTTGCGCACCTTACATGCCATGCTATTTCTCGCGACCTATACAGGGCAGGGCGGTTTCTGGTTCCGGATCCGCGATTCTGACCATTGTTTTATACAGAACTCATACAAAAAGGCGACCGACTGTAAAAGGAATTGAGGCATTTTAGAAGAGCATAGCCGGAGAACCTGAGAAATAATTACGGAATAAAATAACCAATAACAAACAGCTTCTTAAGAAAAAGGTCAGTTGGAAGTACAAATAGGAATCGAAACGCTATTTTAAAATTAGTTATATTATCTGACTGTTTTGAAATAATAAATGGTAAAAAGGCGTATAGGTCAGAAGAATGATTAAATTTATTGACAACAGTTCATTACACGACGTTTCGTCCTTTCGATTGGGACCTCATCTAGTGTTTTAACTATAAAAATACAAAGGAATTGTTTACAACCGGGTTTCCCAAACTGTGTTCCGCAAACATTTGGAGTGACTCTCTATACTGTGGGTTATAATGTTTACAGTACCACTTAATCAGTTCGTATGACGAAAACTCCGTTTGCATGCAACAGCAGAAAATCTAATCACAACGTTGCGAAACAAAGTAACCCTATTGCTTGTTTCCCACTACAATAGGAAACATGAGTGACTATGAACAAGTGTGGACGAGTTCAGTCGACCAGAATCTTTTACGAGTAAGATAGCGATTTGTCATAGCCCATAATTATACAGTTAATATTTTATTTAACCTGACAATCAGAAGTTTTGATCAAAAAATTAGCCAATCTTATACGCTTTCGTTTGTGGAATTTAATTCAATAGCGCAAAATTGCAGTCTGTTAGGATCATCTAGTGCAGCGGTTCTCAACCGGAGGTCCACAGGAAAATTTTAGTGGCCACTTCAATCCAAATTTTTAAAAATTTTGTGCGACAACATGGCTAGTGAACACAAAATACTTTTATTACATACTGAAGTGAGATGGCTATCCAGCGAAAAAGCATTATGTAGACTTTTTGAACTTCGAAATGAGTTTTTCGTCTTCTTGAAGGCACAAATAATTCTGGTCAACATTTTGTTGAAGTTTTACAAAATCCTTCATAGTCGATTAAACCCGCATATCTGGCAGATATTTTTACAAAGTACAATAAACGTATCATTACAAGGAGAAAGTATTATACATTTTAGTACATGAGATAAAATTGGGTCTTTTGATAAAAAATACAATATTAGATTTCATGAGCTAACGATCTTAATTGGTTTCCTCCATTCATGAATGTTTGTATGAATTAAATTTTAAAGTGGATGAAGAAGATTTCAAAATGTTATTAGAACATCTGTATAACTTGAAATCAACTCTTTTGCAATATTTTCCGAAAACTAGTAAAGACGATTCTTGAGTTCAGAATTATTTTTCTGTGACATGTAAACCTGTAGGTTTAGGTGCAAGTGACTATGAAAATCTAATTGATTTAATCAGTGAAAGAACAATAAAAAGATCAGTCTTATGGAATTACTGTGCTAGTTCAAAAGAGTACCCCATTTTTTCAAAAAATGCTATTATTGTTTTACTTCCGTTTCTTACAGCCTATTTATGTGAAACTGGATTTTAATATTATGCTGCAATGAAGTCAAAGTGTAGAAACAGTCTTGACGCCTCACCAGATATTAGAATTCAATTTACAAATGCTGTACCTGATATCAATAAGATATGTAATTCAAGGACCTAAAATCAACAAAGTCACTAAGTACTTTATGTATATTATATTACAGCCCTATTTTTAAAATTAATTTCTAAATTAAATCTTGTTTTACTCTTTACGACTAGGAATCACCGATCTAAATATAACCCAAGTGTTCCGTTATAATGTCCGATTTTACAATGTGTTCCATTGAAGAAAAAGTTTTGGAAACCTTGGTTTACAATATAATATGTATAATAAAATTACACACAAAATGAAAATTACGTACAAAAACAAGAGGCTGAGATGACAGTTAAAGAAAACGACTACAAAACGTACTGTCAGAATTCAGATAACATTGCAAAGTTCTCCGATAACTGAAACAAGAAGTCTAGAACAGAAGCGACTCGTAGATTTTGTTCAAATTGCAAGAATCATGCCGAATTGATTGATCTGATGTAAAACATCTCACTCGTCAGTTTAGAAAAGAGATTGCATTCCACATTTAAAATTTTTACATTTTGCCAATCAATCTTATTTAAATATATATGCTTCGACAAAACTGAATAACTTTGGATATTAAATTATTTTTATGCTCAATTACAGTTTGTTTTGACCAATATAACAAGAGTTGCACTCTAAACAATTAATTTGGTATATAACATTCTGTTTAACGAAATTATTAATTTTATCTTTAGTATTTTTAAGAAAATTCAAATTATGACAAATGTTGAAGATAATCCTGATTCCACACAACTCAATTTGGTATTGAATTTTTTTAAAAAAAGGGGAGTACTATATATAAAATTTTTTTGCTTGGTTATTTGACAGGTAAATTATTAATTTGATATTTAATCTTAGTTAACCTAAGTTTAATATATTAATGAATAATTTGCAATAGATAAGAATTAAGAATAAGAACATTTACAATTTTGTCCGGATTAAATTTATGATATCGATTATAAGATAAACATTATAAACCATAGATTTTTCATGCTACAATGCGTGATTTGACATGTAAGTAAGAATTCTTCCTGAGTACGTAGTTTTTTCCAATACGACCAGCAATTTATTATGATTGTGGTTGAAGTGTCGATGTTATTTGTAAATAAGCAAGACGAAGTTTGAATAGCTTTGTAAATTATATAAATTAAAAATAATTCTATACAATTTTTTCCCAGTCTTGATTCATTTCTGGGCTCTATTGTGGCCTGAAGAAACAGAAAACCTTGTTGGTTTAAATTTATTGAGAAATACCTGTAAGAACAAGAAATACATACGCTAAATATCGACCTAAACTGACTGGTTCCAGCTTTATGCGTAGTGATAAAGTTTCTTTGTGGAGTGAGCTTTCTTTATAACATTAGGGAGTCGTTCAAGAAATCCAGCTCGTGCTTCACGTCTGCAGCTTACAGAAACTTGTAACTGCAGCACCGACTTTGTGTTACTCTACAAGGACGATAAGGCATGCGTCGAATTTCCTCGTGATACACTTGCAACATGCATACAAGCAGTTCGTTTTGAATAGTCTGTGAAATTCCGGTAAAAACTGAGGACTGGCTCAGATGACCTTTCAAATCTTTACCTAATTCGACACTGAACTGAATTAACTCACGAAAGACTCCTTTGTTGTCGGATGTTTCCGTTTCATCGCGACCTCTCAACGCTAATTACAACGCACCATAGAAACGAATACAATTTATAATTAAATTTAGAATGTATCTATTCTTGTCAACTAGTTTATTATGGTTAATTACCGTTTGTCTGTATTGGGAATCCATTTATTCTGGATGTTAGATTTCCCTAGTAAAGAGAGACTTAATACGTTATTCATATGACGCTTTGACGATAAGCGCACTTTTATTTTGGACCATATATGCCTTATGAAATTAATTCCGGTCTTACTCCAGCTTCCATCTCCGCCAAACAAAACCCAAGGTAAACAAAAGAAAGAATTCCTCACTTCACACCCACAAAGCATTTGTGTTTCTGATAAATCTCTGGATTAAACTTGCGACGCCGGCATTTTAATTTCTACTCAATATTGCCAATTGTTGTTATTGCTAATTTTTCCGTCAGTTACCTACTACTAAACGGAATTTGTAGCAATTCACTTATATTATTCACACTGTACTTTTATCATTTTAAACCAATTACGCACAGAATTTGTTAAATTACGTGCTAGACTAGAGAGAGAGACTAGTGGACGGGCCAAGGCAGAACTTGGTGGCCGCTTCAAGTAAAGACACGTAACTAATACTAATAATAATAATCATATTCCGTAGATCCTGTAAAGAAGATAAGCTTCAAGGATGTGGAATGGGTCAGGGTGTACATTTATTACATTACTTTATTGTATAAAAGAAAATATACTTATAACAAAGTTTTGTATTATAAACTATAATAAATTACTCTTCTCCGATTCTTCTATAAATTCCTTTATTGAATAGAAGGAGTGGCTAAGCAAAAATGAGCGTAATTCAGTGTTAAATTTACCTTGATTATCGGACAACTGTTTAATTCTGTGCGGCAGTCTATTGAAGATGGATATCCCTGAATAATGCACACCTTTCTGTGCAATTGACAATGTTTTACATTTTTTATACAGATTATTTTTGTTCCTTGTATTGAAGGGATGAATATCAGAATTATTCAAAAATAAGTGCCTATTTGTGATTAAAAATAACATCAATGAATAAATGTATTGGCACGTCAAAGTGAAAATACCTAACTTTTTGAACAGATTTCTGCAAGAAGTTCGTGAGGAAACCTGACATATTGCTCTAATAACACGTTTTTGACTAATAAAAATCTTATCTATGCCTACTGAGTTGCCCCAAAATATAATACCATATGATAAAATAGAATGAAAATATGCAAAGTATACTAATTTTCTTGTTTTTAAATCACTGAAGGTGGACATTGCTCTGACAGCATATGTAGCTGAGCTGAGTTTCTTAAGTAATTGATTAATCTGATCAGTCCAATTTAATTTATTATTTACTAAGAGACCTAAGAATTTAACAGAGGAAGTTTCATTTACATTTTTGCTGTCGTATTTAAGTGTTATAGATTGTAAAGTTGTGTTGAGTGTGTGAAATTGCATGAAATGTGTTTTGTCACAGTTATTTGTTAGTCCGTTCGCATTAAATAGTTTGAACTAACTGTGAGCTAATGTAGATAATGTAATCCCGGTGTAAACAACACAAACTTGTTAGAATAGACGGACAAACACTTATTACGGGAGTAAAAATTGAGGTTATAATCGTTGGCAGAGCTATCTGTACAGATAGATGGCATTTCTCTGGAATAAATCCTGAGACCAGTACCAACTTGTTCTCTAATTTGTAACGTAAATAATAATTACTAATTAAGTTTAAGACGTAATAAACTAGGAAAATTAATACGACTGTAATCGCCGTGAACGACAAAACAAACAAGATAATGCGAACAAAAAGATACAACACAAAATTCGAGGCACGTTTACAAGTCGAGATACAAGTACCGCTGGCAGAGCTATCTGGAGAGATAGATAGATGGCTTTTCTCTGGACTAAACCTGAGACCAATACCAGCCTCGTTTCTCTGTGTAATAGCTGAGCAATAGGTGCTTAAGTTATGCACCCCAATAATACGCAAACTGTTGCTTTCAACCATCTCAGCTTGCTTCTGTATACACGTCCGCTCGCTTCGGGGTTTAAACATCGAATGGCGTCCATAATTAACCATCTATGAGATGTTACCAGAACTAGGAATCTCTGGAGAATCCACGCACTGTAATTGTAGTAATTTAAGCAGAAATACGTCTTGGAAAAATAATAGTTAACATTGGAATAACTAATGTATCTAAATCCACTTTTATAACATTCACACTAAGGAAACCCCATAATATTTAAATATTATATAACAACAAAAAACATTTCTGTAACCGATATTTAGAAATTCATCTCGACAAAAGACTCACTTGGAGTACACATATTATCAAGAAAAGGAAACAAATTGATTTAAAAAAAGATCTTTACTGGCTCCTAGGAAGAAGATCTAAACTCACCATAGAAAACAGTCATCAGACCGATTTTGACATATGGGATTGAATTATGGGGTTGTGCTACCAAGTCCAACATTGATATACTACAACGTAGCCAATCAAAAATCCGGAGAGCAATTTTCGATGCACCATGGTACATTTATAATGAAACGATTCGTGAAGATCTTAAAATTCCACCCATCAAAGTTGTTATACGTAAAAGCAGCTCCAAGCATTTTGAAGAAATCAAAAGTCACTCGAATCCTCCGATCCAGCACACACTTGCAGTCCCGCCAATAAGACTGCCAGTTGACCTCAACCAGCTCTCAAGATTCCCCTTCCTGGACCAAACTGTCACTGGAACTTTCTACAAGTTTATGAATAGGTTATAGAAACTTTTTGTTATTTTTCTGATTGCTATGGACAAGCTAACAACATATGTAATTGATGAAATCTGAAAATGAATTGAAACTTCAACTATCAGACTACTTTCTGAGTGACCGGCGGCACATTTTAGGCGCTACATACCATCATAAGTTATGTAAAAAATTAAAGTATCAGAATTAGGCTAAGAATATAATCAATTGTAACTTTCAGCACCGAGTTCAAGTTATCCTACCCCCATGACGTTTGGTGGTACCGTGAAAAACTTACACAAGCCTGTAATACTTGAAAGGATTCCCTGATTACTTGTGATAGAGCTTTGTTTGATGCACTCCATAAAATTAGAGAAATTATGTTTCTTTGATTTCTTGACAACTTACTGACCTTTTATACACAGATATTTCGTTCCCATGAATTAATTAAAGCAATCGTCTGTAAGCCGACTGTGTAGAAGACTTGAGGAGTCGGACAGGTGGAGCTCGACGCTAAATCTGTGCTGTCAGGAACAGAGGCGAACTTGGTTTCTCCATATTCACTGCGATTTTCTGAAGGATGTTGTCGACGAATAATACAGAAGATACTTCGTAACTGCTGAAACATGGTCAAAACACGATATCCAAAATTATTTCCAATATTCTGTGTTAACTAAATCTTGATTCCGTTGAAAAGACAATATATTTAAGTAGTTTATTTTTATTGTTGCAATTAAGAAATAATATATTTAATTAATATATGATTTTATTAATCTGACAATTAGTGCAAAATACAAATTTTACTACATGATTTTTAAATAAATGAGACATGATATCTTTCAAATAGGGTAAAATTTCGTGGGAAACAAAATGGCATTTAATTTCGTGGCGTATCAAAATAAAATACGAACGTCATTCATTACATCAATTAATAAATCTTTATGAGACAAAACAAATACGATACAATAATCTACCAAAAATCCTTAAATACGTAACTGGAGTAAAGAAGATGCGGTATAAAATAACTGGAAACACGACATGTACACTAAAAAGACACGAACACAATGGAAATGTCAGTTCTTGGAGCTGCACGACGAGGAATGTGACCTTCAGTATTAGCTCCAAACAATACACGAAAAATGAGCAGAAAAAACTATACAGATAATGTTAAAGTTTTGTAATAGAATATAGAAAACAACGTATTCAACACTTTTGCAAAATAAATATTTTCAACTATTATGGGAACGATAAATAAACTCATGTGTAGTGTAAACGCGCCATTTAATGCAATATTTATACACTAATTCAGAAAACTTTGTTCTTACCCTCTGGAAAATGCTTTAATATAAAATTATCCCTGCTTGGTGAATCATTTTGTGGTAAAGCGCAATGATCCTAGGGTTTTGCTATTTCTAGCCGTGTATTCGTGAAATTCTCCATTCGTTAGAAACGGAATCATGTTCCGTTTTACAAACTTTAAAATTTCATGAATGTATAAGTTAAGTAAAATTAGAATTTTATAGTTTTTGAAGACTGGCCTTAAACTAAATCTGAAATCCGTTTTTACAGCTTAAGTATTCCATTTCTCTTGGAGCAATTTCCCCAATTAGCGATGAAAGTACGAGAAGTACATCATTTTTACGGTATTCGTGTCAACGTGTTGCATTAATGTTCTGAGATAATATCAAGCAGATCTATTTGGTCATTATACTTAAATTCGTCATCAATCCGAAGTCCCAGGAAAGGCTGAAGTATTGGCTGAAAATTATTAGCATCAGCTCTAAACTGAACTAACTTGGACCTATCTAGATTTAGGGATCATTTATTAACATTTAACCAAGCATTGAGGCCGTCTAGAGTGCTGTCCACTTTCTTAACAAAATTATCGAAATTCTCATCTGGTATAACTATATTTGAATCACCCGCGTAGAGAATCGATTTCAGAGACTGTACGTATCCTGCAAGATCATTAATAAATAGAATAAAAAGTAAAGGTCCAAGTATTGATACCTGAGGAACTACGCATGTTAAAACTCCCAATAGGATAAATGAAGTTGACTATTTTTAGTTTCGACTACTATTCTATTCAATTTACTTATCTAGATTGTCCAAAATTTGTTGTTATTCTCTCACATCTCTTTGACACAAAACAAAAAAATATAGAAACACCTTGCTCTGCTTTTAAACTTTTATATTACACTTCACATATATTTTCCTGTTTCTCCACTGTTATATATTAAATTCATCTCTTCAAACGCTGAACATTACAAAATATATTTTTGGTGTTCTTCGGTCCGACTAATTCCAAATTTTCGACCCACAAACACACAAAAGTAGGATCGCGTTGACAAATAGGCAAATTTTCCACTGACTTCCCAACAAAAACGCAGCAATAAATTATGTCAACCATCGTCTCTGTCGGTCACTCGTCGCTCCTTCTTTACGCCACGTCAAGAATTTAAGAAAAAATATATTTATTCCCAGAGTATTGAAACTTTTAAATAAAGTTTGCGACCTTCTAAATTTTGCAGCACTACTCCGTTAAAGAAATCAAGGAACGATGCGATCGTCTCCCTTCACATTTGATCCACGGAGGACTATATTCCCGTAAAGTAAATTAGAAAATGTTGAATTGGTATCATAGCTAATACATATTTCCATCGTCGAAATTTTGGAAAGAGTAGCGGTTTACAGTTGCTAGTAATCTTTGTTCTGTAAAAACTCTTATAAAATAAATAACAAATTCGACTTTCAGACTCAAGCCAGATAATATATTTTTAGTTAAAATAAACATTAAAATTTACATTTTCAATTTTTTTGAAAAAAGTTGATATTTTTCATTAAATAGATCCTTCCATTATGTGTTTAATAAAAGACAGTGAATTCTTTTTGATTTATATTATTAGCAACCTAATGAACAAATAGTTTTAATTATTACAGTATTTTTTGGATTTAAAATTTTTGTTGTACCTCTTTGTATTGAGAGCGAAGGTTTTCCTTTTGAAATTGCTCTAAATATAATTCTTGTATCTGAACCCAACTGCATAAGTGTATTACAGTCACGCCGTAAAAACTGATGCCGATGTCGGAACTTATTTAGCTTGATTTTTTCCAGTATGTTTGTTGTAACTACATCCCATCCGTTTCGATTCTATTTACAAGAAAGATAAATTCTCTATTGTTCTTCCTCAATCAATTCGTATTTCATAAGGTGCTTTCATATGGAATTTATAATCAAAGTAATCACGGTAATTAAACGCTCCATCAAAGTTATTCTTCTCCATGTGATTTAATCAGAAAACGATTCGTTCTTTTACACACTAATAAGGTTCTTAATATTTAAATACTAAAAATTACTTATGTAAAATTGTCCAACTACAAATATTTTAACAAATGCTTTGGTAATATTCTACATTAATTTGGGAATTATAATATTCTCGTGGATGCTGTGCATTCTGTAGTAAGAAAACGTGTCGTGCCCTGTATCATAAATAAAGTTTAAATTACTATCTTGTATCTTTGATTTAGTGATTGATTTATCTTTGAGCCGTAGTATCTTTATTGTAAGAGGTGTGTATTTTGAGAGTATAGCTGCTTAAATGTCATGGAAATGTAGAGAATTTAATTTAAAAAGGTTTGCGACCTGGTTCATTGTTATGATGGTTGCGACATTAAATTAAGATCAGTATTGGTTAGGAATTGGCCATATCTTTCCTGTTTGTCCCGACAAAGCCGTTATGCGTTTCGGTGACATTTACTGCCCATTTGTTTGATAATAAAGCTTATTGGCATGTAATGTTTGAGAAGTGTTCTGCCGAAAATATAAATGGGCCTTAAAGTAAAATAAGGTTTCTTCGAATTCCTTCATGTGCACAGACTAATAAGTTGAAGTCAGAAGAGATAAACATCGTTTCTATCTAGAGTAAACATTTGTTTCAGACAATGGATGATGATGATTCAGGAACAAGTGAGGAATACGAAATTGTGACTCCTAAAATGATGGAACAACCTCAGCTTAATATTGCGAATAATGGAGACATAAACGATCTAAGAATGTCTCTTCAAGATGTGTTGATTGAAGATCAGGTTGAATGTCTTAAAAGCAAGTTGGAGTCAACCCAAGAAACTGTAAAAGCTGTTGGTCAAAGTGTGTTCTATAGTAATTTATCATGTAATGAGGAAGATAAAATTGAAAAGGAGATGACACAAAGTATGATAGGTAATGTTTACCATCATTCATTTGTTGCTGTTTTTGTACTAGATGGCTTGTGCACACTCAGCCCAAATGTACTTTAAATTATAAATTTTCATAAGGCACTTATATCTTGTAAGTTTTTACATTCACTTGGCTATGCAAACTACAAATTTCCACTTTTTAAATATTGAATTTCATTCGTATTTCCTGATCAAATTTGTTTACAAAAGTACTGTATTGATCCTATTTGTTCCCAATCTACCTGTAATATACTTTTTGATATAAAAATCTTAATCTATTCAAAAGGACAGTGATAAAAATTTAGCAAAACCATAAATTGAAATACTTTCAAATTGGACACAAAATTGTTATCGATCAACCTGAGTTACTCAAAAACCTTAAAGTACAACACTAATAAGTGACATTAATCCCTCACAAAATGTAGTTAGTAAAATTTTCTGTATTGACTAATTGAAACTGGAATGAAAACTGGCAAACTATATTGCAACAAAATCTCAACTTTATTAATATTAAGAATTTTAGTATAATAATGTATAATATATTCTTATATTTATTGTAGCAACAATATGCAAAAAAGTATACATTAACAAAAACCTTTTTTAGAATAATACCATTTTTAAGTTGTAAGTAAATACGGGTACTAAACATGACAAAACAACAAACAAGCTGATTAATGTCTGCGCTAAGGATCGTTAATTTTATTGCACCATGTTTCGGTCTGTTAAGTTCTTCATTATTATCTTTGAAGCTGGTAATGGTTACAACTTGGTAAGTTGTTAGTTTTATTTATTTAATTACATTCATTATAAATCAATTTGTTAAAAATGTAAATCAATTACTTTCAAATTTCTGTGTTACTACTTGTGTATATTTTGGATAGAATACATAGAATATAAAGTGTCAATTTAACTATTTTCACATATTTTGTATCAGTTAGTCAACATCGACACTATTGTTTAATTGTTGGAATTTTTCAGATACTGACCAGGAATGTACTTTATTTAGTGGAGTAACATATCTTGGGTCAGCTGCTATCAATGCTCCAAAAAGTGAAAAAGAAATTCAGAGAAACATGACAATTTTAAATGAACAATCAGGAGACAATGGAATTAAAGTTTCTGTCTCAATTCCCTGCTCATCAGATGGCACTGTTGTGTAAGTATTTTCTACAATTTCCAGACAATTGTTTTAATAGTTATGTATCAAACAATTGATATTGGAATTAAAAATATATATTCTATTCATGTTGTTAAATAATACATACATATTGGACAGAAAGATTAACCTCATTTACAAAAACACTACATCAATTTTTGCTTTGTTTGCATTTAAGATTTAGAAAAGTATGATTGTAGAGTAGAACCTGATTTAAGGCCAGGTCTCACATTTTTTCAGCTACAAATTCCTTAAGTGTAATGCTCCCTGAGAACCAGTTTTTCTATGATTTTCCATGATTTAAATTTTCCCATGTTGAAATTCAACAGTTTCTTTGGGGGGATCAATGTAATTATTACCAGCTTCCTTGGCACTCCTCTTAAAATACTTTTAAAATAAAATAAATTTCAAATTTTAAAATTCTTCAGAAGTTCCATGTTCTATTTATTTGTGAAGATAAACTTACCTTTCCTCCCAAGTCACTCTGAAGTAGAACACTACAAGTTTTTTGTACTATTGATGAATTTGTGAAGTTCCACATTCTCCCAGCTGATATGTGGACTATGCTATCTCTGAAGGCCGAGGCTGATATTTCTGAAATTTTGAAGAATTTTCTACAGTCCTGAATGGTGATACAAAACTTCAATTTCAGGTAAGCCACCAGCCTTCTCTCTTTCCAGTCCTCAGAATGTTTTTCCAATTTTTCTGATGAAGGGGACAGTGTGTCTGATAACCTAACAATGTCATTTTCTGGCTTACATGTAAATTGGATAGGAAAGAGAAATGAAAGAGAGTAATGAACTTAAATTAAATTGAAAGTCAAATTTTAAAGGGCTTTAGCCCCCTTCTCTGAGTTCACCTAACATGCTGTGTAATTTTTCCATTATGCCCAATAATCTGGCATAATCCACTCACCTGGCAGTAAATGTTGTTAAATCTTGGTGTAAATTTAATTTTTTTAAATTTGATTGCGAGATGATAATATATCTATTATATTTTTCAGATTGTATGACTCATCTTCAGCTGTCATAGCTGAATATGAAATACATAGAATACTGTATTATGCTAAAGGAAATGCCGAATCCAACGAAGCCCCATGCTTTGCTTTCACATGGTCACATGGAGAAACACAGGAGTCGGCAGTGTTTCAATGCCACGTGTTTCGCTGTGATATTCCAGAAGCTGTAAGCTGGACTGAAAATTTTGCCATTCTACTGTTCACTTAATACCAGAATTTATGTATTCACCTGAAACTTGAGACTTCATATTATGTGAAAATTAGCTTCTCTTCTTATTACTTTGCTTAAATATTTAAACTTCAAATCCCTATTTCAACTTGTTAATGAAATAATACAAATTCTATCTGTTTTGTGAGTTGCAAAATTTTCATTTATAACTTTTTTTTTAGGTTGGTCAAGTTTCATCATGTTTTGCTAAAGCCTTCCAGAGAATTCCAAAACAAACAGCAAACTCCATGACAAGCTCTGTTCGTACATCTCTATATGACAAAGAAATTTTTACTTTTCAAGTTACTATGGGTATAAAAGAAGATGATGGTCATGTAAGTATAGCATTTAAAATTACTTATATCCAATATTTTTGTAATGTGGAGAGTTTCACATTTTCAGTACAGAACTTAACAAAAACAGACAGTACATATATAATTTGCTCCTGTTTAAATAATCATGGAAATAATTTTCTGTACGCTTCAAGCTTTATCCTTCTCTATTCTGAGGAACAATGAATTTGAACCATCAATCAGGCTTATAAAGTGTCTACACAAAATTATATTGCTGTTGATTTAAACAGAGCTGGTGATAATTAATTTTGTTTCAAAGGGGATGTTTGGTTGGGGGATCTTCTACAGTTATTGGCCAAATGTATTTTTTATGTTTCACAAAATTTCACACTTGCTTACTAGATTGTTAATTTGCACATATTTATACTAAGAAAGGGGTATTTTTTTCTTCTCACTGATGAGTCTATATTCTATATGTCAATGATTGTATCAATTAATAAGCTTCTATTTTACTGATAAATGTGATCACTCTTTTGCCTAGTTCATTTTGTATAGTGTTGTATTATTGATGTTAGCAGTTGATTAACCCCTGTAGTAGTCTTCTGCCGCACATGATGTACAACTTGTGAGAACAAGTGGCTATAAGAGATGATGTACTGAGACTACAAATTTGTAGTGAGAAGCTCTTATGCTAAGTTTTAGAATAAATTTTATTTTTACTCTTAATTATATTTGAGTATGGAAAATTTAAAACAAGACTACAGATAATGGAGCCTGATAATTCAAGCACCAATATGAATCTTTTAGAAGTTTTTTTTGCCCCTCCCCCCCCCCCACAAACTAAACATTCTTGAATGTGCTAGACACTAAATCAGTAATGGTTTATATATATATATATATATATATATATATTCAGGAAAGAAGGGCAGAGAACAGCTGAATTATCTTAAATTGATAGTAGGTGTTAAGCTGAGAAGCAGAATAGTGTTTCAGGGCTTAATGCCCTTCTTCAGTGCAGTATGTCTAACAGTGTGATGGTCAGACATACTAACCTGTAGAAGGAGGCTAAATTAGGCTTGTTACTGCTTCCCAACCAAGAGACACTTCCTATTGATTTAAGATAAGTCAGCTACTCTCTATCAACAATAATTAAGTTACAGAAATATTATGCTCATATATTATTTTTATGAAGTATAGATAATTAATCATTGAAGCTTTATAAATATAGTTTGCAACAAAATCATATTATTAGCAAGGATGTGGTAAGGTCCATATACCTATGTAGAAAGTGATGACCATTGTTATAGTGGTTTCTCAAAATTTCCTATTGACAGAATGATAGAGAGTTTTATTGGCTTGTCTTCTTGGCTGGTGTGAACAAGCATTATTTATAGAACATTCTTTTGTTATTTATATTTCTGTAATAATTTTAACATAATATTAAAATTTTAAGTTGTTAGTACAAAGGACTGAGAGAGAAATTGTGTATTGATCTGTTTTATTAGGCAATACAATAAAAAATAAAAATATATATTAATAGAAAACATTTCTTGCTGATCTCTATTTAATTAAATATTATATTTTTGTGATTGTGTGACCACAGTTACTTAATTACAAAAATAAAAATGATTTTGGCATTTGAGGAAAAGAGTTTTGAAGATATTGTGATAAAAATTATTTTATCTTTGCTTGATTACTCTTTGGGACAAGCTGCCTTTTATTAGCTTGGGAATACTTGGTGCTTATTACTGTAATGCTATGAAAATAAAACACTTCTTACTGTTACAGTAGAGCAGATAATATTTTTCTGGTCTTGCTCTTAATTATTAAGTAAACATCTTATGTAAATTGACCTTTTGAATCATTGAAATTAAGTGATGTGTTGTGTTTGTTCCTATTTTTAATGATTGATTGGCACGCATCCATTTTCACTTCAATTGCAATTTTTCAATTGCCCTAATAGAAAATGCTGTATTGGTACCCCAACAATTATATTATTTATTTATCATCATTGAACTGTTGTCAAATATTTTGAAATCTATATCCCTCTTTGGATTCAGTTTTTAAGCATTTATAATTTTTGCATTAAACATATCTCTCATTTTGTAAAGGGTTTTTCAATAAGGGCAGTTCGATGGAGAAATGTGTGTCAGGTATTTACAAAATTTCTTTTTTAATTGTAAGGGTATATGTGGGCCTTTCAAATAAAATGAATTTTATTAATACCTCACGCACAGTTTGTTTTATTCCATTTCAACATAGATCCGCTCTTATTGACAAACTCTATAATTTCACACAGACATTCATTGTAACCAATTTTAACTGTTTTGTTATAGGTCTTATAGTTTTATCATTAATTTGTAACATCTGTTTTCAGTCTTTATACATATTTTTTCTTAAATTCTTTACAATTTTACTGCACAAATCTACTAGCCGGATGATAGGAACAGTAGTCCAAGTCCATTTACTGTCTGTAGTTCTGCACTTTAATTGAGAATCTATTTTCTTTTATAATATTTTAAAGGGTAAAAATTTCAGTTATTGTTGTCAATATATTAAATGTTCTCTCATGTTCTTCATATTTTCTATTAATTGAAGTAGCCAGTCAGCTGATCAAGTAAGTCATCTTCTTTCTATCTCTCTGTCCTTTCCCCATTAATTGTTTTAATAAACATGTCAATGTCATTTCCTATCTCATATATATATATATATATTATTTGCATCAGAAAATGACATGTCCGGTTAATTAAAACAATTATAGATAGGAAAAAGCTGACTTACCTGAGGTTCACAGATTAGGCACATTGTAAGGTTTGGACTTTTTTTAATTTTTGGAGACACCGCCCCCTTCATCAGAAAGTATTCCTAACTTATTCCTCCAAAAATTTAAATAACTCCAAACCTTACAAGGTGCCTGCCATCTGTGCCATAAGTCACCTACTCTCTTTCCTGTCCTTATTAATTCTGTGTGTTCCCTTCTTCAGACAGTGTGTCTGAACTGTGAGACATCTAGCCACTAGGTTTCTATTTATCATTATTTTTACTTTTTCATTATTTCATAATATAATAACATACAAGTATTCTGAAATATTATAAAGAATTACAAGATTTACCAGTGACAGTGCAGAAATTACATTTTATCAATTTTCATTCTGAATTTATATTGCTTTATTCCTTACAGGGATCATTTTCATTTGCTCCTAGAGACAGTACACAATTCATATTGAGGGAAAATGTAGAAAAACAAATCTGTTTGACTGTAGACCAGATTTCTGAACATGGAAAGGAACTGGAAGTTGAACGATGTTTTGGAGTATTGCTTACACCAGGACGTTACCACAAGGATTCTGATTTACAATTGTTAGAAATGGTTAGTATAATTTTTTTTTTAATATTCATAGTATGATATTCAGTTAACATAGCCAAAGAAACATCATGACTTCCAGATATAAATTTATTTGCACTGTATAATTTGTGGCTCAACCTGTTTTAGATTTTGAATTTGCAAAAATATTGTCATTCAATGTTTGGATTTTTATTCTTGAGTAATGGAGATGATTGTTAAAATAAAATTCTATTCAAACATCAAATAGTTGTGTGTAACTTCCCTTGCTTATTTTCTCTGTTATTATTTTAGCATGCATCTAAAGGATCTGAAACAGGAGAAAATAGTTCCTACATCATATATGGCCACTGGGATCCCTTAGAACCTGCTTTTGAAGATCTTAACTCTTCAAATTTTCAAACATATTTAACTGTTGCTGTTGATCTTGTTATCAAGGGCATACAAGAGCCTGTAAGATTTGTAATAGAAACATTAGTCAGAAAATTTAAGAAGACAGATCATATTTGGTATTTCAACAGGAAGACTATGACTCAAAACTTTCTACTGCATCTGAAAGAGGTAATATTGCCTTTTATTAAAAATAAAAATGTATCCTTAATTATATATAAGTTTCTTGCTCTCTGCTGATACAATTTTGTGTTATGTATGCTTGAAATCTTTTTCCCTCAACAGGTGCCTTCCAATGACTTATCTGTCATACATTATGAAGTTATAAGTCTGGAAAGTGTCCCTTTGCCAGACAAAACTTTTCAATTAAGTCTATCATCTTTAATAAGCTCAACCAGTATCTTGGATCTGGACACACTCACCCCAAGCAATGAAGAATTATCTGGTAAAAAGACATTTTGTTAACATGACTTACCATTTCAAGATTCTCAACTAAAACATACCTAAGTGATACAAGTTGGTGAAACCTATCTTGTTCCTTTATTTCAGATGGTGATGAGCCTTTGCTAAGTGGAACTGGAGAAGTCTCAAAGGATTGCACTGAAGTTGAGCTAGAGTCTTGGGCTGATGTACTTACAAAATGGACTGCCACCAAGCAGCAGAGACCAAAGCAGTTGGCAGGTCTAGTCCGAAATGGTATCCCAGAAGCACTTAGGGGAGAAGTTTGGCAGAGACTTGCGGGCTGTGAAAACAGTAACATGATGGAAACATATAGAGTACTTATAACCAGGGTATGGAATTTTTAGATGAGCTTTCAAATGCATATATTATAATGTTCATTACATTTCTTTTGAATATCAATACTTTTTCATGCATGAAATAAATAAAAATAATGTTTGACTACCACATTATTGAAGTAAATAAAAATATTTCAAATGTAATGTTCATAAAAAATGGAAGCCAAATGTAAAATTTCATAGTTCTGTTGTAAGGAAATTAGACTTCCAGTTTGTATATTAAATATATTATGTATATCTGTCACCCATATGCTATTAATACCTTAAAATTGGTAATTACAAGACGATCCATCTTCTTTACAGGATAGCCGATGTGAAGCTGTTATACAACGAGATATCAATCGTACATTCCCTGCTCACAATTTTTTTAAGGAAGCTGGTGGCTTGGGCCAAGACTCTCTTTACAGAATATCCAAAGCTTATGCAGTGTACGATACTGAAGTGGGTTATTGCCAAGGCCTCAGTTTTTTGGCAGCTACACTCCTGTTACATGTAAGTATACACATGTGAATAGTGTTGGAATATCAACCGTTTTAATTTTTCACTAGTTGTATATTTCATAAGTAATTTGTCACAATGTTAAAGTGTATTTAATAAATCTAATAAAGAAGTTGTAAAAGAAAAAAGAATGGTAGTATATAAATTAACAAAAGATAAACAGATAAATGTGAGATTGAATTTGGTATCCTTATAAGGAATTTGAATTTCACTAGAGAAGAGCTGAAAATATGGAAACCCAGCCACTGACAAGATAGATGTTTACAAGATATGTGGCAGTCATAAGGTTGACTTCACATGAACTTTCATGCTGTCAAACAAAATAAAGAGAATCCTTTGATATTAATATAAAGCAATTATTTTAGGCATGACCCTAATAGTAGACAGATTTTTTTCATCAGGCAATCACTTGTTTCTGTAGAGGTTTCAAAGACTTGCATCTCATCTTCAATCTTTTCTTCAACTGTAATGTAAAATGAGCACCATAAACAGTACTGGAAACAGCAGTCGCCTTAGTGAAAATATGATTTTGTTTTTATATTTCGGTTGTTCATTGGTCTATATTGAAAATAATATATTAATAAATAGTAAAATGGCATATAAATCAGAAAAAATTTAAAGAACCTTTATTGACATTTATTTCCTTATTTGAAACCTCACCTGGTGTGATTTAAACTCTTAAGTACAAAATATTTTATTTTATTATTATTTGTATTTATTGATTTCCAAAAACGTAATATATTACTTTCAGATGCCTGAAGAGCAAGCATTCTGTGTGCTGGTCTCTCTTATGTACGATTATGGACTTCGGGACTTGTACAAAGATGGATTTGAGGATTTATATTTGAGATTATACCAACTCACCAAGTTGATGGAGGTAAAAAGTGGCTCTTTTAATTGTATATTTCTTGTCTATTTCAATCTCAAGTGACATTGTACTTCTTCCAAAAAATAGTAATTAGAAGAAAACTGGAACTCTAATCTTCAAATCAATCCCATACTAGCATATTGTTGATGATATATTCTGAAAAAAATATTGAGTACCAGTCTTCTCACTTTAAATATCAACATTTTTGTGTAATATTTATAATTGTATTTTTTTCTGTAGGAGCAATTACCAAAGCTGTGGCAAAACTTTCAAGATAAAGGTATTGAGTGCCACATGTTTGCTGCACAATGGTTCCTTACAGTATTCACAGCCAGATTTCCTCTTTATTTTGTATTTCATATTTTGGATGTATTTCTACTGCAAGGCATCGAAACTTTATTTCAAGTTGCTTTAGCTCTGTTGATGGTAAGTTTTGTGGTTAAGGAAACCCAGTATTGACATATCTAAATAATGTTAAGTCCCAGGGTTTTGATGAGTTGTAAAATTAGTTTAATAGTACTTGACCAAAATTAATTTCAGCTTCACTACTTTTATTAAAATAAGTAACTTTACTACATTTACCTTGCAATTGTAGTAAGTAGAATTTTCTGCCATTGTGAATTTCTAACTGCTGCAATGGACATTCACTAACCTACACATTAAGGTCTGCCATAATAACTGTTCCTTCTTACCTTTTTATATATGTGTAAAGCAATTTTTTAGAGAAATGTAGTGTCCTACCTGAAATTGGAGCTTGGCATCTTTATTGAGTTCTTCAAATTTTTGGAGGTGTCAGTAATAATGAAATAATAAACTGTCAGATCATCAACAGCTAACATTAAACAGCAAAGCAATCCAATACTATCAGTAATGTAAGACTATATTTGTCCTTAAAACAATAACTTGTCAGACAATGTGAAGTACTGTTTAATCTAACCTTTTAGATACTACTGTTTTTTTTGTTAAATTCTTAATATATGGTTCATCATTTCTACGACATATTGTAAAACACACAATAATGCTCTTATAATGCTTTTTGTTTTGTGTGTGCTTCAAATTAGATTAATTTATGTCATAGATGTGCAAAAAGGATTTACTATCACTGGATTTTGAAGGTACTCTAAAATACTTTAGAGTTTCTTTACCTAAGAGATGCCGCTCTGAGGAAGTGGCTAAACATATAATGAAGTT
Source organism: Eucriotettix oculatus (assembly GCA_034510155.1). Classification (NCBI taxonomy): domain Eukaryota; kingdom Metazoa; phylum Arthropoda; class Insecta; order Orthoptera; family Tetrigidae; genus Eucriotettix; species Eucriotettix oculatus. The sequence continues at coordinate 19,939,850 of CM067380.1, read as the reverse complement.
GGCGACAAGTCTTAAGTTAAAGAAATTAAAGAAATTTGAGCAAGAATTTCTCCAGTTAAAGGGTAATTCCAGTTTTAATTTATGAAAGTTATATTTTTTTTTGTCAACCATCTTACTTTAGCAGGGATTTTATATTATATAAGGAAATGAGTACATAAGCCTAGACATATTTTTAACATTTTCTGGTTGTATTAGATGGCTGGCAAGGGCATTTAATGAAGTTGATATTATGAGACAAAATACTGTAAACTTTTGTTTTGCAAGATTTTACCAAGAATTTTCTGAATTTTTTTCAAAACGTGAAACTTCTATGTAGATTTATAAAATTATGTAAAACAGTTGAATAAATCACATTTTTCTTCACTCTTATTTTAAAGTTTATTACTGTGGCCTGCGTTTGTGTGGTGTTATGATGAGCAATAAGCATTATAGCCAAGTTAATAGAGACTGATGATTTGCTTTCAGACAATCAAGACAGTGAAAAGAACTATATAAAGCAAATTGAATGGCTGAAGCTCAATCTAGTTAGACTTGAGGAAGAAAAGAAGGAACTTGAGGAAGAAGCTATGCAGGTAAGAATAACTAAATTAAATGAAAAATTAATTAACTTCATTTGTTTGGGATTTTAGTTGAGATTTAAAGTACTTCTATGTCATTGATTGATATTTAATTTTTATAATTACCTAGTTCAAAAAAAGTTTGGAATAATTTGTGAAATTTAAATATAATTTCATAATCGTTAGAAGAGACTGAAATATAAGTACTGAATTTAAATTGCATATTTTTAGGAGATGTAGATTGGGTAAAGTTGTACACAATAACAAATGGACTCATCTCTTAAATTCTTTATTTTTACCATAAAATTTCAGAGAATTTCCTGTTACAATTGGGAGAAAAAAGAGTAAGTAAAAGGGATGGATTTAATATTATAAATTGTGATATAACAAAAACAACTTGTCCTTGTTGTCGTTAATCATATTTGCAGAGGCTCAGTTCTGAAATTCATTAAGCAAGTTGTTGAAAGGAACAACTTTCAAAGAATTACTGATGCTGACATGAAAGTTAAATACTGAGAACTTCTTTACTTTCTGTTTCTCTAGCTCCTTGTAATTAAAATTTTTAAATGAGTTATTTTCAGTATTCAAATAAATAGATTAATCTATCTCCTCGCCACAAAAGTACAATCTTACGTTTTCATATTTCTGCATTCAAATGTCACCTGACTCCTTTTTAATTATACTTATTGTAATTTTCAGGTAAAAGAGATGTTGAAGAGAGAGATTCAGAGAGCTGAAAGTGAAAGTAGTCGAAACAAAGCAATTATTACCGACTACAAGCAGGTATGGTACAAAAATAAGAAATGTTCGTGTCTCTGTAAGTTGTAGGAAGATATAATGTAAATGTGAATACAACCGTGGATTTACACGATAATCTCTGGTTAAATACATAATTTTTTACAAATTCTACCTTTTATTACCTTGTTTATGCTTTACATTTTTAAAAGATGTTTCTAAAAGAATAATATTTTTAATCATAAGCTCTGAATTTTTTTAACTTTATTTGCATCATATAATCACTCCACACTAGCCATTATTTTTGTACTTTAATAGTATAATCTTTATTTTGTCATGCTGTGCAAATAAAGATTTTACAATAAAATTGTTTTAATTTATCTTTTAAATACTTGTATTGCTTTTGTCTGGTATGTTTAATAATTTATCTTGAGAGTCTATTGATCATCTTTGAAAGTAACATCAATTTCAACATTTTAGTGTTTCTTGTAGGAATTGGAAATATTTCAGAACTTTAATCAAATGGAAAAGACAATCAGTTGCACAGTATTTTGGTTGTCACCGTACTATGGCTACAGAAGATAGCCTGAAGCAATCTTACTACAAGCTAATCGATGTAGCAATTTACAGAACATATGCAGGAAAACACTATTAACCTTTCAATTTATAATGGTTAAAATTTTCATGCTATTCCTTGCATAGCAGATTCATCACAAATGTATTAAATTGTCTGGCTGATGAGACCAATCAGGGCAGGGCATTTTCTATGACAGAAATATCTTATCCCTAATAAAAGTTTTTAAAAGTACTTGTGGCACTGAATAACTCGATATTCTCCTGTTAAAATGTTGAGGGTTAACTCGCTATTCCATATTAGAAATCATGCCATCGCAATTGATTTATGCACTACTTAGTTTCATAGAAACTGTTCCAAATCATTGGCTCCGACATGTTACAAGGAAGACAAATCTCAATAACTCTCTTTTTAAGAAATGTAATGAAAAATAAATTAATTACTTGCATTTTAGCATTAGTTTTATGTTTTCTAGATCTGCCAGCGTCTTGACGACGAAAAGGTTTCCGCGAAAGTTGCATTGAATGACCTTCGGGTAAGAATACTTTACTAAAATTATAAACAAATCTTGACAACTTATTTATATTTGAATACCCATATCATGCCATGTGTATTTATAATTGCTTTAATTCAGGATGTGAGAAAAGAAAACGATTGCAGCTATGATGATAATAAATCAACGTCATTCTTTCTCGTGGTAGCTTTCTCCAATAAACTATTCTTTCCATTGTACCGTAACCTAATGATCATACTTCCAATTGATAATTTTAATAAATTTACACCTGGATATAGACAAAGTTTTAATTTAGTTTTATGAAATAAATTTACAGAGCCAAATATCAAGCTGCAAGGATTGTCGTCATTTGTTGGGTGAAACTGTGGATCAACCTGCAAACAATAGAGCCATGAATAACGGTGCGGATCCACTGACCTTGAGATCTCAAGAAAGAATCCACGAGTTAGAACTTGAGCTGGCCCAAACAAAACTGGCCAGAGTGGAAGCCGAGTGCTTAAATCAAGTTAGTAACGTCAGAAAAATTTTAAATCTCAAATTTAGCCCACTATTTCTTCAAATTATAAATCTTACTACTAAAGATGAAGTCAGCATCAGTTCTTATAAAATTATACTAATTTGTAATACAAAGTAAATCGTACAAATTCTGATAATGGTTCACAATCTCATGATTTTAAAGGAGACACAAAAACAACAGGTTCTTTTTCTAGGGGAAGGTTGTTGGTCACCTTTCTTTTAGTGTCCTGAGATTTTCCAATAATTTAGACATTTGTCCTATTAAAATACTTGCAATATTAATAAATCATTCCATACAACATTATTCCACACAAACACACATTTAGTCTGCCCATATGAAAATTTAGATGGGTGTCATCAAAATAATAAAACTTTCTGTGTGTTAAAATTTTAGGTTTTTTTTTCCTGAATAAGAAAATGTATAGCGAATTTCAACTACTTACACCATTTGATATGTTTTCTAGATGTGTTCAGAATTTTGACTTGAAACAAGTGTCAAACATGATCCTATTATAGAACTTGACCATTGACAATAATTTGAATGTCCAGCGAGATGGTAAATCGTTTTATGCTGTTGCTGTAAAAATTAATACTCCACACCTTTCCCTCGACAGTTGTTAAATATCTCATTTTTGGCAATGTTTACCAGGATCTTCTTCACAAGTTACACGCGGCAATAGCGGAGGCTCAGATGAGCAAGTCAACTTGGCCACCTTGGCTACAGAAGACGTTGAGTTCCATTAAAGAAGTGGCAAAGAAGGACGGTAAAGAGCCATGCAACAAGAAAGAAGGGCCGGCGCCCAGCCCGAAACGTCGTGATTCCGCCCCGGCTTTCCCTCCCGACAGCCACTGCCGGGATGCGTTCCACTAATCGCGCCCTGACGACGCCACGTCTCTCAATGCTAGTCACAATATTGTCTAATGTAAGAGGTAGAGCAGATCAGTGTCAAGTTTCTTAATAAATATTGCCTATGATATTTTTTTTTGTTGAAAACAATACTCAAAAATAGACTTGCAAAACTAATAACATGTAAATAAAATGAGCATTTATTAATGTTTAAGATTAGATTGCAACTTCTGTGTCCTGTAGAATTAAGTACAAAGCCTATATACATATATTAAACAGATAAACAACTATATTTACAAAACAATTGTTGGCTATTTGATACAAATTTTTCATACACAGCGTAAGAATTTTAACGCTCTACTACCCGTAATATCACACAAAATCCACAAATTAATGACATGTATACATTATGTGTAAATGCCATTTTATAAGCAAAATTGTTCATAGCAATTTGCAGATTCCTATATTTTCCACTCAGTTTACACATTCCTTAACATTTTTTCTACTTTAAGTATTTTATTTTAGCATTTTGTTGTATCAAATGATACAAGAACTGATTAAATATTCCTTTGTTGTATTTGTAAGAAAACCGTTTTTCAGTATTTTTGTGTTATGTTTTATTTCTTAGATTATGTGTTGTTGGAAATTCATCCAAGAGCTCAATAAATAATTTGGGTTTGTTAAGATCTGGACTTGATAGGAGAAAAGCATTCGGGGGCTACATCCTAAAGCCAATATCTTGCTGATGCAACTTGGTTACACCACTTTGATTTATATCATCTTACAAAATACTCTATAAAATGGAATACAGATTTCAAACAAATCAACCCCTCCACATCATTTTTCTCCAGCAACATACACACTATTCTTAATTTACTCCTTGTAATTAATTGCATACAAAGCTCATACGATGTCGAGGAAAGAAATTACTTTCGGAAGATCGCATACCTTGATGGTTGTTGTTTGAAGTACTTTCATACGTTATTAGTTTGTTTGTATTGCTTATTTATTTTAAAATGCAAATAATAAAGAGAGTTAATTAATGTCATTTAATTTGTTTATTTTATTCCAGGACCCTATGATACTTTCCAACTACTGTCATGTTTACATTTACTGTATATGCTTTTAATGTGGAACAGTAATTTCAAATTTATTCAAAGAGAATAGATTGCCAATTTCTTGCATTTTCATGAATTAATTGAAGTTGTGATATTTTACTCACAATAGACCTAATTTTTGCTTGTGTAGTTGAGCTGCTCAGTTCACCTTTTGTATGTATTAAATTTATCATCCTTTTTTGTGTGTTATTTATAATTAATAAGGACAGGAAGGACATAGAAAATTGGTGGCTTATCTGAAGTGTGCAGTTGGCAGGCACCATTTTGAGTGCAGTCTTAAATTTTCAGAGTTAAAAATGTACAGTGGTGGTTGGCAATCTGTTTGAGGAATAAGGATATGGCATTGTCATGGCAAAGGAAGAGAGAGAGGCGAGGTGGCTTATCGGAAGTTTTCCGAAACTAGTCTTTTCTCCTGCACAAATGGTTACCCAACATGTCTTAAGTGTGATTGGTTTGTATGAAGTTCAACTGACTGGAGCGCTCCGTTTGCATGACTTCGTTTTGACCGAATACGGGCAGCTGCTCTTCTTCACATTGAGTTTTGGACGCGATCAGCGGCGTGTACCGTCTCGCAGGCTGTCTGTGGGTGCTAAGATGTTTCAGGTCGACATAAATTTTATTTCCTACATGTTTCCTCATGTAACAATTGTAACTGAGAATGAGGAATGCAATAACATTCATAAAGATGGAATATGCTGAAATTATGAACAAATGCTGTAATACACCTCGTCTTATTCTCCTCCTGTCAATGTGAGGAATCCATTCCTGAAAATGTGCTATGGATATTAGTTTTTAAATAAACAAATGAAAATAATGTAATTATTATGGGATAAATGCATATATTTTACATAAATATCCTTTATTTTAATAAATATTGAAATCATATATACAAACAAATATCACATATACATACACTATATACAATTATACAAAATATTGATAGTAAAATTTTAACAATAAAAGGTACATGAAAGGTTTTAATTCAATGAGCTTAATGTTATTTAAAGCTGTATTTTTAATACAGAACTATAATCTATAAATTAATCACAATATAAATTGAATTATTTTAGTCACATCCTTTATATATCACCTGCAATAAATTAAAATTAAGCTAAGCAGGACAATATTAGGATAGAATAAAAAAATTCATTAGTTAAATAATCCCACTAAAATATGAAACTGATACTTAATACGAATAAACTTCATGCTTTCAAATTAGACGGCATAATACTGAATCAAAACTAAAAAAAATTGTACAAGAGAGTAATAAAAATTTATAAAACACCCATTCAAAAGTACCTTGATTTCGTTATAAAGTTGCCTCGCTTAAATTAATCTCGAGCTACGCGGAAGTCGTCAATATCGAAAGTGACAGATGACTTGTGTTATGTAGGTGTCCGACATTTCACGTTAAAAATGTAATTTATTAATTCTAAACGATAGTAAGTTTGCCGTTCACGATTCCCAGCAACATCTAAAAGCAATTGATTCGATATTTGACTGCGTAAGTAAAAGTTATGTTACCGTCACGGAACATGCAAATATGTTCACAATGGCAAGCTTACAATTACAAGTTTTCAATAAAATTATATTTAAGATCACTATTTGATCAAAATACTGATTTTACACATTCAGTTTTCTGCTTCATAATATATTAAGACAAATACAAAATCCTTGTGAAAATAAAGCACAAGACAAGTCAGAATTCAATATTTATATATATCAAAACAACTAATAAGGACAGGAAAAAGAGATACAAAGTAGGTGACTTACCCAAGGTTCACAGATGGGAGGCACCATGTGTGAATCTCTCTCTCTCTCTTTCCTGTCCTTAATAATGCAATGACAAAAATAAGACCTATATACTCTATGTACATACATATACATCTAACTTCATAAATGATTAAACTAAATTAACGTAACAAATATTTTGAAACTCGATGAAGCACTTTTCATACTGTACATAATTTACCTCATATAATGCCAAAGAACATAATGTATTATTGGCACATACTGAGTAATTGGTAACGTTACATATTATATGGAAAGATCAGTGTACAGAATTCAAAGAAACATTTTGACTACAGAATTAAATAGAAAAAAAAAAACATTAAATTCAAATCAATATACACTACCACTGAATTAAATTAACATAGTGGTATCACAGATTCATTTTATTTGGAAAATACACTTATTTACAAAGAATTGTGTGCATATACAAGCAACTAAAGAAAATGTATCATTGCCAAAATAATAAGTAGAGAGAGGAAATAGAGATAGAGATTTGTTTGCTCACCCTAAATAGAGGACAGGAAGATGCATTTCAAATTTTCAGAAGATTAAGCCTCCAAAATTTGAATCTTCCTCTTAATTTAAATACAATTCCCTGCCTGTCCTTCATATCCATATTATATATGTATGTATGTACATGTGTGACTGTTGTAGTCTATAAATTATGATTTAAAACTTTTCAAGGTAACAGGATTGTTTCAAGTTTCTCATGGAAAAAACATTTGGAATATTTTCACAGACACTCCAGTTAGCTTGCCACATTTTGAGCAAGAATAACTTGAAGATTGCCCTCAAAATTTACAAAGTTCCTACATGATGTTATAATTAATGATGAAGTAATAAAAATTTTGGATTAGTTTTATAAAATGAATAAAGAGTAAAAAAAAAATAGTACTAGTATTTGTCCCGTTTCATAAAATGGTATATCCTGAGAGGACAAAACAACAACACATCCAATTAGACCATTCTTAACACACAGCCAGTCCTGATTGCCTTATCACCTATTTTTTCCCTGAGAGGAATACAGTTTGAAATATACAACAGTATAAAAGAATCTCTGATACAATAATGGAAAAAACATCATTAAAATGACAAGTTTTGAAGTTGTCTTATGCCATAATTCAAGGACAGAAACTGGAAGCCTTTTGGGAATTCTCAGAAGTGTAGTAGTAATGTGGGTATTTGGTTTCATAATATATTCTATCAGACTGGCAAAGATAAGATGAGAACAACTTGCAGATATATATAAAAAAAACAGCACAAAGTCACAATATACATATAATGAATCTGTACAATTTGACTGTCAGTAATTTTATTTGGACACATTGGAGTCTTGTTTTGTTCTGTATACAGCACCCACTAATGTCATAGCTGAATAATTTATGCACTAGTACATTTTGTTTATTGTATTTAGGTGGGTTGCAAGTCTAGAAGCGAAATATTTTGAACAATAATCTGTAACATACATCCCAATTTCATAACATTTTTTCAGTGAAATGATCAATAAAATCTCAAAACTTTAACAAAGTTAGACACATGTAATCAGTTTACAGTAATTTATTTTGGCCACTTATGCTTCAGAAACGGAAGCACTTTTTACAAAACTTTAAATATATATTTTGAGCATTTGAGGGTTTCGTAACAGTTATTGTTGAACTTGATATGTTACAGTTACGGGATGATGGCTTTAATTTTAAAAAAAGGACAAACTTTAAACTCACATTAAATTTGTAAAAATGGTAAAAATTGGTATTGCCATCTATAAGCAGAAAATAAATTGAGGAGTTTCAGAATATTTCAACTTGGAAACTTTAGTCATAAATGTTCTCACTGCATAAAAAGGACACAAAATTTATGCTAATATAAAAATAGCTGGTGTCTAAATGAACAAAGTAGAATATGATATAAAAACTTGACAGAAGGAAATATTTATAACTTGAGATGTAACCATAATATATTCTGAATAGGTTTCTTAGCAGCAGTCCTTAAAATACTAACAGTTTTGAGCACTCATTAACACATCCATTAAAATCAATAAATTGCTACATAAATAACGTAAAACTTATTGGTCTACAGTCTAGCTGAAAGGAAATGCATGTTACAGTGTCCACAACTTCAGTTATGAAAACTCACATTAGTATATTTTCCTACAATAATAAGAAACTAGTACTTGAAATTAATCAAAATCCAGGAACATGATTGTTTGCCACAACATTTAAAATAACAAAATTAACCACAAAGAATGACATACCTACACATCAAAATAAATGTCATAATTTAGTCTCACATAATGAATCAAATGCCCGCTACAAAATATTTGATGGTGAATCCGGTTGAGGGTTCAAATGAAATACAAATAAAATATTTTCCCTTTGTTGCAAATGAATCAGGAAGGGATGGAAACTATCTAATTATAATAAAATATTAATTATAAAATGGTGTACATGTTCATATAAATTATTAGAATAGGAAAGATAAAATGAGAACATACCTTCTATAAATATAAAAGAATGAATTTGTAGAAAGGTAACCACACAATTAAGCAGTTAGCAGCTCTGCTCCATTTGAATTAACTTATACATTATATGCATATAACTCCTACCAAAGTTATATTCTCTCTTCCCTACCCTAATAAACAAACTTGACTGTCAAATTTGATATATATATATATATATATATATATATATATATAAGCATTATTAGCTATGTTAAAAAATATTCAGTTTTAATTTATTATTTGTATCCTAGGTAAATAAAATTAAAATATTGGGATATATACAATTCATGAATACAAAAATAAATAATAATAAATTAGTTAACAGAAGAAAAGGTTTCATGAAAGCTTCTACAAAAATATAATAGTTCTAACAATGTTTACAATAAATTAGTTGTTTATACTTTTATGTTTTCTGCCTAATAATTGACACTTATGTTATTTGTACACTTTGTTACATGTGTAGGTTATAGGGCAATTTTTCCTCATTATCACAGTATATTTTGAATGATTTTGCAACCTACAGCAAGTTTTGTGTTGTTAAACTGTCAGTCTGCAAAAGAAATGACAACAGCTGTCAATTGCAATAGACTTGGCTGATGGTTCTTGCTTTTGGTCAATAATAGTAACTGTATGAAAATATTTATATTGATAATGATTAATTATTATATGCAATTAAAATAGGATTTCTACAATATTTCATTTACATATAGTATCATGGTTCACCTTTTTACACACAAAAAATAGTACTAAGTTACTTAATTGACTTCATTAACTAGGAGAGACCAGTAACCGATGAAAATACTTGAGATAAAGAATGGTTGAAATCAACATTTTGAATACTCGTTGGACCTTTTTTTACTATGAATTTAGTCTTTTACACCTGTACATTATTGCATACTTCTGTTCCTTTTTTTCATTACTGAAGATACAGAGGCTTTTCTGTCCTAAAAGGTTTGTTTCAAACATTCTTCCTCTCTCATACTTTCTTCTCTCCACTAATACCTCCTTAACTTCTTGATCATCTTATAATGAACTGCAATGAAAAATAATGATAATAAGAACACTACCAAATTCAATACTCATAATTAAGGCAGATGTATTGTCAGCAAATCTGAAATACATAAGTAAAAATATATCAGACAAATACTCATAATGCTGAAGCAAATAATTGTTCCAACATTTAATTGTCGACTAAAAAAATGAGACATTCTCCTATTTATAGGAGTAAATTAGCAGTCTCTTAATTTTGTATCTTACCATAAAAGATGGTAGTTAACTCACACAGCTACAGTTCTGACTGGTAATATTTTACATGCATGCTCCAAAAATACATGCTGCATAATCAGTGGGACAACGTAATTAGAAGTTTGGCCGAGGAGCCACCGATGGTCGATCTGGAAGTCTTGGAGGAATGCTGGGTACTGGACGCCTGAAAAAAATAATAATAGATTTCTTCACAGAGTTAAAAAAAATAAGCATGTTAAAAAAAATTGTAGAGTCAGAGGTAGTAGTAGTTTTTAATTCATTCTCTTGTGTTGTCACAGTTGAATTGTAGCATGAATTATTGGATATTTAAGATTAATACCAGACATTTAACAAAGCTTTTCAGTTTTAAGGAGAGATTTACTTTCTCCACAGGCCTTTAATTATATTTACATCAATAAGATGTTATAAACACAATCTTAGATGATTATTCAAATTTCATTTCTAAAATACAGTAAAACATTAGCAGGCAATTCAAGCCACATTACATTTGTTAGGCAAACACATCTCATCCCAAATATGTTGTCAATTATCACAGATAAATTAAATAATACAGGATTCTAAAAAGCAGCTTGTGTGTCAACCATGGTTCCAAGAACATTGATCTCTGCTACTCTCTCTCTATTAAAAAGTCTTCCCTTTAATTACTCTGATGCTTACAAACCCATGTAAATTTTCTGAAAATATATAACTGTGAATTCATTATACTTTCCCTCAAATTAACAGAGTTTTTTTGTCAGATTATTGTCACTGTGCAACAATTCATAACTGCCTTGACCTTTGATCATCACTGTCCACCTCAGTCCAGTCCAATAGAACAGACCTAGCATTTCCTGCATGAAATAACATGCTATAATTTTTTTTACTTTCTCATAACCAGATTTGATTTTTCCCATCACTGGCCTTTTCCTATTATTTGTGTAGACCAGGCTACATACATATGGTTGATATAGACAGGAAAAATGAGACAGTTTCACTAGCCTGCCTGATATTGAGGGCCAGTGCCTCCTTATTCAACAGGAAGACATAAGTTTGTGTGACTTATTGAATCCATATTTAGCATTGTCAAATTAAACACCACACATTTTATGTTCATGTAGTCTTTTCAACCCCACACACACAATGATTTAAGTTCGAACCATCACGATCAACAGAAAACCGCAGGACTGACACATATTGTCTTCTTTTATATTTAGCCCTATTGACGTACCACACACGTCACACTTTTACTTATGTTTAGTTGAAATTGCATATCCCAAGTCTCATCAGAATTATAGGCATGGGTTTAACCCAATTTCTGGATCACAATCAACAATACCCTCAGCATCTAAAATTTGTAGTCAAACTTTCAATACAGCTTGAATATAGGGTAAAATTTGTTTTTATAGAACTAACATGTATTATATTGACCAACGAAGAACTTCTATAATTGTAGGTGCAAATTTATTTGCTCAGATACTTGTTCACAGTTCACTGGCTAGAAGATCAGTCACAAGTTTGAGCAATTTACTTGAAAACTTCCAATTACATTTGGTTGAATAGGACTTCTAGTTCAAGGTTTGAGTTTTCTAGAAAGGGTATGTCCACATAAATTTGATTAGCACCACTGTACACTCACTGTTGTCTGTCTACAAGACCAGTAATTTTAATTATACCACTTTCTAAAAGATTGTTAGTTGAGCAGCAATTAATAAGGACAGGAGGGAGAGAGAGAGAAAGTAGGTGACTTACCTGAGGATCACAGATCGCAGGCACCATGTAAGGTTTGGGGTTCTTTAAATTTTCAGAGGCACTGCCCCCTTCATCAGAAAGTTTTATGGTATCGATCAAAATGGATAAGAAGAAGGTTTTGGAATGAAACAGTATACTAAAGCAGTAAATCTAAACAAATTTATAAGTATCTTTAATCCACATGACCTCATCAGCTTCATTTGATGTGGTATATAGTACTCTTTTATAAATTCTTCCTTCAATCCCTTTTAGAAGTTTGAAAAAAGTGAATTACTAAAATTTTATATATATAACTAATAGTACCAGTCTTCAACCATCGTCAATATAGATCAGTATGTTGGATAATTTAAAAACAATTAAAAATTGTTTTAACATATACTGGGGTCTTGCAAGAAAGAGCCCCAATCATCGTATAATGTAATGTAAAGGTAAAGTAACTAGAAAAAATGGATTTATGTGGGGGATTTCAACACAATAGCAGGATCTTTCTTTCAATGACAATTGCTAGTCACCCAGCTGCCATCAATTTCGGTGCCAAACATTTGAAACTTTATTCATAGAATGGTCAATTTAAATTACTCTTACCTGTAATAATATATTTCTGGAACAACAAGAACATTCCCATCGTCTACAATAAAATATTTACTTTTATTGATAAAATCTATGTTCTTGCAACAGTAAGGAAAATAATTTTTTTTTTTTTCAAATTAAATTATAACAGTTTTGCATCATTGCTGTAATATATTGTGACAATAAATTTTATGGTAGAATGCATAAATTAACTTATTTTAAGTTATGGCAAGTTTCCTTTCTTTATTTGAATACGAGACAATGAACACTATATTTACTACATTTAAAGAAATATATTAGTTGTACATAATCTGATTTTCGAAACAACTTAATTCTTGGAAAACTAATCGATGTGGTGTATCAGAAAATAATGATCTGAATGAAAATTATAATCCTATAATAGCTACACAGTTTTTTTTTTATGGTAAATTTCACACATTTACACTCAAAAAGTATGTGTGCAGTAGTTTATCAACATTAGTGAAAGAAGAAAAAAGAATTTAAATGAATGTAAATTTTATCATCCCTAATTGATTATAAATTATAATTTCAGCAAGAATTATTATTAGGATTAACTGTCATAAGAAAGTTAATGTTTCAGTATACTTTGGTATATTATTATATGAAGTATAATAGTTTGAAAACTGTAAGTTGCTTAAAACATAATATTTACATGAAATAGAAATCAGCACAAATCTTCACATGCATTTTAAAAACCACACCTCAAGCAGTAGCGAAAAACAACGTAGTCATAACTCGCATTCGACAGAAGTACATGCACACAAATGTTTAATAGTATCACAGACATCAAGAGATGTGAAAGAGCAGGCAAGGAACCATACTACACCTTTCAACCATCACTAGATGAATTATATTCTCAGAATTTGTTAGAAGCTGACGAAGAATGACATTGAGGGAATACTGGTTCAGGACAGTTAGGTTATATTTACAAACAGAAAGTAATCAGTCGGCAGATATATTTATTTAGGTAAGTATAACATTACCGACCAGTTGAAATCATTTTAACAACAATTCTCAAAATTGAGTAAGGGAAGTAATATTTGTAATAACAACAATGCATATACATTTCATTAATGTACATTATTACAATTACTTGCGGACACAGCTTGGTGCAATTTAAATAAACAAGAAACCAATGGAACGTGAACCTCCAGATTATCTGACTCACAAGACTGAATGCAATTTCAAATCAATATGGAACAATGGAATGCAAACTTTCGCCATATTTCAGGCAATACATTAATAATAATCATTTCAGAATCTCATACATAATAAAATTAGCTACCTAAAATGGTAAATTTTCAACAAAACACACTTTGACAAAGCAGTAAATCTTGTGCAATTAAATTGCCTGACATTTAGTTGATAGGAAGCAGTATATGTTTCAGAAATTCAACATTATCTCGTGCCAAATTAGTTCAAACATTGGCCATAAAAATTGATTAATAACTCTGTATTCTATTCACTATTCCAATAGTTCATCTTGGAACAAATCTGTAGATATTCACTATGGTCTAAACTTATTGCCAACTCCTGTGATTAAAATAGTTTGATAGACAACACTTTAAACTGTAAACAACAATGGAGGTTCTCAATGTTTTACACAAAATTCACAAACCAAGCACCTCCATTTCATTTATTAATAAGCAATTTATTACCAAAATAAGTAACTTTTCATTAAAAAATTCGTTTTCAATAACAAGTTGCATTTAACCATCATTTTTGCACAATTCTACTCAAAAATCTTTGTTATGTTTTGAGAGATGTGTCATTCTTAAGTTTAACAATATAATATCTGAAGTACAAAAATATAAAACCTAAAACAAATTTCTAATTACAGCAAACAATTTAGAATTTCACAATAAATTACAGAAGCTTCTTCTTATAACTCTCATTAAAACACACAAAACAAATCATCTTTATCAATGATTGAGAGGTTAATCATAAGTGTTACTATACATGTTACATGATGCAAGCTTAATATCATGAAGAATAATAATAGGAATGTAAATAAGGCTGTTGAGAAAAATAGATGTTTAACCAGTAAAGCAAAAGGCTCCTAGATATCATGATTTAAATATATGTATATAGATGAGTAGTGGAAGCCCATTAAAAACCTTGCTAAATAATTGGCCACACATGTCTTTCAGCAACAATAGTGGCCTTAATTAACTGAATATATGACTAGAACAGAGGAATAAACATTTTGAACAGAATTGAAATATCATTTGACAGCATTTTAGAAATAATTCCAAAAATGTCAAAACAAGTCTATTGGTCCTTATGGAACAAAACATCAACAAGAAAAACATACATGTGAGAAATAATAACTGGGAGAAATAACTTATGACAATTTTTATTTGGTATCAAGGTCAGCTAAAAAAAAATTCTATCAGAGATACAAAAATAGTATCTAAATTTATCCTTTACTAATAAATTAGATGCTACCTATATGACATTTCTATTAAATTAAACACTTCTCAAAAATTATTTATTCAATGTACTTCTAAAAACTATTGGAAGTATTGATATAAAAGGTAAAAAAAGGGTTGTAAAACCAAACCTCACTAATAACATAAAAATGAAAATTTAGTAACAAAAATAAATAAAAACATAATTACATAATATAAAAATTGTCTAATAAGCACACTGAAGTACAATAATAAAGCAGAGTATTCCACTTTACATTTTCAGGTTGGGAAAGGTAATAGAGGTCTTGAAACAACAATCTGCATGACAACATTTAAATGCCGAGAAAGCTATTGGCATGGAAGATAATACGTACTACAAAACTGATACCCCATCAGCTCAATACTATTTCCTAAATTGACCACAGAACATTTTATTTACTTTTTTGAAAACCGAAATTTGAAATATTGCCAGTTTCTGATTAAACTGATATCAACTGCAATCTACTTAGATAGGGTGCAATACTTCTTTCACCTTTAGAACATATATGACCTTAAGATGCACTTTAATTACATAAAGAAATGCAAAATTCCTGAGTGCATAAATGAGGCCACTCAAACTTCAAAATATGCTTTTATTCTGGGGAGGATATGAATGTTTGTATGTTGTTATCCAGTTGTATTTCTTTGGCCTTTTATTTAATTAAATAATGCCATGCAAAAATAATGGCTAGTGTATCAAAACATTGGAAGTAGTTTATTTCTGCATTTGAGTATATAATGTAACTCTACTTACACTCCATCACGTTTTACATATACATATGAGATATACATACTGGACTGCCTAACAGGTAAATTTGGAAACTAAGTAAAACAAAACAGTATGTTTTCCATGATTGATGCAAGTTCAAATAATAAAAATAAATGCCCCTCTCTAATTGTGGGCACAAATTTTCATATTTAATTTTTTCACAATCTATCAACCATGTCCATGTTATTTACTGTTGCCCTCTAGAACTATCTACTTTAGTTATACAAAATAATGAATGCATACATATGAATACAATGGTAAGATTTGCAGTTTTATTTCAAATTAAATATAATTTCAACATTCTAAACTAAATGAATCTCTTTCAAAATTTTACTTCTAAATATTTTTCTAATTCCAAACTCTGTAGCAATATTAGTAACTTTAAACATACTGAACTTCCAACTTTTAACAGTGCAACTATGTTGTCATTACAATCATTCTATATGGCTTCAACAAGCCAAATATTTTGAATATAACAATATTTCATTAAGTGAAAAACCTCATCAACAAATACATTCAGAGCAAACAAGTTAAACACTGGTAAAAATACTTGGAAACTTGCATTCATAAAAGAAACATTGTCATGTAAAACTGTTCACATTATTGTCTATTGTTTACATAACATTTATGGGCATCAGAAAGTTTATAGCATAGGCTTTCCCTCACAATTTTTAACCTATACTATACTAAACAGGAGTAAAATTGTGAAGAACCTATGAAAGGAATAGCATTTAGTAATTGACATTTCTATTCTATCTAAAGTTACATATGCAAATCTGTTGATGTTAGACCAATATTACAAGTAGAATATTTTTTATCTTTTTATTACAATTTATAAATTCCAGGAATACTCTTGTATTAAACAAATTGTTCATATATATATAATGCACAAACTTGTTTACAAGATAGGGATAAATGTTTTAGTCTATGTAACAAAATTAATTTGATTAGTGGCAGTTTTGTATATCAATTTATTAACCATTTCCATCCAATATAAGCCAAGGAGACCATTAGAATTCACAAGTGATATCAAAAGTTTAAAATTTATGTTTGCATTTGTAACATAATAAATCATATTTAAAAATTGAAATCATTTCAATATATGTTTATCCACACACACTCACACGTTGTAAACAAAAATTCTTTGGCTGTTTTTTGGCATATATAACCACCTATTCATTATAAAAAAAAATTCAATGCAACAATGAAAGTGATTCTTGAATTAAATGAGATATTATTTCACAAATTATTAAAATTTTGTTCAGGAGTAAAACATAAATTAAATTAATCAGGCCCAAATAAATATAAAAGAAAAACCACAACAATATACATTTTTTTCCATTTTCAGAATTTCCACCAAATTATATATGAAACTGAAATTGCCACAATTGTAGAGAAGAGCTTATTCTTATTAATGAACCACTTTAATATGTAGATATTGGATACATAATTTTAACATCATAGCACAGTTCTTTTACTACTCAAATGAGTTCTTGCATTAAATTATTTTTGTCACTTGCCAAAATGTTTTTAAAAGTTACTTAATAATGCAGTACTCTGAACCAGACCAAGGAAGACTCTAAAACTAAAATTATAAAAGTTCAACGAAGTATAAGAAAGTATCTGAAATCTTCATTTTCGGACCAAGGGTCAAAGCATTAAACAATTACTTTGTATATGCTAAATTGAATGAAGTGGAGTGTCAAATTAAATATATATAAAAGCAAAAAACTTTAATATTGAGTGAATTTTAAGTTATATTTTTTACTACCACTGAAAGCTTGGTTATATGTGATTGCAAAGACATTTAGTGAACTCCTTATCCCACTGAAATTGTACCTTTAAAACCAACGTGACTTTATAATTGTTTTCCTAAAACTAATACCACATTTTTCATTAAAATCTAAGTTCCATTAATTTAACTATAAAACTCTCTTCTACATGAATGACAGATATTCTACGCAATCCTCCCTTACTGTCAATATATTTTCACTTTTATAATAAATGAAAATAATGTTGAATTTATTCATAAAAACAGACAAAATCCAGTTCCTTGGGGAAATAAGTTGAAAAAATGCATAATTGGTTGTTTGTATACCACTGCTCACTTGATTTTCATTAAAATAGAGAAAAATAAATACAGAACTGGTTTTATATATACATAAAAATACCAATACCTAGACTAAAATTGTATTAATTATCATGTAAACTTATGAAAATAAGTTCTTTCTACCAATTTAAACTACAAGCTGGATGTATTAACATTGTGTAAACTTCTGAAAATAATTTCTTCTATACTGTTTGAACTACAAGCTGGACGAGTTAACATCAGGTAAACTTAATTTCTGCTATACAGTATGAACTACAAGATGGATGCATTACTTGGAATTTATTGACACATCCATCCCAACAAATCAATTAACACAACTCAGCCTCTTTGTGAACACTACAATACAATACAAACAAAATAATTTGATATACAATGTGCATCACTATTAGTCACCAGCTACACTGCAAATGTGTCCCAACAGGAAAACTTTTAACAAAATAACACACAATTCAATACAAAATTACTTTAAACAGAATACAATTTGATAGCAGCAACTTCCTCTTAGCTTAACTACTTTGGCCTAAAACAAGCACACATGGTGCACGTTAGGTGCAAACATTTATACCTATGTGCGTATTCATATACAAATCGTTAGTGCTCCACGTGGTACCCCCATATTGTAGGCCTCTAACATTCATAGACCAACAGAAACTAAATGTAATATAATCCACCATTTGAAGCTTTTAGATCTTTGTTCCGAGGTAAATGGTGTTAAGAGTATATACAATGATAAGTATATAAATCACATTCAGACATACTGTACATATATAACTTGACTGGCACAATAAATCAAAATATACATTTTTATTTTAAGGAAGGGATTCAGTTTTACCTGACCACACAATATTATTTACAACCTATTTACATACAACTCAAACACTGTGCTTATTATATCTACAAGTAAATTACGTTTAACAATTTGTTAGAGTAATTATGTACAACCGGTAACACATAGTCATATGGCGAGATGATCAATTCTTTCGGAATGCGTCTCTTAGCTCGTTGATGGCAGCCTGCGCTGCTGCTTGTCCCACTGCCTGCTGCACACGCTGCGGGATAGGAGGCATGCCTGCTCCCAGAATACCACCACCACGACTGCACAGTGCAAATTTGCTTTGGCATTCTTTACCATACAAAAAAAAGCTTAACTAATTTTGGAAATTTTTCAAGTTTACTTGCACAAAGTAAAAATGTCAACAGCCAAAAATTGAAAAAATCTAGAATAATTTTTTTATAGTTACCTTATATGAACATAACAATCAATAAACTGTATAGGTTTCATTTTGCCCAGAGGTCTTATTACGATTAGAAGAGTGATATTTACTTTATTGTTTCAGGTAGAATGTTTTAATTTCATACAATCTCTCTCACTCCCTCACAGACACAAACACAAATACATACATAATACTCATGCATACCATAGGGCATGAGAATACTATGGGTAATAGAAGTTTGTTCCTAAATATTTAATGGGCAGCAAATAAATTAACAAAATTTCAACAAGAAATGTACAGTTTTGTAAAATTTGCCTGCAATATATTTAAATTACACTTTCCAATATAAAAATACAACTGCAGTAGGGATTATACATAGCAACATATCTTATAAATGTCCTTGCCTGAATTTTCATTTCAAAAAAGGAAATATTTTTATGATTTCTGAGAGACAAAGAAGAAGGCTTGTCACATCTTTAGTTAAAGCAGATTTTACCATTGTAAGCATATAAGTAAAATTTTGAAAAGATATACAAGTTTAACATCTGTAAATTTTTCGATGAACACAGCACATATCCATCCAGCTTGCAGTGCACGTTGTAGTTGTACAGTAAAAAACCTTGGTTTATATATTTATTAAACTGTAGTAATTACAGTTTCATGTTATATATATAACAATAAGTACAGGAAAGAGAGAAAGAAAAATGGTGATTTACCCGAAGTTTATAGATGGCAAGCACCATTGTAGGTTGTAGGTGTTCTTCAAATTTTCCCTCTGAAAATTTGAAGAAAGGTCATGAACTCCGAGTGAAATTGAGCCTTGGCTGGCCATCACTCAAAGTCAGTGTCCTTTCTTCTGAAAAATGAGGCAGTTGTTTCTGAACATTTGTAGGACACCTACAACCAATAACGGCACCTGCCATCTTCAAAATTCAGGTAAGTCACCACCACTTTTCTTTCTCAGTTTCCTGTCCTTATCAATTTTGTTAATTATTTTGACCATGTCATATCCTTACTTGTATGTATATATGCATATATATATATATATATATATATATATATATATATATATATATATATATATATATATATTACACTGGAATTCAAATTGATTTAACAAGTACTATTTAACATGTACAAAAGCACATTACTGTGTATTATGGAAGTTTTAAAACTAAACAATTGGCGATGTAAAAGGTATAGGTTTTAATATGGAATAATAACTATAGGACATGAAGAAGAAATTGCTACTCTAAAATGAAGGTATTCCATATCTAAATGTATTGAAAATTGCCAACATTAAAAAAATGTCCGTATCATTTTCCCACAAATATTTGAACGTAAATTTATGGATTCATTTCAAGGATTTGTTTAATTGAAGACTGTTAATCCGATACATTTATCAATTCATATATTGTGACAAAGTAATTAATTGTAGTAATCTTAAAGGTGGTGTGTTTTTAATCTGTATGCCACTGAAGAAATTGATTGCAAAATAAATTATTTACCTATGTATCCTAAAATATATGAGTAAATAATTTTCAGATATGATTCTAATGTCATATTCAAATATACTAAGTTAATCAATCCTAAAAATGACAGAAGAATTGTTTCCAATTGAAACCGAGTTTAGAAGATCAGAATGTAAAGACATTGACCAGACCGGGGTTCAAACTGGGAATCTCGATATGCAAGAGGTTCCGGGTGTGACTCCTGGTCCCATCAAGATTTTTCCATTCTATTCTTCTTATCTTAAAAAGTAAAGTAGAAAATTATGACATATAAATTGTTATATATGATGTTTATTGCAATTGAGAGTCGGCATTTGACAACTTGTTTATTCTTGTGCTCTAATCAACCCATCTGATTATGATATATCATTCCATTGGGAACAAATGTACCCAATCCGAGTAATAAGCAAAACAATCTTCAAAGATTCCTTTCCATGAAACCTGACAGTCTAGTCATAAACTCTAAAAATATTTATGGGGTTAATATCAGTAATAATAAGGTAGAAAATTTAATAGTTAAGAATACTGAAATTAATCTAACATTTTTGGATCAGAAATTTATCTTCACATGTATTCTTTTAAATTGTTTCAGTACTTTACAAATTGGCCAAAAAAAGAAGAAGCCATAGTTGCCATTACTGAAGTAGGTTTACAGGATAAGGATAAAACAGTTAATGTCTGCAGTGTTCTTATAAATAACTCAAATGAAGAAAACAAGTTTCAATATATCACAGTATTGCTAAAAGCTAAACCAACTACCCACACCAACAACAAGTACATTTCAAAGGAATGTAACAAATTTAATACAACACATGCTTTTAATTAAGCATTCTATACAAAAAGAGTAGATCACTCTCGGTATGAATTTCCTTGCTTGCTCAGATCAAACCCATCGAATTGCCATACAAAACTATGTACATTAGTTGTTGAAAGTTTTGTTAAGCATGTTTGGCAGTTAGGATGGTTCATGCAGTTACTGCCGCCGCCTGAAAGAAAACAGCACACGTCTCATTGCCTACAATCTTTCACCACAACACAGTATAAAGCATACAACAAACCCATCTTGAGACAAATTCTAAAATATTAAGACAGACAAATTGGGATTAAATAGAAGCCAAAAGTCACCACATCAATTTTCATTATATACTATAAAATCGATTACTTGAAGTTGAAAATTAACTTTTGTAATTATAATGAAAAGCTATACAAATTAAATTTCTCATTGCAAGTTAGAGATTAAAAGTCTGGGTTTGAAGTACAAGCAAACACAAGCAAGTTATACAGGATGTATCTGACCACCCAAATCATTCTTTTTCCTTAGAACAGTATAAGATACTGATGGTTCACAAAGAAGAATTATAATCAAACCCTACCTAAAGAATTAATTAGCGATAATTTCATTTTGTGGAACAAACCCCAAGTGGGGGATATCTATACTTGTCTACGAAATTTTTACTTCAATATTTATTCCAAACTTTTACTGTCTTCTAAGAATTGTAAACACTGAAGACCTTGAAAGCTATTTATGTTCCACAGTCTTGTTTTGACACAGCTCCAGTAAATGTTATGTTGTCAAATCTTCTCCTGTGGTTTTTCTGTTAGCATTTGACATTTTGACGGTACTCTGACAAAGTCATCATAATTGCAGATAAGCAGGACATGTTATACTTGTGAACAGATATACCCATTGTGCACCCATTATTTGTACTACAATTTCCAGCAGTAAATGTGCATACAAATTTGACTGCTGTTGTGACAAAACAGAAGACTGCTGAAGTTGAGTGAATAGCTTTAATGGTCTAATGTTTAAAATTAGCACATACCATATACCTGTACCATATGGTACATTACTACAAACATTTCTCAGAAGATACCCTTCCTTCTTTAGTAAGTAAACAATAACAAGAGAATTTTTTTAATACAAATTGTTTACTTTTGAAAATAAAATTTAACATCTTCTATGACCTATGTTTCCAATTAAACTTTTTAAGTTTACAACAGATGCTCCCAATTGTGACTTGTTCAGAGAAATGAAAATACCATTAATATATGTGGTTTTGAATATTTTGCAAACAACCTGTATCATATAGTTTGAGAAATATTCTGATTTGATTGGTCACAGACAATCTGTAGAATATATGAGACAGACACACAAGAAGAAGAAGAATTGCACAATTATAGAAATAGCTTCATACAGTTAACTGAAACAATTAAAATGGTTCACTTTCTGCACTTCAGCATTTTCAATAATTTATTCCCAAAAAATTAATATACATGATTCCATTTTTTATATAAAAATTCACTATTGAGCTGTTCAATAATATCAATAAGTTTATTGGAAAAAAAATTAATTTAATATTTGGAAATTATTAATTATTTTCAGTTGGTTGCTATTGTATAAAAGCTAAAAGGCTCCAATCTTTTAAAAGGAAGATTGAATAATAATATTCTTAAAATATATTATATTTTAATATTCTCATCATTGCCATCTTATAAAAGAATTTATAGCCAGTATATTTGTTAATAAATTAGATAAAAATTGAAGAATTAGAAGATTTTAATTGGTAATCACAGCAAACTCTTAATTTAATCAATGGAATCAGTGAAGATTCATTATGGAATACTTATACAGGAAAATTATTCCAAAACCTATATGTAAAAATAAATTCTTTTTGTGTTATTGGCAGAACTGCATATTTGAAAAAAACTTGAGAAATTTGGATGATTTTACTTGCAACAATTAAATACATACATTATATATATATATGTGTGTGTGTGTGTGTGTGTGTGTCAGGAAATGACATTGTCATGTTAATTAAAACAATTAATAGGGAAAGGACAGAGAGATAGAAAGAAGGCGACTTACCTGAGGTTCATAGATGGTAGACACCTTGTGAGGTTTAGAGTACTTGAATTTTCAGAGGCACCACCCCCTTCATCAGAAAGTTTGGAAGATCGGCTAGCCGATCACTGGACACAAGGTGTCTACCATCTCTGAACCTCAGGTAAGTCACCTTCTTTCTATCTCTCTGTCCTTTCCCTATTAATTATATATATATATATATATATATATATATATATATATATATATATGATTAAAACAATAGGTCAGGAGAAAGAGAAAGAAAGTTGGTGACTTACCTGAGATTCACGGATGGCAGGCACAATGTAGGGTTTGAAGTTCTGAATTTTCAGAGGCACTGTCACCCTTCATCAGAATGTCTTCCTAAAATTTAAGAACTTAAAACCCTACATGGTGCCTGCCATCTGTGAATAAGGTAAGTCACCAACTTTCTATCCCTCTTTCCTTATTAATTGTTTTAATTAACCTGAAAATCTTAAATTTTAACACAAAGATAAAAATGTCAATGAATGTGTAAATTGCATATTTATCAAAAGTGTCTTCATATACAAAAAGAAATTTGCTAAACTGATTCATTATGAATTACTCATTTCTATAAACTGATAATCTGGGATCACAATTTCCTTGGGAATAAAGATATTCAATTAAAGGTAAGTTTATTGAAGATCAAGCAATTATTTTCATATAGCTGAAACATGTTAGTATTAGTAATATTGGAATTTTATATTTAGATTTCCTGCATCTCATAACTTTTTACGAATAGTAACTCTCTAATACTATCAAAAAAACAAGACTTATTTCTGTGGTGTTGTTTTTGGGGGTTTTGGGAAGGTTTCTTAAAAAAAGTATCAAGATCAGATTAAACCATACTAAACTCATCATGGTTTGTATTGAAGTACAACTAGCTATTAGAAATTACAATCTGTATTAACAGAAAGGTATGAAGTAAATATCAATATCAAAGATGTGAAGTTAGCCAATATAAATAAAATAGAATGAAATAAAGCACTGAAACAGAAATAAAAAAAAACTGTAAAAAGTTTGCCAAAATAAATATGATCTATTAATTATTATTTTTTATAAAGATAAGAGGTTACGTAAATGATAAAAATGAAACAATTTAAAGAATCATATATGGAAGATATCAGAATTGAAGATACTTTATTAAACCCTAAATGAATAAAACACAGAAATATAATCCAGATATTTCACCAGACAGTTGTAAAAGGCAAAAAGTGATCCATTCCACAAGCAGAATAATATTAGTAAACTACTCACGATGGTATAAGAGGTGGGGGTAAACCAGACCCCTGAGGCCTGCCAGGTAGCATAGGAGGTGCACGCTGACTAAGGTCTGGTCCCGGCCGGTTGGGAATGTTGGGTGCTGGTCTGCTGGTAGCAGGTGGAGGAGGTGGAGCACGAGAACCAGCCCCTGCTCCTGCTGCTGCTAATGCTCCCGTCACAGGAGTTTGCTGTGTTGGTGTTCGTCTGGGTCCCCCTGGTGATGGTGGAGATAACCTAAATGAAAAATTTCAATATATAATTAGCAAAAATACATATCATGTATATGTATATATATATGGTAATTTGAATTTGTCACAGAGTGGCTGCTATGCCGTTCAGACAAACTGTCTGAAGAAGAGAGATCGAAGGCACTGCCCCCTTCATCAGAAAGTTAGAAAGACATTTCCAGCGATCGGCTAGCCTCCGAAAATTTAAAGAACTCCAAACCTTATCTACCATATACGAATCTCAGCTAAGTCACCTACTTTCTATCGCACTTTCCTTTCCTTATTAATTGTTTTAATTAACCTGACAATATCATTTCTTGACACACATTTATATATAAACTTAATATTTAAAAATTACCATGTGTTTAAATGAATATGATACTATATGCATATCCAATCAATGTTAAAATCTTTGTTCAGTTCAGCAGATTTCTATGACAAGTAACTGATAGGCAATATATGTTAAATATGAGTTACTATTAAAAATAAGTTGTTAGTATAGTACAATACTGGACAGTTACAGATTTGCTGGTAAAAAATCGATTAACACATAAAAGAAAAATTAATTTAGACTTAATTTTTTAGCATTCTGTCAATTTCCAATCTGATGAATTTTTATAACTAAAATACTGCTAACCTTAGATTGTCGAGCCCTGACACTAACCAATCATTCTTCACTGGAGGTGGAACAGGAGTTGATACAGTTGCCATAGACACATCTCCAATTATTCTCAGGGCTTCTTTGCAAGCATGATACATTCGCAACATTTCTTCTCTCTTAAGAGCTTCTTCTGGGCTTTCTTCCATCATAGAAGTCTATTTAAACAAATGAGTAATATATTTTTTTCAAGCCATTAGAAAAACAGCTCCTGACACACAAAGCTTTTAGTTTGGCTAGTAATTAAATTCATTACATTTTGAAAATTACCTGATCACCAGAGGCATATAGATTAGCTAGAAGCTCTCCATTAATGAAGTCTTTAGCATTGTTAATAATCATAAGCATGATAGCCTTTGGTACAAGGTCCCTGGTTGTTTTGGTGACAATCTTCATATAAGAGTCCACCAAATTCCTGATTGTTTCCACTTGCCTTTCCAGCTGAGGATCCATTGATGAACTACCATCTGTTGTGCCCTAAAAGTATACAAATATTCTCATTTCTATACTTATATTTTTAACTGAGTAATACAAGCAAAAAATATAACATTATTTGATATGACTTAATTAAATAACAATAAGCATGCAATGCCACATTATCTAGGGGAGACTGCTGTACTTTGATCATAGTGTACCTTGGCTTCTTGACAGATGCTGCTATTTATAGGATTCCCATTACATCAAGACTATCTTTAATTAGCAGTGTAAAAGCAACGCATAAAGTGGTTGGCAATATGATATGGTTTTTAAAAATTAAATTAACAAGCCTGAAAAGTAACAGCTCTTGGTTTCACTGTTTTGTTCTTTACTGGATTCTACTTGAGTCACTGCTATTAGCGTGCAATTTATTATGTCCTATTTCTTTTTTAATCATAACCAAGAAGGTTGAGGTGGTTTCATTTGTAAAAACTCAGCATTACATACCTTGGATCCAAACTATGTCCTCTACCAGTGATTAATGATCATAGGTACATGAGGTTACAATTATATTTTTCTTTGTTATAGGCCTGTATTCCACAAGGTTAAAGTGGGCTAAAGAGAAATCCCATTAATCCCGAGTCAATGAAAAAAGCAGTGGAATCTGTTTCTGGATCCCCAGAGATGTCTCTAAGACAAGCTTGAAGGGTTTCCAATGTTAAATTTAAAACACTTGTATAGCATCTTGATGCTTTTCAAGCATCTCGTGAAACAACTTTGAATATGATATCAAGAAGGTAGTCAGAGATGAATGGGAGCTGAAATTAGTTTATTATATTAAAAATATTGCAAAAATGAATTACAGTCCATCCAAAAAAACAGGTTCGTGAAGAAGCCTATAAATTTGTTGTGGCAAATAAAAAAAGATTCCCTTAGATATGAAACAAAAGCAGACTTGCAGGAGGAGAAGAAATATGTTTACACAGAATTTACCCAAAAGCTATCCCTAATCTCCTGACAAAGGGAGTGGTTGCCTCTGAAAATTTAAACTCTGCACTGCACTCAACTTGGTGCCTGCCAGCTTTTCACTGTCTGCATGTGTAGCAACAGCCAACCTCTCAGTTTCAGACACTGTCCTGAAGAAGTAAAATTTGACATGTTCCTGCTTCGTAGCCTGGCACCTAATATTGATTTAAGGTAAGACAAGGGCTATCTGTCCATCTTTCCTAACCAAATGAATAAATTAATAGGTTGTGAAGAGTATGATTAAAAAATTGTAGGCAAGCCTGGCTTAGGTTACAAGAATGGAGGGATGTCAAATCGGTCATTGGACGTCGACTCAGATTAGCTCAGTGGGTTCGAGTACTCAGTCTGGTCAACATTTTTCCATTCTCGTCTTTCTTCTAAAATTAGCTGTCCTTTCCTTATTAATTTTATATGTATGTATATATTTTATCTGCCCATGTGATTAATCAAGGCTTGCAACTGTTTAAATATATAATACTGTGCAAATATAAATTTTATGTATATGTAGTGTGTTGGCATACCTACTGAAGAGCTTACATTGTTTAACAACAGAGAGAAGGTTTTGAAGTTTGTGGACAATTGTACGAATTAACTAGTAGATATTTATTTGTGGTTTTCCATCATCTATGAATGATGGGATTAATAGAGAACATGAAGTATTTAATTACTTATTCAGTCCAACCAAGACAGATTATACTAAAGTAAGGACTGCCAACTTTCTTTGGCAGATGTATTAGATATTTTACTATCTGAAAAATGTTGGGTTCAATATTCCCAGATAGTTTTCCCCTTTCTTAGATGTAAAAATCTACGTATTAATATAAGGAGGTAATTCTAAATAAAAGTATCAGGTTTTATGTAGTTAAGTGCAACACAACATCACACTAAATGGAAACTTTTACTGTCCAAGATTTGCAAATTACTACTTTACATAGAAACTAATATAAAGTTATGAAGGAATTCAACATAATTTTATTTTTCCTTAATGTAAAATTACCAATACATAATAAATTTTAGTTCTTGAAGCCATATGTCTGTAAAAAAAAAATTAAAGTTACTAAGCTATTAGTCAATAAAATAGCAATTCCAACATTTATTAAATTTTTACAGTGTTAATTCAATAACACTAAAACAAAGCGATACTTCTAATCCTTAACAGAATACAGAGAGGTATAGGATGTAAAATAAAATGAAGGAATTTCCATTTTTTACAAGAGTAAAGTGTAGAGAAAAAAAACTGACTATGGCTAGAAATTTATGTGCAATTATAGGCAATTTTTTTTGCCAATCCTGTGTGGGTCCTTTAGATAACTTTCTTGGGTGACACCATAAAGAATTGTTAAATTAACTATTTAGCTTCTATTTTTAATATACCTCAGATACCTGTTAATGTAATGCATAAAACAAAACAATGCTATGTCTTCCCAAAGATTCAATTGATTTAAAAATCAATCCTTAGGTTTTGACACCTTATTTTTCACGTCTTTTTAGTTAAGAAACTAGATAGACTTGAAGAGTTTTAGCCAATTTTAATTACAAATCCACTGACAATTTTTTTACATTCATCTTTGCAAACAAATATTGGAAGCTGGAACTATTAGTTCGGTTACATTCAACCGGATAGCATTCACATAATCTTGTAAATAATTGAAGACTTGCTCACAGAATCATGATAACCTTTAACAGAAGAGCTTTGGAACAGGAAGCAGGAACCCTACCATAGACATAATCAGTTATTAAGATTTCTATACATTTAAACTTACTCATTTAATTTTGTAGCAAAAGTAAGATGACATTGTAGAATACGTAATTCAAAATGAATCTATTATTATGCTGTCAAAGTAAATTTTATTTAAAATAAGCAAAAACAAAGGATTTAATTTCAAATTAATTGAATTTTTAATTATCATAAGGATAACTCCTCTCTGAAACTTTGTACTATATATTCTGTCTGACATGGTGATGGTTTTCATCCTGGGGTAAGCCATAATAATTTCCCCCCTCCTGTCAACCAATCATTTGAAGACATAATGGGAAACAATGGCTTTATTTCTTGTACGGCATATCTATGAATATAGTTGTCCCAAAGGAACTGTCAACTGGAATGTCTTATAAACATACAATATGATTCAATTTTAGGTTCATGAAAACCAGGAACAAAAAAACTGCAATTTGAGTTCTCTCTTGAAATTTGAGAAATATTGGTAAGTAGGAAGTTGTGATAAAAACAAAATTTGTAAAGTGTCCCTTCAGCTTACAGCACTAAAATTATGAATAAGTTGAAAGGAGAGAAATCAGTTAATTACTTTCATATGTACAACCTCTACACCACAAAAAGTGCACAATATAATAAATATTTAAACCACTCCCAAATCTGTGCCACTCATACATCCATGCACCAATTGATACATTGTGATCACTTCTAAGTTCCTAATTATATATCAAAATACCAATACCATCAACAAAGTATCAACTACTACGAATAGTAGCTAAGAAAACACAAATATTCTACGAAAAAGTTCATACAACGAATGTGATATATACTGTACTAAGTCATCCATGCCAGAATTCTCATGCTTCTATTTAATGTGACAGTGGGAAGAGACAGCAATCAATTGTATTTACCTCATACCCCTCCAGCAAAGGTGATTTGGGAAAAGAAATTAGCAGATAGAATATGTAGAAATAAACATATACAGTACTTGTAAAGTTAGTATTATTGCTTAAATTCATTGTAAGCTAATATAGACATTATTTATTTCTCAATATGTGTTAAGTTTCCTTATTGCCAAAATAATTTCAACCCAAAAAATTTTTAAAGTAATTATTTTAACAGCATATCCAAGAATTATTGTTTGTTAATTGGTTAGAAGCACAAAACACATCTTGCACTCTGACACCAATCCTATGACACTGAAAACCGTTAACTTTACTTTAGAATCCTATACAGACCGTGGATGATATTAATCAATCCGAAACATTAAATATATGGCACAAACTAATATTAGCATTTTAGTTTGTTTATTCTCTTTCTTTTTCAAGTTTGAAAAGATATTTAACCATCATTTTTCTTTGTTTAAATTCTTTTGGATTAATATGTATATTTATCTTGTGTTAAATTTAAATTTGCCATTTTATCCAATTCATTTGTTTGACACCACCATTTGCTTCTTCTCCTGTTGTTTAAACCATTCTTTTATTTTTTTCATTCTGAACTCTTCTACTTCACTACAATTTTTAAAAACAAAATTGCTCCTGAAGTGGACAGGAGCAGTTTTATTATCAAACAACATGAACAAGGCTATCTTTAACACTCAATGTCAAATTTTTAAAACCAATAAAACTCTACAGTTGAAAGATTGCGACCAATATTTTTTATTATTTATGTCTTGCAGAATTTTTCAATCCCATTCGACATTGTAATTATTGTGTGTTTCATTTTTTTACCAACAGTTGCTGATTTTTTTTAAAAAAATTTCAATTCACTTAATTACTTTTGATAAATATTTAACAAATCTTCACATCAGCAGCAATATTTTCTGAAATTCATATTGTGCAAGCCCTTAAATTTTTTAATTTTGCCATCTGCTGTTTTCTCACTGCTAACACACATCTTTCATCAGAACAATTATTATTTCAGTTTATTCATTTACAGCAATGCTCTCTCTCTCGTCACTAGTCATATTTTCTTTACATTTTCTGTCTTAGGCTGACCTCTCCCTAAAAAGGTAAACAACTGGATAATAAATTTCTGTTCAACATTGAAATCTGACAAAAATGAAAATCACATGTTATTAAGATATTTTCTCCTGTAAAACAATTTCTTATATCCAGCATTTACAAGCAATGCCATAATTGTTAGCAGATTTATTGATATGTTGCCAAAATATCATATGTAAAAATGGAATAAATCAGAAACATGATTTTTCAACAAAAGATACCAAACAAATACAAGAGTTATGTTCCTGTAGGTCATACAGTAATATATAGTCATCCAACAGGTGAACTATTGAGGTTATAATTTATTACCAAATAAACTAAGCGGTATTAAATTATATATATCACATGCTGTGATGTGACCGTATAAAGAAAATTCTATGCCATCTGATTAAAGATCAGAGTTTATAATTTCTGTTGAAGATATTTTTGACTAAATTTTGAGATGGAATATTAAGTGTCATAGAATTGTAAATTTTATTATCACACAACAGGTGAAAGCAAAACAATATTTAACCGGCTTTGTAGGCTTCAAAGAAGTTTCGTCCGCCAAACTGGAATTGCTGCCAAAGTCAACACTTACCCTACCCTAAAACAAAATAACACACTTACCCTCAAAATATCATATCATAGGCATATTAATTAAAGATAAATTCCAGAATAAAAAAATCCTTAAAATGATTTAGTTTTGTGGGTTAAGTTTTAATGTATGAAAAGATTCAATTTTTAAAAATCAGCTTGAGTGCAGATACCACTATGAATCAGATTGATGAGCCATATACGAGTTGTCAAACTTTGTCTTCTGGTGACATGTGCACAGTTACAAACAATATTTCTGATCAATTATCTAATATGAGTAGTAGTTCAAAATCCAAAAGCAATCTTAACTATATACAAATATTAAACTTCAAGAATGTGTTATAAAATACAGTAAGTATTATATACTTAAAATTTTAACTTAAATTCAAAAGCAAGAAAGTATATATACTCACTACTTCCCCATTGGCCTGTTCAGTCGATTTCTCTGGGTACACACCGGCTCGCAAAAATGATGCTTTCCATGAATCAACATCATCTTGGTTCTCACAACTCAACTCTAGCTGTTTGTAATCCTATAAGGAATAATTATAAAAGAGTTTTCAAAAGGTTTCTAAATACAACTGAGATGTATAATAAACAGATTGTATTGAAACAAGAACAATCTTTCATTTCTATGTATACAACAAATTATTCTTAAATATCAATATATATATATATATTATATTATATTGGGAAAATGGAAAAAGATGATTTGAAGGAAATAAATGATTTAGTAACTTGTAAATTAAATTTAAAATGACCATCAGTTTTAAGAGATTGAGAATATGAAAAATTATATTTTAATAATTTTCAAGCTCTACCTCCTAGTGGAGAACTTCAAACTTAAAATGTAAACTTTAGCTTTTTCATGTATTTACCTTTATTATATTTACATTCTAATCTTCAAATCACACATTATTTATAATGAACTCTTAGTAGTCTTATTAAAGTGGTGTATGTTTAGACTCCTATAAGGCTGCAGTGCACCAACTGTCCAAACCCAGAACTATTTATAAAAATCCTACAGAAATAATGAAAGGCTATTTAATAAATTTTACCTTGTATACATTTCGACCCTCTGGATTAAACAAGGCAAATGTGTGTCTTCTGGACATGAAGCTTTGCTCCACATCCCTAAGTTTTAATCCATCTAGGGGTAACATATATTTCTTTTCTCGTTCCTAGAAAAAAGCACAAGAAGTATGTATGCAAAAAAACTATTTCAAAACATTAAATCAATTCCAACAAGCATGATTATCTTTCACACCAAATCTTAAAGAACACAAAAATAATATAAGACTCTCCAAAATTATATTCAACTCATCACACAAAATCACAATGGTAGAATTACCATTGTGAGGGTAAAAACCAAATTATTCAACTAAAGTTATTTTTTCAGAATTCACAAAATTATTCTCTCATCACACATTCAATTGGAATTAATAAAAGGGAGCCAAATCTAAGAATGTTTCATACCTCTTCATCTTTGAACCACGAAATACTTTCAGAAGTTAGAACAAACCAATAATCCCTTGAGCCACCTTTCATAATTCCTAGATTGTGTATACACATGTAGCCTTTACGAATAACTTGATTTCCAAGTTTTCTGCCAGCTTTTACAGAATTTTCTGAGGACTGTTGAGCACTGAAAATAAAATTATAATAAGCAAAGTTTAACAGAAACCTTCAAATAAATATTACTTGAATTTAATTAAATTCTCAGAATCTGACCATGTAACTAGAAAATAGATTGCAAAGGAAGGTATTAACTTTTATTTGACCTTTGTATATACATTGGTAATATAGTTAGAAATAATAATTAGATATTGTAACACCCTACACAAGATTTAGCAAATTAAATATGTATAAATAGTAAGATCATATGACACTTCAAATATCAGCACTAAAATAAAAGGAAAAAATAAATTGAAACATAAAGAGATGTATTTTATGGATTATAATGGCTTGTATTCATAAACATTACAAAAGCATACTAAATTCTTAGGCATAAATCCAAATACTAAAATTATGTTACGTAAAAAGTCTCATTTAATTCAAATTGGTTTGGAAAACAAATAATAGAAGCAAAGCAATGAATTTACTCTATATATTGTTATTCAATATTTCCACCCGGCAGGTATATAACAAACTTTCTCTGTGCATCCAGAATAAATGATTGTGGGCACATTCACAAAATAAACTGTTGTAATATTCGCTTTCATTCATTATATAGAGAAATTTCTTTATATTAAAAAGATTAAAATGTACAGCAAATATGGTACAACAAAATATAGTGAAATATGTCATTCACGAAGCTTTGAATATCAGTGTAAAATAATTGCCTGTATTATAATTAAATTATTATTAAAATTAAAATTTTACCATGTTTACCCTAGTATTTTTATTCATATTTCTTTACTTGTATGCCTATCATTTCTTTAAAATAATGTAACAGAAAAAAAAAACAAGAATATCAATGAACATAAGTTGTATATCCACAGATACATACAAAGAAACAGTAGTATGATTTAAATAATTAGAATGCTAAATGAGCATACCATGAATACTACCAACTCTATTTAAAATACCTGGTGTAACTAGAGCTAACCAAATAAAATGAAATGACAGAACATTAATAACAAAACATTATTTATTGCTCTTATAATGGAATAAAGAATTACTTTGTACACATATTTACTTCACAAGAAAGTAAAATTTTCCCAAATTCCATTTTATAAAAGCATAAACTTTTATAATTACACAAGCTTGTTGCTATTGTTCATTACTTTATACTCTTTATCTAATATAATGCATGAATTCACTTTAATAAACAAAACTGTCTGCAGCCAAGAAACAGTTCTCACATTCCACGTGGAAATACAGTAAGAAAAAATCCTGTACATATTTAAATTACAAATTATTCAAATCTCTGCTCCAATACAATATTGAAAATGTTATTTTTAGAACTATTCCCACACATTAACTTTCCCAATGAATTACCTGTTGGAAAAGTTGTCTGGTTTTATTTAACATACATGAGGTTTTGTCAACAATATATAATAATAAAATATCACCAACCTAAAAAGAGGATGTAATCCAGTTTCCAAAAAAGTGAAATTATATTTACAGAATATAAAACTACTATTAACATACATACAATTTTGTTTCATGCAATGTTTCAAAATAAATTCCACACATAGAAAAAGAGAAATAAAAGGTCTTACAATGCAAATAAATTAGTATTGTAATATGTAAAAACAGTAAATTTAAAGTGGTCAAAAATCATAAAACTGACATGTCAATTTGTTTTGTATTGAATTATATAATACATTTCAAGAATGACAAATTAAATTTAATAAATGCTATATCCAATACAAACATGTTTGATAAGAATAATGTTGGCTGTAAAAAGCTGTTGATGCAATTAAATATTTAACTAAATAATAATATGCAGAGCAAATTTACAAAGAAAATAGCAATGTAAAAAAATTATAAATGCATAAGTTTTGAGACATTCTGTGTCTCATTAAATTTTTCTTTAATATATTACACAAATGATACATGATAAAATTGAAAGTTAATTATTTATTATGCAAGTTTTAAATGATTACTTCCTTTAAGAAATTCAGGAATAATATACATTAATTTACAGTGCAAACAGTTTTGCCAATTTTTCTTCAAATGGCCAACACATCCTCTTACCTATGCAGATTTTCTGGTTACTATCTACTTTATGTTCATTAAGAATATATATTATAAATATGAACTATCAGTCAATTGGTTGCATAATAATTCTAGAGTGCAGTTATTTTTTACTTCTAAAACTTTGCTATTAATTTTATATTGTAATAATTATTTGAGTTATACTTTCAAATAGCCCACCACCAGCCAGCGCTTTGAATGTGTCTTCTTTTCTCTTAAAGGAAGTGGATTCATCCAAAAATTTTAAGGTATGATCTTTTCCTCAATTTCAGGCAAGCCACAACCTCTCTCTTTTTCCTTTCCATACCAATTATATACATACATACATATATATATATATTCACAGATGGCAGGCACCATGTAGGGTATCGGATGCTTGAGTTTTTGAAAGAACTGCCCCCTTCATCAGCAGTCGGAAGTCTTCCTAACCTTCTGATGAATAGGACAGGGCCTCCAAAAATACAAGAACCCCAAAACCCTACATGGTGCAAATCATCTGTGAAGGTCAGTAAGCCAACAGTTTTCTCTCTCTCTCTTTCGTGTCCATATTTTATATATATATATATATATATATATATATATATATATATATATATAAAATCTTAGCCACTTTATAAATCTTTATCATTGTAATGATATACATTTATTTGAAAAATGTTAATGGAGAGAGGGAAGTGTACTCAACTGAAAGGGAGGCATTACTTAACAAATTGTATTGTATCAGCTGGTTTTTAGAATTATATTCAAGCCCAGCCTCCCCCCACCCCCTATAAAACATAATAATAATAATAAAAGATCCAACTTAAATAACGCTAGTTATTATTCCCTTCTACAGTAAATGATCATAAACAAGACAAGCAATAGGAAGAAATAAGAAAAATGTAGCTATTGACTTACTAATCTAGCCACCAAACAACTTTTCGTACACATTTGCATTAAATTCAATACAATAAATACGTCTATTGAACTATTACTCAAGTACCTTAACAGTTTTCTTTACACGCTATATAATAAAGGCATTTCAAGAACAAAAAAGCAAAATAAGGTAATCTTGGAGCAAAATAAATAAAGTGAAAATGCAGAGTATGACAGAATACTGATGAACATCAGTGGGAAGTTAAAAGCAATTCATATTTAAGTATCTTTAATTGGATACTAAAAACCACTTGTGTCAATTGATCTTATTCATCCAGCATGACAAAAGAATTCCTTGTATAAATTATTTAAAAAAAAAACATAATATGGAAGAAAGACAAAAATGGAAAAATGTCGATTGGACCAGGGACTCGAACCCCGGACCTCACCTATTATGGGCAGGCACTCTACCACTGAGCTGATCCGAGTCAAAATCCAAGGACCGATTCAACATCCCTCCATTCCTGTAAACCTAAGCCAGGCTCACCTACAATTTACTAACCACATTCATCACAACCTAATACACTCCTACTTGAGCTTCAATTGAAGCATTTCTACTTCCTTTGACTTGCAGACATATTTAAATTGATTATAATTAATTTTAATGTTTTGCTATGCTTTGAATTTTCTTCAAAACTATAATAATGAATAGGATTTTGATACATCAGACAGAAAATTAGCATTGGACAGTAATAGAGCTCAATATAATTTAAATATGATCTCATAAAACATGCAAAACTGAATATAGAGTTTAGCTTTCACTGTCTATGTTTCAGAAATGCATGTATATACAAATGATTACTCAAGACACAGAAAAGTATTCAATAAATATTATACATAGTAAAACATTAGCCACATGTATGCATATAAAAATGCAATATGAAATATTGTAGACACATATTAGAAGAATTAATGCAGCATACATCCTTTAAAGGAAAGGAGGGGAAGGAAAGGTGTTCGAGTAATGGGAGGTGAGAAGAGTATGTGTCATTCTTTCTAGCTCTGGACCATTCCTGCCATCCCAAACCTTGCACAAACTGAAGTGTGGATGAGGTAAATAAATTATTTAATAGTCAATTAAAACCACACTTACTGAATTTAAAAATAAATTTAGTTTACTAGTCACGTTGAATGAGACAGTCTAGCAATCAATATTCAATATTTCCCAAGAATTTTTTATATATATTTAATATTTAAAGTAAAAGGTGTAGAAGACCTATTTGAAAAAGGAAAAGACTTATTTAGCATGCACCATCATATAAAAATAGTGAATGATTTAAAAAGTAATACATTGTTCACAATTCATGTAATGGTTAATTTTCTCTAAAAGAAAATTATGAGATGTGTCAAGAATATAAAATCAATATTCTTTATAAGACTTCATAGAAAATGAAACTATTAGATATACAATGCATGGGGGTGGGAGAGGAGAGAATACAAATAACTTTCATATGAAAATGTTTACAAGTTCTTTTTTCAATGCCAACTGCCATAATCTCTAAACTGAAGGTAATGAAGGACTATGCTTATCAACTGTATTGGGTTACAATTTTAATACGCAACTAAATTTCTCACTGATTCAAAGTAGATAAAGGGGCACAAGTTATTAATAACATGAGCAAAACACATCACCATCAATGGATAAATGCACGTATTAATAGCAAATAAAAAAATACAGAACAGAGCTTACCGGAAAATGCTATGGTATTTAATGAAGTGTATTCGACATAAATGCATAGGAATGTGATGCAGATGCTTGCAATAAAAGTGCATGGGTTGTTGAAAATATGTAAGAACTGTACTGACTGCAAATATTAGGTGCATTAAAACTGTACACAAAGTGTACCTTGTGGGAAAGTTACAAGTTTGCGGCAAACAAAAGACTTCACTTTCACTTACTTGCAAAATAAATTGAAACACGTACGGGTACTTACCCAGGGGACTTCAACACTACAGCGCTGCATGAGAAAAATAATTACTATCAAACTCACTGACTAAAATAGTTAAAATATATAAACGAACGGTTTGTGGTTAAATTTGTGACAAATTTCTCGCAATTTACTTGAAACAGTGTCAAGTGTTTACAATTAACAAGCACATTATGAAAGGTTGTCATTCTGCTGCATTTTAAGCTTGGCATATAAAAACATAGAAATTTTGAATTTCATATACCTAAATGTGTTGTAAAAATTTTATAATTTGTAGAGAGCCCCAAAAGTAGTAACTTGTACTAATATTTACATTTCTTAAAACATTCAGACTACATACAGCAGAGTAATTATATATATATATATAACTAATAAGACATTGTTGTTACAGATACATATTTCACAAATAAAGCTCATTATTTTTTACCCACAGAATAAAAGTGTAGAATAAATATAGGGAAAATGCTATTCTCGAATGTTTAAGAAAATGAATTACATAAATATTGTGTATAGTAAAATATATTTATTCATGAAATTTCAAGAATATCATAATTTATGGAGAAGCACTGTTTCCAAAACTATTAACATATTTCACTTGATCTGATTTTATTTCTGAGCTGTAAAGTTTGATTAAAGCATTATCTTACAATTATAATACTGGTATGATTTAAGAAGTGAACCAAATATAACTTTCACGGAATATTGGCTTTCCTTTGAAATAAATATCTTAATTTTTTTATTCTGTGCAAGTCATAAAACAAATTTATAACTAGAAAGGCTCAGAATAGGGTAAACAATTTTTATGAACATTATGTCAAAGGGAAAAGAAGCATTTTCGGAGATCATGTACATTATAAGAAGAAAAGACATAGACCAATAGTTGAAAGGGGATCAGAAAGAATGAGGGAACAATCTTGGCCTATTTGTTAATAGGAACAGTACAGGTAAAACAAATAAATATACCAACTGTGTATCTAAAACATCCATGCTGTAGTTTGTGAAATTTTTAATTGTCCTGAAGTAAAGGAAGAATAAAATATCAAGCAATATTTTCTTATACATTGCACAGTTTTCCCACTTTCACAATTTCCATGATTTTAGAAATAGACAATGCTTCAAATCAACAATTACTTTTTGTAATACTCCTAAAGTTGTAATAAACACTAAATAAACAAACAAACAAACAAGGATCCTATAAATTGCATGATAAATCAATATTTGTTTACACATTATTTTCAATTAGGTCTTCAATTTTTGCACTGCATTATAATCACAAATGCCATTTCCTATTATTTAATACAAATATTTTCTCACATTTTCAGCAGGGAATTATACCTTTAAAGTAAATTCTATTTTAACACCATTTTCAACTAAAGACAGCTGATAAAGCTTTATCGAATGGCATTTCATACATCTTTCAGCAAGTCCTATTACAACTAGTTTATGATTTCATTTAGCCTGATTTATTATATTCTGAAATCATAGTTTTTGGTCAGAAGAATAATAAAGACGGCTTCTACACAAAATGTCTATTGAAAGTTTAAGATAAAATATTTTAATGATGTTTTATTTAACTTATCGAGCACAGTCAAAAAATGATGCAATCACAAGGTTAATAGAACAAAGTCATCTAAGACTAACCAACCTCTCCATCCTCTCCCAGAAAAAAAAAACAAAAAAGTATGTCAGACTGGTTGACTGATGAGGACCAACACAAGATAAATTTCATATCCACAAGA
Source organism: Eucriotettix oculatus (assembly GCA_034510155.1). Lineage (NCBI taxonomy): Eukaryota > Metazoa > Arthropoda > Insecta > Orthoptera > Tetrigidae > Eucriotettix > Eucriotettix oculatus. The sequence goes on along the minus strand of CM067380.1, from coordinate 19,900,007 downwards.
AGAAAGATATAAGCCTGTACATACTGAATATTTCAGATTGTCTAATGTAATTTGAGCAAACATACTGTGGTAGAAGTTAGTGTCATATCACCGAGATCCCATGTTCAAATATCACTATTGGCATGAATGTTTGTAGTAGTCATGATCAAAAAAATAATGAAGGACAATTACTACATTTACAACATAAAAAAATAAAGCTCATTTGTCATGAAAGACGAAAGTGCGACAGTTGTCCAGGCAGCCAATATCATAAACAGGGCTGTAGCATAAATAAAGATGAAAGTGCATTACTATTTGAATATTGTGGTGACGGACCTTAATTGATTTTATTTGGGTTTTAGATAGATGAATATTAAATGTTGAGAGCACTGAAATATCCTAATGGATGACACAACACATTTAAACTGTTTAATTTTAAAATAATTTTCTTTGATGGCCAATAAGATTTTATTAACAGATAAGTTTCTATATGAGTTCATAAAATTTCAATGAACCTTAGAACTGTAAATTTGAAATTAAATTATAAATGTGACTTAAAAGGGGATTGATTTTTTTCTGCCTAATGTTCTTTTGTTCTAGTATTACGTCCCTCTGTACTAGCTCATCAGTCTATGCTACAAAGAAAAATATTAGCATAGGAAACCAAGGTATACACTAATTGGTAGGAAGTATAATTAAAGTCAGCAAATGATGAAGAAAGTTTCCTCATTATTTTCCATAGTTGAAGGGATAAATTATTAATTCATTATTCAAAGTACTATGCAGTGTACACGGTTGATAGAAACAAATTTGAACACCACCTTCAATATTGAATACATTACTACTATTAGTTTGCAAAGCTTAAAACCTGGAGTATAGAAAACTGTGACAGACTTAGTAAATTGAAAAGATATAATGATTATTATTTGACAATTGGGGAATCAACTTTTACATTACCTTCATTAATTTTATGATATATGACTAAAGCTCAACATCAGGCTTTTGAAAGAAATTCAGATTTTAGACTATTTGAAAGTTAATATTTATTTTGCTTTCATTTAGAATGAGAATAACTTAGGATATGTGCGAGTATATGGACACACAAACTTCAACATGACCTTCAGCTAATAGAGAAAATAAGGATTTGAAAGTTTGAAATGTAAAAGCAACATTACTTAATGATTATACGCAGAAAAGTTACCATATCACAAATTTCCGAGCATTTGCTTTTTCCAGTTTGTCGGTCAGTATTCATATGCAAACACACATTAATAGTTTACTCTTAGTTTTGTGCTTTGAGTGTGCACACATTCATTTATCTATAGACAAAGGACCATTTATGTATAAATTGTTTCTTTAAATTTCTTACAATGAAAAATTATCTTCTCAATTTTATAGACATTTTGTTACAGTATCTGATTTTCCAATGAAATAGCATTTAGCTTTCTAAAAATTTATTAAAAACAACCTAAAATATAAATCCTATTAAGAGATCACGAAAACCAATAATTAAGTTTATGTAATTCAAAGTAAAAAATGGGTCAAATAATTTAATCAATCAGAGCCCTATGGTTGCATACATATCAAAGTTGTGTGCTAATGATAAATTTGCCAGCTGTCAGGAAAGCTGCTTTTATTTTTTGTAATTATTATTCAAAACTCCCACACAATGTAGCCAACTTTGCAAATTTTACAGATATAGCACATTAAAGTTTTTTTTGTTCTAAAGATTTGTGATATTTGGCAAATATACAGTGAACAGAATAAATGAACACCTCATTAGGAAAACAGTAGAACACTTTAAAAAATATATATTATATTGAAAGACATTGAAAGGAGTTATAATTGTTGTACACACTTTTGGAAAGTTACCGATGCCATACCAAGTTCAAATAGAAGATTGTCAAAGCTAACAATACAGTAAAAAGTGTTTGCTCAGAAAACCTGAATCGTAAATGGAAAGGATGAAGATGTTGCAAATCAATATTCCAATAGGCATTCACTACATTACTCATGCAAAGGCACTGACTGTGAGATGCAAAGTCCTGCATGTGCAAGAAAAATTCAAACAACACCTAACCAGTACATAACTTCATGCTTCATTTGATTATATATATATATGCATTGATATTGACAGGGAAAGAGAAATTTAGAGCTGGTTTAGCCACATTAAACAGCAAACCATTCAAGTTATTAAAGGCACCACCTTTCTCCTTCAAAAGATATTTATGCACTTATTGCTGGCAGATCAGTGTTTAACTTCCAGCAGGACCATCTGTTGACAGCAACAATACACATCCAACAAATCTTGGTTTTGGAGTACAGTTAACTTTCCAAAACACAATTCCCAACAGTCACCCATGTCCATAACACCAACAACTTCAACCAATGCTTCACACTGGCACCCCTCAGATCCCTACCCCCTGATTCTTCAGAAGCTGAACTCCATCTATGGGAACTTTGTCTGGACTGTAGGACATGCTAAAATCAAAGCCCTGGACTCAATATCCTATAGATCATTACCTTCACCTTACCCCCCCCCCAAAAAAAAATCACCTATAACAGCACAAGCTCATTGGACTGTGTGTGTGTGTGTGTGTATGTTGTGTATACCTTGATGTGTGTTTGAGGGGTGGTTGCATGTATGTGTTAATATTTAAATATTAACACCTTTGAGGAGGGATGTGTTAGAATGTGTGTGTATCAATATGGGGGTGTTAGTATGCATCTCCCCAACCCCCATCAAGTCCTTGCCTCTTCCCAGACTCTCATTGATAGTCAGCTAGCCGATCACTGGAAATGTCTTCCTAACTTTCTGATGAAGGGGGCGGTGCCTCCGAAAATTTAAAGAACTACTTTCTATCTCTCTGTACTTTCCCTATTAATTGTTTTAATTAACATGACAATGTCATTTCCTGACTCATATATGCACTTGTGCATATAAAGGAGAAAAAGTAAATGTGATGTAGAGTAAGGAAGTATGTGGTTTTGTGAAAGGAAGTTGTTTAAGGCTTTGAACTGTACGACATGCTTGAAGGAGAGTTCCTAAAGATGAATCTGAGTCAATGGGTAGGGATTCCAGGAGGCCCTAGTTGGCCACAGTATTTTTGTTTAATGGCTGCTCCCACTGTTGTTTCAATTCAACGTTGTGCAGTAAGGCAGTATGAAGAGAAACACCATCCAAAAAATTGAAGTGTTTCTTATCAGACATGGCAACAGTGGCCCCTATTCTCTCTCATTACTTTTCATATCAATGCAGGTGTGCATGTATATATACACATATCCAGAATATTAGGATTTATTATATAAACCAATTGCTGCAAACATTACCCACTCAACATGCCTCACAATCAATATGAATGATGTAGCAAAGTAAATGAATTACCTCAGTACAAGGACATGAATTTTGATTTGGAATTTAATACAATGGTCAATTTTTCTGACCAATTTTGAGAATAAAATGAAAATAAGAGGCAAATTATACATCAATGGAGGAAGAAATTAATGCTAAGAACAGAGTTATATGTTCATCATACATAGTATTCCCAATATTGCTTTCAAAGGTGTTTTCTCACACTCAGCAGTAAACAGGTTTCTTTCTGGGATAAGCTGAATGAAGTATGATTATGTAAGGATTGTATACTCTCGCTTCCCCTCTAAACCCATTCCCCTCGATCTACGAAAGCCATCACAGTCAATTACTCTTTAGGAACATGAACTCCTCCCTTCACCAAGATCTAATTTTATTTTTTACAACTCTTCATTTTCTCCACAAATTTTAACACCTGATTTGCTACAATTCTAACACATTTCTGCTCTTTATCAGTTGATAAAATGTTCACATTCATAATTCATCTTTATTATTTGATGTGAAGGGATTATGTATTTGGAGCCAAGAGCATTCAAAGGGAGTCAACATTAGTCTGAAAGGATACTCACTCATGAAGTCAATGTTTTGAAATGTCAACAAAAATTTGTTTGAATTTTTTTAATGCATATTATATCAAATTCACTAATAATTGTTAATTTCTTATCATCTGGAATGCAACAAGAATTGTAAACTTCATTCATATTGTTTAATAACTTATCAATAATTCCCGCTCAAATATGGTCTGTTATATCCCAATACAGTGGACAGCATTCCAAAAATGTTCACAATTCTATATAATTAATATACACATCACACTTCTGAACCTTTATGAATTTCTCTCTCAGAATATCTCGCATTACTCTTTTCTACGTTGATAGGTTTCATCTAAAACTCCCCAATTCTTGTACACCAAATTTTTCTTGCAAGAATTCACAAACTCTACGGTGAATAACCTAACCATGGTTAATTATACACATCCACAATTACAAGTAACATTTACACTACCTTCACTTAGAAATATGATGACAACAGTGGATTTAAATTACTGTTCCCCTGTCCGATTTGGAGATCTTTTTAAATAAAAAGGGGTAGGGAATTTTAGATCATGCAATGAAGGGGAGGGAAGAAAGAATTTGATTTTGATCAGGTGATATGGTAAAGAGTAAACAGCGATAATCATTTCGAACAGAAGCAACTATGGAGCATCATTTCAGCACACGTGAGAATTTAGAACTGTTAAACACAGACCTACCCAGTTCAGGAAAAAATCTTGCTTCATGTACGGTCAATGTGATGGAGGAAGTGACCAAGACATTCTAAAATCTCCAGGTGCCAGGGGAAATGAACTGTTCATAAAGGTGAAAATGACAGTTGGAATTCTTTTTATATATGTGATAATTAAGTTACAAGATTTTGTAACTATACATAGTAAATTTTCATTGCAATGAAGACGTAAAAACTTTTCAATAATAAACTACAGGACTTGGTCAAACTTGTGCTAAGTCGGGACAGGCAATCACACATTCCAATAACTGGAACTTCAGGTCACTTAATTTCTATCTCTTTCCTTTCCTTATTGTTTTAATTAACCTGACTTATTTCCTGACACACACTTATGTATGTATGTATGTATATATATATATATATATATATATATATATATATTATATTGGATAAGTGACAAAGTCACACACATTGCATATAATTAGCCTTTCTCTGAGCATATTTCTATGCTGAGCTTGTGACTTAAAAGCGAATTTCCCAACTTTCTCCCACATTTTCTATCCTTACACCCTATCCAAATATATAATGTGTGACGACGTCACGTTTCTATCATTAATACACACATATATACATACATACATACATACATACATATATATAATAAGGAAAGGAAAGAGAGAGAAAGTAGGTGACTTACCTGAGGTTCATAGATGGTAGACACATTGTGATGTTTGGAGTTCTTCAATTATCGGAGGAACCGCCCCCTTCATCAGAAAATTAGGAAAACATTTCCAGTGATCGGCTAGCCGACGATTCTTCCTAACTTTCTGATGAAGGGGGCAGTGCCTCCGAAAATTCAAGAACTCCAAACCTCACAAGGTGTCTACCACCTATGAACCTCAGGTAAGTCACCTGCTTTCTATCGCTCTTTACTTTCCTTATTAATTGTTTTAATTAACATGACAGTGTCATTTCCCGACATATATATATGTTGACGTCTAGACATCACTGGAAATGTTTTCCTAACCTTTTGATGAAGGGGTCGGTACCTCTGAAAATTCAATAATCTCAAACCCTACATGGTGCCTGCCATCTGTGAACTTCAGGGAAGTCACCAAGTTTCTTCTCTCTTTCCTGTTCTTAATTGTTTAAACTAACCTGGCAATGTCATTTCCTAACACACATATATATATCCAATACACACACATGCCAGAAAATGCCAGAGAGAGAGAGATATATAGAGAGATATATATAGAGAGAGATATATATAGAGAGAGAGATATATATAGAGAGAGAGATATATATAGAGAGAGAGATATATATAGAGAGAGAGATATATATATAGAGAGAGAGATATATATATAGAGAGAGAGAGAGATATATATATAGAGAGAGAGATATATATATATAGAGAGAGATATATATATAGAGAGAGAGATATATATATAGAGAGAGATATATATATATAGAGAGAGAGATGTGAGATATATATATATAGAGAGAGAGAGATGTGAGATATATATATATATAGAGAGAGAGATGTGAGATATATATATATAGAGAGAGAGAGATGTGAGATATATATAGAGAGAGAGATGTGAGATATATATATATATATAAGAGAGAGAGAGATGTGAGATATATATATATAGAGAGAGAGATGTGAGATATATATATATATATATATATATATATATATATAATATATATATAGAGAGAGAGAGAGAGTAGAAGAGAGAGAGAGAGATGTGAGATATATATATATATAGATGATGTGAGTATATATATATATATATATATATATATATATATATATATATATATATATAGAGAGAGAGAGAGAGAGAGAGAGAGAGAGAGAGAGAGAGAGAGAGAGAGATGTGAGATATAGAGAGAGAGATGTGAGATATATAGAGAGAGAGATGTGAGATATATGTGATAGATATGTGAGAGATGTGAGATATATGTGAGAGATGTGAGAGAGAGATAGATGAGTGAGTGATTTAGTTAAGACATAATGCTTTATACAACTTTGTATTATTCTCTAAAAAAAATACATCAAATAAAATAAGGTAATAATTTTTTTAAAATATTATATATTTTACATTTACCCCAAAATATAAGAAATTGTCACAATTTTTTTAAATATAATGCATGGTACAAATGTAATGGCGGTGGTGATCAATATAATAACAATAGTGTACTTTTTTTTTAACTTACTTGGCAAAGCCAATGAAATCCTCGTGGTTTGTATTCATATAAGCAAGTTCACAGTCAACAAATAATACTATTTGCTCTTTACATCTTTGTTCCCGCTCCCTTATATGAGTGGCTATAATGCGCTCTGTTTCCTCCCTGAGCCTTGGATATCTTGACATCTAAATAGAAAAAAATTGAAAAAATGTGGAATAAATGATCTTAGGGAATCTAGAATATTAAGTAACATTACTAGAAATTATCTTTTGAAGTGTGTATTCTTTTGTTACAAAATTATTCATAACAGCAAGTTTAATGCTGAATATTATTTTACATCAAATGTCACTGTTTTATTATGCCTTGCATTAAAAACATAAACCATCAAACTTAAACATGGTGATTTCAGATATGGAGGTAGTACACATGAAATGCATCCAAAGAAAGAATATGTTTGTATGATATAAAGGCTGTGAAAGTGAATTAACAGATTAAGAAAGAAGTATCTCCACAGGTCAGGGAATTGAATGTATGATAACCACTTGGTATCCAATTGCTCCAACCCACCTCGTCAAATAAGATCATTCTACAGGGTCCTCAAAAATGAGTTGACAAACTTATAGGGGAGGTTGTGTACATCATAAGGTCTGAGAATTGCATAGCACCAGATGTAAAGGTCAGAAAAAATACAGGAGAGTAATTAATTAAAACGTTTATTGGATATGATGTGTACAAATGATGTACAATATGAATACAGCTCTGTTATAGCAGATGCTGGAGCATAATCAAGTAAGCCAGGAAGAACCCACTACAGAAAGATACTTTGATACAACCCAACTAATCTGTACCTGACTAAACTTTCCCACAATTATAACGAAATGAAATGTAATGTAATGTTACACTGTATGGGAGTGTAACATTGAAGCTGTATTCACCTCATAAGCCATTTGTACACATGATATCCAATAATTGTTTCCAATTTATCACTCTTGTCCTATCTGATCTTCAACCTCTGCTACCACTTAACCCTGAAGTTTTGTGCAATTCTCAATCCTTATGACTGTTAGAAGTTTGACACTACACATTTGAGACACCCAGTATATCCATTATACAGACCTAAACAGTCACATTGACAATTTATAAATCAGGGTTGCAATGAAGAATTTAATACTGTGTGAAAATGAATTATTGATATATTGATTTAATTCATTAACAGAAGAAATACTTTCAATCAATCTCAGCTCTAAAGGCTATGAAAGTGAACTAGCAAATAACAATACAAAATCTTGACAAGAAATAGCTTGGTGGTTTAGATTTGTTGTTGTTTCCATTAGAGTGACCCTATCCAGATTTTTCCATCCTAATCTGTTAATTGTAATTATTTTAAAACATTACACAGTATAAATATTTCATTTGGCCTTCACTAAACGGAACATAAATTTTACACAGAGTTTTTTAGTGCATCAAATTTCGCAATACAAATAGTTTTAAATTGCTTAGTAATTAAGTATAGAAAAAACTAACCCTGTCAGTGCAGACTCTCACAACATTTGATAATTCTGCTACTACAAGATCAACACACTTCAAACTCGGTTCCTTCAATCGAGCAATTTGCTTTTTAACAATTGCTTCAAATGCCATATCTGGTGTAAATAATCCTACTCTTATGCCTGAAAGGAAAATTGAAGATAAGAAAAAATCAGCAGAACGATCAAATCATTCCACAGCGAGCACAAGTTATTGAGGTATTATACAGTGTAAGAAATTTTAGTACAAAAGATTAAACAAAATAAAATATTACAATATATTTTCAAATGTATTTTAATTTACTAATTCATTATCTATATTAAGTTAAAGACTTATTGGAGGGAATGTTAAAAAATAAATGAACGGCTCTTCAAGGGATTTAAAATAAAATATATTAAATGTGTAAGTAAAACTTGTTACAACAAATAGTATTACCCACCTCATGCTCTCAACATAATGTGCAGTAAATAGTACTCAAATATGTTGTATACTATTCTTTCAAGTCATTTAAACTTAAAAACAAGCCACTGACATATTTCCTGTAGTGTATATCTTTTATTTAATTATAGGTCAAGCATAATTTTGTTTAGTGTAACTTGTCAAAATAAAGTAATATAAAAAAAAACACGGCAAATTTAAAAAGTCACGATCAGGCTATCCAAAAGAATTTTAATTTATCTAGATACGTGATACTGCAGTATGCAGCTTTATATATATCCATATGGTTCACCTAATGTGTGATATTTTTAATACTTATCTGAAATTTATTTATCATAATTGAAGCGAGGGACTGAAATAGGACTTTCAAAAAGAAAAAATTATGTGAAAGATGTAAGATACTAGCATTTTCAGAAGGCCAATCAACTTGATACAATTCTGTAACATCTTGCAAAGGAAATAATTGTCCTATAGTTTAGTATCATTATAAGTAACACTTTCGAGCTAATTTAGGAAATAGGCACTCAAAATTTATACCAAAACTACATTTATATGAATAAAAAGAGTAACTAATATACAGATTTCTTAGTTTGAGAAAACCATACACAATACCCAATTTCTTAACAACAGAAAGACACTTTAAGCTGCATTTGCAGTGGTGAATGGCAATTGTGTAGGATTTTGGGATTACCTCTGTTCAGATTCCAGTTTATAGATATAAAATGCAGAATGTTCTAATGATAAAAATGCTTGTGAGAGAATTATAAAACAGTATGGAGGATAATTTTGAACAGTTCTTACAATATCAAATACAAAATTTAATTATAATAATGAAACATTAACATTATGAATTAAGCAGTAATTACAAACCATGTATGTTTCTGATAGCAAAAGCTATCTCTCTTCTTAACTCTTTCTCATCAAATTCCATTTTTACTATTTCAAAAGGAAATCTTTCATGAAACAGTCTGTTGATTTTTGCACCTCCAGAAAGCTCCATAGTATTTATCTGAGCAGAACCAGAACCTTCTATAGTTCGTTCAAAATCTGATTGTAGTTGTTGGATCATTCTGAAAAACAGTACACATGAATAATAACCGAATATGTATTTATTACAGGATGTTAATTCACAATTATTAACTTTAAATATTGCTTTTTGGTTAAGAAAATATTACATTGATTTGTATATAAAATGACAAAGATTTGCAGATTAATTATAAGTAAATGATCATTTCTTTATAACAATGAGTGTGTACAAAAAACACTGTTTTCTGTAAGTGGGTGTAACTAGATATAAAAATATGTATAAAAATTAATGGTGAATTTATCAGTGTGCAGACAATATATCATGACAAGCTTAATTAAAGTAATATGTACTACTTAAAGCATGTGACAATTGCATTAAAATGATTGTTTTAAGAAAACTGATTAAATATTACCTTGTATATTAATTCATAAGTCAAATACTTACTGAAGCATGACTTTTGTTGTTATAGATGGATCATCAGGACGAAAATGTTTATATTGTTCTACATCTCTCTCCAAAGTCAAAAGTTGTTTCTGAAATGAAATTTAGTTGCTGATCATTTGTCACGCTGAATAAAAATTATGACAAAATTTTTCAATATTTAAATAAAAATTAAATTTTGTAATATTTCAACAATTTTATAGTTTATAGAAATTAATTTTCAATGCAGGATAATTGCTAAGAATTTACACAAAACCACTAACCTGGAGTTTGTCTCTGAGACCAGGTAGAGTATCTCTGATGTGGTTTGTTAATTGTTGATTTAAAACACGTTGTAAATATGGTGTGCCTAGACGATCTGCTATGTGACGATATGATGGGTGGCTGGAGGAAAATATAAAAGATAGATGTAAAACATGTTTTTAGGATACTATCTCCTTGTAAGTAATCAAAAAAGTAAAATATTCTTTCAAAAAAATAACTTTCTGCTTTGTGTGTTTTACTGTATAATCTTGTGTATACTCACTCATTTTACCCTAAATTCAAACATAAATACATATTCAAAATTCAAACAAAAAATGTGGGGTGTGTAATAAATAAATTATGAAGAGTAAATTCAGAAGACCGTGTTTGTTTGTTGTCACTACAATGGATTTAATTCCCATCATAGGTCAAAGTTCTTGGCCCACTATTAGATGGTAGTGAAGATTTAATTACTTCAAATGATACAACTGTAATTGATATGCTTAATTTATCTGTATAACACTACTCAGATGGCCAAAGTCTGACAATACTAATATAATAAGATTACAAACATCACAATGTTTCCTCAACAATTTCCCCAACCTCGTAGAGTGAGCTACATTAAAAGATTAGTTGTGTCCACCAAAATATCACTGACAAAGATATCAAGTGGAAAGTAGTGAATCTCATATATTGCTGGCATCATTAGTATAATTTTGGACATAGATTTTGAACTATTTCAATATTATAATGATCATTTATGTTACAATTTTGGCATATAACCTACTTTTATTGTCTTCTATCTTAGTGTTTTTAAAATTAAATTTGGATGCCACTGTAATCTCCTTAGGAATCAACAGCAACACTGAAATTCATAGATAAGATAGTGTGCCATTGTCATATTGCAATACTTTTTGTACAATATGATACTTGAAATAAAAAATAAATAATCAGTAAAATATTTTTCCCCATAAGCAAGATTATAAAATTTGGGTGTATATCTTACACATTGGCATAGCAAACACAAGATAATACAGTATCTACTATAAAAATTAAGCATGTAAGACTACATATGATTTGGATAGAACCATACTATATGGCGAACCTTAAAATTCAACAGATACCAAACAAAATTAATGAACTATAAAAGTTCTAGAAAGAATTTTGATCAATAATAAATTAACCAAAATGTTACAGTCTACAAGTACCCTTTACATTTTGTAGAATATGTATGAAAGAATTACAAATAGATAGATTGTTATTACAAATCTTGCGAATATAATCTGCCCGAACCTTGACAAGCAGTTTCTTTAATCCAAAATGCAAAATAATACATCCATATTATACTCGTTATTTCAAACAAATGAGTAATTATGGACAGCAATATATTTAAAAAAATGTGACGTTACTTTCATTACCTTAAAAAGAACTTTCGCTCTGCAGCTAATGCAGCTTTTATATCCTTACGTCCTTCTATATCCTTTTGACTTCTATTTACCACTCCTATATAGCCACGTCTGAGAGGCAAGAGCTTGTTTTCTAAAATATCTCTAGCATCAGTTCCCTCATCCATAAGATCCAACTTTGTAATAACACCTATTGTTCGGATACCTGTAAAAGTAAATAATGGAATATTCAAATCAATATTAAGCTATACTCATCTATGTATTCAGGACCAAATGTATAATAAAACAATAATGTGAATTATTATTATTAAACAATGGATGTAATAAATATTTATAAAAACTTTCCTTTATAATAAACAAGTGAACACTTGTACAATATCAGACATATATTTAAACAACCAAACAGCAGATCAATAGTCTGCTGAAATCCAACTAACTTTCTTGACATGTCCTACCCAGTGCAATATAGACATGGAAAAGGTTTCTTGAATTAAGGATAAATACCTAGAATAAATAAGTTGAAAAGTTAAAAAGTGAAGGTAGGCAGTTGTAATGAATCTTATGGGTCATTGGGGGTACCAATGAAAGAGATGAATGTATAGAAAAGCACAGTCCACAAACAAAACAAAATACTTAATTTTAGAAACTTAGAGGGAGAAATCAAGATATTTGCTATAACAAAAACATACCACAGCATTTAAAATGAATGTCAAAAGTACAAGTTTAAAAGGGCATAAATGCATATTATCAACATCAAAATAACAATTCCAGCCAATTTTACTCTAAAAATCAGCAACAACATCAAATTTATATAACAGGAAGAGATAAAGGGCAGATGTAACGCGTCTATAGAACAGCTATTTTCTGTTAGAATATGAGCAGACAAACCATTTGTTGTAACACAAGACGTTTGGATAAAAATAAATCTTTAATTTAAAAAAATATATATATGAAATGTCTATGAGACTGTTGTGTTTAGGAAAACCGTCATTTTTATGGGCATATGAGAATAAAGATAGATACTAACCAACTGTAGAAATTTTAGACTTTTACACCGATACTTCACTCTGACAAAACTTTATTAAACATTCAACTACGATGACTCAAACCTTGCACAGAGACAACTGCCATATGCAAAATTAAGAAGCATAAAAGAGAGCAGACAGTTACTTAGAGACGAATTATAGAAAAAGTCAGAATTGCAAAAAGGCCTCGAATTGTTAGATCAAAAACTGAGGACAATGTTAAAGAATATGGGTGGATCTATTCATTTGATCAACCTCATATATAGTTTTTATACTAACCGAAGAATTTTGTCCACAGAGTATAAATACACCCAGTAGTTTGAATTTGAAGACAGCTTCAGAGACAAGGATTCATTTTATCACCCACCATCTTTTGTCATTCAGTAAGCTGAAAAAATCATCAGCAATGATGACTGGCTGAAATTGAAGAGGAATCAGGATTAGAAGAAGAATTAACAATCCTATATATGCAGATAACACCATTCCAATAGCAGGTTGCCGCTAAAGCATAGAGGAAAGTACAGACGACATTCAAATTAATAAGTCAACACGAGACCCAATAACATGAAGTAAACAAAAGTAATATTCCTGGGAAAAGACCAATTATGAAAAGTAGAAAGGCAAAGAAATGGAGATGATCAATATTTTCATTATCTACTGTTAAAATGTTTATACTTTTTTAAAAAGCATTCTTGAAAATAAGGTCTCAAAATTTGAAAATAAATGGACTATTACAAAAAAAAACAATTCATGTTTTAAACGTTTTGTTGATTACCTTTAAAAAGCATGCCAAAAACACGTGGATAACTATAACATTGGATATTTAATTAATGTAATTTAGATACAATGAACCTGATAATCCAAAAAGTTGGTAACTATATAATAAATATATTTGAAATAAAATCAGTGAATTAATCATTTAATCAATCAAAATTGTCACTTATAGGACTTTGGTTTGAATCAGTAATCTGATAAACTGAATATATATATATATATATATATATATATATATATATTTATTCCGAAGGGGTTCTATTTTTAGTACCAACATGCTTTTGATTATTTTATTTCAGGAATTTAGTACATTAAAGTCACAGAACCTATCACTGGCATTATGTCTCAGCAGTAAAACAAAAAATTAAACAACAAATAGCATTAGTGAGCCCACAGACAATGAATCTGCCTTGAGTAAAATTGGTTTAGTTAAAAAACAGTAAAATAGTTTGTTGTAATAATTGATAACTCACATTTATGTTTGATTTTTTTAATGACAGAATGTGTATCAAATGAAGTGAATTTGTTAAACTTTATTTTTTCATGTGCCTTCATCTAATGGTACAGGGAACTATACCAATATGATTGTCCAAAGTACCAGCAGCTGCGCTGTAGGTTATTTAAATTCCTTCATTTTAAAAAAAAAACTTGGTTACATGTTTGAACCAAATTGATCAGACCATAATAGTTATTCATGTGAGTTATTTCATTTTACAGATCTATAGAAGCAAATATGAATTTAATTTGTTTTACATTTCCTTCATAGGTGATTTCCCGCGAAAATTAATAATAAAAACAAAGATGGGCTCATTTACAGAAAATTGTAATACTGATATGTTAAATATGTCCAATTAAATAAGAAATCAAATTTTACAATAAGTAACACCATTTAAGTTTAAATTAAAAGTCCTAACTTCTTTTTCTAAAGTAGTTCATGCAATTTTTAGAAACTAACAGGTAGACAACTTGTGCAAACCTGCTGAACTTTGTGAAATTCATCAATAATATTCATACAACATGCATTTATACTTAAACAATTTTTTAAAACATAAGTAATAAATAATTATAAAGTAAGTTACAGTCATGAACACAACACAAAGATTAACAATGACATGAATAATAAATTTGATACACTTACATAAAACTATAAACTCATAACAAAAAAAATTAAATATAAGAAATCATGCAACTAAGTTACTAAACTGAAGCTTTATGAACAAGAATATCAATAGTGAAATAAATTAAATCAAGAAAGCAGCAACTTGAAATGGCACATGAAAATTGCATGTAACAAGAAAACTAAAAAAATGTGAAAAAAATTGGAGAAAATAATCAATTCAGTTTTCCATAACCCAGCCATAAAATAGGAAAGAGTGAGGGAGATTCATGGTTTACCTATTGGAGAATTATCACCATGCTCTGAAGAATACATAGAATTCTGTGAAGAATGATGACCATCCTCCAGTAACAGTTAAGAAATTTCTCTTTCCTATACATACATACATATAATTAATAAGGAAATGAAAGAGAGACAGAAACTAAGGGACTTACTGAGGTTCACAGATGGCAGGCACCTGGTGAGACTTTGAGTTCTTTAAATTTTCGGAGGCACCGCCCTCTTCATCAGAAAGTTAGGAAGACATTTCTAATGATCGGCTAGCCGATGACTAACATTCTGATGAAGGAGGTGGTGTCTCCAAAAATCCAAGAACTGAAACACTTCATAGTGCCTGCCATCTGTGAACTTCAGGTAAGTTGCCAACCATCTCTCTCTCTCTCTCTTTTCTGTCTATATTAATTGTTGTAATTAATCTGACAATGTCATTTCCTGATGCATATATTAACCATTTTCTGTACATATAAGTTGTAAAAAAGGGCAGAGAGAAATTCAGGGTTGCTATCACCTACACGGACAGGAGGAAGTTCTTTAAACTTTCAGAGTTGTTAGTCCCTCATTCAAGAAACAATTGCCTTGCATGGTGGCAGTGAGATTCTCTCCTGAAGCAGATGGTTAACACCTCTGAAAATGTTAAGAACTGCCTCCTGCCCATCATGTTGATGCTGAACCTCAATTTCAGGTAAACCACTCACTCGCTTTCCTTTACATAATAATTATTTTGTCAATGTCACATCCTTACATAAGTCGACAAAGTCAAAATAAGGAATTAATTTTAAAAGTAAAGAGCCTGAGCAGTTAGCCGCCATGCAATTCAGATATGCTCTGTCCATAAAAGGGAGTTCTTGAAAATTCACATTTTCATGCTTCCCTGCCAGTCAACGCCTACTATCAATTTAAGTTAATAACAATTTTCTATCTCTCTTTCCTGCCAAATATATATACACACTCCTCAATACCAAAGTTTTATAGGAACCTAATTTATAGAATAGTTTAGTCCCTCATTAAGTAACCATCAAATTTAAAAAAATTATTTAAAAGAAAAAAAAGGAAGTTTTCTACAATTCTCCAGCCAATTTAAATTACCTGCAGGGTCTGTTTCTTTAGCCATTTTGAGTGCATCACTGTTTGCAAGGTCTGTGTTGGCTGGAGTCACAGCAAGAATCAAGCAATTGTCTCGTGTTATGAACTGCATTATCATAGCTCGAATTTGTTGCTCTATGTCAGCTGGTTGATCTCCAATAGGAACCTTAGTAAGACCCGGCAGATCAATAAGAGTCAGATTGAGAACTGAAACAAAAATTCTACTGTACCTAAAACTAAACAGTGAGCTCTAAAGTGCGCCTACAATGACACAATATGGAGCAATATGTATAAAATATAAATATTGGCAACATATTTTTCATTTTTAAATTGCCTGTTTTTTCAATATAATGCACACCTAAAGTATCACAAGATTGCTGCCAAAATATTTTATACATACTTCAAAATGCTTTCAAGCAAACCTGTTGTGGCTCCAAATGAAGGCAACAATTATAACCTGATCACACACTTCACAGAAGCCACGAACACTTGGAAAAGAAAAGCTCGTGCAGTTTCTACACAATTACCATTCCACATTCCGCTAAGTGTTTAGCAGCAGTTTTCTAGCTTTACCATCTGGATCTACTGTCTTGGCAATCTGCAGAGCATCAGATGTGGCCAGATCTGTATTAGCTGGAGTTACAGCAAGTATCAAACAAGTCTCCTTGGTAATGAATTGCATCAGCATATCTTTGATTTGAGCTTCTATATCTGCAGGTTGATCTCCGACAGGTACCTTAGTGAGTCCAGGAAGGTCGATAAGAGTGATATTCAACACTGCGCAGGGAATAATCATTTGTAAACCACGATTGTCCCCACTTTGAAAAGGCTGCAGCAAGCAGTGCTCATTAATAATATACCACCTTTACAGTCATTTACATGGTCCAGCATTGATTGCATCACAAAACATAACTTTTACAAGTTAACAATATGTTTCATAATAACCATTAAATTTAAACATTTTCCAGTCTTCAAACAAATTATGACCTATAAATTTATTTCTAATTTGACATTTAAGCAATATATTGGACAAGTTCAAGACTTTAAAAGAAAGTTGAATGTACCTCGAATATAATGTAAAATTCACTGTAATCGTATTTAAAAAAAAATAACCTTAAATGAAAAAGTAAACATTCCGTATCTTCAGTACTTCAGAATTTGCCACGAAATATCAGTAATTTATAACCTGCTGTTTTCAATCCTTTGTGCTATTCTGGATTTGAAACACACTGGCAGTGGTGTATTCCACTGTCTAGAATAGAGCATATTCGTAAAAAATTTAGGCGGCAGAAAAAGCCAATATTTAGAATGTAATCTGCTCCAATTAAACCAAAATGATGAAATTTTAGCTACTTTTTCTTCTCTCAATTGAATGTCAAATAAATTTCACTCAAATGTCCAAAGTTAAAAATGTACCTGTTTGAGATTTGATAGTAATATTAACCAAATTAATATTGTTCACAAATTGGAATCTCTAACTACTTACAGTTAATAAATGACATGTTAATATATTTACAATCTAGTTACTTGGTTTTAAAGAAGGAACAATTACTTTGCGATTCTTTGTGAACCATTTGAATAAAATATTAAAGGGTTTCAAACAGAATTAATTGAATAACTTCACATATCAATTATGTTTTTACAGCATATAACTATAAAAGAAATAAACTAATTACCATTTGGTGAATATACACGTAAATTTATTGGAATGTTTGAAATGCCTTTGTTTGATCCTGTCACCCTGTCTGTTTCAGCTTCGATTTCTTTCCGCACCTCATCAAAATCCACAAACTTTTTTCCTTTACAATGCAAAAACTCAGCATATTCTGGAATATAAAGAAACAGTGTTCTATCTTAATAAAATAATTACACATAATTCTAAGTAACATGATGCAAATGGAAGATGGAAAAAATACATCATCATCTTTCAAGTATAGGGTCTACTAAACAGGTTTAACCCAAAAGCTTATAATCATAAATGCTATTCAAATAATCATAATCATTGTTTTACAATTCATTCTAATTTATCTGATATTATAAATCTTAGGCTTTCCCAGTGTAACAGTTGGATGCAAAGTTCTCAGGATTCCAACTTGGTAATTATGCTTATGTACCTCAGTGAATGAATAATATAGATACCAACCATAAAAACATTCTGGCAAACAAATGAAACATATAGAATCCTGAGAATGTGAATATGATAATTGATTGAATGAACATGTCAAAAACTGCCTCTTAAAGAGAAATCTACAACTAAGCATTCCTTGAAATAATAAAGAGATTGGAAATACAAGTGATATTTTTATAAAATATTTATAAAATATTCACATAATTAGAAATAAAGATTTGTCCAAGTCATCAAAACACACACTTTGTATAACATATATTAATCTAGGTAAATTTGATGCCTTTCATATAGGTACACAAAGTTAGAGGAGTTTTTTTCTAACAAAAGAGCCTTTAGAGCTGAGCTTTGATTGAAAGCATATCTTCTGTTCTTGAATTAAATGTATAATATTCAAACAATGTTAATTTATGCTCAAACAAGAAAATTTCAAGCTGTATCAATTGTGACTGGATATGAATTGGAATAATTAGTTAAAAAGTCGAACTATAAACAAAAGTTACTTTTAATTTTTGCTGTATTTTTAACAAAAAAAAACATGGTTTATTTATAAACAACTAGATTTTAACAATTGACCTTCACCATTTTGAACAACAAATCATTTTTGAGAAATTAAGCCACATAAAATATCAGGTAAACATGTCCACTGACAAAAAGGGGTAAGCTATAGTCTAATGATTTTAGAAAAAGGTAGCTTTATATCTTTTAAAGCACATTTTGACTGACCTAGGATAAATAAAAGAATTACTACAGTAATTTATATTGCTATTTTACAATTAAATTAAAGCATCAAAGTCTCATCAGACAATTTTTACATCCAAAATGTCAATACCAGAAAGGTATACATATAAAAACATTAGTTACATTTACACATTACACAATATATGGGGTTGATTTTAAATCCTACATTTGTGTGTGCTGCACAACTTTTGCATTTGTCAAATATTTTTATACCATTAGACTTTCACACATAGCAGGTTTAAGTCTAAACTCACACAAGTGGAGCTAACTAGTTTTGCACAGTGTAAGATGAAGTTGAGAAGTGCCACACAGGTTAAGACCCACCTTGATGTAAAGTGTAACAACCCCTGAATGTTAATATAAAAGTATCAGTGATTGTGTTCACAAGAAATGTGGAACAAATTATTTCTACAGGAAAATCCTAAATTAAACACCCTGCCACTTCGTTTCTGGCGACAGAAAAACGACAAAGTAAAAATTCTCATTTGAAGTGCTTTAGCAGTCTAAATAAATTGCAACAACCATGGAAACAACAAGGGAAAAGGACTGTTTCTGTATACAAGAGCTAAAAGAATTATAACAAGTAATCTGGCAATATTGGTAGTGATAAAGTATTTTACTTTGCAACTGCTGATTGTTTATGTTCATACACCATATTTTAAGTGTCTGGTAGAGTGGTTAATTTCTTGACAGTATAATATGCAAGAATAGGTTACTCATTTTCTATAAAAAATACATTGCTGTTTAAAATAAATTTACAGCACAAATTTCGTTCAGCATAAATTGGTTTTATTATTATAAGTTTGAAATTTGGTGTGTGTATTAAATTTTTCTAAGACAGGTCATGAAAGCAATTGCGGTAATAAATTTGAAAGAAAAAAAGTCACCAAAATATTTTTCCTTAAATTAACTTTTGACTGAAGTTTAAAAAACTGCACAAAATGTAAGAATACCATTTTTACATTGAAAATATAAACTACATTATAATAACGATATCACCTACAACTATCTAAGTTTATCAAATTGGTTACTTAGTCTAGAGTGCCAGCCAAAGTAATTCAATAAATAATTGGCAGTATTCTAGGCAGTAATCCTATTTTATAAATATGTGATTGAATTGATTTCTGGACGCATATAAGAGAAGAACGCTTTATTTGACAAGTAGTAAATCGTCTATTCGATTCCCTTCTATATTGCTACGCATTATTTTAGAAATGTGTTCAGTTATGGACTGACTTCAGTGTGAAGAAGAGAAGGATTTTTCAGATTTCCCCAAACCATTATTCAAAAGACTGGCCAACAAATTTCATAATTTCAGTGACTGAGACAAGTAAAAGACAAATGAAATAGACACTCAAATTAGGTAGATACTTATTTTAACGCGATAAACAAAAAGAGTTGTGTTAGTAAACGTGTTAAGTTAGATAAACGAACTCCCAATTTTTAAAATTAAACCGAAACGTCAGATTTCGGACCAGAGAAAATTTTATTTTATTAATATGCCGGTGATCCAAATAGGAAGTTTTAAGTTTATAAACTTTCGGCAGCTTCAGACGTTCAGTTTGAGATTTGATTATATTGCTTAATGAATTTATGTAAAAACAAAGACGTTTCAATGAGACTCACAAATGCTGGAAGTTTGTGAAAACTAATTAATTTTGAAATGGAGTATTGCATTTGCTGTGAGATCGCGGAGAAAGTATTGCAACGGATATGCGGTTCGTCAGATCTAGCCTAAATGAGAGCAGTTGAGGAAAATTAAACACAAGAGTGATCTCTGGCTACGAATTCCCTATCGAAAATATAATATTAATCTATACGAATATTCGTCACGTGTCATTCGACGTTCCGTTTAAACAGCACTCAACCATTCCAATCTAATAAATAAATTTGTAGTGGATTACTTGAAGTCTTCGTTACCATTTTCACGTACAATATTTTTCAGAACATCCAAGAATTCATCGTTTAATAGGCATAGTAAACTTCTAAGGCTGTCTTAAAGAACATGTCAGACTTTTCTTTATACCATTTACATTACTATTACTATTTCTGATATTTGAAATAAACTAACCAAGAGCAGGGGAGGGACTAGAAAAGAGCAACTTGTGGGCACGCACGCACACACTCACTCACGTACGTGCGACAGAAATAAAGTAATAAAGCCAGGAACGAGTGTAGAGGGTGACAGGCGGGTTATTACTCTAAGCCTGCGGTAATTACGGATACTTAAGCGAACACAACCAACACTTCGAAGCTCACGGGGAAAGAGCATTTGGACAACACTACGATACGAGCAGATTTCATCGGCAGATCAGATCGGCGGACCAACTGAGCGCAGATAGTAAACAAATCCGCTGGTAGAGGACAAATGTATTGCGAATACGAGAATCTGCACAATCTCGATCGTACCGGGTACACGACCTTCAGATTTCGCAAATTTAACAAATCTGCAGCGAAATATGAAGGTCGTTTACACGTCAGTGTAGGCCTGCCGACCATTATCTTACGATCGAGATCTGTGCAGATTCTCTTAAGCGCAATACATTTGTCCTCCGCGAGGGGATATCTGTTTACTATCTTAGCTAATTAACTCTAATTACAAAATAAACAAGTAAAAGGACTACTTTATTATTATAATAATCAGAAATTACCAGCACAATGATATTAAGAAGCTAAATTTTTGTTTAATGATTCAGTGGAATAGTTTCAATAACAGCATTTTATATTTCTTTGTTGACATCAAGCTATATTATATTTTGTAATTGTAATAATAACAATAACAACCTATTCTGGCTTATTGTTCACCACTACTACCAACAATTGACGTTATAAAACTTCTAATAAGCTTATATTCAAAACCAGGGTTAGCGTAGCTGTAACAAATTTGACACGGAATCTTTGGAATACGCAGATGACGAGCGTCATTTTGTTCAGATCTGATCTGTACGTGTAAACGCAACGCAATTTGATCGTTCAGATCAATCCAATCCGGCGATTGGTCGGCCGATCAGATCTGCCGATGAAATCTGCTCGTGTGTGGGCAACCATTGGAGCTGCCGAAATTTCGTTACAAAATTTGGAGAAACGTTTAAAAATTTCTCTCTTGGTCTATGAATCAGAAATAAATAGTAAATATAAAGAAAATATAGAGTCGAACTGTTGTGAAATTTAACTAATGGCAATATGTAACTAAAAGAGTTTGGCGCACTAGAGTACAGAAACAATGCAAAGACCGCAGATGCTCACAGGTGAAGAACGAAGGTCAATCGTGTTCACCTGAATCCACGATTCTCAGTTTATTTGTTACCTTTTAGTATATACGAATCAATGAGATAAATTCATTTGTAAAAATTTATAGTTCATCATTAAGTGTATACGTTACAAGTAAAAGGAAAAATTTGTAATTCTGAGATGGCACTCGTAGTTTAAGCGAATTTAAAAAAATCTTTTTTTGAAAAAAAAATTATATCTATTGTTTTAGCAAAAGTCAAATTTCGTCCCCTCGGGCAAATACCCATTGCAACTGCAAATCAAGTCTTTACAGTAAAACGGAATTAATCGAGCCGATTTTTTAGTTAAAAAAACAAAGGCGTATGGCCCCAAAATTGTGGAACAAGAGACGTGAAATTTCGAAGCTTAGATCGTCGTCGTCATAGACAGGCGCATAGTACTCTTCGAGAGACAATTTTTAACTCTTTTTCTACGGAAAAAGCTGCTGACGTTCCATAATAAAAGCTAGCCACAGTATTACCCTTTCCAAATAGTTAGTCGCGGTTATTGGTGTCACAAAAAGTCGTCAGTAGTCCAAAATGACCGTCCTGGAGGCATTCTGTGAAGTCAACAAACACGTTTTCCTTCAAGTACGTCATCTTACGCACCTGCTCATATGGTATGCTAGCCAGATAAATTCTCTCTCAGATCTTAATGTGGCAATGTTAATTTTATCGGAGGAAAATCGAATGAATGTATTGAACGTGCGCTACTTTGTCAGTGATCGTACGCCCACGTTTAAACTCGGTATCCAGTAAGAAATGTCAACGAGTTCAAAAGTAAAGTTCTCATTGTCTTCCTCGTGATTAGTTTGTAAGTGTGTCTAAGGCGACAAACAATTACGCGTCGAATTTCCGAGTTTGTCCAAACAGATCATTTGCATACCCAAACAAACATTTCGTAGAAATTAACCAGACATCAAACCACCATCGTAAGTAAATGAAACGTCTCCAGGAGAAGTTTGGCCATAGTTTCCCAGTGCGTTCCCGTTGTAGTTTCTAGTTAGTTTTACAAAATAATTGTCATGTCGCGGATTCAAACAGGACGATTCATATAAGATTGTTGCCGAAAATCAATGCGAAAGTGTCTCCGAGAGAAGGAAGGAAAATAATAAATATATTGTTTGGATATCGTTGCCAGTCCGAGTTAAGACCGTTCTTAATTCAAACATTCGTTGACTATATATGGAAATTTAAAAGTTCGGTTGCAACAGTTGCTTCATATTTCGAGAGTTATCTGAACGCTGGGCGTTTCAGACAGATAATCGCGTCCTCCTGGAATGCAAGGACCGGAACCACTTCAACAGCTAAGAGAATCACTAGATGGGTGAACATTCACAATACAAAAACGCTGGTGTCATTGGTTCCGTCCTCTACGCCATCGAAGATGGGTTAAGCATCCACAATACAATACAAAAACGCTGGTGTCGCACCATACACGCAAACGAAAGAACAGAACGAGGTCAAATTCTTTGGATGCTTCCCGATGGACAAATCTTTTTCAAATCGTCGCCTATGAAACAAAATAGGACGCAAATGATGTTCTAGATATTATAGACAGCAGAACTTAACTGCTTTTAGCTGCGTTGTCAAATTTTACTCTAAGAGTATTTTTGCGTTACATTAGAAATTAAGATGGAAACAAGTAGAATGTATCCATACATGTACGGTCTGTACATGTTTAATAAATCTTGAACGTATTGGTCTTTCAAATTACAATAGCCTTAACGGTCGTAAGTCACTTCTCACGCGACAATGGTGGTTTGTCGCCGCAGTAGTAAGTCACGAGGGAGGTGACAATTTGGATCCTGTGGAAACTCGCCGTCTGTAAAATGTATGCACGATTGCCTTGTCAGTAAAGCATAAGCCAAGGAGGAATCAACATCTCCAGTGATACATCAATGCATTTTGTAGTTAATTTTAATGTAATAAGCCTAAAAAGTTTATAAATTTCGACTGTGATTGAGACAGACTGTCAAATTCCATTATATACTAAGAAAAGAAAAGTTATTCTTATAAAATATTCAAGCCAAGATGTTGGTAACTCATACGATGATTGAATTGAAATCGAGAGTGACGAAGAATATGCCATCCCTAGAGCTCGTTATACAAATATCGCCAAATATTTTGAAACTGTTAAAAAGTCTATAGATTATTTAAAAAATACTGACGATCTCTCAATGGGAACTAAAACTGAAAACAAATTTATATGCAAACGAGCAAATGCAAAGAAAGAATTATAAGCCAGATCATGTAGCAAAACTGCAAAATTATTACCGATGAAGTGCTTGCTGCTTTTTGTGATTTTTTTGAATACGGGTTGTTTATTTAAATGACCCAAAGGAATATTTTTCCAAAGAAATTACTGGCAATATTCCATATATCGATAAAATAAAGATTCTTTCCTATTTTTTTAATTGCCCAATTTACATCAAAATGGCAGCGGATTTTTTTCTGCGACTTTAATTCCTCCTCGAATTCTTATATTTCAAAGTTACCGGTAAACAAATATCTTACATAAAATTAATTCTGGAGTTAATTATGTATCCAGTAGGAAATTTTCACGATTGTGAAATTGCGCGACGTAGAACGCCATGAAAAACCGACACTGAGGAGAGATTAGAAGTAAAACTACACATTTTGCACCTTGTTTGTCGAATTGTTACTATGTTAAGTCCATTGCTATCCGTCCAGTTTTTAATGCTCTTTCCAATTAGAAATGGCGATGATAGCGTATCGTTTTCGAGTTGTTCAGAAACGAAAGATTTCCGTGAAAACTGACCTGGTACTAATATGGCCGACTGAGGAGGTTCAAATTAATTTTCTATACTAACAAAATTAGACGAGAAACTGAAACGGAGACCTACCTTGAAGCAATCATTAACCAACAATTCAAAGAACAAACCGCAAGAAAAAGATTCAGGCAACAATAAGCTGAAAGGCGGTACTGCAGAATTTGTCAGGAGGATATTTTTCCATAGAATTAACTAGCAATATTCAAATTATCGCCAAGATAAAAGGTATTTTTTTAAATTGTTCCATTTACATCAAAATGGCAACGGACATGCAAGGCTGGAATTACTAGCATAAAGAGTGCTGGGCTTGCTGCTGCTGACAAGGACATTTTACTTATCCAAATCATGACCAATGATTTGTTTTAATGAAATTGTAATTTCAATTTTGTAAACAATTTTCTTCGTTATGGAAAAACCTTTCCCCGACCTACTTTTTAATAAAAAATTATTATTCAGGAGAACTGCAGTATGAAACTGAAAACATGTCAGGATTTGAAAAGGATGGCTATATCATGTGCATACGTTCCTGACATGGCCATTGTACAGACTTTTGGAATTTTCCTTTTTGCGAGCAGTAAAGCTATAAATGGAGAGTGAAAAATATCTTTATGCAAGTCCAGTAACCTACCCACAATCTTTAAAAAAAACATTTTCATTACTTTTCCAAAACAGATGCAAGAAAAATTCTTGAGCCCCATGGCTACAGCACTAGCACTCCTATAGCTTTTGTACCTACGTTTTATGTACTTTACATTGTTAGCGAGTGTTGCCCGTCGCAATGCAATCAATTTATCTGTGAATCTAAATGGTATCAGGCTTTGTACAGATGCCTGAAGTCCTCAAACATGTGCTACAAGAAATATGAAACTCCTAATGCAACAATCATACAAATTCAAATATCATAACGCATGAAAATGGTAAACCAGTATCTCCTACCGGGCCGTAGCTACTACTCAGGTACGGCAGTCCATAGCCGAGGGAAACGAAAATGATCATAGTCACAGCACCCGAAACGTCGATGCGGCGGCCAGATTTCTAGATATTTATGCTACTCGGTAAGCGAAGATCAGGGGCACGTCACATCGAAGTTAGAACAATTGACCGCAACCGCAAGATTCGTACCGGAAGCAAGCACCCGCCCCAGGTGTCATAGCAGACGCTCATAGCGTTATCAAAGCGATCTACGGCTCAATGATACAGCTTTTCTAGGTTGACGTTCAATAGACTGCTCTCGAGATAACGGCGGTTAATGGCGGCGGTTGCGTAGCGTCGGATAATGGATCACTAGATCGCAGACAGGCCGCTTATCGATCTGCACCTCCTCCCCCACCCACCCCCCTCCGGCCGCCCCCGCAACCACGCCCGTGCGATACACGCGCGAGACCGCTCAATACAGCCACATCGCGAACTACGAAAACACCGGGCCTACCATACATTATAACGTGATGAGATCAGAGGAACGCCTTGGCTCGTTACGTCGAGGGGAAACGATCACATTAGAACCCACGTGGCTCACACACGTCATGAGTGTGACACGTCCTCAGCTCTGGGACACAAGGGGGCTCGAGCTCCTACTTTCGGTCCTGCATCCTAAGGCAGCCGGAGTGTCACGCGGTTCGTTGCCCCGGTCTTATCGTCAATAGCAGCAAAGAGCGGGAAACCGACACCGCGAAACCTTTCGCATTCCTTCCTAGAAGATATTTCAAACTTAGAAATACGATACCTAAATAAGTTGTAAAACAACTTCCCGGACTAATCTAACGCCCTATCAGAACTGGAAAATAAGGAAAACATATCCAGTTCTAGATAACTAAACCCAAAATACTTTAATAAGTAGTTTTCAAATTATCAGAAAATAATTTGTAGCAAACTTTTAATTATTCAATTATCCCAGTCTCCCAGTGATCAAACCTTACAGAAAGACCAAGCATAATAAATACATGAGAAAAATGTTTTTTGACAGGAATAACTTCAAGGTCAAATTGTTAAAAAATCTAAAACAAATAAAAAATTCTGGACCTAAAAATCAGATAAATCCAACTACTAATTTCTGATCCATTACAAATGTAGCACCGACAAATGTACCCTGAAAGAAATATGAGGACAAGGGAAATATTACCAACCTACACCCCAACGACATAACGAACTGTACACGATCAAAGAAATGACAAATATTCCCCCGGTTAAATTCAAAGTTAGGTAGTCGCAAACACTCTAAAGCTGAAATTGTAACCTCGTGTATAAGATTCTGAGAAAGGCGATTATCATCTAAATTGTGTAAACCATGTTTGCGTGCACACAGCGTTGGAAAGTGGAAAAGGTCTGTACCAAAATAGTTTTACAAACCAAATTCTGTAATTGTTATTGTAATATTTTGACACACAATTATCATTTTCCATATCAGTAACCCAACGTAACTCTGACAACAAATGTAAACAACCTGCAACTAGGGCAGATTTCACAACTTTGCTATAGATTTTATCTAAAAATAAATAGCGTGACAATTTTTTACAAGTCAGCTGAGAATTTATATCAAATATTTTCCACAGCTATAATAAAATAATGGAGGAAAATTATACAAGTGTTTACAAAAAACTGTTGCATAACTTTCCTAAATTGAAACGTATTAAATTTCACAAAAGTAAAGCTTAACTGTGTCACACTCGAAAGGCATGACACGTCGTAAGCTTTACAAATGTATAATTAAATTTTGCTTACGGCTCGAAGGTATGACAAGTTTTAACTGTATTATAAATGTTAATTATAACAGCACACGGATATTCGTAGAAAATGTAAAACTGAAGATATCCTTAATGAAAAACTAAGGCAACAATAGTTTAATGACAAAAACAACACAGTAAATAAACTTTCTTCGCTGTAATTTAAATTGTTTCTCGCCTACATAACAGTACCTGCCGAGCTGTTTATAAGTTGCAATATTAGCGGCCTTCTCGTCACGATGCCCGATCCTCTAGGCAGAAAATCCCTGAAATAAATAAACAATTATTAAACGCGAACTGAATGGAGTTGCTAAACAAGAAATAAATACATAAACACGTCAAAGTAGAGGTCCTGTCAAACTTATTTGTTACGTCTCAAATGCCATAATTTTGACAGGACAGTATATAAAATATGTGTTAAACTTGTTCACAGCTTGTAAATAATGTCTGACAACTGACTACGTACCTGCCAACAAAGTTTTCCAATACCGAACTTTTTCCTGCACTCTGCCCTCCTACAACTGCTATTTGTGGAAGATCTAATTGCATATGAACGCCGAGTTGTGTGAAGGCATCTTGTAGTTTGTTGACGATCGGTATAAGCTGTTCCATTCCAGTGTTACCCGACATACTCATGTTAATTTTAGACCGGCCGAGTCCCAAACACGACTGACTTCACTTTTAGCACTCCTGGGTGTACAGCCAAAATGGCGCTTACCCATGAGTCTGTGCGAGCCAGCCTGATCGAAGGTTTGAATGACACCTCACGGAGCTCATTGACATTTTACTCATTACGACTTAAAATCTTGCGTTTTCAGACGAATAAAAATAATGTCCATTTTAACGAACGAATCTCAGCAATTAACGATTTTTTTAACCTAAAAATATTAATATTCCTTCTAATTACTTACAATCATGATATGTCTTCGTTTCGTTTAATTTGCTTTTATCAAACACGCAAAATGATTCTGAAACTGTAAATTATTAAAATATTTTGCCAGAGCGTCAGAAAATCGTTTTCACGGGCTTAATGATTTAATCGATACACGAAGCGTATGCGCAAAGACGTCTTGCTTGACCCACTTTCGACAGTTACTCAGCGTGTGTTAGAAGATGTAAAAAAAACCTCAATTCTGAATTCTGACTTTATACCAGGGTTATCAATGTTCACAAATACATAAGTAAATAGTGGCTAGCAAAATATTTAAGAAAATGTTTTATCTTTAACTAGCGGTCCCAGAATTAATATTAATTGGAATTTAAATGGTTTGATGATTATAAGTCCACGTTTCAAACATCATCTTCGCGAGACTAAGAAATTATATTCTTGGATCTATTTAAATTAGCTATTTTAGGTTACAAAAAATTATAACGTGGATATTATGAATCAGAACCTAAATAACTTGTAGTGGAAAGCAGTTCTGTGACTAAGATTGTAATTTTATTGGTACGTGAAATTCTTAAATCACGTCGGTATCGTTGAAATCATTAAAGAAAATTTTCGAGGATGAAACTGTTGGTGGCTCAATACATTTGTGACAAAAGAAACACAAAATGATGTATCTGAGGTTGAATAAAAATTTCTAATTAAATTAAATTAGAAGCAAAATTTTCTAGCATATTTGGAAATTGAGTATGTGAGATGAAAATGCTACGCTTCTGTTTTAATAAACGCTGCTATTCATCGTCCAAAGTTATGTTTTCTTCTTAAACGCAATGATATCTTCAGTAAGTAGATTATATATATACTTCCAGAAATTCACGCCGGAAAAAATTATAGATTTATGATTGTTACGTGATTTTGACGCACGTTAACTCGAAAGGGTAACCCATTGTATATATCAACAAATACATTTATAGGTATGTATTTGGTGTGAGGGTGGGAGACCATCGTCCTTATGACATTCCATGTCTTAACGCAAAAATTGACTGCATCTCACACCCATGATTTTGTAAAGTGCTGTATTTTTCCGAGAATGCCGGCGTAGCTTGTCTCGTATTCTCGTAAAAACTCTTCACGCACTCTTTTCAAAACCAATTTTTGAATATTTTTTTAAAATCGTGAACGTTTTACTCTGGGCGGTTCCAAAGGTCCATCCAGGTTTCGCAATTCTATGTGACAAACTAGTTTGTTGCAATCACAAAAGTATTTCGATCTTATCTAACTTCTGATACTATCTTATTCAGATACTGTATGCAAGTAGATAAGATAGAAACTGTTCTTGCTGACACGTCTCCACAAAACGGATTTTATAAAATCATATGACTTGAAATTGTGTGGTTGAGAGTAATATATTCTTTTCGATTAGTCGATTTTACCTTCAAAATGTAATCGTTATGGCAAGAGAAATTGCAAAACCACAACATTTGGTGGGCACCACGTGTTGACAGCGTGTGCTGGATGATTGCATTTCATCATTAAAATACTGAAAAAGTACGCTACTAAGTTTCTTGATGAATTATGATGAGTTGCATACAAAATATTAAGACGAACCTCTTAGAACTATCTGCAGAATTTGTAAAGTGGATCATAGAACATGGAACTGAAGAAGCATTCCGCATTACAAAACTTGGGATGGCATTAAATTAAGATTTAAATATTTAAATTTAGTGCTTAAGCCTTCATCTCTGTTGAATAAAGATATTGAAATATTGTTAATTGGTAAATGAATAACAGTGAATTGTTTTTAATAATAATGATAATATTATTATACATAACGGCGACACAACGTTTTTTCCAATCTTCACATTTATTTATGCCATAATACAGACAAAATATTTTCAAAGATATCAATATTCTAATTCTTATAAAATAACTTCATATAAAATAGGTAGGACAAGTAAAAAACACCTTTATTTATATAGACATGGAAAAAAACTTCTATGGGGACAATAAAAAGTGCGAAAAATACATACATATGAAAGTACAATAATAATAAAAATAATAAGACAGACCAGTTGTGCAATAGTAATGTAATAGGAACAAATTAGAACATGACAACGGAATTCTCGATATTGCGCTGTAAAAAAATATGATAATAACACAATAATTAAATAAACCGTTGAAAAACTTTCATTTTGATACCACGTACCTTTCCAAACGTGAACGAAATTTACCAGCAATCGGCTAGAGATTGTCGTGAACATGTATGCGTTGTAACCGAGACGCCTTTCGGGGCTAATGGGCAAGATCTTTTATTTATGTATGGCAGGAGACTCTATCGAGACGTCGTTCTGAATTAATCAATTTCCGTTTCATTTATATTTGTTTGTGATTCTCCTTATTTCATCACTTTTAATATCGAATTATTTACCTTTGCAGCTCCTCTTGCGATTTCCCATTCTGAAATTGATTAAAACTACAGTTTCTACGTTTATTTCCACTTATTTAGCTTAAGTAAATTAAAAGATATTGTTTGCACATGCACTCTAATTCTTTTCTTAACTTGTTGATGCTAACACAGGAATATTATTACACCTGACCAAACACCTGTTAAGTATTTAATTTTTAGTACTAATGTTATTTCTACATGTTGGTTACTTTTCTTACTCAAAAGATTCATAAGGTAACATGGCAATTTATCATTCGCGAACTGAAATGTAAACAACATAGGACCACTAAATATATTCTAGCCAATTTTGTTCCCTTAACATATCCGTAACACTAGCATACCTACTTCTACGTAAGTTATTTCATTGATCTATAACTTTTTGTATACGATCTACTTCGCCCCCCCCCCCCACGCCTAATTATTAACAACAATATAGTGTTACAGTACTGCAGATGTGTACAGTTTTGTACACCGATTCTTTTGTCTATCCTGGACAACACAGATCTTAATCTCCCTGGAGACCTACTTTCTTGACTAATTTCTTAAGAATATATTCTATATGATCATTATATTTTAACCAGTTGTGTATCAAAATCGCAAGATATTTCAGACGCGGCTAATAAATATTCTTTCAAGGTTCGTGAAACACCCAAAACACAACAACATCTGCCCATTTTAGACTTGCGTCCCTTACTCGCGCAAACTGCAGAAAGCTGTAATTATAAAAAAAACTCCCGGTTAATATAAAATAACAATTATTGTAAGTACTACATTATATACTACTAGCCCTCAATCAAACATCCAGTTTTTTGTACTTCTTAAACTTAAATGTTCAATACTCCTGTATGATTATCGACTCTAATTTTCTTTGTATGAAAATATTGCGGTAACGCACCCTTATCTATTCTACAAATAAAAACTAATACAATTCTAATTGATTTTACAGATCATTAAACTTAATATCCTTATTTTCACTTAATATTGCTCCTAATCGTATATTTTGAAAAAGTTTATAGTCGCATCAACTGCAACGTAATTAGCGAATGTGCACGATTAGGGTAACTTTTATGCGTGAAGGAGTATCACAGTATGGTTTCTCAATCAATACGAACATCCAACCCTCCGCCAGGATTCGAAGTCCCAATCTTATATTCTATACCACTAATAATTTATCCAAAATATTTCTGCATATAACGTACAAGAAAGAATTACAAAAACGTACTAGGACCTACTATTGACGAAAATTCGTTTTACAATAACATACTAGGAACTACTATTGACGTAAATTCTTTTTTTGTTTTGTTTCAAGAGAGAAATATTTCTTAACCTACTGGCTACTCCTTTTTTTATCAACTTTTTTTCAACATGTTATACATGTTTATTAAATTTTAACTCAGTCAATAACAAGATTTAGGTACTTGAAATTTTTTGACTCACTCTAGCATTTCATGTCCTACCACCATTTCACAGTTTCTGTTTTATTCTCTATATACATGTATTTGGTTTCCGCAGTACTGAATAGTACATTATTGACCCACATTCAGTTTATAATATTTACAAGCTCATAATTAATTTTATTTAACAATTTCTCTTAGGTACGTATATCAGGGTATCATCAGCAGAAAGATAAATTTTTGCCTTCTAACTACTTTGCTGCCTTGAGGTACCCTAAATTAACTTCCTCAAGATCATAATATACTTAATTTTGACATACTGATGGTCACTTAATTAATGAATTGCAACGGATATTTATACTTTGCAACGGTCGGACTAAACTGAAGTTGGGAACAATTGTTGAACTTATTCACTGTATGATCGAACACATTCTCAGTCGTTTCTTCGCAGATCACCAATTTTCTTTCATTTGCAGTTTGTGGTCGCGTCAACAAATAAGTTTTAGACGACGTTCTATTAGGAGTTACATAATTGGATTATAGAGATTGAAAACTATCTGCCATTATTATCAACGTAGCGTGGTCGATGGGTTCAGAGCTCGAGGAGATTCTTGATCAGCGCGGGGTCTGAACCGAACAGAAGTCGTCCGGTGAGACTTTGGCACAGGTCCTCCTGCGTATACACTTGTACTTCGTACATTCGAACAAAATACTGTATGTTGAATGATCACCCCTTGTGTTGCTGCGTTTCTGAAAGTTGTGGCTGCTTCATAATACTTCTTTTCGTCATCCACTTTTGTCGACTGTAAGTCTTCAATCGTCGTGGCTGAACATTGGATCCCGTGCTGCGTCGAATCCTAAATTTTCTTAAATCAGGAATTTCTTAGTGCGTCGTCTCGTCTTCAATTTCCAAGGAGCACTTCTTCCGACTAAACTGCTTTATATCTCGGAATTGTGGGAAACTGGTAGAATCAATAAATAACCTACGAAAACTAGAGCTATACTATCTTCACAACACCACAGTCAGCTACATTTACAAGCGTTACTTGGAAATATTATTGAAATTGTGGGACATTACAGTTTCCTCCTGTCACGGAACAGAGGTCCAGAAATGATGGACTGGAGTTAGGAGATCTACGCCAGTAATATTGGACGCTCATACGATTGTTAGTCCGCATTTCGGAGGCAACTGGAAAGCTACGAAATTGTTTCTACATCATTGTCAAAAAAAAAGAAAAGACAGAATATTGAATACATATAATAAATTTTCGTTTCCGCGACCTTTTAACTCAAACTACATAGTGACGGTAATTGAAAAGAACTGGGACCGTGACGGACGGAGTCGTTTCTTCGTGGCGTCGTGCAAGGCAAGCGGCGCGGCGCCGAACAGGAAGCCAAACAATTTCAAAGCGAGTGTGCTTCCAGGCCCCACGAACAGCAGGATGTGGCGCGACAATGGCGGATATGACCATCTATTCTGTCCCGGACTTACTCCAGCGCACTACGTCTCTCTCGCATCGATGTGATGCGATTGTGGGATTAACCCGACATTCGGCATTCGGCACTCGGCATTCCGACAATACGACCTCTTTTATATGGGTCAAGTGGCGTCATTGTAGTTATTATCCTCCAGTACGCCTCTCTACGTGCACAACTTCAAACTCGCACATCCCTCATCCATCATAGTTTGCAATTCTTATTGACCAAAGAACCACTACGTTGTCGTGTCTCATTTTCATACTCGCACACCTTCATACGGGCCGCCGTAGACAAACCCGAAATCTTATTTATGGAAAATCGTTTTCTTAAAAATCAACCATTTATATGTTTAATAACCTAACGACAATTAACTTACAAACTAAAACTAGTACCTACTATTTTCAATATAA
Source organism: Eucriotettix oculatus (assembly GCA_034510155.1). NCBI lineage: Eukaryota > Metazoa > Arthropoda > Insecta > Orthoptera > Tetrigidae > Eucriotettix > Eucriotettix oculatus. Next base: position 19,865,616 of record CM067380.1, on the reverse strand, counting down.
TTTAAATATACATTTAAAACAATAAACAAAGCTAGTTAAATAATACTAGTCAAAAACTAAATTAAAACGATCTCTTCCAAAATTTATAAAATCGCAACTAACTTCTTTCGCGTCTTATTTATTACTCACTTAACGTATAGTCAACATGGCTAACCCATTAACACGATTTTGATCATCATTAATTAGGAAAGTTTATTTCGCCAGTAGCGACAGTAATGGGCAGTGTTAGCAGAATTCTTAAAGCAGTACTCACATTTGGCTCAATTTTAAGACCTGGACGTGAACAGCTTTAGCAATATAGGTTTTGTAATGCATACTTTAATTAAACTTTTCTCAAAAACGTTAAAACGTTTTATTGTGAAATTTGTTAGTTACAATTATGAAAGACATAGTTTTTGATTGTTATGAAAATTAATGTGATGCATTTTATAATAGCACAATAAAAAATTCATTCAAGTAACTATTTGTATTAAATGACCTATCGTAATTTAGATGTACAAAAATGTGATAAATTGTTCGTATTACTTCAAGGTGTATTTACCTGTCTGCCTAAATTACTTCTGTTTGAAGTAATCAGTCTCAATTTTAATAAAAACTAAAATTATATTTTAATAATTCTTGAAGGACCAAATTAAGCGCTCTATATTCCTTTCCTTTATTTCAATCTATCTCGTCCGGAACTTTCAGCTAATTACCATACTCGGATGGATTTAGCTTTGTATAGGGTGAATTAGGTAAATTTAAATAATGTAGAGGCATAACTGTACTAAGTCTCTGACGATTATTAATTGAATATGAATAGTGTTGTTAACTGTTTCAAAAATTGACATGTACAATTGATTATACAATGCTAAATCCAGAAGAGTACGGCAATTAGCTGAAAGTTCCTGATGAGATAGATAGAAATATAGGAACGAATATAGAGAGCGTAATTTGGTCCTTCAATAATTATTAACCTAGAAAAGCTCTGTGATATCTATAACTAAGAATTATATTATATTAATTTTCATTATAATTTTAAAATAAATAAAGAAGATTCCGGCATATTCTATAGTCATCATCAAAATTAATTGAAACATTACAAAACTTTCTTTAGAAATTATACACTACAAAAAATCTGGTCCTGACCTAAACGTAAAAAATTAGATTTTTAGGTGAAAATTATTATTTTAGTGTGTCCCGCCGTCCGGTGTTTTCTCCTGAAGAAAATTTGAAGAACCTCCTATTGTCCTCCATGGCGACGCCGACCTTCAAATTCTCTTAACTTTCCATACAAATTGGCAGTATATTTGTCTGTACATTGTCTATAATCTGTATTATTGATTGGTAAAGTGCCACTTTGGCTGTTTCAGAAAGGAAAAAGCTTTCCGTCGGTCCGTAACGGTGGCGGTGCCAGGAGAAACGTAGGATATCCCTGTTTTCTCTTAATGTTCAAGTCTTAAGACGATTACAGGAAGACGAACGATTCGCTTTCCTCGTGATGAGCTGTTGTACGTTAAATCACTCACCCATAATACAGTTAATTTTAGTTAGATAAGAATAAATATCAGGTCGTGAGGACCGGGATTAAGACTGCTGGGGAATTGATACATTGACCGCGTATCACCCCAAATTCGGAATGTGTCACGCCAGATGACAGTCCGCAGCTGCCTCGGTAGGCCTAGGCCCTCAAGAGGGCAGTTGAGCCATTGGAAGAAGAAGAAGAATAAATACCTGATGCCTATTTCAATAAGACATATAAAACAGATTTGGAGAAAAAAAAAGTGTTGTTGAGAGAAAACTTAGATCTGGTTAGAGAAGAAACGTTTTTTTCAAAAATGTAACTTTCAAACGGCATTAAATACGTATTTCAAATGAATAGACTGACGAACTTTAAACTCGAATTCGAATACTTGTGTCCTAAGGCGAGCGTCGACTCTGAAACCACCGAAATCAATATCGTCTGAGGGTCACGAAGTGAAAATTAGAGGTGCCGTTTATACAACGTCAAATTTACTCGCAAATTCAGGCTACATTGAGGTTTAAAATATTTTACAATTAATATACGTCTTTCAAAATTTAAGTATCGATCCTTGAGAGCAAGTGCTCTTTTCAAATTGGCTTATTTTGGCTATTGTAAAAACAAGTCGAAGATATCTTATCGAGTTGAAACTATTTTTATGTTACACAATCTCAGTGCAGTTGCAATTTTTTTTAAAAGGTAATTCATAATGAGTTAATATTTAGACAGATTCCTTATGATATAATTAAAAATTATAATTATAAAGAATAATCAAATCGGACGATTCAGCTATTGTAATTTATCCTAATGCGTTCCGATAATAATGATATCACATAATGAAACGATTATAAAAGGTACAATGAATTTGATAATAGTCCCCACCAGCTAGCGTAGAGTTTGGATTTGTGTTAATTATTTTTAATATTCTTTAAGCAAGAGAGCTGTAAAAAAACTATGACTCCTTGAAGCTTTGTGTGTAACTCCTAAAGAGGGTATTTGTGATACCGCAATATCTGCCGAAAGAAGAAAGTATACATATCAGAATGATTTGAATAACCACAAAAAAGGTATTGTTTTGTACAATGAAAAACAATACTTCCTGATGTTTAAATAAACGCTGACATGTAAAGAAAGTTACTAAAAAATGATAAAAGACAGTTCAACCTTCATATAGTCTCAAGTATTTACTTCCATGGTTCAAACACTCCGGAGATTTCTATCTTTGGCCAGACCATATTCATGAAATTCCAGAATTAAAATATATTCATACTGATCAACCGTCATACATCCGTTTTTTACTGGTTCATACTGGTATACAGTTAGTTTATTAATGTAGGTGTTCATGCACTGCTTCGTATACGCATTATATACAGTTTATAATGTCATGATTGTACTACGAAATAAGGCAGTATAACAGGGATCCATAACGATTACTAGGTATGAGTACAAATATATTTTAAATCTGGCATCCCATGAATCTGATCTGACCAGTGATCGAAAGCTGTTGCGTCTGAACTGTAAAAATAAATAATTGTGACTGTGTAATGGTTGATTTTATTTATAAATTAAATCGCGGTCAAAATTCGCGTGGATCAAAAAATTGTATATATCAGTACGATTTTGAAGGGAGCTAGATACATTAATGTATTATTAATCTTTGCATGCCTGCGATCGACGAGGAGTTAATCATTTTTATGTGCTCTGCATTCAGGAACACAAAGGACTAGAGTCGGGCTGAGAAGTTCAATAATAATCGACTAGGTAGTCGAAGTTGCGTTTCCAACTCAGCTCGGCACCACGTGTTGGAATCGCGTATTTTCTTATGAGGAGAAAACTGTCTCATCTGCAGCAACACACAATGGCGTGCAAATAGAGACCTTAATAAGTTTCTTCACAGAAGTATTTGCTCATTAAAAAGTGAAAACATCTCGCTTCCATTCGGAGCGCGTGAAGACGAGTTTGTTTGCGTTGCTTTCAAGCGCGTCTAAAGCGCGCCTTCGCTTCAGCTGCGAATATTCGCCTTTATAAAAGTGGCGAACTGAGCAGTCCAAGCTCTTCATCGAACAATAACACCGAGTTAAACGCCAACAGAATCAACCAAGCTATTTGTATATCCAGACTGATAAATCCCACGCACTGCCTTTGGTACCGGGAATTTTTACACTTTCTTGCCTTGCCTTGCCTCACTTAACATTGAAAAACAATGAACTATTGCCGGGTGCCGGTTCGATTTTTTTTTTCACGTGACGAAACTGTCTGCTCAATCACTCGCAGGTCATTATAATTGCAGTTTTACGTTAAAAACAATTTCTATTATTACTGACAATATAATATTCCATATATACAATCAATTAAAAACAAAGCAGCCAAATATTTTACAGATATTAAAATATTTAATTGGATTAAATTCGCACAACATACGTCCTTTTCTATATTAATTTCAAGTTCTATTTTACAAGAGATTTTTTATAATTTTTTAACAAGTATCAAAATTAACCAAATGAGTAAATTTTTATGGTATTTACCATTGTATAATCAATTACATATTGTACATAATGAAGACATTTTTATAGTTTATTATATTTTCAAAAAATATATAATAACACAAGCCTGCGTTGCTTGTATTTTTTATTTTTGATAATTGATTCTAATTAATCTTTTATCTCTGAATCCTAAAATGACCGCACCTTTGTCGATCAGGTAATGAAATTTTTAAAAATTTAGAAATATGGAAAAATTGCGAAATATGAGACTAAAAATAGACACAACGTTTCTTCTTATGATTTGTTGATTTTCTGGCTGATACTACGCATGCTTATACCTAAACAGTTGAGGGGTCTATAAGGGCATGTGTGTGTATGGGGGGATGACGTAACTCATAAAAATAAATTAATTTATAATTGTGCTAAAATAGAAATTTACGCAAATTTTGTGGCAATTTCTCTTCAGATTTCTCAATTATTTAGCTGTAAAATGCTTATTATAAGCCAAAAGAATCAGTACATTATAAAAAAGACGTTCGAAGTCTTTTTTCAACTTTTTATACATTTTGAAATTTTCTATTTGCGAGAAATCCTGACGCGATGGAAAGAAATGAAGGTCAGTTTTGGATTCAGCGATAAGGTATACACAGGAATCCAGTATTAAATGTAGAAAACATGACACAACCCAAATTTTACGGGGCTATGTAATAGTTTACTTTGTTTTTAAAATATATTCTTTTCATTCATGAGAATATATTTATAATCTACAATTGTAAAAAACATAAAGTTGTTTAAATTAGAAACGAAATATGTTATGCTAATTTTACTTAATAAAATATTTAAATGCCTAAAAAACTTAAGTCTGTTTTATTTTTCACTTGGTTTTATTGTGAAGTACATGTTTGCATAGATTCAAGAAACGAGTAGTAACAGTATTCGTATGTATAAGATAACAAAAGTTAAAAGGTTCGCCGGAATTGTTATCAATGTTAACAAAAGGCGACTGTTCGTGGAACGGGAAGGTTTTGTGAGTCATAGGAAGCTACATCATCAGTCGAGTCCAGCCAGGATGATACTCGAAAACAAGAACAAAGCCACGTTCTCATTTCCCTTTATTATTGTATTCAAACAGATTGGACGACACGATTATGTCGATACATTTCGTTGTCGTGTAATTTTCCATAACAACTATCCTATTCAATGACTAATTTTCATTAATCATAACAGACGACAATGAAAATTTAAACTTTGACTTGGCACTATCCATTAACACATGGAATGGCTTTCTACCTTTACACTTTTTTTTTTAAATATTCCTTTTTGACACTGCATAGAAGTATACAAATAATAATATGTGATTGGTGGAAACAACAGTAAACGGTAATAGATATTACCAGAACACGTCACTTGCAATAAGGTATAAACGTTCCCCGAGATAACTGTTTGCGATGAATCACTAGGAAGAGTGTACTTTGTTAAAGGATGTTGTGTTGTGAACTGCTTTCCACCGACGACACTCAAATGACTCATATGTGGCTTCCAGAAGGATTTCTGTTGTGAAAGCCTGCTTCACGACGCAACCACAAAGTATTTATTTTATTATCTCCGATGGGGAACTACGAAATAAAACTGTAGTTACAATAAATTGAACTCAATAATTGAAGTCTGGAAATGGGAAACGCTGAAAAAATACGCTCAATGTGCCATGACCAATAACTTGGGAAAGGTTGGAAATTCCAGAGAAGCTTACTTGTACTGCAAGACACATGAATTATAAAGAATGTTACTGTGTAACATAAAGTAAAATATGAAACATGACACATATCTTTACCCAGAATGTTATTTTTATATTTCTTTAAATTCTAAAAATATTACAGCTTTTCAACACTTTTCAGAAATAAAAAGACTATGTGAACCTCTCATTATTTTTATTCCATCCATTAAATGATTTGTTCCAACTGTTTATTGTGACATTTAGGAATGAAAATTTGATTTCATCCCTTATTTTGAATTTATGTTCTCCTCTGCTTTTGTAAGTAAATCCATTCTTTGGTATTTTCCCTATATAAATTTTGAATAGCACGCCTAGTATTCCTCTTTCTCTCCTACTTGACAATTCCCACACCACTTCTCTACTCGTCCTTTTATATATTTCTTCTAAACGATTCGATATGACTTTTCTTACTATTGCTTCAACAAGCACCCCTTCCGTCCCCATGGTCAGTAAAGATTGACCATTCTTACCATTAATTTCCAATTTATTCTCCTTAACCCAAACAATAGCCTCGTAGAGGTCGTCTTATGACATGAATGTAATTTCAGTTCATAGTTCAGTCAACCGCAAAAAATCCGCTTGTGCGGGAAATCGATTATCTATGTATGTCTCCTTGTTTACTAATATTTATACATAATCAAACGCGTGAAGAAATTGCAACAAAACTTAGTACACAAATTCTTTAAAACCCGAGATGATAAACCCTTAGAACAAACGTGGATGAAATTATAGTTACAAAATTTTGAATGTATAAGCACGCCTTAGTCCGTGACGTCACTGAGCATTGCGAGACAAAGAATACAGGGGAAAGTGCCATATTTAATTACACACAATATGGGGCCTATTTGTTTACAGTGTCCTACTCTCACATTTGATCAATTATTTTACGAAAAATACGAACACATGGTCAGGACCGGGTTTTCCTATAGGCTAACTAGGCTTGGACCTCAAGATCAAGAGGGGCCTACATTGTTAGCAAAATTAAAATTACACTATTCTAAAAACAGTGAACACTAAATCACTGGACCGAAAATAAGGAGAAATTCTACGCATATTTTTGGTTTAGTTTAAGACTTGAAATGCATAATTCATACTTGAACTTTAAATGCGAATTACTATGAAATAAATTTATCTGAATTGAATTTGGTTTAATCTTCAATGTATTGAATAGATTTGATTTTATTTGATAGAAAATATAATAATTTTTATTGCGTATTTTATTGTTAATTAAAAATTAGTATAATTTAATTGATTTGTCTGTCGGAGTAGCCGCATAAAATCGAATCAAGATTTGAATACAGCATTCATTAAACGCACCGAATTCAAAAATATTTATTTAGATACCTCGAGAATGAAATTCAGTTTTTTGATTTGCCAACAATCGGCTACTTAGACCATTCGAATCACGGGAGTATTGCCTCCAGTACTTAAACTTAATTTCCCCATCCTCATTTTTTATTACTATTGATTATTGCATTTATTAAAATATTTTGATCGGCTAATTGGCAGGGTAAAAGGAAATGGGCTCGTTGATTTTGGTCCAATGAAAAAATGTCGTGTTGTTTGCAAGTGAGTCTCAAATCAGAGTCAGCGGAAGTTCCGTTGTGGACTTGGAGAAGATTATTACTCCCGGAAATGACGATGTGGCCTATCCTCTACTTCGAAACCCTTCCCTACCACCAACTGCTCCTATACCCCCACGTTGCAACTACATGCTCACACCTGGAAATGTGGAAAACAAATTTATGCTTTTTCAATTCCCTTCCCAGGCCTAGTCCAGGACCACCCTCATGTAGCCTGTTACCCAATAAAAAAATATTTTCAAGTCAGCTGCTCTAAAATATTCCTCTTACATCTCACCTATTGCACTCTGATTACCTCCTTGCTCGAATTGTCTATAAATTATCTGTCAATTGCATCTCAACTGTAACTTCACTAATTCTCAACTTAGTTTTATGCCCCGTTCGAAAAAATTAAGAAATAGCTACTGCGACATCTGATGACGTAATTAGGTTTCTTTTTTTGTGTGTTAAGTTGAAGTTCAACAAAGAAGTTGGAGAGTTCTATTGTCATATCGGAAGCATGCTCAATGTGTCCCTATTTTGACCGAATGTAGGCAACTGCTCTTATTCGCATTGAGTTTCGAACATGTTAAAAAAATGCATGATGTAGTGTGTAGTCTCATGCGTGCACGTATAGTTACTACGTGACGGGTAATCATTTTCGAGTCCTAATAAGTATTCAGGTCAACATAAATTTTGTTCGCAACATGTTTCCGATTATTATGTATTTCCGGACCGACGTTTTAATACACTTTTTTCTTTTCGCAATATTAGGAATCTGTTCATGAAATTTTGCCATCGAATTCTGTCACACCCTTTATATTGAAAATTGACCAAAAATTGCTTAAAATTTTTCGCAAATTTAAGGAAGGAAAAGATACAATAAATGTGAATCATACTTCTTTTCAAAATAATACACCGTACAAAGAAGCCTTACACTTGGTAATCTACAATGTTGCTCATTTCTTGATTAAACGGGGAAAAACATTTATCAAAGAATTTTTGTCCCTAGGGAATACTTGATTCTGAAAAGAAAACATAATAATGTCAGAAGCAAATCGGATGAAAAATGTTATCACACAAGTCGTAAGTAAGCATAATGCTTTGTTAGCGTGAAGTTATATGTGAAATGTACTTGACGTGACTTTAAGTTTAGCGAGAAGTGGCATTACTGAGTGGATTTGTAAATTACCATTTTTCTCCTATAACTAATTACTTGCAGAATTTCAATCGACGGCGTGTACTTGCCAATTTCTTAGGAAATGCATTTACAAGAAAACAAAAATATTTATTTTACAATTCGTTGTCTAGCCTTGTAATAATGAACCCAGGAGCCTACGCTGTTCTTTTTAGGAATTTAAAAAAATTCACTGACTTTTTAAATGAATAGCCTATTGTGAACACTTCCGGGAAGTCGGAAGGTAATATAGTTTACGATTAATGGAGCAAAGCGGGAAATCAATACATATTGCGCTGATTTTATCACAAAGACCTCTTATGTCTACGTGATTCGCAAGCTTCCCTTCATTATACTTCAATATTTTGGTCGCCATTATTGCGCACATCTTTAAACGATAGCGATTGCAGTAAACCTTTTTGCTACATAAGTTTATACTTAACTGTAATTTTTGTATACCGTGCACAACGTCACTTACGAGGAATTTTTGAGTTGTACTATATGGAGAATATTATCTTCTTCTTTGACTCTACCGCCCATTGAGGGCCTGGGCCTACCGAGTCGACTTGCATGACACACATTCTGGTGGTCGACATGGAGAATTTTATAGACAAGGAAAATAGAATAGGAGAATACTTCTTTTATAAAAATAAGAAAACGGGAAAGTTTGTTAGATCTGAAGCAAGATTTGGTAAAAAAAACCGAATCAATTATTTTAGAATGTAGCTTTGGATGAGTTCTGTTCGTCTTGGAGCATTGTATACAAAACAACCCTTACATCAGGAAACTTCCTCAGAGAACGAGTATCAGTGACATTGTAGTAATTGGTCAACCTTCCTGTACATCTTAAAACCTTATTGCGAAACAAAAAATCCATACGAATTGTTTCGAGATGAAAGTAATCATGTGTGAACCTCTTCTACGTTTGGATAATGTTTCTTGTTTGACATCAGAAATTTAAACTGATGAGCTAATGTTGGATTCTCACTTTCCTCAGGCCGAGTTTTAGGTGCTTTTCTGTAATTGTAATTATTATAGTTCCCTTCACGTGGGAAAAGCCGCGGTTACCTCCGTATGGCCAATTTATTTGGGGAGCGCATCATCTATTTTACTGCGACGTCTGCAACATTTGAATAGACTCTGGAGTAAGACAACAGTTTTGTTTGCACTGTTAATCTGAAACAGTGTTTTATATTGTTTCTTAAGTGAATTTACGTTTAGTTGAGTGAATATTGATAGCTCGGGTACTTCAGCTTTTGTGATAATGGCAGGCGTGTGCTATGAATGTCTAAAAAAGGTGAAAACAGCCGAGATGTAGGTTAGCTTTATAGCTAGAAGTCCTCTTTTCTATTTTTTTCTGAAATACTTCAAACTCTCTGTGCGAAGTTTCTTCTAAACTTCTTCAATTGTGCATTCCATATCATCTGAAATTCGTTGCAGACCATCGTTTCTATTATTAGAGTTCTTATGGCTTGAACTTGTATTCTCCAGATCATACTATTCGGCAAGTTTCGTCGCTTTACATTTAGGCCGCTCCATCACAAACCAAACAGTCGCACCGTGATACTATACTGAAAATACTACAACCTCAAACAAGAGAGCAGGTTTTTGAGGAAAGGTTAGTGGTTTGACAGGGAGTTTGTACTGCGCATGTAGCGGGTACATGGTTCCACTGTTGATGGCACTCGTAACATTTCTGTCCCCTTAACATTACTGACTCCATTTCAACAAATTTTGGGCACAAGTTGCGAAACACGTTTGTAGTAATGGAGTAAGGGTTCGCTGAGGACGAAGTAGACGATGTAGCAACGTTTGTCTACTTCTCTGAATTCATCCCCTTCATTATTTGAACGCCAGAACATTTTACAGGCATTGTGTATAATTATATCAACAGAGTGCTGCCTTCTCGAAAATCTTCGATTCGTTTTAACTGCTGGAATAATGTATGTAATCATTCAGTGATAGAGAAATATATACTATAGTTATTTCCTTCAGTAATCTGACTAGAGAACTTTTATGTTTCTATAATTGCAGACTGTAGCAAATTCTACACAATAAAATTATTTGAGTTAAATTAGTATATTTTTTTTCAGGGAAGAGGAATTAAATTAATTCCTCGAAAAGAGGTTTGTTTTCATGCAGACAATCTGGTCGATAGTTTTGCAAAGAGATTAAATTTCAATTGTTAACGTTGATGACTACGCATAGGTCACAGTCGTTTATTACTAACCAATTCGTGCAAAATTTAATACAAACATAAAAAAGAAAATTTTCTGTCTTTTACGGTAAAAAGGGAGGAAATGTTACTATGTTATTGGCATTTTAATAACAAAAATTCACTGGTCTAACTAACTGCAAGCATTTAGTTTTTACTACAATCCTGAGGTAACAAGGGATCGAGAATTTGAAGCAAGGGAAGTAAATTTGACTCCAGCCTTACTTACTTTTAATTCTTAAAACAATTTTCCGTCTTAAAATGGAAATGTAAGTTAATTGCAACTTCTAGGTAATACGAAATTATATGATTCTCCCCTATTATGCACGACTGTCAGCGTTACACCGCTGTTGCAATAAAACAGACCGATTCAGGCGCGGAGCCGTATTGCCATTGAAAGGGAAGAAATTATTGTCAGGAAATCAGCTCTTAAAAATAAAGTATTGTAATAATGCAAGTCACCTTCTCTATTTCGTATTTTAAGTGAACCGACCACAAATATCCCATAAAAATTGACACGTTGATGAAGTGTCATTCACGTCACCACTCTCCTTAACCGTGGCCACGTTCCTGAACAGTTGGTCTTCACCCCCCGGTGGAGCATGTAGCATTTCTATGAACTGTTGCAATAAAATATTTATTCTATTTTGAAAATGATATGCTATGTTAAATGTTAGCTTTATTGATATTAATATTACCTGAATTTCGTTCAAGTTAGTTACTTATTTAAATATTTTGATCTTTTGCTACTCTATTCAAAGCTATTCAAGCACGTTCTAGTCTTCTTTACAAGTTTTGAAAATTTACAAACTGCTTTAGGAGAAAAGTGTGTATATACAGAGTTTCTGTGTTTTAAAAATCTAAGTGGTCAGTTTTTCTACTAAATATAAAAAACTGAACTGTTTAATATACTACTTAATCCAAATGAAATAAATGAACAAGTACTTCTATCTGATTTAGGTGAAATACAATAAGTTGTGATTCCGATGATCCATATGTGGCAAATAAACTCAGAATGTAACATAATTGCATTATTTGGAAATGGGTTTCAAAATATTAGTAATATTTTTAAATTAATCACAATGTGATATGTAAGTCTGTTAGATTTAATGTTATTTTACCAACATTTATTTTAATTCTTTATAATTTAGATACTGATTTAGAACTTGTTATCTATGCTGTTCAATTCAAAAGTGTATATTATTGTTTCTTTTATATAGTTTAAAAATTTACAAAGTACTTTATAAGAAATAGTATGTATGCTATGTATATACAGTGATTCTTAGTTTTAAAAATTTGAATAGAGCTGCGAAATTGTACCGATCTTGTTACTGTGTAATGTAATTCTTGTTCCAAATTTGTGCTGGGATATTAAATAAATTGACATGAACCTCTATGTTATTGCAGGCATAGTGCCTCCAGCCATGACTTTAATGTTGGAGAAACCATGGGAAAACCAGGAAGGTAACATTATTCATTCAAACACAGTAACATTCTTTGGAAATTGTCTCTCAAAATACTAGTAACAAGTACTTATGGTGATATGTCAAAATTAACAATGTAATATAGAAGACTGCTAGGTCAATGCTACTGGTATTAATATTAACTTAATTTCTTTCCATGTATTGAGTTGAAAAGTAAAATTAACTTGTTTTCAACTTTTAACTCTAAGCTTGGATATATTTTTTTCTATTTCTTGTGTATCTTAATAGGTGTTGACATTAGCATTTCCAATCCAATTAATCTTATAAAGGCAGTATGAAACTAGTTATGTGATTTTCTTTTGAATTATAAATTTGTGCAATAATGTCTTTTTCACTGGAGATTAAGATTTACATAGCGATTTGATAAGTGGCAAAGAAAGTATTTTGTTGAATTAAAAAGGGAACAATGAATGTTATTTTAATGCACTTGTATTTCTGGTTTCTGAAAATTACTTTTTGCTTTTTATTGTAGGTTAACACAATGTTATCAGACTAAAATACAGTCCATTTATAGTTGTCTTATATACCCTCTTTTTACTGTCAGATCCTAGGATTAATTTTTTATCACTTGCCAAAGTATTCATATAGATTTGTTATCACAGAAAACCATAGAAATCAAAATTGTAGATAACCTCTTAAATGAGGAAATGAAGTTGACCTTTATAAAGCTCAGGATCTGTTTCAGACCATGACACATCAATTATTAGTATCATTATGTTTCCTCATTCTCGATGTAACCATATAGTCGATTTTAAATTTTTCTCATAAAAATGAAGATATCACTACATTGTTGGTGTTCATTAGTTTGAATAAATTTAAATTAATTTATGCATCTCTGGTTCATTGATACTGAAAATGGCCTTTTTTCTTTCCTGTATTATGTAAACCAACATAATGAAATATGATAAAGGGAATTTGGGCATAATTTTTTTTAAAAGGGTCTTAAATCATTGTTGTTTTAAACCCCTTATTTCTTATTGTCAGATTCTAGGTTTGATAACGTTTTATTAATATTAATTACAACTAACCACATTATTGAAGGGGATTTGTTATCACTGAAACCATATAAATCAGAACTTTTGATAACCATTTAAATGGGTAGGTGGCATTATCATTTACAGTGTTTAGGATAAAGTGTTTAGAATAAAGTAAAGGAAATTTATGTGTAGTTTTGATTTGCAAGCAGACAGTTAAAATAAAGTAATTAATCAGAGCCAAATAAAACAACAAAATCCAACCAGTAACAGCTGTAACTTGTCAAACTGTGTAGCCCTGCTTGTCATATATAGATTGCAACATACTCTGCATCATACAACAAATGATGATAATGGGATTAATTGCTGGAATGTTCTGTACTTGTCAAATGCAAGCCCGTATTGTAATCTGAGACCTTTTATTAAACATTTTCTCTGGGAAGCCATTCTGATGAAAGTTGTAGTAGGAGATTGGAGCTATTATTTTTACAAATCAAAATGAATAAAATAAATAAATATATACAATTGGTTAACTATTCACAGTTAAATATCACATATCCAATCACATGGCTCCCTCAAATTAATTTGGCTACAATCTTGAGATTGATGTCCATTTTCTGACAACTGATCGCATGTAGATCTAATTTCAGTGTTACTGAGGAAAGAGAACTACTGACTGTTCGTCATAAACAGAACGAAATAGTTTCTTCTTCGAAATACAGGCCATTTATTAAAACCCAAAGTAATCTACGAAAGGTCTGTAGGTATTCGAGGTTATTGGCCTGTTGCTGGAGAAACCATTGGTATATTTATGCCCGGTGAGGATGATCAAAGGCGCGCTTGTCGAATTCTATTTCTTAGCTTTCTTTTCTCCAATTTCGCAGTAACGAAGCGTCTCTGACAAAAATGCTAAGGGGGGGGAGGGGGAATGTTTATATTGACCCCCTTTAAGTTTGCGCACTTACTTCTGTCAGACCAGGAAAGGAGCAATACGGGGCCCGCATGCGACCCAGCACAATGTTGTACGTCAGACTTTTAAATGTTCATTCTACATATTTTCAAATTTATTTAAAATGATATGTTTAAATTACAAAATAAACATGAGACATTTCGATTGTAGACAAGCAAGAGATACGGGGCTGTATCGTTGTGAAACGAAAGAACATTTCAGAATGTGAACGAACCAATTTTTTACTAAAATTACATGTTTTTCGAAAAAGTTCACAATTAATAAGGCTTGCAATTCAAATCATGCTACGTTTAGGAAGTATTTATGTTAGCGAGCAATTATGTTAAATGATGTGCGCTTCGAAAGCAACATGCGAATTGTGGTGTCATCTACATATGCAAATATAGGTCAATTGTTTGCACAGTATTAGTGCAAAATTTCTCGTTAAACTATTCGCCATACTAATTATCGTTTGCTTTTTTTGGTTTAGTAGTTCTATATTTATTTGTTTTTCTTTATAGAATTGTCGATTTTTTCATTTTGCTAATAAGAGATAATTTGTGTGTCGTCTATTACTGCTATTATTTTAATATTCTTCTTATATGCTCATCCCTGTGTTAGACCTTATACCGTATTAGGTAAGGAAAAGCATTCCGAGTGATGACCGTCGACTATTCAACAAATAGACTTATTAAAACTAAATCTTGCTAATATTTCCATATTTTCCGAATGTATGGACGAAAATAACAGTAGAGCTATACTCATTTCAGAAGGAATGCTAGTTATTTCCAGAACACTATTTTCGAAGTACTGGTTTTGTAAGAAATTCCAGAGGCTAAAAATAGTGAGCTTTAAGGGTAGAAAGCTGTACAATGGAATGCTACAGAGAAAAGTCTGTGAAACATGTATACATCTGAAGTTCATAGGCGGCATAATCTTTATCACCGATGTTCTTTGATGTTGTGTTCTTCAAAGATATACTTATCACACACTGTTTTGCTGATTCTGTTGTCACATCTCAAGGTGTTTAATTCTCACAGGGTAATGGGGCAAATGAATTTATTTTACAATGAACTTATTCAGGATTACATAAAAGAGTAATTTGAATTTTTTACTAATTTAATTAAACCTTCAGTTATGATGCGAAACTGTTTAAAAACATAAAATGGTAAGATAGCTGATTGTAATCTGTAGAATGAATTTAGCATTTCCTTCGTTGTGTTATTATTTGGACATCAAGAACGAAGATGCATATTAATTAAAGCTGTTGCTAAGAAGTACATCTTAAATAAATTGAATAATTTTGTACTAAAATTATGAATTCAATATTTTAGTTTAATAAAGGAATTGATTGCACACAGTATACATGCCATTATAGTCAGTAAAAAAATTGTTATATTGAGCACTATTTGTTTAATTTCTACTGTGTCATATCATATTAAAGTTAAAGAACCATGTCAGATGTAGACAAATGGATTGATATTGCTAAGGACTGCAAGTACCTCCCAGAAAATGATTTGAAGGTAATGTTAACATCTGCGTTAATTAAAGTGCCTTATTCCTCGTTCAATTTTTAATATTTTTTTAAATTGTGTAGAAATTGTGTGATATGGTCTGTGATCTCCTACTTGAAGAATCCAATATTCAACCTGTCTCAACACCTGTTACAGTGTGTGGCGATATACACGGCCAGGTGAGTTTAGCTGTACAAATCTGCATTTATAGATTACATATTTACAATTTTTTTTACCAGAATCTTTTGTCTCCAGCATGTTTAATTTTCATACAACCATAAATAATCTCAAATTTTAGTAATGAAATATTGCTAAAGCTGAAATGTTATAAAAATTATTGGAATCTGTTTATCCTTTTACTTTGGTACAACCTTCCTGTGTGTATGAATCCCTTAAGTATTTCAGTTTAATCTTTAAGGTTTTTACACCTCTGATCAAATCAGTTGTCTGTAACCATTAACATAAGTTGAAGTTGTTTTCAATTAAATATATTCAAGCGTCTTTGATGTAAAACTTCTTTCAAGATTGTCCAAAATGGTATAACTGCTTGTAGAAATGTTTTTAATTATTGCTTATTATAGATCAAGAACCTCCTGTAACTTCTCATGTTGCTCCAGTATTGTTACTCAGTTCTTTCTTTGCTGGATCTCATGAAATTCACATGATTCATTTTTGGGTATTTTATTATAAATACCATATGTAAAAGGTCTATTGTTTCCAGGAAGTTGCTGAAATTTACCATGCCAATTATTTCATCTCATGTGTGTATTTCAATTCCAAGTTACAGAATTTTCTTGTAACATAATTACACTGCTAAATAAATAACTAACTAAATCAGTTCATATCTGTATATTATTTATGATTTCAATTTTCTGTTACAACTTTGCGACTTATCTTTAGATATTTCACTAAATTGATACAATAATATATTAATTGCAGCATATTAAACTCTTACTCTGCTACAGGTAGATCCAATATTTGTGGACAACATTCTTAAAATTCTGTAAATCTGCATCTACAAGTTTGAAATTGAAGAGTTTTTTCCTATTTGAAAAATGGGTGTTCTGCATTTTCAAATTTCCTTTCCATTCTGAATTGGTGTCATTAACTTTATCATTTCTTGAACTTTGACCAAGCATTTTCTTATTTTTGGATGTCATTTTGTTTACATGCTGTGAATATTGACAGGCGTTGATATTTGGAGTTTATGTTAGCTTTAGATATGTTAAACTTTGTTGGAGGAAGTTGTTCTTGTAGTTATATATTTGTGATTTTATGCCAGCTAAAATGAAAAGTTGTCTACACTTTCAAATTTTCTTTATTTGTTATGCTTAAAACTAAGGATGAATAACACTTTCAGTAATTTAAAGTCCGAAAATAACTTATTCTCTTCA
Organism: Eucriotettix oculatus; assembly: GCA_034510155.1. Taxonomy (NCBI): domain Eukaryota; kingdom Metazoa; phylum Arthropoda; class Insecta; order Orthoptera; family Tetrigidae; genus Eucriotettix; species Eucriotettix oculatus. The sequence goes on along the minus strand of CM067380.1, from coordinate 19,848,589 downwards.
CACAATTTGATTGTATTTATTTGGACTCTGAATTTTGCATAATTTATTTCAGTTTTATGATCTGGAAGAATTATTTCGAAATGGAGGTCCTGTGCCTGATACAAATTATATATTCATGGGAGATTTTGTTGATCGAGGATACTACAGTTTGGAAACTTTTACTAGACTGTTGACATTAAAGGCAAAATGGTCTGATCGTATTACTCTTCTTAGGGGTAATCATGAATCGAGACAAATTACTCAAGTGTATGGATTTTATGGTAAGGAAATGTTAAATGAATTTTCAATGTTGTTATTTTAATATTATAGTCCTTTTCAAATGGGAGCCAGTTTCAAAATGAAGCTGTTTCTTGCCCCATCCAATCACATTTTTGTGGAATTGGCTTTGTGTCTGAAGTAATAGTTTGTTGTTGATGAAGTGAGACAATGTGGCAATGTTTGTCTATTTCTTTGCTCTTATTCACTGAATGCCAGAATGGCTGCCATTTGAAAAGGACAATTGGTGCCTTTTATTTATAGTGAATTGAATAATATACCATTTTCTTTAACTATATCTTTCTGTAAATGTTATTTTGGCAGTTTTTAGTTTCATACGGTATATTTTGGTTCTGTATTTGTTTTCATTTATGCACCCTATTGCATTTCTTTGTGTTGTTCAAAGGTAACTGTATTTATTTCAGATGAATGTCAAAGCAAATATGGGAATCCAAATGCTTGGCGCTATTGCTGTCGTGTTTTTGACTTACTTACTATTGCAGCGGTAAGTTGGAAGTGTTAGCAGTATTGTGTATGATATTAAGATTGGTTGTCAATATATTCACATTTTTAGTGTGAAAATTAATTCCAGAATGCTTTGGGGAAGTTGAATGACAATCTTTAATTGCAAGATATAAATAATTTTTCAGTGGCAGGTATATGATTAGGAAAAAACTAATGTATGTGAATTTATATTTAGTTTTGAGTTGTAAATAGAATTAGCAACATGCTGATAATCAAATTGTAGTATTACAACTTTTTTGTGACTGAGGCTTCCAAAAACTTCAGTATCACCAATCACAAATATGTGTTGCCTAATTGAATATACTAACACAATAAATTTTGTAGGAGCTGGAGCTACAATATATTTCATATTTAAGCTTGATATTGGTTAAAAACTTTGAATAAGTATAATAAATATAAATACATGTGACTTTAAATGGTAAAACTTTCACAGTTATTTCAAATAACTGAATAAAACATGATGTTTGCAAAAATAATATTGTCCACTAACAAATATTTTCGGGAGATATATATAAGTATATTTAATTAAAGATTTTATTTCCATGTGTTTTGAACTATTGAAAATGCAAAAAGTAGTTTATACAGTTGTCAAAAAGATATGGCTTGACCACTGTGATTGACAGTCCACCATAAAAGTGTTGCCAACATCTGATCTTACACATGTCTTCATTCACTGTTATGTATTACATTTGACAAAGTTTGATTTTTCTAATTTCCCAAATAAAAAAATATCCCGTTTAGTTTTGCAGCTGATGTAAGATAGAATCTGGAAGAAAATACGTTGCTTCGATCTGTTAACCTTGCATAACTAGAAAAACAATAACTAGCTACATAATTTCCATCTTGTTTCAACGAACAAATTACTTAACTATTTTCGATTAAGTGATCATTCACAAATTAAATGAACACTTTGTTACCCCATTTGTTTTGTGAACAAACTTCTTACAGTTTTCAAATTTTGATCTTTATTTGTTTTATCTAAGCACTCACTTGTCCCCAAATTTTCTCTCCTACTTTTCTCCCTTCATTAACCCAGACTATTCGCTTCCCTCCATTTTTACTCTCTTTATATTTAAGATATATAATAAATTTGTGAACACAGACCATGTTTTCTGTTTTGTTATATTGAAACAATTAGACTCACAAAACATTATTATTATTGAAAGTATGTCAACAAGTATAAAATTGAATTTGTATTTAAGTTTTTACCTAGACGACATTAAATATATTGGTGTAATTAAATTGATAACAAATTTTTATTTTTTAAAAAATTCTACTGAATAATTCAGTTTTGTATTGCTGTGATTTGCCTGCAGTTTGTTACACGTTACTCTATTTCTATTTTTAAGCTAATTGATGAACAAGTTCTCTGTGTTCATGGTGGACTATCTCCAGACATTCGAATGCTAGACCAGATTCGTAGTATAGAACGAAATCAAGAAATTCCCCATAAAGGTAATTTTGTTGTTTACTGTTGTATTTCTATAGATTGTTTATCTGTGTTTCCATCACACCCTTTGTTCCTTCAGTTCAGTATGTGTACCAAATCAGCTTATTTGCTTATATTGTAACATATCAAGTATTTCATTAAAGTGGAAGAAATACCTCTTTTGAATTAAAACTTGTTTCAAAGGAGTATGTCTGTATTAATAATTTTTATGGGCGGTTAGGTGCCTTCTGTGATCTAGTATGGTCAGATCCTGAAGATGTGGAGACATGGGCAGCTAGTCCACGAGGAGCTGGTTGGTTGTTTGGAGCTAAAGTTACCCATGAATTCATGCATCTTAATAGTTTAAAACTAATTTGCAGAGCTCATCAGCTGGTTCATGAAGGTAAGTTAAACTTTGATGTTCATACAACTTGTAAGAGTTAAGGATATGCTACAAAGTATTCAAAATGGACTTCAATAATCAAAGATTTGACATGAAAGTTATAAAAAAATACATGAAAGTAATAGGATCCAATTGACTAGAAAATGTTGACAAATTGTGTAAATACCAATGATCAATATTTTAACAATGTCTCCGGGAAGAATGTCAGCCATTTTATACAAAGATCAGGTTGAAAGAATAAGTAAAGTAAATAATCTTTTTGGGTGGAATCTAGTTGGGTATCAGTTATAAAAACATTTTAATATTCAAATAAATTAATAAAACACGTTTGTAAAAATAATATTGTCCACCAACAATTATTTTAGGGTGATATATACAATTGAAATTATTTTAATGTAACTACTAGATCGTTGCATACACTAGCACAGATGTCAATTTCCGTCCCACTTATAAAGTAAATGGAAATCGGAATATTTTATTTACATTTTAATATAACCTTTATATATAATGAAATGTGACTATGTCACATGCGTAGGATATTTCTATCCCACTTCTCTCTATCCATCCCAACTAAATAAACCATATAACCTACAAGACTGACAATATTCTGTATTTTGGCGATGTAGCATAGTGATCTAAGTGCTCTATGGCTACAGCAAAGTCTCTGTGACGATCAGGGTTTGAGTCCTGGCGCTGCTGAATATTTTCAGTCTTTCTTTCTTCTTCCATTCCTCTCTACACGTAGCATATGCCTTTCCCTGTGCATAATTCAATGCTGAGCATATAATTTAATGTGGATTTCATACCTTTTCCCCTCATTTTTATCCTTACTATTAAAATATCCAATGTTTGTGACTGTCATGTCCAAACCTTTCATTAATTACATATATAGCAGAAAATGACATTATCAGGTTAATTAAAACAATTAATAGTGACATGTAAAAGAAATGTAAATTTGATGGCTTACCTGAAGTGTAGAATTGGCAGTCGCCATGCTGAGTACAAGGTTGAATTTTCAGAAGCAACCACTCCCTTCATCAGAACCTAGCACTCGGCATGGTGACTGCCAACTTTACACTTCAGGTAAGCCACCAAATTTATCTCTTTCCTATCCTTATTAAATGTTTTAATTTTTTTGAGAATGTCATTTCCTGACTTACAAACTATATTCTTGTTTTGTCACATGCAAAGAAATGTTTTAATTAGAAAATAGAATCTCTATTATTTTGCCATTCGTGCTATATGGCATCATGATTGAAGATGGCTGCATTATTCCCAAGTAGTGTAAACATTTGCATAAGTGTATTCATCTTTTTTGTTAATGTTGGTGCAACATTCTGTAACGAGTGACAATTTTACTTGCTTAAGATGTCATGTGCAACCAGAGAAAAAGCAGTTGCTGGAATTTTAAACTAGTTTTTCTTATTTATCTTATCCAATTTGGCCTAATATAATTTTATTTCATACAGGGTATAAGTATATGTTTGATGAGAAACTGGTTACCGTATGGTCAGCACCTAACTACTGTTACCGCTGTGGTAACATTGCTTCTATATTGGAGTTTACCACTATTGACAACAAAGAACCCAAGCTCTTCCAAGCAGTTCCAGATTCTGAACGGGTGATACCACCGCGAACAACTACCCCATATTTTTTGTGATAGTCCAAATTGTTACAAATTGCACTTGTTCATGTTTGTGTCTATTAAATCTGAAAATACTCATTTAAATGCCATTTTTGGCATATTGCCTGTGATACAAAAGTATTTAAGGTTATGTAGTTAAAATATTGGTTATTAATTTTTAGATGGGTATTGCAGTTTGTTATTGTATCTTCGTGTTAAGCACCAATATATTTTTAATCATTTAGAATTATCAAATGGTATGTCATAATAATGAATTGCAGGAATACTTGCAATGCAAAAATTATATTAGTACAAAAACACCCAAATTTATTCGTAATGCACCAGTATCTAAAGAGCAAATGAGTTTGAAAAGGAATTTAAAATATTGAAACTATGAGCATTTGAAACAACCATTTTTTTCTTCAGTTGAAGATATTTCATTTCGATTACTATGCTATAGGAAAGAAATTGCTTTAAGTAAGTAACTATGGGATGTAGATCTGAAATTTTTGAACAATAATGTGGTGGTAGAGGTAGGGTATTCCATTACTTTTAACATTTAAAAATGTAAGAGTTTAAGTTAAATAAGTAGTAAGACAGGAATGTAGCTAAAAATTAGGCAAATTATGTGGAAGAAAATGATAAGATTTTTAGGTGGTCCATTGCTTGACCTACTTAACAGATAAAAATAACAGACACTGAGCAAAAAGATCACAAACTTGTTGTTAGGAAGTGAGATAAGATAGCTTTAAGTTATGCTTCATCCACTTTCATGTTCTTTGCACCATTTATTATTTTTTCTACGCAGTTCCTGTCTTGCTATTATTTGTTACCTTTTCTAAAATACCTTATCTTTAGACATTGTTGTTGAAACCTATTTAGGAAACAATCTTATTATTGAATGCTTAAATATTTAAATCCCACTGAATTCTCTTATTAATTTGATATATTGGTCTAGGAAACTCTGGGCTGTGAGTTCAATATCTTTTTTAGTAGTAGAAGCTTTTTTGTATAATGGATTAAATATATTTTTATTTATGTTGGTTATAGTTTAAGCAAACCAAAAGTGAATTTATATAATATTGAATATATTTCCTTTAAAGTATTGATGCTCCACCACAGTCAACATTGTTGGAAAGCACTAACATATACAGAGAAAATTGTAGTCTTAAGACTGAAACACCAAGCTTTCAAATTAAAATATTTGCTGTGTTGTACCCGGTGATTGTTGTACCAGTGAAAATTTTGAGTTTTCTGTATCTTAACTCAATTTTTTTAGGTCAATAGTCCTTTTTGGGACATATTTTGTTTTTGTTACAGAAGCTATCAGGATTTCATATACCTTTAAAACTTTTAAATATGTGAGCATAATTTTTGGTACAGGTGTGTGTGTGTGTAAAATTCATCACTTACAGTTTAAGGTATAAATCATTAACTATTATTAGTTCTGAATAAATAATTCTTAGTCACTTAAGTTATAATTTTATGTTTTGGTTGGTAGGGGGTATAAATCTTCTTTTTAACATTAGTTGTAAGAATGGTTCCGTTTGTTTAAATTTGTATATAGTATCTCTCATCATTGCAAGTAAAATAAATTGGTTTAATATTGCATATTTAACACAACATATCCCTTTTTTAAAGCATTTATAGTATTTGTTCATGGATTATACTTGATATTGTTGTTAGTCATGTCTGGGGTTACTAAAAATATTGCAATTTTTAATTTTCTCACAGTTTTAATAATAAAAAAGTATATATTTTTAAAGCCATTCACTTTACTTCATATATGTTAACATGCACATTAAATTCCACTTTGTAATATTTTCTTACCAAAAGACAAAGAAAATTAATTTCCAAATACAAACAACATCTCAATTCGTACATTAGTGTAGAATTAACTCGAGAACTGCATTTTTTTTGTAGTTAGAATGTAAACGATGGTAGTGAATATGTAAATTTAATCTTAAATGAGGATAGTCTCCTGAAAGAATGTAATATAATTACATTCATGTAAAGAAATAAACTTAATTATTATTACATCATTGTCACCCAACTTTTATATACCTTCAATGACCATTGTTGATTCTTGCCGCAGTGTGGGACAATCATTTGTGCATTATTTACTTAATCTTACTCCTCTTATTGTATATATGTTAGTAAGTGAAACCTAAGTATATTTTGTTATTTAACTTATGCTATTATGAACTCTAGATTTAGTGGCCATTAGCTTTTGCTCAAAAGTAAGAATTCCTTGTTAAAGATGTTGTCAACATGGTGCCTATAGTCCATTGGTAGATGGTTTCAAACCTTAATGTTTCTCATTACTATTTGGTTTTCTTTAGTAGTGTGTTACATAGTATTACTGTTCAAAGAGAGAAGAATTGCTTCCAATTAAAGCTCAGTCGAAGGCCATGAAACTGAATTATAAAGTAAGTGTTGTCAAAAATATGTGCTGTATATGTGAATATTGTACTCTTTTTGGCAACATGTATAGTCTATCATTTTTGGTGCGCATTAGATTCTAGATTTGAGTACAACTTGAATCCACCTGCAACTCCATTCAAATTTATTGTTCCTTACATCACAATGCTTTGTTGTAATTCTTGACCTTGTTACCTAGCTGTTTATTGCATAGCCTGGTCTAGTGGCTGGCGTCGCTGCCTTGCAACACAGGTCCCAGGTTAGAATCCTGTTGTTTGTGTCATCATGGTCATGGAGTCTGGGATTTGACTGATGAATAGCTGATATGCTGACCATGTATCACGCCAAATTCAGAATGTGTCATGTAAGATGACAGTCCGTGGTTATCTTGGTAGGCAAAGTTCTTCAATGGGCTGTAGGGCCTTTGAAGAAGAAGATGATTGTTGCACAAAGAACAGCATCTTATGATGTTACTTTTAAGCATAAAATAATTCTTACGTCTAAGAAAATTTGTAACAAAGGCAGAAATTGATTAAGCTGGTAGAAATAAATTCACTTTCTCTCGCAGAGGAAAACATTCAGGTACTGAAGAAATTTTTTAGAATATATATGTGAAAGGAGAAATTAATTAGTTACTGAGAAGTCAATCAACATGGACAGTCCATCCCTTGAAGGAAGAGGATAATATCTCTCAAAATTTGAATGTGTCCTGTAGGACCAATCTTCATTCTCACGTAATCCATGTTTCTCTCTCTTTCCTATCCATATCAATTATTTGACTGTCACATTATATATATATATACATACATACATACATACTTACACAACATGCCTTAAGTTATTAATACTAGGAGACAAGAGTGTAAGGCTGGCCATTATTTTCCTGAATTTTATTTATTTTTTAAATATAGTAAATAAAATAAGTAGCACAATAGATACAAATGTCACTGTATAGTTGAATAAGTATCTTTTTCTTCAAAGAAAAGAAATAGTTAATCTTTCTTCTGCATTGAAGAAATTATTATAGAAAGTTTGGAAGTTTTCAGTAATTCTATTCTGTACTGAAAAAAATTTATTTTTACAATCCTTAATATTTTGACATGGGGTCATTATAACTTGTTCAATTAATAAGTATCTTGCTTGAATATAAATGTATTATTCAAATAACGATGAATAATTGTTATCTACTTGATAGACTTTTTATTACTTGTGGACTATTTCTACAAGTGCTCAATATCCAGTTGCTCAATTATTGTATTGTTGGTCTATTCAGTTTTTGAACCGCCTATCTGCAAATGCTTTGTGCAACATTTTAATGCATTTATATTGATGGTTTGAGTCTATTAGTTATTAAAGACCACACTATGAGCTCTGATAAAAAAGTTCTTCAACTTATCATATTTTGATTTACAACAAATTAGTTTTTGTATCCTTATGAAATATAAATGACTTTTTCTCATATTGTGAAACAATTTATGGGAACAAATAAATTGTTAAGTTTTGGTATGGTTTCAAAGTTTCAAATTGTACATATGTATTTGATCGTGATTGAAATTCCATTTATCATTTATTTTGTGGTATATTTATATTTTCTTACAAATTTTTTTCTCGTGTTGTGTGAAAGGTGAAATGTGTGATAACCATTATCAGAGGTATTGTTGCATCAAACAGTAATCATAAGCAACCTCTTAATTTTCTAAATCTTTTCTAAATTTTTGGAATAGAATTTACTAGTGTATTTGGATAATTGTGAAATCTAGTCATTGATTAACCAGAGGGCTTGCTTGGAAATGTACTGTTTACAAATAATAAAATAGCACTTGCTTTTGTAACTGTATACTTCTGAAATCCAATAAACTGCTGTGTTGTCAATAAAGCATTATTCTGATGAAAGTATGATTTCCAATGAAGGTCTAGGCCATGATCTTGTAGTGTGTATGTAACTTCAAAATTTTGTTGCATTTTGGTGACATTGATTTTTTTCTAAATATTCTCACTTAATTTACAAAATACAAGTTCTTATTTAATATTGCCATACTTTCAAATATTGATTAAATAGGCATTGAATAAAGTTTCAGTATTACACTATCAGAACTGTCCTTTGGTTTCTTTATCTAATTTACTTTTAGACTTATTTACTTTCTCCAAATATACTGGTGTGTACACTTACACAAAGTGTGTTTACATGTGTGCATGGTTCTTTTTACTTGCTTCCTCTCTCCCATTATCAGAACCTTTCTTTGGGAAAGAGTTCATTTGATTTATTGTTTGACTCTCAGAAGTAAAGCAACACAAGTAACATTCAATCTCTTGAAGGAGGAGAATAACATCTCTGATAATTTGAATATTCTACATTCTCCATTTGAATGTGTCCTGTCAGACATGGTAACCAATTCTCACATTATGTTTATTGTACGTGTATATATACATATGTCGTGGAAAGGAAAGCGAAGGAAGTGATGGCTTACCTGAAAACAATGTTTGGTACCGCCATTAAGTGCAGAGGAAAATCTTCAAATTTCAGAACCATCTCCATCCTTTCTCAGGAGTTAAAAGAGACATATACCAAGTGCCAACTGATGGGGACTTAACATCACCCTGTCCTTAATGGCGGTGCTGAGCTTCAATTTCAGGTAAGCCTCTACCTACCTCCCTTTCTTTTTTGCACCAACTGTTTTAATTATTATAAAAATATTCAAATTTTTGGAGGCAACTGCCCCCTTCAACAGAAGAGACCATTTTCAACTTCAGAAAGCCACCACCTTTCTTTCTCGCTTTCCTGTCAATTGTGTTAATGATCTTGGCAATGTCACATTCTTACTTACATACAATTAATCATTTTATATATGCAAAGAAAAATATGACAGTCAAAATAATAATTATATATACATTTATTTGTGTGAATGTTGTATAGTAGCTTTGTTGCAATTATCACTTAAACTGTTAATATCTTTATTTGCTATCAGTGCATTATGAAACACCATGCTTTTCCTCTATCTTTCAAACATTTCAGTGCCTTACAAATTTTGCATTAATTTCCTTTTTATATAATCTTATATAATTTCCTTTTTATATAATCTTAATACTAATAATTTGCATGTAATGTCAATTTTTTGTAATATTAACTTTTTCTTAAAAAATAGTTATTCTTTATGTATTTTGTTTTAAGTATCTAAGGTTTCTTTCATATTGCCAGCACTGCATGTGTGGTTTAGTTTCTTTAGTGCTCTTTAATAGTGATTTGTGTGTGAAAATAAATATTTTGATTAAATTTTTATTTGTAATATATTTCATTTAATAAGTTTTGAAAATTTAGATTATTCCTTTGAATTTAATCATTTTGTATAATCATCTTGTATAACTATTCAAAATATGTTTTAATTTGTTTTTTATTCAAAATTGTCCTTGCGTCTCTGTTTTCAGTGCGTAGTTACTTGCAATTATGTTCAGTGTCTGTATATATCATATTTTAATTCAACTTTAATAATTATCTAGAGGAAAATTATAATTTTATTTGGATGAATTTGAATAAAACAGTACTTAGAAAATATTTAAGGAAAAGGTGTACTTCTAACATTTTAGACCGCACTAAAATTAATGTTTTCCCTTAAAAATGTGTGTATGCACATTCAGTGCCTAATAAGTGCTTCAAGAAGCACTTAATAACAAACTGCAATATACATAATCATTAAACATTTGTTTATTACTAAAACTTCTGTCCAAAATTTAAATGATTTCAAACCTGTATTTTTAAGTAATGCAAGAATTCCAATAATTCCACTAAGTTGTATTTAACAAGAAATGGAAAATGTATTGAACAATATATACTTCTATGGATTTTGAAAATCTCTTGAATTAATTGCTTAAGGATTGTTTAATCACTACCCGAGATAAAATAAAAAAATAAAAATATTAAATAAAGCATGTATCAAATGAGTGCAATTCAAATATTACTTAAACTTCTCGCACATTGAAAGAACATTATTGTTACCAGAATTCTTAAGTTTCATATATTGGAATAACAGAGCAAATACTGTATTTTTATTGAGAGTTAGTGATGAAAATCATTTATATCACAAACTATTTTAAAGTGCAGTAATTACCAAACTTATTATAGTTTCACTAAAATTTCAACATTACAGTTATTACAATATTTTGCTGGTTGATAGAAGAATGAAAATGATGTCAATTGAAAAGTAGATAAATAATTAGAAAGTGTGAAACAGATGAAGTCATTCTGTACATCTCACAAACCCCATTTGTAAATGAAATAAATTACATTGGTTAACTGTTGGTAAATATGATTTTAATTTTGTAGCTTTCAAGTTAATATTTTAGCAATACTTGTAGATGAAAATGCTTCATAAAGCACATTTAATTTATGAATAAAGGCTATTTACAGAATTAAAAATTCTAATTTCAAATTGTAAGTGTTCTATGAATTTACTTATTTTACAAATCAACAGCATCATTATTTTCAGTTCTTGGCAATATTTATTTTTAAATTGAACTAGTTGTCACATAATTTTGTTTCAATAAGTGTCATTTTATTGCAAAATCATTGTAATTGTCTGATGGAGTGCCTCAAGTATTTGACTAGTGAATTCACCAGTAATTGATTGGATTTACTTCTTCATATTAAATTATGTATATACAGCTTCCTTGCCAATTAATGAATTTTTACTTTTACAATTAGTGTATTGAACAGGGCAAGATCTATAAATATGTGGAGACCATTTGTGGCCTTACACCATCTCCATTTGTTTCTATTGAGTGTCTTGCAGAATTCTGTTTGTAAATTGTTCCAGATTCAAGAGACAACAGTATGTCTTTATTAACATTACACCTATCCATAGATACTGCTCTTACATGTGTACACAACTCTTTTTCAAATTAGCTTAAGTGTACCAATTTGCTACCCCTTTTTTGTTTGTTTTTGCAGCATTATTAGTTATGTTAATTTTATTACATACAATGCTATTTCACATGATTAGGCCCAAGGTATTTCTTTTTGTATATTTTCAGTGTGTGCAATTTTTTTGTGTAATAACATTTGTCAGTTTTAAATATACTCCTTGTATAATATTTATAATGGACTGCATCAGTGTAAAATGTTATATTTTTCATTGTTATTCCAATTATTACCATTCATTTTCGTTGAAGTAGTATTAATTATAGCAACAACACACTGTAATAAAATAATAATACAAAAATCTTAGACTGTCTCCAAGAGGAGAAAATATTTACTGATTTGATCAAAAAAATAAATAATTGTGAAATGCTGTAATTAATTCATTCTTGTTCAAAGTTAAAGAATTTATGACAAATGTTTCTTAATATATTCAGTATTATATTAAGTTGGAAACGTGTGTATCGTCATCATTTAATATGATGGGAAATAATCAGATTTAGTAGACACTAGCAACTATTTCTATGAACTTTCATATCAGTCAAGCTGCCAATAGATACAATTGTGATATTAATATTACTTTAACTGCATTATGAATTTTATATTTTGAAGTGTGGTTGTGATATTAAAATATCTGATTTTGTATTGTCCTAACAACTTGGAATACAAGCAGCCACTGATCACTAAGTTTCCATTGAAGTATTTGCTCCTTTGATGATCACTTCAGTACTTTAATTAAGCATACCATTTTGTATTGTAATGAATTTATTGGTTAGTGTGAAGCACAGCATGCTTCACCTATGTTTAGAACTTATAAAACAGTGTATATGTTAAGAGAGACTTTGATAGATAAATATATTGATTTTTAAAAATTTTATGTAAATTGAATAAAGATGTTTAAATTCAAATAGTTTAGAAATTTCTATGTGTAAAATAGACTCAGGGACCTAATAGCCTAACTTTAAACCCTTAAGTATTTGTTGCTGGATGTTACATAAAGTGCTTAAATAAACATTTAATAAAGTAACTGACTTATATCCAAAATCTCACGACTTCTTGTGAAATAAGTAAAATTTTCCTTTAAGTTGAATTTTCTTCTTAGGAAATATTTATTACACCATTATTATGCTATAATTTATTTACAGAAATATGTATCTTTTGTGCATGTTAAATTTTTGGTCAGTTTGTACATTCACCAATAAACCGTAAGATCTTATAATAAGCATTTTGGCTGAGCCTAAGACTGTACTTACCATAAAGTTGGACATTAGACACTGTGCTGCTTGAAAAATCGGCGCAATACTAAGAATTACATGTTACCTGTATTTTTGCAGAATATGTTGATCAACTCAAAGAATTATAGTTATGGGTGCCATGCTATAGTGTCAATTTAAGTAGAAAAAATTAAGACAATTCTAGTATCTGTGCAGATTACTGTAAATTTGTTAGGTATGTTAAAATATTTTGAAATGTAAAATATTTGAATAGTCAGCTGGTTATTTAGTTATTCAATTTTGCAACTGAATATTTTATTTATTGTACTTTTCTTTCAGTTTTAATGAAAATATTTGTACAATAATGCTAAGTTACAACTAATTACTCATTAAGGAAGAGTTAATGAAATATGATAAAATATAAACATTTGAGAAGAAATTTTACATTTTTTTGTGTCGATGCAAAACTGCCTATTTACCTTTGAAGTGAAGCTAATGATATAAGGCCCTGCTGATATCGGTGTGGATCGTATAATAATATTGTAAGTTTTTGTTTTGTCTGAGAGGGAGACTTAAAATAGAATTGGGGAGATCAGCAAGACTTGCACAAAATCATGTAAACTTCCAGGACAACCTTGGAAAGACTGCTAAATCACCTTACTCAAATTAAAGCCAACAGAGTGACATTTTACTGTTTCAAAGGTTTTCGCCTTGTTTACCTCTTTTCACTTTGACCTCTCAAAATAGGCAAAACCCCTATGATATTCCTACTCAATATTATTGCCTGTATTAATACAAAAAATCTTGGCTATCACAATTGGTGTGAAGTATGTTCAAAATATCAATTTTATGGCCAGAATGAATTTTTATATTTGATATTGAATAGTTCATTTTTTAATTGTTAGTGTAGAGAAAGTTTGCCCTTTTGAATTATGTTTTAATATTTTAGTTGCAAACAATCGGAATAATGAAAAACACCTAGATTCTTTGTATTCGATGAAAACGACTTTGTATTTTAAACAATTCAATTAATACTTGATAAAAAGATTATACATATCAAAGTAATATGGTCATATTTTATAAATAAGGATATGGAAATGACTTTTTTGTGGTGTGTGTATAAATTTGATGGCCACATTTTAAAGTTTATCGTTAGAGGATGGCACACCACTAGATGAATATGAATTTCAGCCTATGTTATTGTGGTGTTTTGTTTTTCAATATACTATCCTTAAATAAACTTTCAGGGATAATTTCACTAGTCAAATGAAAGGCCAAGTGTGTGTTGTAATAACATTGCGCAAATAAAAAAAAGGGTCACTGAATTTTAACCCTCTTTTACATCAAAGTTTATGCTCACTCTATTTCCGTTCTCCAGAATTCTATAATAAGCTTATTAATGTATTATATGGCCCATAATTTGAGATATCTGAGAAACCAGTGGGCAAATGTGATGTGCCTTATAAGTTGGCGCAGCACAGCATGGACTCGCATGACAGCCTGTGTAGTATAAAGTATCGGGTGCAATCCATTCTGACTGCATGTTTTATATATTTGACACAAGGTATTAGTCATAGAGGAACAAGATGCCATGGAAACCATATTTGGACAATTTGTGTGGCCAAATCATTAGCCAGATTTGCGGCTGGCTATAGCCACAGCCAGCATGAACACTACCGCCATTGTTAATCTCCTGAGTGTACATAACCAGAAAGCTGTGATGTGTAAACTGACCTACAGTATGGGAAGCTGTGCATCCTGTATTGCAAGGTCTTCACACCCACATTGAAAGGGATACCACTCACAATGAGTTCCACCCTTGGTCCATTCCAGTTTCTCTCGCTAGAACCTATATATGTAATGAGCCCATATGCTAGGCGACTTTTACTGCAAACAACCATTACACAAGATTTTCTTGCAGGTCAATTTATGTATAAGGGTAGGTCCAAATTTGATCAGCAGTCTGGTAAGGTGAGTCAACATCAGAAAACTAGACATTTTCAACACCACATAAGATTTATATATAGGGCATACACGATCCTTTCAAGTAAAATAATTTCATTAATACCTTGCACACAGCTTGTTTTATTCCATTCCAGCATTAATCCACCCTCATCGAAAAACCCTATATATACTTGGGGATGGATGACGGAAAGTGGCAGACTTGCATAAAATTGACAGTTGGTGTTTCCAGGCTGGGAAGCAATAACATGCCACGCTGGCTGCAATACGTTCAGTCACTGTCCTGAGGAAGGGGTTCTTTAGGCCCTTCAAAATTTAAGATGTTACTATGTTCCAGCCTGTAGATATCAAATGATACCATGTAAGTCAGCTACCCTTTATCCCTCTTTCTTATCAAAATGAGTGACAATGTCACATTATCTGTACTTGACGTATACACACACTATTTCTCCTGATAAAGTAGGCTATGCCCCAGAAAAGTTGAAGAAATTTCTTCTGCTCTGAATAGTGATGTGAGGCTTCAATTTCAGGTTGTTGCTTGGTAATGTTTCCTGTTATAGATTCCTACTTAATCTCAATAGATGTCCACAGAACCCTGATTGAAAGAGACCATGGTAAACTCAAGCTGTGAACCAGTTAAATTATCATTCAATTTGTAGATACTATTTTACATTAAAATAATATACACAATAATGCCAAAATCCTTGATAACTAAATTCAGTCAGTACAAGTAGCGGATCTATGGCTGGAAATATTCTGAACTATTTCCAACATGCCTGTAATTATTACCAAATTGGATACTTGCATTCTTGTGATACATTTTATGACACAAATTTTTCAAAGTAATTGAAGTTGGCAGGCTGTGATGCCTGATCTTGTTAAAAATGAAGTTTTTTTCTTTCTTTTGTAAATTGTGATAAATTACACTTGTAACACAAATTAAATTTAGTTACTTCAGATTTCGAGTAGATAATTAAAAATATTACTTGTATGATTTTAATACAAAATATTGATGATTAACCATTTACCTCAATTTCATTGTCAAATATTTACAGCAACTGCTGTGTGGTATCTTGAAGTGAAAATTTTCCCTAATCATTGGTTCTCAAATCAAATCTCTTGGCTCATAATGTTGGAACTTCTACTAAAGTATTTATAAAACTTGGAATATAATTGTAAACCTTTGTATTATATCTAAATGATCATTGAAATTCAATCAATTTCACTTACAAATGTTTTAGTATGCCCATAGACTTGTACACCTCACAAGGGAAAAATTGAATGAGAATGGCAAGGAACAAGATATGATTACACAAAAAATCTAACATATTGAACAAAATTATAAAAAAGAAATTTATTTAACACAATATGCCAATCATTTTACAAATTGTCAGTTACACATTTCAATCTCACAAAAACTAGGAAAAATATAAGCAAAATCATGACAATATAAACCAATAGTTACAGAACTTTAATTGTAAAGGTCATTAATTTGAATGAATTATTTTCTAACATTACAGACATTTAATTAATCAACTTCGTATTATTTAAATACTTCTGGGATACTGGCACAAAAGCTCAAGGATTAACTTAAAGTAGAAACAGTTCATTGGAACTATAACAGATCAGAGTGAATTACAAGTGCTCTGCAACTGTTAGTAAACTGATTGATACTTGTAATTAATCACAGCTATGATTTATAATTGTACATAGTTTTGGCAAGAAATTTTTCTTAAAACAAATAAGAGATTGAAAAATCAATGAAAAATATTTCTATTTATCTATAAGACTCAAAGCATTGACATAAATTTTACATCTAGAGACTTTTATGATAGTAAATAAACTTTTGTAGCTACATCTTACTGAACACACCATTGTACATATACATTAAAGAAAGCTCTTATCACCTATAATTATGGGACATTGAATTTAAACTAAAATATATTTTTCTATAAATTTACATTTAAAAACTTTAATGAATATATTCTCTCATTTTTATATATTTGCATTAACTACAAAAAATTTAAGTTGTATTCCAACAAATACCTAGATATTCTATATATTGAGAAAAATTGTTATTCAGGAAATTAGTAAGTTATTAAATAAAATAAGAGGGCTGTCTTACCAAAACTTGATATTTTATTGAAAAATGTCTAAAATATGCAATAGTGCTGCTCCACACTACCTACCAGCAATTTTTTTTAAAAATAAATGTTTCGTTTTGCAAACCAACAAATAAATGGCAGCATTCTAATTCTAACAGTTTTAAAAAATATAAGTGTCAATTTCCAGAATATTCTAGTTGAAAATAAATATCACAGTATAATCATTTCATTCATTCATTCCCCAAATACATTATCTGAAAGTGTGAACTAAATATAACACAAAATTATTAATGTGGTTACATTTTCAACAAATGATTGGAGATTCTACCTGTTTTAGTGAACATATTTATGAGAAACCCATTTTTATTAAGAATTTCAACTGCACAACATTAGACAAACTTTTTCTGATTTCATAACTCTTCACATTGAATTGAGTTGCATATTAACATAGGCCTCTAAGAATAAATAAGTGATTACAATTTATACATTGTTGTAGCTATTCAAGCTTGAAAATTTCACTCTGTAAAAAATTTTTCTTTAAATTGTCATCCCTAAGACAAAACTGGTGGGCAAATTGTGTATGTACAAACCACCAATAAATCAATTTTTACAAAGAAAAATTTAGGCAAGTGCTACTTTAATCTTGGCACTTTTTAGTTTACAAACACACATTCCACAGAAAATTTCTTTACTTATATTGAACTGTATAAAATCCATATATATTCGGCAGCATTATTTATCTACATTTAATCAGAATTTTACATTGGCGTGGTTTGAAACAATTAATTACAAATACATTGAAAGCATGTCATTAATAACTATAACAAACAGTTGCTATTTCAACCCTTTACAGATCAGGTAAAAAAATGATACCAAAATAAGACAGGATTGCTTATTACACAATTTTTTAAAAATTAACTTCAAAGCTACAACTGGACTAGGAAATGATTATTGTATTAATTATATAACAGAAAATGAAATAACTTGTGGTAAGCTAAAGAAATTATAACTCATTTTTTTAAAGACAATGTTAAAATATTTTGAATTTTGAAATGAGAAAGAATTGTGTTCCTTCTATTCTTTGTTGACAAACACTTTTCAAATACAGCTTTCATAAGCATTCAAGGATGGCATTAAAAATGTACAAAATTTAATGTCATGTGGCTACAAACAGAACTGCATAATAAATACACTTTTATATTTACAATAACAAAAATTTTAGTCATTCATGCTAACAAGTTTGAAATAATTTACTGAAATGAAAATTTAGCTACATTAATACACAATAAGAAACAAAACCAGTTGTTCTTTTGTAACAGCAGGAATACTGCAAACTACCAATTTTCTTTATGTAATTAGCTGGTTAGTGATAAATTACTTCAACATCACACAAATATTCTATACAGAAAACCATTTTAAAAGATTAAATAATCTAAGAAATTCATGTTTTTAATATTAACCAGCTGGTAATTCAACAAAATGCTGAAAAACTAATTATAAAACAAGATATAAGTAGACACATCATACCATACCACAGAATGGAAACCTTATGGAAAACAAATGCTTCAAGGTACTTTCATTCAAGCATGAAATCAAATTAAGTATCTGAGTTCTGATATCCCTTTCAGCTATATAGAAATTCACTTCATCAAGGCACATTTTTGTCTGTGACCACATGGTCATCGACAAAGGAAGCAGTCCAAAATATTCTGCCTGGTTTTTCATATTGATTTAATTAAAAATGTTTTATGTTGCAAGGAATGCAACTGCTGCATTTCATATGAGCATAAATTCTGACACTCCTTGTGTTAGCAGTAACATTTTCACACCAGTGTCTTCCAAGTTGTTTAGTTATGTAAATTTCTATACCACAACATAAAAATATTACACTGCCTATTGTTACTGAAAACTGAACACTTACATTGATTTTGTATGAATGAAACTTTCCCATTACAAATGCTTATAAGCTATCTTGGTCATATTTTTCCAAACTTTGTCTACATTGGATTATGTTGATGAAAGTAAATTTAAAGTCAAGGATAGTTTTTGAATGTGAAACTTGAGCTTCAAATATTATTTACACAAAATTCTTAAGCAATATTAATAACAATTTTCATAAAACTCTGAGAAATTTTGAGAGATACATGTAATCATTGTGGAAGAATTCAACATTAATTTTAAATTTCTTACAAAATTATTCTGCCAAACAAATGTTGACAGTCAACAACTAATGGTAATTATTATTTCAATTTCCAAACAAACAAATTAAAGTTAAACAGAAATAAAAAGGTGAAGTATCATAAAAACATTTAAAACTGCTTGAGGAGTTAAATTATTCAGTCCATGTATGACAGAAAACTTTTATTTTACAAATTATGAAGTTGGGACATGATAACTTCAAAACTATATATTCGTTTATCATTATTAACCAAAAACTATTAAATTTAAAACCATCAGAAATTTATATTTTGCAGGAAACAAAAGCTAAAAATCATTTGTGGAAGTGTATATAACCTTTCTGTAATAGCATGTACAATTGAAGAGGTGGGATGTGTAGGAATTGAGTGAAAATAAGATGATAAACAGTATGAAATAATGTGACACATCTTTAACATTAGCTTACAGTTTGTGACCATGTGCATTATTCACTTTGTATGATTTCCCCACACTTTAATCCATGCTGTTTATTTATTTTCTTTAGGGTTTGCTCAATTTTACCATCTTATTGGTCTCTTTAGCATCTTAATGTTACAGTCATAATAATCCCCCCCCCCCAAAAAAAAATCTACAAGTGTCTCCACAATAGTCAAAAAAATTTCAAAACTACAATTACTTATGTGAAACAGTTAAACACGAACAACCACACTATGCTTATATCAAGATAGCAGAAACTCATTTGTGCCAATGACCCAATAAGATTTTACTAGTAGTCTACATCTTCATCTAATGAATGTCTCAACCCTTACAGCTGCTTTAATTAATATATACATCAACCCCATTGAAATTATGGTGTTTGGACCTGATAGTCAATTCACTATCTGGCAACACTGTACTTTCTCTCATATAATACTCAGTAAAACTACCAGAATTGGAATGCAAAGAGGTTAAACCTATATCTTGACAACACTAAATACACATATTCCTCAATATATAATAAGATGTTTATTCTTGCTGCACCTTTTTTGTTAAACAATAGCCATAAAAATAAAGGTAAATGAAGTATATTTAAATAACCTAGCAATAAACGACACTCTCTACATATAAAACTAAAAAACTCTTATTAATAACCACAATAATAAAACTTAACACTAGAGTGTAAAAAAAGATGGCTTGGAAAGTATAAACCTCAGTATATTTATTATAATATACCTGCAAATAAAAGGTCTGTATAGAAAAATATTAAACTTTTAACAGTTTTTGGCAACATGCCATAGTATAACATTTAACAATTCCCAATTTATAAAATAAAGAGACATTAAAATATCATGTTAACAAAGCTGAATCACAACTGAGAACTATATATATCCATTATAATATACATATGGTTAAATATTCAGATACTTTACAATATTCGATAAATACTTCAAACACACCCTCCCACCTTTCAGTGATTTTCTTCCTGCCATTGGAATTTTTGTCTACCAAGAAATTCATACTACTGCTGATACTTAGCATACAATGAACTTGATAATTAAAACAAGTCAATATTGTGAAGAAGTAACTATTGCATATTATGCATTTCTAATGTACAATTAAATATGATTCTAAATTGACAAGAAATTTTTATTGTGAAAGAACCTTCTGGACTTGTAATGAAATGAATAGTATGCTAACTAATATGCAAGTTCATTTAGTGGAGTTATCTAGTAAATTATACATAGAATTAGATTACACTCTTCATTGTGCACTAAAAAAATATTTCACACTCATTACCCAAGCTAATAATTTATAATAATAAACATAAGAAACAATCAAAACCGTCTATACTGATGAACAATCACAAACTGATCTACAGAATCTAAAATTAAAGTTATCACAGAAAAATTCACATTTCAAATGTTTTTATAGGAGGCGCAAATGTGAATGGCTATTTTTAATAAGGCTTCAATTCAAGTAAATCTGCAAATTACAATCCAAAGTAACAATAATGGTCCTAAGTGACCAAGCAACAAACTTCAAATAAATTTCTGCTATTTCAATAATAGAGGGGAGGGTGTAATTTGAGGACTAGGAATAACGTTTCAAATTCAGTCACATCACCAATATCAGCTATTTACATTTTATAGCTAACGAACACCAGACTTGGAATGACCAATAAGCCACTGCAGTGTAATGTCAATGTTGTCCTTCTCTTTACAGGAGATTGAAAAACAACAGATTTCTCGATCTTGAATTACAGAGAGATTCCTGAAAAGAGAAATTGTGTTAATATACTGTCACAAACTACAACGAATTTAATCATTTAATTTTGTAGATCTCTGGTTTACAAATTTCAAGTATCCTCATATTAATAAACAGGTTACTATTTAATAATTTTGTAATGAGCTAGTATGAACAAGAACTTGGTAAAACGTTATTAAATTGCCTACTAATAATAGTTTGGGTTTGTTGGTAGGTTTAAAGAGATTACCGAGTGGCACAATAAAATAAAACAAAATGTTTCAAACAATATAAACTTGAAATCATAAAAAACTTACAACTACAACTAATACCATCGCCAGTATAAAATTTGATCCAATAATTCATTAATCTGACATCTTCAATTATAAATAACTCCAGTCAATTTGTCAGCAAACAATGATGATATTTATTTAATCATTTTTGGCTGTAATCATTGCTGGAAGGAGTCCACGACACAAAATTTATCTTTGTTTTTATGTAAGTTTATCCATATAAATTTACCTGATTAAGTCAATAATTATGGGCTAAATGTTGTAAATGATTAAATAAATATCATTATTGTTTGCTGACAAATTGGCTAGATTTCTTATTCATATCATATCAAAAATGTATAGCAGATACTAGGTCCCTAAAAAATTAATAAAAGTGACCCAAAAGTATATTAAACTATTCTGCAAAAAACCAGAAGTAATTCAGAGAAACCAACAAACTAAGTTAAAAAACAGATTTTTTAAAAAGAAAGAAACTTCTGAGTTGATTGTAGATATTATTTTAACCAAATAGTATTCTACATTGAAACAAAACAAATAAGCCCTTCCCTTCCTAAATGAATCATTTACATGTTGAACACAATTAAATGCAATAAAACAAGTTTCCAGGAGAAGCTAATGACCATATTCCCACAACAACAACAACAACCATCGTTACATACCATCATTAGAATCCCCCCGCCTCATTCCTCCTATACCACTATCAATCCTGCAGCAAAATAATTATATCTTAAAGAAAAGGCCACTCTCTTAACTACCCAAAAAATCAATGAAAAATATTAGATAACACACTCAATAGTATTTGTCCATTACTGTATTATCTGTGGCTAATACAGAATAAAATTTGTAGACTGGAAGAATTATAAAAAAAGGGTAAAACCTTACACATCATTTATCAAGATACTTTTGACCATTGTTTCATTTAATTTTAATGACATTAGTGAAAGAAAATAGATACAGAAAATTACTCTTCCTATAGTGCAGGTGCTGAAGCTACATACACAGGGTTACAAATGGACTTTGTACACAGTTCGCTGAAGACAATAGCTACACTAATAACAGCTGAGTGCCTCCTAATTTTTAATTGCATATTGGCATATGTTATTTATATAACTACAGCAAACTTTCTTCTTCATTTGATAACTAAATAATCATTGTAAGTGAAACAATAGCTTACAAATGATGATTATTCAAAAATCTGTTTCAATAGCTTCAAAAGTTCTTTAATTTAATGTTTATATATAGATTCTTCAGCAAGTCATAATTTTAAATGTTTTAAGTTTACTTTAAAGATAATAGTTTCTGAACTGCCAATTTCTGATATATATTAATCCACATATCTATGATAATTTTGCAGACTAAAACTGGAAAGAATAATTTTGATAACTAGTAACTAAGAACTCAATTTTACTCAACTGTGACCCATTCATTTAAATTTGATCAATACTTTAAAATCTACTTACATTCTATCAATGAGACCATTCTCATCAAGGGCTTGAGGAAGGTCACGTTTATTGCCTAAAACTAAAACAGGAATCCCTGCTAGTTGAGGTTTCTCTAATAGACTGTGAAGCTCATTTCTTGAAGCCTCTATTTTATCACCATCTGCTGCATCAACCATATATCTGCAATAGAAACATTACATAAATACTGGACACATTTCAGAAATAGATTGTTGAACAATTTGGAATCATTGTTTGAATGTGAAGAGTCTGATAAGTGACTAAACAAATACAAGATCTTCAGTTAAGATTGATTGTGGATATTAAGGAGAATTTTTTTTCCCAATGAAGATGGTATAAGTATTATCTTCTTCCTACTATTAACCTATATTCTGAGTCTGCTACAGGCACAATAATAAGTTACTGACAAGAATTGGTGCAACTTATTGCCCCTTTGCAGCAGCAATATTATTTTGAAATATTTTAATTAAAGATCTAAGGAGATCCCTAAAGTTGGGGAATGAAACATATTTGAACACAATTACTCCATTTCTGACTTTTGGCCATTCCTTGTGTTAAATTAAATTATTCCATTTCTGATGTTTGGCCATTCTGTGTGTTTTATTTATAATACTAGGTCAGATAATTCAATTACTTTATTTGTGGCCACTTTGTTACACACAATTAAATGTCTGTCTACCCAATACTTTTTAATTATACTTCACATAGAGACTGAATGAAAATTACTTTATCATAGATATTACTTTTTATTAACACATTCAGTTCATGTTCACAAAAACATTATGCAATAATAAGATATACATTACAAAAAAATGTACAAGATTATTTAAAAGTAAAAAAAGGTGGGAGGAATTCTTGTTCAACTAATCTTAAGTTTGATAAGCAAACACTAACAAGATTCCACAAGTTTATTTGTATATTATGTTTACCTATTCAAAGGTCATTTTTACAAGCTAAGCCTGAAAGCTAAGCAATACATATATTAAATCAATGTTTTATATAGCTGTGACAATATTAGCACTACAATTTAAATAAAAAACAAAAACATTTACAATAAATTGATTTTTAAATAAGAAATATTTTCTCATCAATTCATTACCAATAAATTATTTTTTCTCTACTGAATTATCATATTACAGTCACTCTGTAAATTTAATTACATTATACTGAAATCAGATTTCAAAGTAATCAATCAATTTTTAGATTGTTTCAAATGTGTGTTCACAATAAATTGTGTTACAATGAAACTGTTCTATGGCATTTTAATAAAAAAAATATAATATACAGTATAATTGTCCTTTAAGTTTCTTTTCTTAATAAATAAAATTATTATATTACTAATACCATATATGCTATAAATTTGTAACATGATACACACAAAGAAACTAGATTTGTAATTGTGCACTTGATTATTTTAAAAACTCTAAATACTGTAGCTTCTAGCTTTACTTTAATATAAATGGAATACTTTAACTAGTTGAAGACTGAAGAGAACTGGCACACTGAAGACATGCCATTCCAAATTTGGAAAGTGTCCCAACAATCTGGCAGTTATCCTTCATGGATTAGTATGCATCACTTTGGCAATGATTTACACATTTAAAAACATGCTTTCCACACAAATGTTAATTTTATATAACATAATAGTTACAAACATGTCATTTGCAATCATTCAAATTATTAGTAATTGGATGAACAGTGAATACTCAAAAATATGTATAAATACAAGTGAAATCTAAACTTACACAATGGCATTAACTCCACGACAATATCTTTCCCACATAGATCTAAATCTTGGTTGACCACCAATATCCCAAACTTTAATTGTAACATTTCCTTTTGTAATTTTTCTCATATTAAATCCAACTGTAGGAATCATGTCTTCACTGAATTGACCAGACTGTAACAAAATTTCAAATATTACATACAGAAATTTTCAGTAAAAAGTGTCTATGGTAAAATTCACAAGATAAGGAGAGGTTGAGTTAAACGGAATGATATTTCATTGAAGCTGAAACTATTGATATTCTATTCATTCATATGATGCCAAACAACAATCTAGCACTTACCGCAATAACGTTCACAAACGTAGTCTTTCCTGAATATTGTAAACCCACAAGTGTCAATTCCATCTCTTCTTTCCAAAATAAACTTTTAAACCAATCTAATATGCGATTTATTAACGCCAACATGTTATCTTGTTTACGTAAAACTGTTTAAAAGTACACAAAATAGTAATACGTAGAAACTAAACAATATGTTCTACTCGGATACAACTAAGAGCAAATTTGACTTAACTCCCAACCTCCAGTCGTCAAAAATCCTATGACTAGCACAAAATAACCACTGTAGTCATGTGAGCTTCTACGAAATTCATAGTATCTGTCTCAAGAAATCTTTAAGTAATATTTAATACCATTAAAAGCCCAGGGGTGAATATTGTGACTAATAAATATCTACAGTCGGCTCAAATTATTAAGAAAATACGATTGATTAAAATTCAGAATCAATGAGAATGTAGATAAATAAATATCGAAAAATTATAGTGGGGTAACAATAATCTCATATTTATTTTAAAATATGTACATATGAATCATTTAGTGCTGTTTAATTATATATACACTTGATAATTACAAAATTTGGATATTACTAATTAACAAATAGTATCCTCGGTGTACAGACTTTGATATGGGTATAGCTTTGCGTAGTGCCATGGAAACTTGATGTTGTGGTGAAGATGTGAAAGTGTAACAAGTCCGGTTATGTTAACTTCGATTAAAACAATGAATTCGTTTATGTGTAAAATATTGGTTGCGTTGCTAGTAGGCTGTGCTGTTTTTATTTGTATCAGTATGAGTTTAATATATTTCAAAACAAAAACAAGTTTTAGTGAACATGACAACTACCTAAATAACGCAGTTCCATACAAAGCTTCAAATGAAAACAAGTTGATGATTCCAGTGTTACCCAAGGAACATTTTGATGGTTCGATCAGTAAAGTGAGCACATATTCCACCGTTCCACATAGGTAAGTGTAATATGTTAATTTATAAATTTCGAGTTTCGTTCTTTTACTTTTGATATATGGATACACATAGACTTTTAACCGTTTCTGCTATTATCGATGAAAAATATTATCTAAGGAATGTATGGCGTTTGACTTCCAAGGCTCTTCTTATGCTTTTGCTTTCCAACAAAGTTCTTTATACTTTCTGCTTATAGAAAATATTGCTTGAAGGATATCCTAATTTTCAGTTTAGTTTGTATGATTGATACTGTATACAATTTATGAATGTAAGTTACCTTTTCCCTTTTTTCAAAACTCGCATTAAGAAATGCAGAATATGAAGATCTACTTAGGGAGTGAATAGTGTTGTTAGTGGTAATACTTTTTCAGTATGCATTCAATTTAGTTTTACACCCATTGTACTCCAGTAGTAATAGTTAGGAAATTACTTGAAATAAACACCCGAATGTATTAGTTGATAGTAACATGTGCAAAATATACTTTCTTAGCATTTTAACTCATTCGTTACATTATTTGAAGTACCCTTGGGCATTTGTGCTATTATTGATTAAATATTATTTTTTAAGTGTCGCCATGTTCAGGCCACTAGTGACTTCATAATGTGAGAAGGCAAATATTCAATGTATAAGTTTGTCCTACTTATTTGTTTTTATATATATGATGAATATTGAAAGTTAAAAATATATAAAATGAATGTAATATTGTCAATTTAAATTATGTTTGTCAAACTTTTCTTAAACACAATTTTGTATTCCACATTAAAGCCAATAATTCATCTTGTTATGTGTTTGAAGTTGTTTACTTTCATTTTCTGTATGTTTCAGATTACAAGAGATAGTTTTAGCAGTAGTTGCATGTGGTGATCGTCTTGCTGAAACCCTAGTCATGCTTAAGTCTGCTATACTATTTACCAAATCACCACTTAAGTTTATTGTAGTTGCAGATGATCAACTAATTCCTAGTTTTAAAGAAAAAGTAAGAAAATATCTTAATATACTAGTCTGTATTATATATTTATTTTATTATTACAATTAAGTATCATATAATTTTGTTGAGGTTCACTTAAATGATTATTTCATTATATAAATATACTATTCTTGTTGGTATTACACAATACTCTTGACATATAATAATGTGATGAATGCATTTCTATGAATAAATATGATGATACTGCATTTATCGTTGAATCGTACAACTGATTATCAAGTTCTTAATCATGAGCCAAACCTATAGAATCTCTTATCTGATTATGGTTGTTGGGAATAGCACAGAGAATATGGATTAGACTTCTGATGAATTTGTTATGCATGTTGAAAGTGATTGAATAAATGAAAATGATGGTTAAATATTGACATTAAGTGAGTCTAATTAATTAATTTATGCTATATTAAACTTTTAGCAGTATTTTATAAAGTTATAAATTGATAATATTCTTTGTCAGGAGATAAGGATAAGCTTTCTGAATGACAGCTAGCTGTCAACTGTTAACATTCTGTGTTATTTATATTTAATGGATGCTCCAAACACTTCTTTCCTTCTTATCTATCCATTCCACCTATCAAACAAAACCCTAATAACAAGACTGACTATATTCGGCAAGTTGTGCTCAGTGCAGCAGCAAAATTGGCCACAGCATGGTTTCCGGGTTACAGTTCCAGCTGTGCTGAATATTTTCAGTCTTTCCTTCCTTTCATCTCTACACTTAACTTTTAATAATGACAACAGAGCACCAAAACTATTTATGAATAAAGCAATTTAGTAGCAGTATTTACACAGTGAAACATCGTAGAAAATTATTCTAATTCTCAAAGACAGAGCCATATTATTTTGATAAATTTCACACATTTTATAACACCTTTCATTCAGACTATAGTTTGTGTCCATTGTGATTTTGAGTTGTAAGGAAATTATGGCCAGATGTGTGAAGTTGTGAATTGTAAGAAAAAGGTGAATGCCAGTGATATGAGACAGGATGTTTATAAAAGTGATTGTTATAGGATAAGGACACCCAATGAAGCTAATTAAGTTACTTAAAAATAAATTTGTGAAAATGATCGTACTATTAATTAAGTCAAAGTATACCAATTTGTTGTATTTATCAACTATGAAAAATTTCAGCTCCATGAATGGAACCGTGTTGTTAATAATTCATTTTCTTATGAAGTACACCCCATTACTTTTCCATTACAAGGAAATACAGGCGAGTGGAGACGCTTATTTAAACCATGTGCATCACAAAGACTGTTCCTACCTGTAAGTATTTATTGTAATATTAGTCTAGCAAATTTTGGTTTATTCAATTTTAGTACTAATTATTAGTTTTCTTTGTAGACAGTTTTGCACCATATTGATTCACTTCTTTATGTGGATACTGATACTTTATTCCTTGGACCCTTGGAAGATGTCTGGAATCACTTTTATAGAATGAATGGTTCTCAGATAGCAGCTCTAACGCCTGAACATGAAGATCCAAATACTGGGTGGTACAATAGATTTGCTAGACATCCGTACTATGGAAAATTAGGTATGGCAATTGTTGTAAACTTCAAGAGCAATAAAATTTGGTCATTCTATTTTATGAATCTTGTGTGTATTTAAATTTTTGAGTTAATAAACATTTTGTATGTCTTGCATCTTCATATGTATTGTTCATTATTGCTTTGTATATCATTGATGTATTATAAATTATTGGTAGTGCCATTATTTGGGTATTGTCTATGTTAGAAAATTGAGTAAAGGTAGTGCTCAGATTCATTTGCCCAATCATCTTAACCTTTTCTTTCCCCTGAAGATGAACAGCATTTTTATAATCATTAAGTTTTGAAAACATCTGAGAGATGGTACTCTTAACAGCAACACATTGTTATTTCTGTTCAATATTATTATTAGAAATATTGAATTATCACTGAAATAGATTTTTACTTTGTGGTAGGTTGTTATTTAATTATTTGCACACGGTAAAGCCACTGTTTTGCTCTGGACCTATGTTGACTTCTGAAATGGAATTGCTGACAGAACGGAGGGATATCATGTGCACCAACCTGCTCCTACCACCATTTGCCCATGTATTAACCCCTTCAAACCATTTCATCTGTTCTGCAGCATCATGTTTAACAAGTTGTTTTTAAACAATGCATTTGAGTGTCAAAATTATTGAAATGTTTGGAGTTCAATTATAAAGTTATGTATAATTTGCCTTGTGATACTTGTAGCTTCTATTATTAGTCTACAATTTGACCTTGTCAGGACAGTCAACAATATGTAGGGAGATGCCTTAACTACAGTCTCTCAGTTATAGTGTATTAGCAGTAAAGTAAAAGTATTTTATCATTGCCTGGCTTGTCTAAAAACTAAAGAGTTGCAAAACTCTTGTTACTAAAAATTTATTTCATTTTATGTACTCCTAATTTATTTGCAGTTAAACTTTGTAAAATTTGGGCAGAATAAAACCTACTTTTTATGTGTCAAATGTTAAATCCATTATAACTTTTATTAATGGTTTAGTATTTATTTATTCATCATGGTATTATTTAATTTGCTTGTATATTTTGTGTAGGTGTTAACTCTGGTGTGATGCTGATGAATCTTACTAGAATGAGGGCTTTTCACTGGACAGATTATGTTGTTCCAATATATAAAGAATACAAACTGAAGATAACATGGGGTGATCAGGATATTATTAATATCATATTTCATTTTCATCCAGGTAACATCTAAAATGTACTTATGTGTTTGTATTTGAATTGTGAATGTAACATACATATATTATCCTATCTTTTAATGTATATGTAAGTAAATATTTCATTACTTCATAAAATGACCTTATATGCTTACATGTAGGAAGAAATGATTGGGGAATTTTAAAAACTTGCAATGACTGAATCGGTTGTTAAAACTTCCTCGCCGCTAAAACTGATTAAATTTCATGACTTACAACCAAACTCAGTTTATTTTCAAACTATTACCATAATAAATAATGGCCTTACAAAATCATAAAATTAAATGTTACAAATTTCTCAATAGCAGAATTAAAAAAATACTTATATTATCCATTGTTTTTAATAAGGTAAATTATTACTATATTAAATTACACAATATCATTGTCTACTTATACTTTTTGCAGATAAACTTTACATTTATCCTTGCCGATTCAATTATCGACCTGATCATTGTATGTACATGAGTGTGTGCAAAAGTGCAGACAAATTTGGAGTTGCAGTACTACATGGAAGTAGGGGTAGTTTCCATGCTGAGAAGCAGCCACCCTTCAGAGCAGTCTACAGTGCAATGGAGGAGGTAAATGGAACCATAGTTATTCATTATACATTTATGTATATAGTGTAGATTTTGCATTTTGTTGCATATTTTTTGGTGCATTGTCTCTTTCATTGTGTATGAGATGAAAGGAAAATAACTAGTAATCTAGCCAATCAGAAGAAAGACAGTAAGAAACTGTGAAGGTGATTGGAAAATTACAGAAAAAATACCAGGTAGAACATGAGTCTAACAATTACAGTACCTAAATATACTGATAAATATTTCAATTGCCTCAATTTTTGAGTATGTCAAAGTTCCCGTTTTCAGTTTCAAGTTTCTTGTTTTTTATTTTAGTTAGTTTGTTTGGTTCAAATATTTTAAGAAATAAAATTATTAACTTGTGTTCAGAAATTTTTGTACAAAAATTGACTAACACTAAAATTATTGCAGATTAAACTGTGTTATACATATATGAAAAATAATTTGGCACTGCCATTTTGTCTATTGTCTTTGTTTAACTAACTAGACCTGATATATCCAGTGACAAATTAATACTTGTGTTAATCTTTTCTAGTATCAACTTGGCACTGATCCATATATAAATTTATTTCTGCCAATGAAGAACTACTTAGAAGTAACTTCCTCATCAAACTGTGGTAAAGTGAAGCATATTTTTACCAAATCTTTACAGAAGTATTTTAAAAAGACAGGCTTAAGGTAATGTCTTGAAAGTAAATTACTCATAAAGTAATTAATTCCTGTGACACCGTGTGAAATGTTACCTTATTTTGTATGCTTGAAGTCATTTTTAAGTTCCTTTTAGTTACCATCTTAGTGTAACTATGTTAGTAGTTTGTGTATTCTAGAATGAGCTACAAGTAACTTTATAGCTCAGAATAATGGTAAATATTGGCTCTGTGCATATCCTGATTTATCTGGTCAGTTTAAAAAATAGATCTAATGTGGTAGAAATTACATATTTTAATGACAATAACATAGCAAATGCTATGGGGAGGTGTGAGACCATTTAATGATGGCTAACATTTTTATAGTATACATAATTGGGTTACTATTAGTGATTTATTGTTAATATCAAGCAATGTCACATTTTCCCAATAGTAAATTTTACAGTTCAGTGTTCAGATTAAGTTTAAAAAATAATAAAGCAAAGTTGTTTATGAATAGAATAGGGTGGACTATATAAAGCTTATTTCAGGTTGGTTATTATTTCTTTAAGTAATTTACTTGTATTTTATGTATCAAATATCTACTTAAAAAGCATTAAAAGTTTTAGTAGCTTTATTATTTTAGCAATGACGTTTTCTATACAATATTGTTAAATTTTATTTAATCGTGCTTTTTTCCGCAGTGTTTAAATTCAGTAGCTACAAATATTTATAGGATTAAAAGTTTTAAAAAATGTATGGGATATGCAAATCCCTAAGGGACCAAACAGATTAATATTTTTATACAAATATGACAAGTATTGATTAGATATTTTGATCTTATATATGCTTAATACTTATATACTTTATTATAATGCTATATTAGACTTCTGTTTTTATTTTATGTACAAATTATCATTATTAAAAAATATATAAACTTGTTTGGATAGGGAAGAAGGATAGAGAGAGTTTGAGTCACTCCAAATTGCCAGTTTGTGCCATCATGCCAAAAAGCAATAAAATGTTAAACCAAAGGCCTGAGCCTACTTTCTTCAGAGCATACTGTTTTAACAACTAGCTTCCATACTGTTCTGAGACTGTCTTGGAGAATAGGGCTCAGGCTTCTGAAAATTTGATACATATATAATAAGTTCAATAGAAAAGAGAGAAAAAATTATAGGCTTACCTTAAATTGAAGTGGTTCTCGACTAGCAGGGAAGTGTGTGTGTATAGAAAGAGAGATAGAAAGTTGGTGACTTACCTGAGGCACCACGGCTGACCAATCATTGGAAATGTCTTCCTAATATTCTGATGAAGGGGGTGGTGCATCCAAAAATTAAAGAACTTCATACCCTACATTGTGCCTGCCTTCTGTGAACCTCAGGTAAGTCACCAACTTTCTATCTCTCTTTCCTGTCCTTATTAATTGTTATATATGTCTGTTACTTTTCCATTGTTGTGACCTATCCGTGAGAGAGAGTTGTTGGGTGACAAATGTTCATGCCTAATGGCTGGCACACCATAATTTAAATTGGCACTAAACGGCTGACTGTCATACCATTCAGCCACTCTGTCTGATGAATGGAGTTTAGACTCGAAAATTTACATTTTCCTGCAGGTCAGTGCCTACTATGAATTTAAGGAAAGTCTGTGACCTTTTCTATGTCTGTTTCCTGTTCCATTTACTATATATATGATTATATAATATATAATTAAAACAATTAAACAGGATGGGAAAGAGAGATAAAATTGGTGGCTTACCTAAAGTGTAAAGACATGGTACCTGCCAACTTAACACTTCCATTTAATTGTTTTATTTAGCCTGACAATGTCAGGTAAGTCACCTACTTTCTATCTATCTTTCCTTCTCATATTAATTGTTTTAATTAACCTGACAATGTCATTTCATAACAATATTCATGTAGTCTTGTCATGATCCCTGGAGGGAATGGAAGCATTATCTTGTATTAACCAATAATCAAATATCTACTTTGTATTCTCAGGAATTAATTTGTAAAGTTATTTTGTGTTCATCATGGTGCTTTTCTTGTACTAGTTTGGCATGTTGAATGTGTTTAACTTTTCTAGTGTGAGGTGGGCACTGACCCATGTATACACTTATTTCTCCCATTGAATATTTTCTTTTCAATATTTGGTAAATCAAACAACGGTTATCTTAGTATGCATGGTATATTCCACAAATGAGAGACCTGAAATTAAATTTATGTAATGGTATGCATCTTCTATAGCCGGACTACACCAGTTGTTATAGACTATATACATTAGGATAGGGGAGGAATGCATCAGTTTATATTGCAACTACCCCACACAATAAAGCCACTGGCATGTCTGACAAAGGGTGAACAAGAGAATATTAACAGGCACCATACACCCATGTGACATATCATTCAGTCATTCACATGTATCTTTATCTACAAGTATACTTTTATCGGATAGTTACAGATTAAATTCTATGAATATTGCAGCCATGACATTTCCTGGAGTGTAAAACATGTTTTGAATAAAAGCTGCTCAGATTAAGTTCACACAAAAGAGTTTGAATAATGAATGTCATGAGTTAATTGTTGTTATGTTTTACTTAATTTGATCATGATGTAGTATAGTGTTCCACAACTGTGTTTTTACCCCAGACTACTTAGAGGCAGTGGCACTAAAAGTGCGTGTGTGTCTTTCTATGTTTTCCCCTTTAATGTTTTACAGAAATAGTCTTCTTCCTTCTAATATTTTTTTTTATGTATTCAATGAAAGAGTTCCATGATTGCTGGTTGGTTGTCATTTATGTTATTACATTTTCCTCCAAAATTATTTATTCCATTCCAAATTAATGTTTTATTGGTATTGCTGATATCATTGCAGTATGGGAAGTGCTTGCTATCCTTCCTATGTAGGTATTTCCAGCAACACTCATGGCTCTTCATAAATGGTATAATCTAGAAGTTGACTTCACTGTGTTATCAGCCAATACACTCAAGTAACTAAAGTTTTGCAGTCCGACTTCCACTCAAACCTTCCCCCTTTTCCATTTCTTTGTTTTGTTCTCTTCTTTGGCCCGCTCTCTGCAGTATTGCGCCAGTATTGTACCACCTCCTAGATAATATTTGTGTTTTGCTGGGTAGATTTTCACCCTTTCTGGGGCATTATCCTTAGCATAATCTACATGCACCTTAAAACATCCTTCTACATGCTGTCAATTTCTTATGCTGTTTAATGAATATGCTGTTTAATGAATATGATTTATAGTTAAAATTGAGCTACAAACGGCAGTGGGTTGAATGCTTATTGGGAACCTTTTTCCCATATTTTAGACATGAAACACAAATTCCATCCAGTGTAAAGTTTGGACTCTATACTTCGCCCCGGGCACAGAATTATATTTCATACACATTGCTGATAATGTACCTTTGTTGGCTGGGTTGTAATGCTGGAGGTTACTGCCGTGTACACTTGTGTCCAGGTTAAATGTAAGCAGTATTCTGCTGGGGTTGACCTAACTAACACACTCCTCTCCTCTTTTCTATACAATCTCATGTAAGTTTATTCGTTGATCATTTTGTTGAAAGTTCGTATCTAACTGCAATTATATTGCTTTTGGAAAGACGCAGAAAACTTTTAAATTGGTTAAGAAACACCCTGTATATAGGAATGAACAAAGGTGCTTTTTTTTTAACATGTGAAGCTACATCTAGTCAACCAAATTTAGTGTGTAAGCATTTAAAAAGTTTATTTTAAACTCTAAATCTATAATTTTGATTCTATTGATTTCAATTTAAATATCAATAAAATTACTAATCATGTTTTGTTTAAATAATATATTTTACTCAGTACATATTTTTGATGCTGGCTTTTATAATTGTATTTCTGTTAAAATGTGCACATAGATTTGGCAAACTAGTAGTTTATCCTTGTATATAAATACAATCAATAATTTGTATTATTTTTATTTTAAAAATAGATAGCATAAGTAAGCATATAAGTAAATGTTAATTTTTTTTTAAAGAAATTTAGTCAAGTTTTATATTGTTTATATGTTTAGAAGTTACATTATGTGTAAAGTTTAATGTGAATTTCCATTGATCTGTAATTTTAATAATGGAGTTATAAGTAATGGAAAACATTTTCTGTTCAGTTATAGTTCCATGTAATGGTGTTCTGAATGCTTCAGACTACAAAGGCATTTTATAACACCAATAAAATGCTAATTATCATAGCAATACTAATAAATGTTAAACAGATAAGCATTCATTATTCAAATAATGATATAGCTCTAAAGGATTCAATTGTGACTGTATTTATGCCCGTAAATTATCTGATATAATAGGATTTTGAAAATCATGTAGCCATTAATTTTTTTTTCTTTCAAATTTGATCAACCTTAGATATAAGGTATAACAATTGAAGTAATACTTTACTTTGAATTGTTTTTTCATATCCAACTTTTTTGGATGACAGTCTATTGTTCACATACAATATGATGTTACTAATTTTTTATTTATGCACATGTGCTTTTTTATAATGAATATTTTTCCTGTCATTGATGGCTCTTCTCCCATTACAGAATATTAACTATTGTGCCAATTTCTCTGATTGAATTCAGTAAATCAGAGAATATATTTCATTTACTTTGACTGAAATGTGCATAGTTATTATTAAAGCATATACTTTCAAATGAAAATGTCCATTATTAAATCTTAGTATAATTTTGCCTATAAATTAATTTACTAAGAGATATACAGGAATCAGAATTCAATTAATATGCAAATCCATTTATTAATATTTATAAGAGAATATTGTGTGAATAATTCACTGAAGGAACCACAGATCTGTACACACATTTTTGAATAACTATAATAAATGCAATTACTTTTTTCAGACATTTTGACTGGATGTTAAGGAAACATTTATGTTTTGTTACTTTCATTTCATTAAATGAAGACTATTATGTAATTCGTAATATAAGCTATAGGTTGAATTGGTTAATTTTTTTACATTTTCCCATGTTTATGAGTCTGATTACAGCTAATTTTAGTTTGTATTATTGAAAAGAAGTTTGAATTGAAGTAGTGTCATTGAATAAATTTTGAGAAATTTTTCTTTGAGAAATTATAAGACTGAAATAAAGTAGTATTTGTTGTAAAATATTTACGGGCCATTAAAATATATAAGTGGAATTTATGAATTAATTTTATCAATGTTATTTTATCATAGTTATATGCAGTATTTAGCTATAAGCCACCCTGAAGATATGTTTAAGCTATTTTATTAAACAGAGTTATTTCCATTTTAAAATTTTATTTAATGGAACTTTAAACAAAGACTTTGTAGGAAAGAAAAATCTGAAAGGTCAAATCATCATTTATTTATTTGTGTAAAATGGTACCAAATTTATTGAATGTTTGATTTACTGTGTAATTCAGTTTTTTTATGATACAAAACAACATAACATGATTATCTATTGTTTTCTATTCATTGTGAAGTTGTTCATGTGTTGAATGATGATATTGTAAAAATGAATTGTGCTACTTATCAAAACAGTCTGCATCCTTTGGAATTATTTAGATTAATGTGTCTTTCTAAAATTATGTTAAAAAATTCTTTTGGCAATAGTATGGTTTCCACGCAACTCTGCAATGCTTGTGATTGTAATTTGTTTGTATTTATGAGAGGTGGAGAGTTAAAAAATAGTTGATCTTTTCAACATAAATAACTAAATTATACTTCATTACGTATTTTGAGGTCAGTAGAACAATTATTTTATTTCATCTTCATCATAATTGTATTTCCATACAATTGCACATTTTGAGGGGACCATTTTTTACCATAATTTTGTGGGGAAAAAAATATTGTGATACCATTGTGTACTATTATCAATGTCCTTGTAATTGGTGCAATTATGTAATGCAGGGTATGTTTGAACTATCTGTTGGTTGAAAATGCCTTAAGCAATAATTAAATGCAACAAATGTAAATAATAAATACGTAATTATATGGTCATTTACACATATTAACTGTTCTACTTTTTGTAGGTTTTTCTGACCATTAGACAAATAAAAATTTGTGAATGTATACTATCTTACTAGAACTATTTGAAGTCTACTATTAAATGTAACTTCATTTACTAATGGCTTTTTATACAACTGTATCACATATGTATGGATAAATTAAAATAATTTTTTAAAATAATGTGTTGAATTTGACTGTTGATTTTGCTAAACTGTTGAGTTTCTTTTATTAAAATCATACTTCCTGCACCTATGATACCAGCAACTTGAAATTTAGCACTTGTAGTTAAATTTTATGTCAGTAAATAATTGATTAGTTTAGCTTTTATATTATGTTTAAAATAACTATTTTTGAGTAAATTTCTGTAATCACATGACTCATTTCACACCCATGAAGCCCAGCTTCTCAATAGAGTCTATGGAATACAACCTAATACTTTTGAAATTTTAAAGCCTTTTTCAAACCACTGGGATTGAAACACAGTATTGTGTAAAAATTACAATGTCTCAACGCACATTATGAACAAATGTCCTTGTGAGTTCCAGATCATAACTTCGAATTGACTATTAGTTGAAGGAGGGTCAGTATGAAGCATTGGTTGAAATTATTGGCGTTGTGGCTTTTGGCACTACGACCTACTTGGAATTGGCTTTTAAACAGTCTGACAGAAATGCATTTAGGAAGAGGTTGTAGCAGTGCAGAGTCCGCAATTATTCTGGTGAAAGATGTGGGAGAAGAGGCAGGCAGTTTCCTTGTTTAGTAGGTACCACAAGGTTGGCAACCTGACTTAAATGGGGGCATGTCAAAATGTAGAAATTACAATGATTTAAAACTTAAGTTTCTATGAATATATTTGTTCTAGAAGTTGAAAGTTTCTAATTCCATTTTTTGGTCTTTAAAAGCAATGGTTCAGCAAACATAAACTTCTAACAGGAAGTCACACTTCATTGCTTATACAGCTACAACTTTTAAATTCTAAAACAAGCTTAGCAATCATTTTCTGTTTGTAAAATTTAACAAATTTTGGCTTCTTAATTTTAAATACTTTGACTAACACAGATATCTCATTTCTCACATAGGTGTCAGCTACTTCAAATCTTTTATGAATTTATCCACTTTTATTTAAATGGGCCCACAACATTTTTCTCACGCTTGTAGAGATGATAAAATCGATTTTTAGCCAATTTATGTTTTCTCTGAACGGATTCGATAAATTCTGGCTCATAAACCTGTAAAAGAAAACTAAAGATATGAAGGAACAATTGACATCACGTCTTTATTTTAAAAGGACAGAACAACTTAATCATAAAAATATATTTAGTTTCAAAATCATATCAGAGTTGATTGGATCTAAATAAAATATATATATCCGGTAGCACAGTTAGGTATAATTTTCAATTATACTATTAGATTTTACAGTATGTGTGTGATTAAGGATAAATGTCACAATAGAGAAATAAAGTCATCCAATCAGTGTTGTTACTTGATTTATAATAACTTATTTTATCAGTCTTCAACAATATTTGTATCAATACTAAAGTTCTACAATGAATTTTTTCAGACAGTTCTACTAGTCTACTCGTGTTTTACTTGAGATACTAATTATAACCTAATACCTCAAATATATTTTCAATGTGAGTGTGTTCCCTCATTTCACTGTCTGTAAGTAACACACAATTCCATGGTGACCAATCTTCATTTACGTTCCAGCGAACTAACCGTAACTGATATACGTCATCTGATTCATTTATGGCAGAATGTGCATGCCAAATACTAGTAATGAGGTAGTAAAAGTCTTCTACCTGAAATGATATACTCATTTTAAGATTTACTTGAATACAACATTAACAACAAATTATCATGGCTTAATAGCTCAATACCTTGGAAAAATTAACTTCTTCTAATTTGATAACTAATTTTAAATGTAATAAAAGTTAAAAATAATTTGATTGAAAACTGTGCAGATTTAAGGCACTAGTGTGATTTTAAGTCACCTGCATTATAAAAGCAACAGAAGAATAGCAATTTCTTTTTTGTTCATCACGACGAACAGCTCTCATTATATAGGTGTATGGTTCATAGTCTACTCTGGATAATGCAATGTTCTCGAGCCATGAACATGAATTACAGATCTTAAGTTTCTTCAGTCTTGTATTTGGTGAAAAATTATGATACGGCAATAATTTGCAACATTTCTCACAAGAGAACATATTGCATTCCAATTCTTTCATTGATAGTTCCTAAAAAATTGAATATTTTACTATGGAAGGTTATAGACACATGGTTCATTAATTAAATATCAAATTAAATTTTATTTGCGATACCTGTTTTTAATAATGGCAAGACATTGTTAAACCCTGTCATATTGTGAATTTCTTTTTTTGTCATTTATCACCAAGCCAAAAAGAGTTGTGTGTTACTTGATCTCTGTAAATTATTCTGTAATAGCACTCTTAATTCTTGCAGTTATTAGGAGTCATCAGCATAATTTGTACTTTGTCTTAGTTTTGTATAGATATTTCCTCTTAGATTTATTTGATATATAATTGCATCAACATTATACTCAACACAGTTGCAGAAAGAGTATCACCTTGTGTAACACCAAATTCTGTATTAAAATTTTAACCAAGATTATTATTTACCTTGACTCTTGGTTTTTCGTATTAATCGGCGTTAAAGCAATTAATCTAATTAATTTTCATGACATTTCATATGATGTTAGGCATTCACTTATTTTAGCTGAATCAAAAACTTGTGTAAAACCAATATTCATATGAAGTTTTTCAAACATTTATCTTACTATAAAAATATACACTGTCTATCTATTAGGTCTACATCCTATTTGTCTGTCACTGATCTATTTAGTAGGCTACTGTTAATTTTATACACTATATTTATTAATGATACTTAACACTTTTCCAGATTCTGATAAGACATTTCCCTCTTGATCTTTACTGCTTGCTGCAGTTCAAAATTTTTAACATATTTTAAAAAAAATTCCATGTCCACTTCTATTAAAGTTTTACTCTAAATTAGTTATTCTTTCATTTAGCCATTTATTCTTTTTGTCGCTACATACTTTAAATTCTTTTCTTAAATTTTTATATTGTTCTTGACTCATTCTAGTATTGTTTCACATTGCTTTAGCTCTTGCTTCATTTTTCATTCCTATGATTTGTCTATCTTCATCATTCCACTGTTCACTTCTTAAATTTATATCCTGTTTCTGAGCTGTTTCATCTGCTCCTTCTAATATTTTAGATTTGTCATCCAAAACCTTATCAACATCACTGTTTACGTTGACAATAATTAGTTTACTATTTAATGCTTTTCTGTATTATTGGGTTTTGGAAATTGCTTCTGTTTTATTTTCTTATAATATGCCATAGGTAATGTTTGTTCAATTACTACTTTCATCTATGTATGAACCTCTTGTTGATCTTGTACTGTCCATTTAATCCCTAAATCTTGAGTTTGTATTGCATTTAATTGAATGAAATGCTGAACTAAATTAACAAATTAAATTTCTGTAAATTATACTCTAACAAATCCATAAACTACTCTTAGATCACAAACAGAATGGTGTATTTGTGAAAACTAGCCAAGCTATCAATTATTTCAATTTGAAGCAGAAATAGTAAATAAATGATATGATAAGCATTCATTTTAATAACAATGAAGAGAGATTAAATAATTTTTTATCAGTTAAAATTATACTGGCAGTAATAAAGTTTCACATATAAGATTTGCTATTTTAAACAATATTTAATTCTTTTTGAATTAGAAACATGTAGCCAGGGATTACCTTAGCACACTTAGCAATTTCAGGATTCACTTCTGGACTTTTCATGAATTCAAGAAAAAGTTTCTTGATTCTTTTACGAAGTACATCAAGCTTAGTTCTGTTTATTCCAAGTGAAAGTAATTCACATTCACGATTTAATAATGATCTGATCTCAGCAGATACCTTGCAATTGTTTGATCGGAGCTGGAATAATGACAGAAAATAAATGTATTGACAAGTTCAAACTAAAAAGAAGGAAGTAATACAATAAATTTTACCTTGGTTAAATGATAAACTTTGCTTAATTTTAGTACCCAATTTTACTCTTTTCCATATTTTACAAAGTGTAATACTTTGGTTGCACAGCACTAGATAATGTAAGTAGCATGCAATTCACTTTAAAAATATTATTGAACTGACTAGAATCATAGATAATATATATTT
Source organism: Eucriotettix oculatus (assembly GCA_034510155.1). Taxonomy (NCBI): domain Eukaryota; kingdom Metazoa; phylum Arthropoda; class Insecta; order Orthoptera; family Tetrigidae; genus Eucriotettix; species Eucriotettix oculatus. The sequence goes on along the minus strand of CM067380.1, from coordinate 19,807,410 downwards.
AATATATTTTACTAGTCAAATTCATCTGCAGCAAACAAATGATTAAAAAAGAATCAAATGCTGTTTTAACCAATTCTTATGCATTTGTCTATTCTTAACTGAAACAGTTTATATCTAGTGTTTATTTTGTAGGTTTACACCTGACAATATTGGTATGCAATTATTTATTTTTCAAGTATATTTTTTCATGTATATGCTGAACGTTAATGGTCTTACCTATTTATTGCATTAGTTCCTATTAATATTTTAATATATAAAATGATAGCTAAACAAAGTATGATCAACTTACTGCATACTTTAAGGTAACAAGTAATTCTGCTCGTTCTTCATTAGAAACTTCATCATGACTCAGAGCAACATAAAGGTCTCTGAATTCCCTTGCCCTTTGAGAACGAATTGTATCCATAGAAATTGTAAGACCCTTTGCATCTACCCATGTAACAGGTTCTGCACACTAAATAATTATATGTACATTTATTAACATTATTATTCAGATTTATGAAAAATTAATATGACTTTAGAGAACTTCTATTCTTTTCTTAGTCAAATTCTTACACATTAATGAGCATAAAGTCTAAAAGATAAACATCAGTTATAAGTTGTATATTTATTGCATACACAATGTAACATAAAAATTTCCATAGCCCTTCCTAATATTAAATATGTAGGTGAAAAAACAAAGTCAGTTTCATGTGGGATTTGACTGCTTTTTGACTGAAAAATGAGACTGATTCATCTGAAAATTTTCAGAATTTCCTCCTGTCCTGAATGACAACACTGAGCTTCAATATCTTAGATTGAAGCATGAAAATATCATCTATGAATTGGAACCAGGTTAAGGGTTTTAGTGGTGAGAAATTTAAATGTTGCTATTCCAATTGGCAGATTGAACAGGATGGTATATCGGGGGCTGTCCAGTTGCTCATAGCTGTACCACATATTTGGTGATATTGTTTAGGAATTTTGTGGCCTGTGAGAAGGAATTTTCAAGTGCCAACAGGCCACTAGTTTGGGGGATGTTAGTGTGTAGGGAAATAATATACGGTAACCATTAGTATGTCAGGTGGTAGTGGTATTGGTTAAATGGGGACAAGTTTTCTGTGCCCCCACGCAGCCAAACAAGTACCCTTACTCTGGAATGTAATAAACAAACCCCTGCCAAGTAATGGACCATGCAAGCCCTTGCTATACATTCTGTTCCCAGCTCCCACACATCTCACCTTTGAACAGCCAGAGCCGGCCATGTGATGAAATAAAGTATTCATTTAAGAGACAGCCTATTACTGTTATCATTCTATACTTAGGAAAACATTACGAAAATTCAAGTACTCTAAACCTCACAAGGTGTCTGCCATCTTTGAACCGCAGGCGAGTCACCTTCGTTCCTATGCCGATCACTGGAAATGTCTTCCTAACCTTCTGATGAAGGGGGCGGTGCCTCCGAAAATTCAAGTTCTCCAAAACTCACAAGGTGTCTACCATCTATGAACCTCAGGTCAGTCATCTTCTTTCTATCTCTCTGTCCTTCCCCATTATTATTAATTGCTATATATATATATATATATATATATATATATATATATATAATTCTCACATTTTTCAGTTTCATATGTTAGCTGAAATTGAAATAAAATGATTTCATGTACCTTATTTATTATATCTAGCTCTCTTTTGGTTTGCTTCTCCTCTTTAATGGCAATTCTATGTTTTTCAATAGATGACAATAACTGAACTTCTTTCTCCAGTAATGAGTAAAATTCTCCTTTCCTTGGAGTTTTTGATGTTGAGTCTGCCATTATGCGAGCTACTTCGGACTTTCTCCATCGTTCAACCATGTTGTAAAGCATATTGAAATCTGTGTGTGTTTGTGGAAATGCCATGCGTAACATGTTATGTCTAATATGTTCTTCTTTTTCTTCGGCTTGTTTTTTTATTTCTCTATTTTCCCATTCAAGACATCTTCTATACTGTTCTCGCATTTCAGTTATTGTTTTTCTAACTAGCCAACCACGAACAAATCTTTGTATTGTTTTCACCTGAAAATTATTTTAAGTGATTTCTGTGCATTATAATTTTAACAAAAGTAAATGTATTGTTGTCTTCAAATTTGATCAGTCAGTCTTACTCATTGAAATATAATGCTTTTAATGTACATATTTATTTATTTATTTTAAATACCACCTTGAGTTCCAATTCCTTAGAATCTTGAATTTGCTCTGCTGGCACATACTTTCGAGAAACAATTATTTTGTCATGTACACAGGGAATCATATGACTATGCATGAAAACTTGAACATTCTTTTCTGAGGATACGGCATTTAGTTTCTTGTCACGTGATATAACTGTCTGTGTATCCCTCTGACATTTTTCTAAACATTAAAGTTTGAAATGAAATAATTGTAAGTATAACTGATCTTAATTAATAATAATTATATTTTTATTTTTATAAAACAAGTAACAAAGAAGAATCAGTAAGTTTTTGCATACCTATTATTGTTCTGTAATTTTGATAACAGAATATATTCAAGTAATATGAAAATATAATAAAGTACACTAAAATAAATGAGTTACAACATATATAATTGTATGTAAAAGTTATACAATTACCTTATTTTTTTTACAAACAATGTTCATATCTCACAGTTGTAGCTCATTTTTACCTTAAAGATAATAAAGTTTTAACTCTTTATAAATTTAAAAATTGGCATAATAAATTCAACAGTATTACCAGATGTACACTTATGGGTTTCTTTAGATATTTTGAGAACATTTGAAAAGTATCGTGGCAGAAAGGAAAACTTTATTTTGTAATAAATGAATTCAATACTTCTCATTTCACATAATTTGTCAAATGGGAGCAATTGCAGTGTGTTTAGCACTTATAATTGTATAGCAGTTACAGTCCAATAGGATTCACATTCCTGTATTAAGCAGCAGTGGTTCTCGATAAGTGAAAGTGTGGTAATAAATGGTTTTTCTGTCTCAGGTTCTGAAATGTTTAGTTGTGCTAAACAATATATCTATTTTTTAAATATGATTACATAAACCACTATATACTATTGTCATTTTTCTTATAATTATATATAAATTATTAAAATATTCCTTTGCCTTACCTTGAGACTTTGTACATTTTTTTACTGGAAATGTTTGCGAGAAAGCATGGTGGTATTCTATTCCTGTGTATTTGTGTCTGTAGCCACCAATAAAAGGTTTCTTAAAACATGTATTTTCTATTTCTACGACAATTTCTCTAGTTTCTTCTTTACCTTTCACAGAAATATTTATAAAATTAGAAAAGTAAATAATCATCCCGGGAAGAAAAAGCAGATTCGGGAAACAAATATTTATATCAGTGTGTCGGAAAATATAAACCTTCAACAGTAATGTGTTCATTGGGTTGAGAAGAACTAACATTAAATATGTGTTAGGAGTATTTATTATTCCAAAATTATAATTAAAGACATATATTATGTAATTTAAATAAGTACATCTGCTATTTAGACATGGAAAGAAATATGGTGCTTATAATGAATTGAACTGGAGAACATGTGGATTCTAAAAACTTCTCAAGGAACTTTATTTCCTTGTCATTTCATTAGTAAATATCACTTACAATGTGTGAGAGAAGTATTGTGATAGATAAAGGAATTGGACAAGAGTTATAGAGACACAGCTTTACTTAACTATCACATGAATTATATCCTCAAGACATGATTAATAAAAACAAAGAAACATTTACTATAGTCTGGTATGAGATAACAGCTGAATTGCCGCAGAATACGGAAGATCTTGGATATATACTAAAAGGCACAGAAAACCTATTCCAGGCAAAGTTCTGCTATTGGAGCAGAAATATAACCAATGATGGATATATATATATATATCTGTTAGCCGATCACTGGAACTGTCTTCCTAACTTTCTGATGAAATGGGGCAGTGCCTCCGAAAATTTAAAGAACTTTAAACCTCACTGTGAACCTTGGGTAAGTCACCTACTTTCTATCTGTCTTTCCTGTCCTTATTAATTATATATATATATATATATATATAATGACAGGAAAGAGACAAAAAGTTGGTGACTTACCTGAGGTTCACAGATGGCAGGCATCATGTAGGATTTGAAGTTCTTGAATTTTTGGAGGCACCGCCCCTTTCATCAGAAGGTTAGGAAAAACATTTCCAGTGACGGCCAGCTGTCGACTGAGCAGACAAAAGTTGTGCTTTTGCTCATAAATAATGGACCCCTTACGAGGCCTAAATGACTACACGACTCTGTGTGGTGATTTATTGGACCGAAAATTTTGTATTGGTAAGTTATTTTGCTTGTGTGCATGGTTACGGTGGTGGTATCTATAGAGAATAGATAAAAATGATGTGCAAGAAAGTAAGGTATTTTTTAGTTTACAATCAGTGTCTTACACAAATGTAAAAGGAAGAAACAGTTTTTGTCATACAATTAACAATAAATATTTGCAAATCTATAATTATTTAATATATTACTTACCAAGGTCAATTTTCACTGTAATTACATCTGGAATTGGAAAATCTTTTTGAACGTACTCCAGACACAATGGATAACGTACATCTAGAGTCTGCAAGTTGATCTCTATGCTTCCTAACGGCTCAACCCCCAGGCTCACCAAAGTCGCGCTGCCGTTTATAATTTGTCCACTTATTGATAATTGAATAATATCATTTGGTACTTTAAACATATTGGCTAACTTATCCTTGACTTCTTGTACCGTGGAATAAATGTTATAAGCCTGAGTTAACACTTCTCCGGACACCATCACAAATTTCACTGTAGCCAATTCTTGTTGATCCTCCGCGGGTTCCCATGATACCTGGCAATTGGAATCATCGCCGTCGTCTAACTTGTCACTTTGAAACGAAGAAGCGTATATATCGTTAATGTTATGTACGGAACTGTTGAAAGTATCATCTTCAGCTGACCTAAATGTCGTTATTGCGTCTAAAATCCACGTCTCGTCTTGACCCGTAATGGATCCTTTCCTACTTGTTGAATGACTTCTCGTGACAACAACATTTTTGTCTTCACATTCTTCGGTCGTTTCCGATGCTCCATCCCGGACCGCTACTTCCTCGTTTATATTCATTTTGGTATCATCCATGTTAAGATCATCGCTAACGCTGTTATGGCTCATGTTATCTGCAGATTGGTTTCTTTCCTCTATCTTTTTTTTTTAAAAGAAAGCAATATTATCTGAAAAGAGAATACAATTAGCAGCTACAATCAAAAGAATTAAAAAATATAGTACTTCTGCACACATCCAAGTCCCACTTTATTGGAACGTTGTAACCGATAGCTTTTTAATAATCATTCGTATCTAAGAAATGATTTGTAAAATGAACACATGAAAAATCTTGATTCAACAATTCCTTGACTTCGTTACTTGCACCTTTCAGTTTGAAATCCTCAGGCTGGACGGACTTGAGTAAACTGTTTATCGGTTACCTTAGAGACGCTGCGCATAAGGAAGATCATCTTCATTTATCAATATCTACGTAAGGGATAATGAAAAACCCGTCTTCATTATTTCTTCTTGTGAGGTTTTTGTGCTACTTCTGCAATGTGCTACAGCAGTCAATCAATCTAATTTTGAAAACATTAGCATGCGATATGATATAAACTTATTATTTTATTTACTAAAAATTTAATAAATTTTATTTATTAATGTATTCAATGATTACGGTTTGATTGCATCATTAATTTTGTAGAGTTAACCTCTAATGTGCCTGATCAAGTGTCAAAGTAATAGACGAAACTTTGCACAATATCATAAATTATTTTCAATAAATGTTCTGACAAGTAAGGCTGTACCATTATTTACTTAATTTCAGATAACCAACTCATTAAGTACTTAATACTTTTCTTTTTCGTTATGTCTTATATAATAACAAAACTCGTTCATTATAATGAATATAACGTATGTATTATTTAAACATCATCAAGACGTGTTGTTGACGGACACATTCGGTGGAAAATACTTACATATATTAATGAGCACGTATCGCTTGTCGAGTGAATAGACCTATTTTAATTTAGTAATCACGTCTAATTACTTTTTAATTGTAAGGAATCAGAGTCGCTCTAGACTGAGCATTGTTGATGAGAGCGCGGACGACAATCTTATGTACCACAAACCACCGGATATTTTCTTTTCCTGCGCCGCAATAGGACGATTTTTGTAAACGTGAAAGTGGACAAGCTGATAGAACATATCGTGATGCATTGTTGAGGATCGAATCTAAACAGCCGCGCACACTTGGTCGCTGGACATTGATGTGAGAGGAGAAAGTCGTCGCCAAAAACTAGTCCAAGTCCTAGGACCACTTATAAATTTTATATCGTTTCACTATGAGCGGCGCTCAATTTTAAAGTACTCATTGTTTTAAAATTTAACTCATCTAAAATGGTAATGAATGCGTGCCATTTAACTTGGTGCGCCTACGAACCGTATCAACGATAAAATAAAGTGAACCTTTCCAACATTTTGAAATACTGTCTGCAAGTGTTCTTGAAAAGTCTGGAAGAAACCGAATATTTTTTTTTTGCTTCTTTAAAGAATTTACACAGAAAATTATATCCACACGTAAGTGAAAGAATGCAAAGTAAAATAATTTTCTATTACACAAGTCCAGTGGCGGCTGGTGCATATGTGTTCATGTACTACAGCACACGAATTATTTTTTTCGTATTTTGAGAGACTTTAAAATAATAGAATTTCTTCTTCAATTTTGGAAGACTTTCAACTGGTCGCCTTCCAGTGCGATCCCTTCGCAAACATCTGGGCTACATTCTTCATAGCACGAGAATCCTGTCTGTACTGAGAATTGCGCATGCGCAGTATTTCCTTTTCAGTCCCTGATCGTCAAAGATCTAACAATTATATGAGCTACAAAAAGCACAGCGTATAGGCTGCTGAGGCCGCCTACAGTTTTAAATCATTTGACGAATTAGTAAAAAGATTACTGTTTATAGACTTGTTTTGGTTTATTTGAGTTAATAAAAAGTTATTTAGAATGAAAAACGTTTAATGGGCGGCGTTTCGAAGGCTTACACGATTCTGCATTCCCATAATGTGGCGTCTGTATTTAAAATATGTAAGAAGTAAAAATACTTTAATGCTAGGAATTTACGCCAATTTAATTTTATATCTTTACAATTTTAAAAATCCATTTCTATCACACGTTATGTAGACGAAATTAGAAATGTAGTATATTGTCGGTCGTGGGAGTATTATCAACACTGTAGCTGTTGTAGTGTTATTAATATCTTGCGTAAGGGGAATTACTCTCGAAAAATTGTTCTTTGTGGTTATTTAGCACGAACTTTAAATATTGATGAGCTTAGTTTGGGTTAGCGTAGTGTCGGAAGCAAAATACGGAGGCCGGATTCACTAGCGGCAACGAAAAAAGAATTTTTTACGAGTGTTATTGGATAATATCTGAATTATTGGCAGTTCAATTAAATGCGGGCTACGTATGGTGAAATTCCAGTATCATCGGAAGTGTCACTTTAATTTGTTGTCGCGATGAAGGTGAAAGGTATCCCTGAACGAGTAAACAAAATGGCTGGTAGTGAACGCGCGTGAGGAATTAGGTAAAGGGAGACTATAACAACGGGAGAAGGAAAGTGATAATGAGGGGAGGAGAGGTATGTGTAATTCGAAACCGGTGACGATCCCCATCTACGGCCCCGTCGCCATGGCAACGCGCTCGCACTTTCCTAGCGCATTTCCTTCGCAATTTTAGCCGCTCTTACCGCTTCGCTCACTCAAATTGCCATCTCTTAATGTCCTTCGATAATTGAAAAATTATTCCGTTTCATTTCTAATGAAATGGAATTATGACATAGAAGTTACCATACAACGATGTGGTTGTTGACACGTTGAAGAAACGCGGGAGCTTGAATATGCTAACGTGAGTTGTATGAGAAGACAGAACGTCGTGAAATACCTGCCTCATTCCACACGCCAAGGAAAATTTACGTCGGCCATGGAAAACGTTGACCCCTTGTTTGTAGCGCTTTCTGTAACATCTGCTAATGTTACAAAATAACAGCCGGTTTACCGAAACACTGAAGTTTTTGGGACTCTTCTCCAAATGCTCCCGAATTGTTAACTTTGACGGAAATGTTGCCTTCATGTTCCTGTCACAGGTTACTAGAATCCATAGATAATATTCAGACTAGAATGTTTCAAGTCATCTACAATCCTAAAATTTTATTACAGTCCTGAATCTTTGGGACAAGTTATTCTTTGTTCAAAAATCAAAACCAGGAACTTGCTCACGACCTAAGATTTATTTACTTACATTTCAATTGCCATAGCCCAGTGGCAATGCTTAAGATACATCAAATTAATAACAACACAAACTAAAGTATAGAAGTTAGATAGGAAAATAGGTGAAAAAGGAAAATAAAATAAGATGAAACTAAACAAGAAACATTCCTCTCCATTACCCCAATTAAACTATAAAACTAGTAACGGTGTCCTGCAGCGCCTTTTCCCTTGCACTGTAATTACTAAAATATTATATTTAATGTATAAAAGGCCATACCCTTATTAAAATATTACTTTATTCTCCACTTCACTAAATTTTCTTGGTTATAACCCTATTACTATTCTTAAAATGTAAGTTACGTATTCAAGGCATAAGCTTCATATAAACAATTTTTTTAAATGTAAGTATAAATTAATATGTAAAGATAGGCTATAATGAACCAATTGGCCTTAGCATAATTTCTTCTTCCCTGAAATCAAAAATTTCACCGCTTTGTTTCAATTTCATTAACTGATTAGCGGTTATACAGAATTCTCTTAATTTTTCTAGACTACAGACAAAATTTTTCCTTCCCTACAGCAACTCTTATTTCAGTTTTTATCTTTTGGTGTCGTTATTAAATCAGAATTTTGGTAGATGGCGCCACGATCGACATCAGGAGAAGTATTAACACGGCAATATTTACTCCAGGAACTGAAAAACGGACGGACTGCTTCCGCCGCAAGAATTAATCTTTTGTTTCTTTAAATGATTTCAATTTTGTGTTACAAAATTACATACAATAAGTGGCCAACAGTCAGAAATAGAACAGTTTTAATTAAAAGTAATTGGCATTGTTTTCCCTCATTTCGGTTGTGGATGTGTAAAGGTTTAGTTGTTAGGAAACATATTATACAAAAAAATTTTATAGGTTTGAATTCAACTATGTATATATAATTACATGATTTTTTTTGTAGAAAGAATTGAAGACATCCACAAAGTTGGGGACGAAACGTCTTATTTGATAGCATCAAATATTGTTTTTCAAACCAATGTTTAATTGCAGCAACAACATGAACCAACAGTATCAACCGAAAGCGCATACTCTTAATCTTAATTTATATGAGCCAAGTGTGTTAATCCTTAAAGTGAAAAGAATGCAAGTGTTTTGTGTGTCTTGTTAGCAAGTGATATTGGCGATGGTGAAGGATGTTGGGATTTGCAGGCAGCTGAGGGCCGCGTTATGGCCGCGACAGACTGTCAACAGACCCCAAAGGAAGGCCATCAGCGCTTTGATAAAAGTTAAATGGCCGAGAATTTATGAGCATTCAAGCTAGACATGACGTTATTAATATCGAATTTTTATTGGTGGCGCCAGACGTGGAGGCGACGGAGACAAGGGGTTTCAATTTGATACCGCGGCGCTATAGGGGTTTAATGATGATTAGCTCTGACGGCAGGAAGCCATTGGAACGCCACCAGGACGCTCAGAAATAAAAACCGCGGGAGACGTCTCAACTTTCTGTTCTAGAGGTAATTAACCAGTTTGCCGAACCAACGTCAGAAGGCATTATAAATGCGGCCCTGGCCTTCCGATTCTCGAAACACTTGCCAGATTCTGGGACGATAAGTTGGGAACGTAAGGCAAGTGACTTAAGCGAAATTGGATCTTCAAGACGCAGATTTTATCATTAGGCATGAAAGCGTTTATCGCGTCCAATTATTTATTGAGAACGTACAGAAGCGGTTTGTATAAAGAGGGACACGTTCAGCGATACTCATGCTCACTAAATATCATTCTTTTGTTACGCGAAGCCGCTTTAACTCTAAATTACCCGGACCTGTTCCTTAGAATAAAATTTTAAAACTTTAAACTAGAATCTGAAGAACTGAGCGAGGTGGCGCGGAATTCTCATGGTAATCCTGTTTTTCTCTCCCCGAATTTCCCGAAATCATTGAGGTGAATGCTGATATGATAGGTCAAGTACTTCTTCCTTCGTCGAAAATAACAAAAGAAAATCGGAGAAAAGACTAAGAAACCCCAAAGTTGACGTTTCTTGTACGCCAAGTGGTACAGCACAGGTTGCTTGACCATCTCAGGAAAAGAGTCACATTTCGTTGGTGCATTCCTTTATGTTTCTGTAGTTCAAAGGTATTTATTTATTTTAAATTTTCATTGGGCCACGTTAAATAATGGTGGCCATTTTTCTTGAAGACTTTCTGTGTTTGCAGAACTTTTCTTAATTACTCAGCACTGGGTGGGCTACAACATATAAGACTGCAGTTAATTTATGTAAACTATTACTTAAAAAAATTGAGTTTTCTCCCGCAAGCATTTCTCTCCAGATTGACTGCGGGGCTCACCTTTGGAGATCCCTCGTACTCTGTTTTTCTTCAAGGTTCCCTTGGGAGGTGTATGTACTGGGGTGGTCGAATACATTGGGCATACGGAAAGAGTTGTCCGCTGATCCTATTGGATCACTCAGCCAACTGCATCCTAAAACAGACACGGAGAAGGGAATCCTGCGGCTCAACAGTTAACTCATCTGCCGTCATTCGGAACGGCGTGAAAATAGTGACCAATAATCCGAAGTACCTGATGCAGGTTTTCTAGGGTTTTCCGTACATCTCTTTTGGGTGAAACACCGGGTGGATCCATAAACTATGGCCTGGGGGTCCTAATCAACCCTTGGCTACCTTTCTATACCTTCATCATCCACCTTTTCAATTCCCTTCCAATTCTATTAAATGGGAGTTGCCTGTTTCAGGATCACCCCCACCTCCCCCAAAAAAATCAAAGCTTGATTTATATTATCTCTGTAAGGATACCAGATAAAAATTGCACACATGAAAGTAAATTTCAACTTGTAGATTTAACTGAAAGTTGGTATAAAAATATGAAATATAGAAAAAAATGCCTGATTTCCGCATTCGAGATAATAGTGGATAATGAGATGTGCTGTTATTTTTAAGGCATTTTTCAATATAGAAACCACATTTATTAGTAATATTTGAATAATAGATTAAAATGGTCAACATGATTTTTGTCTCACGAGTAGCAATAGTTGTACTTCAGTTCTTTGTCGAGTTTTCAATTTCATTTTTTAAAGTAAACGTTTCTTCGTCGAATGCACCCAGGAACAAAAGAGAAACTGATTCTCCTGAATTCAAATATGATGTTGACTTTTCCCCGTCACGCAAGGTTCATCATTTCACTGACTAATATCCTTGACTACACAATATGCAAACATTCTGAGTACGTAAAAAAGAGGAAATAACGATTTTCTGCTGTTCCCCTGTAGAGTATCTCTATTGTTGGTATATAATATAATATCTCAAATCCCCTTTTCACTCTACAAGGTAATGCCTACGAGGTAATGCACGCCGTTTTCTTTTCTGCTTTGGAAGTACACTATTATCTCGAAGTACCAACATTTTTTCTCATGGCAAATATTAAAAGTAGTTTAAGATCGAACATTTTATATGCTCATTTACACGATCAATGAAGCTTGAATTACTTCCAAGTAAGAACTAAATGCAAATATCCCACTAACTTAAATTTTCAATCAGATTTAAAATTATTTTCCTTTTTTTACATTTCTTTATTGCGAATTCAATTTTTCTAAAAAAATTTACTGTACTTTAATATGAAGTTTTATTTAAAAATAGAGTTTTTCATTAAACAAAAAATTAAAGATCAATGTTATAACTAGTTATTACCATTATGTGAATACAAAAATATTGTATATTGAAACTTTTATTAAATAAAAAGCATTGGGTTGTTTGACCGTTTTATGTTGATGATAAGAAGATAAAAAACCCTTTGACGGTCACTTTTTTTTAAAAAAAATAATTTATTAAAATGGAAGCTTTCGGAAGCTTTAAACTACCATATTCATCCTAAATACAAAAACAATAGTATACAAATCAATCAATTCTTAAATTATTATTTTAAAAATTTAAAAGTTATTACTTTAAAAAAATATTTTTTACATAATAATTTAAGAATTTAATTGTAAAAAATATATTTTTAAATACAATTCAATTTTTAAATATTTAAAGAACAATTTAAGAATTGAATTGTAAAATATATATTGTTAAAGAATAATATAAGAATTGAATTGTATCTGACAGGAAATTGATTGATTTGTATACTATTTTGGATTTATGATGAATATGGCAGTTTAAAGTTGCCGAAAGCTTCCATTGTAATATAGTAATTTTTTAAGAAAAGAACTGTGACCGTCAACGGATTTCTTACTATCTCCTTATCATTAAATAAAATAATAAATCACTTAATGGTTATTGTAATACATCTATACAATGTAATACTACAAAAACTAAAATAATTTTGAAAAAGTCAAATTTATGGGTATATCAGCTTATGGGACCTCCTTTATTACTGTCTGATTTAAATGTGGCCTCCAATGGTAAAAAGTTTTCACACCTGAGACCTTTTTTTAAGTGTAATTATTTCGACGTTCCTCTCCCCTCTAGTGTTACTCTCCGGATTTTGGAGAGTATTTGCACTAAGTTTTGTTGCAATTGCTCCACGCGTTTAAAATTTCTGTCAATATAACACAAATAATAATACAATATTTTTATTATATAGATTATTAGTTTGATTGAGACTACAACAAATTTATTTAATTTACTAACTTAATTTTGGCGTTGAGTACATATCTAAATAAAAACTGGGAGCATTAATGAATATATGATTGTTATGCTTTTCTATTGCGGAAATATAGGAATGACGAGGAAGATTATTTGTAAGATATTAGGCAACATTAGGCTTAAGAACAAACGAAAAAATCGCTAGTAATGCTAACTGGTGATTATCATCTAAATATGAAATGGATTTGAATTTTGTGGATGAAGAGAAACTAGTTTAGACTTTAGATGAATGTTTAACAGAAATAAATTATGAGTATGTGAAATAAACAACGTGAAAGAAAAGAAGGTAATGTCTTTTTTAGGTGGCATATTATAATTAATCGAGTTAATCGAACATGTAAATAAAAATAAAATTTTATTTTATGTAGGGAATAAACGTGAAAACTCTTATATAATTGTAGGTAATAATGTGATAGAGTGGGTTGATAGTTTTAAGTACTTAGGTGTTATTATTGACTGTAAATTAAAATTTGATAAATATAGAGAGTATATTGAAAATAAATTGACAAAAAAATAGGAGTAGTTTGTAGATTAAGAAATGTTTTGTTCCTTAAAGCTAAGAAAACGTTCTTTATGCCAATTGTAGTCCCTCATGTACGTTTTTGTAATTCTTTGCTATTTTGTGTAAGTGGAAGTCCTATTGAAAAATTAGAAATGATTTGGAATAGAGGATTAAGGGATATTTTAAATAGGAGCAAGTATTGCAGGATTAAGGATGTGCTAGATAAATTATAATTGTTAAGAGTTAAGGACCAAATTCTCTATGATGTTTTAGTTTTTATTCAGAAAATAAATAAGGGACAGTTACCAGATTATTTCAATATTTTTATGAAAAGAAATTCAGAGGTACATAGTCACAACACCAGAGGTAGGGAAAATTTTTATATGGGTCACTTAAATTTAAAAAGTACAAAAAAATTATATTTTAATAAAGGTTTAGTATTATAAAATGAGTAACCGGTAGCTGTCAAGGACACCAAAATTATAAATGTATTTAAAAATAGTTTAATGTTGGAGTTTAAAAAGACTGATTAAATGTACAGAGTGAATTTGTATTTAGAATAAGTTTTGTATTATGTAAAACAGAATTGAGAATGTGAAATTAGCTTTAACCTAATTTGAATAAATAAACAGTAGCACTTAATGTTAAAAGTTAAGATTACTTCAATACGTAATAATTAATATTCGTTACATTGTCTTGATATATTTCTATTATTATTAGTTAACAAGTGTCTCTACTCGAATTGTAATTTCTCAGAAACGTTATTTTCACAAGAATTTACGTTGTTTTCTTTCATCAATACCCCTGAAGTTTTGAAACGGTACGCGTCTCTATTGTCTTTAATTAGACGTAATTATTCATTTTTATTCGTGTATCTAATTGACGGTATTGACCAAGAAATTACAGGAATCGGACTATTAAACGTAATACATCTCCCCTTTATTCAACGTAAAATAGGGGCGATTCCACAAACTCTGAAAATCGTGTGAAGAATAAAACAGGAATCGTTCACGAAACAGAAAATCTTTTTACTTCAGCGAGTTGTTGTAATAAAGAGACAAGTGTACTTCAGTATGCTCTAAAAAGCTTCGAATGTGATTCGTCCAGTAGTTTCGAGGAATAACTATATAAAGATGGAAGCTGTCTCATTTTCTCCTGAAGAAGGAGGCGGTTGCCTCCGAAAATTCTAATCATAACTTGTCCTCAATGACGGCGCTAAGCTTCAATTTCAGGCAAACCTCTCTCTCTCTCTCTTCCCTCTATGCATGAATTATTTTAATTATATTTATACATAATAATAGTGACGATTCTCGTTTACGGGAATAATAATTCGCCTTTACGGTATAGAACTTTTAAAAATATATGTATCCTTGAAAGGTCATTTCCATGACTTTTTGGAAGTTGGGATTAAGTCAGCAGTGAAAGGAGTCAATTTCATTCGTCGTTGGTTCATCTAAATACTTACACCGTATTGGAATTGGTGATTTTTGCACGGGAACGTCCAGTGATTCAACACTAATTTTTACAACAAAAAAAATAATTCCCTTGTACATACTACTTGCAGTTGTCTGAATATTTCTTCTTTCAAATTGGGCGCCAACAAAAAATCTCTAGAATTTTTATGGAATATTTTTAGATACTAAAGGTTGACAATTGAAGTAATCACTATACTTTTTGAATCCAAAAAAATAATTAAAATATGATTATTAGCATTAAAATGAAAATAAATCATTTAAACAGTAACACATTTATTTATTATACGTGGTGAGATAATAATACTAAAGTTTGGACGTTATATGAGATTAATATGAGGCTTCCATGAGAGGCCCCAGCTAGTATTAATATAAAAGTAAAGTGGAGTTACCTCCGTCGAGCCACAAAACGTTAAAAATATTGTTAGATATTTGAGAATGTCTGCTTATTTAAACAATTACGAAATTTATAGGGTTTTGAATAAGGGCGAGGTGGTGTTGAAGTGGAATAAAACAACCTGTAGATGCCTTTTCTATTGTCTCAAATGTACGAGGGAGTAAATTTTTGATTACATGTATTACCGTCAATTTTCAGAGTATGTTCCTCATTCTTGCACCAAATGAGCAACTGCTTTCTCCCCACACGTAGCTGCAAAAAAACAGAATTTTGGAGTTAACTCCGTATTGCACCAAACCCTTCAATTGTATCACGAAAGAATTATTTCCTCATTCCAGGATCTTATGTTCCGCAAAATGCTACATGAACTGCGTTACTCGCTTATAAATGAGATAGTTGTCCCCGGTTACTCATCTAATTTGAAACAGTTAACGAGCGTAAATTTTTTAAAGGTCGGTAGGAAAGTAGAAGTGTTTCGCGGGACTGCTGCTGACCTTTATTGGTTTAAGCGAGTAAACTGAAACTTACAGAGTTTTCAAAGTTGTTTTTGGCAGACACTTGAGAGGGTTCACAGCGACAATCCTATTAACCTATCAAACGCTTTTCAAGTGAAAACTTTCATGGCAAACGTAATGAGCTTACAACGCGTCGCGGCCGCGGAACCCAAATTATTCACACTCCAAGTCTGCACAAATTATTTTGACTGAAGACAGACGGTGAAACGTTTCGATGCTAATAAACAGGCACACAGCGAAACAGTTATTTCACCACCGATAAACTTACGGATGAACACACATCTCAAATATTTATTTGCCACCTGAAACACTAAATTTTCCTCTGCTGTTCTCTTAAGGATGTCAATAGATGTAGTGTGCACATTTACTAATGCCATTTAGTGTCAATAACTGGCTAATTGTATACACTCGTTTTTATATATCTCTGTAATATTTCATTGCTCAATTCACAATAACTAGGAATTAAATTAGTGGAACACATATTTGTTTTTCTAAAATATAATTATTTTAAGAAAATGTTAAATGAATGGGTAAATTCGTGAAAAGGAAGGAAGCAACACGGCTCTCCCTCCACGAAATATGACCACACCCCAAAGCACCAAGCATATTTCCTTACATTGGGCTGAGTCATGCTATTAGAAGTATTATTTCTGGAAGAATGGGGGCGAAACACAGGGAAAAATCTCTTTATACAGCTGCTAAGTTGCTTACTTATAGACAAGTGTATTAAATATATTCCTCCACAAAGTAAGAGGAACTGTTAATCGAAATCCTGTAGTATTTTTAATTCCGTAATATTGTCTGCAGGTATTTTTCAACTTTTTTGAAATACCGAAAATTTTAAATACAATATTCAAAATTCACCTATAAATTATTAAATGACGATATTCTGCTATATTTCACCCCTTGATAGTCCAACAATGATCGGCAAGCATATTTGTTGATACCTCTGGTCCATAGCTGAAATGTGATGAAAGTGTTCCTCCGTGATCATCGCTCACTGCGACAAGGAAGTGTACTTTTAAGAGCATAGTACTACCCAAATCTTTATAAGATCGTTGACAATATTACGGTAATATTCCGCGTTTCAATTTCCCAAAAGAAATTGGGTCAAACGTTTTTGAATTCTAATAAGTTGGACCATCAGGTGTAATGCAGCAGAAAATCATTATTTCCTCCTTTCTACGTCAGTCAGAATGTATGAATATTTTGTACTTCAGAATGTAAAAAATATTTCAGTTTGAAATTATAAATGCCAGTATCTTGGAATCCTTGCGTGAAGGACGAAAACCGGTATCCTGTTTGAATTCAGGAGAAATAAAACTATCAGAATCAAATTTGTCTTTCTGAAATAAAACGAGTTTCTTTATTGTTTCTGAGTTCAATGCAGGAGAAAACATTTATTAAAAAAATGAAATTGAATTTTAAAAAATCTGCAGGTGTTGAAGAACACGACAATATGCGATTTAATTTTTATTCTGTTAGAGTATTTTTAGCCCTGCTATTGTACCAGGAGGATTTTTAACTCTCTCGAGATACCGGGATAATATTTGAGGTTCATATGGTGACGTTTTCGATGCTGGTTTATCGTGTGTTGAACAAGAATTAAATAATGTACCTTGATAATATAAATAAATACCCGGGCTACGCCGGGTCCCCAGCTAGTATCAAATAAAATATGGAACTTAATGTGAACAATATTAAATAAGTTACAGTTTTCTGGCCAAAAGTCAGAAATATTTAAAAAATTTAAATAAACATGAAACAAAATGTTTGATTCTGTTCAGTTGTATCTATAAACAAATATAATGACGTAGACCATACTTGACTTTCAAAAAAGAAATTAGTGTAACATGGTGTTACTTTCATTATTAAAAAATGTGAAAATATGTAAATGAAATCGTTCAACAACAACAAAAAAGAAATTACTGCTTACGGAACTTCCAGCTCAGGCGGAAATGAGCGAAAATAATTACTAGGTGCACATTTCAAACTACTGCAGAACTAAAGTGTACTAAAAGTGACGACGTATTGTGACGAAAATGAAACGTATTTAATAAATTGACTTCTTACGGCGTTTTCACAACTTCTGCCCCAATTAAGACTCGGAGCGTCTTTTCAGCAGCGTCCGAGAATTCTCACTTTCCTCCTTGGGATTCCACAGCGATGTTACGGCAAAGTGGAGAACTAATAGTGGTTACCCTGGCGACGCTTCCATCCGGTAGAAACTGTATCGATAACCTTGCAATTGATCCCCGTAGCCACAGTCGCGAGAGTAATTATCGATACCGAGAGAGCGGATCCATTAGAAAAGTGTGCGGAGATGAGCAAAATAATTAGACCTACCACCGGGAAGAAATTACGCCATGCTTCAGCTTGGAGGACACAACTATTCTAAATATATGTTACATTGTTTGTGAAGTATCTGATGTATATAGAAATACAACATCGAAGAGGAAGAAAGGTGGCTAAAAAGAAGACTTGAAGTGAAGAAAGACACTTAACCTCTTTTGAGGGGTGCAAATAAATCAGCTTCACGCAGTTTCAGAACCACTGACTGTTGGCGCCAATATGACATTTCCAGTTTATACTCGTCTTTTTAAGCAGTTGCAATTAGATTGTACGAAGATTTTTTTTTATTGATAATAATTTACTTGACCTGTTTTCTAGATTCAATAACAGGTCTGTTTAACAATATTTTTCTTTTGTTGGTACATTTTTTTACATAGATATAAATATGTATGAATACAATAATAAAGTATATGCGTATATTTTAATTTGTTTTAGCATGTAAGATCACCATCTTTTTTTTTGGTAACAGGCTACATGAGGGTGATCCTGAAACAGGCAACTCCCCTTTAATAGCATAGGAAGGGAATTGAAAAAGGGGGGATGCGGAAGGTAGAGCAAGGTAGCCAAGGGTTAACTAGGGCCCCCGGGCTATGGTTTAAAGATCCTACCCGGTGTTTCACCTAAAGAGATGCAGGAAAAACCCTAGAAAACCTGCATCAGGTAGGTCGGGAATTGGGTACTATTCTCACGCCCTTCCGAATGACGGGAGACGAGTTTGCTGTGGGACGCAGCATTCCCTTCTCCGTGTCTCCACCAATTTCAGGAGGCAATTGGCCGACTGATCCAATGGGACCAGCGGACAACTCTTGCCATATGCCCAAGGTCTTTGACCCCAGTACATATACCTCCTAAAATAGGTGAAGGTGTCTCGGCATATGAGAACTTTGACAAAAAATACCCAGAGAGAGTGCGAGACATTCCCGACATAATCAGGTGAGCCCCGCAGTCACTCTGGGCTGAAGCGCTTGCGAGAAAACTCCCGCAGCATCTGTTACAGTAGTTTTATTATTATATTATTTTCGTGGAGAGACTGAAGGAGAGAATTCTTAAATTCTTTGTCTCCTCATCCTTTCCACCTTTATACATTTTGTTTGTGAAACAACTCCGGTTTTCCGGTTACGACTCACGTTTCCGGATCTCCATGACGCGTTGGTCGAGTAGTTGTAGGGTCAAACTTTTTTTACTAATTTTATACTCTAATTATTTATGACTGTATTTGTATTAGCAGAGTTATGTAATTTGTTTAAGATAATTACTTGAATAATCTTACTATTACTATAATTTATATTCTATTTTATGTTATGATGTCCATATTTTGGTTCTTATACTCATCCGGTTCCTGGATTTGAAAGTCCGGTCCGATGATGAGTATATTAAGTCTTATGATGTAATATATACGAAGATATAACAATTACATAACTTTTGTTATAAACATAAACTAACGTCTTTAGTATTTTAGGTCTAAAAGTAAAAGTAATGTAATTTACGAGGGCCACTCAAATATAAACGGGATTTTTTTTTATGAAGCCGAGAAGGAGAGTCTCAGAACCCTGTATCCTTTACCACGAACTCCACCCCACTGCCAACGTTAGTCTCATTCAGTCCATTCTAGAGGAATGAGTGAGGACAATGTTCCTGCTTCCGTTGCGCAACGGATTTGACGAGAGAAGGAGTGAGACCTTCAGAAATTTTAAGTCGCTTACGGGCACAATCCGGAGCTGACATTCTCCTAAACCCGCGTGTACGCGTGGCACAACAGTTTTTTTTTAAGAACGGGAAATGGTGGAAAATCTGAGTCACGAACGGAATCAGAGTAAACAACATCCGTGCAGTAAGGGAGCTGAGCTTGTGGAGGAAGACCGGCGCCTCGCCGTTGACTAAATTGCTACTTCAGTTGGTCTAAGACACGGGAGTCCACATCCGATCATCAGAAAAGAACTTGGCTTCATAAAGATCTCAGCGAGGTGGCTTTTTCTCCTGACTAGAAAACGCCCGTTTGGAGATTTGCCACAGGCTTTTGGCCCGTTTTGCTGACGAAGGACAAGGCTCTCAGTCAGTGATGAGACAAGTAGTTACTTGAGAAGTCTAAATAAATAGCTCTATATATCTCTGGTAATTTAATACGCAGAGCTGAAACTGAAACAAGTAAAGAGTAAGTTATATCTTGAAGGGAATGGACAGTTTCTAAAATTTCACTTTGATGCAATTTATTACCGTTTCGTCTTTCGTCATAGATGACACACTACATTGTTCATCTTTAAATAGTTTTTCTAACATTTATTTTGACAATTACAGATTAGGGTTGTTCCCCTCTCCCGAGGAAAATATGTAGTTTTTCAGAAATTAATGCATTATTGATATTATTAAATGATTTAGTGATGAATTTGTTTTCTTCAACTGAAAATTGGGATATTTCAATCAGACTTATGTATAAAAAACGAAATAAGAATGTAAATCTTTTAGTTCCAGATTTAAAGTGAATAATTTAAATTATATATTTCTGATGTTCATTCTCTAATATTTTTCTACAAAAAGTATTATTATCAAATATGTAATACAAAGTAACAGATATGAAATGATTTAGAGTTGTATTAATTAATTAATATACTAATCAAATATAAATCATACAAAACTGTCCTCTCCTTTACCCCCAAGATTCTTCTCTTGATCCGCTCCTGTTTTAATGAATAAACTTTTGGTCCCAGCTTTATTTCAGTCGGTTCCTCCTTAACTTCCCTAATTCATAACATAATTCTGGTATATAAATGCAAATGTTTTTAACGATATCCGCTTCCATAACAAGCTAAGGTTGACAAAGCCGTACTATGTTTCGTAACTTCAATCATCAAAGCCTTTGATGCTACCTCCATTGTTCCTTTCATCTTAGTGGAGTTGAATATAGCATCTTCTTTCATGTGGCGATGCTCGTCGTCAGTTCTTACATCTTTGTTCAAGAATACTGAAATCCGCACGAAGGCAATGAGAATGGTTGGGTGGGGAAGGGGAAGGGGTGGAGAAAAGGAAGTGCCTTGTTAAAATCAGAAATAAGACAATCTGTCGTGACATCAATCTTCCTTGGTTACATCAAACAAAATAATCCTCAGCAATGAATTTCCGCTTTAGAAAATTTCTTTTTCTTTTAGACTAACATTGCTCTTCCACGCACAATAAATCTTACCATATTTAACTGAAAACAGTTCCATAGTTTTTAGCGGCAATTCATATAATTTTTATCGTCATACGACGCATCTAAATGAGATTCGACTAAATTGTAACAAGTACAATTTATTTTTATTTAGGTATCCAACTGAAATTAGAAAATTTGCTGCGTGATTATAGTATATTATTTACAGTAATACTTTATGCAATTTCAATATTAACACTCATCTCAGGCTACTTAAAGGTTTTGAAGCAAATAATTTCAGTACAAATAAAAGTTAAAAAAAAACTCACAAACTTTCAGACCTGAAGTCAATGGAACGCGTCACTCAGACTAATCTGATTCGCGAGTCTACAGAAACGATATCTGGTCATTTGCGTTTCTCCAGCATTTGGAGAACTTGAAGGGTGCAGCAATAGTGCGGAATCATCTGCAATAAGGACAAACGTCTATTTGCAATTTGCAAGTTGTATAGGGAAAACCAAACGAGCTCTTCAGACTAGATAAAAAGAAAATAATCATCATAATGTTGTCACGATCCAAAAATGAGAAGAAAATCGTCAATTTAATGGAAACATGTTGAAATTTTTGTAATTTAAACAAAATGTGTTTAAACATAATTTATCTGGAATGTTATTTATTAAAACAACATTAAAAATTCTCAAGTCACATAATGATTCCTTAAAATTGGGTAATATTTATAATCCTTTATTTCTTAAAACTGGTTATCTTTATTTAAATAATTAATAAAGTTATTACTAATTTAGAAGGTAAGAATGTCGTCCGGACCCGCGGATCGAACCTGGGACCGGGAGGTTGTTCCAACCATCTGAGCTAGTCCAGGTCAACCTCCAGATCCTATGACACATTTCTCCACTTTGGTAAACCTCACTCGGTTCACCCAAAATTAACTGATCACATTATTTCACAACCTTACCTAGGAAATCAGTGAAGATCGGACACAGTGTAAATTGATCTCAGAGAGAATAATTGCTTCAATTGAAGCTCAGATTCCATTCCAGGGTCCGGTCGACATTTTCCTATTCTTATCTTCTAAAGTTACTCTCATGGCCGTTGAGCTGAGCTTCAATTATTCTCCCCTGTAGTTGTTAATAATTAATAGGGGAACGGACAGATTAATGGGCCGCGTTTTGAAACACGAGGGTCTTGTAAAATTAGCATTAGAGGGAAATGCGTGGGAAAGAACAGAATAGAGAGGCCAAGGATGGAATTCGCCGAGCATTTAGGAATGTGAGATGTGGTAGTTATGTGGAGAAAAAAAAGGCTTGGACTGAATAGGTTAGCTTTGAGGGTTCTATCAGTCCAGAGTAAGGACTCAATACTACTATAACAACATTTAAAATTTTTAGGTTATTTTTAATTATTTATGATTGGTAACATTTATTGTTAGATTGAGGTGTCATATGCTATATTATACTTTTTGCTTTCTTTAAAACCTCCTTATAATAATTTAATGTTATATATCCTTATTTATTTTAATTTCCCACTTCTTAACAGTCGAATGATTAAATTAGTGTCTTCTTATTTATTTTAACTTCCCTATTTTCCACAATGTTAGGTTTGTCTAAATTACTTTGTATTCTTAAATCACAATGCGGTTGCAATTGTGATTGGAGGCAGTCCAGTAATTTTCTTTTATAGATTTGGACCTCTATTTCTCTGTTTGTTTGGCAAACTACAAAATTGTAAGCAATATTATTTCTTTACTTGAACAAAATTAAGTAAGAAACTGGAAATTTTAATAATTTATTTTTAATGTTATATTTGTTACAGTATATTTTCTCATTATTTTTGTAGTAATACTGAAGAATTTACCTGATGAAGTTCCGAACGTGAGGTCGAAACGTTATATGATTTCAATAAAAGATTTGCTGTTTGTAATTGGCCGTTTATTTAATTCTATTTAATTTTGATTTCTACGTTAAGCTTTTTTTTCCCCACGAGTATTAGACTTAAGTAGCCCAGTGTTTTTTTTTCGGGTAAAGTGTTTTAAATTTTGTGAGTGTAGAATAATTTTTTCCTAAAAAGTTGTTTACAGCATTGATTGTCCCGTTAAAGAACGTGGAGTTATTGTTTCCCTCGCAGCGCCTTTGGCCAGGAGTCGGCAACGTGCGACACAATTTTAAATATCCGTACTGTAAAAACAATTTATGAAGCTGGTCAACCCTTAAATTATTACTTTGCGGTATTGTGTCTTTCAAATAATTCGAACTAAAAGTATAAAACCGTCTTGGCAAATTTAAACTTTGTTTTCGTTGTGCAATAAGAAGACAATTGCAACGTTATTGTGATTTTAAAGTGAATCAGAGAAATGAAGTACTTTTCATCAACTGTAGCCTGGATTGTGGGCCTTCATCATGTACACAAAATTAATAATTAACAAGGTTTTTCCATTATACGTAGAATATGAAACACATGCTTAGTCCGAAGCGGTATTTTTCCAAGAGTGTGTGTCTAAGAATATAATACACCTTTAGAAAAATTGACTGCGATAACAGGAAATAATAATTATAAATGGTAAAAAGGTTTCTAAGTCAGAAGAATTACTAAATTTATTGACATCAGTTCCTTACACGACGTTTCGTCCCTTAGTTTGGGACCGCACCTGGTCGTTTAAAGAAACAAGAAATTTACCGTTTATTATTTCAAAACGGTCAGGAAATAATGGGTTAATTTTACTATGAAAGAAAGATCCAATATTTGCGTCATATCAAGGCATAATTCAACCAAGAAATGAAATGTTGGAAAGCAATTCCTTTCCAGCATATTATAATAACAGTAGCAATCCCATAAGAACAGGGGCAATTCAATACAGACTATTTAAATACCTCGTACAAGAAGTTGCAGAAGATCTTATCACACACACACAAGTGAGGAGACTGCGAAAAGGAAAGTTAAATGAGCGGAGTTTAGATTCATTTCCTGAGGTTAAAGAATTAACATCCAGGAATGAGAACTGTGTTGAATTTGAACAATAAGAAGCGTTGACTTGAAACTGCTAGGTAGAAATCAGCATATTACTCCGAGTAGCAGTACAGTCTTTTAGAGCTAAATTAGTGCTATGGAAGTCGCCTATGGAGAAACCAAAATATTTAGTATATTCCACATTCAAAAACGGCAATTGAAAGTTATTGCGATGGAAAACCTGCAACCCAACATTTGCTAAATATTTAGTTTATTTATTGGAAGAAATTAATGATCGATTACAATATTTTCGTTAGCCCTTCTGCTCAAAATGGTGGAGACGTTGGAAATAAAATTGCAGCACATTTTAGAATGAGGACTTGGAAATAACAATTATGTACATGAAAAATGATATTGAATTTAAGTCACAACAACGCGAAGAAATTTGACGGAACGGGATACTCTATTTTTTACCGCATAGTGATGCGGGTTAATAAATAGGGGTGCAATATTGTAACTGATGAATGAAGAAGTTATGGCAGCCGATCTGATCAAGTTCTTACCCTACCTTGTGAATGAACTCTTGTTTTGGCGTCTTACATCTGTCGCTAATTTTTGCAGCATTCCGAAAGAAGATAATTGACAAAACTCATCACATTTATGGTCAAAATTGGTCTACGCGTTTAGATTTGTATGCTATACATACATAAACACACACACACACACGGAGGTAATTTTATTATAGAAAAGATAAATTGAAAGGACGTTCAAAAAACAGTTTAATTTAGTAATCAGCTTACTGTAAAAATAAATTGGTTGAACTGTCCGACGGACGTGAAAGAAACAATAATGAATCGCTTTATGATGAAATAAGGAAAATTAGTGTTGGTCCCCAATTGGGGATCGAAGAAGGTCGGGGGGAGGTTCAAGTGCGTCTGGGCGTCGCGTCGCAGGGGAAAAGAAAATCTTTACCTCATCTCCAAGAACAAGGGTCCACGTTCTTCTTATGAAGCACCTTCCTAATGAATCCACTGCGACAAACCCAGAAGATATTAATCATTAATTTTTAACGTATCATTGCTACATTGTATTTTCTCATTTTTTGTACAAGTTTTCGTAGCAATAACATGAAGGAATTTTCTTGGTCAAGTCCGGAATGTGTTGAAACGTTGTATGAAGAAAATAAAACCCTGTTTTGTTGTTAATTTATTTCTAATAATTCTTTTGAAGGACAGGCGTTACGTGAATAATTGTGAATATTCTGTATCGTAGGATAAGTCGTAGAAATCGTAATCGTGATGGTACAACATGACGGAGAGAGAGAGAGAGAGAGAATGAGAGACGGAGAGAGAGGGGGGAGGGGTGCATAGCAATCATTCTTATTCCATCTATTGTCCCTGAGAAACAATAAACTTCTTTGGATCGTCGATAATATATACGTAAGTTTGTTTTATTTGTCCCGTAAGGTAAATTTTAATATTCCCTAATTGCTCATTTTTATTGCTTCCGAAATGCGAGTTATAAGGTTTGCCCTGCAGCGATCAAAAATAAATGATACCGTACTTTTTATGTATTCAATGAATTCAACTTTATCAAAATACTGTACCTGTTGTTCCGTTATTAGGGCCAAATAAAAAGAGTTATTTCCATGCGAACGAAATCGCAAATAAATTTGAAAATGTATGTAGTAGTGATACATTTTAAATTTCATGGATAAATTGTTACTTGAATTTTTTTTTGTAAAGTGCTTGGATTCCCGACTGAAAATTTCGGCGTAACTTTGGTTAAGTTTCGTTAATCCTCTCTGAAATATGTGCAATTACGCTGATTACAAATTAACGTTATAATAGGGGAAATTTCAGTTAATTATAATTATGAAATTTGGCTGATGCCTAACGATTTAATTAATAGCAGAAAATAATTAGTACTTACCAAACAGAAAATGGCTTCCCAGTCGTGCGTTGTAAAATCCGAGAGGCTCAGGATTCATACACAGTAATTATAAATTTAGTGAATATTTACTTACCTGGAAGAGTTCCTCTCTTTATAAGAGTGGAAATAAATCAAAAGGAGTAGTTTAAATTATGGTATACAGGTTAAGTAGGTAAATTTTGAGACCGTAATTTACGCGATAGAGGAACGTGGATTGAACCAATGTCTCGAACTGTCTAAAATTCTTTCTCTCCTCAGGAATAAGGAATGGAAATTCAAAACCTAAATCATGAGTCCTTAATTAACATTTTCATGGACCAATTTGGTTCAGCGGGGTTCTGCAAAATTTTTGTTTCCTATCTAGAATACTCCGTCTCTCCCCCTTCCCCCCAGAAATAATTGGCCAATTTGTTTTCCAACATCGAAGTAGTATTTTACGGTAATCAAAATCGAAGACTGATATTTGTGTATTAGATTGCCAAGGGTTTTTATTCAGTCTCAATAATTTCAGAACTTCATTAATGAATTAGTAACCGTGAAGATTTCATCCGAATGATTCATTAATGAACATTATTTTTTAATTTCGACTGTTTACTAAAGATCTTTCAGCCAAAATTATGCCATAATTGTGTAAGTAGAAAACATTTTCAGTTACTAATGGCCCATATTATTTTGTCAACAAACAAGTTTCATATTTAATATATTCAGTAAAGACGGTTTTAATGTTGACAATAGAATATAGGATTTTG
This sequence comes from Eucriotettix oculatus, assembly GCA_034510155.1. Classification (NCBI taxonomy): domain Eukaryota; kingdom Metazoa; phylum Arthropoda; class Insecta; order Orthoptera; family Tetrigidae; genus Eucriotettix; species Eucriotettix oculatus. Next base: position 19,780,446 of record CM067380.1, on the reverse strand, counting down.
AATTGTAAAATTTTCATAAATTTTTTTCTTTATAATGATTATGGTATAATTTTTGGCCGAAAGCTCCCTTATAATTGTTTAAGCAAAATTAATAAATATTATTTAAATTGAGGCTTTTGCATAGTCAATAGTCATATTAAATTTTCGGCGTAGAGTTTTATATATTTTTTAAAACTCTGGTTTTATTTGGTTCCTCCTCAATGAAATATGTGCAATTACTTTCTTTCTGAATTTTTTTCTGTCATACCTTCTTATGTCGAGGTTTTTTGGCAGTTTGAAGCGTTCTGGGGATTGGCCAACAGCACTAAAAGACGCACACAAACATCGAAGTCCTTGCCAGGGAATCGAAGCCGGGACCTCTGTGGTACGAGGCACTGACACTAGCCGGCATGAGCAATTACCGTTATAATAGCGGGTATTTTTGTTAATTAGGAAATTTAGCTGATGTGAATGAATGAAAGATTTCGGGGATTAGGTCAGGAGAAACAAATGAGTTTTGAAACGGGGATTTTCTGTATTGTGTTTTATTTGATGCTGTTAAATATTCATCTCACATAACGTGTTCAAACTGTTGTTGAATAAGGCAAATAAAGACATTTACTGATCTCAGACAATGTGAAGATTCATTCTGTAACCCAAACTCTTTAAGTCTATTTTGTTTTTCTCGCACAAATATGTTTCATTCGAATTTTCCTTATGATCTGCAGTTTTCCTGTTTTGGAACACTATATTAACATGTACGTACAATATTGTATACATAGCAAATACAACATGAACACTCTTCTTCTTACATAAATATTATATGAAAAATGTAAAAATGTATTATATACGTTCACAGAGCTTTTGATTTTCGTTACAGCAGAGACTGTCACCGCTTCCGTCAAGTTCCACAAGGTGTGCAAAGGTCTACCATAACTCTCTTTACTTTGATTACAATTCTTGCCTTTGGAAGGTATTGAAATAAGAATTATTTTAGGAATATTTTTAATCCATAAATAAATATATTATATCTAAAATACCCGCTTTAATCCAGATTATAGTACCTAAGCCGCGGAAAGGCATCGGGAGGAAAAAAGTTTTCACCCGCCCTCGTCTCTCAATGTACAGTATATACACATCTATTTAAATATATCTGAGGGCGAGAGTCCCGACACCCGGCCGGCTTAACCTAACAACAGTTACTGCATAAACATATCATATTCACACAACAATAATAATCTTCTCTGCGATCTAATAATTAGGGGAACTATATAGGACTCGCTATAGCGCGTTGATCTCGGTAAATAACTCCCAATCTTGATATAACAATTCAAAATTGTGTTGCACCTAGGAACCGTAAACAACAACTAATATTATTTTATTTTTCTCGTCGTCATAGTTCAACAAAATAGATCAAACTTTCGTCCGCCCGGCGACCGACTCCTCTCGTAAAACTCGGTAAGTATAATTTCTTTTCAAAGGTAAAGTTCAACAACAACAATGAATTGGGACGCCGAACGAAGCTTTCAGGCGAGGAACTTGACTTGGCGGCCTCAGAATCTCTGCTTTTCACATGAGAAATCACATATGTTCTTAACACTAAACTCTATTCCCTCCCTGAGACATCATGCTCAGCACTTCCTTCTCCAATTATTGGACAATTTCATTAGCAAAATAATTATACTTTCTTAACCTAATATTTCTTATAAATATTACACATACTTTAATAAAACTATGATATTTCAAAAATTTTGTTTTGATTTCGTCTCCGGGTATGATATCCCGACAAAGAACGCAAAATACAAGTGCGCCACGGTCCCGCGGCAGGGCACTTTCCTAGGACCACAGCATATTAGGCCCGAAGGCCAGGAGATACCCTCTTCGTCACCACCTAGAACTCCTCTTCCCTGAGAACAGATGGCCCAAGGCAGTCGCCCTGCTGCGGGCCCTGCAGAACACAATGTCCCAAGGAATTCTACGTCTAAGGAATTGGAACCCGAGACCAGCTGATAGCTGCTTGCCACTTTTCTCATACAGACCAGACAACGGAAACAGGACACTTACCAGTCTTACTTTACAAACGATAATCGACAATTAGAGTCACCGAGGCGCTAAAAATTACTAATATTCCATTTCCTACACGCAAAATTTGAAACGATAATAAATCCAAATCGACGGCCTTTGCTCGCTATCAGCAGATCTCTTCAGTTAAAAAAATAGAATCCAACTGATTTGTGGTCCATTTGAAATGCTATTTGCCTGTCGCCGAGGTTTGTCTCCGGCATTTTAATAGGAACTGTGAATCACCTCGGTATAGTAAGGCACCTGACTCTCGCGCCCAGAGACAAACTCCGGCGGCCCGCCCTCGTATTAAAAATACTTACATTGGCATTACTAAAATAAATACACATTCCTTCTATAATATTTGTCATAATACATTCTGTAATATAAGTCCGAAACGTCTGAAAGCGGCCAAGTTGCGACGACACTCCGCCTCCGTCTCTCTTGAGCCTCTGGTAGGAACATCCCGTAACTAGGCAGGAACAAGTCTGTTTACTTAATGCGATGCGGGTGCGGGTGCGAGTGCGGGTGCTGGAGCGGGAGCGGGAGCGGGAAGATATGCTCAGCTCCGCCAGGCACGTCTCGCGCTCTTTGCTGCTAACCTTCGATATGTAAAAACAACTAACAAACTACCAAGCAACGCAATTATATAGCTATAAGCGGATTTATGGGTAATCGACCAAGTAAAACTGCACTAAGCCAAAACTTGAAACAACAAACTTATAATTTCTTTTTCCACTCTAAAATTTACGACGTTGCAATGCAACGGTGCGACGACTAATTTCAAATTTTTACCATGCTTTCAAAATGAATTTACATCTACGTGCAATTGCAACTACACTGTCGTTTGTGATCGAGTTATTTTCGTTTAGCTGTAGGATCACTTTCGAAAACCCATAAACATCTGCCTGCTTGCTAAACGGGTGACGTATGAATCGTTGTCATGGGAAAACTCACACCAAATATTACATTTTAATATACATTAATTTCAAATATGTCAAAAAAACGAGTTGATAATTAATAATATTAGTAGACAATACCAACAAGCAGGTTTCACCTTGGCTGAAAATTTAAAGCTTGAATTTTAATATGAACAGCCTGGATGGTCAGACCCGAGTGCTGCGTAACAATACAACTCTCTCCATTATTTCAAAACCGCGTGATTAAAGGCATGGCTTTCAAATTTGCAGGGAATGATATCTCCATTTTACAAATGTGTGATTACCGGTTATTGTTGTTTCAAATGATTTTTATCTTGACGGAAAATGAAACTACCGTAGAAACTCTAATACTGGAGTCACAGAGATTTTCTGCGGAAAAAAAAGTCGTCTGTAACGAAAGAGACCGACGTCTGGGATTTCGTAATAATTTGTGAACATCGATCGAGGAATGATTTTAATGAATCGAAATCATCCTCAGACGTATGTGATCATCGTCTTCTTGCGAATGTCTGAAATATATTCTCCAATGCCACGTGCCGAAATATTTGAAGGTACGCGAATACGTTCATTTATGCGATAAGCAAATTGTACATGAATTTACAATTGATATACCTCCGTAAACAACTATGAATGCTTCATTTGATAAGACTCACAATGCTGCTGATAATTTATCTTCCAGTTACAGTTGAACGACGTAATTGGACGTCCTTATTTTTAATCAGCATATTAATAGAATTTAAATACTCAAAAAGGTTGTAACAATAGTGAATAATCGATAAACAGTTCACGGGCGATGCTTCTTTTACTGAAACAGGTATAGTTATCTGTTAACGACTAGAAAAAATATATATAAAATGTACATTTAATTACACCTAAAGCCGTAAAGCTAGAACGAAATAGGAGTTTCCCAAATTGGGATATCAAAAATAGTTTTGCGATTTCTATTCAATTTTAATAGTTAGGAGAAACAAATTCCGCAATTCAGGATAATTCTGCACGTAAACATAAAAATAATAGTTTTAAATTTAGATTTTCGGGTCTAATGATAAAGTTTTTCTGATTTTCATGCAATAGTAGTTCTACGAAATGTATATAAAAAGAATTGTTAGAAGTTTGAGTATTGTTGTTTTGGTGGATGTAGGAAGGTACCACGTTTATTCAATTTATCGTTTGAATTAAAAGCGGCGTTATAAAATAAAAATGATAAGGATAATGTAATATCTCGTTATACGGAAAGTAAAGATTTCGCATAAATAACATTATTTTCCTGGAATGAATTTGTATGATCGTAGTGAGTGGAATGTGAACGTAAAACACGTGATTGTTTCTGCAGTTTTCCGCCAATACTTTGTTAATATGAAGGGCTTGGAGCCATTTAGTCACCAGTTTTGTTATTTGAATTCTAGGAAACGTGTGCCTGTCGTGTTGTGAACGCCCACACATGAAAACATTTAATGACGTCATGCTGGAGTGAATGAGGATTGGCATTGGGTTCCGTTTGAAAGGAACGTATTTGTGCGTCCGGTGGACAGTTGCGTGGAGACGTGGAGCACGCGCCGCGATTCTGAAGGGTTGAATCCCTGGACAAAGCGGCCTCTTTCGAGGTAAACTTTGCCAACTGCGATACCCTCTATTGTGCAACGGGGCAAATAAGTTTTTGTGAGGAGAGTTTTGAGGATGAAAGTGTTTAGAAGCGAAGCGGATTAGCATGAGAAAGGGCGTTGCGTCGTGATTGGCACTGAGCTTCATTGTGATCGTTCACCCCAACCTGTTTATCTGCTAACCCTTGCGCAGCTGCACGGGTTTCCCGAAATTTGCTAAATTACAGAATCTGGCAGCCACTCGGACTTTTATTTGTGCTGGCTGTCGCATTGGAAATGTCCCAATCTTGAATTCCCCCGAGGGGAGAGAGGATGACGCACCCTCCTAGCATTACTCACCACGGCACTGCTCCGAAATTCGACCAAAAGGTGGATTTAAAAAAGATGTATATCCGTGGCCGGGGAAAGGACAAACAAAGGTCTACTCGATGATTGTAACAAAAGACGGGTGACCGCTCGCCGATAAGGGAATTCTTTAGCCTTGCCTTTACGCGGCCTTGACTCTCTTAGGATATTGGCAAATAAGTCGACAAACGAGACAAAGAAACTGTATGTTATTAGTTGTCACTCTTAATCATTTCTCGATCGCTAAACGTGAAACACAATTAAGAATCAGTATCTATTGCAGTAACAAAATAATGTTAACCTAATCTGCGCAAATTATTTTATATATGATACATCTGTCATGATTCGGCTCGAGGATGTTCCATATGTGAGGAATAACATTCAATCAATGCAGTAAAATATACTCTGGTTTCCATAGGATTTTTCCAATAAGGGCGGGTTGATGTCGAAATGAAATAAAACAGCTGTGTGTGGGATATTAACGAAATTCTTTTTATTAGAAGGCCTTTTAAACTAAAACAGAATTTCCATAATACCTCCCAGGCAGCTTGTTTTATTCAATTTCAACATGGACCCATTCTTATCGAAGACCCCTATAAATAACTCATATTTTAGACTTATGACTTCCGAAAATCGTTGTATAACATTCCGTTACTCGGATTAAATCCATTCAACCTTAATAGAAAACTGTAAATGATGGTCAACACTCGATAAAAATTAGATTTATGAAGTGGATTGCGATTTATATTTTTTAACTGTGTTGTTAGATTTTGGCTCTGAGTCTCAAACTCGATGAAATATTGCATTCACGCAATCGTTAAAATTAGACGACATACAGTTTTTCAGGATAATAACCACTTGTGTGATTCGAAACGCTGTTTTATATTTCAGCCTAACTCCCGGATTAAATCACGATTCCTTTTCCGGCACTTTTAACATTCTGTAACCCGCATTCTTGTATTCGCAAGGTAAATCACTTAAGGGTAGTCAGTCTGAAGCAAGGTCGTATCTTTCGAATGTTAAAATACTTTCATTTTTCTCGGAAACCGTTATAGATACGGCTCTGACATTTCCACAGATTTTCTTAACATTATGGTATCTGCGTGGAAGCAGAATAAACGATTTTAATAATCAATTATGGACAAAAGCCTTCTAAATTTCTCCACAGAAAATTTATTGATAAAGAAACTAATAACCATTAATCATTTATTCTGCTTCAACACACATAGTATAAGATTAATAAAAATCTGTGATAATTTCAGTGCTCCGTCTACAACGATTTTCGAGTAAAATCTCTATTTTAAAACTAGGAGGATAGGGCCAACCCTTAAAGTACTACATAGTCGACGAGAGTGACTACTATAGTCGTGTGTGTTATTGCTCAGCGATAAGACGTTCGAAGCCTTAGATCCTATTCGACACGAAATAAGCGGACTGTTACAGCGAAGAATATGTTTGTGAAAGAAAGTTGAAATGTCTATTTACTAACGCGGGGCTGAGAATCTAATGTTATTGTGATAATCGGGACTGTAACCTTCGTAAGGTCGTGAAAGGAGTTACAGATTACTCGGAAATGATGAAATAGTACATCCGTGCCAGATATGATGTGAAACGTGACAGAAATTTATGTGAAATTCGTTTTCCAATTCGATATCGACGCCACAAGAGTATTGCGTGAGAGTCTAAGCTGAATATCGGACGCTCCCCGTTTCCTACTGCTTCCGATAATTGTCTCTGCATACAATTTAAATAATTCGTAGCGATGAAAATAAACGAAGTCATTTTCAAGTTTAGAGTGAACAATGCCTTAGCTTCGATCTTTAAGCGTTGCTGTGGCTCGGAAATAAAAATAAGGCGGAAGTTGGCGTAGTAAGGAATGAAGCAGGAATTTCAAGACTTGGAAAAACGAAAGTAACAATTCGAGGTGATAATAAATATTCCGTGTTTTCAAATCGGCTATGAATTTCGTGCAATTGATCACTTCCGAGTCAACGTGTGAGTCTCAAACAAAAGACACTTGTTAAATATAGAAATTAAATTTCAGATTTAATCGTGTGAATGTAAGTAAAAGAGATGTAACGTATGGAGCAACTGTACTTGTTCGACATGAACTGGCTTGATCCCGCTTAGTGCGTCGTATTTGTAATACGATAATGGTAAGTTTAGGAACGTAACAATTACTGGCGGAGCTTTGACCATCGTCACCAGCTGCGGCGCTCGCGAAGTAAAACAAAAATCGATCGTAATAATTTTCGCGTCGAAGGGCAATTTAAAGCTGCCCCGCTCAAATAAAGCCCCACATTTTTGTGTAGAATGTGGAAAAGCCCCTAGCGCATTTGTACTCTCCCCCTCGCTATATTTGCATGCGGCGCAGGGGTGGTTCCCTATTGTTGCCCAACCCGATTCACATTCACAAACTGATCTCCTGGAAAGAGCCTCTTTGCCAGAAAAAGTGCATTAATTTTCATTTTGTCAAAAACTTACTTTACAAAAGTGGGTGGCAACAATAATGGAGGAGGAGAAAAGGGGGGAGGGAGGCTTTGTGACGCCGGCCCGACAGATGTTTTCCGCGGAAATCAGCAAAATCTAATTCGACAATGGATTTTCTATCAAAAAGCTTAAATTTTGCACAAAAATGTGGGGTCGAAGGGGGTGCGTGTTACGGTCACGTTTCCATCTGCTTGCGCAACGGACAAGGCGATTAAAATGTATTGTCGCAACCCAAACTGTAACGGGCTCAAATCGAACTTTCAGCCGCGTAATTTACGTCCGGTCCGAGGACAAACATGTTGCAGTGTGGACGCGAACGGCAGGCACGTTGTATATAACTGCGATCACGAAACGCTTCCGTAGGGCCGCGGATATTATTTAATCCGTTGTCATAAAATATTCAAGAGCGTCGAGATGGATTATTGCTGGGGACTTTGGCGCGGTAATCAAAACTGAAAGACTTCCTCCGGTCTTAATCTGGACGACCATTTCCCGGCAAGCAAAATGGCGATCGATGGAATGAAACTTAGCGCTCGGTAGATGTTTGTCCTCCATCGCGCTGCTCCACTCCACTCCACAACACATCAACGTTCTGCGACAATTCGGAGAGTTTCCCGCGACGTTTACGAGGCACACGTTCCCTTACTTCGCTTTCATATTTACCTCAACTCAGAGAAAAAAACTAGGTAGGAACTTTAACCTTGCGATATACTTGAATATTCTCGTCCGAAAACGATTCTCGTGAAAAGGCGAAGTTTAATAAGTGCGCGCGAAAATCAGTAACATGCTTTGTTCCGAGCCTCTTAGTGTGAAATGAAAAGCGTCAGAGTGTCATGAAAGCATAGCTTTGGTATTCCACAAACTTTTCGAGTGACCCCCTTACGAAGCTTTCATCCGGTTATTAATTCCGTCTCGTGTATTCTGTAACAAACCAACAAAGAGCTTAAGTTTCACGAATCTCTGAAGAACTTATATTCGTCCGATGTAATCGAGAACCGACAAATACGTAACGTTAAGTCCAATACATAACTTTGAAGATTTAATTAATTAATTATTTGAGTCTCTTATTTGATGTGACGTTTGTCTGAGAAGTTGTTCACCATTGGCGAGTGACAATGTGGGTCTCCCCACTGCGTAAATATGCGATCCTGATAGCAGGAGTCAACAGCGGCCCAGCTGCCAGACCCTCAGATAAAACAAATGCAGCGAAAAATTCAATCGATATCGGTAGCATACACGAGCATTCTTAAATTTTTCCCCGAACCCGTTCGGAATGACCTGGAGCCGGACCAGCAGCGAAGCCGTTCAAAGCCGCAGGAAGATTCACCGTCTGTTTGCTAATTTTTACCCTCAGTCAGAAAAACAGGCCCATCCACGATTTTTAAGCGAACGGCTTCAGAAGATTGGTTCACTCATGTTCATAAATAATATACGCCACAGAACGTAACGTTGCCGCGACATGCTTTCATTTCCCTTCCCTTCCTTTCCTTTCCGCAAAGTGACCCTTACTTCTACGCGATCTGTCATGCCATATATTTTCAGGTCTCCGCGAAACGATGGAATATGAATCGAATGAAACATACATATTTCTGTGTCACTGTTCCTTTATAACGCGTGCAGTGTAGTGAACGGCTTATACACGCGGTGCTTTGGATTAACGGATATTTGTTATTGGACGTTTCCCTTACTCGTGTAAAACATATATGAAGGGTAGACAATCCGAGCGATTCGTAATCGTCACAACAATAACGTCAAACAGATTACGCTAAAATCCGGGCCAAAACGAAAAACTTGTACCTTCCAAGTGGTAACGGCAAGTAACAGAGATTTAATATGTCGATGTACTACTTCAACTATCTGTTTGGTGCGACACATAAGAAATTGTAAACTTGGTTTATTTGAAAATCGCTCTAGTTTTCTTTCAACAACAACAATTCGAAAGCGATCGACGCCGAAACCTATGCGACCAAACGTGAACGTATATAGAGTTCACCGACATTCAAATTCGGAATCTCGCACTCACGCGTCACCTGTACTGTAAAGGTCACGAAAGCGCGTTTCTACGGAAGGTACTTATGTAAATAGGAACTAGGCGAGATTGTAGAGATCGTCGGACGAGCCCGCTGACGCTCCCTCGGAGATGAGTTAAGTTGGACGAAATGATTTGAATGCATACTAGAAGAGAAGAGAAGAGAAGAGGAGAGGAGAGAAGAGGAGTGGAGAGGAGAGGAAAGGAGAGGAGAACGGCGGTAGTCGTGAAAGCGGCAAGATGGTGGCTATCGGTCATGTGGCGGTCCGAGGGGATGTTCTTATCGATTGCAGGGGGCAGGCAAGTTATGAGGGTTTGGAGGGGCGTACGGAAGCTGCACCAGTCGCGACGACTTCTCCTAAAATAAACCACAAATCACGAGAGTTAAAGGCACCAACAGATGTGTACTAAAATATTCCATTTTGTACTCTGCGTATCAGGAACTTTTCGTTACTTGATTAATAATTTTGACGTGGCTCGGATATCACGACTTAAAAAAGCGTCGCGAAGCAACTCGGCCGCGTTTCAGAAACAGATAACGATAACCTATACAGCATGTTCGGCAAAAAACACTAACTAACACTACACATCTCACACAGAATAGGAATTAGATCCAATTTAGATAGTAATCAATTAGACTTATACGATATATAAATAATACGGTAGTTTATACAAGTGTATAAATTCTTCCCTGAATGTATTTTGAGCCAGGGCCGGAGACTAGGGGAAGGCCCCTGGATCGTCGGCCGAAACAACCACAACCCCCTGCTCTGCCCGACTCAACTTTTTTTGATTGACAATGAGGTATGATATTAGAATATATAGTAATAAAATGTTAAAACGAGAATGACAAGGGTAGGGATGACCTCACCGATCCGCGCCGCCGTCGCATCGTGATTGTACTCCTCGACGAAGGAACCCTGAGTAGCTTCTGGACAGACAGTCACCTCGTCAAACCAAAATTTTAACACTTTCCTGTCGCTTCATTTAATATGTTTTTGAGCAAGTTACGTATATACTGAACGGCTTCCCGGGGTAGCGAAAGCGATAGGAACTTGGGAGATCTGCCTTTGGTTAATTTCTTTCTTCGGTACTCCGGGAAGCGCGCATACAACTTGACTCGGTATCGCGAATGCGTGTGATTTGATTTGTGCCGGTACGTGAAATTAAAAAATTGGACCATTACTTTTGCGGCGCCCTAGGCCGGAGTGAGGGTGAAGGCGACGGTGAGCGGCTCCGAGAGCCTCTCCTTGACGGGCAGGAAGACGACCGACGGCACGAACTTGCGTCCCAGGTCCTCCTCGAGCAGGAATGGCTGCATGATGAAGCGCCCCAGGCTCTGGGGAACGGCGTACGTGGCCGGGACCCGCGTCTTGGCCGCGGCGTCCTGCAGAGCTCGCTTCACGTCGCCGTCCTCCGCGGCTTCGTCTTCCTCCGGGGCCTTCGGGAAGCCCGGGAACTGGTGCGACTGCAAGTGACTCCTGAGGAACTCGCTCCGCTCGAAGCGCTGCGGGCAAACCGGGCACTGGAACGGTTTGCCGTGGTCCGCCGCGTTCGAGTGGGTCCGTTCGTGGACGAACAGGAGCGCCAGTGCGTGGGTGGTGAACGGACACAGGGAGCAATTGTACACGCAGGTCTCGGTCGTCCCGAACAAGTTGGACAAGACGTCCCGATTTACACCGTCCGCACCCTCGTCGCCCCAGCTGCCGGGAATCTTGAGCGCCGCGGATCGCGAGCTTCCCTGATCGATCAGCGTCGGGTCGAACTGCTTAGGTTGCGGTTTCGAGAGACCTGGCTGGCCGCGGAACTGCGACTGCATCTCCTTCCACTTCTCGACGCCGACCTCTCCGTGGTCGTTGAGGAGGTGCGCCTTGAGCCACTTGGTGCTCCTAAAGCGCCTGTCGCACACGGGACAAGCCTCTGTGAAGTGCGTGAAGTAGCGGTGGCTCAGATCCTTGAGCTCCGTCGGCTTGAGAGCCTGGTCCCCGTCTGCCGTGCTGGTCGACGGTGACGAACCCGTCACATCCCGGACGGACGTCGCGTCATCCACTATCCCGTGGGTGTTCTGCTTGTGAACTCTCAAGAAATACTTGCTGCAAAGCTCCTTGTTGCAGATGTCGCAAATGACGCCTCCGATCTGGGCGCCGTTCTCTATCTCTATCCCGTGCATCCTCTGCATGTGTGTTTTCATGAAGTATTTGTTGCACAATTCTTTGTTGCAGATTTCACAATAGCTGCTCGTGGGCGTGAGGGAAATTCTCTTTTCGGTGACGATCTGACTGTTGGCCTGTAAGACGTGCTTTCCGGGGGATGGCTGAGGGGCGGGCTCTTCCTTGACGGGGACCGGTGGCGGAGGCGGAGCGCCGTTCTGAGGCGCGTGACACTCTTCCCTGTGCCGCTTCAGACAGAAGCTCGTGGCAAAGTCTTTGTTGCACGAGGCGCAGAATGTCTGCGGTTCCGCTATCGCGGGACTCGGGGCTTTTTCCGACGGAGGCTTCATCTTATCCGCGAAGTTGTCTTCGCCAAAAAGAACTCCGTGTTCTGCGAGCATGTGTAATCTGTGGGCGTGGGCGTTCTCCAAATCACGGTTGCAAATGTGACAGTTTGAGGCATTGTTAACGTTCAAACTGTTGAGCTGAAGTATCATCGTCTGCAATTTGCGTAGGTCTTCGCTGATGGAGTCTCCGTTTCCTTGGCCATTGTTGTTATCGTTGTAGGACGCGACGCCGACATCCGCCGCCTCTACGACGACGGCCTTAGTTTCCTCTTCGGGTTGCGGTTTCTCTTTGTCAACATGTAGGTACGCCCGGTGCATCTTCATGAGGTGAGCGCTCTGGAAACGCCTTCCGCAGACGTCGCACTCAGGGTCGTCGCTGTCCGATAGTTCGGTCCTGCTCTTCTCCGCCGAGTCCGAACTGTTCGTCCCTTGCTCACTCACTATCAGATTCAACGGACACGTCTGTGAAGGGTTCCAAGGAACATTCGCACTCCGCGGGCCGTTCACGTCGTTGTCGTTCGTCACGATTCCGTGTCTCTTCAGCTTGTGAGTGCGGAGGAAGTACTTGTTACAGTATTCTTTGCAACAAATCTCGCAAAAGGCGTCGGCGTTGATGACGCCCAGTTTCCGAAGTTTGTCCACAGAAAATAAGGCGCTGTTAGCAGAGAACGAGTCCAGACTGTTGGAGAATTTGTAAACCGGATTGAGGTTCTCTTGCGATTCGGCGGCCCGTCGATCAGGATCGAGGACGCCCGAGTCTTCGTCGAGTCCCGTATCTTGGACGGCGTCCAGGTCTACGGTGATTTCTTCTTTGGACGCCTGCCCTTCCACACTTCCCAGATCCTCGAAGTCCAGCTTCTGGTAGGGGCCAGCTGCGAAGAGACTCGCCTCATGCGGAACGGGACCGTCCTCGAAAATGCCGTGTATTTTTGATTTGTGACGCCTGACGAAATATTTGTTGCAGAATTTTTTGTGGCAGATATCGCAGAAGGCTTCGGGACCCCCGCCGAGCGCGGTTTTGTAGAAGATTCCGATGTCCGAAGCTTTGGTGAGCGTCGGCGACGGCGACGGCGACAGCAAGGGCAGAGGCAGCCCGGGGAAGGGGGCGGCGCCGTTCTGCTTGCCCCCCACGCCCAAGCTCTCCACGTAGATGCCGTGCTTGTTGGCCTTGTGGGTCTTCAGGAAGTACTTGTTGCAGAATTCTTTGTTGCAGAGCTCGCAGTACGCGTCAGGGTTGAAGATCCGTATCTGTGCGGCGCTGTTGGTGGTGGCTGCGGCGGCGGCGGCGGCGACGGCGATGGTGGCGTTGGCGTGCCCGGGTGGAAACAGGAGCGACGGGACCACGTTGGCGGCCTGGACGTAGGGGTTCCAAGGCCGATGAGGGGCGGACAGGTTGAGCGGCGCGTCGGGCTCGTCGGAGTCACCGGACTCGGCGCCGCCGAACCGCAACGGCTTTGACTGCTTGCGTCTCTTCTTCGCGCTCGTCTCGGCGCCTTGAAGCGCGCGCTTGCTCGGCGTCGGCTCGTCCAGGTGCATCTCTACAGACGAAGCCATGTGCTCTCCTGAAACACACACACTAACTAAATTACTCAAGAACAAAAAATACGACAATATATACCGTTCAAAAATAACAGAATTAATAACATCGGGAGGCATACACTTCTCTTTTAATGTGCTCAAAGTGAAATTATAAAATCGTTGAGCCACACATCCTCGTTCCTTAACGATTCAGAAATTTCTTCGCGCTACGGTTAATATATCCAACACCAACCAGCGACATGTAAGAAGTACAGACCGTCTCATATTTCCGGACAAAATAGCGTGAATCATTCTACCTTCGAAACCGTGAACGTCCAATGCCACTAACCGTTCACAGATGAGTAGGAGCGAACTGAGGAGCTTATATGAGGCTCCCACGCTAATACTATACTATCGGTTTTCACATGGCAAGCAGGATATAATTGGAAGTTGACGTTGTATATAGGGTTTCAGTGCAAGCAGAAATATAGAAACGTACAAATATGTTTCATTTGAAAACTAGAGATGTTCACATCGTGACACTTCTTCTTCATTTGTACTTCGTTACGTGCACACTATTTTCGATTTATGCCAGGAAATATATTTTTAATTGATATACCTTTAAATTCAGTTACAATTATAGACAAATGCACTTCAGCGTGTAGGTCTACACGATTTACATAATTATGGTAGAGATTGACTGAAAAAATCAACAATGTTTTATTGTTAATCCGTTTTTACATACATAATAAACGTGGTGAAACATAGCTTCGATGTCTGATTCTATTTGTGGTCCGAAATACTCATTTCGGTTCGATCTGTTTTCACCAACAAATCAGTTAATTTAAATGTGGAGGGCGTGAGGGCCACTTCATCCCCTATTTCCTAACAAATTAATAAGGAAGAGCGTGAGTCAACACGCAGGGCCGCGTACATTTCGCACAGATTGGAAAGCTCACGGAACTTCACCTTCTCTCTCTGGTTTTACATTGAAGTTTGTTTTCTAGTTCTGCACAGTTCACGGATGATCATTAAAGACCGAGACTGATAACTCAGACACTTCTGCATTGGAGATGTACCGATTTTCTCTAGCTTTCATCATTAATATATTTTATATATATGTTATTCTTGGAGTGAAAGGGAAGTGGGGAATCGGGGATCATTAATTGAATTTGACACTATACGATATATATATAAACCATTTCTCGTTGTTGCCTTATAATCAAACATAATTGATTAGCCAACTGGTTAAACGGACGATATTTCAGACATTGACTGCATGGAAATTTACAGGTTTGGCAAATTTTATTCTTTAAAATACAACACATTGTTTGTTATGACAGTCCGCACGTTGCCAACTAAATAGTTGAGGCAATTAAAAACATCCAAAATGTTCTACCTCGTGGTGTACAATTATTGCTGGGAATATTAATTTCGAATCCGAATACAGATAACATGCCGTTTAGTATTGAATTATTTATTGCAAAAATTGATAAACGTCCCACTTTATACTATATAAAAAATAATATTCGGACAAACAATTGAAACAGAAATTATGGGCCGAATTGACCCAAGAATTCTTTGAAAACAGGGATTGATATTAAGTTAAAGATTAAAGAATAAAAAGTGATGTTTCTAATTTTTACAACTTAATTGTAGTTTTCAAAAAGTTGGGAGTGTATTTTCGGCTTACCGCTGAGTGTATAGATATACACCAAATATTTAATTTCATTGCAAATTAACTGGTCCAGAAGGTGAAATAAAATAACTGGCAAAATAAACTCTGATGGAGATCCGGTTGGTGTTATCCCTTACCCCAAAAGAACGTTAAACGTTTATCGAAATTCCCCTCGGTCGTAGCGAAATTTTTTGAAAAACAATCGTTAACTTTTGTCAGAAAAAAAATTAAGTTATAATAATTTCATTAACATAACGATATTTTTATGTCGGGATATAGACCCTCGTTACTCTTACAATGAATATATTAAAACGTAAAGGTATAACGGTACAAAGACACTGGAGGGTAGATAAAATAACAAATACTAGTAGCATTGATCCACGGATCAAAACATTTTAAATTCTGCACATTCAGTGAATTCGTATGAGCTTTAATGTGAAGCATTTCGGAAACTAAATGGGATTTGTAATTGCTGCCTTTATATAAAATTTGGAAATTATGCCAGTTTAAAAGTATGGTTGGTGTCTAAAATATGGTTGGAAATGACAGGTAATTTATTTCTCAAATGATAAATATTAAGCCTATGTTCCCTAATTGTGGTGATAACGCATTTTAGCTTGGCCTATGTATTGAAAACTACTTAAATAAATTTGCTAACTATCTGAACGAAATCCGATTTAAAAATGAATGAGAAGAAAATATTCGGTTTTTAATGCACGCTCAGCTCTATGGAAGATACTCAAAAGTAACTGAAATATTTAATCCGCTATATTAAAAAATTGCTAGAATCTGGAAATGAAGAAGAAACATACTATTTACTGGGACTTCATACTAGCCTGATTTATGGAAATATATTATGGAAACGGACTGAGCCTCACGTACCACGGCACCACGCCGTTCGCTTCTAGAAACAATTAAAATAATAAATAAACTCATTTAATTGAATATTACAAAGATTATTATTCATTAAAGTGACATTTAATGGCGCTTAAAAGTAACTGTAAGACCTTCCGTATCTCCCAAACAAATCAATCGAAAGTGTCAATCTTGTTCGCAGGAGACTGGAATTAATATTTTCGATTACGATTCAAGTATTCTACAAATAACGTCGATATTAACATTGTTGCTGATATGAAGCACTTCAACAGTTTCGTTTCAGAATGAAAAATAGACAGAAATTATTTCCTCGCATCGCTGTCAGTGTAATTGATTTAAATGATTCTCTCAACTTCAGTAATGCTTCAAAATACAGCAATGCTTTTTGTGATATAATTCCCGTTATTTACGTGCTTCTCAACCCCTGATAAAGTTGGTCGCACAGTGCAAACGACGAAACGGAAGTGACCTGAGACGAGTCATTTTTGTCAGACGATGACTCGATGACAAGGGTTGTTATGCAAAGTCGCGTCCGACACTGACCCACAGCGACTGTCTGAGACTGTTTCAGACGGTTCTCTGACAGCTTGAGACATCGTTGAATCCAGGTATCAAAACCAATTTGGAAACATTCAGGATTCTGCTTGTTGACACATGATATATTTTTTGACATCCCAAGTCAGGAATTACTCAGACGATCAATGCAGGAGTTGTGATGCGTCAGTCTCCTCGAATCACTTCATCTGCACGTCCTCGAGTGGCATTTGTGGTATGATGTCGGTCAGTCGCTGCCGGGTTATCTGCAATACCCGTTTCTCCGTTACCAACTTGGCACATAGGATGTGTCTTCCTGTAGGAGGGGATAAACGCCCCCGTAAATTTGAAGACGTCCCTTTTGTTCCGAATGACGATGCCGAACTTCAATTTAAGGTAAGCCACCTACTCTCTCTTCCGATATATAGGCCTACCGATTATTTTAATTATATACATAGGAAGGTAGAGAGAGGGAAGGGGTAAGGGAGGGAAAGTGGAATAACTCAAGTAAAGAAAACAATTCCAACCTTGAATAGAAACGTTGTTGAATTGGATCTAAAATGGAAGTGTAATATCATATCGACAGTGAACCCGATTAGTTAGGATGTCCAGCTGGAGAAAACTGGAATCTTTTAAATGGTAATGTCGGAGATAAAGCAGCAAGCAGCAAGTGTTATATGATTGTGGTGGAAGAAACCGAAACATTTTGATTCTAACACCTTCATTATTTGATTTCAAAACTAAATTCAATTACAGTTGGATGACGAATTGAAAAAAATATGAGAATTCTATATTATCTTTCGAATGGCATGCTAATAGAAAATATTACTGGCTTCGGCAAAACAGTGTTTCAAATGAACCGGCTTCGTAGGATAAGAATCGGCTGCGACAAAAAATTACAGCCTCACGAGCTATCCGGTTTCCCCTTCAATATCGAACAGAAGCCTGTTGTTTTGGCGTCGGCCTTTCTGCTCTGAAGCCGCCGCAGAGGCTAAACAACTTAGCTCCTACCAATAGATTTTTTCTTCTTTGGTGTGGGGATCGAGTTCTTTTTGCCTGAAAATCCTCATTAGCGCTAATCACTCCACTTGTGTGTGTGTGTGTGCGGAGTTACGACTGCTACGTTTCCTGTGTAGAATACTCTAAGAATGTGCTTTCGCGGTTGCTTGCTAAAGTCAATGACGGAATACACTCATTCTCGTATCAGGATTATATTGAGCCACTTTTACTACGGTATTAATTCGTATTAACGCGTCCCTAATGGATTTGGTAATGAGACAAAAGTTTAAGTAAAACATAAACGATGACAAGGGATAATTTAATCTCCTCCATATTTATTCACCCTATTTCTGATGACATCGCAAGATTCTTTATTTGGCTGTAATCCTTTCGAAATTAAATTAACACTGTAATATAATGAGTTACCCCCTCCCCTATGAAAAATTAACTGGCAGAGACGTTACCTCTATTTTACAATTAATGCAATCAAGTTCTATTCTTTGTAAATAAAACTGTCAACGAAGAAAATAAAATCTAATTTTCTCACAGTGAGGTCTATTTTTGTTCATTTTATGACGTGGATTGAAATACATTTTTTAATATTTATTGGACACGTTTCCCTGATTTAATTTCATGTTACACAGACACGTTGGGTAATTGTTTTCTACTGTTAAGATAACCGTTGTTCCGAACTTCGAGAGTCATGCAAAAAATATAGTTTACATTGCTGTAACAGACATATAGAATTCACATATATCATGGCCAAGAAGTAAGCTATGAATTATTTATTTACTAAGAAAAAAATTACTTGTATTATCAAAATATTACTAAAACAGTTTATATCGTTACAAATGATTACTAGTATCCACAGCTTGTGAATGAAACATGCTGCTTTAGTAAATTTTTGTTAATTTGGTGTACAAGTAATTGTTTCTTACTAAATAAATAATTCATAACCGACTTCTTGGCTGTGATATATCGTGAAAAGATACAGTTATTTGGAATTATTACAGTGATATTAAGTCGCAACAAGAGGAAGACGAGAATCGTGTCCTTTCTCCATGGCATCTTATCTCTGATTTTGATATTTCACGAAACTTGGAACAAAATACTTGTTTAAGGTTTAGATTTGAGTCACAAGCACGTTACGAAGTATTTTTTACCGCGGAAAAAACCTCTCGTTCGGGTGGTTTCTTCCAATTTATAAAGTGGTTAATGAAAGACAATATTGGAGGAAAACAGAAAATCACCCACGATTTTTAATTATACCCTCTGAAAAGAAAAACGGATGACGTGAAGAAGCCAATTATCCTTGAAAACTGTTTTATCAATACAGAGAAGCTTTCAGCTGAATGGTGATTATCAACAATTAGCACTACTATGCCAATGAATGATTCGGATTCTAAAAATGTATATCAAACTCATGATACATTAATGCTCCGCACTTTTTTGTTTGTATAATTCAGTTGATAATGACAAATCGGCCGAAAGCTTTTAAGGATTACGCAAGCTAGCGGTGGTTATTTATTTTTAACTTTTAATAGTTTATTCTTTTATATTTTTAGCGGTCATACTAAAGTGGCCTTAATTCTTTTCCATAATATCAGAATTTTTCGCAAATCAGAAATTTCGAAATTTGTAAAATGTGGAAAATTGCGAAGATATCAGAATCTTAAATAGCCTTAAAATCTTGTCGTTGTTAAATACTGATATTTAGGTACATTTTTCTCGGGAACCGTTAAATACTCGACTGAAATTCTCACACATTTTTTAAACCAATAATTGATTTATTATAATTAGAATTTTAAGTGTTAATTTATTTATGAATATCTGCTTCTATGGAAAATTTTAGACGTGTTTTATCCAAATAATTTATTTTAACATTAGCAAGATATGGCCTTACGACTGTCCTTTAAAACGACTTTCAGCTTATTAATTTTTCTGGCTTATATCAAGCATTCTTATAGCTGAATAGTTGGTTATCCTGAAGAGAAGAGGGGAGGGGAACTACCTTTTAATTGCTAATTAAAAGTGCAAACATTGAGCCAAATTTTATATTTTATTGCATTATTTATTTTTTAAGAAGTACGTTGATCCTTCGAAAACCTCTCCGTTCTTCCCACTGAATGTCCGTTAAGGAAGCTGCAAAATGTTCTGGGTCGAAATTGTCAAAACGTTGTAACCAAATTTCTGGTAAGAAGGATTCGAACTACAAATCAATTGTTGGGACAACTCTGCAGAAGAACAAAAATTTAGGCTGTTCCATGAGCTTGAAGGTTCATTTCCTAATTTCACATTTGGACTACTTTCCTGAAAATTTGTGTTGTGTTGGGGAATATATCGGCGAGAGATCTCATCACGACATCAAAGAAATGAAAGGAATATGGACTGATGGCTGAAGCCCGTAAATAACATAAAAAGAAAAGCGCGAATGAGGGCATGAGCGTCCAAATAAGTTTCGAGGCATGTAATAAAATTATAAGTTCGTTAAGGCTGAGTGAAGGGGATGGTTTCCAAAGGCATGACGTACCTAATAAAAACAAATTAATTTAAAAGTAGCCTAAATAGAAATTTAGTGTAATTGAAATTGAGAGATGTCAATGATTCCCGCGCACTCATCTTGAGAGTCCTCGAAGTGAACAACCGGTAATTGGAAGATCGCGTTTCTTCACCAAGTATATAAGTAAAAACAATTTTACGTCAAAAGTATCAGGTAATTTCATTGTTGTCTCTGTTGTTTCCTACAGCATTGTCGAAAAGTTTCACATCTAGATAGGATATCCGGAATCAGAGATGCCTCAACGTCGCAATTCCGTAGACGACTCAGTTCTCACCGTGAAAAATACGAATGCAGTTTAATTTGAGGCGTGCCGGGTGTAAAATTTGAAAAAATTCTGAGAGTAGTTCCTGTTGCTATACTCACAAACTATTGTCCCTTCAACTAAGGAAACGGTCAACCTATCAGCGAAGACCTACGCAAGTTGCAGAAAATGGTACTTCAGCTCAACGGTTTGACTGTTGATAATGCCTCAAACTGTCACATTTGCAACAAAATTAGTTTTAACTTTTTTATTCTGGCGTAATGGAAATAAACTTTTAGATTTAGTGTTGGAAAATACGTAGGAATTATTTATTAAGTGTTATCGGTTTAATTACGATATTTTGATCATCCATTCACCGATGAAATGGGTGTAAAATGGATGTAGTTTCAAATGCAAAAATGGAGTAATCTACGGAAATGTGATATTTAATTAATTCAATGTTTGGATAAGGAGACGTTCGTTTACAATTGTCGAGAATGTAGATGAGAGGTTCTCGCGATTTAATCATTTATTCGTATTATTTAATTTCGAGCTTCACGGCTTGATATTATTTGTGAGATGTCGTTATGAAAAGTGTGAAGGACGTGGAATAGCGGACAGGGACGTTCTCTGAAGAAGGTTGTATAACAATCTGTACTGTTCAGTGAGTCTCTCCCAGCTTTATCGATTGTCACAGCTGTTATAGACACACAGAGATATCCAGTGAGCTGAGCACGTCATCCAGAAAACAAGGGAAAGCTGGCGTCTTGACCAGGCCTACTGCGCGTGCATTTGCGTACTTGTGTCTTCGTCGGGATTGTCTGCGAGTGACAGCCAGCTTCGGCATCGAACCTCTTCACATGTCGTACTTCTTTAAATAGAAGCTCGTCACTATTCCGCTCGCTATTCGGACAGAATGCATTCGGCTCCGTATTTTAAAGAGCATATCGCGCACAAAGTTTCGCAAACACGAGAGAAACCCATTCATGTTTTATGGTGCATCGGGGTCCACCATAAATCTTCAGCGTCGACAAAAATCGAAAATAGTACGCCATTTGCTTAAATCCGCATAAAATGACTAGTCCCCGTTCGTCGTCGGAGACGCGATTTATTTGGCGAAGGACCGGAAGCGAAGAATACGAAGGGGACGCTCGACGTCGAATGTGATTTCGCACGATAAAACCGACGGGCTGAGAGACAGAGAGAGAGAGTGGAGAGAGTGTGAGAGAGAGAGAGAAGAGGAGGGAAGCTGGGCGCGAGCTAAAGTCATCTTTCGGGCCCAATCTCCAGCTGTGGACTCTGGTCTCTGAGAACAACTCCAGAAAGTCCTGTCCGACACCGCGTACTTAACCAACGGAAAATGCTTCCACATTACAATCGAACGAGTCTCACCGGTGAAATCTTTATCCGCGGTGGACTTGAATTTCGCAGACCGTCTCAGATGAAATGTGATAACGTATCTACATTTTCCTTACCAAGCAGAAATCCTTTATCGTTAAATTCTATTATACTCTCGCTTATCAGCTTGGATTTTAATTTGTGCCTCTATACATACTTTCTCTTTACTTTCGCTTTTAATCAGGCGCTTAATGTAGGTTCAGATTTCTGTGACGAAAACCAAGTTTATTAATTCGGTATAATTCAGATATCAGTTACCATAATTTGACACGCTTAACGAGCAGATTCCCAAATGAATGCGAATCTTGAATGTTTTTTGATATCGCCGATTTCTATTTGAGCGTGTGTTTTGCAGACTGTGATCTTTATGGAGGAACAACCGCTGTGAATACATAGGGGGCTTACGTATTATCCGGTCTATACTACAACCAATCTCCGCTTTATATCAGAGACATGTCATTTAAAACCTCCTTTCGTCGTTCATACGTTACGGATCTGAAAAATACCCTCTCCGTTTCTCGTCTGCCACAAACACACCTACCAGCAACAAATACGATTATATTGATATTTTAATCGGTTTTCCAAATAATAATTGTTTCCGAGATTACGAATCCGATTTCAATAGGGTAAGTATTTTACTGTACAGCAAAATAATTGCTATCAAAACGCTGAAAACGAAACACGGCCACAATCTATCAGCCTGATATTTCCGATGCTGAACAGTCTCGGATATGTTAGAACTGTCAACTCCAGAACGACCGAGTTTATTAAAAAAAATTATATTACAAGTAACAGGAATCTGTGGTGTAGTGGTCAGAGATCCCGGCAAGGGCATGGATGTCGTGTGCTAACATCAAGATGCCCGAATTGTAAGAAGAGACTCGCTGATGACACATGACGCGGTCTAATTAAAAACAAAAAGGAATCTATAAATCTGAGAGCAGCGTTGTGAAACACTTTCAGAATTTCCCTCCATACCTACCAACAAAACAGATTTCCTAATGATACTAATCTATCGACGTTATCTCACCGGTGCCAAACAATTTTCTGTAATTATTTCTCGAATGCGACGCACGGGAGCAACTTTATGAAGCTACGAAACAACAATTTTAATAACGCCTTAGAGTGTAGATACATCAACGTGCCGATTCTAATTAAATAGACACTCAGTAATTAATATTATCAAGTTCGGGTAGTTTTACCGTTAGTAAAACTATTTCCGTCGTAGTTATATCATTTAAAAAAATTATCAACTCCAGCAGTGACTTAAAATATTTAGTTAGAGTTGCCTAATATTTAAATCGTAGGCTTGCTTACACTGTTGTGACAGTAGTATTCGCGTTCGAATAAGGGCATTAAGTTTAGTGTGAAAGTGTAAGTCCGTAATTATCACCGACGATGAGTTTTCCGTACGCCACGATTGACGAAGTAAGAACCAAAACATTCGCCCCATCTAAGATGAGCGTCGTGAGGGGCAACGACTCTGGAATCGAGTCATTTCGCTGCCGGACGATTCTGCAAACAATGAAAATCGCACACTCGACAATGACTTCCGCCACGTTAAATCGAATCTCGAAATTAATTCATAATGATCGATGAAGCACGTTCGTAAATATAGTTATTCAGCAGTTTCACCTTAATATTAGAAAATGAAATGATGGTCATAGGTGGTGGAAGACGAGCGCCGAGATTCCCTCGCATTGTCACAAAGCCGACAGAGAATGAAGACGGACGTCAGTGACACTTTCACATTCAGTGCTTCATAATTGCGAATGCTAAGGAACAATTTTCTTTTCTTACCGGAGAAATAAGCGGAGGTTTAAAGCGGTGCTGAAATGATTCTTGTCAGTGAGAGATAGGAGGAGGCTCGATTTTGGCCGGCCTGCCCCAACGTCTCCGTCGTCTTTTTCTGATTTATACAAAAGTTATTCGCGTGCCAGTTTGTTAATGTAGCACGAGGCCTGCTACTGAGTGATACTTACAGAGGCGCTGGGAAGCATGCCGCTGGACGTGGAGGCGCCGCGCCGGAGCTCGCCAGCTAACTGAGCGCCTGCCGCGCCGCAGCGCCGCCCCCGCCTCTGCACAAAACGAATTATCGATTGATATGTGCAATTATTGCACCCACCGCAGCGCAGCGCTGCGCTCGCCTCTCTCTGCCATTATTCACTCTCGCTGCGTCCCGCTATTTACACGGCTTCCCCGAAAATACTCGCCGGACAGTGTCTATTGCTGCAATCGCATTTAACGTCATCTTCTTCGGAATCCCACTCTTATTCATTATAACTGGATTCATCACGATTACACTTTCTGTGCTGACATTAGCCCAACCCTTTGAAACCTTAATAGGACTCACAATTCTTTACAGCAAATTAAATTTTTCCATAAAAACTCAGGTACAACCTATTTAAAGCACGATATCTTGTAACAGAGCATCCTGTTACAGTCTCGAATTTATATCACGTGGCTAAAGCCATAACTTATAGTAGCTTAAGGAGCTCTTGTTCCATATTCATCTGTATTTTAGGAACATCCACGACATAAACAAAAAATAGTTTATACCGTGAAACATTTTAAAATTGATAGACGCCTGTTTTTTCTTACTTCATCAAATTTAGTTTAAATTTCTGTTGATTAAACATGTATTAGATTTCAATGAAATTCCAGTCATTGTTATTTGACAAGAGTGTCTTTTCACATTTTAGATGTATAGTCCGTTCTGTCGTCATCAGTACTGAAACGTATTTCGGTAATCAGATGATTATATGTATAATATTCCATAAAATTTCCCGATATCCCCCGTGTCACGTTTGCTATTCATTACGTACTTTAAAGTTCTATCTATGTAAATTCCTTCATTATTTTTTTCATTTTTGTACATCCCGTATGGAATGAAGGAATTTAACTTTATTCTAATCTATTTTATTATAAAGATTGTTAGTTTTTGATTTCGCCGTAAGACTGCTGATTCGTGTTTCTATATACGTACCCGTATGTCCAGTCTATATTTGGTTAATGTTTACATGGGATTTTATATACATCTTAAATTCCATTAGTTGGCATTTCATCTGTGATCAACCAATAATTTGACAATGACGTATAAATAAATAATCCAGCCAATTTGTCATCAAATATTTATTTAATATTTTAAGACTGCTTTAATTGGTACCTATACTTTACTATTTTCACGAAATACTCAAAATTATAAATGTTTTCGTAAATTTTTGTCTAGTCCACAAATATGGACGAAATGAGGTAATTGTGTCAAATAACTATAAAGATTGTTTGGTGAAAAATTGGCTGTAATGTTTATATATTTTATCTTTAACTTTGATAATAGATGTCTTAATTTTATCGTTTTGTTTCTTTGTAAATTTAAATTCATCTATCTCATTTTCTTTTAATAATTTGACTATTCTAGGTGTTAATTTATGGATTTCGGTTATTACTGGATATTAATTCTGTTTACGTGTAGAGTTACGTTTTATTGTGTCCTTTTGTTTACCGTTAGTGTTAGTTTATTACACCCTTTCTTCTTAGTAAAGTACTGAAAGCTAATAATTTTAAAGGCGATAGACATCTGTGCTGACATTAGCATAACCCATTATGGGATCAACCCTGAAATCATAAATAAGATTCAAATTCTTTATTGCAAATTAAAATTTTCCTTAAAAATTAGTTACAATGTACTTAAAGGAGTTTATTTTATAAAAGGTGCGTCTTCTACACGGAATTTTTAAATTAAATGTAGTGAACGCTATTTATTTAATCACCCTCTACTAGTATAAAATATTAGTATCTTTTGACAACGTCATTAAAATAGCTGAAGGGTGATTCATCATCGCTCAACACTTTATCACTCTCATTGCCGCTGTTCGCAGAAGTATTGGGAAAAAAAATCTTCTCAACAAATGCTCTAGAATTTTCCTCAAAGTTCTCAGCTCTGGTGTAAACGCGAACTTAGAAACAAAACTACTTTGAGTTCACAATGGAATTCAGATAAAAAAGGTCCCCACAAATGTTGTTTCAAAATTTAGGTGAGGCCTATACGGTAACTGCTTATCGGTTTCATTTTTAATATGGTACTACAATGTGGTTCCATCTATAAAATAGAAGCGTTGTCAAAATAGAAACAATTGGATTGTTTACAAATTCACTGTTTAAAGTTAATCTTACGCTCTTAATTCTTATATTCAACGTTCTCTTCGTTGTTAGATGAGTGGAACGCAAATCCGAAATTTCGGATAATCCGAACAGAATTCGTGAAAGATACATTAAAATTACAAAAGTAAGGTATGGTACATTAAATTATTATTCGAAGCCATTATTTAGAAAATACATAGAATCTAAATACTGTACAGTACAAAATAGAAACATAATAAAGACTATTTGTACAATCTCTTACAAATTCGTTACATAATCGGTTATCTGTGAATGCAACGTTGTCTTGGGTTTGCTAATTTTGTGGAGTATGTATATATGTTATACTGCATTAAATACAGTACATGGTTTACTTTTGGATAAACCGAAAATTTGCGAATCCGAAC
Organism: Eucriotettix oculatus; assembly: GCA_034510155.1. Taxonomy (NCBI): domain Eukaryota; kingdom Metazoa; phylum Arthropoda; class Insecta; order Orthoptera; family Tetrigidae; genus Eucriotettix; species Eucriotettix oculatus. The sequence goes on along the minus strand of CM067380.1, from coordinate 19,754,155 downwards.
AAACCACAGCCCCAATTAGTTATGATTACTGTATATATTTGATAAATCGCAAATTCTATGTAAATCACTGAGTCTTATGTAGAACCGGCCACACTAAGCGATTTTTCGCAGTTGAGAACACAGCTGGTTGCGTTTTCTTTCCTCAGCGTTTACAACGCAACCCGTGGCGCTCACTCCGCGCGGCAATTCGCGGTATAAGTTGCATTGTTCGTTAGAGAATTTCTTGGTTGTTTTGTGCGACAATGTTTTTTTACAGATACTACATAAGGTTTTCAATAAGGGCTGGCCGATGTTGAAATTTTCAAAAGGAATAAATCAGGCCGAGTATGAGGTATTAATTAAATTATTTTTGTTATTTGAAATTATTAAATAAGATAAAACGTTTCTACTGATTTTTTCAAAAAAGGAGACAACTATAAATTATAAATTTCCTATTTAATCTTAATTAAAATAATTTTAATATAATTTCCAATGAAAGGCAAAGATCAGAATAAGAAGAAGGACGTTAACAATTTGTCAAGACAGCGCTGATGAGATAGTATGACTTCATGTTTAATTGAGGCCAAAACCAGACAAAAATGGATAAAACAAAACCAAAAATAATTTAAAAACAACATGTTTCGGTCTTGATCTGGACCCTCTTCTGGTTGAACTAAAGTTAACAACACACAAAATTATTACATTACAAGTTTAATATGTTTATAGTTGTATTAATTTATTTTTTATTAATTTTTGTCAGGTTTTGGCCTCAACTCTAATTTAAACTGCAGACGTTAATAACGATAGTCGAGTCTAACAGTCATATATTGTAACTAATAATATGTAAATTATAACTTTTACTTGATTATTTGTATCATGTTTAAGATTTAATGACTGAAATATTAGATATGATGTGGAGTTATCACTCATCAGTCTAGAATATAGGTATCGTTCAACATCTAAAATTTTAATATTTTGTACGTCGTGTTTAATAAAAGTTTGTTGTGCTGAATACGCTGTTGAACTATTTATTGATTTATAATTTCATTTAAAATTATCTGCAGTATTAACGTTGTTTGAAGAGAAGATTTTGATATACGAATGAATTTATAACAAATATTCTATTTTATATTATAAATTTAATTGTGTTTTAAGATATATAATTTGGTGTGACTATTTTATTAATATAAAATGAATAATAGTCCGTAACAAGCTAACGAAGAAATTCTTTATAGGTCTACCATTACAATTGCAATGATCCGAATGATGATCATGGGTGTTAAGTTGTAGAATTGTGAATACAATGACAATTTCACAAAATACTTGTGGAATGTTGGTAAAGAACAAAAGGGATCTCTTCCGTCTTAATGTTTTTGTCTCCGCCATCATTCACCAAGAAAGCCGACTTGCTCGCACGTATTGCATTGGTTTCCGGTTCTCAAGTCTCTGCGTCCGTCTTCGCCATGAGACTAAATCTCTTTCAGTCTTCCTCTGCACGAATCTGTCGCTCCATACGTCTGTATGACGATTAGCCTTTCATTTGGATATTCGATTCAACTGCGTTCAATTCGAAATTGAAATTACTATTTACGTCTGGTTTTAAGGAGATTCCTAAATTTATTACATATAATCGATTCACAATTTAGCCTACTGTGAATCTTTATAAAGAAAGTTGATTGTTTGTGGTTGTGTATGTTCCGCATACGGATCTAAACGCAAATTTGCCAAATTTTGTCCAGGTATTCCTTGCGATCCAGAAGCAGACAATGAGTACACCCCCAGGGGCGGGGGAGCTCGAGGGCAAGTACTTGTAATTCATGTTCTCCAAAAATGTATTCGTCATTTCTCCATCAGCCACAGTTCTATCAATTTAAATTTTTAAAATAAACGTTTCTTCGTCTAACGTACTCAGGAGAAGAAAGGAATTTGTCTGTGTCAGAAAGAAAAGTATGTGATTCTGATGGTATCTGTCTTCCTGAATCCCGTCTTCCCCCATCACACAATGTTTCCGAGATACGGGCCTTGATAATTGCTGTAATATTTCCAAACATGATGAATCACCTTCTTCTTCCAACGGCTCAACAGCCCTCTTGAGGGCCTAGGCCTACCGAGGCGGCTGCGGACTGTCATCTGGCGTGAAACATTCCGAATTGGGGTGATACGCGGTCAGTGTATCAATTCCCCATCGACCATGACGACACAAAAATCCAAGCTCATGCCAGGATTCGAACCCGGGACCCCTGAGTTGTGAGGCTAGCCACTACACCACAGGTGATAAATCACCTGGCAACTGGGAAATTAGTATTTTCTGCTCAATTTCTCTTGTGAAGCGTCTCTCTTGATGGTACAACAAAAATCGGTCAGCATATTAGAATTCAAAAAAGTTAGTTCTTTTTAAGAAATAGAATGTTGGAACCGTGATATTGTCAACGATCTTGTAAAATTTTTGTAAGATGCCTTTAAAAATATGTTTCGCGCACTCGCACTTGGATTTATTCCCGGAAAATCTTGGAAATGAGCACGGGGAAAACTTTCATCAGGAAATTTCAGCTACGGAAAAGAGGTATCAAGGCCAAATGTTGTCCGATTATTGTTGCACCGTCAAGAGAGATGATTCACGGACGAAATATGGCAGTAAATCATAATTTATTATTTTCTAGGTCAGTCAGAATGATTGAATAACAAGTGTTTAAAGTTATGAAGGCCTGTATCTCGGAAATGTGTGATGGGGAAAAACTCGATATCATTGAAAGATAATGCTTAAAAAAATATTGTTCTACACTACGGGCGCCACATCTTAGGTTAATTAAGTAGTATATTCCAGAAAAGTCATCTTGTCGAGGACTTTTCAAAAAATTAAGTATACTTACACTACCAAGTCAGAACATTCTCTTATCAATGCTATATGGGATTAACAATAAAAATTTATACATTACTGATTCAGGTGTGTACAGAATTAACACCAGAAATAAAACAACCTTCCTATAGACTATCAATAAGGCAGAAATCTGTACACTATAAGGGAACAAGTTTCCCCCACTCGTTGAACAACTCCGAAATGAACCTAACAAATTAAAAATTGAACGAGCCACTCCTTCTACACTGTAAATGAATTTGTAGAAATATTTAATTATTGATGTACAGCTAGTTATAAGATTATTCTATTAATAGTGTAATAAATTTATGTAAAACTATTTGACTCATTTCATATCCAGGAAGCATTGCTTCATTGAAGGTTCCACGGATTATGACTATTATATTATATTATGTGGTACAAAAATATATTTCAATTAAGTGAGGTCTTTCGGGAAAGCTATTCCTGATTTTAGCGCCAGACGAGCGGAAGCTTGTTTCCAAGCGGCTTTTGTTTTCTTGATAACTAGAAATTTTCAAAGCCATCTATGATGTAAAAGCAGATTCATTATTTTTTCAGCGGAAGCGTCTGGGGAGGGTGGAGACATTATTTCCCCGTCCAGTCCACGTCAGGGGTGGCGAATCGATCCTTGGTCCTGCCGAATGTGACTGTCCCCCAAACTACATGACTAATAAACAGTCGCCGACCTTGTGCAGGGAAGGTCTTGCTTTCCCTTCCCTTCCCTTGCCTTGCCATGCCTTCCCTTGCCTTGCCCATTCACCACGTTATTCACAACTTTCAGGTAAACCTGCCGTAGCTCACAACCGAGTCACACCTTCAATAATTATTTATAAAAAACTAACCTTAATAACACACTAAATTTTACTGCGCCCAAATTCTTATTTTTGCGTGTGTTTGGAGAAGGCTGATCATTCTTATAGAAATAAAAACCCGCTGTACAGTCTCTATAAAACTTTATAATACACACTCAAGAGCTTCCATGGAGCTTTCGACTTCAGAATGTCATAGTTTTAATTCGTTTAAAAATTACTAATATACAATATATCAACAAGATAATGCAATTGCTTCGTGAATAAATTATATTAATTCTACAACACTGAAAGTCATTAATTACAACAATGAAACCTTTGAGTTGACACAGTGAAGTGATTTTTTTTATTTCAATAACTATGTCCATTTTGTATAGTTGCCTACTTATAGAACGATAACAAATGCTTTACCTTATACAGAAGACTGATGCTGGTGAAAAAAAAAACTTTGTTTCATTTTCTATTATAGAGGAAGTTATGAAAGCATGAAAGAAGTAAGAAAAAACTCGTTGATCAATATTGTGCTCTGTTCGCATTTAAAAAAATAATTACGATGGTTGTGCAGAGTCCGGAAGCTGCAACAGAAGTAAACGAACTAAATTCAAACGAGTCGGCGCTGTAGACCTTTGCATCCGAATCATTACCAGTCCTGAAGTATATACTTAGCAGACATATATATTTCAGTAGATATTTGCGTAGGGCCTTAATATGCATGAGAAACAATTACACGGAAAGAATTTCAAAAATGCTGGACGTTTTGACGCAGCTTTGCGTCCAAGCTTATAAACAAGTTGAATTTATATGAGGCAAGGGAAATAAAACCGGGTCCTCAGAAACAAAATTAAATTTTTTCCTCTGTAATTGTTTTTTGTGTTTTACATTGCCTGCATATTAAGGTTGTACTCATTATTTTATCAAGAGTTAAATTTTATGCATTATAGATATATTTATATTCTTTGGAAAATTCTGATATTATAATTATTTTTCAACATATATCTGCGCTTTTAGGTAGTACATAGATTTTATTAATTCCATTAGCCATCGGTTGACGAAGTAGGACAGTTTTTTTATATAATATAACGAAGAATACAGCATAAAGTTGCAAATTAATTAATAGCCATAATTAAATTAATAACAATGGAACACAGGAAGTGGGCTTTAATATTTAAAAAGTATTCTTGCAGCCCATATTGAATAATTTTTTATCGCCAAATAAGACAATTCTGGAACAAAATAAATGTGGAATGCCCACGCACGCACATACATGTTTATAATTGTAGTATACTTCAACTTTTTAATTATTGTTGTTTGGGATATCTAATAAGTTTCAAAGTAGGGAATTAAGGATTATCTTATGTAAGAATCAAAGATTTAGTGCCGTAGTAATGTTATGAGAAGTGAATTGGCTTTGTTTCTAGACTTCGTAAAATTTCATACCATGATATTTTTGTATAAATGCTTCAATAATTTGTTACCGTCGTATTTTAATAATTATTTAGCTTATAAGTATGACAGGAACCCATAAAATATTAGAAGTAAAGTAGAAATAGATTTAAAGCAAAACAGTATATTTATTTAAGGTTTAAAAGAATTTAACGAGTTACCAATAGAAATTAGGGAATGTAAGACTATTAATAAATTTAAGGATAGTTTATTTAAACATTTAAGTTTATGAAAAACTACTGTAGTAGTGAGTAGCATTTCTTTTTCAAAATAAATTCTTTATTATTAATATATACAGAAGCACGAGCCGCAGTAAGAAACACACATGTTCCGTGTAGTGATAATAGGAGGATAAATGTAAATGAGGCAAGAAAAGTGAAAGTGGATTCACAGAAAAATTAAATTATTATGATGAAAATATAAAAGTTCAAAGTGAATTGAAGAGAAGTGCAGGTATGTTTCACTCTCTCTTAAGAAGTTATCTCAATAAAAATCTGTTAATTTGTTGTATATTATTTATAATTCAATATTCAAACTAACTGCCACCAAATATACACTTCATTTTATTTTAAGGAAACGAAGAAATAGTAATTTCGTCCTTTTTCGTAGAGTATTTACATTCCATTTTTGAGGCAAGATTTCAGTCATGCAGGATACCGACACAAAGCTCCATATTCAATAATCGCTTGCACAAGAGATCTGTAAGCTATCGATTTGATTTTCCTTCAGCACCCTGTCCACAAAATGGAGAGCTTTCCACCCTTCGACATTCACCTAATTAATTGGAAACTCATTCCCAAATTATAGATTGATATAAGACGCTGCCCGGAGGGAAATGTGTTTTTCTTTTTCGCGAAGCTTACGTTTACATCCGTTTGAAGTCTATTTGCATTCTGCAAGACAGTGTGTTACTCTGAATATCATATAAATAGTGTTAACTTCCTGCCGATATATAACCTTAGGTCTGATGAAAAGTTATATCATAACGCTCGAAGTTATCCAGGACATAGGGAAATACTCGCTCCTTAACGGGGCTGTAAGAGATGGAACTTATACTCCACTTTAGGTAATGATATCGAAATTCGAAGAGACAGGTTAGAAATTCCTCCCAACGTGAACGTAATACTCAGAAAATATGCTGCGTTGTTGTAGCATTGAGCAGTGAAAGAGAAGAAAAAGATAGATACAATATATATTCTATATAGGGGTTAATTATAAAATACATGAAACATTTCAAAACTTCGGTATACGTAAATGGCTGATCATAACGTAATAAAGAATACATTACATAAAAGAAAAATTCTCAAAGTTTTTTTTTTTGAACATAGTGCCGGCAAGTTACTTTGGAAAACGCCGACACGGTTTCCACCGACCGTAGTACTGCAACAACTTGATACTGATTTCATCTATCAACAAGATGGCGTCCCTCCATAGTTGCACAATTGTGTACGAGTTTACATGAATGAGACGTTGCCACGTGGCTGAAATGTAAAACACTTTGAATGTTTCAAACAAATTACTTTTCATCTTTCTAACTCTATTAACTATCGAAAATATTTTTTAAAAAATGCAGGAAATCTTAATTGAATGTGTTTTTAAATGATAGCAGAAGAAGCTGCAAAATAAAATACACAGTCCGTATGCCGGAAACTTTGTATAGTAAAGTTTATTTTATAAAAGCAAAGTAACTACGTAAATTCGTGTGATTTAATCTGCACTATTTTAGCAGTTTCGGTACCTCGCCATTGATTGATAATACAGAAGAACGAGTGCACTTTAATTTTTGTACACAAATTACCTGAGGTGATGAAAGATTGTGAAGTATTTTAGAAGCTGCAATGATAAGAGTCACAGGTTTGGGCAAGCTAAGAAATTTTTAGAAACTATTGTGACTTTCTTCAGGCATTCTATTTACTCTTATGTGGAACAGATTAAAGTAGACAAAAATTAAATAAAAGAAGGCTAAGTCGGGGAGGGCTAAATTTTTTTCACCTCCGCGTTAAGTGCATTTAACTTCTAGCTATTAATTGAAATGTCAATAATTAATAAGAACCCGAGACGAATTATAAATAATTTTACAGTTCAGACAAAATAATTTTAAAGTTAGACGATTACAAAAATTAATTTACTTATTCGTATCATTAATTGTGCAAGATGCATAACCCTCACTTAGAATTTAAATTGATTTAAAAAATTTAATGCTTAAAGAAAGAGACGTAATTTAATGAAACTTCAAACAGTTGTATAAAATTTTTCTTGTTCTCAGGGAAAGGGAAGGCCTTAACAATCATATGTATGTAAATTAGACTAAATCATTTGGAATTTTTAACTGCTAATATTTAACAACATAAATGAAACATTTTAAAAATCATTGCGAAACAAACTGATTCGTATTAGTATCATTAGAGTTACGCCTAAATGAATTGCTACATAGCTAATAAAATATGTGTGCAGAATTTAAAGGTGACATTAACAATGCGACGTCGGTTACACTTGACGACTTCGTGTCTCACGTATACAAAAAGTAACCGAAGCCTGGAACGATCTCTTTATTTTTATTATTTATGCTGCAATATATATTTTTTGAAATGCTCGATATTCGAGTCACGTAAGCAGCGTCAGCGTGTTGTGTCTGCTACACGCATGTTATCAGCGCACGCTCTTCAACACTTATTTTTATAAATATATTAATACAAATAAAACTAACACGTCCCTGGTTCGAATAGAACTAAGCCAAATTAAAATTCATTTGCTTCAAAGTAATTTTCATGGAAGATAGTAATCTGAATGGGACTCCCCTGCGACATATTGATTCTCCGCCAAATCCTCTTGCTCCCACAATAGTTTAAAACCTTAAGAAAGTTTTGTGATAACTTGCGCGGATAAAAAACTTTTAGGAGTTTCCAACGATGTGCAACAAAACAGTGTAGTATTTTTTTAAAAAAGGCATGTTGCACGAGGGTTCTCCTCTCTTGCTTAGAGTCGTCTCACACTAAGTTTAAGAATTGCGATGGTAATAACAACAAGAAATTCAATATTATTCAAAAGATAAACCTTAAAAAACAGAGTGAACTAATTAAAAGAATTTAGATAGGCCGATGTTTCTATGCGACCTTAGCGTATTTATGAATTGGCTCTTAAACGGAAATGTTTTCGTTCCAGAAACATAAAGGTTTGTCTGTTAAATAACGTCGTATGTAATATTTACAAAAGACGTAAATTTTTACATTATTTGCAATGTTAATGAAATACAAAGGAAGATTCGTGACTTATGTAATCAGTTGTGTATATTGCTCTTTAATTTAATAAAATCGCTTACTATTGAACATAGTCAATCTAAGCATTTTACTTTTTGGCTTTCACACGAACTGCAGAAGATTCCAAAATAGAATACGATTTCTACTGCCACTTCGGTATTAGGAAAATGTTTTAATTTTCACTTTGAAAGCTTGATAATAACAATTGTTGAAAACCATTAAAATAGTAAAATTGTATGCTTTTAATTTGACAATTGAACTTAAAAACAGCCAAATTACATTAAAATTGCTAGAAATACTCTCGTTTATGTATATATGGATGTTTTTAACACGCCATTTCCCTAATTTTTTAATTGTCCCCGCATAATTCCTATGCCAACGACAAGAGACAGTTGCAAACTAAATATGTCAGTCAACTTGCTGCGAGTTCTCTCTCTGCCATTATACATCTCGGGTTTTTGCGAGCGCATTTTTGCGTTTCTTTTTGGGACTGAAACAAATAGTTTTTTGTGTGTTTGTAGACAGTAATACCGCATTCCAAACGATTGCGGGTCCAATGACTGCTTAAAGAACTGTGACGTCACTGCATTCGTTTGTGAGTCCAGGCACCGATTTAACGGCATTTCTTTAATTTAATCTTTGTCGTCAAAATTAGCCGCAAAAATGGCAATACTGAGCACAAAGGCGTTACTGGTTACTTAAAATACAGTTATAAACAATCCATGGCGGTTTTATAACTGCCTCATGGAGACGGAAGTAATCCATCTTTGTGGAGGGAGCCGATAAATATATTTTTTTTCTTTGTTGAGCATACTATAGTTGTATTACTCAAAAAATAATAATTGCTATAGTTTGTTCATAGTCAAAGTTCCCAAAGTTTTATTGACATTTCAGTCTTTTTGAAGGGCCATACAAATGACTTTAAAGAGCTCGCAAACACTATCTTTGGGTATAATATCGAATCGGCCGTAAAGATTTACAAACATGGCAGGACAATAGTAGAAATTAAATTCAACTCCCGCACTTTATCGCGCTGTTTATCGGCGCCATTAAGAATGGCAAATATAAAGCAGACCCGCGAGGCGCCTGTTTCGTCGATTGTTTCATCCATTGTTTTGTGAGCAATCTAAAGACTAATGGGCTCCCGCTTTACATGTTATCGTTGTAAGCTTTCGACAATTTTGATGACTGAACCGAGCCCTAATGACATCTGTGAAAAACCGCGGTCACGCGAAGCTGCCATTACGAGCGGCGTCAGAGCCTTTTAACTATTCGCGCCTCGGCTTCCCTTCAAAACCAGCGAATTTACAACCGAACCAACTAATTTTGCGTTACACTGATTTATTCCAGCCAAAGACATACCGTTTCTGTGATTGTGCGGACACAACAAACTAAGCGGAGGCAATTCATTTCCAAGTCAGTAACCTACCATACGTGTTTCTCTTTTAAGACCTTTCAATTATTAATTCATATTCAGTTGAGCTTCCAGTCTTTTGTCTGTATATAAGGGAACGATAAATGACTACAAAAGACTACCAATTCGTTTCAAATCAAACAAATTTTAACTTACTTTTAATCTCACATTTGTTCCCTCACGTCAGTTATTGAAATCACAAACATTAAAATGTGCATTTTTTTTGGGTACATTACAGAGGCTACGTAGACTCGTCAGTAAAAAAAATACTTGACTGTAACAAGAAGCCGAAAAATGCGACGGGGAAGTACTCAAATTAATTACATAGTCGCAGCTCTACTTATAACGCAAAAAGTCCTAGAAAACTGATTGAAAGTAATTCATCATAGAAAGTAACTCTTTCCGGGACAAAAATTGGTAAAATTCCTCATTGCCTTCTCAAACTTTTATCGACGATTCCTGCGAATGAGTTACAAAGTCATACAAAACAGTCAGCTGAAACTTTCCGCTTGATGAAACTCCTTCAGGGGCAGCAACAAACATCGACGAACGTATTTAAGTCCATAAAAATATATAAAATATTGAACTAATATTCAATAAATCGACCAAAATTAGTATTGGAAGTTGTGAAAAGCGGGACTGTATAACTTTCAACTTAAAACAAAGGGGATAGTATATAAATGACGGAAGGGTTTCTAAATTTTCCATGAAGACACTCGTATAATAATATTTATTAATTCCCGTAAATAGCAATGAAATATTGTAAATTATCAAATGCTAATAACAAAAATACCACAGAAAAAAATGTAATACATAATTTACTTGATTCAAGAAAATGAATCTATAAACAAAGACAATTTTGTAATATAAACAAAAAAATAAATACATATTTATAAAATATATAATATATATATTTTGCCACAATTAATTTTTTTTCATATTACTAATCACCTTTTTGTACAGATATTGTTTTATGCTGATCTTCAATTGCTCAACCTGAATTTGTGCGGTGGACTTAAGTCCTGAAATAATTGTCATTCCTACATTCTAACATCCTTTCTCATTTTCACCACAGTTCTTGCTTCATATATGTTGAATAATAATTTATGTCATCTAAAAATTGATTTAATATATTTTCATAGTTTCAAACCAAAAATAAATCTAAATATCAAGAGTCTGATTTCTAGATAATAATTATACTACTGAAATTTAATGTGTTGTAATATTTAGTGTTGTATACATTTTGGTAATCTGCTGCAGATTGAAGAAACTATAAATTAATGAAATATTAGGAAAGATTATTTCAAAATGAAAATATTTTTTTTAACACAAGAGAAAGTATTTTCACAATATGGAGAACTTTATTGCTGATATTATAATAACTCTGAACATTTGGCAAAATACCACAAAAGATTCGGAAAGTGTTTTATTATGATATTTTAAAATCAATTACGCACGGAAACAATTGTACAAAAATAATTTCTGTCCTCTAGGAAATGTCTACTATAACTTTTTAAAGATAGCACGAAATCAATCTTCTTTTAAATTTAGTTTCTCCAACTCCTAGGTTTCACTGCTCTTTTCATTACTTTTTTCTAGAGAATTAACTGGAACTTTTTCAACGCGAAAGCCGTTGAGACTCGCAACGGTGGGGGGAAGAAATTAATTGAGTATAACATTTACTAAATTCATCTAATACGGTGTTATGAATTTTGGAGAATAAATTCCACTCAAAAGGTTTACTTAGAAAAATATCGGACAAATTCCTGTGAGCCAATAAGAAAATTTATTTAAACCACAACTCTAAATAAAATATAATTATGTAATTGGAGCCTCTTGGGTTTTTAATCAGTCTCAATAATTACCACAACTTCAATTAATAAATCTTATTTATTAAAATGATTAAAATTTTACAAAAGAGATTTCGACCAAAAGATGCCATTACCATCTATATAAAGAAATTTATTTTTATAAAAACATTTTCAATTTCAAAAACGTGTATTATTTTTCAAATGCAATAAAAATTTTAAATTAAACAAAAAATGACACCTATTTCAATATATCCATAATTTTATTTATCCTACAAACAGCTCGGTGAATCTCGTGCACTGAGAGCAAAACGAAGTTCCACGTGAAATCTGTATAGGAAAAGTAATATTAGAGACAAATTGAAGGTATTAAAACTGATATAGATGTCATTTTGGTGCGATTTTTTATTGTTTTTGAATACATTAAATGTTGACAACATAATACAGGATTTTAAAAAAAGATGATTGTGACATATTTTGACCAAGAGCTCCTTTGGAAAAGTTTAGTAAAATTAATAAATAACCTTTATTAATTAAAGTTGATTAGTTACCGAGACTGATTAATATACAAGCGGATCCAATTACTTTAGTATCAAAAACTAAAAATATTAAATTTAATTTCTTTGAAGAATAAAATATAATGACGACATAGCTAATAAAAATACTAATTCAGAGAAAAAGTTGAGAAAATTTAAATAAAATAATAAAGAATCACTAAGACAGTATTCAAAGAAAAGAAGATTATCAGCAATATGTGTTACATTAAATAATTTTTATAGACCTCGATTATCTCATTAGTCGCTGATACGTTCGAAATTCGCACAAACGTGAGTAGTAACAGAGGAACCTCAACGTGACACCATAAACTTGTATTTACAAATTCATATTCCTATGACGCAGAAGATCTGTTTTTATTTACAGAAGTTTCTATTTTGGCTGAAAATTTAATTAAATTGACGCACTGTTCAGCGCTTAGGAAGTTTAATTTTTCAGTTTTCCCTACGTCGTCATGAGAGACCTCGTTGCACAACGTAATGTGAAATAATGACCTGAAAAAGAATAAAAAAGTAGATCATGCAACGCTAATGTGGAATCCATACTTCATATGGTCTGAATCACTTTACATTAGCGACTTATTAATGAGTTTCAATTTGTACGCCTTCTTTCGTCATAAACTAGCAATAAATAACAGCTATAACATTGTTTACATCAAACATGGGCTATTTTATCCTTAACGTGATTTTCTTACTTTCCCGTTATTTTTTAAGGAAATCGCAATTTCTGGTTAATTGAGTTTCGCTTTCATTCTGTGTAGCGAGAACAAAGTTATTATTTTCTTTAGCGCGAAATTGCAGCATAACTTCTTAAATTCCTTTTTGGTGAGCCATGACACTGAATAATTAGTCTTTTTTTGACAGATTTAGAATTAATGATTATTGTAGTATTTCTTTTCTCATCTATTCACTAAGATTTAAAACTTTAATTTCAATAAAATTAAACGGATCACGCAGAGAAATTAAAATTTATAACTGATATTTAAGAAACTGATATTGATTAATTGTTTATAAAAATTGCTAATGAATAGTCCTAATTTGTCTATGGTATGTTTTGTATCCTTTGCCCTATTCTTCGCATGTTTGGCTATGCAACAATTTCTATATGACGTTTGCGTGTTCAGCTCCCCAGTTACTCTATCAACAATGCAGAAGAATACGCTTTAACGATTCCATTACAAGTTGAGGAATCCTTTCAAGGCCTCATTTATAGATGGAAGAGCACATCAGTGGCTTCGGAGTAAAACTCTAGTTAAACTGCAGTCTATTCCGCTGTCATTACTACAAATTGGTGCGCCAGTGATAAATATCAAAATTTTTCCTTGAATTATGCTCGCAATCGCTCTTCCAGATACCTGATGGCCAGGAATTCACTTCTGGTCTCTATTTAAATGAAAGGTGTCAAACTTCGTATTCCTTTCCTACAACGCCAATGTATTGACAGAATTTTATCAAAATTTAAAAGTAAAGAAAAATTACCAAAAAAGTGTGTAAAGGAAATTTTTTTCTTACATGACAGTTTTAGGGACATCAAAAATAGAATTTATGGAAACTGAACTGTTCAACTTTATTCTAAATTCAAATATGTATAGAGTATGTACCTATATGTTTAAAATAAATATCTAATAACTGAACTTGGCATCGGTTCAAAAAATATCCAGCCAAAGATGGTACAGAGCTTAATGACATGAAAATCTGTCAAGCAGTATTGTTCAAACTCACATTGGTGGAAAATAATATGTATGTAAAAAACAATTCTTTATTGGTAAAGAATGTATTTGAAGAATACTCTGTTCCTGGGTAACATGTGCAGCAAAAACGATTAATGAAGATCGTTGCTTTCCCCAGTGAATTTGTTGCATAAAAAGTTCTTGGGCTACAACCCGGGTCATAGTAGAATTTAAAACCGACGTTTTGATGAATAACTCATTCATATTTATCAAGTGATAAAAATGAATTAGTTATTCAGCTGTAACCCAAGAAATTTTTATTAAAAAACGATTAATGTTTCGACTCTTAGTTCCGCAATCATCAGCCTTATCATATCTTATTAACAATTATCTATAGATAAATAACCGGGCAGGATCCTTAAACTATGGCCCAGGGGCCGTAGTCAACCTTTTTGCTACCTTGCTCTACATTCCGCATCCCCTCTTTTCAATTCCCTCCCTATGCTATTAAAGGGGAGTTGCCTGTATCAGGATCACCCCCATGTAACCTGTTAACCATAAAAAGAAAATTAATCTGACATAATATCATTGGGGTAAAACTTTTAATTAAAATTAAATTCTTCTATTTATGATTTTTGGTCATTATTTATAGTGTGTATCTTAATTCACCTTAATTAGACAGAAATGTTTGTTTAAATCTATAATATACAGAATAAATCACCAATTTTGTGTAGATTATTGTAGTTCCTTGTCCTATTCATCATAATGTAAGTATGTTGTTCATCCAAAAAATAAGTAATTACACATCGATTGTATTTTCTATTTCAATGACTGTACGCAAATATACTTCCATTACTTGTACCATTAAATTTTATATACTGTCCGGTAATGTGCAACTCATTTTATTAATTGTATGAGAAATGAATTGTAGTTTTGTGAGACATGTAATCCGTATATCGTGAAATGAAATGTGTTCAACATTTCGTTCCAAGCAAAAGTTTTTGTTGAATTGATCACGGCATAGTGATTTTACTCCTTATTATATTATTCAGTCCCGATAAGGCGATAAGCTAATAAGCCACAAATACAGATGTGAAGCAAATGAATATGGAGCAATGGACTTTGATAAATATTGTCCATACTAATTACGGCTCGCGAGGCACTCTTTCGTGCAAATGGATTTTTCGCATGTGTCACTTTGTAGACTCACTCGGAATTATGTTAGTTTTTTTTTGAGTGGCATTTAATGCACTTTTTTAAAACTTTTTCTCCATTTCAATGCCTATAATCAAAAGTTGAGCGATGGGAGCAATATTCCTGATTTGGATCTTTTCCCTTTATTTAAGTTTTCGTGCGTTTATGAATCCGTTCTGTCAACTTGAAAAGCTTTATTGATAAAGTAATTAACCCCTCTCCCTGACGCAAATATTAACAGCTCGCCCGCGTATTTATCACGCCGCACCTAAATTGGTATAGTAAGATTGAAATTGCAGCAAGTCACGATTTGTCTTCCACGCTGATAAATTATTTCAAACTGTAAAAGCTTTGTGCGATACGATAATGGAAAAAACCAATGTGCTTTATTTCCCTTCTTGAGAGCTTAAATAAAATTAAAGAAATCGATTCTTTGTTTTTCACAGATTATGATCAACGCACGGAAGCATATTTTCCTCTGGAGTTTTATTAATAACGTCAACAGTTCTACTTACGATGACTTCTGATAATCCAGGAAAAATTTTATACATGCATAATGTGTGAATAATTGTTGAAAACCTTGTTATCATTCATTCCATCTCCATAGCATTTACTTAGAGATTCGCATTTTAAGGACCCTTATATCGCATCAGGAACCTAATTAATTAATATAATAAACTGTAACACTGGCGTTTAAAGATTAAGACACAATATATAACAAGTATCAAAAATTGGCAAAACATTTAATTAAGTTACGTTTTTGGGGTCTCCACTTCTTATTATATAAGAAAAGCTGGGCTCATTCTTTGTTTCATTTACCAATAATTATTTTATCATAACTTACTTGCGTTCCTCTGTCACCCATTGTTGCTTCCTAACTTTTCAATCAATAATCGTAACCCCCTCCCCACCCAACCCACAAAAAAACGGTTAGCATTGTCTTTGGGAATATCAATTCAAATGGAGGACAATTTCTGATAAATAGTTGATAAGTCAACGAATTTACTCAAAATTGTAAGCTACTAGATTAACCGCTTTACAAATATTTCGGAAAACCTACCCATTAACAATTTTTATACCTTTTTTTTATTGCAAAGTATGCACTTTGTTTGATTCTACTTATTTAAATAATTCTTTTCTTTATATTACTATCATATTCAAGGAAGATAGTGGACTGCAGAGGTTCATTTTGTCTACACTAAAATGATTGTTATATGGTCTATTATTATTATTATTCAATCCATTAGTCCTTGGTTGAGAAAATAGGATACGTCAAGTATAATATTACAAGAAATATACAAAATTTTACAATTAAGAATTGAAGGACAAAAAGAGGAACTAGATTAAATTCTCAATGTGAGAGATTGTTGCAAGTATACTAGAAGTGACATTTACTGTGTTAAGTCATTATTCTATTAACACACTCACTGTCACCCAACTGCTACAATTGTCATGAACAACTAACCATTGAAACCCTATTATTTATGTATTGTTGAAAATAATATATTTATTATATTTAATGTAATTTAGAATAATTCAAAACAAATTTTCCCAATAATATGGAAAATGAATTAGGTTTGAGTAAACATCAGCAGTTAATTTTGTTTATCAAAATTTTATTTAATCAGAGATTATTTACAAACTTCAGATGCGATTACAAAGCAAATCAGTCTTTTTCTTGAAAATATAATAATGTTGTATCTATCATCTGCTTTTGTTTAAAATCCACGTTGCAGTCTTTCACTTATATATATTTTACTTCCGGTCAAGAAATGTAGACAGTATTAGTTATGAAATATGATAAATCTTGTTCTCTATTAGACAATCTCATTATTACAATTTGAAATAAAATAAATTGGACATGATGAAGTTTTAATTTCAATCATTAAATTTTGGCAGTAAATTTGTAAACCAAATTTATACTCAGTTTAAGTATTTGAAGTCTATAACATTGTTTAAGTACATTTATGTTACAATAAAGCAGAATATATTTCTATAAAATAGGAATATTTATATTTTTAAAAAAGTAATATATTATTTTTGAAGGATATATTTATTGATAGTGGTATTAAATTGAGAGCTCTAGAACAATATTGCTAACACAGTTAATTTTTATAAACAAAACAATGAATAATGTATTAGTTGCATGAGAATAGAATAGGAACTCTGCATATTATAACAGTACGAGACAAGACTCTTTTATCCATTGAGTAAAAAAATCCTGTCATAATAAATGCTCATGGCACATATACATATTTGTGAAAGTTAGTTCTAATTAGAATTTCCTGAATCAAGATTGTCGAAAGCCTGTAAAAGCTACTGCTCTGTTGTGCATACATGTTTACAACTTTACTTTGTTCTTATCTTTCTTATTATATTAATATATCTTAGAAAGTTATTGATTTTCACATTCATTACTTCATTTCTATCTGCAAACATTAGACTACTTGTCTCAATAAAGCTCTTACTATGCAAATGTTGCCATTGCCTCAGTGGAAATAATTATTTTCCTCCAAATGTATTGTGAGTCAAAAAAATTAATTTATGACAAAGGTGTCAAATGTAGGTGTTAAAGGAATTTGCTCATATTCAATGAACACTTACATATATTTTAATGGCTTTGCTCATTATCTAAATTAGTTAACTGTGTTGTATTGCATATTTATTGACTTGAGAAATAAAAATGCTATAGCAAGAAAACCTGAGCCTGTCAAATCACCTATGGCAGTTAAGTATGGAATAGCACAGTTGTCTGGATCTATTTTCCATTTCCACATTAAGTGAATAATCAAATGAGCAAAGTATAATAGAAGTACCACCTGAAAATAAAAATAATTTTTTATTAATACTCATAATTCACTACAGTCTTCATAATGTATATGTTTGCACTCAAGAAACTGTATAAGTTCAGAGGATGTTGAGTGTTATGCCTTAAACCTGAGCTATTAGTTGGTAGGACCCTTATATAGAAAATTATTAAAGTTCAAGGAATATTCTACTCTCATTCTCTTCTTAGGATGTGGTGCAATAGAATTAAAATTCAAGGAATCTCATCTTAACATGTATCATATTATTATAATTCGATGTCATGAACCCTGTTTCCTTTCCCTTAATCTTCACAGTAACACTCAATGAATAATCTGGGAAAGGAAACTAGGATTAAAATATGTGTCGATTAATAATTATTATGCCCCTATCAACACTTGCCAAGTTCTGAGTTAAGTATTACAATAAGTATTAAAGGCATATATTACCATACACAAATTAAAAATAAAGAATATATTTGGAGAAAACAATATATTCAACAAAACATATATAGCCTAGAACAAGGCTTCCAAATCTGTTACATATAAACATAACATATTTGTTAAGTTTCTTAACTACACAGATAAGTAGAATAATTCATTGTATTCAAATAAATTTTCTTTAGCCCTCAAATACAAGTTGACTGAAACATTGTTAATACTAGTCCATTAAACAGTAATGTTGTAAATTAAATAATTATTTTAATAGAAATTTACTCAAGTCTATAATATAGTTTAATTTGACATATTTAATGAACACAAAAATTAAAGACTTTATAGCTAATATAAAGACTAAAATTTATATGATTATAAAGGATAGTTAAGGACATACCTGGATTAAACTAGTCAGCACATAAACAACAACAAATTCTATTCCAAGTGATGAATGACCAGAGTGATGTATGGCATCTGCCACAAAAGCAAAAATAATCTGTCCCACAAAATCTAGTCCCAATAAAACTCTAGCCGTGTTTGCATGTGGCACTGTAAAAATATATAAAAGTAAACATTTTATTACAGACATTATGAAAAGAATAGTTTCATTCATTCGTTCATTTATATAGAATAGGTACGTCTTAACAAGCAGCAGCTGTTATTATTAATTTTAAAAGGATTATATTTTTTGTTTATAGTCATACCAACTGCAAGGTCATTAACAACTGTGCACTATTATGGGAACATATACATGTAGGGGTATCAAAGTATGGTTTCTCAAACAACACAAACATCCAAGCTCATGCCAGAATTCGAACCCAGGACCAGCCACTAGACCACAGGAGGTCGGCTAAGAATATTATTATTATTTGCATATCCTTACATCCACTAAATACTGCTGCCCAAGGTCCAACACAGAGCTTTGAATAAGATGGAATCTGTCCTAATACTGATGTCTGGTGAAGCATTGTCGAGACTCTACTTGCTTGTACAGAAACCAAGTTTCCTCCAATACCATTGATTATGGGTTGAAATATTACAAAGCCTTCTAAAACATCCACAACAGAGCTTAGAACAAGTCCTCCAAATCTGTAACATAACATATTGAGTAGAAATTTATTTAAATCAATCTAAAATTTTATTGGTTTTCCTAGTGCCCTCATGTATGGTAAAACTGAATCCACAGTTAGAGATTGAAATTAATTAGCTATCTATGTACTTATTCTTTTTTAATTTTTCTTTCCTTACTCTTCTCTATACATTAGGGAAGGAAATAAGGAAAAAATTGACAGTGAGAGTTCCTTTTGGTTTCCTTCAAGTTTTTTGTAATGAAGTTAAAAAGATATATATTTTCAATTACGACATTATTCTGTAAGATATGCAAATATTTAACTCATTTTAGATTTTAAATTATTTACAATACAAGAATCTTCCTAAAAAGTAGACCTAAATGTAACAATATATTTTTCTTTTAATTGTTGAATGTAGAGTGCAGAGAATTACAAAATTATATACTTACCCACTTATAAACAACGCAGACATGACTGGAGTCCACCCTGATTTCAAAATTGGCCTGGTGAACTCATTTCTGTAAGCAATGAAAATCCATACGGGGAGAACCAGCAAGTATGCACATACAATGCAGATGGACACCCACATCTTTGTCTCTAAGGAGTCAGAAACAGACAGAGAATGTAAAATAATTCTGATCAGGTTCACTAAGTTATTAATTAATTGAATGAGAAGTATTACGTTCTGTTACATTTAAATAACTTTTATTAAAAAAGTACCATTTTCATGTATAACATAAATCTTGAATGCCAACTATGGATAGTGTTTGTGAGCACTAATAAATAATTTGTATTCAAACATTATAGATTAAAAAAATAATTTGACATTGTTACAGCTTACGAATTTATTTTCTTTTTTCAGAAGTAACGAAATATTACCTAAAAATGCTTTACCTCATACTTACCAATGTAGTTCAATTTAATTTGATTTTTTATATATTTATTTCTTTGTGCTTATATAGATATAAAGACTTATAGATATGTATATAATAAGGACAGGAAAAAAGATAGAAAGTTGGTGACTTACCTGAGGTTCACAGATGGCAGGCACCATGTAGGGTTAGAAGATCTTAAATTTTAGAAGGCACTACCCCCGTCATCAGAATGTTAAGACGACATTTCCAGTGATCGGCTATCTGACGACTGATATGTTTTCAATTTTACTTTAATACATAGCTTAGAACCAATTGTATCATATTTAAAATACTGAATTGTCAGAGTCACAACAGAAAACAATAATAATAATTATTATTATTAACTGTGAGTGTTTTTAGTTCATTGGATGGTATGGCATTATGTGTTAGGAAAGTAATACATTTTATTGCAGTCTACTAACACTTCAAACAGATTTTATTAAAATGAAATTATAACCTTTTGTCTCTACTGTATAGAATTTTATTATTGCTGGCAATTGTAGTCCATTATATTGGAAACATGTTTGCACAATAAGACTTTTAAGTACTTTCACTTTAAAGAAAAGATTCATTGACAGCAATAATAATTGAATTATAAATGTGTGATTACCATGAATAGAGTGAATTGCTTCAGATATATTTGAAAGTAGTGTTATTGAAACAATATCTCCAATACTTGCACCTATTGGTGTTGCTACATTATCTGGATTCAATTTTAAACGCCGTGATATAAGAATTACCGCAACCAGCACCAAATCTGAAATAAAGAAAAAATTATTGCAGCAGATGAAAATCAAAATATAAATGAATTATTGAGTGTCTTAAATATTTTCAGACTTTTAACATTCATTTTAACATTAAAACTTCAAACATCGCCAACAGATTTGTGAAAAGTCATACTTCCTCATTTTTATATAAAAAATATTAAAATTGTCATCTTCAATATATTACCCAATATAAAGCAAGATGATGTAGCTGTTGTTACACTCGAAGCTGCCAAAAGTAATGTATCACTCATCTTGATTTCCTTATCAATAACTGCCCCAACAGCCACAGCAAATATGGAAACAGCCATAGCAGCTACAATTGCCTGGATCTAATGCAACAGTATATGTTAATTGTAAATTAAGATAACAGACTTTAAGATATTTTTTGAAAATAATTGAATTGTCATGAATTTTTAATAATTTTATATAATTGTAAAAAATCTGAATGGCTTGTGATGTTAATGCAGAAATTAATTTTAATGAAAATATGTAAAAAGCAAAATAAAACTTTTTAAAATACAAAATATTAATTTCAAAATATTTTGTTTGGTGCTGTGATAGTCATATATTTGAACTTACCTTACAGAAGGAAAAATGCTAATTCTGAAGTGCCTTAAAACGAAGTTTGCATGGGCTACAAAAACATTATCAACATTGGAATGGAATGCCTGTGCTCTACAGCCCATTGAGGGCCTGGGCCTACCGGGTCGACTGTCGTCATGCATGACTTCGGAATGATACGTGGGTAGCGTATCGATTCACCAACAGTCTTAAACATCCAAGTCCAAGCAAGGATTCAAACCCGGGACCCCTGGGTTGTGAGGCAGCAATGTTAACCACTAGACCACTGGAGGTCGGCACAAAGTGTGTGTAATTGTATAAATTCTACAAGAATTCAAAAGTTTATAATTATTTCTGTAAGTTGACTCTTATTAGGTCTAATGCGATATTATTTTAACAGTTTATATTTATAATAATATAAAGACTGTTAGCCGAATATTCTAAATATTAGTTCGGTTCCTAATTGCTTATTTTTTAATATCATGAGACAGGTTCAATCTGCAATATTTCTTGGATTTCTTTTCTTAGCTTTGAAGTAATAACATATAATGATTTTTCGGTTTTATTGGATAAAATAAAAAAATCTGAAAATTTATGATATTAGTCTTACTCGTGACAAATTAATTTTTCCATATTTAGAGAAATTATATGTTAAACCAAAATATTATAATAAACAGAAGTAGAATATAACGTTACACAACGGTAGATGGGACGAAAGCAAATTTTTTTAACAAAAAAATATAAAGAATTGTAACATGGATGACAAAAAAATCATGTCACAATACAGTAAAGTTTATTTTTATATATTTCTGGCATACTCATAAATGTAATAAATTCTTAATTTTACAGCTGTTGCGTTAAAATTGTATCGATACCACGACGGTGAAGTTAAATTTATTTTTCTACGAATCACTCGAAAAATATAATCCAAATAGCCAACTTTTTTGAGAATGACGCTTATGCTAACTTATTCAGCCTTTGGCGGTTTTTATAGTGGACGTGAAGACGCCATCTAAGTATTACAATACTGCAGACTAAGAAAAACTAGAAATATATGGTACTGCTGGTTTGGAAGTAGAAGATGTAACAAAGCAAATGTAGAGTCTGCAAGTGATTTTAGTAGCGTGATCCTCCAAGATTCAGACGGACCAGGTTTGGTTTGTTATATTAATATGACAAAGAAAGTTTTGTAATATTGCACAACATACCTGTACTAAAACAAGGTTGCCAATGACCATTCGTCGAACTTTCTTCATGTCGTCCATGTTACCAAGATTCGCCTGAGTCGCAAGGCGAGAAGACAGACACATGTCAAGATTTCCTTTAAGTCCGATCAGAGCAGGAATCAGGATGAAAAGCGAAGACACGTCATCGAACACAGCCCAGCGCTGCACGCAACAAACGAAAAATAAGTCCAATCTTTGTGTCAGCTGAGTTACACTTATAGAAAAGGTTAGTGGTTAAAGATTCATTGTCGACCTGGAAAAAAGAGCTTTTTGAAAAATGGCAGATTTTCATAACAACCGAAGCTCAGTAACCATAGGTACTACAGTTCTATGACAACCTATATTGTTATAAAGATTAAGAAAACCATAGTTCTTTATTATTCTCAAGTGTAAAATTGTTTCTCTAAATTTCAAAGGGAGTAAATCGCACTGCGTTAAGAAAGAACGCAATTACACAGTTGACGTAACCCTGAAAAATAGTTCCCCAAGACTTTACTTAATAACATCAAAATATTGACTATATATTCTGAGGCAGTGGAGTAGATATTAAAATTAAATTAGACATAGCTAACATCGTCCAGTATAATTTTAATTGTATATTAGCTTTTGTCTTGCTGTACAAATGACATAGAATCGTATTAAAGCATATAAATTTGTGACTTTATTAAGAAACTAGCGTTGCCCGGGTATTTAATTATATTATCCCGGTACATTATTTAATTCTTGGTCAACACACGATTAAACCGGCATCGAAAACGTCACAATATGAACCTCAAATATACTCCCAGTATCTCGAGAGTGAAAAATACTCGCGGTGCAATATCAGGGCTAAAAATATTTTCAGTACTCTAACAGAATAAAAATTCTCCCGCTGTTAAGGGATGAATTTCTACTTAAAAGTGATAATGTAACACAGCGACTCGCATTACACCGGTTTCGACACCAAATTCAATAGTTTCCTTGTCATTTTCATATGACTCATTTCCACCCCCACCCCTCACATGCTGGAAGGGGTTGAAATTATGCACAAATATTGTCGGGGAAACACTATAAAATAACTCAATAATCTTTTCGACTCAAATGGTAGTAGCCCCAAGTGGTAGTAGCTATGTATTACCCTAATTGTGTTCAGTTTGATTCGCCAAGTAACCCTGTTGAAAATTTGGTCGAAACGGTTCCATTCGTTAATGATAGTATGGCAAAGACTATTTTACCCCCTTCCAACCCCTCTTAGGGGATGAACTGTAACTTAAATTGATTTTTCTATATGAGAATTAAATTCAGTGGCTCACATTACACCGGTTTAGAGCCCAATCTTGATTGTTTTCTGGTTATTTTTATGTGATACCCTTCCACCGCCACCCCTAAGAATACTGGGGTTGAAATTATATAGTAGTATCGGAGGACACACTATAAAATTAATTGATCCAATAATATATTTACATAATAAAAATATTGGCCGTTTTTGTTTATTTAAAATTTTCCACACCCTCCACCCCCGCCCCCAGGGATGTCTTACCCCGACAGTGCTGATTTCCGGGAACACGTGTACCAATTTTGGTCGAAATTTGTCAACTCGTTTAGATTTGTATGTGGAACATACGTTCACACAACCAGACACACCCACACACATACAGGCAATTTTATTCTAGAGAATAGATTAGTTGGTTACGCGATAGTTATAATGGAATCAAAATATTGTGCATTGTTGTTAGTTAATGCGTTAATTTTGCCACGAAGGTTTTTCTGCGGTGCAGGATAAGGCTTGTGTTGTCGCGTTTCTTATTACTCATAATTTCAGTATTTATTTGTTACCTATTTGCACTGTCCATAATATTATCTTCTTGTCTACTCTTGACAAGAAAACGTAGTACAAACATTCTCTCTTAAAATAAATGTGCTTTTAAAAAAGTTAATTGAGAGGATTGACTTAGTTTTGAATATTGAAATAGGAATTATCTGAAATTATTATAGCTGGTTGTCAGTGATTTACCGCAGTATTTCCACTAGTGAACATTTTCAGGAAAAGTGCACCAACCGGTTTGAATATTTGCAGTTAGTCCTTATCAGAGAGTATTCCTGAACGATTATTACGGGGAAATCATACGGTCACTGTTGGAGCGAAGATAACATGACATACATTTCAGTATTATTCACTGTCAAAGATTAAGAGTAATTGAAGGCTGAAAGCAATGCTATGAACACTGCAATCCCGGCAGAAAAGAGCAGAATCACGACAACGCATAACTGAGGAAAATGGGTGAACGTGATCCTAAGATAGTGAACAGTCAAATCGACATGAAAGATAACAGATTCAATATTCGGGAATTCCCAACGCTTTATATTCATTGACTATCTTAAAATGGCCGAATAGCCACGGACTGAGATTGGTCAGATAAAAAGTAATAACTACACGAAAATTGCACAAAGGAAAAAAGCAATTCTCAAAATTGGTTGAAATTCCACATTCGCACCATTAACCGTTATTTTCCATTTCAAATCTAGAAAAGCCAGCTCGGTGGACAACGTGGGCGTTGCATCTCCGTCGAGTCAAACTATTATTTAGAGGAAACGTAAGAAGTGCATGGATTAATCAGTAGGGACATTATCAGAAAAGAAATTCAACGAAAACAGGAGTGTTCGTTGCTGTGTTTCCCGTCTGAAACCCATAAAAACAGATTCTTATAATTCTGTAGCGGGGAAACTGGAGAATATTGATGAACACGGGAAAGTAATAAACCCCATCTTAGAGAGTCGAAGATAGAGAATCGCCATCGTTCCAAGTATCCGGCATTCGTTTTAAGTGAACTTGTATGATTCGCTCTCCTACACCAATTCCGTGGATACATTCGGTCATTCACGAATCCTTCCGTCGGACCATAGGCTAAGGTATTTTTTTCATTGGTCCAGGATCTTACGTGATTGCCGAAAACAATAAAATTTGTGATGGGATCCGCATTGCACTAAGATTTTCCATACAAACACAATTTTGGAGTTTCTTTTTCGACACTAAGCAGTCAAGTGTTCATGGACAGTGTTTGCAGGACTCGGTTTGTGTCACTTGCAATGAGGCAAAAGTTGGGATACCGAAATTTATTAAAAATTTTAAGACTTGGGTCTTGGGGCGAGGATAGACTGACATTATTTGTTGTCAACCTTCGTTGATAAGGTCCGCAAACGGAAAATTTTACAGAGACATGAGAAAAAAATGTAAGAAAAGCCAGCCGATACGAAGTGTTCGCGGAGAACGGACGAGATTAAACTTTTATAATATAGATACGTCTGAGGAGCACAAAATTGCAGTTCTCAGATTCTTAAACAGTAGCGTTGTGCTGTCCACCGAGTACGGACAGAATTTATGTTACATATATAGAGAAGTCTGCGGAGCTCCATGGAGAGCTTCACGACGAGATTAGAAGGCAGTACAGTCTTGATGATTTATAAAAAGGACTGTAAAGTGATTCTGAATGTTATTTTGTGAAGACGAAGAGAGAGGACAGTTTCTGGATAATCAGTACAAAAATTTGCTTTTGTGCCACGCAATTAAATTTTCAAACAACTCCCCACTGTGATGGACACTGAGAGAAATTTCCATGCAATGTTTCCTTAAAAATTGTTTAAACCAATTTTGTATTGTTTTATATTTCCTTGTTTTACTGTTACCAATTATAATTAAAATAAATTATAAAGAAACAGTATTGGCAAAATAATTTAAAAGGACCTCCCCCCTTCCCCCACAGAAAAAATTATCCGGGGATTGAAAACCCCCGTCGACTCGGTGTCTAGATAACTGTTTTAATAAAGACAATATTATATAGAAATATAAATTTGGCTGTTCACTGACCTACCGCGTTACATTAAATACTCGTTATTTCCATTGTCTGATATTTGCATCGTTGCTAGCCATGTAAAGTGTAAAAAAGAAGAGGCAGAGTGACGGATGCTGACCTGAACCTTGCTGAGGACGATGCCAGCGCCGATGGTCCCTGCGCCGCCCAAGGTGTAAGGCACGGCCACTTGTGAGGCTGTTTGCCACCAAGCCTCCGTCTTGGGAATCGTCTCATCAGGCACCAGCTTCGTCGAGCTGCCGACTTCCGACAGAACCGGAGTTTGTACCATTTCATCCTGGTTCCCGTTCTGCAGTGAAGTATCGCAGAAGACCTTCGGCTCTATCTCGACCACGTTGATGGTCGTTTCCGTCGCCTTTACCATCACTGAAAGTGTCAACCTTGTCTTTAGACGCCAGTATGCATATTGAGAACTTAAGCTGCCGATAATACCCGTTTCCCGTATAGAAGCTTCGGGGTTAATTGATTCAAGGAAAATGAGCTTTCATGTACTCAGTGAACCTTTCTACCTACTACTTTTTGTGTCACACGGAAGTAATAATTTTTCAGCACGTGGAAGAAAATTCTAACTATTGTCTATAATAGGATTCACATTCATGATGCTCCACAAGGTGATATTTTGTGTCCCATACTCTATTTCATTAAAATAACTATAAAATATTCGTAACTATTGATTAATTTGTCTAAAACTATTTTACACATAATACTAGTATTATATTATAGAAGGAAATATATGCTTCGTTGTTGACGAACGAGGTAGATATGGAAATACAATCAACGTAACATTTGAACTTCGCGCAGCTTTAACGTAATGAACAGCAGTAACTTATAAAGGCGATGAGAAACTATAATAAAAATCAGTTCGTTACAGTTCTCTTAACATTTCAATTATGTCTCATATTTATTCAAGGAGTTCAGAAATGAACCAAGTGAAACTGGAATGTCAAGTAATGAAAGAGTGCTTCGGCCAATCCGCCTATTCAACACATATTTCATTTATTCACTGTAAAACTTTGTTCAGAGTCATATAGCATTATCAATTAAATTTAGGTTTCATATTTACAACATAGTGGAGATATAATTAATTAAGTGCTAAGGTAAGAGAATTCGATATAGACCTAGAATTAGTTAATTACATTATAATTTCATAACACAGACAAATACTAAAATTCATCTGCGGTATACAGGCATTTCTTTATTAATAATTCATTTCTGTGGCTTAGTGGCTAGAGTCGCTGTCTAACACTACAGGGGTCCCGGGTTCGAATCCTGTTATTGGCTTGGATGTTTTGTTGTTTGAGAAACCATACTATGATACAGCCGTTAATAACCGTACAGTTGGTGCGACTATTAAAAAAAGGAAAAAATTCCTTCGAAGTGATTTAGAACTTTCTCCCATTTAAACTTTTAATCTGATTATAAAGCGTGCTCTACTGATACATGGAGTATGGAGTTGTTTTTCCTGAGAGTGTTGTATTTTTGTACCATAACGTTGTTGACAGTTACATTTCTATCAATGTCAACTAACAGCAACAAGGGCGGATGCTAGGATTTTTCCTAAAAAATTCAGTTCTACAGTTCCATTTTGCGGGTTTACTCCAATTTCTCTCTTTTGTAGCACAAAAATTCTGTTGATGTAGCCCTTCGTCGTTGCTCCCCATTCTTGTACTTAACAAGCCAGAAATGGGAAGGTGACACCACGAATTTATGGAACTAGATACAGTTTTAAATGATTATGTAATGTGGCAGTATCTGGAAATTTAAATAGTAATCTGTATTTTTAAAATACAATTATATTTATCACAATACAATGAGATATGAAAAGGAAATAATATAGACGTATTTTAATGAAAAATATTGATAATTTAAATTTTAAAAAAATAGGTAGCGAGTAGATGTCGTTGTGCTTAATTAATCACGCAGGGAGTCGCTTAAACTACATAATAATTTCAGAGCCTGGGAATACTTTTGTTGAGAATTAATATAAAACGTCTGTATGCACAGGATTGTAATTCACGAGGTAGATTTTTGAATTGCGTTGATGGATTTCTGATGTTAAAGTACTTCAGATACTGATAACTGATGTTTCACTTTCTCCATTCTGACAACAAAAAAAATAACGATTCATCAGATTAATAGAGCCTCCAATGCAGACTGTGATTAGAATGTAATATAAACGAACCGAAGAAATTGCAATACAATAGCGAGTCGTTTTACCTACAAATGTCCTTGCTACCCCCACAGCTCCAAATAATTCCCATAATCGTGCAGTCTTGTTCGATAATTTGCCACATAACTGTTTTGTAAGAATTCATTCAAGTGGTAGGAGTATCAGTACAGAATCACATGTTGATAGGATGGGCCTGAAGATACAGCGGAACGCCTCCTATCGATAATTATCAACATGTCTGCTCTTTGATATCAGCCTTTAACTGTTGAAGATAATATTACAGAATGATTTATATTCAGCATACACAATGTTTCAGTACCTGATCAGCAACTATCCTGAAATGAAACTGGTTTCATCGTTAAACAATCACTTAAAGCATTTCTTTAATCAAAGTCAAAAAATTCTGTTTAATCAAATGAGAAAAAAAGTTAGGCTCAGGTGAATTGAAAAATAAAGAAATGAGGAGGTCCCTAAAGTTGGGGGTCGAAATGTATTCTAATTAAATATTCCATTTATGAATTTTGGTCATTCTTTGTGTTTTATTTATAATATTAAGTCAGATAATATAAACAATTTATTTATAAAAATAAAATATTTTCTAATGAGGACTAACGTTGTTTTGTTTTAAGCGGTCTAAAGGTTAAAAAATTATAAATTTTAACATAAGAATTTATACAATTGCTATTTTACTATTAGATTTTTTATAAATGTTTCATATTGGTCAGAAAATGACATTGTCAGGTTAATTAAAACAATTAATAAGGACCGGAAAGTGAGACAGAAAGCTGGTGACTTACCTGAAGTTCACAGATGGCAGTCACCACATAGGGGTTCAGATTCTTGAATTTTCGGAGGCACCACCCGCTTCATCAGAATGTTAGGAAAACATTTCGAGTGACGGCCAGCCGCGTTTCTGATGAAGGGGGTGGTGCCTCCGAAAATTCAAGAATCTGAACCCCTATGTGGTGACTGCCATCTGTGAACTTCAGGCAAGTCACCAGCTTTCTGTCTCTCTCTCTCCTGTCCTTATTAATTATATACATACATTAGAAATCTTATGGTGTTTGTCATTTACACCATTAATGACAAAAAATGTTTCCGTTAAGGGTACGTTTTATTTTTTAAATTAACTTGTACACTAATTAAAATAACTCGTGAAGCGAAAATTGTTTAATACTAAATTCTGTTACCATAGCAACAACATAAACAACCTGATGAAAGAACAAAATTTTACTGAAACGTCGTTGACTCGGAGAAAATATTTTAAAATGTTTGTAAAATAGTAATTAACTTCACGTTGTATAATGTGTTGTAGAAGAATAACTTATTCATGAATTGCACTATATGCTGAAATATGAGCCATAAATTATCAGTCACAAATATTTGCTAAAATGCATAAGAGGCCATAAATCTTAAGTCTTTTAGGTTTTGCGGAAGCAACAGGTTATCAACTCATTATTCTAAAATTTGTATAATAATCTAGCGATACAAAATATGTCAAGCTCTGACATTTGAAACGGCCTTCTAATGTTTGCACGCAGTTTCTGTTGAATAAAATTATAAATGAGATCTCAGTTGCTTGTGCTACTTACCTAAGCAAGAACTCAGCCAGTGAGTTATTCAGTCTTATTTCCAGTGTTTCGACGGCGGAAGAAGACAGGCGAGGGTTCCTCAGCCGGTCTGTCAATTATACAAATAAATTATAACAATTTCAAGAAGAACAAGTAACATAAAAAACGCCCCAAACCGAAATGAGATACATTTGCACAAACAGTACAACAGCCTATTCATAACAAAACAAATCCGGAACGAATCGACGTGTACTACTGGTTAATAAAAGTTTATATTAATTTTTTTCTGACATATAGGCTGTTGAACTATTTATTTATTTATTTCCAAAAAGTCAGATAATGTAAGTAATCATACACATTTACCGCTAAGGTTTCAGTATTATTCAGGAGGCTACAAATGCCAATATTGTGTTGAAATATTTTCTTCGCCTTTTTACTATATGAGATACCTCAGTGCAGAGCGACGACGTGACAAATATTAAAAATTCACGGACGAATGTTCTATTTAGCTATTATAATTATATGTAGCTTAGGAAATCACCTATCAGAGAAATTTGTGTGGAAAAATGAAGAAAATTGTTTCTATTTACGTATCGCTTAGTAAAAATTTAAGAAATAATTGATTTCATTCATGCACATTTCGAAGAAGAATTTTTATGTGGAAATCTAAAAAATTGAAATATTTTGACAGTCTTTTAAACCAAATAGAATTTAAACATGAGAGTACACCTGGATATGACGCTATAAATGATACAGGTTTGTTATATATTTATAATAAAAATTATTTTTCCTTTTTAAGTTACCCACCTTTTCTTCCTTTTCAGATTTTAATAATATTCTGGGAAATGTTGTTCAACAAAAAATATTTCGCAGACCTATTCAAAGATAGTTGTAACTGCGCTTATATTTATAAAAATACACATAAATAATATTTATTAACGTTTTGAGTCTGGCATGACAGTAATATCCTTAATAATATTAATATCATTTATGCATGTATATTGTACTGGTTAAAGTTTAATATTAATTAATAAGGAAGGGAGTAAATTCAGAAATTAAGTGAATGGTTGCTACTTGGCCCAAGTGTGTTCCACGAGTTGACAAAGGAAACTGAGAATTTAACGAGAAGCTAATTCGGTTTACGTGGAAGAGCCTCGAACAATGGGACGTTACTGTTATGAAGACGAAAGCAATCATTTGTTTCGTCAGAGGAAAAGCCCGTAGTAAATTGGCGGTGTTTTATGGTTACGAATATTTACGAGTTTTTTTTATTCGCCGGAAGGAATAGAGAGCAGAGATGCAGGGGGGAGAGACGAGTTGACGAGTAACGAAGCAGTGATCAGAAAAGATCAATCAGCGCCTATAATGCTTTTCAAATGGGAGGTGATCATTCGCTGAATGCCAGAACTGCTTTCATTTGATAATAATTATTCTGATATTCATTCGAGCCTAGACTTGCCACTAGTAATGTTAATTCTGGCCTAGCCTTCATGAAAATGCTGCGCAGCGAAAATAAATGTATTTTTAAGTAACTTATAAATACAAATGAAGGAAGCTGCCTGCAGCAGTCCTGGAGACTTTACTCTCAAGTTTCTTTCGTAAGTTGTAAAAATAAATTTAAAAAATATCCACCCGTATACGAGTTTTTTTGGATTGTTCAATTTTATTTGAAGTGGACCAACCTGACGAAAAAAGTAATTTTTAACCTTAGTAAACAAGCAGTCCAACATGACGAACACACACATTTGTAAACCTTGTAAATAGCTATTTTTATAGTAAATTAACAGGTGTGTATTGGTTCTGAAATGTCTTTTCAGACGTTCGTGTGCAATTCTTAAGCATTTTGTAAATTTTTTCATACTATTATGAAACAAAAAGTTTCGAAAGCTCCTGTTGGCTACATCCCTTGAGCTTGTCATTTCGTGAGACACTAAATAAAGAGGTTTTACTTTATTGAATAATTGTTTACGAAGATGATGGCCTCCTCATTGGACGAAAGTTTCTGTTTTCCGAAAGCTTAGGGAACAAAAAATCTTTATTGGTAGTTTATCCCATAATTCTGCGGATATTCAGAATGGCGGCCGATCAGTTGTGACACGGCGCATTGTCTTCATCCACATTATTTTTCTGAAAATGTGGCAACGTTTTCACAATATCTACCTTTAACTTGTCAAGTAAAGATACGTAGTATGCTTCTGTAATGGGTTTTCTTTTCTAATATAACTGATTACGATAACTCCATAACAATCCAAAAAAAATTTCACCATCTCTTTCCCAGAAAGAAAAACAGTTTTTCTTTTTCTAGGAGCCTATTATCCCCTTCGAAAACCACTGTTCTGACTGAATTTTGTTTCTGGGGTATAATTTTGTACCCAAGTTTCAACTTCATTATTAATGGGCGCCAAAACTTTGATTCATTACACCTAAACTGTGCCAACAGAGCGTTGGAAAAGTTCATTCGAACACGATGTTGTTTAACGTGAGCCAACGCGCGGACAGCTTTCTCATACATCAATCTTGATTCAATATGTGAAAAAAAAAGTTCTTTGGAGGCTTTAATAGATAATATAGTTCTCTCACTTTCATTCGAGGGTGAACTCGATCAATGTTATCGTCAGTGATTGCAGTTCTTGGACGTCCCGGACGTTCATCGTCTCCAAAGTTGGTACGGCCACGTTTTTACAGATGAATTGCTAACCAAATTTCAGTGTTAAGTAGTTTTTGATTTGCGTCGACGTATTGCCTTTCAAAAACAAATATCTCGATTTTTCCATGTTCACAAAACCAAACGATTGTCAAACAATAAATACCCATCCACAATGGCCTACCCAAAGTATTTGTAATTAAAAAAAAATTAAATAAATAATACATGTCCACGCACGGCCGAATGTAGAGATAAAATTCGTAATTTTCACTCCAACCAATAAATCTATTTATAAAATGAATAAATCCTCTTAACAAATAGTTCCAATGAAGGAATGAAAAATTTTGAAATAATAATTAATCACAATGTCTCTTTAAGAGATAATGAAAAACGTTTTCGACGGTCACAGCTATTTTTTAAAAATTAACTTATTACAACGGTAGCTTTCGGCAGATTAAACTGTCAGATTCATCCTATTATATTTAAAACAATTCTACTTTAACATTATCAGTACAGCGTACTTTACCAAATTTAAAATATTTGTGTTCTCAACATGTCGTCTGGTCGAAAATCAAAAATGCTAAATTAAAAAATTAATAGTCCTATATTCAACACAGTGTTGAAATTGGTAATATGGAAATCAGATCGATTATTGAAGCTTAAATTTTACTTTTATCGTTTCTACCCGTGCGCTTTTAAGACTAATTGTTCTTATCGTCTGTATAGTACGTAAATAAAAACTTAAACGCAACGGGTAAACTAATGCTTAGTAACCATTTCTTTCAAATTAATTATTTTTTTTGTTTGCTGTTGATCCGACGTTATAAGAAGCTAATGTGGATGGGATTGTGTCAAGTTTAAAACTCGACGGAGTAAACACAAGATTATTAGAATTAGTTTAGATTACGGAATCGTTTTATCTATACGGAATTTTAAAATAGCTGAAATTGTTTTTTTGTTTAGTTTGGTAGAAAATACGCTGGATGGTTTTTGATTTCCACGTCAAGGAAGATTACAGTTGTTTTCCATTTCCCAACATTTGACGACTCCTGTTCACTAATTGTGTAAAAAAATTGTAGTTCTTCATAATCGAATAAGTGGCTAGTGTAGCGTTCGTTGAGGTTGGGAATTTTATTGGGAATTCTTGAAGAATTTGTTGCAAAGCTTCCGCCTCTGTTCTGTCAGCCGGTGTGTGTGGAAATTATTTTTCTTTTGGAAGAATGATTCACGTAAGCTGCTTTACGGCTGCTCGTTTGCGAAGGCATGATTCACCATCAGAAAGAAAAGAAACTGTTGCGTCAGAATCCTTTGCTCGGTTTCGGATCACTCATAAAGTCTCTATCGTTGCCATAATTATTGTCCTCCTTAAATGTAACATTGCAAAGTTATATAAGTGGGGCGAATTGTCCTATTGGCAAGAGTTGTCGCTATGTTCTCACTTCTTTCTGTTTGAACAGCAGGGAGTGATTTACTCTAACATGAAAGTCAAAGTGACGCAAAGGCTCTATGGACAAATACTGGGCGAGCTTCGGCGACTAACACCACATTTTACAGTATTTAAAATGTAAATTCTAGATCAATGTAAAATTAACGAAATGAATTGAAACAAATATTGTAGAAAATGATTACAATATAAATAAATCTGACGACAGAACGTTCCTCAATGGAACGAAACTTCACTCTTGGAGACTACACAAAATTCAAATTCACTGAAATTCACATTAGCATTAGCCTTCTAATAATAATTATTTTCACCCTAGGAAAAACACGAGAATTATTTTTGACTACCGCAAAAACTTTATATATTTAAACATAGAATGTGATGAAGTCGAACCAAACCGTCCTTAGGGTCAAGGACTATAAAAATTACTCGTTTTCAATAACTTGCAGTGAATTAAAACTTATTTTCATCTTAATTAAAAAATCCCACAAAAAGAGAAAATATACAAATTAAATTATAAGAAAAATCTATGCAAGAGAGTGATATTGTCAATTTACGGGAGACATTGATTAGTTTGATATGTAATTTTTTATTTAATGTATCATACTAAATTTACTACTTTGATAGAAAATGGGAATGTCCCATAAAATTTCAAGGACGTTTTAAGATGAATTATCGTGCATGTATTGTTTTAACTAACATACTCGTTGACGTGGACAAGAAATGAATCAAACACGTGCAACCATATATTTATAATGTTGACGTATGCATTTCTCCGTAGCTATTGAATAATAATTTTAATTTTTGGTTCCTAAATTTGGATCCTCAACTCGTGATATCAACTCAAAAGGGAATTAAATTCTTAATTCCGTGACTAATTTTTAATTTTATAAGATAATTCTGTACTAAAATACACTCCTTTTTCGTATCTTTAGAGTTCAAATCACACCAGATGAAGTTCCAAATTTAGGAACGAAAGGTCGTGTACGAATTACTGTTAATAACGTTTATGTTTATTATTTTCTGACTTATAATCTGTTTTTTTAGTATTCGTTGATTTACAAACAGTCAGATATTGTAACTAATATTACTTGTTATAATAGAAATTCCGGACGAGTAATTTATTTCATTCAACGTATAATATGACGTTTTAATAGAATTTTATGCCATACATGCAAAAGAAATTGAATGCGGTTTACTGATATCTAGTTAGTTTCTGTGTCACGCAGAAGATATTAAATCAGGTTCATCTTAACAACTCGGACTGATCGAGAAAAGCATTTTTCAGCGCAAGGCGTGAATATTAACGTAATTCTAATAATTAATTACGCTAGATATTTGCATTTAGGGATGATACATATATACATTGAAATGGAAAAATGTCACATTTTGAAAGTATTCGTGATGGAAAGCGTGTCGCAGTATTACCTGTTGGCAGAGGCTCAACTTCGAGTGCAATCTCAGCGCGACTGAAGATTTCGCTTATCGAAACCTTTAATAAAAGCGAATCCCAACCACAAGTAGGCTCTTCGATGCGTCCCACTGATAACTTGTCTTTCGTCAGTATAAAGTGCTTATGTCATAAAATTTCCTGTTTTGGCTATTTGGAATTCATAATTTGCAACAACAGATAAAAAAATTCTCGGAAAGCCTGCGTGGCGCGAATTTCGTTTTATTATTTCTTTTATTGTCAGCGACTCTCGTAACTGCCTTTGCCTCATTTCCATACCATTTTCGACGCTACTGATACATTGTCAATGCACTACAAACAATATATATATATATATATATATGCGTCAGAAAATGACATTATCAGGTTAGTTAAAACATTAAATAAGAACAGGAAAGAGAAATAGAAAGTTGGTGATTTTCCTGAGGTTCACAGATAGGCTTTGAAGTTCTTAAATTTTCATCAAAAAGTTAGGAAGACATTTCCAGTGACGGACAGCAGACCGTATATATACATATTACAATTATATATATATATATATTAATTGTCCCTGGCGATGCCCAGGTATTTACTTACATTACACCTCTCCCTTTTTTTGGATATAAACCCCTTGATGAGCACACCTTGATCTTTGTCGATTTAGGGATCGCTTAAAATTAACCTAGATGATACTGACGATACCTTCATCCAGTCATTAATTCTCCTAGTACACTAAATTATCACGTCCGCTACCTTACCGGTACATTAATGCAATGAAAAACATACTCTTCACTTGAAAGGCGTTGAAAGGTCTCTGGAGTCCAAAGTACATGCTGTACATTAACGAAGTAGAAAGCAGCCAATGAAGCTATTAAGGACGATAAAAAAAATCCAGGAACCTAAACGCAATACAAATGCTCCCGATACTTAAAGAACTAAAGAATAATCCCACCACAACGAGGGAGTTACAGATATTCCATAAGGGCATGAAAAACATTTCTGCTTGCCTACGTTAAAATGTTATGAAACAAATGTTTGAAATTTTTAAACTACTCACACGGAAATGTTTGTAACTGTTTTGAGGGACAAGCAAAGATACCTTCATTTATATTGTGACGGAACGATTCTATTCCACCATTTTTGAAGAACTGTAATTTGGTATAAAAATTAATTTTAACAGATGTGCGGCCGAATAGAACTGAGCAAGTGGCTCCAGCCGTGTTGTTTAGAATCTGGAATCGAGTCTGATTTGCTGATGAGATTCGATTCCGGATATATAAATGCCGAGACTCCTAAGTTAAAGGTTAAGGCTGGGTTGATTTTGTTACTGAGCTGACGTAGAATATACGACAGGTTAGTTGATTAATCCAGTCAGCGTGTGTAATAGGAAGAAATAAAAGTTCATTCGAAACATAACTCTAAAATTGACAATATTTGCTTGGCACTTACAATTATCAGATCTCGTTCTTCGAGATTCGATAGGTCGATTCTAAACTTGACGAGAAACGTCGACTCTTTAGGCGATTTAATTTACTGCGCGACTAAATTCATTGTTCCGGACTCATTGAAATACTTTTCAATGTAACTTTTCGACGACTCGTGGATGAATGTGTGTTTTGTAGGCACACGGACGATAAAATTTGTTGAACTTTGTGAACTCCGAAGTTCCACAAATGGCCTGTGTGAGCGAAGGCAATCTGGAATCATGTACATTACAGGGAAATTAGAAATTATATACTATACAATATATAAAACAAAAATCAAATTTATTTTATACTGAACAATTTTTTATCTAATTTTTCAATCAATTTGTTTTTTAATTGCAGATAACTATGGCAGAAACCAAAAGCTCCTCCAAATTTAATATCATTTATACTAAAAATTAGATTAAAATTTTGGTTCTTAAAAATTTGTGACTGATTTAAAACCAATGGTTTTCATCATTAACATCAAAATTAAAATCGTCATGCAATACAAAAAATTCCTTGAAAAAAAAACTTAATTATGTCACACTTCGGATAAAACACTTTAAATTGAAAATAACGAAAGTCAATATTTGAAGCTTAGAAATTGTAACATTTGATTATTTTGGAGACAGATATTATTTAAATTTTTATAACTTAATTTTGAATTTTATTTAAAAATTTTATTTTGAATTTACGTAACGAAAATAATTTATTTTAAATGTTTGTTAATCAGTGTTGGGATTTGTTGTATCGATCTCCATAAATGTTTTAAAATGTATCAGTTATGGCATCTATTGGCTATTCACTCTCCTATATCGCGATACGCCTGTACATTACTTTTATAAAATTTATAAAAGCAGGCTCAGGTAATGTGATATAATATATAGCAATGTTTTGACAAAATTATGTTGAAATATTTGGTAAATATCTGTCAGGGAATACGGACTGTAATGAGAGCTGGGCACACGATTCCGGGCAGAGATAAACCTCCTAAATTCACTCTATTCCTGGAAGTCACAGCTGACTGAAAGTGACAGCTTCTGTAGGACCGAATTAAGGATCTCAAGTTGTCCGGGACGTTGAAACTAGCTTCAGAGGCATCGTTGTTTCATTCCATGTAGATAGCTTCTTTACATTGATTTTAAAATATGTGGAGCTTAGTGTCGCTTGAATAAAACTTTTGAAAATTTAACGAATAAGAAATGAAAAATTTCTGATGTAAATTGTTATAATATTGCAGCGTTATGTAAATTATATACGTAATGATACACAAAAATGTAAAACAAGAGGATAATAAAGTCTAATTTCAATAGATATCATAACCAGGGCAAAGTCTAAATGTGCATTGATCTTGTTTCGTTCTTAAAAATTTACAGCAAATATTATTATTTATTGGAACCCAAGAGGATTATACATTAACAAGACAGAGAAGCTCACCGCATGATTTTTAAAATATTTTGTCATTGTTTCAATTTTGAACCAACTAACTGCATCGTTAAAATTAGGTTGCTCAAATAATGATGTTTTTCAATTCATTTTGACTGTTATTTATAACCTCAACGCTTTTATCAGACTCAAAATAATTAAATAAATTTTATCAAGTACATGAAAATATTTATTAGTTTATAATATTGAAGAAGTTTTCGGCAATTTTACAAATAATAAAAATATTTTATTCCTTTATTTATTTAGATTTCGATTTCAATCTTGAGTCCCGCCTGTTGTTCCAGTCAATAGTACTTCCTTAACACCCTGCTACCCTTGTCCTTTACTTAATTGGGAAAGGATACCTTTCCTCCTTTTTTTCAGGTATTGTATCTAATTTATTTTATTATATTTCTGATTTTCAATGTTTTTAACCAATATTTGTTTCAAAAATTATTCAACTATTGCAATCTGAATATTAAAAACGTCCTAGGACATCTCGTGTTCAGATCGGTATCCTGTCTTATTTCTGCTTCATCGATAATGCATGCCCTAAATCAGAAGATTTAATTGAAATAATTCATAGTCTAAAATTAATAGGCTTCGCGGAACTTGAAGTGGTTCGTAATAAGTCTCAAACTATTTCTAGTTCAAATTCTTTTTCTGAAATTAAAATTACCAGCAGGCAGTGGCATAGAAATTTGCAAATTTCTGATGACTTTAAAAATAATTAAAAATTTATGTCTTTTATGTTGTCTGTTCGTGGAAATTCTGCTTATTGTAAAGGAGTTTTAAGTATAATGGAAAATAAATGGCGCAGGGACAGTTAACGAAATTATTAGAAGCGGAATATTAATTTATTTTAATATAAAAAATTTTTAGATTTCATTGCAAATTTTGAAACTAATACAGCTTTCTTAAAATTTGCTAGAAATAAAAAAAATATGAATTTTAATAAGCAATAAAATTTTTAATACGATACACGACCTTAATATAATGAGTTTTATTCATAGAATTAAACTATACTCATTTGGTTCATCTTAATATTTCTTGCACGAATCATATTTAAGAAGCTTGCACCAATTGAGAAAACTATTTGGCGTGTTATTTTTATGTCGCAACTGATTAGGTTTTCTTCAGCATCCAAATTTATGCAATTATTTTTTGGAACTATATGGAGTCGGTCCATGTGAACATGAATGTTTTTTAACTATATAAATATCATACATGATGAAACACTGTCAATTTTAAAGCAGAAAGTTTGTAACAAAAAATATTTCCTTTGTTTCATATCTCCATATTGTTAAAAATTTTAAATGACGCGTCGAGAATAAGCAAAAGTTGTCAAAAATTACGTAAAATAATCTAGGTAACAATATCATACTTTTAATCACAATGGGTTAATCTACAACAAAATCGTAATTGAATTTAAAGAGGAAGTGTTAAGTTGAAATACCAGCATCCACTTTTTATTTGGGAAAATATTCTTCCCTATTTCCACTGCTCTGGGTTCTACTCGGAACTTCCAGGTTTACAAAGATAGTCTTCAGCCGTCTGTTTTCTAAATATAGCTATGATATTATCCACAAGATATGATATGCCGAAAAAAATCGTTACTGTAAGTAGAATAAGTAAAAGTAAAGAAGTCATTCATTAATATTTTTAATTACAAATTCCGCGGAGAATGTTCCAGTTACGCGAAGAATCCTGCTGATCACGGCACGGAAGCAAAACTGCCGGCTAATTGACGGTTGGTGTGGATATCACTGCTAATTGGCTCGACGCAGTTCAACGACAGACACTAACAACAGCTGATTGTTCACCATAAATTCTGTTAATTATTTCGAATGTCGACGTGCGTAGAAGGATCGCCGGGTGGAAAGCCGGGAAAGCAACTTATTCGTAAGTCGAGACGTACTCACGCAGTCGGCGTGGCGATTGATGCCTGCGAATGAACGCACTTCTTCCAAAGCACCTCACCTCAGTGCCGAAGAACAAGGTGACGCTGTTTCACAAGTGCACGTGGTCAATACTCAGGAAAAAATATTTTTGAACGAGAAGAATCGTATCGGTATTGCATAAACATGAACCTTTTATTGATCCGTACGCACAACAAGCTTTTATTGGCATTTCCACCACGAAATTATGAAACGATACTGTGATTATATTTTTCATATCAATAAATTGTTAAATGTAAGTCAAGTGAACGTAATACTCCATTTCAATGACGCAACTTTAATAAAATTACGTACTTTCCATAGTTATTTGACGAAATTCTTAATGGACCTTCAGTTCGATCGAAGCTTGGTGTCTACAGGAAGACTGGGGTGTATTTCTGTATTTAAAAATGTGCTATTTACTTTCCTCAGCGACTGTCAAACCGTCAATTTGGCATGCTTAAGGAGAGTTTGCGCGATGAAATGTAGCCAGATATTCGATTTAAGAATTTATTTTATTTTTAGAAAAAAGTTAGAGAGGATTGGGAGCTAGATAGGCGCCAGTTTGTCTGGGTTTGCCGCATTGCAAACTAGGAACCTGGGAAACATCGAAATGTTTCAAAAACCGCGTGGTTGCCTCAATTACTGGCATTTCATGATCTAGAGAAGATCGACCGCAAAGTTCCATATTTCTCACAGCGGTGGTGCTGTGATGCACCGTCATTCTGGTCTCAGCATTTTGAAAATTTTTAAAAAATAAAAAATTATAAAAGAGCAATGTTAACCAAAAAATTGAGAAATGAATTAAGACAATAATAGTCATACACATTCACGGAATATTGTTTTATTGAAAATCAATAATTAAAATTTGCAATTAGTTAATGACGATGGAATTGCAAATTAAAATTGGTACCTCCTATTTTCAGAGATAATTTAAATATACATTTAAAACAATAAGCGACTCTGTTAAATAATATACTCAGTCCAAACCTATATTAAAGAATATCTTACGAAGTTTCTTTCCTTATATAACGTATTATTATTACTTAGAAAAGGTTCGTTCACCGATACCAACAATTATGGGCAGCGTTACCAAAACTTCCTCAAATTTGTCTCTATTTTAAGGGATGGAATTAATTTAAGAAAGTCAAGTGGATATTGTTTGTTGAAAGTGAAGAAACTACATCTACTTCGTGAAACAGTTCCAAAGGATTAAGATCGGAGGAATCACGTTCTGTCAAAAGTTTTCCAGAGTTTTTTCGCTCTTGCGCAGTGATTTTGCCGCGGTAGGCAGTCGCCTATCATGCTTACCGCTTACGGCCAGACATGATTTTTAAAATCGGATCCATTGACGGTTAATAAACTTTAAATGTTTTATTTTTCAAAATTGCTGAAATATTACTTGCCAATTATCCTATTTTCTAAGATTGAGTCTAATTATTGGTTCGGTTGTGGACTAAGAAAAGCAAAGAACGTACAGAAGGTACCATATTGTTCTTAAATGACACATTTCTGTGTAAGACATGGTAGAGAAGTGTTTGTGAAGAAACTATTTGTAGAATATCAAGTGTGAAGTGTAATATGAAGACGTTAGACGACATTGGAATCTGTGCCATACAAAAGTGAAGTGGCAGTCCATATCTCTAGATGGAAGTTCAGTGCACGGCCTGCAGTTTGCCAGAGCTGAAGAGCCTCTTCGGGACGAGTGTTTAATGGACTAAATGCAGCAGATAATCACAAACGCCAGATACTGCGCACATCTTGCAAGATTCTATACTTCTATTGTTCGTTAACAATTGCGATAAGATCTTTTTCAAGGTTTACATGAAATTGTCTATATTTGTTTCCGGGAAAGTTCGTAATTAATTACGTCGGGCTGTTGGTTTTAGATTGAATTTAAATTAAAGTCTAAAAGCTCTTGAGGGTCTCCTGAACGATCTTCTTGTCACGTGGCGCCAAAGTCACGTGTCAGGTACCTCAGGGTATTATCTAACTGGGAACAGCTGAACACCAACAACTGTTATATTTTATTGAGTAATATATTAGGTATGCGAATGGATGGAAAGACAGCAACACCATGCTGATGGCAACAGCTCATTTGCGATAAAGGAAATTCATTGAAAACCAAACACGATCAATGAAAGCGCTGGGTCAAGTGGAGATTTTCAAAACATGCTATGAAGTAATCCCAAAGGCTACTTTGATATATTCGGAAAATATGGCTTGTCCGAATTATATACTCAGTCGATTCTCAAGTATTTCATTTCAGGAAGGAGCAGGTGACGCTTAGAAATTCCTGGTTTGGATTAATTCGGTCATTTATAAAACGTTACAAAAGTCTCCGCAACAGCCGTAGCATACGTTCATTTTTTTTTCTACGGAGACTGCGTATTTCATTAAACTGTCTGCTGTTTGGTTCGTAATTCAGATATTGTCCATGTGAGGAGCATAACAACCCCATCCTTACTCTCTTCTGTATTTCATAGTTAAATACTTTGGAGCAATATGCATGTTATCAATCTTGTTTCCGTTGCTAAACATTGGGTTAGTTGGTGGTTTCAATTTAAATTATTTCAATAATTCATTTACTAGACATGGGGAACTTAAATATACGTTTAATAGTTACTTGCAACAGGAATTTCATTTTATTAAAAACGAAGAACTGGGAGCAAAGAACATTGTTATTTGTATAAAAAAAATTAAAATTAACACCGATTTAAACTGTAGGTAATAAAAGTGTTGAGTCAACCTAAAACAGTCCTCAAATTAAAATTTTTATTATCAGTTGGAAGCTTTCGACATTGTCATTTTCAACTTTAAAAACAAGATTATGCACGGCAACCGCTATAACAATGGAATTGTATAGTCCACTTATACAAATTTATATACACACCCCTTAAAATGGTATCTATTGTCATAGTGCATAACCTTGTTTTTAAGTTTGAAAATGACAATGTCGAAAGCTTCCTACTGATAATAAAAATTTTAATTTGAAGACTGTTTTTGTTGAGTCAACTCTTTTGAACTCTACGAGTCTTATTTATTATTAATGGGTTATAGTGAATTTTATAATCAATTCAAAAAACTGTGTTTCGTTTTAAAACAAGTTACATCTGCTGAACAAAATCAAAGAAACGGAACAGGAGTCTCTAACAGCTGATGATAAAAAATAATTATGTTCCTAATGAATTTTAGCTTGTAAGAAAATGAACAACGTTCGTAATAAACATTAATATGTATTTTTTATCAATGTTGAAGCCTGAAGCTCGGAGTCCATAATTACTGAAATAGACTTACGTGCATTAAATGAATAAACGGGGTGGATACAAAATGCTGTGAACATTATATGTGAAGTATCCAAATTAGGAGTAGTTCACGTTGGTATCTGGTATAGTCATAGTCACTAAGTGTGTAATGCTACACGAAACTCAGCAGTGTTGAGGATTGTGTTCATCTGCTAAGCTTAGCCGTTTACATTTATCTAATGAATGAAGAGCAAGCAATAATTGATAGGCGGTGAGAAAGAAATACGAATGATTTTTATTTAAAATATACGTTTGCTGAAAATAGCCAGAATGGATGTTTTAGAAGTCCGCGGCTGTCAACACCACGATTTTGCACGGGATAATAATTACAGGATAGTATAGAAGGCAGTTGCCATGCAGATATGAGAAAGAGAAGAAAGTGTTTAGGTGCTGAGAACTTTGCGTATTCACCGACACTTTCTGATAGCATGAGTATTATAATTTTCCATTTATACTTCGTCTGTATTTCAAATTTGGGA
The DNA here is from genome assembly GCA_034510155.1 of Eucriotettix oculatus. Lineage (NCBI taxonomy): Eukaryota > Metazoa > Arthropoda > Insecta > Orthoptera > Tetrigidae > Eucriotettix > Eucriotettix oculatus. Next base: position 19,709,660 of record CM067380.1, on the reverse strand, counting down.
ATTTAATGTCTCAAATCTGTTCCAATTCAGTAACATCCCGACATGCAAATTACGTGTTAGTGTTTTCCCTAAATATAACATGTTTATTATTAAGAAAACTGCACTTGCAAATAGATGCTATTTGTTTAATGGCCAGCTTTTGTTTCGTATTTGAATCCCAATATGGCAATGACAAAAAAAAGCGCTTTGATTTTATCACTAGGCCGCGAGAGAGGCATTTGGGGAAATGAGGACTTTACGTCATGGACATTATAGTGTAGGTGACATTTACAAGATTTAACGAGCACATCCTATTGAGAATGCGAGACCGTTGGAGAAACGTACCTTAAACGAAAACAATCTACGTCCCAGGTTACAGCTTTTGTAGGGACGATATTGGTTAGCAACATCGATTTAAGAGAAGATAACACAGTTGAGGTAGTTGAATAGCAGGTGACATAATGACCCAGTGTGAAGACAAACAGCGACGTCATGGGCAGCATGTCGGATCGAGGAAAACATTGGAAGCGCGGAGGCGAACCAATAACACGGGACTAATTATCTTTACTCATTAAACTAGAAAAGTTACACTACGTCCTGAACTGGTTAAGGTATATTTCAAAATAATTAAATATTTATATGTCTTTTAAACATGAATTGCCGCAGTTTGGTATAAAATAATTCAGTTTGTTTTCACCGTATTGTGAGCATGTCAATTAAATATTGAGATCGATTATAAATCGACTTGAACTTTCTGGAGGTTGAAGGAACGTATTGTATTAAAAAGCTCTAATGATATTATACAGACAAATGTATGTGATTTCCTCGCGTGAAGAATTTCTAACAAATTTCTAACAAGAACGGAAAGAGTGAACTGACATGAACGGTATCACAAACGGAAAGAGTGTCTTATTGTAGCAGAATCAAGAAAATAGCAATCTTGAATTGGTTCATCTTCAAGGATAGACAAAAGTTTTTATCACACCCGTATGATAATAAAATCAAATAGAGAAATCGTTTGAAACAATGTGACTTGATTAACGAACGTTGTATTTTACACATTTTTCCTTTCTTGACTCATTATTTCAATTGCTAATATTTAAGCTAGCGGTGTTCTGTTTCCTGAATTGTATTTTATTTGAAAATTTGAAGTACTGTGAAGATACTCAAAACTCCAATTAGCGGTTCTCTTCCTAGTCTAACAATGAACAATTCTTATTCTACTAAGACGTTTCATTCTGAAGGGGAAAATGTAGATGGGGTTCCGCAAGGTTCTATTCTGAGCCCATTGTGACATGACACTAACAGTTTAATGAAGAATAATTGAGAAAACTTATAATAAAAAATGCTGTATTGAACCATTCACGGCAATCAACTGATTGTAAGAGATGATCTTTCAAAACACAATATATGGAAATAAATTATTAATAATTAGAGTCAACGAATTAAATTAATTTTGATAGTTGTAGTATTATTCATTTGGAAAATAGATATTATTGGATTAAGCACAACTACATATGCTGTTATAATACTGTCAAAGTGCAGTGTTCTAACATTAGAAACTTAGTTTATATGTGCATATTTTTACTACTTATCTTATAATGTTCTGGGAAGTTGAACACTTCTATTGACTACAAAAGGGATATGTCAACTTTCTTCTGCAGGCGGTTTTTACAGATATATGGTATTCTTATTTTTAGTTATTAATAGCGTTTGTAATTTATATGAAAGCAATGGTAGTACAAGAAACAAAAGCGCCCTATACATGCAAGAAATAATACTCTCATTTACACATATAGGTATAAATTATAACGACTTATTAAATTTAATACCCTAAGACATAATTTAACATGTGAATAATGATAAAAGTAATTTAAACAAAAATAAATACCCAATATTTTTCTAAGCTGATTATTCTATTCCGTTGATAGAAGGAAATTTATAGTAAAACAAACCATCTTGAACTAATATTGTTGCAAACGCCAAAAATTTTATTAATTTATAGGTAGCATAAATAATAGTAATGGGCTGTTATTAAAAATTTTCATATACATAATGATTCATTTCACTCCCATCTCGATAAGGCAATTATACTAATACTGGTTTAACGTCCCTACCCCCATGAACCGAAATATTCTATAACTTAATTTTTAAAGTTATTAAAGTAATTAATAGAGTTGAAACCTGAAAGAAGTCTCTCACGGTACTCGATTTCATTTCACGTTTACTTCTGACGCCCTTGTTTTGAATTTCTTCATGTAGAAGGAGGAACTGGCGCCCGAATAAATATATTATCTGTTTTGCTGTAAATTTACATGTACGATACATATATTCCAAGAAACCATTTATTCGGTCTTTTCTTTCCCCTATGGCCGGGTACAAGGAGAGAGTGTCTCAATCTCTAAATTAATATATAATTGTAGTCTATGAAGTTTTCTTTTCTGTTTCTCTATTTTGTAACAGCTCGTTACATTATATTTTAATGATTCAGAATTTGGTAATATACAGAATATTGTAACACGTTTTCTGTTACTTTACAGGTGTACAAAAAACTTAAAAGGTCTCTAGTGTTTAGTGCAGCTGAAGAGTTTTGGAGAGTCGGAGGAAGTATTGAAACTTTTTACTTTATTCTGACTTATACGACCAAATTCTCAATAGTTCAATTATCACCTAAACAGACATAAAAATATGCATCGAAATGATAGAGGAAGACAACAGTGTGAATTAAATTATTTATTTTATTAAATGAAGAGTAAGTTTTTATCTATGGAAAACGCTTTGTCCTGTTACATAACTGGGAAAACTATTCATTCGAAAAAGGTGTAGTGCTGAATAATAAAACAGACTGCCAACATCTTTCATACTTTCCCGATGTAATTTGCAAGTACAATCCTTTTCCTTCCTTTAATTATCTTCCATACGTAATGTTCATTTTTTTTGTAATGTAACTGACATATCTTTGCATGAAATTTATATCTCTAATTACGTAATGTGCATAGATAAAGTGGACAATATTTCAATAAAAAATTTATATCATCATCCACGTAACTCACATACCAGTAAACTTGATTTTTTCACTAAACCTTGTTGCTTCAACAGCTGCGTTATTAAAAGCCTTCTTCTGCACTTTTATTTATTAAGTACTAATCAGATATAAGCCATGAAACTTTCTCAAATTTTCGCATAATCACATAATTTAATGAATTGTTGCTCCATCCAGTTTTTTATTTTATATTCATCGTCACTTGCAGTGTTATTTTTTGGGATATTCCATTGTTAGTGGTATTCAAAGAGAGAACACTCAGTTTTTTGCATTTCTTTCTTAATTCTTGTACGGATTTTTACTTCATCTTCGATAGACGAGTCGCCAAGTTGCACACTTCCTTTCCTTTGTCAATAAATGTAATGTTTACACCTATCCAGTGTGCATATTTCATGTTATTTTCTTCAAGCGTTAAGTACTTTCAGTTTTACAGCTTTGAGATTATCCCTCCCGATACATCTTATTAACGCAAAAAGATTTGTAAAACAATGTCGGAACTATATTTCCCTATAGTTGATTCAACGTTGTAGTAGTGTAAGATATGACGATTCATCAAAAATAGAAATAATTTTTTTATTGAAAAGAATATTTTGTACAATGACCAACAATAAAATCAAAACCACAATTAAATGTCCCATATAAAAATATTTTTAAAATTGTTTATCGTTATTTATAAAAATTCAGTAGTATCTGGCTTTGTTTGTTGACAGTCATCACACGATGAATTTTTAAAACATTTACTGTGAAATGGAAAAATTCAGGCCTTACATAAAAATAATCTATGAATATTAGAAAAGAATACATTAAAAAATTTAATGTTTTATTTTCCTATTTCGTATTTACAGACCACACAAAATCAGAAAAATGTTTCAATGAACATAATTTTTAATTTATTATTATTTCTGCTAACTGCCATAAATACTAATAGAATTGAAGTACGGGAAATAATATTTAAAAAAATTATTTTTATCTTGTGTGACATTATACTAATATTCTATTTTTCATTCTGACGAAAACGACGTCAAAAGATACTGAATTTTAAAATTTCATCGAGACATTTTCATTTGACGCTCTTTATTTTTGTGAAAATCAACCTCGTTCAGTGTTATTATTTTTTGATGCGGGTCATGTCTACCGAAGAACAGGACATTGTTACTGTCGTTGGCTTTAAAAATTATCCTTTGGATCTATTTCAAAGATTTGCTGCTTCGTTTCCTTATCAGATAGGCTGCTTTTTACCCTTTATTTTTTTCTGCCTGTTTAATGTAAGCACTTCTTTGAGTCTAATTTTCTCAGTGGACGATATTTCACAAATTGTTAATAATCAGCGAGTAATTTCTAAGTACATTCCTTGGTGGACCTGAAAGTACGAATCCTCAAAACACAAGTTTTAACAACGCTTTAGGCATTTCCTTGTTAGACTTTATCCGAGTTGCGAGTTTCTATTAAAAAAACTGTTTGAAAGTTTGTGGCGGTAAGAATTCTGCAACCCAGTTACAGCTTCAAAAATTCATACATTGCATGTTCACCAGACGTTAAAATGTAAGTTAAGGAACGGGGCACAATATAATTTTTACTTAAAAGATAGGTTACGTTTGAATGGGAGATAAGATAGTAAGAGTTTTAAGATTTGTATTTGTAATAAAGAAGAGTCATGTTATCAAGTGGATACTGGGCAAATATTTTGCGAATTGCAATACTCCATCAATTCTGGTATAGTTATCGTTCTATTCAAACTGTGGACAGTTTTTTCATAACAGATATAATTTTAGTTTTAATTTCTGTTAATGAGTTTTAATGAAAATTTAGTGTCATTAATTTGCTATATGTTTCGGGTGTCTCCGATATATCGCGAGTAATTGTAATAGAAATTTCGTGAACGAAATTTGCGTCCGTGTTTCCAGGTTGCAGGAAATCAAGTTCTAATATAGTTTTATTTACGTAAACGGTATAATGAAAAAATAAAATATTGCTCCATCCTTATTTACACATATATGAATATGGTATTGATAGTCGTAAATACGTTGAAACTTGACCAAATTTGATAGCGGAGTAACGATTCATTACCTGTGCGTTAATTTAGAGATGAATATGTTTTACCGTGTCTCTTCATGTGACTGGATGTTCATCATAGAAATCCCAATTGAGGACATGACAACTCTTCGCACACATTAGCTGATGGAACAGAAACGCACTCCACTTTGTTCAGTTGGGAACTGAGTGTTGATGTTTTCCTGCACGAGAGAAAACTGTCAGGAAATCCCCACCAATGCGGAAATTTCGGCATAAACCAAAATTAGCCCGGCGTGGTGTTACTCTTAGGGATGTAGGAAAGGGGAAAACTGTGGTAAACACGGACTAACCAAAACAAGGAACTTACCCTTTGCACAATAATAACGGCAGAATAGTAGTTCGAAATAGAGGGAAAATTGTGAAATTAAATTGCTTACAAGTCAGTATTTATTTGGAGCATGATGATACAAAAAAAACCTGAATGAACATTTTCGTGATTTAAGTTTACGTGCCTACGTTCGAGATTAGTTTCCATATATTTCGTCTTGAACTGAATTCTGTAACTCCATTCAGCTCCAGTTATGTTATATTATTAATTATGCACAATAAGTAACTGCAGTATGAGGGAGGGACAGAAACTTGTCAATCTTCTTGTCGCGCGACGTCCTCAATAATACAATATGATTCAATACAAGCGGTACTAGTCATTCGTATTTATACACATATTTCACTCCAAATTGGATTAATTACGATAAAAAATTAATAGATGATACAAATAATAATAAATTAATTATAAGTGTCTAAGATTTAATCTAAATTACCCTCATATTTAACCACTCTTCATTCAACTAAATATTAATATCCACAGTACACAAATAACACATTTATCTGTTTAAACATGAGGATTTAGTGATTTTAAGTTATTGATCCCATCTTCAACTTTAAATAGGCTTAATCCGGGTGCCTTTCCACCTCTTGTTTCTCCAAGTAGCGAGAGGCCGCTCAGTTTGGAGAAACACAATTTACTTTTAAGTCTTTTACTGTCAAATATTTACAGCAATAAATACAGTTCGGGTTATATAAGTTTAAAGCTTTTATTACAGGGAAGAAGAATATAAAAACTGAAGAGTAGATTGAGGGGCAACAAAGGAGAAGAATTGAAAATGTTACCAATTCTTCAGAAATGTAACAAGAACACTGAAAGAATAAGTCCGTCTTTAAGACTTTAAAATATAAATAAAAACATACTTGCCTCTACGCTAAACTTACCTTGGTCCTCGTCTGGAATAATTGTATATTCCAACGTTGAAATTAAAATACTTATGTACGGCTTAGTGATAAAAACGCATAACCGGTAAAAGTGTTATTTTCTGATCCGACTTCTAAGAAATACCGAACAACCATTTATTTGATGAAAACTTATCAATACGTTCACACTTAACGATGATTGTTTCTATCTGTCGCACTTATCCGAAGATACCTACGAACATCATAATGCGATAATGTTAACTTTCAGATAGAGGCCAAATTGCATCGAGTCCAAACATTGTGTGAATTCTGATTTTAAGGATAAAATTTGGTGCTAAGCGCCACAATCGCTGAAGTTCTTACATTGTGAAATGGATATTATTTACCCTATAATGGTAATCGGTCACGTAGTGGAATAATTGAATTTAAAATAATGCAAAGAATTAAACTATCATAGGGAAAGATTCCTTTTTCAATATTTACTCATCTTCCAAATTGGAATATACTGAAAATATACCATTTGGAACTGCACAAGGGATTCAATAGCTATCATCATTCATGTTTGGGAGTTGACATTATTACACTAAATTGCAGCCAATTAATAACACATTTCTGATACATCATTGCAAATTTTCATGTGGCTAATGTGATAATCAGTTTTTAAGGAGTTTGATGAATTATTGCTTGAAATAATATTCATCCTATATAATATACATTTTTTTTTCAAATGAACATAATAATAAACAGAAAATTAAGACAGTCTTCTACATTTATTCAATCAATGAACATTAATTACAATGGCAACTTCTTTTTTACTTGGGTGTACTTTTGTACTTCTATTACAATTTTTTATTCAGTTTTATTATCTGAACATACACTAACAATTTAATATCCTTTACTCATATCAACCACATTTATCAGTGGCTCATTTGCTTGATACCTTTGGTAATTATCCTTAAAAGCTTCTGCTAATGGTTGAGGACGAGTAGTACCAGATATGTGAGGTGTAATAGTTACCTGAAAATAAGGAAATTCAATATTTATAAAACATAGTGTGCTAATAAAATAAAACAAATATTAATGAATTCTCCCATGTAATTAATAACTTCTAGATATGTAGTTTCACATACTGTTCACTTACTATTGTTTATTGTGTTTCATGCAACATTCTAAAGTTCCATAACATGAATAATATGTGGTAATACACTTCAAATATTTTTAATATCGTGTTAATCATTTAAATTTATGTTGATATTTATTTTCAGCATCATGAGACATTGCTACCATGATCACATGGTACAGTTTTATTCATGGAAATGGAATGTTTATTTAAGTTTGAATAGTGAAAATGAAACTGAAATGGGCAACACGCAAATTTGATATAAGTGTATTTTATATAAGTGTATATATTCTTAGCTAAGCCTTGGAATGTTCCACAAATATAAACAATATGATTGAAAAAGAATTTAGCATGAGATAATGCTTCAATATATATAGATATCAGAAAAAAATAATGATTAATCAGAGTATGGGTATATTATTTTAACAGTCTGTTTTTTACTTTTTCTTTGTTGTGAATTATTATGTGCGAAGAATCAAAACATCTTCAAAATTAAGTCTGTGAACATAGCCTTGAGTACTTCAGAAAGGTTTGATTTGTGTCTGTAATTACACTTTTCTTGTGCATTAACCCATCTCCATCGAAAAATTCTGAAAAAGTCAATCATATCATTCATTAGGCATTTTTGTTACAAGGATAGCATGGTTATGAAACTGCAGACAGATGAATTATTTTAAATTACTTTCAAAATACTTGCTGTTTGAAAATAGGGTGGAAACATTGATTTAACACAGTGTCAGTAAGAAATTAAGGGAAGCAATACTATCGGAAGATTTGCGTGGCCAATACTAGAATTGCTCTATGAGTCCTGTTGAAAAGTTAAAATTATATCATTCACTGGCTTGAACTGGGTCAATAAAAATTGATGAGTATGAGTGTGACAATTTGACAGTTAGGTAAATTATTCCAGAGAACAACGCTGCCATTAATTTGGATTTACATGAGACGGTGATCAAGTTAATTAGCAAACATTTTAGTATTAGATAAAATTATTGTACCTGTACAGGTAAAAATTAAATGTTCTTTCTTAAACAGACATTTTTATTACATAACTTGATATCCAGATTTTGTGCTCTTTCCAGCGGTGCTGGAAATAGAAATACTCAAGCTTTTTATATAAATAATTATTAATATTACATACTTGTGGTATAGTCCATAGAGGGTTATTCTCTGGAAGTGGTTCCTGATGAAACACATCTAAGATTGCTCCACCAAGCCACTTATTCTCTAATGCTTCAATCAAACATGCCTCACTGACAATATTACTTCGTCCTATGTTAACTAAAACTGTTTGTCTACTAGCACAGTTTTTTAGAACACCATTATCTAAAATACTCGTTGTTTCTGGTATCGATGGTAAAACATTTATTACATAATCACAGTTTGCCAAGAATTCTGGTAGTTGGCTGGTCAACCTATATTATAAAAGTAGTTATAATCAATTTCTTGCACATAGATAGAGAATATATAAAATGTTGTGAGCACAATTTGTAAATTTAAGTTTTTCTACAACACATATTTTTCACAATTATTACCAGTTTAAAAAAATAATTTTTTTTATGATGCAATATTCAGTGAATTTTAACATAAAAGAAATTCTTCATTTCTGATCATTATCAATTTATTTTATCACAAAATTATAAACCTTTGTTTTGTCATTGTTTATTCACTTACCAATATTTATCTACATATGGAAGTTTATCATCAGGATTTGGCATTTTGCGCACCAAAGCACAAATTTTTGCTTCAAATATTTTTAATATACTAGCAACTGGAACACAATACAAGAGTGTGTCAATATTCGAAACACAATTCAAATAAATTTTATGTTGTTAATATTTATCGATTCTCGATATCTTTTCTTAATTTTAACTAATTTTATTTATTTATACTTTCTTTTATAACTTTTTAAGAGAATAGTCACGAGAGAAAATAATATAATGTATATTACTAATTAATTTCAAACTAAAATAGGGCCTACTTGAATTAGTACTGTCACATAATTAATATATATTTATTTACATGTAACTTAAGTATCTATAAAAATCTGATTTCATTACAAATACGTTGAAAGCATAAGGTCTCCTATAAATTTATATAATACAGCTATAATTCAGATGAGTTAGCATTAATATTAATTTGATTATATTAAAATATAATACAAAATAAAGTTTGAAATTCAGAATTTAAGCACAATTTTAAATCTCTTCACCTTGCCATGCTTTATCAATATTTCAAAATCAGATCACTAACTAATATGGTTTTCTTAATCCATGGATTTAGGCAATTATATAAATTTTAAAGAAATGTGTACACCTTTTGAAATTCTGTCTTAGTCACTAGAAATAATATCTGTTTTTCAAAAAAATTCATACTGAATCATAATTTTATTGAAGGAGAAGGATTTTGATGCTAGTAACAACGTATAAATATATCATCCCTGGAAACTATTAATATACAGCTTTACCCTAGTGAAATATCTTGTCTATTCTACAGTGGATTATAAAGGTAGAAGACACTAAAAGAGATGTGAACCAGATCTATTTCATGATTTAAGTAATGTGCAAGAGACTGTGCTAACAATGTTTAATATAAATCGATATTAAATATGATGAATTAAATTTAATAAACTCACTTTCTTTACCAATGGTACCCAACCCCATGATACCAATTGTTAGATCAGATATTGCGGCTTGCTCATAGAAAAATTGATTCTTCCCCCAATTTTTTTTCTTTTGATTTTCATAGTGTTCATCCATTTGTCTTACCCTATGAGCAATCATTGTTACTACATATTCACCCATTTGAGTTCCAAAAAACTTTCCAGTGAATCGTGTAGTGATGAATGGTGGTGGCTGAAGTCACAAAACAAGTAGGATATATAAACATGTTAAACAATCATGCATACATTGTGTGAAGTATACTTTAAGAAATACTGTTCACAATTCAATGTGCCCTTGAAGGCACCTAAAATGTCTGACTCATTTTATGATTGTTATTGAAGTGAGGAGGAGTATCTTATTGATTCCTTATTTTTCCACAATACAGGAGAAGGACTACTATAATAGTAGTGAGATCTTTCAGCAGCAATTTGGTAGGTAGTGAAGCTGAAAGCTCATAAATACATTTTAAAAATTCGATCTGTCATGACAACATTGAGCTCATGACTGTGTTCCTATACAAATGTATTAAGCACATTTTGTACAATGAATTGTAAAATTTGATCTTAAAATGGTGATTGATAGGAGTAAGAAATTAGAACCATCAAGTGCTAAAATTAAAACCATTGTGTGTTCTAAACTGTTTCTTCAAAAAATATTCTATGTGAATCCAAAAAAAGTCCATGCTTCATGGTTGAAAACAGTTAAGCAACAGAAAATTGTAAGTGATGGTGCATAGCATTTAAATGTGAGATTCTTCGATAATTACATTTGATACATACTTTTCTATAATGTCATAGGTGAGACCTGGCCTTTGCATCAGAGATTTGAGAAACACAGAAGAATTCAAAGCATCATCAGAAGAATATCACAGAAACTCAGTGGAAACGCCATCAAGATAAATGGGCCGAATAATGCATTGATGTGAAATTTCTAATTCTGTTAATATTATTTAAAATTCATCGTGTAACTTTGTAACCAATTACATTCATACGTCAATTTAAGACAAATTGAAATATTTTATTAAATCGACGTTAACTGTCAGGCAACTGTCATTGTATTTTCTTTTCGTAGATGGTTCTTCATTCGGAATGGAAAAGTCCCAGTAAACTAAGAATTTTTCTCCTCATTACAGTCAAATAAAATAATGCTCAACGTTTCAGTTAGATTAAAGTTATCCCAGACCAGCATTATTCTATATTTTTTCCCATAAAATTATTCAGTAATAAAGAATCAGTATCAATATTTTTTTCTGGAAAAATAATGGAATTTGTAATGTGAGAATTATTAAAACTACCTTAAAATAGACCAACATCGCAAAATGACTTACAATTTATACTTGCACAAATTAAAATTTATTAATTTAGGCTTTCATGAAGTAGCAAATTATGATCCAGCATGAAATTAGAATAGAAAGTATTTTATTTGTATAATATAATTACTTTTTCTTTATTAATAACAGTCATTAACGATTCGACACCCGCATATGTTCCTTGGAGCCATTTCAGTTTAGGAAGCTGATGCACGTAAGGCGCAATTAAAATATAATCCCCGATGATTATTTCCGCATCTTGAAGAAGTTTTGATGCATCTTTGGAATCTGAAACGAAATCGTAAATTTGTATTATGCCATTCTAAAACAGTATTGTCTTGTTCAAATTAAAGATATATGTTTATGATCTACTCCAATTACAGCGTCTACTTCTCAAAAACACAAACATGTGAGCATATATATTATAAATGACAAAAAAAATAATTTACATAAATTAATAAGTGATTGGATTATTCACATCACAGAGAAATATAATTAAAATTTGAGAACACAAAGTGAAGAGAGAATATTCATTTTTTTCTATTTCCTTCTTTTTAGAGAGAATCAGATTAAAATTTCTACTCGTACAGCTGCAAATACCTAGTTCCAGTAAAAGAAATTATAAGAAACGGCTGAAGTGACGTCTACTTTCATGCGCTTATTCATGTGCTACTAGATATAATACTATTTGAAACGTTCCATATACTCATCGAGTCAACAGATGCGTGTGGGAGTTTTCTCTCGCAGGTATTTCTCCCCAGATTGACTGAGGGGCTCGCCTTTGGAAATGCCTCGTACTCTCTCTGATTTTCAAGGATATCTCGTGCCGCGGAACCTTAATCTATTTTAGGAGGTGTATGTGCTGGGGTCGAAGACCATGTGCATACGGTAAGAGTTGTCCGCTGATCCCATTAGATCAGTCGGCCATCTGCCTCCTAAAACTGGCGAAAACAAGGAGAAGGGAATGCTGCGATTCCAGAGCAAATTCATCTCGTATCATTCGGAAGGGCGTGAGAATAGTACCCAATAGTCCGATCTACCTGATGCAGGTTTTCCCTGCACTTATTTTAGGTGGAACACCGGGTAGGATCCTTAAACTATAGCCCTAGTCAACACTTGGCTGCCTTACTCTACCTTCCACATCCCCCAACTTTTCAATTCCCTTCCTATGCTATGAGTTGCCTCTTTTAGGTTCACCCAACGAAGAATAATATTAGTTACAAATATAAACATGGGCCGTCTCTGTGGTCTAGTGGTTAGCGTCATTGCCTCGAACCACACAGGTCCCGGGTTCGATCATCTACGGCTCATATTTTAAAACCGTAATTTTTACTTAATACGTGAAATATTTTCTGTTTATATTGGCGACATTTAAGTGCTTTAAAACTGTCAACCAGGAAACAGTAAAGCTTCCGGAGGTCTGAGAGGATGTTATCTCTCCGAAACGCTGACCGCAAAACGTCTCTTCCTTACAGTATTCCAGAAGTAATATCAAAGTTTCCAGGAATCAGGACCCATTAAGTAAGTTTTCGATGCAAGAGACAGGTTATAGAACTCTCATTATGGAAATATGCGAAAGATTTGAAGAAAATAAGTTATGAAAACAATTTGATAGTTTGTAATTATTGTGAGCCTAGCAGATGAGAACCAGCTAAGCGACTCAGAGTATCCTGCCAGAGTCGTCAGCCAACTCCTAGAAGGAAGTTTCATGTAGGACCACTCAAAAGTTGCCAGCCTTTCTCCAAGGTTATTCGGGGGTAGAGAAAACTTTTGGAACAGTAACAGGTTTTTACTTTCACATTTTAATGATTATACCAATTATTAATTCAACCAGTCCACGAAGACCCCGAGTAATTCCGGTCAAAATTAAATAATTTGAGGTTAACTTATAATAACTATTTTACAAATTTTAGCGGTCTTCCTGCAGGGCAGAGAAACCGTTACCAAATCTTACGTTGGGTATACCATCAATGGCATCTAAATCAAAATCTTCAATGATAATTTAACCTTAAAATAAAAAAACGAGAAAATAAAACAGCCTTGTTAGATAGATTGCGTTAAAAATAAGGAATATGAATTTAATTTTGAGAACGTTGAAATTTTATAAGAAAATAATATTAAATCTAAATTCAGATTCACCCAGTTTTTTTGTAAGTCTTAATAAATAATACATTGTAAATATATAAATAAGGGGGGGGGATAGAAACATTTTATAAACAATTTATCGGGACAATATTGCAATTTTATTCAACGGAATGCTTTTTCAATGTAATGAAGTCTGTTTATAAAATATAAGTGGAAAAATCAGATAGACGTGGTAAATACACTGTAAACGTGTTATCGTTTCAAGCTTGAATCCATAACGTATGTAGTATTATCTAAGTTTTGTTTACAATGTGAATAGGACACGAACAACTAGTTCCATAAAGTGAATGCACTATTGGAATAAGTCAGTATAACACGAATGTATGACGGTTAGCGCAGTAGGACGTCTCCCCAATTTTATTCACGTTTCTTTGATTTTAAACGATCGAAATTCAGCAAGAATATTCTAACTTGGAGACAGGCAGGCAAGAGTTGGCAGTTCTCCGGTGCCATTGTTTCGGGTGGAAAACGTGTATGCCTGCAGATACTAAAGATAAGCTTGTTTTGCTGAAAGGACGGTCAAACTTCAAATTTACCCAAGGACACCCTTCCTTCGTCAGTGAAAAAAAATCCCGTACTTGACGGAGGAAGCAATGAGATTGGTGAAGACACGTCTAGTTCGGTTGCGTTTTCCTTTGGAGAAGGGGAAAAGAAAAGTTAAGGTGGGAGGTGAGAAGACGAAAAATAGGACAGTCGATCAAGACGTTAAAAGGGCGAGGAAGTAGGCAGGCAGAGTGTTTTTCGGGAGTGGAAGGGAACAGAAAGCCGAGGAATTAGGAGAGCAGATAGAAATGAATGATTAATAAGTCAGTATTAATCGAGAGTTGAAAGGGAGGTGAGCATTGTTGCTCGTGAGTTAGAAGGAAAAGTCAGCAATTAAGGCCAGATCCTGGGACTTGCTTTAAGAAGACAGGAACTGGTAGTATTTGCGTGAGAAGTGGAGAAGGAGGATAACTGGGGTTTCCTCAATCGTCGGGCAGTAACGATTTCAGACCCTTCTTCCGTCAACAGAGGGTAAATCCACAATCCGACCTGGAAGTGTGAGAGTGGAAGACGGAAAACTACTACGCAAAACGTCCAGAATTGCTGAGAAGATGAAACAGGTTCGTCACGAACGTGATATCTCTGCTGCACGTTGTTACCCCAATAATTAACTCTCAGAAACCCTTTGAAATTTAAAGAATCATCCCCTTTAACAAATATATATATATATATATATATATATATATATATATATAATTGTAAATAGTGCGCAGGACCCACTAAAGAAATTGTTTTCTTTCATAAGTAAAATCATTGTTCATATTATTAAAAGCACAATTTTTTTAAATAAAATAACCCCCCACCCAATATATTTATTACACTGGTAATAATAAAAAATAAATGTAATGACATGATCAAGTATTATGTTAAAGTATATTATTAGACATTCAATGAAAGTGATCTGACCAAAGATCGAAAACGCCGGTATCTTTGAACTGTTGAAATAAAATAATTGTGACTTAAGTCTGAATTGTCTTCTATAAATTAGGTAACAGTCAACATTTAGATGAATTAATTTTAAAATATATTATAAATTCACTACAATATTCCTTCGTTTTGTAAATAATCATCTTCGTTAAATAAATTACTCCTGGTCTTCGAAATCTGTAGAGTTTTGTTCGTTATCAAGCGACGTTTACAACGCTCTGGAGATTTAATTCTCGTCGATGTCGTTTATTGGCCGTGACACGCGCTACTCAAGTCTGGCTTCAGCTCTAATCATTCACAGGGACCATTTAAAAATGGTAATTTTTCATTCGTCCGTGTATTTAATCTACTACAGCTGAGCGTGAACCGTGTAGCATTAACGAAAAAATCACAATACTGCGAAAAGTAGGCAAGAGCGAAGGTGAGAGTGACGTGTGGGCGCACACGTGGCTCAGCGTCAAAACAAAACGTTTTTGTCCCTCACAGACGCCGGGAAATGTCTTTCAGTAGGCCGTGCCAAGTCACGAGCCCTTATTTCCTGTCCTACTCTCACTCAGCACTCACTACGATAACACGCGTCAAAGCAGCAGTTATTCTTCATTGTTATTTAATACTGATGAGCAACTAAATTTCAATTATCCATCATATATCCGCATCAAATTTTACCCTCAGAGAACGATTCAAGTGTTAAACTTGCACAAAAAAATTTATATTTTGTACTTGTAAATTGTTCAGTACAATTTCGCCCTAATCAACCACTGCCATCCATTTCAATTTCCTTTCAGGAGTTGCCTGTTTCAGGATCACCCTCATGTATCCTGTTATCTTCGCCCCGCCCCTAAATTTTCAGTTATGACTAAAAATGAAAGAAAAATAAATATTAAGTCACAAAGGTTGTTACTTTCCTTTCAATAATATCAATTGTCCCACAAAACGCATAATAAATAAGTAAAATTTAATAAAATCACCTCCAAAATAAAAACTATTTAATGGCGCTCAACATTTTGGCTAAAATAATTAAAAAATTATTAATATATTATTGAAATCAACTCTCCCTCCACTCCAAGAAACATTTTGTTCTTACAGTATTTTTAAGTCTTAGTTGCTGTTTTAGTTTACATCTAAATCATCTCTTAATTTTGAAAAAGTACATTCTAAGTATTTCAAAACTATGAAATTAATACACGATCCCGTGGCTCCACTGGCAAACATTCGTTAGAAAGTGAGCTAAATTTGAAGAATAATACTAATGTTCTTGCAAAAAAAAACTACTACGTCATTGCAAGACAAAGGTGATGTTGAACGGGTACAGGGAACAGTCATTAATATCAGTAAAGGAATTTTTGATACTGATAAAATTTGGAGAGGCTAATAAAGCTGGAAATCAGACGGACGGTTAAGTGTCATACAGGAAGAAGAAAATTTACGGAAGCGGAAAGTACATTTTTTAGTAACGAAGAAGATGGCCTGCTTGACGTTTCCGAGTGAGCTCCTTGAATTTTATTGAGAAGTATGTGTTTAGCGGTGACCATTCTTGTGACTTGACAAAGCTAAGTAATTACGTGTCAGAAATTTATTTCCTCATGATTGTTTTTGTAAGCACATTGTTTACTTTTTTACAGTTGCAAAATGTTCCTGAAACACAAGAAAAACGAAAACTTGTTGATGAAAACAAGCTTTAACGAAAAATGGAAATTTGATATTTTTTTACTCTATTAAAAGACAGCCTTTCCTGTTGGGATTACGTATCGGTGCTAAAAGAATGTAAATATTTAACGGCATTAAGAGACGAAACACGACCCACATAAAAACATACAAGACCAAATGTAGAAGGATACATTGAATCCATTGGAAAAAGGGAAAAGAAAAACAACAAAATATATTTAAAACTCAAAGTTTACCGTCGGATTTGGCAGTGAAAGCTACAAGGTTGACTCAAAAAGTGCGTTGGAGTGAGGTGTAAATTATACAACACGCAAAACAGAAAAAGTGAAGAAGTAGCCGAAGTATCCAGGGGAAATAAGCTAGCTGATCATTGCAGAATTGCGACTATTAATTTGGACAGAGTAAGTACTACAGTTAAGTTACACGACATTGTACTGAATGCTGCACTACAGTGACACAGCTACTAGTATCTGTGGACAACGGCCTCTTGGTCATGGAGACATTGGAGAACCACTGTTTGAACGGCCTCGTCTCTTCCCCACACAGAAGATCTTCACTTTTGGAGGAAGTTTCTGGCTGACGCGCCATTTCACTCGCACACTGCGATGCACCTCTTTCATCGAGTCGTCTTCGAGCGACTAAGGTGTCGAAAGTGCGGGGAGTAGTGCGCCATCGGGCCTTCTGGTTGTGAAAGCAATCAGCGGTTTCTCCGTGCTTTTAATATCCGATTATGAAACCGCCTGGCCATAAGCATCCGCTACTATGGTCCATGCTGTTTAAAAGGGTGTAAACCTAGCACGGGAGGTCATTCTGGCTTGCTATTATGGGCCTGAAAGTTTGAAGGGCCTTTTATGGCAAGTGCAACTCCTCCTTGTGGGGTGACCCTGAACACGTATGTTGTGAAAGGAGCAATGCGCGCGGCCGACCAATGCCGTCCTTCGGAGAAATTGGGACCTCGGGGTGCGCGGGTCTCTGGTCTATCCGCCCAACACTCCGAAGCCCACCTGATGGTGGCTTGTCCACGTTCCAGCCTACGCACATTTGAATTGAACTGGAGGTGGCATCGTTTTGCTGGCACAATTTTCTTCCCTTCCTTCCCAAGGGAACAGGACCCTTCCCGCAGGGGATTTTATATATAAGTGCCCCCGTTGCGCTCGACCGAACCATCAATGAATGTGATGCACCTCTTATCAGTACAGCAGTAGATTGGCTTCTACAGGAAGCCCGGAAAATGTACTCTCTTCTCACTACAAGCCACTTTTATTGCGTAGCGGTCTTAGCCTGCGACTACATCTGTAACTTACATTTTGAAACCACATCGTAGTTATACGGTTAGTAGAATTTTAGCCAAGAAAATGAAACATCAATAAATTTGTTAATTAGTTTGTCAAGGTTTAAAATTGAAAGAAGATTTGTCAGAAACCATTTCTGCAACTGAAGACGAACCTATTGCAAAATTTGAATGTTGTTCCGTGGCACTTGACGAGAGCTGTGACATAACCGATACTGCACAACTTGCACTATTTGTAAGAGGAATCCATTCCGCTTTTTATATAATTGAAGAACCGGTTTCATTGATTCCAATGGCAGTAACTACAACGGTACTGTGCTCCGAAATACCGGTTGGATAATTAAAACTGCTCTGTATTAGCATAGAAAGGGAATTTGAAAGCGAGGATGCGGAAGGAAAGGGAAGGCAGCTAAGGGTTGAAATTCGGGATTGTTATTTAATGGTATTAAAACAATGACGGGGTGAGATATATCTGTTAAGAATTGAAAAATTCATCAACAGAATATTTGCGCGAAATACTTTTAAGATGCCAAATGTCACCACGCCTATAATTATTAATTTTCGATCATTAAATACAGCCAATTTAAAGAAGTTTTAAAAGATTTGGAAAGTATGGTGATGTAATTTATAAATCAGGAGTGCGTTGGTCGAGTAGAGATGTTAAATTTTTTATTGTTATAAAACAATATTCATTCCTCCTAATTAAAGGATATAGAATTGCTGTCTGTTTTTTTCGATTCTCATAGATATTACTCAGCATTTTAACGATTTAAGTATGGAACTTCAAGGAAAATGTCAGTTTATATAGAAAATATTTGATGAAATGAAAATGATTGAATGCCAACTCATAATCTGGAACAAACATTCGTTGTCAAACAATATGTCTCATTTTCTATACTCGAGGAAAGAATATCCTTCAAGAACAATCAATTTTCCCAGGAAAAAGAAAAATTAATAAGCAAGCTTGAATCACGATTTAAAATACTTTTATCGGCAAACGCCATTATTAGCTACAATCTAGACATGGAAAGTTGGGAATTACAAATATGATTGATAGTTGTATAATTAAATTTCAGAATGTGAACAGACAAAATTTTAATCAAAATTACATGACTTTACCTAGATTAGTCACGTATGCAATGCAAATATGTTTGTGAGCAATTAGTGAAAATTATTAAAAACGACAGCTGATGTCGGCGAAATATTGAGCGCTTGGAATTGTTGCGTCGTCTATTTGTTTCTATAATCATTTGTTTTTCTTTATAATAGAGTTATCGATTTGTTCTTTTTGATAATAAAGAGATAGTTTATGGTTACCACGTATTACCGTTTTAATATGTTTCTTTCGTGTGGCTGGCGTAAAAAATTTAATTTGTGGTTGTTCCGTCATCAGCTTATCCTTGCCCTAGAAGCTTTATATTAGAGAAGTAATAACACTGACGTCCACTGTAGCTCCTTATTTCTATAATAATTTACTAAGATTTGCGCTACTGCGATTGCAAATGAAATACAGCTTGGTCTACTAAATCTTAAGTTAATCGTAATTGATCAGTCGTAAAGTTTAAAGTAGTATGATGGTAATATGATGAAAATTGGCATGAATTGAAAATTTCGTAACATCACTAGAAATGTCATGATATCAATCAGTTTAATAGAAGAACTCTAAGAATCATAAATCTCGTACATAGCTGATGACAGCTGATATAATAAATAATATGATCGTTAACGCCGGAAGTCATTTGAAGAATACAATGCAGGTGCAAGAATTTTTTAAAAGTATTTCATGACATTAAAATCTAATACAAAAGCAGAAGTTATTGCTTTGAGAACGTCCCAGAGAAGTGTCACCAGTTTAGTGTTCATAAAAGTATTGCAAACTGAATAAAGCCACACACAAATCTCTCATAGTATAATTGTGTTCAGAGAGATAAAGTGAAACCATAAACGATCATCTTCTTCAAGGTGACTCGAATGACGTTCGGAAACGGTCGGTAACGATTAAGGTTTGAAAACAAGAAAACATATTCCGTGTGTCGTTTAGAACTGTAGATGGTCTGTTGGAGAAAACAAATAATTGTTAATAGCTGTTTATTTCTTTTACGGACATGAAACCTTCAGTACAGGGCAGAAGCTCTTCAGTTTATCAAAATAAATAAGAAAACGGAGAAACCGTGGGGAGAGAAAGAAGAAAGACTACTTTGTGAGATCAGACACATTTATATGAAATCTTAATTCAATTCATATTTATAACTTTTAAAATATGCTGCAGTGGATTAAATTTATTTTTCTTTGTATAACGTGTTCGAACTAAAAAATTATTTTATTTAATTTCATATTTGTTAAGTAATGTAGTGAAGGACGTATTGTTATTCTTGTAGCTCGTATAAGAAGAGGAATATTGAATTAAGTAAGATAAAATTTAAAAGAAATGGATCTGTACATGACGTGGTAAGAAGGGGACGGTCAAGGCAGAACAAATTACTCAACTGTTTCAAAATGAAGCAACAACTTCTGTTGGGAAACAAGAACAACTGTTCACTGTCTTACGTTCTTATGGAAAAGGCTTCACATCGGTCGCTGCGTCCAGATTTGAAGATTATCCTCACCACTGAACGAATATTGCTCATATAACCTGGAATATTAAGTACAGTGGAACAATTTAGATGCTCATTGTAAGCTGATAATAGTTTATTGGACATCTGCAAATGGCATCCAATCATTGTATTTTCTTTTTCAGGTTCCTGACGAATCCATTGTGAAACCAACAGTTGGTTGTCAGCCACAGCCTAATTTTAAACTAAGTCTCACTGCATCTATTATCATAATTTTAGAGGAATTTTATTTATGTGCCCGGTGCTGCCCAGATACATTATATCTGAAAATGAATTTCTTCGACCTTAATCACTTGGTCAACGCGTGAATTAATTCGCATTTTCGTTCAATTATGTGCTATGGCATCTCTAATTGGAGAAACTGCTCCAGTAGCAATGAAATATTTAATTTGCAAAAGCGTGCCATTAGTACGAATTCTAGATCGAGTTCAAAAGTTTGCAAATACTTTACCAACTGTATAAATTCATGAAATCTTAAAGTTTGTAAAGCGGAACATTAATTTGTTTCAAATGAATGGCGAATTTCATGAATACGCGACCAGAAATCGTTCAGCTCTAAAATCACGTGGACAAGCACCGCCTTGCTCTACACCAGAAAAGTATTCACAATTTTATACAACAGCCTTCCAACAGTGGTTAAAAACAGTAACTACAAACGTTTCGTGAAGCAGAGTAAAACTATTCTATTTAATGGTGAGTTTTACTGTGTACAAGGTTTTCTTAATCGTCCTTCTAGTATTTAAAATCAAGGTTCCTACTGCAAGTGTTGAATGAGTTGTCTTGTAAAATAACACACCACATATCTTTAAAATTTTCTGTACAGTTTTTCCTGCTCTTTTGTTTGTTTCGTGTATTGCCTGGAGGACAGTTTCCTGGTCGCGCAGCTCCAAGTAGTCAAAATTCCATTACGTGTGTCATTGACACATATTCAGTATCTCGCGGAAGGTCACTTAATCTACGAGCAGCAAACACATGCGGCGGCGTCTGACGTAACGTCAGTTGCATAAGGAACAGTTTGCAGTCTTCGAATCGAAATTTAGAGAACGGTGATTCGATCCATAGATAGCGTTGTTCTACTTGGACAAAGAGGGCTGCACAGAAAATTGAGACGACGGACGTAAGATGATCAGATGTTAGACACAACCGTCACAGATAAGGACCTACTAGGTCTGAAGATTCGTCACGAAATAAGTATCTATTTCCAGTTATCTCCTGGCTATGGAGGACTTTGCTTCTCAGCGATTTGTTTGTCATGCCCAGGAAATATAACGATCGTGTCAGAAATCAAAACCACATAAATATGACCATTGAATGAGAAACAGACAATATCAGAAACTCAAATATTTTACGTTTCTAACATTATAAAAATATTGTGGCTCTTTATTACATTCGATCCTTTTGACAATGCTTTATATACTGCAATCCCTCTTCTTTCTTTTCCAGTGTTTAGTAACGGTCCATGCCAGACCTGCTTTTCTTCTAAAGGTTTATTCCCTCGCCAATATCCCAGCCTTTACCTTTATCTTCAGCCTTTCCATTTAAATAACTTCGCAATATAGTCAGCTAATGGATACTTAAAATCTGAATCAAATAGAAGAACAAAACTCTGTTGAAGATTATTTTAATGAATAGCAAATAAACAAATCAGCCAATGTGTCAGCGAAACAATAATAATTTAAGTTCAGACTTTTAGAATTCCTCAGGTCCAGATAAGTAATCAAATTACAAATGAAGTTAACTACAGCCATTTTTTAAAAAAGAAACATATATAAATTTGAATAGACAATATTTCTAGGGAGCTGAATTTCTACCTTTCTTTTTTATGTATTTTTATCCATTCAAAATGTAAATCTGTATTATTTCAATTAAAAACTGAGCAATTTATATTTGAACAAAATACTGTCTATTCAATTTTATATATCTTTTAAAGCTGCCTATAGTTATTTTCCGTTGGAATTTCATTATTAATCTGTACCTGAAGAAGTCCAAAAATCCGGACGAAAGTCCGTAAAGGAACTTAAATACATAGTGTTTCTTTGACACATTGGCTCATTTGTTAATTTTCAAATTAATGAATGTCAGATATTTGAATTAATGTATGTTGAATGAATCCTATGAAATTTAAGCTTAAATGTGGAATTCGATCTGAAGATGAAGTAATCTGAATTATCACTATACATCATAAGTTTCACGGAGAAGTATGAAACTGTCCATCTTGTGGAACGAGCCGAGATGTCTTCTGGAATTGCCTCGTGGGAAGCAGCTTCAAAGTGTGAAATTACAGCGAGAATAAATCACAGCTCGGAGGTCGACAAAGGAAAGTAGACTCGAATTTAATAATCCGTACGAGACCCTAGAGGAACACATTAAATAGATGGGAAAATAAAGTAAAGGTGACGGAAGAGACGACTAATTTAGATGATAATAGAGATTTGTATCGGCAATATATATATGTTAAGTGTCAGTTCACCCTGAACTACGTGCTGGAACTGCTGATGCTGATGATAATGACGATTCGTCTAGGGGAATACCTTCACGGCTTGACTTGCCACCTCGTTAATGTTTCCATCCCTGAGAACAGAAATCTTCCAGTTCAATTAGTCGCCTCTCCGACCATTCCATGACCGATCATCACATGAACCGAGTAAATCCATGTGATCACTCATTCCAAACCTCTCAACTCACATTCCTCAGAGCTGAAAACGAGATGAATTTCTTTCCGCTCAAAACGTTGGTTAGTCATCCGTTCTTCTATATCGTTTATCAATTCGTTCCACGTTCCTTCTTATCAATTGCCACCATCTTCTCTTTTCATAATTCACCCATCTGTACAACGAAACACCGGATTATATTACCTGAGTTTTTAACCATTTCGTATTTCTCTAGTCTCGTAGCGCTAGAAGAGAACATCCATGTCTTAGAAATGTTTCAGTCGCTGTTATAACAGGAATATTTTATGTTTAGGCCCTTTCTGAATGTTGGCAGTCGGATCCATGGTAAGAGCAAGAGATCAAGAGTGAGAACTTATACAAACTATTGAACGAGTGGTTGGAGATGTTTTCGTGGACCTACTCAGTTCATATCAGGTTCAGAGAAACGGCTGTCTGCCTCCAGTGTCTGGAAGGAAGTTTTAAAGGGAAATGATACTCTCGTGTCCCCGGAATCATTGACGCCTCAGTACAGTAAATGGATTACGCGGATTTTCCTGGAACAACGTCGTCCGTAATTCACGTGTTGAGAAGCTATTTTGTAAGGCAATAGATCATCAAATACTTAGGTACACGCTGGCCGTCGAAATTGCTTTCGTAATAACGCCAAGTCACCCGGGCACTTAAGTTTGATGCGTTCGTTAATTAACTGGGCGTACTTACCCGGTTGAACGTCGTGAAACGTTACGTTCGGCAGCAAGGATCGCAAGCAAGGAAGCAATCTCTTGTTCAGATAACTGAAAACGGTGACTTGCGTGCACATGGTGACCGGCTTCCAAGTAAAGTTGGCGTCAGCTTTAAATTGGCAGATAACAAGGGAGCTATTGCGCATGCGTAACTGACTGTCCTTGAACCGACGAGCAGATGTTTGCTGCTTTATTACTACTTCAACGAAAAGGCTCATCATTAAGCAAAATAAACATAACGACTCTCATGAGATTAAAATGGCCAGGAACTTTTAAAAACTTACTAAACATTTGGCGTCATTGGTAACAACATATAAGACTACATCCTGTAACATATAATTAATTCGTCGTTATTAACAGGAAAATTTTCGGATTCATAAAGTAGATTAATTCCGCTATTTAAAAATGGCGCGCATAGTGACATTTCCAAATACCGACGTATTTCCTATACCCAATTTTCACTAAAATACTTGAGAAAGCGATACATTTCCAGGTTTTAAACTTTTTTGAAAAACATAAAATCATACCATCTGAAGAATATTATTTCCTCAAAAATGAATCTGCTAATCAACGTCATGAACGATTTCATATATCCAGGACTCTCTAGAAGACGAATTGAAAGTAACAGATCTCTCCAAACCATTCGACCGCGGTTGATCACAAAATTTTACTAGAGAAGCTACAGCTCGACGGATTAAGCGGAAATTCTTTCTTGCTATTCAATTCATATACTACTAATCGAAAGAAAAATTAGCTTCTCACGACGTGAATTACTGACGACGTCGCTGGAAAATCCGTTAAAATCCATTTACTGTACTTGGCGTCAGAAAGATTCCGAGGACCGAGAGTATTATTTTTCTTTGAAGCTCCCTTCCAGGCACTGGTATTTGATAGCTGTTTCTCTGAAGCTGAAATGAACCGAGTAGGTCCACGGAAACATCATCAACCACTCCCTTCAATAATTCGTGTAAGTTCTCGAATATTGATCCCAATATCTTTCCATGGATCAGATGGCCAACATGCGCTCGGAAAGGACCTGAATAGAAAATAGAAAATTTTCCTGTTATAGCCGCGATTGAAACACTATTTTTAAGTATCCATAGTGTAATATATTGGACTGTACTTATATTAATCTAATTTTGTCTTATTTATCATCGATTAATTGTTTATTGTCACAATCAAAGACTGAATAATTATTGCAATTACATTTTATAAGTTAGATTAATTATCGGCGGGCCAGACTAAATTGTTGATTGGCGATATCAGAAATATTTTAGATATTACTTTCCATTGTTTGAAACGCTACTGGGACGGGCTGAAGAAAAGGACATTGCTATTGAACGAGAATTTATGCAACCCCGAAAGAGGAGAATTTTAACTGTTGGTTGATCTAAAATGCATAGACGAGGAAAGATCACTTCGTTCTGAAACACAGAAAACTGATTTTGGCCGTAGACCGCCATTTATAAAACTTCCCATTAATTAATTTCATTAATCATCGAAGTTCATGTCGATGGCGTGGATTTGGTAACTTTATTGTTATTCAGATGTAAAAATAAAAATTAAAAACATTGAAGCACAATCTTTTTTTAATTCATAATTTGTTAATGATGTATTACATTATTCAATAAAAAATCTTTATATGGTGCAAGAGTATTATTAATCCATCCTTTATTAAATTCTATGAACAATTGCAAATAAAATTGACAGTTTGGCGAGGAATATTATGAAGATTTACAACGAATCACCAACTTCCACCCGTATGATAATGAATTTTTTTTTGGACGTTCATAGAGGAAATTACTGCTATAAACTGTCTACCCACTCACCCAAGACAGTACCTAAATTTTTCATTCCCATGATCAATAGAACACGAAACGTAGAGGCAGCAACAACTGTATTCCAAACCATTCCAAGAAGCCCAACGAAAGGCAAACCTTTCCCATAATACGTATCCGCATGCATACCAAACATACCGGGAAAAATTGAGACAAGTACCCAAGAGCCCGGCCTACTTGATGCAGGCTTTCTAGGGTTTGCCTCTTTCCGATGAATACCGGGTAGGATCCTTGAACTATAGCCCGGGGGCCCTAGCTAATCCTTGGCTGCCTTCATCTCCCGTCCCTATTCCCTCTTTAAAATATCCTTCCTATGCTATAAAAGGGGAGTTGCAAATTACTGGATCACCCTCATGTAGCCTGTCACCCAAAATCAAAACAAAAATTCAGGCTTTAACGATGTGGGATAATTAATAATAATAACGCTTATTATAATTACTTTCATCGTCTATTGCCGTAATATTGCTGAGGGTTAACATTAAAATTTATTTCAAGTCTCTTCAGCTCCAGGACAACAAATACCTGTTCAGAAGAATAAAGCGAACTAAACCATTTGAATCAATATGAGTGATAAATGATTAAAACAGAGCATGCTGCGTGAGGTGTGAAATGAAGTCGGAGAACAACAATTAAAACTAATGGACGTCACAGGACTAATTTAGCTAATAAGTAACTAGATATAATAATTAACAAAGGAAAACTGATGGTTGGTCTCTATAGACGAGTTTTAATTAGGGAGGTGGTTTTTAGTGAGTAAAAATCCCACACACAATGGCGTCGTTTTGTAAAGTTTCCACCTGCCCACGGAAAAAAGTCTCTGTATATTATTCAATTAATTCCTGTGGAATGAATAACGTTGTATATTTTTGTTTATTATCATTTATACAAAAAATGCTAACAGAATTATTTTCTGATTTTCTGCACGGATTTTAATTTTGACTCAGAACCTATTTCCCCGGAGAAAAATCTGTCCTAGACCTTGAAAAATTCTCACAGTGGAAAGAAAAATAAACATATATTTTTAAATAAACTGTTTTATAGTTTCAACCACTTTCTTTCGAAACATCTACAGATAACGCCACATGAGATTAATTAAATAATTGATGGCAAGTCCATTCGACGAGGATAGTGATTACTGTCTGTAGATCAGATAATTGCTAATGTGAAACGTAACCAATATTGTGATCTGAATAGGTATCAGACAACTAATGATTACAAAAAAAGAATAGAAATTAGGAGAGGAAGTTTTCAGTGCTGATTCAGAGAGTAGCTTACGAGCAATTACTGTAGAAATAATTTGCAGCGAAAATTGGAAGATTTATCCCCCAAATGTTGAAGTAATATACAAGAGTTTTTTTGTACGCCTACGTCATGCCTAATCAGCAAATTTGACTCAGCACTCGTAACGTGAGTCAATCGTACAGCGTACGAGGTCAAATTCCAGTTTCCAGTAGAACAGCTCGGAAATACAAGAAGTGTTGACGGGAAATCTATAATTTTTCTGAGTCAAACAAAAAAAATTGTTAATAATTTATTGTAACCTGTTTAATAACACGCTATAACTTACACGCGGCAAACCTGGGGGCCCAGGGAAATCGATTGGGAATTATAGTTGCTCCTCTCATTTAACATTAATTTCGTTACAATATATATATATATATATATATATATATATATATATATATATATATATATACAGCAGATATACAGTATTACGATAGAGGAGATTAGAGCGGAGCGAACCGATGTTGTGAATTACTTCCGGTCCGGTCAGGCATTATTACTGTAACACTTATGAGAATTATTTAAATTGTTTATATTTGGAAATATTATTTTACTTTAGCTATGCATTATGCTGACAGAAAAATATTAGAGTTTTTGAGAAAGGCAATAACTTATTAAACCTGCATATTAAATTACTTATAATAATTTGAGAAATTTAATTTATACATTATTCTTATTCTTGTACTGATATTTATCCCTTCAATACAAGGAACAAAAATAATCTGTACAAAAAATGTAAAACATTGTCAATTGCACAGAAACGTGTGCATTATTCTGGGATATCCATCAACAGACTGCCGCATAGAATCAAACACTTGTACGATAACCAAGGAAAATTTAAGTCTGAATTATCCTCATTTTTGCTCAGCCACTCCTTCTATTCAGTAAAGGAATTTATAGAAGAATCGGAGTCGAATAATTAGTTTATAATGTTGGAATACCCTTTCTATTTGGTTACAAAAATTTGTTATAAGTATATTTTATCTTTTATATAATAAAATAATGTAATAAATGTACACCCTGACTCATTCCACATCCTTGAAGCTTAGCTTCTTTACAGGATCTACGGAATATGATTATTATTCTATTCTATTAACAACATTAGCATCGAATGATAGAAAATACGTTATTTAATATGCAGTTTTAGTAAACAGTAGTACACGACGTTCCGTTCCTTAACTATTTGAGGTCATCATCCTAAAAATAACAAAATTGTCTGGCTTTTTGCTTGTTTAATTTCTTGATTTCGGCTTAGATCACACTAGATGAGGTTCTAAATGTAAGAACTTACCGTCGTATACTAGTGTTTAATACAATCATATATTTCATAGTAGAACAACCTGTACGCTAGAATGTTTTAAACATAAATTTATAGTTTCGTTGCGAAGTTTGGAACCTCATCATGTGTGATTTATACTAATTATGACAAATAACATCTCACTGACAGGGCAATTAACCTAATTCAGAATTTAAATTATTTCTATTTTTTCGAAATTCTGACCGTGCATTTCCTCTTGTCTTCGGTTCTATTTATCATTGGTGCAATCTGGATTAGTTTCAGTAATGAATATCTGTTATCTCTAATGATATTATGCAGAATCTTGCATTCCAAGAATGAGTTCTCGGTCTCCTGCAGTAGTCGAATAGTTTTTGACAGAATGCCGAATGCACATTTAACTGGTCGTCTTCATCGTCATAACCGTTAATTAAATATTATTTTCTCGTCATCATCCACATTTTTTATGCTGGGCAAGGTTGCATCAGGTATATTTTCCGACGAAATGATTCATCTCCCGATATTACAATGGAGCCAAGTTTGTTGTCGCTGGTAGTGGGGAGGTTTCAGGAACATTCAACGTTTCAATGTCATGAAGAAGAAGAGTTATAACAGATAATTCTTCTAGCTAAAAACAAACGACCTTAATGGATTAATATTTACAACACTGAAGCATCTACAGAGACCGAACCGAAAGCGCAGCATGACAAGGAACTGTAGTATAATCGCCCACCCTGTACGAGTATGTCTCTCGTTCAACAGTTTAAAAAACTTATAGAAAAGAAAGATAAATGTAACTGAAGTCAAACAAATCTTTAAATGCTCCAAGTCATGACTTAAAACGCCTATGACTTAATAATAAAACATTATAAATTGTTAACTGCTTAATAAAATTGAACTTGGAAGTAGTTTAAATGAAATACAAAATGTTTCAAAATAAATCTGTTCTAGAAAAGAATTTTTAATAGTAGATTAATATATGGAAGGATCCGAAGTATTGGTACATTGTAATACAAACAGGCAAAGTTAAGTTATTAATATCCCGTAGTCATCGTATCATGTACTTCAATTACTTGTACTTGCATACCACTTTTGACATTACTCGTTCTTCATTACCTAGGTCTTGTAATGAGGAATATCTCAAAAACATGCATTTATTTCAAATAACATGTAATATATTCATGTATGTCATAAAAAATGTAAAAATAGTGTTACATTTCAATTTAGTACATTGTTCAAGTAACATTTAGTTTCACAAGCTAATTTCAGCGTCTTAATATTCGTTTGTATAAAAAGTAGTAATAATTTAATTTAAGTATTGGGAAAAATTACACTCAAACAAGACTTCTTCTGATATATATTTATGTATATATATAATGTGTGTGTTTCCACTGGTATCAGTAAATATTTAAATAGTTCCTGTAGAAATACTGTCATCGCTGTATTTATTGTTTTTACTTACAATTATAGAAATATATCATGGAAATATTACGTCTGTCTTATGTTTTATACTACAGTAGAAGTGGCATGTCTATGTTTTGATTATGTTCTTTGAAATATTTCTACCGGAAGTTCCATTGTATTATGGGAATAAGCTAAACTTAGTGTTTGTGTTAAGTAGTTTGTGATCATGTTTAGACAATTTAGTAGAAGAATAAACCGTGTGAAGTGCTCCAGGTTTTATGGAACGTGTGATCGTTGTTAAAGTATATGTAAAGTAACCAAATATCAAGAAACATGAGCAAGTTATCGTTTAGAGCGAGGGCACTTGATGCCTCCAAACCAATGCCTATCTTTATGTCCGAAGAACTGCCAGATTTACCTGATTATAGTGCTATCAATAGAGCTGTTCCCCAAATGCCAAGTGGTATGGAAAAAGAAGAGGAATGTGTAAGTTATTACAATATTCGTAGTGAAAAATTCGCCATGACACCTGTGTTGTTACTCGGTTATTGTTCGTTTCTAACCTCGTAAGAGCGTGTGTTTGTATACATAACTAACGTTTAGAGCTGAATTCATTTTGCATACGTGCTTATTCATTTTTGGAGTGGAATGTGAATGACATTTGAAAGTAACTGTGGTCTGTTCCTAACCTAGAGTCTGGGTTTTATCTATTTTATTGTTCTATTGTAATACTTGATTTCGAAGAGTGATTTATTTAAAGACTTTATTTGGTGATACCAGTAGTGACAATTTGTTTTTATTCTATTCTTTAATGAACGTCATTGCTGTATTTTCCTTATTGTTTACACTTAATCAATTTGAAGGTAGATGTATTTGTTTACATGGAAAATATTTTTTAGTACAATCTGCAATTGAAAGGCTCTTATTAGTGCAAGAACAAATTGCAATACTTGTCATTTGTTTATATTGATAATGAAAATTTTATAAATTTTTTGTGTATTTCATGACAAGTAATTGGATTTTTTTAATTGAATGCTATTGATTGTCATCTGTATAATCAAAAAGGTGATTCAGTTCTACTTTGTTATTAAATGTTTTTTCTCCTGTTAATCTTTATACTAATTCTCCCAACTCTTTCCACAATTTTCTTGATTTTATTTATAAAAGCATTTCTCATTTAAAATAAAGTAAAATGATTTTACACTTTATGAAGTCTATTTAATTGTGCTATATTTATATCAAATGTGTCTATGCAGTCGAAAAACTCCTCTCTCTCTATATTTAATTTGTGTTTAGGTTATTTACATTTGATATTAAAATATAAATAGCTTAAATGCAAATGTGTTTTTATGCTACTTGATTTCAATAATGTGTAAGAGATTGTTCCGTCATTCTATATTTTATTTCAAATATTAATTTTCTTTTTGAAACAATTTATTATATATTATCATAAAGGATTCCATTATAAATATTTCTTGCCTTGAACTGTTGCTTAAATACTAGTCTGTGCCATTTCTTTATTCAAGCTTGTTGTATCATATTGTATAAAATCTTCTGAATGACACAATTTGTTTTATAGCACTACCATAGTTTTTAAAATAAATATTTCTGACATGTCCATTTTGTTACTTAAAATTGTATTGCCACATTTTAATTTTGTAATTTTCATGTCAGATATGTACTCATATCTTCATTTGATCTTATTATTACTTTCTTTGGATGTTAAATTTTTTCATTTCAAAATTAATATGCTTCATTTGGACTTTGGAACGGAATTTAGAGCCTTGCTGTACACTCAAGATGATATTTTGTATTGGTCTCTTGATGTACTGACTGGACCAGTTGCATTTTATGTTCATTGGAGCAACTTATCAGTATATTTCATTGATATCTCCTACTAACTCTATTTAAAATATCTTTGAGAATAGATTCTTTTATTAGCATTTGTCATGATATCTTACAAAGATTGTATAAGAAAATAGATATTCTTATAAGTGTTTCAAATATCTGTTGAATACTATGTCGAAATGTTCATTGACTTACTTTCTAGCCACACATATATTCATATAAGCCAGTTTATCTTATTCAATTTACATTATTTGATTTGATTTTACAATATCTACAACTCTAACTGGATCATAATGTCTTTATTTTTCTGAAATAATTTAAATATTGTGGAGTAAAATATGACATGTACCTAAATCTTTATAATTAATTGTATTCATCATTGTAATCACACGATTTTACAAATTGCGATTTTGTGAGAACTATTGATTATAGTTTATTTAATTGTTCAGTGTTGCCTAGTATTTTATATTTTCATTGAAAAATTATAATGAAATAAAATTACATTTTTAGCATTACATATCAATTTTGGAAAATAAATGTTTATTACTTGGCTGTTCGTGTCAAACTCCCTATGTTTTTGATTTATGAAATCTTGTGTTTGATCATTGCTTATTAAAAAACAGGACCTTGGTCTTTTGGCCACTTCATTCTCTGGTAGCTGACCTCGTTTCCGTTTTCATTTACTCTCAGAGGTCAATAGTTTCCTACTTAACCGTTCTTCAAGTGGAGGAACTGTGACAAGTACTTAATTAATAAACTCACCTGCAGTACAATTAAAGTGTTTGATACAGTGTGGTCTAGAATTTCATTCATATCATACAATATGAATAATTATAATTGTTTAAAGATTTGTATAATGTGTACCAAATTTAAGCAATAATGCCATATGGTACTTTTCAGTTATTTTGAAGCCCTTTCTTATTAATTTTTTAAACAACTTTTTTGTGTATGTATAAATTCTTTCATGCAATTCAAAATAACCCCTATTAATGTGTCTGTAAGCTTAACCAGGGATGTAGTACTAATTCACTGAATCAATTTATGTTGTTAAAATTAATTAATTAAAATATTCAACCGTAAGACCAAAGCTTTTATCAGTACTGTCAGAAGTACTATCCCCTGTATGGGAGTTAATAGTCAATTACCAAATTATTGGAAGTTGATTCAAATATATTAGTTCTGTTTAGTAAATTTCAATTTTTTGATACTGTAGAATAATAACAACAACCAGCACAGTCTCGGAAAATGTCTTTATTGTTGTTCTTCATCGTAGTCTACTTGATCAACATGCCAATTGTGATACTTTGCTCTATGTTTGGAGTTTCTTTGTAACAATGTCATCTGTTGGTTTTGATTACGTGGCATATAATCAATTTGCATTTACAAATATGTTAGTTATGAAACACATGGAAGTGACTCTGGCAGTAGTTGTTTGTCAAAGTTTCTAAAGTTTAATGGTAACCATTAATTCATCTGAATTTCACATCTTCTTTAATTTGTTCAATATCTATTTAATTTTCTATCTACTTCTGCCTCATTCATTTATATAATTTCAATTTATCATAGAAGTTATTGGAAACTTATGCTTTCTTGTACAAATAAATAACTTTCCTTAAGTATGTTTTTTTAATATAGTTTCCTCCATTAAATCTCTATTTGACACCTACTTAGGAGTTAAAAGTATCAATAATCATTCGCATTTTATTTAAAAGTCAAATTAAATGGAACCTATAAAAGCAAAATCTTAATTAACAATTACAAAATCTTACTTAAGATAAGGCTTGCTTATATCTGCATAATTTCCATGGATGTATTATAAAAATGCTGACCTCTGTGGTCTAGTGTTTTGTGTCACTGCCTTGTACCCAGATGTTCTGGGTTCGATTCCTGGCAAGGGCTAGGGTGTTTGTGTATGTCTTTTAGTGCTGTTGGCAAATCTCCAGCACACTTGAAACTGATTAAAAAAAATAGCGATCTCTCTGCCAAAAACCTCGAGACCAACAGATATAACAGGACAAGATTCAAAAAAGAAATATGATAAAAAAATTTAGTAACATTATTCCTGTAGATTTTACAGCTACATCCTGTTCAATGTATCATAAAACACTTCATAATATTAAAATGAAAGTTATTTAACTTCTTTGTTTAAATCATGAAAATAAACTACAAATTTGAGGTTACATATTCACAAATTAAATAGAACAATTTTAAAGTACCACCATATGAATGTGGAGACTTTCTCAGACATCTGAATTCCCATATTTCCATCAAAACCATTATGATTTACTGTTCAAATAAGCTCAGTTGTTATTCTTAATAGTTACTGTACACACTCAAAATTTAATCACCGATTTTGTACAGACAATTTAAAAAGTGAGCCTGTTACATCTTAATGTTTTACTGCTGTGAAAAGCTTTATTTCAAAGTCTTGACTCCATACAGTGTCTGAATATGTCCTCAAAATTGTGTGCCAGAAAATCTCATATGTCTTGACAAGTTTCCGTGAAATTTTGATTTGTGACACTCTGTTACTATTTTAATACTGGTTATTTATATAGTTAGGTCAATGAAATAATTTTTTTTTTAATTTACTTAAAAACCGTTTCTATATATTCTGAAATTCTCATATTTCTCATTCCAATGAAGTTGAATTTTTTTGAAAGATTAGAAAATCTTGCTTTGAGGATATAAATAAGGCAAATGTGATGTATTGGTTCCTTGAATGTTGCACCTATGAATCCAGCTAAGATTTTCCTTATGTGCATTTGTTGCAGATTGTAGTGCAGGTTTTTTCAGATAGACAATTTATTTATTTCTGTTCTATGCCTTCTTGGATCATCTGATTCCTTAATATGAGTCATCAGTGGCCATGACTTCCTTTATATCTTCCATCTTCTCAATTGCTTCAATTTTCTTCTATAAAAATCTATTCACCTGGTTGATCAGGATCAGGAGAATTCTATGGGGAATGTGGTATTCAGGATGAGTTTGCAGAACCAGGATCAGCTGTTCTTGTTTTGTTTTTTTACCAGAGGCCAGTTTGACTCATTCAGAATTCAATGCAATGTGGTGGTGGTTGGCCACGTTTCAACTACTGTAGGACTTACAAACATGTTGGATCTGAGGGATTTTCATCTGTGGCAACTGCCACCTTTGTCAGGAGATAAGGAGAAGCATTCTGGATCACAGTCAGACTATGTGCATTTAATGTGGCAAGTCAAAATAATTAATTCATTTGGATAGGAAAGAGTTCATGAGTTGATAGCTTGCTTTAATGCAGGAACATGTCAAATTGTCAATAGCCTGAACCCCACTTCTTCAAGTTTGCATGGAAGTTGCTGTGACACCTTTCAGACAAGCTTGGTCATGAAGAATAGGAGAGGAAGGCAGTCAATTGTTGGCTGTCATTTTTCTCCTGATTGACAATCTGTGCCTTATACTCAATAGTGGCGCCAAGCTTCAGTTTCAGACAAACCAACAGTTTTCTCTCTTTATTTTCCACACAGATTATTTTAATTAATTTGATAATGTCGCATCCTTACTTGCTGATAATAGGATAGAGAACAGATGACTTATCTTAAATCGACAGTCAGTATTGCCGAGCTGGGAAGCTATTAACGTTTCAAATTTTCAATGGCCTGAACTTTCAGGACAGAATGGACTGAACGCTGTGTGGGCCTTCTGCATATATGCTTTTAATCTGTATTAATTGTGTGTGTGGTGGCGGGATGAGTTAATGATACTTTATGTCTAAGAATGTCTAATAATTGCATGTCATCAATTGTTGTGCCAAATATGTTGAATAAATTGTAGGGCTATTATTAAATGTGTTAGTGTGTTTGTGTTTGAATGAAATTATGACTACAATTTAAGTGCATACTACATCAATTTTGATAAACGTATGGAAATTTAAGGATAGTTATATCTAATCCATTTTGTGTTTCAGGAGCACCATTTACAAAGAGCCATTTGTACTGGCTTAATCATTCCGACACCAGAGGTAAATGACATGGCCGATGGTGAAATTTATAATAAAATTTATCCACCAGATTATAAAATGCCCCGCCAGATGATCCACATGCAACGTAAGTTATTTAAAATTTATAAGTAATATAGTATTCTTAGAAGCTAATATTTTATCGTATTTTTAAATACCTGAATTAGCAATTAGAAATTCTGAAGAGATTATGAGTGGTAACACAATGTGGAATGAAGAACTGTGATGAAATCCAAGAACCATCAGGCAGAACATTAATAAAAGTGAAATCCTGGCCAAAATATTATAAGCTAGTATTGGAAATCTGAATGCATACATGTACTCTGTAATTTGAAATAAGATTTTGACTTCAGTCTGTTGTCCTTTTAAAATGATGGTATCTAGTATTCTTGTGTAGTAATGCAAAATTGATAAAAGGAAAGTGAAGGAGAGAAGTAAATAATATCAATGTCACAAATATTTTCTTCCAGTTCTTTCAAATGTTAGATGTAATACTGTTTGCATTTTGTTTTTATTTTACTGTAATGAAAACAACCTTAGAGCCTTTTGTCATTACCTACAATGCATGTATAAAATGATTTATAGAATACATGAATAATAGAATTAAAAGGGAATCTGCAGTTCAAAGTTCTGTATGTCACAAAATGACATTAAATGACAATGATTTACGACATATTATAAGATGGGGATTACTTGATGCTGCATAAATTCTAATTGTAATTAACTGTGACATTTAAGATTTTCTCTTCTCTCTTCATTTCATGTAGCACAGTACTTGTACTACTGTGTGAAATTGATATGCATAAAAATTTTGTGAAAGAAACTGGAGAGTTTGGCAACTGTTTTATTAATGGAACATAATTAAAAATTCTCTAACATAAATTATTGTAACCACAGATAAATATGACATTGGAAAACTGGACAGAAATTCACATATGTATACAAAGTCAACAAATGACATTTGAATGTATTAGAATTTAAATTACAGACATTTGGGTAGCTTTGGACTAATGAAAAACAGAAATGGAGAATTTCTTATTTATGTTCTTTCTAGTGAACATTTTCCACTAAAGAAGTATATATTGCTTTATTTAAATTCATATCTACTTCAACTTTATTTAAACCACACATTGAATTGCTCCTTTGATTATTCGCAATATTCCATGGTTTTCTGTAGTAGAATGTTATGTATGGATGCTTATTTAAATATTGTGTTCCAGACCTATTTTTGAAAGTCAGAATATAGTGTTTTTTTCTGAAAAAAAAAGTACTCAGGTTTACTCCTGGGTGTATCATATACATACAGTATGAATATATATCATCTGAGGAATAGAATTTCTTACAATCGATACATTTGGATTTTACAGCTGTTGCCATGGAACAAGATATTCCAGATTATGATATGGACTCGGAGGATGAGATGTGGATTAAAAGAAATTTAAAGTATGATTTAACTCCCCTGAAGGTAATGCATTGAAATATTTGACAGCATAAAATTGACTAGTAATTACCATATTTACAAATGTCAAGGCTTTATATTAGAAGAAAGTTTTAGATAATACATTAGACTGCTTATATACCTTTTATAACCACATTATTTTTGTCATGAATTTTTCTGTATTATGACCACTGGAAAATTTTATTCAGGTACCTATTGCTTTGTGACATATAAGGGTTTAAATATATATGCATGTCTATATATATTTATTTATGAAGCAATTACAGATGAAGTGACAATGTCAAAATGAAAAGTTAGAGAGATGTTAAATGGATAGTATGTATCAGATGGCTGGGAAGCAGTAACATGCCTCAACACCCTTCTTCAGGAAAATACATGTGAATGGTGTGACAGCCAGCCACTGAGTCTCAGAAAGCAGGTGGAAAGGAAAGAGAGATGCATAGTAAAAAAGTAAGATAGAAATGAAAGAAATCCTGTTAAAAGAGTAAAGTGTGACTAACACAGAGAGGGAGCGACATGGAGGTAGTGTATACGGGAGAGGGTGTCAAATGGCTAAAACAAAAGGTGTACTTTATACTATATATAAACAATTGATGTGGTAGAGGAAGAGAGACAGATGTGCTCAAATTGAAGCTTAGTGCCACCATGGATGAATTCGGACATGCTCTGTCTGAAAGAAGGGAATTTAGACTTTCGAAAAATTTATTACTTTCTCCCTAATTTCTTATTTTTACTTACTATCCAAACATCAACGAGTGTGACTTCATCATGTTTCAAACATTTAATTAATTTATCTGTGTTTTATTTATATATATAAAGTAAAGATAAAGTGACGTTGTCAAAACAAATAACTCATTTGGATAGGAAAGGGGGATAGGGAGCAGTTAATTTACCTTAAATCAATAATAGGCATTGTCAGGTTGGAAAATGTGTGTGTGTATACACACACAGTATATTGTAAACATTAATTTACAGAAACAATAGTACAATATTAATTTTTAACCTGTGGAACAAAAGACTTTATTTTCTGGTAAAATGCAAAAAAGGAAAAGTCCCCAAGAATATTATGCAATATTATTGGAACAATGGAAGGAAACAATTAAGAACAATTCTTCACATTTAGCTAAGAAACACGTTACCTATTACCACAACAGTTCACCGAATCATGCGTGACTGCTAAACTCTAGAAATGGCACTTAAAATTGCTTTCACAAAGACCATATTTACTTGATTCA
Source organism: Eucriotettix oculatus (assembly GCA_034510155.1). Lineage (NCBI taxonomy): Eukaryota > Metazoa > Arthropoda > Insecta > Orthoptera > Tetrigidae > Eucriotettix > Eucriotettix oculatus. The sequence goes on along the minus strand of CM067380.1, from coordinate 19,671,367 downwards.
GCTCCAAGAGATTATCTACTGTTCCTGAATCTTAACTAATTTTTTCCTGAACAAATATTTGCATCAAACGAAGAAGTCTCAGCTACGACTAAAGCCTATTTTGTGGAAAACTCATCTTACACTGAAGGTATAAGGAATCTGGAAAAGCAGTGAACTATGTATATTGGTTAACAAATTCTCCAATATTTCTATCTTTACTCACTGTCCAATTACCTTATATGTATATGTATATATATATATATATATTGGGTAATTGTATAGAAAGAAAGATTTCGGAGAAAGGCAGGAAATTCGCTCTTTGAATCATATGTACGGGATATTTCTATCTTTCTTTCTATTCAATTATCCAACGTGTGACTTTGTCACTTGTCCAATATATAATTTATTTATATATGTATATAAAGAATAGTAGATAATTATTTTCATTATGAGTTTAATGTAACAATTAATTAATTTTGGTTTATGGCATGTCATCACTGAAGTTTTACTATTGTATTTGCAGACTTATTGTAATGGCTACTTATTTGTAAAACAAGACAATTAATGGTACAAAATGACTTTTAAATTAATTGATTAATTCATTTGCACAACAATAATTAAGAATTACATAGTTTTTATTTAAACATTGCAGCTTGTAATTTAATTTAACAATTTTACATTTCAGTTCGAAGAAATGATGGATAGGTTGGAAAAAGGTAGTGGACAGACAGTCATGAGCTTGAGTGAAGCAAAATGTCTTCTGAAAGAAGATGATGACCTTACAATAGCAGTCTATGATTATTGGCTAAATAAGAGGTTAAAGTTGGTATGTATGGTTGATCTTATTTTACATCAATATTTTTTTCAAGAAACTGATCGAAGTTCCACTATTTTAAAACTATTGACTTTAAATTTGTATGTGACTTCATCCGATTTCGTATGGTTAAATGAAGTCAGAAGAGCTCCAGCTACGTGTATGGAACAGTTGTATTCAATGCTGTTTTTATGTTTTTTATTTTGAATCTCACGAGTAAAGCTCTTGACCATTATATGTTTGCCACATCTAGTTAATCATATCATGACAAAAGTACTGTATATCTTTTGAAACAGAAAACATTTTTAAACCTCAGTCTGGAACTTCATGGAAATTTATGAATATTTTGGTCACATATCCTTCAATTAAATGGAGAGTAATGAGCCTCCTTCCTAATTTATATCATCCTAAGTTGCTTAGATTAAGTTATTCATATTATTGTTTTTTTTAATGTAATGCTATAAACTTTTAATATTATTTCAGCAAAGGCCATTAATACTAAATATTAGAACGGAACATAGGGCCGGCTCTGTACCAAACAACCCATATGTGGCCTTTAGGCGCAGAACAGAGAAGATGCAAACAAGAAAGAACCGCAAAAATGATGAAACCTCATATGAAAAAATGCTTAAACTTCGAAGGGATTTAAGTAGAGCAGTGGTTCTTTTGGAACTTGTTAAAAGGAGAGAGAAGACCAAAAGAGAAATGCTGCATTTGGGCGTTGAAGTATTTGAGAAGAGGTAGGAAACATTTCAAGGCTCATTCACCACATATTATTTTATACAGTTGTTTTGCTAATGTACTTGTTAAGTTACCATTTTTTAATAAATGACTAATTAGTATACAAATTTCAAAGCTGTTAAGAATAATGCTGTTTTTCTGTTGAAATACAGTATTTTGAGGGTTGGAGTATCCTTCATTAAACAATACAGCCAACAAATTTAAAATATTAAATAAATATTAATTATGTTTGCTGATAAATGGGCTGTATTGTTTGTTTATTTAATTTACAGAAACATTTTTTTTGTTTAGAGGCAGTAGACGTTTTGTAAATGTGAAATGCATACCACTGTACTAAAAAGATTCAACATAATTAATCAACTCTACCTTATTATAAGTAGTATGTATAAATACATATTTATTATTTAAGGTATCAAGCCAATGACTACTCAGGACAACTGCTAGCTGATGTGTCTGCTTTGAAAGTGACGAGGCCTGCATTTGCCCCATTGTTTCCGAACCAATTTGGCATTAATTCAAACTCCAAGTTTTCAAATAAGGTAATTACTTCTTATTTCATATTGTATTAATTAAAAATGCATGAAACAGTTTAATTATTGGAGTGAAATTTGTTATTTGAAATTAAATGTCTGTATCTGATTTTTCTCTAGGTGACACTAAATTTATCCACTTCTTATGTTTGTATAAGAATGTGGATTATATTTTAATATATTCTTAATATGTGCTGTTTTATTTATTTCATATTATAGCCTTTCTGCAATAATAATTTTAAGAAGTGACATGTTTTGTAATGTCTTATCTACCAGGTTGTCTGTGTTACCATATATTCCCATGAAAGCAACATCATCATGTAAGACCCCTATTTTCTCATCTTGCTTATGGGAAAAAATTATTTTTTCAAATTAAGAAAGAAGATAAAGATGTCATTATTAGCAGAATTGCTATCCAAATATGTGTGGAAACCAAGTTATACTTTATGAATTATATGATCCCTTTTTTTTGGTTAAATTTTGCACACAAAAGTTGTGCAATATACATAAGAATATTCGGTATTTGAATTTCCTGCTCTGCCTACTGCAGGAAAATTATTTTTTGACACTTGGTAAATTTTCCCATTATTACAAAATCTCTGAATGACCATATTAAATGCATTACATAAAGTGGGAAGAGTACCCCATATTTAATTTTAATTTTATAATTTTTTGCGTGTGTTCATTCAATATTTTCAATTTTCCTGAAATTATAGAGTTTGTCAACTAAATTGGCTTTGCTGTGGAGATCTTCACTTGAAACAAGTGTACAGAAATGTAAATCTTATTGTAATATATGTCTCATTGTTTCAAAATTTGACCATCTTCAAAATACAGCTTAACTCTATAATTTATTGAAAACATTGTATAAAAATTCTTTTTCCTTTTTTCCAGATGAAATTGATAAAGTATCAAGATTTATTTGATTTTAATTTTATGCTTGGTTTATATTTAATATGTACTTAACAAAAGCTCTTTCTTTTCAGCTTACAGTAATTGAATTTAATTTATCATTCACAACTTGTTTGATTGTAACTAAAGCTTTTGAAATATTTTTCATATGTATTAAACCTGAATATTATTTAGCTGCTAAATTCATTCTTTTTTATTTTATCTTTTTCCATTTTTCTTGCCTTTTTGTGTGTTTAATATTTGTTAATTAACTATTAACTTGGTTATGTAATTAATTACATAATTCTTAACACACTGTAATATTGTAATGGATTATACTTTTTTTTAAATGTGCGATGTGCTGTTCTGCATTAACATGTCAATGAATTAAATAAATCTTTTGTTAAGCTTCTAATCCTAGCAATGTCTGGATGTAGTATTTTACTAATGTGATATTGGAAGTCATTCAGTGAAACAATGTGAAACATGATTTTATGTGAACAGAGGATAATATTTAAAACAATCACCACACTTATCAAAGGAGTAAGTTTATGTGATCTTTATTTTAAGCCTCTTTTTTTGTGGCATAGTAAATTATTTCCTTGTCTGCAATGTTATATTTGGCTTGTTTTCTTGACGATTCACGTTTCCAAAAAAGGTCCTGACTTCTCTGATGTTTCAAATTAATTACTTTTTTTACTTTTAAATCAATTTATAAGTATATTATCAAAATTTCAGAAGTGTAATAGACAGGAAGTTGAAGTAAAATTCCTACAATTTATTGTTAATGGAATGACTAAGTTTGGGCCAAGGAAATTTATGTGCGAATGTTTTAATTTATTGACACTAAATTATCTTGAACAAACACCGTAGTTGCTTTCTTTTTTTAGCATTTCTCTCTTTCTTCTTGAACTTGGTTTTCACACTTACTGTGTTTTCCTTGAATCCAGCATGCTATAAAATTGCTTAATGAGAGCCAATGTGTGATATAATTTTTAAATGTAACAAATATTTCTGATTCATTATCCCACAAGTATTTGAGGTATTCTGTTAAAATTAATTTTTAGGATTTCATTTTCCTTAATTGTCAACACTAATTTTTTTACATAATTTGGAAATTGTAATATATACGTTAAATGCATATCACATATGGTGTATATTCACATTATTATTATTATGTTAGTTGCTTTTATTTATAAAATGGTAAGTTAAAGTGTGCCCTCTGATACTGCTAGCATATAATTTAAACCCCATTGATAATCGAAAGGGAGTATGCTTAGGGGTGGGGTGAAGGGGCACCACATAAAAATAACCAGAAAACAATCAAGATTAGGCTTTAAACCGGTGTACAGTGAGGCGCTGTGTTTAATTCTGACAAAAAAAATGCAATTTAAGATACAGTTCATTCCCTAGGAGGGGTTGAAAGAGGTAAAACAGACTTCCGAATACTTTCCTTATTGGATGGAACAATTTTGAACAGGTGTTCTTGACTACTAACTCAATACAAAATGAGGGTATTATATGGTTACCACCTCTTGGGGTGGGAGTAAAGGGGCGGTAATTTTTTAAAATTTATACACTGTCATTATTTCCTTCTACTATATATATATATATATTTGGGTTAATCAATTTGATATCATTTTTGGTGAATTTCAACCCCATTTATTGTTGGAGTGTAGGGGCATCATATGAAAAGTTTGGTATCGAAATTGGTGGTATGGGAGTCTTGGAGTTTGATTCTGACATTTAGAATGCAGATCGTCTCGTAACAGGGGGGATGGGACAGGATATGACACTTCTGCATAATACATTTAGAGGACAGAACAATTTGGATAAAAAATAAAGTATTTGGTATCACCTTATAAATGCTAGATGTTTGCTACTGTGCAGCAATAACACCATGGAGCACCAGTATATCCTTTATACTTGTCATTTACATTTTGATTACAGAAAAAAAGCATTCTTCTTTATATTTTTAGTTTATAATTCTTATTTGGAATTGAACAGGATTGTATCTGTTTGTCCTCGTTGAAATTGTGACTATGTTTAACCACTAGATAGGTAAAATGCTGTGGATTTGATCTGTATCAAAATGTATTTATGTAAGAGTCTCTTTACTTATCTAAACAATTGCTGTCATGAAATATATACAACAAATTTATTAAATGTTTTACTTATTTATTTAGTGATAAAATAATACATGCATGTCAGGAACTCTGTCAAGACTTAACAGCATTGTTGAGCTATTCATTTATTTGTTAATATTCCATGTTTCAGGTTTCATAAGTAAGAAATGAAGCCACATATGTAGTATGTATCCATTATTGTGTAAAAGGAAGCAGTGAAATGTTCCTAATACACATACATCATCATCAATCTCAGTGATTTCAACCTGTTTTTTCAGGGGTGGGCCTTGACATCCTGGCCCTATGTGCCATTGGCAAATGTGTGTGTAAGTTAACACAAAATTCCATACCTCTGCTGGGATTCAAACCTAGGACCTCTATTATACCAGGTACTGATGCTGACCATTACACCACACTACATATATAAATGGACAGGAAAGAGAGGCAGAATTAATGACTTACCTGAAATTAAGGATTGGCATCATCATGTTGGACAATTAATCACTTCAAATTTCTGGAGGCACTTCCACCTTGGAAAGTGTGAAATAATTCTACCTGTCTTCTGTCTAACATGATAACATTGGCCAGACCAATTTATTGCTCCTGGAAAACACAGCCACAGCACAAACAGTTTTGACCAAGGTTTTGTGTGTCACTTCTCACAAGGGAAGGTGAAAGCCAAAGGAAAGGTTTTGATAGGTACTGGATTACACAAAAACAGTCAATCATACATACAAACACAAAAGCATACCTATTCATACATACACATTCTCATTATATATGTATATCATTGTTAATTGCATAGTACAGTTGGATATGTATTATTAACATTACTGTTCTGTTGTTACCAATGCAAGGGACTTCTCACACATTATCGATGTATGGGGTCTTATCGCCTATCCTGTATCTACATAAATCCTGGCTGACATTAATTATTTTGACAATCATTACTTTTGTGTATATGTATTGGAACTCTGGTAACTGGCTTTCATATTGGTTAAGCTTATCAGAGAATGAAGATCAGTCACCATTTAAATGAATACAGAGTTCAATGTTTTGAAAGCATTGTCTTCTTTTTTCAGGATATAGATGAACCATTCATCATGCTACTCCTTTATCTTCTGAAAGATGAGGATAACTATAATCTAAAATTTGAAGCATGTATTGTTGGAAATGGTGACAATCAACATTCTCAAAAAGCAATCCTAATTTATCTCCCTCACACATACACATTCTCCTATCAGTTTCGCACTTTTAAATCAAGGTTGTTTTATTATTCTTCCTTCTCTACCACTTCTTCTCCATGCTGTTCATTATACTTCTGGTTTTTGTTCCCCATTCTTGTTTTGCTGTAAAAAAATGTTGGGTCATCAAATTCACCATTCTCCCCTTTGTTTTAACCCGTCTCCATTGTTATTGCTGCTTTATTATTTCTGTTAGCACAGGTGAAATTTTTATGACTTAGGATTGTTCTATATCTTTTGTAGTTTGATTATATCAACATGTTTAATAATACGTTAGTTTGATATATCGAAAGTTTCAGAAAAAAAAGTTTAATTAAATTCAATTAAGTTTTCAATACCATTGTCCAATTTCCTAGGAATTTATAGCTATTGTTACAATTCCAGAATATTCATTCTTAAATACTTTAAAATTAATGTATGAATGTATATATTTTTAATTTTCTTTTATATAAACCAAAAGTTTTGAAACTACTATTTTAATCTGATTCAGGATGAAGAAACTAATTTTTGTAGCATGTTACAGCTTCACCCTTCAGACCTGGGATATCATTAAATGTCTTCACAGTGGACCATTTAAATAACATAAATCATAGTTACACATTAATTGCAAATTCCTGGAAGATGGAAATATAAACAGATTGCTTAAGATGACCAAAATATGAAGTGGTCACTTAGGATGAAATTCATAAAAGTGGTGTTTTAAATGTTTAGTGATCTGCATATTCCAAACTGTTTTTCCAGGATTTTGCCGGTATAAAAAAATTTCTGCTTTAGACTGGCTACTGATGCTGTGAAAACTGTGAATAGTGTTCTCATAGGAGTGGCTGACTTCGGATAAATTTTGACATGCAATTTATTGGTGTTTGAGTTAACTCCTTTCAGGGTCCGTAAGAACAATAAAATGATTGAAAGCACAAATGATGGTGTTATTCTGCTGTCTCAAAGAACTGCAGACATCTTTGCAATAGGGAAAGAATTCAGGAGCCACAACAGTTTCTTTTATAGTTGTAGCTTAAGTTTCTCTATTTCTTTAATCTATTTATTCAATTAATAAAACAGTTTCTTTCATGTATTGTTCCAACTTTTCTGCCGAACCTGTTTATTTTCTAGCTTTAAATTAATTTATTAAAATTATAGTTTGAAGATGAGAATGGAAAAAATCTTTGCCTGACCCAGGACCTCCAGCTTACCAGTTTCTCTAACCACAGAGCCAGTCAGAGTCAACGCCAGGGCCCTGAAGCTTGGACTCACCTACAATTTACTAATCACTCTCTTCACAACCTAATGACAGTTGTGGCCTTTGACTGAACTTCAGTTGAAGCAATTCTTCTCTCTTTGAATTAAAAATAAATTGTCAAATTAAATTTTTGCATTTCAGATGTACCAGTAAGATCAGTCATTGTCTGAAACATAAATATTAAGTGTAATATATGTATTATTTTTCTTAGCTTTTTTTTCTTCTTTTGTATAGGATGAGAACTTGCCAAGGAAAGAAAAGCGACAATATAAAAAGAGAAAACACAAAATTACTGGTGCTGGAAATGTTATGTCCCTTTCACGTTCTGTTGGAGGAGATCACAACAGTTTCAGTTTACCACCTCCTATATTGTTGGACGTTCCAACGTCAGACGATGAGGTTGATCAACATGGCACAAGTGCAATGCCGACCACTGCTGTGCCAGGAACCCACCCGTCCGATGAAGAGCATGATGGCACTGATGGACCATTTGCATTCAGAAGGAAAAAAGGCTGCTATTATCATGCGGTAGGAATATTATTAAATTTCATTAGTGGTGACATTTTTTCAGGCATTTTATAAACAATGTATCTAACCACTTCTTTATTGTTTTATTATCTTATGGCAATTTAGTTTATCTTTGCTGTACACATTTAGATGCCATACAAAGTTATTTAAGTTATATAAGATGGAACTGAAATGAATTACCTACTTGTGGATGATGCATAGTCATTTGATTTCAGCCTTTATCTTCATTGGGTAATTGGCCATGGAGTAGTAGGGAGGATGGTGGATTTGCAGACTTGAGGTTTCGTTACAGCAGGACGAGGATTGGACACACTAATCAAAAAGATATTGGATTGGCACGGAGAAGGGTTGGTAGAGGAGGAAGGTAAGTGAAGTCATGGTTATTTAAAATTATTGGTTTTGGATAGGAAATAGAGACAAAAAACAGCAGTTGATAGCATGTCGATTGCCAGGGATGTATGAAAATGTGAATTTTAGAGTGTCTTAAGTTCCCTTCTTCAGGCACAATGTGGCAGCTAGCTGCTCAACCACTAGGTCAAATTCCTGTATTCATATTGCCCTTTTTACCTATTTGTATGTAAAAAAATTTGTAATTATTTTACGACTATGTAAAAATATTGTTCAAATGCAGAATGTATTGATGTTAATTATTCCACATTATCTGTTGTTTTTTTCTAGGGTTATTCTTGACAGAGCCTTGCCTACTTATTTTCTGACTCCTTCAGATGATTCTACTGTAATTCCAGCTGAAGATAATTGTGCACCTTCCACTGTACCTTGGTAATTTTTTGTATATTTTATTTGTATATATTCTACTTACATATACTCTTTGTGATTATTGTCAAATGAATTTAAGCTATTTTTGAGCCAGAATTACTGTTATATTATCTCTTCAGGAGATATCACTCTGTGTTGTGGTCAATCGTAGTGTGTAGTTCTAACTACCAGTTACAAAATATTATACCTCCTTTCATTATCCATAAATCACAAAAAAAAAATGCATGATTCACATGCTTATTAAAAAATTGTTTTAAGTACATAAAAAGTGGATATTGATAATTAAAATTAAGTCATGTATTTATTTCTAAAACTTGTAAATTAAGTAATCCAAACTATATTGATAAAGTAATTTCATTAATGTTTTATTGTTTTTATACATATTTAACTGTTATTTTACAATACATATATTTTTAGTCATTAAAAACTTCTTTTTATATTTCTTTCAGGCACTTTAGCCCTCAGACACCTCCAAGCTCTCCAGATGTGGATGAAAATCATTATGTTAGTGATGATGCATGGGTACCTCATTGCATTGAATACAATGAAGATTTAAATGTATTTATGAGCTTAGTACAAAAGAACATGGACCATGGTGCAACGGTCTCACCTGATCCTATTTTAAGTTGGCCATTTAATTTTTCTGACGACTCAATAAAAGACTCGGTAATTGTAAATGAAAAGACAAATGGAGGTAAAGTTTCGTTTGAAGAAAGGAGTGTTGACAGTATTGGATGTTCGCAGTTCCGCACTGATGTGCAGCCTACTTCTTGTTCTAATACTCAGGCTTCATTGGTACCTGTCTCTTCAGCTTCTACTGGCACTTTACAACAATTGTCAATTTCAGCACCCAATGTCACATTAAATTCTCATGTTCATCAAAATACCATACAACTCACTCCTAGATCACAGTATTTAGCTAGTCGTTTTCCTGTTTTGGCTTCGAGGCATAGGCCCTCAAAAAATGTTACCGTTTCAGAGGATGGTCTTTTAAATAATATCAACAGTAGCGAAAATTTGGTTATCGGCTGTGCATCAAATGTAAACAACAACAAAATTATGTGTAGTAATGAAGTTATTATTTGTGAATCCGATATTCCAGGTACTTTTACAGTTGACCTAACTAAAAGTGATGACAAAAGGACTTCTGAGTCAGGTGCTAATAAATTAAACAGTGATAACACGAATGACATAATTTATGATGATATTACACTTACAGATGAAATAGAAACTTTTATAAAAAATTTAAATGAACCAAGTGACTGTGACAAGACTCAGGATTCTTGTAATTCAGCACTAGCTTCAAATTCAGATGTGGTGCAAGTACCTGTGTGCAAATCCTCTGAAATCGGAAGTTTTTTATGTTCAGGTACTGAAGGTAATATAGATATCGGGGCTTTACTGGGTAGTAATAATGTTTATCCCAAGGGTCTTTCAAATGTTTCTTCAGTGTCTACGGTTAGAGCGGTTAGTTCCGAGAGTTCAAAAGAAAAAGACGCTGTGCCAGTAAGTGTGGCAAAGGTAGTGTCGAGAAGTGGTCTGGAGACTCTTGCTATTAAGAGAGGTGCCAGACCTAATGCTGTTGGTGATGCTAATTTATGTAATATATCTGTAAATAGAACTGATGAATATGCTAGTAACTTAGAGAAACCTGTCAAATTCATCGCATCAGGTGTTTTATCTGATGCAAAGATGGGACACAACAGAGGGCATGGGGGCAATAAGAATGACACTACGTTAAACCAAAGTTGCGGAAATCAGGCTTTGAGAACTGTAACATACACGGGTAATTGTTATACATCTAATTATATTAATACTTCTTCAAGTGTTGGTTCCTTAAACCTTGGTGCTGTAACGTTAGTGGACAGGAATATTTTGTCCATCAAAAGTGCTGAAGCACAAGTTGTGAGTGGGGAAGTGAATGAAAACAACAGAAGTTGTAGTAGAAGTGATGAAGTTAATTGGCCAAAAAGTGTGGACAATGGTAAAGTTTTAAATACCAAAATTGTCCCTATTACGGACCACAACAAAGTCGAACATAGTGTTGTGATTCCCAGAGAAGCGATTTCTAGGAAAGTGAGCGGTGCTGAAGTATCAGAAAACCCTATAACTTGTGTTTCAAATGGTGATCCAAGTAATATAAACAGTGAGTTAAGTGTTCTCAAGGTCTCCAAAGTCCATTCTACAGTTGCTAGGAAAAAAGTGGAATTTGAAAGCTTGGACTCTGAAAGAACAGTCGTTATAAGAACTGGCATCAGTAAAGGTTCCAGTTCCCTCATGAGGCCGAGACTGAGTTCAGCTGTGTCTAATGATTCTGCAATTGTGATGAGTAAGGGTGCTGAAATTCAGTTGGTGAACTCTCTTAATGGTCCAGGATCCACTGAATGTAAGTCATTTTAAAACTCGATTAACGTATAACCATTATACTTTTAATATTTAAGAAAATAAAATAGTTTATCTTATAATTTTTTCTTCTTCAATAATGTAGGTAATTTTATGACAATAAATCATGAAATGGTTTAAAATGAAATAATTCAGAGGTGGCCAAACCGTGGTGCATTGCATCCTTGAACCTGTTTGTATTTCGGACAAGAAGTCCCTTTATATTGTTAAAAAACATTGTCCAGTTACACATGTATTATAAATAAATACAATGAATGGCTAAAATTCAGAAATAGAATAATTTAATTACAGTTCTTCTGGCAAACAGTGAGAACAGACAATTTCAAGTTGCAAGCTGATCTCACCCTCACTGCCAACAACTGTAGTCCGGACTCTTTGTCAGCTATAGCAACAACTTGTACAGAAACCTCATTCTTGACTTTAGTAGATTGGTGCTTAATTAAACTGACAATTAATTTAACTGTGTCAAAAGTTATTCCCCTAAGCGAAGCAGGTTCATTTCTATTTACTAACCATGAACTTAAGACTATAAATGTGCTAGAGTTATATGGCACATCTGGACTCATGTCTCAAAAAATTAGTGCTTGTTATGCAAAAGGTTGGCCACCCCTGAAACAATACATTTTTGATGTACAGTTTTGTGTACTTCATTGTGGAAGATAAACAATGTTTTCAATTTGATCACTTTTACATTATTGTAATAAAATTCTTTTGGTGATATAATATTAATGTTTGAGTTTAATTTATTATATTATTTTTACCTTTAAAAATGTAGTTTCATGAGTAACTTTTTGTAAAGGTTTCTTATGACTACTATTAAGAAAGCAGTGTAAAATTAAATAAAGCTATAGGTGGTCTAATTTCATTAATATCTTGTTATAATTCACCATCTTATCTTATAGTATAATTTATTTAATCTAGTGCCTAAATTTTTTTCCAGTGAATGTAAAGCACCATATACAGAACTGGTATTATTTTCTGTGGAGTGAAACAGTTTATTGTTGTATGTTTTAAAAATTAGAATGAGTCAAAATTTCTCCTCAATAACCATTTTATTGATTTATAATTTGTTGTCTCTCATAATAGCTTCTTGAATTATTATTCTCATCATTATATTGGGGTTTCAGTAAATAAAATTATTTCTGTATAGTGGTGAACATATTGCATTTTATTAAAAATAAGGGCTACTATTATTGCAACTAGCAAGTTATATTCAAAGGAGCTAATATGTAATGTACTTTGAAATTTATTTATTCTGACATTTTATTTAGGGTCTCTATATCTTTTAATGAAATGAACAATTCTCGGGTTTTCAACCGGGTAAGTATAGAGTTTGAACACAACGTTTCCATGGCTTGCTCTGCCATCTTCAGGTGAACTGATTTGTTTTAACTTCATGGAAACCAAACCAAATTAAGTCAATTCAGTTTCTATTACAATTATTTCTTTTAACATTAAATTTTACTTTATTAGACAGCTGTCTAATTTATACCTATGGAAGTATACTTAGTTATTTTTAGTTTTAATTTTTTACAAGTGACCTTGTGGTAGTCATTCTCAATTTTATTTAATGTTTACAGGTCCCACAAAGTTCTGAATGAATGGGGGTTGTTTCATTTTTAATAAAGTATTTCAGTACTCGTATGGACATTAATTACATTGATTTGAAAAGGATGCATGTAACTTATGGACATAAATATGTTAGAGTTGGCTGATTCATTAATCATATGAAAGACTTATAATTGTATTTAATGATATTAGGTAATTATAGTTTGAAGACATGTTAGTACAAATATGTGGGAGCTGTTTTTGAAATAAATTATACAAATGAGATAGCAGTTTTGTTAGTTATGAGATAAAAACATTCACTGGAAAAATCTTTTTTATATTTATCTATTGTTAATACAATTACATGTAGACCACATAATTGTATTTTGTGTAAATTCTGCTTAGATTAATATTTTTAGTGGTTTATGTCATGCAATATTGTATTTCACTTTTGATATTATTCTTTTGTAAATTATAAGTTAATTTGAAGAATAAAAAAATAAGATTATTTTTTTCATACTATTTTATTTTTGTGTGTCATAATTTACAAATGGTGACTCACAAATAACATTTAAAAAGAGTTATTCGCCTTTGTAATGAGATAATACTCTTCATATTCTGACGAGATAGGCATATATCATTTTTGTATATATAAAATACATCCCTAACAAATTCCATTTATTTGCCAATATCATTTTTTGGGGAGGGGAGGGGGAACAGGCTACATGAGGGTAATCTTGAAACAGGCAACTTCCCTTTAATAGCATAGGAAGAGAATTGAAAAGGGGATTTGGAAGATAGAGCAAGGTAGCAAAGGGCCCTTGGGCTATAATTTAAGGATCCTACCTGGTGATTTGCCTAAAAGAGATGCAGGTAAAACCTGCACCAGGTAGGTCAGGCTATTGGGTACTATTCTCTCGCCCTTCCGATTGACGGGAGAGGAGTTTGCACTAGTCAGCCAAGGTTAATGGGTTAGAAATTTTGGCCATGAAATATTTGGTTCCTTTATGACTTTACAGAAACATGTGAAAAATAATCATATACAGCTGACATTGTATCTGTTTCCACTGTCTGTTTAAGAACAATTTATTTGGAATATCTCATTTATATGTTTCAATTTCTAACAATCTCTTGAGAGTTTGTCTTTATATTCTCAGTTCAGCTTTGATACAGTGGTATTAACGACAAACAGTTTAGTGGCACTAAAAAGTGATGTTGGCAGTATTAATTGAAGCCTTATGATTGTTTACTAACAAGACATTTCAATATGAGAATAATGACATTTATACATGTGTATTTATTTGGTTTCAGCAAGCAACACAACTAGTTTGCTGAAAGGAACACGCCTGAATTCCTGCTATGTGGCACTTCAAAGTCAATCGAATGTTCCAACAAAATTTATCAAGTGCCAGCCACAGAGTGTGCCTTCAGTGTCACCGTCGCTTCAGAAGAAATCTAATTTAAATAAATACGTTCCTGTACAAACTAAGCGTGGAGATGATTCCACAAATAACAAGTGATAAAAAAGTTAAATTGTACAAGACTAATGTGAAATAAATCCCTCATAAGTCAAAACAATTGTTTATAATTTACTATTATTTGAATCCCTCACTTTATGCTGAGTGGCATTAAGTGTTGTATTGTGTTGTAATAGTATTATTTTCCTAATCTTTGTGAGGTCAGGTGTTTATACTTACCTAGTGCAATTGCCGTCCAGTTTCCTTGACAATAGAAGAGCTGGACTGTGTTACTTAAATACATTTCATTTACAATATTTAGAAACTTTGAAAGGACTGAAACTATTTTTTTGTATTATAATCTTCAGGTTTATGTATATGTAAAATTCTCTCACAAGTAATGATATGACATTGTCAAAAGAATTAACATAATTGATATGGACAGGAAAGAGAGAGAAAGAAAGGTAGTGCCTTTTCTGTAGTTTAAAGATCACAGTAAGCATTTGAGGTATTTTTCAAAATTTCAGAGACAACCAGCTCCTTTTTCAGGGGATTAGAGTAAATTGCTGCTGGTAACTAATAGACCCCACCAGGCTGCCAAATTTTTCTCGATCAATGTCAGAGCAGAGACATTGATTTGATGGGACAGCAAATTAACATACACATACTTAAATGGGTTCACATGTACTCATTGAGCCTGAATGGTCAGTTGTGATGGGGAGGGGGGGGGGGACATGTTGCTATTAAAGGATATAGAGTCCAGGGCTCTGTCTCATAGAAAAGATGGGGAAATGAGTGAAAGCCAGATGGAAGTCTGGTAAGTCCGTCAGGGTTGACTTCCTCCTTCCTGGTCCCCCCCCTCCCCCCCATGTCCGTGACCAAGCTAATTAAATGAAGACTCCTGCAATCTGAGACGGCCTCAAGTAGTTTGAGAGGGGTATGTACGGTGGTCAAAGACCTTCGGCATACAGTGAGAGTTGTTCGCTGATCCTATTGGACCAGTCGGCAACTGCCCCTAAATACTGATTGAGGTAAATAATTTGGATCGGAAAGAGAGACAGAAAGCAGCAGTTGACTTATATTAAATTGATAGGTGTCGACTGGCACACATTTTGACGTATGACTACCAGTCGAAGCCTACTATCAATTTAAGGTAAGTCAATTGCTTTCCAAATGAATTATATACATTTATATTTTGCATGAAAAGAAAGAGAAAAGGTCCACTATCAGCCAGCACAGGGAATGCGTCTCCTTTCATAGTAGGCCAACACCTCTAAATTTTTTTAAGAACTTCCTCCTATCCACAATGGTAACGCTGAGTCTAGTTAAGCCACCTTCCACTATCTTTCCTTACACACCAATTGTATTAATTATTTTGACAATTTAACATCCATACTTGCTTGAAAATACCTCATTTGGACTGCCTACATTGTTAATTAGTTAGACACTATGTTCCCCAGCCTTAAAATTGCTTGTGAAATGAAGTAAAATTCCTAAGTATGGTGATACAGAAGTTGACCAAAATATTTTCTACGGCAGCTTATACTAGTGGTATCGGAGTTTATGGAGTCACTTCCATCGATTTTGCGGTTCCCGTGTTTTGTTGTGTAAAAATGCTTAACAGTCGAAATTAAAGACTTTGTGAAGAGCAAGCTTGCAACATCTGTTTATTTTAGCAATTATTTTATTTGAATGTCACTGGATATTACAATTTATCATGTGTTCATGTTAATTGCTTATACAATGTATAAATACTATATTGCTCATACCAACTATAATATCTTTGGAAATTCTCAATAACTTTTAAAAAATTGTGAACAGAATCCAGACTGTTGCAGACAATTTAATGACGTTGGGGATCGACGTGTAATAGAACTCTGGCTGTAACATATAACAAATTAATTTGTGAAGAATGACGAAGATTCAGAAGAGAATAGGCCTATACTCTCCTAAATACAATAGTTTACCAACAATAAAACTAATGTAATTTAATTGAATAAATACAGCGATCAATCTTTAAAAATTATTCCTCAGGAATATATCCGAGAACAAAAAACCATTGGTAAGTTTGTGCTATAGATTAAGAATTCTTTTTACGAGTTTGGAACAATATGGATTCAGGTTCTCCGCTGGGCCTGGCGTTAGTCCTGAAACATCTTTATTTAACTAGCTATTTTAGTTACTGTAATTAATTAAAAACAATATAATCGGTCGATGTTTCTGAATTTAACAACGTAGTCTGAATGAGTTCTTCTATCAGGAATACAGACAGGTTAATTGGGTCCGTTATGTTAAATGAATTATAGTAAATTGAAATAAATAAGTCTAGTCAAATATGTAAAGGATAGTTATTAAATTTATAATTGGCAGCAAAAAAGAAAGGGGCGATTACACTTTTGTGATTTTCCCCAAGCTGTTTATCGCAGTCGTGAATGCGCCTGTGCTGCCGTTTCCCTCCAGGCCATTCAAACATCGTCTTTTAGTTTCCAAGTGAGACAAATTATAAGACGAAAGCTCGTGGAAAGTCCAGAACACTAGCATTTTCCACTAGGCGTCGGCTTCAACAATCCCCAAAGATCTCCAAAGACTGACGAAAATAAAGAAAAATTAAAATAACGTGTGACCTTCAAACTTTTTTTTCCAAATACCATAGATTGCAGAAAATAACTCCCACTGTCATTGCAACTTGTATCGTACGTCGTATCACCACGGCAACCTCTATTTTTTTTATCAGTCAGATAACTTAACCGTGAAATTTTAATCATAAGTTAAATTATGCTTATATTTTGGAATTAAGTTAAATTCTTATGAAATTTTGGAATGAAGTTCAATCCGAGCAAAGGTAAGCAGCGCTTCGTTTATTGAAATTATTATTTAATGTCTGCATCCCCCCCCCCCCATTATTGACACAAACTGGTCCGGTCGTAAACATTTTTAATTTGTAAATTTATTATCAATCATAACTTTTACTGGATTCTTTAAGCCAATTTGTTGAAAAGTTTAGGTATACATCCTTATCACCTTAAACTAGGTGGATTGGGCATGTCTTCTTCAATCTTCTATCGTTTATTAGCTTTAACAGAACTTTGTTCTAGCAGTGGGTTTGTATGATACTCTATTTTGTTATGGTGTGGTGGTTATTTCGCGTATAACTCGATGAACTGTATGGACGCGCAGGTATTCATGAATGGAACACGTTTCATGAAACAGAATTCATTTTAGACCTGTATTTAATGATTCGCCAGTGTTTCGCAGGTTCAAAACATGATTTTTTAAACCATGGTTGCAACTTTACATACTTTTTCATCCACTTTTTGTATAAAGTAGTATAGAATTGTTAAAAGTTCAGATTTAGTTTCTCCAATTACCATTGGCAGCGAGATCTAGGCATCAAGATAGAAATACAGGGAAATATTGCATGATACATACAAATGTGCATGTGTGACGTTTCAGGAAACACGTTTGGTCAGTGCTCATTTCCAAATGAAGCATGTATATCCAGTATTTCTAGACTGTCCTGGAGTTTGGACGAAGATGCTTTTCAAACGTGCTGATTTTATCGATCACTGTGCGATAAATGGAAAGATTGTAACAGGCCCCCGTGGCGAATCTATGTTGTCTTTTAGCGGAAAGCTTTCGATTAAACAAAGAATATGAATACGCCGAATGTGACAATCACTCTCATTACACATTGTGGAATTCAGTTGATAAAAATTCGTTACAGGAACTGAGTGAATTGTAGCGTTATCGCAATGTGATTCATGCATGATTATCAAGAATCCGCTGGTAACTGTCAGCAACTCCATGTTTCCACGCAGTCCAAAATTAGATTCAATGTCCCCTTTGTTTGTGACTTTCAGCAAGGGTTCCAGATCTTATGAAAATGCGAGTTCATATCCCGTGTTTTTCGTTAGTGGAAAAGTGGGACAATTTTAGAACAAAGAAATGTGTCAATCGGTAGGAAAGCGTTAACCTCAAAATTATTCGTGATTCGGATTCAATTGAGAAAAATAATTAGTTTCTCCCCGTTTCTGTGTCTGCTGATCGAACACTATAATAATAGGCAAGTCGCGTCAGATTACAACTAAATAATATGTTTCAGTTTGATACTGCATTCGCAGTCTCATTAGATATCAACATGTTACTCTGTGTTGACGTTAAAAAGTACCATATAAAATTTATTGTAACTTTTTGAAATTTATCGAGTGGATCATCGCTCAACTTGTACCGTTTTAGTTGTACAAGTTTTTCAATACACAATTTGGCTAGTTCCACAAAGTAGGGTTGACGTTTAGATATTAGAAAATTCAGAGAATTTCAAAATTTGTTCAATCACAAACATGGGTACCTTAAGGAAGTTAATAATTTCCGTGAGAATTGGTTCAGACATGTCCCTGTTCCTCAAGAAGTTATTTTTCAGTCAAGAATTTCTTAAATTTTATTTCCAAGATAAAAAAATCTTCACATTCTTTATTATAATATTCACCTATCTGTTGATGTTATTTCTTTATATAGAAGTATTCCTTTAGATTTGGCTATTAACAGTTTAAAGTCAAGAAAGACTACATATGAACCACTTACTCCTACAGATTTGACTGGAATGAATTCTGCCATCAATCTTGTCCTTCAGTCCACATGTTCCACTTTCTACAGCAAATGTTCCCACCATATCCTTGGGCTTCCTACGCCTTCCCCCCTGTCATCCGTTCTTCCTGAAGTAGTAATGCGCGACTTATGACTGTATTACTGAAATTTCAACGGTGTTTTTTGAGTGTGAAAAAAATTATTCTACCAGTTTCTTAGAGGTCTATTTTTTCAGTTGCCACCATAATTAAATTTTTTATTGGTACCAGACGCCAACGTTATCAGGACGTCTTCTGAATTTCTTCTCTGACAATCCTGCTACACATCTACAAAGTGGTTAAACGTCGGCCGGTCAGACTCTGTGTTGGTAATGAGCTACGAGCCCGTCCCGCTGCTTTTTCAATCAGTTACACGTCTAACAGCGGAAGTAATTAAATCAATATTTTAGGCGTTGCGTTCACAGAGTGATTATCTCGATGTCAACATCGGACGACGTGTTTCGCTTGCCTGCTGCCAATAAACGGCAACTCCGTGGCTGAGTACAAAGAAACGTCCACGAAGAGTGGACCACACAACTTGGCGGAAAACGTTTCGAACGGATAACAGTGTGCAAGTTTTTTTAATTGTAGAAGTAAAGTAATAGTGACTGTATAAAGGTTGAATTATCTTTTATAAATTATATCACAGACGTATATGTGAGAACCAACATGCAGGAACTAGAAAAGAATCAAAAGCGAATCGTTTAGTGGTAAGATGAAGACCAATAATTGCATTCGATGATCATGGTCTCAAAAGATCCAGAGTGTTTGAAATGTAGAAAAAAATAATCGCAGCCTCTCACCAAAGAGGTTTCGGATTCGTTGTTTAAGCTCCCCTAACTTTAGACAACCGCGACTATAAATAACATCTAAAAAAATTGTGATTGTATGATGGCTGAATTGTCTTTTATAAATTATCTGTCAGCATTCGAATGAATCTGGAGATTTCCTCGTTCCAGCTTTCAGAGCTCCACTCAGCTTTTGGAATGGAATAGAAGACGCCCTGATAATGAATGCTTTTAACACTAAATAAGTTAAATGTAGGGTCAAATTCGCATAATTTGAGTCGCCGATCAATCGACACCATATAGTGAATTTTTGTCGATAATTTTTTAGTGTATCAACGTCCACTGGACATCTCGAACGACGGTCATCGCATGTGGAATTCCGACGTAGTTTTGCCTTATTAACTCAATTATAAGCAGCGTTAAACGCTGGATCACAAGTTATTTTGATTTATTTAAGCGTTTTGCCTTTCAAAGGGTAATTTTTAACCCATAAATTTAAAAATAAATAGAGCAGAGTGTGGGATACTACAGGATCAACACTTGGCCCTCTTCTTAGATAACATCATTAGTACCTGTGTTATTTGCTGATGTCAGGAGTCTCCTTCCTTTCCGCAGCTCCTTCAAATGAAATTATCATCAAAGATTGAACCAACCGTATGTTTAACTGATTACATTCAAATAAACTACTTTAAATGTGAACAAAACTGTTTTTTGTGACATTACATCCCACAAATTTCCCAAGAAACGACATGGAAATCTGTAATGCTACAGTTTTATGTGATCTGATTTATTCCATTAATGGTGCAGATATGGCGTGGGGAAATCGTGTATGAAGTTAAATTAAATAAATTAATGACCAGAAATATACAAAGTCTTTAATTAGTTGAATCGAAGTTTCGTCACCATATTTGGGACTTCGTTTCTTTCATCAAAATTTAACATAACGTGCGGAAGTCCCAAATATGGTGACGAAACGTCGATTCAACTAATTAAAAATTATCTGTTTCTGGTCGTTAATGTATTTCATTTTATGATTCTGAAAAAAAGAGACGTTAATTGAGTTACAGCGTATGCCTATTAAGTTTCCATTTGATGCTGAACCGCTGCGCGTCTTTCTTATTCCTGCTCCATTGTTGAACTGCTTCAGACCATCTCTATCTAAGATGAGTTGAGTTTTATTGTTTTTTTTATTGTAAACAGTAGCGATGCATTTACGTACTAGTGTTCAGACGTTTTAAGTGTTAACTAAAGCTGCTTGCCCATGCGTTCCTCTGGTGAAACAAGATGGCGCTGTGTCGCTATAACACAATTTTCGTGTTTCCCGCGGGGATCACATTGCTCCCGAAGGAAATGGAGAAATCAGCGAAACCAATAGCAAAGTCCGAGGTCGCGATTCAAAAGATTCCGAACCTCGAGCGAGGATGTAACCATTTGCAGTAGAGGGAGGATTCTCAGGGACTGGCCGGGCAGTCGCTTCATGACGACAGTACAGACTATATTTATTGTAAGCCTTTAAGGATAATTTTTTTTTGCGTTTTGCAAGTGATGAAAGCTTGATTATGTGCCAGATTGAGGCTCATAGAAATTTAATTTATAATATTTTCTCTTTATTTTAATTTCTAAACGTACAATTTATGATTAAAAGACAGATAACTAGTTTCATTTGGCATTTTTCAATCTGAATAAATCCAGAACTTCAAGTCTGTGACATTTTCAAGAAGAAATCGTGTAATAAGCTTTTACTTTTGTTTCTGCCATCTCTTTTCCTCCGGTAAATACATAATTGAAAGACTCATCCACATCTCGTCTTCTAATTTGGATAGTTATTTTCAACGAAGTAACAATTTGCTTCGCCTTTTCCAGACCGATCGATTTTTTAAGGAATTGTACCAAGTGGTTGTGTGATGTTTATAATATTTGCAAGGCAAAATGTCTGACGATGCCACGCAGTTGTCCAAATAGGGGCAGTTCGTTGGAATAAAAAGGACGGAGAAAGCAAGGTACGCATTTAATCGAACGAAGGCTTTCCTGGTGTTCAGTAGTTAACAAAGTTTTCTCGAGCTTCCAAGCGGGTGAAAATGCAGCAGTGCCACGACGTTTCGACAGCGGACACTGCTATCATCTTCTGATGAAGTGCCTGTGCCTGTTCTCCTTTATTTATCACTCTTATTGATTTCTTCAACCGACCGTTGTTTGTTTAGGTTTAGGGCGACCTAGAAGAACAATGACTGGTCGATGAAATCAATCAGACGGATGCATAAAGGACAGACACAGGAACTTCACTAGAAGACGATACCAACGTCCGTCATCGAAACGTCCTGGAATTACTGCGTTTTCACCCGGTGGGAAGCCCGAGAAAACTTTGTTGAGGTTGCAATTGCTATTCAAAGCTTATCCATGGACTTGAATTAGCTCCAGTTACATCGGTAGATGGGATCATCGGTTCAAGGTATAACTCAGAAAACAAAAATCCTATGTTGGGAAATTTTCAATAAGTAGGAGCATCTAGGAGTGGAAAATCTACCTGTGGTAGTGTTTGGAGAAAATCTTCTTCGCAAAAATAAATTTAGGTTTTAGAAAATGTGCGTAGTGACGTGGCTCTCGTCAACAATATAAATTAATATTATTAAATGTTTAATCCAAAGTGAAGTTAATGTATTACTTGTAGATTTTTGTTTGTTTCAGGGGTATAATCAATTCAAATGACAATGGTTAATTTAAATTAGGAGTAAAAAGTTTATTGTACATAGTTATAATTGCAGAGACGATGCGAGCGGGCGTGCAAGCGAGAGAGGGATAAGTAAATAGGAATGTGTGTGTTTGTGTGTGCGCACGTGAATGGTTTGAGTGCGGCATCCGTGCGCATGAGCGTGCGCCGACTTCGGCGTCGCCGCTCAGTTGTAGGAGTGTCATGAACGCAGACGAACGTACTACATCAAGTGTTGGGGACATAAAGTCATGTTCGAGTATGGCCGCCACGTACATGGTAAGCGAAAGCTAGCAAGCGAGCAAGCATCACAATATCGAGCCAACCTCAAGGGTGCCGCTTCCGATGCGATGGCTTTCCCTCGTGTTCCTCCCACACCCCGTGCTACCCGCCCCCGCATGTTATAAAATTACGCGTCCCTTTTCGCGCCCACCGCGGTCATATCAATTTTACGCAAACAAAACTCAGCGTAAACACACGTATCGAAAGACTTCTTTAATTCCCCTAGTGCCATGCAAATGAAAGGAGCTCCAAAGGGTCCCCTTTTTCGGCGCAGTTTCCACCGACGTCATTATTTTTTAAATTAATAGACACGAAAAACGAAATAAACATTAATATCTAGTTTCTGGAGTACGGAGTAAGATAATCCAATGACGCTAAATATTTTAATTGCAAAAAAGAAAAGTAATTTTGATTCTCTCTTCTCACGTGACAGATCAGGAAATAAATGCTCGTGTGTTATTTTGCTGCGAGTTTATAATTTAGGTATAAAAATGCTTTTTAGATCTGTGCCTAACTCAACAAAAAAAATTAAACAAACCCCGTTTATATGATTGTTGTTTTCTTTTCGTCGGAACATAATCCAGTTTAAGAAACTCCAGGAAGAAATAGATTTTCGAAGCGTAATTTCTTCTTCCAGCATCACGAAGTAGCCTCAGGATCACTTTAATCCCTGTTTTATGATTTTTTGTCTCATGAGTACTAATAGTTATACTTAATACAGTTTATTATCCTTCTATCAAATATATATTCGGAATATCCCAATCATCCACAGTGATTTCAAATTTAAATTTATTATTTTGAATAAACCTTTTTAGTCCATTAAACGCAGGAACAGAAAAGGGCTTTTGTGTCTCAGGAAAAAAAGAATGTGATTCTGATAATTTCTTTTTCTTATGAATTAAAGTATGATATCCCGAGATACAGGCAGGCATTTATAGTTTCATACGCTGTAATATATTCGAGCGTTCTGACTCGCCTAGAAAGTAAGCATCCCTCTTCACGGCATATTAGGATTAAAAGAGTTGCTCACAGGTTTTATCGGAATTCGTAGGTTGGAAAATTAGGGTATATTGTTAACAACCTTATAACATCTTATAAAGATTTGTGTGGTAATGTCACTTCCCGCACTCGCAGCTAGATTTAATGAACGACGATCATGAGGAACACTTTCATCAGGAGATTTCAGCTGTGCAAAAGATATCAGTGTATAGAAATTGTGTGTCCGTATTTCGGAAACTTTGCGTCATGTGAAGAAACTGATATATTTGAATGAAAGAGAAATGACATTATCAGAAGTCCATATCATTCTTTGTCATAAAAAATAGGATTTTTTGGTTCCCAAGTGTAATCAGGGATAAAATTGTCAAAATGTTGTTAAACTAAGCGTTTTAAATGAAAAGTAATTTTTCATACCTTAACAACTTATAATTTATATTATTCCTTAATCTTGAGTAAATTGTTAAATATTAAAAAAAAGAAGTAATATGTCAATAGCAGAAAAATATTTTTTCAGTATATTTGAACTTATATGGTGTTTATTTCTTATCCACAAAGGAACATATTTCACAATTTTAAAAAATATTTAATTGTGATTTCTTTCGGAAAAATTGAGAAATTTTTTGAAGTTCAGAAATAGTTTTCTTTTAGCAAACCTCGACTGAATAAAACCATTGTGGATTGTAAAAATAAATAAAGGGGAAGTTTGTTAATTAATTGAAATACAACTGTATTAAAACTTGATCGTTGCCATCAAAGGACCGGAGAAATTTCGGGTATATTGGAGCGAAATTTCATTATAATCGAAGTAACACCCTGAAAAAATGTATCGAATCTTAATGGAAACTAAAAAATTGTTCTTGGTAAAACTGTAATTTGTAATAATTACGGTTTTGTCTCTGAATCTTTTTATTTCAGCCTCTTCTTATTGAAGCGATAAAATTGTCACGTCACATCTAGGAGCTTTTGGAACTCTTGTTCCATAACTATCTGTAATGTTAGAGTTTTTTTTAGAAAAACATTTACAATATTTACACAAATCTCATGTCGAGAAAAGTTAAAAACTGATACACTTCCGTATACTGCATCTTCCTCCTTAATTAATATTAACGTTAAAAAATTAGATTATGATAAAATCATTGGCTACTTCAAAACTGTGTTGTTTAAAGCATGTTTAACCGCCAATACTAATAAAATATTATTTTCAAACACAATAAAACAGCATCGGAAACGGTGAAAAAGCTATATAGAAAGTCGTGGCTGGGAGTTGGCTTTAATTTTTAATCTATATGTGATTCTTACTTCTGTCAAATAATTGTTCTTCTTTTAAAAAAAAAGTTGTCTAGGGTGTCTTTTCGGTAATAATTATTTAAAATATTTCAAATTTGTGAATTTATTCATAGCAATTGATCTTCCACTAGATGGCATCCTTAATTGGAAATGGCGTTGAAGTATTATAGAGAAACATTTTTTTCTAGTGTCTCTAATACCTGAAAATTAAATATTTCATTCATCAGTTCAATTTTTGGCGCAAATTATTACATCGCTTCAAGTCTTCCAAAGGCAGTATTATTAATCCTCTACATCACATTCACTTTAAAAATTACTTTTTACGCTGCATTTTAGCTATTAAAAATTATACCGATGTCAATTTCTAGTTTCCTTGCAAATGTCTCTAAAACTGTAGCAAATTTATTAACTTTTATCGCTATTATATTATAATTTAAAAGCCTTAAACTTACTTCTTCTGTCAAACTTAACTAACACGTTTGAAACATAACTAATGTTTTCCCACAAAATTAGCACAAAACTTCAAAGTCAATAATTTTACCCGAGCTCGAACATTTTGGTTCGAAGCTGCCGTCAAATTTTAATTTCCTTTGTAGGAAATTTCAATATTTCTCTGTTTCGTGGCCACGGCGATTCTCGAGCCGATGCCAAACGTCCGCGAAGTGCAATGATCGTATAAATTAAGGTAAGCTTAGTGTTGATTTCACCCCGCAGTTCCGCTGCAGTTTTCCTGAAAATCTCGCCTTGTCTTTTATTCGTCTCAGGCGACAGACGCAGTAACGAAGAAAATTAAATTGCTCTGCCTTCAGTTATACAGCAGCTCTGAACGTGAGAGTATATTTCGTTAGGTAAAACTTCACCAGCAAAATTGCAACCGCGATATGGGATGGAAATTGCGGAAGATTGTGTAATGTAGTTTATAAAGAAGTTCGAAGTACGTGGAAAAGACAAGACCAACAACCGAAACATAAAGGGAAGTATGGAAATGTAATACTGTCGCCGTATTTCTTACAAATTTGCCTCAGAGAATATTCTGTCGTTTGTTTTAGTTTCACTGTTTTCCTGAAATGTGTAAAACTTGATATGAAAATGATTAAGAACATTTTCTGTTATTTCGCTGTGTTTCATATGTAGAAGAGAGAAAGCCAGGAAAGTATGAAGTCAACGCGAGTATAGAATTGGCTCCCAATAAAAGAAATAATTTTCTTTCTCTCCATTCTTCTTTCTTAACGTTCTTGTCATTCCGATAAAATTACTCACTGAACACTGTAGCGAAGTCCAATTTTTTAATATATATTGTTAGTAATTTTTCGTGGTAAAAGATTCACTCCATCGGAAGTATTGAACGGAAGACCAGGGATTGCGAACACAATCAAGTGCGAAGAGATTCAGTTACCTATCGAAATGTGCCTAGGATCTTTTCCATGGTGGTGAATTTGGAGAGAAAATGAGTCGCAGTATGATGGTAGACGTGTAAGAAGCCGTGAAAAGGGCGTAGGAGATTCTGGTATATACAATGCTGTAGATAACGTTTCTCGGAGTTGGATAAGGAGGAGTGTTTTTATTTTGTAAGCGTATTTTGTTTCAGCGCAGCAAGCATTTACAAGTGTCGATAATTTTCAGGAAAAAATCCTGAGTCATTTTCTTTCATTACAAATAAAATTGAGAACTTAATTTGACTTATATTAATAAATAAAATTAATGTCAGAAATTAAAATTTACATACCAGTGTTCGGGGATCTCTTCAGTTGATCATATATAAGAAAATCTTATATTAATTTAAGTAAATCAATTGAACAGAAAAAAATGAACACTTCTGACAATAACTTCCAGGTCGAAAATTTCAATAAATTCCGACTTTTGGCCATTATACGTCAATCTGTTATTTTTATCAATTGAAAATTGTATTTTTTATTTGTTCACACACTTTATGTATTTATCCCCTTACTGCCAACGGGATCAATCCCATTCACAGAAAATCACTTACATATAATTATATATTTCCAAAAATAGGGGACTACAACTTAATATAATATTTAATATTCCAAAATGATCAGTGATATTTGAAACTAAACTCTGTTATCCAGGAGGAATTTATGCTCTCAGATGTCTCTGGTTGGGATTTACACACTGTTTAATTAAACAGGTACAGGAACAGACTGTACCTCAGTCCTCCTGTTGTTTGGGATTCTTATAATTTCAAATACAATCCAATCTACATTATTCATATTTTCACTATATCGTCGCAATAATAAAGTCAAAGAAAATCAAATAAATGTATAATGACCTAAAGTTGGAATTTATTAAAATTTCTGTCCTGGAAGTCGTTGGATGAAGTTTTTTTTATTTCAATGGGTGTATTTTAATAAATATAAAATTTTCTTAATGATACAAATCTTAAATTTAAGTAGGAAACTTTTATAAATTTTAATTTTCATAAATTTTGTTTAATAATACGAGTCAGATTAAGCTCTCAATTTTATTTATAATAAAAGAAAATATCTCAGAAAATTTTCTTGATATTTATCGACCCATGAAAACACTTCGCTGCACTAGAAAAAATTTACTAACAAAAAAGTAAAAATACTCGCCCTTTAAAATTGATACTTGCAGGTGATTCTCCTCAAACACTGCTGGAGATAAATGGTTCCAATCGCTTATTGATCTATTTAAAATGGAAATCTGGCAACGTCCGTTTCTTACGGTCTCGTTTTGATTTTAAATTTTTGGTATGTCTATCCTGGCCTTCATCCTCGTGTATGATTTGGATATTGCTCAAAGCCTATCCATCTTTCTTCTGATTGCCAACGATCCCGACACTAATTTCTATCCCTTTTCACATCCGTGACCTGATCCTCGTATCCCAAATTTTGGTGCTCCCAGTGCTACGTAGTGTTTCTAGACCCTCGTTGTGCAATGTTTCCTATAAGAATCCTCACAACACGCACCATACTCGAGTATCGGACGAACCTGAGGTATATAAGGTACTTCTGTTTTATATAAAAATAAACCTTTAATTTCCTAGTCAGATCCCATTCATTTCTATAACACTACATAATAATAAAAAATTCTTGGTCTTGGAAAAAAAGTGATTATGAAAGTATTTTTTCCTTCATGCAAGGCTTTCAAGATACAGACATTTATAATTGCAAACACTGTAATATTTCCTTATATTATTATAATTGGACCATCAAGGCGGATGCTCCACAGGGGAAAGATAGCTGAAAATCGTCATTTCTCATTTTCCAAGTTTAATATTATGTTGCTGATATTTTAGAAAAGATAGCAGCATTTGAAATTATAAATGCCAGAATCTCAGAAACCTTATGTATAAGGGAAATCCGATACCAAATTTGAGGTCGAATACATAATTATTGAAGACTAAACGATTCTTATTTTGTTCCTAGTTCAATTGACGAAAAAAAAAAGAAAACTGTGGGTGATTGAAAAATTCTGAATATATTTTTCAAAACAGGATAGAAACGCATTACATGTGAGCCAAAAATCATGATGACCAGAGTAATTATTGAAACGATATTCGATTATATTTGACTTGATTTTATAAGATTTTTATATCATTTTCATTGTAAACAATCAAGTTATGAATAATTACAAATCTCAATGACTAATTGTATACAATTCATTTTGTGATATTATTTTCAGGTATAAAATCGACAAGTAAAATTATTTTGGTTAAACAAACATTACCGAAAGTATTTTTGACTGAGAATTTTTTGTTTTAAAAAACTATGAAATAGGATATATGTTTCTTTTAAAGGCGCGTGTCTTCCAAGAGAAAACAATTAAGGTCTTATTAAAAATAATTAGGCCTACGATACACGTTTGTATATACTCAATGTTGGCAATAGATTACACTTAGTGTTGACGAGGAAGTTAAATTCTGATTCCCGCTTAAACAAAACAAATGCAGAAAACGAATAGCAGAAAATACGCTTCGTTTGAAATATGAACTGTTAGCAGTCGAGACAATCCAATAGAACTCTTTACCGTAGGGAAATGAGCTCAGCGCAGACAGGAATATATATATTTTTCTCTCTCTCTACGGCATTTTCTTTCCCGTACCAAAGTTACATCTGTAGTCGTTTCAGGAAATCAATAACACGATTATGATCTTTTCCGTTTGTCTTCTTCGACCTTGGTCCGAGCTTTGCCAACCAAACTTTCCGACGTTTCTTCCCTTATTTTTTGTACCTCATCAGGTAACCATTTACCATATACAGCCCAAACTGCAACTACGTCTTTATAGAAGAAATCAATTATGAAGAATTTAGGAAGAATTTATTGCATCATAGACGGCCCTTAGACCCTCGGTATCACTTTGTACATCAATCTTATAGTTACACAATTTAAGCAATCAATTATGGCCAATTTTACTTACCCGATTAATTTTATTAACCACAACATCAAGAAAAATCTACTGAAGCTCAGTTTTTTCTAAAAAAAAGAAAAATATTGTAAGTAAATTAAAATAATTTTAAACGCGAAAGTTGTGCAGCAGACTCAATTAAAACTCTGTTGAAGAGAATTTTGCGGACTCTGCGCAAACAACTCTACCGGAAGCTCATTCATTCGTTGCAAACTTCCTGGGCCTAACGAACGCCCGTAAACACATTAAACAATTTCGAGTTACCTTGTTGCTGGATGAGCCTTAATTCCAATAACTAATCACAGCACACGAGATATTATAGAACTGAATAAGAAATGTTTGGTCCTAACATAATCGCAAATATTATCGTTAAAAGCCCTAGAATTTTTTAATATGAGAAACAGTTTCCAATAGGCTGAAACAAATATAAATTACAAAGTAAAAAAAACATGAATCAGAATTTGTTCGTAGTAACAATTTCTATGAAAGGGAAATATTAATTTTTGTATGTATACTTAGTTGCATGGGAAAAGGGGATAGTGAGAAGTTGATTTACCTCAAATCGCCAGGCAGGGAAGCAATGAATTACCAAATTTTGAATGCATGAGCCCCTTCACTTCATTCAGGGGGCGTGGCTGGCCTCCAGATTGTTTCTTTACTGCATCATCGCAAACTGTTTCTTTTCAGGAAAGTTTAGTATAAATGCTCCAAATTGAGACCATAAATAGTAATACATGGTTGCCTGGAATCAGATGCCAGGCACACTGCTGTCCTCTACCCACAAAATTGCCAGACAATCAGAGTTGCCTACATTTTATTACTGTTGGTGTTCGCAATTTTGAGCATTTATTATAAACATTATTGGAAAGAAGCACTTTGCGCTGATATAAATAAACAGTATCTTTTTCTTTTCATGTTTAATTTTTTGTGATCGTACCTGAAAGCGTCACTACCGACCATACATTCTTTTACAAAGAAGTATATGTTTCGTCGCATGACCAAAGAATAACCCTGTTTACGAAAATGTACTGAGATAATATTATTAGGAAGATCCAATGATTGATTTGGAGAAGAAAATAAGAATGATAAAAAGCGAAATTACTTCATTTCCAGAAAACCATAGCCACCCTGAAGGTTTTCCTAGCTGAGGAAGAAACGAGTAAATCCTCGACTAAACAGACGATCAACAAATCTGCTTTCTGTCCGTCTATCACTCCTTCCTCTGTTTAAATTTAATTTTTTCCTTTACTTGCAGCCAATTTCTACACTTACTCTTCCTCAAATTTAGGTAGTGGAACACTAATGGTATTATCCCAGTATTATATTCATCATTGGCATTACTTTTTAAATCCCAGACAGGAAAAAGGGCAAGTAAAGTTTTAAATTGGAGCACCTGACAATATATTTAAATACAAAAAAGGTTACCAGGTCTGAATTATCCTGCAGTTCTCGATAGATCTTTGAAATTGAAACGTAAATGTGAACGTTAATTCAACACGGTGATATTCGTTGGGATCATAAGCTGAGGAAAATCAACGATCGAGTTGGGAACGAGTTCTGGGAAGAGAAGAAAACATTGTAGACTTCCTTGACCATCAACAGAAATGTCTAAGTACTCCGA
Source organism: Eucriotettix oculatus (assembly GCA_034510155.1). Classification (NCBI taxonomy): domain Eukaryota; kingdom Metazoa; phylum Arthropoda; class Insecta; order Orthoptera; family Tetrigidae; genus Eucriotettix; species Eucriotettix oculatus. Next base: position 19,640,399 of record CM067380.1, on the reverse strand, counting down.
AGGGACTTTGGAAAACACTGCAAAGCGTAAATAATGGAGAGGTACTCAAGAGAATGTAAGAATAGCAACATGACCAATTTACGATGCTAGTCGTAATTTTAATGAAACTTCAACGTTGTCACAGAGACCATTGTTAGAATTTCGCCAACGCTATCGAGAGATATGAGGAACAGGTCCATTTGGACCTCAACACGTTAGCTGGGGACAATCCTTGGGGAAACAGAATAATGCTGAGATTTATATTGTCTTCCCCGAAACCTTTTATGAATTTCGAAAATACGTGGTTAGTTCTTAATGCAGTGACACTGGTCACATACGTTTTCAATAAATTTATTTGTAGATATTTTTATTCATTTATGGCGACGTTATTCTTTTCCAAAAGAGTCATTGTGAGTTGCATAATGTTTTCCTCAGAGGTGACCTCTGCCTCAGTCGTAAATTGCATATGCAACTCTTGCCAATATTCGTCACTTTTCCTGGATTCAATGTCGCCTGTCATCGTTTGCTATGTTACGATGTTTCCTCAAGGTTGGGCAACTAAATAAGTATTTTAAACGTTATTCAATTTGTAGAGGTTTTCCTCAACACAACATATAATGGTGTGATTTACGTTTCCAGAACCAGGGGATCCGAAACCGAAACAGAAACGGACCTCGTCACCCACACTTCATTGCTTTTGGACTGATTTCGTTTCTATTTAGAGCAGTTACAAGGTCTTTATTAATGTCATACACAGAAAATGACGGACGATCAATAATCATAATTTCGGTTTTCAGAATTAAACAGTCGGACGGATTTCAACTAAACTTTTTTTCGTTGTAACATAAAGCAGTCATAAACTTTTTTTGCAATATCAAACTGCCTTTCGCCATATATCACGATATTGAGGACGTACCAAATTTGGTTTTAACTATAGGATGGAATTTTCTTCTCAGTATTTGAAAATAAAATCATATAAATCTATAATGTAACCATGTACCCTCATGTTAAGAAATCAGTCTCAATTTATTAAACATTAATCATTTTTTAATAATAACTTTTCTTTTAATTATAAAATATTATGCATAATAGCTTTCGGCAATAAGCCATATTCATGAGATTATTTCCACAAGTTTTGGCCTGATTCCTGTGAAAGCCAGGTGGGTTAGAGAATCATGACTTCACGTGGAAGAAACATTTTATTTAGACAATATTTTCACAGACCAAATTGAATTAGATGTTCGTGACACTTTTAAAAAAAATTATTTCATATTAAAAAATTTAAATTATATAACGAACACACAATTTTTAGTAAAATTTTCATTGAAGTTTGATGGCTTTATTTTAAGTTTTGAAAATTTTTCAATATATTTTGTCTATTTTTATATATTTCCGAAAGCTACTATAATTAAAAGTCGAAAAGATATTAATAAAAATTCACTAATATTTAATATATTAAGGCTGATTTCAAGCACAAGTCACAACCGTCATTTAAATTTCCTTTAACAAAATTCATCGAGTAAGAAAGCAGATTAAATAAATCGTAAAATATACGTTACGAGACTTCCAGGAATAGCTGAGGTACTGTAATAGTTAAAGGAGAAAAATTTATGCAACTGAAAACTATGATTAAAATACATGAAATACTGCAGTCATCTTCACCCTGAAACATTGCTCGAAATAGATTATGTATATGCAATTAACGATATGATATTCTCAAATTAATTAATCTTGTAAGGAAATTACCTCAAATTTTTGGAGGAACCTGCCTCCTCCTTCGGGTCCCGCCGGTAATTTCACGCATGCTACGTATAAGAAGTGAATTTTTGCTATGAATCTGAAATCAAATATCGATTTAGTAAGCTCAATAAATATTCAATTAATACGAAGAGCTTTTCCTTTCCTCTGATGATTTATATTTGAAAAATAATTTGCAAATACAATAGAAAAGTGCGAAATAGTTAGAAAGAAGGAAAAGGAGCCACAGACATCAGTCTACGGGGCAAGGACGAATTGAAGAAATCTGCGCCCGTATGAGTATTGAGCCTCCTTTTAGTTCCCTAGAGTTTCTCCCTTTTGTCGAACATTTGGAACTGTCTTCTTCCTTTCCTTTTCTACGCCTTCATTTCATTTTCTCGACAAGTTCTCGTTCTTTCTCGTGACATTAAATTTCGATATTTCGATCACGCGCGGTCACTCCAGTGTTTCTTTTTCTCGCTTTCAATTTAACCTTGTCTGATGTACTCTTCTCCACACAAAATAAAATGGAATAGACTTCCAGAAAGGCGACTCAAAAAGTTTCACCACATTATTCTACACGATTTTCAAAGTAACGTTAATTTTTGTCGTTTAGCATCAGTTTTAAAAACCCACCGAGTTACTCAAAATGAAATTATGGCTGTGCAACGACAAAGATGCTTGCGATTATCAGCTGGTAAATTGGTTGCTGTACAGTTAGGAATGGATGGCGTCAAGTCGGATCTATCTCAATTCCCGCAACAATATTTTGGAACAACATAAAATTATTGTAATATTAAAATAAAGGTTGATAAAGCTGTTGGAACATCGATCTAGGGCGTCGAAAGCGCTAACGAGTAAAGCGCCCCTGTCTAATTGCGATTGCTTCATTTATTAGCTACGTGTAATTACCAATTAGGTTCGTAATTTATAAAACGTGTTTTCTCGGTTTCGAGGTAAATGTGCCGTGCGCTGTAGACGTTCAGTACAAATTAATAGAAAACTTGAGTTAATATTTTAGGGAAAAGGTCAACCAGAAAACGCGCCACTCAATCCAGATTAAGAGGGAGAGAAATATTTATCACGTTACAGGGTTTTCAAATAATTTTTTAATTATTAAACTGTATGATATACTTGTTCGTATTAACTTGGTACAATAATCTCTTGATCAACGTGTTATTTAACTGGCATCAAGCGCGTCCTTTAGTCTTTCACTCCTACCTACAACGACGGAATGTTTATTTCATCATGACCGGCACAGTCAAGAAATCTTCTGCTACATTAAATAGCTTAAAAGGATCTAAAACATCCGGGAGTGAAAATATCCTCGGCATTTTAATGGAGTTAAAAATACTCTCGGTACACTAAGGGAGTCAAGAATACACTCGGTGGTGAAAAATACGCCCTATACCTTAAGGAAGTAAAAAATTCTCCCGGCACCTCAGTGGTGTCCTGTATCGTTACTTATTTAATTTCATCAAAATTGAAATTTAGAATTTTAGCTATAGACATACGAAATAAATATTTATAATATAATACAATTATCTTATAAAAAGACAAATTACTTACGGAATCAAGAAATTTTATTATCTCTAAAAAATATTCGGGTCTAGTTCTAGTTTTGTAAGGTCATTCTCCATGTCTCACTAAAAATGTACAATTTTTATTTTGGTTAAGATGCACCATCAATAAACAATCAAACGAAACCAAGATATAGGGTTTTTCAATAAGGGTGGGTCGATGTTGAAATAGGATAAAACAAGTTGTGTGTGAGGTATTGACGAATTTTTTTATTTGAAAATATATACGTGTGCCTGTCAATTAAAAAAAAAAGAATTTTTTAACCTGACACACAGCCTGGTTTATTCCATTTCAAAACTATAACATTGACCCTCTCTTATTGAAGAATCCTATACAACCTATTAGTCAGTGACATGATCCTACAATTCACAACTAATCCAATTTACTAACACGATTTGCAATTAAAGTTCCTCACCAGTTCGCCCAAATCACCCCGTGAATTATGTCGATGAAGATCACTCCAGCACATTCACCCCATGAATTGTCAAAAAAGTTCATTCCAGCACAATCGTCTAAACTTCAGACCTTTACGTCACGTTATGCGCGACTTAGCCTAACCCTTGATTTTTAATACGACAATAACCCATAATTTTGTTTGGTTCTTACTGACTTAATTTAATTCGGTATTTTTTCTGGTTAGCATGGTTCTTTTACTATTTAATAAAAAAAATTGAATCTCGGGTGTGGCATTAGTTTCTCTAAATCAACAAAAATGTTAGAACCGGTCCTGTCTCAACACATTATATTTAACCGTCACTATTGCTTCTCCTTCCGATTGTTTTCTTGGTTTTATCTTATAATTTAGTGTTAACGAAATTAGTCATTTTGCTCTTTTCAGTTGTTAAGTGACATTACAGTTAGAAAGAATAATATTGGTCTTAGGGAACTTGTAAGGAGGAATTTAGATATCTGATTGGTCTGAGTACACTTAATTGTGAACTTCAGTGATGATGTATTTAGTTCTGCCGAAAAAAAATTATTACCATCTCAGACGGAGTGAAACTATTTTTAATATTTGTGTGTTAAGATTTTTAAAGGCCAACTCCACAAGCTTGTAAATTAATTTAATAATATGTTTAAACTCTTTCGTTCAGCAGTTGGCATTTTAAATTGTTTGTGTTCACGAACTTGTGTGATGAAGCTATTGGTTTTCTAAATTTTGTCTAAGCTCATTTACAATTACTTTTTAATATTATCTACACGACTGAATGTTGTATTAAAAAATTAATATTGTGTTAATATTTTATTTATATTCCCCGTGGCTATTCACAATTGAAAGTGAGTTTTAGTGTCTGTTTTTGGTCAGTGTTCGTGAACCAAGAATAATAACGCGGCTCTTTCATATCTTCCGGGTATGAGAAACATAATTAGATAATAGTTAACGGGTATTGAAGAGTTTCGAGCGTAGGCATTTGTAATTTATGGTAGTGAAGGTTCTGCGATGGATTTGTGTCACCGTGGCTTGATTCGTTCAGAGACGAAGCGCATTCCTTAAGTGACCCGTGCGGCTAATAGGAAGGAATGTGACACAGTAAATCTCACTTACGTTGCAAGAAAAAAAACTTCGCAAATCTCAATTCGCCTCGCAAACTTCAGACAATTGGACCTAACAAAGCACCACAGGTTTAAATAATGCTTTATCCCGCTCGGGGAGTTCGACCAGAAATTCCGCCGCTGTCAACGGTAAACGATTCCTATCATTTCCTTACAATCGTATAATAACGCAGATGACCGAATCAGGTAAACAATAAAAATTTGAAATTAAACATATATTTCATTGGGTTTCGGCTTACTTTAGACATAAAATGCTGGGCCTGCATCGATTTTTTCAACGATACTATCAGCACATACAGATTAATATGTAGAAACCGTCAATATTCGTGCTCACATTATCAGCAGGTTTGCTTCGTCAACTCCGAAAATACACGTAAATGTACTATCGTGACGCAACGCCGGTCACGACCATGATTTTTACGACTTTATTCCCCCGTATTTAAAACACGTTAAACAAATATTTCAAGGAGGATATGAAACCTGCCAAAGAAAAGACGTTGAACAATACAGGAAAGAATGTAAAAGGGCGGAAGGAAGTTCGGATTATTCTCCCAAGGCAAGACCTAGCGTAGGTAAAAACGGAAAAATACTGCCCCAATGCTTATAAAAAACAAAACTTCTTTACTAAGGAACATTATAATATAGGGGTTTTCTATAAGGGCGGGTAGTTGTTGAAATGGAACAAACAAACTGTGTGAGGGGTATTAACGAAATTCTTTTTTATTTGAAAGGCGTTAGTACCTCACACACAGTTTTTTTACTCCATTTCAACATCGTCTCGCCCTTATAGAAAAACCATATTAAAACACGTTAACTAGAAAAAATATATAATTAAATTAAGACCATAGTAATAATACAAACAAATTAATGAGCTGCCGATAATTAACTTACAAACTAAAACTAGTCCTTTCTGTTTTCAGAGTTACCTTAAATATGCAATTAAAACCAAAACTAGTAAAATAATATAGAACGGCTGATCATAAATTACAACATAGGTTTCGGTGTTAATTTCCTAAAAATATTGTTTTTAACTACTCTCCGACGTAATTTATAACACAATATAAGTATAGTGCCCAACATAGCAAACCCATTAAGACTTTTTTGAGTATAAATGGCTCTAAATTTTACAGTATCCATAAATTAAATGGTTTTGGTGCGGTATCAAAATTCTTAAAGCAATTATCAAATTCAGCCCAATATTAAAGGAAGTAATTAAATTAAGAACGTCAATTGTGAAAAATTAACAAACTAGGTCTATTTAGTCAATCAGTTCTAAAATGTTAAATTCGGAGGATCACCATAAGTCGAGAGACGTTTTTGAGATTTTGCTGACGTGGCAGTTGCGCTCCTGTTGTTGAGATCGGTTCAGCTCCACGCGTGGTCTAGAAAAGAAGGAGAAGGTGACAATCGGTTTTAGAAACCACAGGACATCGTAATTAATTCCCGGAATACTTCTGGGAATGTTGAGGTATATGAACCGTAACAGTATTACTACTTACAAATTTGAATCACCAAATACTAAAGATGTCGTCAAACCGAAATTCAGGCTAGATGAACGGAAGATTTGCACCTTCAGCTTTGTTCTCAATTTGAATTAATGAAGCGGATATTACCACAGCTAGGCTAAAGAGAAGTCATTTTATTAATTCCACTTCTCTTGAATGGGAAATGTGAATGAGTAAAATATGGCACATCTACACTTCAGCGTGCAACTTGCTTCAATTGTCCAAAATTGATCCTGCAATTCGTTTAGAAAAGAACTTAAACGTGTGATTGGAAGTATTTGTGCTACAAGAGATATAAAATTAACTTAAATTTATCGAATCGGATGAAAATAGAAAAACTAGAAGTTTCGTTAGTCTCAATGTGTGTATGCTAAAGAGATTTCTTCGGCGAGTATAGTGGCATGTATGATTTTATTTGATAGAAAAATTTGTATCTTTGTGATGAGAAGATGAAAATTTTAAGGGAACTATTTAAAGAAAGTTAATTTAGTTGGACAAAATGACAACTTTATAACCTGAAAAAATTCATAAAGCGTCGATTGCACACAACTAATAAAGTGTCGAGTTTGGGGAAATAGTTTTTTTGTGGGAATAATATTTGATAACAACAAAAAAAACGTAATATACGCTTAGACGAGGCGTTGACTCGAATCAGGGCAGCGCATTTACTAAAAAACTCGGCAGGAGCTCAAAATCGATGACCATGAAAATTCTAAAGAGGCTCCTTTCAACATTAATTTGGTAGGTTGATTGACCATCTAAAATCCCTTTACTTGACGAAAAAACCAAGTCAGTTGTCACATGCACATGGAAATTTTTTGCATTCCTTTAAGCAGAGTGTTGAAAGCTATTTTTTCGTTTCACCGAGCAGGACGGAAAAAGCATAGTTTTCACGATCCACCTAAGTGGTTCTGTTACAGCCCAATAAAATTCTAAAGCTCCGTCGCTTCCTGACCTAATTTTGCAAACGGTCTCGCCATATCCCACCGGGTCACACTCCCTTTAAACGACATATGAAACAATCGAAGAAAATCCCTCGAAAGAAAAACAATGAAGTGAGGAATCTACATTGGTTTAGAATTTATACAAGCAGATCTTCCAGCCTGCAGGCTCCAAGTAGCAATATTTTCGCATTAAGGGGAACGTGATTCGGAGAACTGGGTCAAGTAATACGGTTACGTCTTCGCCTCTAAATCTTCCATTATTCCCATGTGAGACGGGATAATATTGAGTAAACATTTTCGCGGAGGGTTGAAAGCTTCAGTATCTAATCCTTTCCAAAGACGGCTTGCGGATATTTCTCAGCAGAATGCTTTTAACGTCTAGAGTTTGTGGTAGCAAATACATCAAATTCACTCGATTCACTCCCGGTCTAGATTAAAAATTAGGAGCCCTTTCAAATTAAAATAGCAATACCTAACCGGACTAATTTAACGAAATACTTGAATTTTTACTAAGAAGGCACAAACAAATTTAGTGTCGCATAACTTTATTCAATTTCATTTTACGACTGCATAATTAATAAATTTTAATGATATCTGTACTGTGCTATTGCAACGGTTAAAGCGATTTGGTTTTATTTTAAATAAAATTATAGCAAGGAAAATAAATAATAAGAATATTTGCAATTTTAAAATTATATTTAACTCAAGAAAACAACAAATGAAATAAAATAACTCATTCCTCTATCTTTTATCAACCACTAAAACTTCCTCTCTTTCCCTCTCCCCTCGAAATATCCACAACTTTACCCAATAGAAATTTATTTTACATTTTTGAGCTCCTAGATACGGGGTTCACACGTCTGCCAAAATGTTGCAAAATGACACGCACCAAAGGTTATTGAACCTTCTGTGGACCAAAATTTTTAGAGCGAAGATTATCACCCGACACAAATATTTATGATCCTACTGGCCAGCGGCTTCTTAATCTTTCAAGGGACCAATTTCAATAGATGTTGTGAGACCTGACCGATACCTGCGTTTAAACACCACACAAGTATTCACAACTCGGAAAAATTTAGTTAAATTTTATTAACTTAAACTGAGCCCTTAATAACTTAATAAGTAGGTGTACATTACACTATATTTAGATTCCGTGTCATTGATCTTTGAGTCTTTACTGCACTCTCTTGGTCGATTGTCAAGTTTCCGTCGTTTTATTTATGAATCAGAACGCTGCCGAGGCCATTTTATAATCTTTAATTCATTGATTTTTAAAAAAGGATTATAGTTTGATTTAAAAGTTTTAACATTCGGGTTGACAAAAACAACGGAATGATTATTGAAGAAAGTTGCCCTTTGAGTAGCCGTCGGCTATTTGTATGAATAATTTATGTGAGTGCCCTGCATTGCATGCAGCTGACTGAATCAAAATATCAAAATCCACAAAATGTACAAAAGAAAAAATTAATTACGTGTAATGTCCTTAATTCTTTGAAATTCTCACTTAAAATTATTTCGTAAGATTTTACAATTCGTCAATAAAACCAATTAAATTATAATTATTGACAAATTGTTTCTCATATTTAATTATTATGTGCACAATATTGAAAGAAACACACAACCTTAGATTCTCAAGAATTCTTATTTTAATTATTTCTTCAGAATTTGCAATTGACAACAAATCTATTTAATTGTAGTGATATTAAGAACTCTTATTTAGCATCCATTAATGTTTCCTGAGGTCCGTGTTGCAGGATATAATTGACGCAAGTTGACTTGCCACGGTTCTTGAAGTGTCAAATATTAAAAGGCGGCTCTAAATAAACTGAAATTTACAAATTTACGTATTTAAAAATACTTTCGTTTCGTTTTCCATCATCCTTACACGTGTTCCTGGTGTTTGTATTGCAGGACACTATTGATCTAATGTGAGCATAGGAGAATTTCAACAAGTAGCAGCCATATTTCGTGCAATTAAATATGGTAGATTTACCTGTATTCTTTCTGTCTCAATTCTCATTAACATCGCAAACTTGTGCGGGCTGACATATTCGCATGTAATACGTGTACGAAGTTTCGTTGCAATTTGTCCACGCGTTTAAATGTGTGTAAAGAATTTACGAATATACAAGCAACCGTAGACACATCCTTTTCTATTGTTCTGTGTAACCTAGATGAAGTTTCAGGAATACTAATTCCTAAGGTAACTGATTATTTAAGTATGGACGCCAGGAATGTAAAATGAGGAATAATTTACGGATTAAAATTTTTTTTCACGTTCATGTCAATACCGTTTTACAATAGACACTTTTGTAATGCAAGTTCGACCGTGATTTAATAGTATCCTATGTATAATTGATATCGTGATATTTCAATTTTTTTCATTTCTACGGAAAACGGTTGTCTCTTACAAATTAATTCTGTAATTATGAATTTACTATATCCAGACCTTTTCGTTGTGATACTTAAATTGTAATGTAAATTTTAGAGAAGGAACAGTATTAATGTGAGTAGCAGGAATTGAAGGACTGAGCGTGTCTGGAGGTGGAAGACGACGATGAAAGCTTCGATTCCATGACCCTAGCTGGTCCATTCTGGTTCCAATTGACGCACGTGGACGCTGTTTACAGCACAAGTCTTAACTCGCAAATTTGTGTGCGTACGAACTCAATTTCATAACTTCAATATTAGCCAGTATTGACTGAGAATTGCGTTACTTCACCTATATGGCCATTACATATTAAATTTTGTTGAGTTACATAGAATAGGTCAAGGTCTACTGTTGTAGAAATCGAGGTCTTCACGATGATTATACTCATTTACTATCACGTTTAGAGTCGAAACTAATTTTAATAATAAAATAAACACTACAGAAATACCCGTTAACACACGCATACGTAGACAAGAACTACACGCAAAAATAGAACGCAGTACGCGCCTTCCTCCTCACAGCACACATCGTGCAAGAAAACAGCCAGAGAGATTAAAATTCTCTTCCAAAATTAAAAGAACACAGTTTCAGATTAGAGACGTACTTAAAGTCAATTTGAGAAGCTATAGAAGATAATTATGGAATTCAGCGAGGTATGTTAGATGAGTGGAAAAATAAAGATGGAGCTACTCGGTTACATATAAACCTGTAAAACGTCTGAGAAATTACGACGTTTTGAGAATTATCAGCATTGGGGTGACATTCAAAAGTTACATTCCATCTGTGTGTTAAATTGATTTCGACATTCCCCCTTGACAAAGATTCCTTCTCGTTTTCAGTAAAGGTAATATTGTTTAATGAAAAAATGCTTAGCTACAATCATACTGTGTATTTATAATACTTTCTGACAACGTAAGGATTGCTGTAACATTTAAATGAAGTTGAGGGGACAGATTCTTTTCTCGAGAAGTTAAATAGTTTGAAGCGCTGTGTGCCGAATGGATGAAAGAAATGCGTTTCTCGACCTTGCCACAATCAATCAAGCCCACGTCTAGCAGTTCTAGAGATGTACCACGCATTGTTTCCACTAATCGCCTTACGCTAATAATAGCTGCTTCAGGATTTTTCTGTTTTTGCTTCCTCTTACGTTGAAAATTCAGAACAATCTCTGTCAATTTTCTGACGTTCGTTATATGAACACCCAAACTGTTCCACTTTCATTTCAGGCTTCTATGTATTTCCTTTTACTATCATTATTTATCTATCCCTCTGTAATAATAATTGCATCGATATAAAAATATTTCACAAATTTAGACAGAAAGATTTTTTTCAACGGCACCGGAAATTGCGAAGTTATGATTGAAAACGTAATAACGATAAAACACATCTGCTCGGAATTTGGCGGTACGGAGTCAAAGGCAAGCTACGTGAAGATTACAGACAGGGGTGATAAAAGTCAGACACAACGGCGGCCCGTGAAATTTGGCGACTGCGGATGGTACGGAGGTTGGTGTTTTTTCGCCATGGCTTGTCCCAGAGAGGACAGACAAAAATTTTGATGGACAATATCGAGCTCCGCTACCGACGGAATACGAAATAAGGCTGTGGGGGGAAAGATATTAAAAACCCCAGCGGAAACGAATTTTGGACAGAAAATGAGGAGTTGGACATATATTTTGAACATTTAAGGATATTGGTGATTAAGGACGTGGAGATTATGATTGGAGGTTAAGATTGGACAAGGACTAAGGACCTTAACAACGGCAGTAAGGCGTGATCCATATCATTGTGTGTAAATTTTTGCTGATTTTCTGGTACTACCAGTTCCGAGTAAGATTATTGTGTTAGTTATTCTGCTCTATGAGAAGGACCATTTAAAACGACCCAGTGTAGAGCTCTAGGATTTAGTTGTAAATATTTTTTATAAATATATATATATAGTTTTTATCAAACAAAAATGCCGGCTTGTACCTTAAAAGTGAGCAAATTGTAATATATTTGTAAAGCTGTTAAATAGAGTGTAGATGGAATTTCAATCTTTTAATAATATTTCATAATAAAATAATAATATCCCCCACCCTATTCATTTTAACGTCATTCAAAGAATATAAAATTTACTATGACTGATTATGAATTTGTTAATTATTTAACTGGATCCCTTGGGTTTAAAGTTACTCTCAGAATTTTACAGCTTCATTAAAAGTATTATTTCATATTTTAGTTAAATTATTTCGCAGGTGTTTTCGGCTAAAATGTGCCTCAATCAACTATTTAAAGAAACTTTTTTAGAAACATTTGAAATGGTAAATTCCCATTCCCATATTCGTTTATAAAACAATTGATATATTTTCTTAGAATCCAAATTTTTAACTGCTGCACACAAGAACTACTTAGGAAAATATTTTTGAGAGAACGTTGGTATGTCAACCGGTATCTGAGGTCATTTTGGTTTAATTCAAAAATTTGGTCGTATATATGTTTACCAATATGGGAATTTATTGAAAATGTTTTAGAAAGGATTTCTTTCTATTTATAGATGATTGTCGCACATTTTGGCTAAATCTTCAGTAAAGAAACGTAACTCAATTAATAAATCATTTTTCAAAGAAGTTGTAAAATTTTGAGAAGGATTTTAAACCCCAGCGGAATCCAGTGACAAAAGTATCGTACACGTTGTTATTGTCACTATTCAAAATTAGTAGTCAATTGACCGTGTTACGAATTATAAATCTCAAGGTAAATACAATAAGAAGAGAAAAAGACACGTGGACCCTGTCTATAAGGAAACTTCGGCTTCCAAATACGCAAGTCTGGTGTTAATAAAAGAAAATTACCATAATTTAGTACCTTATACACAGATTTTCCTCATTCGGTAAGCGACACGTTGTACTGTTACGGTGTGAATAGAATTACTTAATACAAATAATTATCCGGGTCGTCTGTTATGCACGTAACATTGACATTTCATAAATCACTGACAAGAATGCATCAATTAATTCATTTTCAATTCTATGATTATCGGACGCATATGGTAGGGAACATTTTTAGAAATCACGTGCGTGCTTAGTCGGAGTAAATAATTTTTTGGAAACCTCATGACGTATTAGTTGATGCAATAATTACGTTATGGTATGTTAGTTGCAATGAAATGAAGCAAAATAATCTGGAATAGTGAAGTTCAGTGATGAAACAGAATTACTGACGAGAATATTGTGCTGAAGAAATGTAAGGAAAAAATTGTGGGATGAGGATGAATTTTAAGATATCAGTAATGAGAAATGTTTAGAAATAGCTGTAGCTCATTTATGATGTGTTAGGTTCTCGTTTTACAATATTAATTTCAAATTTACTAAGTAAAATAATATTTGGTCTTTCTGAAAATGACTCTCTTTTAGGGTTATATTTTTCAATCTTCTTATACCAAATAATTTTCCGATCTAAGAACGTTCAATTCAGGTTTGATCCATGCTTGACTTTTCTCGATTTTACTTTGAAAAAAGTAACGTGAAGCGTGAGCAAATAATTATTTGTGCACCGTTTGTCTCATCCTCTAAAAAAATGTTTATCTGATTACTAAAATTTGATTGAAAATTGTGATGAATGAAGATTGTTTTTTCCCTCTTTAACACTGGGATTGCTAGTTACATTTTACACCACCTGTACCGGGCTTATTTTCCCCTTCCCAGGGTGTTGATAACTTTTTGGAGGAGCTTTAAAATCTTTAAAAGGAAAACTAAAAACCCCTTCTTTTTCGCCTCAATAAGAAGTATTACTAATTAGATCTCTAGTTTTATTTTAGAATCATAGAGTTATGCTCCTAGGATATTTGTATGTGTCTTCTCGTTTGGGTATTTTGCCTCGTAGGTTTTTGAAGTCGTGACGATTGACGTAGATTCGTTTCGTGAGAGGCACCTAGTGGTAGACTGACAAATCGCAAGTGAAGAGCATTTCTGGATGTGAGCCATCGCCTGCTATGTTTAAACACCACCGACTCTGTCAAATCACGTTTTGCCGTGTCTTTCATCGGAACTTTATAAAAAAATTAAAACGACTTGTTAAAATGCTCGATGAAACTTTAATAGTCTCCCTCCCCTTCCCCCCCCAACCTCCTCGCCCTATCAACCCACCAAAAACGCCTAACATAAGTCGTGGAAAACATTCAGCAAAATGTTTGAAAGGAATTTTGTGTGCAATCTGTATTATAGATGCAGCTATATGTTAAGCTGGAATAGATGCAATAATATATTTATAATACGTAAGGCGGTATAGATAAATTGTAACTTTTATAAAATAATAGGCGAGATAGTATTAATTTAAATTACGGCGGAAATTTTTGACTTGTATACTACTAACGAAGTTGCAAACCTCAGAAATACACGTCAATTTATATTGCTCATGTAATTACGATATGTTTGACACGTATAAAAATAACAATATTTTAATGAAATTAAATATTATCCTAAACCCGAATATTAAAAAAAGTTATTATTTTCTATTTGGTTATATCCCAATTGCAATCAGTACATAGCCAGTTATAAACACTACGAAATAAGTTATTTATTATGAACTTCATACAGTTTTTGAACACAAACTCCTCTAGAGATAAATAAATTTATTTTTCATATTTTTTTCTCTGTTAATACAAAGGAAGGTTTTCTTTTTGTGAATGTTGGTGAGTTGTGCTCACCCCCGAGAAGATATTTGGAAGATGCAAGCCCCTTTTAAGCTAAAGTGCGCTACCCTCAACACAGTTAAGCATGAATTCTGGAGTCTCTTAGGGTCCCTGGAGAATTAGTAACTCCTATAAAGTACCCGAAATGTTTTTCATTCCCGTAATGCGCGGTGAATTTTTGTAAATGATACCCTGGCACTCATCTAGTATTCTAATAAGAAGGAAATAAAAGAGACATGTGATATTATATTTTAGAACATAAAGTATTATAAACGATTTTTAGATAGTTTTTATTTCTTATAAATTATCAGGACACTAATTATAGAGATACATGTGGGATACATTAACTTAAACTTCAATAGCACGTAGGAATGTTTTTAACCAACTGTATCAATTCTATAAATAATGCCATATATAAAATAGTTAAGGTCGTTCCTTTTGTATTTTATCTCCAAATAAAATTATTTTTATAAAGTAAGTCATTGCATTCATAAAAGTGGAACACGTAATTTGGACCGAATTCAGTTACGTTGACGTTTTAAACAATGTTTGGAACCAGGAAGCAATTTATCGCATGTGTCCGATATTGAATGCTGTTACAGTTTGACAGCTTCATTGATCTTCTGTCTCTCTCGACTATCGGTTTCCTTAGAATCCCCACTGCGAAGCTGAATTTCACCACAAAACCCATTCATTACTCGTTTTGTACTCACCAGGGAGAGCCGAAAACTAGTTGTAAAATTTTACTATATAAAACTTAAGATTAAAAAAGTTTTAACATCTCTACGTAATAGCTTCAATCGATTTGCCACATAGTTTTTTTAATCAATCGCAGGAAATTTTGTCAAAGATGCCAACATCATGATGGGTGTGTAGTTTTAAGAAATCTATTTACATGGGAAATGGAATGGATTTTATATAGTTTCTGGTGAGTCGTCTTGATATACAGCAACTCGCAACTACGCTCACAGGATCTGAGCTACTGCGTCCGTTCTCCCTTCTTCCAGCTCTGTTGTCGTACGGACGGGCGGATGTCCTCCTTTCTCAACTCAAAGTCAAACAAGCCTCCATCTCCAGGAACCAGGATTCTTGAACCTCCGGATTGGAGACTCAGGATCTCCAAACAGCCTGTCTTTCTATTGCTCAAAAGACTTACAGCAGTCTGTTCTAAAGTTTTGAGTCATACATTGAACATATAATTTATACCAGTTATACCATCAGCCTCTCTTCACAATCTGATATATCTCCCCTCGTGTTCATGAGGCGTCCATATAATAGGCATTTTCACCTCTCAACCCTCCTTTTATCAAAGACATAGAACCACTCCACTCATAAAAATTTTTCCCCTCTTGCCGCGGGACCAACTAGATCGCACATTCCAACAATTAAGATTGACGATATAACGTCAATAATACTTTCTGGTAGGACTATAATGAATAAAAATTGTAACGGTTGGAACACTAATTAAAATAAAATTATCTGTGTTATTTTAAGAATGAAAAAGAAAAATTACAATGTAGTTAAGTTTTAGTATAGAAATTTTACATTGTTTTGGAAAATGAAGTTGATGATGACGTTGTGAAAAACGTAGTGGGGCCAAATAAATGGTTCGAGAAATTGTGGTCTTTTATATTCTTTTGAATGTTATAAAAGACATAGGGAATTCAATTAATAACAAGAGTTTCAGTCTGTCTTAATAAATTAATGGTAGTTTTTGAAATGTAATAGTTTCAAGTTTTTTACGGTGGGAATGCAAAAACAAAAAATTTACTTAACGTCTACAATTATTTTCCATGAGCCATATTGGGAGGAAAGAAAATAATTTAAAAAACCATGCAATCAAATGAGTTCAGTTGTTTTTTGTAATTCTTATCGACATTCAGACAAAGGAAATCAATTCTGATAGTTAGCTGAAGCACATTTCAGTAAGACCTGAGTAATTAACTAATAAGAGGTAAAATCAAAGAGAATTAAAAAATAACAGGACGTAGAATTTTTTTTAAACTGATGGATAACTTTTAAATTTATATAAATCTTTGTTCGTTTTATGGGATTAAATGGTGTATATTTGATGAGGTGTTCTGTTTCCGACGACTTATTTGCTGCCACGCAAACACGAACATTGAGGAATGTTTCATTATTAAGAACGACCGTTCCCTCGCCTCGCAGAAGAGACCAACTTCGGATTTGCATAAAGGGACAAAGAACCGAAATGAGACAGCCAAAAGTAGTTCAAGGTTGTTTCGACAAAAGCTGGAAATTAGCGTTTGTTAAGAGGACACTGAGAGTCTTCAGCATTTCAAAGTTGACATTTTCTGATGTCGACGTTTCTGCCAACAAAATGGGTCAGGTTAACAGTATTGTTTTGAGCCTTCGATTATACGCACTTCTTCGCCGTGTCTGTTCAATCATCATCCATTGTCGTATCCTTCCAAAACTCAACAGGCTTAGTTACAGCTTTATTCTCTCAAGTTGCTGACAATGAAAGCAACAACGCAGATCTTCTGCCTCCTCTCCAAGGACTGGAAATAATTTTTAACGCCATGTTTCATTTGTTTTCCAAGCTCTAATTTTGTAATCATCTACCAAGCAAGTTTCCACAAACTGATTTTTTCCTTCAAATTCTGTACAATGACTCGTTACTGATATATAATATTCCAGCATGAAAACTTCCATCTTAATCTGTAATCTAAATTTATTATAAGAATATTAACAAATAAATGGCCTCAAGTCAGAATTTTTTAAATTTCATTTAGCAGAAAAATATTTAATTAAAGATGTTTCGTCCTCTTCAGGTACGTCTTCAGGTGTATCAATTTAAATATTCATCAGACAAAATTATATTGTATTTAATGTTTCTGTAAATCATAGTAATTAAAAATGTCTAACATATTTTTGTAATAATATAAATTAATTTATGGCGTTGAGTCTAAAAAACTTATATTTATTACAAAACAATATCCAATTTGTAATAAATGTCAATTTCTTTCATTACTATAATTTGATGCTTGTCCAGAAATATTTAATTCAACATAATTTTGTCTTAGAAAGATTAAAATTATATCACAGTCGAGGACGAAACGTCCTCAATTCAAATTTTTTTTGTAATAGCTACTATAAATAATTTTTCTGCCACATGACCATTTATTTATTTATTTGAATTATTGCAATCGTAATTTGTAGAGGAGAAAATAGTTTCTTGTCTCACCAATGGATGGCGCTGATTACAGATTTTATCATTAAGAATTAACAGTGCTACATATATATTTTTTTCTCAATATTACGGATATAATAAATGTGATGCACTGTAGGGGGGAAGCTCCACACCTTTATTTTACAGGTGGGTAATATTTCAAACAAAAATATATTTGTTTACATTTTAATACAGTTTCTATATTTAATAGAGGTACGACAATTTTTAACAATAGCTATACTTTTACGAATATTTGTTTAAAATATTTTACCATGTTGCTAGAACTGAAATGATCTAAAATTAAAACTGTTTTTGTCTCTGTTGATGAGTTTC
Source organism: Eucriotettix oculatus (assembly GCA_034510155.1). Taxonomy (NCBI): domain Eukaryota; kingdom Metazoa; phylum Arthropoda; class Insecta; order Orthoptera; family Tetrigidae; genus Eucriotettix; species Eucriotettix oculatus. The sequence goes on along the minus strand of CM067380.1, from coordinate 19,622,470 downwards.
CCGTTTTTTGTAATAATTTGGAACAGCATTCCTCTGAAAATCTTGGAATTTATGTTTCCGAATGCAACCAAACAGACGAAGCTGTTATCAAGATTAACTTTTCATATTTTTTATTTAATAGAATACAATTATATAGTCGTGTCCATGTATGACGGTAACTATATACGGCTAAAATTTTGGCAGCAAAATCATTCAACGGAATGAATCGTTGTTTTGATGTTTGGTAAACAGTCGTGTGAAAATCGCTAAATAAAATTAGCTGCTGCTGCTGCCATGCTGCGGCTGCATTTCAAGTTAGAAGAGATACATTTAGCCTTAATGATCTGCACGTTCTAGATTGAGACTTCTAATCTAACAGCCGTACTTGAAGGTTTTCTGTCGCGTCTCGAAGCGTCGTCAGCAATCAGCGTCGGTTCACGAATCGAAAAATACGTGGCATTTCAACTTGTTGCACTTGAAATATAGATGTGACGGTTATTGATTACAACTCACACGAGCGAAATAGCGATATGACACTCAGATGTACAATTTAACTCGCGATTTTTAACATTTCTTATTTATTTTCAGTTTAGTGTGAAAGACGGCTACCCAACAGCTTTTAATTTCAAAGCTAATGTGGTCTAATATTTAAGTAAATAACAGGCGGGGATTACGTATGTTGAAAGATGGAATGAAGAATACTTTGAGTTTATATTTGTCATGTTATTTTCTTGTAATCCTCAAAATTTAAATTAGATCTGAAAGCGGTTTTTGTATATCTAATAAGGCAATGAAACCTTTGACGATAATTGATTTAATATTTTCTCATACCTGTCACACCGAAAAAATGGTGTGTACTCATACCTTCATGCGTTGTATGGTTCACTTTGATACGTTTATTTACTTTGTAGTGTTTCCAACGATAATTTGAAACAATAAAAGAGACACAAAATATTTTTAACAACATTTCAGTTAACTGTTATAACTTCGCTTATTTCGTCTTTAAATAATAACTTTATAATAATCAAACTTCTCTTTGCAAACGTTTTCATGACGTGTCTATTTAGTTTTCTGCAAGTCCCTACTGAATATTTTCAGGATATAACTTATTTAACAAATTAATTTTTTAAGTTTCCTTATTGAGAGATTCAGAATTTTTACTTTACCCCAGTCCCCCGTCGTACCTTCTATTTGAATTAAAAACCTTATCGATTACTGAGTTAATTTCTAGAAACACTCTGACAGTTCGCAACCAGAATAAATATTTGTTGTATCCCGAAAAATACCATCTTGTAACTATTTTCATCACTGGATGGTTTTATTAATATATTCCATTTATTTCTCATCTGTTTACGATGCTTAAATTGTTTCATTGACTGTATCTGTAATTGCCACAGACATTAACTTAGTTTATGATTATACCATTTGTTTTTTCAGTAATCTTCACTTCTATACTTATCGAACGGGAGCCGATTTGACCATGAAACTGTTTTTTATGTCATACAATGGAATTTTTGCGGCATTGTCCCATATTATTGTTCACATGGCTTAAGTAAGGGTTTGTTGAGGGAGAAGTCAGAAGATGTGGCAACTTTTGTCTATTTCTCTGCTCTTACTTGCTGAACCCCAGAACGGCTCCAATATGCATACCTTGCGAAATGTTGATGAAGTTAATTAACTACGATAAATAACTAAAAGTTATATAATTTTAACTACGCCGTTGTATACATCAATTTGAAACTTTCTGATGCCTATATGCCTATACAGCAAAAATAATTTGGTGAGTGTAAATTACCCTAATATGTTTTATCTCCTCTGGAGAAGTGTTGCCTGCCTATCTATTCAAGTTATTAATTGACTAGGAAAGAATACTAACAAAATTCTACCTCCTTACTTCATTTATAAAGTTAATTCGTTTTTAAAAGCCTCTAGAGATTCTTATTTTGAATGAAGAAACTGAAGATATCGCACAACCGACACAAATTTTTGACTTTCATTGATTTGTGCAACGATGTTAGTGGCGATGGAAACACTTTTGTGGCTGAAAAAAAAAATTTCAAATAAGAGATAAATCATCAAATTTGAGCCTCGCTCCATTTCATGCGACGATTAGGACAAGTTCATTTAATGTCGTTACGGATTAACCCAGAAAAATAGCTAGGATAAGATTGCTAACGCGTGAAGATTTGGTTTGTTGCTTTATTTTTCAAACGATTACATTTACAAACCTGTACACTCACGGTATGCATGTGTATAAAATATACTAAATCGAGTGTCATCAATTAAAAATAATTTATTATTGGACTGTTTTTAATAATTCATTATTAACGATTGCCTACACGGGCACGAGTATCAAATTTGATTAAAAATTACAGTTTTTTATTAATGTATCATTTGTGAACATTTTAATTTAAAGATTGAACATGGCAAATGTCGGAATATTTAATCTGAAAATTGATAAATTAGAAATTTTTTAATGTTTTTTCGTCAGTAATCAAGAAGGACTCGGGGTTCTTTTCACCCAGGCATAAGTTTAGTGCGTGCCTCTGCTCGCGGGTTAACTTTTATTTCTAGTTTCTTAATTGAATTCTCTCAAAAATTTTCCACTCAGTAACGGAACTAAGTAACCTGTTATATTTTCTTATATGATTATAATGCCATAACATTTTGTTCTTAATCAAATCATTGTTAATTTCCAATGAATCTTTGAGTTGATCCAGTAATTTCGGAAGATGCTATGTGTTTTCCCTTAAGAAGAGGTAATTCATTGAGTAAGGGTCCTCCCCTCCTCTCTCCTCTCCTTACCTCTCCTCTCCACCGCGAGGCGGCGGGAGGGCGTCGAGAGTTCCGCGGGGCTCAGCCTGAGCTTGAGCGTCAGCGTCAGTGTGAAGCGAGGAGGCGGGGAAGTCGGACATGAGAGCCAAGCTTTGGGAACTGCTGTGTAGCTCCCGGACAGGTAGCGGGCCTTGGGCTTCCTTCCAGACCTCTTTATAGATCCCGCTATTACCCGGCCTTTCCGCGGCGTGTTTACCCGGCTCGTCGCCTGCTCCCATTTTTTTTCCCCACAGCATGTTGCATGCTTTCACTAACTTCGAAAGAAAACGCCGCTCTTTCCGTCATTCATCACCAGTTGAAGGTCACCGTGAAGCTAGAAAATCATTTACCTTCGAAATCCGCCCTTACTGTCGCGAAAAGTCACAACTCGAAAGTCATTACCTCCAACAGAATGAAAGAAAAATTTAAAAACCGCCTAAAACTCGCCTTAGAGATCAGTATAAATTCGGATCACTGCATTCAGAATATAATTTCCGCCGCAACATCGGAAGAGAGCCTAAAATGGCCGATATGATGTTTTAACCCATTACATTTTCGTTGTGGCCGTTTCTGTGTAGCGGACCAGCCGAAGTCACAGGAGCGGCCGGATAAACTCACAAAAGCGCGATTTATCAAGGTCTTGATTTTCCCTGACCTCGCTAATCCCACGTAGTACAAAAAATACAAACGGTAACGGTGCATATTAAATCGTTAATTTGCCAACGGTGGCTCTCGTGACCCATTTCCCACTCTTACATCAGCTGCCAGCATGAATGAGCGGCGTAAAATAGCTTCAACTAAACCCATCTGATATCTGTAAACGTGTGAGATTTGACTAACTTATTAACATAACCCTTCAACCGAAGGTAACTATATATTAGTATCTCCAGAGAGAACGAGTGCACGTGGAAAATCCGCTGTAGAGTGAATATTAACTGCGATGTCAGTTTGATACGTCACATGGTTTTGTATCTGCCTTTAGAATTCAACCTATTATTGTCAAATACGTGGTTAAAAGAGTCTTTGTAATCTTTAGAAATGACATAAGGCATCTGACTGCAACCGTTTGAAATAGAGAAATAGAAGCAACACTGCCTGAAGGTTAGAAGCGTATTGTGAGGCTACACAAAGTGGAACAAAACTCGACAGCTAAATTACAGGTATGGATTCCTCACAGTCAGAGAAGAAAGACATGGGTCTCGAAATGTATAATCACAGACTTTCCATACTTTTATGAATGTTAGTGCATGCCTTGTTATCTGGATTAAAATGCAGAACAATTGTTACATGAGCGATTAAAATTCATGCGGACCTGAATGAATTTTAATAACCTCAAATGACTACCCGTCACGTCTAAGTTACTTATTGGTTTGTATGAAGTTCAACTGACTAGTTGTCTCTATCAGATGGCTGAATACAGGCAACAGCTCTTTTTCGCATTTACCGACGCATGATCACAAATGCCTGGTGTAGTGCGTACTGGCTGACAGGCTTCCATTTAGAGCATGACAGGAAATCTTCTGCTGGTGCTGATAAATATTCAGGGCAACATCAGATTTATTCGCAGCATGTAACAATTGCAACAAAACTCGCAGTTTAGTCCGGATAACCAAGCATGCACTAACATTCATAAAATTTGGATAACTATGTGATTATGCATTTACCAACCCATTTATAATACAATATTTACTTCTCTGAATATCAGAAATCCATTCCTGAAATTTTGTCTTCGACTATTGTTACATCCTGAGTATTAAAAATAATTAAGGATGATTTGTAATAATAAACAAAAGCCATTTCTCTCTGCTAAGAATCCCAAATTGCGCGGGAAAAATTCACACGCGGGCGCCAATAATCAAAATAATGAAATTAAATCACATATTTTTTAAATTGCATAATTTCTACGAGAGGGAAATTATTTTTATTTCAATGATTTATAAATGTAACGAATGACGTGATTTAGAAATTCTTGAGTATAATAACACTATGGCTAAGGAACACACAACTGAGGGTATGTGACCTTAATTTTTGTCATAATCGTAGCTGAATAAATTGAGAGTAATAGAAGTTTGCAGGGTTCCCATTTTCGAAGGCATTACCTCTGTAATGTAGCCAGACACAGCTGACACATTTCATTGGAACGTTCAGCATATACGACAAACTCAGAATGAGAATGACTCAGAATTCCTTGGAATTATAGGCACAATAATTTTGCGTTTGTAATGGTCTTTCCCAGAATCTGACTACGACTAGAAACAGACGAGTGTGATTACACTGGAACCATACGGCGGGATTATGTCACACGGCGATAAACACACCTCAAAATTAATACACGTCGTTCAGAGTGAAAACGTGGCGTAGCTAACTTACTGCAAGTAAAGTCACTCTAACACAAGTGAGCTTGTTGAAAAACTAACTTTAGAATGCCATATCAAACACTACAATTTTATATGGCATCGCTAAGTAGAGCTTCAAATGAAGCTGCACCAATTGAAACCAATGCCCTAGAAATGAAGATAAACTTCTGCAAGTAGGTTAAGAGCCTTTGATAAACGATGTAATGCTGTTATTTTCATAGCGAGGAAGCCACATATCTCTCAGGGAAATTCAATTAATGTTACCGTAGGCGGTAAGGTAATTATAAACTACGTCATAAGATTTAACGAGAAATACTACGCATAGACTCATATTGATTTATTTTAACAAAAGAATTTCGTTATTAAATTATTTTTCAGTTATTCAAGAATTAAATACGTACGGAAAGGAAGTATTTTAGGATTAAATTGGTGTCTATTTGAATGACTTATATGTGACTTATGTCCGGCAAAATTATAGGAATGGATTCAACATTGTGAAAGAAGAAGAAAAGTCTGGAAATGCATAGTTGCACTCTTCGGTGATGTTCCTTCATCTTACTATAATTTACTGTGTAAAACTTCATCGAAAACAGTCTTAAACGGAATATAATAAATAAATTTCAGTTAAAAATAATACAGCATTATATCAGTTTTATGCATCTAATTGGCGACTTTATGATTGACAGCGGAATGAAGGTTTAAATTATCCAAAACGAAGGCAAATTATTATGTACTTATCATTGATAGGTTTGGCTGTTGGTTGTAATCTTGTGTTACCTACGACCATTCTAGACTCATTAATGAAATTTTGTTTCGAAATTTTCGAGCGAGTTAGCTGTTGCTATAATGCCTTGTGAAAGTTGAGTGATAGACCATAACAGTTGACACCATCCGCCCAATAAATAAACGCCGTAGAGCGGAAAATTACAAAATCAGTCTAGACGGCTTGAAAATTCGATTCGCATCTGCAGGACAATTACTTCTTTGAGGTCACTTAGTTTGCATATTCTCCTTTCTGCTTCAGTAATATGTTAGAAAAAAACATTCAAGTGTAAAAACTACGTTTGGTGAATTTAAAAACAATTTTCCCATTCGTGATGCCCGATGTCTGAATGTAAGGGGTATATTTTACCATCAATTGGACTTTGATGCAAATGGTGGGTTTAATAGAAACGTAATATTTTTAGGTGTGTTTCTAAAGCGTGATTGTGACAAAAATAATGTTACGAGATAATTTAAGTCTGTTTGTTATCCTCTGAATTCGGACACAGTTTTTTCACCTGGAAGGAACCTCGGTCTACCTCTCCTTCATCTTTTTTTGAAATACATTTCGTCCCCTTTAGTATTACAAATCGTCTTCGAATTTTCCATACACAGTGGCAATTATGAATTATTCGTACGTGAGATGAAATAGAATCCAAGTGTATCCCTGTCATATCATTATTCAGTTTTTTCGGGTATTGCATTCTCTAGACGTTTCACTGCGACACTTTCACAGTGGATCAACCTAACCTGTTTGTTTGGTTTCCTCTCTGATATCCTCCTCTCTTGTTTGTTTCTCTGCTGTCCTTAGTCTCTCTCTCTCTCTCTCTCTCTCTCTCTCTCTCTCTCTCGAAAAATATAGTTTCTTTGTTTTGGTTTTTATTCTCTGATTCGCTTCTCATCTGTTTCTCATTTTTACTCAGACAATGAAATACACGAAAAAATCAATAATGATATTAGCTCAATATTGTCAACAAACTTCAGAATCCCTACCATATGTACGTAGATGAAATCGACACTCCAAGAGAAAAAAAATAGTGGTTATTTAAAGGTAACTTTAAAAGTTATTGAATTTGTGTTAATAAAAAGAAAAAATATAATACATGGTTTTGAAATTGAAAAGAATTTTTTTAAGAAAGTTCATTGTAGAGATGATTATGACGAAATTATTGCCCACATCGTCCTTTGTAAATTTTTGTAAAAAAACACATATTCGAATTTTATTGATAAAACTATGGGGGTCCAATAAATAAGTAAAAAAATTAAAAATCGGCACTTTTAAATTTATATGAGTATCTTTGATTTTTTCCAACAGTGAGGGGAACCTAATGATATATCTCGTGAATCATTTAAGTTGGCCCAGTAGATGCCGATGGAAGAGATGGAATATGAAATGATCGTCCGTAATTATCAGAAGATTTTACCTAAAGGAAACTCTAAAATTCATTAAAGCTATTCAAACAGACACCTAAAATTCTTCCTTTCCGTACGTGCTTTCGTTACTTATTAATTCTTGAATAAATAAATAATTTAATACGGTCGAAATTCTTTCGTTAAAATAAATCAGTTGCGTCGAGAAGTGTGGAAAATTGTTTCTCGTTCAATGACTTCCTTTCGCCTAGGACAGTGAGGAAGAGTCGGGACAGATCTCAAACTAATCTGCAACAGGATTACAGATAAATTTCAATCCATTCTTGTTCCTCGTTTTATGATATAATTTTATCTTGGAAACGCATCGACGTACAATGAGGGCTTGGAATTTCCCCGGTATTTTTCATGAAAGTTGAGCAGGTAAGGAATTGAAATGGAAGCAAGTCTATTCCGATCCCACCTTCGGACATCGCTTTAGCCTAAAGATGGCGACACAACTTCACGTGCATTTCAGCTTATGACTCAATTTCACGCGTCGCTACGCCACGCTTTACGCAAAACAAAAACTAAATGCGTTCTTTTCATCGTTCAAGGTCGCCACCAGAAGCTCAACTCAGCCCTGTCGCCTGTTCGGAAAGAATCATAAAACGCAAAGATTTACTGCTTGTCCATTAACTCTTGTGCGGCTTCTGCTTCTCCAATACACGCTCTTAGTTCACAAAGTAATCGCTACACAATGTTTACATTCAGAAAAAGTACGTTAAAAAATATAACTAACCATACTTTTGACTGGGATAATTTCCATATTTTAAATTTAGACAGTAATGACTAATCCCGATTAGTTGTTTAAATTCTTAACAATTCCGTCACTTGGAATGTTTTCCCAATCTTCTCATGAAAATTCAAGAACTCCACACTCAACGTGTTGCCTGCTATCTGTACACCAGGTTAGCCACCAATTTTCTGTCTCTCTTTCCTGCCCTTATTTTAATTAGTCTGGCACTGTCATTTTCTAACTTATATTATATATATAGGCTTAACGTCTCATTATCCCGGGGTTCCTAGTGACCTTAAAATACTGTTTTGTCATAGCCAGCTACAAATTTCTTAAGTAAATGGCATTTACAAGAGTACAGTAATAGCTTCTTTCTATACTATTTACATTTATAAAATTTCAATCATAAATAAATACATTTTACAACGGTCTTTTAAACAAAAAGAAATAATTATTTACATTTTATAAATTGAAATGTTAACATTTGTATAACAGAAACTTTTACTTATATGTCGTTGAAATTCCTATTCATATGTCTGAAGGTAAAACCTCTCCTAAAATGTTTTCCTAAAGATTTTACAGTATGATGAAAATTTTATAAGTGTGTAGACCTGTTCAAAAACGATTGAACCTCAGAAAATGACGCGCAACGTGCTGACCGGCCAGTTCACGTGACAACTCCTTCGCTTGAAACCCATATTGGCGGCATTAGTTCTGAAGACCGACTGTAGGATACATAGCGAAAAGAGGTTGAAGTAAGTGTTGGCACTGTTCATGACAAGCTCAAGTGCAAGTAAGGTTCGCTAAGCTGATCCAAGAAACCATAGATAAATGGGTTGGGAGAAACTTCGTCGTCCCTACAGCCCAGATTTCGCTCTCTCCGATTTTAAAATCTTTGGTCCTTTCAAGGAGACGTTACGTGCAAAAAAAAATCAGCAACAACGAAGAGGTCAAGGGCTTTAAGAGAAACTGGCTCAAGCAACAAGACATGGACTTCTTAGCATCATGTATAAAAAAGCTAGTTCATCGTTAGTAAAAATTATTAACATTCGTTGGGATTATGTTGAGAAGTTGTAAAAGCCTCACTTTGTAAGACTTCACAGGTCAGAGAGTCTGTTTTATTATTAAATGTCCGTCGTACGTGTTTGGCGGGTGATCTAATATACCCCTGCCGTTTCGCAAAGACACCAAAATCCTCCTGTGATGGATGCTGACAGTTTTCTCATCGACCTCTAGAGATTTTGATCCACCATAATCTGGGTATAACCGCCAAATGACAGGGTCGAATTTCACCAACAGATAGGGATAAAATGCCACAGCCCTCCTGCATAAATAAAATAGATTTTCTTGTCTGATTAACCCGGTATTAATTTTTTTGTAATCTTCATGACTACTCGTTTGTACAATTTATTGATTGATTTATTTATTTCATTGCAATGGGCATACCCTGATGGCAATGCTTAAGATATAAAAATTAAGGGATACAGAAAATAAAATACAAAAGTAAATATAAAAAAATAAACAAACATACCGCTCCATAACCACAACTAAACTATGTCCTACTGTTCTCTGAACCTTTTATTTCTCTGAATGCCTAAAATATTATATTTAATACCTAAAAGTCCATACTCCTTTTAAAATATCACCTCTTTTCCCTTTCACTTCACTCAGTTTTCTTAATTCTAACCCTGTTACTATAATATATTAACCTCTATCATAATTGGTTAAAATTTTTTGGAATTTTTTCACGCTCTTTGAAGGAAGGAATTGTCGCCATATCTTCCATGTAAAATAAATTTACTCTATCTCTGCTTCTCTTAACCCGCTTTTGCGCCTGGTTGAAAAGTACCCTATTTTTAAATCACCATCTTCCTTACTATTAACTAAAATTGTTTTCCTTAACCGACTATCTCTATAATGATTTACTTAAAAAATTACTTTTTACAATGAAAAGATATGAATTATTTTTTAGAAAGGACTATTTTTCTTTGTCGTTATAAATATTAGAGTAGAATATTTTTCCACATCAAACTGTGGGTTTACATCAATCGTTTGATGAACGTTTTTGTAAGTGTCGTAATTTATTTCAATAATTGTTTCGGAAATAAAGCAATAAAACAAATATTCCGGAGTATTGCATTTTAGTGTCACCATTTATTCTGGGTAGATCCGTAGATAAATTGATTGAAGTTGTTTTATTCGCCGCGTGGATTGGAGTGAAGCACCAATTCATCTCTCCCTTAAAATATTTTCCCTGAAACCATAACTGTGTTTCCATCATCGGTAGCATCGTCATTAAATCTCTCAAATTCGAATATTCTTCAGATTCACTGTTCCCACCTCCCAAAATGTCTTCAGTTTTTTTTTCAAAGAAACCATTTTCAATTAACACTCCTAAATTTAGTGTCGTTTCCACAAGTCATAATAAATACGTCTAAATTCTCAAGTCACTTGAAGCTCACATCTTGGAAGACAAGTAATGGTGCTGCTCCAACACTTGACACGAGGAGTTGTGTGCAGGGGAAAAAATGCCCAACATTTATCAATTGCGTGGCAGTTCCAAGAATTATCATTCCATGCCATGACGGTAAATGAATCACATTCCAAATTAATGGAATGTACAAAAAGGTAGCTAGAGGAATTTGATTCCTGCTCTACTGTAAACTCAAAAGCTTTCAATTCGAATATCCGTCGGGTCAGAAAAAGCCACGTGCCACATCTTCCGGATTAATTTCTTTTCTTATTTTGCCATATCCGGCTGTTTGATGACCGATCACACGTCTGTTTTCTAAATTACACTACGATCACGAAGCGTCAACAATCTGTTTCACATATCTAAAAGAATTACCCAAATGCGTTTAGTTTCTTCCCATGATTGAGAGAAACTATCGTTCCTTGAAAAATCACAAGTTGTGAAAGAGCTTCTGGAACATGTTGACTTCATGCGAAGCGGCGACGTAGCAATATAGGAGTTTCCAATTTAAGGATAGATTTACAAGTATTTGGCGGGAAAAGCGCTATATTTGCTACGGTAAGACGTATTCAGACTATGTAAAATATTCTCCTTTCTCTGCCTGGCTTGCCTTTTCATAGTCTCCCGTCGCCATTGAGACAGATTGCATCAGAATTTTTTATCAAAATTTCGTTGAAACATCCGTTTATTTCTCGGATGCATTACAATTATTTTTACGTTCCAGAAAGTGACTTTCCTTTGAAGATAATACTATTTGTGAATTTGTCAGGCATATTATAAACCGCTCGACCCCATACTTCGTCCTGACTTCGCGTGACGCAAAGTCCAGAGTGGTTTCCTCGGTCTGTTCACTACGCTGGATTGCTGACGACGAAATTATAATCAGACGTCCCTTTTCTAATTTATTTGTTAAAATTGTGTCTATTATGTAACGTGCTTCACCGTCGGCTATCTTCTTTTCCAGAAAATAATGTACCCAGCAAGGATGGAGTCCCTTCCAGCGGAGCAGACAGGAACTCAGGCAGCGGTGAAGCGGATGAGATGTCCGAAATGGCCATCCCAACGGGAGACCAGCTGGAGGGGACGGACCCAACTGAGAATGACGCTCTTCACCTCCAGAGACGGGTGGGACTCTTCAGTGGGGTGGCTCTAATCGTCGGGACGATGATCGGTCAGTTCAACAATCATATTCATATTCTATTAGCTTTACTCTGAACCATAAAATTACTGTACCAAAGTATCTTCTTATTTATTACGTTGTGTTGGCCTGATCGTTGTTTTGATCAGGTCGTATCAGAAGAAATCTATATAAAACACAATGTAACAAAGATGTACATATCATAACGGCAATTCAAATGATAAATTCCAGCTGGAAAGTGCCTAAGAAAACGGAACCGGGAGCAATTGATTACACTTGCGGGTCTGATTTATAATTAACGATTGGGACATTCTGAAAAATAAAAATATAGTCGATAATTACATACGAGTCTAAATCAACGCCAAATTGATCATAGCAACTCGTGACAAAAATAAAGAAAACTCCCACAATTATACATTTGTTTTTTGAAAAATCTAAATATTCTGTATTTTAATATCATTTTCTCATACGCAACTGTAAAATGTATATTTATAAACGTGGTCCCTGCAAATAGTCACAATGCTCGACAGAGACAGTGCACGAATTATGTTGGCACTGCATCAATGCTTTATTGTTCACAGAGCTTTATTCACAAATTACGTTTATTTTATTACAATTTTTATTTTAGACAATTAACTTATTGTTCACTGTTCTTTATTCACCATGTTTTTATATCAACACTATGTAAGTGTTGTCTCTGAACTTTCTCGTGTCTGGACACAAAGTCTCCTCTCCACAGGAGAAATTCCCGTCTCGTTTCCTCCGGCCAACAACTTCAGGCACTTGCCCGATGCTTGAGCTGGCTCAAGGTGACTAACCCTCCTCTTCAGCTCAGGATGAACTGAGCGACACGAGACAATGTCCTCCAACAACAATTACATCTTAAATAAAAGGCAATTAATCTGATTAGCTAGGCAAAAACAAAGGCAGCTGTTCTAAGGTGACCTCATCTCTGATTCTACACTACCAATTATAATTACATTGAATTATCGCATAAATTGTCCTAGATAATAATTTAATACCGCGTTGACGCAAAATAATGATGAAAGTAGAATATATTTTCGATAATTTGTGTATGAATACTTGTAGGGTCTGAGTAGCGTGAAAAACTGAACATAAAATGTTGATTTTACGAGTTGCTCCAAACTCCCAGTGGAACACCGTGAAGATTACAACATTTAGCAACAATAGAACACTTGAAAATATAGATTTATAATGGTTTTTAAATTTGAGTGAATAAAAGCAAGAAAAATACAAACGTTTCCACAAGTGACAACGCACCTACGTGGACAAAATTATGTGAGAACGCCGCATAAATTTAATTCAAAGTCAAATCGGATCCTATTTAAAAAGGACTTTAGAGTCTTATTTCTGTGTAGAATGGAAACTATTCTAATATGACAGTTACAAAACATGTAAGATTGATAGAGCTGTGGTTAGGAAAATAAATTTAAGTGAATGAGAAGTAGCAGAACTATGAATGTAATTACAGACACCAGGCTAATTTAGAAATAGAAACTAATTCACTTCGTTATGGAACCGCCTCTCCCTCTACGAGCACTGGTAAATTTTTTTTAACATTTCCTTACACAACCAGTTTATCTAGCTTGTATGTACCTTCGACGTTTCAATATTAAATGCAATTAATATTAAGTTTAACTGTTACATTCCAGCAATGCATTGTGTTCCACTTGGTTCACATTTTTGTATTAAAATAAGCAGTCTAGGAAATATATAATATGAATTCATAAAGTATACTTAGTGATTCGACAGTTGTGGGGTGTTACAACAATTTTTTTGTATAGGAATAGGACCACCGACAGTAAGTAATATAACTTGGTAGCGTCAAAGGAGTGATTGGCAAACAGTTTCTAATGAAGTTTTCCCGCTGGTGCATCAGATCACGGTTGGTCAGACACACTGCTGCCCTCTACCCACAACATTGCCAGACAATCACAGCTGTCTAGTTTCTTTTACTCTTGGTAGTCGCAATTTATTGCCCTTACTGTAAACATTGCTGCAAAGAAGCACTTTGTTGTCAATAATCAATGTTCGTGCCTCAGTTAGTCACTTCCGACCGTACAAGTGTTTCCTACATAAATTATGTTCTATTAAGCTGTATCACAAGACACAGTTTGTCCAATTACTGTCAAACTACCCTGTAAACCCTGGAATTCATAACTGTCACAAAACACTTATTTTACATTAAACAGCCATGACGTTTCTCATTGGTGGGTTTCCTTTGTATGAACAATAGTAAATAATTTTTTCTTATTCGTAATACCATTGTAAGAGGATCAAACGATACGTGAATAAGTTCCTACGGGTGTCTGCGAGTCGTAATTGTACTGTAGAGGGTTCCTTTTCCAAATATTCTTCTCAAATAATCCAAAACTCTTGAAATATTCATTAATTCGAAATCATAAAATTAATCATAGTCGGGACAACAAAAGTTTTCTAAATATATATAAGGACAAAAATATAATATTTATATTATCTGGTTTGTATATTTACATTAGATGAATCTCCTAGTGGACATTCTTAAGGAGCGTTAATGTTGTATGTTTGTGAGGACATCCCTGAAGAGAAGTCAGAGTGGAAGATTCTGCTGGTGTACAAACTGTCTAGAACACTGCAGTCTCGTGATCCTGTATTCTATCTCTCTGGAACAAGATCCGACACTCTGCATTCGCAAAATGCATTACTTTACAATTTCTGTTTTTGAAATTAATTATAAAAATTTCGAATGGAGAGCCGTTGGCACATTTTCTAATAACCTTTAAGTGAAATCTTGGAAAACGCTTTGTGGAAATTTGAAAAGGAACGGAAACTTATATATGAAAAGATCCTGGAAAAGTTAAACTTAGAAAAATCCGATGTTTGAGATAATGCAAGATGGCCGACGGCAATTCCCATTGTAATTCCAGCGACAGTGATGGTGGCTGCTTCACTTGGGATGCACAGAAATAGGAAGATGGACAAACCGTATTGTTTGGAAAGATATTAGTCAGATTTCTAAAGAATTCTAGCATCCATGGCGTCGGTAATATGAATATATAATATTTTGTCTGAAGTTGTGGTCCACAGCTGTGGTCGATTCTTGAGGAAGTTATTGACTTGAAGTACTCAGATCCACGGGTTTCACTTGAAACTCGACAAGAATCTGTTGAGTTTGGTCGATGTGCATCGCAGATAAGCGGATCTGTGAGAGCAGGCTAAAGCTGATACAGAGGAAAATGTCTCTTATCGCCATTCAAACACTTTGGAGTAAACGTTATTCAATAGTTAAGATTCGTCCCCAAAATATTCCACCAAAAAGTAAGGAAATGGCATTTCCAAGCCAGTTACATTGACTGTGAATGTAAATTTGTGTCTCAATTATTTCTGGTTCATTTGTAATTCTTCCCGCTGATTATACACATTGTTCAGTTTAGTTTTGATTTTTTTGTTAAGCGCACTATTTTAAAACTAATAACTTTCGGTTACAAATTTTAAATTATATTTTGAGTATACTCGATTGTGATGAGTGTATTTTTAACAGTTACGAAAGACCGATAACGGTAAAGAAAAGCAGGCGACGAGAAAAGAAACATTGATACCTGTTCACGTGCGGCTGGAGTTTTCCAATAAGAAAATAATACTCTTCAGTGAAAGGTAATCAAAATTACTGTTCACATTCATTTGAGTCTCCTTGTGGACTACTTAATCGTTGTTTGCTAAATTTGGGAAGCAATGTTTTCCGTATTAAAACTGAACTCTGCAGACGAGAAGAAGTCTACGCTGCGAGTTCAAAATTGGTGAATGTTTGACGCCATGAATTTATATTTGGCTTCCTTATCTGACTACTTCGATGACGTCAAAGTCTTGGGCTATTGCCCGTGAATTAGAAACGTGCGTGGTTACGAAGAGTTTTTTTTTAATCTTAGACTTTTTCATGTCGGATTTTATACGTTGCCAAGTAGACTATGAATAATTTCAGCACGATATGAGAGGGGGAAAGCAGTTTCAACTTTGCTGGTATTTGGCTTCTTACCGAGATTAATTCGGCTGTTTTGCACTTTTATGTTGTTGAATTTATGCAGATACTTCCCGCAATCTCTCATTCTAGTTGAGATATTTTCTGGTGATTCTTTGTTTGTGGTATGGAGCTGTTGAAGATAAATAAGGCACAAGAAATTGAGACAAATAGAAAAAACGTGATTTTACAAAATACATATCGGAGATAAAGTAGTCAGCAAGAAATAATACTGAACGATATGAAGAGAGAGAAAGTAGTAGAATTGAAAGATGAATATATATGAATATATAAATCAAATTAATAGTCTTGAGTCACCATTTCTTACAAAATGTATCCCATTATCGACGTTTCGTCTCTTCAGGGACTTCCTCAGGTATTTCAATAATTAAAATTTTGCATACAATCCTTTTTTCTTCTTTTCGGTTAAACAGGAAAGGTTAGAAGGACCTAAATTTTACTCATGTCAAAATTATAAATGAAACAAATACAAAATTACAAATATTATACCTGAAGAGTTCCCAGAACAAGACGAAACGTCATGAATTGAATATTGGTATCAATTATTTTCAGATTCTAAAACATTTATTTAATCAGTGGTGGATCCAGGGGGAAAGCAAAAACTCAATACATTTTTTGGGACAATTCATATTATTAAAAGAAAACCAACAAACTTCGTGATGAATTTTTATTTTTCATAATTTGTCATAACTGGAAATTGAGGTATCAATGCAAGTATTTCAATCAATTTACTGTGTATATAGCGTATCGTTTCTTTGTTGAAGTTACAAAAATTGATTAAAAATGTGTTGATCGATACCATAATATATCGGTCATTGTTTTATTGGTATCATCCCTATTTTACAGCTACCTAGATTCGCTTATGATTATTATCCATTAAATTTATAAAACATACAGATATGAAA
The DNA here is from genome assembly GCA_034510155.1 of Eucriotettix oculatus. Taxonomy (NCBI): domain Eukaryota; kingdom Metazoa; phylum Arthropoda; class Insecta; order Orthoptera; family Tetrigidae; genus Eucriotettix; species Eucriotettix oculatus. Next base: position 19,605,860 of record CM067380.1, on the reverse strand, counting down.
TCTCTCACGCAGCCAAAGTATCATCCTTTACTGTACAATAGAAATTTGTATATCAGGATAACAACTGTTATATTATCTTTTGAATATGAAATACATAGTAACAGATATAAAATAGAAGACCGAAATGATTTACAGTTAGATTAAATAATTGTTATACTAATGAAAAATAAATTTTACAAAAATTTTGCCCCCCTAAAACCCTTTTCTGGATCAGTTACTGATTTATTTATATTATTAACATAATAAATGTAAGAAGTTTTTCGTTATATTAGTTTTTATTATTATATGAATAGTCGGACCTATTTTATCATTCATTTCTATGACTCTTCTTTTCTCTTCACCATTCAATCCGCTCACATCTCATTCTTTTGTTACTTTATTTCCGTTATTTTAATAATCTTTCACCCTGCTTTGAAATAGCTGAAAAGAACAACTACAGTGTCAATAGAATTTATATTCGAATCCTATAATGGGAAGTCCCTGGAGGTAATAATTATTTTTTCAAAATTACATTAGTACGTTGTTGTGCTTTCAAGTGGATTGTAGAAAATCCCTGCGAATTTTATATGGCAAGCATATATTTATGGTAACAGGTTATTATTAATTTAACTGAATGTAATTGAAGAACACCAACGCAGATGGCGGCTGGACGCTTGAGATGGCAATTTGGGGAAAGCCTAACTCATGTTATTTGTTTCGATTCCCTAGTTGTTTAACATCAACTTGACCTTTTCTCAGTCGTCCCTTACCATTAATTATTTCTGTCTGATGCCTTACAACTTGAGGTCTACCATTAACTTCCTTGGGCTTCGCGTCCCTTGCTTCTCCCGGCACTTCCAAAATTTAATTTGTAATCTGTTTGGCCAGTTTGCTAAGAAATCCACGCACCTGACAATTATTGCTACTTGTACAAATGAAGTCATATTTTAAACGTGACTCACAATCAACAATTCGAATTATCTTTCCCTCAATCCCCGTAGCCTAATTTATTAATAAATAAATAAAATAAGAAATATGTCGTAGATGTTTAAATTTCGTATTATTCATAACATAGTTTTCGATATAAAAACTATATTCACGCTAATGGTTCCAAGAGCTTAAAGCACAACTCTGCAAAGTTACTTTCTTATCTTCGCCATTATTAAACGCAAATTACGTCTAGAATTACGAATTATGTATCGAAAGTAATAATGTGGAAAACTAACATATTTAACGTAGCACCTCAAGCTGCCAAGATTAACGTCAATTGAAGGAACTCTCATCTCGACAAAAAGATTGTGAAAGATGATGGTATTGAATTTGTAATAATTTATTTTCATGCATCGTAATGGGTGTGACCTTTCCTCTTTACATTACGCTGCTAAATCTATTGAATTTAATTCTATACTCGACAACGATTGTCATTCATTTCCTTTGCAGTCTTACCATAGTTACTGTACTTTAACTTCACGTAAGCTATTCAATTCGTAATTACGCTTTATATTCATAAAAATCATGCAGGAAAGTAGAATGAAATGGCTAGCGAATCGTTAGCTCGACGTCTATCGGAATCCTTTTAGAATTTAGTTTTCACAAGTTCTTGTCTTTAAAAATACACTGATTCTTGATTGACAATCACACTACTCGGTTTGTTTTTAAAATTTTACTATGTGAGAGTCTTTTGTTGTAGGTTCTGGAATTTTTGTGTCGCCAAGCAGCGTGCAGATTCGTACAGGATCTGTTGGATTGAGCTTGGTAACATGGCTTATGTGTGGAGTTTTGTCACTGTTGGGTGAGTACAAAATTCTTTCATTTCATTAATCTCATTTATTCGTCGTCGTTTAATTGTTCCGCCACACAAAGAAATCAATAGGGTGCAGCAGCATATGTTTCTCTATTAATTTCACATATAAAAGTATCTTGACAGTATGTTTTATTCTATTCACGATATTTGCAAGGGTAAGTTGATTGTTGTGTTTGGTGGTACTAAATAGTCGAGCATCTAATCTCTTAGCTCAGTTGGAAGGCACGCACCCCTGCTAAAATAAACGGAACGGGTGTTGGAAGTGGTGAAAATTGTGGGCGACAAAAATTCTAAAGATATCCAACTAAGTAATTTCAAGTACTAGGAAGTAAATTCACGACACAGAGACAAGTACTTGGGGAATGATGAAAGTTCTTTACTTAGTCTTCGGCGACACTTGTAAAATAGTGAGCGAGGTGGAAACACCACACAAAAAGGCAATTAATTTCAAAATTGACCCCTGGGATACACTGAGGCAAATTGGTAAATACGTGACTCAGGATTACTACATATCATCCATTCAATGAAGTACGATTGAAGCAAAAAATTCAAGGATGTTTAGAAGCATACAAGATCAAAATCTTCAGATAAATAATAGGGTTTGTCCTAAATAAACTCTTCTTCTTTAATTTACTGAGGCAATCTGCATAGTAAAAAATGACGTATTTATGTCTGTGGAAAAATTGCAACAAGACCTGGTACTCGTATTCATAAAATGCGAAGGAAAAACAATCGTGCGTATTTTGAATTTATAATTACAAAAATTTACGAAATATTTTAAAGTCAGAATTCTTGACAATTTTATGTTTTGTGTTTTTTTTATTTAGTGTATTTAGTACTTACAAAGTAAAAAAAATTAAATCATTTAAAATTACAATTTAGTGGATTTGAAAGTCTTGGGAAAATAATTTAAATAGAAATTCAAACAAGTAACGACGGTGCACATAAATAATAATTTTCTACTGAAGTGTTACATGTTTTCTATATATATTGCATTCATTTTATATAGTAAACCATTATTCCAGTCTGTGATGTCCGGCTAGGATTTGAAATTTCGCATTTTAACTTCTAGGTGAATACGGGAAATGATCCTTAGATTAAAATCCGGGGGCTCTACTTACGTATAAATAATTCAGCAGCCAAAGTCCGCTCTTTATTTGAGAATTGTGAATTGATAAATTTTACTTAACAAAATGTCATAATGATTCGAAAAGTTTTGAAGTTGCACAGTAACTCCCACTAATTAGTAGGAAACGTAGACTCCAATATGTCAATGTTAGCAATATATGTTTCTTTGAGTTGATGTGGCACAAATCTTCGTAGCAGCCGATTTTCACTTTCTATCGTACTTTTCCGATATGATTGATCACTCACAATGATTTGATCGTAACCCGGAAACAGAACGGTGGCGATGGAAGAACAGTTCGAGTTGCAGCTTTGAGACTCATCAGAGAGTAGAAGTGGATAACAAGCAAGTAATTGTTCTGCCAATGACTGCAACAGCTGCAATTGTCTGAGGATGCAGATTTCGCTGCTCTCAATGTAACATCGGAGGGTTTGCGAATAAAACGTTTCCTTCCCTCAAGCATGTACGCGCCTTGTGAACGTCGCTTGCGAACGTACTACAGGAAACTATTCTCAAAAAAACCTTTGAACATCGTTAAATTTTGTTTACTGGTTTCAAAAACACTCAAATTTGGACAGAGACGTCTAACTTGTTCGTGTATTAAACTACAATTGCACCACTTGAAACACATATCGAAAATATCCGTTAGGACCCCTGGAAAATGAGCAGAAATGTGCACATTGCAGAACGTAGAAATGAGAAAAGATCAGCCATAAGTCTTAAAACCAGCAGGATCCTGAATTTTCTTTTCAAAGTAACATGATACTAGCGGTGGGCAGAACCAATTAACAGAATTAACCAAAGAAATCATTCAGCTGGCAAAGAATATTTGTTTGCTTTGAGATTCTTATTTGCACTTTCCTATTGAACGTCATTTTTATGTAATTAGATGCCCATGTTTTGAAACGTTCTAAAAATATCACTTCATTAATAAATATTATTTATTCATTTCGTTAAATGCCCAAAATATGCCATAATCATTCATATCAATAAACAAAAATTATTAACATATTCGATAACAAAACCCAATAAAATTTTGTCAACATTTAATATATTTAAATAGAATAGAAATGTTTAAATTACACCGAACTCGCCGATGATTTTATTTTACATACCCTCAACTTCCCTCTAAAATATTTTCCTAAATTTTAACCAATTAACGTCTGTATTTCACAATAATTAAATCGAATAAATTTATTCAGTTGAACCAACGTTTCGTAACCATACATGGGACTTCCTCAGGCAACGTTAAATTTTGAAAGTTTGATGAAACAAAGAAGCCAAATTATATGTACACATTTGAAACTTCGCTTTTAGGTAGTCAATTTAATATTTATATACATTTGGCTGCCTTTTTTCATCAAAATTTAACATTACCCGAGGAAGTCACGTATATGATTAAGAAACGCCGGTTCAACGAAATAAAACCTTTATCTGTAATGGTAGTAAATTTATTCGATTTTCCTAAATTATTCGTACATGGAGTTTATATTCAGCGGCTCCTGCAGGAAACAAATCTTTTTACATAATTCCTATCAGGATAAACGGAGCCTTTCCCTATGGTCCGGATTCACTACGAACCAATTAAAGTTTCTTTAATTTATCAACATTTAGTTCATGATAGTTGCTCGTCCACACTGATATAATTTGTATTGAAAAGTTTAATAAATAATATTGATTAATGAAGTTGTAAATTTTTTTAGACTGAGTTAAGGCCCACTGAGATCTAACTGCATAAATATCAAATTCAAAATCAGTTACAATAAATTTATATTTATTGAAGAATAATCGACAGTCGACTTGTTGTGCATTGAATTATTTTTAATTTTCAAACTTCTAACTGAATTTATTTATAGTAATGCTTTTTAATTAAATTGGTAAAGAAATGTGAAAATCACTGTGAAGCGAAATAGTTAGAAATACTATCGCACTCACATATTAGCTAATTAGTGTTCCAAAAATTTTAAACCCCATTCCAGCGATTTCCCTGAAAAATTATAATTTTTAATTAATTTTTATTTAATTAAATGTTTATTTTTAGGTTTGATAGTTCACGGTAATGAAAAATTTCCTCGATTGCTCCTGGCTGTTGTTATTCGGTGCGTCATTTATAAGCGAAATGACAGTTTAATTATCGTGTTCATCAATTTCTCATTTGGATGCGGATCAGTGAAGCTAATACACTCTCTAGTAATGGATTGAACTGTTCGTATTCCACGTCAAACCTTCTTTCTTTAAGTCTTGAGTTAATTTCATTAACCTGCCTTCTCGCAATCCTCTCATTTACTAAAAGCGTTTCCCCGCAGTAAACTCAACTACTAATGCGTCAGTTTGTAGGCCGTTATTGGCTAACGTCCTGAAACAAAACCTGTTTTCCGGTGAAAATGTGATTTCCTCTCCATGTTTTACAGATCAGATAAAGGCTCCGAGAATATAAAACAACAGAAAATGGCACTTAATATCCACCAGAACATTTGAGCACGATCATATTCTATGGAAAACGGACACACTTATTTTATTCACAAATATTTGTCCAAAAACAAGAGAATAACGAATATTTACACCTTGTACACAGTTGAATATAATAACACCATGCTATGCACAGATTTAACTGTGAGCTTCACAAATATTCCGGTTATCTAATTTAATTCCCTCAATCTTGCTACGACAATCAACCAATCGCTCAATCATGGCCCCTCTTTACGACATCAATTAAAAAGACGTTTCTGAAGAACACGAATTTTAGCGTCGCGTCAATTAATTTAAACCCTCTGTGAAACTCAAAATTGAAAAACAACGAAATGCGACGGCAACACGTCAATAGAAAAGATATACACGTCGTTTACTCTTTGGAATTTTCACTTGAAATTATCTCGTCAGCCTTTACACATTTTCAATCAAACCTAATAAATTATAATTATTGATAATTTGTTTTGTAATTAACTGTTATTTAATGCACAAAATTCAAACGACAGCCGTAACCTTAGATTCTCAAGAATTCGCACTTGAATTATTTCGTCTATCGTTGCAATGGACAGCAAAACTATTAAATTACAGAGATTAAAATGTCTTAACTAATGTCGGTTTATGCCCATTAATATTTCCTGAAGTTCGTATTTCAGGAATGGGGAATAGTCAAGTTGCAGTGGTTCCGTGAAATGTGCTATATTAAAAGAAGTTCTAAATAAAACGGAAATATACAGACTCTCGTTTTATTTTTTATCATCCTTACAATTTTTTCCAGGCGTTTGTATTGCAAGATATAATTGATCAAATGCGAGCGTAGGAGAATGCAAACAAATGCTATATTTCGTGCAATTAAATATGGGGATTTAGATCAGCAAATATACATACATTATTTTCTTTAATATAGAAGATTTCCTTTATCAGTCAGTTCTGTATAATTTAGACGAAGCTGCAAGATACTAATTCCAAAGTTAACTGATTCTTTAAGTATGGAAGCCAAGGACGTAAAACGAATAATGATTTACAGGATTTAAAAAATATATCTTCACGGTTATGTCGACCCTTTACAATAATTGGCATTTGTTGAGTGAAACTTCGATATTTAACACTCTATTAATTAATATTAGAGGTTTATTTGAATTTATAATTGTATACTCAAGTATTATTATTAAATACACAAAGTTCAAAAAACACAAATAACCTAAGATTATTTCAAATTGTTACTTCGTCAGACTTTTCCATTGACAACAAATATATTAAATTATACTGATCAAAATTCCTTACTTATTATTTTTAAATCACCCTTTGATATTTTGTTCGTATTTCAAAATATAATTGGCCAGAAGTCGAGATTGTCACGTTAAAAGGGGGCTCAAAATAAAACGGAAATATACATATATAAATATTAAAAAAATAATTCGTTTTTTTAGTATCGTTCAATAGAGTTAGAGTTGCGAAAATGTGAAAGTAGCATAATGCCGCCATATTTCGCGCAATTAAATATGGCGGATTTCCTTGTATTCTGTCTCTGATGTCACAGACGTCCGCATACTGACTCATTCGCATAATTATTTTATTTTAATTGCTTCAAAGTAGCTGTAGAGCTTTTTCACCCCACCTTAGTTTCTTTCTCCGAATTTTTATACTTATTCAATGGCATTTTGCTAATTGCAAATCTTAAAACATTTTTTCCATGGCATGACGGCATCATGCTAAACATATGAGCAGAGCTGCTGTCTAATTGAGGTCTGGTTGTAACCTGACAGTTCCTGTGGATGACCCGTCGTCGGAAGGTCGCAGAACTCGGTCTACCTGAAAGCACATAAAGTAGAACAGAATGCCAACTGTGAGTCAACACAATTAGCGGCTGCCACATTTATAAAGAGGAATTGGGAGAACTAAGAATACATCGCCGAGAACGTCTGTCACCGTTCTTCTCCCACCAACGCGTGTAACAATGCACCTCGTTTCACATTGCATCTCACAAAATTTTCCGAATGGCAAAATAGTGGGGACTGGATTTGTTGATAAACCAACTGGGAGATTTTCCACAGTGAATCTGTTCAGTCCTTTGGTATAAGATTGTATTTTTAAGACAGAATCGTGTAATTTTTTTTCTGTTGTATTTTGTTTAACCGCACATGGAGAATTTTCTTTCAAGACACATTTGGGAATTATTATTGAAAATTTTCGGGAGACTGGAAGTGAAGCTGTTTTGTCCTTGCCCCAGAAATTGGGGAAAACAGGGAAACTCAAATCAACATCAACCCCAGTCCAAACATACGACGAAGCGTCTTGATTACATTTGCAGCACCTGTTTCGAACAGAATTTCCACTCGTCCTTTAAAATAAATTATGTATTCTCATATAACATGTCGCAATGTTTAAAACGTTCTCATACTTACAAAGTTTCGTAACTTTTTATTATTAACCGGAAAATAAGAGTTGAGAATCCTGGACCGTAAGCATCAACAGCTCTTACAGCACCTCTTTTCAGAAAGTTACACGATATTCGTGTTAGATATGTCACAACTGACAGACCATTATAGTTCTTTTCACATGGGATCCTTGTGCCGTCCAATCAAATTCATGATACGTTGTCGGCTACAGTAAGTCGTTATTGAATGTCGCTTGTGGCAATGTTTGCCTATTTCTCCACTCTTCCGCTGAAAGCCAGAACGGCTCTCGTTTGATTGGTAAACAAATACGAATTCTAAGATATGGCAAACATGCTGTTGGAACAATTTTATTTGTGTGAAGTACCATCTATCAATTGTCGAACTGAAGTATTAACTGCTGCCACATTCACCACATTTGGCTCATTCTTAACGTGAGAAGAAAGACTCGTCGAAAAAAATTCACATCGAACAAGGATATTTTTGACGAAGAAACGCCTATTTTAAATACTTGCAGGATATTTGCTTTTTGGCTTGAAAAAGTTGGAGAAACACGAAGTGAGCTGAGTTGAAAATAAGTTATGTTGAGAAATATTGATTAGTCAAAACAGACATGACGGCTCAGTACATAAACCTAAACAACTTATGTTGTTGTACTTGCGTATAAAGAATAATTAGTACACTCAATGAGAGAGGAATTCTGTCAAATGAAAATAAAATGCGTTTTAAGCAATAGGTTTTAAAGCAATATTCATAGATAAAATATATTTGACGAATAAAATTTTTTTACAAGGGATTCGTGGAGTTTCATTTTCCACTTTTATTTGAACATCTGTGATATGACTTAAAGCTATCATGAGGTGATAAGACGTTTAAATTCAACACCTCTTTCGATCTTACAGTTTTATGTGGTTTAATAATAATTGTGCAAAGTAGTCGGGGATGATTATGACTGTACAGAGATAATTGAAAGGTGTCAGTGACCATTTTTGATCAGCGTGAAGATTTAATTTATAATTTTGGAAAAACGCGCTACTTTATATATTTTTTGTTTAAGCATATCACCGATTTTCAGATAACATGAACTATTTGACCGAGAACTGTTGAATGAGTCTTCTGAGTTATTTATTCTTGTTGTCGACGATTTGGAATCTTACAAACGAAGTCGTGGTGGACGGCAAAGTTGTTTAAGCCGCGGCCTCGTGGCAGATTCTAGGACCTGTTAGCGGTCGCAAGTGGTGCTGAACCACTTCTCGGAAAAATTAGGCAAGAGTCCGCAAGACCCGGCCAAGTAAATTACTGTGTCAGTCGGCTATCGAGTGTCGGTGCATGACTGCGACCACTCGGGACGTACTTGGAATAAGTAAACGGCGCTTCACGCCGAAGCTCGGTTCAATTATAAAGATCAAATTACCGTGTACAAAGGTAACGAGGTTGAGCAAGGCGCCGTGGCAGCGCCTATTTGCGGATCCCCGTCAACCAAGTCAGCGCCACTGCCAAATCTGCGCACAACAAAAATAATCCAGACCCACGGCGGCAGACTCCATCTGGCCTTCGATTTCGGGACTTCCGATTAAGTCGAAAAGAACTACGCTTCGCCACTAAACCGTCGCGGCACTGCAATCTGCGTAAATCTCTATTTAGGAGTCGAGAACGAACAAAAAAAAAATGCTACGAGATAGTAAATTATCTTTTCGTACCACGATATACTCTCTTTACAAATCAGAACCATTCTATAACGTTATCCTTTCATGGCACTGTTTACTATAGTCCGCCAAAGAAAAACGGTAAGCTCACCATCAACCTCCACATACTCTTCACTGAAACATATTTACCAATTTTAAGGAACTTGTGTATGAGACGTTCTGAGACGTCAGCAAGTGTACGTATGTAGGAACGTTTGGACTGACGTCGAACCTTGATACTGCCTTGCACCCTGTACAAGAACGGAGTTCTTATTTCTTCTGGTAATCACCGGTCTTTTTCCACAAATTTATGTTAATAGGTGTACCGCCCCTTAAATTTTGCCCCACGGCCGTACAGTCACCACATATTTTGGCACTGACATCTTCCATGGTAACGTTAACCCTTTATGTAATGAAATTTTGGAAAAAAACCTAATGATTTCTTTCTTTAGATTTCCATCATTTGAGATGACATAAAAATTGGGTTTTTGTTTTAAATCACATTTATTTAAGTGTTAAATAAATAAGCCCCGTCAGGACGTATTAGCTGAGAATTTCACCGGGACTTTGCAGCCCCACGAGTAAATAAAGAGTTAAATTAGTCCCTTTCTCTCAGAATGACTCTAGAAATCCTTGTAGCTAAAAAATTTGAGCGAGAAAATTGAAAATGTTCTAAATTCAACTTTTGATCTTAAATGTGTTTCGGCAAGGGTATTGACCTATTCTTAAGAATGCTTGGGTAATTATCAGTGAACCTCCAGATGGACGAATGAAACTTTGACCACACCGATCCAGGGGTTTTCATGAAGAAAAAACAGACAGTGGCGAAATGACGGTGATGGTGCAAAGACTGCAATTAGACTGAAAAATCAGTCACTAGGAAAGTAAATAATAAAGTAGTTATCGGGAGAAAGTTTTTGAAGCGTATAATCGAGAAATATTGATACATTTTAGTGAAATTAAGAGCAGAAATGTAGAATGAATTGATGCTGATTTCTTAGTCCATCTCTGTTCGTGCATTTCTAGCCGAATTTAGCAATATACTATCGAGAGCCTCCGAATTTACGGTTTCCGACTTCCGTCTGCCATTAAATATCTTCGTAAGAATAAAAAAATATATTTGAACATTTCTTTTGTAACTTACAATTCGTATGTTTCGTGATAGACAATTTGAACGTAGTGTCCTTCTTTGAAAATAGTTCAGAGTAATTATAATCATCTATTTGGTTCTGATACCCAAATAATTTTATTGGAGGATTTCACGAGGCAAATGTTTGTTGTTAACCCGGCACTGTTTGTTATACTTAACGACTGGTAACAAGAGAGATTTACTACAGTTTATTGAAAATTTTTTGGCGTTTTAAAAGACGCGAGATGCGTTAACTAAAAATAAGTGAAGGGAAAATATATCTTTGGTGCACAAATACGTGGGTTGCAGACAGTAGAGGCTACTTTCAATTGGAGATCGATAGTGCCGTCGCCCTTACTGGAAGGGCATTGTCCGGTGAGCTCAAAATATTGCACTGCGACAGACTATTGACAGAAAATACCCATTCTTCTTAGAAAGTAATCAATCGACCATCCATTCTGAACTGCCCTCGTATCCAAGAAACCCTGAATGTATCATATTCAACATTTCATCACATCAGACATTTCTGTGTGCAGGTTGATTTCTGTAAAAGTTACGAGAAACATATTAAATTACATTCAGTTGGCTCAGAGAAGTTCATACACTGGGAAAATTTTATGTGAAGTGCTTCTAGATAAAAAGTAGATTTGTCACTTCGAACTTCAACGTTCAATTTTAACCGATACGTTTCTGTTCTTTAAATGTGTAATTCTTCTTCTTCAAGAATTATAAATTTTATAACACTGATTTTTTATTTTCATACTTATATATTACATCTCCATGGGTTTTCAGACAGTCTCAAAAAAAATTCAAAACCTCAATCGAAAATATTTACTAATATTGTTTAAAATTTCAAGACACGAGCTTTCAGCTAATAATTTTGCGATAATCATCTTTTTAAAAAGAATAAATTTTATTAAAAACATCATTTACAAATCCTATATATATATATATCACAGAAAATTGCATTGTCATGTTAATTAAAACAACTAATAAGGACAGGAAAGAGGGAGAGAAAGCTGGTGACTTATATGAAGTTCACAGATGACAGGCACCATGTAGGACCGTCACTCGAAATGCTTTTCTAACCTGCGAAAATTCAAGAGTCCAAAGCCCTACATGGTGTCAGACATCTGTGAACTTCAGCTTTCTCTTTCCTGTCCTTATTAATTGTTTATATATATATAATTTGTCAATTTGTTTTCTAACAGTTCTCTACGTGGATCATATATTTCATCTGGAATTTTATCTGGATCATAAGTGATTAATTACTCCAGCATTTCCGTGAAGTACATACACTTTTCCATGAGAACCGATACACTGGGAAGAAGCGATCATCCTCGTAGAGAACTATCAGAAAAAATTATTGACCAATTTAAGGAGTGAAAAATTTGTTATATTGAAATTTAATTGAGATTTAGTTAAATAAAAATAAAGTTTTAAGGTTGACAGGTTATATACGTAGGATTTTGTAATTGAAATTTTTTATAATAATTTTTTTGAAGAGCTATTTATGGCAAAATAAATGAATATTTATTTATGGAGTTTTGAATACTATTATACCAGGGGAATTTAATACGTGAATGAAGTTAAAAGCCATAAACATTCTCCAAATTTTATTAATAAATTCATTTAGTAGCTTTCGACTATATATTCATGAATATATTGTCAAACGAATTTGTTAATAAAACTTGGAGACAGATTTTGGTTGTTACATTCATTCACGTATATGTAGGAGTTTTTTTTATACAAGCGAACATAATACTTAAATATGTAATTATTTATTGCAGGTATAAATTTAACAACACCACAATCATGGAAATACGTTTTCTAGAAAAAGAGAGCTTTACAAATTGGCTAGTACAATCAATAATAATCCTGTTGGTTGGGTAGTAAATAGCCAATTGAAAGGGAAGTTTTCAGTAGAGAAGAAAGTATCAGATAAGAATGAAGGAATCTAACATTTTCGCTCTCTTCCAACATTGATAACAAAATTTAAAGACCAAAGCAGTTTTATTAAAAAATTTTCATGGGATTTCCTATTCGTTATTTTTCACCTATGAAGATTTTGGTCTGATAGCTTGTATTTATAAAGTGAATATATAGCTGTAAATCCATTATTTTCCCGTTTTTATTTTGATCCTTGTTTGATTTGCAATCAATGATAAACTTGGAAAATGTCTATTTGTCTGATGCTACTTTACTTGGAAAGTTTGACTGTTGAAACTATATAATTTTGAAACTAGACAGGTGAAAATTCGTCACTGAGAATGTTCTCTTGGGTTTTTTCCCCGTATAATTTACGTTTATTCCAATCACTTAATTCTTTTTGATCGTTTTGTTTTTGAAAACCACTCGCAATAAAGTGACTCAACTGAGTATTTCGGTTTCTTCTTCATATGAGAAATGATACAATTACAGTGGTGCCAGTGCATTTCAAATTTCGGTAATTCGTGGAACACGTCTATTATTATGTAATATACTTAGTAAAATCATGTCAGAAAGTTTGTGGACGTGATATGCGCACTTGTGGAGTAGAATTGCTCAACCCCGCCAGCCGCGAAAGTCCAGATTAATTATACGAGTTACGTCGAGCTCGTGTTTCTGTGTCATTCCTCGCGCTCCTCCACGTCGGAATGTCCATTCCAAAGTGCACACAGACGCAATCATACGGACATCTATTTTCAGTAAATGTGCACTCTGTACAAAACGTGATGTTGCCAATACTGCAACATGCTCTTCTCTTCTATTTTAGCGGAGGAATGAGAATGCTGCATTATAGTAAACACCGAGTTAGATCTCTTGTCGCAACACAATTCCCGGTATTGTTTGGCCATTCCATTGTTCGTTGTAAAATGCAGACAGAAAACTAGATAACAATTGAGAAATAAAAGCTTAATGAACGGAGAAAGCGACACGAAATATAAATACTAGAAGGATTACCTGACATTTCAATTTCTCGTTGAACTCGGAAACAATAGAAACTGCAGACAAGTTATGAGGAAAAAAAAAGATTTGATATGAAAATGAAGGCTTCACGTCTGAATAATTTAGCCGATATCAAATATTCAGAAATTGTTGAAACAACGATTAATTTTTCTCCTGAGCTATTCATTAGTTAAAAATTATTCACTTGGATTCTAATTTAATCATTAAGTGACATAACATCATTCATATATCCCATAATATTCATATATATCCGTTTGTACTTTTTTGGAGGGTTTCTGTGATTTTATAAATAAAATATTGAGTTAATCTCATTTTACATCACAAATAAAATACCGTAAATGGCCAAAACTCGTAAATAGAATAACTTTTAATTCAAAATACTATAAAATCGAAAAAATTTGGCACAAATTAATTTGAAAAAACATTAAATGCTAAATTAGCCTAAGAATTAAATAATTATAAAGAAAACAATAATAATAATATGACTTAATGGTATTAATAAAATATAATAAGAGGTCAAATGTCAGAATAAGAAAACTTTTAATTCAAAATAATTTATAATCGCCAAAATTTGTGACACATGTTAGTGTAAAATTCTACTATTTCTGACTTTTAGCCATTTATTATATTTCATTTACCTGTGATTTTGTTTAAAAATTAACTTTTAATTTAATTTAATTATTATCGAATTATTGAAGGCTACTGAAGTACCCCATGTGAAAAACTCACGGTGATATAGAGGAATACTAAAAAATTTACTTAGGGGTAGTTTTAAGCCAAAATCAAAAGAGCGGTAAATGAATTGTTTAACCGTTGCCCAGCACTGGCTTATTTAATTATTAAAACCATTTAATAGTATTTGTTATAGAATACAAATGAGGGGGAAGGAGGCACGGGAACAAGAATAATTTTGTAAGAACAAAGAAACAAGCGCTGCTTTAAAAAGAACAGCACAGCTTTGTGGGACATCAAAGTATTTAAAAAATTTATAATGCTGGTGTTGAATTTAGATTAAGTGCAACCAGAAACAGTCTGCAGATGAAAAACTTATTTATCAAAAGATTTATAAATTTTTGTCACATTCACCTTAAAATGTAATAAAATCGCTACAAGAATGATAAGATAAAAATGTACAGTAAAATTATTTTGTTTAAATAAACATGCCTTTAGTTAAAATTAGTAAAAGGTAATAAAGTATATTACAGTTCATGGGTGTATACTTTGTCAAATAATTCACACAGCCACAACAATGTCTATAAATGAGATTAAATAAAGTTCCATTTCAGTTTTCATTAAAATATTTGGTTTGGGTTTTCTTCCAAATATCTTTTTTTTTCGGAATAAGGTAATTTAGCAAACCCAATGTTTTATATTAATTGATTCCACGTTACTTTGGACAAACTTCAAGATAATTTTTTAAAGCCTGAAATGAATTTATATAAAACATAAAGACTTTCTTTTTTTAAAAAAAATAAATTTTTTGTCTATAATATTACAGAGGAAGGTTAATTTTTTACAATTTAAATTTTTTCTAACCATTGTTAGAATCATAAACCAGAAAATAAATTCTCCCAATTACGTATGATTAGGTAATTGTGTGTAACATTAAAAATAAAGTTTAAATATTATTGGTGAGAAATTAAATGTGGATAATTACATAAATATGCCACAATGTCGCATTTGAATCGAGTAGAGTGTATTACATATTTAAACCTTTCCCACCAATAATTATTTGGATCTTTGAAAACAAAATTCTGTTAAATCCTTACGTTTGGATGCGGAATATTTTGATTTCTTACATTCGGGAAAGCGGATTCTCGGGACGAATGAATGTGAATTAGTAATCCCCCCTTAATATTTAATGTTTTCGTATTATCTTTGGAGGAGACCGTGGGGTAGACTCTGTGGAGTCGTGAGCTCTGCGGAGCTTCGCACTCGGGGAGTCTTCCATATTAATTAAGTGAAGTCCTACCGAGTAATGAGACATGACGACCTATCCTACAGCCTTGCCCCTATCATCCACTCAGACGGCTCGCTTTCGTAATCTTGGCCCGCTGCAAATGCAGCAACCAAACCTTAATCACAGCCTAATGAAAATAAATTAATATTTATTAACGAAGAACTTCTAGTGATTTTCATAATACGACTTAAAAATTAATAAAATTATGAATGGTCCTCCCTATATTGGCCTGACTATTTGACAGAATGTAGGCTTTCCCGGTGGATGGCGGAGTTAGCTGTCGAAACGTTGTTCTTTACAAATGATATAACCCGGATGAAATCCCGAGGACTTTTTACTCACAAATTAATTATTTTTAAAGTATAAGCTACGTATTAATTTCTAATCAAAACATATTAAAACATTACTGCACTGGATACTTCTTATGAATTAGTAGGCACCTATGCACTTTGCGCTTTGAACTAAATAAGTACTAATTTGGTTATCTTAGTCCACTACCTCCAGAGTATGTAGAAAATACGCCCTGCATCTTAAGCCGTTATTTATATAATTCCTTCAATTTTACCACAACAACCACAAATCGTCCAATAAAAAGCGTTTCAGTAGAACACGAAATTTAGAGTCGTGTCAGTTTATTCCCGCAGAAAATTTAAATTATAGTAAAAAAAATAAAATAACGAAATCCGTTAACTCTTTAAGTGAAACAAATATTAATTTTTGGTAACTTCTTTAATTCTTTGAAATTTTAATTTCTCAGACTTTACACGTGTCAATCAATCTATTAAATCATGTTTTTCTTTTTTAAAATTATCATAAACACAAATAATCTAATATTCTCAAGTATTCTCTCTTAAATTATTCTATCAGTCTTTACAGTTAACGACAAATCTATTTAATTAGGCCTACAATGATAATTTTGAATTGCAGGTTATAATTGGGCAAAAATCGACTTTGATTTCGTGTAATGTTCCATGTTAAAAGGCGATTCTAAATAAAGCAATGTACCAAGTTACCTATTTTTAAAAATTCTTTCGCATTGTTTATCATCACCCTTTCATCGTTCAATTGAATATGCCATATTTTCTGTATTATGTCTGTCTCAGTGCGTTTTTGCAAGGGGTATCTCGTCCCCCTTTCCACAGTCATTTTCCTCGGGATTTGTTCCAACTTGTCCACGCGTTTAAATCTGTATAAATAATATAGAAACAAAAATACATCCATTTTTATTATAAACATATTAATTGCATTAATTATTTATTATTATTAAAAATTATGTGTAAAATTTGTAGATTATTCTAAATTTAACTATTAGTTATTAATCATTGAATATTTTCAGTTTGTTATTATAAATTATATAAATTACGGTAATACGAGTAATTATTTTGAAATATTTACAATGTTCCTCCGATGAAAGATCGGATTATGGACGTATTAATTTACTTTCTTTGTTTATCTTTATTGTTAATACAAAACATTTATTTCATAAGAATAGTTTTTTTGTGAAATTTGTTTATATCAGTGTTCATAAAACCGTTTGGTTAGCCATCATCTCTGGATCTGGATCGTCAGAGATTCGTTTAAGAGGCATGAATCCAGAGCCATTACTGTAAAATGAAGCATGCAGATTGATGGTAGCCATAATCCAGGAGCGATTTGGACCATCTTCGAGTTTCTTGAATTGAAAATGATGCTCAGCTGCGGTGTGTTTCAGGTGCGCTGTCGTACGCCGAGCTCGGGACCATGGTGACCAGCTCAGGGGCCGAGTACGCGTACTTCAGGGTGGCTTTCGGCGACGCGCCGGCCTTCCTGTTCTCGTGGGTGTCGACCCTGGTGCTGAAGCCTTCTCAGATGGCAATCATCTGCCTGAGTTTCGCTCAGTACGTGGTCGAAGCTTTCACCTACGAATGCGACCCGGACGTCATGGTGGTCAAGCTGGTGTCTGTAGCCACACTGTGTGAGTACATTACAAACTAAAAACATAATACCGAGATCCGCAAATCCTGAAAATTTCCTTCTTTCAAGGCGGGATAAGTGTGAAATGGCGTTAGCACGAGAATAAGCAAAAGGTAAATTTATTTATGCTTTGATCATTTGAGGTTCATCGCCTGTGGCTGATTACATCCTTCTCGCCACAGTTCCCTCTGTCTTTTTTATTATAATTATAGTCGCACCAACTACTTAGGTTATTAGCGACTGTACACAATTATGCAACAGGAATCTTCCCTTCCTAAGTAAGCATTGCAACGTTTGCAGCACAGCAGAGCGCCTTTTTGGATAACGTTTTTGTGGTCTGTAACAAACCTCACCGGAGATAAAGCTCGTATCCATCGAAAAAATGCACAAGGGCCAATTTTGATACATTAACAGGAAAATATAATGTTTGGTCCATTATAGATGCTGGTAGAAGCCGTTGGTTCGTCAGTGATCAACAGGTGAAGGGGGCGGTGCGTACGTGGCTTGCGTCGCAACGCAAAACTTTCTTTCTTATGGTATCGGAAATCTTGTGCAGGGATTAGTATTAAAAAATTACTCCATTGTAAGTTTTCTATTTATTCTCCGAAAAATTAAATAAAAATTAAGTGTATTTATTTTTCCGTGTAGTGCAACGGAGCTCGGAGTTTGCAATTGTTCCTTTTGCTCGTCGGACATTCTCATGATCGATGTCAGTTCCTTCTTCAAAGTGTTGACAATCGTAATATCTAGTGGTGCGCCGGAACACGTGGCTGCGTTAACGTCATCTCAGGCTAGTCAAAACCATAGTTCCTGGCTCTCTGGTGGTCAAGAAAGAATCTTCATCTTCCCAATTCCCATCAGAACGCGATTCCCGTGTCATCCCATGGCATTTGGAGAAATCACCGTGAAGCACGACCGTTATGAACGGGAAGGGCGCGTTGTCCTGGTTCCTTTATATCGTCACAGTCTTTATGAAATTGCAGTTGGCCAGATATCCGTAATATGGACGATGAAATAATGTACATTCGGACGTAACCAAATTTATGAAATTTTCTTTTTCTGTAGGACTATAACTAAGTAATTGCTTTAGGTTGTTCAATGAGTGGTCACTGCCAAATATCATCGATCATTGCAGAAATAGTTCTCGGGTTTCCACTCGGGTGCAGGTGCCTGAAGATGACGACAGAGCACTTGGTCGTCGAAACGTCGCGTTTTCATCGCACCTGAACCCGAGTGGAAACCCGAGAACTATTTCTGCATCAAATACACCGGGATAGCCTCAGCTCACTTATCATCGATCATTTACTGGACTCGTCAAATTATGAAAAGTACAGTCGTGCTGGTTCATCACCCGGATCCCGCCCCGGGAAGAGCCGTTTTTATCACGAGATATAGTGTCTGTTCTTCATTAACTGAGCAATGAAGAATATTTTTCTTCAGATTTTATAATAGTGATAACAATGTAGAACGTCGCTCAGTGATGATGAGACAAGACGGGAAACCCCTATTCTGTCTACTCCGACTGGGGGGAGATCGGACGAAACTTTTGCCACTGGCATAGAACCAGCAAGAAAAAAGTATTTGCCCCTGCGGGAAGCTCATTTTCACTTTATTTGCGCAACTCTTAATTTTTTTACAAGATCATCACTGTTTGATATGTGATTACCACTCAAGATGTCAAGCCGTTCTGAATTTATTTCACATTTAAAATTTTCACCGTCTTCCAACAGTAAGTTGGTTTGTGAGAACACGGTATGGCAATCTCGTGATTGCCTAACGGATAACATGTTCCATTAACTCGATAGCTGATTTTGCAGAGCCGTGTTTGCGAATCGTAAGGTGACGGCGTGTTGTTCTTGGCTAAATATTGACTTGGATATTCCAGGAATACTCCGTTGCCTTCCAAGGTTACAGGAATCGAATCTACGCCGGAACGAAGACACTTGCGGGCCTAATTTTAGTTCAGTTACGTGCGACTCGCCGCGTCGAGCTTATTGTTATTACCGCATCTCTATTAAAGCTATACTTTCATCGTGAAGCGACTTTTCTATAAATTATTCCAGTGACGTCACTACAGATCGAAATGATCAATTTATAACGAATAATGAAACATTTATTTGGTAGTTAACAGGGTAAATGACGACTTTCCACTTGAAAAAGCTTGTCCGTTTGCAGCCTTAGGGCTTGTGCCCAGAAATTTGGATTACTTTTCGACAGAGGCACGTGGCATTGTATCTCTTCCATTTGGAACTTAAACTTCATTTTTTAAACTCTGAATAATGTAATAGATCTATTCTCGTTCGTCACGTTTCAGGTGAAAAATCATGTCGTTTAGAACACGGAACAAAAGAGCGAGATTAATATGAGATTCCGTGAAATGGAAATGGATTTTCGCCACTTATTTGAGGAAGCAGAATGCAATAATACTGAATCTTCATTATATTTGTAAATGTACGAGGGCACGGAGTTGTTATACACTTATTGAAGAGTGTGTTTTTCTGTAAAATTCGTTTAGGATACGAACAACACTTTATCACAGTTTACATAGTTTATCACCGAGTAGCATTTTCGTCACCCGTGGCTTCATAGATGACGTCACTATAAATTTTAGTTTACGGCGCTCAGGTAATAGTACGACGCTATAAAAAAAGCGACAAACATGTAAGCTGAACCGCAATGTTGAAAAGTGGTTGCATCAGAAACCGCAAACTGACAGCAAACAGCTTGGACCTGTTGAAATATGCCATAATAAAATTTAAAACTCTTTTATCTAGGCTCAAATTGAAGTTGAATTAAGTACAAAAATTGCATGAATTTAATTTAGAAACAAGACTTCATGGAGGATAAAGACTTCAACCCTTAAGGTTGCTTTTAGGAACAATAATTTAATTTAATTTAAAATGGTATTCCTTATAAAAAATATGAGTGCAATAAAAATTTACGTGAAGACCTGAAAAAAAAGAATAACATCAATATATGAA
This sequence comes from Eucriotettix oculatus, assembly GCA_034510155.1. NCBI lineage: Eukaryota > Metazoa > Arthropoda > Insecta > Orthoptera > Tetrigidae > Eucriotettix > Eucriotettix oculatus. The sequence continues at coordinate 19,585,432 of CM067380.1, read as the reverse complement.
GCAGACTGAATATTAATTTATTTCTATCGATTTTAGGTAATCAAACTCTTGCACACTCTAAGCTTTTCCAACAATCTATTTAAATAATTCAGTCAATTAACAGTAGCTTTCGGCATAGTATCCTACCATAATCATCTGTACACAGGCATCGACTTTACATGTCACATTTGTTTTTGATTTATAATCTTGGTCATTATTAAAAATTAATGAAAATTAGGTACCTGTCGTATCAGTTCTTCAAACTACAAAATTTATTTTGACAGTTGATTCGTTCATTGGTTCAGCAGCAACTGACCTTAAATGTAAACACTTAAAAATAATTTTTTGTATTGTCCGATGTTTATTTATTTTTACTTTTAAATTTGCATTTTAATTTTCTAACTAAACCCACTGTAGTTGTCCCTTGATCTTCCAACATGCTTAGGAGTCCGACGCACTTCCCGTCAAGTTGACCGTAGTCCTGCTTACACATACTGTATGTACATTTATTGGCTTCCAAATTTCTTTTAATAAACATGTTTCAGTTAACCGAAATGTGTGTTCATGTCCATATTAACCTAGGCAGCATTTTACTCATAAAATGTAGGAATATTATAGGTTACTGCTAGCATAACAATACCAAATATGTAATCACTTTCGGTAATCCGGACAATTTTGGTAATCCGACTCTCCTGTAGGATTATCAAGGGACCCTGTATATGTATTATATGAAGAGCCTCATCTATAAGGCTTTTCAATAAGGGCGGGTCAATCTTGAAATGTTAAATGGAATAAAACAAGCTGTGTGTGAGGTATTAATGAAATTATTATTTTATTTGATACATGGGCCTTTCAAACAAAAAATAATAATTTCGTTAATACCTCACTCACAGCTTGTTTGATTCCATTTCAACGTCGACCCGCCCTTATTGCGAAATCATATACTTAATTTACATCTGATTAAAAATAAATATCTACTAACATAAGCTTTTCTCTGATGATAAATTTATTTGAATATTTCTTCCCGTCTTTCATTGAAGAATATTAAATTTAAAATAGTCTTTCCTTAAAATTTTGTACAATAGGAAGATAAATGAGAGCTGCAGCAGACAATATTTCCACCCTCGTGGGAATTATAAGTTGTCGTAATTTATTGAGATCTGGGCGCGACTTGCCGAAAAGGAAATGTTGGGGCTTGTGCCGGGGGACGGCTGCAATATCGATCTGCAGAACCAGGCTCAACTCGTCTGCAGCAGCCACGCGAGATCAACAAATCACTCCCATTAGTCCTCACTGTCTCGTATTCGGACATTCCTCAACACCAGCCAAACGGATTACTCAAACATTTCTTTATTGCGAAAAACGTTTGCATTAAAAATTTTCATTTCCATGAGAAGTACGTTACTTGCACGAGTCAGCGAGCATGGGGAGATTTTGCGCTTGATTTCAAGATCAAGATGTAGCAAAGTTGTTTTTCTTTCACGTGCCTTCTTCGTAGTTCAAGAACATTCCATACTGTCATCTATAAATTACGCTTTCTGGCAACCGTTCATGTAAACCGCGGTGATGACGCGTTTCTAAAATAAAATAAAACAGAACTGTTGTCGGCACTTATGTCAGTTCCACATTTTGGTCTCTGTTGCATTGTCCAAATTTTCACTAGTATATGCCAACGGATCCGAAAGTGCCAGAACAGCACGCGATTTTTTAGTCTTATTTAATACTACCTGGGTACCCTGCGATGCCCGGGAAAATAATGCATAAATGTAACTAAAATTTTATTTACGTTATAATAGTTTTTGTTTTTCGCGAACGTCGTCGTCGCCACCGCCGCACGCAGACGCGCATCGGGGACTATGTATTCTGCTGACATTTCAATATGTCTGTACGTTCGGATCTTTCTTTGGCATCAAAAGGAAAAGGATGACGAAACTCAGTGTTTATGTATAGATAAAATTGAGTTTGTGCGGCCCGTTCTACACAGCGACTTATAAAACATTTTGTATATTTATAAACTAATTATCCCTATACCGAAGAGACTGCGGCTGAAAGATGCCAACAGCACAGAACAATTAGTTTAGTATCTCATGTGTGCAAAATATTCACGAAAATAGTATATAGGAGGGTGGAATGACGAATATAATGCGGGTTAGGAGAAGATCAGTTTGGTTTTAGGAAGAATGTGGAGACCCTTGCGTCTAATTATAGAAGATATGATAAGAAAAAACAGGTCTACGTACATGGCATTTGTAGATTTAGAAAAAGCCTTTGATAATTTGAACTGGAACACACTATTAAGGTTTTGAAAAGGACAGGAATAAAATATCGAGAAACAAGGCTCTACAGTAATTAGAATTGAATGACAAGAAAATAAAGCAGAAATCAAGAAAGGAGTAAGACAAAGAATGCAGTCTGTCGCCCATGCATTTTAACTCATATGTAAACACGCGATGAAGAAAGTTAAAAACGAATATGGGAAGTGAATCAAACTGTAAGGAGAAGAAATAAATACCCTAAGGTATGCTGATGATATTGTGGTATTAGGGGAGTCAGAAGAATACTTGGAAATCATATTAAATGGCATGAACTTGATCCTGGAGGAAGAGTATAACATGAGGTTTAATAAAGCGAAATCCAAGGTGCGAAACGGTGGAATAAAAAAGGGTGTTAGATTGGGAAGAGATATTTTGAAGGACATTAGGAAATTCTGCTACTTGGGCAGGAATAATAACTAGGGATGATAGAAGTAGAGTAGACATAAAGCACAGGTAAGGAAGGCTTTCGCAAAAAAGAGAAATTTATGTACGGCTAATGTAAGTATGAATATTAGGGAATCATTATTAAAAACGTTCGTATGGAATGTGGCGTTATAGTCAACTCTACCTTCCTCATCCCCCTTTTTCAATTCCCTTCATATGCTATTAAAGGGCAAGGAATGGTTAATATTTCCTTTTATTTATATAGACCATCTGGGCGCCCTGCGTTGCTGGGGTATTTCCTTATATTAGCCACGAAGCAGAATTAATTCCACATTAATTTTTTGGAAAACTCGTAAATTTATTGGCATTAAATCTTGATCGGCACACACCGACCTACACCCATATAACCAGGAATTCTTCACGGCACCTTACGAGAATCTAAACCCTGGCTGGCTTCTTAAACGTTTTCTAAAAGCGAACCCTAAAATAATTTTCAACGACCCCGAATGTAACGAACTAATATATACTATTGAGTCAATAAAAATTAATATATTTTAGAACATACAATGTCAATAATATAAGGTATAATAATTCTTTGGCAAGTATATATGAAGAAATAAACTTACTTAATTATTATTTCCTTTCTCGAAATTTTTTTTATAACAACATCTAAATATTATTAACGCCAAAATATATTAATGTGACGGATGAGCTTGTTTATTTTTACACAAATAATTAAATATAGGTTCACTTTCAATTAATGCAAGTCGGAATTTATTTTAAAAATCTGAGCTTGAATCACTTGAGAGAACTATTCCTTTACTTCTCTTCATCTGAATAAATATTTATGTAACATGTAATAAAAACTGTACTATCTTCGGATAAAAGTTTTCGTAATTAAAAAAAATCACTTGACAGTTAAGCAGTTTTTTCTGGGCTTTTAAATACAAGATCGGACTTTCAGAAACAGAACAAATATTTTATTCGTGGTACCTTAAGGGGGTGAAAAATATTGCTGCAAATTTGGGATATACCGTGTGACTTAAGTATACGACAGAAATATTTGAAATATGTAGGGCTTATACATGAAAATCTTGTTTGGGGATTTTTTAATATTTATGCGTTTTTACTCTTCGGGTGACATTGCAATCTCTTCCGCTTCTATGATCGATTTGTATGTTTTTCTATTTTCCAGTCTAAGACGTACTTATTTTTTGAGAAACAATAACAGATTTGTTACTCTTTATGTGGCAAGTTTTGTTAACGGTTTCTTTTCAGCGTATACATGTGGCGCATTCGAGTACGACGATAACGTAATGTGTGAATACTCTCAAAGTAATAATTGTGGACTGAGAAATTATTTCAAATTGAGTAGTTCAAAAGCCGTCTCACGATATATGCGACGGACGTAAAGAGTTTCTAGAAAGGAAAAATAATTTGATTGTGTGTGAAGAAAAATGGTCAGCAATCGCCACTAATGGTGACACAGTCGGTAACTTGGATTTTAATGGTACAAAGTTCTGATAGCTAAATTGATATCCGCGGTCCGCTGCGGAAATATAAATTGCGAGCTTCTGTTCCCGTAAATGACAGCATTTAGGAGGAATGGCTGCCCTTATAGTTGGAGGAGGAGGAGTAGCAACAATTTATCTTCAAAATTACTTACGCCCCAGTTGCAATTACGATGAAAAAATAAATTTAATGTTTTATGTGCATTTTGCAGATTCTAATTATCATACATTTTCAACGGAAGTACATATTTTCCAACATTTAACAATCAATTACTACAAGGCTTAGAATAAATTAATCTTACAAACCTGGCAATGGCCACTGCGTCTGTCAGTACGGAACTTGAAATTAATGGAGTTAATGTTGGAATAAAACGAAAAAAACTTCTAAATTACAAGAAGACAGAACGGTGCTCTGGTCCTGAGATTGGATACACACAATTCAATTGCTGTAAACATTTTAAATAGCACCCTTTAAACTTTGTAAATAAGAAATAATCCACCTCTAGAAAGAATTAAGGAGAAATATGGTGCAGAAATTTGTAGGAAATTAAAAACTTTGGACTAATAGATAACGGAAACTTACAACTTCAGGGTGTCGGATTTCCTAAATTGAAATTCAGAATTTGCTACCTTCCCATATTACAAATATTAGAAATAAGTTGAGTCATATTTTTTAAATATTTTTGCTAAACATAAGTATTTTTGGAGAATTTATCCATTTTAAAGATAAAAAAATACATTTTTGTCGTCAATTCTTAAGAAATAGTATAAATGTACTTGAAATTGAACTGAATAAAATTTTACCAAAAATATTATAAGATATTTTTATAATTAACAAAATTTGAGAAATACTTATGATTAACAAGACAAAATAATCGAGAAAAAGGTTCATGACCTTATTCGACCTGTAAAAACTGAGCAATTGAATATTAGCAATGAAAACTGGTTTGTCATACTCACAGATAATGTAATATTTAATCCAGAAAAAATTAAATTCATCGAAAAAGATATCACAGAAATTGTTATTATCCGGAGAAATCTCTAATGAGGTGACGAAACGTCGTTTAATCTTAATAAAAACTGTGTCTGAAAACTTGGTCGTTAATTTATTACATTTGAGCTAAAAAGTAATTAAAAAATTATAATATGGCAAAATAAGTGACTATTTGAAAAATATATTAACAAATTTTAATTTAACGTCGTATTCAAATCAGTGTCATAGTTAAGTTTGGCTGCCATCCGTCAGAATAGAATAATCAAACAAAAAGGTAGGTATTTGAATTTCCAACAAATTCACGTTTTCAAGTTAAACGGTCTACAATACATTGTGTTCTTAAATCAGATTTCTTTTGTAATTGTCCTTGGGTACAGTCGATGACGTAAACTGAAATATAATTCGAGAGAATTTTCCGTCGTCTATCTAGAAGTCGGCAGCATCAGCGCCACTTGATTTTACGTCGTTTTGAAGATATTTCATTATAAAAAGGTCATAAAATGCCAAACCCCTTTCCTGGACCTGCTTCAAAATGATATCTTCTCTAAAAGTATTCTATATTCTAGTCTTCGGGTTTTCAAGATAAACGTATTATTGTTTAGGTATATTTTTCCAAACGATTGCAACTGGATTGTGATAAACTTCTCTGTTTCAGGGCTGATAATGTTTGTGAACTGCTACAGCGTGAAGCTGGCAACTGGAGTGCAGAACGTTTTCACAGTAGCAAAACTCGCGGCTATTGGCCTAGTGATTAGTGGAGGGATGTACAAAATCATCTTGGGTAAGCCATGATCCTTTATTAATACAAAGGTTGTTATGTATATGATGTGGAAAAGGAAGAGGAGAGGTGTGAGGGTTTACCTGAAATTTAAACTCTGCGCCGTCATTGTAGAATAGGACATGGATCGAATTTTCAGAGGTAACGCCTCCTTCGTCCTTCCACACCAATTGTTTTAATTCTCCTATAACACAGGCTACAAAATACATATACATAGACTCAAGAGATGCAGGGGACATTTTTATTCAAGTGCCTGACAGAGCATTGCGCTTTTTGCATAATCTCACTACAGTTTGCAATGATTTCTAGTTGAACGAGGTGAAAACGGCGGTGTTGCAAGAGCAAAGTATCAACAGTAGCATTGCTAATGAGCCTATTGCGAAACGGCTCGGTGCGCAAATTACGGCGTCTGCATGCGACGCTCTTAATTCTTTCTGTGCCATTAATCCGCGGTATTGTTTTCGTCTTCCAAAGGAACAATGCCAAATGCCTCCCGGGTTCAAGGCAGTGTCGCATCTCTTCCCTTTTAACCTCCGCGCCTCGATCTAAGATAATGAAAAATTCATTTTGAAAACAAATGCTCATAAGATCCGAAATAATTCGTGCTGGGCGAAATTGCATAGGATGGAGAATCTGTGAATTGCGATGGAAATCGGACAGCGCATTGTTTAACGTTTCCCTCATTACGTATGGCTGATAATTGAAAGCAATATTCTCCGTGTGTCTTTAGCAAAATTAGTATCAGATATCACTATTACGGAAATAATAAGGTTACAACGGAAGCAGTGAAGAAATTAATTTCAATCTACTGAAATAACCTTCCCAGTCGTACGCACATGAAATAAACGTCGCTGATATTCAATACAAACGACGTTATACCGTTGATCCAAAGGGCGCCAGAGGCTGGTTATCGACTACTTCACTATGGCGTCACAGACTCTTTATACGTTTCTCGGGGTCATTGGGATCATCGCTGAACTTCATCGGATACGAAACCAAGTAGTTGTACTACCTGATTCACATATATGGATTTCCACGTCCGTTAAAATTCCTATGGTCGTAATCATTGGCATTGATTGCTTAAATTCTTCCAAAAGTAGGAATGATACTTCGAAGCGTAGTAAACATATAATCAAATTAGCTTAATGATTAAATTTTCTTCTGATTTTTAATGGAAATAATTTTTTAAAAATATTAACACCGGAACATATAGGTAAACACTCTACACGATTGTAATGTTATAGAAATGAACGCGATACAGAGTCTGAGAAAGTAATTCATATCGCTATTAGTGTTCAATGTTGTAACTTTGGTTTGCTGAATTTAGCTTGTAACATAATTAATCCAAAGAGGAAAAGCGCCAACGCAGCTGCATGCCACTTAAAGTGCTCCAATCTTTCAAGTTAAAATAAGTTTCCCCCCCCTCTGCCCCCGCGCACCACCACCTCTAATAAGGACTTCTCCTTATTTCGCAAATATTTAGATCCTTTATTTTATGTACTCTTACCTGACATTTTGAATTTATTTTAAATTTTACTTTAATGTTCTGAAAGGATAGTTTTGAACTATTCGTCTAGTATCATATCTTGATTACTGTTTAGTGCTACTGTTCTTCTCTCTCTCCCTCCCTCCCTCTGCGTGTTTCTGGCTTTGTGTGAGAGTGTTTGTACGTCCAGAAGTTTTTAAGTGCCAAACCTGATTGCAGGCTGAAGTCTGTTGCAGTTCCTCCACTTTACTCCGAGACATTTGGATTTGACGTGTAAATAAAATGGATCGGTTCCAAATGGCTGGTGCCGTTTTGAGGTGCGAATAAGCTCCTATTTCCGTAGCATGTGGATATATATAAAGCTGCGTGATTGATGGGCAAATGGAAGAAACAACCAGTCCCGTGTGTTTCACATGACAGCGAGAAAATAGAACTTTACTTCTGTGCGGTCGGTTTTGTTGCGCCATCAGAGGGTCTAAGTCTCCATTCACGCTTTCATGAGCCATTAAATCTGTTGAACCCGAGTAAGACGGCCGCGAGCTATTTTTTGCCCGTGCTTCTGTCTTGATTGCTATTCTACTTTCCCCAAGTAATTCCAATAAGACAAGTCCGCTTTGCTGCTTCCTTGTGTAAAATTATCCTTTACATCATTGTTTTCTTCTCTTCATCACGACAAATGCTCGTGAGTCCTCACAGAAATGAGACTCAACATTATTTAGTAACATAAAAAGACAATTACAGCCTAAACAAAATATTTGAATATTTGTTGGTTTGGCATTTACAAAACTGAAATAGACTTTCCTTGGATCCGTGTACAGAGAAGACAGCCAACCAAGCACCAATCAAAAACTGCCCCGGTAACTACTGAACGCAAGGAGGGTCGAATCACAAATAATGCATCCCACTGAAAGAAAAATAATTAGAAACATTACAAACTACCTTACTGTCTGCAGGGTGTTAGGTTTTGCCAAAATAGTGTCTTTTAAAACTACTTCATCCCTATAAAGTTTTCTAAATAGTAATTAAATGAAATTTCAAAACATTCAACGACGCGGTTAGATACAGCTAGAATTTTAGGCAAAGGACTAGTATATTACTGCTTCCAAAATTATGAGAACAAATAAAAGTGGTGTTAAGATTCTGGTTTCTCCGTGTAAAGTGACTACAAAAATTAATTTTTTTCAAGGCACATAATTTTCCACTCCTAATTCATGTTGGCAAATAATTACGTTTCGAATTTTCTGGATTAAAATAAACAGTTACATTTCGGCCGTAATTAGAAACCAATATGAATAGATATATAATATATATGTAGACTTTAAAATTAACTGAAACACTATAAATCAAATTAAGTGCTGCGTCGGCATAAAAGTAGAAAAATAAGATTAATAATCGATGTAACGTACATTATCTTTATGTTTATTTATTTAAAATAAATAAACTATAATTCATGGCGTGGAAGAGGAAAATACATCTTATTCATACATTTCTCCACGCCCAGTTCAGCTTCAGCGACAACAGGACATTCTTGTAAAATCTATTAAATCGATTTCCATTAAACTTCAAATTGATATTATAGGCCTGGTGATATTCGTATATGCAGACGAGCTTTCCTCAAATGGCGATTATTACTTAATATTTGAGGAGTGGAATATCTCATTTCACGCAGCATGTTCTGGTGACTGAACTTGTCTCGACAACCGTGAAACGAGGAGATTCTGATGTCAAGAAAACTTCCCTTGGAACTGTACAAGTCTGACATCTCAACATCTGCATCTGAGGTTATTTATTACCATTCGCTATTTCTAAGAAGACTTTTCATGAATCTGAAAAATATATCGGTCAAAACATCATATTAATTTCCCCATGATAAAAGTGAAGCCGCTTCTGCCTCCTCGTTCCCAATTGCATAGTAGTTGATGTATTTTAAGGACGGTCCAGTGATGTGTTGAATAAGTACCGTGTTAATAAACTGAAATATTAAAATATTGTGAAATAATATCGGCGAAAGTAAAATATTTTTTCTATATCCCCGTCAACAACGAATTAGTGTTAATATAAAACCAAAGCGTAGTTCGGAAGGAGTTTGATTTTTCCTCCTTAGTATGTAATCAAAATCAGTTATCATTGACCCGAGTATGAGGGTTTCTTCCTTTGACAAAACTTTAATATAAAATGAGGGTACAACTGTTGTCCTAAAATTCTCTTCGTTTCTGGAATTTGTAGTGTGAATATTTGACTGATTATGTATCGACTTCAAAGTCCACATTTCTAAGTGACATCGTTTCTAACAAATGAAAAGCCAGAACGTTTTTAAGAAAGTATGATTGTTCACAGATTGTGTGTCTCATGCTAACCAATTGTATCAAATAGAAATGTCTTCGGAAAGTAGATCAAGGCCAAATCGGCTCTTTTGGTTAGGCCTTCACAAGGTCGATCACAACAGATCAATTGGTTGAACGGTTCGTCGACTCCATTAGTTAGCCCAGTGACCTTTGCCTTCTACAGTCCAGTAAATTCAAAATAGGCCCCTATTTCACTCAGAAAACTCGTAACTATTAGAAGTATATGAAAACACTTGGAACACGACAAAATACAATGGTTCCGATGGTTGTGGTAGCTTGTGAGAACTACGACTCAGTCCCTTAAAGAAATATTCAGCCTCTCGTGCAAAACGACATTGATTTGCTTTTAGTCACTTTCCGTCGTCTTGTTTTCTTTGGCGCCATATCTTATTTTGTCTCAGGTTGCACATGTCCGTTTATCTACATGCTGACTTCAGCAGCGTTTTGCGTTGACAGTTTCTGAGTTTTCGCTCAGCTTAGCTATTTATTCATCAGCTGCATCTAAGAATAAACAGTCTGACATCTGTCGATTGTAATACAGTTGCACGAAATAGCGGGAAATTGATTAATTTCGTGACAGAGAATTTAATCCTTAAGTTTGCCGCTGTGTGATCACACTTCGTCATCTGAACACCTAAAACTGATCGGTTGCTAATTACGGCTAAATGTTTTGTATTAAACAATTTATTTTCCTCCCGCTGAGTTCTGGTGCTGATGGAAAGGAAGCGCTGAAGACAGTTCGTGCAAATGGCTCTTCAAAGCTCCGGTCAGGAACCGAATTCACCGTGCGTGCAAATGGACAAGGTCTCCCTCCTTCAATCGATATGATTCCCTCTCACACTGTCAACGACCAGCGCGTGTCTCTACTTCCTGTTTATTCATTCAAATATACGCTCACTTAATTGGTGCTACAATCGGAAACATTCAGTGGCAGTAAATCACTATTTTCTGCATCGCTGGCACGATTGAGTTAAATACTGGCCGTCGGAACCAGTTGAGAACTGGCTTACAGATATATTATGACGGCCGTAAATTAGCCAATGTTATTTACTATAATGAGAAGTAAGGTTTTACACAAAAATAATGTTAAATAAAAGTTTTAAACTGACGCTACCAAAATGGTCAAGAAGGGTGAATAAATGTTACTTGCAGTAACGAACATGTCTTATATTGAAGAAATAAACGAAGAAAAGCAGTGCTGCAGGAATGAAAAAGTCAACCAACCCCGAGGCACTATCTGGAGGAGCAATCAGAGGAACACCAGGAATACCAGGAAACACGGAGGCTGACCTGTTGGCAAGAAGTGAAGCCTCGCATCAACTCAACATCTCGACCAATCCAATGGGATATTCTTCAGCGAATTGGAAAGCAGCAACGACATAACTCTCCCCAAAAAATCTCAGGAGAGAAAAAGTTATATCAAGAATCCGCCACCCATCACACTCAACTCATAATTTTCTGTTTTACAGCTCAGCATAACCTGCATTACTATCTTCAGATCTATATTTACGGCTAAATTAATCCTATTTTAATGCCCTCAGTATGACTGGAGTAGGAGAAAAACACTGGTAACCCACACAAAAAGTTGTTTCTGTTCTTGATCGGTAGCTCGAGTTCCTCACCAACACAGGCCTGAACAAAGATTTCTGAGTGTATTAAGCTTCATTACCAGAAATAACCCAGCAAGCATGGGCAATGGGACACTAAAAATGTTATATATGGGTATTATTTATTGATTATATTTACAGTCGCCAGGAACAGTATATGTTAAAGCGACGTTATACAACTCAATAAAAGAAAGTACGAGAGAGCAATCACTTACTCAAGCGATGGATCTCGCAGTTGTGAGACAAGAGATGAGGATAGGTGGATGCGGCAGGTGTAGCGTATGATTCGACATCGCCTAGACGACGGTAAAGAATTAGCAATTGGACTGTGGTTGTCATGAAGGAATGCACTAAATGGAAATGAAGACTGGCACTGAGGAAACCCTTGAGGGTTGCTGAGTGGTTGATGAAGGGATGGTTCCCCCGCTTTCACCAACTGTTAGAGTGTGTCCTATGGATTTTCTTTCCCTGAAAATCTCACCACCAATAAACTGCGGAGGCAAGCTTTTCACGGTGCTCCTGGGAAAAGGGTTCACACGTGGACCAGCCTAACACACCGAAATCCCCTGGATGGAAAAATAAAGTATTTCGCTTCGGATAAACCTAAAGATATATTTCACGATGAGGACCCTTCTTGTGCTTAGTAAGATTTGATTTCAGGTCACAATTAATAGACGCGGAAATCGCTACGTTTCACTAAATTTATACATTAACAAGACAAAGTCACAAAGTTAGCAAAGAAGTAGGTTTAACAAGAGCTCCTGTCAGCAGCATCGAATAAAAGGAAAATTCACATTAAAAATTCCTGTGTTTCTTTACATTCAGCAAGCTTAGTTCTTAAGTTTGATTAGAGTTTAACTTAATTTGTGAACTTATCGAAGGTGTAATGAAGAATATATTCTCACTCTATTTTTTTTTGGGGGGGGGGGTTAACAGGCTACACGAGGGTGATCCTGAAACAGGCAACTCCCCTTTAATAGTATAGGAAGGGACTTTGTAAATGTATGAAAGCGAGACCTGTTCAAAACCAACTGCGAGTTATAAGGTTTGCCGTGAAGCGATCATAAATAAATGTTACCTACTTCCTTTTTTAGGGCAAAATAAAAAGGGGTATTTCCGCCAGAACGAAGTCACATGCATAGCTAGTTGACAATAAAGTCAATAGCAAATGGAATAGACTTCACAGGCACAGGCTGACCAACGTTTTTCTTTCTTTCACAAGAAGTTCCCTGCCGCTCCGCAGACGACATTTCTATCTCCTTTCCTGCAAGTATGGTTTTAATTTTCTTCAGCCTCCGTTTCTGATGACGCAAAAGTTTTTTGTCGAACTGTCTCTTTGTAGCAACCTTTGTGCCCTCCATCCCTTTTACGTGACATTCTCGTGCCTTGCTTTTGAAGTCCTGCATCTTTTTGCGGTGCGTTTGAGCGCGATTAGGGCGTAATGGCGGCTTGGAGCGGCTTACAGACGACTCGCTAGTAATTCCACCGTTGCATAAGCTTTATCAGACGCAGACGTATTTGACATTATATCCTCTTGCCTATTACTCATCAGATAATTGGCAAGTTATTAACTGTCACAGATAAAAAAATCTTCACAAAAAGTATTTCATTTGCTACGATTGCAATTGTATTGGAGATAATGTTGGCGAAGGTTGTAGTATTCCATTAAAATGTATCGTCAGCCTTTTCCCTGAACTACGTAATGATATCATTCATATATTAGCGGAGACAGGCTAATTTTTCTGACGGTAAGTCCGAGCATATGCTGGCCCGTTGTTGCTTCACACAAGTATAATATCGTACCTTTGTAACTGATGCACACATCATCTCTTGCCTCAGCAAACAAAGAGGAATTTATTTGCCAACCCAATAAAAAAAGCGAGCAATCACTCTGGCGGAAACTATTTACCATATCCACAACTGAATTATTTATCATGTAAAGTAACTTAATTTTCAGTCAGTTGGGACGCTTATAAATTTTCGACGTATATTTTACCTAATTTAATTTACAATATTAAGCAATCTGTACGAAGTTTCCATAGAGAACAAATCTAGAGATATTCGCAAGGCAACCTTCAGGGGTAAACCCGGCAAACAAGTACGGTCATAAACTTGAAGCCTGACAGGCGCAGTCAATTGTCTGCAATTTTTTTTTGCGACCCGGAGGAAAACCCAGGTCAGCCAAGTTCAACAAAGTGGTTGACCCAAACGATTGAGAGGAAGGGTAAAGACGCCAACCCCATTGCAGGACCTGGGGAACAGAGAAAAAGCGGGGAGACCAATAACGTCTTAGAAGAGGTGAGTTCAAAGTGGAGAGGACCTCGAAAAACGGCATTCGAAAAAGAAATTTGGAGGTGGGAGGTCAAAGAGGAGCTAGCGAAACGAAATGTCAGACTAGCTGGCTCCAAGGAGTCAGAGAGGAAAGGCGATCTTGCCCAAGTGTCACCAGGAAACAAAACTGGAAATGGGAACACATCAGAAGCCTGCATACTTCACAAGGCCGACCCGGAAGCTGCCTTTGCGTTGAAACCTGTATTGCCGGTCAACCAGGAAACTAGAAGAGGATGAATGCAAAGTACGAAACAAAAGGCAATAATCTTTTGCTCTTCTGTGCCTGTAAACACGTCATACAGTCCTATTTTATTTCTTTGGTTAGGGCTCAGCTGGGCAAATAAAATTCATTAAAATTAATTGATTTTTAAATATTTTAATTTGTTGAATCTTTTACATTTGTTTATAATAAAACTGTTTTAAGTGCCCACCCATTTAAATGTATACTCTTAATTCTTTAATATTTATAAATTTTAAAATATATATAAAAATGGTGTGAACTTGAGATAGGAGTAAAAGCTAGGGTATTTCTGAAGAAGTTTTCAGGTTGTGTGACATTGCAAAGTGCGTCTGCAGACATACAAGTAAAACGAGTTCGTTTCGTAGTAATCTAATGCTTGAAGGTGTTGTGAATTATATTTGATAAAGAAAAGGACGTTAATAATGTCTGATAAAAAAGCGATAAATTAGCGTCGTCTAAGGGCAATTTGAATTTATAGCCGATTATATTACTATTAGAATTGAAAATATTTACATATTACATATTGCATTATTTAGACGTCAGTGATCTGTCAGCCGGCAGCGATTATAACCTCCTAACAAGCAGATTCTCTCAATATTACCCTGAGTTAGAAATTTCTTATGAATTTTGTACGCTTCCAAAACAAATTTAATATCTCTTGCGTTCGTAGCATGCTTGTATACGTTAATATTAACATTTCACAAATATCTCAGAGACAAAACCCACACACACATTTTAGTGTTTAAATTGCGTTTATTGATGGATTTGCATAATTTGCAGGCTTTCTTTCACTCTGGACGAATGTATAAATCAGTGGGATAATTTTTTCAGGAAAGAGAAAGCTGTTATGATTTATAAAATTTTGTCCTATGAATCAGTACGTAATTTCCTAAATTTTGAGATTACTCAATATTATTATAATTCAATTAATTCTTAATTAATTAATAAAGTTACAAACATACAATAGCAATGAAATTAATGAGTTGTCAGTACTGAAAAGGGGAAAAATATAATGCTGACCAATTTTCATAATCTCAGACAGGAAATACCAGCAAATTGAAACGTGAGCAATGCATTGCTACATCTTAAATAACGAACAATCAACCTTAATACAAGAATTACGATAAATTGTATTATAGCCGTGGTTAGGAAATCAGGCGAATAAGAGTTTTTGCAGCGTTGTTATTTAAGCAGGCGACACAAGCAAGTAAACCCCACAATCAATAGTGATTTAACTAAGCCTCGATCTCGGCAACGCCGAAGCATCAAAGTTGCCATTTCCGGAGCGAAATGAATTTGGCTTGCTTTGCAAGTCCCGTGTTTTCATTTTCTCATCCACTTCATTTTAAGGTCTTTATATGGTGTATTATATAATATCATACTGCAACATAGGGCTGTTGCTTTCAGTTAATCTAATGAAGTACAGAGAGCAGCAGTTAATTATTGATGTACAGTTTCTCATTAACAATTCGTACTGGCACTTGCGAATATTTTGTGAAAGCTCACGCGAAAACTTTGAAACATGATAGTTGCTTTTAAGAAGTATTATTTAAGTTGTAATATCGTATTTTATAGGAGTTTCGTTCACAGAGTTTTAGTAATATTTGATATTGCAAAGGCACGCACGGCTCGTTCAGCCTGGGAAGATTGTACCTTCGGACGTAGACGTAAACGTGTTCTTGGCTGACTGCCAAATATTCGTGACGCCATTAGTCGGCCACGTGGGTATGACGCAGCTTTGGCTCGACTCGTTCACGAGACTTCTCCCAAACTAACAAACTGAATTACTCACAAACGTTTCTGGTTTGCGGTACTGATTCTCAGAGCGTTGAGAACGAAACGGAAATAAATGTCATCATAGCATACTTGAATCACAGCTTTGAACCGTCAACAGTGCTTTTGGGTAACCAGACGGAAGTCAGACTTGACTGAAATTCATGATTTACAACTTGGAACTGGAACTGACAACAAAATGAATCATAGCGAATCCAATTCGGCTTGATTGGATCCAGTTACAAGGCCAACTGATTATATATAATACGGTGAAAACTTTGAGGGGAAGGAAGGGGTTAGCTTTTGGAAAAGTGAAACTGATCGCCCTCAGAGAGAAACTATTAAATTAGGACCACAACATAAGACAGAAAATTTACGCCGCCAATTCAATCCAACTGAAGGCTCTTCCTTTAAAAGTGAGTGAAAACGCGTGGGATTTTCCCGAGGAAATGATAGTAATTTTGGTTGGCGTGTAAGGGTCAGTGACCGCGCGCTTTTATCTGTCAATGCAGATTAGAGGATCCCTCTACGCTTGCAATCAAAGCTTTCCTTCCAATCATGCGCGTTTAAAGTTATGATGTGCAGATCAAAATGGTACTCAAATTAAATTTATAGTTACTGTGCTTGTTTTCTGTCTCGTGCCTTCTCCGTCTTGTTTGTTCATCAGAAAGGAGTCCTATTTACAGTTCGTTAGTCGGGTTGGGGTCAATATTACTGGAGTACTAATTTTTCTATAGTTTCTTCCAATATTGTCGGATATCTTCAGTAAAAAACTCAAAGTTTAGGAGATAATTGTTGGAATTTCATGGTTTCTTGGGATGATGTGGCTGTACTTCCTGGAGAACTGCATCACTGGAGGGTGGAGATCTCTGGATACTGGAAATAAAAATGATCGTCTTTCTCTTGAGATCCTCGTACATGATCAGTGTTGTTTTATTCACTGGTCGGGATATAATGCTCCCTCATGTTCTACTCATTTGCTTCAGCGCTTTCAAATTAGACTTTATTTATCAGATACAATAGAAAAACCTCAGCGACAGTAATTATGTTGCCTCAATATATTTGAAAATTATAATGTTTAACTAGAGCGGCGTTCCCAAGCTGGGTTCCAAGATCCAAATGGGGGTAATTTGAAAATGAGCTCATCTAGAACCAACCGCCTGATGATTATACTTGTACAAAAGCAAAAATGGTTGGTATCTCAATTTTAAATCTCCAATTTACTCTTCTGTTTACTATGACTAGAGAAAAGTACTAAGGAAGAGTACGTAAAGCACTTTATTTGACGATTGCTATGGCACAGCTATTGCCATCGAACATTCACGAGACTGAAGTTGACAAGTTTCAGCCCAAAAAAGTCTCTCTGCAGCAATAATCAGGCACAGGGCAATCCAGAAGTGACCTCACACGGGGGGGTTGAAATTATTAAAAAACTTACATAATAATTACTGAAAATGAAACTATTATAGAAATATCTTACATATAAATTAGTTTGTACTTTAATTTTATCTTTTTTGAAACCATTATGTTCTTAATAATCTTCCAGTGACTGCTTCCTATAACCCTAAATTTTACTCCTGAACACGTTGTAATTAGTCTTCATTTACAGAATCTTCAATTCTTTAATGTTAGAAAAGTTATTTTTCATGGGAGTTGGGGACGGGGGTGGGGTGAGATATAAGACTCAGGTGGGGTACAGTAAAAAAAAAAGCGGTTGGGAAACACTGAAGTAGACAAATCTAGACACTCATCAGTTAGCATGCTTCTTAACATTCATGTCACTGGTCACGCAGCTGGTGGAATGTATTGTTAATATATAAATCTGTCCACAGGTCGAAGACGTTACAAAATAATGATCCTAAAGATGTTAAGTACTTATCGTGTGTACATGAATTGAAAGGGGAGCGTGTCAGGCAAGATGGACGCAGACTGCGTGTCGCGAAATCCAGACATGGCCGACAGCGAAAAGTGCGTTCAGGGTGAATTAGGCCACGGCAGCGGACACATGGCGGTAAAAATATATTGATGATGTCAGCGAACACTCAAGGATGAGTTCAGTTGGGAAAGGTAAGGTGAGGAAGGCATTACACTCGTGGCGCGACGAGAACGTTACCAAATAAGAAAGCAGACGCACGCGACTGTCGGCAACAGCATGAATGGCTGTCTCAATGGCGTCCACACCCGCGCACGCTATATTGATCCGTGGTCCAGGGAAGATGACGTCACATCGAGTACAACCCCGTAACCCACATCGATCTCTGCAAACCATCGCCGCCCTTGAATCGCACAGACCGCCCCACCTGAGGATGCCGCAGACTAACTAAATATATCACCGTGACACAGATTTTAATCACTTACACGTTCGTAGAAATCCAAACAACACGAGTACTTCCATACAGCTTTCTGCACGTTTGCAACGATATTAGTTTCATAACTTGCGATTTTCAAAAAACTTGTTGCGAAAATTATCTGCAGTCTGTCACTGGCTGGGCTG
Organism: Eucriotettix oculatus; assembly: GCA_034510155.1. Classification (NCBI taxonomy): domain Eukaryota; kingdom Metazoa; phylum Arthropoda; class Insecta; order Orthoptera; family Tetrigidae; genus Eucriotettix; species Eucriotettix oculatus. The sequence goes on along the minus strand of CM067380.1, from coordinate 19,567,194 downwards.
TAAAGTCTACGTGAGTAAACGCTCTAAAACAGTATTTATTAGCGCGGCTCAGGTTTACGGGCGGAGTTCCCAAAATAAAATTAAAGGCGGGACTTAGTTTGACAATGTTAGCAAAATAGTGCTGAGTATTTCCACGAGCGTCCGCAGATTTATTTCCAACAAAAACAAAACCTGGCACGCTGTTGGTGTCCTATGAAATAATTTTGTTTTGGAAAAGTATACTTCTCTACTGTGGCGTGGTTCTTAATATATTTCTGTTCGGAATTCGTCTCGGGAAATTTGCCCCAGCCTTTTAGCGGAGCTTTAAATATTAATTCTTTAAATTAGGTAATTGTTTTTCAGTGCTTTGAGTGCTATTTAAGAACAAAGCTTTTTATGTTAAACATTTTATTTATTTTCAGATATAAAAGAGAAAAATTATTATTTTTGAATTTATATTAAGTTTCATGTAATTTTTTTATAAATTGATCATGAGATAAGAGAAATGCAATATACTCTTTGAGGGGCGCCCACGTGTTTTATCGTGCAGCAGATACTTTGTTAACTGAAGACAATTACATAATGTCTGCTTTTTCTCTCTCCGAGACATGCCTAATTTTCCCGTAGAAGGTCGACTGAGTTGCTCTCGGAGCTGATACCAGGACAAGCCTTGGTGATCAGCTCATGTTCTCAGTGAATCGTCTTTCTTTCTCGGATCAGGACTACGTCGCATTCACAAGATGCTTGTAAATTTCAATGCCCGTTAAACCAAGACTGCTTTCTTCCTCTACGAACAATGAACCAAAACAGTCTCCTTAATGCCCTATCTCCCTCGAGGGTTGACAGGCGACCTCGTGTCACGCGTCACGTGACCAATTTGGTCAATTATGTACTTGTCTTTTCCACCGTTCCAGCAGATCGGTCGCAGGCAACGCAGTTTTGGGCTATTCCCAGGTAACCGACCGACGAACTCTTAATCTTCAGACAACAGCTTTGCTTTTGGAAATTCACCTTTGAAAGAATTTTGCAACATAATATTTTTAAGTCCCGCTAATTTATGTCAAGATATAATCGTCACAAATTGAGTTAGTTATGATAAAATATGCCTCCCAACTTTTATCGTCCGCGGAAACTCTGGCAGTGCTTGTTTTCGGTTTCAGGAAGCACGCAGCACCTGGAGAACCCTTTCGAAGGCTCGCAAACTTCCTTCGGGACAATGGCCGAGGCCTTTTATACTGGACTCTGGGCGTACGACGGCTGGAATAACCTGAATTATGTGACCGAAGAGATCAAAAACCCGTCACGGTAAGTCCCTGGCCGATGCCGGATCTGGTCAGGGTAAGATAAATCGCGTCTACATATTGTAGCGACGTGGATTCGCATCCAAGAATCCGTTCGGGACGAACACGACGCGAGTGAACGCCAAATTGGATTCTTCGCTGCGATATCCACCGCCGCTGCCTCAATTTTCAAGTTATATAAAGTTGAAAAAAAAAGAAGGAAGCAATCAGATTGTTGTTTGTAGATACACGAGGGCAAGTCTATAAGTTTCCGCAAGCGTGTCTTAATGTTGAGGGGTTGGCGGTACTGCTTTCTGGTTGGAACATCAGCGCCCCGTGATCCGTTTCTTGTGGTCAGAGCCTTGGCGCGCTTTATGAGCTGTCAACAGAAACACTAACTAAACAGCACGACGCTCAAGAATAACCGCTTCTTTTATGAAGTCCTTCCGTTTTATGATACAGGAAATCTGATGACCTGTCGCTGCGATTGCAAACTATTATTAATCGTGTTTCATACTGCCATCATTGTTTAACAGGATTTGTTTTCGAGAAGTGTCGAGTACAGCGAGAAAAGAACACTAATAGCCACTGGAAACGGATCGTGGATCCATCGTTTCGCAGCGCCAGAGCGTGGAAAGGAAGCAGGACTGAACGAGGAAATTCAACAGTTGACAGCGGTAGAAAATTTCCACGAAAGGGACAATTGTAAAGCGAGATAGTGAATAACTGGAGGTTTGTTCAGTCATCCACACACGCCAGAGTCTGAGACTCTAGGTTCTATATCATTCAGCATTTCCTGTCTCGGACGGACACCTGAAGGGATCGTCGGGTTGCATTACACAAAAAAGCGAAGAATTTTTTTTCTGAGGATATGGAGAAGCATCTGCAACGCTGGAACAACAGTAATATAATTGTAAGGTCTCCGCTGGTATCGAAAAAAAAAATTAAAAAATTAGCGGCAACTTATCGGCTTGCTCCCGTAATTGAAAAAGTTGGTTCCATGTGGTAGTTTTGGTTCATTCTCTTTGTTGAGGGGCAAAAGATTCTTGAAGTGTCTGTTGTTGCCTTGTATGTAAGATGAAATTCTTGTCGGGACCAGCGTGGGGAGTCGCAGCTGCCGCGGGTCTGATCTGCAGCCTCTTTCCCCAAGATGACCGACGCAGGTTTGTATAATCTTCATGGCCACGGCGGACGGGTCGTCCTCAGTGGACCACCTCTCCGCCTAGACCTGTAACTTAGTGCATTCCTAATATAGTTGCAAAAAAACATACATTCAAAACGTACAAACAGAGTGTTGCTATTACTTGCGCCTCGAACAAGGAGCCCGCGTCTAATCTCGCGTCCGTTTTGCCGCACAGGAATCTGCCGCTGTCAATATCTATCGCCATCCCTCTGGTCACCATTTGCTACCTGTTTATCAACATCTCGTACCTCACCGTCATGTCTTCGGCTGAAATGATCGAGTCTGAGGCCGTGGCCGTCGTAAGTTAACAGCACATACTGTACAGTATCTAGGCTAAGTTTCTTTCCAGGTAAGTCTGATCCTGAGGCACGACACGTTATCTGATAAGTAACGCCCACATATGGGCCTTAAGAATAATTTTATAGTGTTTCTATAAATTAGTGATTACTCAAAACACATTTCATATCAAAAGTTCAGCCTTCACTGATTAATTTTATAATGTAATATACACTATATTGCAGCACAATAGAGAGTTCCGTTACTTTAATGATGTGATAATTCATTTTATTTATTGGAGCATATTAGCAAGGGTTGAGAGTTCGGCAAGGTCGTTCGGTGGCGCCAAGAAATGGGATCGCTAATCTCTGGACACGGTTGGAAGGCACGCACACCAGGTGAAAAATACAAGCTTGATGACTGGGTGCTTCCTACCCATAAAATTGCGACTGGCCGAAAATTTGGAGTAGGGGTCGGATCCACATATAGATATCCAATTTTTTGGGTAAACATGATGTGAATACGCGGCGCAAACACTAAGTAGGGAGACAAATCGTCGGTGGGCGACGGAGTCAACATTCTAGTCACCGAGAACAGAGGATGTTGACGAATGGACGGACACAAAGGTAACTGCGAAAGTTTTTCAGTGTTTTACACGCCTAGAGGAGAGTATCCAAGTACATGGTTAATTTAACAGGTAGCGACAATATTTGAGTAGTTATAAAAATTGTTCCAGAAAAATAATTAATTGTTAAATGAATACGTTAAATGGTTACAATTTTTAATCTTTAAGTGGAATCGGAAGGCCCCATCTTGCCGATATTAAAAAAGGTGCTTCTTCTCGGAAACCGTTCTAGATACCACTGAAATGTTCACAACTTATGGTGTGTATGTATAATAAATTATTTTAATTATCACTTATAGATAAAATAAACTTATAACATTTTCCGTGAGAAAACAGATACTGGCAAATAAATTAATAATTATAATTCTGTTGCTACACACATAACATAAGATTAAAATGATCTGTGGATATTTCAGTGCTGTATCGATAACGGTTTCGGATTAGAAAGTATCACTATTTTAACATTGGCAATATACGGTTTTCCAGTTCCTCTTAAGCAGTTACATAACGTGATGAACACAGAATCTTTTTATATAGAAATATTATTAAATGAGTTAAAACTGTCAGTTTTTTAAATTTAAATATTAAACATTGCTTAATATTACTTTAAAAACTTAGAAAGAGGTTGTATATTTAATTGTCCGACAAACTATTTAATTATAAATATTAATTTCACGTTTGTTGTATAACGTTGCATTGTCGTCAACCTCTGCTACAAATATGTTAACAATGAAAGAATAATACAGTATTGTAGACTGCATTTCCTTTAGAACCCAGTTCAGCCAAGTATCATTGTATACTTGATTGTTTTCACCGTGTAATTGCGTATACAATACTGCGTGACGAGTGTATGAATTTGTTTAGAACTGAAAAGATGTTCTGACCATACATTTAAGACACTGTAACCTTGCTTTCGAAACGTGAGTACGAAGAACAATGATTTGTATTATCAGACCATCGTATTGATATTTAAGTTGAAGTTTTAATCTGTTTCAGTTGTTTGGAAACCGAATTTTGGGGTCGTTTGCTTGGATCATTCCCCTGGCAGTTGCAGTTTCAACATTTGGCTCTGCCAACGGTACTTTGTTCGCTGCTGGAAGGTTGGTTTCTGTTTCTACTTTCTGAGGGAAATATGGGAAGTTCTTTCTCGTACTTGTCATAATAAAACATATTTCTCAACTGGTAGCGTCAGGGAAGCAAATGTGAAGAGGCAACACTTGTAAATATGTTATTAGTCTATTTTGTGAGGGTTACAATCTATACGTATAATCTAAGATGGTTTGAATGTTGCCTTTACTACTGATACAGAGCCTCTTACTTGTATGGAGTGTCTCAACAGGAATAGTAATTTTGTTGAAGAAATTCCAAGGCCTGTGGCTTCAAGTGCTTTGCTCCATTAAGTTTTATGTTGTCCTAAATTGGCCAACACGACTTCTTCTATGAATGACAGTTTGTATCCCAGTTGAATTTAAGCTACTGTATCATTATATACGTGCAAACCCAAGGAAATTTATGAACCACTTCAATAGGTTAAAATTTTGTTTAACATTTCAAATGTTATATTGTGAAAGTTAACAGTGTGTTTGTCCACCAGGTTGTGCTATGCTGCAAGTCGGAAAGGACATCTCTTCAGCATCCTATCTTACGTTCACGTCCGCAAGTTAACACCTTCCCCGAGTCTCGTGTTCCATGTAAGAACCTCATCATTATCATTCATTCACCTCCACGGATACACCAGACAAATCTCACACAAAGATATGGTACAAATATTGAGCTAGTTAGATTGATCCTGACATGTACCTTCAGACAATGTAAGTAGGAGGGTCAGTCAAATATAATCGGGAACTCCGTGTGTGTGTCTCCACATCACTACCGCAACCACTGCCAACGTTAGTCTCATTCAATCCATACTAGAGCAATGAGTGAGAAAAACGTTCCTGCTTCCGTTGCGCAACGGATTATTATATAGTTTTTGACAAGAAAAAGAGTGAGACCTTCAGAAATTTTAACTCGATTACGGGCACAATTCAGGGATGACACTCTCTACAAAACCCGCGTGTAGGAGTGGCACAACAGTTTGTTTGAAGGTCGGGAAATGGTGGGAAATCAGAGTCACGAACGAAATCCTGGAACTTCCATCAGAGAAAACAACATCCGTGCAGTAAGGGAGTTGAGCTTGTGGACTAAATTGCTTCTCCAGTTGGTCTAAGTCACGGGAGTCCACATTCGATCATCAGAAAGGAACTTGGCTCCATAAAGATCTCAGCGAGGTGGCTTCTTTCTCCTGACATGGGTTCATCACTATACGCCTCAATCGAGCAAAGAGTGGCGAATAAGACATGAGACTGCACCAATACAGGCCAAAACACGCTTGTGTGCAGGGAAAGTTCTTGCCACCATGTTTTGGGATTTCAAATGCATCCTTTTGGTTGAGTTCCTCAACGATCGCCGAACAGTGAATGCAGAATATTATTGTCAATCGCTGGAGAAAACAAAAGCTGCATATGGAAGCAAAAGACGGCGTTTACCAGTCAGAAGCGCCATCCTCCTTCACGACAATGCACAACTCAGGAAATTCACTCGGATCAGCTACAACATCATCATACAGCCCAGATTTGTCACCGTGTCACTACCATCTGTTTGGACCGTTGAAGAAAGCTCTAGGAGGTCAAGGGTTCAATAGCGATGAAGAGGTTCACCTCTGTGGTCAACCTTCAGCTTTTTATGATGACGGAATCAGGAAGCTTCCAAAACACTGAGAAAATGTGGTTCAGTACAAAGAAACTATGTAAAAAAATAAAACAATGTTGAGAAATTATATCGTTCTCAGAAAATTTATTTTAAAAAATCCCGTTTATATTTAACTGACCCTCGTAAATCATAATCCTGCCACGGACAAAATTGGATATGGCGTCGTCGAATTCGCCTTCTTCAACTCCAGCAATTCCGTTTAGAGATTTAAAGGCGGACACTTTAGTCTTTACGATTGAATTGGAAGTTGTGGAGTGAAGGAGAGATGAGCATTACCAGTAACAGCGGATTCTGTACTGTGATCAATCAAATTCTTTGCTTATTCATTCTTCCTAGTTTTTCAGTCGGATCTGCTTGAATTTATCGAAGCTCATGCCAATTTGCCTGAAAAACTCGCGACATCTATTATAGTAATAAGTATCTACAATTATTAATAATTATAAAGCTAATGATGGTTTCCCGGAAAACAATTTGCAGTTATTGGAAGACAACTTAAAGTTTATTTCAATTATCGGCTAATAGTTTGTGTCATTCTGAAATTATAACAATAGAAAATTCATTTTAATTAATTTTGATATAGTTCTGGGCTAAGTGACAGTCTCATCCCTTTATTAAGTATAATAAGGGGGGGGGGGTTGATGTTGAAATGGAATCAAATAGGCTGTGTGTGAGGTATTAAGTAAATTCGTTTTTTATTTGAAAGATCTTTTCAAATAAAAAAAGAAGAATTTCGTTAATACGACACACTGCCACAGCCTGTTTTATTCTGTTTCACCATCGACCCGCCCTTGTTGAGAAACCCTATATAATCAATAATAATTGTTTGCAGTTGCCTCTGATCCTAAAATGGACTTCTCGTTATCGGTGCCGAATAAATTAATATACGTGTTTACAAAATACGAATTCGAGAAAGGTAATGAAAATGAGACTTGAAGTCGCTGCATTGCGAACGTTTAAAAGGCTACTTATTCCATTTATAATAAATTTTCATGACAGCTGACTTGGAGATTGTCAAATAACTTTCGTTTCTGTTAATACTCGTCCAGTTTTGTTTGGCTGTAGCAACTCTGAATCGTGTATCTCGTCGTCTGCTTGTTTCAGACTTTCATTGCAACGGGCATGATACTGGCTGGAAACATAAACTCGCTAATTGACTTCTTCAGCTTCACAGCCTGGATTTTCTACGGAGGCTCAATGTTGGCCCTCATCGTAATGCGACGTACGAAGCCAAACGTCCAGCGTCCGTACAAGGTACGTTTCCCTACCAACTAACACAATTTCAATACAAATTTAATATACGATGCCTGCAATTGACTTCAAAGTTTAGATTTATTATCCTCCTCACAATAATCTCGATTGTATTTCCACTTATACATAAATTTCTTTCTTCCAGTCGTTAAATAACAATAATTCATTAAACATGACTGCATGGCTCACATAATATGCCTCATCGTCTCTCTGGTATTTTTCAAAGTTCTCACGTGCTGAGACACCTTCACCTATTTTAGGAGGCATATGCACTGGGGTCGAAGACCTTGGGAATTAGGTAGGAGTTGTCCTCTGCTCCCATTGGATCAGTCGGCCAAATCCTCCTAAAACTTGTTGAGACACGGAGGAAGGAATGCTGCGACCCCACAGCAAACTCGTCTCCCGTCATTCCGAAGCTCGTGAGAATAGTACCCAAAAGCCCAACATACCTGTTGCAAGTTTTCTAGAGTTTTCCCTGCATCTCTTTTAGATGAAACACTGGGTAGGATCCTTAAACTATATCCCATGGCCATGGTCAACCCTTGCTCCATCTCCCCCCCCCCTCCCCTTTTCAATTCCCACCTATGCTACTAATCAAAAAAAGTGTAGCCTGTTACACCCCCTCCCCCACCCCAATAAAACAGAATGAAAATTAATTCAATATAACCATCATTTGAAAAAAAAAGTGCACCGTTGGTAAGCCAATTATAGTTCTACATGATAAATAAGCACTAAGGGAAGTTGTACATGAACATCTGTCAAAAAATTGATTTTCTGATTTTAACACTATTTTTAAGAGCATTCTTTTCCAAACAGTTTGGTATATAATACAATCATATTTTGTTGCGAGTCAGCGACACGAGCCACTAGGCTGCAGGTTTATATTACTCAAGTATAACACTTGACAAACTCCTTATTTCAAATTGAGACACCTACAATTTTTTTCCTTTTGTACTAGTATAGGCTTTAAAATCCTAGATGAGCTCATTTTTTAATTGCCCACATATGGGGCATGGGAAACCCTGATCTGGACCTTTCCTTGAGGACAGGCCACGTGGTTTTGACTTGACTCATTGAAAATGTGACTGAAAGAAACTGTTTTACAATATAATTCCCAGAAGAAAGTGGGTTCCACAAGTTAACAAGATCCAACGATTAAAAAATTTCTGCTTAATTTTACTGGAAGAGTTTCTTGAAATATGTAAAGATCTTGTGAATGATTAATTTTCTTTATTTTCTTACAGGTGCCAATTGTCATTCCATTTTTGGTATTGATTGTCTCTGTGTACCTGATTATAGCACCTATAATTAATAATCCACAAATTGAATATTTATATGCATCGCTCTTCATATTTGGCAGCCTGATCTTTTATGTGCCATTTGTGATGAAGCGAAAATGGCTAAGAAAGTTTGGTAAGTTTTATCCTTGTTTGTATTTATAATTATGCAAATTTATTATTTTCCTTACTATAATACATCATTGTAACCAACTGAAAATCAATTCAATAAAAGTTTTAAATAAATAAATTAAAAATAATAATAATGCATAATAAACAATCTGTATCTTCATTACATTCTGGATTAAGTGTAAATTTCACATTACTCTAATTTGAAAAAAATTATCAATAATTTAATGCAAAAATAGAATATAGATATTTTAAAAGATTCCGATGCTGATTTATGCATTAGGTTTGAGTAATTTTGTGTATATTATTTTTTGTTCACAGACTTTATGACTGTATTCCTTCAATTACTGTTTGAAGTGGCTCCAACTCAAGTCATGTATGATTAACAAAACCTTGAGAACTGGCACGTCTGAAGAATGAATTACAATTTAATAAAGCATATTCAGAAGACATACTTAACCCAAATAAAGAAAAGCTTTAATAGAAGCATATAGATTTTGTCAAGCATTTACTTAATCAATATAGACATAGGAAATTTTACATGTGTAGAGCAGAACATCAAAAACCAACGAAGTCCTGTCGCAAAATATGATAACAGTACATGTTGTAGGGAAATGATTGATTATATAAGTTAATTAAATGGAACATAAACTAATCTGTCAGTGTTAATGATAAGTTAAGTGTAATTATCAGTCTGGAATTAAGTATCATGGTAAAAGTATTTCTTATTTAAAATTATTTTACATTATATTAACTGTTATGTAATGTTTTAGATAAGTTTGTGGCTGTTGGTTGCTTTAAAAGTTAAATATCACTCCCTACAAAAGTACAAGGTTTATATTAAGATTTTCTATTTTATTGAGATTACAGGACACATTCCTATGTAATCTGTTTAGCTTATGAAACACCCCATTCAAAACAAGTAATATGAGACATTAAATTATGTCATATTATAATAAAAAAAATTGGATTTCATAACTCAGAACCTGATTTGGTAAATTATATTTTGATATTGTTATGATATTGCTAGAGTTTAATTTATATTTTTTTAATAAAATGCTATTTGTTACTTGATAGGTAAAATGCTTTAAGATAAATACTTATTTTTAATGAAATTACTGACATTGTTAAAATGATAGTAGTTGCACTGTGTGACAGTGAACATTCTTGCTAATCATTTCTATTAATTCATACACAAAAATAACAATACTTCAATAAAAACCAAATGATCTTAATTAAGATATTCAGATATATTATGAGCATGCGATGCATAATCTTTTACTTTGAGTAGCTGTGATCATAGTTTAAATTTAAATCACTACGATATTGCCTCTCTATTAAGAATTGGTTAAATAAAAAGGAGTAGAACATTTCTCATACCTATGTTTGAAAAGAATTACGAGGTTGCTCGAATGTCATTTTGTCGTCGTTGTTTCCATGTAAAGTAATGCTAGATTCTTTTGTATTATTTCTTGATATCTTCACAAACATATTTAGTGATCAGAGATGTTTGTTCATTACATTCCTGCATCTACTTCAATTGACTAAATTGCGGAAACTATGAAGAATTTGATCTCAGCAAATCTCTCCTGATTTACAGAGGTTATCCTTCTAGCAATTTAACTTTATTAGCCTTTACCATTTAAGTTTGCATGTACTTGTGTAACTTGAAAATTTTGTGATATTTCTGTAAAATATATGTACCTAACTTGTATCCAATAATTAATGTCAAATAATTTTGTTAGCCATTTCTCTTCATAAAAAATTCAGTAATATAATTAATAAGTAAATTGTTTTTGCAACTTGAGCCATAATTATTTAACATGAACATCACAATAAAATATCATAAGTGTGCATTTACGTACTAACTAAATATTGAAATTCATTTACTTTAGTTGCGTTCTACCGATTCCCTTCACAACTCGATAAATGTGATTGTTTTATTGCCTGCATACATTCCAATGGTTGGATTAAGAATAATATAGTTCACAATCTAGCTTGGTTTGGTAATTTTCGAAGATTGAACGGTATTTATATAAATTTGAGCAAGGTGATCAGACATATACATATGTACAACAATCATAACCTTTTTCTTTTGTAATCTACAGAATGAAAAAGTATTTGTTTGAAAGGAAGAGATCAGATAATATAAGAGAACTTTCTGAATTTATAAACCAGAGTAATTCTGCATTTACTTACAATATTCTTTCTGCCTTATCTAAATGAAGTCTAGAATTAATTATACATATTTCCATTAATCATTTAATTGCTTTTGAGCTTTGTGTTCACATCATAAAATGTGCTTTGCCGAGAGAACCAATGTAAACTGGAGGAGTGGATATGGATTGATCTTGGACAGAGATAAATGTGAATATCCTACACACAATAGATGAAGTGATAGTAAACGCTTCTGATGGTCACATAAGCATAAACCATAACTATTGTCTCTCAAAACTTTTCAAACTGTTTAAGAAGAAAAAAACCACAATTACTTAACATTTCATAAAATAATTATTTACAAGACAAAAATGCATTAAAATCAATAAGTAATTGTAAAAATATATATATTATGAATATTTACTATATTCAAGATTATAATTGGGTTATTTACATCTGAACATTTTGGACTATGTATATATTTAAAAATTATATTGATATATTCAAAGCTCTAATTGATTTGATTGACACTATATACAAACATTGTTTTTATTCCTCATGTTGTTCCAGATTTTCATTACGGTGTATATAAATGATTCAAATGCTTTGCTTCAGAATATGTTTCACGAGACTTTCGTGGCTGGTGAAGAGGTTTTAATACAGTTTATTTTGTGTATGTGCCGATATCAAGAAATGGCTATCTTGTTATTATGACAAACTAGTTTTGATACATTTTGCTTGTGAAAAAGTTTTTTGTTAAAAAATATAATTTGATGTTATTAAATGTAATCTGTTCACATGGTGTAACAATTTCCAATAAAATATCATTGTAACGTACAATTGATTAAATATATTCTACAGTACCCATGAGATCAACAAATGTATACATGTACCACATTAAGTATGTGAGGACTTTAATACATCATGTATACAATTCATTATATTATTTTTCATCCCACAACATGCACGTTGCTTCATTAACTCGATTGTTGCCTTGATAACGTGTATAGTAATTGAGATAGCCTCAATAATTATTTGCTTCTCACAGTCAGCTTGTAAATTATGACTTTCCCGTTCTTTATCATTTCTACAGTCACCACACAGCTTCAGTAATTTGTTACTCAACATTATTTCAATAAATAGCAAAGTAATCTTAAACAAATAAATCACCGATTCTATTTCCAATAATATCTAACAATTTTCAGCCTCAAAAAAATTCTCTCCCCCTCACAGTACAAATTCTATATTTTTAGAATGACACTCACAGCCTTGTTCAAGAAGAAAGTGATGTCTGCAGAAGTTTTCTCTCACAGGTATTACCCCTCAGATTTGACTGTGGGGCTCACCTGACCGGCGTCGGGAGAGTGTCGTACTCTCTCCGGTTTTTTCCAAAGTTCTCACACGCCGAGGCACCTTCATCTATTTTTGGAGGTGTACGTACCGGGTTTCGAAGACCTTCGGCATATGGCAAGAGTTGTCCACTGATCCCATTGGATCAGCCAGCCAACTGCCTCCTAAAAAAACTGGCGAAACACAGCGAAGGAAATGCTGCGACCCACGACAAACTCGTCTCCCGTCATTCAGAAGCGCACGAGAATAGTACCCAAAAGCCCAACCTACCTGTTGCAGGTTTTCTAGTTTTTCCTGCATCTCTTTTAGATGAAACTATGGCCTGGATGCCCTAATCAACCCTTGCTCTACCTTCCACATCACCCTTTTTCAATACACTTCCTATGTTACTGAAGGGGAGTTGCTTGCTTCAGGATCACCCTCATGCAACCTGTTACAGCCCCCCAAAAAAGATAAAGATTAACCCAATCAACTCTGATATGTGTATATAAACACATTGTATTTTCACACTTAAATGTTTATAAAAAGTAAACTAATGAAGGAAAGTCACTCTCCCAATGTCACAAGAAATCAAGCAAGCTAACACAAGTGTCCTCTGTTCACGTCAACGGATTTAAAAGCCCAATTCCGAATGAGGTGAACGTCACGTCATAGAGATTGAACGGCCTTATTATAATGGATTCAAGATCCATTTAATGCCTCTTCTCCACCCAAATTTTCTTACTTGCATAAAAAGTAGTAGCTAATATGTTGTCCTGATATCGTACACTGAAAACAAAATTTAATAGCAAGAAATTAATTGAACTTTGGGTGTGAGTTAAAGATGAGTAACCACTTCTAATTTTAAATCCATTTCCAAAGTAACATGTACGGCCTGGCTTTTGAAAGTTGCTGTCATAATATTTTAAGAACATACAAGAATTTATGTCCATATGGAAATAAGCTAGAGTAATTTCATATTTTGAGAATATGTTTGATGATTATATTTATCTTTCAAGATATGATGATTATAATTGAATGTCTTTACTAAAATGTTGTACATATGTATCTACATGGATATATGTCCGGTGACTCACTTCTATACAACGTTCCATCCTCTTATATACTATTTCTGTTAATATTTTGCATGCATGAGATACTAAACTAAGTGTCCTCTGCTGTTTGCATCTAACAGGCCCCAGTCTTCTTCGGTATGGGTATAATTATGTTTATACTAAAATCTTCTGGTATTCTTCACGTAAAATTATAGAAGGTAATAAACAACATCAAATTAGAAACATAGGTTTACTGGGAACAGGAACTTAAAATGAAGTTTCCATTAATTATTCAATAATACAGAATGCTTCTTTAACATCAACATAATGGATCTTTATAGCTCAAAGAGAATAGAATACAATTGGTCAAAATATTATGTTGCTTTAAACATAATGAACTCTATTCAATTTAATGGGAAGCAGTGAAAAATAACAAATAAAATTTTCCTCACCATAAAAAACATACATAATTAAACTGATATGAGAGTAAAAACTTTTACATAAAATTGAACTTTGATATCTAAACTGAATCAATCATAAGAAATTTTATAAATGAAATGGAATGAGAAAATTAGGAAAAACTAGTGAGCATAATTAAAGTTGCGGTCATTAAATTATTATACAAATGTGCATTATTCATAATTATTTTAACATTTTCCCTCAATTTCATTTCAGCAAATACTGTAGCATAATTCTGGTTTCCTTCTGTGCTCTATTTAGGCGTGTATATGCCACACAATTTTTAGTAAAAAAATATGTAGGGAAAAATAGGATACAGGTTGTACTCTGAATTTTAAATTAAATACAGTACACATTCTGGCTTAAACCACATTACTATTGCTAGTATATACTTACCTTACAGTATATTGCTTCAAATGTCATTAAAATAGTTTAAGGTCATTCATCACACATCACTCTCATTACTGCTGTCAGATGAATCACAGAAATATAGATAAAATATATTGTCAAGAAATGCTCAAGAATTTTCCTAGAAGTTGTCAACTCTGGTGTGAACATGGCTTAAGGAATGTACCAAATTTTGCAGAACAAGGATACTTTGAGCCCAAATGGGATTCAGAAAAAAAGTATTCCCCTCAAAAATCAGCGGCCTATACACGCCTAAATATAATTAACCTGGACAAAAACTTCCAGTTACACTTCAGCTACAACTAATGCGAAATAAAAATACAGTTTAACAAACATACAAAAGTTCTTCAATGATTTGCTGCCTGCCTAACAGCACACACAAAATTGTATTTCAAAACATGTGAAGGTGATATTTTATATCTACGAATTATTGGCATGAGAATATATATATATCAAAAAGCTCTTAAAGTAAAAACAAATTTAATTAATATATTGCTTAAAAAATATCGTACAAATAGAAGCGTGGATTTGAGAAAAACACATTTTGACATTAGCTAGATTGGCTTTTTCATATATATAAAATTTCATAGCCGACACCAAGCATATAAAAAATTGAACATATAAAGTTTGAATCAACATTTAATTTATATGGTCCATACAAAACAGTCTTTGTACACTGTATGATTTTGCTATAGTCTTCAAATAGAGCTCATAGTAAATGTAAATAAATGTCATCCATTTTCACAAAACCCAGTAGTATACTGCAAAAACCAGTAAAAGAAAACAACCAACAGTTGCTTTCAGATATTTAGACCTTAGATTTAAATATTTCGCTTCTTTCTTGTATTTTTGTGATTGAAGGTTAAGATTCATGGCTTTTGTGTCGAGTTCTGTAATAAAAGAAAAAATTAAAATGTTAAACAAATAGATTTGCTAGGTGATATATAAAGTTTAACAAGAATGAAGAGAAAGATTTTCTTATGATAAACTTACACTGCTAAATCAAAATTTTAAAAGCATAAAAAAAGATATATATGTGATAAAGAATATTATAACCTAAATAATATAAAAATGATTCATAGAATTCAATATTTCTGAAATTGTGAAAAATAATTTATCCACATAGTACACCCTTGATTCCTTGCCATGGGCAATTGTCATTAACAAAATAGAAAACTTGAAGAAGATGTATTTGAAAAACATAACAGTGTTTGAAATTACAGTATGAATTCACTACAGCAGAATGCAGAAATGTGAGGAAGATAGACGAGATATTACTAACATTAATTGAGCAGTGGTACATTAGAAAAACATTAAATAGTCATTAAAAGAAACTGACAAAACAAATGATATTTTAAATAAAGTATCGTGCAGTTTACCCTCAAGACCATTTCAATAATAATAATTGCTGTCTTGCCTTTTTCATGCACTGATTGCCACTTGGTTTCTGAATCATAAGTAAATATTCATATATCACCACCTCAAACATTGCGAAGCTCTGTGAATTGTAAACTGTGAAATTCAGTTTATTTTATAAACACTAGCACTCTACCTGTCCTTTTCATTTCATCTTGTAGTAGTAACTTTTACATAATTTCTCTTTTACATACTCTTTGTATTTTTGAATACATGCAGCATATATATATTTTTAGTACATTTTCACAATTATACATTTATACAGATATTTTTGACTTGTCCAATGTCAGTGAAAGACTGAAGAAGTCAATAAGTAAATCGAAAGTTTCACAAGAAAACAGACAACATGCTGATCTCTTTTCATATTCAACATTTCCATAGTAGTGTAAATGCACAATTATATCCCACTGCTCACCTACTGCAAGTGAGGCAATAAAACAAGTTGTAACATGTGGCCACATTATAATAAATTTCAAATTCTAATATGTAACCATGCAACACAATACAGAAAATAGTTACAGCATTAGGTTTTTTTGCCAAGTAAAGTGCATGTTTGCATTAACTACAAACTAAGAATGACTGAATCGACAACAGAGCATTTAACACCTAAAACTTTGTTATTTTACATCAAATGAAATTGTGTATTATTTGGAGCAAAATGTGCAAGAAAACAACATCCAGCCATTAGCATTATGAGACCTAGGCAAGTGTCGTATCATACAGATACCACCAGAACAAAAGGTGAAAACCTGAATTAAAACCAAGCGAGTTTTATCATTACTGTATTAATTCTACATATAATTAAGAAATCGACATATACTTCACCTGATAATACTGCCCCCCTCTGCAGAACATCATCAATATTCTGAACCATAATTCGCTGAACATCCTGTAACTCGTTATTTAAATTGCAAAGGTTGCGACGAGTCCTCGTGTCTGTGTATACTTTCTTTGCCTTCTGAATGTAAGTTTCTGAAAAGTTTGAAGTATAATAATAATAAACAAGACACTCGCCAAATTTTTATTTCACCTATAATAAAAAATACATACCGAATTCAATGAATGTGTAAGGCCTTGTAACAGTGTGAACTCTTTTCCCATATTGAGAATGAAATTCTTGTGCAAGATCTTCTAAATAAGCAAATGCAACCCTCTTTGAGAAATTATGTTCACACAGCATCAAATAACAAACATCATTCTCAATGAGGTAGCTGTAAAATGAAACCAATGTTGAATTCCAGAGTACTGAACAGAATTTTATAGAACAAATTAAAGCAATTCTTTATAACAACTAATATCGGATTCATACATGCTCTGGATAAAGTGAATGCAGTATGTACTTTAGAAATTTAAGGGTCTGGTATTGAAGATATATATTCAAAGGGTAATTTAGTAAGAAGCGAATGATAATAACGTTTAAAAAAATGAGAAAGATTTTTATTTTTCGAGAATCAAAAGCCATTATCGTCGAAATGTTGAGAATCGTTTGTCACTAACAGACGAGATCATTTACGCAGAAAAAGTCATAACGGTAGGGAAATCTTAACAGCCTAACAGGGAATACAATTCTGCATTTAGTTGTCCCTTTACTTGCGCGCCTTCTGCTAACATGCGTATGTTAATGGAGTTTCAACAATAGTCTAAGTGTATTCAGTCGCAGAGATGAACTATCAAGTCAAGTTGTGCGTGTGATCAGTGATCTTACGAAATAATAATGTGGAATAATAACGCTAAAACTGAGTACAAGTATTTCATAGGTATCCAATCATTTTTATGGTAAGTACACAAATGTTGAACCAATATTGTGAACTTTGCTAATGTACTGTCAAATATTTATAGTTTTCAAGGACATCAAAAAATACTTTCAGTTTTAAATATTTAAAATCTAGGTTCTTATGCTTCATTAATAACAAAAATTAAGTGTTTTCTTGCCGCCGGTCGTGTTTTATGAGAAAGGGATATAGAAATATGAACTTTCTACGGTATTTAATTGAAATTATTTGATGAATCTAGTTGAGAATATTGGATAATTGCTAGCTTTCGAGCCTATATGATTATTATATATACTATTATTAATCTCATATACATCCTCATTTATTTATTCATTAACGTCCACAGCTTCATCCAACGTAAAACTGGTGTTAAATGATAGTTAAAATATCAGACGATCGACATATTGTTTTATAATCGATTTGTGATAACTCTACCACCAGATTGTTTACAAGTAATTTCGTTGCGTCGCAATTTGTATTGTGCCGCTAACATACCATGTTGTAGTCGTCCAACTTTCGCGCCCTCTGGTAACAATTCAATCATGATAAGGTTGTGATGTTCGTTCAAATAAAGTCATTATA
The DNA here is from genome assembly GCA_034510155.1 of Eucriotettix oculatus. Classification (NCBI taxonomy): domain Eukaryota; kingdom Metazoa; phylum Arthropoda; class Insecta; order Orthoptera; family Tetrigidae; genus Eucriotettix; species Eucriotettix oculatus. The sequence continues at coordinate 19,549,268 of CM067380.1, read as the reverse complement.
TTGTGTTCTGTATGTTGAAGTTTTTGACAATTTGCAAGGTATATTTAAACGTGATATTAAAATTTTCGCTTAAAATTTGTTAGATAAAGTCGTAAGGATTTTAAAACAAAGAAAAATCTTTTACTAGTTTTATGAATTTACTTTACATTATTTACATATAAGAACAACTTTTTCACGTTTTAGCAAATTGTTAAACGGTCTATATTCATCTAAAACCTGCACAAAGTTAATATTTTGTAATGTGTGTGTGCGCTTAACATCAGCTAATAATAACGAAATAAGTTCATTTTACAATATGATGATGACATTTGCAATCGGTAAACCATTTCGGGTTAATTTGGAGAGAGGAATTAAAAATCCTTGTTTAACATTTTAATATTTTCATTGTTGTTAATTTGAAAAGCAATGAAAATCTTTAACCAAGTATGAACATTTAAACAATTTTACTTGTAAATGTAAACAAATTGTTGGTGCTAGAATTATTCATGCCTTTAACTTGAGCCCTTCATGTGACGCTACAAGGAAGTCCACCGAGTATAAACCATTTTTTTGCAGTTCGTTACTTGGAGCAGAATTTATTTTGTGTAAGGTATTGTACTGTAGAATATAGAAGCATCGTAAACATGGAACTTTTTGGTGTGTAAAAGTAACTAATTTGACAAGTCAGCATATTCTCACCAAGTTTGGAAAATAGCATCAATCTAATTAATAACTTTAATACAGAACTGCTGTAATGAAGTTATGCAAAACTGGACAAAGTTCTTTTACGCTTGAATGGGTTCCACGCAATGCTAACTGAATTGTTAGTGTAGTTGGTTGTTTCTAAACCTCTGTAACTGCAAACAACAATGTAAGTTTATACATAGAGTAGAAACACCAACAGACTTGTGGAGCAAAAAAAAATAATCTCTAAACCTGCTACATTTGTATATAATGAATAAATATGCAATTGTACAAAAATAACGATTAATGCTTTAGAACTTGAACAGAGTATTTCTAATTTCATTTTGAATGACATTTTCAGTTGCAGGATTGATTATTACATGATCTACCATTTTGTATAGCTTTCCCTTTTTTACCATATTGTGCATGCAGTGATTAATCCTCCTTTACACTTTCATATGTCATTATTGGTAATAAGTGTCATATATGTGCTGGAAGACAGCTAGGATGGTTCTTGACAACTGCAGGAAGTGACATGGGAATTAAAGAACAGTAGAGCTGCCACACAAATTGTGCAGAGAAACACTTAAAGTATATCTGAAAGTTAACTGAAAAATAAGAACAGTTACGCCACCTACTTGACTTAAGTGAGAATTAATTACATAAGCAAATGAAATTAATATTAACTGGGAAAAATCAAGTGATTTTCTGTTAATACATACAGCAATAAGAATACAATAGTATTTTGCATAGTGCTAATAGATCATTATTATCAGGGACCAAGAGAGGAATAAAGCTTTGATGGAGCACATCAGCTCAACCGCTTGCTGTCATGCAGTTCACACATGCTGATTTAAAAAGCGAGGCTCAGGCCCTCGAAAATTTGACGCAATATTGCTTCCCACCTTGGTGATGCCAACTATTGATTTAAAGAAATTCAGTTGCTGTCTTTCCTATTAATTATTAATAAATTAATAGTTAATTAATTTGACATTGTAATATTGCTCTATATATATATAACCTAGATGAAAGTGAGTTGAAAAACTGCACAATTAGCCCTTAAAATAGGTAGTTAGGTGGATTTAATTCCTGCAGCCTAGACATACTTTAATATTGCTTCCTTTGTAATTTATGTTGCTTAGCCTCAGGTATGTGCAGATGTGACTATTTCCATTAAATATGCACTCCAAACGGCATCCTTCTTAATATAGTCTTAAGCTTATATCTGGAAACATTATGTTGAGCATATCAGCTCCTTTCATTATTCTTGCAAACAAAAAACCACCCTTTTTACCCATTAAGACCTTTATTTCAATTCTATATTTAAATAATTTAAAACAGATAAACTAGAAACCCGAACATTTTAAATATATAAATACAAGAGTTGGAAATATAATCAGAATGAATGAAACTTGGTTAAGTAACAAGTTTTTAAGGTGTTAAAGACCCTAGCTATGGTTCACATTATTTGAAACACTATTAAAACATACTTTGAATTTGAAAATCAATAGAAATTATGCATTTAATTTATATGTATATACATATACATTAAATGCATAATTTGTGTGTGTAATTAATGTGTGTGTGTGTATATATTTCTCAAGAGTAAAATATTCTGTGCTCGGCAACCTGTAAAAAGAAGTGTCCTTAAGCAGAGGGTTGAATGAACACGGAAGCATTAAACAATCTTTTTTTAAAAAATTCTTATATTATATGCATATAGCTTACAGTCTTCTAGGGATATATGAATTCCAATCTGAAATTCTTATAATATATATTTGTAGTTTATAATAATGAAAATCTAGTTGTCCAATTGAATAAGTTCATAGAGAATCATGCAAGTGACTTGATTGTTAAGGTACCCAATATTGTAAGATAAAAAATTAAACAACTCTTACAAATAGAACAGAATTAATTTATTTTACATCATATGACAATAAATTACTTTTGTGTTTATGAAGAATGTTTCACATGCCATGGGACAAAACAATTTCTGCAGAAAGAAAGACTGCAAGGCTTCTGTTGCCCAAATAGAGGCACGGACTAAAATATAATCTTCTCTACAAAACTATGATGTGTAGAATACACCCATTCCATAGAATTAATGTCAAATTTAGCTGCTGAGAACTTACTGAAATAAATACGGTCCAGTTTCGATGGAACATCGAGAAGGGCTGTAGTTGGTTAATTTCCTCAGCAAAAGCTTGGCTTGGTTTTGATATTCAATAATACTTTTTGCAGCCTATTAAGAACAGGGTGTAATGTAAATTCCAGAAAGTAATACATAAATATTCCAGAGACACTTTTAAATCAAACCTGTTCATCCTCCTGCATTGAGGCTGAAAGTAACAGGCCATCTGAAGCCCGTGCAATCATAGTCATCAGAACCATTATTAGTAAATTAATTTGGAACGTTGAAATCCAGAAATAAATCAATCAGCAAACATAAAATTCACCAGCTAAGTTCCACCTGTGCAGATACAATAGTGTTGTTCCATGAAAGCTACTTGTTCAGGCTGTTTTGCAATCAAACTCTTCTTAAATTTTAATAAATGAATGTCAGGACATTACGTAATATTATGTATCACTTGAAATTTTTGTCATCCAGTCTAAAGACTGGATCATAAGTTTCACGTCACAACCAAAGATGCTCTATTCAATTGTCACGTATTAACAAAGACTTTCAGCGGTAAGATAGCCCTTTGAGGGGGCGATACATCCACGTAGTGCAAATGCGGAATGTCAGTTCTTTACTTTACAATTTACTAATATTTTCTTTTATTGGTAACCGAACATAAGCTCGAACACCCTACGCTTATTTCAGTCCTTCACATAAAACCTCTATCTTATTACTGCTACAATTACAGATTCATTTCTTGTCTATTTTCACAAGGGGAATCCCGTAGCAGAAAAGAACTACAGACTTTTTATGAAGTAGTTACTTTAAACTTCACTACATTGGTAAAGTCATTCAGGTAGGTTTGCTGGGGCAGCCGTTTACATCGTGGGCAGACAACTGCCCAATTCTTCACTGACAACTGTGTGGAAGTGCTGCCCTCAAGTGCAGTGAACTCTGGTACATGTTGCTCTTCGGGAACTTCGACTGTGATGTTGATGTTACATAGAATTAGTACCTTTTTTGTACCAAGTTGGATATTTTTCTCCTTTGTTTTCGAGTACGCAAAATGTCCGTGTTTCGCAAACAGAAAGTTGCCGCCTTGCTAGTGTTATGGATGATGGAAGAAGATAAACAAAAGAGAATTAGTGGGAAGTGTGTGGGGTAATAGGGATGGAATACGCTAAGCAGGATAGGGAGGACGTGGAAGTGAACAAGCTTGCTCCATGGATCAGACGAGTGTAAGGACTGAATACCACAACAACATATACGAATATTCAACTTTTTTATTGCAGTAATACCGTGCGACGATATATCTATTGAAATTATGTTCTATAGTGCTGAAGCCGGGCACCAGCAGAAGATATCGCCTGACGAAAAAGTAAAAGTACTTCTGCGAGTTCGTTCCTAGTCTCCTGGTTCCCTCACGTCCTCGTCCAGAGCTGCGAGAGGCGGCGGAAGAATCTGAAAGGGAAATGAGACTTATGTGGTTACCACCCTTCAGTAACAGCCATTTCATTTGCTTTTCATTCAACAAATAAAGAAGCGACTCCAAGTTCTCAAAGAAAGTAATGTATATGAATCAGTGCTGAGGGAGAAATAAATAATAATGGCACAAACTTTCCCCAGGCCGCAGCACTGCCGTAATCAAGAAAACACGCAACCACGAAAAATAACGGCCCTTGTAGGAGGAACAGGAAATTTTTGTAATATTTTAATTTTGGAGGGACGAAACGTATTCTAATTAAAAATAATAATAGTGAGTCATCATCGAGTAGTGTGTTAGTTTAATAAATAACATGTCTTTAATTAAATGCAGGTGAGATATTTATTTATGTATTAAGATTACATCATTATGAAGACCAATTACTTTTTATACGTATCACTCCAAATTCGGAATATGTCATGCAAGATGACAGTCCGCAGTCGACTTGATAGGCCCAGGCCCTCAGTGCCTGTGGAGCCAAATAATAATAATAATTATTATTTTTATTCTATTCTTCCATTTGATTATCATATTACTTAAGGCTGTTAAATATTTTCCTGTTCATGTGATCAAATTTCTGTGAATTTTTTTGATAATTCTCTGAATTCTCTTGATTAAATGCAGAAACTCACACGAGTATTAACAAATTATAAATGAATGGAGTTAACTGACGACCATATACGTACAAAGATTTTATTTTGGTGATGAATCGACGTTTCGTGCCCATATTTGTGACTTCCGCATTCAATGCTAATTTTTGATGAAATAAATATGCCAAAAAGTACAGAAATCCAGATGTACACATTTCGGGCAAAGCTTCCCTTTACATGCAGTCAAGTTTGGATTTTTCTACATTTGGCATCGCATATACTGATTTCGAAACATGCTCACTTTTTTTAATATTCGCATTTGAATTAATATTTGTACCTTATATATTTGAAAATACTAAGATATGGTGTAAGTTAATAATCCACTTTAGTTTGTCTTTTGCTGCTTTAAAAATTATTTTAGCGGTCTCAAAAGAGAGTTTTATTTTGGGGGGGGGGATTAACAGCAACTCCCCTTTATGGTCGTCACGCCTGTAGGCAAGCCCTTCGATTCTGGACAGAGTTGAAATTATACGCTAGCAGCATCGGAGGACACACTATCACATTAAATGATCCAAGAATGTATTTACTTCTTGGACATAATGTTCATTTTTTACTTATTTAAAATTGTACACCCCTCTACCCCCGCCTCTAGGGGCGGTGGTCTACTTTTACCCCGACACTGCTAATTTCCGGATCGAAAATAACACGTGGACGAAATTGGTCCACTATTTTAGATTTGTATACGGAACATACATACATAGTCACACACCCACATACAGACAAGTTTATTATAGAGATACTAAGTCAGATTAATTCAATTACTTTATTTATAATTCCAAGATTTATTGACTTCTATTGCTTCGCTAACAGGATTTTAAATACTTAAAAAATGATGCAAGAATGTTTATGTCTCGAGTGCGGCGCACACTTTGAGACGCGTCGGTATACTCACAGTCAATTTTATTTTGTTTAAGATTAAGATAAGTGTAAACAAAAAGTAATTGTTATATTTGGATGAGATTTTTAATAATTTATTCTTTCTTCTTTATCATTCCATGCAATTGAAGGAGATATACACAAACATGCTTTGCAACTTATCGAAAAGCACACCTGAGAAGATTGAGCACGGGACGTTTAAACTGCCGCTTCAATGTTGGCAGAACCTTTAATTGGCCGGCGCCATGTTTCCCCTTCCATATGCCTTGTGTTGTTGTTTCCTCGTGCCAATTAACCTGCTGGAGGGGTAACAACGAATTTGATGGAACCATTCACTTCTGCAGGCTTCCGAAGTGAGGTACGTATCAAATTTCAGTATAGAGAAATTTCGCCTAAGACCATGTTCATCTACATCATCATTCACCATGCGATTTTTCCTTCTCAACCAAAGAAACTTCAAGACGCGACTCGTGTTCTTTAACGCCAGGTTTTTATATTTCTCGTGCACTTTTTTTATTGTATGCAAACGTAACACAAGCACTCACGTCTCAACATAACCTCCATAGAAATTTGTAATACAAGCCTAACCACGTTTTCATACAGTTCCAAAGCTTTGTACGTATTACGTTTTTATACAAAATTTGTGAACGTTTAAAAGGTGAAATTTACAACTTTGCGATTATGGACGATAAATTGCTTCAAACTAAGACCTTTTCGGGACATTGCTCAATAACTTCTTAAAGAGAAATATTTTATTTGTAGGCGTAGTGTTCTTTTAAACACAAGACGTAATATAACATTTGAAAGTAAAAATGAGAAATACAACCTTTAACAGACTACCATTACATTGAAAATGTATACTGCCCTTCAGGACTTTTTACTCTGTTTGACTAATTTCGACTGTTTCATTAGAAAGTAATACAGGCCAGGCTAATCACAATTTGACTTGGTCTCTCCCATTCTTCAGGGAAACTAAATATTTCTTCATAGTTAAAATAGTTTGATGAATCCTTATTACTTCAACAAAGTAATATTGGCACACAGTCCTGTTTACTGCTTGCCCTTGAGGACCATTTCTTTTTTGGGTACAAAATGGAGCGCTTTATTTTCTGTTATGTGGAACCCACAAAGATACAATTTGGATGATTGTTTCTGTCTTCAAATTTTTCCATGAAACCATTACTCTGCTTTTTACCATTTTCATCACTCTGTTTTTATATTTACTTCTTTTCTCAACCATTTTAATTATTTATTGTTATCCATGCTTTCCTGTTGGTCTCCGCTATTCTTCCTTTTTTTTTGTTGACTGCTCCAGTCATTTCTTCCTCAAAGAGTACTAGTTTCTCATTTATATTGTTTCTTTGGCCTTTCTCTATTAATCTTCTCTGAAGCATATACTGTTTGTTTTTCTAATTCCTTCTAGAGTTTCAAGGTAATTATAATATTATTAATGTGCATCTTTTCCCTTTCAGTTAAGAAGACAATCTGGGTGGGGTGAAGGAAGAGTATCTTTGGATGAAGCTCACTCATGATGCTGTAATGGTTTGAATAAAACTAAAGATCTTAATTTTGTAAGATTTCTGTTGCAAGGCTGAATAATATCCCCTGAAAGAGCATAAATTGCTTTTGTAATGTAAATCAGATTTCATCGGCATTACAGAATTTTTAATAAACCTATAGATTATATTGTAAAGAGTTTCTTATTCACCTGATTACTTTTCAAAAGTTTACTGTAATGTATTCAAGTAAATGAGAAGTGTATTACACATTTAAAAATTTTGCACCTTTGCAAATTATTAACTTGTCTATTTAACTTCAGACTAATAGATTCTATGCAATTTTTCTTTGTGATGCAGGTGATTGCTTTCCCCAAATTCTAAATTATATTGCAAATATTTGATAAATGCTTTTGGTTTTATTTTAAAGTATCTTGTACTTTAGCAAATTAGTTGATAACTCATTTCTGTGTTACTTCAGAGTAATGGCCTGTGGTTTTTATTGAATTTTATAACAATTTCTAAGTTTTTGTTTCAAATATTATTTCTTTTTGCAGGAGTGATTTTTGATGGCTGTGGAGCTGCTTATTAAAAGACTGCTGAGTTTTTGGACCTGTAAAGTTTATTACCATAGCTTGAAGTGTTACAAATAATCACTTGTTACCATTCTATGTATTTTGTTGAACATTGATTTTAAACTTGAATTGTCTAAATACTTGATGTTTGATTTATTGCTAACCTAATTTTACACTAGTGTGTTAATGGGAATAAAGACTAGTCTACATTTTATATCTTCAAAATTTATTGTCTCTAGCAACACAGAATCTTCCTTTCCTTCATTAAAAAAAAAAGCAAGCTTAAGCTGGTAGTAGCAGTTGCTGCTTCTTGGGTGGCTGCCTGGTGGGGCACAAGGCTGTAAAAATCACCCTAAGTCCAACACGATAAAAAAGCTTTTCTGTCCAGCGTCGACACTTTTCAGATTCCACAGCTTCCCAGTCCAGCATTTCGAGGAGCAAGTAGGCCAAGGATTTAAAAGCCTGCGGTCTACAGGCTCCTCAAAGGTAGGTCTGCAAAAAAGAATGTTTCAAACATCAGATATTTAAATACACACAATATAGAAAGGTCAACAAAGTTATTTGAGAGCTTCATAGTGTTAAAAGTTGGAGATAGTTTATTTTTGGACTTGTGAAACTGTGGTGACTACTTTGATTATTCCATGAAAGACAAGAATGGCCAATAAACATGTTATTGAAGAGGAATTGCAGCATAACAGAAAGATACGCGAATTCACGGAGTTGGAAGGGCGCTGAGAAGTGAAGCAGAAGTAGAAAGGTTAGGTGAGACCACTACGCAGAAAGAGGCGGTATTTGAAAATTAATAAGTTTATTTCTGAAATTCCAGCAAACAACCAAGGTTAGAAAATTTCTCCAAAGAAATAAACACCACAATTCCAAGTGTTGTCCTACTACAGAATAATGGCAGAAAACTATTTTTCACATAAAAGAATAAAAAATGTCAGTGACACAAAATGTGCCACAAGATTCAAATGAAACATTTATGGCATTTAAGAAACAGTAATATATCAATGAATTTTTTGAAGGGATGCAAGACAAGTTAACTTTGCCGAGAGTGAAGGCCCACTCACCCCAGATGGATGGTCGTTTCCTCTGGAAGGCTTCCTTCCTTTCCTGAAGAGCGGCAGCATGTGAAAGTCCTGCCAAAATAAGAAACAAAAATTCACCACACAAGTCCAAGTTATTAATAGTGAGAGAAAAATAGATTCTTCAGCCCGAGAATGGCAGAAGAAAAAACAGGATAAAATTTATTCTTGCATAAAAAATTATTTGATGATAATTAATCTCTCATAGCTCACCTATATATCCTTCATTGTGCAAGACAAGTTTCTAAGATTTTCCAGCAGTAAAGTGGTAAATTTGTATCTGCTGCTTGACAAGTAGAATCTGGAAAGAAGATGAAGCAAGTTTAGTATCACGGCACTATGAAAGTAAATAAACTGGGAGTCTTATCAATATAAATTTTAGACCATGTATAAGGCTTTTACAAATGACGTTACACAGTGACAACGTAGGCCTTATATATTCTCTAAGGATTGGAACTAATCACTTGGTGTTTATGCTAGGAAATGCGTAATGAATTAGTCAAACTCAGTACTACGCTACACTACAGATACATACAAATGAAAACAGTAATGAAAATAGTAACATTCTTTCTATTATTATTATTACTACAGTACTTGAGCAGTAGTAAAAACAGCGCCTGAACGTTCAAGTTAGTTTACTGTGTATTATTGATTCTGATTTTATTACTTGTTGTTTTATTCTCCTTAAAGGTGTCAATTACTGAACAAATGAAAATTATTTTCATTTCATGTGATAGTAGCACGTTTATAGACGTATGTCATTCTTTCGTGTAGTTTTTGGTTCAGTTAAAGTTAGTGTCGTTGGTGGCCGACGATAATTATTTATGTAATTTTCTTACATGATATTTTGGAAAATTAACATAAAAATTTATAAGCGAGTAGGTGCAACATACGAACTCTAACCCAAAAGCTTGCAGAATCAAAGTACTCACCGCTGTTCACAACAAAGATCCACTTAATCCAACCGCAGACGAACCCCAAACTGCACGCGAATTGAAAATGCAAAAAACAAACTGTTTACCATCGCGCAATCGATAATCACAGTCGATAATCGACAATCGTAGAGTACTCTTTGGCTGTCACCGAAGTGGGCAGCGTCTATGACGGTGGAGGGGAACGCCAGTCATGCCTGACATACTGTTCACACGCTCCAAGAAAACTGAGGCAGTACTATCGTGTCAGCGATGGTTTATCATTGCAGTGCTGACATATGTTTATACGCCGCTGACAATCCTGCACCTCTTTTTCTTGCAGTGATTACTGCCCGTGTAAACCTAGCCTTAATCAGAATTCCTGATATCGATTGTGTCGATCCCTCTGTCGCTGTAATGTGCTGCCTCTACCAGCTGTTGTCCAGACCAAAGAGTATCTTAAATAGATATAGAGGCGCTGTGAGCGTGACGGCCATTCGCTCCCCTATAGGTGTAACTCGCTCGTAGGCCCATAAGAGCCTGGCATGTCAAAACAGCGCTAAAATCCTTCTTAAAGCAGCATAAGACAAATTTAAGCGGATTTTTTGTCACCATATATTACTGTTTCCTAATATATAAGGCAAAACGATCAATTCAAATAGGAATATTAAAAATATTGAGCATGTTTCGAAATGAGTATGTTCCCGGCCACCTGAAAATAAATACTTCTTTAGATATCTCGTCACTAAAATCCTTCATTTTTACAATTCACGTATTCTGTTCCATAACAGTAATTAAAAAGTCTGTAAATATATTCATTTACTACATTAATATTTTAATAAAAACTGAAAAACAATTCTAAATTGACGAAAATAGCTAATTTATACAATCAAATTATAAGCGCTGAAAGGATTTTTGACATTATAAACCTTTTTGTGAATAATCAGTTCATATTGATAACGCGTAATTCCTTTGCATTTTGAATTTCATTCATCCTGAATTGTATGAAGGCTATACAGAAAAAGTTAGCACAATTTATTTAGGTTCTGCATCTTATGAATCGTAGATAATTTTAGTAAATACTTATTTCGAATTTGAAAATGATTATAAAAAATGTTAATTTATCGTCTCAAGCAACTTAGTGTAGCATCCAAAACGGATTTACATGGAATTTCCTTATGTTTACAGAGAAAATAATAATAAAAGCTATTACTTATGATTAATGCATATTTCCTGGCTCATTCGGCACTGTTTCATTCCTCGTTTCTATATATGATCTATTGGATGTAAAACAATCACATTTTCAACGTTCCCTAAATTTCGATTTCGAGATAAGCATTACGTTGTGGTTGACAGGGTAATCGAATTAAATTTCCAAGAGCAATGGGGTGATAATTTTTTGGATTGCAGTGTTACTTTTGAGTTGAACTTTTTTATGAGGTAGCCTTAATCCAATTTGAGTATGGATGCAGTCTATTTTCAATTAAAATTTTGATGTACACCACTCTGAATTGTACTTTATTAAATTAGATTAAAGATTTAATTATCATCGCGGTCGCGAATATTTTGGATTCGACTCAGCAACGTTAAACAACGAAAGGATTAGCGACAGTAATATTAAGTGTAATGAGATGAGATGAGATAGAAGTTGTCGTTCCACAGATTAAATTCAAATATTGTAGATAAGATAGACGATTAATCACGGAGGTTCGGTAATTGCAATATAGGAAGTATCTGATGAAATAGGGTCAGATCTTCATGTTTTGATTTCAAACAGTGTTGACGAATTCTCGCAGTCTCTTGGGGCTGTAAGCTGATAAAGTCTCAACAGCCAGAGCTAATCAAAAAGCTGGACGAGAACATATAGAATTGCACGTGAATCTATTATTCTTCGGGTGTTGTTGTAACTGGTGACAAGTGGTTCTTGACGAATGAAGTGGTCTGATTTAGATAACAAACGCAGATCTTTGGATCTTACGAACACTTGCGTTGTCTCATCAAAAGTGACCGGAGACTGAGCAAATCCGTTATCGACGTTGGAGGTGATCACAAAACTAATTTCGTTGTTTATTTTTGTTTCCATGAAGCTCAGTTCAGATATTGTTTGCAGAGTTTTTTTTAGTATAAATATCATTTTTAATTTAAGTCCACAGTAAAGAATCATATTTTCCAATTATTCAACTAGAATTGCAAGGATTTCCAGTCCACACATGTTCAATAAACACACATTCATGCCTAGAAACAATTGTTTGTAACTTGACTTTTTTTATTTTTTAAAACAGTACTTACATTGTGACATTCAACTTTTTTTTAGATTACTTAGATGAAATATATTATTTGATTGTGTTAGTGTTGTGAAGTGCATCACTTTAATTTTCATAACAATGGCTTTGATAAGTACGTCCAAGTGAAATATTACACGGTTCTGTTGCAAGAACTATATTGTCCATGTCCCCGTAATGACCATCCCCTGGGAAAGATAATTCTTTAAATTACATGTTAACTCTCAGGAGTAAATGTTTACTTTGTATTATAAATGTTATTTTATATAATATTTATTCAGTTATTACTGTATTCAATAAATCATTAAAATGCAATTAAAATGATGACAAAATAAAAATTTCTTTTAACTATTACATTTCTGTGGATTAGGGAAGGATTCCAATTAGAAACTGTTAGACGCAAACTAGTAAAAGTGTTCGAGTTGATCTCATTTATCATCAGGTCGTTACGTAGCTGCATCTTATCTCCGTTTGATGTAACATTTAGTTGCGTAGTTTCTCAGCAAATCAAACAGTTAAATCTTCCTTCCGATGATCACCTTTTACGAGAACAGTTTCGAAATCACTCTTTTGCACAGGCAGCTCATTTCAAAGAGAAGGGGATCAGAATTTCCTTCTTCCAGTTTAATCTTCTGTCAGAGATTTCGATAAAGGAATGGTGAAAATCATACGGGCGAGGGGTGATTGCTTCATTTAATAAACGGAACAGGTCAAGCAATATAATATTTCTTACTATTTAAATAATTGAAATAAAAGTTTTAAGCTATAAAAAATAACGTGGCAAAATTTAATCTCCGGTTATAGAAATGTAATTTAAATTGTAAAGGTAATTTCATTATTTTATTTTCTTTAATAAATCATTAAAAATGTGAACTAACGTACAAATCTTAAAACCTAAACTTCATGTCTTTTATTTATTTCATAATGTAGATAATAATTTACAATTTTATACACAATAAATAATGAACAATTTAAAAAGAAAAAATCACCGAATTCACGACTGTTCAATAAATTTAAATAAACTCTGAATGATCCCCCCCTCCCGAAGTATATAAAAAATTGAATTGTGTAATTATTCATAGACAATTTTGAAGTTAAAAAAATGTACAATATGAATGACGCGAATTTATACGAAATTGTGTATGTGTTTTATTTAAAATATTCAAAATATAAAGTATAATTTAGATGTGGCAAGGTAGACATTATGAAGCGAAGGGTCTTCGTCATTTTATTTAAAAGTTTATTTGGTATTTGAAAATAGCTTATTATAATGCAATTGCGTGAATCTTTTCACGTGCTCCTTCGGAGCGCATCTGACCAAATATTCCTGTAGGAGAGCTGATAAACTGTTTTGGACAGTTCCTTACACAGTGTTTTGCTAATTAGAGGACTGACTGCAAGGGGTTAACACTTGTTAGCATTGTTGCGTCGTAATCGCGACAAGGTTAAAGTCGACTCGCCTCATTCTAATTTTGTTTTCCCCAGATTGTTATAAATAGTTAAGTAAGTGTACAGAACAGTCTCCTGGGGTCACTGAGACAATTCGCTAGTCAAAACCAAGTCGCAGATCAATCTTTTCTAAATAAGATGCGCGAAATAGCTTTATGTTAATTTAACTATAACTTGTAATAACAGTGGGGGATGAGAAAAGATATTATCAGATACTTTCTTTTTTAACGCTATAAATATTGGTTTCTCATTGAACGTGTAACGAAAGCGCAGAAATGGCAAAAGAATGGCGTACCAAGAACAAGTCTGATTTAGAGTTAAAGAATGAATTTCAGTCCATTTATAATGCTAAATAATAGTATAATTATGAGAGCCGAGGTGTAGCTGATGCTTACCCCCTGTGCTGTTGAACATAACTCAGGCGGTTGTCCAGTTCCACTGACACAAGCGAAATCTATGCTGTGAACAGAACAAACGCCTCTTTCAATCGCTGCGTGGGAACAGAGGCTGAGTCTTGACGCAATTCTTAATTTTCCCTTACGGATAGTACGAAAGCAAATTAGAGACCTTTGCAACCCTGAAACATGAGCAAAGTACAAGAAACAGCCAACGAGAGCCATGGGAGTCAAGCAAATCATAACAAACAATCAGAAAGGGAATGAAAGAGGCTGAAATTCCATATATTAGTTGTAAACTAGACTATGATGCCAGGTGAAATTAATTGAAGGAATGAATTTACTCGACTACAGTTCTTGTATACGTAAACGAACAATACAAGCTTAATTCTTTTACGTCTTATTTCTAACGTTTCCCGTTCCGTAAGTGTTGTTCATCTTTTCTCCTGTATTCTTTCTTACATCTCGACGAGGACGTTCTACTCAATAATTTTTATTAATGTATGTTGATGGTCAGCGTCATTATAGAAGTCACGGCTCCTTGGTGAGAGCATCGCGTACTGAGGTTTCATTTGTTGCTCCGGTTGAGATTTTTCTAACCCAATCCGTCTTTCTCAGAGTTTAGCTTTGTTTGAAAGCATTTCATCTGTCCGTGAATTTAAAAATTAGGGCATGTTTGAATTTGTCTTTCTCACTTTCAGCGTGGTGACGCGTATTTCGGTATTAAATCAGTTAAACTTGTGATGCGTAATGTATCGAGTATGTGGTTAGCGTGGATTAGGGCGAGTCCAAAGATGAGACGCAAAATTCTTTGGTTGCAGAAGCAAAGCGGTGTAAAGCTGTGCGCGACGAAGTCGTAAAGAGGTGGAAACTCAGAAATCCACGGCTGGTTATCCCAGGAATAATCCAAAACAGCGTCCTTTGACACCTTCCAGAGAAGAACTTTGATCAGCTATTTGCAAAACTTGATGACGTGAAGGGTGTCATTCCAATCCGTGCCACGGGATCACCTGTCAACCTCGGTGTAGGGAGTTCTTGTCCCGCGCTTGAAGCTCCTTGGACATACACCGATCGTAAGCATCTTGCGAACGCCACGCAGTGTTCTTACGCCTGGAAGGAAGGAAATGGACTGCAAACTGCAGCTGCGGATCACAAAATGTTTACAGAACCTTCACGCCGAGAGCATCCCTGCCAACCTTCAGACAACGGGGAAATTGACAAAAAACTATCATGGCGCCCTGGTCATTTATAACGTATTTTCTTTTTTATGTTAATAAATAAAAGGTTAAATGAAAACTTTATTCTTGGGCGTCAGTAAAGAAATAAATTATTAAAATGAGTTATCTAATCAACAGAGAAAAAATCCGTTACAGCATCATCACAGGCATTGTGGTGATCCAGCTGCATTCCTGAGGATAAGACACGAGAAGAATCTGCAGACTGGCCGCGTGCTGCTGATAATCGTTTGAATGCTACGCTGATAGGGAGACAAATCGATATGGACATGTATCTACTGGAAGCA
Source organism: Eucriotettix oculatus (assembly GCA_034510155.1). Lineage (NCBI taxonomy): Eukaryota > Metazoa > Arthropoda > Insecta > Orthoptera > Tetrigidae > Eucriotettix > Eucriotettix oculatus. The sequence goes on along the minus strand of CM067380.1, from coordinate 19,533,762 downwards.
GAATGTCTCGGGAATTGTTGCCCATGGCGACCTGCCGCGTTCGTGACTCTCACGTCATTTCACGAATCCGTTCCGAATCATTCACCGTGAATTAATGGCAAGCAAACTGTTCAATAACTGGCAACTTGAAGGAACCGGTATGGGAATAGTGGTTGATGAATGGAAGGCGATGCACTTGATCTTAGATGTCGATGTTTATACCGCGGCAGTTTTTGCTTGAGAGGAATGACGTGAGAGTGGAGGGAAGTGGGGAGAGCGACGTGGAGGGGACTGGAAGCTCTTATCTGTGACTGCGACGGCCCGTGCTTCAGAACCCACCACTTCCGAAGGCCTGCGCTGCGACACCTGGCACGCGCTCACTCGCTCACTCACTCACTAGCTCTGGTAAGTCATACTCAAGCTTCTACACGAACAAACTTCCGCCTTCACATATTGTTCATTTACAATACACAACAAGTTAATTTTTCAGAGGTATTTAATGACACGTTACGAACTTTACTGCGCCCATCTTCTGGTTAAACGTCTTCCGCCTATCGCAATTTGCACAAACCATGCGCAAACAATTCAACAACAACGGTTTAATTCCTGAATGTGTTTTATTGACAGTTTCAGCGACGGCTATAAGTCATTTATCCTCATTTTCATAAATCCGTTCCATCCCGAAATCTCTGGTTCTCTTTTTCCGTTGCTTAACAAGATATCGCTCAGGTACAGTAGGAACATCGTCGAATATACATAATGTTACCTGTATTAAAATACCAGACTTCGCCTTGTGCAGAAAATATTAGTTCCTCATCCGCATCAGAACTTGTCTCTCTTGTTTTCATTTTATAAGTGGTGCCGTTTTGAAATGTAACTAAGCGGGCTGTTCAGATTCTTATAAGAACTGTAACTGAACACATAATTGGAATCGTAGCTGTTACCAGAACAGCAACTCACATTATTAAGGTTCCATACTGCCGTCCAGAGTAAGTAATAATTTTCGACTTTTGAAAATCTTTAACGGATAAATGTATTATAATTAATTTATAAAGACAAATTCATATTTCTCGATACGGATGAAACCATTTTCAGAGAGTTAAGGGCATTTGTGAATGTTGAATCTCAAAAAAAATTTACCACTTGGTTTCTCAAAAGTAGGTTTTTAGACTAACTGCCTTTCTGCTTTGGACGGCAGCTCATGATACGACTGTCAACATTTTCCAGACTGATGACACGATCGTTTCATATGTATAATATAATATTAGTGCTCAACACATGATTTGTTCGCCGTGAAGTTGTGACGTCTCTCTCTTCCTGGAGACCTTGAGTATTGTTCCTCTGTCACCCAGGTATACGTCGAGTCACTGAGGAAGGGAAGAAATGCTTTCTTCTTCTTCTTTTTAATTTATTTATAACGGTCGCATCGACTGCCTGGTCATTAGCGCCCACAGTGACAACTATTTACATATTATTATACAATTATATACACATTATTTACTATTATGAATTGACATAATGAAATACTGGTGACATCAATTTTTCTGCTCGTTACCACTAACTAATTACTTATCTTCTTTACATTTGATTTTTAGATTTTAACAAAAGAAAACACCGAATACAATACATTTAAATTAAATCAAAAATATTACTGTCCTTACAAAATTTAATAGTCTTTTTGGTATGGGAGTCCAAAATAGGTTTGTAGTTTTTGCCCTGTAGGTATTTTTGTCTGTGTTGGTGGTATTTGGGGCATTGATTGATGATATGGTCTGTATGACTGCATCGACGTGAACGTCCGTGACCCTGAGCCGCGTTAAATCGTGGCATATTAAGAAACTTTTCCCGGCCAGATTCTCCGTCGTGTGGCGAAAGTTGGACCACCACAAGTCGACGACGCCGGATGACAAAACGGCCTGCATTAAGTAGAGGTAATTAACGACATGGCAGGCACAGGTTAAAGATTCCACTTAACAGACGTCACAAAAACCGGAGTTTGTTGCTTTGAAAAATTGCGTAAGCAAATCACGGCGAAGTGATGAATATTTTAATGACGTCTTTGCAGTAATGATGATAACAAGACATGCTGTACACCAATAATAACTAACTTAGAGACCGTGCATAGTATATCCGTAGAAATGGGAAGGAAACGAAGCAGGGACCTAGGAGAGGAAACCTGAACCTTGATGAATAGTACAAAATTAAAGAAACCCTTCCCGTGCTGCAAGGCAATGTTTTCACGTGAAATTGACTGGCCCTTGACTGTGATAAAGGCGTAATAATGCATAAACTTGAAATTTGAGTAGAGTGAACCACGGCAGTGGCTTTCTAGGGCTCACGTGGCAACGCTGAAAATGTTGAAACGGTTCGTAAGCCGTTCTGGTTGAAGGCCTAGGCTTAAAATTATGAATAAGACGATTCTCCTTTGTCTCCAGAGTCGACTTACCTTTCTCTCGGGATCATGTTTCAGCTTCGAGTAACTAGACGTTTCTGTTCGAGCAAACGCCAAGAAAAATTAAAAAATAAAATTTCCCCTTGGGATGATAAAATAATACAATTGAATCAGATTACTTGGATCATCGCGTCAATCCAATATACAAGTGTCTCCATCAAACAACAATAAAATTGGAAACATTTCATTGTTTCTATTTTCAATTTATTTAATATTATTCAAGAAATATAAAATTTATATTACAGTTTAATAGGAAACCTTTTCAACTCATTAATAAATAATATATATTAATATCGTTTTTTTTCAAATGAGCTTTTAACTTTACGTGCCGTATTCATCTATGTAATGAAGCCGCATTATGCTGAAGAGTTTTCAAAACATTATGTATTTTAAATACGAGTACAAAATTGTTTTAAAAATTATTAAAAACAAAATGATTAATTCCATTATTCACACCTTCAGTTTTGTCTCTGGATTGTTACTAGAAGATTTTCCGAGGTTTAATTTATCTTATCTTCAGTGCACCAGTTCTTACAAAATTTTCGGAAATCCAGCATAATTAAACGACCACGTCCCAATGGTCCAGATATACTTTCGAGAATCGTATCTCACCTTAAATTTTTATGAATTTAAAGAGACAGGGCGATCTCTACTTTTTCAGATTTGACGCAAATTTTTTTATATTGCTACTACGTCAATAGTGCAAAAATCCTACATTTCAGATCTCGATGCATACCGACATTTAAAACTGATGTCTATAATGTTATTTAATCTAAGTGTTTCATTGATCCAAAATTTTGAAATAGTGTTTTGAAATTTCACTACTTTACTTCCTGGAAAAAATATAGATTCCAATGTTTCAAGATGTTTGTATTTTTATGTAATATTCTAATATTATTTGCACGTTTGTCTTATAAATGATGTAATGAGAAGGCCGTACTGGTTTTATTATCTATTTTACTATTTTTTTGGCTGTATATCATAGTCCTTACATTGCTACCAGTCTGTTGTAATCAATTAAGGGGGTACTATTATTTTTATAATGAAAAATTATTATTATAAAAATATGAATAATATTGAATTTCACATTTATTTATTACAACGTCTTAATTTTCATAGCCGGCTTTTTTTATCATAAACAATATATATATATATATATATATATATATATTTACAAAATATATACAAATTAAATTTCCTGCAACAAAATACGTGAGTTCTAACTTGGTATCGTCTGAACGGGCCTTCACATAAAGCACAATCACGAAGACAAATTCTACTTGGAATTGGCAATACCAGGAAATCGACAAAAGATTAGAAATAGTGCTTGGAAATGTTACAGGACCCAACCAAATTTCCGCGTTCAACGATGAGGAGCACTTTTGAGCTCCGGACTGGATCACACCTTCCTTCCTTCATTTAAATGCCCTCGGCTAGGAAAATCTCCAATTTCTTATTGCTCCCTCTTAAAACTCAATCTGAAAGTTCAATCTTAACCTGCTTAAATGTTCCATCTTAATCACCACGTCCTTAATATCATAAACCCCACGTCATTATTACTGTCCCAAAATCCATTTTTCTTGGGTATTTAATAATTTGCCCCCACTTCCTTATTTCATATTCCGTCGGTGGCGGGACTCGATATTGTCCAATCAAAATTCTTATCTGTCCTCCCGGGGAGAAGCTGTTTGCCCCTCTCCACCAACGTTTTTGGGGAAAAACATAATCCGATGCCGACAAATCTCACCAGTCGCGTCGGCCCATATTTCTTTCCACAATCTTTGGAATCTACCTTATAAATTACATTCCTCTGTTCATTTATTGGGATTTTATCACTTAGTTTTGCTAAATATTTTCTTTCTCTTATCTTCAATATATTTTCGTTCCTTTATGACGCATTCCTCAGGAAGAAAATCAACCGTATTAATAAATATTATTTATTACTGAATTGAGAAATTTAGTTGTATTGGAAAACCTAAGTCTGTCCTTTTACAAGTTCGTTTAATTTCTAGTAATCAGAAATTATTTTCCTCAGGTACCGCGAACCGCAAACGATTGATTATAATAAAGTATCAATTAGTAATTCTGCATACATTTTAGACGTATTCAGAAAGCGATACAAATTGAATCGTATATGAGAAAAGGTTCAAAAAGTTTACCTGCCCACATAGAAACGTGGGAAGGAGACGTCAGGAACTCTAGAAAAGGAGGAAAACGACTTCTAAGACGGCATTTTTATAATCAAAACAGCGTGCCACGGAATAATTTCCGGCAAAACACGCAACTGTAGCCCTCTGGCCGACATTACCATTTCCACGCCTCCATTAGCGAAAGGCTTAAACCGTTTCCGTATCTACTCGTCGCAAGTCTGGCAACTTGGCGAATGTAATCGGTTACAAGGTTGCGAATCGCGGTTGTCACAGTTAACGTTCCGTTTCCCCGTGCGATACGTACACTGTACTCTGTACTAGACGACAAACTCAAGAACACTATGACACCAGGTAATTGCCATGTTAATAACACAAACTTCATCGTCATACAGTAGATTAACGCCATGTTCCAGTAATAATTACAATACCTTCTTCGTCGAACGCTATGATTCGATCCGATCACGTTGCACCAACTTTTTACTTTTAAAAGGCTCGATAAATGGATACGGGATAAGGAGGTTCATGATCACGTTGGTCTCAAAGGTTTGCCATTTACTCGGCGCATTCTTGATCGCCTCCGCTTCTGTTCTTCATTCCTGTGCGGAACAAGGTCATTAATGTTAATAGCTTCTGGAAATGAAGCGGCACCAGCTACAGGGATATAAACCAGTCCTTCCCCCCCCCTTCCCCTCCCCCCCAGCCTTCCCACTCAACCGTAAAGAGCACGAATGAGTTAATCCCTATATTCAAACAAACAAATGTTCCGCTAAATTTAGACTTACCACTCTATAATACAGGACTAGGTGTGAAGTAGATAGACTATGTAGGTTTTTATTAAATTCTGTCAACAAATTTAACCTATTTAATATAGAATGAATGGACTCAAAAACCTTATTTTAAAAAACGCTAGACCAAAATTTGTGTCATATTCATCGGTTGTCTTTAATAAATAAAAAAGGAATATAGCTTGGTTTGTCCCGTATGCGTCCCTGTACCTGTGCTCACCTCTGTCGGCCTTTGGAAGAGGTACACCCCCTTCTCTTCCCCCCCCCCTCAACAAACCAATAAACAGTTGCAAATATTTCACAATAGGTGGCGCGCCAGTCGTTCCAACGCGTGAGTAATCCTAATATACAATAAATAAGAATTTTAAACTTTAATGTCACAGTAACGGTATCCTTTACATCCATAATTTAACACATGAAAGCGGAAATATTTTTCTCTTCCTAAAGGCACCAGGAATATCCATGGCTCCCTTATTGTACCGGGATTATTCTTCACTTTCGGGAGCATTTGTTACTCTCTTAACGGCGGACCTTTCTGTTTAATTCTTTAATTTACCGCGTATATTTTGGACTCTCTTAACTTACCTGGAGAAATTTTCAGTTCTTTAAAATACTAGGAATAAAATTGTTTTTAAGGTAATTAAATAAAAGGAAAACCAATTTAAGTTGTCAATTCTGTATTTTTAATTTCAGAAGCTTTCGGTCATGGCCATTTTCAACTGTATATTTTACTTATCCCACGTACAGATTTTATCAAGCATAGGAACAGAGTGGTACACGTCTATAAATCATCAGTGTCCAATTCAAACTTTGAAATGGCCATGGCCCTAAGCTTCTGAAATTGAAAATACACAATTGAAAACTTAAAGTGGTTTTCTTTTTATTTAATTATCATTGTTAAAGTGTTTTAAAGGTTGGAAATGACAATGTCGAAAGCTTCCTACTGAAAATAAAATAAAAAATTAATTTGAAGACTTTTTTGGTGCACCCAACTCTTTTGAAGTCTATCGGTCTTATTATTAATGGGTACCGGGAATATTTTTCATTCTCTTAATGCACCAAGAACTTTTTAGTCTGTGAAGGTCGCGTGCTAATTTAAAATTCTATTAGAATTCTTGACGCGGTTCGGTCATCATCCCGGTTAATCTGAAGCCAACACCAATTCAGCATAGGTCAGGATATGATCATCAAGGGGTTCATGCTCCAAGAAAAGTAACGGTCTCGATGCCAGTTAAATTGCGTGTCGACCATGAATTAATTCATTTTTCGGGTTAATATTACCTAGAGAATATCGGGCACTCAGCTATAAAATAAATAATTAATAAGTTGGGATGGTGAATAGAATTCAATAAGTCATTTCAATATCTATGATTATCCCTAAAATGAAGAATGTTGTTACATGGAAGGTTTTCCACATGCAAGATGACAAATCCTGTCCACTTGTTTTCACAAAATCGGAAGCATGGAATAGCTTTAATTAATTTTAATTATTTATAATCCCACGACCACCTCATAATTAGCTGTAACAATTATATCTATGGAAGGAACGGAACACATTTTGGGACAATATTAGAATAACCGTTGTACCGCGTTAAGACTAGTAAATGCGGGATTTGAAGTACAAAGCCCCGCATCTGCTAAAAACCGGTACAACGGTTGATGCGTTTCGTAACTTTGCTCACGAAGATTACGCGCCAACTCTATAACAATGCCGAGTTACATTTCTGTCGGCATCTGGGTTCCATAACGTGTCTAATTTTGGATCTCCTCGCGAAAAGAATAGTGCGATAAAGCTCTGCGATTAAGGTGGGAAAACGGTCTACGGAATCGAACTTCGATGTCTGCGGGTTTTGGTACACGTCGATCTACCTCAACGATGTGACCGATTTCGGTAGTTGTCAGTCTATCAAATACAAATGAAACCAGGCTGAGGAGAAATACAGTGAACTTTGAATAACTGTGAAGAAGGATCCGATCATACGAAGTGTTACGGTAAGCATTCGGTCACGTTCCATTTGCAGATTACACAGAACCCGTATTTCGAGTTTCTGGAATGAACCAGTAATTTTCACCAAAATTATAATAATATTCTGAAATTATTTTTTATTGTATCCTATAAATTTTTATTTATTTCTTGATTAATTAAGCAATTGTTGCACTACGTTAAAAACGGGCAAATAAATTTGAACTTTTTAAATATACTATTGAGGTACTAGGAAAGTAATTTACAAAAGTGGAGCCACGTAGTCGGATAATACCGTGCATTAGTACCTGGAATGCGTATTATACGTGCCAAACGATGCACAAAAATTAATAAATCAATTAAACAATGTCTTAATTAATAAAAAACTGAAAATATAAAATGTCGAATAAAACACTTCAATACGGCAATTTCGACCTCAGAATGCCTTAGACCCAAATTTTTACTGGAATCCGCCATTTTTAATTTTTGAATCCCGAAATCGGCGACTCCAAAATTCTAAATGGACACCGTCTCGTAGTATTTTACACCCATTTTTATATTATGTCCAGGTTTTGAAGCGACTTGGTCCACTGTCCGGCAGTTTGTTTAATTTTACGGGGGGTACAGTGGATTAAAATTGCAAATTTCCAGGCATAACACGTGCGCTACAGCACTGACTTGCTTTATCAGGAGCTCATTAATGAAGTTGTGTGCCACAATTTCATAATTAAAAATAATTTCAATGTTACTAACATTGTAAAATGCATTTCACTTTTTTCCACTGCAGACAGATTTGTCACGGATGAGACTCGACTCAGCCAATTCTTAAAACTTTTAGAAGAAGAAAATGATAAGGTTGTGAAAAATTCACCCTGGAAGAGTGCAATGCGTCATTGCCTTGTATTCTTTTTTGTTTGCATTTATTAAGACCTGACATTTGTCGAACCATCCACGGTCTCAGAATCAATCTTCCAAGGCTTTATTGCCGCTGCCTTTTTCTAATTTCTCACTTGAAAGTTATGGATTCATATGTCGTGTTTTCTTCATTTTATAATTCAGGTGACTTTGTTGAAGAGGTGGCAACAAGAGATGCGTTTGTCAAGCTGTCAAACATACAGACATAGCTGGTGTAGTAACAGAGGCCAAGGCTGGCGAAATGCCACTACGGAGCTGGAGTGGAAGCATTCCAACAGTGAAATTGCATTGCAATTGATCAAGTTTTCGTGCTTCCTGACGAGCTGGCGTATTAACCGGTTTTTCGAGCGTAATTATATGAAAGACATCGTCAGTTATTTCAGGTGAATCAATGAGAATGAAACTTTTAAGGGGAGGAAAGTCAGCGACCTCAGCCTCTTAGTCTGGCGGGGAACAAAATTATAAATCGAAAAGTTGTCTGTTCACGCTCATGGAAGGATGTACCAATCCATAAATTTCTATATCTTATGAGGGACAACGTGGTATTTCCTAATGTGACTGACGCTCAGTTTCGTTGGTCTGTGTAGGCCACCGATGTACGCATTTTATGCGTTCTTCAGCCAACTCAAGAAACATCTCCTCCAACAAAGCAACATCCCTCAACGACACTCTGACAATGATAGTTTCTGCAATACCGAGATCGACTTCGTATACAAAGAGTGGAGATGTAACACGGTCATGGCTGATGAAAGAAGTTGAGCGTGTTGCTTACTATGTACAGCGAGACTTTAAGAAGAGAGAAACATGAAACATAGGACGCAATGTTCCTGTCCATGCAAATTCCGTTTTAAAATAAATTAGTGATCTTACGTTTTTGGCTCGGTGTCAGAGCTTTACTGTCCTAACGGTTATAAAAAAACTCGAAGAGCCAAAAAAAAATTGAAATGCTATTTGCTGCACTCGAGCAAAAATAGGCAGTGGCAGGAACCAGCATTAAGCATGGAAATATGTCATTACAAATAACATCATTTCAATTCTCCCTCATACAATAATAATTTTGTAAACAAATTTAATAATGTACTTAAAGGGATTTTATTTTGCTATTTTTGCATTGGGTTGTTTGACCGTTTGATTTTGATGATGAAGAGATAATAAAAAAAACCTTTTAAGGTCACAGTTGTTTTTTTAAAATTAATTTATTACAACGGTAGCTTTCGGCAGCTTTAAACTGCAATATTCATCCTATTTTGCTTAAAACAATTATACTTTAATAACATTATCAGTTCAATGTACTTCGTAAAATTTTAATTGTATGTGTTACTCAACACGTCGTCTGGTTGACGTCGAGTCCAAAGCTCCAAAATATTTTAATCATTTGTGCAAAATTATATGAAGTATAATAATGTATTGGCTTTATTAATTCTTAAAAAATAGGAAAGAGATCATAAAAAACCCTATGACGGTCACATTTGTTTTTTTAAATAAATTTATTACACCGGTAGCTTTCGGCAGCTTCAAACTGCCATATTCATTCTATTTACGTAAAACAGTTCTATTATAATAACATTATCAGAAGAACGTACTTCGTAAAATCTCAAATGTTTGTGTTAGTCAACACGTCATCTGGTTGACACTTGTCTTCAAACCATTTGAAGCAACAGTTTTGTCAAGCTATATGAAAGAAAGACAAAAATCCCTGACTTTTTTCAATTTTTTCGCCAAAACGCATGTATTAAAGGATTTTAAAAAAATTTCATTCACATATCATAAAATTGGAGACGGCGACGTTAGTGTCATGAGCAGGCAACAAAAGTGTTAGGGGAGGAATATTACCAGGAAGGTTATTTATGTACAAAATAAATAATAGAGGTCTGAGTATTGATCCCTGTGAAACTCTACAGGAACTGCCAGTCTCAACGGAAAATTGGGCACAATTTGCTTTCTATTAGTTAAATACGAATGGATGCGTTTCCTCTGATACCACAGAATTTGGGTTCATTCAAAGTTACGTTATGATGCACTAAGTCAAACATCATGGTGAACCGGGACTACAGTGTTTCTAAAGCTTTCTCTATAATTTTATAAAACATTGGGAGTAGTGCCGACCTGCTGTGGTGTAGTGGTCAGCGTCGCTGCCTCACAACACACAGGTCCCTGGTTCGAATCCTAGCAAGGTCTTGGATGTTTGTGTCGTCATGGTCACGGTGACTGAAATTAAGGCTGCTGGACTACGGATCACTCCAAATTCGGAATGAGTCGTGTAAGGTGACAATCCTCCGTCGATCCGGAACACTGCAGAAGAAGATTACAAAAATGTGATGCAAATTATTCAAGAAATGATCGTAACGTCATTCGGCCCGGCCGAGCAAACGAGTATTAGTGACCAGGTATGTATGTTTGTCATGATTCTCGGACTGTGCCGCGCCTTCCGCCAGAGTTCGGTGACCTTCGCGGGATTTCTACATACCTAAAGGTAATATAGCTCTACCGAAAGTCAAGGACCTGAGAAATTCTAATACGTGTGATACCACGACCAAAAATGGCAATTAAAACAATGCCGTGTGTTTATCTGTCTGATTATGGTGTCAGACATTGACGAAGTTATCGTTGGAGATCTGACAATCATATGATTTCATTGTACTCTAGAGTGAGAAACTGTCCAAATTCTATTTTGAATAATCCCGGACAAGTTGCACGTTACTCTAAATCTAAAAGTACTCTCATTCACGCTGACGGCAGGAAAATAGTAGGAGAAAGTGACGGAGAGACGCACAAGGTTGAGATCGTGAATTAAGATTTGTCGTCCGAGATCCCTGTGTGTCTCTCCCAAGACAGCTTTCCTCTCGGACAAAACTCTCCTAACAATTCCGACGGAAATTCTGTTTTGGGTTTATCTTAGTTTCCGCACTCGGAGATACTCAGCATAACTAGCTTTCCAATTTTTCAGACAGATCATCGAAACAGCCAATAAGTCAGCATTTTTTTATATTATTAAACACATTAGATACGTTACAACAAATCGTCAATAATTTCTTCTGATGTTAACATTTTTGACTACAAATAGACATTTAAATATGTCTGAATCCATTACTAGTGGTGGATTCTTCCTTCAAATTAAAGAGAAATATGGTGCAGAAATTTGTAGGAAATTTAAACTTTGGGTCAATACGCGACGAAAACTTACAGCTAATGGGTGTATTTAGATCTCCTATTGAAAACAGAAGATTTGATTTGTTACCTTCCCATGTCTGTATGTGGTCGTAAATTTATTCGATTTAATCATTGGCAAAAACAAATGTTAACTGATAAATTATTCCGTTTTTAATTGATTTAGTTAAGATACATAAAAATAAAAACTTGCAGTTTGTGAGTGGATAAAAATACATGTGATTTAATTACAAAATAGAGGTCCAAAAGTGAAAATTGTGTGTCCTGGACTGCGGCCAATATTGTTTATAGCCGAAATGAGATTTAATAATGTATAGTAACATTTGCATTGTTTATCGTTAAACGTAAAAATCCGGATTTGCGGATCTTATATGATATTAAATCATTATAACGACAAGGTATACTATATTTTTTCTCAAGTAAATCCTGTTGTTTTTAACATTTAATACATTAACGATTGGTTTCCAGTCTAATTTTTCCAATCTAAATTATGATTTTTAACACAATGCGCTTATCACAACTATATAATTTTGGACAACACGTTTGATGATGTTCTCATGCTCCTTAATCAACGTTTGAGGGTTCGCTTGGTTTGACCAATGTAAAGTGCTTACAGTCTAAACAGTTGATTCTATGAATCCTGATTGCTAATTTTATCTTTTATAATTTTTTTACAAAATTTATTCTCTTCATTGATTTTAAATCAACACCTGAATAGCTTGTATTTTAACGAAATTATTTTCAGTTTAAATATCTAATTTCTTGTAAAAAAAAGTTTAGAGTTAATACCCGAAGAGATTTGATAGTTTCTTTAACCTAATGTGATCAATAATATAAAATATTCTGGCTTATTTGCAGTTTGGTATTTATTTGTTAATTTCATAAATGTCAGATTCGACTAAACATTGAATTATAATTTAAAGTGAGAATTTTGAAAACTTAGGCAAGTCTCTTTGAATACTAATCGTTTGATTTTACCGTGGGAGAGTAGGATATAAGAAAAGGAAGCGTTAATTCAAATTGTTTTAAAACATGTGTTACATTACCGAATCCAGCACATTGATTTTTAAACTGAATATATTTTTATGAAAATGGAAAATGGTCATTCCGTAGCACATTCGCGACACTGCTTGCCAAAGCTACGTTGGCTTTGAAATGAATCTCGATATTAAACAGACAGGTGATCAATTCAATTAACTGCTGTTCATAAACGATTAAGATACCGCAAGGAAATCTGTAATGAGCCTTTGTCAATTTTACTTTCCGAGTGTGTTTTGGACAAAGACGACATTGAGCGCAGTGCATCACGTATCAATAGACAAAGCGAGTGAGTTCTGAGCTATATAATATTGCGAAATTCAGAATGAAGCACAAAATGGCAACCTCGCTGAGGGCACCAATGTCAAGGACATTATGCCCCCCACAGCGTAATCGTAGAGACGCATATCTCTATGACTCAATTCCTCCACTTATCAGGAAGCGAAAAACGTATCTCGAGACGACACAGCAGAACTGCCTTTGTAGTTGCAGACTGGTAAATATGGAACAAATGGTGTTTATAAATTAATTTAGTACGCTAGAGTATCATGCGTATCTCAGATCTGTGCCCGTGGCTCATGCTTGCGGATGCACACCAGAGACGCTTTACTCCTCGCTCTCCAAACTTGTGCTGCTACGTGACACGTTTCGGGAGGGTTTTGAGAACATTTCCGTTAACGCAGACGCCGTGGGACGGTCACCACTGTTTGCCAATCCCGCATCCCGTTGATCGTCTAAAAGCAGGACACAAAACTGACCTTCTGCCGAGCCGACACAAGTCTCTTACACACGCCTCAACTTTATGGTTTCCGTCGCAATGACCGCCATCCTTACCGCTTTTGCTCAAATATTTATATGAATTACAAAAGAGAAACACTTACGAGGGCTTTTTCGTATTACAGTGAATATAATTATTTCTCTCGTTACAAATGTATTTAATTACTTCAATTTCAGCGGCACATATTAGCTTTCAAAATCTATGAATCTCGTTTCCGTTTTCTCTCGGCCCAATCAAGAAGCCTGAAAAAAAATTGCGATTCAGTATATCAACTTAAATCGTACTTTGATCCTCCTATTTCACTGATATCTTTTGTATTTGTCGAGATAACGTTAACGTAATCAGTCTGAGTGAAGATGTTTGAAGTTTTGGATTTAAAATATGACATTGTGTGTAATAACCTGATAACACGCAAATATAGAGCGTAGCAGAATGCAGTCAATATTTTTTCTCGAGTAAACATGATTCGTATTGACATTTCGAGACAATGGCGTGTTTATTTTGAAGCAGATGGTCTTTGACCTGGGTATTACGAGAAGATAAAATGGAAATAGCAGAAGTGTACGAAAACAGTTTCATATCAATGAGAATCGGAAGTTCAAGTACTTTACTATTTTCAAAATATAGTACGCGTACATTTTCAAGGTTATTTTGAAGAAAAGTGGTCGTATTTCGAAGACTTGCATCAAACTGAGAAAAACTATTGCGCGATGCAATGGGAGGATAATAAAAAAGGTATTCATTTAGTAAGTAAGAAGGAGATTTCTAAAATGTTCTTATGTCAGTAACAGCTTACAAAGATGAAGTGTTAGTAAGACTTTTGTACTCTATTCAATCTGTGGTCTGATTGTAAGGTTTGTCTTAATGTTGTCAACTTTTCTGCCTGAAAGGGTTACAAATGTATACAGAAACGATGTGTTCTTAAACAAAAATTTTATTATTAATAATTTTTTTGAATTAATGAAATGTATGTTTATGGTCATTTAACATATCCTGTTATTAAAATTTTTCGTTAAATTAAAATATTACGAAAAGAAAATATTACTTTATCGATGACAGCCAGTTCAGAGCACATTTTCATTGATCCTACTATGATCATCAAAAATATTTAGTCGTCATGTATCAACACCAACTACAAATATAATATTTGAAAACAAAATATATACTAATGAATTACTGAAAAGGAAATGAAGTCTTCAGTCCTTGCGATACAAGAAAGATAAAAGTTACAATAATTTTTTACTTTTAAACTTTTGTCACTGTAACACCATTAGTTCGAATAAACACTACCAAGAAACACGTTAAAAATAATTTGATATTAATGAGGAACAGTATGTGTTATCATGAAATTATAACGTACTCATAACAGGTCACACTGTCGGAAGCCACGGCTGCTGGCTTTTAACCAAAACCAAGTTTCTTCCCAAGGTTTCAAAGATCAGACAATTTATGCAAAGGTAAAAGTCAACGCACCGAGCACTGAGCTGTACTGGACGTTTTTCCTCCTCCGTGGCGAATATCCTTGAGAACATATCCCGAATTACGTGAGATCGCTGGACATTAAAAAAGCTGCCAGACTCGTTACTTTCCTGGTTCAGAGGTTTTCCTTATGGATTCCTACCCAAGGATATCGTGTCAGCTGATCGGCATGAAGCGAAGCGCGTGACCAGTTTTCTCAGTTTCCCTCGTCAAAAAGAAAACAACCTCAAACAGGCGCACTTGTGCTTTGTCAACTTCCTTTGCTTCATCTTACACGCGATGTCGCCTCACACAAACCGCAAAGTTAGAACTGATTCTCTTATGAACGCGAGAAAGATCATGTTCCAAGACGAGGATAATTCCATTTGTCTCTTTGATACATGTTCCAATGAAAACGAAACTAACGAATGGAGTCATTCCGGAACACACTTAAAGGGAATTTTTATTTCGTTAGTCGGATTCCACTTATAAGAAGTAAGAGTAAGAAACCGTTAATGTCTCGCTACAGTATATGCCGTAGATCTTTAATTCATATTTAGATATTTAATTTCAGTGTAACCGCTTTATTTCCATTTGCGAATATTTTCACGCTCTGCAAAATGGATGTATTTATCTGTTTCAGCACCTGCTTGAAGATATCATGCGATTTCTGCAAACTAATTAAGGACATCGTTCTGGGCTCATTATATGTGCTGAACGGAAATAAAAGCAAAAACTTATCAAAAGACATGTGTGCTTCCGAAGTCAAAGGTAAATCAATGCAACCGTTGCTATTTATTTTGCGGTTTACTGCTTTAAGTTTTATTTAAAATGAAACAATTCATTAATAAAATAAAACAATAAATTGTTCGATAATTGTTTTTTAAGAATCGTATCATTTTACAAGAATTGATATTTATCAGGTTACGCAATATTTTTGGTCCATCAGACCCGTTTTCTGTTGTTGAGTTCATCGGCAGGCAACTGCTTCACGTTTAAGTGAGCTCTACGTATAACAATGCATGTTACTAAGCCTCGTGTCCACGGTATTTATATACAAGTAATGTTTGTTTCAGGCTGCAACTACGAGCCGGCCATGGAAGCCGAAGACATTTACCGAGCTCCGAAATGGAGATGCTACTTGGCTCAAGTAAGTAAATGTAAACATTCATTGTTGCGTTTATATTATTGAAATGTAACTTATGGCTCGTGTTTTCGGTACAGATCTTGTCGGGCATGATCGCTTGCTCTGCAGCTCTCTCTCCAGGGATGACTCTGGGATTTTCCGCAGTGGCTCTCCCGCAGATCGCCATGGGCAATGGGAATCCTCCCATAGACAAACACCAGCTATCCTGGATAGGTGAGCACCTCCGTTATTTTCTAGCTCGTTTAGCAAGTAGTACCCAGCAGTGTCTTAGATTTTCATTTGCGCAGCGAGCCTGGCGACGATCTCGACGCCCGTGGGCTGCCTGATGTCAGGGCCGCTGCTGGAGCGCGTGGGGCGGCGGGCGTCACTGGTGCTGGCGAGTCTGCCGTGCCTCGTGGGCTGGGTGCTGGTGGCCGCGGCGCCCAGCGACGCCGCCTTCCTGCCTCACATGTACGCGGGCCGCGTGCTGGCTGGCCTCGCCATGGGCCTCGTCAGCGCCCCCTCCACCGTGTACCTGGCCGAGATCTCGCAGAGCTCCCTCAGGGGCATGCTCACCACGTGGACCTCCGTCTCCATCGCGCTGGGCGTCTTCCTCGTCTACGTGCTGGGCTACGTCTTCCAGGAGAACTGGCGCCTGGTCGCCACGCTCTCGGCGATCCCGGCCGTCCTGTCCGGAGCGTCGTGCCTCTTCCTCCCGGAGAGCCCGGCGTGGCTCTTCGGCAAGGGTCGCTTCGAGGCGGGGGAACGGGCGTTGAGGCGGATCCGGGGCTTGAAGACTGACTTCCCGTTGCCCGACGGGGTCCTCGAGGAAAAGGACGCTCTCATATCTGCGAGCGCCCGTCAGGCGTCCCGTCGGAGGCGGTCCAACTGGTTCCGAGACACCGTGGACGCGTTTCGGAAACCGGAAGCTCTGAAGCCACTCCTCATCATGAACGTCTTCTTTTTCTTCCAACAATTCTCCGGCATCTTCGTGATCATCTTTTACGCGGTGGACGTCGTCAAGGAGTCGGGGGCGGCCGTGGACGATTACCTGGCCGCCGTGCTGATCGGCGCTGCGCGTCTGCTGGTGACGCTGGCCGTCAGCTACGTGTCCAACAGGTTCGGACGACGCCTGCCGTCGCTGGTGTCCGGCGCCGGCATGACGCTGTGCATGCTGGCTCTGGGCGCGCACGTGGCTGTCGACGGCTCTCTGGCGTGGCTGCCGGTCACGGCCATCCTGCTGTACATCGTGGCCAGCACTCTGGGCTTCCTCACCATGCCCTTCGCCATGGTGGGCGAGGTCTTCCCCGCGGAGGTGCGCGGCGTCGCCGGGGGCGTCACCAGCGCCGTCGCCTACGTCTTCTGCTTCATCTCCCTCAAGATCTATCCCGACCTCGTCGACGCCCTGGGACAGCACGGCTTATTCTTCTTCTACGGCGCCGTGTCTCTACTCGGGACGGTGTTCGTCGCCGTTTTCGTGCCCGAAACCAAAAATAAATCTCTTGAGGAAATACGGCGACAGTTCATCAAAGAGAAACATCTAGGTGAGGTCATTCAAAACGGCGGGGCTCGTGAAATCGAATTGCGCTCGCTGACGGAGAAAGACCAAATAAAAATAGTACCGAAACAAAATTTAGCTAACGGTGGTATCTGATGATAGAAAACCGTTGTTATTCGTATTATTTACATATCGCGCGGATAATCTTACGGAAGCAAATAGTTTCTCAAAAAATGACAATATTTTCGATCGTATTCCATCAACAGGCCTTAAGATGCCCGTCGAGCCCACAAACTTTATTAATCTGGGTGATATGTAATAAGACGATGCTTTAGGGATGGTTTTCTATTTTACATATTGAGCCGTCCACACTGTAACTACTTAACCATATTGTATAAACTTGTTTTCGATCGGGTCAGTCTGTGAATGACGTGAAACGGGCTGAAGTATTTCCCATTGTCTCAACTGAGACGCTATCGTCCCTTTGTTTCGGGCAATTATGAACCGCGTACAGGTGTCCAGTACCAAAGTTTCGTGAATCATCTTCGGAAGAAGAGAGATATCCTCGCAACAAGACACGTGCAGGTTTGCAATACGGAACGATCGTTCTGGGTTGCAAAACGGTTTCACGATCAATATGTCCAGCGACGCAAATGTGCAACCGATCTTACAGACTTGAAAAGTTGTTGTCGAACGTAATACCATGACTGTGTCCTAGTAAGTACAAATCGCTACGTCTCCGATCCAAAAACACACGCACTTAATTAATTTTAAGCCTATGCAATATATATTGTAACTGTATTTATTAACGATGTGACAAGCGACGCGCAGTGATAGAAATGTGATTGTGTTTCCATGAACTGATGCAATTCGTAGCTTTTAGAGGAAAGGAATTAAAATGAGCAGGTGTTTGCAGTCCAGCCAACTAAAGAAGCGAACTGCTCGCATAACAATCAACTGGGACGGCTGAAAATTTTCATTGTTGTAGAAAGTGAATGAAACAACTGTGGAGTGGGATACGTTCCTTGCTGTTTCTTTCGTTGGCAGGACTTAAATAATACAAATAAATTATCTAATTCACTAGGCTACAAACGGAAATATCAAACAAATTTAACTTTTCCTTGTACTTATTCCATTCGAAAATGCTGCATGAAGTATTTGTTCAAATATTTGCAATAAAACTTTTTATATAATTTGTTTTTACATGCTTATTATATTTTAGAACCAAATTAACGTTGCTTTTCAGTGCATTATTAATAAGGATGCATTTCTCTTTCCCTCTACCCGTAATAAATCACATCCTGAGGGTAACTTATTTCCATCCGAATTTTGAAAGGTAATATTTCCTATTTTTCAACAAATGTATCAATCATCCCACATACTCTGGGTTTACAATTTTTCTTTGAGAGATCTTTCGTGAGAGTTACAAATGCCAATTTATTCAAGAGAAGAAATGGAGTTTCCTTAGCGATTTTATTTTATTTACGATGTGCCACTATCATCTTCAATAAAGGAACGTGTGAAGTATGTTGAAATTCTAGGAGTCGCCTCAGTGTTTTTTTTTTGGTTAACAGGCTACATGAAGTATTATTTCGGTAAATAGTATATATGTATTGTCTCCTCTCTTGTGTTATATATCCCATTAACAATTTTTTGCACATTTTTATGAGTACCGACATTACCGGTATTTTATCTTTTCAAGATTATAAACTTACTTTGTGGCAATGCTCAGTCCAGAAAACGTTGGTTTAGTTACATATTTGAAGGCAATTGACCATATGTCTGTCAAGGTACTTGAAAAATAGTTTATAAACTTTTAATCAAAGGACGCCAAGTCACGCGAGTATCAAACGGAATTGGAGTCTCTCGTGTGGTTATGATTGATATGTGTTTCGTGTGTTACAACATGTCAAGAAAATGCTTTGCCGCCATCTCACTTTTATTTTATGTTCATTATTTAATATTAAATTTCTCAACGACAAAACTGAGATATTTCTAGCGACATGCTGGTTGATATTATTATAAATTCAATATTTTGAGAACTATCTCTGTCGTCATCAGCTTAATGCTAGATATAAACAATGACGTCAGTATTTTTACTGGATACAGTTCACATTTCGATGTTGCTAAGTGAGATTTTTCTCCAATTATTCTGAGGCTATAGTATGACAAACATAACAGCAGTGCACCTGCCAACAAGGTCAAGCAGTTTGATTTGCACAAAATGCTTACCAAGGTCATAATGAGACAGCTTCAGGTGTTACTCCGTTTTATGGAACACATCAGCCATGAGGAAGTATGAAAATGAAATGTTTTTGGATGGTCAGAACGGCAATACACATTTGATACAAACGCAAGTGAGAGGTCAACCCTGATGAACGGGATACAAAGGGCAGATGTCGTGTGTCTGGACCAACTCTATTCAGTAAATTCAGAGACATTCCTCTCTCATCACGCAAGTGGCGCAATTCGCTCGACACGCCTTCTAATAAAATGAAACATTTTCCTTGCATGTCTACATCAAGATCCCCAAGACCTTACAATTGGGACGATCGCGATAATTCTACCAAACATTTACTCAGAGTACAGTATTGTGCAATTGAACTAAGCTGAAGAAATGGCACACTATGACTATTCTTCTTTCTGAGATAAGACAATAAAATAATCCAGCGCTCATTACTGGCAGATAAAAATACTGCGAATTTCTAGCGTGGTGTTATCATAAATTTGAATCAAAAAATTCATTAGATTATGTACTAAACTTTAATTCCAGGGCGTTAAAAATGAAAATGCGCTCCAATTGTCGTCAATCAGGCATAAAACGTTTACTTCATTAATAAGGCCCGGTACAGATAAACCGCAAACTGTTTTAGCATTAAAGATTTTACTCCATTACCATACGACTGAATGTTCAAAAAGTCCAAAAACAAGTCTCGCCTAAGACACAAAACTAAATATTTCAGCAGCTCACATATTTAACCAGTCAATATGGCCAGAAGATGCAACCGAAAATTGTCCAAAACAAAAAGAGAATGGTATCAACTTGTTAAGGTTCTGTTGTGACAATTTATAACCTTATGATCAAGTCCAAGTTTACCGTAGCTTATCTAAAAAATTCTGATTAATTTTATCAAATTTATTGCAATTATTATGTCCATTGTTAAATGCATATATAGGATGATTTATGTTTATTAAAAGTTATTTATTTCTACATTGATATTATTCTCTGGATTTATTACTGTGTATGTGGCTAATATTTTGAGTTCAAACATCTTTTTGCAGAAGAAACTTTCTTCCTTTTTCTGTTTAGTAACTTATGCTTAGTAGATCACCTTCAACTTAATGCTGTGATGGGATGTTTTATTGAGCTACCTTGAGTCAGATCCTTGGGAAGTTCTACAGGAGGTTTTCAGAAGTGCAACCTTTATGATGAATAACTTAAGAAATTTTCTCAGGAATAAGACGTTTTTGATTCTGCAGACCATGATATTCTATTAGAGAAAAATGAAATCCTATGGAATAACAGGAATGTATTTTTCTTGGTTTAAATAGTATTTAGCAAATAGGAAACAAAGAGTAGTTTTGAAAGATCCTTTAACAGGTGAAAAGTTTCATTCTGAATGGACAGAAATAAGGGTGGGAGTTCCACAGAGTTCAGTGTTGGGTCCTCTACTATTTATAATCTACATAAATGATCTAGCTAAAATATTACATACATTATCAAAAGCAGTACTGTTTGCAGTTGATAGAAGCATTTCAATAAGTAACAAGGACACACTAAATGAAGCATCTAATAATATATTAAATCAAGTGCTTCGATGGCTTTCTGTGAATGGGCCATCACTTAATTTTAGTAAAACCCATTTTTTGCAATTCCAAATAACCAACCCATCCTTACAACCTGGTAAATAATAGTAAGGAAATATATGAAACTATGTATACTAAATTTTAGGACTTTCTATAGACAATAAACTGAACAGGAAAGAGCATATTAATCAACTATTCTTCACTGAATATGATCACGGATATGATTACTATGTTACATTCTTTCATAAATCAATATAAGGATATTACTACAGGATAAATGATGCTTCAATAACTCAAAATTATCATTCACAAAATCTACAATCTACATTTATTTGTAATTATTATCAAATTCACAACAAAGTCAGATATTTGAACATAAAAATTGCCTTAAAACATAATAATTTAATTATGATTAATAACTCTTTGCTGCTATTTTCATCTACTCATAAAAAGATACCTAATAACATTATCATTATAAAAAAAACTAAGGGTGCTACTTCTGTACTAATAGTGCATGCTTAAATCTGTAAATTCATCAAATGTAGGAATGACTAAGTAAATAATCTATTTAGTTCATGTTTGAATTTATTTATATTCTTTTACCTTTTTAAATCGAAATTGGGTATCTGTAAAAAATACTTAGAACCTTTGCAGCAATGTTCTCTGTTTGCAAGTTATTTTTATTTTTTGTATTAGAGCTATGTGTACCTGCCTTTGTTATTCATTGAGAATGCCATCAATAATTGAATTTACTGGCAAGTAAGAGTAAGTATTCCTATTTTCTTTTTTCTATTTTTTCAAACATTGTTTTCTAAAGATTAAAATTTTCTCTTTCCCTGACATTATCCCAGAACATTATAGCATATATTATATGAAGAGTGAAACTATGCAAAGGAAACTAACTTTTATATTACATTCACTGCCACTTGATATTACTCTAGTGGCAAAGGTGATAGAGCCTACTTTTTTTTAGAAGAATATTAACATATTCTTTCCAACTTTATTTATAATCAACAAATAAACCTATGAATTTTATGCATTCAGATTCACTTTTGACACAATTATCTAATACTTATGTTAGTGTCTTCAGTGAAGTAACGTTCAAAAGGTCATGAAATGAAGATTTTCACAATTAACTGATAAACAACTGGGTTAAAGTCTCATTGGCAGCTTTCTATAAACAATTCTCTTTGCTATATACTAAAATACTAGTACAATCAGTAAAGGGTATAGTTTCAGTGAAATAACTTATGCCTTTGTGTATGTCATTTATAAAGATTAAGAAGAATAGTGAACCTAAAATGGAACACTGGGGAACCAAGTCTTTAATTTCACCCAGTCTGAGTAAAACTTTTATCCTGAAAATATATATTTCAAATAACTGCTTCCTCTTGGGTAGATAAATACAAACGCTCAACATTTACATAATATAGTCTGAACAAACATTATTTTAAAACAGTACTATTAATTCTGTTGATTCATTCCTTCCTTATTTGTGTTTTTAATTAATTAGTTCATGTTTCAACTAGGTCTCTAATGGGAATTGAATATGTTACATAACAATGGAGTTCATTTTATTATGGCAGACAGCCATTTTGATGGTCCCATTTTGATTAAATGGCATCCTCTTAATACTACTTGGCATATCAACCCTTACCTAAAGAATAAAACTTTTCACTTAATCTAAATTATTACCAAAGAAAATTTTCTTATGTTTAGATCACAGCAACTCAGTATTAATCTAAACCATAAGTGGACTAACATTTTGTTTGCAATTATATTAATTCGATAAATTAAATTTACACAGACAATTCTAAGTATTCTCAGTTTAACAACTTTATATTTTTTTGTGTTTTGTTTTGAATAATTCAATATCATGTAGTAAGTCAGGAATTGCTTGAAGTGTTATCATTTACATAAAATATAATAGACTTAAAACTAATAAAAATACAGGTTGAAATAATTATATATAATGCTCCTTCTAATGCATTTCATTTCCATTTTATTAAGCAATTGGTATTTCCTGATGAAGAATAGTATCAAAAGATAAAAGAATAATAATTTCCTTAAACATAAACCCTGTATATCCTATAACTTTATTTGTCCCCAGCAAGAAGACAATTTTGGACAAAAATGTGTCACCCTTTGTTTCTTAATAGTTATATTGAATAACCAATTATATGAATTTATGTTTATCACAGAGTACTTGAAGTTTTCTAACCAATTTCTAATAACTACAAAATCCAATGCACTAGATTAACCAAAGCAATTCCTAATTGATATTATTTTTGTTAACTGAAGACAGCAAATTACCTCTTCTGAACAATAGTCTTTACTGAAATCTAATTGAGAATTTTTAATAATTATATTAGTGATAGTCTGCATTGAAGCATTTACTTGACTTTTAAAGGAAAATTTTATTTAATAGATAAGATAAACAGCATGAAAATTCAGCCAGGTTTGTATACAACCAAAGATAGAAAATATAAAGCACTATGTCTGGCTTTATTATATGTTTTTATCATATGATGAAATTTGCAAACCTTAAGTTATTAATGGCAATAATATTCCAAGTTTGTAAAGCGGTAATGTGCATTGTTGTTGGAACATATGCTAATGAAAGGAAGAAGAAAGAGATATAAAAATAAAATAGATTAATTAGCATAGTTAATTGATTTAGATGAAATGGATACTAACTCTCTACTTCTGTTAATAATGTTATTGATTCATTCCAACAAATTAGCTTCAATCCAATTAATTAAACCTAATCCACTTTATGATAGGATAAATTTAGGATATGAGAAAGCATTCTAAAGAAATAAACAATTTACTGTGGGCCGTTGTTTATTAGCAACAAGTCAAAACAAAGTTTGAGCAGATGGACCACAGACTTGCAATAAATCTGATGTTTGGAGGTCATATTAGATGAAACAAACATTTCTTGGATAGCAGGGAGGACAGTTTTCTAGACTTCTGTTAGTAATAACAGTGAATATGAGTTTTCTGCTTCAGATTAATGAGACATTAATGCTTTTGGTATTATTAATTAAAAGACAAAAAAATGAAATAATTTATAGATTAATAAAAGAAACAGTTTGTCAGATAATTTATCTGAATCATGACATATGCCTGATGTTTTTGGTTTAGTATTTCAGTTATGTTTTTTCCCACCTTATTACATTCCACTCCATGGTGATGCACTTAGGTTCTATTTGTATTTAAATATCAAGAACTTAATTATTTGTGGAGTTCTATGTCAATAGTGAAAATACATCCTATAATTCCTTTAGGATATTTCTCAAGGGTGGTACAGTTAAACAGTCTAACAGTTCTACTGGGAGCAGTGGCACAGAACATTGTTAGGTACGGTCTGTTCACCTCAATTAAGGAAAACTGTCACTCTAATTTTCTTATTTATTCTGAACAATTAAAACTGAAAATAAATATTAGTGTAGTTATTATATTCACTGATACAGAAACAACTCCACTTGGCTTTTTGAGAGGAAATGTGGTCATAGTATTTTGCCATATGACAGAATAATAAAATAAAATGAATAATTGGATATTACCTGGTAAAATAAAATATAAACTGCAATCAATGGTGATACAATATTATTCTTGACATTTTTAATCATTTTGAGAATATTAAAGAGTGGTTGTGTAGCTTGGATTAAACTTAAACAGACACACTAACTGAAAATCTGTAAGATAATAATGTAACTAGGACCATCACTTTGTTGGGTCTAGTATTTAATACATCACATATTCCTATATGATCAGTATACTGTGAATACAAACTACAGACTTGAAGATTTTTATTTCCGTCTGTTTCGTTTGTGATAATCTCAAATGAAGTGTTGTCCTCCTTTTAAATCGCTTATATACTTGCATCAGTTTGTAATGCCACAAAGTAAGTAAAAATGGTAGTAAATTGCTACAAACAAATATAAAAGGTAGATATCTAAAGCCAACTTCCAGTGGTCTAGTAGCTAGCATGACTGCATCACGACACAGAGCTCCAAGCTTCGAATCCTGGCATAGACTTGGATGTTTTTGTCATCATGGTCATGGAGACTGGGATTAAGATTGCCGGAGAATTGATACACTGACCACGTGCCACTATATATTCGGAATGTGTCATGTAAGCTGACAGTTCACTGTCGACCCGGTAGGCCAAGGCCCTCAATGGGCTGAAGAGCCAAGGTAGAAGAAGAAGAAAATTTCGAAAACACAGATTGAGAAATTTAACAATACCCAAAAACAATATCAGTCGGAGAAGGTAGTTTTAAACTGAAAAACTTTTAATATACTATATATTATATAAATACGTGTTTGTAACTTTGTGATTAGAGGAAATTATATATTATATGTTTTGTAACCATTTTATTGTTAGCATTCGACTTTTTCGAATATGGCATTTTAAAGAATACGGAAATAAATATTATTCAGCTATTCTGCACTTCTGGAATAAACTACATACTTATTTTAAAGTCATCACCGACAGAATGAACAATACCATCTACAGTGTTATTATTCATTATTTATTCTCCCTATAATTTAATTACCGAAGCAAAATTTTCTAATGCTAAAATGGGGAACTATAATTCAGAAGATTCAGTTCTGAAGGTCAGAATTAAACTATAGGAAGCATTATATGTAATCTCTAAAATTGGAAATATTTTTATTTGGAATGATGCGAAGGATGTACTTGAAATAGATATACGGACACCAAACAATTTATTGGTAAAAGTTGCAGGCGAGGAAGCGCTTTAATGCCAAGCATTTTGGCAATCGCTCGATAGACTTTCTCTTACGTAATTGTTAGGCGCACATCTGTGAATTGCGCATCGTTTTATCGTTGCATGCTTCAGTAATCATCTATATATAGAAAATTACCATATTTTCATGTCTACATATAATAATAGATTTCGCGACGGTACATATTGTTTCATAACACGACTATTCCTGGACATCGTCGAAATATGCAATTCGCTGCTACTATGTTTGTTCACAGCGTTGGGACCTCATGTCCATTTTTAGTATTTCTAAGTGAATGCAACTTATAAATAGGCCCTACCTATCTTGTATCGCTTCCTCTTCTCCCCGGTAATAATGATAATGGACAGTAATTTTAATTACTCCAGAAAGAAAGAGATTTTCTGATAAGTCTGAAGCTCTTACCAGATGACATTGGCAGAACTCGTATGTACTGGTTTATTAAATTGTTTGAATTGACGAATTAATACTGGAATTGTTGTAAGCTTTTAAATGGAAGAGGACAATGACAAAGGCGGCAGTAATTCACAAACAAGTAGACAGGACGTGTGTAAAACAAAGCCTCAAACCACATTTAAACTTTGAGTCATGAGTAGGGAACGTGTTCACTGCCTTCAGATATTGCAGCGTCGTGCCAACAGGTTCAATACAAATTTCTCATCATTGGTGGCAGAGAAAAGTCCTTCCACCAAGTTTAAATAAATGTTCCATCACCTAAAAAAGTTCGGTTAAATAGACTTTCCCATCCTGGGTGGCGCCTAACATACACGACGTTTCGTCAACATCTTCAAATGAAAATAGCT
Source organism: Eucriotettix oculatus (assembly GCA_034510155.1). Classification (NCBI taxonomy): domain Eukaryota; kingdom Metazoa; phylum Arthropoda; class Insecta; order Orthoptera; family Tetrigidae; genus Eucriotettix; species Eucriotettix oculatus. Next base: position 19,507,066 of record CM067380.1, on the reverse strand, counting down.
TTTCCAACAGATAATTCACCGGGGAAGCCTGCGAAAGTTAAAAACTATCATGGTAAAAAAATCCTGCATCCGGATCCATGTGTCTACTTTTCTCCAGCTTCCGTGATTTGTGTGTAGCTTTTGTTATAGTGAGAAATCTCGTCACAGTCTGATTAGTCGCCGAAATACTACACTGTTTTTTTACTTACTGGACTTAATGGGCTATTTTCACAGTCCCAGGATAGGCTGTAACAGTAACACTCTTCCTTTATTACTGTGACGCATTTTCAAGTTCTTCACGTATCTTTTCTTTCTACAACCCGTGAGCCTTCAACATGAATTGGGAGGCGGAAAATCGCGGTACAACCTACAGCATCTCAATCTTATACTTCCTGCGATTTTCTAGTTGATAGTACTATAATACGGGAAGAATTATTTATTTTCGTAATGTTAAGAACCTTTATAATAATAGTCTTTCACCAATGTGAATTTCTAGAGGCGTAGTCGCTCCGTATAAAGCAGCCAGCTGGCCACGCTTGTAGCACACGATTTGTCTGGAATGAGAAATGGGCAGCATTCCGTTTCACCCCCACCACCCTGAAAAATCTCGCAAAGCTCAACTAACTGCCTCTATTCAGCTCATAGAAACAGCCGCGCTGTGCTATGACATTTAATAGAAATTGACCTTCTTTCACACTATAGCTGTTGTAGTATTATTATTATTTTACGTAATTACTCTCGTAAAAATGGTTATTTTCAAAATTATGATCTGGTACTACGCAATACTGCAATACTGCAACCGGATTCATTGATGTACTCGTCTCCAGGCTCCTTCATTTATGTTTGGCTTATGTTACAGTGACAGCCTACGATAAACAAATAAATGACTAAATGAGGCTTAATTCAATCGAGAGTCAACATACTGAAGTAGCTCTGTATAGTGTTTACAATTCACCAAGTTGAAAAACAGAGGATGTTTCTAACAACTCTTGTCTTGGAGTTTAACTATAGCAAACGCAATATTAGTAGTCATTTGTGGGAAGTATACAGAGCACTTAGTGACGTGTACGTTTTCACTTTACTGTATGCCTTCTTATTCGACGTAATTGCGAATCTAGGGCATGAGTACGGGAGCTCCGTCAAGTTTTTTTTTCTTTTTCTGTAGAAAACGTTAACTGCAGACTAATCAACCACCAGCCATTAGGAGCAACAAGAGTCGCGAAGGACTAAGCTAAGTTCGTATTGTGAAACAGGACCCGCGTTTCCTTTCATTTCACCAAGGCTGTGTACGGCAGAGAAAAGTCAGGTACCGCCGAGAGATTCTGTCACCACAGAATACAATGACCAGCAGGCAATTCAAAATCACCTTCAAAACAAGCTGATGTTTTGAGCGAGGCTTCAAACCAAACTGTTATCAGGGAAAGAAAAATATTCTAGGAGTGGAATGAAAATAAATCTGATGGCAATCCACGGTTCAAGTGAATGACGAGAGATGATTATTACCTCGAAATGGACGAAAGCTCCTTTAATGGGACTAAGGTTTGAATAGCATTAAACTGGAAAATTGTGAACCTTTCTTTGGCGACCTAATTTTGAAAAAATATCAGTTTATTTAGCCTTAGCGGTTGACAGTCTATGTCGCTGATCCAGTGATATGTCCGTCAAAGTATTATCGGTTGTTTTAATGAACTTACGCACAATCAACACATAGAAGACTGTCTGTTAACTAGTGCACAGTTTTGATATTAAAACAACACAACAAAAATGGAGATTTTTATATCTGTTTAGTTGATAACTTGACAAAATACAGTAAAAAATAAAGAAGTCAAAAAACAAATTTTCCACACTCGGCTCATAAACCAGTTGCAGACAACTAACAGAGAAATCTCAAGATATTACGTTCTCATTCAAACAAATCTTCTCTCCAAGCTCATAGTGATTCAGACAATACAAACTCTCACAGAATTGGCAGGGATCAAACATGTTACCTTCATTACGGATGAACTGACTTCCGACAATCCTTGAACGGCATAAATCACAGTCAACTCCTGTATTAACTGACACTGCGGGGATGATTCAGATTCTTCCTTCAATATCATATGGTAGGTAAGAGGTATTTTGACAGTTATTGGTCTTCAGCAAGTGCTCCAGTTCAATACGATTAGAAGATGACTTGTCCATCTCTCACCGAGTGCCATCAAGGGGTAAATATCTCGTCTGTCTGCAATTACCGTGTTTGTAACCCGCGTAAAATGTAGACTAATTTACATGCTGTCAAGACTAGGGAAGTGATTAGTTGTTTTTAAATTTATCATTTACTTTTTCGTAATACTTGTGATTTTTTTATGTTATTGTGAAGGCTGTCAGCGTCGCGTCGCGTCCCCTCCCCCTCCCCCTCCTCCTCCTCCAACTTCTCCTCCTCCGCTTCCTCCTCCGCAGAGTCAGGTAACGGAACTCATAGTCAGTGAGTCGGCAACTGCAGCGTGCACCACACACATCTGCACAATGGGTGAGTTACTTCCTCAAACTCAAAAACAAATTCGTTATAGAGACCAGCGAGTCTTCAGTCCGTCGTCAACCGACGAGAAAATGGCTGCGAATCGACGTGGGTCTTACGCAGCGCCTTCTCTTTGTGTCTGACAAAGCTCACGCGTAACTCTCGGCAGCGGGCCGCGTGTAAGAACAGCTTTTTCTCGAGTCGGCTGGTATTGTACGTTTCTTTATCGGTCTCGGATAACCACCTTTTCTATGGAGAGTGAAAGTTTTATTAGTGGTCGAGCCTTGCAGAAATTTCACCTTGACTACGAGCCTCGCCTCTCCTCTCCTCGTCTCGTCTCACCTCGCCTCCACACTGGCACATGGACATGAGCTGACTCACTCAGCCTTCCTTCCGTTCGTCAAACCTTACCCGTAATATTTGACAACCAAATGGTACGTGGTATACCGGCGGAATTCTGAGACCTTAAAGAAATCACTGGTAATAACATGCAGTAACCATTTATTAAAAGAAATTTCAATCCATTTGAGACTTGAAGCAAAGAGACTTTCATTACTGACATTCTCATATAATTCTGAAACTGGAAAAACGTTTTTGCTTTTATAACGTGGATTAATATGATACTAAGCAACATTAGTCTAAATTGACATTGAGTGATTTTTAATAGATATATAAATCATTAAATGCTATTATCAATTATTCAATTATTAGCGATATTAATTTTCTTTTCAATTTCCACTATCATAAATAACATATTACTCTATCAATGGATTGAAAGTTGCCCCGGTAATTGAAAAAAACTGAAAATACAAAACAATTGCCAATGAAATTTCCGTTGTTGTCTCTGAACCAAACAAGAATTTTGATTTTATCATAGATATTAAAAACTAATTATTAAAGCATTATAAAATTATTTGTTTATTAACGACATATATAACTATACGGAATTATTCAATTAAACAACGTTTACTCAACATTTTCAGGGAAAATAAATGGACTGAGTCATTGGTATGTTCCGGCGTGAGCTGTGTGTTTCACATTTATGTTTGTTAAATAAAAGAAATATTTTCTGTAAATTAAAAAATATTTGATCAATTCCCAGAGGTTTTTAGATGCTGCATTAAGTATTCTGTGGTCTGTCATGTGCAGATGACAGGAATCACTCTGTGTGTAGTATGAGTTGTGCGAGATTCGGTAAAATTATTGGACTAAAAGTATTGAGAACAACGTTGATTTGTGGATCGTTACCCAACCAGTTTAGTTTTTTTTTGTGGGAGTGCTGAAGTTTTGCAATGTAGTCGCGCACCCGGGGAAAGGGAGAGAAAGAGAAAAATAGTATATTAGTGTGTTGTACACCTGCAATACTACACAAATGTCAAGGTTCAAACACTGCTCTATGATTTCTTGTAAGGAAAGAGCCTTGGGCATGTTTGCTACCCTTTCAAACGCGATATCCTACGACAGTCTGTCCAAAGAAAAAGTAAGGGCTTGTATGACGTAAAAACTGCCCCCCCCCCCTCACGTGAGAAATGACGAAATAACTGCGAATAGAAATGTTTCAAAGAAATGCGATATATGTCAAAGTTTATAATGTCAGTATATAAACACTTAAATTTTAAATTATGTCTATATTACGGGAATTTGCATTACTTGCTGAATTACTGAATGTTTTATTAATTTGTGGGAGGCGAGGATATGTTGGCAGCAGGGTGACTATGACGTCACCAGTCTGTGAGTCGACTCTTATTCTCTCAGAACCATGTCATCAAATGATTCCCCACGTCGTCCCTCTCTAATCCCCACAAAATTAAATAATAACGCCATTGCAATTTTGCGTATTGCAAGATAAATTGGACACATTCTTACAAAAAGGTACCTTCCAGGACCTTGATTGATTTTTTTTTTGGTGTTTGCTTGAACTCGAACTCCTTTGCGGGTCACGTATTCAGAGTCCCCTGCGAATTTCACCAAACGGCTAACGACTGTCGTTAGTGTGTTGCTTAATCGCCCGCTCTTTATTCTCTTTTCTTTCCTTCCGTGTTCATAGAAAAACTCAGAAGCTTAGTCTGGCATAAAATTCCTTTTTCTAACTTCGGTACTGATGAAGTGCCTACTTTTTTTCCAAACTATTAATTTGAAATTTTCTAAAATTGGATTCATTTTTTTGTTGGTGCAATTATAAGATGCGTAGGCAATGTGTTGAGTGACTGTATAAGTGATGAAGTCACCAACGTTACAAGGTAATCCTTGAGTACATTACGGCTGATGTGACGCAATCGTGAGAAAGTCCCTTAAAGGACACCCACGAGACCTCTTAGCAATTACAGACGAGTAAGGGAATTTTAAACTATTTGGCGTTAGTGCATTCTTAGTAAAAGATCTGTTAATGGACTTTTCCGATACTTTAAAATGAGGTTGATGTTACAAGTAACTTGTTAACGAAAATAAGAAAAGAGCATAAAAAACTACAGTCAATAAGTTCTGGACTCATTTTGGTTGAAATGAATTGATTTGGTGGAAGTGAAATGAAACCAAATTCGTGGTACAGCTACGATTAATTCATGGGAAGGAAAACTGTTCAATTTGTAGAGTAATCGGACGCTCAATCACGCAAAAGAAAAACGCTGGTATAAAATCCTGATTATATTTAAACATTACACAAGCAAACGAATAAATTATTAACTATAAGGTCATTGGTACAATAACTCGATTAAATAATTGCCACATCTTCCGCAGTTGTCATTATACACGAGTCTTAATCTAGGAGCAACAACCGATGCTCCAGAAATTAAAAATAAATGATTATTTTCGTCCAAAACATTTATTTACTATTTTTATTATATCACCAGTTTTCATCAGTCATAATTTAGTAGAAAACTAATTCGTAATTTTCAAAAATATTTATTGTTGAAAGCCTCTTCGCTTGTGCGACAGGCACGTCAAGATATTCATCATCCTAAATTTCTTGATTATTTAAAACTGACCGGAGGAGGTTCCAAATTTAAGAACGAGGTGTCGTGTAACAGCAAATGTTAATAAAGTTTATATTAAATTGGTTCTTACAGGCTGATGTACTATTTATATATGTGAAACAGTCAGATAATGTAACGAATTAAAACATCATTAGTTATAAATATCCTTTTCAAACAACTGGAGAAAATAAGTTTTGTGAATTAGCAAAAGTAAGATTAAAAATCCAGTTCCTAGTATCAATAACTATTGTGCGCTGTACAGCAAAGTGTATTAATAGAAACATTGCCTTTCTTGTAGCCTTCACTCTGAGAAAACTAACTTGCAAGAATTTAGGCAGCTGTGTTATAATCTCTTTGGTTCGCGTCACTTCCTTTACAAAAAATGTATGATTTAGTAAGGCGTATCACCCCTTAAAGTAGTTTGTCTCATGACCGTAGAATATATATATAGTACCTCTGTGGTCGCGTCGTCTCGCTACCTCGTGGTTGATATGGTGTACGCTGCTGGACCTTTTTGAATAAGTAGCCGAGATCGTTTTATCGAGCTTGCTACTTCTTGGAGGGGAGGTTGATTTCTACCGTGGTTCTCCATACAATCATATAAACACTTAATTATAACAGGAAACTAATATGATCTAATATGCAGATAATGTACACTTGTCTTTCAAGTAGGCACTTAACAAATATTGGCCAGCTCTGCTTCAACTGACAACTGCCGACATGGGGACGCTTGCAGGTAGTTCTGCATAATACGCGTTTCGGGACGGCCTCCCCTCACCGTCTACGCCGCTCGACGGCCGAGCAGAGCTGCAGCCTAGAAAAAAATAAAAAAAACACTTCTTCCTTCCCGTCTGTTTGCCTGATTTTCCTATATCTGTCCAGCAGTTTTCCCGCGAGAGGGCTGGCACTGCCTCAAGGGAGGTGGGTCGTACCAATCTATCGCTATAATATCGCAATTTTTATTGTAAGGAAAGTAAGAAACGCAGAGGTTTTCCTGAAGTTGAAGCACAGAGTCGCCATTGAGGACAGGTTCAAATTCATCAAATTTTCGGAGGCAGCCCTCCCCTTCTTCAGGTGAAACATAATCACTCCCGGCGCTTGAAATGTATCTCATTTCCTCGTGAAGAGGTTCCTCCGAAAATTTGAATAAATTTGTATTTTCCTGAATTGCTAACCCGAGCTTCAATTTCTTATGAACTCTGTTAATCATTCCGACAATATATTTTCCATTTTCATCGAGATCTAGTGGTTTGACTTGTGACTTCAGAGGTAAAAGTCCTGCGATCCAGTCCTTGAAACGGTCTTTATTGACTTTACTGAACCAATTAATATCATAGAATACGAGGGGATACATTAACATATTTTTATATCGTTCTCATTTGAACAATATTGAAAGTGCGTAACAGGTGCGTTATCAAGGCACTTGTTTGTAGGTTGACCTTAGTTAAATGAAGCGTGAAGTGCTTTGCTCGTGTTTTAACGGGATCGTGCATATACGCTTTTGGTATCACGTATCATATGGTCGATCTTTATGTGAACGGAAACTGAGCTTTACTTCGTCCAATGAAGAAGTACCTTCTGTATTGAATGAATTCACCTGCGCTCGCACTATCCACCATATCGCTCAAGAAGATTATGAAACACTATCAAACCAGCATGAGGACAATACAAGCCAACGTTAACTAAAACACCGTTGGAAAATTGGTATTTGTTCTCAATTTATAGTGGTTTAGAGATTTCAAACTACGTGCTGGCACGAATAATATTCAAGCTACATCAGCGCTGTAATTATATAAAAGAACAGATAAATATGTTGGTAAAAGAACATCCGAAAATTAATTTAGCTTCTGTGTGGTTACGTTAACTGTGAGGAAAGCAAGTTTGAGGTCAGCGCCATATAAGGGGGTAGCAATCTACCTAATTCATTCCACGTCTATGCCAGCCAATACACCTTGACATTTCCCCTGGCCACTCCGTATATATAGACTACCTAACCAACTTACTACTAACTGACAAAATACTATTATGGTAAAACAAGAAATCAAATGAGAAAGTTTTCAAAATGACGATGACTTAGTCATGTTCGCTTCACAACCTTGAAAGGAACCATTTCGCGCGGTGACTGGTTTCGCTATTTTCAGCACGTGTCTGTTGTATCTAGTTTTCTCAAAAAAGATGCAGTATATTATACTTACCAAGGTCATTATATTTTACTTACGATTCGCCTACATGAGCACTTAAGTATATCAACGTAATTAATCGAACGAGAAAAAACAGAAGTTTAAAAAAAAACAGGAATATTAACCTTAATAACTGGAAGGAGCTTGTAGAAATACTTCATTTCATAAAGGAGTAGGGAAATCCAGTTCTCCGTCGTCGCGGGGGCGGATTCTGCAGAACCTGTTATCTGGCTTTCACGTAGAAAGCTCCAGAGAATGGGACCGTAATATCTCAGCTAATGTATAACAGTTCAGCAGTATTGAAGGATTACGAAGTTTTTGCTTTTCCAAATCAACTTTGCAGCGGGGAAATTTAATGATCGTATGGGTCATATGGTAAAAATACTGCGTTCCCTCTGATATTTAAGCAGTTTAGTTATCCTCATCATAGTCGAACACATCAAGTTCTTCCACAAATTTGACGAAAAGGGGCTACAGACACGGGAAGAAAACAATTTCAACGAGAGTACAAAATCCGCCAAACCCCATGAAAATGTCAGAACGTTCCTAAAAAAATACAATTTGTAGCCCGAAACTTAATGTAACAATTGTAGAAGTCGCTAATAACCCAAAAGTTGATGCAACTATAAATAAAAATTTAATTAAAAAAACTATACGTTATGCTCAATATATACGGCATTACTATTCGTCACTTATCCATGGAGCCACACTTCATGAATGTGGAATATGGCAACAAGTTAATCAGAAGAAAGTACGGAAACACTACCTGGCTACACTATAGATAAATAAAAGTAATTTTCCTCCGTAACTAATATTTTATTTCTTCGCGTAAAAATTTCTAATTTGTATCCTTAATTTATTTTCTGAATGGGAATGTATTTAGCTGAATTATACGTTAGTGCAGTCTACGTTCACATCACTTATCATTACCGTGAATTCGTCTAGAAAGAATAAGCACACAGTTATAACAACGTTGAAACGTTAAACAACAATTCTAGTCGCACCAACATCCATGTCATTAGCGACTTGTGAATTATGTAAATTATTTCCTTTCTTTTCGTCGGGTATACTCGGTCAGGAACTTGCATACAGACAGAAGCACACCAAGCCCTTGCCAATAATCGAACCCTGGACCTCTGGTGCGAAGCTGTGACGCTAGTCACTGGACCACAGACGCTGCGAAGACTAATTTTTTGGGATAAAAAATCTCACGATTATCCACACTTTACGTTGACACGCTCATGAACATGAAGACCTCGAATTTCCTAGACGGATGTCCCCGGAACATTATACGACATGTAGATGAAATTGGTAAAGAGATTATTATTATATTAGTAGAGGATACCTGTGATGGGAGACGCCGTGGGAGTTTTCTCTCGCAGACGTTTCTCCCCAGTATGAACGCGAGGCTCTGGCTATGTTGGGAATGCCTCATACTCTGTTTCTTTTTTAAAGTTCTCAAATGCCGAGGTATCTTCACATACTTTAGGAGGTGTATATCCTGGGGTCGAATACCTTGAGCATATGGTAAGAGTTGTCCACTGATCCCATTCGACCTATCGGCTAGCTGCCTCCTAAAACTTGCGAAGACACGAAGAAGGGAATGCTGCGACCCCTCAGTAAACTCCTCTACCATCATTCGGAAGTGCGTGAGAAAAACAGAAAGAAAAATATCAACAAGAGAAATAAGAAAGCAGATATGACAGATAAAGCAAACAAATAGGTTTTATTGAGCGGAGTTGATACCGAGGATGTAATCAAACGGATAAGGTAAATCTAGAGTGAAAGAAGAACTAGTACCAATGTTTCAAACAGATAAGACTCACTGATCGTCATCACGGAAAACTTAAATTTATTGAAATGGTGGCTTCATAATGAACCACGAGGGACATGTCTTTGCCACTATTTTGTGTCCGCAATCAAAATGTTACCCACAATATAAATATTTGTTTATAAATTCCTTAGCCTTATTATGGAATTTTATATTTTTATGCTTGATATGAGTGGTAACATCTACAGTAGTCCAAACCCATTCTGAAACGGATAGTGGTCTATATATCGACAAACTACTTTTTCCTCTCACTTCCAAAGAAAAGAAAAATAAACTAATTCTAACTACAATACATGTATATATATATAATCTAAGTTATGGAATAAAATAATTTTTTTCCAATTTTTGCCCTATAAAGGATTCCTTCTTATTAATATTTGAGAAGCAGAACAGTTTTGGGATAATGACATTGGAGGGAAGTAGAAGCAGGGTACAGTATGTTTTATTCCATATAATGTTTGTTAATAAAATTAAAATTTATGTTAGTTAGGTTATCTGAGCGCGTGTATCAAACGGCCAAACGTTTATCTTGAGAAATCAGAAAGAGAGAAATTATGGCATTCTAGTGGGAAGTGGGCAGGGCGCTTGGGTCATTTGAAGGACCCTGATTGTCGGGTCGAAACGAGGAAGGCCGTCCCCGTCGAGGCCAGCCAGCGCTCCCACTCGGACAATCCGCACGGCCAAAATAGGAACGAGGAAACGGGACTTCACACCCCAACACACAATCCAATCCGCAGAGTTGTAGTGGATGGCTGATGCATTTGGCGTGACGCTAGAAGGATGTTTGCAATTCCGTAACACACGGCCCGAGCAAATACTTCACAAATGTAAGACGTCATTGGTTGCTCTCGTTTGCCAGTTCATGCACTCAGTCCGTCAACGCTACGGATTAGAGAGTCGTTACCTTGCGTTAAGCTTAGAAATTGGTCTCATTGTCCCTCATCACAATTTTTACGTCACTAACTTGTCCTCATTATAGAATATCAATCATCCAATATCTTTCCCTTCATGAACAAAATTTACTTGTGTTTACAGAACCTCTCGTTCCTGTTACTTAGGGCAAACTGAAAGTTCATCAAAGAACATATGTCTAATATATAACTCCACGCTGATAAACGATCCGTCGTCTTCATCCAAAGTACGATGACGAACGGAGTTTCTTTGCTGTTCGATACGTTGAAGTAATCTCGTTGACTTCTCGGAAAATTTGAGAAGAAATTATCTTTTCCTCGATGGCTAACATGCACACATTCGCAATGCTTGTGGATTACACTTTCAAAATTTTATTGATATGAAAGATGGAGTTTGAGGTACATGAAAAACAAACAAATAGCTGAGACGGAAATATTCCGAGCAATTTCAGATAATTTTTGTTTGCCAGACAATAAGTACATTTTTGGTTGAAGTATGCTGTGCTCCACATAGAACCTGTTTCTGCGCAAGACTCTGATCCGTAACGAAGATTTCGCACACTTTAACAGATTCATGGTAAGATCCGTCGGCAGCTTTTCAAGGCATTCTATTCTATCTAGATCATGTGACCTTTACGAGAGTCTGTAACGGTTTCTACATTACGTGAAAAAGGGTAAATATGTGGCATTCGATGCTTTCGCATATTCTTGTCGACGCATTAATTTTCCCCAGCATTTTTTACTATTCTACTATTCAAGTCATTAGTTGAACAATTAGATAGGAATATCAGAATAGCTAAAAAGTGAAATAGTAGCGATAGGCACAAGCTAAGAATTGCAGGCTGTCCCTCACGTCTGTACACATAGGAAGTAATACATCATTTCAAGAAATAAATTTCCCAACAATACTTTATTCAATTGCAATATTAATTAACATGATCTGCATTACGTGCTCTGTAATAAATCCACATTTTCTCTTCATGCACTCAATCTGTGATTTTTAATAAGTACACACTATACTTTAGGATACTCCAGAAAATTTAGTAAAGGGTGATGAGGTCCACATGAACATATTTTCCAATCCAGTAATATTGACATTCTATCGGAGTCTACATCTTCACCGATCCTCTTCAATTTCACTCCTAAAGTAACGCTTGGCACCATGGTCCATAGCGATGTCCGCTGCTAATCTCTTGTCCATGTCGAAACGCCTCAGCGTCGCAACTCATCCCTCTTGTCTCGAAATTCTTCAAGTACGCGTGTCTCAATATGGCGAGACAAGTCTCTCCATGTGCTTGGTTAATGACGAAAAACTGTTGCAGAATTTGAGTTTTCCGTGAACCGCGGTATGAGATTTTGTGCTCTTTACGATCACTCTATGGGACGTTCTGTCTGTTGTGTAATGAATTAAGGTGGCGATTGCAATTTTATTTAATCAGTTCTGATAGACTGGCTGAGAAATTCCATATTGGCGTCAATCAGGAGGCAACAGCAACCAAGTCAGACGGCAATAACATGCAGCAGGCGGTGAGGAGACCCTAAGCGTGTGAAATCCTGTGTTTCGCGGATTAAGGTACGTTTATCTGCCCAGGGCAGCTTCTCCCTCCACGAAAAATGAATGAGACCGTGGGCCAAGCTGGACATTTGATTTAGGAGAGGGGGGTATGTGGATAGTTGGCGTGATGGGAAATTAGTCAGTGGGAAAAGAAATTTTGAAGAAGGAGGAAGTCAGAGGAGATGAGACCCGACAAGTGAGTCTTTCCGTAACTAGTTAGTAATCTTGCTGGCGTAAGAGAATGCAAGGAGACTGACGGCAGAGTGCGGCAAGGTGGCTTCGCCCGTCAAAGTAATCGCGGAACAACAATTCTTGGAAGGAAGAGCCAGGCACTGGGGGGGACAAACTCCGGGAGCCACCCCAGGTAACCGAGCCAGAGCCGACAAAGGAAGCAGCTGCCTCACAAGCACGGAAACCAGGTGTCATTGCCAATTAATGCATCAAAATGCGTAATGACTATTTCTTCTGTTGCTCAACGATCCCCACATTTATGACCCCGTATTAGATTGAGTCTCTTGCTGCACTAGTTGTGGCATATTAATAGACCCCAAATTTGTACTTATATTTTTTGTATAAAATTAATTTGTTTTTATGTTAATGAAATAAATTTTGTAACACAAAACAAAGATTCATCGGTGAACAGCACAAAGACGTTGGTGAAGTTTATTAGGGTCCTCTTTTGGACTCATGTTTTGCTCTTTTAAGATATTAACACTCAGTTCCTGTGGATGCTTTGCTAGGTAGTTTCGGGGAAGCTAAGAAAAATTTAACTATTACAAATTCTGTCGTTTTGGCTGATTATTTTTGTCTTCTTTATAGCGACCATCTCTTTGCTTGTAAAACTGCAGAAGAACATTTTGTTTTGAATTGACCCAGCGGTGTTAGATCCCTAATTTATTTCATATCATCATATCAATGACGATTTTAGCCTTTGTTAAGTCGTTCTTTTCAAGTTTATCGTGTTTGTTCTCCGATCGTCCAGTTTTCTCCATTACACTAAAAATATGCTCAGTTTTGCCTGTGTCGTAAGTTCGAATTTAAATACCAATAATTCTCTGTGCTTTGATGGAGTCCACAATGAGGCCAGGACGTTTCTCGAAGTGACCGACATTACAAGCAAGTACTTCAAGAGATGTCTGTAAAATCGATCATGTTTAGTTTGTGATCAATGTGGTTGATGTGAGGTAAGTCTTCCGCAATCGTGGCTCTTCTCTTTCGCAAGCCACGCTGATTTCACTTGCTCATCACAAATGCCAGCCCACGTCTATCTACGGACCACTTCTTGGTGGTTTCAACTAATTTTACAATTGATGGAATATATGTAGGAAATGCCAACGACAGTGGTTATGATCGTTTTTTAGTTTTCTTACATTCTTAACTATACACTATATAGCCGTATATATAACATATAATTTATGTGAAAAAAAATCTTTACGCAGTCTATATTCAATTTAAATTCAATTGTACACGAATAATAAATATTTCAAATCCGTAAGTAGGGGAAACACCCTATTACAGTTATCTTCAAAATTTAATTTTGTTAGGCTTACTTTATTTCTGCATTTATTAAAAAATACAATAGGACTATCACTAAATTTCACTGACCCTCACCAATGTGCATAAATAGAACCCAAATTTCTTTTCAGTTAGTGATAATTTTTAAAGTACATCTGCTGGTAAATTCTTACAGTCATCTTTCCATGTTCTTTGTTCTTGGGCACTATAATCTATTTCGTCTTATTAACTTTGCTTAAGCATCTCAGATCTAATTCCCTGACAAAGCATAAAACATTTGAAAAGGGTATTTATTGTCTTTCCTTCCTTCTCTTTAGTTAATCCCATCCTAGCTGCATTACTTTTTCGAAGTCCCTTGTGTTAGGGACCTAAATATAAAAATATCTTGCGTCTTTTCTTTCCACTCCCCTTCGACATATTCAGTTTGATCCTGACAAGCTGCTCCATATTCTATCGATGGGAGCAGAATTGATGTTCCATTTCCCTTTTTTAGAGTTGTGAAAAACGGCTAAGAATTATGCACATAATTCGTTTGAGCTCGCAACCCAGGAATTTTGTTTAATCTTGAAAAATATAAACGTCCTGTAATATTTACAAGTTTATGTATTTAATAGTTTTTAAACAGAATATCGAGAGGTTACACGCTTCACTTGTGTTCAATATGGAGAGAGTAAAAGCATCAAAGTCGAAAGTGAATTTACGCAACGCTTTGGCGATGACGCTGAGGAAAAGAAAGTTTGCCTCATTTCTCATTACGAAACAATTTTCTGATATAATATTTGGTGTGCCTCTTTTGGAGTATCTGAAATAAGTGAATGGACTTTTAAAAGTACTTTTAGTTATTCTGTTGATTATAACATTATTTGGAACACTAATTTTACATAACAATCGCTTAATCTGGATGCAATAATACCACCAACTTTCTTCAGACTCCGTCTTTTTCCTCTCTAATTTTCCTTTTATTGTAGAACTATTTTTTGGCGTTTTTGTTTCGCGTGATCTCCATTAGTTCAACACCAGAAATTTAAACTTAAAATGAATTGTATTTGATTGCATTGCAGCCTACTTATGCTTGACTACAAGTAGCTCAGGAACTTTGGGATTTTCTAAATAATATTAATGAAACCCGCCTCATTTATATAGAGACGACTGTGTTGTTTAATCCAACTAGGACTGGCCTGTCTTGTAATACGAGTTTTGAGACCGTCTTACGAACATGGGATATCACGTTATGAAATTCAATCCCTCAAAAATTGTGAACCAATTTCGCTCCAAAAAAAACCAAGCTGTACTCTCAGGTAACTACTGTCTGTCAGGTTATGAAATATAGTACGCAGTATCGATTACAATCCACAGAAAGCACTGAAAGATGTATTGGCATTAGCATGTGACGGTGAAGTCTAATATGTATTGTAACTTTCGTGAAAAAGTCCACGAATAACGTGTCGCCTTAAGCATGGATAAATGGTTCAAACCCACTCGGGTTCAGTTTTTCATCTCTAATTTACGCTTATTATTCATTGGTAAAGGTAATTATAGCCAACCTCCCGTGGTCACTGGGATTAAGACTGCTGGAGAATCGATACGCTAACCACGTATCACGCCAAATTCGGAATGTGTAATGTAAAATGACAGTTGACCCGGTAGGCCAAGGTCCTCAATGGGCTGAAGAGCCAAGGAAGAAGAAGAAAGCTTAAAATATGCAATTGTGACTCCAGTCTTGAAGAGTTGCAGCACAGATGGTGCTGATAATAATGCCCCTTCTGTGTTCCTGGAAATATAATGAATGAGGAATGTACAACAGCACTGTTAGTTGTTATAATACAAAAAACTTGATTTCTTCTTATCTGTTTGGATTTACAGAGGTCCCAGGTTCGATTCCTGGCAAGGGCCTGCGTGTTTGTGTTGTGTAACTTAGCAAACTGGACTAAAAAGCAAATCAGACCTTTAATGTTGGTGTGACTATAAATACAGAAGCAAAAGCAAAAATTTTGCGAACAATATAAGTGCTGATTCCTTGGATATCTCTAAAGCTGTGCAGATCACACTATAGCGCTAGAAAAAAATTAATTATGTAGAATTATAAAAATGTCTTATTTGCAGTTTTGTTATTACTTATTAGGTAGAAAGCGTGGAGTCAGACTGAAGAATTCATCTGGGCAAATAGTTAAGCCTGGAGTTTTATAGGGTTTTATTTCAGATCTACTATTATTCTTAAAATATTAAATTGACTCAAACTCTACTGCTATTCTTTTTGTTACAACTCTGCTACATTTATATTGTATCAGGAAAACAATAAATTTCAAAATAGTACCAATTACACAATCATACTATAAACTCTATTAAAACACAAAGACTATCTGCATTTAGATTAGAA
The DNA here is from genome assembly GCA_034510155.1 of Eucriotettix oculatus. Lineage (NCBI taxonomy): Eukaryota > Metazoa > Arthropoda > Insecta > Orthoptera > Tetrigidae > Eucriotettix > Eucriotettix oculatus. The sequence continues at coordinate 19,491,249 of CM067380.1, read as the reverse complement.
AACCCACATTGAACACTAAAGATTTAGAAATGTATATGTTTATTGAAATGAAAGGTATAGAATTCCTAGAAGTTTCACTATATAAATGTCTTATGGAAATTCATTTACTGATAATTTAACAGAGAAAGAAAGTTTTCCCAAACAAAAAGTGTGCAATTATGATAATGTCACATTAATCCTATGAAATCATGTACAGTACTATGCAAGAAATTAGGTAAACTTACTCTGTCATGCAATTTTATATATTCATTGTTGGGATTTGTGATCAACGGTTATGATAAATTCAGGACCAATTCTGATATATATTTGTTTGATATATACAGTTATATTCATTTATTATACAAACTATATAAATTTGTAAAGTAGTAAAATTTATATTGACGTTATTTTCACTAATTTGATAATTTAATATTACTTTCCATTTTCTTTAGGGCGAGGCGTAATGGCTGTGATTATACTAGGACTTCTGATTGTGAGTATAAATTGCTAACAAGAATATATAGCTTTTAACTTCAATCCTACTTAGTAAAAATGATATACGTTTTTTATATCTCTTAGAGAATATTGTGATTTTAATTTCAATAACAAATTCAAAGATGAGAGTGATTAAATTTCTATTTATACTTTGGCTTAACCATTAATAGTCTGTAATATATATTAAGGGAATTATCAATTTACAAATTAATGAAAACTCTTAAATTAAGTCTTATTTGACAGCAAAGAAAAAAATATATAAACAGTTTTAATCATTGACAGTAGTTATTACAATAAGTCTTTGCATTACTTGTTATAACTGTGCTAGAATTTTTTTGTATCAGAAAAACAATAGATTTTGAAATAGTACCAAGTACAAAATCATACCATAAGTACACAAATAGTACTCATAATTATTCTACTTTTCAACTCCAATGATGCTATGACTGGATTTTTGCCCCAATATTCAAATAATTTCATTTTTATTTCCTCTCGATAGTGGAATTATATTCCATTTTAGAATTTATTTAAGTAGTGATGCATATAATGATTTATATATATGCAAATTTATTAGCATGTTCACCCCTTTTTTTATTGCTCACATGACTAAATCTAGGATAAAATGCTAATATTTTAAATGCTTCACTTATATCATTACAGATAGCAGTTGTAGATGCTGGAGACATGATGAGGAAGTCTATTGTTTTTGATAAGAAAACACCAGATGTATTTTATTGCCCACTTCAAAAACCCACTGGATTTGATAAACTTCTAGTTAGAGCCCGACCACTAAGCAAGCTTTGTGAACATGGAGGAAAAACTTTACCTGAAGATTATAAATCAGATTGTTATAATGATGTTGATGAGTCTGAATATGCTTGCAAGGAGAAGTATCGTATAATGGTAAGTCCCAATTATAAAAATGGATATTAACAAAGCACTGGATTAAAAAGGGATTATTACATTGTACAAAAGTGTCTTAACACCTGAAATACATTCCTTCTATAAGTTGTGTTTCCAAGATTACTTCATATATGACCATTATAACCATTTATATTTATCAGGCTATAAATATTAATTAATTGCTCATATTTTGCTATTAGCTGCAATTATTTAATTATACATTTACTTTATAATTTGGAAGGTATATCATCCCTTTAAATTTCTCATTAACAGTGCTAAGAGAAAGTACATGTTTATTGCTTGAAATTCTGGATAATATCATCAGGTGTTTGTTGGCAATAATCAATCTATTAATATTATTCAACTGATTTCTAAATTTGAGAAAATTTATACTTATTATTTTATTTGAGCTTTTTCGTATAAACTTATGTTCTTTAAAAATCGGTTCCTCTAGGAAAATATAGATTCATATTTAGGAAAGAATACATTACACTGACCTTTGTGACATATAACTTGAGTAGTATACATTATAAAGTGGTTAGAAATATAAAATTATGATTAATTTGTTTATAATAATAATCTCTATATATCAAAATTTCTCAATCATCAGAATTAAAATTTATTATGATTACTGTGATAATTTTTAATGTTCAAGCAGAAAGTATGTATTTTCTAATAAAAATAAACACAAAAAAATAATTTACTTAAAAAATAAAAGTTTTACACCATATTTTAAATAATAAGCTTCACTAAACTGAAGGATTAAAAGACATGAGTTTCATTTATTATACTTAAATATTATATAATATTCTCTTTCACCAACAATAAAATTTCCCAGCAGATATTAACATTCTTAAAATGTAACAAATTTGCATTAAATAGTTTGTTTAGTGAGGAAAAATTATGAATAAAAATAACTTACATTTAGGACTAATGTTAAAATAAATACTAACTCTTTCATTTCAGAAAAGACTTGTCCAGAAGAATTTAAGTGGAAGCAATGATGCAGAGTTGTCAGGAACAACTGAATACTTTTCAGTAGAAGACTACTGAAAAAGAGCAATGTTAATTTCTTAGAAATTAACATATTAGGTATTTAATATTTATATTTCACATTTTTTACAGCTTCTTCATTGTACTGTCCTGTGGCGATCTGTTCTACTCGTATATGCTCTCCTGCCTTCACTATTTGCTGTTCTCACTTGTATATTATCTTTTTCAGTTTTACATGAATTTTTTGAGAACTTAGATTTTGATGCTCTAATCTATTTATTCTCTTTCACAATCACTTATTAAATAACTATTTGTTTCTTGTATAATTAAATTCTTGTAATTCTTTGATATGTTTAGCTTAGCTTGTCTAGCATGGCATGTCCCTATTTCACATAATTTTCATTTCATTTAATAACAATGTATAGTTGTAATTTGAGTCTTATTATGTAGAGGTAGGTGTTATGTAATTCAGTTCCCACTGTTAGCTTGACTTTCCTGCATTTTAATTCAATAACATTTACTTCTTATCCAGATTCTTTCTGGTACTGTATGATTGTAAATAGACTGATGTGTCTAATGTTTCTTCAAACATACCTAAATTAGTACAACAGTTCAGTATTATAAATTTGCAAACAACAAATAATGATAATAACAATAATAAACTAAAATAAATTATAAAACAGCTTTGAATAATAGCATTCGCTCACTTTCTGATCAATCATTATCTATTGTATATGGTTTACTTTTAGCAGTTCCAATATGCTTGCAGAAAAGTTGCTATAATGCTTCATATTTTTCCACCCTTCTGAGAAGTGAGAACATAGCATATTTGGTACTATTAATATACTTATTTAATTTTTAAGTATGGTGGCTTAGTGATGACTATTTGATTTATTTAACTTATGCATTGTATATTTAACCAAGAGTTTATTATTTAGTTATAGTAGTTCTTTCTTTGTGTATGGGATAAAATACCATAAGAACATTAAATACAAAAATCAAATAACAAGCTCTTGTCAACAATATTTGACTATCAGGAATTAAAGTGGAGTCTTCATTGTTCACTTTATCCACAATTTTAAAAATTAGCATTTTATTTGTTGCTAACATGTGAATAGTTTTTAAGGGCATTAAGTATCATACATTCAATCATACTGTGAAAAATCTTTATGCTTAGTCCCAAGTTCTCCTATAATGATCATGCTTAAATTTAAAATACAATTATTCTGTTCTGCATTGCACCTATGATTCACAGAATTGTTAAAAATCCAAGTTCTTCTTCTACTTATTTAATGAACAGTAGTAACTTATTTAATGTCAACAGTTGTAATTGCTTTGAAACAAAGGTTTGGCCCCATCTTGTTGTTATATTAGGTATAACTGCATTATATAGACAAAGTGTACATGCATTAAAATTATGAAGCTAAATGCTTTTCACCAGACAATGTTACCAGAAACATACAATGTTTTAAAATATTATATCCCAAACAACAAAATGTAAAGGAAAATAATGTTGATTTTAACATTTCAAATATATTTTTAATGTATTTGTTTCTGTTGAATATTTTATTAAAATGAGCAGTTGGTTAATCTTTTGAAATAATGAGGGTGCCAAACATTGACAAAATAAATGTGAATGCTAATGAATTAGATGTGGCAATTGAACAAAAAATCAAAATTTACATTTGTTAGCATGCATATGAGAAATTTATTTCAACTTCCTGTTTATTTAGAAAGAACAAATAATCAAATAAATTATGATCACATATTCTGTATGTGAAATTTCATAAAATATAATTCTTGTAAACATCCTAGTGGCAAAATTGAATGTTTGTTTATAATGAAACAAATCCTTTACTGAATATGTTGAAATATTTTACTAATACAATAATAATATAAATATTTTTAATTTCATATGATACCAATATTACTTTTATTACAATGATAAAAATTTAATAATGTAGTCCTCTAGTTCAAATCTAAATGAAACAAAAAAAAGAAATGCTGTTCCAATAACTTGATTACCTGATAAGCAGTGAAATAAATTTCTGTCTTTATTTTACCATTTAATTTCAAGTTTTATACTTTTCTTTATTATGAATCAATTATATTGCTAAATAAATGTCTTTTTTATATTCAGTACAGCATCGAAGTAAATATATTATAAAAATATTTTAAAAAAATATTAATTCTCATGTAACATTTTAAAGTTCTCTAAAAGAAAGTAAATAAACTACATTTTGTGGGTTTCCCTTGCTCTTTATATTTATGGAAAGAAATAAAGTAACTCATAGAGCATTAATGAGACAAATTTACTAAATTCTGTAGTGATGTTTTGTTGTTATGAATTCATATTTAATATAATTAGTCTGTCTTGGATTTATACAGTTCATACATAATTGAGTTCAGTAGTATGGAGTATGTGTTTGCCATTTATTTTATAATTCAATAAATTGTATTTATTGTTCTGAAGTGAAATACATTCTTTTATATTCTTATGTATGTGATTAAAATAAATTTTGGTGTAGGATTTTACAGTAGACAAATTGATGTTTATATTTATTACCACCTGTTGTATAGTATCATGACATTCAATTTAATTATGTAACAAACAGCAGATATTATGAATGCAAGTGTTTTATCCACAATTTTAAATTTCTATGTTAATAGTTTTCTCTTTTAAATACTATATTTTTTAAAAACTTAGAAAGCCATTCACTTTCTTTAAGTCATTTTTTTTCATCATGAACAAATTTATGTTCAAAATGAGATTGGCTTAAGTCTGAAGATAAACAATTTTTTAACATTTCATACATTCTGCTCAAAACATACAACATTGGGATGACACTTTTGATTTTCCATGAAAATTAACTTGCAGAACATAATTCCTCTATATTTGGATTTCCATTTATGTAAACAATTTCTTGAGCTATAGACTATATTACTTCCTCTCACCTCCATTATTATTCTATGTCTAATCTCTTTCATATTCTTATTCTTATAGTTGGATAGCTCAATTCCAAATATATTGAAGTCAGCTCTAGATTATTATTTTTGCATATATAGTGAAAGTTGGAGGGAAGGTGGATTTTCATATCTAATAGTACTTGTCTTTGCTGATCATATTTTAAACAAAATAAGTCTAGACATGCGCTGTATCTGCAAATAAATGTAGATTCCTTCTTTAATTTCAAATAAAATTAAAACTTTGTTGGAGATGTTTAGTGGACAAATAAAAATCTGCTCTTCCAACTATCGTTTCACAAATAAGAATTATAAAAATAGGTAATAATTTCATTAGAGATAAAAATTTTGGAATTATTATTAATATTAAATTATACTTATTCATTATTTAAAAGATTTAGTTTCTCTAGTACACCCATATCTATTGCAGCAAGTGAAACCACGTAAAGCAACAATACATATTTGACTTATCATTTCATTAAAAAATAGTTTATGTTATTGAGGCTGGAAATCATGGTTTATGTGAAATAAATGGGTGCTACTGCATCAGTATTTGTATTTATCTCTGTATACAATTGATACACAAATTTAATATTGTTTAACATGTATTGCAAAAACAGGTTATTAATATGAGCCCATCTGAATTGTTAAGGCCCTCTGTTTTCTGAGTGGGAACTGATATTACATGACAATTTAATTCACATGTTAGTTTAATTACTATAACATTATGTAATCGCATATGTTATGAATATGGTAAGTAAAATACCAGTTTGTAGCTCACAAATATTTTCAAGTAGGCTGTAGAACAAACTGGCAATTGCTTTGGGAATGCTGTTATATTTCCAGAATATTTTAATGCATCAAATAACTTCAAGCATGAAAACATAAACCAATATTTCATTAATATTGGATTATGTTATTGGAAATAATACTGTTATTGATATTCAATACTGTATTTCACAAGGGTGACATTCCTGTTTGAAGCAAACTACATTTGAAGAAATAATGTAATAGTGAGAAATTGATGTTTAATTAATTCTTTTGTGAATTTAATTATCTTTCCTGTTCACATTGTTTTAAACATAAATGAAATCTATACCAATCACTTATAATATTTCTTTTTCGTCTGAGCTGTGATTTGGGAAATGGTGATACATGGAAAGATAATTTTTGAAATTTCAGGCCAATCAGCAGCTGGGAAAATGGCTGTAATGTTTAACTCAAAATAGCTTTTAAACATATTTTAGAGTTTTTATCTACATATTTAAATATTTTTCAGATGAGACTCCACCCACCTGGCAGTGAGAATGCGGAGCCTTATCCCAATAAAGCGAGGGACAGGTTCCTTAAACACAAATCGTAGTAGTTAAGACAAATAATCAAATGCGCTTACTAATTAAATAATTTATTACCATTTTGTACTTCTTTTTTACTTGACATTAATTGTTCAATATAGTTTCTCCAGTGCTAAAATGTGTTTTCTGAAAGAAATAATGTAAAGCTATATTTTCAATGAATTGTGTATCATAATATTGTAAAATATTAAGAGACACCAGAAATAATTATTGAGCTTGTTCTCTAATAGGGTAAAATAAATATATTTTTCTACTATTTTAATGGAGTTTTCAGTATATAATAGCTATTGTATGTATTGAATAATATACGCTAATGATTCTTGTCATCTTTTTGTATGCATTCTGACGTCATTTATGAAGATAATAGTGTAACGTTTATCTTAGAAACAGTACATTACATATTCGAAAATTCTTATTAATGTTTCATTGATCTATACTACGGTAAGTAAAGGAGTGAATTTTCGTTCATTTCAAAATTAACTTAAAGAGAAAAAAAGTCTGCTACTAAGGATTAAGAAACCTATATAGTTCTCACATTCATTTATTGTCTAAAAATGCTAGCTTTCGACCTTATCGGTCATTATCTGGCTAGTCGATAACTGGAAATGTCTTCCTAACATACTGATGAACCTCTCTTTCCTGTCCTTACTAATTGTTTTAATTAACCTGAAAATGTCATTTCCTGATGCATATATATATATATATGAGTCAGGAAATGACATTGTCATGTTAAATAAAACAATTAATGGGGAAAGGACAGAGAGATAGAAAGAAGGTGACTTACCTGAGGTTCATAGATGGTAGACACCTTGTGAGGTTTAGAATACTTGAATTTTCGGAGGCACTGAAAATGTCTTCCTAACTTTCTGATGAAGGGGATGGTGCCTCCGAAAATTCAAGTACTCTAAACCTCACAAGGTGTCTACCATCTATGAACCTCAGGTAAGTCACCTTCTTTCTATCTCTCTGTCCTTTCCCCATTTTTGTTTATATATGTCAAAGAAAAGGAAAAGAAAAAGACTTTATATCATAAAACCTTAATATATTACATTTAATCAATTTGGCTTATTTTCATTCATTAACTCCACTCCAAGATTGACAACCAAACATCATCTTTTCTTAATGAGACGAAAATTACACAATGTTCCAGTTTGCAAAGTTATTGCCTAGTTACTGGAAACCTATGATTTCACTTGACGGATCATTTTGACACGAGGCGTATTCCTTGGAAGAATAATTTTGAGTATCTTGACAATTGGTATGACACCATCAGCAGTTTGAATAGATAATTAGGTAGCCCTTCTTTGAGATTCACTTTTCGTAATTCGAACATTGTGTCAGATTGATTTATTGTGTGCCTTTATTGAATGTGTTGCTTTTATTTTATTTTCAGCCAGATAATGACAGATAAGGTCGAATGCTAGCATTTTTAGATAGTAAATGAATGTAAGGACTATATAGGTCTCTTAATCATTTAACTCAAATAAGGTCCAATATTAATCAATTAAACCGCTATTAATGTAACTTTAGAGGAAATATTAAGCATCAGGAGCGAATAATAGTTTACAACTTCATGGAAGCCTCCGAGTAGCGCTAAATTCTACGAACGGGTTCATTTATCTAAGGAATAATGCAAGTGAGGAATAAAACGTAGAAGAATCTGTTGCCATGAAGGCAAGTCCTGCTCCCATTATATAAAAATGTAGTTGGCACAAAAAGAGAAGTGGTGCACCTGGTTCAATTTCAGGTTCTCGAATGACGAAGCCGTCTAAAGTTATTGTAGAAACGCAATTTGTCACGCTTCCCTTCTCTCGGGGACTCATTACAGAGGTTCCAGCATTTCCTTGCAGGAATCTCTGTGTCCCTTCTCCGCTCAACCGTGCATTTCCTCTCACTGTGCTCGTCAGACGAGCCAATTCGACAAAAAAGTTGCCTTCTCAAATCAAATACGTGAAATAATCATAAAGGGTGTTTGTTGCTTCACATTAAGCCGTAACGTCACACTCGTGACTTCGTAATTAATCCTGACTGTAGTGAATAAAAATAAATTCCGTTAGTTTCAAAATAAGTTTCCATTTTAAATCAACAACTGTTACCAAATCCAATACGTTATCGTACAAGCCATGTCTACTCAGAGATGTGTAACATAAAGGAGAAAACAAATTATGAGGGATGAGATTTATGAACGCAGATAATCAATTAATAAATATGAAGGGAAATTACAGGAAATGAAAACGACGCTTTAAGTAGCTTTTGGATGAGAACATATGCCGCTAGCACTTAACAGATAGGAAAAGGAAATTATGGCTAACTATGAGAAATTTGACCATGCACAAAAATAATAGTGACAAAGAGCCAGTAATATGGTAAATTTAAGTAAGGATACAACTTTTATAAAGGTTACATAAATGTAACCTATATAGTTTTGACATTGGAAAATTTTTCTATACAAATAATGACAGGAAAGAGAGGCAGAAACCCTACAGGGTGCCTGCCATCTGTGAACTTCAGGTAAGTCGCCAACTCTGTCTCTCTTTCCTGTCCTTATTAACTGTTTTAATTAACCTGACTGTCATTTTCTGACGCATATATAAATTGTTTCCCTACAACAAGGACTACGATAATTCTATTACCGTTATCTGCCATTATATATTGTAATCAGATCCATGGTTTAGGTATCAGAATTCATAATTATAATTTTCTCTGAATTAAGCTGCAAAAAGAAACAGTTTTTTAAACATAAAAATCTAATGCTGTGTTTACTGTTACGATGTTATGATATTACTTCCCAGATGTATTTAATTTGTTATATTAATGCATCGAATTGCTGGTCTAAACGAAGTTCATTCATTTGTGTGCGGGAATTGTTGTGTTCGAAACGTCCGTGTATCGTTCTATAACACAGATAACTGTGCAGACAGAGTTATGTCAGAAATTAGTTACTAAAAATGATTTTGTTGTGAAATCAAAGGGAAAGTGCTGCCACCTCTGCGCCTGAAGTCTGGCAGCCAAACAAGCACAAGAGTGAGACACTTTGCATATTTACAAGTTACGTTACGTTACGGTTAATTTCATTTACATTTTAGGAGTAAAAAGTTACCGTTCTTAAAGCAACCTTTCGTGTCCGTGATTCTGTAAGATTTTTTCCCTTGTTTCGAACATATTACTGAATAGCGTGAAATGTATGGGGGAGAGGGGGTGATAATATTATTATATAATGAAGGAATTATAATTTAACATTTATTACAATGTTCACTGATTGAATAATTTTTAATTTGTATAGCCCGCTTTTATATAAAAAACTATATATATTTACAAAATTCATACAGATTTAATAAAATGTCTTATAAACTAAATACATGAGCCTTCCCATAAAGCAGAATCACTAGCACAAATCCTACTCAGAATTGGCAATACTAAGAAATCGGCGAAAGGTTACAAACAGCTGTATTTATCGTGTCATCTCAGCTTGCCTGGAATTGTTGCTGGACCCATCTTGGTTTCCGCGTTGAACCAAGATGAAGAGTACTTTGGAATTCCGGACTGGATCACGCCTTCCTTCCGTTTTTTAAATGTCCTCGGCCAGAACAATCTCCATTTCTTATTGCTTCCTCTTAAAACTAAATCTTCAACTATACTTAAAGTTCCATCTTAACTTCAAATCATAATCTGCTTAAATCTTAGCGATCACATCCTTAATAATCTCAAAATCCACGTCCTTCATGTCCCTAAATTCATTATTCTTGGGTATTTAATAATTTTTCCCCACTTCCTTATTTCACATTCCGTCAGTGGCGAGGCTCGATATTGTCCAATCAAAGTTCTTATCTATCCTCCCTCGGAGAAGCCGTTTGTCTTCAATAAACACATCCCTCGTTTGACAGTTTAAACCGTTCTTTGATAGCGGATTTACCTATGGAGACTGTGCGTGATGCAATAGATGAGTGGCCAGAAAGACGCATAACCAGTGTGCGTGCAAAAGACCATCATTTTGAAACGTGATTAGTGTGAAATGTCAATGTATGTAAGTATAACATACTGAAAGTACATTAAATTATGTTCAACCATAGCAGGTTTTCATTTTGGAAGTTGTAACAGAATTTATGACAATTAGAGCACCCGTCCTTTCTTCCCTTCTATGTACATCCGCTCTAATAATCCTCTCCAGCTGTTAGACCAAACAGTAAATTTTATTTTCCCCCTTGATCCTATACCCTTCTAATTTTTAGTTAATATTATCGTAAAAATAACAGAATAATTTTGTAAAACTACTTTGGAAGATTTTAAAGATAAGGACTGATACAAGAAAACAGGCCGATTATGTATTAAGTAATTAATTTTAAGAAATATGACCCAAAATATATCAATACAACAAGTTTTTAAATATCTACAAAAATGTCAGTTCTAATGGTCGTTTAATTTAGATTATCCTTCCAAACACTTTGATTCTATTAATAATATTCTCTTTAGAGTTGGTATGTCTTACCCGGTTTATATTGACGAGTTAACATAATCGAACAAAAGTTGATTTTGTGTGTTACATTTTAGTGATAGTATTAGTAATTATTGATTCTATTATGACACGCCCAATCATTGTTATATTGTGGGTCACTGATATGATATTGTTTCTTTTTGTGGATTTTACAGGTGAAATTGGCATTACGTGCCGAAAGGTTCTGAAGTTATTGGAATTAAGGTATCATTTTTGGAGGACTTTTAGGTATTTTAAAGCGCTGACATTCGTATTTAAGTTAGCCAATTGAACTTCTTTGGTTGGTTTTGAGGCGAGGTGAAACGTGATGCTATTTGATAGCACTGAAGTAGAAATAGTATATAAAGTGATATAGTAAGAGCGAGTTTCGATGTGAAGGGAGAAAGGAGAGATTCCACTCCGCAACGAGTTGTGCACCTGCGCTTTGTCGCGTTTCGTCCCCAAGAATTTCGTGAAGGTCAGTTGGCATTCCTTAAACCCAGTCAAGTATTCAGTCATTTGATCTGCTGCCAGTTACGAAGCTTTACCATCATTGAATTGCGCGGACGAAACTACGCCCGCGATTTGCCATCGTTGCGAAAAAACAATTCATATGCACAAATGTTGATGATAAAAGTCACTGAATTTACAGTAACATGTGGCCGTTGTTCTGACCCTCCTCCAAACACTCATACTCGCTTTACTCGTAGACCAAATGTTTTACAAAGATTTGAATCACTTTTCGAACAAAACGAAAAATGAGAATCTTACTGACTCCGCCAATAAAGTTTTATCTTGATATGATTTTAGTCTTATCTAACGTCCAAGATTATGTATATTACCTAAATACAGTTAATGAATCAACGATGGACAAATATATATGTTGAGCTCACATTGAAATGAGAGGAAACGTCTCCGTCCACCGTGACGGATTTTTCCAATTTACCCCGAGACTAAGAAACATTCATATTATTCTTGTAAAATTCTGAATTTCAAAGAAGACTGCACGATGGGAATCGAAAAATACAATTTTCTCTTCCTCTGAATAACTGCAGCAGGAAATCGTACAATATTCAAGATTCGCAAAGTACTTTGCTTAGATTAATGATCTTAAGTTCTTAGTATTAGTATTAGCTTTACGTCATATTCCTATACCTCCCCATAATACAACCACCTGGCTCTATGTCTCGTCCATATGGTGAACAACAGCGAAAATTCAAACAAATAATAGTCCTGCGCACCATTAAATACTCTCCCTGGTACCTTAGAAATTCCGTCATCCACCATAACATCAAAATGTTAACTCCGTAATAAAAAAATCCCTGGCCTTCCTAATTAAAATCGCCCTCAACCACGCGAACCCCATGATCCAACAACTCGATGACAATCCTCCCCTATCTCTATGCTTCCGTCGACTTAAAAGAAAACTCCCAATCGACCTCATCCTTCCCCCTAAACATTCAGGCAGAACCTAGCCCATCTTACCATCTTTCCCACAGACCACATCCTCATATATTTTCCAATAATCAACACACCCACCCATATCGTATGCCTCTCAGATACAGAACCTAACCCATCTGCTAAAGTAGGCTAATCAATGGACTAACATATCTTCCGTGAATTATATACATTATTATAATTTTGTAAATTTGTTTAGCTTGGAACAATTATTGTACCAAACTAATAATCGTAAGATAAATTTTTATATGAAATAAACGAAAAAGAGTGACTATTATTTAACATACATGATTGTGTTCACTGAGAATGTCCAATTTTTTTAAAAGCTCCGTTAAAATGACACTTGAAACGAATACGATCTCACAGATCATTCGTAACGTTGTAATAATAAAATTTATTTAACGTCGATAAACAGCAATTATTAAAAATAAAAATGTTATTTTTCATAAAATTTTTATTTAACACTACACTAAATTATACTCATTAATTTTCCATTTTTTAATTTTAAGAGAATATACCTGTTTATTTTATCACCAGTAGACTGTGGCCTGACTGAAAGGTTTGTCTTAATGTTATTACGTTGTGATATTATTCATGTTTCTACAGTTCGAAGAAGGTGCAGATACGTGTAGAAACCTTGTGGTATTAAACAAAAAATTTAGGATTAATAATTTCTTTTAATAATAAAAATGCCGGTTAATGGTCGTTAAATATAAATAATTATTAAAAACAACCGTTAAAATATTTTAATCAGTTAAGTTATACTACATAATTAAATAACAAATCTGATAGACGTATGAATCAGAATAAGTTAGGAAAAAATCATTGTTTTATGATTTTACTGCACTGCACAAGTCTTTTCTTTTAAAATGATCCCAATACGTGATGTTGTCCACTTTTAAAACTTATTTGCTTTTTTATAAGATTATCACTCACTGAAAACAAAGGAAAGTTTGAAAGCAACGGGTCATTTTATTTAAGAAATATTATATAAAATATAAGATATAGAAATAACCTTTGTTTGCAGTTCCACGAATTTATTTCTTGGCCGTCATCCTTTCGACATTCTTGTCATATTCGTTTGAAGGAACCAATATGGATCGTAACTGAAATACTGTCGTGTGATCTTCGACTGGTAGTTTAACCTCGCTTTATAAAATACCTTGATTTTCGGAGTATATTATAGGAGGTTTCAATAAGGGAGGGTCGAGAGACAGTAAGTTGGTGACTTACCTGAAGTTCACCATGGGCGTTGCTGCTAGAAATGTTTTCCTAACCTCCTGATGAAGGGGAAGGGCGCCTCCGAAAATTCTAGAATCTCAAACCGTACATGGTGCCTGCCACCTGTGTTCTTCAGGTAAGCCACCATCTTTCTGTCTCTCTTTCCTGTCCGTATTAATTGTTCAGTAACGTTAGGTACCTTGTCGGGGGAAGTGTTCTTAGTACTGGTTCACGTGAAAAGAATCACACGTTTTTGAAAGAGAAATGGACGCTCAACAGCGAGACCGTTACAAAGATAAAGCCCGCACATGCAGGAAATGCAAATATGGAAGCGTAGGTCAGCAAGGACATGGCAACCGGAAGCGAAACAATTTATCTCGTAAAATCATTAGGGTACAGCAGATAACCTCGCGTGCGTGTGGGAAAGAGAATACCCGCAATTTATGGACGGGAAGGAACAAAGCCAGACCGCGTCCTAAATTATACTTCAGCATGATTTTTTTCTTTTCGACAGAAACTCTTCTCCAAAGGTATCATCCTCCAACGTATTTCTAGACAGTAAAAGTTGTTAAAAATTTTACATAGTTTGAGTTAATCACGTATATATTTTAAATGCAAAATTTCCTATTTGTTTTCTACCTGCACAGTACTTTTGACAATTGTTACTATGAAATTTAATGCTATGTTGTCTTTCAACTCTACAATCGACTAAAAATATTCACTGCCGTAAATACGATAGTTATATTTTTAAATAAAAAAATATGAAATGGACTTCACTTTACAAATGCATTTAATGTAAATCTAAACTATTACCTGAACATTGGTGCAAACAGGTGGTTCCAATTTTTGAAAATGAGCATTTTCCGCATCAGCTCCTATTTTCCAGTATATCACTATATATATTTTCCCCGTAAGGCATTTAATTACTCTCTAAGGTAAATGACCTCTTCACCAACTCAATCCATCTGAATTTCTTTTTTTCTAAAAAAAAATGATTTATTTAAAGACGCGTTAAACTTTCGGTCAATAGCGACTGCTACGTTTTTACATCACATATTTACGTAGATAACATTTAATTGTTTGTCATAATTTGTTACGGATCTTCAGGACATTACTGAACTTTATTTCAAGACTAGCAGGGAAATCGCTCTTCTTATTTTGCCCTAAAAACGAAAGTACTGTATCATTTATTTATGATCGTTTCACGGCAAACCTTATAACTCGCAGTTGGTTTCGAACAGGTCCCGTTTTCACATGTTTACAACAGTAGATGGAATGAAAATGCTCGCCCCCTCTCTCTCTCGCTGACAAAATGAAGCTTATAATAACAAAGTAAGTGGGTTGAATGTTACAGGAACGTCTAATAGGACTAACTCGCAGTTGGTTTTCACGCATCCTTTTGCGCAGAAATTCAATAGATTTATAAATATTTACATTAATATTTTCTGAACTCCGCAAGATATCGAAATGAAACATATACGAAAATGTAAGCTAAAATTTCTCTTTCTAACCCTGAAATTTTCATTGAAATCCGTTGACCCTATTCGAGACAAACATACGAACAGACAGACAGACACTGCAATTTTATTTATTGGTATAGATTATTGGTATATACGTACCGTGTGTGTACTGTTGAGTAAGACATTGTTGGCTAGATTCTATTTCTATGGACTTGTGTTGAATTGCATTCGAATATATGTTTGATTGTTGTAGGGCTGTTACGGAGTTCACAATGTGTTGAATTCTGTTCCTGTTTTTATACAATTATTTCATTTTTCATTCTTAATGTTATTACTTATGGACTAATTTCCTTGGAGAGAATAATAACCACAGCACAGACTCCTTATAATTTTATTGGCGGTTGCGCTGATCTATTAGGCCTGTTAGAGCAGAAAAGAGCATGCATAATATATATAAATGGGCGTAACATTATCCACTTCTGATATTATATATTTGATAACCCGGAATCAGAAGAGAAGAATCCGAATATGTTTGTCTAATGTGAAATGCATGTGTCGTTGCGTTCCTTTCTTGAAATGTAAATATGTTGACCACCCGAGGTTCGGAGTCCCACGATCCAAAGTCCCTTCACAAGACACGATAATCCACAACCCAAAGCACCAACATCTCTAGGCGTCAAAATCAATACGGCTTTAAACCAGTATCCAAAACAGAAATTCATTAATAAATAATACTTATTAATTTCGTTAATTTTTCAAACAAGAACATAGTGCTATAATCATATTAAAACAAAGATGTTTTAAAAACTATATTTAATATTTCGAAAAAAATTTGAGAAATTATATTAAATTCAAAATGACATTAGAAACCATTTTTTGCAAAAATTCAATTTTTTCCTTGTACGAAATAATGTCGTCCAATCTGTCAACTACATCCGCACAGTTTCCATTAAAAATCATACAAGCATATTTGATGCGTTGGAAACAGTGTCGAGAGAAGAAAGGAATCGTCAAACTCCCACGCAATGGGTATGTTCTGTTCCGCAATGGAAAACAGTTGACAATTCTCCCGCAAGTTACGGTACGAAACTGGCTTGAATTGCGAGACCAACGGTCTGAAGGCAATAGCGTTAAGGAATGATGGAGGAAAGCCTTGGAGAGGAGAAGGACAACGAAGGTCAAGGCCGGTGGGGACTCGTACAAGAAAGAGGACAATTAATGGATACTTAAAATATGATTTTATGGACCTCCGGAAGATCAAAGAACACCAGCACGCGTGATTTATAGAGGTCTCGATAAAAAAGTTGATCCGTCTCCGCAAACATAAAATACGTATGAAGAAAAATCGTAGAAAAATAAGGAGCGGAAGGCATAAAATATAACATTGTTAAAGAAACCTGACTATTGAAGTTTTTTCAATGTTTGATCCACGCGGAGAGAGAGAGAGCAAGTCGTTCGTTTTGAATCATCGTGGCAGAGGAAATGAGGGTGAACTGTGCAATCAAGAGGCCGAGATACTGTATGGGAAGCGAAAGATAACGGGTAAAACCATCAATCCGAAAACAATACTTACACAGATCTGGATCTTGTGTCCAAACGAGTAATTAAATTTATGGTTATTTATTCCCGACATCCAAGTATTAACTTTGAAGCAGTTGCGAAACCACGACCGCTATGCTAATTACTTTACCTCAGCTAATTATACCAAACGCGGAATATTGTAAAGCGTGTAAGAAACTGTCTCCCACGGAAAGAAACAGGGAGACATTAAAAATCAAACAGAACGCAGTTCCTGTTCGCCTGATCCTGATCGTCTCCCCCAACTTACACCAAATCACTCCAAGGACCGGACAGACTGTTTAATTTCGATATCCATCATGAAATAAAATTGCCACGCCCATACGAAAGGGAGCTTTTATATACTTCATTATTCACCCGTGAATTATCGCGCAAGGGGAAATGAAAGCGGGGTTTGAGTGACGTCATCACCACTCGGCTTCTTCAGTGTTCCCTTCAAAACCATTGAATTCATAATTTGTATGTGCATTAAAAAAGAGAAAATCAATATTTAATAAAGGACATACGTAAAGACCATCAATCACAGAGAATTTTTTTTCATTTGATATTACAACCCTCAGCAAATGTATTATGATTTATAAAAATTGAATTTAATCATTTTCACTAAATGAATTCACTGTACAAAATGTAACCGTAAAGAGTCTCCATATGATGATTAATTTATCCATCGGAAGCTTTCGACAACTTTTGTCACAATAAATAAAATAGTTACAAGAATAATAAATGCAGATAAAATTGTACAGTTACATACAGTACTACGTCAAACAGTTCACACAGTAAACAACATTGATATTAAACTTCAGTCGATCAGTATAGTATCAATAATTTAAAAACTTAAATTATAACTTACATAATTAATAGAATTTACAATGGTACAGTTTTAAAATTGTATTTTTATCAATGTTTATTAGTACAGTGCCTTGTGAGTTCAAGGTTGAACAATGTTCTAAAATTGCTGTTTCCTTTGTAAGATTTTATTTCTCGATCATTTTCATTTTCCACTCCTTCACGTCAATCATTGACGATCGTGTTTCTATTGAAGTTAATTTATAGGGTTACATTTTTTTTATTAATTACTGAAGCCCTATCTAACGTATAATTTAGCTCACGAAGAATAATCTTTTTCAGTCGCAATTACATTCAGTTTAAATCCGTGTAATGTGTAGAGTCTAATATTAGTATGAAGCTACGGATTATATACATTTACAATGAAGGCAATTGTGTCTGTAAAAGGTTATACGTTAAATGAAATCCTTTTGTAGATTGACGGGACGAAGAGCCGCATGCCCTTTCCCAGCCACAGAATATGTTTAACTGAGGAGCGGCCGGGTTATGCAAAAGTTAAACTGCTGAAGCACGATGAATATGGAATGTTTATTTGTTCTCGTGGCTTGCTGAAATTCTGCTGCGAGTGATGTTTGACGTAGATTCGCCGACACTTCCAACGCAGCTTCGTCAGGTTTACTCAAGCGAGGTACTTTATAATTTGCACAAAGTCTCCTCGCTGGATGCTCACAAAGGTGTGTAGCAAAAGAAACATATCAGTTTTAATATTATTTAACCAAAAATATTTCAACAGTCGAAAGCATTTCATATTCATTACAAAGATCTAATTACTGCTTAATTGTAATAATTGTCATTTCGGTTCCCTGCTTTAATAGCAGTTTTCTTGAGATTGTTTAAGGTTTCTCAGTCCTTGAACTTTAACTATCACTGGTATTATTTCATAACAAGCATTGGCACTGCACTGTTATTAATTTCCTCCACTATGCTCGTGAAGTTTAAAGAACTTGTACAGTTCATCAACACATTGGGAAAGATAAATTATTCCGTAAAGTTATCATAAGACCTGAGAAAAATTAATTTTTTCTCAATTTCTAAAGCTGACCGAATTAAGAAATTTTTTTAGTCTGACGTCTTAAACTAAGAAATAATTGGATTTCAGTCAGAGAAAATCAGTATAACTCTCATATGTAGCTCATTTAAATGGTCTGTAATTAGTATATACATACTCAGAATAGTTCTTTTTTCTCATAAATAATTTCATTGTAGTACACGATATTTTTCTGTTTCTATGTCGCAAATTAGAGTTCCTTTTTCAGAGAACTTGGAAAATGTTTGGGAAGATGTCTTTGAATGTATTTTTAAACATTTTACGCTGATAACTAGAATTTATAATTTGAATGACGGTTTAGCGGTGTTGAATACACACGGGACCTATAAAACTGCTGCTGCGTTCTCACGAGATGTTTCCCAACGAAGTAGGACGACGCAGACTTGACTCAAGAAAAGAAGTTAGAAGGACAGACAGGAAAAGCCAGACCATGGTGTCGATACTACTGAAATAATTTTAACTATTATTATACAGTTTAAAGAAGAAATATCTCACTATTTACTTCCCAACTCCATCATATACAAAAAAGTAATTAATTCCTCTACTAAGCGTTGAAGCAATGGTTCTGCTGTTTTAATATGTTAATATCACACAGCGTAGCAAGAGTGTCAGGACGATATTGTCGATCACCAGATCGAGTGACAGCGAGTGAAGTAATGAAAGTTAATCCAACATCTTGAGTAAATCGGAGACTCTTATGGTGGCGACGTCAACGTATACAACATGCGATATTGGTAATTGGACAGTTAATAGACATCGGCTTCTGAGAAGAACGTCCCTTCCCTCCCACATCTAACAGCAAGACCATCACTTGACGAGGGAACGTTTCCTTTTTGTAATTCCTTGCGTGTCGGAGGTCTACTGAAGCGGCAAAGTAATCAAGGTCGGATCAGCGACATGACTAAGATATTTAAAATATTCCTGCGCCTCTCGTATCCCGCAAGAATTTGCAATTTTGACGTAAATGTGTCTAAGATTTTCAAATTTTATTCGCTTCGATAACGACATTCAGGATCCAACTGGAGTCTGTCACTGACTTGAGAAATCTAGGACTTGAGGTCGTCTAACATCGGCTTGGCTCGTAATGGACAACATTGCGTTCACCCTGATTTATTTATTTCTTTTCTGGTTCCTTCATTGTCGACAGTCGCTTTCCTCGCCAAAGAATGAGCAAAATGAAAATACTATTAAGTTATTTATTCCGACAAAAGTCCTACTTAACATCCCCTTGTTTATGAGAACCCAATGACTACAGGGTGGACTATTGCGGAATGAAATAGTGACAAAACCAAACGAATTTCAACAAAACTCTGTTCATATAAATGAACAGGTTTATTTGCGTTACTATTTTATAACACCGAAGCATTCTTTTCACGCATTCACTGATTTGTAATATTTTAATTTTCATTGAGCTTCCGGTAAGAAAATTACTTTATTCTGAACACTTTCCCTCTTTTATGATATATGGTATAATATTCTGGGGTAATAACGTTGTCAGAATATTATGTCAGGTTCCACCAAAAACATCTTCCAGGGGGCTCTTCAAGAAAATGGGATTACTTACTCTTACTTGCCAGTATATTGAATCACCGATGTTATTTGTGATTAATAACAGTCACCTATTCACAACAAACTCAGATGTGCGTAGCTTTGATACCAGAAATAAAAATAATTTTCACAGGGAAGTCTCTAACTATAATACAAAAGGGCGTTCATTATAATGCTATTAGCATATTTAATGAACTTCCAGACTCCATAAAAAAGTTTTAAAAAATGCAAAAAAGTTCAAACATGAACTAACTAACGTTTTAATTAGCCACTCCAACTCTGTTGAAGAATTCATGGAGTTGTGTGTGTCTTAGTATAGACCTTACCATAGACATAGTACATTGTTGAGGCACTAATTACTTAGTATAAGAAATTAGCAATATTATACATCAGGTACAAATTATATATCTTGTCTTCTCTGTAGTACTTAAGCATATCTTATTGTAAGTTAAACTATTATATAAATGTAAATAGTCACAGTTTAAGCAATTATAACAATTTATGTACAATCTCTGACTCTTTACTCATCCGTGAAGTTCTACTTCTCTATGGGATCAATGAAATATGATTTAATACTAATACTAGGCAGAAAATAATGTCACAGTAGTGTGACATATTTACATTTTAATCGAAGATTGTTTGACATTCGCCGCCCGTGCATCTATTTAGAAATTAATTATATGCGTAAATTTTACAGAAAAAGTTCCAGTGACGTTATAGCATACAGCTGATTGGTCTCCAAATTGAATCTTTGTCGAATATAAAAGAACTCGCTAAATTTAATATCTGAATGTGGAAAATTTGTATTTACAACACGAAAGACAAATATTTTAAATAATCCACTTCGTTTGACCATTGTGCGATAGAATCAACGATATTAAGTGGCTGATTGTTGACGACCCAGGTAATTGTGGTAAATTTTGCTCATTTATTCTTTTCCACAACGTTGACCAGTTCTCGGCGCCCTCGTAAGCATTTAACGACGTTTCTTTCTGGTGTTGTGTTGGCAACCTTTGTTCAGAGTCAATTTATTATCAGATCTTGTCCCTCTGCTTTGCGGATCAATATGGCGCCTAACTTTCCGTGGAAGCCACGCTCCAAGGATCTCGATGAATGCGTCAACTTCACGAAGTTCCTCAACCTAAAGCAACAACCTACAACGTAATTGAATCGGGCGGATCATTCCAGGATATCAAAAATTTAAAAATCCACTCTCTCGTTGTCTCTAAACTAGATTTAATATTGAATCATTTCTTTATAACGTCCTCCACAATGGAACAAATGTTAACACTTAAATTTACGAAGCAAACGTATCGATTCCGGATGATTACTTATACTGGCAAATACTCAGAAAAATTGCAATTCAGTGAATCGGAGATGGAAACACGTCTTTGAAGTATTCGGTTTTATCGGTAAAATAACGATAATGTAGTTCAAATTAAATAAATAGGGCAAGGGAATTTAAAAACAAATTACTAAGGTCATTCAATAAATTTTTCCAGATTATGTGAAGCTTAAGGTTTTGGTGTATATTACCTTCATTATCTTACAACCTTCACGAAGTTTACTACGTCACAGTCTGATACGAAGTCAAAACAGTGCTCAGGATTTTTTAAACATTAAACTAAGCTCGTGATGGACAAACTATTAAGTTTATCGTTCAAAAGTCGCCTTTACACTGCCTTAATTGCGTTCAAGATGAACACGACAGTTCACTGACTCGATTTTTCTGCACGATTATTTGAATTTTGTTTTGGGGAACCTAAACTTTAACACAAGTTCATCATTTCTCCTTCATTGATGGGTAAAGATACAAAGCAATGTGTCAATTATACAAATACCACAAAAGATAACAATTATAATTTTTATTTTATAAAGAATGGAAGTGAACTGCGACGTAAACTGCTCAGGAAATTCAAGTTTACTATCAACTTGCAATCCAAATATTTCGATTGTTCTTTATAAATCAAGTAAGTGAATGCTTAAAGGAAAACACAATCATGTTGCCAATAATTTAAATGTAAATCATTGAAATAACAGCTCAGTACCTCTCAGTTTTGCCACAACTGAGCAAGTGTAAAATTGTGGTATAGCCTGGTGAAGACGTTTTCAAAATATTGTAAAATTTGTGGTTATGTTCATAAATATTTTGTATTTAAAATTTTACAATTTATGTATGGATTATTAGGTGAGTCTTCTCATTTGTGTACCTCTTTTTCTTTACTACTACAAAATGTGTAACATGTTTGTGTTTTCATTTTAACACGTGGTTTATCAATGTTTATCCACAGGATAATAACCTGAAGAAGGTACAAATAAGTACCGAAACGATGTTCTTTTCCTCTTTGGAAATTGTTAAAAATAAAGCCTGAAAGTGGTCGGAAATTTTACTTACTTTTATTAATAATGTCACTTAAAATAATTACAGAATACGATTAACGACCAACTCACAGACAAACACAATTTTTTTAACCATACGACGTTTCGTCAACAATTTTGGAATATCTTCAGGTAAAGACGTACGCAATCAATTTTCTTGATGGTAACTACAGACTTTTTCTTTTGGAAATTATATATAATTTAAATTGACAATATTGGTTTCTTTAAATAATTAATACGTAACTTTATTCATATTTAGATTAACTGTCTAATGATTTATTTTAATGTATCCTTACTTATTTCAATTCACATTGCTAAATTTTACCGGTCTAACATACCAAGGCATTGTTAAAACACATTTCGGTCGTAACCGTCACTCGACTGCGTTTGTGTCAGTTCAAAATGTAAGTCTGTATTATTTATATTTTAATAATTTAATTACAAAACTGAAAACTTATATTTTGACGAAGTATTGTTAATTTAAGCAGTGAACGGTTTGGTTTATATGGTTTAAATATAGTACTTAATGGCTTCAATTTGTGGCTAAAAGTGTTGAAGTCTGAAGTGAAAAAAGAATAATAGAAACTTCCTATGCAAATTAATTTCAATTTATATCTGGTCGAAAAAAATTGTTAATACTTAACTTCAAAAGAAATTTGATTCCGTATGTATCCCTCTGAAGAAGTCTCAAATTATGGTGGCGAAACGTTGTAGGAATAAAATAAAATACTTAGTTTGTAAATTTTTCGTTAATTTAATTTTATAAAAAAATTTATTACATAGTGAAAATAGTAAAGAGTTTGCAATTTCGACTACAGTGAAAGCCTAATCATCAATACGTAAAGCGGAAGACGAAGGTGAAGATATTAGTGGCGAAAAGAGAAAGACGCAGGAAAGAGAAGATTGCGGGCTAAGCATAGAAATTGGCTAAGAAATCGGAGCGCGGTATAAATGGAGGTTTTTTTTTCCTGGTCAGTCCCTTGTATTACCTCCATAACTAGTTTTTGTCTGGCAACGGCAGAGCGCAGGAAGTCCGGCTCACATTCGTTTCCTGACAATCGTACCCACATGTTTATTCATCTATTTCTTTGAAAGCTCGCTTGCGTAGTAGTCACAATTAAATTTATTTAAAAATAATTTATATGTAACAGCGACACACAACAATTTTCCCTGCGGCGAGAACCATTGCGTTTAGCGGAGTCGCTTTGTGATTATCAAGTAGTAAATAAAATACAAAAACCACACAAAATTGTGACAGAATATTGTTAAAGCGATCAACCACACGCAAAATAAATATATGAAAGAAAACTGAAAAGGTGTTAAGATTTTGTTAAATTAAATAAAATGTTATTGTATTAATTTGGGGGGTGAGGCAGAACGGGAAATTTGAAAGTTCCTTTCTAAAAATTCATAAAAACAGAAATTCGTTCTTTTACGTAATATTCATATTATATTAAGTATATAATAGAACAAACTAATGTTTTATACTTTTATGAACTGATTTTTCTTTTTCCATAATTTTATAAATATTGTTAAACAATAAATGTCCCGTTCCGCCCCGACTTCCCCTACATACCATATTTCAATTTCATGTCCCCCAAATTTAACCCGCCATTGTTATTTTAAAACTAAGAACGAATGAAAAATAATCGAACCGGTAAACCCCTAATAGATAATTTTTTACGAATCATAGAAGTTTTTCAATATTTGTAAAGACCGCCATATTGTATCCACCATTTTTTTTGAAAAATTTAAAATCAGCAGTTTCAAAAACAGAGTTTCAATAGTTTCTATTAATTTGTTGAATTTGGTCACAAATTTTTGTCGTTTTGGACCCCTACGCGTCGCCTAATTTTCTCGTGGCGAAATTGGAAAAGTAATATTTTAAAGTTAGTTTTTTTTTCATAATTTTTCATTAACGACAAGGCTGGCATTTAATCACAATTAACATTTTTTAAAATTTTATGAATGTCCATTCTCCACTCTGGCTGTTCGTCTCTCGGTTTTCAGTTCCTGTATCTACAATTCCCGTCTTATACCGTCGCCTTATCTGAACTCTAAGTCTCTCAGAGTTTCTGTTTATTGACCGAAAATTTCATTCTTCGAAACTTATAGGTAGACGGATGGATTTTTGTGTGTTTCAACGAGCAAAACCCTGAGGCGGCAATGTTTAAAAAACATAAAATTAACGTACAAAACTATGTACAACAAGAAAGAGTACAACAAAACTAAGAGGATAATTCAATTTGAAAACGTTTCGTCCCTCAACTTTTGGGACCTCTTCATTTCTTTAATTAAAATATAACAAATTTCGCGGTGCTGCTGCAAAGTCCAAAATAATAAGTCCGATTCATTTAATGACTACATTCATAAAAATAAGAAAAGAAGAGTGTCAAAAAATACTACTCAATTACCCCCATAAAACTATAGGTCTTAAAACTAATAACTGTTAATTGCTTTTCTCTTTGCTCCATTGCGTTGCATGTCCCATAATTCATGAAACAATGCTCCATTCAAGCGGAAATACAATATTTCGTGTTACTTTAGCTTACCCTACAGGTTTCTGTATTTGCTGAAACGGTCATGTGTAAGGAAGGACCTGATGCGATACTAGCGTGACGGTAAAACCGGAAAGTGAGTAACCCGGAGAGGACCGGCGCCGACGTGACGTCACTCACACATCATTTCTCTACAATCATGCCTAAGATGACTTGATCGCGACAGATACGTTTTAATCGACCAGATCCTACACAGCAGTACGTTACAATTCCGTGTCTCGTACACATCAACAAAACTGACTAAATATAAATGACTTAACAACCCAGTGAGTCAGAAATAAAATTAAATATCATAAAAAAAAAATTAGTACATAACAACGTTGCGTCCCTTCCATTGGCAGCTCTTCAGATGTAACAATAAATTACAATCAATCTAAAAATACAAAGAAAACCAGAATTTACAAACATGAGATATATGAAACAGTCTGGAACATTCCTTACAAATTCCAAGAGGTATAAACTGATCAAATTTTGGAAGTGCTCAACGCAGAAACATTTTAACCTGCTATAAACGTTCAGCTGTTAAGCGTATTGTTGAGTAACAATAGAAAAAAATTAATACACTTCATAATAATAATTAATTATACATTTTGTTTAAATTATTACCATCATTATTCATATTAATGGCTGAGTTATTGGATCTGATGTGCTATGTTTCACTTACGTGTTTTGTCAATAAGGGCGGGTCGATGTTCAAATGGAAATAACCAATCAGTGTGTGGGGTGCTAACAAAATTCTTTTCTTATTTGAAAGGTCCATGTGTGCCCTATCAAATAAAAAAAAGATTTCATTAATACCTCACACACAGCTCGTTTTATTCTATTTCATCATCGACCCGCCATTATTGAAAAACGCTATAGAATAATAAATGAATCTTTCATTTAAAACTATGACATTTTGTCAATCTACTTTCAAAGATGTTGAGAAGAAGATCCTTTGTTTGCTTGAAATTTTGGGGAAGATTTGAGTTCTCTTCCTTCAAAGTTATCCTTTATTGAGTCTATAGCTGCTTCATAGTTTGAGTATTATTCGACGAGGACTATTTGATCTTTTTTGGACGGTTGTTGATTGATGAGGCTTGAATATTCTGAGTTTATTAGAAGAATCGGAACTTTGCGTAACAAGACAGGAGGAAGATTTCTTTTTATTTATATTATTCAACTCTCTTTGTTTGTATTGTAGATCTGAGGTATTTGTGTTTAGTTGGATTTCTGATTCCAGTGCTGTTATGAGGGGTTGGATAGAGGGAGTCAATCTCTATTAAAGTGACCTTCCACTTTGCATACAAAACATTTTTCAGTTTCTCGAGATAAATGTATTCTAACTTTGGTGTCTTCATAGTAAATTAATAACGACTCTGGGAGCATATGCAGAAGCTCTGGGTCTAAGTATATAAAATATGAGCGAATTTCTTGTCACAACTGTTCGCATTTAAATCCGATATTTACCCATTTAACATTATTTGGTATTTACCGAGTTCATTTATAATCAATTGGTTTGGAATGATAGGACACACATTTGTTACCATTATTTTTATCATCTTTGTGAATAGTGGCCTAATATTTACATTTTGGTTGTTGATAACTATATACTTATGCTTATTTGTCAGTTCTAATACATCTTTGTTGTTACTTAAGAGAATGCATTTTCTATTATTTGATATTCTCGAGGCGTATTAATCTTTGTTGGACATATAATATTTGATAAGGCATTTAGGTACTCATCTATTTGTGTCCCTCGGATGTAGTCCATGAGCTGCGTGGGCGTCGCTCTGAAGCAGCTGCAATTGCATCTTGTAGCTATTACATAGAAGCTTTTACACTGATTCACAATGTACCACAAACTATATGATTGTTGAATCAGTCGAGTCTCCGTCGCTGGTGCAGTCCCGCTTGCTTAGGTAAACAACTATCGCACTTCTACGGACCTCTCAACACAACTTGCTCGTTAAAATGCTTCAAGACGAATGCGTTCAATATTGATGGCTGTCAACGTAACGTCTTCAGTTTGGTACTTCAGACCACACTATCACAATTTTTTTCGCAGACGACATAGACGTCTCCTATGAAACGTCCTCCTTCATCTACAATTGCCAACTACTCCAATCAGCGCTCAACAACCTAGAGAAATGGTCCATACAATGGCGAATCAGCAACAACCCCACCAAATCAACAACCGTCCCATTCACACTAACAAAAAACCCTCCTCCCCAAATCCACCTCCATCTAAACAATTCATTAATTCCTACAAAAACAAACCACCTGTCTAGGAATCATGTTTCATTCAAGACTCTCCTGGAAACCTCATATTAATCTTCTCCTTTCCAAAAATCAACCATAAATTCAGAATACTATATCCCTTGTTACCATCAGCACAAAACACCGCATATACCTCTCCAGAATACAACACACCCGATCCTTCGCCTCGTTCATATGGGGAACAACAGCCAAAATACATTCAGCCAAAATTTGAAAAAAGAAAACGCATCATAATTACGCACCATTACAAACTCTCCCTGGTACCTTAGAAATTCCGTCATCCACCATAACATCAAAATGTAAACTCCGTAATCTCTAAATCCATAACCTCCCTAATTAAAAGCGCCCTCAACCACCCAAAACCCCACAATCCAGCAATTCCATGACAATTCTTCTCCACCTCTACGCTTCCGTCGGCTCAAAAAAAACCCTCCCAATCAACCTCATCCTTCCCTCTGAACATTCAGGCACTTCATAACCCACCTTACCCTTATTCCCGCAGACCATATCCTCATATATCCTCCAATAATCAGTTCACAGCCTGCAAACCCTGCCACTCAGATAGCTTCACAGAGAAAAAACCTAACCCATATGCCAAAATAGTCAAACAAAAACCTACCTTCGCGTTTACAGGTGAATTATATACACTGTTTTAATTTTGTATGTACTAGAACAATTATTGTTCTAACTGATAATCGTAAAGATAAATTTTTTTAAGTGAATAAAATATAAATAAATAAACAACCCGCCGTCAGGACCAGAGTTTCTGGAAGTACCCCTGTAATATAACCTAAAATTATAAAATTACTGTAATGGTCATGAAGTACCGTGAAAACAAATTTTGTTTTTTAAGATTAGTTTTGAATTATTATTATTACGGGAAAATATGATCCTTTAAGTATCGTTTATTGAAAATAATTCTTTATGGAGAATTTTGTAACCTAAAATAACGGCATATAGTTGTATGTGTGTATAAACTTAGAGAAAGGTATGTGGTGTGTTGTAAGTGATCAGCGGCCCTCTGGAAATCGCCTCGATACGCATCTGCTCCCCGGATAATTGCCTTCTACAATGCGAGCACTAAAAGACATCCATTTCCTTTGCTCGTTACGCCCGTAACTTTTTGCTCGATCTGTGTAATATGCAGGTCGTGACGAAAACGTCGCGAAGTATTATCACGACCGCAGCCCATGAGCGAGGCAATTAAGGAATGCCGCCTCCACAATCATCATCCACCATTAGCTCGCGACCACAAAATTAATACCCCCAAGTCTCTGTGCCTGATTCGCACAGCTTCAGCTCGGGAAAATGGTCATTTGGAACGGAAATGAAAAAAAAAACGAGAGAAATTTAAGTTTGGCGTCGCCATTCAGGATAGAATTTTCGGTGACGTCACTCGCCTACTTTAGGGAGGCACATCTTGTGAAAAATTGACGACCTCTCTTCTGTCTCGAATAGCAACGTCCAACTTGAATTTGAAGTAAGCTACCACGTTTCTTCCATAACAATTAAGTTCTTTACTCGCTTATATATACATAAGAATGACGATTCTCGTCGTCCTTGTCATCCTTGGTACTGAAACAGCGGTGATAACTAGAATATTCCGGTCTAAATGTGGTATGGAACAAGGTTTATTGAACTTCCCGGTGACGCACGCAACTACACTTTTCAGAATTCGTCACCGTGCGACTACAACACTAGAAACTAAGTCATAAAATTGGATACCGAGACACTTACTGTAAAAGCCTCCATCGACTACAGTTCACGAATAATTCAGGCTTGAAGGCCGTGAACGATCTCTGGCTCTGTGTACGCTTATTGAAGAGGAAAATACATTGCGATATTCCTGATAATTACTGCTGTTGTGTGTTCACCCGCCTATTATGAGGGTTAATAAAAATTACATTTGTTATTTTAATGGCTAGGCGGATTTCGTTCTTTTACATTTTTTATTTCTTTTCTTGAGAAACATGGTTCATACTTTCCAGCTTCGTGTTGTAGGATATAACGATGGCTATCTAGGTAACTATAAAATTCCGCCTAATTTAATGGCGCCCAATATGATAACAAATTACTAAAGATCGAAGGCTTTTCTGTTGAATGAAGGAAAGCTTCTCGGGTTTCCACCCGGGTAATATCGAAAATCAGCGACGTTTCGACGACTTTCACTGCCATCGTCTGCCAGATGGAAATCCGAAAAGCTTTTCTTAATTTAATGGCACCCAATAAGACGACGTTCTCAGTTCATCCGCGAATTATGAGGTTTTGTGATATTATGTAGGTTGAATTAAAATTGTGTGCAGTATAACACAATTATTTGTCCTTAGAAATTAAAATGCAGTTATTTGTTTGAAAATATTTCAGGTGTAAGATTTACATACTGTCACACATATTGTGTTGGTATTAATTTGCTTATTAAATTTAGATTGGAAATCTAAAAACATTTTGTTTGCTATTAATGCAGAATTCGTAAAAAAAGTCTCAGATTTAAATTTGATTTTATTACTTAAATATAATCTAATTGAGGATGTTAAAACACCATACACGTCAGTTACGCGCAGTAATTAATAAGTAATTATAATAAAATAGAGGAATTTGTAATATAAATAATGATAATTTAAAATGTGTCCACAGGAGAGGGCTTAAGGCCAATGTTAAAATAGGTAACTTCTTCTTGGAAACCGCTATTTTTAACTTTACAATATGTGTGTGGAAGCAGAATAATTTTTAATATTATTAATTTTATTAAATTATTAATTAATTCATTAAGGACTGTTTCTTCTGTAATTTTTTAGAAGTTTCTTTTCAATAGTCTTATTCTGCTTCCACAAACATACCATAAAGTTAAAAATAAGCTGTGAAAAATCCGGCGCTGTATCGACGACGGTTTTCGAGAGACATCGACGGCAAGACTCCCCTTAAACACACGGCCCGTCTGCTTTGTATGATTCCTAATCGTCCATCGCCTTCACGTGCGCGATTGCAAAATGTGAGAGTTGAAGACTCGCGGAGGAAACAACGGCGAAAGCGCCGGAAGCCATGATCCGCAGATTTACAAGTAACACTGCGAAAGCAGGAAAGCCGTCTTGCGAAATAACTCAAGCCATGTTACACGTTTTCAAACCTAACTTATTAGTCTGATACGTGACAGTGAAGCTGGCTCCTGCGTCCCTGATGTATAGCAGAACGGTTTCCAGTCTGCAGGGTGACAACTTACTGCAACTTCATCTTTCCGCACCTTTGATTTATTGCTAACAGGTAATGGGATTGCTTGTCGACTCGTCTTAGAAGACTGAATAAATACTACAAGACAACAGTGACTAGTCGGCTATTAAGACTATTATTTTGTTATTAGGGATTTCAATTTTAATAACCCCACGTTTTTATCAGCCTCGATTAACAGAATTTTAGATTTATTTATAACATTCATTCGATAGATTTCGGCTTAACGCATCTTCAAATTACAGTCAAATTTTATAAAAAATAAAATTTTAAATCGGCTCCTCAAATCGATATGTACAGATTATGTATATTATAAATAAAATTGGAAGCATAATCTGACTTCTTCTAATAAACGAAATTAATTGTGTCGAGGTCAAACGTCATAGTTTATTAAAATTCACATTTACTGCGAAATGTTTCCTCCCTATTGACAGGGACCTCGTCAATCGTATATTAATAAATAAATATTAAAATTTAGCAATACATCATATTTACTGCTTGACTCCCTCAGCCGAAAAGATGATTGAATTTACAAGAGAAGAATTTAGTGTAGTGCATGGACCATCTCCAACCCTTGACGGTTACGGCTTGAGGAAGACTCAAAATGGAGACGAAACGTCGCTTTTATGAATAAATAGTGATACATTTATATGCTGACTTTTGGCCTTATTTTTTTTACTGTAAATTTTATAAAGTCAGAAAACTATGATGTAGAACTGCTTTTTGTTAATACTAGGAACATTATTTAAGTGGATCGTCTGCATTTGATTTCATTACGGCATTAATTTATCACTTAAAGAGTACTGTTGAGTTGTTTTAAGGAAGTGTTAATTTGAAACCATCACTGAGAGAACGAATGCGAGGCTTGGTGAAGAGCCGAGTGACCATCCTGTGATATTGGATGTAGCTTGTCCCATTGCCCAAGGTTTTCGAATCGCTCCGGAACATTGTGCCAGATTCCCTTAGTGCGGGTCTTCACTGGACGAAGCCTGTAGAGAAGTGACTTCCGCCTCGTAGTCTGGTGGAAGACCATCAGGATACTGTACAGGTCAACGAACAACACAGTGATCGTGATCAAGTCTTGAAAGGTGACAAAACATGGTCGTATATGGTCCTTAGCACAACATTATAACTTAAAGTACGAGGTCTTTCCCGGTGAATGGCATGTATAAATTCCTCTCGAGTTTCCAACCGGGTCAAAGATTTTAACAGTGACGTTTCGATGGCTTGCTCTGCCATCATCTTCAGGCTGAAGTGTCAAATTCGGTGAGTGTAAGCATTTATATAGTCTGAGGCAAGTCTGTGCAAGCACAAACCGCCTGTGATTGGCTAGATGTGGACACGGGAGCGAGGGCGTTTCCCATTGGTCCACTTGCTTTTTCATGCTCTAGTCTCCCGTGGCTGCGGTCACTATATAAATGCTTACACTCACCGAATTTGACACTTCAGTCTGAAGATGATGGCAGAGCAAGTCATCGAAACGTCACTGTTAAAATCTTTGACCGGGTTGGAAACTCGAGAGGAATTTATACATTATAACTTATTCCGTGAACGTGGCTACCCCAATAAAGTGTCCCTTCACAACATTGTGAATTACTACGTCAGTTTAATTTTCGTTCCGGTCTGTGAGTGGAAGCAGTTAAGCATTCTCCGCCTATAAGAAATTTCAATTATACATACCATTTGAGGCGTGTGTAGAAAGTATTTGGCCTGAGAAATGCCGCGTCCCGTGGAAGGCGTGAGCGGAATTTTGCAGCACCGGAAATGGCTGTTTGCACGTTGGTTATCGCCTACCCTGAAACCTGTCCTTGAGGGGGTTGCTCCGCCTATCATCATCCTGTTTTTTCTCAACGTCTGTGAGAACGTAAACGTTTATATTTCCCTGTCACACTTGCCCCTTTACAAGGCCGCAACGAAGTTCGTTCACAGGTTCAAACCCGTTGCTTCGTCACTCGACCAACAAATTCATGTGTTCATTTTAGTAAAATGCAGAATCAACGATTAAAATATTAAGTTACAGAGCTGATCAAATCACACCATTTATCAGAAAGAAGGTGACGTCTACTATCTCATTTCTGGTGTTTAAAGTGCGATTACTGCTATTATACTTATTCTGGGATTTTTACGTTCTCTTTATGTGTTGTTTTATGAAGTATTTTTTATATGAATACGTGTCCTCCTCCTCTTCTTCTTGGTCTCCTTTATCACCTTCCCATAGCCTTGCCTCGTTTCCAAATCCCCTTCAATATCGTCAAGCAACCCTTTTCCTGTCTTCCTTTTCTCCTTCTCGCAATCCGAATTTCTGGCTTTCTGTGTTCATGGCCTACGTTGTCCTTCCTTGCTTGGTTCTAAATAAAATATTCATCTGTCCAAAAATGTCTACAGTTCTGCGTTTGGCCTCGCTCACGACTTCATATTTCTCATCTCTCCTCGTTTGCTGTCTTCGCCCACACTTCCGATCCACGTGTCATTGAATGTTTGCATTCCCACTAACAATGCTAGACTTAACAATGTTCAGCCCTGTAGCATCGGGTTCCACTCGCTTATAACCTATCATATTCTGCTATCAGCGAATCTAAATACTTTATTAATATCTCGTGTCTGTCTCTGTTTTTCCTCCTTGTCTCCTGCATTTTTCAAAAATAGAGTTTTCGAACGATAGACCTAGCAAATTTTTGACTTTCATTTCCTCCGCTGTTCAGTACAAGAAATGAAATATAGTCTTAAATAGAATTTTAATAATTAAATAAGGCCAAAAACAGACAAGAAATTAGTAAAACACAACCAACTATAATTTAAAAAGAACTACATGTTTCCGTCCTGATCTGGACCCTCTTCAGGTTGAACTAAATAACAGTACACAGTACACAAAATTATTTGATATTACATAACATGTGAACAAGCCAACACAGCAGCTTAAGTCAACCAGATTCATTCATTCAGCTAATTTCCATCTTTTAATGTAAATGACTGGATGGTGGGGAACGCAACTGAATGAATGAATCTTGTTGACTGTGGCTGAGGTGTCGGTTTGTTTACAAGTTCTGTAGTACGCTAAGGACTCGCAATTCATTCATCTCAGTAGCAGGGGACGCAACAGAATGAATGAATGAATTCGTTCGTTGACTACAGCTTCCAATAGAAATGGGCTAAACCGTTCCCTTAACTGATCAGATCGGAATCACTCGCTCAGTAGTAATGATTCACCACTCGTTATATATATATATATATATATATATATATATATGCGTCAGAAAATGACATCGTCAGGTTAATTAAAACTATTAATAGGGACAGGAAAGAGAGATAGAAAGTCTATTTACCTGAGGTTCACAGATGATAGGCACCATGTAGGGTTTGAAGTTCTTAAACTTCGGAGACACCGTCCGTTTCATCAGAAGGTTAGGAAAACATTTCCAGTGACGGATATATATATATATATATATATATATATATATTCGGCGACCCATTTACCCAAACCCATTTTTCCAAGAGAATCTTAGCTTTTCCCCATGAATTTCCACATGACTTTCCATTGAATTTGACTTTATAATTTCTTAACAAAACTAATATACATTTTTCGAATTACATTAAAGAAATAATTATAAAATAAATGGCTAGGTACTTGATTTTTATTACTGAGGCATTGGTCTTGAATGAATTACGTTTTTCTTTTAATGAGGAACAAAATTACTTGAAATATTCATACATACACTTCTAGTGTAATTGTTAACGGCTCTCCCTCCCGCATCATCCGTTTCAAATCCCTTCCTAGGTTATTAAAGGGAAGTTTCGACAACGTGGATTACCCTCACGTAGGGTGCCACTCAATAAAAAGTAGCGTAACGAGTAAGCGTTTTAAGAGGTAGTTAGGTACATTCAACAACGTCGTGCACTGCGTCAACAGTTTATATTAAGCTGATTTTTTTTTGTACTGGTCTTGTACGTACGTCCTTCGTATTAATATTATGATGAATTTTCGTAATTAAGGACAAGATCCAAATTTTACTCCGATGTAAGAAAATGAAGTGAATTAGTAATAATGTTAATACAAGCATAGTGTATATTGGAGGGATCGTGAGAGGTTAAAGTGAAAGGGATACGTGGACCAATAGATTGCAGAAGGGATTTATACGATTATATTCTGGACAATCAGATAAGATAATATTATATTAACCTTCGGTTACAATATTTTGATCATATGCCACTT
The DNA here is from genome assembly GCA_034510155.1 of Eucriotettix oculatus. Taxonomy (NCBI): domain Eukaryota; kingdom Metazoa; phylum Arthropoda; class Insecta; order Orthoptera; family Tetrigidae; genus Eucriotettix; species Eucriotettix oculatus. The sequence continues at coordinate 19,456,302 of CM067380.1, read as the reverse complement.
AATTTAATTCTGCTAAATTAATCGCAGAAAGAAAGAGATTCTGATTCACTCAGTAACTGATTAAATGGCGGGTAGCTCTGGGATCACGGTCCACGCGATCTGATTCATCAGTGAGTGATTCAAACAGCTCGTTGCTATCGCATCACAAAAGCGATCATTCATCTAAGGTTTATGAAACCTTTTTTAGGTCCCTAATTCAGTGATTATGGTTAAATCATGTGTTAGATTTAAAAAAATATATCACGTCACCTGTATGGAAATTTCAAAATAAATATTTTCAATAACAGTAGAAAACATAAAAAAATACATTTAGATGCCCAAGTTACAGGGTGTAGTTAACTACTGTCTCATTGTTTCCCTTTAAACTGAGATGTTTTAGAAAATAATGTTTCTCAGTTAGGCGGATTTCTTTAGGCAGTTAGGACTGGCAAATTTGGTCGTTTTAGAATAACGGTTTAATTATAAAATAAATTAGGACTCAGGTCAGGCCTGAGGAACGTGAATTGGTACGTGAGAAGACAAGCCGAGTCGAGCGTATTGGTTTTTGTGTCGTGGCGCTCGCCGTGAACGCGGAACGCATAATAACAACGCTGGAATTCAGTCATTGAGAAAGCAGTCCGTCGGAACCGTTTACCTGCCGCCAGTCCGTTGTCTTCGCTAAATCACAAACGTGCGCGTTTTCGCATGTAAATTACCTCCGTCTATATTTCTTTCCTTTATTCTATTGTTGTAGAATAAACATGGGAACCAGAACATAGACAACCGTTTTACGTAACATTCTCCCTTGAAACTGGTTCGCAACAACCGGGAAATGGGTAGTCTTTGTGCGACGCACTTCACACTCCTCCACAACCACTATTAGTGACATACTAACGTAAAAAAATCGTCCTTCATCGGGTGAAACTATAATTTAACAAATAAATGATACAGCCTTAACAAATGTAATATGGTGTTTCGTCTGCAGTTTTTGGGGCTTCATCAGGCAACATTTGAGAAGTTAACACAATAAAAATTAATAATACAAAGATTGAGTCACATATATCGATATTAACAAATAAAAAAAAGAAATATTAAAAATGTAAATAAAAACACGACTGAAAGCTACAAATTTAGAATTTCCTGGACTACTCCATGACTCCTTCAGCCTTCATGCTTAAATCACAGTATATTAACATTTTACGTAAAGGACAGAAACTAAAATCTGTAAACGTAAATGTGTACCAGAAAATTCTTCACTGTACCAGGATAATTTTTTATACAGCCTTCCTCCATACATTAATAAAAATAATAATTACAATAGTTTTCTGAATCAGTGTAAAATTTTTCTATTCCATGGCGCTGCCGTTTTACTCTGTACTCTTCTAATATTTTTAATTTAGTCAAAATATTAAAGATAATATTAATATTAGAGACGAAAAATGTTATACACAAAACTTTTAATTTAGATTAAAAATCTAGTTCTTCTCTTAAGAAGTTATATCAACAAACACTGAAATTCGGTGTTAAAAAGTATTGGGTCGAGTCTAAAACCATTTATTTAAGTAACCATAAAACTTGATTGGCAAAATGTCAAAGTTTTAAATGAAAGTGCAATTATTATTCTATAGGGCGCCTCGATGATTAAATAGAATAAAACCTGGCGTGTGTGAGGTATTAACAAAATTCCTTTTTTATTTGAAAGGGAAAACCAGAAAAGGATTTCGTTAATACCTAACACACACCGTGTTTTATTCCGTTTCAATATCGAAAAACATTGAAAAACCTTATGCAACACAATCCTATTACACCATCATTGGATAAATATATCATTATTCGTCAATGATAACAGTAGTAGTTGCTGTTATTTATTATACGCGATTATATCTTACCCAATATTTTTAATATTTGGCAAATTAATCCTGATTATGAATTTTATAAAACTGTGTAAAAGCATATTTACAATTATGATGAATTTCAAATTAAAATTAGCATTGACACTGAATGAAAACAATACAATAATACATTTAAGGATTACAAAACAGGACTAATAGAATATTTGTGATTACAGTTTCAGTTAATTCATTGTATTGAGAAATGTTGTTGATGAGAATAAGTAAAGAATCCGAATAGCTTTTCATAGTAAGTATTTTGTTTATTTTACAGTAAAACTATTATTAAGCACGTCACAGTGGTGATTTTAATTATTTATGTGTTTTCATAAGAATAAATTATAAAATTGCCAAAATAGCGAAAAGTTAAAGGCTAAGAATCAATTTAACTCGTTTCGTAGCATTTTGATGAAGTAGTTTGTATTTATTTCATATTTAAATTTTTGAAGATGTTTTTGTGAGAAGCCCTTACCAGCCAGTAACAGGTACGATGCTGTCATCTTTTCGCAAGGATCTACGGGAAGTAAATTGAATGCAGTGTGGTCTCGTTTGCGTGGATTTGGCAAATCTGCAGTGGCATATTAGCTTTGAAGGTGGTGGCGCGCGTAGGTGCCGTAGCGGGGAGGGAATCGCCTGCGCGCCCGGAGTCGTGACTCCGCTTCCCCCTCCGCGGGCTGCACTGCTCAGGTCTAGCTCATTCATGCGCCGCTCCATTCAGTAGGAGGCTGGCCGCCGTCGAGACGACATGCAGCTCTTCGGAAACACTCTTCTCGCTCTCGTGCTCGCGCTCGCGCTCGTCACCGGTGAGTACACGCAGCCGGCCTTCTCGCCTCTTCCTTCAATTTGCGATCTCACCCATTAAATACACCGTTTCCACCTGATGACATAATTCGTCACTTCGGCATTTTCTCGTCGCGTGTCATACCTTTAAATTTTCAACCTGTTTCATCTTGGCGTGTGTTGAAAACAAATATGACATTCGATACTCAATTTGTTACACTTTATTTGCGTCAAGTCGTCAGCTGTGTGTCTGTGTCGGTAAATTTGGAAAATGAATGCGATACGACGGAAATATTTGATGGCCCGTCGTGTCGATGAGGTGACGACTTGTTCGCCGTTAGACGCGCCTCATTAGCGGCGGTGATTTAGGGAAACTTTGTCATGACCGGGGGCGTACGTGACCTCGGCTCTCGCGACCTCTCGACGTTTTTAATAAGATTTTTGGGAGACGACTCGGAGGGCGTAGTCGTGGGAGTGTAGCCGGTCCACACCTGGCCGACTAGGTCCGGAATTTTGAGCAGTTTTCTTTTTTTTGTGTGTGTGCCGCTTTGTTGTCCATTGTCCGGGCCGTGGGGCCGACACCCGATCCCGATCCTGAGGGCGCCGCTTCCGAAGCTCTACCCGGCCCGGATTTCCTGGATTTCCTCTCCGGGATCGGGTGCCTTACCTTATTAAAATCGCTTCCTCCCTTCCGCGTTTATACTGATTGCCTAATTTATTATTTCCGTCGGACAGACGGACGGATGATCGAGTGTTGTACAAGGAAATAAAGACTCTTAAATTGCTGTTATTATTTAAATTCAATGATATTTCAAGTGTGGATCATTGCTTTACATAGTTTGTAGACTGTATTAGGAACCTATACAAGATAGGGGCTATAAGCCTTCGCGGTTACGAACTGAAAATATGGATCAGTATGCAAAGTTTACGTAGGAAACCTGACCTTGAATAAAATTAAAAAATCTTATAGGATCTACGACGTATCTCTTTAAAACACGTCAAACAGAAAAGTCACCTGGCAAGTAAGGGAAAGAATTAATTTCGTAATTGATGGACTTATGTGGAACAGTTAAATAAAAGAATACAGAATTTATCAATGGAATGTGAAAAATCTATAGGACCATACCGAGTAATCTTACGTCCACTCTTAGAAGGAAAGTGACTAACTTTGTCGATTACTTTCTCTCTTTCAATTACAATCCATTTGAAGGTTTTTATTCCACTTTCCCGAGAAAACCATTCTTCCTTATTATTATTTATTGTCATTTAAAATCTTTCTCTTCCAGGAGTAAGTCTTAATTACTATTTATCATTATGTGTTATTTTAAAATTCAAATTGTAATGTTAAATAACATTGGCCCACAAGATTTTTCTCTGCAAGTACCAATAATTGTAATTAATACATTTTTATCGTGTTCTCAAATATGTATTCGTAATTTCTCCATCACCAAATGTTTCTTTTTGATTTCAATTTTTTAAATAAACTTTATTTTTTCATTCAAGACACTCAGGAACGCACAATAAACTTTGTTGCCTTAGAAAGAAAAATATGCAATTCTGATAGTATTGTTTTCTCTTGAATATGAATCGGTTTATCGCCATCACACAATGTTCCCGAGACACGGACATTTATAATGTCAGCCTGTAATATATTCGAACACGATGAGCGCCTATAAAGTAAGCCATGACGATTTTCTGCTATATCTCGCCTGTGGAGCATCCCTCTTGTCGGTCGGCCAATCCAACTGCCATGATATCGCTTTTCCATAGCTGAAATCTTCTGATGAAAGTGTTCCTCGTCGCTCACAGCGCCAGTGCGAGTGCAGGAGCTATATTTTTACAAACATATTAAAAGCCAAATTTTTATATCATGTTATAAGTTCTTTGACACTTTCACGTCAAATTTTCCGGCTTTAGATTTCTCAAAAAATAGCAAGTAATTTTTTTTAATCCTTGCCAGTTAATTTTGGATCATTAAGATAGATACTCCACAGAAAAAATATAGCAGAAAATCGTCATTTCTTACTTTTTGGGTAAGCCAGAATAAAGAAAATATATATTTCATCATATTTTTCTTTCTCACAAAAAGAAGTCAATTTTTTATAAGAAAAAATGAAATTAAGAAAACAGCGCGTGACTGAGAAAGAATAAAAATCTGAATTGAGTACAACTATTGGTACTCGTGAGACAAAAAGTCTCGTTGATTAGCGTTATTATTTACCATTGATACTCTTTATTACTATGTATTGTTCTTTTAACATTCTCATTGCAATAATAAATCATTTATACTACTGGTAGTTGATGAAAAACAGGCACCTATTCCAATTGAGAAATTAATAATCGCACAGGAAAACACGACCACTTATTGAATGGGAATCCGTTTTCCACTGGGCTCGACTATTCTATAGGTGGTCACTTTTCCACGTTGCAGTTCTAAATTACAGTGGTCGGACAGTAAATTGGACGAGTAATTTCCCGGTCTTCACGTTGCGTTACCAATACACAATTGAAATAGAGCAGGAAGGCCTGAGAATGTAAAGAATCTTGGTATAGGTTATAAAATATGTGCAGCGACCCATTCATTAAAGCGAAACATCGAACATTGAACAACGAATCGAAGAGTAAGTAAACCTAGAGCGTCATAAACGTGTGGTTAACAAAAAGACATCTTTTGTTTTGGAGATTTGCCAACATTGAATACAACTTTTAGTGTTAAAGTGAGTTTGACATATTACCTAAGTGTTGTCAATTCTTTTTTTAAAAAAATGTTTGTTTATAGTAGTATCAACTACAATGTCATTAGCGACTGTGCACTTATGGATATATAGGGTTATCATAGTATGGTTTCTGAAACATCACCAAGGTTGAAGCCCATGCCAGGGACCTCAGGGGGAGGCAGTGACGCTGGCCACTTGACCACAGGAGGTCGGCTGGCAATTCTTCAGGTTGAAGAAAACGGCCGATGGTTGCTTCTTCGTCCCTTCCGTTCACGTATCGCTCAAATGTCTAACTGAAAGAGACTTCGTTAAGCCAAACGTGCTGGTGAATCAGTAGCAGAGATTTGCAAGCCAACGAGACTATGACGCAAAATGAATATATGTTACCGTCGCCAATGTTGTAGACAATCACCAACGTTTGGAATTCATGGACAATGGAATGCTTTCTATCTCTTCGCTCAATTATTGCACTACTGTTGTTTTCATCTGTGTCAGTTCTGCCATTATATCTCCTGCGTGGACCCATTTCAATTGCGACTTACATTTCAAAATTGTATAACTTAGCCTGTCTACCACACACGACCACCTTGATCTGCTTACGAATATATTCTTGACCGAGACAAAAAAATCATTAAACGGAGTTGATAGAACAGGACAGTAACAACTGTCGATTTGTATTCAAATATCGTCCAACACACTACAAAAATAATAATAAACCTAATAATTATTCAGGCAATACTAATGTCGGAAGTTGATTACCCGCAGAAAATCCATTAGTTACACTTTACACACACACATTTCACTCGGCCAATATAATATTGGTATATTTTAAGAAGTATCGACTACTTGGCTTATTATATTAAGAAAGGTAATGATCCTTTAAATTCTGATGATTTCGTGGTGTATAAAGTAGAATGCAATGACAGAAATTGTATTTACGTTGGACAAACGAAGCTCGCATTAAAGACTAAGGTTAACGAGTACAGGACTAATTATAAATTACAAACAGAAAAAAAATTGTTACAACGAAACAGGTATACTTACGTAATCATAACTTTAATGGGATTAATGTGAGTATTTTTGATGCTGAAGCGAACTATTACTGCGGACTTATATCGGAAAACTTTGATATTAAATTCAACAACAATAATACTGTTAATGTTCAAAGTGACAGTGACGCACTTGCTAAAATCTATGGACTTTCCGCTCGTCCAGATTATATTTGTGTTGAACTCGATTCGTAAAGTACATATCTTGTACAGTGTCTGTAAAAAATGGCTAACTATATTTATTTAGATTCGCAGACAATTTTAAAAACATCCCCTAATTGACGATTCGGATGCTTACTAAAAGAATTACTTAAAACGACAGTCGTGTGTTCGGTAACTAACGTCCAAAATGTATAGAGACATGATAGGACAATCTGAAGTGATACACGTCGTATTACGTTTGAAGCTCTTTGGATTTCTACGATACTGCGGTCCAGTTCTACGAATCAGATCCATTTCCTCTTTACTTTACTATTTTCCCGTGGGCATAGTGTGTAAGCCTGTGCAGTGTCGTTGACGTGCGTTCCCCGCCATGTGCGCCTGTGGCTCCCGTGACTGCCACCAAATCCTGTTCTTTGTTGTGTCGTCTGTAATTTGCAGCCATTTTGCTCTTTGTCTCACGACGACCGAGGTCTATTTTCTATCCAGTTCCCACACGTTTCCTTACGACGCGAAAGAAGTTTCTTCTGGTGACGGCGTCATGTTACGTCGCGTCCCTAAAGATCGAGGTGCAACCGCAAAAGCCGACTCGGAAAAATCAATTAACATTCACAGGAAACGTGTGTCCAAAAAAACATGTGATGGGTGGGTCACGGAAAGTCACGGCTTATTAAAATACCCTACAACTGTACGCGTCTCCTTATATATAATATTTAACTGGATAGGAAAAATTGATAGAAGGGGATTGATTTACTTTAAATCGATAGAAGCCGTCGCCATGTCAAAATATGAAGGAGTCTCAGGCTCCCGAAAATTTGACATGTTACCTACTGCTTGACGATGGCTACTATCGATTTAAGTCAAGTATCTCTCTATACATCTCTTCTGTCCAGTTAAATAATAATTTTGTTATTGTCACGTTATAGTTAATGGTTTCATATATATAGAAAATATGTCATGACGTCGCCAGAGCCGCTCTGTTTCGCGTTAATTACATTGCGACTAAAGTGTGTTACACGATTACATGTTTTTTTTACAGTGCACAGATGCGCTTAATTTCACTAAGAGAGTCGACAAACCGCTTAATTGCAATTAACTCTTAGACCCGCGGCACATTCAAGACCTGTACGGCTTAGTTCTGTTAGCACTTTGAAGGCGAATACTTATATTTTAACGGCTGACTATAACCATACACTGACTATTCATACCACCTAAATATGATCAGTTACCTACTGCAAATATAAAAAAGTCGACTGGTCAATTAGACATTTTGTAAACAAAATTGAGAACTTAATCTGATTTGTATAAAATAAAATTTATGTTCACTACCTCTCCAGTTGATCTAAAAATTAATGAGTAAATACCATGAAAAAGACAATGGTTGATTTCCAAACAAATAAATAAATTTAGTATAACATGGATACTTGCATATTTAAAAAATAAGATAGCAATTTCATTAAACCAATTCCACAAAATAAAAGACTATTTCCATCATCTTACGGGGCTAAAATGAGAGAAAACCATGACATCACAAAACTTACATTGTTATTACTGATTTTTTAAACACAAGGATTAAACTTCCCAATTTTCAACTATACATGATTTTAACCATAGTAATATAAATTTGTGTTTCTGTTTTCAAATTTTTATTTGACCTAATATGCAAAATCTCGCTCATTAAACGAGGATACTAATTACATCCAACTAACCTTTTTAAATTACTCCAATAAATTTTCTGTTTTGTCAAAACAGATATATATATATTTCCAAATTATGTAAAACATCTTTAGAATTTTTAACGGAATTGTAATTACAATATTATTTAAGAATTATAGTAACACCATGTTTGAAACGAAACAGGTGATATATTTTTACTATTTGTGGTTTTGGCTGAATTTTCTTTTATATATCAATAAGTTGAATCTACTTCGTGTATTTTTAGGGAAAAATGTAATATTAAATATGTTTTGGCAAATTCTCCTTATGAATTTTGAGGTAAGATAATTTAACAGCCTTATCTACAGAATTCAAAACCATAGCTCTTTTATATTGAAGGAGGTGATTCGTATAAAAATTTAATATTCCACCTTAATAGATAGTTTTTTGAAAGTAATTAGTGAAAACTTTATTATTATAACGAAAGATTAAATCTTTAATAAAGTTAATATTATGCTTATGTCCTTATTCATAATTGAATTTTAAATTAGAGTGAAAGTTGAGAAAAATATTAATAAACATATTCAATTTAGATTTGTAAATCATGCCAAAAATGTCATCTTGCATAACAAAGGGGTTTAAAATCGAAAGACGAAATGCAAAATTTCCAAATTTCTCATCACAAATATAGCAAAAAAAGAGAGGATTTCTCACAGGGCAGTTATTAATTTGATTGTAAATTTTAACAGTCTTTCAGTTTTATATTTATTGATTCTTTTACCTACTGAGGAAAGAAGACAAGATAGCATTACAAACGTAAATATGAAAACACATCACTTTAAATGCGCAAAAAGGAGGATACATACATACTAAATTTAACGGAACAGAGAATTTGTTGAGGACAGTATCTAAATTAAGAAAATTAATACGTTAACGTGATTTTTTGGATACTTAAAACATTCACATTAACCATTCGGGGAGGGGGTAAATTATCAAACAACAACAATTCCCCTTTTTTACTAGCAAAATCGGCAGAATAATGACTATGCCAGGTCACATGCTGTAAGAAAAGGATATATATATACATTACAATCTTTAATAAGAATTAAGTTATAGTTCTCGGAGTTATTTTTTTAACCGAATGGGACAGACAAAGGTCTTTATAATTGTAGCGAGTCTAAATTAACTGTTATTATCAGATTAAAAAATCAATTGAGTAATACGAAGCGTATAATATCTTTACGTGGTTGATAAAATATTCTAAAACTGTAAGTTATTCTAATATCCGTCCGTAGGTAGTGCAGTAGCTTTATTGCATAATAATATAGACTGGATTTTTTGAACATTTAGACGTCTTTCGTGTAATTCCATTAATAAAAAATATATCAGGAAATTTAACAAAATTCAAAATGTATGAATTTGATTATGGGTGGCAAAACCGAACAACCTTTCTTAAAGCATAAATATACCATCATTGTAACGTAAAAACAAAGGGAAATATATCTGATACCCGGGCTTCAACAGCTATTGTCACGGACTGCCTGAGGTCTGATTAGTTTCCCTTTAACTGTACAGAGAAGGCTTCAAGTGTGAGTTGAAGTCATATTTTAGATTTTTAGCGTTCCTCCATCCCATCGCATCCCAACCCATTCCATTCCGACCCAGCAGCCAGTCTTCCCACGTAAACACACAGGTGCTGCAATCTGGAACACCTGCTTCCAGCCTCGAGGCCCGAAGCGATACAGCTGTTCTTCTCCTCAAATCAGACTTTACAATCAATTACGAGTCAGGCCTTCCTTTTCTTAGGTAAAAGAAACAAAGCTCAGGCAGGCTTTCTATCTCTAATCCACTATGTGACCATCTTTCAGCAACCTCACTCACTAACTTCGCCTCCATGTATTGTTTGACAACACTCTTCTTAAAGTTCGCTCGCTGTTTAAAACAGATCTCTAGTTTGTTAGTTTTTCAGCTAATTTCAAAATATAACGACCTATTATTACTCTATTTCGATGGATTTGGTACAGAAGTTGGTACAACTGAACTGACATTCGATTTCCACGTGAGATTCAAAAAAAAGTTGAAGATGAGAAGAGGCACAACTCAGAAAACTTACCGCGGAGATTTTGAGTTATCTCTTGAAGGTAACGAGAAGCTGAATTTTTGCCTTAGAAATTGTAATTATAGAATGATGCCTAGAAATAAAGAACTGCCGTTAGAGTACTTTCGTTTTTATGTCTGAGAAAACTTATTTACCAACAGAAGTTACTCACAGGCCAAATTTTCCAATTAATAGAAAGGCATAAGTTACCTCAAGGGTCTAAGAATCATCAAAGTGAGGTGCATTTATTCATGGGGTTATTATACCCGATCCCGCGATGTCTCGTAGTAATCATAAGAAAAAAGTACCCGAAACATTGCCGGGAATCGCTATGAGGTTGTGGTGTGTCAGCATCTCCTTCCAGGGCGTCTCTTCCCAGTTGAAGTGCTTTAAATTGTTTACTTTGGTAAAACGACAATCTGACTAATGACTCTCCCTCTCTTCGCCGAGAAAGTTCGCGCGTCAGGAATTGAAACCTTCGCACCGAGATAATTCATTATCAGAAACGGCGCCATCGTCGGTCTTGAATATAAAACATGCCCAAGTAAGCACGCGTGACTACAAAATCGTTGCGACTCGTGTTACGGATTCTTGAGGTCTGGCTATCTACTTAGATTACACGGATTCCTGTTAGTCTTTTCACTAACATCTTATCCTCTCCTTTTTACAATTTTCCATATTTAAAGTCAATTTTTTTGCTACTTTTCATTCTCTATTTTCCACTGTCTTCAGTCAGTCTGTAAGAATTTATATTTGAAAAGCCGGAAAGAAGCGGTGAAGCGTTCCAGCCCGCATTCCCATAACTCACGGGTGAATAATGACATATTAAATACCTACACCACAGGTAACTTTCGCGTGGACGTGGCTTTTCCTTGTATGCATGTTAATGAGTGGAGGACGTAGTGATCGGCCATGACATATGTGATTGAACTGCTTATTGTAGTTTCTATTAGAAATTAATGCATTGAGATTTAAAAAAACTATATTTTGTATCAAAAATATTTTACAAGAAAAACATTTAACTGAATTGTATGTATGTGCGAGAATGACAAAAACTTTAGTTATGTGAGATTAAGCTATTTTTCACTTAAGGTAAACCAATAAGCAACATGAAATTATCCGATCTGAAGTGTAGTGAATGTTTCTCAGTGGAAGTAGTCTCTCTTGTTCTGGGTGATAGAATTAGCTGCTGCTTAGCCCAGGGTGATAGTTTCGAAGTTATGTTTGCCACCTGAAACTTATACACTCGAGTCCCAACAGCCCCAACATCTTGCTGCTGACCACGCGTCAGACTTTACAGTCTCTTCTTCACTTTCATTAAGTAAATAATTTACTCTTGAGCGGTCGTCGAGAGCCCCGCTGACTACGTGGCCTTTGCTAGATTGTTTCTTCTCCATGGTGCTTTATCACATCTGGACTTCCTCATATCCCTTGCAAATTGTTGCAGAGTCTAACGATGGATAATACATTGTTCGTTCTCCTCCTTTACATTGTTGCAGTCATTCACATAGATTAAGTTAACACACAATGGTCTCCTTGGTGAAATAAACCGCAGGAATAACTGACAATCTGTCACCATGTATCCTCACATCGTTCAAGCAAGTGCTACCCATTTCATTGCCTGTCCCGTGAAACTTATAGAATTTGCTACCCTGGCCCAATTTATCTCAAAATCCTAAACGTGGAATGTAAGGATCTCTGGAAACTGTAAAAGTCCTACGCAACCGCAAGACCCAGAATTGCGTCTCTCTCAAAAGATTAATTTCTTTGAGCTACGTTTCAGTGTTATATTTAAATTTGAGCTCAGTCATGAACGGGTGTTATATTCTGTCCAAGCAACAAAGAGAACGAGATTTTCGTTTGAAAACTTTCGGTTACGACAGGGCAGCCAAAACGCTGCTCCAAAACATCTCCATCTTTTCGGTAGACGTAAACTTAAATATCCAACTAGGAGGAAAGAAATTATAAAAATAAGTTGCACTTACTAAATCTGCTGAGTAGTATAATGGTATAGGTTTTACGAAATCGCGCAGATGATGGACGCGGTCTCAAGGAGTCATTTGAATCTTTTCTAAAAATTAAAAATTCGTTTTGATTGGTAAATTTTCGTAGCCAGAGCCTGTGTGGGCCGAAATCGCGACTGGTAGAGAGAAAGTGAAGGTGGGAGGGAAGTTGAAGAGCCCCCGAGCTCTCTGAAAGCGGAAGAGAGCGCATTAGAGTGACAAGGGATTGTCATGCCAACGTCGCGAGGAATGCAACATGGCGGACGCTGCTCGTGTACAACAACCTACATAAAAGGTGCAAAAAATTGCCATAACATCTATAGTTTAGACCGCAGTTGGACCGCCTTCAACTCTTCCATTTCCATATAGATTACGTCAATTATATATATTAACACTATTTCTTAGAAAAATACAGAAAAAGTGCTATTTTATTTATATGTACTCCATGTGACAGGTTTTGTATGTATGCACGTAAGAAGGATACAAACGGAAGGGAAACCCTGCTGTAAACATATATAATTTGAAACGCTCTACTTACGACTGCCTCGACACAAATTTTCTACTCGGAAGCAACGATATTTTTGCGTACTAATAATTCGTCATCTATATCTCTAAACGAGCACCAGTTTTGGCTTATTTGTTTACAGAATGCATTTATGTTTAATCGTCGAGCCCCCATAAGTGCTCTTATAACGTTGAAGAGAACCATTTGCGGATATTTCCAGTGAACGATGAATTTATATTGAGCTACACACTGGTCACCTTATATGTTATTTTAGATATAAATTGATTGATGTAATTAAGAAAAATGATTCAAAAGTGTTATCGAGATTCGAGGAATAATAGACACGTTGGTTTTGGACTATTTGAAACCGTGCCCACGTATCCACACGGTTCCTCGACCATAAAAATCATCGTTTACGGCTGGGTAATCCATCTAATTACAGTAATGACGTAGCAGTCGTAACTGTAAGTGGACGAGGGTAATTCTAGTGTCGGTCCCTTTACAGAAATGCACGGAATTCGCTGTTGAGACTAGACAGATCATACCTTCTAAACATTTCGTTTCTCTTTCGGACTTTTCTGCTTCGTTAAATATCATCTTATTTTATTGAGATTTTATTTAAGTCAATAACCATAATTTATATGTTTATATAATTACACGTTTTTACGATCTACTGAATTTAATACATTGTAACAAGGTTAAGTCAAAAAGTAAAAAAGGCATACAACGACATGCATTAGAAGAGAACTTTTTGGATAAACTTTGTCACGGCTGTTAACAGTTTTTAATTAATTCATAAATAAATTTGTCTTTGGTGATTAAAATAAGCTGATATTATATTACAACTCTCTGCAACTTAGAGGATAATTTAAATTTTGCTATTCACTCATATTTGCCCTAAAAACGAAAGGAACGCGGGAATAAGCATCACAATGAAAATGTTAAAATTCTTAAAACGGCCGCGTTATTCATTTAGTTCACTAAAGACAGATATTTTCTCTTCTTTGCAAGTGCAAGTCTGTCTGACAAAAAGATAAATATGAACAATGTATCGTAGTACATACATCTAAAATAAGTTATTTTTTAGCTCGTTTCATAATAATTATTTTAACGCTAATTGCCTAGCTGAGAAGTAATCTAGCGGACGTAAGCCGGGTCCTGATGACGTGGGACGATCAAATCGCTTCTTGGCTAAAATATATTATAAGTGTGTCCACCTTGTTGAGTATCCGATTAAGGATAGCCTTGCTACATTCAAACTGTGACTCGTTCTTACTCATCCGTTATTCAAGGCCCCTCATCCCACATCATAAATGAAGTGGGCAAAAAGCTGTGCCCAGTCAGAGAATTCGAGAGCGAGTGGCATGTGGCTTCCATATGGCCGGAAGATACGCACACCATCGCATATTCGTTACACTTCTTCGGAATAATACACACGCAGGCAGGCCAGGGTCGGAGGAGGGACGAACAAAATCCTGTCATTTCTCACCTCACAACTGCAAGCGTAATTAATAAATAATGCTCCCACATGTCTCCTACGCACGCATAACGCTGTCAACTATGGACGTAAATGGTCGGCATTCACTGGGGCTAGAGTAGTTGTTTTATTCCAATTCGGTTTTCGTTTAGGTTCGGTTTTCATTCCCGGTAAAATAGTCTTCAATTTCGTCTTTTTTAACAAGTACATGGATTAGCCAATATTAATTAATTAAATGTATGGTAATTGTAACTAGAAATACAAAATATATTATATAATATACTATAGGAAACATAAGTAAAGAAAATTACCGTATATTCACGGTAGAACTATACAGGATTCTTGGGTTTATTGGTAATTTAAACAGGCGAGAGTTGCTTGTAATTAATGTATCATTTAATGTATTTTCAATTAAACGACTTGTAGTATCTCATAGAATAAATTTAAAATTGTAGCATCTCTTCTACGTATTCATTGGACGTTTCAGTAGACGATTGCACGTCTTCGCTTGTGATTAAATATATCCCCCAAAATATTATAATTTACTGAAAATATTTTTCAAACGTTGCACAGTTTAAAGATCAGTATCCACGGGGAATTTTGTTGTGAAACGTGATATTATTTATTTAAAAAAATGTTCCGAGTTTTGCGGCTCTTAATTTAGTATCGAAATTGAAAGGCTCTTGTGAACTCTACGTATTTTTTAAAATCATGTTTATGTCCCTTCAGGATTCAGATTGTTAGGTTCCGAAGGCTACGTCCTGTTGCCGCTTAAGTACATACAGCAAATACTTAGTGGTATCGCCCGAAAAGTCACGGATGCTCCAAAAATGGAATTTATTCAGAAACCTTTATTTTTGTCATGTGTCAGGGATTGCTGAGTGACGTCGGAGGTTTTCGAAAGAAGAAATTTGAATTCCGAAAACAGTTTTAAGGTAAAGGCCTATAAAAGTCGTAAAACCCGAGAGCGATTGTGCCAGTTAGATAATGTCGGTGGACACTGCCAGGAATGAGAGGAGTTTGTCTTAGGCGCGGTTGAGTAAGGCTATTGCGTTACCTTAACCGAAAAGTCTGCCAGAGGAAATGAACCAAAGGCGAGCCGCGACAATAAGGTTGAGGGACTTCGAACGTGCGCTTTGTGCAGAGGCATTTTGTTTGTTCTCGCAGTCGTCTCGAGATAGAAGTGGACTTGTGTTCGTTGCCGCAGACATCAAAGCGATGGACGGAAATTACAGTCTCCGCCTAAAAATACTCGCTACGACACGTAAAGTCACAACAAGACTCCGGAGAACAAATCAGTCGAGCTTATAAACGAGATTTATGAATGCATCGAAAGAAATATTTATTAAAAATCGAAATTTATAACTACACTTAAAACCGATTAGAACAAATGACATGGTACGTCAATGACAAACGATGGATCAATACGTACCCCAAGCTTGAGTCCATTGATGTTACAAGATTTTAATGAAATTTCTGGATACATTATATGGAGTACGAACACCAACGCAGTCAAGAACTATTCTTATTCAAAGATGCCCGAATAAATTATTGTCGTACGTAATCGGTTAGTTAATTATATTGTAATACCCGCTGGGTTTTAATTCACATTGCACATAACAGTAATGAGTGCTGACCGTTATTTAATTCGACACTAATCTCGTGGTCAACTCATCTACCGACAACGAGCTGTTGATTATTTGAACATTAACCTTGCCAAACAAAAATTCTGTTAAATGGTTTATATAAATTCAAATAATATTTTCCTAATAATTTAAGCAACAATATTACACCATATTTACTTATTTATAGCCCCTTTAATTATAGCTATTTATTAATTTCTAGATACGACTAAATATAGGAAGAAACGTTTTTTAATTGATATAAGATGTAATTTTAATAAATTATGGATCTTGTAATAGGTTTATTTGAGAATTTTATTTCTTTCATAGACAATGTCCTGATAAATACCACCCGTGTTTTATGTTTAGCCGGACAAAATACTGTTTGAGTGGTCATTAAGAAAGAGAGGGAAAATTAGTGATCCCAGCATTAATTAATTGGGATGGTGTCTGAAGAACGCGTACTGTGATAGTTCAAGGTAGACGACGTAAAACTAGACATGTGATCTCTATTTCCGAAGACTGGCTGTGTTTCACGAAAAATAAATAATTTTCGAGCAGAGGGTTTTTATGTCGGCACAGGTGACTTTAAGTGTGATTGGTTGATCAAACCGTAGAAGAGAGTGATCCGGGTTAAAAACTAGAGACGTGGCAACCATGCGTGTGAGTGATGACTCCGAAAGAAAACACGTATTACTCTGGCAGTTGTCTAAGTCTCGATGATCCTCCAAGGACAATGCAAATTCCATTCCGTTCCGTTCCGACTGCCGCTTGACGATGACACGGACCACTCCCATCAATTATCACCTGCATCTCGCTCTCCTACTTCACTTCTAATCCTAAGGGGATGCGAGACTCGTGGACTGCAAATCGCCTCTTCATTTGTGTGAGTAGAGGATGGGTTAACCTGGCGTGCCTCGGTTGCTTCAGATCTGCTCTGAAGGGATCGATTCGAGTTCCGACAAAAACTGTAACAGCGACTTATGCATTAAAAAATGTTGACCCGAGGCCATCGCTGAAATGAGTCGGTATGTGGATTCCATCGTGTCGAGTTTTTTGTTCCACGTAATGAGTGTTTTGTTTGGAAGCCCAGTGGAGCGGAAGACACCTATCAAGCACAAGGCCTCTCCTCTCCACTCCTCTCCTCTCTTTCTCTCTATCCCTGTCTCTCGACACACACCAGCGAGCAGGCTTCATCACCATAAGCTCTTCATGCCTGCCGTTTCCACACAGGTGAACGACCTATTATATTACTTGTGAACCTTAATCATTGCTGGAATCACAAAGTATTAGGACGATGAATGCATCAAACTTTATCAACACCAAAAAAAGTAGATCAAGGTGTGCTGAAGCAAAAGATAAATAACATCCGTCCCAAACGTGCTGCTGAAATCGATTTCAGTCCTTCCATCAGGCTTTGCTGACCTTTCGGACACGCGACACTTAACAGCTAAATGTTTCTATAAGTAAAATCAGTTGTGTTAACGACTGAATTTAAATTAGACAAGTCTGAAGGACAGGAGCGACGTGAAAAATTAATTTGACTAGTGCTGTGTTGAGCTTCTGTCCTAGATACATAACATTCACGAAAGTAATGTATATTATATTTTATTAAATCGATTAACGCCTAATATTAAAGATAAAATAATTTCCGACAGTTTTTTCCAGACAGTTTTTATTTTTTATTCAAACAACGTTTCGGCGCAAATTCGCACCTTCTTCAGGTTTACCTCCTTACAATCAAATTATTGTTAAATCCAATTAAGCGAAACTTTGTTAGAATAAAAAATAAAAACTGTCTGGAAAAAACGGTCGGAAATTATTTTATTTATATTATATTTTCTTTCCTCGTCATGTTCTGAATTTGTCAATCGTTTAACGTAAGATATACATATTATCGTAGCTGTAATGGGAATATAAAAAAAATGAATCAAAACTAATGATACATAATAATATTTGATTCTTAATATGTTTAAACTATACCAATATAACATTATCCAGTCATAGTTATATTTTAATCACAAAAATACAGCCAACGGATCCTTCGGCAACTATAAGGCCAATTTTTGAACATGACTCGGTGATTAACACTGAGTAATGGAAGTACAATTCTGACTCTATAAGGTTACATTTGTGTGACGCAGTTTAGCGAATGCTCTAATTAAGTCTGGGGTTGGCTCCTCCGAGGCTTTCGACGTAAGTATTAAACAATGAAATTGCCGAATAAACAGTTGTCGGGTTTCACCACACGTAGGAGTTTCAAGGTTATTATTCCCGCTGTTCTTCCCCCGCCCGCAAAATTGTTTAAGGCCAGGAATCAGCCAAGAATTCATCTTGCCGGAAACGACGGTCGGGGGCAGCAATCTGACCATTTCCGTACCTCCCGGCACAAAAAAAGGCCTTGTTCGGTAGCAAAAGCTCTAACATTCCACCTACATCAATTAATTATCAATTATTCATATAATAATTGTTGAAGTTGAAATTGGAAACAATATACTTGTGAATTGCTAAACCGGAAAATTTCGCTGCAAACGCGCAAATTAGAAATGAAAGTTGATTGTGTGCTCCTGGTGACGTCTGCGGTTGTTGGCGTAGGTGAAGTCATACGCCACTCGAGCTTCTATATATCAATCACATGCATTCATTCACAATTGTATATTTTTGCGTGATCGATATTACCTTTGCTCAACTACGTCTTCAAAGAATACCTTGCAAAAATAAAGTTTGCAATATGCGCAAACGGGTCCGATTCTCCAGATACAGCTCAAAGGGTTTTTACTATTTGTTTTTAAGGGTGAATTATTTCTTTATATAAATGACTTCAGTCTATTTTTACTTTGGGAGAATGATAAATATTTTGTAAAAAATTCTGCTTGCCTAAGATAATTTATCAGCCTTGTCTGTTAAATTGAATACCGTAGCTCCAATAAAATTCAGTATTTGGAAACCAATTAGTGAAAACTTTGTTGTTATTACGAAAGACTGAAACGTTAAGAAGGTTAATAGTATGATTATGTATGTCATGTTATTCTAAATTTATTGATTTGTTTGGGAGTCAACTTTTGTCATTTTCATTATATTTATTATTTTTGAGATATAACTAAAGAGGTCCCTGAACATAGCGATGAAATGTTTTATGTTAATGTAAATTTCAATAAAGCTGCAGTAGCTTGAATTGTTGCAACTGAGAAGATTAGGAGTCGAGCTAGAAGTTGATTTAAAGCAACTACATTCCAGAATATGATGCAGAGTGAATTATGGTGAGCAGAGGTGTGGTGTTTTAAGGCGCAGGCAGGCAGGAGCTTGCTCCCACGGCCTTGTCTCACGGAAACAATAACCACACTTGAGACGAGACGGGACGGGGACCAATCTAGGCCAAGACACCCCAGGGTCTACGCTCTTCTTTGCCAGAGATGACTTTCAGGATTTGGGAACCGTACGTGGCAGACGGACGGGAAACACCCAAACAAGGCTTCTGGAACCTCTAGAAACAACCCCATAGAGGGAATGTCAAACTCACGGCATGGAAAATCTCAGACAGCATCCATGGCCATGCCAGGATTGGAGCCCTGGACCTCTGTAACCCTGACCTTCACACCTCGCGAGACCGGAATATGTTTAATTTTAAGATTTAAAAGTGCATGAACAATATTTGACTGTATATTATAAGTGTAATTTTGTCTATTTAAGATGTATAATTTTTGTATAATTATTTGATGGACATTAGTCCGTAACAAAAATAACAGCAAAACAAGAATTTGTAAGCAAACTAGACGCCGTACACAATACTGCCCTAAGAATAGCAACAGGCTGCTTCCATATGAGCATCCTCCTGGAAACTTTGAACACAGAAGGATACCCTTGATAGCATTAAAATCATTATTCACCCCCATCCCGTTAATTGGAAACGATATCCTCCCCATGTATTAAACCTACACAAAGACTTCATCCAGATACGCCCCATTCTGAACAAGAATCAGCAAAATATGTCAGTCGCCATATGTCACTGTTGAACCACTACAAAACTGAACTGACGCAACATGGAAAATCCAGCCCACAGAGCTCAGCATACCTTTAGATAAATATGGATAGAAGCCAAAACAAAGCTAACAGTCAAGGAAGCCAGAAAGACCCACCATGGAACAAATGACTTGAACGTTATAAAACATAACACAAAAGACCAGAGAAAAGACCAAATCAACATATCTAGAATAAACACTAGAAACAGAAGATTCCCCACCGATATTTGGCCAGTGCAATAATATCTAGATTGCAGTTGAACACTGATCTAAATTTGACGAAGAGAGAGAAGAAACACTGAAAGATAACCACATCAACGGGATTGTTCAAGTGACAAATGCCTAAGAAAATGTAATCCAAGTTCCTGAAAAAGCTAAATTGTACCCTAAATTTCATATTGGCATGTAAATTAAAATTTTAAAATATAAATGGAAATGTAAACTAAAAGTGGTACAAAGGAACTTAAAGTCAAAAGTGTAAATCTAAAATTGTATAAGTCGCTAAAAATAATATTATAACAAAATAAAATGAATTTACAATTTAGGAAATCTTATGCATAATTTGTCAATATTAAAAGAAATTATAAAAAGTTGACAGAGTATATGTAGAGTGTTTTTCAATGAAGGCGGTTTGATGTTGAAATGGAATGAAACAAGGTGTGTGTCAAATAACGAAATTCTTTTTTATTTGAAGGGGAATACATAGACACAGCTTGTTTCATTCCATTTCAACATTGAACCGCCGTCATCGAAAACCCCTTTAAGTATATGATTTTGTAAATTGTAAATGTTGTTTAAGAAATTACAATTTCGTTTTGTAGATGAATATGGCCAAATTATCGGCCGAAGTCTGCTTGGTTTCAAAATGTAAAGAAATTAATCACGAAGTTTTAAATTATTTATTGAGACTGATGAAAAAGTTATTGGGTTATAATACATAATCATCCAAACATTTTTACTTCGTCCAACAAATTTTAATGTTAAATGTTTTCTGCCAACAGCTGTTTGAATATTGAAGTCGGCAGAGAGCGTGAGGGTTATTTTGGTACCGTTACAGTAGAATTGAAGAGGAGGAGGTAAAGATCGTTGGTGTAGTGTTGTTGAGATTACCTGTTGCGGAATATGAACGTGTTGGCTCTCTCGTTCGTTGGCCTTGGACGGAAATGCACAGAAAAACGTAGAGAGATTTGGTCCCGAGGGCATTTACCGGAAGCAGTAGAGGGTGACTCACATTCCGCAAGCAGCAAGCAGCAGCTGCACCTTCTTCCACACACTGTCACTCACATCACACAGACACGGCAACTTTCTGTGAGGTCAGGTGCGTGTCACACACGTCAACGCGTTGCGTACTATTAAATATTCATGGCGCAGCGACATCCGTCATTCAAGAAAAAAAGTTTCAGCATCGTCAGGCTCAAGAATGTCTTCGTAATCAGCGTATCTGTTACTTTGGAGGCAGCTCCTTCCATTTGAGTTCTACGAAATTACACACAAGATATTTGCTGACCCATTTTAATAACAACCGCAGAGCTTCAAATGCTTTATAACCCGTTGTTCCAGCAACAACCTTTTTGATGCTCCTCAATACTTTTTGGCTCTTTCTGAACGATTCACTTCTCGCCTTAAAAACAAAAGGAAATCGGGCAGACTGAATTTTAAGTCTTATTAATAAATGAGTAAACAGCCTGGATAGACAGAAAAAATTTAATTCAATAACAAAAATTTTTGTACTTAACGACGTTGCGTTCCATTAATTGAAACCTGTTCAGGTGTAATAATAAATTAAGATAAATCTAAAGAGATACCAAGAATACCTGACTTTAACAACATAACATAATACAATTATATAAAATGATATGGAGCATTATATGGAAACATATTAACTAATAAAATTTTGATAAATAAAAATAAAACATTCAGAAGTCTTTGTAATTTCATGACTGGCAATCATGGAGGCTCCAGCTAATAAAGCATTATAATGCTTATTCTCATCTTATATTGTCTTACTTAGCTTTTTATAGTCTTTCTTATCTAATTTTTCTTGACCTTTAAACCATTTTCTTTCTGCACAAGTGATATTTAAGTTTTATTTTTCCAAATGTTGGATGACACTTAACACAGTCCTGTTATTCACCGGTTCAGAGAATAGTGATTCAGTTGATAAACGAAAGAAATCGCTGCCCAAGACGGTAAAATGAGGGTTTGAAGCTTCCCGAGTTCCGTCACCAGGTGGCGGAAAATTCTGTGTCGGTTCTGTTATAACACCGAAGGGGAAAAAGGGATCATTGAAACTGGACATAGCGTTTCCTTGAGTAACATGGGTTTCAGGATCTCCTAAAGGATAATTCCTAGCAATCCCTCATTCATGAGCTAGGTACAGAGAAAAGTATTATTTAACACTGGGAAAGATTTCCCATAGCCGCATGAAAATGTCATCTTGAACTGGACTCCGTTCTTAGAGTAGAAGTTCTGTTCCACGCAGGAAACGCTTTGTTTAGGCTACTTAGCGCGGACCATAATGCGTTTGGCATTACTCAAATGTCACAAAAAAACTCGACACGAAAAGGGGGAAAGCAACACACAATTCCATTAGGAACGGTAAAAAACGTTCTTCACACGATACTCCTCGGGTTCCTGTGGGAGTTAAGCTAAAGGTTAAATCCTTAGAAACTTGGGGCGCATTCATCCTCCATTCTCCAAGAAACACGTCAAATTAAATTTCGAAAAAACAGTATCAACATTCTTCGCCATTATTTGCTATCAAGAAGTTCACAGATTGCTACATTTCCCTAAATTTCTCTCCAATTTTCATATTGGCACGAAAAAATATAACAGCAAATATATTGTAATTTATTAAAAAAATTAATTAAATTCACAATTCTAATATAAATGTTTTGATATGTTTATATTTTTTTCTTTAAAATTTTCATCTATTTATAGTTTCAGAATTACTTAATACCTATTTTATACATCACCTGAGGCGGTTCCAATAATATGAACGAAACTTTGTTTTATTTTATAACTTATTAAATTGTTCCTCAAATACTGGCCGGATATTTGCCATTCTCAACATTGACAACTGTGTGTTGAGACAAACACGAGGAACTATTTATTGATTGAAACTGTTGTTGTCTAAGAAATAAAAATAATAAACGTGTTCCATGAGCTACTTTTATGACAATAACGTGAGGGTGAATCCATCCAATGATCTTGAAGTGTGTGTGAATTGTTGCGGACAACAAAGAGTCATTGTACGTCAAGCATTAACGTTGAAAGAGTGGGAACTGATTCTCTTAACTTTCGATAAAATGAAAAGCAGTCTGATAATCGCGCTGGACGCAGGAAGTGAAACCTGTTGAGTTCCGACCAACGGTTTACATAATCCACTCACGTCCTTTCATCTCCTCAGAGACCAAAGCGTGGTGGTGTATCATGAAGAATAACTTCCACAAGTTTACGCTTATCTTTTTATATTGCTTAATATTAAAAAAATTCTCGAAAGTACCTGCTGTGTGCAATCTGGGCAGCAATTTGACAAGAATCCTCATCTAGACAACATTGTTCCAGAAACGCTTTTCGTGGTTTAAACCGGGTAAGAGATTATTTAAACGACGAATTTTTGGTTACAAGCTTTATCACCATAATATGTGAATAATGGAGAAGAAATTAATAAAACTTTTTGGACGATTCTAACCTACTAAATGACAAGCAAACGTCCGCAACACCTTTAAACGAAATTTCAGGTCTGCGTTTCAACAAGTCTTTGTCGTTAACATTTATCACGAAATATATGCGAGCGATCCTACCGTTATTCCAGCTGCGATAAGCTGTGGCTAAGCGATATGCAGCTCAGTCACGAGTCGAATATTGGCCTTTGAAATATTAAAATAAGTTCCTTCTTCAATATGTCCCATGTTTATTATCTGCTGCTTTTTTTACCATGAAAACAATAGTCGATCTCATAACAAAGAATGTCCTGAGAGTAGAGATTGGTGTTATTTGAAATATTATAAATATGGTCTCAATGTTTTAAGCCTTGATTTAACAGTAGAAAAGGGATTTATAAAACTATTAATTTTTTTACTCATCAATAAATTCAGTGGGTATATTTATTTATGAAGGAGGAAAATAAAACATTCCAATTTTATTGATTGATTTGATTACATCCACGAGTTTTTATATGAAAAATAATTCATCAATGACTCAAGTTTTTTTTAAGTTGTCATAAGGCACTCTTTCTCTAAAGCGAATTGGGCTAAGTAGCAGAGACACGCCAATTTTTAAAGAAAATTCTGCTGGGTCCAACAATGCATACAAACAGCTCAATAATTTGTGTGGCTCTCACCAGGAGTCGCCGTCCTGCCAGGAAAGTCAGCGAGCCGACGATGAGGAAGAATTTATCTACCACTCGCAGTATTTATGGAAGCCTCAGACTTAATAATTCATTGACATATCGCTTCCACTCTTTCACTTTATCTAAATTTTACGTCCTCACAATTTCCACGCTATCTCTTATAACTGTCCAGTCACTCCCAAAACTTCCTTCTGTTTAGACGAATCTCGACCCCTCGCGACGGTGGCTCTCTCTAGTCTTCAAACACTGTCCTTCATCCGTCACCCTCTCGACGTCCTCTCTGCCAACACTCCAAAAACTGTGCCTCAAACTTCTACGTCCTCCCTAACTTCCAAGATCCATATCAGTTTTGGCAGGATTCTCAATCATCCTGCGCTCTTCTCAACAAACATCAGTTTCCGTTTGAGACGGAGTCTCTTTTGTTCTTTAGTTCTGGCCCTCGCTTTGCCTTATCACAGCTGAGACGCCACCCTCAATTCTATCAAATCTAAATAGTATATTAAATATTTAAGAAACTCTTTGATCAAACCGACCCTGACTATTTTCCGTTCTCGGCGTGCCTAGAAATCTAGGAGCATCTGCCCTAACACACGCCGTGGAAGACATTTCTAAGACAAATATTTTAAAATTTTCCATCTATATAATTAAAAGACGTTTTATAAATCGTGGCTCAAACGACTGCGCTGCGACTTATAATGTTTGTCCCTAATCCGGTCCTATACCATTCATCCGATTGACATGAAATTTTGGTGTACTATACTCCTCTGTCCAGGGAAGGTTTTTGTCGATATTTCGAAGATTTAGGTTCCTTCAGACCCTAAAAACTAACTGAACTTGCACGTAGCCTGTCAAGCAAGATGATTACATATCTTAAATATAACCAACATTTTATTTAAGTAATGATACTTTATAATTACTTAATTATAATGTAAAATATTTTATAAGTCTCAATGTGGTTGAGGTACGTCATATAAAGACCAGAGCCTCACCCACCCAATTCTATTTTCCGTCCATATATACATGTTTCTACACAAATTATTTCACGTTAATCAGACCAAAGACATGGTTCAAGTATTTTCTACTTATAAATATAATCGACTGTTTACGTATGCATGTGCTTGTTGGAGGTACTATAAGCTTCCGCTGACGGTTTAATCACGCACTGACAAAGAGATTACTGACGAATTAAATATAAGACAAAAAGACGAGAAGAATGAGCCCGGTCAAATTAAAGAGCAGGGGAATGAAGTCCGCTGTCACGCCCCACTCAGTTAATCGCGCCGCCCTCTACAACAAAGTGTCACGTCACTCATTGTCAAGCAATTGGTTAGAAAGGCGTGGAACTATACTCAAGCTAAAGTATTTAATTACGAACTCAAAGTGCCAAATCATCAGGTAATGTCAACGAAAATTTTAGAGAATTCTTAAACTATGTTAAAAAGGGCTACATATTTCAACAGCATAAATTTATCATCGGAGTTAGTATTTCACTTTATACATTTTGAAATTGCTTTAGGATAGGATAAAATAAATTCGTTGTCACCTTTTTGGTGTGGTCTACACACATTTGTAGTATTAAAGGTATATGTTGTAGGTTTTAGATGTGTCAGGTTTCGTGTGTGAGAGGAGATGAGAGAGGAGAGGAGTGAGGAGAGGAGAGAGGAGCGGGCGTTCCGGTGCGCTGTTCGCTCTCCGCTCTCCGCGGTCCGCTGCGCATGCAATGACCTCGCTCTGCTCGCGCTGTTTCAGGCTGCGGGGCGTGCTACTTCCCCATAGAGCTGCAGGGACACTTCCTCATGCAGTCCACGGCCAGCACCGACGTCCAGTACTCGCCAGTCTCCATCAACGCTGAGGCCATCCCCATATGGGGCCACTGTCACCGCAGGATCGGCGATGACGTCATCCTCATGGACAGGTAGACATCACGTTCTCACAACGCGGCTATTGACTGTTGCATAGAGAGATTCAACTCTGTGGAGTGAGGAGTGAAACGAGATGAATAGAGGAAGACCCGTTCTATTGGACGTAACGCGACGGACAGTCACCGAGTCCTCACAACGTCACCATTACGTCTTTCGGTGATCTAGCCTCTGCACATTGCCGAGTCATGGCTCTCCATTGAGCTGGTCTCACGCCTGTACTTCAAAGGAACGGCGGGATGTTTGAGGTTGTATCCCAGATGTGCGGCCGTAATTACACACACATGCCAACCCGCAGAAGGGCAATGTGCCAAATTTAGACTCATTATCCCTCATAAACATGAAACGTAACAAACCCTCATTCTCCGCGGGCTTAAATGGTCCTACTTTGGGTTGCATGATCCTGCGAGGCCATGAGCCAAAAGTCACGTACAAGCAGCCTAACTTTCATTCACAGCACTAATAGATGTGATAAAGCGATACTCATCTCTGTCACAAAGCGGGTAAAGACGGCCCAATGATACTTGCCAAATTACGGTTAGATTCACCTCAGCAAAGTATCAGCAACGTCGTACAAATTTTCCACAAGACGTTAAAACATTTAATTCAAGATATTATCGGCTTAACTAAGACCGTCCTTCCATAGACCTACAGATTGCAACAAAACTCGATATAAGGAATGGATTCCTCATACTGAGAGAACAAAAAAAGTGCGGCACAACATGGGTCAGGAAATGCTAAATTACAAATTTGTCCACCTTGTTATCTGGACTTAAATGGGAGACTTTGGTTATAATTGGACGAGGAAACGTGTTGCGAATAAAATTGATACTCACTTGAATACTTGTTAGCACCTTCAAATCTCAGTTACTCATCATGAAGTTCAACTGACTGGTTGGAGCGCTCTGTTCACATATCAGAGGAAATGGTCAAAGTGACCTCATTTGGACTCAATACGGGCAGCTGTTTTTCTTTACGTTGCCTTTCCAACACGATCGAAAACACCTGGTTTAATGCGTACTGTCCGACAGGATGAATCGGGAGAGTTAGTACGTGACGGGTAATCAGTTTCAGGTGCCAACAGGTTTTCAGGAGGATATCAATTTGATTTGCAACGTGTTTCCTCGTGTAGCAATTGCGACTAGTCTGAATTTTGTCCAGGTAACAAGACCGTGCAAACGAAGAAACATCTCAAGGAGTGTGGAAATTGTCCCGCTTGCAGACTTGTCTCTCAATTCTGACTTGCCTTCGAGCGTCAAAACACTTGCGAATAATAAAGCTCTTGATTTTCATACAGAGTACAGCGGAATAACTTTTCCTTTTCTACGTAACAATGGGTGAATATCAGAATTAAAAATTATCTCCTACGGCCGGAATGTCTGTAGGTGTACCAAGATAATCGGACCACAATTTTGGTATGTGGCGTCATCGAAAAGTCGCGTGCACCAACAAAATTTTTAATGTGGTAATCGATTTTACGGAAACGGTCAATTAGTCTGGTTATCGTCGAATTATGTGGCACTGCTTCAAATGGATAGTTCATACGAAATCAGTCTACAACAAATGCATATGAAAGACTAACAAAATATTCAACAACGAGCTCACGTTGCTCTTGGGAACTCCGCAATACTACAGACGTCATGTGACCCATGGTGGAAGAAGATAGATGACTCATTAAATTTGTTGCGCAGTGCAAGCCAAATCACAGCATTGGCCATAGTGGCTTACTGAAAAGCGGCAATGGTTTCCTATACAGCTGAAGGCGTGCTTTTGGTTACTTACGATGCATCAAACTGACCGCCCTAGTCTTGCTGTATATCTTCTTACATTTAATTGAATTATTAAGAACAAATAAATTATTAAAATTACCCTCCTGATATGTAAATTATTTTTTTGTTTATACAAGTATGTAAAATACATTTTTTAAACACATATTTAATTATAAATAAATAAAACGCAAAGAATGGTAAAAGGTCAGACATGAAATAATTTTATAAATCAAGTATTTATATAATCTGACTTAATGTTATAAATAAAAGACAAGGAGTGATAAAAAGTCAGAAATGAAAAGAACAAAAAAGAAAACGTTCGTCCCCGAACTTTAGGGTCCTCCTCAATTATTTAATTAAAATAATACCGGGTGTTGCAGAAGAAAAGAGAACAGAGTCCTTGGGAAATTTGGAAAGGTGAACGTTCCTTCAGTAAATAAGCCTAATCTGCAACCAGGCAGATCTTCTTCCACCATGATGTGACAAGCGCACATTTCAATGGCCGCTACAGTTTAGTCGGTAATGCCACTGCTGCTATCTAGTGGTAGTCGACAGAAAAATTTTCAAAAAATCTTCTATTTACAGATGCATTAATTTTGATTTGCACGACTTTTCGATATCTGTTTTTTTTAATACAATTTCCAAATAACGAATATGCATAACATGGAGGTACGTTGGACTTATTACAAGTTCTCGATCTCGAGATGCTGCAACAGCTAGGGTAAAATCCTTGTAATTAAATATTAGTAAAAAAACATCTTTCAATGTTGATATTTATCTTACCATAATAACGCAAGAAATATAATGACCAAACGGTCATAAAAGTTTTAGATGACGATGTAATTAATGCAATTAGAATAATATATCAGTACGTTTCGTCCCAAATCAGGAACTTCATCAGCTGAGCAGTAGATGAAAAAAGGAAAAAGAAGTGACTTGAATGATTAATATTGTAATTCAAAATGTCTTCAATATTCTTGAATACTCACATAAATTTCATTGTTTACACCTCCAAATTTAATTTTATGTAAAAGAAATTATTCAAAATAATATTACATAGCATTAAATAATTATTGGAATCTAATCGTTGAAAACGTTCAAAGTGTATATTATCCTAAAATATTCCTCCTTTATTACAGAATTTCTTCTTATATTTGTTCCAATAAGGATAATTTTTTTTTGAGTATTCTTATTCTAAATTCGAACTGAGATTTTAAAGTGGGAGACATTACTAAGCCATAGTAAAAAATATTCTCTAATTCTTCTATAACGAAAGACTCAGTTAATCATTTGAGGGACAGGTGTATTTTTATTCATATTATTGTATGAGAATTCTATATGTTTTACTCCAGTTAGATTGTCGTAGGAACTTTCAAATTCCGTTAATTTAACATTTTAAATATTTTTATGGCACTATTTATAACAACGAAATAAATTTAAAATATTTACATATTTAATTTTGAAAATTTTTGGAGTCTTCGACAGTTCTGCTACAATTATCTGTACAAAAAATATATATATTTAACACAATCTTAATCCACAAACATTTCTTAAATAAAAATATTAATGCTCATTGTGAAGCTCACCTCTGCCATCCAAATTAGAAAGACAGTAAGTAAACATTTTCGACTTTTGAAAATATTTCACGGATAAATGTATTATAATTATTTTATAAAGACAAACTCAAATTTTTTGGTACGGATAAAAGCATTTTCAAAGAGATAAATGGTTTATGTAAATGTCGAAGCTCAAAAAAATTTAGCCCTTGATTTCTCCTAAGCATTTTTTAGACTTACCGCCTTTCTTCTTTGGACGGCAGACCTGTGTAATTAAACAAACCTTAAATGATAATGATATCTCAGGCTAAACTAAAAATTATTTCCGGTCCTAAGTGCTCATGAAGAATGAAATAGATACATAATATAAGAATATTTGTAGTTAACTACAAAACGAAACCAAGGTACGCCAGTAACATGCCCCTACAACTCATAGCTGTCCAAATTATTTTAGAACGTTAGTTCAGAATTTTCAACATTATTGAAGACATTTCACATTATAATATTAATCATCAAGGTCCGTTATTCCTTTTTTAAGCACTTTTTAATTAAGCTAACGAGTAATTGTACATGATGTTCGCAGCTCTGGAGGAGCCAACTGCATCCGCTGCTTCCAAGTGCGTCTTCGCTCTCGCAACGTTCTGCAGGTGCACACGGAAGGTCTGGACAAGTGTTACACCAGCCAAGATGCTGCAGAAGCCAGCTGTCCCGGCGAAAACTCCAAGGAGATTCTACTCTACAGTAAGCCTTGTGTTTTACAAATGACTCCACCAATTTTATCATCTTTCCTTGACTACCACATAAAAAAATGACAAATTGTTACTTTTGAAAATGCATTACTGGCCTCTATTGTCTAGTGGCCATCGTCGCTTCTTCGTACCACAGAGGCAATGTTCGTGTAACCCGTACAAGAAAGATAAGATACCTTAAATGGTGAAGTAGTCGCTGACAGCTGTTGGCGCGACTTAGAATTTAAAAAAAAAATGTATTTCCGTGGTTATAAAGCGTGAAAGTAATGCTTCAGGTAATTTAAAATAACTTTTCGTTTATATACTTTGGTTTGTGAATGGAGATACGAGAGTTGTTCGATGAGTCTGGTAAATTTTTATGAAAGAGCTAGAAAATTTTCACTCTAACCCCGTAGTTCGTATACATAATCCTTCCCAAGATATTTCTAAACGTTTAAAACATATTCCAGTCGTGGTTTTTGCCAGTCTTGTGTAGTGTTGGATCTGTATTCAGGCGGAGACAATGAAAAGAAAAAGAATTTCGCGCTGACATTAAACACTTTCATGCGAAGGATTGGACAGCTGCACAAATCAAAACCGAATTGGATGAAGATTATACGGACGTTGCACCAGCATTGAAGACCATTTACTTCTGGATTAACGAGTTTCAACGAGGTCGCAGAAACACAAAAGATGAAACTTGGCCCGGCCGTCCAATTGAGGCCATCTCTCAGGAAGTGCGCAGACTAAAAGTGTGTGAGGTTGATGATGTAGTATGCTTATCAACTGAACGGTGCATTTCATCCATGAAAACGCCTTGTGCGCGATGGGCGCTGCGACTGTTGGCCAAAAACGGGTTCGAAAAAACATTTCAACATGCAGATTCGTAGCCGTCTATGTAACTTTGGAACATTCACTACACTCAACAGACCAAAAAACAATGGACAAAAACTGGTGAAAGTGCACCCGAAAAAGGCCGAGATCGTTTTGTCAGCTTGAAAGGTGATGGCCACTGTGTTTTGCGGTTTTCAATGGTTTGATATTCACAGACTTCTTTGAAAAGGGCACAGCAATGTCTGGGCTACAGTTGCTACTCTATTGGATCGTTTGAAACGGGTGCTGATTCAGAAACGACCAAGAAATTTTGTTAAATTGTTACCCTCGTAAATATTGGACGATTCGTAGGTGCGGAACGAAATTGAAGGTGTACTAATGTAAAAACGGGGTCAGGAGGAAATGTTTTAATTCAGCTGGTATTTCTAAAGTAATTATTCGGTTAAAAGTTTCTGTAAAAGGTGTAGTGGCACAATTTCTATGCAGTTGCATCGCCGTCTAATTACGCATCCGTGGGAAATAACACACGTAGTAGCAGCAGCAGTAATTTGATACACAGTTTGGTTGTTTGCGGAAGAATAGAAAACGGAACCGTGAAAGAACGTGACGACGTGTTAAGCGGAAGATAAGGCGGCGCTGTCTGGAACTGGAGAGGGTTCGAACTTGGCACTACAATATCGACTTCTCTTCGAGTCGTTCCTGTTCTGCTTCGGTGAGTCACAGGCATGTTTGCAAGAAACGCTTCTGAAACGTCGAGTCGTCTTTTCGTTTAACGACATGTTTGGGATGTGATTAGCTCACATACCGAGACTCTGAACCAGCTCATGAAGAATTGACACTCAAAATAACCTCCTTATTCAAAATCGATCCGCCCCCACCCCTTCTTTTAATTTGTTGGGCATCAGAGAACGTGACTGTGCTAAAATTAAATTCTTAGAACCGAGGATAATATGTGACTGATAAGGAGTCACTGTAATGGCCTTCCATGGTTAGAATATTACATCAAACTTGCACATTCTCCGTCCAATGTTATGCTTTCTCAAACGTCTCGATCGACGTTTATCGCGTTTAGCTTGTGAATGGCGTGTATCGTAGCAACGGAGCTATGGAAAAGCGCATATCCAATTAAGAGAGTGGCTATCAGCATTTAATTACCGCGCAACTCCAATGTCTGCGTTAATCACAGATACTGAGCGTGAAGCAAGAGTTAGGCGAATTATGATAGTCACGCTCATTAATGGGTTCGACAAGTACGAGAGCATATATTTATTCAAATTTATCCACGATCGACGACAATAATGTAAAGTAACAGATACTTGAATCTCTAACCTCAATGCTTTGTTGAGGCATCTGTTTATCAACTAAAATCTGCGTCTTTCGAAGGTGCCGTGGAAACGAATTAATGTGTTGACAATTTCATTATTAACTCTCTCAATACTACTGAACGTATTACAAAAATGTTGCGACTTCATCGCGTGTCTGTAGAAATTCTCGGTAAGCTGAGGAGTCCAGTCAAACCCGTTGTCTTTTTCACAGGCAAATAAGAGATTTTTACTGCAATGAAAGATAACTATTATTCCACTATTCGATAAAAATATTTAAGTAAGGCAACTCATTCTAATTTGGCAAATTTGTTTAGTTAAATCATCTGAATATCAACTACTAAAAAGTAATAAACTCTACAAGCGTGTACGCGTATTCTACTTTCGAGAAGTCAGTATCAGATCAAAATATGAAGTGATTGCTAATTCCTCTTAAAATTCATTTTCATGTATTATATTTAGATGTGTCATATCTAATTTTCGTTCCAGAAACAATGGATCACAATGAGGAACCAATTGTGCCTGAATATTGTCCATTCAATGGTCGTTTCACTTTTACGTACAACACAAACGATGCTTCTGAAGGTAGCTTGGAGTGTCCTGTGCCCATGTCAGAATTGGATACGTGTCCATCTGGATCCTTTTTAAATTTGCGGTACCATGGATGCTCTTTCGTAGATTACAGTGAGTGACTTTATTTTTTTTATAAAAATATTATTAATTGTTCAATTAAATGTATGTACAAATATAGGGTGTCCCTTTCAAACCTCCCCCATTTCAAATGTCCAAGATATGATAAATTATTAGTAGCACTTATTGTTCACATGTGGAGATGTAATAATTTAAGTTAGTCTATACCATGCAGTTATTATTCTTGTACTTTTCTAATACTGGTG
Source organism: Eucriotettix oculatus (assembly GCA_034510155.1). Taxonomy (NCBI): domain Eukaryota; kingdom Metazoa; phylum Arthropoda; class Insecta; order Orthoptera; family Tetrigidae; genus Eucriotettix; species Eucriotettix oculatus. The sequence continues at coordinate 19,422,971 of CM067380.1, read as the reverse complement.
TTTGGAACGGAACACCCTGTATGTACAGTATTTTATAAAGATATGTTGATTTTCATACTTAAGTAATTACTCCTGCTGATAATTTGTCTCTGTTATTTAGACGTTACTTATCAGTGCTTGGGCCATTGGGAAGGACCGTCTAATCAGACATATTTGGCCCTTCTGCACCCAGTTCGACATCAATACCGTTGTGCTGTAAGTTAACACAATGACTACAACTTACTTACTTTTAATCAAATAAGACTCCTTCGGAAAGTTCTGGGCCTGAGCCACAAACGGCCACTCTACGATCAAATATTAGTTTTTCAATCACCTTTATTCAGTTGTATGTTGTAATCAAGAGAACAAGCGATTAAAGGTGTTGCATGAAAATGGGTAAAACGGATATACAGCAGTTATAAAATACTTTTTTATAATAGGTTTATCACTGACAGCTACAGAAGAGCAGATTAATTCAACAATAAACGAATATTATTAATCCTTTTCAACGGCTTGGAAGTGGGCAACAGAATTCAATATCCTAAACTCAGGTGAGCTTCCTGAGATTGCTAAGATCTTGGTTGATTCTGTCCGTAATATTTTTACATGATCACCTGTGTAAGAAAACGAATAAAGTAACCGCGATGAGTAGCCGCTTCTTCGCCGTTGAAGAGAAACGCACTCCGAGAGTAGTGTGTGCTTATTTTTGATTTTGAGCACTGTTTAAACGTGAATTCATTACTACACCCGTGCTACTGCTGGTGGACAGGAATTGGTGTGTTCCGAGAATGCCGAAAACTGTTCCATCCCTGGCCAAAGTCGCTGCCGCTCTGCTCTACAATTCTCTATTATCTGTTGAAGCAGTTAACATACATAATCGGAAAACAGAAGGACTATGTTTATTGATGTAATCTGAGACCAAAATGAAAATAAAAATCAAATCAAATCAAGATAGTTTGGCATTTCATTTAACAAATTTACCATAAAATGACACAAACCTGTGTGCAAATTGACAACAGTGACATAGTTTTATCTGAGTCACAAAACTTTTTAGGTTTATGGATGACGACAACCTGAAATGGGATATACACAAGAACTTCATGTTCTCAAAAAAACGTGGCAGCAGTTGTTATGGTTTCAGAACTATCAGATAAGTCTGCGACATGGAAACCCTAAGCCCTATTTTGCAATGGTAAATTCCAGTATCTGGGGCTGCCGTAAAATGTTTAAAATGCAAAAACAAATTACAAACTTCATGAAGACATACCTATATCAACAACAACTAAACCGCTACTCTGAAAACTACAAATTCTTCCATTTCCATGTTTATAATACTTCAAATGGTTTGTTTTGTACACAAAAATATTAATATTTTTAGTTAAATAACAATGTTCAATTCTACAATACACAAAATTGTGCTGAATTTCAGTTGCCAAATCAGAGACTGGGGAAATGCCAGTTAGGGTACAATAAACTGCCCCAACATATAAATGCAAACTACAAATATTTTCAAAACAATGTCAAAAAAATTCTACTCACTCACTGTTTTTATTCAGTGCAAGAATATCTGGATTCCAATTTTTTCAATACCTCACTAAGGAATCTATTAATTAAAAATTGCTATAGAATTATTTTACTGTAATTTACTCATTTCAAACTTCTTATGAAATATACATTTTGTAATATCCAGATAACTACTAACTTTTGACAATTTTTTGACTTGGTCTCTTCTCAATATAAAGATATTTTGAACCGAAAAAACTACTACTACTATTGTTGTTATTATGTTTTACTCAAAACTTTTAAAATATTTAAGAAAATGTTTTTAAAAATCATGATTCAATTAATAGCAACAATAAATTTCTTCAACAGACCTGTGGTTAATACAAAATAGAGTGGGTAGACTTATAAAAGTTAAATTTATTATTTCAGCTTTTTAGAGAAAATCCAGATGGGAGCATATTACTTGCCTTCTCCAGTGACGCAACATGTAGGTCAGATCTTCGTAGTGCTACTTCTGGCTATGAAATGCTTAGTCTTGCTCCAGTAAAACAGAAAGAATGGCCTGTTATTGCTAGAGAAACCATATGCAGGTAATCACTACTAAAATATTTTATACATTTATATAATTAATAAGGACAGGAAAGAGAAATAGAAAGTTGGTGACTTACCCGAGGTTCATAGATGGCAAGCACCATGTAGGGTTTGAAGTTCTTAAATTTTCAGAGGCGCCACTCCCTTCATCAGAATGTTAGGAAGATATTTCCAGTGATCGGCCAGCCTCTGAAAATTTAATAACTTCAAACCCTACATGGTGCCTGCCATCTGTGAACCTCAGGTAAGTCACCAACTTTCTTGTCCTTATTAATTGTTTAAATTAACCAGACAATGTCATTTCCTGACACACACATATATATATTACATCTCTTATTGTGGTACAATATAGATGAATATAATAGTATTATATAGTATAAATCTATTGTTACAGATTTCCTAGGTCAATTCAGGGAAATTGGCAGCATGTGACAGTTAATGATAATACCTTCATTTACAAAGATTTTAGCTCAATGAAAACCTACACCGCAAAATGCATTGATGTGCCTCCTCCACCTGACAGATATCCAGTTTATGCCCGATCTCAGTGGTGAGTAACTCAATTCCTGCAAAACAAATTTGAAACAAGCAATAAGGAGAATATAGACTTCTTTAATGTGGGATATAATTAAGAACATATTTTACTTGTCTGTAAATTAGCTATTTCATTTTTATCACTGATCCTAGGAAAAACAACCCTACTGTATTTGCAAGCCAAACTTCTGTTTATTGTTTATGTAGTATAATAAATTATTAAAATATATCATATTGAAGAATACCATTTAAAATATTTACTTATCATTCAAATATTCATATTTCAGTGGAGAAGAGATGTATTCATGTCTCTGGATTAAAAGTCGTGGAATTAATGTTATGGAATATCAAGTGGGTAAGTATTTAAAGATTGTTTCTAACAACAGTATTAAAGTCAGAAAATAAATGCATAAAAATTGGATTAAAAAATAATTAATTATGTCTAAGTAATTCGTCTTGAAACATGTCACAATAAATGTAAATCTATAAATTCTGTAAAATATAATATAATCTGATAATTAATTATGAAAGTATATTATTTAAATCATTTCTTTGATATTTAAGGTCAGCAATCATCACCAACCTATAAGAGTAGCCTCTGTGCAGAATCAAACTTTAAAGAGAAAAGCTGGACAACACAGGGAAGTAAGTCTATTATTATATGTATCTAGATTTTTAAATTTTAATGTTATATATGGACATCATCAAGAAATTGCAATTACTTATGTATATATATATATATACACTCGTCAGGCTAATTAAAACAATTAATAAGGATATGGAAGAGAGATAGAAATTTGATGGCTTACCTGCAGTATAAAGTTGACAGGCACCACTGCTGACTGAAGAGTTTAAATTTTCAGTGGCAGCCACAACTTGATTGGTGTAAAGTATAACAATAGGCCACACTGTTAAAAACCTACCATATGAAGCAAACAGGGTAGAGTGGGACAAAATTTATCCTTACGTCTATCTCATAACTTCTCATATTCAAATCAAATACTAAAAATTATGTGCAAATATCAGTATTTTATCTAAACAAATTATAACTTTATACAAATAATTACTTTCTTGCTTTAATTCCATTTACAGGGCTGGAAAGAGTGCAGGAAATGGCATGTCCAATTTTAGGTGAATATGTTGGATACATTCCTGATATTATGGGCCTTTGCGCTAAACTGTCATCAGATTGCAAATCACCAGAAATAATGTACTACACAGTTTCCAATTGCACTGCCCCAGATATTTATGAAGGTATGCTATGTGTCTGAATTATAACTTACAGATATGATCCTGAAAACCTTTTTCAAGTAATATTTAACAGTCTCACCTCATTTTGTCCTTCTTTAGTCTTATTTCACTTACCCACAAACAAAATTGTATAAAGTTTGTATTGATACTTAACCTTGACTTAAATTTATTATGAAAATTATAATATTTAAATATTTGACTTTTCTCTCAGGGTTTTATGATATGTTCCTATTGAGAGACAGCATAATATTGACAATTAAATTATCTGTGACCTGCTGAATAGCCAGTTGATTAGTGTTAGGGAGTGGATTGATTGTCATAGTAAATTGACACCACAATCTCTCTAACTTGATCTAAGCATTGCTGCTCATAAATCCATCACTTTTCTCCTATTTCTGTAATTTTCACCTCCTTACACATTTACCAACTTTCTCCTACAGCTCAACATTTCATTCAGTTCCATTTCCAGGTACATCTAGCTGCTCCTCTCCACTTATTGAACCCACTCCCATTAGGGAGTCCTTTTACTTCCTGATTCAACACTTTTTAAACTCTGATCCTTAACTTTTCCACTATTGTCTCCTTTTTTAATTTTAATGACATCCAATAAGATTAAACATCAACTTAATTAAACAAATCCCTTTTTGCAATTAACATATTACACTATTTAATTATTTTAGAAAGCCATAAAGGAAGATAAATGACACTTATTATTTTACACTGCCACAAAGAAAAATTATATTAGAATGTATTTCCTCAGATAAAATTTTCTTTAATTTGTATTAGGTAATTAAATATCTTTGTATCTGTACTGAAAAGATGGGAAAGATTAAAAGTGATTGAAACTTTCCTGAATATGAAGGATGGAGTTCAAAATTGGTTTGTATTTTAAAAAACAAAGCAATCATCTTTTGTTTTCAGAATCTACTTTATTTCATTTAACAAAAATTCTATACTCCTTTTGATAGTGAACCTATACTTCCATATAAATTTCTCTTTCCCATCATATTGAATGAAATTTTTAATATATATTTTCTGTCTTGATATTTTTAATTCACAGTACAATGTAATTGTAATATTGGCATTTTAAACCTGAATATACTGATGTATTAATAACATTAAATAAGATTCAACTATTAGTGAAAAACTTATAGGCATACATCAACGAAGGAGAAAAATACGTCAGACTGGTGGAAGGATTTATCAAATTAGCAACCCTCAGCCAGTATTCACCCTAAAACCTGAATTGAAGCCATTAAATGATACGAGCACATCAAAAAATATTGATACAAATTATAGATCTGATTTGTATAAAAGTTCCATTACTTCGAATTCACCACCTCTACAAGATTTTGAAGAAGAATATGATCCGTGGGATTTTGCAAAAACTCATGGAAACCAGAACCCTATCAAACCTACCAACATAAATGTTGCCTATTCTTCAAGAGATGTTCCTTCCAGAAATCCAGGAGGTAATAATCAACACAGTACAACAATAAGCTCTCAAGAAACAGGATCTATAACAAGAAACTATGAGTATCAGTACAGACAAAGTGGGGAAGGAAATCAGAAACCAACTTGGAATCAATTTTATGAAGCAAGAAATGGTTATTACAATGCCCCTACACCATTTTCAACTACAACTAGCAAGTATCAGTTAACTACAGGCGATGAAAGACATAGAGATGACTGGATTAAGAATATTGGTTCAGGGCCTAATTATTACACAAATAATAGGCAGTACAACAATAATGGCTACCCTGGACAAGTTAATGTAGCAAACAAAGATGAAACTTACAATTTAGAACACTCACCACCTCATCATTCGACTTTCGCTAGTATCGACAGAGCTGCTAATCCTTATGGGAGAAGTATTTACTTGGAAAGTACATATTCTAAAGATGTAAATGGAAATAGTCATAACATAACACCATTTAGTAGCAGTATAAGCTCACAGCCTCACAACAGAAATAATAGATGGAATTCAACAAATCAGTATGATAATCATCACAAAGTACAAGTTTCCAATGATCAATATACTACTGTAACCAGCATTTACTCCAGAGAGAACAAGCCTAATAGTTATTATTCTGAACAAGTGCCTTATGACAGAACAATTAGTACAACTAATGCTTACAGCAGAAGACATAACCCTTCATCAGATACCTACAATAACCCTTCAGAATCTGTGATACATGACAGGCAAACCATTCCACCAACAGTATACCATGGTGCAAACCAATATGATTCTGTTTTGTATAGTTACACAACTTATAACAGGAGAAGTGAAGTTGCAAATAATACCAATGTAAATTTAAATGGAGGGAATAACACTCCAGACTCAGTTCCACCTCATCATGCCTCCAAGCCTTTGCTCAACAGAAACCAACAATGGAGTGGTGGTTCGATAATTAAGGAAATTCCCAATACAAATGACGGATGGCATGGACCTATCAATATTCCAGTTACCAGATATATAGGACATTACCCCAGCAGTAGATCATCAGGATCAAGGCCTAGCTGGCACCATGCTCAACCTTCATATGCTCCAATGGTTGTAAACCTTAGAAGATCTGCAGCCCACAAGCTAAAAGGTCTGTGCCTTACATATCGTTTGGCATAATTTTTTTGCAATCACAGCTATTTTGATTACACCATTTATTGCATGATGCAAGAACACTAGTCACAGTCAAATTGGTCAAAAACTTCATTCATTTAATGATTTTAAATACATTTCCTACAACCTCAATATTGCAATCACAGGTTCATGGTAGCAGCTTATGTAATTAACTTCATTAGCAATTGAAAATTCCAATGTACTGCATGATATATAATCATAAGAAATTTTAATATGCCACATTTGTGATTATTTTATAAGTAACAAGCTTCAGACTAATTTAGGTACACTACAATCATAACTTTCTAAAAGTACCTACCTTATTATGAAGAACTTCTGTATCTTTTCTCTCCAGATTTTTGTTTTATGTAACTATCATATTAAATTTATCCTAAATAACACTAATTATTAAACTAAATAATCAAAAGTTATTTACCCTTCAATTTTAATTTCAATCAGTTACCACAAATTACTTATAGGAAATCACATTGTCATGTTAAAACAATTAATAAGGAAAGGAAAGAGAGATAGAAAGTAGGTGACTTACCTGAGGTTCATAGATGGTAGGCACCTTGTGAGGTTTGTAGTTCTTTAAATTTTTGGAGGCACCGCCCCCTTCATCAGAAAGTTAGGTGACAATGGCTAGCCGATCACTGGAACTTTCTGATGAAGGGGGCGATGCCTCCAAATATTCAAGAACTCGAAATCTGTGTCTACCATTTATGAACTTCAGGTAAGTCACCTTCTTTCTATCTCTCTGTCCTTTCCCTATTCATTGTTTTAATTAACATGACAATGTCATTTCCTGACTCATATATATATAAGATTTGAGCACATTCAATATATTATTAATCCAAATATTCCAATTCAAATCATTTGCAATTTCATTAAGTTCATATTGTAATTGAGCTGCTAGTGTCCAATTGATATACATACAGTAACAGAATTAAAGCATTATTTTTAAATATTCAGATTATTGCCCGCAAACTGCAAAAGATATTGTGCTTGTCATCTGTCAGTTTCCTATATTTATATTTGTATTTAATAATACATATCTTACAAATAACTGGAACTTTTATGACTTCATAATTACATGCAGATACAGAACTTCAGAAATATAAATACTCAATTCCTAAATCATCAATTATAATACTCATATAAGCTACACTGAATGATGCACTGTTAAAGGCTGTTGTTGCAACAATTAATTCAGCTGCTTTCTTCAATTGGCACTAATTGCAGTTCACATTTGTTCTACACCAGCAATGGCAATAAAATTATGATTTAAGTGACTGCAGGTATTTGAACGTCAAAAAATATATATGCACAAAGGACACTTTGATATACTAAATTATTTTATTATTTATGATTTTAATACTGTTTATACTTGATTTGAATGTTAGATAAAATATTGAAACATCTGAAATTGTGATAAATTTAGGTAAATTTTAGTTTGAAATAGCTAACCTACTACCACATATTAGCTACTTATAAACATATTGTTCTTGGTGAAAAAATTAATTTATTTTGCAATTGAACTAATACTCAAATATGACTTTGTAATACAGCAATGATTATATATTCAAAATTAATAGAATAAGTATGGAAAAGAAAAGGTTTTCCTGAATTTTAAGTTCACCTTTCTATATCAAATGTAAACACTCGTGGCTGGCCAGTGCTCAGAATGCATTCCTTCTTTCCTGAAGAAGGGGGAGTTGCCTCTAAAAATTTCAAGTGAACCTACAATGGTGACTGCCATCTATAAACTTCAGGTAAGTCACCACCTTCCTTTCCCGTTGTTGTCAAGTATGTTAGTTATTTTGGAAATATCATATTTCTTAATTATATATATATATATATATATATATACATATGTGATATTATCAAAATAATGTGTATAGAAAGGAAAGAGAGAAACGTGGTGGTGGCTTACCTGAAATAGAAGTTTGGCATCGCCATTCAACACGGAACAGAATTCTTCAAATTTTGAATGGCATTAGCTTCCTCTGTCAGGAGGAAGGCAACACACACTATGTGCCAACCAACCTTGGAGTTTAACACTATTATTAACATCATTTTATTTTCTAAATATGTACCAAAGATCATGATTTTTATTTGTTGGTTTTCAAATTTTTACCAAGTTGAATAAAAATACTTATTTTAAGCTATTTTAATGATTGTTAACTAATGAAAAATTGTTTCTTATTAAATATGAACAAAATGTAAGGCCCCACAGGATAGTGAAATGTTACCAGTTTCAGTGTGAAGAAATAAGTTGTAATATCTTGGACAACATCCAGTGTGCCAATATATTTCCTTCAATATACCTTAACAAACATACCTATTGTATATGTATGTGTAGACATTTAATACATATTGGAACTATTTCAGAGAGAGAATATAGATGTCTCGGACAATGGGAAGAAGATGGACTAATGTTTACTTTCACACAACGCCGAGATGTGGGTACATATGAATGTTTTGTTGGAACCATTACCAGCACAGATGAAATCTATATACAAGAAGCTGGAGACAATTGTCAAAGAAATATGAATCCTTTACACCATGGAATGAAACTTTCAAAAACAGGTAAAGCATCTATTTTCTACCATTTTGTCATTTTGATTTTTTAATATGAACTGTATCCTATTTATCTTGCTCCATTTTCTCACAAACTCTTACGGTACTTCATACACCACCTTAATTATATTGTCTACATAATATCCACTGTTTTCTATCAAATTAATAAGTAGAACACCAACTATCTCTGAGGCTTGTTGTAGATCTATTGACGAGGTAGGTAAATTTGTTTCTGTATTCCTTCCATGGGGTGGGAGACCTCTGAAGGATTATGTCAACTGGAAAGGCCTTTATTTGTTGGGAAAAGTTCATAAGTCCTTTATCCATTTGACTTGCATTATTATTTGAACAATATTCATATTTGCATTACAAAATTAATTTTTTACTTTTTAACAATTAAAATTAATTTTTGTTTAGCTTGTTTGTATTTTTGATGTTTAAAGAGGAAGACTGTGTAGCATTTTACTAATCAATCAAGAAAAATAGCTGATTTCTGTGTCTGAAATTTTAATGTTAGACCAGTCAAAGATGTGGTTATTTAAATATGTATGTTTTGATACCACAGGGTCTTTATGATATTGTTTTTATGTTCATTTATTCTGGATTTTAATGCTCTTTTAGTTTGGCAATAACGTTGTGTTATACATTGTAGTTAATACAATTCTTCCTATAATTCTGACTAATTTGACCATTATTAGTCTCCTGTATTAATTATTTTATAGTTAACATTAATATATTATATTCAATTTTTAGGATCATGCTTTTCTGGTCAACCAAATCCAACATACCATACATACCAAACCACTTCAAGGACCACTAATAGATACACTCCTGAACCAACAAAGCCTTGGAAACCAATAACAGGTTAGAGTCTACTGTTAATTTGTTTTTTGTATTCACTCACTATTTATTTGATTGTATTTATAAATTATATACAAGCATTTTTTACATTTCATTATATTAGAATAGTATGTATATTTTTAACTATGTAATAACAAAAATATATAACTAAACAAATGGGTAAACTGCACAACAGAAAGGCAGAATAAGATGACATTAAGTACTGCCTCTTCTGAGAATATTTGTAAATACAATTGTTCACACACAGACAATATTAACAAGATAAACTGTACATCATTTCCTCTACCTATTGGTAGACCTTCTCAAGTACTAATTACAAATTTTCCAGAAGAGGGGGAAACTGTCATTTTAAATAGACCAAAGATAGGAAGGAGGTCAAGGATCTCAGTTACCCTGTAAGAGATTATAAGTGCATTTAATGTTCATAATATCTTTTTCCCACTCATCTCTCTTAGTTTGTAGCTGATATTTGGGAAGGTCTACCAATCGGTAGAAGAAACATTGTACAGATTATCTGGTTAATATTATTTGGCAAATTGTACTTAAAATAATGAAGACAAAATGAAAAATATAAAAGGGAGTTAAGTGTCTTGCATGTTTATGTTCATCAATTAATAATTCAGATATGCATCATACAAAAAAATATAATTGTTGCTATTTGTTGAAAGGTAAATGCAAATAATATAGAATGATTGTAAACAAAAAAGATGATTTAATTCTGGAGTATATGTTATAAAAAGTAATGACAGCATTTGTATGATGTAAAAATACTAGAGAGAATTTTTCAATGAACAAATCCCTGCTATATTCCCCTTTTAACAACTATAAAAATAAAGTGTGAACAAGATATACATATGAGATTAAATTTGGTGTTGTGACATGGTCTTAACTGACTAAATTATTTCTAACATTATATTAAATTTATATTATATTATATTAACATTCATATTAAATTTAAATGTAAAAGTATCTCTAAAAGATTTAATATGTAAACTTTCTTTGTTGCAGCTCCTCCGAAAACGTACAATGGAAATAGTTTAGCATCTCTCCCAGGCATAACAGTAATTGTTTCAATACCATTGGTGTTTGTAATACTAGATACAATAATGTGACACTATACAATATTCAGGAACAAGTTATAGTATTCAATTAAATGTGTGGATGTAGTCAATTGCCTAAGAAATGTGGCGTCCAAAATAATTGACGTAATGTTTTTATTTAATTTTGAAAGAAATGTATTATTCTCAGATTTTATGTATTAAACCCATTTTCTTTTTTATATATTTTCTAGAGTATGGAATTAATGTTTACATGTGTATAGGAGATTAGTTTAGATCATTTTATATTTTTTGTGATAATGTCTCTTATTGAATGTTTGAGAGGAGATTGAATGTGTCATACAGTTATGACTGATTTAATACTCCAAAGTTGGCAGCAAATATTTTAAATTCATTTCCACTTACTTCAATTTATTTTTGTTCCCATATATTAGTAATAATAAAAGATTTACCATTTTCAGTTATTACGGTATGATGTGCAATTGCATTGAATACTTTAAACTAAAAGCTGCATGCTTGTTATAATAAAATTTTATGTCTTGTGATGTGAATCATACCAAAGATACCATTGAAAGAGTGAGCCTTGCAAAACTAATCACTTTTGACATTAAGGCAAACAACATAATACTTAAACCTTGTTGTTTGTACTTCCAATGATTTGGTGACAAAAAAAAATGAATAGACATTTGATGAAGTCACAAGTATTCAATAATAAACCTATTTAATGTCTAATAACACTGTGTTATAGGTATATACCTATTGTATGTTCCTACTGTATCTCAGTTTTCCCTCCAAATATTTTCCATTCTATTCAAAGTCTAAACTATAATATAATATAAAACATTTAAAGAAATGTATTGTCTGAACTACTACTTTTATAAAACACTTTTATGATTCAAAATGTAGTAGTAGACTTGAAATGAGTCAAATTCTAATTGCAAGTCTGATTTAGTATTTTTGTAGATATATTGGCTTAATTTTATGATGGATTAGGACCTCAGTGATGCATTGTGAATTATGTAAATAGTGTGATCTCTCTATTCCTAGCTTTAGAAACACTTTTGATAAACCATAATATATAAAAAAAATGTATATATGTCAATAATGGGTCAGATTACAACCAAAATATTTTTGAGAAAAGAAATTTATTAAAGTAATTATTTAATAATATGTTTTGTTTTCATAATATCATATTATAATCACATTTAACAGTAAACTAAATATTATTTAGGACATTACACTGTTAATTTAAATTCAAAGAAATTTTCTACTATAAACGAATATAATGTTGTCAATTGAGTTTATATAACATGACTATTGAACTTTTTTTGGAAAGTCACAAAATTGTGTAAAAATTTTATCATATTAAATATGCTAATGTTTCTAACTAATAGTATAAAAGCTCATTCAAGCAATATTGTGGATTATTGAAATTCATGGAATTAGTAAACAAACATTCAAAATATTTTAATTTTATTAGTAGTTATTTAAAAATGTATTCTGTTATACATGTTTCTTGACCATTGTGCCTTCAAATGTGCCTCATTTTATATGTTGTTTACTTTATTGTAAAATATGTGAAATAATGTTAGTGATTCAGCAAATTATTTACGGTGATTGATATTGAATATTATGTTTACTGTATATATACACACACACACAAAGTGAATATATGACATTATCAAAATAATTTACACAATTAGTAAGGACAGGAAAGAGAGAAAGAAAGGTGGTGGCTTTCCTGAAGTATAAAGCTGTCAGACGTGGACAGCCAGCACCCGAAATGCATTTCCTTAACTTCTAACAAAGGGAAAGTTCAAACAAATTCCCATACCCATAATGGTTTACATCAGAATTATACTTCACGAAAGCCAACACCTTTCTCTCTCTCTCTAACTGAGAAATGCCAGATTACATGCATGCACCTTGAGAATAAAGTTCTTTTTCATCTGCAACATATTGCTGCATCTTGTTTGTAAGAATAGTATCAGTGAGACTTGCATATGTCAGATTTTGGGTATTGAGAAAATAATATAAAATAATCAAATAAACTTAGTAGTCACTATAATACTGACAGTCATAATTCTGAACACAAAATTAAATTCACATGTAATTAATATTATTAATAAGTTATTAACTATTGTGTGACCTTGATAGTTTTCCACTTTTTTTCATAGCTGTTGTTGCCTGCACACAACTGCAACTGTTTAATTTCCAGCTGAACTCCCAATGTGTATATACATGTAAATAATAAGGACAGGAAAGAGAGATAGAAAGGTGCTGGCTTACCTGAAATGTAAAGCAGGCAATCACCATGATGAGTGCGTGATTATGAATTTTCCGAGACAACTGTCCCCCCTTCTTCAGAAAAGTCGACGGCTGGCCGTCACTCAGAATGCAATTTCTAATCTTCTGAAGAAGAGGGTGGATGCCTCCGAAAATTCATAACCCTGCACTCATCATTGTAATTGGCAGCTTTACACTTCAGATAAGCCACCACCTTTCTATCACTCTTTCCTGTCCTTGTTAATTGATTTAATTAGAAATTTGGGAAAACTGTAGGAAATTAGTGTGTGTATATATTTTTTATTGTACCAATTCCAAGAAATAATTATCTTTTAATGGTCTTAGCAATATGAAAATATTTATGTATACAAGTGTTGACAGAAAATTTACCTGAATATTGTTATTATGAAAAATCAGAATGCACATTTATACTGTTTACACTTTTCATTACATTTCATTATTTACAAATAATTGTCTGACCTTTATAGTTTTCTGAATCGATTTTAATTCTAATTGTAATATATTTTCAGCCCTACTCAAGAAAGTTATAAGTTAGAAAGTAATTAGTCATATTTATCAACAATTAATTCTGTGGTAATAATGAAAACCAATAACAATGTTTTCATCATTCTCTGTCAAAAAGAAACTTGACATTATGTGTATCAAAATTACATTGTTCTTGAGAGTTTAAATAATATTTTCCTATTAACTTTATATCTATTGAAAACAGATCAATGTAATGAATTCCTTAAGTGTTAAGTAACTATACTATTTTATTATGTGCCCATCTTATGAATTTAATTGTATGGTTCATAAGCTGGTTGTAAGGATGAAAATCATTCATTAGTCAAGACAAGCCTGTGCCTATAAGCATGTAATCTTAAGGGTATAAATGCATTTAAATAGCAAAGTTCAATAAGAATGTGTATATATTATAAACATGTAATCTTAAATTGAGGGTATAAATGTTTTTTAAATAGAAACTTTTATGTGAATGTGTGTATATTTGCATATTACTTATAATTAGAGTTTTGATGTTGAAAGAAGGAGTGAAAGTCATTTAGTACTTAATATTTGTTTTGTTAAATATTTTTTCATGTAAATAGTTCATTGATTTTTGTATTTTTGAAAATTGTTTTATAATAATATGAATAAACACAGTACAAGTATCTTCAAAATTGTTATAATTTGTAAAACACAAATGAAAGTTATACCACAAATTCCAATAATGTTGATGAACTTTCAACAAAGATATGGACAATATATTTAAAAAAACAACAAAAAATTATTGTATTAACATGTGCTGGTTTGCACATAGGATGAATCTCTCCTGAAGAAGGAGGCTAACACCTTTGAAAATTTGAATAGCTGTCCTGTCCTCATTTCTCTCTTTCATGATGGTTTATCTGAAATTGAGGTTCAGAATCGCAAAGCAAGCCAGTTAGGCTGGAATGTTGTCAAAATAATTCGTATGGGCAGTAAAGAGATTCATGGATGGATTAACTGAAATTAAGACTGGTGTAGACACAACAGATTTCTTCAAATTTTTGGAGGCTAACACCTCTATAAGAAATCAAATAATTTATTAGGATAAAAGAGATGCACAGAAAGTTATTTAGATGAAATAAATATAGGTTCCATTAGGTAAGGAATTCAAATTATTTTTAAGCTGTGTCAGGCTACAAAAACAGGAAGATTGCAGAAAATTGATCTCTGCAACACGTAGGTAGGTGATCCCCAAAAATTAAATTCAGCATCTGAGCAATCAAGGTGTATAACATTTAAGTGATCAAAGTTATTGACATTTAGCAAACTTTTTTAAAAATTTGACATAAGTCACATTCCACGGATACTTCAGTGAAGGAATGCTTCAAGGATAGACTAATATTTATGGCATGTAAACGGCTGGGTTAAAAATGAAACCTGGTTAAAGTTGTCTATTAACACATTTAAAGAGTATTTATCAAATAAATTTTCTTGAGGCAACTGATAATTACGGGGATAGAAAATGGTGTGTGACGTCATTACTTTGCTTTACGGCGCCCCAGGCTACGCGTGAAAAGAGCTTATAGATGATGGGACGCATGTCCTTACCTGAAATTGAGGGCCGATGTCGAATTCACAAATTTTCGATCTTGATCATCAGACAAGTGATCGTTTCAAAATAACACTTCCTGCACTGATGGGATTAGCGCCTTAGGGATTGGGCCAACTATTACCCAACCAAAAAGGAATGTATAATAGAAAGATAACATGGGATATGAATGGGAGGTTTCTCAGATTCAATGTGCGGATATGCATTGGCCCCAAAATGTACGTCAGAGGACAGAGACGAAAGCAGGGCATCCGCTATTTCCAAATGCCAGTATCATGGGGTAACAATGGAAGTAACTGCCACCGGAAGAAGTTGGCAAGATATTACAAAATTTAGAAAATATTTTAAATTGAACATATCCCAGCGAAATCAATGGGGTTTGGCCAACGCCCGAGTGGGACTTATTGTCAAACTCAGTTATTGGATAGCTCGCAAGGTGATAGCCGACAGCTGAGAACAGATATGCAGATATGCCGGTGGTATCACCAGTCAGCAGCGTGGAGGCTTCTACACTATCTGGAATGAGAAACTAGCTCACTTGCTACAACTGAATGCATGGTAGAGTGTTGTGCTATCTACTGTGGCATCCGATGGTTACTTAAGCCGGAAAAACGATTGGCTTCCGTTATGTATTAGACAAACCCTAATAAAAGTGGCAGCGGGGATAAAAGAACGGGGTCCAGTTCAAAAAGGGCACTTAAAGGTACGCTTCTCGTTCTGATCCGAGGGCATTTTTAGTAGCTTAATGGGGTGAACATTATTACTATTTCATTTCAGTAGATGTATAGAGAGCAACGTTTCTACATTTAGCGATGCATTTCCATATATTAATTTGTTCCAAGACAGTAGAGGAGGTAAGAAAAATACAGTTTTCGTGTTGTATTTTACGTTTAGAAAATTCTGTAACAGTTTCTCATGCTCTGTACTGGTCTTCGTCTCCTACACATTATACAGGACGGCGTTATTAATTTAAAGGGAATACAAATTTATTCACAGAAAACTAGTTTTGCTGTATTTTTTATTCTTACTTCCATAGTTGCGATGTTCAATTTATGAGTAGTATTATCGTTAGCTATAGTTTTTGAAGGAATATTTTATTAATGATTAATCTGCCGTTCGTAGGCGCCCACAACGGATACTCGAGGATGTCTTCGGCAGATTTCCCAGTCTTCTGTCAGATTAATTAGAGAAGCTTTCCTTCAAACGTAATGAAGTGACTACCTGCTCTCGGTTCTTGATATTTCGCTAAAAATGTAAAAGAAACAAGCACACACGTGTTAATTTCGTTCCAACACTGTCCAAAGAATTTTTCATACTTATCTTTCTACAGTCTTTGTCATATCCAATAAGTTGAAGTTCTTAGATCCATCTAGCTGGTGGGTTTATTTAAAGCGTTGAAGTGTCAAACAGCAATGTGAATTATTAATTCAGTGAATAAGTGAAGAAGTACAAGCAAAGAAAGAATATAATTTACAATAACATAATGGGGTTCGAAACTGGTGTTCTGGTTATAGACCCGGGCAGTAATACATTGCGGTTTGGGTTTGCACATGACAAGCGGCCAATTTGTGAGATTCCATCTTCGGTGGGTGTAGAGGAGCTCTCGAATGAATGGGGAATAGATAGCTATCAAAATGTTGATCCGCTGAAAAGGTACTTCATTGGTGAACAAGACATCTTTATTCCTCGAGCAGATGTAAATGTTGTAAATTATACGAACAATTGTATGATAGAAGATTGGGACTTATTTGAACGGATTCTAGATTATGCTTACAAAAAAGAAGTGGACGGTAAATCCAGTTCTCACCCAGTATTACTCACAGAACCTCCGTGGAATATAACTCAGAAGAGGGAAGCACTTGCTGAGTTAATGTTTGAAAAGTTTGATGTTCCTTCATTTTTCCTTATGAAAAATTCCGTATTGGCAGCTTATGCAAACAAACGCACAAGTTGCCTTGTGGTGGACAGTGGTGCAACACATACTTCAGTGGTGCCCATACAAGATGGAAATGTGCTAAAGCATGGCCTGGCCAAATCGCCTTTTGGAAGTTACAGCATTGCCTTGCATTGTAAACATATACTGCAGGTAGTCTTTAAACCGAAATTCCAAAATATTCTACCGTGTCACTGTATTTGTATACATAATTTGAGAAATGTTATTTCAATATGCTTCATTTTACTCTGAAACAACTTAAATATGTTACTCATTAACAGAATCGTCACAATTGTCTAGAAATTTTAAATAAAGAAATTACTTCCCCAGTTACGTGATTTGGAGACAAGTCGGCAAGTGGTGTTTCATTGAATAAATAGCATTTCATCTTAAATAAATTGTTCATTTTACACTTGCAGTTTGTCCTGTATATTTTCATCTGCATGAGATGTTATTTTTGTAAACTTAATTCAAAGACACTGGAAGTAGTTAATAATGAGAGCTAGTGTGTTACATTAGTGTAATTAAATGTTTAATTTTTTAATAATTAACAGTTTTAAGTAAAATGTGGCATCTTTTTAACTTATATATATTGTGTGTTATAACAAGTACTTTGCCAAATTTTGTTTGGTAGCATTCTAGAATAAGTTAGTCCAATATTGAAAATTTTTATCAGAATAGACTGATATTGTACATTTGAGAAAGAATACGTCAACCTTCCTTCGTAAATGGAGGTGCTAGTCTTTGTACTGGTCCCTAAATACGGTTCCATTTCCACAATCAATTGTGATTTCCTGAAGTTAGATTCTGAATACTAATCCCAAATTTCATTAATACAATGTAGCATAGTTGAAATCGTGTGAAAATAAATAATTTAGTTGTGCCTTTATTTTAAGTTTCCACTAACATTTTAGACATGTTTTTGGTTATGTTACTACAGTTCAGATTTCATAGAGGCCCAGAGTTTAGGAGACTTCATATTTTACACTAAATTTTCTGAAGACTAATCACATTTTAGGTTTCATAAATATTTAATTGTAGAAAACAGAATTTGTTGATGTATATAGCTTTATACTGATGGTTTCTTGTATCCAGTTTATAAAAAAAACTATTTAATAAGAAATTACCTATTATTAGTTCAACAATTATTTCTACTGATTTCTTTTTTTGTAAAAATGTTTGGGATTTCAAAGTGTGAAACCTGCTCTCACTCCCGGCAATATTAGCTAATATAATGTCTAAAAGACTGACACGTTAATACAAATTTATTTTACCTTCTGTATCCCGTGAATCAACTGTACATTTGACCTGTTCCAGTTGCATTTGAATTTGGCTGACAGTTTCATTATAATATTTTATGTGATCAAGGGCCATAATTAAAATATTGAACTTGGGCTATTTGCTTCTAAAATAATTATTTTATAAACATTATTTTCTCTACCCTCTCAAGTTATACTATATAGTTCTTCCAAAGACTTTGTGTCTAAAATAAATTTACCCAATATTGATAGCTATTTTTTTTATTGTAAAAGTGCAATAAACTACAGTGTTTATTATGAAACAATAATTGTTACATTTAAAACTGTCAATTTAAATTTCAGTCGATGGGCATTGAAAATGTCCCTCCCTGTATGATAGAGTCAAAAGAAGTTGTGAAAAGTGGAGAGCCACCAAAATTTGTTAAGAAAACCAGTATGCCACAAGTTACACAATCTTGGTACAATTATATGACCAACTGTTCCATCCAGGATTTCCAGGCAAAAGTATTGCAAATAAGCAGTACTCCATACGATTCAAAGGATGACAAAAGTTCTGAAATGTTGCACTATGAATTTCCTACGGGATACCATCAGGTGAGTTGCTAGTGATGAATATTTGGTGATGAAGTTGGAATTTTCTTTATTTTGTCAAAATGACCATTCTTACAACTTATAACAAAATTTTTAGGTTTTCTATTCATGGACATCAAAAATGAAATTATTTTTGCAAATGTTGCAGGACTTTGGATGTGAACGATTCTCTATTCCTGAGCTTGTGTTTGATCCAAGTGGCGCTGAAGATCGCGGGGGAGTAAAACAACCTTCTATGCTTGGGATTGCTTCCACTATAACTACAGCCTTGCTTCAATTTGATACTGAGACTAAATCAATGTTGTACAATAATGTAGTACTGACTGGGGGCAACACAACTATTGCTGTAAGCACTCTACATTTAAAATTTGACATTAAACGTAATACCATATATTTTAAAATGTAATTGTTATGGTATATTAGAGTTTTGTTCTCATTTGTATATCTATAATAATAATTTGACTAAAAATTATTCTCATAACTACATTCCAGAGTACCTGCCAGTCAATTGTACAAATTAAGTAGCAATGCTGAGCATTTTAGGGCACATTTGATATAAAGACCAATAATTGTAGAATTGGTCAAATCTTTACCTTTCAGTGTTTCATTCTTCTAACCCTTGCCTACTCCATAAGTATTTACCTATTTAGAAATAATTGACAGTTCCAGATGTCTGAAACTAAAGAATACAAATTTTGTATCATGGTTTGGTGTTTAATAAAATATAAAACAAACACTTTCAGGGATTTGTTGAACGCCTCCATAATGAAATAGCTATGCGAATACCTGGTAGCACTAAATTGAAAGTAACGTGTGCAAAAGATCCAGAAGACAGACGCTTAGGGGCGTGGCTTGGTGGATCTATTATTGGTTCAATAGACAATTTGGAGCAACTGTGGATTACTTCTGCTGACTACAAAGAGAGGGGAAGAGAACTAGTTTCAACCACATGCCCTTGAAAAAAATTTAAAGGTATTTGAGAAATTTTATTAATTATTGTATGCTACTGTGTACATAAATTAGTGGACAATATCTTCCAACTTGTATTGTAGCTATGCTTGTAACTAAACTTTTTATGCTCTTAATTTATATTTATGGATTCTACCATTTACTTAAGCTTTCTGCCTTTCATATGAAATTTAAATTAAATTATGTCGTATGACATTTTTACATCCTGTTTAGAAGTTTTGATTTTGTTGGAATGATCTCATTGTTATGTGTGGAGATTTATGTCAAGTGTCAACTATTACAGTTTAATAGTTGTATCATTTGTGACCATACCCAATTATATAAAACTTTGCCTGAATAACTTAGAATTTTTTGATTTGTTTCATCCGCAAGCTCAGTTCTTTAAACCTCGGTGATTATATTTGTTATCGGGTTAATTTCGTTAACTTCCCATTATGCAGCCTTAATAATTATTTTCTAGACAAGCCTGATTTGAATTACTTCCCATACTCCTTAAATTAAATTGAGTACCAGTGAATATCATCCTTCCCAAATTATAGAGAGACCCCTTCATTTCATATTTATTAAAGATTCTGTAGTTAATAATCTTATTCACATCCATTAATAGTGTGTCCATAAGACTCCTGATTATTTTAAATTTTAAGAAAGAGTACAAAACTGGCAATAATTGATAATTGGCAGCTGTGGAGTGTATTGCTAAAAACGGGATACTCTATAAGTACAATTTTTTTTTCTTTTCAGTTCCATTGATAGAATGATAAAATTGGATCATCAAGTGCTTGCTGTGTACATGTGGTTTTTCTTATAATTTAATGTTTCCTATATTTGTACTTCATACTGATCTCAACTCAAGATTGTAAGAGCGTTACACACCCCGTGGAGGTCCTGAGCCCATTGATCCTTTAATGAATTAGCAATTAATTCTAAGAATTTGTATTACCTGAATATTTTTCTAAAAACACTCTTCAAGATGCTTAATGTTTTAAGCATAAATTACAATGTTGAAAATAGTGTTGTGTATTTATCTACAGTAGGGGGGGGGCGGGGGGCGGGCATAAACATCTTTTGCTTCCTTCAATTTTGATTGTTGATACTTAATTTGTATTAATGAAAATACTCTTCATTTTATAGGAACAGATATTATTTTCAACAATTTAATACTTTTAAAACCAATATTTTTAAATGTATATATGCAATTGTGTACTAAAATTGGAGATTGTACCACATTAAAGGGATTAAAATTTTAACTAATGTAAAAATGTATTACTATATGTTATATTAAATCTGTGTTTAATGTATGTTCTATACACCAGGCTAAAATAAAATAAAAATTGATGTTATAACAGTAAGATGTGTTCATAACTATAACTTTCCAATTTATGTAATATTTACAAAGTCATTATATTGACTCCCATTCTTATTTTAAAAAGTTTTTTTAGTCACACAATCCTAGGATGTCTGTGACGCTATACCACAGTACCCTTGTATGTTAAAATAATTTGAATTATTTTCAAAAGTAGCCACATTAAGTAAAAACAGGACACTACATATGAAATAAAAGTATTAATACAAATTATCCAATTTGAAAAATGGTAAATGTATTTTTAATAAACAATTGACTTAAAAAATTAATACAAATGATTTGCAAAAGCAAAAATAAAACACTGTAAAATTCTGATAAAAGAATGTTAAAGTTATATACCCATGTCACACCCAAACTGAAATTTAAGACTTTGTGCAAGTTGCCTTTTATTAGGCTTCAGCAAATAACTCAGATTGTGCTCTTTTCTAAAGTTCAAATGGAGTGTGACATGGACATCAGATCACATAGAGTAATTTAACAATTTTTATTGTCTTGTAATTACTAATTCTGAAAAGATTCAATTTGTACAAACTAAATAAATGAACACTGCCTCATTCAGTGAGATTTCATTTGTGAGTGCCGCCTTACTGCCAAGGCCATCAAAATATAAAATTGACTAAAATGGACGGAATAGGGTAGGCTGGAGCAGTTACACGGCACATTTGTGAAATATACCCGACGGTAGATCACAAGCACGCTTTATACAAAGCTTTAATATAATGAAAATTAAAACATTCTCATCAATATAAAAATACACTAAAACAATGAAATATGCAAAGCTCAACTGCCAATTCTGTAAAATTGTAAGAAAAATCAGTAATACTGGATAATGATCCTCAATATGATTAATTTCAATAATCAATGTCGGAATGCATTTAAGTTAAAATTATGCTGCCCACAAAGAAAAATCACATCTTACCTAACAGACGGAGGCAAGATATAACAGAATATTTAATCTATGAAATATAATCTCAATAACAATAGCGACCAGTGAATACAATATTTTAAGATACTTTACACTTGTGACAGAAATAAAAGAAATTACACAACATGTAGTAACTATGAATATTGAAAGTATGATATTGATAAAAATCTGAAATATGTTTTCTTGAATTGATAAAAAATGTTTTAGTAATTAAGTACTCACATTTTGCAACAATGTATTAAGTAATGAGTATGATGCACAATTTCATTCAAATTGCTACATGTTATGTATGAATACAAAACAAGAATTACATATGTGAAGAAATTTCTTTGGTTACATAATCAAATATCCAGAAAATTAGTACATCTAGAGTAAATTGAGCAGGAAGTCAGAATAATGAGAAACCTTAGAAGAGGAAAAGTACAATAATATTTGCAAGGAAATATGTACTTGATATAAAGTATCAAAATATATTGAATTATTGCCATAGAATATTTTCTGCCTTCTTGAAACTTCCATGATGGAAGCTTAACAAATCTATAAATTCAATATAGTGTATGTATATATATATATATATTACAATTGATGCAAATCGCATGTCCTACAAAATAAAATTCATCCTCTCTCATGATTTACACCAACAGCACTTAAATTCCACATAATGAGAATGTTTGGAATCTGCTTAAGGCACTTGTCTGGAAGATCAGATATTAACTCTACTAAAGATATCTATTTTTTAAAAAGTAATGAAACATTTGGTGCGATTTGATACGTAACTTGTATGTGCACTTATATATGTATTAGAAATAAATATTTTATCTAGAGAAAAAAAATTGTCATGAGTTTCTTGAATTTGATTATATGAAACTAAAACGAAGGACTTTTTTATATTTTTTTAAGAAAATAGACTATTTAAGAATCTCTTGGGTGTTTGTAAATATTTTGTTCTTTACATTACACATTGCTTACAAACACTGTGACCACGAACATCACCAAAAATGAACCAAATACACGTACACCACCGTTACCTCTCAGAAGGGATTCATCACCTGTTGAATGAAAAATCCGTTAGCCAGTAGATAACATAACTTTTTAAATCATAAAGAATACATATGATGTTTTTAAATTTTGTTAGTGATCAATCTCACATTTATGTTAAGAATGAAATAAGTCAAAATTTATTGTATGAAATGAATTGCACGTGTCACTGGTAAAATAAAATACAGGAGCTTTTGTTCAAGAGAATATAATAATCTGTGTATCTATCTGTCCATCACACATCAACTTCAACAGTTAAAGATAGACACACAGATGATTGTTCTACTGAACGAAAGCTCCTGTAGTTTACTTACCAGTGACATGTGAAATTCATTTCACACAAGAAATTGGCGGTTTTTGACTAATTTCGTAAATGTCGTACACGTTGGCTATATAATATAGTGTGAAGAACATAAAAAGTTTCATTACGTACGTACGACATGCTAATATTTAGAAGATGCCACAAAAGTTTATTAGGAACGGTGGACCCTGACTTTCTGCTGAACCATGTTTTCTGATTTTATTGGACAAATTATAAGAATGTATAATTGATATAGATAGGAATGATTTGTGTGGCTACCTAATAGGGACTAGTCACACAGAGTATGTAATGCAAATTCTCCCCCCCTCTATTCGGAAACTCTGTTAAGATGACCAGTAATTTGGGTGAACTGGTGTTTGAAGTTGACCTTGTGAAGATATGTTGATAATCGTAGTTAGGTCTGACATTACAAAACGTGGAAAGGTAGTGTAAGCAAAATGCTAGACATACAACTGTAATATGTAACAAATAAGCAGTTGCTACTCATAATCCAACAAACAATTATAACAAATTTGATAACTTATAACCCATTTCCAAGTTGAATACTGAGGAAGTCTAAGACAAAAAGGAATTAAAAAAATGTGTCCAGTGATTTGTTAGACTATGCCATCCCTAAGCAACATGAAGCCAAGTGGGACAAAGAATTTAAGTGATACTATTAGACAGTTATTCACAATGGTGGAGGTAAGTGAAACATCATAGCTATCTTTACTTGGAAGTCTAGCAGAATTCAAAAACAAACAAAACTGTATAAATAACTGAAGGGATAGTTAAAGAGATACATACCCATTTGAAATGTGCGAGTTGGAGACGACATTCGCCCATCGCCCCCGTTGGAATATGCAAGTACACGTAGGTTATAGGCTTTCCCTGGAGACAAATTTTCTACATATGCTTCAAGTTTTGAGCCCACGTGTATAATTGTATCATTTGCTGTGCTCATATCTTGATCTATTTCCCACACTCGAATCTAAACAAACAAAGTTAGGTCATATTTTTTTGACAAATCATGATTGAATATTGAGTACTAAACATAATCATAAAAAAAGTATTAAAGGTATTGCCATTGTGCAATATTGCTCGACTTGATGGTCAACAATGTCGAGGAAAACTATATGATGCAAATAATAGATAATACATTTCAATCAATATGCACACGCTAATGTATGCTGATTATTAAATAAAGGTTAGTAAAATATGAAAACCTTACATTTAGATGTATCCACTAAATTCTAAGCTAACATCATTTTCTGTTAAATATATTAAAACTATTATGAATATATATATACACTCACTTTGAATCCAATGATAGGTTCTTCTTCTGGACTAGGAGAAACATAACGCCACACAACCCTGATAGTCGAGGGATTAATTCCGTAAACGTGAACAGACGATGGAGGTTTCTGTGGAGCCTTCCTATATGTTCTTTCTGCAAGGATTATTTACAAACTTAATATTATGAAAACACTCACAATTGTATAGTAAAAAAGTATGCTAACAACAGCTACATAAGTAAATTAACAAATATAACATTGCTAATATTGATATAAATTTTCTTTTGAATGCAGTGTATCTCCATTATGTAGAATATAAGCAACATGCATGAAGCCTCATTAAAGAAGCAAAGGAACCAAAATTGTCAGTTGTATTCTAAATGTATGATTATTCTGACACCTCCACACATTTATCTAATCAAAAGAATAATATGCCATGAGCTTTTAAAATCAACATCTCCCTTTTGTTATAACCTGTATTTTAATTACACTTATTATTAATTAGCTGTTTATTAAAATTGATGTTTTAGATAGTCAGAATTAGAGCAAAATTTTAAGTATTTTGAGGATGAGAAATATATATACTTATAATAAATCAATTGCTGAAAACCAAAAAAATTCACTGTAACCGTGACTCCGTAAATATTACCAAGAAATCTCTCGCTCTCAGGGCCTTCTCCAGCTGAATTGTATGCCATAACTTTTACAAGGTAATATGTATCAGGCTCCAGACCCACAACTATGGCCCAGGGTCTTGAGGTGCGGCTCAAGTAATATACAGCACTTTCTTCTGCATTTATCTCCTTCCAATACTTAAGCTGTGGGATGCCACAATAGATATATTAAAAAACTATTTAGAAAAAAGAAATACACAGTTAAATGGAAGTTTAAGTACACACTAGTAAGCTGCTTGTATTTATAAAATATCCTCAGACTGAAGGAAAATATTTATGTCAATTTCTTTACCCTGTGCCCAATGAGTTTGCCACGTATATTTTCTCGTGACTGGTCAATAGGTAGCCAAGAAACATTCAATGCAGTTGAGTTGAATGATCGTGCAGAAACTTGAGCTGGAGCAACACGAGGCATATCTTCAGCACTGTAGATGGTGACAATTTCTGATTCAGGACCATAGCCTACATCGTTGGCAGCCTTAAAAAT
The DNA here is from genome assembly GCA_034510155.1 of Eucriotettix oculatus. Lineage (NCBI taxonomy): Eukaryota > Metazoa > Arthropoda > Insecta > Orthoptera > Tetrigidae > Eucriotettix > Eucriotettix oculatus. The sequence continues at coordinate 19,396,781 of CM067380.1, read as the reverse complement.
AATAAAGATGTAATATGAATAGTATAGCATTCACGATGCACATAAAATTGAAAATAGAGGATTTTCCACAAGTTTCTAAGATAAAAATTAAATAGAGCTTAAAAATTGACAAATACTTTTTAAATATGAACAGCTTCAACAGTAAATACCAATTAATGCCACTAATAGAAGCATTTGAGGAAAAAGGAACACCATCCATAATGTTTACAAGACAAAAAAAAATAGCAGTCTTCTCTTTCCAATTTACCAAACCAGATAAAATACTACAATGAACTGCATATGACATCTACTGGGCTTAAAACATAATTTTTTCCTTGCATTACAAATTATAAACAATATATTGATGAAAATTACAAAAAATATTACAGAAACTAAAAATTTACCTGTACTTTCACATCATACTGTGTGTAGAAATAATCTATTTGTATTCCAACCACAAAGAAACGAATATCTCCATATTCTTTCAGTGATAAAGACTGAAACTCGGTGTCGCTCCCAGTACGACGCCAATATATTTTGTAGAAAATGTTTGGTCCATTATGGTTTTCTGGTGCAAGAGGCTAGTAACATAAGCAGTTGGTGTGCATGTTAGCCAAAATTGATGGAAGATGCCAAAAGATAGAAATATTATTATAGACAGTATGAGTTGCTTACATACCTCCCAAGTAATAGTCAAATCACCAATCTTACCACCACCTCCACCAATGTTTGACGGTGATTTGTAGGGTTTATCGGGAGGGGTATTGTGAATGGGTGAAGGGAAAGAAGCTGGGCCATAGCCACGAATATTTGCTGCAGCAATCTTAAATTCATAACTTGACCATGGTGTAAGGTTTTCTACAGCAGCTTCTTTACGTCCAGTGTAACGGTCAACTTCCTTCACAGAGTTCACTGAAAAAGAAAAAAGAAATTACTACATACCAAATCACACATTTTGTGCACAGGTAATTCAGATAACATTCAAAACTAACATAATTATTTGCACAATTCAGCTGTCTAAAACAAAATTTGAAAATTTTGTAATGTTAAAGTCTATTGTTAAAAATAATCAATATAGAGGATATGCAATGACAATTAGTATAAGTTCTATATATTTTTTTGCATATCCTACAATATATAATATGAGAGGTGATGATTGAATAAGTACTCAGATTGTTGAAGATAGAAGGAAATTACAACCCAATATATCGTCATATTTGTCATATTATTTACCCTCCTCTCAGAGAACTAATTATTATATTTAAAAACAATATTAACATCAGTTTTGAACTGATCATTAACATTTGATTTAATTATGTATAAGATTGATTCTTGTTTTAGTAATTATTCTGGAATCTTAATTTGCTTTCACTCCATTGATACTTTTAATCCTATATTTCATTAAAGTATAATATAACTATATATATATATGGGATAAGTGACGAAGTCACGCATTTGATAATTGGATAGAAAGAAAGATAGAAATATTTGGGAGAAAGGCAGGAAATTCGCTTTTTAAATCATATGTACGGCATGGAATATATATATATATATATAAACAATTAATGGGGAAAGGACAGAGAGATAGAAAGAAGATGACTTACCTGAGGTTCATAGATGGTAGACACCTTGTGAGGTTTAGAGAACTTGAATTTTCGGAGGCACCGCCCCCTTCATCAGAAAGTTAGGAAAACATTTCCAGTGATCGGCTAGCCGACGACTGATCACTAGTCAATCACTGGAAATGTCTTCCTAACTTTCTGATGAAGGGGGCGGTGCCTCCGAAAATTCAAGAACTGTAAACCTCACAAGATGTCTACCATCTATGAACCTTAGGTAAGTCATCTTCTTTCTATCTCTCTGTCCTTTGCCCATTAATTGTTTTAATAAACATGACAATGTCATTTCCTGACCCATATTTATATATACATATATAGTTATTTCTTTTAAATGTTTAATGTAAAATTCAACCTTCTGTTAAGTTAATCCATGTCTGATTCCACTTGGTGCGTCCATATATTGTGTAACTAATAATAGGTTGACCATTTGTAGGACCATCTGCCCATTGTACAGTTGCAGACGTTTTCTTAACACCCATTACCTGCACACCACCTGAAAAAAAGCCAAGTTCTTACTAACTAGATACACAAACAAGCTGAATAAAATAGTACAATATGAAAAATTCATTATATACACCCATCATCTTATACTAAAATCATTGTACAATTTATTAAGAGCAAATTGGTGTTACATAAATGTGATATTTAATGAAACAAAGTGTCCAGTCAATTGATTCAAAGTTTATACAAAAAAAGGTCTGCTATCCTTTAAGTTATGTTAAATACCTGGAGGTCCAGGAGGGCCTTCAACTACTATCCGAGTTTTTGTTGATATCCTCCCAACAGCACTTTTCACAATGCATTCGTACTCCCCTCCTTCAACAAACGTCAAGTTTCGGATTTCTAAATGTCCTCCATTCACAAACTATAAAATTAATTCACTATGGTAACAACAACAAAAAATAATGTCATGGAAAAATATATTTGTATAAAATTACAGCAATTTATGTTACACAAATCACGAAAACTTACCACTCGAGTGTTGCTGAAGTCAGTGTCCCTTATCCTAAGACCATTATGAGTCCATATGTATGCAACATCAAGTATTTCATCAGTATAAGCCTGGCATTTCAGCTGCACATCTCTCTGAACTGCTGTAGCTATTTCTGGCTTCATTTCTTGAATAAACCTTGGCCCTTCTGTAAATCAGAGGATATGCCTATAAAATATGAAGATTGTGTGATATGGTTAAAATTTCTGACACTGATTACAAAAATAACTTACGCAACACAATAAGTCTGCCACTGCTTTCATCGGAACCCTCTCCATTTTCTGCTGTGCATGTATAAACACCTTCATCATTTCGACTAACCGATCTTATAACAAGATTTCCATTACTCAATATTTCTCGTAGGCCTCCAGAACCTGTTCATTTCAATTTTAACAAATGAAAGTGACCAGAAACCACAGATATTTTCATACACTATGTTACACTATAAATTATTTCTCTCAGGTTATTATTATTTCTTCCCTGCATAAATACCTTGATCTAAATATATTCCTACCACTTTTAATTCACCTACAGACTTACATGCTAAAGAATGCTAGAAAATGCAGTTTTATCTGATACAAAATTCTTTGTCTTGTATGAATAATTGAGCTTACTTCAAAAAATTTAATGTGTCCAATAGCTAATTGTACTTCTTTATACATCTTTAAGTTTCATGTTTTATAGCATGGTGATAATGGGTAAAAGTATGCCAATTGTGTAGTTTGTTCAATGTCTTATTTTATTTTGTATTCGAGACTGACCTATTATACCACCATCTTTCTTCCAAACAAATTTTGGTCTTGGAGCAGCTTCTGGATTGCAAACAATGGTGACATTTCCACCTTCTGCTGCATAGGTTTCACTTTCTAAAGGCCTCTTCTTAAATGTTGGTTTGAATGCTAAAAAATTCACACACAATTGAACAAATAATAAGATTGCATTTTAAACATTTTAAACTGATATAAGTTCTAATTATACAAAGTGCATCTATATTGCTTTAGAAGAGTGTAAACATATTATGACTGATAAATCAATTAAGGAAGAATCATAAAATTGTAAGCATAACAAACCTAAAAAATTCTTTGGACAGATAACTTCCAATTCCAATCAAATTACTAAATAACGTGGAACATGTGAAATGTAAAATTATGGACATTTGAAAAATGAAACTTACAAAGAATTCGTAGCTGAGCTGAAGAATACTTTGTTTTAAGTGGATTTTTTGCTTGACACTGGTACATTGCCTGGTCATGTTCTGCTTTAAGATATTTAATAGTCAGAACATTGTCTACTATGTTATAGCGATCCCGATCTTCTGGAGGAAGTTTATCTACTTCTAAAGGCTCTCCATTTCTGAGCCAACTGTAAGTAACATCCGGTATACCAAAGGCTTCACATGTCCAAGTTAAATCAGAGTTATGATCCATATGCTTGTCAGTAAGAGGAATTGTAAAATTAGGTTCAGCTGAAAATAAATTTAATAAATACAAGGAGTTGCAAAAAATTATTATATCATCTTGGTTTGTATATAATCAAAACTACAGTACACAAGTTAATAAATGGTTAACCCTTGACATTTAAATATTACCACAGCTCCAAAAATTTTAAAAAAGATTAACAAAAAAAGTATAAAAATAATGGAGGGTAATGAGTCATTCATTAAATTTTATCAAACAAATAACATAACACAGTACTTTAAAGAAAAATTAGAATTTAATACCAACTTATTTTCCTGCATATTTTTTAATAATACTATGATACTAAATGGTTTATATCCATACCTTGAATGGTGAGAGTAACCTTCTTCGACATGGAAGCTTTATCATTGTGAACTTCGCAGATGTAATCACCTTGATCTTCTACTTGAACCCGAGGTATTGTTAAAACTCTATTATAGTTAGAGAAAACTGCACCACGAGGCAAGTGTGCTCCATCTCGTGTCCAATTATAGGAAGGTACAGGGCTAAAAATAAGATGCAATTGAAGACAAGAGCACAGTTTTTTCATCAGACTTTAGTTTAAAAGCCAAAAACATCTTACTAGAAATATTATATAAAGAAGAGAATCATATTATACAATATATGTATTTCTCTTTTATGGAAACAAGAAATAACTGAAAACATACTAAAAATTAGTTGGCTTAAAAATAAGTTTTTGATCAACAACTTTTCTTATAATTATGCTGTTAAAAATCAAAGTTGCATTAAAATTAAATAATGTCATAAAATAGTAACAGATTTTATCAATAAAGAAAAAAATTATCAAAATCATCAAAACAAATATTTGCTACAATTCTGGTAAATGTGATACAAATGCTATGTCTGTACATAGGGTATAATAATTCATCTTTCGAGTACATTCTAAGTTATAAGAATTGCAGGAAAAGTTCTGGCCATGTGTGATGAACTATCACTGGGAGTTCATGATTATAGGATAAAATTGTTAGTTTAATACAAATTATTAAGTTTAACTTTAGAAAGACTGTACTGTAATAACTTTAAAATGAAATGTACCAATTGGTTTATTTCATTTTAAAGCTACAAATTATTATTTACAAATGGTTAACATTGTGGAGATTACAAATAATCACAGAAATATTATAGCATTTAAATCAATTATGCTTTTACAAAATCCTACATTCCAAAATACTCACTATCCAAAGGCAACACATTCCAACCGAACTTCCAATCCTGCGATTTGTGCTTCAGGAAATGCCTTAGGAAAGTTGTTGGGAAACACCAATTGTTGAAAATTTGCTACAAATAAAAACAGAAATAGTTATAAGTAAAAATAGGCTATTTAAGCCCTGCAAGTGGAACTAAAATTGCACACTACAAATTATTTTAACTGCTCTTGAAAAATTAATTTAACAAAATAAATATGGGATGAGGATAGTAATATTAATATACTTACAGTTTGAATTCACTCTAAGTTCAAAAAAGGGACCATTGCGGCCTTTATCTGAAACTCGGCTGATGACATTACAACTGTAGTTTCCACGATCTATATTTTCCAAGTATGAGAAGTAAAGTGCTCCATCATATGATACAAAAACCCTCTGGTTTTCTTCAACAAAATTTGGGAAAAACTCTCTTGCCCAGTAGAAATTAACGCCTGAAAAATGCAGTATACTAAGGAAACATCCATATAATTTAACAAAATTCTGCATTAAATATTGAATTGCCAAGTTCTCAATAATATTTAAATATAGAATTTACAAATTTACCTGGAAAATTTAGAGGTGGGTCACAAAATATACTTTTGCCCCAATTTTGGTTCCCATTTTCAGGGGAACGTTTCAAGTTGAACTCTCCTATGTAACCAAAGGAGAGTTGGACACTCTCAGATACAATAGTTCCGAATTTATTGGTTGCTTTACAATGATATGTAGCTCTATCCTCAATCTATAACAGAAAATGTTATATCAACAAATGTATAGCCTTTGAAAATATTCGTAATAGACCACCTTTCTCTCTCTCTCTTTCCAGCCCTATCTAAAAAATTGTGATTTTGACAATTTCATATCCTTACTTTTATGTGTGTGTATGTATATGTCAAATTGGATAGAATAATATACATGCTGCTTTTTGTCCCTCTTTCCTATACAATGGAACTACATTATATATGCCAAATATTTTCAGTCTGTCTTTCTTCTTCTATTCCTCTCTACGCTAACCACACAGCTTTCTCTGAGCATATTTCTATGCCGAGCTTGTTACTTAAAGTGAATTTCCCAGCTCTCTCCCACATTTTCTATCCTTACGTCCTATCCAAATATACAATGTGTGTGACGTCACGTTTCAATCAATATATATTTAGACCGGGATTAAGACAGTTGGAGGATCGATTTGTTGACCACGTGAAACTCCAAACTCAGATTGCGTCATGCAAAATGACAGTCTGCAGTCGACTCGGTAGGCCCAGGCCCTCAATGGGCTGTAGAGCCACGGAGAAAAGAAAAACACGATATATATAAATTAATAAATGTTTGTAATGTGACAAAGTCACATCATTGGATATTTGGATAGTAAGTAAGGGTAGTAAATGAGGGAGAAAGATAGGAAATACAATTTGAATCATATGTTTGGCACAGAATTATGCTCATATATATGAAAACATTTATTAACATTAATTATGTATCTTATGTAAAAATGGGGGTTACTCATCAACAAAGGCAAAGTCATTCCTCCAGGAAGTTGTTATATTTTGAAAAATGCTACCCGACATAAAACAATACTTGATGGAAGCTTGCCCAGCAAAAAGTTACTTACAATAACATTTGATAGAAATGGAGATAATATTTTAATACATAAAAATATTTAAACTTACTTTTTTAGGATCATTGATAATAAGGCTACCTCCACTGACAGTGTAACGGCGATCAGTGAGAGGATCAATTTTTCTTGCAACTAAACGATCACTTTCATAATCTTCTCTGAACCATTCATAAGTTGGAGTAGGATAACCTCCAGCCAAGCAGCTGTAACGTTACATATTAATTATAATCTTATTTCCTAATTTGAAACTAACAGCAATTAAAAATGTGTTATAATTTAAAGGTAATGAATTTATAGCAAATACATTCTTGTAAAATACTGTTCTGAATTCATCTTTACCAACAAAATATGCTAAAACTTGTTAAATATACAGTATGTATATATATGAAAATTTAATAACTTCAAACCCTACAATGTGCCTGCCATCTGTGAACCTCAGGTAAGTCACCTACTTTCTCTCTCTCTTTCCTGCACTTATTGTTTTAATTAACCTGTTATTTCCTGATGCAAAAAAATTAGGGTGTGTCATATTGAATGGTACAGAAAGAATAATATCGCACAAATTCTGTAGTTGATTTATTTAGCTGAAACAAATTAATTCTGAAACTATAATTACACTAGTTTAGCTGTCAACAGTGAAAATCTTAGTTATGAAGTCACTGTTAATCAAAAAGCTGGGCCAAACAATATGCCAATGCTTTATTGGCAACCGAAATCTCCATATCTAAACCCTGGTGAATTTTTCTATGTGGTTTTGTTGAAGACAAAATGTTCCCCAGGACTTACAGATTATAACTGAAATGCTGAAAACATCAACAAAGGATATTTTATCAAAAGTGTGGCAGGAACTGGAATACCACACAGATATTTGTTGTGACACCCATAACATAATTTCAATAATCCAAGTTTCATCGTAAATTGATTTATCAAAATTAAAAAATTACGGCATTCACAGGTACACTTTTCTGTCCCACTCAATATGAAACCCTCTGTAGTTCAACGACAAATTATAATCTGTACACAATTTAAAAATATAGAAATTTCAAACCTTAAGGACACATCATTGGATCCTTTCATCTTATAAATATCATAAACAATGTCACGTGGTTCTTTGATGAAATATGGGCCCCGATCAATTTTTTCTGGGTCATCTATTTCATTTCCATACTGATAGGTACGATCGTCCACTAAGAGGTATTGCAAGCTCGCTCTTGGTGCTTCACATATAAACAAGAGTGGTTCTTCACCATTAACTTTAGCAAATCCCCATCTTTTCAACTGATTGGAGAAACTGAAAATAGTAACAATATTACTCATATAACTTACATTAGCTGTGGGAATTTTTAAATGAAAAGGACAACAAATTTAGGATTTTTAAAATTAGACATTAACATACACATTTGTTATTAAAATTTATTAACATTCTACCTTACAATTCAGTTCATATGTATTTCAATCAAATTTGTATTGTAGTTGGTTTGGAAGACACAGCCTCTCTGTATGCCATTAAAAAAATTGTCAGATTCAAGCCACCTAAGATCAGACAGTCAAAAAGAATTCTAAAATTTCCACCGAACTTCCAAACTTTACAATGCTATTGACAATTTTCCTTTAAAAAATAAAACTAATTTAATTTATTTGGAAAACCAAATGATAAATCATCATGTTTAGTTCCAACACCTCTCAATCCTATTTTAATAAAGTTAAGAAGGAAATTCAGGGTACATATCAGATACGTGTAAATACAAAAACATATATCAATGTTGAAATTTAACATACCTATAAACTAAATAGTCCTTATTGAATGTGGAATCTTGCTCAGGAAGGAAAGCTGCATCCATGTTTAATAACTGAGAATTATCACCATCGTTTATCCAATAATCAGGACCTTGTTGGCGTGCACTGGTGTACCAACGTCTATGTTGTGGATCTTGCCATAATAATTGATATGTAAGGAAGCCATGCTCTTCCAAATTGCTCACACTCACCAAATCAGCATCATAAGCCTATAACATAAAAATGGAAATAATTATATGTTGAAAGTTTTATGACCTATTAAAGTTTCAAATGTAACCATATCTAAACATTTAACTTGACATTTTACTATATGCCTAGACTGGAAGGAGGAAAATATAGTTGTTTCCTGAGGAACCAAGATATTTGAATGATGTATTCCATCCACTCTATACTGCAACACTCAACTGTGATACACATTTAATATTGTAGACTGATATTTTTACTTACAGCTTTGAAGATATTTTATAAGAAATAAAAATATTTACTTATCAACAGTAAGTGACCTACAATTTTTCTATATAGTATACTTTCAAAGATATGCTTCAATAACAAAGATATTTATCACCACATACAGGCTTTCTCAAATCATGTATTCAAACAAAAGATGCAGTATTATTATAACAAATATAAAACATGGATTAACAATTCTTGGGCTTCCACTCGGGTTATAATAAAATTATAACACGATGTTTCGTTGGAAATCTCACTCTTCTATATCAATTCACTTGATAAAGATCTGTTTTAATTCTATTATGACCTAGGTTAAAGCCCAATAATTGTTTATCCAACTAATTCACTGGGAAAAACTATTATCTTCAATAAATATAAAACATCACACAAATGTTTTACAGTTGTGTTAATCTTCCATCTTGGCATATATAACATATTGTGTGGAATATTTCTTCTACAATTTAACATTAATATGAAATATGCAGACATGAAATACAAACCTGACAATTTCGTCTTGCATCATTCCGAGATCGTAATGGTGATTTAATAAAACGGTAACATGAATCTTGAAATTGTAACCAATACTGGGGACATTGCTGTTCAAAAGTCCTTTGTGTGATACAATCCTGCACAATGCATAGAAGAATGGCTGCGTACACAAGTAGCTGAAAGCATAGATGAAACAAAGGAATTATTGATACAAAAATTCTTTTAATGGAATATAAAACATAGCTGATACAAAATATTTTGAAGTATCCACCAGAGCCTATGTGGAGCTTCCTATAGGACTTCACAAGTGTACTTAAGAGTCAAATGTCCTTCACATATTGATTTAGTGAAAGTATGGAACTTCACTCTACCCCTCCTTGTGCTTATTTTTCAGGTTTAGTATTCAATATCTTGTCGATTTCTCTATGTAATTATTCCAGATGTATTCATATATATACTCCACATTCATGTCTATATGCTAACCTTGCTTTAGATAGCATATTTGTTCATTTATGAAATTATAATTACATCATTGGATTTTCAGGTTCAAAAGTTCTTACTACACTTCAAGGATCCAGTTTTTTTATTAGATTCACATTTAATACAATGAAACAACTCGATTTTTTACATAAATATTCCTAATCAAAAGAACAAGGAAGATTATTTTTTAAATTCTTCCAGATATTTATGTACAGACTTAAAAACTTATTTTGTTCCATTTAAAATGTTGACTTTGAATAATTTGGTTTCCTTGTACAATTTGATCATCTGTTACATGTTTTTATTTTTTGAAGCAGTAATAAGATATCACTACAATTATTTCAATTCAGAAATTCTACCAGTTTCAAAATTTATTAGACTAATCATTTTTTTCTCCTTCTACATTATAAATACCGCCTCAAATAAGCAGTCATTTAGTCAGTAAATATATATATTAATAAGGAAAGGAAAGAGAGAGGGAGAGAAAATAAGTGTTACCTGGAGTTCATAGATAATTAATCAATTCAACATACAATCAAGAAAATCTACACAGTTTCATATATTTTCAAGTTCCTTTATTTCTACCAATTGCCTTCATAAGTTTGAATCCCATCAACTTGCAGAATTCCTGTTGTTGCGTTTGCACAGTCAAGTGACACATCAAACAAGAACAAGGCAACAGGCATCTACCACCACAATAATTTCCAGGAATATACCAAAAGGGACAGTGTAAAACAATGAGAATTGATCAGAACTAGGTATAGCTATAAGACATTAAAATTTATTACATACCTGCATGTTTTGTGTCATTAGGATTCTTCAGTATAGATTAACTTGCAGTTCATGCTTTGTAACCTGAAAAATGAACCATATCTCTATTACTGAAACAGATAAATTTTAAAAAAATTGTTGGGTTAATAATTTGTATGTAATAAATATCAACCTCTTTAAGGACAACTACTTGGATTTAAACCAACAAGACTGGGTGATTTTAAAGATAGTTTTTAATTATTACTCTATTTCCTTAACAATCTGTGACACTACTAGTTTTACACAAATCATGAGTTAGGGGCATGTATGTGGGGAATAACTCCACCAGTTCCTCCCAGCATTTCTTTATAATCAGTAATCAACAGTCTATTTCATTGCTTAAACAGTATTTACAATGCATTTACTTAAAGTATACATAAAAATCTCATTTCAAAATAATAAAAATGATTACTGAAAGCAAAGTATAACTTTAACCAATATTGTGTTACATTTTTCACTGATATAGGCACAAATAAATCTTTCCAATAGTATTAATATTTCAGAGCTTAGTCACAAATATTCTGAAAAATACTGGTTTCGTGGCACAATCAATTTTTCAGCACGAGAACCGACATAATGTTTATCAGTCGCAACTGATAGCCTCACAGATAATGACATCTCATCAGTTTATGCCAATTTATTAAATACAAATCCTAATTATTTCCAACACCTGAGACGAATATCAGTTATATGGATATAAGTAATTAGTCATTATGAATCAAACACATTCCAATAATCATGAGCCATCAGTTAATGATTGAAGCCGTACCTATACGGTTATAAAAATTTGAAATAGGGAGTGGTACGTAGAATGATTCATTAAATCCATTAGGCTATAATTATCATAAGCCATTATAAATAAATGTATTCAGACCTTTAAACAATTGATTATAACATCAGTCTTTGTTTCTAAGCAGTATAAGCACTCAAAAATAAATAAACAGGAATTAGAAAATCATATTATTTCAATATTCAGACCGAGAGTAAACAGATAATCACGTGACTAAAACAGGATTACCAAAGATCAGGACGGGAAGATTCTTTTTGTATGAAAATTTCCATTTTATATGAGAATATTCGAGGACTGTGTCAGTATTTAAAATTTGAGAGTAAAGTTTTATAGTTTACTTCAAATGCATTTTAATTCAACATGGTTTCCGTAAATTAAATTCACTGAATCTTTTTAAAGCTTTTATCGGAGAAATGTCAGAATGTTGTAAAAATAACTAAAACCTGAAAAGATAACGGGGATTAAAATTCAAACAATTTAATTTACAAGTTAAATCCCGGCTAAAGTTCGCTCGCACGGCTCCACAATCATTGAATGTTGCTTTTACCAACTCACATTCATACTCACTTAAACCATAATGCCTAACCTATCTACGAACTAATTACAAATGTTTCAAAATTTCCTAAATATTAAAATGTTCAAAATGCAACTGCCGATCATTGCAGGCACAACCACACAAGGTAAAACAATAAGGAAGAGCTTACTGTATGTCGATCTCGTTGGAACGGCGACGATGTTCACTAATTCGGCTGTACCCCCCCTGATAAAGGTACGATCTCTCCGCTGGTCATACGCGTGCGGACACCCGCTCCAAATCGCAACAGCTTCGCGATCTCATTGGCCGTCACTCAACTCCACTACAACACTTCTCCACATACACAAAAAGGGCACTGTTCTGTCTCTCACCACTGCTTCACCAATCTCTCCTCCGTATGTCCAAAACACACACAGTCCTCTCCGTCTCACTCCTTACATCTCTCTCCTCTTGCCGCTCACAGTCATTTTCCTTCGTTGTCAAATATGTACTCCCTTTTTTTACTCCCCAAATTTACCCCCACTTCCAGAGGGTGTTAAAATAAAATTTTACAGTACGCTTTGATCGCAGCTTTAGTGACCATTGACCGCTCCCAGGTCAATGATCCACCAACATCAAAACATTTGACCTGATTTTGGGGATCCGCCGCACACAATACGACGGGTCACCGTACTTACCCGCTGACTGGCTACATTACCGACCGCACAAAATACCTAAATGTCTAAAATTCACCAAACGCCTGGAGGGTGAAATCACTTATTACAAGCCGGAGACAATTTTTAAGGAAATTCCGTTACAGTAATTCTAAACCAATTTTCGGGAAAAATTAATTTGTTATTGTGTATTGGACAGGGTTCAAATTACAATTTTTTGTGAAAATTTGCCACTTCTCTGCCCGCGCCACGTTACGCCCTGACTACGAATTTTCTATCACTTTCTTCAGCGTTGTTTGTCGTCTTTCTTTTTCGTCAATTTCCTGTCTTCCTATTGACTTCATATCATACATCCCTTTAAGTTACACGTAATTAAAATTGTCCTACCATTGTCAACAAATGCATAATACTAAATTATTTATAAATTATTAATTAAAAGTAAGTAATTAATATAAAATTACATGTCATAAATTTTTTCCGTATATTAATAATAAGTGAAGATAATATTTTCTTGCATCAGCTAAATTCCCAATTTGTATAGTCTATTGCGTCATGAAAAATGAGGAGATAAATCTCAATATCTATGACACGCCCACGTAGGTTTTCTTCACACTAAACCCCACATGATGGCACTTAAAAAACTTGCACACATGTGAATAGCAAATGTGGGATTGTCCATTTGTCCTCCATTAGGATTTTGTCATTTCATTAAATTTTAATTGTTGGATTCGATGGGCGAGAAGTCTGATGTCGCAAGTAAGACCCATCAACGTTCCAGGATCATAATAAATTAATTTACCTCATCCAAAACTGCTATAGTGGATGAAATTGAGATACTTTCAACAACCTGAAAAATTATCTTCAATAAATGAATACATTTGTCATCTTGAAATTACAATTCTACCAGTAAAGGCTCTTTCCAACACAAATTACAAATCCATTTCAATCCCTCTATGCTCCCAAAATACAATTTGCTTACAATGATTTTCAACCCAATGCAATCAGATGTTTCCAACACCCACCATGGTTAGGTTCATGGAAACATGAAAAATAAAGTAATTTCAGTATCACCATTAACATTACATCATCCTACACTCCCCATCATAGTTGAAATGAGCTTAAGATGATCTGTTGTGAGAAAATGAAACTATATCAACCGTCGACACAATTGCCGTGATGGATTCCTTGCTGATGAGCCATGGGTTAGTCGCAATTTGGTATCCTACTCTTCCCCATAACTTTTTGAAAAATCATGTCCATTAATATTCATGCTCACGGGCCAATAAGAAACACTTCCCACAAATCATGTGTAGCGAACCAAATAGAAGGAATTACCAAGTAAATTAATTTATTGGGCAGGTTGAGGAAAAAGCAAGTTTTTTTTTTGTCGGAAAAGATTGATGAGCTGTCAATTACTGAGAAATAACTTTCACATCTTTTTACCTTTGTTTCATTAGTAGCACTTGAAAAATTTCTTTTACTATCTGAGCCCATATTATGCCCAATTACAACCTGCTCAGGACAAAAAAACTTACATTTTAGGGACCATTCATTAGAATATTAAGAAAATTTAGGAAACATTATTCTAGTCCAAAATAACCCAGGTCAAACTATTAATAAGCAAGGTTTTGATGATCAAAAGCACTCTCCTTAGATATTTGATCCAAAAGTACTTGTGTGAAAGATTTTTCTATAGTATTTTAATTTTTATTAATTATTTCTACATTAAATGTGAGGTCACTTCTGGATTGGTGTACTAAATTCAGTGAGACCCTTATGCTTTATGCGTAGACTACCTTTCTTAGTTTCAGTGTCAACTTTGGAAACGATACTCTCAGAGTAAGTTGTAGCTCATATTTGTTTTATTTAAAATTGAGATAGCATTAATTTTTCCTGTTGAATAAGTATTACCATATCTTGTGATTATGTGTTGGGGCACTCTTAACTGGTAGTATGTTAGACACTTAATCATCCTCTGGGCACTTAAGGATACAATACAGTGTATGGTCCAGTCAGTGAATATATTATGAGGGTATTTATACCTCTCCTGGAAGGTGAAGACAGTACAAAGTGTCATCAAATGGAATCAGTTTGTGTTGTTGTACCAAAGAACATTTTCTTCTAAAACAATACCATGACAGCCTTGAGTCTTTATAATTACTTTTTAATCAGCAATGTTCAATAATTTGAAACAAGCATTTAAGAACTGCTCATAAAACAGAAATATTTATGATAAAAAAATATATTTAATATAAACAACTGCTACATAGCTGATTCAGCATACTTCATTCCCTATTCAGGCTTCAGTTTGCAACATTTTTTTTGCAGCTTAATCTAATATACATAATAAATAACAGGTACAAAATAAATTTGAGTAAAAATATAGACATATTCTAAAATCAACATATGATTAATATTTAAGGAACACACAGTTCAGTGTACAGCAGCATCTCACAACAGACAAATTTGGAACCATTGAGCCACAAGAACTGTATAAGTTGTATATTTTCAAGTGTTAACAGCATTTTCAAATAAATCTAATAATCTTTTTATTCCTTTTCTGAAATGATGTTAAGGTAGCACACTCAAAAATGAATTAAAAACCTTTAATCAGACAATTCAAATAAAATAAAATAAATATGTTATATAAAATGATTTTATTTAATTAGCAAACAAATTTGATTATTCAACAAGTCATTAGATGTTCACGACTCAACTTTAAAATAAAATTTGCATCTTACAAGTGACTGGCACAAATGATTCTGACCAAATCAATGAAAAATGTGTGCCAAGTCTGTAGTAATAACCAAAATTTTTTCAAAAGAATGACATGCTTCATTAAAAATTATAAATTTTGATGGCAGCAACATAGCTATGGTTCTAAAGCCAAACAAAATATTTCAATAAAGGATACATCTGCTCTGAAAGTTTGTAAATTGGTTTCATAGACTTGCTTAGTTCCTCACATTTGGCCATCAGTTGGTACATAGACTGAAAAGAAAGAAATTTTAAACAGTATCAATATTTAATATTCTGAAACACTGAACATCACAAATCCAAAATAATGTTTACACAACCTCAACATATGAAAACAGCGCAATACAAAATGACCTTTTGTAAATATCCAACAAATAATTGCTAGGAAATAATACTTCATTAAAGGCATATGAGTATAAATTATTATCCCACATTCCAACAGGGTTAATAAATGAACAGCTATTAATATAATGTAAAATTTAGATTCCAAACATAGAATACTAACAAGAATTCACTGAACACATATCTCACTTTCACATAACATATGTTAACAAACACACAATATTATATAATACAAAATTATGACTCCTGAAAGTTTATACTGGACTTCACACAAAAGCAAATATTAATTTTTAACAACTAAATATTCAAATTGAGAATTGCTGCAGACTGTCATCTGGTGTGAAACATTCTGAATTTGAGGTGATACATGGTCAGTGTATGAATTCCCCATCAGCCTTAATCCCGGTGGTCCTCACAACCATGACAACACAAACATCCAAGCCCATGCCAGGATTCAAACCCGGGACCCCTGAGTTGTGAGGCAGCAACGCTAGCCACTACACCACAGGAGGTCGGCAATGTTCTATGCTAATACCAGTAACACATACCTTAAGAAATTAGTGCTTTGGAACTTAAGATTTCTTTGAAAGGTTTTACAGTAAAATAAAAGCCAATTTTTATTTCTTACCTTAATATTTGAATCTACTGCATCACAACTTTTGCACACTACATCTGTATATGTTTCTAAACATTCGACAGTAAGAGCGGATACCTAAAACAAGGACGAAACACATTTCACTTATAAATTTGTAGAAATGTAAATGAAGAAAAAATTAATTACATATAGGTATTTCTAGTGAGACAAATAAACCAAACAATTTTAACACGTCAAAATAAAATTAATCTTACACTTCGTAATATGCCAGCAAGATTTTCTGTTAATGTGTCTACAGACGTAGCCACTTTACGAACTTCACTTTCAAGATCATTGAGGACACCTGGATCTACACAGGGTAATTGAGGCATCAAGGCCTGTCTGTATAGACATGGTGTTGAAATACGAGATCCAGGGAAAGGTGGAGTATCTGAAAAATAATATAATTAATCATATTTATATTTAAAATATTTTTATTCAATATTATGAAGTTGCATTTTATTTTTTGGCATAAAATATCTACATTTATTTATGATTTGT
The DNA here is from genome assembly GCA_034510155.1 of Eucriotettix oculatus. Classification (NCBI taxonomy): domain Eukaryota; kingdom Metazoa; phylum Arthropoda; class Insecta; order Orthoptera; family Tetrigidae; genus Eucriotettix; species Eucriotettix oculatus. Next base: position 19,379,677 of record CM067380.1, on the reverse strand, counting down.
TACATACCAATTCCTATGATATGTTGACCCACATGGTAAATAATGCGCTGATGAATAAATACAACAAATCACATGAAGTTTGAAGGTTACACAAATATTTTTCATAACTTGTCTATACAAAATCAACAAAAAATTACTTTAATATTTGAAAGGTGCTACCGGAAAGGTGAATAATCGCAGTTCAGACAGTTTCAGAATCAGAAAACTAAAGTTGATTCAATAAATAATTTTAATGTCTTAAAATCTATCATGGAAATAAACTGTGTGACCGAGTCTTTCCATAAATGATTACTTGGTTTTATTTAAACAACACTTACCACCTTTTTTGGAAATAGGACTTGAGAGTTTTATTTTATTCTCTAAATCTTCAGCAACAAAGAGAACCATATCACCATCTGTTGTAACAGTTCCGTCTAAATGTAAATCTTTAATGCCTTTGTGAAAATTCTGACTTCTATCAGAATTCAAAGAGATCTTTTCCTCACAACTCTGTATTTCCAATTTATTTGGTCGTTTAGTATCATATCCTGGATTCTCAGCATATTTAAACTCGGACTCAGATTTAATTTTCCCAAACAATTCTAAATCAGATGACCCTTGAGACCCGCCGAATAATGATGGTGGTGACGTTACAGAGTCAAATGAAATCTCAGAGTAAGATGCTGTCATGTCATGCAGCTGAAACAACATACATATGATATCTTTAATGTTCAAAATATAGATTTCATGTGTGATATACAATCCAAAATATAGCATCACTGCAAGGTGGCAGTTTTTCTATAATATAAAAGTACATCCAAAATAATGATATACATTACTAATAATCATAAAAAAATGCTTCATGGGGCAATCATAATTTAATAGACTGAATTTTACACCTAGATAAATACGTTCGTATTCTCTCACCCTGTCGTCATACAAGTCCATCGTAGAAAAATCTTCAATGCGTGGTGATAAATGCTCCAGCTTATTTGACAGTTCTGTCGCAAATTCAGAGTTAAATGTGCCATATTCATTTACAGATTGGGGATCCTCAGCGCGAGGTATGTCCTTTATTGATGCCATAACTCGAAAATCAATCGCGACAACCAGTTAAATTTTGAAAAATAAATTCAATGAACTGAATAGACATTTGTTAGCGGTACACTTCATAACCAACAATTAAATGTCATGGAACAGTGGAATTTATTTTCCGTACATGTTCGATCAAATATATCGAGTAATATGTTTCTGTTACGTAGATATAGTCGAAATGAGAAACTTCACAGCCAATGATCAATTTTCGATTGTTAGAAACGTTTTTTAAATCATATCTTTAAGGCGATATAATGTTAATATGGTACAAACTATGTTTCTAGAAACTTATTTCTACTTACGAAAGATAACGATAGTGATAGGATTCATGGCTTACTCAATAAAATGCTACGAACAAGCATTCAATTGAACATTTTACTCTCCCAATATAACTTAAAAACATAGTAATTACACAATAAAAAAAACTTTTTACTTTAATTTAGTTTCAGAAATTTCTCTTTCAAATTATAATTTTAAAGATTTTAAAAATTCCAAAACTATTCCTAAAATACTCCCGACTCTGTGTTTCTGTCGTCCTGTTTATTTGTATATAAATCTGCTAAAATACCTGCCTGATGCGTATGAAAAAGAGTTTAAACTGTATCTGTTTCAGGTGAATACTGGGTAGGATTTTTTAAACTACAGTCCATGGGCCCTAGTCAACCCTTGGCTGCCTTTCACTCTTCCCCATCTCCCCTTTTCAATTACCTTACTATTCTATTAAAGCGGAGTTGTCAATTTCTGGATCACCATCGTGTAACTTTCCGTCCGTTCGTTTAATGCAACTGCTTATCTGTCGGATACACACGTTTTTGAAATTTTCGCCACCAATTAATCCTACTTGAACCGAATTGATAAAAATCCAATTATATTTTCACAAATTCCACTCACGGCTCAACATCCGTTGCTAACATTATTAGGGATCATGCCTCCAAATAGTAAAATACAATTTTTGCCAGAACATATATGTTTACCGTTATTCACGATACCACTAATGAACATAATGAACAGACTACCGTGACAAACCAAATGTTATAAACCGGGTCGAACTAAAATTATCGTTGTAGAATTCGTGATTGGTTACAAAAATTCGAAAGGTGGATTCTGTATAAGGTCGGTGAAAGATTCCTATTATTTTTTATAATATAATTCCTCACAAAATGTGAATACAATTTAAAATATTGCGTTGTGTGTAATTTGTCGTGAGAATAAACGAAGATGTTATAGAAGTGTATGTAAGAGAGGAATTTGATATTAGAACTGAAAAAACTGAACTGACATACGAAAGTAATTAAATAATCCTGGAAATGCATGTTGTTTTGTAATGAGTGCTTTACTGTAAAGTTTTGTAACAATAATAACTGAAAGCCATGATCGAAAAGACCATTGACCACTGCTTGGATATGACAACCATCGATAAATATATTATCTATTTCTCTGCCTCTGCCTTTTTAACATCACGTAGGGAAATGTACAAGAGCACTTAGGTTAAATGAAGTTGTTAAAGTTTTTGACCGTTATCTAATAAGTAATTTATAATTATAGCCCAGTATGCCATAATTTGAAGTTTTATTTTATGCAGCTCCTGTAGTAACGATTCAGAACGTATTAAAATATGTTAAGATTGCCATTATCGGTATATTTGAACATTCTGAGACCGTAGAGCAAACATTCAAATTGTGGTTCCTGATTCCGTCTGATGGTATCTATGTCAGATAGCCACTCGATTCTTAGAAGGAGAAGAAAGGAAACGGTAATATGCATTTCATAGAACAACTTTAAAATAATTGAAACGCCTCTTTAATTAATCGCTCCGAATTCGATTTAATGTGCTCTGAAAATCAAATGACATTATTTTTAATGAAAGAAAAATTTAATTATAAAGTGACAATTCTAGTGACAAGCTGATACCGAAACCAGTAGTTAAATGAAAAAAATAACTGGTTGCGGTATCGGCTTGTCACTTAACAATGTTTTGTAATACATTAACAGTGTCTTCTCGACCCAAATTTGGTGGTCTTCCTCGTGACTCGTGGTACCTTATAAAGCAAATACTAGACAAGATATTTATGAATCGTACGTTAAGTAACCAAGAAAGAACAATTGTATATAACGAGCCACTTTTCATGTAAGCAGAATACAAATAATATTCTACAGTAGTCGAATATGTTGTTGTTCCCAATATGGTACATATATTGTTCTTGAGACTTGAGTTTGAATACGTTTGTAAAAATGTTCAACATTCGTTAAATATATTATGTATCAGATGTAATTCTCTAATCAGCCCCTTCGAGATTAAAATCTTCTGCATGACACATCTGTTGTTAGCAGTTTTGGTTTTACTTTCATATGTAGGAAACAATAATAATTCGAGAATTCTTTTTACCTCAAAAGTCAAATAAAAACTGTTGACTGGTTCATTAAAATCAGATAAAGTTATCGCTACAAAGCATACAAACCTTCAAGGTTGCAAAGTTATTGAAGCAATCTCTTTCCAATCATTTCAAGCATGATAATTTTACTGCTTTCAAAATTTTGCATTCTTCACATTTGAGCTGTATTTTCTGTCTGTATTAAACAAACGTGTTAACTGTGTTCATATTAGCTAAATATGTGAATCCCTTTGAATAGAAACTTCATTGGCTTATTTTGTATTCAATCTATTCTCGAGATCTGCCTCAAAAGGTTTAATTTAATTCCAGTGTCAATTCTAGTAAGTGCGAGTGCTCTATAGAACGTTGAAATTAACGAGGGAATGAGTGAAGTGGACAAAGTTTTCTTATTATTTTAAATTACATTTAAAACTATAACAAATGGTGCTTTTTGTCTAGAAATGAATCTATCTATACGATGAAATAAATATTTATGGTTGATTTGTTTCAAAATAATGAATATTGTATAAAAATTAATGGGAATTAAATATATTTACATTTAATTATTGATATGATATAATTTATTAACAAAATTTTTATGAAGTCAGTATTTTTTTAGGATTAACAATAAACTCTTTGTACAATATTTACCATATTTAAGTTGCTTACAAACTAACATTTAGAAACATAAGATCTCTACTCGGATCGTATTTACGGGTCTTCTCATAGAAGCAAATTTATAAACAACAACCCTGCTCGTCCTCAGATCTCTTACCGGCCCCCAATAGATTCCTTCAAACTTCCGTGTTGAAAAATGAACACCTTGCTCATTTAATCTTCTTATCCGCCGCCACGATCAAGAGCATTTCACCCTGGATCATCCAATTCACGACTACTCAACAGAATGAAATCGTCTCTCAATCCTGCTCTTAGTTACCACACACACTCTCTGCATCAAACGCACTCCAAGTCGCTCTCCATCTATGATCATAATCATAAAGCCAATTGCCAATTACCCATCTCCAATTTCCAAATTTTTAATCCCTCCAAATCCAATTGTGTCCCTTTTTAATAACTTTTCCCCACTCCATTATTTATTTTCCTCCGCTGGCGGGGACAACATCATCTCCAATCAAAAGTATTTATCTCTAGAATTTAGGATGTCCGATGTCCAGGCCTCGTCACAGCCAGGAATCACGAAGTCTCAACGATTTCGAAATTCCGGGCCTGCGCCAGACTGTCTAGGTTTTATTACCTGCTTGCAACCTTCTTTTCAACTTATCTCAAGCCGACTGCCTTTGACTTTGTATCACCAAATTCCGTATTGAGTTGTGTTTTTACCATTACAAGGACATTACGATTAATTGCAAAATGAAGTAGAAAAAAGTGTGACGATATTTGAATGCAACGTGTTTAATTCAAGTTAACTTTGCCTTCATGCATGTGCAATTGCACTATTGAAATTCCAATTTATTACATTTTATAGAATTATATAAAATTAGGTTCATGATTAAAGGATTAACAAAAAAGTTATATAATTTTATTCTATACCTACCCAATATAAATTCTTTTCAGGAAGTTGAAACATGACTCACAGTGCTAATTAACATCTAGCAATGTTGACACTTTTCTTGTTGTTAACGTTGTGTCTATGACTATTTCTCTACTGCTTCTCTCTGAAGAATAAATGCAGTTATATTTTTTTTTCCAGAAAAATAAAAGCGTGAAATTTATCAATAAAGATATTGCTACGATACAGGGATTCTACGAAGTGTAGACGGAGCAAAGAAAATGAACGAGGTGTAACAAAAGTCGACGGAAATATATCAGGAATGGATTCCTCGTGTAGAGAGAGAAGTGTATTACAACATCAGCTCGTGAGGCCATAGTTATGGAGTTATCCGAACTTTTATTAATGTTAATGCATGCCTTGTTACACCGTGTATTTTTAAGAATTTTTTTATGCATATTGCAATTTTTAAATGAACCAAAAAAATTTCAGGGACAATATAAGATATAGGGGATTATTCCTAGGCGCCTTTTATAAAAATATATCACATTCCCAGTTCCATTTTTCATCATTGATTACACTATGAAACGAGATGTAAGATCTGGTTGCTATTTGATGGAAATAGTGTATTTAATTGTGAGACTATATTTTTGTGTTGTTACTGTGCTTGATTATTGAGATGAGGCAGAGTTCTCAACTAAGCAGATCCTCTCCTGAACTGGACCACTCTCAGCACAAGATGCTCTGTGTCCTCAATATTCGAAATTCTGGCAGTTCATTTCACTTCAGCTTTGTTTGTTCCTCACATCTGACTATCGACTCTTTCAACATTAAAGCTTTTAGTATTTATTTCATTTCCCGCTTATTCTTCTTTCTTCTCGAGTGTCAACGCAAGTCGTCCAAATACCTGTAAGCGATATCAACTTATGGCAATGGATTGAAGCTGATTGAGGTGCAGTCATTCGCCAGGTTCTCTTTTCGGCTGACCCAGACCTCGAAGTAAATTTGTTGTAGACCAGGGCGAGAATCGATCGCCGCATCTTCGCGTGCTTCAAAGTGTGTGGTTTTGCAATTGTCTGCGTCGTGCAGCGCTGGGCTGCCTACACAGCTCTTCTTCAGGGAAACCTTATCCCCCTCCACGTACGCGCTGACGCACGCACGCACTGCCTTCCCGGCCGAATTCCTGACAAACTGCCCATTACCACATTTCATTCATTATGCAAAGAAAACCACTAAGTTAACTGTGCTGTCACTCGCGCTGCTTCGGAACCTTCATAATATATGTTAACCAATTTTTTGTGCGTAAAACATCGAAATGTTTTCATCAAAGCGCGCGACTCTCAGTTCTTTGTCTCTCTTGATTGGACGTTTGTCGATAGTTTAATGTAAAGTTGAAAGCAGTAAATTGTCAAGCTTTCGAACCTGATACAGATTTATGAAGCGTCAATGGGTTACATCTGAATGCTTTGAAGGCCACAGAAAAACTACTTTCAGCTACTATAGCGTGTCGAGCTATACGCACTTGTGTAACGCCATTCCACTTATATGTTTCACACGACAGAATATTTCCATTTCTAATATACCTGAGGATCACAGATGGCAGGCACCATGTAGAATTTATTCTTGAATTTTTTGAGGCACCGCCCCCTTCATTAGGAATACATTTCAAGTGACGGCCAGTCAACGGTTGGCCGTCTCTGGAAATGTCTCCATAATAAAGGAGGCGGTGCCTCCAAAAATTCAAGAAGAACAAATTCTACAAGGTGTCTGCCATCTGTGAACCTCAGGTAAGTCACCCACCTTCTGTCTCTCTTTCCTGTCATATATATATTAAAAGAATAAGTAGGGGTGTGGTATTGTAAAAATTATTAAAACAATTTGAGTGGAAACGGAAGGGAGAGAGAGAGGGGGGGAGAGAGATAGAGATAGAAGGCATCCCCGAATGTAGCCACCCCCTCCCAATCTCTCCTGAAAGAGCTGAGACAAACTCCCACAGCCTTCCCTCTTGCTTTATACAATTTGAATTACAGTAGACTCTCGGTAAAATAGCAGGTAGCAGCAATTGAACGATGAGCATGTAGCGAGTAGTCTCACATAGGGGTTAATTTCCTAGTGGACTTGTTTCGGTTATGCTTAGATCTATTGTTTCTTTACATTTTATTTTAAAACATATTAATTGCACGCACCATTACAGGAAAAATAATACAAAAAATCTTTAATTTACTGAATTTTAATATATAATACTTGTCAAAATTTTATATTAAAATATTCTGTATTTTACCAATCTGCTGTTGTTGTTTATATCATTAACGTTATATTTAGAATAAATTTTTTCTATTACGAATAAAGTACGTGAATTTGGGATACGCTTTTTACTCAATGGGTCATTTGATTAATTATTAGATTGTTTATTACCAGTTGTCTAGGAATGACTACTTAGAATTTTGAAATTTGAAAAGGAGTAAAGAAACTAATATTATAGAGTGGAGAAGAATCTAGGACTGAGAACAAATACATTGAACTGCATAACAAAATATCTAGAATTACTGCAACGCGCGACGATGGCTGTGATGTTGAAAAGTTTTTAAGGACTATGTCTTACGCACTGTAATTGTATTAGATAAATCTTTTCATGTAATTTAGTACTATTAAATGATAAAGAAGCACTATTAGCTCGATATTATGTTTTCAACTAAAGTGCAAGGATGGGGCTGGGCTGTAGTAGGCCCATGTAGCAGTCAATGTCGGAATAAAATGTTATCAAAATTCAAGTACTGTATTCCTAATATAATTTCATTAAAAATTCATTCTAAAATTCACGTCAATAATATAAGCGACATTAGAAGTAAGTTAAAATGTAGAATATTTGCATTTAAAATTATGTGCATTAATATATCAAGAAAGTTAAATCTGTTGCTCTCTAATTCAGTAAATTATAGATTGTTTGGAATCATTTTTCTTCTAATGCTGCGTGTAATTTATATATATGAGATATTTTAAAATAAAATGAAAAATACAATAAATCGAAGTATGATCGACACAATTGTGAGATACGCAATTTTCTGTTTGAAAGAACTGACCAGGGATTGTCTGTAGAAATGAAGGAGCTGAACAACCAGAACAGACAGACGGGAAGTTTTAATCACGGTAAAATGGCAGGTAGCAGCGGCTGTCCTATGAACAGGTAGCGAGTTGTCGCCCTCCGCTGCTACATGGTTGTTCAGCTCCTTCATTTATTAACAATCCCTGACCAGTTCTTTCAAAAAGAAGATTGCGTATCTCTCAATGCCCTCTTCTGATATTAGAAGTTTCACTTACGAAACATCACCCATTATTTATATTAAAAATAATATTACAGTATATAGGAGAACTGAGTTCCTGGATGTAACAAGCGCAGGTCTACCATTGACTCTCTGTGACTTGTTCCAATCCTCCAAAAAATCCTTCCTTCGCTCGCTTCACGTCACTTCTGTTTCCGTTGTCTAACCACTTCCACTTTAAATTATTTTTTCATATAAACTAGCAAGTACTACATTCGATAAATTAAGTCTCAGTTAGAGTAGTTTGTCACAAAGAAAGGGCAAGAAAAATTTATTGTTTGATTAGACTGCTTAAAAATATCGAAACAATCTTCGCAACGTTGTTGAAATACTCCGGTCTGTGAAAATTAAGTCCCCCAATATCCACATTTACGAGTTCAAATCCTCACGTTGGAAGACGAAAAATAATATTTCGAAACAACACTAAAATCGTTTTATTTTTGTTTCAGTATAAATTTGTACTAGTGAACAAAATATTTCCGCATACCATTTTTGCAACCTATTCTATTGCAGTGCGGGGTGTGGGATAAAATTAAAGGGGTAATTAAATGATAATGGGAAATTTATTTCCAAATGAACTTAATTAAGAAAACATTAATTAAGGAAATATTTATAAATTTTGAGGACCGGCAAAGCAATCTGATCTATTACTAACCTCAGGATAAAAACCGTGGGCAATAGACGTTGAGGATTGGAAACCTGACAGCGTACCTCCTTTGTAGTGTGGCGTCGCCTCTCCGTACGACGCCTTCTTCAGCGACGACGGTTGATCTCCTTCAGATACGACCGGGACCAAGCGTCGGTTCCCATCCGCCCTTACCACTGTGTAGAAGCATCGAAATCTTTAGACCACGAAACCCCACGTGGTATTTAAATATTTCTTTGCCTTCGTGGGTCTTGATTCCCACAGGACCAGGTTTACGGAAATTCCCAGGACATATTCCTACGTGCCCAAAAGCCATCCCAGGGGATTAGAGACGGTACCAGGCCTCGACATGCTAACGCCAATTCCAAATTTTCAATCATCGCTAAGTTTATATTAAGAAATAAAATGGCAACCATCGCCCTACACTATGTCATATTTAATTATGTCCGTTAAGAATACTATGTCAATGCATGTGCTATTGTGAATTGCATTTCATATTGTCATGTGTTTGGAAGGCAATGATTGATTGTCGCTGGGATTTTCTGCATCAGCTGGGACCAAAAATTAGAGACGTTAGTTAAATGATTAATGAGAGCGAGCATGCAAGTGATATTTATCTGGAAAGAATTGCAGTTACATTCAGAGTGCCAGCATAATATTCGATATTAAAATTTATAATTTTCAGTTGTATGTGTTTGCTGAACACATTTTGCCGAGCTGTATCCTGCAGGAGTCTGTCGTTTATCCCGTAAACTGCACTAGAGCAGAACTAGAATTTGCTGTTGGACATTTTGGACGGTTTATTAAAACTAAAAATGCCATTTCATTATTTTGTTTTAGGCGTCACACTGGGTTTGTTTTCACTGGAAGCTGTGAATATAAATGTTTAGTAATTTAAAACAAATTGTTGTTACATTATCTGTGGAAATAAAAAATTAACTTTTGTAAATAATTGAAGTGAGTGTTAGATAATTTTTTCTCACTTAATGGTGGGGTCTTTTATTCCATTGTATATGGTGCAACAGATGATTATATTAAATGTGTTTGTTGCATATGGATACTTTTCAGGCACAAGACTGAGAGAAATATGTTTTACAAATTTCTGTTGTTGTGGATGCTGTAAGGACTGAACAAAAATATAATAAAATAATGTAATATAACATCAGACAGGAAATGAAATAAGGCTTATGACGTATGACGAGTCAATTTCCCCATTTTCTAGAAACTATTCCTGCCTGTAACCGCTTCCTACGTTATTCCCGTAGGAACGATAACAGAACCTAGATATCCAAATTGAGATAACCTTTTGTTGAAAATGGCTCTTGAGTCATTCCATATCAAAAATAAAAATTATCATACGACGGATGTAATATTGCATTAAGCCATCTATATGAGAGAGAAATAGAATCCTTCATTAGTAAATTTGTTGATAATAATATTTTAGTGGATTAGAATCGAAAAATATCTACCGAACCGGTCGAACGTTTTGTATCCTATTTCGCTGAATCCAATTTCATAGCTTCAGAGTTGGGCTTTAATTGAAAGAATTTAGTCTGTTCATGAACTAAATCGTATTTTATTTCATAAACTTGGAGAGACGGATGAAGTTAAACACCTTCCATCATATATACAATTATTCCAATAATTATACCGAAATTGTAATTATTTAGGATAACTAGCTAAATAAAGTAAGCAAGTTGTATTCTATGTTTTGTTATATTTTATTCAATTACTAATAGATCTATGCGTGAACGGATGTGATCAACTTCAAAAAACGTTGATGAATATTTATGCACTGAATGTCTCAGGCATTAATAACGGTGAACAGAAAATATTGTATTCATTTTGAGTTCCATTGGACTGTTAATTATGCTCAATAGTAATAAAATGAAAGTCATCGATTGTTTATTGCTCCTTAATTTAATTTCCAGAGGTTTAGGCTTGTAGGTTATCTTCATTCTCTTTAAATTGAAACAAAAAATATATTCTTAGAGTATTAACGACTGTGGTCCTCCATTTGTAGTTCATTATTTCCCCCGGGCTACTACCCACATGTAGTTTAATTCAATAAAATAAAATAAAAACGTTTGTATAGAACCGTGAACACAAGAAATATTTGTCACCATTATTTCAACGAAAAGTTACGAACAAAAATATTAGTGTTACTTTATTTTCCGTTCAAGTGACAAGGATTTAACATGGACCATATCATTTCCCACTGCCCCACTTATAATTCTCAGAGAAAGAATATAATTGGACCATATGGACCAAAGGACATCACATCCTCCGAAGAGACAATATTTAAAAGCGATCAACGTGTATGACAAAATCTAACTCAAGAAAATCTCAATATTATTTTCTCTTTGTAAATGTTAATGTAACCTCTGTTGTTGCTAATAACACCTAAAAACATGCGCTTTATTTTTAAACAAAAATTTAACTGATAGTGGTACACCTCCATTGTAGCTTCCATGTTGTTTGATGATTTTCAAGAATTACTGATTATAAAATGATATCAAGTGCCTGCGATGAGGTTGATGATCCAGATTTTCAAATTACTCAAGTTAAATGTAATTTGACATATCATAGAGGTTTTTTTCTTGGGAAAAAAGGTGTTTACGGATTTGTGTAATGTTGACAATAACAACGAGAATTCATATTTGATTCTGAATTTATTCAGACAGTCACACACTTCTGTGAACTTCTCTCGGTATGTGTGCTGAAATATCTCTAATTTTAATTTCAGATATCAGTACTGATGCAGACAATTCTTCGAATGACAGAAAGAAGAATAAGATAATTGTAAGAAAAGTGTATGAGGCTGTCGACGAAGGAGATTTGGAGAGAGGCAAGTCGACGTTGGTTGGGGTAGCCAGCCGCCGAAGTGTGAAGGTTGAAGGCAGGCAGGCAGGCAAGCGACTGGACGTGGTCCCTTCCCGTGGCGCCGTGCAGCGTCGCGATGGCCGCCTGCGTCGCGATTGGCCGCGACCGCAGCGCAGCGCAGCGCTAGCGTTGGCGTTGGCGTTGGCGTTGGCGCTGGCGCTGGCGCTCGTCTCGTCTCGTCTGGTCTCGTCTGGCTCGCAGCCCCGCTTAGTCGCTCTGCCGCTCCGCTTAGTCTGCCGCCGGCGCCGTCGGCATGAGCACGCCGCTGGCCCCTGAAGCCGGGCCTGGCCGCACGCGGCGCGTCAGCTGATAACATGGGACCGACCGCGCTGCTGCTGCTGCTCTTGGCGCTGCTGGGCGCCGCCGCCGGTCACTCGCATCATCGCTCCGCCAGCTGCGCGTGGCGCCTCGAGGTCATCAAGCAGCAGATCTTGTCGAAGCTGGGCCTCCGGGCCAGGCCCGACGTCTCGGCGGCGCTGCCCCGGGCCGTCGCCCTCGACACGCTGTACCGCGCCGGCGAGGTGCGACCCGCGCCCGCCAGCACGACGCTGCCCGACGCCGAGCCCGACGACTACTACGGGCGCACCTCCGAGGTGATCATCTTCGCGGAGCCGGGTGAGTCCCGCCGCCAATTATTCAGATCGATATCGGCCTCCTCGGACACGTTTGGCCGTCGCGAATCGCGCGCGGCGGCGTCTAGACTCGCGGACGCCGGCGTCGCCTCCAATATCTCTCCGCGGAGACAGCTTAACGACCGATTCCGCCGAAAGGGAACCTATCGCCACAAATTAGAAGGTGAACGGAGAGGGCGCGGTGTCGCCGACATAAACCTATCGGTCCAGTCTAGACTCATAAAAAACCCGCCTGCTTTGCATCGGATCTATAACGCTCAGCTGTGGTCCGTCGACTCGAATAAATACGCGATAAATATCGAGCGCGCGGCGTCGACTTCCTCTCCCGAGAAGCCGCTCCGATCGTCGTTCGAATCCGCGTCCGGTTTATTTTGCGCGGACGTGGGGAGGGGCGGCGTCGCGACGCTGGCGCGATCGGGATCTTTAAAGGTCGCCGTCTGGCCGCGGACCGCAGACGTCGCGACGCGCGTCTCGAGTCCCCCCTCTCCCGCGTAGGAGCTCGCCCCCCGGCGCCAGACGCCCCCCTGAACGGGCGCTTAATTGGCGCCACGACGGATATATCGACCCCTCCTCCTCTCACGAGAAATAAGAAATAAACGCCGGCGTCCGTATCTCTCGTACTGAACCGCCGACACCGCTACATTCCGACGACATTAGTTCTAAACGTTGTCATTTTGGTAAAATCGCTTTAAAGTGGCTCACTCGTACGGCGTATCTTTCTACCGGACTCTTACCTAGACGTCGGAATCGTGTGGAACGGTGAGCTGGTCAGGAACGACGTCGGCGCCGCGACGCACACGTCCCAAATATAAACATATTGATCAAGCTCCATTTTTAATACTTGAAATGAGAGCATTTAGGGCGTGCCTGTAAAAGGCCGCTCCAGAAACGCACGAACTTGGAGCGTCGCGGCGAAGAACAATTATTTTCTCTGCATTTCACTGAAATAAAGTGAGGGCCAGTGAAATATCGGTCGAATAGTTGACGAGAGAAATGTTTGGAGGGTGAATAAGCGTTCCGCTCGATCTCCGTGTCGCCTCTGTACCGCAATAAACGACGTGCAATTACAAAAAGTAGCCAAAATACAGACAGAAAATTATCGATAAAATAAATACCACACGATTCTGTTACCCATGCAGCTTTCCACACGGCATGGAAAAACTTATTTGCGTTCGTCACTTGGTTTGGTCTGACGTTTTCCATCACCTGACGAAACTACTAACATAGCAGAAACGTCGTGTGGTTTTCATTTTATCACTAATTTACTGTCTGTACTTTTAGCTTCTTCTATTAGTAATTTTTTACAGATCAAATACAGTCGTTTACATTTAAGACTTCTAACGACCCAGAAATTGTTGACGGCCCCAGCCCAGCGTCTTCTACACAGCTGGAGGCTTCAGTACTTGTCACGCTACGGGCACTAAAACAATGTAACATTCATAGTTACAATATCTCACTGTTTAGAAAATAAATAAGTCAACCAGCCTGTTCGACAAAAAAATTATTAACCAACTTTACAACGTAGTAAACATCTTTCCGTCAATTTGGAACCCTAATATGTGTATATTTTTTTAATGAAATCAAGAGATTAAATCAGATGATATTGAGGTGTACTGAACGCACAAGCTATGATTTCATTTCAAATCAAATGTACAACCGATGAGGAACGCAGCGTAGAGTTACTAGGTTGCTTTTTGTTTCTGACGAATAGCCTCATTGATTTGTTTATTCAATACTACTTAACATCGTTTCCACAATTAGGGCCATTTTGTAGAAAGAAGATCACCACCATTACGTCTACGTCTAAAATTTTCATGCATTAAGGAAGCAGTTAACGTTGTTAAATAATCCTATTTCTGAAGTGTAAATTTACACACAAATATTCCATGTAAACCCTTGATTTTAAGGGTCATTTATTGTCCTCGGAACGTTTCTGATATATTAGCCAATTTTCACCGTTTTAATATAAATATCGGAGAGAAGTGTGTGTTGGGAATTGTTCCCCTTCAGTCGTTCCGCGGCTCCGTTAACTTGGTTACGGCCATTCAGCATCTGCTTTATTTATGGCTCTTTCGGATGTGTCAGTAAGTCAACTCTCCATATTTGTTTTTCTCCTCTCTTTCGTGAGCCAAATGTAAAATATTTGTAGGAGAGCTGACTTGCGCGATCCAGTCATCTCTTTCGTATCGCTATTCATATTAGACTCATCACGACTGAGTGACAGTCAAGCAGAGCCCATGTTGTACCTGCAAAGTACATTTCATAAATAATGAGACTGTAGAACAGGTTTCGATGAGACGAAGCCCGATGCATACCTTCCCGTATCTCCAACAACTGATTCAGTATGTTTGTAGGTCTGTGAAGCAGAAAAGAAGCGAGGTTTATAGTGAGTGACTCTGACTGAGACTGTCGCCAAAGAAGTTCGTGTCCGCGATGGCTGCGCTGCAAGCTAATTTATCGTCTGGAGGCCGTCGATTATGGGCCATAATTAATGATTTAGGCCGAACAAATAATGAACTGGGAACCTGCTTTCGCCGCTAACCGGACCACACTAACTGTAAAAATAATTTACAGTGAATTTGTCCGTATGATTATTTTAAATAAAATTATACGAGAACAATGTTCCGTATTAGCATAATATTTGAATAATTGTGCGGGAACGGCATGCAAATGGGGCGAGTGGCCGCCATTGGAAGTGCAGGCCGTCCTTATGTGGGTCTCGCAATTTGCCGCGGTGGCAAATGTCACTCAAAATTTAGATTCGCCAATTCACAGGAAGTCTCTTTCGACATTCTCGTATCACTGTCTCAAAATATTACGAGTGGTTGCCACGTTTTGATGGAGAACTTGAAGCTTTTCTTTTCTGACGCACAGATGAGAAAATAATTTTATTTCTGCACAATTGAGACCATTTTGAAGACTCAGCACCGTTTCGATAACGTTTCTCGAGTGGTAAACCCGTGGCCGCTGTGAAAGGTACTCGATGCTCAAGTTCACTCCTTCTCTTCCGTACGTAAAGTGACAGCTAAATCGTACTTCCAGGCTGAAGTCGTTCTGCTTTGTAATATTAGACGGAGCCAAGAGAGTACGAGGAACCCGGTGACTGGGTAAACGAGTGAGATTGAGACGATCGTGCTTGCAAGTCAAGTCACACAGCGAGGGGTGCGTGGGTGATGACGTGAGGGGAAATATTTGGAGAGGAAGTTGACACTGAAACAGAACAACCCCTAGACGTACGTGCGTCCGCTCATTCACTTCATCGATAAACGACGACGCTGAACTTTACACGGAAAATATTTGGAGGCACCAAAATCCCCACCAAAAATAATTAAATGAGCTTAAGTAGCAGAAATCCAAGAATGTACTTATGTTATGAGAATTATTATCTCAGGCATTGAATGTTAAATTTGAAGCGATACATCATTGCCAGTCATTTAACGAAATATCAAATGATCTTTGAAATACAAAGTTTTACATATAAATTGCACCTTACAAATGCAAATAATTGCCAAGTACGAGAAAAAGTCGTCACAAATGATGTTGTGTTAACTACGTCCAAGTCTGGAAGTCTTGTTCTTTGTATCGGGAATATAAAGTTTCTCAATAAGGGCGGCTCGATGTTGAAGTGGAATAAAACAAGCTGTTTGAAGTATTAACGGCTTTTTCAAAATTAAAACTAATTTCGTTAATACTTCACATACAGGTTGTTTTATTCCATTTCAACATCGACTCGCCCTTATTGAAAAGCCCTATATTATCCCATTTAATTCGAAATGTGAAACGTATGTCATGGGCCAAGATGTTTCATCCTCTGATGAGAGTCACGCTTAGAGAATGTATACCTGAAGGTATTCAATGAAACGGCGTCGACGAACAGAAATTTGATTGAAGCCGTTAGCAGGTAAATACAGAATTTATTAACGCTAAATATTGGGCACAAGTCGAGTTGTAGATTTCTCATAAAACTCCAAATATTTTACGCAGGATTCCATTACTAATTGTACCTTTTTAAGGAAATCATATTACAGACATGAGTATGGCATTTTGGGAAGGATAAGGAAACATGTGAAGAAGTTTTGCTAAATAATTACATGATGCGGTATAACAAAGGTTTTAATTGCCTCAGTTCCAAGATACGTACATGGACGCACTTCTCAACAATAACTCAAACATTGTAGATTTGAGTATTACTTTAAAGCTTTACGGCATCTGTGGTGTAGTGGCTAGCGTCACTGTGTCGTACCACACAGGCCCAGGGTTCGATTCCTGGCAAGGGCTTGGTGTTTTTGTGAGTGTTTGTGTTACCAAATCGAGTAACCCTTACAATGAAGATAAAATCCCCAAAAATGGTAAAGTGATCGCTAACGCCCTGAGCTATTGATGTGACTTAAAAAGCTTGAGTTGGTAATGTATGGCATGTCATTCGGAAGATGGACAGAAAGGTTTTGACGATGTAACAATATTTCGTTCAAGATTACAAATTAATATTGCTTTATACCAGGAAGACCACTGGCAAAAATGATGATGTTTCGTCACTTACGAAATATATTTCTACATAATTTTTTTGAAATATTCCAAGTTATTTTAAACTATATTTCATATTTAAAAAATGTATTAATGAAGGTAGACTGGAGAGGCCTTTACGACACAGACAGTAGTGTGTAAAAGGTAATTTTTGAATGTACTCGCAGTGACAAATATGATTTGATTCACGCAACACGCCCAATGTAGGAGTGCGTGCATTTCCCTGCAGTTCACGTGTATCTTATCTGTGTTATAATATCTTAAAAGAACTCAATTTATCTAAATGATGGTCATGACAGTGATGATATAGAATTATCTTTTTGTAGAATGAATAATGGTGTCGATTTTGTTGGGCCGAGAGCCGACACAAGGTCTCAAACCACATCTTCGGAACAAAAGTCATTGGCTCTGCAGCGGGCTTGCCTACTCGAATAATAAGGACTGACAAATTAGTTGGAGGTGTTCCAAACGGCACGATAGCGCACGCACGGCCTAAATGCTCACCATCACGAACACCATTGTTCTCAGAGACTACGGCGACTACGGGAATAAATTACATTACACCCTGCACTTTAACTTATTTATGTCACCTCCAACAGACTGAAATGTTCGCTCAAGTCGTACATATGCCACCAGGCCAGCTGCGTCAAACTCTGTTCAAAATATAACACCAATGGTTACATTCAGTAGGCAGACTGTTTTCTGGATGCATACACGAAATCCACTGAAATCCAGTTAATCGGAGGGTAGTCGGGCAGTCGAGAACCGGATCGTGACAGTCGTGGAATAGGGATCTGAATCCCTGTATCCAGGTAACGAGAGCTGCGCTATCCTACGTCTCCGCCACGTCGGAAAATCGAACTCACTGTTGCATATTTCTGTAGTCTCCGCCTTTCTCCAGCCTTCGCTTTCATCAGCTTCTCCATTATTAAAACTTCGAAGCTCGCGCCTTACGGCAATGCAAATGCATGAATGATTTACAGAGCTTGGAAGGTTCCCCGAGTTACGCGCGCGCGTTTGAGTGTGTGCGTGATTCTGTTACCGGCTCAGGTTTATGTGCCTTATCACGTACGAAACAATTCTTCATATGCATATACTTAAATATATTAGAAAAACATGTCTGTGAAAAGAACTATTTATCAATAAATCCTCTATATTTGAAAAGTAGCAAAATACATAACCATGTCACCCGTCTATTTCAGCTGATAATGATTTGCATTGATATATACAGTTCAACCACGGTTAACCGAACTACAGCCGTTTGGATAGCAATTTTTTTCGGTAAAACCATGAACATACTTGGTATTGTAATTACAGTACGTATTTTTGGTAGGTTTTGGACGTCAAACGAATTCAAGAATCTGTTTCTAGGCTACACTTACGTTCTCTATTGAAGTTAAAATTACATTTGCGTCATTTGAATTTCTCATTAAAAAAACTCAGTAATTTTTTTGTGCGTCTTGCGTTCTTCCCAACATTTTCGATCAACAATGATCCAGAGGCTTAATTAGGCTGGTAACACGTGGAGAAAGAAATTGCACAACAATTTCGCGTCTTTCTAGCTCGCAAGGATGCGTATGCTCCTTGTCAGATAATAAGTTAGCTTTTTTTCGAATTTCGTTACTAACTGATCGTTAAACCATTCGGCAAAGTTCACAAGACGTCCAATAGCTTCTTTGGGATTTATGAAAAACTGTTAGAGCATTACGGGCAATATCATCCTTCGACTACCCATAGACCCATAGCCCCAGCAGACCCTCGTATTATTTCCGTGCAGTACAGCTTTTTTTAAAAAAATGCGATTTCGGATAGCCGTGGTTTTGGTTGACCTGATTTCGGTTAACTGTGTTCTCATTTATACAGCCTCCATTATTTATTATTTACCGTAAGATTTGTGGACGCAAGGAATTGGCATAATATTTCGTACCAGAGGTCATGCCCCAAAAAACACTTCAGATTCAAGTTTTACTCTTCGAAACTAGAAGACTTAAAAAATATTTATTGTTGCATAAACTGCTAAGTTTACTGTCTTCTTACGCTTAGGATAACTTACTTTTATTTGCTGTAAGGGCATTAAAACTCAAACACGCGCGCACACCCATGCCCTTGCTATGATTCGAACCACAGCAGGTCGGCAACTCGAGCACTGCCATAAGATCAGTCTTATGAGGAATTGAATTTTTATGGCCTTGATCGCTGAACGTCACTTTTCATTACACATTCTTGATTATAATTCAGTATTCGCGGTTAGCTTCCTTCCTCCTTTGTTCAGACCTGAAAACATGCTCTCCTACAATTTACTGACACTCGTCGTCAGTATTATCCAGAAAGTCTTCTTACGAAGGTGGACGCCTCGCTGGTAATTCTGTCAAAAATATATTGAAGCTTGAAGTTAGGCAAATGGATGTTTAATTTTTTCGAGGGGGGGATGAGGGTGATCCTGAATCAGGAAACTCTTCTTGAATTGAAAAGTGGAATATGGAAGGGAGAGGAACGCAGTCAACGGCTGACTAATACCCCTGAGCTATAGTTTAAGGATTCCACCCGATGATTCTCATAAAAGAGATGCAGGGAAAATCCTAGAAACCCTACATCAGGTAGGTCGGACTGTTGGAAACTATTCTCAAGCCCTTCCGAGTGACGGCAGAGGAGTTTGCTGTGTGGTCGCAGCATTCCTTTCTCCGTGCTTCCACCAGTTTTAAGGAGGTACCTGGCCGACTGATCGATTGAAATTGGCGGATAATTCTTAAAGTATGCCCAAGGTCTACGATCCCAATACACACACCTCCCAAAGGGATGACGGTACGTGAGAACCTCGAAAGAGAGAGAACGAGGAATCCCCGAGCATAAGCCCAATCGTTACTCTCGGGAGAAATACCTGCGAGAATAAACTCTCACGGGCAGTTTCCCAATCACTGTGTGCTTAATTCTGATTTGTCTCTATGAAGACAAACCAAATCAAGATAACGGATGGCCAATACAACAGCCTAGTGAAAAATCGATTCTTATGTTTAGAAATTGTGGTCCGAATAGTATATTATTAAGCACTATTAAGAAATTTCGGGCACGATTTGAGGTCATTATTCTGCAGGGCGCTTTCCAAAATCTGTTCAAAACCGATAGTGACGTGTGTGACGTTGCTTCACAAAAGAGTATACATTCTTAGAAAAGTAAAGCAAATGTTTATTTGCAAGAACATAACTGATGTTACATTTTTGACGAGGAAAAATACTGCACTTATAGGAGATTAAAAATATGCCTACATCTTCATACATTTCTTCAATGAACGGCGTGGGAAATTGGCACAATTTTTAAGGTACACACATCCATAAGTTATGGAAGGAAATGAAAATGAAATTGAGTCAATTAAATTTGAGGTAATAATGCAAAGCGGATTCAGTTTAAAACGATTGATGTCTGCGATGAAGTAAAATTGATTTTGTCACACATCGATGCGTAAGGGTTAAAGTGAAGAGTTTGTGGAGTCATCGCCATACTAATGGACCCGGCACCTATTCATGTTTGCATTCCAATCGTCCCAGTGTCCCTCAAGCCACTTTCGTCTGAAAGGAGCTTGCTGTTTCACAACTTTCTGGTCGTATTTTTAAAACAATCAAGAAGCATTCATCGTCGGAAGTATCCATTTTAGGCAATGTTGCTCCTCAAAACATTGCAGCAATTGCGATTCAGACTTGGGGGATACTCTGTACTACACTGCGCAAATAATTCAACAGTAAATCCATAAGGTTATCTTACGATCCAGTATAATTGATTAGATTGATGTGACGCAGCTGTTTGTGGTGTAGGTTTACCTGTTTTCCCCAAGTTGTTGATATTAAACCTATAAGAACTCATTAGATCAGCGCTGAATACGTAGGAAAACCATTAACGAAACGGAAATTGTATTATTGGAGCTATAAAAATGTCGGTGATTTATTTTATATATTTCTATGCCACTTGGCAAATATTTATCTGATGAAAATATATATCTATGCGTTTTAAATATTGTTCATGCCAGAACAATAAACCCTGATAGTATTAATATTATTGTTGCACGGGTTTTCCGTCGTCGAAGAGGAACAAGGGGTGCGATGTTACGGACCGTGAAAAAAACTCTGTTCCTCTTCAGGAAAAAAAGAATAGCAATCAGACCTAGCCACAGGACTTGGAGATTATCTTAAAAGAATAAACTTACTAAATTCAGTACATTCCAAATCCAAGGCGTCGGTAGCCGTCTTCCTGATTGCTTTCTTCCTTCCCTAAAGGATTCTTTTTCCTCTTAGGTTGGCTTTATATTTGCAAGAAATTGCTGCAACTTACTATTGCACACTTCAGGTATGACTAAATAAAATAAAACTTTATTTTATGCAGGCATATATATGCGAGTAGTGACACTGAACAACCTATCTTACGAATGAATGAAGTCGAGTTTCCCCAAAATATATATTAATAAAATAAAAAAATAACTACATATTATTCGAGTAAAATCACAATTGGCACGAAGTATCATTTATAATACAAAGAAATCAGAAAATGTAATTATTACCTCATCTTATGATTTAGTGTTCAATCATTTCTTCGAATATGTTTACTTAACTTATCCATTTTTTATACGAGAGGAAATTAATAAATTATGAGTGAAATGTATTATTAATAATTAAATATTATGTTTTAATGAAATTATGATTCACTAACTATTACTTTAATATCGCTCAATTTCAAATACTATAAAATAAAATTATTCCAAATAAATGTACAGTGTGACCTGTGTTAAAGTCATGTACCTTTGGCGCCGAAACAATCTTCACTTGGTCTCCCAAGGTCGCTTTTGAAAAACTTTAGAGGAAATAGACGTGTTTTCATGCAAGAACTTGCACTACCTCTATAGGGCACGACACTACTTGATGCAAGAAAGCCATTGTACAACGAATAGTTAGATTTGCAGCAATTTCTTGCAAGTGTAAAACCAACTGTAGAAAATGGCAAGTTCTAACGACAATACTCTTAATATCATCGCACCACTGTCAAAGACAAATCCAAATCCGGCTCTGAAATCTCGATTCGTCCTAATCTGTGTAGAAATTTCCCATTGATCGGGAATGCATTAATTGCGCATAGTATGTCGTGTATCCCTTTAGCTTTCAGAAATCGTGCCAACTCTTCGAGCTCAAGGCTAAAATTCGCTTTGCTCTAGTTGCCAGCAGTTGTCATGGCAACGAATGACACATTAGTAGCCGATAGTCCCTAGCTGCTGACTATTCACTTGACCAATTTCTAGTATTCATTCAGCAGAATATCAAACTGAATTTAATTAGATACTCACCTCAACACTTAGCATATTTTTGTGTAAAGATACGACTATAAATGGGAAAGCTTGTAATGTTGTCATTTTCTGATGATTATATTAATCTTGTTATCCTCTTATTAATTCGAATTTAAGAAGCTGTGGAATGGCAATAATGAAAATATATCAAATTCTGATCAAGTTGAATGCATCTGTTCATCGGATTCGATCACTCAGTGATCGACTTCCCATACATTACAGGTGAAGAAATTTATTCTTTAACACAATTACAAGATTTTTTTAACTTTTATACAAGTATCTGAAAATTTAAAATTTTAATTTTTTAAATTGATTGATCATTTACGCTTTCTCTCGTTAAATTGAAAATTGTTATTCTTTTTAGAAATTACACTACGGCAACACGAAATCATGACCGAATGTGAGTAATCGTTGATGGAAGCATCCTCATCGTACATATCTTATGGTTCAAATATTTGCCACGACAGGAGAAAATTTCAGGAATCACTTGTTTGTACTTTAATACCTTGATTTTATCGCTCACTTGAATGTATCGGGTTCAAATACAAATACCGTTGATTACAATTAAATAGAATTAAATTAACGACCAATTCACAGGCAAACGAAGTATTTTATTTTATTCACGCAACCTTTCGTCGATAATTTTGGGACTTCTTCAGGAAATCAAATTCCCTCTGAAAATAACTATAGGCAAAAAATAAATAAACTTTTACAACCAATAATAAATTTAATTTGAAAATATTTTGTTTAAATATAACTTTCAGTTTTGATTAATTTATTAAAATATAAATAATACACACATTTTAATTGGATGCAAATAAAATTGAATAAACATTAGGGGTCCTAAGGAAGAAAATTTTATAAATAAAGTAATTAAATTATCTGACTTAATATTATAAATAAAACACAAAGAATGGTCAAAAGTCAGAAATGAAATAATTTAATTTGAATACTTTTCGTCCCCCAGCTTTAAGGACCTCCTCAGTTCTTTAATTAAAATATTACATTTTACATATTGCTGCTGCAACATCTGGCCCCGGAATGAATTTTAGAAAGTCCAAGGTTTTTCAAAAACGTTTACAATATTGATATAAACCTTGTCTTGCGAAAATTTTGATAAAAGCAGCGTTGATTAAAATACATTTTACAGTTAAATATATTGTAAAGGGTTTTATGTTGATTTCATATAAACAACATTTATATAGAAATGATATTTATATATACATTTGACTCAAATTCCCACTTGGGTACTGTACTATATAATTAAGCAATGTAAATTAAGGAATTAGTGAAAGCGTCTTATTTTTGTGTTTCTAAAATCTTCTTCCAGCTTCAAGTATTCATGTTCATTCTCTTCTTTTACTTCAGACTTCCTCTTCTTTCCAACCTCAAACGAATGCCGACTCTCTCTTCTCCTTGCTTTCTTCTTCCTTTTAACATTCGACCGACACTGACTTCTTTAACCTCCTTGACAGCTCCGAGACAATCTCTCCTTTCCCCTTCTACATGATAGAACGCCACCCAAATGACGGGTCTTCGCCAATCACATTTAATTTTCAATGATGCCAGGATTCGTACTTTCGGAGGATAGATTCATAAGTCATCGTACCCTGGTGGCCGACCATTCATAATCCTCCGGTCCTTTATGGTAGGAACGAATATTCGCGAGTACACGGCGCCTCTGTATTCCTGGAAAACCCGCATCTGTATCTGAATATTTTCGTTAGATTTTCTGAATATTGAGTCCTAAAAGACGTACTAAATTGGGGAGGGTTCTTCTGCGCTACATTGTATTAGGTTTGCAAAAAACATTGTTATTCCATGCACATTTTAGGCGTATTAACATAAACATTGCAGCTTTATATGGCAATGGTTTTATCTATATCTAATATATTAGTTGAACGTGAATAATTTTAAACGTTACATAAAGGAAAGAGAACAAGAATACACGAAAATATTAATTTAAAAAATTGTAACTTAAAATTTGTGTCAATATTGAAATAGTTTTTGAAACCTTTAATATTACAGGCGATTATGGAACCATAGTTCCGAATGTTCGTAAATTTCGTATTTTTTGAGCTCGTTTCTCTTTGAAAATACAATATTAGACGGACCCAATACACATACCCAAAATATTATATAGTTCAAACGAAATCGACTGGAAAAGTCACTTCATTTTTAGATTTTTTATTATTTTTGGCAATATAAAATAATAATTTCAGATACAGCTGAAGTACAATATATTTATTTTGATCATTACGTTATTTTACTGGTGTACTACTTAATGTTTCGATTTTTACCGAGGAGTTGATGATAATTGGAAACATCGGGATTCAGAACGTCGACCGGCTGACATCTAATTCGGGTTTAAAAAATATTTTCAAAATTGTTATTTTTCATCATAACCATGAAAAGCAAAACATTATTTTGTGTCAGAAATAAAAACATGACATTCCGATGATATATTTCCATCTGAATTCGACAAAGATATCTGTTTTTCCTCATACGGGCGTGTATAATTTAAAATACTGTAATATTTTCATTCTGTCTCACCTAGAAATTAATAAATGAGGATTTTCTGCTATATTTCGGATGTGTCTCATCCGTCTTCACGGTCCAACAATAACGGCCCAGAAAATTCCAATCCTAATTTGCCTTGATACCCGTTTTATAGCTGACATCTCCCGATGATTGTATTCTGAACATCGCTCTCCATATCTAGGTGCGAGTGCAGGAAGTGTATTTGAAAGAACATATTATAACCCAAAATTTTATATGACGATGTAAAATCGTTGACAATTTCCGCATTTCAAATTTCTTATAAACTGAGAAACTTTTTTTGTATCCTGATATGCAGGCCGGCTACTGATGGAATACTTCACGGCCGAAATATATCAGTTAATAATCTTTTATTTACTTTCTAGGTGAGTCAGAATGTTTGAATATTGGGTAGTTAAAAATGTAGAAAATATTACTGTGTTTGAAGTTATAAATGCCTGTATCTCGGAAACCTTGGGTGATGGGGAAAAATTGATATCCTCCTTGAATTCACGAGAAAAAAATGCTATCTGAATCACACATTCTACTGTCTAAGACATGTAATGTTTTTTCCTTGAGTACAATGAACGAAAATAATTGGTTCGTTTCAAAGAATTAAAATTTAAAAGCCTGTAGGTAATGGAGATAATCGGTAAACATTTATGAAAAAATTCGTTGGTACGCGTGTTTAGCAGTATAATCAAACATGACGCTATAACGAACAGATGTGTAATACAAATTAGAATAAAAAATGGTGTTGTTGATTTGGCAGCGTAGAAAACCTGAACCGTGCTGTGGAATGTAAGGACGAGACTTTTCTTGAGTTTTCGTGTTGCTTTGTGAAATTCGTGATCACTGCAACTTGAGGGCAGCTGCTTCTGTTGTGTTTTCCGTTGTTTCATGGGAGAATATGGTGGAAAGCGATTGTCAGACAGGCGTACGAACTTCGTGCTTACGAGAAGATGAATGGATCCAAGTGCTAAAACAAACAAAATAGTTTTCCGACTTGTAACATGACACGGAGTAGGCTACAACTCAAAAGGCGACCTCATTTCGTAGACATTGGCATTTGTCCGTTGTCTTTGAATGTCTCAAGCGGATTTCAGTTGTAGAAACTTCCATTACGAGCCTACAGCAGCAGATATTAGTAATTTACGTTACAGCGAAGAGCGTCTCCCACGACCAAAAGTGTAAACAATACTTCAATTTTCTCGGCGACAACAAGAGCTTCTATTTCCATTAAGCTAACTACTTGACCTTGAATGCTATTTTTAACCTAGATACGCTTAGTGGAGGGCGCCAGAGCAAACGAGCAATCTTCCATAATGGTGGCTAATTGTGCGCCAGACACGTCTCTCACCACGTGAAACTACACGAATCGTGCTATTCTTCATTTCTTACACATATTAACGATCTAAAGGCGCTTAATTCTGACAGCTATGAAAAATCCCAGAGTACACCTGTTGCCTTTCTACTTTTTCAAATTGGGTTGACTCCTACGACGGGACCGCTGACTGCGAAACTCTAATATATTAACAAGAAAATGCTCAACCAGACACCACGACAAATTTCAAATTCACTATTTCGATAAATGTCACTTTATAAAATTAACAAATAAGAACGGACACCACTGAAGGCATCAGCTGAAGTCATAAACTTTTTACTGATGACTGTATTATTTATAAGGAAATAATTCACGATGAAGATGTAGTTGCTCTACAGGAACATTTAAACAGAATTTATCGATGATCGCTCTTTAACAAAATGAAAAAACATCTTCTTTGACTCTGTAGCCCATTCAGGGCCTTGGTCTACCGGGTCGACTGCGGATTGTCCTCTTACATGACACATGACACATAATCCCGGTCTCCGTGACCATGACGACACAAACGTCAAGGCCCATGCCAGGATTCGAACCCGGGACCACTAGAGTTGAGAGGCAGCGAAGATAGCCTCTAGACCACAGGAGGACGGCAACTAAATGAAAATAAATTCCTCTAAAAGCAAGGTGATTTCAAATTTAAAAAATTATAAACTTGCCGACGAAAAATACACCGGAGGATAAAATCTGTAAATATCTGAGAGTCACAATTGCTAAGAGTTTAAACAGTGGCAATGAAGGGATGGAGATCTTTGCAGTTCGTAAATGGAGTGCTAAAGAACGGAGCGCTGAGTTGGGACCCATATAGATCTGAACATGTAAACGCATCGGAAAAAGTTCAGAAGGTATCGATACTCGAGGTAAGGCGAATTCTTGCTTAGAGAAGCTTTCAGACAGGTGAAAACGAGCAAGATTGAGGAATGGCGTTATTTAAAGCGCACAAATACGAGCCGGTGTGGAGTGAAGTCACAAATCGACGACCAGGTGTATCAAATTAAAGAAAGTCATTAGAGAAAAGATGTAGGGAGGTTCTGTTTCCTGAATAGGACCAACAGGGAATGGAATACTGTACCTGATGGAGGTTTTTCACCAGAACATTAAAATGTTCAATAAAAGACAGGGTGGACTGCCGTATAATAATATTCAAGTGTGATCAATGTAGTTTTTTTTCCTTGATTGACGTTAATAATAAATAACTACCATAAGTAGTAATTTTAATAATAATATCTTACACAACACATTACACAGATACGTTACAACATTCGTCTACGATTTAAAAAATGATTGTGACCCAAGTGTGAGATTTTGCTGCGTGCAACAGAAATGTTATGATTTGGTTTCAAGGCCGCTGCTGTCTGATTCTGTTTCTGGAAGCGGATGAATGAACCCTGAATTTCTATTCCAGCCTATGTAGTTAAGAAAGCTGTCGCGTCGCGTCGTGACGCGTCGTGGAGGTGACGGTGTCAGACTGTGTGTGACTAACGCCGTGGAGGAAATAAGTAGCCACGACAAGGATATGTCTTCCAAATTTCTATTTTTACGGTTAGCATGGACAGTAGCTTAATTCGAGGTTGAACTGAGGTTGCAGGTTCACTAGTCTGAGGAATGGGAAGTTGACTGAGTGTGACGACTAATATGGCCGAGACGAGACAGGGACGGAGGCAATCGGAGGCGGCAGCGATATCGATTAGGCCGCTGTCTTCACATTATTAATCTCATCTGTCTCGAGACTATTCGTCAGTTTTATCCTAATAAATAATATATGAGCCGGCGCTGGAGTCGGGTCTGCTCTCTCAATGGGAAAGGGAACGCTTAATTTCAATAGAACAAACAGATAGCTCGAACTGCAGACTTGGAAATTAAAGTGCTCCGAGCTGGAACCTCCCATTTATTGTCTCCCACGTGGATAATGAACAATTCCCTCGTTTCCGATCTTAGCAAATAAAGTGCTTCGCCTTTTGAGGGCAGACGTACTTGTGATGCCGCAGACATTTTATTGCCAATAGTGGAGTGGCCAAGCGGTGAACAAGTTGGAAAGTCTCCCTTCCCGATATAGCAGATCATTCACTCGGCCTTCGCTTTGCGAAACTTGGAGTGAGGTCTGCGAGAGAGAACACACAGTATCGGTGGATTAAACGCATACTGGAACCCTTGTGCCAGGTTTCGCTCGAGGATAATCCCATTACAGGGAGAACGAGTCGGGTTTCGAGCCGCCGCCATTCCGCGTCAGCAAGGACGTGTAATTAAATAACTTACTCAAGCGTTCCTATCTCTCACATCACTCTCTTTCTACGTCGTTTTATATCGCTTCCATAGCATTCATCGAAATAGCTGAACTCGAGTATTAGCAGACTTCCTTGAATTCGTTTAAATCAGAAGAATACAGTTAGGAAAATATTATTAATTAAAATTAATATTATTATAACTTATTATGAATCTGAAAATAATTTAATACGACCCATTGAGTTTTAAATTAGTTTCCAAATTTGAGTACTAGGACTTACAATCACAAAATAATTCAAAACTAAATACCAAAGCTTTGTCTTTAGACCAGTTGGAAATTAAGACTTCAATACATTATGACAACGTAAAATTTCATTCAATATCTTAAAAATGAATAGAATAAACTCAATGTTTTCATAAATAAATACTTTACGAATTATAGAAAGAAAAAGAGCGAAATTTCCAAATTTCCAAAATTTGTATCATAGAGGTTAAGTAATATTCCAGACATCATTTTTCAATTTCGATTTGTATCTAGATTTAAATAGTGGGCGTTTTACAAAAAAAGTCCAGGACAACTTGCATCATATAGGTTTTTTAACCAGTTCGGTTACATTACATGGATAACAACGTATAATTTTTACAGCCAAAAAAGGGTGCAAACATTTCTGAGTAGCTTGTAAGAAACGATCTGTCAGCTTTTCATTAAATTAGAAATGAGTATTTACCATATCGACTCTTCGACTTTGACTACTGTTCTTTACGCTGTGAGTTATTTGTTCAACAAGGACGATGCTTCATCAAAACAGAAACATGGGGTTCTGGGTAAAGTTCTGAATTAATTCGCAAATATTTTGTAAGTAATATAGGTACAGAAAAATCATAATATTGGTCGCACGGAGCGAAAACGAACGTCGGAATATGGAGACTATCAGAGATGAAGTTGCACAGTGTAACACTTTGCCTGTCTTTCTGAAACTTATTAGTAGTATTTATATGATCATTTGCGCGTCGTATAAATAAATTCGAGTGAATATAGCAATGAAACCACTAACACAGATAAAAGAGTCAGACTTAAAAATTTTAATTGAAATAAAAATTTAGAACGCATCCAACAAAGCACATGTCGTTCCTTTATTTGGAACCGCTTCGGATGCAAGAAAATATTTAAATAAATTTTTAAAAAGCCCACGAAAACAGGTTTTACATACATGACATTAAGAATACAATTGTAATGAAAATGTGTAGAACATTACTTACTGCTTATCTCAAGAATTGAAAACGGAAATTTTTTTTATAATGTCCACGCATTGCTGGCTAAATGACTCCTATACACGCACGGCTCTTGGCCATATAGCTCAAGTTTGAAATTTAACACAGAAAAATTTAATAAGATTCAACGAGAACAAAATTTATATTAACAAGGAATCATATATTCTATATAAATTATTGGTATCAGTCTTCACATTAATTGTGGGATTATTAGATCTAATGAGCAAAATTTCGCTCTTAAATATTGAATAATTGCTTAGGTTCTTCATATGACCTTTTACAGTTTCCAAATCAAAATTATGGTCGTTAAAGTAAATGTGCTTTGAAAGTTTTAACGATGAACTTTACATTTTATCTTCATTAAAACGAGCTATTTTGTTTGGCCGATGTAACAAGCTTTGGAATATAAACAATTAATTTTGTACATTGTGATTTTCTAGAATGTTAATGCTGTCAGATATTCGCAACTATTAATGAGTGCACTATTCGAAAAAATTGTAAATTTTTGTGTAATGTATTTCAGAAAGATTAGGAGTTTCCATCTCATTATGACCACTGAAGTGCTGTAATCACATGGTGACGATCATAATACGAACACGTCTCACTAATATTCCGGAGTATGTTCCAGAGTTCGTTAATTTTTGTAAATAATCACAATTATAAAGAGTATATAGTGAGTAAGGTGAATTTCTGGGTCATTTTAGCCGTGAAGTCATGTCTGCCGGATGAAAATAACGGATCGATCTCCACGTCAGGCTAAAATAGAACAGTGAAGTTACATTTGATTAATGTCTCGTAGTCTTTGGAAAGGTGAGACACATCTCGGTTCTTTAATAAATATATCTGAGAAAGTCGGACATTTCTCAAGTCCGAACCGTACATTGTTGCCAGACTGTGGAAAGAAACCTCGACAAACACATTTCTCTTTTTGACTTCGTTTGTTGCAGCACATTTCCGTAATACACGTGAGAGGTAGTGCTAGAAAGACGACTGTTGTTTTCCCTCGGATAGGACGTTAGCGGCGACGTTGTGGAGGTGGCCCAGCATGAGCATGAGCATCATCAGCAGCAGCAGCAACTCTATCCGACGTCTGTCTGCGGCCTTCATTACCCAGAAACGAGATACGGGACAACCGCCATGCTCAACTACCGCAAACTGAATACGAAACAGAAATTAAACCGAACAGCTCGGTTCACCTGCTTTCTACGACATCGAAACTATTATGCAATTACGCATTTATCCACCACTCATGAAGAAAACGGAGAAGACGAGGCAAAGAGTATTCGTTTTCAAACAGAGCATTGAGGTACAAGGACGAATTTATTACGAAAGGTAATCGGGTTGCACTAAAAAACGTATGATGAAAAATTAAGTAGGATATTATTCATTTCTCGTTTTATTTTTATTTTTTGGAGACTGGGGCGGGGGGGGGGGGGCGAGGATAACAGGTTACATGAGGGTGATCCTGAAACAGGCAACTCTCCTTTTAATAACATAAGAAAGAATTTCAAAGGGGGAGGTCGTGTAAGTTAGAATAATTTAATTTTTTTATATTCACCTGACAGAAAAATATTTATTATGTGGTCCTTGTTGATGTAGTTGAATCCACTTGTGCCTGATCAATCTCACAATGCAATGCACTCAACATGGAACATATTGAAACCGCATCGCGGGGAAACATTTTTATTACGAAGAAGTTACTTAAAAAAAAGAGAATCTACATAATCGGATTCATACCAGGAATTTGAATATTGATAATTTAATATTCCGATGGAAAAGAAGGTTTTAAAAATAAAGTATCGCACGCAGTAGGTAGTGTTTATAAATTTGCTAGTGAATGTGGAGGGAGAACCGTCAAGTATCGCCAACGATCGTTGATTCTTGGATTGGCAAGGAATTCGATTTCGCAGCCGCGGCGCCGGCCTGGGCGCATGAGCGCTTTTTGTGTGCGATTCTTAATTCGCGTCTAGACTGGCAGAAATCACATTGCTGCATGTCCCACTAAAACTGGCGACGCTTACAACAGCGGTATTTATAGTTTTCGATGCAAGCGTTCATTTGAACGGGAATCCAATATCCTAATTACGAAGACAATTTTTAGTAATTTGCTATTCTGTGATGCACGCACTAGATCTTGCCTGTGATTAATAACATCCTTCTGAAAACAAATTATGAGCATGCAATAGGGCTGCAGAGTGAATTCTAAGACTTTTCCGTATATTCCGTTATTGCAGGTTCATAAACTGCAAAGCTAGAAGATTTTTCCATTAGCAGCACCGAGGGCAATCAGATGAAGAATTTAATTAAGAATTAAGGGTCCTTACTACGTATGCCCTTTGTGACGGGTGCATAAGTAAATATTCAAGGTATAACAGTTTTTTATTTATTTAATACACTCACCAATATAAATACCGTTCTTAGACGTGTATAAGCCAACATTCGTGGGGAATATATATTCTTTCTGAATCCCATAACAGACTCAAAGTAGCTTAAAATCTCGTTTACACCGGTCTTGACTAGTTTTAGGAAACTTATAGTGCTCATTTTGTTCAGAATAATTTTTTATATACTTCTTGGAATCATCTAACAGCGCCAATGAGAGTTATAAAGTGTCAAGTAATGATGAATCAACTTAAACTATTTTAATGGCGATGACTGTACTACGTTGAAAGGTATGTAGATACGTTTTATGCTAGTAGAGTGTTATAAATTAAAGGGTGTTTATTGTATTTAGTTTAAAAATTCTGTGTACAAGCCGCATCCCATTTTTCACTACACATTTTTAGTAAAAAAAAGTGCGGCCTATAGACGCCTAAATGCGGTATTACCATACCGTTTTCTATTACGTAAACCAAAAGCTCGAATTCCTTGGATTATATTTTAATCAACCCACCTTGTATATTTTTTAAAAAAATACTCAGGTCTGACACTATACAAAACACTTGCTTTTTAAGTATCGAGGGCCTTGACTATCCATTTGCCATTAGTACTTACTGCCGATTGATTATACTAACTTTATTCTTTATTGAAATCAGCTTTCGTGTGAGTTGCAGGAGCAGGCAGGTAGAACTGTCGGGAAATCAGCGGTGACGTCATCATGTGACGTCAAACGGTTCAGCCAACGGGACTCAAAGTTGTCGTTCTATGTAGAGTAAACGAGTACAATTAATAATTGATAAACACACATAAACCGGCTGCTCCGGAGAGCAATATTATGGTCGACTTGTAGACAAACATACATGACCAATCCTCATAACTATTTATTTTTATTTATATTTCTAACAAACACTGCTTTTATCATTGCTCAAGTTAATTAAGAGCGTACTGGATATTATTAAATAAAGCTATAGCATGTTCATTAACGAATCATGACATTGCTACGAATAGGGAATCCCGTTTCACATTGTTTTGAAAATACATTACGGACTCTACCGTTACGTCTCTCCTCCATTCTGAAAACGCCGGCTCGACTCTCCATTAATACTCTTCGCATCCTAGAACTAACATAAAATTAATAGGATTCCTCTACGACTTTTTAAAAATAATTACAGACCCTAACATCGGTGTGGCATCAATATAAAATCACTATGAAAGAACAGCATGCGTATTACAAAAATCAGTGGGAGAATAGAAAAAAATGGCCAAATCTGATTCTTTCATGAAACACCGTTTATTATGAATAAAAATATAATATAAATTGAATAATATTATGATTTCATGGTAAATGATAAAACAACTTTTTTTAATGGGCAGATCCTTACTTTGCGTATTGTCCATGACCATTTTTTCTATGAGGTTCATTCCTTGTACTATAATAATCACACCTTTTTCGAGTATCACGAATTGGTCAATTCGTTTATCAGGCAGTGCAAATTGCTCCACGTGATTACTTCCGTATGAATTGAAAGCTTCAGTTGTAATAAACAAAACTTAGAGGAACCAACACAGATTATAATAACAACAAACAAGAACTTTTCTATAAGTAACAATGTTTCCAGTTTGACAATTCCCATCGAAACGTAAAAAAAAACATTTCTCGTTGAGAATTACTGAACTTTATAAATATATGGTTCAGCACACAAATCATAATGAAACTAGAGAAAAAAGTAAACGGTAGTCTCATGGTAAAATCACTATGAAATAAAGGGTTTTCAACAATTTTTTCATCTGAGTCTTTTAAATAAAAACAGAATTTCGTTAATACTTCACACACAGCTTGTTTTATTCCGTTTCGACAGCGAACCGCCCTTATTGAAAACCCCTATTTATTTAAATACTTTATTTACCCTTCCACATCGATCCTTCGCAACTATAATACAAATTGTTAGTCTTAAACTTTAAGAAGCTTTCATCCTGTCCTCAACTATTTATCATATGATTAACACGTCGGAGTGAACTCCGTGTTGTAAGATGACATTGGCCGAAATCGGAGAAAGTAATTTGTAGTTTTGAAATTTAATGTGGAATGATCAATAAATGCCTTAAATAATCCTTGTTTATTATTATATTAACGTCAACTTTATTTTTGTCAATATAATTTGGACGCTTATCATCAATGTTATTCCTTAATTCGAAAGCCATCTCCAGAATTCGTGAATGTCATCATTAAACAGAAGATGTGGTTCGTATGAAGTCGTTTTTCAGTTTGTAGCCTTTACTCGCCATGCTGGATTTGTAGTTTCTCCGTGAACGTTAATTGTGTCACCGTGCCTTTTGGGCTTCGATCTCTGGTCCTTGGGCTTAGTTAGTCATTAACTTGTTATGTGCCGCATCGAAGAACGTGAGGTAATAAATATTAAATATTTCGCTTTATAAATATACATTCTACCACTCAAACTATTATATAGTTCTAACGGCGTGTGTCTAAAGTCGTAATATTACAACTTTTCAGCCTAATTTTTCAGAAATTATTGAATTTGCAGCACTACCGCAGGCAGGCTTTTAGGATTGATCAGCGCATCCATGGTATAGATCTATTTCTTCTGGAAGCGTACCAACTCCTTTCAGAGTGTTACTGTGTTGATTCATATGGAGCTCTTTCTCGTTGAAGATCAATGCTTCAAGCGCTGGCGATTCAATTCAAGCTCCTGAAAATTACTTCAAATTATGCGTCGTAGTTTTTAGCGTAATTGGGCATGTTACATAAACATTTACCGTTCAGAAATGAACTATGTTGAATTCTCGCATTTTAAGAAAACTGCCGGTGAACTAGTTCGGGCATTAAAAATTGATTGTGGAAGTTGGAGAGCCTACAAATAAAAATTCCCCAAAGAAATATTAATTAAATGCAGTCCAGTGAGGCCAATGTTAGATTACGGAGTAACGTTCCGGGATCCATATAGAAGTGAACACACTCCAGCATTCGATAAGATACAACGTTTGGAAAAAATGTTCCGATGTCGGTTCGCGAAAACTTCTCAAGAGGAGTTAGAACCACTTAGCAAATGGAGGAAATACGCCAGACTTTGGGCAATATAGAAAGCTCATACGGATGAACGAGCCTGGAAACAAAAAAAAATCATTTTACGACGCCCACTGTTATCACCAAAAAGAATCATCCTTTCAAATTTAAAGAAAACGAGCAGACGTTGAAAAATTGCAATTTGTGATAGATTAATATGGGAATAGAATTCCTCGCTTGTAAAAATATTGACGACTTTTCCAAACAGTACTAATCAGTTTCGATTTTGCCTCAGGAACCGACAGTGAACTTTTCAGTATTAGTATGTCATTTTTATTTCCAATTTAATTTATCTGTTCATCTTAATTCCTGGGGTAACTAATACCAGTAAAGTGCATAATTAATCAAAATTCTGTAAAATAGTGAATTGAATTTGCTAAAAGAACGCATGATTACCGGTTACTTTTCTTATGAGGTTCATAAATTTTAAAAAAGAACAGAGTCCTATTTTGTTGCTTCTATGTTAATCTTATATATTCCACTTTTACGTTAAATTGTTACACGAAAATGCCCAATCGTGGCTTTTCTGTAATTGAGAAGTTGATTCGTGAGTCAATTAGGAAACCGTCAGGGGGAGACAAAATCCAGTGAATTGTGTCCACACACAGCTGTCTGTTCCCCGGAGTGCCCTGCCCTTCCTTAGGTTACGATGCCAGGGATCAATGCTGGGACCTGTTCATGGCTTCAGTCACTTCCAAGGTTCTGTGGTTAATACGCAGTTGTACAGGCGAATGGAATCAGAACACTCGTCACGACAAGAAATGTGTGCCCCTTTCCTGAATGCAACACGAAATGCATATGAACTCAGCCGTTCTCCTCCCCCATGTGCTTTGGACTACGATTTTAGGAAACAGCTCCTCCCTTCGCAAGGTGTCTAATTTTAATTTTCACTTATATCCCTTGTCCTCTTTGAAAAAATATGTAGCCTGTAAGAATACGGCAATTGGCGAGTCGATAAATCAACTAAGGAACATACGAAGCTAATTGTGTAGCAACTGATCGGACACAAAGCTACGTGGTTAAAAATCAGAATATCAACACAAACCCGTATATATACTGAGTAATTAGAGATAACAAAACTCTTACGTATCTTTATTCACCGATATTTTTTTTGACAGTTAACTTAAAAATGAGCAATAATAGGTATTAAATAAGAAGTCGTTTGGAGTGTCCGCTAGGATGGAGGCTTGGTTGCCACGTAGCAGAATAATGTTATGCTGCACAACCCTCGCGCTACACATTTTCGGCAACATTGCTTGACCCGTCTATTATTTCAAGCGTTGTGATCGGTTCATTCATTCAGTCACACTTTTCTTCAACAACTAACCCTCATCGGTCTGTTTATTTAAAACAGACAGTTGCAGTGTTTCATTGAGTGAACATATCAGTTTTATTTTACTGTCATTCTAACTTATATAATTTCCCATTCGTTTTATTGCAACTGGCGATTCATTTTTCAAGAAATTCCTATAACACGACGATCCTCTGGAAAGATTATAATCTTTCGGCCAAAGTTGTATTTGTCTACAGTCGTCGTTGTCATAAAGCAAGCACTTTTCTATATCGCGTAAATTTATTAGGAGACATATGTTACACACTGAAAGTGATTTTCTGACTTCGTCATTAAGCGCTTTATATTATAAAGAGACAGGGTACAAGACATAGCAGGTGCTAACTCACCGAATTTATTTTATTGTTCTTTTCCGGTTGCATTCTATTATTTAAGGGGACATGGACATTAACAGCTAGGGCAATATACTTTTTTCAATAGAAACTCTAAATAAACTTTTCTTTGGACCTGTATAACAGTTTATAGTGTAATTCGATAAACATATTTATCAATGCGCTTGAATTTGAATCTTATATAAAATTAAAAAAGTATTTTATAATACTAACACAGTGAAATAAAACATTTCACCTAAAGTTTCCAAAGAAACATTGCGTGGTAACATTTGAGTGATTTCTTAAAATAACAGGACAAATAATTTGTTATAATCAAAATTGAGTGCTTTTAGTTCAATAATTGTATCACTCCAAATTCGGAATGTGTCACGCCAATGACAGTCCGCAGCCGCCCCGGTAGGCCCAGGCCCATCACGGGCTGTAGAGCTGAACGAAGAAGAATAGTTCAATAATAATATCATATTATTCCAATATTAATATGACCTATACTTATTTAAACTTTTTTGACAATAATAAAATAAATATCCTACATAGTTATAACATTAGTTAAATATAGCTAAAAAATATTAAATCTGTATTCTATGGTTCTTAGGAACCTAAATATAGAGAAAAGAATTTCTTATCTGAAATGTATTATTGTATTTTGTTAGTATTATAAAATCTTTAAGTACTTTAAGTATCATAAAAAAGTATATGGCTTTAATAATTATGATAACCAAATTTCACAATAAAATATTATACAAATCCTGAGAAAAAGTCTGTTGTAAATCCTGTATTGGCGAAGCTGATTACGTCCCTCTTTAGTTGAGAATTTTGAATTTACTATCTTGGCCTGTACTTGAAAACAGTTCCATGCTATATTTTATAAACCACGAAACAAATTTATATCCCATACAGTATAAACTACGGACGTTTCCAGAAAATTCATCCCTTCCCGTTTGTAACAACACATTGACATAAGTTCAGCACGATTCAGGATTCAGATGTAGAAAATCGTTATAATATTTCCCTTTGACGTTGACTTTCCTGCGTATAATTTTAGATTTATTATTCAGTCCAATGAACATGTCTGAAGGGGATTCCAATTCAGTCTCCTTACCCACTCCATGTATCGCAGACTGAAGACCTCTCAGGAAATACCTGTCTTGACTAAACGAAGTTACAATGTAAAAAAAAATCCATACTGTATTTAGCCGTTCAATTTGCCTGAGTCACAGAGTGTAAGATGCTTGAGTTACTTGTAAGATAATACCGTTTGCTAGTTTACAGGAGAATCTTCGGTTTAGTTCCCCATTCCATAAACGAGTCGTCTTCGTGGTAAATCATAGGCTTTATGATGAGAACGGCTCAGGCTATTACTTTCCAGCCATCGTAATGCAAAACTTACATGGTTTACAATTTCCGAGAGGAATCTTAATAGAAGTCTTCCGCGCCTCTTTTCTTCTTTCTACAAATCGTGCCAGCCAAACGGTGTTCCCTGATACAATCGTCAGTTTGTCGTGGTAAGAAATCGTTTTGTACAACCCGTTCCTTGTACCGATCCAAATTTGGAACATGTGTACGGGAATGCTATAAGTAGGTCCGTAGATGTTGTTCGGTTTTAATGTCGTTATTTATGTAGTGGCACTCCTGGAGCTATCGCGATTTATGTCGCTCACAAAAACCTGAATGCAACGGACGACGCGACGCTGCTACTGTCAGCTATTATTCATAAACTTGTAGTCGCATTGTCTGATGAACTAGATTGTTAGATCAATACCTCGTTCAAACAGACTTCGAAACTAATAGTTCAAAAGCAAACTGCATTCAACAGTTCCAATTCACAAGTATGATCGAGCTAGGATTTCTTTAATTTCATAAAACTACTGCACACTTTCGTTGAAGATGATAATGCAAGAAATTTATTTATCGTCCGTTTCTACAAACAAACCGCAGTCTCAAAAATAGATTACTTGGAAAGAAAGATGTGAATGGAGACCGTCGGACTTCCTCCGTAATATATCATTAAACAGGTTAGCTTCGACTCAGCATCACAGTAATCTCTTCTCGGTTTCATGGACCATCTCCAGTAGATTAGAATAAATATGAACACCCCCGCACCTGCAGAGAATGAAACATACACGTCATAGATGGTGTAATTAACAGGTAGCAGCGGCTGTCTTAACCAAAGGGTTTCTTGGGCTTCTGTCGATCATGCTTTGATTTGGCATTTTATTTTAAATGATTTAGTATATACATAGTATATCATTTTATATGATATACATTTAAAATTATTTTAAGATATTTAATATATCTCAGTTGTACGCACCCTTCCAAGAAAAATGATACAAAATAATCTATAAATTGAGTAAAACATGTCAACTACGTTTGGTGCGAAGTTAACTTTTTGTTGTATTACTCAAAAGAACTATTAAACAAGATTATTCTATATTATACCAAACTTTTACTGTTGTTTATATTTATTTATAGTTATTACTTAAGGGTGAATTTTTAATAAATTATATTACGTAGACAGCCCGTGAATTTTTATTTGCTTTTACTCCAACATTGGCCATTTCATTAATTATTACTTTTTTATTACCATTTCTCTTGTAATATATGTAGAATTATATATAATTACTATATTAAAATAAAAACGTTTCAAGACATTCAGCACAGGAAGTCTAGAACAGTATCATCAGCGGTAACTGTTAAATCATTCTCATATGCGGTCAACACAAAATATAAACGTTCATATATATTCTTTGAGTCTCACTCGTGTTCAAAGTGCAGGCTATTACAACAAAAATTATTACACCCATAATTTTTATCCGTGTACCCTTCAGCCTGTAACATCAACTCCACGTGACGATATTTGATATTTCCGGAAAGATGTTCCTTGGAAGATAATTAATGCATTAAATTTACCGGTGTTGTTCAATATACTTCTTAGTAAAGTTGGCCAATTTTACAGACTGACAAAAAGATCAATTTAAAGTACGACGCTACTTCCACCAACCCGTGGACCTTCTCAAGTATAATTAACACAGTTTTATCAGTATTTACTATAGACCTGCTATAACTTCGGTTCTCTCGTCTCAAATGCTCCAACATTTAATAGCCTCAATTATTTAGCATATTTTATTTTTGAATTAATAGACGAGTACGTGAAAATAAAAAAATTCCTTATAACTCTTGTTATACTAACACTTTATTGTTGAGTTAGAATCTTATTTCCAAGACGGCCGTTATCAACTGTATAAAGTAAACATAAATACAGAACCGTTTTTCTTCATATAAAATCACTGTATTAATTTCAACCAATCACGTCCCACCGTGAAACGTACGGTGTGGCTGTTAATCCTTTCTCGCGTATATTATTTATATTTTGTGATTGAAAATTTTTAATGTCTATGAATATGTCGGATAAGTAACTCTTGGCCTTCAACGTGGGTCATCGGTGACGTTCACTGCCATCTTTATCAACTGAACGTCGTGGCCGAAGTGGAAGCACAACAGTTACTTCACCGAGAAAATCTTCCATCTTTAGTAATCTATTTATATTTACTTATTACAGTTAATAATGGCCGTCTTGGCCCAAAGCTTCTAACTAAACAATGAATTTTTAGTTTACTAATAATTACACGAATTGGTTTATAAATTATAACAAAAAAATAGATTTATTGGCTGTAATCCATTTGGTGTTAATCTGTTGAGGACATTCTATATAACTTTCAGCCGCATACAATAATATAAAAACGTCCACCTGATTAGATTTATAGCAAACTTTACTACAGTGCACCACATTACACACGTTAAAACTAATTGAAAAAGCACTTAATCTGTTTATACGGACCATAAATCTTCTCGCCAAGAGAGACTTTGATAAACGCTGTCCTTAAGTCCTAAGCCGTGTTTCAGTATCCACGTACACATTTGTCAAATGTTAACAATTTCTCAAAAATACGTGAACATATTTAGCGTATGTTAAATTTACACCAAGCAAACATTTCATTTTTGCTTTATTTTCCACAATGGTGACCATCTTACTTTTCTTCTCCCTGACCATTCTGCGATATACAAAAATTTTTATCACCGTCTCTGTAAACTTATTCCA
Source organism: Eucriotettix oculatus (assembly GCA_034510155.1). Classification (NCBI taxonomy): domain Eukaryota; kingdom Metazoa; phylum Arthropoda; class Insecta; order Orthoptera; family Tetrigidae; genus Eucriotettix; species Eucriotettix oculatus. Next base: position 19,338,739 of record CM067380.1, on the reverse strand, counting down.
TTTTTGCAGACGTATTTTCCAGTTTTATCTTGATCGTATTTCCAAATGGTTATCGTTGGTCATTATTCTCATGACCGGTATGGAAAACAAAAAACCAATGTCAATCGAAGATATTTAACATAAGTATCATGAAATTCCACCTTTATTTAGTTTTAAAAGTTGCATATATGTCATTTACATGATTAGACTTGACGCTGTCTTAATTTCCGTACTATTTCTAGAGCTCGCTATCAAGTCACTACTTTCAGACGAGCGAGCTCTAATCAATTGCTGACGACTCTTTTTATCCACAATGTGTACTGTTAGGAAGATATTAGAAGAGAAGGGAGTCAAATATTTAGTGATTTGAACTCCAGTAGGTGTGTTGTTTACCGAAGCCAATTTTCTGTGCTCGATTATTTGCAAATTAAAGTTAGTAAGTACCAGGTGCAGATTTTGAGGACAGTAATTAGTATTTGAACAGGGTCGGTCCCAGACAGTATGTGACTGACTACGGCAGACTTCAATAAGACTTCTGATTTCTGTAAAAATTCTAGATTAAATTACTACACACGAAATGTGACTTATGTAATTTGCTATTTTAACTCGCACAAATAATCTTTAAAAAGTTTAACTTTGGAAATTGACTAATATTCAATATTCAACATATCATTAGGTTATATAATACAAACGTATTCGCCATCAAAATATATAACATGCGTCGCTTTCAATGCACCGAATTAAGGAGCGTAATTTTCGAAAATTAGGAACATGCAAGTAAAATACACGATTATTTTTTAAATATCCGTTTAATGTACATCTATAATATTAAATTCCATAGATAATTCTTTTTATAAATGGAGCTTCCGTCAGGCGGTTCTCCACCATAAAAAGTCAAGGCAGTTGTGAAATCAAAAGTCCTGTAGAAAGTGAGTAAATTATTTGTATTCTTAGTCGTGCGTTTGTATGATGAAGTAAACATTTAAGTAAAAAAATGCCATGACCTTATAATAAAAGTATTAAAGCAACTAAAGAAGTAAGAACGTAAATTTTATAGTTAAATTCTACACTTGACGATTAAAGCAAAGATAAATGAGTAAAGAGCCTAATTGAAAGAAATAAAACTGAATTTAATAAGAACAAATTAGTGCGTCACTAAAACTATAATATTACTATAAATAAATTGTAGAGATATATACTAATGTAATTTTGAAAATAAATTCCACACTTTACGATTAAAGCAAAGATAAATGAATAAACAGCCTAGTTGAAAGAAATAAAACTGAATTTAATAAGAACAAATTAGTGCGTCACTAAAACTATAAATTTACTATAAATAAATTCTACAGATATATACTTATGTAATTTTGAAAATAATTGATCATTTTTGTATCTTGAATTTATTTATATAAATTTTATTGCACCTGAGAAAGTTTCAATGGAAGAAATGCAACGTCGTGATGCACTAATTTCTTTTACTAAATTTAGCTTTACTTCTGACTAACTAAGCTTTTCCTAATTTATTTTCAAAGAAGCGAGATCAATATAACTATTGAATCACACTCATGTTTACTTGAATATAATGACTCGTTTGTAGGGGCAAACTGCGCTATGCTTACTTCCTTTGCGTCATTATTCTTCCTTGAATATGTTTCATCTATTTTATCATGAGTAAAGTTCAAATTTAAATCCAACAGAGCATGATGATATCATTATTGCGATAACATTTGTGCAGAAGAAATTCCCATCAAGTTCTATCATTCGATTTATTTCACTTAAATGAAAGTATCAAATAATAAAATGGAAGTTTTATGGCCGAAATTCAAATGTTTATTAAAATTTACATTATACAAAACGTTTGGTCCATATCTTTGGGACCTCTTCAGTTGTACCTAAAAATAAATGATTAAATGTAATGAAACAGACAGTAGTTAACATCCAAACAAATAAATTAATTTAGAATACCAATGTTACTTACGTAATTAACAAAACGTTAAATAAGACCTTTTAACAGAAAAAGATAGACTTCTATAACTCCCATGGGGGAAATGAGAGAAAGGACTGTCAAATCTTACTATGTTCAGACTCATTTTGTTAAACACAACAATTAAACTTCCAAAGTTTCAAGAATACAAGATTTTTAATCATAATACTAAATCATTTTTTCAATTTATTTTTTCTACATCTTTATATTGAATAAAATAATTACATTCTACATATACAATTTTTATATTACTTCAAATCAATCCTGTGATTATTCGTGTACAATTGTTTTTTTAAAATTGCTAAATGTTTTTATATGATTGCCTAAATTTATTTATCAGTTTGATAATCAACCATTGTATATGTAAAAAGGAATCAGAAGTCATTTTGGATTATTTAAAAAAAATTGATTATTTTTAATATGTAGAATATTTTTAGAAATGTTTATGGAATTTTTTAGAAAATGTTTTCTAAAGAACTTCTTTCATTATGTAGATAATTATGACTTACTTTGGCTGAGAGCTCCTGTAAAAAAATAAATAAATTAATAAATATAATAAATTAATGAATTTGTAAAGTTTGCGACTGATTTAATACCAACTAGACTATCGTCAAATTTATAATCAGTCATAATAAATTTATGTTCGTTAAATATAATTCACAGTTTTCTTCGTTTTCTGTGGAGTTCTATTACCTATTTATATTAATTTTCCTACTCGCTGGGTATCTGTCCTCTATAATATTATTTTTTAATTCCACCGCCTTGACTATGAATAAGTGATTAACAAATTAATTCTGCGCAATTTCATAATACAGCGTATCGCATTTAAATTACGTTTTGCATTTATAAGGTGGACTAAGAACTATAATGTAGCATGTGCACATCGTAGGGCGCGAAATTCTGTCTTAGAGTTTTTGAGCGGGGTTGAAGTATGGGAAATAATTAAAATAGATAACTCTTTTGGGGAATGACGAAAATTTTTTGATGCACCGTAAACAACAGGATGAATAAAGTAAACTATATTGGCTCCGACTAATAATAAAATATGTTAGTGTAGTAATTGCGGGGGTTGTAAATGGGTCAGCGTCTGTGGGCGTGTAAGTGGGGCAGAGGCGGCGACGCCTAGACCGGCGCCAGCTTAAAAATTGCGTCACTTCGGAATGCAGTCAAAGCTAAAATTCTAAACAGCGAAGGATTTGCTGAAAGACGCAAGTTTGATGCACTGAGACACTGTCGACGACGGCGACGGCGACGCCGACGCCCCTTCGCCTGCGGGGGCAGTTTTCTTGACTCGTTGCGTTCCCCTCCATTTCGTTCCCTTCCGTCGGTGCGTGGGGACGGAGACGGAGACGGAGCCGGACTTGCGTAGGTTCGCATCCAGACTGGCGCGGTGCGGCGTCGCGACGCCACAATCGATGTCTCTCCTGATTCTTGGCACGCGAGAGCATGTCCTGCCTGTCCATGTAGCAAGTTCTCTTCGTCTTACAACGCAATATAGCGCTAGTTACTCAAATACTGACGTCATTACGTCAGGAAGTACACAATCAAAATGAAGAGACATCAGCGATCGACGTTTAACGGGAAGCGTTTTATGCGGACTAAACCGGGGTAGAGATAACTGACATTTTTACTTGCTTAGTACGGCAATGTTGCAAATTTAATTAGGCAGCAGCTCTTTTTATATTTGAGAATACTTCCTCTTCCACGGAGAATAATCAAATTGTAACAAACACATTTTCTTCCTACAAATCCGTGTCTCTACATTTTTATGTATTTTATTTTCATTCATCTAAGAAGAATCGTCTGACAGGTCATATTACCATAAACTCTTGACGTTTTCATATAAATTAGCTAAGGTATCGTTAGGAAGTCGACAGAGAATGAGACTGAGGTTGGTTACGACGACATTAGAAGTTATGTACGGATAAAAGATACCTGCTGGAGAGATTGTTGGTTCTCGGACCCATGGAGAAAGTATCAGCGAAATAGTTACATTCTTTTACTTTTCACGAACAGCTTCTGTTTAAGTGTTTAAAACAGAGAGTCCCAAACTATTTTCTCTCGTAGATCACGTGCTAATTTCTTCAGTGTAAGTAGATATTGAATTGTTACTAATTCATCAACTTCAGTTGTTATTTTCACAAGTGTTACTTTGAAATATTTAACTGTAGAGTGAAAAAACAGAGGTTAAGTTTTATACAATTATTGAAGCAAACGACAGAAAATTCAAATGCAGTAAAATTATAACAAAATAAATGCTTTTAATGGGAGGAATGATCCTGATTTAATAGTAATTTTTTAATGTTTGGCTTCAATTTAGTTTGGTTTAACCTTACATCTCTCCACTCGGTGGTAAGATGATATGCAACCACGACGAATCCCTTTCCACGTATGACGATGGAAAAGTTATAGTCCATAAGTGATAGGAATGTTTCTCTGAAGCCAAAGTTGCTGATATTCGGTTCAGAACTGTACCTCAAGTTCTTCGTCAGTGGTTATTCCGATTCTTCGATATCGCTATATGGATCGATACTCCACTGTATAATGTTTCAGTAAGCAAAACGTCCTCAAACTTAATTTCAAAGTCTGTGTGAAGCATATATAAATGTTGAACGTAGGTTGCAATATCATGATCCTGGCAGTTTGTCTGTGACATTAACGGTCAAGACCTACTTGAATGGATCCATTCTCGCGGACACCAATTTACATCTCATGCACCCCCAATTTTTTTTTTCGCTGATATGGACCCCTTGCAGTTAGAAATCGACCGCTAGGGATAGATTATGGAACATTGATACGACCTTGCCACGGTGTGAAGGTGTGATTTGGAAACATACTGGAGACTTTAGCCATCACACAATCAACAGATCTCAATCCAACCGACCTTTTCTGGTTCGAAGCTGTTGATTCCAAAACAAACAAATTTTACACAACTGGAAGGTGCTATTCGTCAGATTCCTCGCATCACCTCACAAAATTTCGTGGACTCAATGCCAAGAATAATCAACGAAACATTGAAGTCAAATATGGCCCAAAACTGATAGTGTATATGTTAATAAACCATAAAGCAAAAAAATTAATATGCAGCATGTTGACGGAAGTATTAATATTTGTTTATCTTAATGAAGTGAAGAACAGTGAGATAGTGAAAATTAAAATCTCACCTTTGTGCATTTGCATATGGGAATTCCCCCCGGTCCCTCACCCTCTCGTCTACTATGGACAACCTGTCCTTCTCCTTCCTTCTTTATTTGTTTTCATTTTCTCTCACAATTTTCTGCGCTCAGCAGGTTGAAAGTAGAATAGCATGTCTTGTAACAATAAGTAAAACAAAAGTTTGCTCAAAACATGTAAATGCAAGTCATAATATTTCGTGTGAATGTCTGACAAAAGTAGAAAACAAATTATGGTAGGCATTACCTTATGATAAGCAGTAATTCGTTGTAAGAACAACGGGTTATGATTAGTGGGTCCTGAAGCCGTTGTTTCACGAGCGGAAACTTTCCTGGTAGCAAATGTATCAGACCCATTTTCTTCAACGCTGTTACAGTCTGCTTCTTGAAAATCCTCTGTCCTGATGGATGGCGATTTGCTTTACATAAAGTGCTTTACGAAAGAACGAAATTGGCCCACTTTTGGTTATTCACGAGATTATTCACATTCCAAACAATCGCCAACACAGTCTTTGACCGGTTCGTTCGTCCAAGGGTTGTGACCCTTCATTAGTATCATATTCGTGAATGCACCACCTCGATACGCAAATGTGGTTCTTCGATCAAAGTTATTAATGAGGCTCTCGTCTTTGAGCGACGACTTCCCTCGTCGTAGTTTCGCCAACAGAAGTCGCCGTTGGTTCCGTCAATGTAACTTTGCAGTTGAAATCAATTGAATAGAACGTGGTGCGCGTGCGCAAAAAAAAACGCTCCACCGCCGCGTGTATCACGTCTTTGAAAACATTAGTTGCGCCCAACAATTGGAAATGCGCGAGTGGAAAATATCTCAGTCGGCTATTACACTCCGGCACGGAACGTGGAGCTGTTGTCGTCGCTCTGTAAATCGTATTTAAATTTGTTTTAAAAGTCGCTGACGTAGAGGATTATCGTGGCTGCATTTCGCTAGCGATCCCTTGCAGCTTTAAAAACCATGACAATGCGTTTCTTTTCACCTTCCCACACATCATGATTTGCTACAGACCAACAGGTTTCTCCAGTACTTTCACAACAGATTGCTACATTTTCAGTCCATCGCTCTCACAAGTCCACATTTTTCGTCTCCGTAGAACAATTGTTCGTTCATGTGCAAACGAATAGTAATAAAATTAATTCCATCTTGTTTTACTCTTTCAGTTTAATTCAGACTTGCAAAAAGGAAAGTGTATGTGTCAGTGTCCTGTATTTTAATTTAAAACATTCGTATGACAAGATCGTGATTGGTGGTTTCGAGAAATTAAAAACATTGGAACAGAGGAACAAAAAAATTAATTTTTCTCTTAGAAAAATCTGTGAATCATCTCCTGAATTCAAACAGGATACAGACCCGTCGCCGTCAAGAAATATTGTGAAATACATACACTTACAGCACTGTAATTTTTGTACATTCTTAAGTAAACAATATTTAAACATTCTGACTAGCCAGTAATGGAAAAAATTATAATTTTCTGCTATATTTCGAATGAGGAGCATTCCTCTTCATGGTCGTCCAGTATACTAGGATTACCTCTTTTCCACAGCTGAAATGTCGTGATGAAAGTGATCATTGCTCACTGTGACAAGATGAATCTAGGTGCGAGTTCAGGAGGTGTACTTTTAAGGATTAAGGACGTATTACAACCCAAATTTTATAAAAAATATTATAAAATTGTTGACAATATTACGGCAACTGAAGAATTTCACCTAGGAATACAAATGTATTTAAAAACAAGTTTAGAAATACTGAAAAGTGAGGTAAAATTTTTTTAAAAACAAGGACATGAAATGTTCTAGAATTGTGCCATTATTTTTTTCTGTAATTTCACATTTTATGTTTATTAAATTTTATCATCAAACTGCCACCGGGCTAATCCTCATCTTTAGTAGTAAAAAATACAATACAATTTTCAACTTTTCGATTTCCAAAAAAAAAACTGAGCAACTTTTAATCCTAATATGATGGTCGATTATTGTTCGACCATCAAGACAGATATTTCACAGGCATAAAATCGTCGTTTCTTACTTTATAGGCGAGTCAGAATGTTGGACTATTGTGTATTTAAAAATTAATAAAAGAATACAGTGTTTGAAATTATAACTGCCTGTATTTTGTCACGGGACAACTCCGATATATCAAGATTCAGGAAAATAGTAGAGTTTCTGAGACAATAATAGTTTTGATTTTTTTCCTCGGTGCAATGGACAGAAAGAAACATTTAAAAAGTGAACTTCTTAAAAGAAAACTGTGGATGATGGAGAAATTTTGAATACATATTTGAAATCACGATCATCAAGCACGCTAACCAGCGTCATCAGCATTTTCTTCAGGTTTATTTTACTAAAGCAATTGTCAAAAACTGAGCTTACCATAACTTTAGGTTTACGATTATTAATGCTTCGTAAGGACTTTAAATTGGAATCGAATTTCTTGATTTTCCTGATCTATAAATTACAGGGGAAATGAAAGATACGCGGTTAAGCAAATGGACTGTTTAAATACTAGTCATTATTTATGTAATAAAATTCCCATATGTTTTGAATCAGTCTGAAAAAATTTCAACTTCATTAATAAATAATATTTATTAATTTCTTAGGTATGTTTTATGTGCCATAATGATGTATATAAATAGTTGAAGAATGCTTCACTAGTCAGTCATTGATGAACATCTACTGTGCTGGCCGGAGCTGTGACGAAATTGGCATGTTTGCCGTTTGGTGCCGGATGAGGCTGGACCACACCACATCCTCAGCCGCTTTCTCTCTTTCTTTCCAGAAACCTTTACAACTAGATATAAATAACTCAACATTCGTCTTCATCTGACACCGTAATATTAATGTATATTATGCATATTTGGCATCTTAAAGTAGTCTTCCTTGATGTCTTTCGTCAGTCGAACAGCGATAGCCAGAAGCATGGTAATCATTTTCGCAGTAGTGACGTTGCACGTTTTTTTCCGCGAAGTTCTGCCTTTGACAGTCTTGATTGTTTGCTCAGTTATAACTCGTGGGTAAAAAACTGGAAAATTTTACAGCAATCAAAACTATGAAGAATATTATTTTCAATTCATTCCAATAGACGTTATTTAATCGTGAATTGCAAAAACCGTATTAGAAATAATTTCTTTTGTACAGGATGTGTTGTATGTCAGCAACGGTCGTCTAATCTACAGATTGGTATGAACTCTTCATAGAATAATTTTAGAATCTTGCAATTGTTTCGCGCTTCTCTATAAGAGTTTTTTAACGAACTAGTGCAGTGGTCAATTATTTCATTGACCCTCAGTTGTTACGAACATGCCTTCCTGGAGTTAATTAAATTTATAAGAGCCCTAATGTTGATAGCTAATAATAACGATTGCCACTTGGTGGATAATTAAATCTGATCTTTTTTATTAGCTCAGTTGAAGAGGTTTTTCAATAATTAAAATACTACAAAATTTATTCAGCTCTTCGGTAATTATACGACGCGATATATTGAAAATTATTTTCATATATTATATATCATTATATTTATTAGAATATAATAGTTACATTAATATGATATCATTCAAATCAATACCTAATAACTTAGAAATTAAATTAAATTGAGTGAGAAAAAATATGAAACTGTTTAGACTGTAAAGCTCGTAAAATGGGCAAAACAAAATTCTCTCGGAAACTTGTACCAATTAACTGAAAAACTAATTCAGCGTTCAGAATTATTTCAAACATATTTATTTAAATAATAATAAATTTTATGGGAAAAACGTCAAAATTTTAAATGAAGAATGTAATATCTATTCTAGATTGATGAGTAAAAGGTTACACATCATATCGGCCATTATTATGAATCATAAAAATAATTTAAACAAAATTATGATTACTTATTGTTATGAAGTTTTTCTTATCATTCAATGTGAAACATATTTCCATTTCTTATTTTTGAATTTCAACAGCTGTACGTTCATAAAAGTCATGTTTGTACGTTGAGCACACTCAAAGTTTTATGAGTTTATATCTCTGGAATTTCTAAGTAATGTTCCATAATATTAAATTCAATTAAAACAACTTTAATAACTGATAAACAGAAGAAAACGATTTAAGTTGCCAGTTTTGTACTTTATCAGTAGCTTTCGGCCATGGCCATGTTCAACTGTAAAATATAATACATTAACAAAGATATTATTCATAAAACACCAAGAACAACAATACTTAGATGCATTAATTTACCTGAATATTTCGATTATCTCACGTACTGATAAAATACAAAACTGACAACTTAAAGTGGCTTTCTTTTAGTTATTTAGTTCCATAATATTTTATATATCTATTATATATGGGATTTTAGTAAACTTAGTTCGTGAAGAGATTCCAATGAAAGGAACACAACGCCCAGCAATGTAATTAATTTTCCCATTAAATTTAACTTTATTTCTGATTAATGATGATGTAGAACTCGTTTATTTGTAATACAATATACTTATTCTGCATTTTAAAACTATATATAATACTTATATAAAGAAAATTGATACAGCTACCAATTCACTCGTGAGTTGTTTCGTAGTTTTACTTGGAAGGTTGCACTGATGAGAGGCTCATCGGAGAGCATCATTGGCAGCAGTAGCTTAAGTCTTCCCATTCCCCGAAACTGGGTTGATCCACGATCTTACGGACTGCCGCTGACCAACGTTTGGCTGGTCCATTTCTAACTCTTTGAATTTTGACCTCTAATGACTGTGAGACTGTAAGAGTTACTCGGGGGGAACATGCCAAAGTTTTTAAAACTTTTACCCCACCCTCCCCCCAATATCCCCGTTCTTGCATTGTTGGTGATAATGGGGTCAATATTCTCCAAACCGTTCTTTGTGTGCAATCCTCTTCAGATTTGGGACATTTCCATATGACCAAGGGCTTTCCGTGCAGCCGTCCTTTTATTGCCAGAAGCACTTAATACCTTTTGCTGTGACACTGGACCGACGCCAATTACCCTAACTCGTGCCATTTCACATATTAAAGTTTTCTGTTTAATTATTATTAATAGTTGGGCCTGTTTTCCATAGCACAGTTTTTTCATTTCAGAATCGTGTATTTCAACTGTTCCATCATCAGTTGTTAAGTCCAAATATTTGTGAATAGTGATTATAAAATCATTTTCAATTTGGACATTTATAGTTTTACTTAAGATTCTACTTTCAATTAAATTCTCAAGTGCTTCTAAGTAATATGTTTGTATTTATTTGAATATTGATTTCCTCCCTCTTGCCACGATTGTCTCTCAGACAGTTACCAAATTGAGACGGCCAAAGCACAATTAATTAAAATTTTAAATAAACAACATATTGAAAACTAGGGATTTAATTTGCGGCGAAACTATTACTGCGCTGTTTTTCAGATGCAATTCAAACATTAAAGAGAGTAAAAAACTTTAGTATCGCAAACAGGGCACCACATGCGTATTGCCGTTACTGTCCTCGAAACAATTTACATACAATTCCGTTTCCTCTGGTCGATTACTATTAGGATTTTCAGATTATAACTCCTCGTTATGCCATTAATTACGGCCCTCGGTAATGGAGTGCGATGAAAGGCGAACGTAAATCACTCGCCGTGAGTTCCGCATTCCGTGGCATTGTCGCAGGAAACAGCCTGGCCTGGCCTGCCTTCTCTGCCTTTCAAACACACTTGCCTGCCTTTCATCGGAATTAGACAAAGTCCTTTGTCGTTAGCTGCCAAATAATTTCTCTCCAATAAAAGCCACCTCAATCGAAGGCACCTGCGTGTTCACAGTTAAAACTGCCTCTCATCAGTAATGTTTAGATTCAAACTTTGGTTATCTTGGATAAGTTAACCTTTTCTTCTATATATATATAATTTCTATATATATATAATTTTATTGACTGAGCAAGAATCGCTTACGCGTAGTTGCAATAATTGTACGAATGACGTTTGTCGAAAATGTGCATCAATATTACTCAGAGTAAAATTAGAAGAAGAATAGCTGAACGACAAATAAAACTGCATCACAACTTCTGAAGAAATACTTCGTATACCGATAATGTTACTTATTTTTGTTGCTAGTTTGTTTAATTGAATCCGTAATATTTACGCTCCACGATGAAATTCACATTTTTATGAAATACTGGAAAGAATGAAGCTACGTAATTTTTTTTGTAAGGACAGGGTAATTTTACTGTAATTTACTAATTCCGTAAAGTTATCAATTTTTATTTAAGAAAATGCTCTGATGAAACACACAAACATTCAGGACGACATCATTCTAGATGTCTCAAGTCTGTACTCCCATATTTGACCGGTGAAAGAAACTATTTTTTTAAAATTTAAATATGTATGTACTTTTTAAAATCTACAATTGTGCTAAGATCCAAGTTGCATTTACATGATAATATTGCCTATTATAGTCTACACATTACTTTTAATCGAATTTATACTAACGATATCAATCCATTGTTTTTAGTAATATTTGTACCTATAGAAGAAGGCACTGACGGCTTTTATATTTAATTATGATTTAATTTGTTGAAGGGAAATAAGTTAACTTCACTTCTTATGTCTTTTTTTAAGGAGGATTCTCCCAAATGATCACACAAATAAATTTTTCAATGTATTGTTGTCCTACTGAGGCACGAAAAGTTTCCCACGTCTATTTTTTTGTTTCAAATTACTGGTCAAAGCTACCAATATAACCTTTTTTTAAAAATTTTGGAGCTGATTCCAATCCATGGCTCTTCCTTTCTCCCTTATTTGCGTTAATAACTCCCAACCTAATAGTTCCCTTCTTTTCCTCCCTCTCACAGATTTAGCTTTCTCCAACGATTTTAATTTTCCGATAGAATTTCCTCAACAAGCCGCCAATTCCAAAATTGGTCTCACTAAAGTTAATCCCTTAATTCATGAATTATGAAATAATGAAACACCACGAATAACTTTCCTAAAATTAGCGTCAAATCAATAGTAAATATAAGAAGAATTAATTGGCGGTGAACCCACTATGAAACTATAGCATACATAAAACAATAATCACTGGGGAAATAGAAATAAGAAAACAAATCGGCTCGTTTCATGAAACACCGTTTATTATGAATAAAAATGGCGGGTCTAAGACTGACTCAATAAATTTACCGCCGTAGCAGTAGATGGTGTAAGGAAAGCAACAGTTTATTTTTATTTCGTCAATATCTAAATCTAAACGTAATGCTTCCGTCTGTCTCATAGGTTCTTACCTTTCTATTATTATCTTCATCATCGGATTCACTTATATCAAAATAATCCATGATTTTTTCGTATTTCATCTCCAATATTTTTTGAGAGACAATCTCTTTTTTCAATTATATTTCCTGTTTCTTGAAATTATCTTTTCTGAATATTCGAAAAAAAGATAACTGGAAAAGAAATAAAAGACTCGGAATTTTCATAGTGCCTAAACTATAAAATCACTCGTATTTTAAATGTTTTTAAAAATATTAATTGGATTAACAGGAATGCATTACAAAATACATAATTTTTTTTCAAAAAACTTACTTTGTCAATTGAAACAATAGTTTGAAACAGAGACTACAACTAAGAAGCAAGAACCTTCTATCAATAATGATATTTCCATTTTGACAAGTCCGATAGGAAATACAAAAAAAATCTCGGTGTTCCTTAAGAATTACCTAATGTTACGAGATGGGAAACTAGAGAAAAGAGGAAAAGGAAATGGTGAAACCATTTTTGATTTTGTGCTCCCCGTTTTCAGAGTACTTGTATTTAATTGGTCTGCGGTATTTTCGTCATTGAACGTTCTCACCTGAAGTTAGGAAAGTGTTCAATAAATTACTGCCACCAGAAACGTCAACTCTTGAATTTACAATGAGAAACGAAACAAAATATCTGTAAAATATATTTCAATTAATTTAATTTTCCACTATCATAGCTTAGTGTCCTGAATGTTTACCACCAGACTGTAATTTAAATGGGTCACTAACGCAAACGTCATCATTAAAATATGCGCAACCCTGGAAAGTTGCTGAGAACGCTGCATTTCAGCCGACACAAGTTTTCTTAATCCATAGAAATAATTGTTACGATTTGGATGATCTGGCTCCAGTTTTATGTTTAGTAAGTTCCCGACCGGTGGAGACAGTTGTGTCGTTGAAATGCATGAGAAGACTCATGAATTTGAGATGGTAGACAGTGAGCAATGCTCATATTTGACCTTCGTAGTAACCAGGGGACACCTGCAAACGAATTCGTTTTCCTCTATTTTCCTATGCTCCGTAACAGACGAACTGAATTACCTTTACTTCAATTTACCACGTCATTAATTCAGTTTCCTCTCAAATCAACTCAAATGTTTGGACGAGCTGATGTTAGCGTAGAGCTTTGATCAACAGAGGAGTGAGGAGCCAGGAAGGAGAGAAGTTAGGGTTCGATTCCTGGAGATTTGGAGAAAGGATGAAGGACCAGATCATGCGTCGAATTCTTAATGCCACGTTACCAAGTCAGTAAGCTCAGGCTCTCAGCTTGCTCAAGTTTCCTAACAACTTCTGTATTTAATGCTGATTTCTGTGAATGAACATCTTTCACCTTTCACCATCAATATCTTTTTTAACTATTATTATTAGTGGAAGGAAGAAATATTCAAGGAAGTGAATCGTAGAACCACATTGTCAAGACTACATTGTTGAAACAATTCACGTTTAAGTGTGCGATAATTTCTCTTACATTGATTGGCAGATTGTTCTCATTAATGTATAACAGCCGTCCTAATAAAATTTGTGTTCGGATTGTAGTTTCGCCTTTGTAGCCTGTTTTATTCCTGGAATTTGTCCTTGCCTGTGGCATTTGTACGAATGCATACGTTTTACTGCGTCTATAAAATAAGTTCTACATCTTATCCACTCACATCTCTCGCGATATCTGCGATGTAACTTCAGTAGGTACTCTAAGAGTGTGAAGTTTACGGGCCTGTAAATTAGAAGAGTACAGTCAGATTCAGTGAAGACAACTTTTCCAAGACACTGCGTGTAACCACTGGGGAATGTACCGTTTTATGTGAACTGAACTTGGTCAGTAGTTAATTCTTTTGAGATCTGTTCTTTCTCCTATGCTTCATAGTAAGTTCCAGGCTGTTTATTCTGAGCGGATGGGGACCCGTTACGCATAAGTAAATACACTCCATCATCCGCTTTTGAATACATAAAGAGCAGATATTCATCTCAACCATAATCTAAAACTGGAGTCTGATTTCTCGTTTCTCAAGTTTAGCTCGAAGGTGAATTTCGAAATAGTAACGTCGAGTTTATCAAAAAGCTAAGATATTTCACGTCCACAATGTAGCTATTATTTCTAACTTACGTAACACATTTCACAAGCTCATAAATTTCTCAAGTGTTGTACTTGAGGAATAAAACATGAAACGATTGGGATTGAACCAATGTGTTATTCGAAGGTCTCACGTCTTCTGCATTGTAAAACAGATGTCAGAATATACATTGACATTTCTAAGAATATAGTACCACTCCGAGAGAAAGTCTGACAAGACTTTCCTAGAATTTTGGCATCATGATACAAAATACCGAGTAGACGAAATGGAATTTTGTAAAATTGTGAAAAATAATATAAAGGCAAATAAATTGGGCAAATATGGTTTTGGACAATTTTCCAGCATATGATCCGACCACCGTAGTTCCAGCAAGTATTTTGCATAGGAAATGAAGTTGTTTCCTAAGAAAGGTTCAGCAGGCCGTAAAAGGTGAATTTTGAATTTGTTTTAGAAACTGAAAACTGAGCCTCGTCCTTTCAATCACAAAGCTATTTCTTCGATTATCCTGAATTATGTAGTATCTTTCACATCAACACTAGGATTGCCTCAAATTAAGTTTTGGAAAAACGCAAAAAGATTTCCATTAATTTTTCCATGCCAGAGGCAACAAACTTCAAAACGTCTTTCACAGTTTTAACTAAGAAGTATCATTCTGCAACTGAAGAGGGTTCGATGAGCCTGCGTTGTCGTCTCCTAGGCTTACTTCATATTTAAAGTTCCAGCGGCGAATTAAGTAATTGTTGAAAACCTTCGAAATGATATCACTGATCAAAATTGAAGTCGTCGGGTCTCGTTTGTCAGCACGTCGATTCTGCTCCGTCAACATCAACGACAACGACGCTTTGTTCCCTTCTCGTAAAATTTTCAACCCCTTCGCCTGAACTTCGTCTTTTCGGTATCCTCTAATTTTACAAGTACGCTTTGTGGAGTGAACTGCGTTGCTTAGTTGTACGAACGTATTCTTACTTAGGTTATTATTAATAATTACATTAGCATTAAGCATCAGAGCTGCAAAATAAAAGTAGAAATGGGAAGTTTCGTGTCTGAGCGCTTCGGAAACGTCGAATACAAGGAATGAAGTGGTTATTTGTCACTTCATCTTTAAAATTCCATCCTGAAAGTAAAGTATTATAAAACACTAACAAAATGAAATGAGTTCAAGAAATGTTGTTAGTGTCTACTCCGATTACTGTCAGACAAAGTAAGTAAATAGACGTCTATATTAGTACGCTTGTAAAACTAAAAGGAACCGACAGCTCGTTAAAGGGAGAGAAAAGTAATATAATTGGCCATATTGTCAAGTTGGTGCTTACAACTTAGAAGTGCCGTGCATTCGTTCCTGCATCAGAATCTCAACCGCAAGATTTACTAAGCAACCATGTCGTAAAGCCCTTGCGAAATAATTAAACTCACACTTAGTTGTCATTAAAACCCAGTATCTGACGAGTGTGGAGACTTTACTGTTGTTTTATGGACACAATCTCGTTGAAAGCGGCTTCTTCACTTGACCTATATATCCTCATGAAGACCAAGTTAGCACTTTCCTGCTGCATTAATTACGACACATTCCCTACGCAAATATACCGACTCTGAAATTGGTTTATTCTTCACATAACAGACTGATTTTATGTGCTTCGTTTGGGATTTCAAATTTTATTTCAACGATGAGGAGGCTGAAATATGTGAGAAACAACTTTTTGCATCAGTAACTTGTAATCTGCTTTCAGGAGAGTTGTAAAATAATTGAACAACCTCAACAAACATGTAAATATGTCTGAAAAATCGGTTTAGAATATATTCAAATGTAAGAACGGTTACGGAAAGAGATTAACGACGGATGGACCTACTCAATCCAGCGCAGTCGTACGTTTGCTTAATTTATCAAAGGATAAAGAATTCACGTAGATGAAAATTAAGCCTACAGATAGATTGAGATTTATTTCTTTTGAGGGTGATGGTCTGCATGAGGTTGCAACTTTCCTTTCGTAGCATAGGATGCGGAAGGGAAAGCAGGGCAGCAAAGATCCTACCCGGTTTTAACCTACAAGAGATACAGGGGAAAACCCTGGAAACCCTGCATCAGGTATCAAACTTGTCCCACGACCTTATTTATCCTTATATTCTTATATTGTTTGACACTTAATAAACAGCTAACAAAATTGCCCACCAGAACTGAGCAGTAGAATTAATTAATAAGAAAAAACAACCGTGCACAAACAAATATCAACTTTATTCAAAAGTTTTCTATAATAAGAACCTCGGTAGCTTTCAACTGTTGTACACATATTCTTCTGAACGATTTTGGTGTGACATTTCATAAGATACAATCATGCATGAATTTATATAGTTGGGATTTGTACCTGAAAAGAGAATTCTACCAGCTAATCCTGGGTAGACTTCCATGAATGTAAAAAGTCGCCTACATCATCACGATAAAAATAATATATAAGTACCATCAAGAACTAATACAGCTTTGTTCATCCATTTGAAGGAAAATAAACATTGTGCTAAATAGGACGAGATGATTATTTTACGTAAAGAGCTACATAAATTTAAGAGAGTTTAATATAAATAAGAGAAATAATATAAATAAGAGAAGTAGGTGTATTTGGTACCACTGTTGCAGGATTATTAAAAAATAAACACTATCAATGTATCATTTGCAACGTGAAAAGTAGTATAAAAACATATATTTATGATATTTAACTTTTATAATTTATATTATAATTTTTGATTAATATAATATTTGAAAATGTAATAGTAATATACTTTGACTTGTTTTCGTTTTCAGCTTGAACAAACATGTGATAGTCGTATATTTTTGGGGGCTAATTAAGTTCCCCCCAAAAAATATCAGTTATATACGTCTATGTACGATTGTAAAATTTTAAATGTAATACGATAAATTGCTCCTAGTTTTCAGATGAATATAATTACAATAACTGAAATATAAATTAATGGAAACATTACATGTTTTAGATTTACATAGCTTCATTTTGTCAATATAGAAATTTCTAATTTTTTCGTGGAATGTACATGAATTCAGATTGTTTCGGGTCACACAGGGCATGTGTCCAACTTCTGAGTTCACCAAGTTTACGTATTCAACGTTCCTGTGTTTACCGAACACATTCGGCAACATACACCCACGTAGCGCCCAAATATTACATTGAATTTTGTTTTCAAACGAGTTCAAGGACTAAATTTTGACACGGTGAAATTTATTAAATCGCACACTCAGCGATGCGAAAATATATCACTGATATAAATCATGTCACTATTTTAATTTAAAAATGGAGGTTAATAGAATTTTATTTAATATTTCTGAAGCACAATTTTCCTCAACAAATTAAATTTATCACGAAAAACGAAATTTTCTTCATTACGGATCACCGAGAAAAGTGGACTAATTCAAATGTCGAAATTTGAAGAAAAATGTTGAAGTTCGGGATAGAGCTGAAGAAGCATTTTCCTATCCCATGCTGTCTGCCTGAATGCATAGTAATAAATTTATATAGCATATCCAGAATTGTGTTTTTTGAAGCTCCGGAAGACAAGCTGGCGGCGTGGGATTTCAAACACGCGTCTAACTTATTCACATCACGATTTCAGAGGTTTAAAGGAATGCTCAGAATTCCATCATCCGTGTGTTGGGGTGCTGACACGGTATCACGGAACATACTAACTAAATCCCTTCCTTTTCTGCTTACTAAAACACTCGCTTGCATGGAACACCTTCTTCTCAATTTAATTATATCCATGATAATTTCCGCCATTAAATTATGATTTGTAAATGTTTTGAGTTGTCGCTTTATGCTTGGTATAACTAAATAAGCTAAATCAAAGGAGAACAATTGGAACCGGTCTCAACTCTGACACATCAATTCATAATGTGTTACAATTTTCTTCCAAGAATATCTCATGAATGACTACTGATAACATCAGTAGCCGTCTCTCGGGCTTGCTCATACTTCAATATAATTTATATGTACTTAGTTCTTGTCATAACGGAACTTCCGAGTTGGCTCACTGCCATTTACCACCTGTAAATTAATACGATTTCAATTACGTAGCTTGTACCAACATCACTGAACTTTTGCCCGTTCCTTTTCTTCTTTAAGCGATGTTAAGATGTCGTAAATTATCCATTTTTGCGAAATCTACGTAAAACTCTCTTCGTAAATCTGACTTCTACGATTTGTGGAAGCGTGTTTCATGCGCTGCAACAATTATTTGTGCGCCAGTCGTTTTATAAAACGTTCACAAGGAATTGGTAATTAAAGGGCAATTAATTGAATTTGAATTTATTAATACTGCAATTGAGTAGCACTCGGCGGCAGTTACAAAAAATAAACTTAAAAATAAAATATGTTACAAATAATAATTACACTAATATCAGATAAATTAAATTAAATCCTAACAAAAAAAGATTTAAAAAGTACCCATTATTCATATATTGTTTCGTCGCACTACACTACACTTCCTAATTCTTCCCTGAAACACGTTGGTATTGGCAGGGAATGTTTCGAAGAGATCTGCAGGTAAATTGTTCCAATCCCTTACAGTCCGATTTAATAATATATAATAATAATATAGTGCGTTATTTGCGTTCATTATCAGTATCAAAATCCGTAATGATACATGGATTCTTACAACAATAATAAAATAGTAAAAAAAAACCTTTGAACAGCCTCCAGTAATACTTATTTCTTCAGTTGGGAATCTTTCGACATAGTCATAACAATTCTATAACCATTCAACTTCGCACAGCTGTTACGACAACGTCGGACGCTTTCCAATTGAAAAAATATACATTACTGGTGACCGTGAAAACGTTTTAATAACTACTAAAACCAGTTCAATAGCACCGTGTTCTACTTTCGGCACAGTTGATTTTAAAATAAACACAAATAAAAATTATTTAGACACTAAATTAAAGACCAACGAAGCATTCATTCGGTTTTCGAAATCAGGGATAACTCGTTGTATTATATAACACAGAGCAAAATATATTATTACTTTCTCTTGCTGCGGTAATATAAAAAATAATCACAATTATATGTAATTATGTATCAGTGATATTGATTTAAACTCGAATCTGAAATAACTTCATGTTAATAGTGAGGCGCGTTAAATATTTATTCCAGGAGTAAAAGCGATTGAATTTTAAAAAATTGGAGAGATCTTCAAAAAAATTGTGCAAGAAAGCGAATTAATGGAAAATTAAAATATTAAGGGAATAATTAACCTCAACCAGTATAAATAATATTGTATCGGATAGAACCGGTTAAAAATCTACGCACTAATCAAGACCAAAAAAATTTAAAGAGCATAGCAATTTATAAATGTTGCAATCGTTATACACTCCTAATTAAAAGCACTAATTTGTTATTGAATAAGAGGCAATTCCTTGAAGCGTCATCGAATTGATTACTATTTTATGAATTTAAGTTAATTTACATATGACACTTAGAGACTTGGGGAGAGAACACTTTCTTAAAATTGATATTTGATTAGTAATAGTTGTTTTCTCGCGTGTATCTGTATTATTTATGTACATTTAATGGACTAATAACCAACAGGTTGACCGTGTAAGTATAATATATTAACACAACGACCCACGTATTATGTTATTGTTCAGGACAATTTTAATCGAGTTTTGTATCTTCAACGACGAAACGATACGCTATGTATAAATTGATTGAAATATTTTAATACCTCAATTTGCATTTATGACTAATATTGAAAAAATTCATCTCGAAATCACGGAGGTTATTAGTCTACTTTTCGTGATATCAATTGCCCCACATAATGCATTAAATTTTGAAGAACTACATTACTTTAAATGGAGACAGGGAAATCACATGTCCTTCCCCACTGGATCCACCACTGACAAAACCGGCATAGACTGTATATTTCATTAATAATAGTTTCCTCTAACATGGGACCGAAAGAAAATTTTCGGGGTATCCGTGGGGCGTGTAGCAGAGATTATCTTACATTTGTCGCTCTGTCAGGAGTCTGTTTGGCGTGTCCAAGTATTTCTTAGAAGTTATCCGATTTTGAAATCAGCAATCATTGATTCAACGAGATCTTTCAGGAATCTCTTCTGCTTTCTCATTCCAGACTCAAATTCCAACGCCGTACTTTCGTCTCCAAAAAATAAACAAACACTCTTCTGCATCTCCTTTCACTCTTTCCTTTTTAAAGTAAATTGTTAGTTCCATCCATCCACTCATATTCAAAACTATCTGCATAGTATTCGCCCTTTAAATTTGCCCCTAGTTTCTTATCCCCTTAGACAATGCGTGATCTTTTTTATTCTGTTAATAGATTTATGCTATCTGACTGCCGACTTTTGTGAATAAATTGCGAGGTTACACGTAAGTTTCGTCAGAAAGACTTTAAATTGTTACAAAACATAGATAATGGATGGACTGTAATGTTATATTTCGCTGCCCCTCCGCCAAAACCCGTAAGATTGTCGTATGCAAATAGTTTTTATTTCCCATTCAAATGTGAGACCGTCGCGTCGTGACGTTGGACCAGACCAGGGACATTGCTAACTTATGCATCACACACAAGTAGCGGGAAATGCAACTGCCTATTTGACTGTATAAATATGTAACATCGAATAACCATGGAATAATTTGTCGCACTATGTTTGGAATTCTCATGAGCCGCTTCGTCGAGCGCATTGTTCAATGTATTATCCGGTTGGAAAGGGGGCGAAAATCTGCTCTGCAATTCATACATCAAGTCTAGTCCTCTGACACTCATTAATACCTGCGTTACAACTCAAGTTGAATGTAGCGTTGCTATTCTGTTGACTTTTGCCTCCTCCATTTTGCATTCTGCTCGTTATGTCACCGAAGTCCAATATCGTCAAGTTAAAACCATATACGTGAGAATTATTTTTACGTAATAGAAACTGCAATAATGTTTTACAATAGTATAACATTAATTAACGTACGTAGCGATACATATTATAAATATAATTGGCCTAAACAGAAAAAGTAAAACAAGAAAACCCATACAACGCTTTTTATTCTTATTAATAATAAAATAAACATAATTAAACGAGCGGGGAATATCTAAATATAACAGACCAAAGATAAGAAGTAAAAATATCAAGTCCCAAGTGGGATGTCGTAGATTTACTCTAAGCAGTGAAACTAATATGGATCATTTATTAAACGATTGTGGTATCATTGAACGAAAAGAATTTTGACTTAAGTCCAACTAAATTTGTGATTATGCGACTGTATTTAACTAAATCTGAATTTTTTCCCGCGGGAAGTTTTTATTTAAATTTATGTTCCCTGATCCTGGTTTTTAAAGCTAGCTTAGTTTGACCAATGTAAACTGAACTGAACTACGCATTCCACTTCTACACCTCAAAATGGGTTTCATTAGTTTCTAAAGGATTTTTTCGTAGGAATTAGAAGTTTTATAATTGATCCGAATATTGACTTGAAGAAGTAAATTCAAGACTCTAATGTGTTAAGTCTCTGTAATAAGGAAGGACCTGCATAACCTTAGGAATATTGTGGTGAATGGAATTTCACCTGGGTTGGATGAGAGACTCTCCTGACTCTATTATTCAAATAGAATTTAATAAAAGAGCGAGGATACAAATCAGCCAATAATCCGAGAGCACATTGATCCCTTCCGTACTACAGTGACTTACACATTAGGGTCTCGAATTTTCTCTTTAATTCAATATTGGAATCATTGAAGAAACGGATCATTCCTTATCTTGTTATATTAAGAATGGTAAGGATTATTTAGAAGCTTATGACACCCATACTGTGGTGTATACATTGAATGTATAGATTTCCCATTCAGTTTACATCGCTTTAAAAGCCAGTGCAAACATAAGGTTAATTGAAACTTTCCCGAGGAAAACATTGAGTTTCTATGGCCTCCTACTGGGCACTTGATATCTTTGATTTCTTATATTTGGTCTTTGTTTGTGTAGTTTTTTCTTGTTTTAGTTGGTCTGTTTGAGGCAATTATATTTAAAATAATTCTAAAATAATTATTAAAAACCATTATGGTTCGAAGAAAGAAAGTTGTCGGGGTTATATTTTAGTTTGTTGTGATTATCTCTTTCTCCTGCTGAAGATTTATCGATAGTTGTTATCGTTGAAGTGACTTTGTAGAGAATCAAATGTATAATGCTGGTAATGTAACGAAACTAGCCTATTATAGATTATTATTTAATGGCCATTACTTTCGATTTCAATTTATTTAAAACATTTCCTAGATGAAATGTGAAGGCTGTTGAGAAGTAAAACAAAACGTTTAGAAAGGAAATTTTTCTTTGTGGTTCCATTCTTACTTGCAGTTTGGACATTTAATGTTATTCAGAACGGAATTTCTCTTTGTAATTACGAGCTCACGTTCGCAGATTTTCTGAATTTGAATTTAACGTATGAGCAAACGTCAATTTGACGCTATTTTCGAAACGTCACCTTGAGGTTTTATTTCACACAACATATTGTCATCTGTTAAATTCTTAGGTCTCTTAGTAAATAATAAATTAAATTGGACTGATCAGATTAATCAGTTACTTAAGAAACTCAGCTCAGCTACAAATGCTGTAAGAGCAATGTCCACCTTCAGTGATCTAAAAACAATAAAATTAGTATACTTTGCATATTTCCATTCTGTTTTATCATATGGTATTATATTTTGGGGCAGCTCAGCAGGCATAGATAAGGTTTTTATCAGTCAAAAACGTGTTATTAGAGCAATATGTCACGAACTTCTTGCAGAACTCTGTTTAAAAAGTTAGGTATTTTCACTTTGACGTGCCAATACATTTATTCATTGATGTTATTTGTAATCACAAATAGGCACTTTTTTTTAATAATTCTGATATTCATCCCTTCAATACAAGGAACAAAAATAATCTGTACAAAAAATGTAAAATATTGTCAATTGCACAGAAAGGTGTGCATTATTGTGGGATATCTTCAACAGACTGCACACAGCATAGAATTAAACAGTTGTCCGATAACCAAGGTAAATTTAAGTCTGAATTATCCTCATTTTTGCTTAGCCACTCCTTCTATTCAGTAAAGGAATTTATAGAAGAATCGGAGACAAGTAATTAGTTTATAATGTTGGAATCGTCTTTCTATTTGGTTACAAAAATTTGTTATAAGTATGTTTATCTTTTATATAATAAAATAATGTAATAAATGTACACCCTGACTCATTCAACATCCTTGAAGCTTAGCTTCTTTACAGGATCTACGGAATATGATTATTATTCTAATTAATGTTACCGTTAAACCGCAGACGCGAACAGATTATCATGTTACATGTCAAAGTCTCTCCTATAAAATATATGGAAGGAGAAAGTTGCCGTTACAATTAATTTTGAAGTCATATTTTCCATATTTTATGTCGTATCTGACTTAATGTTGGGTCATAAGTGCAAGTATATATCAAATCTTCCGACTCCGGTTCTGTCAATCTGAAGACGTGATAAGAAGCATCCAGCCCGTAATACCTGCTCAGGAATTAGATTACGCTCTCCCAAAGCTTTCGTTATTTGTTCTGGTAGCGTTCTAATCGAGGACGGAACTGCTTTCGATCCCGTTCCATAAATCAGACATAGTTTCCCTGATTACAGCAGAGGCGATTCGAAAGCGACTGATGTTAGAACGGTCGTTACTTGTTTTTCTGTTTATGAATGGTCAAAGCAAGAAGCACCGACGTGACTGGACGGGATAGGACGGGATGGGACGGGATGGGACGGGATAGGACGGGACGGAACTCTCGAGGCCGGGTCCGGATGCTGTGGCGGAAAACGCACGCGGACTCATACAATCATAACGAAAAACACTTTCCGGACAGGAAGTGAGATCTTTTCGAGGACACAGACAGGCTCACTCGCTTTCCCTTGACCTAATTGCGCATTACTGAGTTATAAGCACCCCGAGCCTCCGAAACTGACCTCGAAAAAAAAAACACCCGACCAATAAGTGGCACGAAAATTTGGGCAAACAAATAATAAAGCAGGCATTGCTATAAATGGACGAACGAGTCGTTATTACGGATGATGGATAGTGGAAAGTATGGTGCGCCTCTAAGTGGCTGCACTAAATCACGGACAAGGTCACGGCCAGGGAAAGCGGGGTTCGAACTGCAGCCTCGGGCATCGGCATCAGCATCGTTTCAAAGAACCTCACTGGCAACAATACTAACCTCTTATATTGTTCTCGTTTAAATAATTCGCACACGCTTCAAAACAAATGATCCGTGAGATACGTAAACGTGTAACAATCGTCTTCGGCTGATAAAAATTCTAAATCCTGGTCTCATGAAATGAAAAGGGTTAGGATCGAATAAAATGAACAATGGGCGGAAAATGTATATAACTCTCAATCAGTAGCGGATCCAGAGAAGTTTCTTGAGGGCGGCATGAATAAATGCGGTCTAATTAACTTCGCGGAATGTTTGAAACTTGCTTTTACATTCCCGAAACAGTTAACCGAAATTTAATGGCATACAAGAAGGAAACTTAAATAAAACAGCAGCATTTCAGATAAATGTCTTGTTTTTTCAACGAAAACATTTTTATTTTTACTTTTATAAGAATATTGATAAAACAACTTGTCATTTGTGTAAATAATTATTAATATAAAAACCAGGACAGTTGTTGAAAATTATTTTTTATATTCCAGAAGCTTTAAATATTTTAAATAACATTAAATTATACAATTAACTTAAAAAATTATTTTATGTAATGTACGTAAAACTTCTGTGATACCGTAACGGATCACTCTTGTCAATAAAATATCAATAAAAAAATAAGACAAAATTTAATACACCATTACATATATTGTTCTATTATAAAATTAATATTATTTGTTAATTATATTCTATTTATATTCATTGATTAATTTCATTCATTTGGCATAAAAAGTTTCTATATTTACCTATTTCATTCCGTTTATTAAGTATTCGGTTGATATTTTGTTGTATATATGTATTATATGCCAAAGATTGTATTTTAAGATGAATATGGCATAATGCCGAAAGTTTCTAGAATATAAAAAAATAATTTTGAAAGATTGTTCTGGTGTTTATTTTAATAATTAATCACATTTTTATTTATAATGAAATGGATCTACGAAATGCATAAATTAATTTTTTGTGAGGTCGTAATTAGTTGAATTGAGCCGTATTGGCCTCCTGTATTACTCGTAGCCATAACTTTAATTCGTCTTCCCTATGAAAACTAATGTATTGTTACGATGTTAATAAAACGAATACGTGTTATTCGTGAAACGTAATAGTATTTTGGGTGTCAGGTCGCGTGTGTTTATCTTGTCTGAGGCGGGTTGTCTGCAACTTGAAGGCTTTCCTACCAACATTCTGCGGCTCAGCATAATACTTAAGTAATTTACTCTACAAACTCGGGCTTCTTCTGTTTATCGCTTTCTCATTAAGCTACAAATGAAGCAGTGGAATTATACCATTACGTAACATTAAAATTTAAATTACGTATACAAATCAAGGAAAGACAACGCGTGCAGTTGGTGTTTAAGTCAAATATATGAATGTACATTCACGCTCTAATGCTTTTCAATGAATAATTTGTGCTTACCGTCGAATGAGAGGTTAACAGGGGATCTATAGCTGATAAATCTGCCATTTGTTTGATGTCTATTTCCTCAACCCCATCAATTATAGTTAAGTCTACAAAAAAAATTGTATACATTTCTTAGGGTTACCTGGAGTCGATGATTTCTGGGTATACAGCCACAGGAAAATTAAAATTGGGTCGTTGAATAATTTTAATACCAACCAACAATAAAGGGGACCTGAAATGTAATTTAATTTTCTTATATTAATATATGCTAGAAGATTATTGGCATGGTTTAAATCACGGGGAAGGTCACAAAACGCCAGTAAATCAATGTTTACGTGAAATTTCTTGGGCTTTCTTCCGAAATAGTAGGAACATTTTTTAGATCTCTCAAAAATTTTAAGAACGATGACGAATATCAGGCCACTTTGTATGTCAACTTCAATTGAAGCCTTCCTCAAAAAATATATTTACCGTATTTAAGACCTACCAACACACTGTTCTTTAGCCTATATTCAGATGGGAACGGTAAATTGTAGCAGAAATTTTATGAGATAAAAAAGAGCATGCCCCAGAAAAAATAATTGTCTGAAATAAAATGACACCTTTTGTTTGCAACTGGCAAAGTAAAAAGTTAAAACGGATACTTGATCTGTTTACAAATGTATTCTTGTTTTGTGAACCTTGTTTGTGTGTTATCCCTGCCATACAGAATGATTTTATTGCAGTTGTCGAGGCGCAGGGCGTCAAGTCCACGAGTGAGGAAGCCATCGGGAAACAGCAAATATTTTAAGGCGCTCCCTTCTGTTGGATATTCTTAACGTTTGCAGCCATAGTACAGCAGCTTTGCCGAGATTGGAGGTCTTTATCAAAACTGCAGTACGATCGCGAGAGGTGTTAATCGCATTACCAGGAGACCTGTGCATCGCGTGCCGACGCGGGGGCGGCGCAGCGCGTCGCGACGCCCGAGACGGTCGCGGTGCTTGTAGAGCTTCGTATCGTGTTGCTAATTCTGACACATTGTAGCCGCGGATCAACCTGAACCTGCCCCCCCCCCCCACCTTTTTCCAAACAAAACTGTTTCTCAACAAAAATAAATATTAGCGCGCTGGAGATATTCTAGAATCGCTTCTGACACAAGTAAAACTTTGTGGCTCAATCCTAACTGATCAATATTTCCTATAAGCCCGACGATGAAGAGAGATCAAAGCGCAGTGATGGGAAATATCGTTCTTTTAAGGGAATACATTTATTATAGTTTGTTCATTGCACTGAACTAGTTCTTTGAAGTATTTCAACTCAACTGATCTGGCTTTTATGAGTATGTCACGAATTTCGTTGGTTAACACACGCAGACTATGAGACCATGTTGCCGCTCGTATAACAAGAAAATGTTTAAGGTGTACAAATTACAAAAATCAAGTAGCCAAAATACAGACAGTTAGTGATAAAAAGCACATAACGTTTCTGCTAGTGTTTGGTGAGTTGAGCCGCGAGGTCGACACACAACACAAACCAAGTCACGAACTCCATAGCAAAACGTTGTGTGGTACTTATTTAATCACAAATTTACTGTCTGCATGTTGGCTACTATTTTTTTAATTTGTAAAAATATTTTTTTCATATTTTTTTTCCCCGAGGAATGGTCCAGGAAATATTATATTTGCGCAGATGCTCCGAATTAGATTTGCGCACTTTAATAAACTGAATATTAGGGCGAGGCTTCGTGTGAAACATCTGTTGCTTCAATATAATTTAACTAGGCGTTTGTGTCACGCAGTACAATTCACACATACGAGACGACTGAGTCACGACGAAAGAAAGAAACACGCAATCATAGAGGAAAAAGGGACAGCAACCAACGACAATAACGAACAACTCAGTACTAGTAACAAACAAAACGACCAGGTCATCGTTCATCGGGGTTGTTGGAATGAAAATGAACTTTCTACTAAGTAGTACACGAAATAAATAGTTCGTGAACTAGTGAGTTTGTTCGGAAACGAACGATAGCTTCCATAATAAGTGCTCACTTCATTTTTCGGAATAGTTCTTGAACTAGTTCGTTCGCGAAGACACTTCCTAGATAAGTAGTTTACTCTGCAGTCGAAGGGGTATCTGAAACATTTAAGTATTTCTTTTATCGTAATTAAATTAATTTGAGGTGTTATTATAAATAAAACACAAAGAACGGGCAGAAGACAGAAATGAAATAATATATTTGGAAACGTTTCGATCTCCAACTTTCGGGACCTCCTCAGTTCTTTAATTAAAATGTAATAAAAAAATTCATGTTGCTGATACAAAGTCCGGGACCAAAATGAAAATGAAAAATCATTCAATTTCTTTCGGCCATACAGTTTTATCGCCCTTACCAATTGAAGTCAAAGTATATAGTTTATCTCTGGGCTCCTTCCCCGTGGCCGCCTTCTTCAGAAAAAGAAATAACTGTCATGGCTGTAAGTAGGACCGGCCCTACCGTTTGAGTCACCGTAGGCAAACCCAAAAAAGTGCCACCCAGAAACTTAAAAAATACTTAATATATTTTAAATAAACAAAATTATACAAGAACCGTGTTAATAAAATGTGTAGAATAAATTTAAGACGATAATACTATTACAAACAAATTAACGAAAAATAAAAAAATTATCATTTTCATGAGATAACGACAATGAGCTTACAAACAGCTCAGTATCTATTATCGTAAGAGATAATTTAAGTATGCATTCAAAACAGTAAACAACTAATTCTATTATGTACAAAGTCTGAGTCTAAACTGAAACAATCTATTTGAAAGTTTATTTCCTGTAAAATAATGATTAACTTGTTTGAGACTTAATTTATCACCCAATTCATGTTCAGTGGTCAACATGGCTAACCCATTAACATGATTTTGAGTGCTCGTGCATCTTGAATAATAATTTACAACCATGTTGGAGTTTAAATGTAACGGTTGCCTTGGACTTTTTTCTAAACTCAGTGTATTTATAAAATATGTTGTGTGTTTATGGTGCTAAAATGTTTCAATAATTTGGAAGAAAACGTGGAGTTATGAATGTGTACCGAAACGTTGTTACTTTATAAATTAAATAAATAAATTGTCTGTAATAGTCATAAAGTGTTTCGAACAATGATCAAATTTAGTCCCTATTTTACGGAAAGTAATGAATTAAAAGAACGCCCGATGTTTCTTTTTGCGGTTTTGCCGCCGTAGGCAGTCGCGTGCTCACACGACATTCAGCCGTCAAGTTAGTGATGAGATTATTGAGATCTGTGATGGGTTTCAGGACACACGCTGAACGGCCAGCCGCTGCTGGAGTTCTCTCACTTCGACGACCTGGAGGAGCAGGGAGTGAGTCCGGAGCTGCGCGTCAAGGTGGCCACCCTGTGGGTCCGAGTGGACTTTCGGCCTTCCGTGCCTCGAGAGTTCCGCAATGGACCCGACAGGAACCTCACCCTGTGGCTCTTCAAGGTCACCAAGCTGCACTCAAATGCCACGCACTTAAGTGGTAAGGTATGTTCAATTCCCAGCGATGCCCCCTCTACTCTTTCTCTTGTACGTCGTCAATCTGCTGGAACTGCGATACGTACGTTGTTCCTTATATCGCATACCTCGTCAACGCGATAAACAACTCATTTTTTAATTACCAAGCATAATATACAAATTGTTGTCAATTTTACCAATGGGGTATAAGAATTCCTGATTAAAAGATTAAATATTAAAAATATATGAAGAAACCTTTTCTAGCACGCATTAGATAGAAACTGAAAAAACATACAAAACTATATTTACGTTCATCACTCGGAAAGTATAATTGAGAAAACTTTTCTTCGATGAGCAACTAAATTCTACTCACAATGTTCCTATCTATTCCGCAAGCGTACATTATTTGTTGCTCAATTATTTGCGTTGATCACATCTGAGAAAAATATAAATTTTTATTATTAACAGCAAACATGGTGATTGAAAATGGTATTATCATCTAAAGCAAGTCAGGACGCAAAACTGAAAACAATAAGTTGACTAGAAATCAATTACAAGAATGTAATCGTGGAATGGTTCCTGACATCGATGATAGAACTGAGCGTTTCATTAAACACAGCTTATATTTATTAAACAAAAAATTATTTTCGTACACTGTAGTTCAGCTTCTATATTTACTGCAAGCCTCTTTTGTCTAATTATATAATAATAAACATTTTTAGAAACAATACGCATGTATTACATACGAAAACTGAAGTGAAACGGATTTTTAATTTTTCAGTTAGAAAAATTTTACAATGATGACTGGTAAATATGAACAACGTAATTATGTCTAACTTACCATGCCTCGATTACAATCTTCGAATAAATTTCTAACCAACTAAGCAAAAAGTGAGGAATCAATCATTTTTATAATCAAATTTCGTATTGTCATTTCAAGAAAGCCAGTGAGGAGGTTTGAAGACAATCGCTTTCCTTGAAATTTTGTTAAAAATCGAATCAAAGACATGAACCCGTGTGGTAAAAACGTGAAGACGAAAAGTGAGAGAGAAGAACAGAGTTCCTTACTTTATCCGCGTCTCCTAACTCAAATTCTTCTTCTCTGAGTAAAAAAGAAAATTAAGAAAACTCTGAATTTAGTTAATACCGTAATTTAATTCGATGGAATCACCTAAAGATAATCGGAGCGACCGTATTTTGTTTATAAAAAGAATTCTACCCCTTCAAAATGAAAGTAGGTCATTTCTTTCTTTCCCAATACTTCGTTCATTCGATAATTAAATACCCATGAGACTTGAACAGTTAAAATATTTAAATAAAGCATAGATTTGAAATTTTTTTTACGTTGGTCCCCGTAAAGAAACATATGCTTCATCAGGAAATTTATAATAAGTTGCTTCGTTATCCTTAAGGATATACTATTAGCAACGCAGTTCACAAATAACACAGTATGCTTATATTGAAGGATCAACTACAGGTCCTCAATAGAACTCTGTTCTTCGTGGAGAAGAAGGAGGGATATATTTAGTCGTTTATTCAACAATTGCGAAGATTCACATCGTTCATGGAACAACAGTATTGTTCAATAAAATTCGTTCAAATTTACAATTTACACATTAAAAGTACTTTTTCGAGCAATCGACCACATAATTAAGTGCAAAAACGGGGTTGCATTCTCCCAAATACGTTTAGAAAGGAGTAAATTCTGTAGAACATACCCGGCTGAGGCAGAAATATCAGTCGTCAACTGATTTAAAAGACCTGCGTGAATAATATTAAACGTTAATGTACTCCCAGAGATGCTCTCTGATAGTCTCTTTCTTGTTCTTCGTCGCCTGGTGTTAAATTAGTACAGGTCCGATAATCCATTCACACGGCCTCGAACAGGGTTCCTTATCTCTAGCTTTTATTACAGCGTGTTCTTGTCCTGTATCAGAGAAATCATGATCATGACGACGACGACGACGACAGACTTGCAACGCTCTCAACATTATGCAGCAAATAATAACGGATTCAAAGTTGCGTAATAAACTTTATACTTTCATACGGAAATTCTGTAATCATATAATATGGTTCACTTGAGTATATTCAAGAAAAACAACGTTTACAGAAATTAAACAATACATTTTGAGACCATGAATTAGTCAAAGAAAAAAGGCCTTCCTCGTCCATCACAGACTAATGAAATAAAGAAGCCAAAAAGTTAAAGCTATTAATAATAACAACAATAGTACTGACTCACTTCAAATTAAAATTGACTTAAATGTGTTACAGAGAATGAAAGAGTAATTAGATCCTCTTAGGTTTTAAATCAGTCAATTGTACAACTTCGTTAATAAATAACATTTATCAATTTCGTTAATATTTTACAGAAGCTCCTGTGCCATAATAAAGGTTTTTTTAAAAAAATTTTATTCAAAACAAAATCCCATGTAGGAAGCCATGAACTGTGAGAGAATCTAAGCTCCACATAAGAACTATTTATGAAAATAATTTAAGAGAAAATAATTTAATAGAATCAGAGGGGAATTAATTAAAAAATTTGATGATAAAAGAATATAGTATTTTGTTTTGAAAAAATTCTTTCTTTGTATTAATGATAATGGCACAGTTTGGCCGAAAGCTTCTGTAGAATATTAACGAAAGTAATAAATATCATTTATTAATTAAGCTGTAAAAGTTTGAGACTGATTTAAAACTCAAGGGGGGAATTCAGTTACAAAATTATCACATTCGTAGTCATATTCCTTGAAGAAATGAAAGAGATTTGCTATTTACGGAAAAGTGAGACAAGTGTCAAAGATATTGTTCTTCAATAATGGAAAGCCTACCTGTTTCCAAAATGTTGATAAGACTTTAATGGAAGTGAACCCTAGACATCTGAGTGATTTCGGTTCTACAAACTCGCAATGGAAAATATCACACGTTTCTGCGTCACGGTATTATAAATCAAAGATAGGTGATTTTAGCAAGGCCTAACGAGGATCGTAATGAAGATAAATGTATGAGATAGTTACAAGTTTTTCTAAGTGACATCATGAGTGACTGACAACAGTACAGAAGCACCAGAGATCCGACTAAAAACCTTAAGGACAAAATAAGTCTGCATCGGATTTCTTATCATTAATGAACTGATTGTGTTTTTTCAAATAAACGAATGGCATCCTGTCGGTAAGGAAGGAGTAACGCGTGTTTCAAGCATTCCATAGTTAATTGTTGGCATCAGAAAAGGTTTGCAATAATCGGGACAAGAGTGGAGAAGAGAGGAGTATACCGATTACCGATTGGCTTGGCTTTCTTTGAACGTTTCGACAGCACAGACGGCCACAGTATGTAAATACATCGTCTCGGTGCGAACCTGTTTGCGTGGGTCGCCAGTAATGAGCCAGACCAGTACGGTTCTCCTCGTTTTTGCAACATATCAACAGTCTCTGTCGGATTTTTATTATGACGATATAGAGCTCTTACAAGGTCGGCGTTTTTAGACCCGCCAAGTCTGCTGCCAGTCTTGTCGGCAGAGAATACTACAGAATACACTAATATTACGAATGGTGAACAAAAAATATAAGAACGAACTCATAAAAAATTTAAAAACTACATAATGGAAACTTCGGTTAGAACGTAAAATGGAATGTCTGCTCATCAGGGTGAAGCTTTTACAGTGTTTACTTCCCTAAGTCAAAACAGACATCAAAGTTGTATTTATTTATTTTTTAACACAGGTAAATTTATACGTGTCACAAAGGCCTCAAAACGTCAAGTAACATTTACAACTAAACACAAAACTGCATAAGAGACCATTTGTATTCAGGTGACTAAACGTTGTTTTCAGATATTGTCGTTCTAATATTTCGTTGGGTCAATTGCACTGTCACGTTTATCTTGAAGCACACTTCTTCACGTGTGGAATTATAATTTAATTTTTCCACATTTGTAAAATAATAATATTCTTATTGTTGTAGTAGCAATTTGGACAATATATTACCCGCTAAAATGAACTTTCGAAATTTTACTCGCATATTTTTTTCGTGGTCGTTGCAGTCTTTGCGTCTTTAACCCTTGGCCAATAATATTCATTTCAAAGTTAAATAAGGAGATACCTTGATATCACACTACGTGTCCTTCCCAACTAAGTTATTTATTTGTAGGTACCACACAGATTATACCATGCATCAGTTAAAACGTTTGAATTATGATATGAAGTATGCTGCTGTTAATTAATAAAACAATTTTTTATACTATGGAATAACTAATGACGACTAGTTCATAATAACGTACAGTGGAGTTTAGATGACATATTTCAGTTGTATTCATCCTCTGCTGAGGAAGTAACAAACGCCCTGTACAAGTTAATTACAAAAACTGAATAGAATAACATAAACGTAAGGATAATAGGTATTTAAGACTATACATGAACAGTCGCGTAAAATAACGGGAAAAAGAGTACATTTTTGAAAATTATTCACTTCATAGTTCATATTTGAAAATACATTAAATAGGAATTTGATAAATTATTCTTACTAATGTAAACAATGCTTTATACATAAAGAATAGAGAAAATTTTGGGTATACAGAGAATCTCAAATGTAAACTAAGGATAAATATTATTTGTAATATACACCTCACAAGTAGCACAAAATAACATTACACTACATTTTGATCAATACAAGAAAATTTTAAATTCTAAATATTGTCCCCGAACGAATTCACAGTTTCTGATCGGTGCACGGCCATTGACGTAGGAGGCTCTTTAATGTAAGATTTCCACGAACTGGACAACATGCAGATCCCATTATTCAACGACTTGGAAAACCTTCATTCCCTAATAAGCCACTGTTTATTGAGAGAAAATAGTGAGATTTAAGTAAGCCACTTTCATTTGTTGAATTTAGAATTTCTTACACGCAGATATACAGTAAGTTTATGACCCACAATATGAGTCTTTTTCTCGTATTGTTCCATCAACATGGTTGTCTTATAACACATAGGCAATACGACTCATTTCCCCACAAGATAATAAAGAACAAAAACTTGTCACCGACTTCACGTACGCACAAGCTATACATTCACAATGGCTAATTTTAAATCGAATATGGGGAACATTATTTCCCAGTGTTGACGTTGAATTGAATCGTGTAAAAGTACGACCGCCACGTTTAGACACGCCGTTGAATTCCAGTCGGAAGAAGAGGGAAAGGGAGTTTGAATAATTGACTTGAGCAGTGGCTGTAACTACATTACGAGCCGCATTCTCGAGTGTAAATCTTCTCAAATTAGCTGCCGTCGAAGGCAAAAGCATCAAACATTCACTGGGCATTGTGTGTGTCTTTTCAATCAATATACTGTTCTCAGAGTGTCTCGTAAGGGTTCGCAGCATATCTTGCAGTCAAATTAAATAAATTAATCTAATACTCACGGAACTTCTACAACACCTCGAACTAAATTACGCCTCATGCCCTATATTTCTAAACTATACTACTTTATATATTGGCCTACTACTACACAACAACAGAGGGGGAGGAAATCGACGATCATACCACATGAACCTGCTGGATTGTTGAGAGCGAATCTTTACTTCACTGGGGGCATCAAGTAAGAGGTTCACTACGTCACACCATCTGTGACGTGGACACTTTTGAACAGCAACAAATGCTTATTACTTTACCACAATGTTTAGGCTTGAATAAACAGGAAAAGTTTACACCGTTGGAGAAACCCGACTGATCAATCTCCTCGAAATCACTATGTACCAGGCAATATTGTTAAAATTATCAAAACAGCACTCACCGAAAATATTAATCATTTTATCGACATGTAGACTATTATTATGTCTCTGCCAGAGTATGAATAAGTCACGCTCCTACTTGTACAGAATCGACGCCAAATTTGGCTGCTTGCACATCGTCACCTATCAATCAAATTCTAAAACTAAACTTAGGAAAAGCTCTACAACGTTTCTATTCTCAGATTACAACGAAATTATTTGCATAGACATGGTTGAAATATTATCAAAGATGTTACTCAAAGCTGTTTGGCAACAATGTGTTTTGCACTGAAGAGTGCACATTGTGATTATCTTCATTTTCCTGACTGCTAAAATTTCGTTTCGCTTTCAATCACTTAGAAAATCCGACTGTTAAGGATCTCTACCAAATCTGACAAGTCACAACGAAATCAGAATTAAAGTAAAATGAAAAAGTTCTTCGTTCACGATAAGTCGCAGACGTTTAAAATGATTGGCTTATTCTTGTCTCTTTCACGTGGTTGGCCTTTCTCAATTAATTCTACAGAAAGTTTATTTATAAGAATATTTATGACATAGAAAATAAATGTATGTACGTTTCCGTATGGAAGTAACAATAACGTCCACAAGCAATAGACCAATATTTATATAAAAAGAAATTACGCACTTTAAAATTAAATTTGAGTTGATAATTATTTAACTTTGACTTAATCTGTATAATTCAACATTAAGCTATCGTCCAAAGTGAGCGTTCCATTTTCCAGGGACAAACTGTACGACAGGATTTAAACTTACAGGTATTTGCTGGAATGCAATACGATTTTCACGTAGAAAGGCTTCCTGGCTCGATTGGTTCTAACAGAACCGCTGTATCTACAATAAAATCAACCTTTACTACATTATTATTCTCATATTTACATTAGACATTACGAACAAATGGAGCACAACCGATATGGAAATTTATCACCAAGTCCATAATTCAAGGTTGTACAGATTAATTTGACAATGATTCTATTGTGCATCAGAGTATGATAAATGAATTTGTTGGTCATACTTGCATTGATGATAATTGGATTACGTAATTACCGCCAGGAAGTGCTGATGGTACTCAGAGCTGCAAATGTCTCATTTTCTTACATTGAAACTGAGAATTCCCTTAGGCAACAAACCACAGTTTAAACATCCGATCTCGCTCGAGATGAAACATGCAAAATTATTGAACGCGTACAAAAAACATAAACAGTGACCACGACTATTGTAGATACTCTCACGCTGGGGAATTTTGAAGAAAAAGGAATAGAAAAAATCTACTCGTCCCCAATGAAAACTACTGCCGTGCTTGTGGTCGTTTCATTATTTGCAATCGATGTATTTTTTTTCTCTACTGCACAAGAGCTGTTCGAGTACGGTTACTATCGTCCATCTCAATCCCCTTCTAGACAGATGTTTCAAATTTACTTACTGGAGTACAATGCTTTTCCAAAGACCCGTTGTTAATTTTTCATTTCCAATCAGGACATAGATAATTGGTTGTTATGAGGATATATTGAAAAAATAATATGATCTATACTAGATTAATGAAACGTTCAAAGGAATTACTCACCTTCAACTGGCTGTAAAGATATACATTTAATAGATACGTTTTAGTTGTTTCACCAATGAAAAGAAAATCCGATTACCGATGTGATGCCAAAATGAAATTAGACTCGGCGACTTTTCAAATTATCGTTTGAACAATACAATCTTTAAAAGTAGTTTACATTTTTCAAAAGATGCAGCTCATTATCTTTTGTACTTTTTGTACTTTTTATATTATTATTTTGTACTTTTTGTACTTTTTATATTTAAAATCGTTGCTAATAAAAATAACAAAACAGAAATCTAAAGTAAATTAAAACCGATTATGTTGAAATATACGTCATTTTTCCATAACATAATTTTTGTCCCTTCGTTTCATAAATTTAGGAATCTAGCTTCATTCAATAGCTTCCGGTCTTTACAACTTATAAAAAAACCTTGCACTCATGTTCCTTTTCTTTAAGAGTCCCCCCCCCCCCCAAATTGCTTCGTTTTTACAAACCCATGGCCGTAACAAAGTATTTGAAACGTGGCTGCCATTTTTTCATTCATTCTTTTTGGTTTTGCCTTCAGCAAACTATGAAATCAATATTTAATGACTCCGGGTTCAAATGATTCTTTCTTTATTCCTCAAAACGAATTCCACAATGTCCTGTTCATAAAACTCAACTACCTCTCCAAGTATTTGCAACTCGACACAAAAATAGACAGAGTAGTTTCTGCC
The DNA here is from genome assembly GCA_034510155.1 of Eucriotettix oculatus. Classification (NCBI taxonomy): domain Eukaryota; kingdom Metazoa; phylum Arthropoda; class Insecta; order Orthoptera; family Tetrigidae; genus Eucriotettix; species Eucriotettix oculatus. The sequence goes on along the minus strand of CM067380.1, from coordinate 19,301,147 downwards.
AGCGAAGAGTTACGAATTATACAGTGGAAATATTGTTTCGACGTCGCATGACGTGTGAAGAGCTCCTGTTTAGATGAAAGCTTTATCAGTTTATGTTTCTTCGCGGAATTATGACGCAGAGTTTCATAATAATTTGAACAATACCCGATATAGTCTAAACGGTGGTACAACATGGCGTCAGAGAAGTCTGAAACGTTATTTCGGGGCATCGAGGGGTTTCTGGTATTTCATATCGTAGCTTTCTATTAGTCGCCCGGAGAGGGAAAACGACGCTGAACAAGCTATGAGGAAAGTCAGAGAGACATATATAGAGTTGTGTAATGTTGGTAACGTTGACGTGTTGCTTGGAGACTTGTTTCTGCCAGCAGGAGTTCGACGAGTACACGGAAATGGCAGCCTCTCTGCCGCTGACCCTGTCGGCGCTGGGTTGGCAGAAGTTCGACCTGACGAGCACCGTGCGTGCGTGGTACGCGTCCAGGAAGGCGTCTCGGGAGCGTCTGCGTCTGCTGGTGGACTGCTCCGGCTGCTCCGACATGGTGGAGGCCGTCCTGTTCCAGGCGCACCGGTCCGCGGACGTCGACGCCGACGCTGACGCCGACGCCGACGACGCCCGCGCCTCTCTGGGCTCCAACGACACTCAGAGACCTTTCCTCGTGGTCCACACGGACCCCACGGCCACGCGCCGCGTGCGCAGACGAGCTCTCGACTGCACAGGTGCGCCTCCGCAAGGACAATGTTGTAAACAGCCATTTTATGTTAGCTTTAAGCAGATCGGATGGGAAGATTGGATCATAGCACCCAGTGGTTACTACGCCAACTACTGCCGCGGTGATTGTGGCGGAGTTCACAGAACGCCAGACACGTTCTTGAATTACTACACACACATGATAGAGGAGTACAGGAAATCAGACAGCTTTCCGGGTTCCCAACCATGCTGTGCCCCTCTCAAATTTTCATCAATGTCGTTAATTTATTGGGGACCCGACAGAAAAATTATAAAACGGGATTTACCGAAAATGATTGTCGACGAATGTGGGTGTCCCTAGGAAAGCCTTAATAAGATATGTAACATTCCATCGGACGATGTCGCTCATCGGATTCATTTTCATACGTGCAAATTCACGTCATCACATTGCTTCACACTTTAACGCTAATTGAATATTTTGTCTAAAGTTAATGCATGGTATCGTAAATAAAGGTTAACACCATATAGCATCAATAAGTATAAAGACTGACTTAAATCTGATTGGCTGACTCCAATGTCCTGGATAATTTCAGCTTTCATGCAATCAATAGAACTGGTTAAAAGCATATTGATTTATTACCAACTTCTAATCAACTATTGTTAGCCAATCACATACATGATACGATTACGGATAAAGAGATATTTTGCCCGACAGTCTCACGAGACTACTATGACTCGAAACCGTTACGTCACGAGTCCGAGAGATTTCGAAACCGAGTCTGCTAACGTCGGAGCACGTGGATTTTATCACATTATAAGCGTGTCGAGTACATTTCTCCCGCCATAAGTTTGTAGTACTTTTACGCGGAACTTGTAATTATTTTAAACAATACGATTACTCTAACGTTAGATGGACGTGACGTGACGTAACTTTTCTCCGGCTAGATTGACTGATTCATAATTGTGTTTCGATTTCAATAATAATCTCCATATTTTTGTCTAATTAAAGTATTGTGAATATTGTGAAATAAACCATTTTAAGAAGTCTTTTTAAGTAGTCATACATGCCTACTTGTGTAATATCTTGAGACGAATGTTGAAACCATCAACGTATATATATACATATATTCGACGGTTTCTTTCTGAAAGCATGCACCGAGACCTTTATATCTCTTTATACACAGTATTTTAAATTGATTTGTGATAAAAATGTATGTGATTATAAACTGTCCGAACGTTCATCACGGATACGTTTGAAGGTACATTATCAGAGATATAATAACTGTGTAACTGGCCGATACTGCTTTCGCTTAGTTATGATTTGTAATTTTCAAAATAAGAATATAATTAGCTGCTCCAAATTGCTACCACATAGAAATGTATTAAATCATTAACCAGATCTATTATTTTGTTGCCGACCCAACCACCGGCAACAATGTGCATGTTATTTTCTGTGGAGTTTGTTAACAGTGTCTCTGCCTGTGATATGCAATTATACGTATTTATTGGGGTCGCTATAACTATTTTACAAATATAAAAAAACACAATAAAATGTATCCCTGGATTTATGTACACTCCCTTAATAAAACTTTTATATAATTTGATTGTATTATCCACAGTGAATCATGCATTTTAATTTTCTCTTTAATAAACTATTGACATATTTATTATTCTTAGTGTATTGTTCAATTGTGCAAATACGTTTCCTGAAGCACCATTCCCTATAAATTACTCCTGTGTACAATTATAAGAACTGTATTTATTACCTTTTGTGATAATACGTATGTGATGAGCATTCATTAAAGTACATTAATAAATGCTAAGTATTTAATGCAGTCAATTGATTGTGAAATTTTTCATATTCTATTGTTCATCCTTTATTTCTCTCAAATAAAGAATTATATGAGACTTCTCCCCCACTATATCTTTTATATGCCATTAATCTTAACTTACGAATACAATTTGAATTAAGACACCAAGGACTATCATTTATTTATACGAATTGTGATTAATATTTAAATTTTAATATATTTCTGTTAGTTTAAATAGTGCTGCAGGATTAAGATGTAATATTTGCCCAAGATTCAGTAGATAATACAAACGATTAGGTATTAAATGGTACAGAGTTATGTTCCCATCGCTCACCAAAAATAGAGAATATTAAAGAAAAACAATATTTTCACTCTTCAGTTGTATGATAAATAATTTGACCAAATTCCAAACTTTATTTGTACAATTTAATTTTTTTTTCGCGTGACAGTCTAGAAATTTGTTACTTTCAAATTTAGTAGTTTTTCCTCATTCCTATAACACCTGAACCAGTGATAATCGTTTGAAAATCATTGTTAATTGATAAATGTTGTGCAGCACCTGGTTGTGATTTCTGAGATAACTCTAGGCTCTCACCTGGCAAATGCATTGTTTAATGTCCGACATTTTGTATCCGATTCTATTTTTCATTACCATCCTTTCAGTCTTATACATTATCGGCCAGATCCACTTCATTTTGGTATTGCTCATGCACATATAAAAACTTTACGTACATATTGTTGGCCATTTTAGGAATATATTTATTTATCCTATATACAAAGTTTTCCTGGATTATCTCCATAAGTGAAGTTTCTTCCACCATCATTTCCAGCATACTAAATGAGGTGAAATTTTCCACCCGTGATCTTCCCAATTTCATTGTGTCCAGCAGTTGAGCTAAATTTATATTGACGGCGTAAAGATTCTTTTTAACATTCTAAATGTGTGACGCATGTTATCATCAACCCATGCACGCCACGAATTAATCAAGCCAAGTGCGTCAACGAAATTTAAGAGCGGCATTAATCGCGTAACACTTTTCGGATCAGAGCCTCAGGGATTGTTTGTACCTGAGCTCACTCGCCTTAGCATTTAGCAGTGCTAGCCACGAGAACATAACCGATACCTCCTTTTTGTATGATCCCAATTAAACAATCCAAAATCTTAAAATTATTCTATGGAAGATGTACTAAAATAATATTACACTTCAGAAGAATTTAGCTTTGATTAGGGGCCAGTGTCCTAATCCCTCCCAATTTTTCCAAATTTTAATGTCTATCTTCATTACCAAACTAATGTTGGATGTGTAAAACATGCACCATGTATGATCAAATGTGTTGGTTAAAAGTTAATAGACTAATTTCAAATTAAGTAAAACTATTTTAAACTATTTAAAACATAATAATTACTGGCAACAGCTAGTGAATTAGAAGAAAAGTTCCTCCTTTATTAAGATAGAAGAAAAAATTAGCCTGGCTTTTAAAATGCAAACAAGTTAATTTTATGTTTTCACATGTGACATTCCCTACTGCTTGTTCAAACTAGTCAATACCTTGGATATCTGTAAATAATTCTCAGATTAACATGTGATCACATGTGCTAACTGTGCTACAAACTTAACTTTTGTAAAACAAAACCATTTAGCGCTACACAAACATTACCACAGTAGTACTTTATTAGTCTTGTTGCACAACAGGGACAGAGAAGTATCATTTGTGCTATAAAAATTTAATAAATTAAATTTGTATTGATTTCACAGTATTCACATATTTATCTATTATCAGGTCACTAAATTGATTTGTGCCTAATCCTAATTAAAATATTTTGATTGGATCATTATTTGGTAGAGTTTAACCATAGTGAATTGTGGAAATTAACAACAAACAAAGAAAATCACGTTATGTGATTTTGCCCACATATTTACAGAAGGAATTATAAACAAATTCTATGCTTCTATGAAATAAATAAAATGATTGTTGAACTACATTAAACTTTCTACAATATAAAACATTTGTGAAATAATAATGTACCAACAAGTATTTGTAATGAATTCACAGAAGAAATCTGTAACAGAGTATATATGCACAACATTATTCTCTCACTGGTTACTATTTTCTTGTACAATGTTGCAGTTAAGGTTCAATCAATTGTTGTACAATCAAATTATACAATGACTTTTAAATCATCCAAGCTATCCAAATTTTGTCCTGCTTAATTTATCAAACATACTGGAATTAATGAAATGTGAATTCATTCATATAGGAATATTACAAAATTATGTAAGCTGCTATGAGGCAGGAGAATGGGATATTTTTATTGCATTAACTTCCAACTGAACAAAGAAAATGTAAGCACATAATAGGAAAGAAAGTTCATTTCAAACAGGTGAATAAAAATAAATGATTTATATATACATTGTAGATGGAACAATACTAATAATATTAAACAGAGTAAGCTCTTAATTACAGCTTAATATTAATGGAAATTATTGTTCTATTATATTTCACTGTTAACTGTAAAAAGGCATACAATTGAAACTAGTATCACTGCTAAAATTATATAATGAAATAATCAAGCAAATGATTACTGGGACATGTCAAATTTAAAATCACCTAAATCTCCTTCCTCAAGACTGAACACAATTCCACAATGTCAAAGTTTTAGTTACAACTTTTAGGAATCTAATCAGTTTGTATGAAGTCTGTTTTCCGTGTTTTACAATATGCTGTGATAGATTTGTTGACAACCTGTGTGCTGCAATTGTTTTACAGTACAATGAACAACCAGTTTTCCATTTGTTGTAGCCTTTTGTGATGTACACAAATTAAGAACTCTTGTATATGCATTACATGTATGGTTTGGCAGATAATGTGCAACAAGGTACTTGCAAGCTGAAAGACTTAAATGTGTGGGAGCATCATCATGCGTGACAAACAGCTCTCAACAGGATGCTAGTGGCATGCCTTCCAACTAACAATGTAATCCATTGTACAAGAAAAATATATTGTTACATTCATTTAACCTGTTTGGAGAAACAGAGAACCTAACAAACAATACCTGCCCAGATGTTAATGGAGAATCTCTATTGGTGAAATGATTCAATAGTTGTATTGGGAATTGTTAACCCACATGTGTGAGTTGTGAATGATGCCTCATACATGAACAAGGCAGCTCAAAAGTTTGGATTTGTATCACACGTTGGAGGACCATTAACCTTGCACGATTATCGACAGGAGACAAGATTTATATACACTGTAGATGATATAGATACAGTTGATAATCTCATATATTTTTCATAGTGCTACATGTGACATATTCCATTACAGTCCTAACCATCTTGGTCTGACTCCATCTTCACTTTGTAACTCTCTCTCCCAGTGTTTGGTGCGAGTGGAAAAGTCCTGCGTTTCCTTAAGCAGCGATGGAGTCCTTCAAAAATTGTTCGATCTGGCACTCTCCGTACTGGGCATAGTTCCTGATATGCATCCTGAAAGCATTACCATCTGCCAAACCATACATGTAATTCATACACGCTAGTTCTTCATTTGTGTACACACCCTACACCCAACAGACTGTTAATTTTACTCAAACAGTTAACAAAGCTATTGCAGCAAACTGTCAAACACTGAAAACAGGCTTCATACAAACTTATCATATACAGCTAGGTAATTTAGGCACAAGAGATGATAATAGTATTCAGGTAAACATCAATTCTATTTGGATAATGTTGTCTCGTGTAATAATTTTAACCAGAGTCTTGCATATCACCCCACCTAACAAGGCATGCACTAACTTTCATAATAGTTTACATAATTCTGTAACTATGCACTTTCAAGACCCTTGTAATACACACTTCACTTTTCTCAATACAAGAAATCCATTCCTGCTATATCCTGTATACAAAAGCAGTAAGGGAATGTCATTGTTAAAATAATTGATATTGAAAGGAGAAAGATAATTGCTTACCTGAAACTGAAATTCAGCATCACCATTGAGAACAAGATTTTTTTTTCTTCAAATTCTTCAGGAGACAAGGGACACATTCCAAGTTTATATAAAGCTCTGAGATACATTTCTGCTAAATATTCAGGGAAACAAATAATAAACAATATTTTATGCTCATCATATCACATTCATCTTTATTTGGAAACTTATAAAAATATATAACTTAATATTTAAAAATGAAGTAAAACTTACAAAATAGTTTGGTATCATTCATATACTATTAAAAAAAACTCTTACACAAGTTCCAAAACTAAACACTGAATAATGCAAAGGTATAAATAGACTGGTCCTCCATTACATACATTTTTCAGAGATTGTTAACTCTCCAGAAATTACATATAGGCCAATTAAAGGTATTTAAAAATGTTAACATTAAAATAATATGTATGTATAGTAAATTCTTTATAAATAAACTACCAAGACATCAATTTTATACCAGAAATGAACTTATCTTTAAAAGTAATAAATAAATAAATAACTTAATGCATAAAAATAAAAAATATGACTAAGTCAACAAATAAATTGCCAAGCATACCCAAGTGTTAAGAATGGATTTTAAAAGTAGAAAATTCAGAGGAATTTAAGAAGGAATAGTACCTCCTCAGCAGTTAGTAGTCAAATAGTTAAAAATCATTAAAATTTCTCAGAATTGTAACTTCATGTAATTCACCTTTAACACTTGTGTAAGCACTTCATTATATATATATATATTATATATTGGATAAGTGACGAAGTCACACATTGGATAATTGGATAGAAAGAAAGAAATATTTATAAGAGGTATATAATATTAGAATGGTTTATCTGAAACTGAGGTTCAGTGTCTACACATCAGACATGTGAGATGTTCTTCAAATTATTAGGATCAACATATGTGTCAGCCAACTACATGTTGTGGAACTTAACTAAAACATAACTATTACCCAGCAACAATACACACTCTACCAGACCACTTACTGTCTCAACAGAAAGTCACAGCAATGAAAAGTTATGTTAAATACTTGAATTAAATACATATGTGCATGCATATGAGATTATATATATATATATATATATATATATACATCCACATATACTCTTATATAGGTGACAGGTGAAATAAATGTGGAGTATAGGACTGTGATTGGAAGAAAGGAACTTTTAGCGATGTTGAGTCCAGGACTTAGTTTGGACTGCATGATAAGTTGGAAGGAGAGTTCCCACAGATGAAAGTCAGCATTTGATGAGTGGGGCTTAAGGAGAGTTAGTGTGAAGCATAGTTGAAATTATTCTTCTCATGGCTCTGAGCACGATAAGCTATTGTAAATAGCATTTCTGAAAGTTTGACTGTGTTGTGATTGTTGGCTGTGTGATCAGTGAGTGGTTTGACCACTCTATAACACAGGGCTGACTATGCATCAATTATTAAAATTATGCAAGAAGAAAGGCAGGTTAGGTATTACCCTGAGAATTCTGATGGGGTATGTACTACTGTGCAGTTGGTTGGCATATAGAGTATTCCTCTCTTAGGAAAAGACTAATGCCTCTGAAAATTTGAAAAACTTTCTCATGTCTAACATTGCAACACCAGATATTTCAGGAAAGCCACCAATCTCTCTCACTCTCTCTGTTTTCATACCAGCATATTAATTATTTCTATAAATCCACATTCTTCATAACAGGTATTTATATATTCCACTGTGGCTTTATTAACAGTTATAGTTATCCATGAGGCAATTCACAACAAATATTTCACAAAAGAGTACTTGTTAACAAAAACTGGAAGATCATTTAACATTAAGCACCATAGAATTTTTGGTCATTATTGGGTTTTAGTGGAATACAACAGACTTCAATGTAGGCTCATGAGATTCCAGATAGATTGAACCAATAGACACAAAATAAGCTTGACATGTTACAACAAATACAATAATATTGGTCATTTAATGTATCAAACCATTAGTCTAGTCCTCCGCCAGTTAATAGGATTTCATCTTCTGGTCTAGGTTGTCGCTTGTATTTAGACTCAGTCATGATGAACATCACAAGACCAGCAAACACAACCAGGATCACCCCAATGAAGTTAACAACAAATGCTTCTGGTGGTAAATTAGGATATTTCCTAAAAAATAATAGTTTAAATGAGAATTTTATGAATCAAGTACATTCTTTAGCAATTGGTGAACTGTCATGAATTTGACATAACATTTCTGTATGATAATTTTGGGTAAACTATCTATTCTAATAAAGAATATCAAATAGAATACAAATCTAAAACAACTCAAAATCTTTTAATTACTGTGCTAATAAAGAAATTACCTTTACTTAAAATTAAATACTAATTTAGAGTATCATTTAAAAACATTTATCATTAACTGTGAATTAACAGTTTATTTTTCTTCTAATTTTTATTGAAAATTTTGGTAAATCTATAAATTTAGTAATAAATTTCAGTAATTTGCATGAAGAATGGGACAATGAAAAATTTTTTTTTCTATACGCAAATACAACATTATTCTAAAAAAATATAAAAGCACAAAAAGCAAAACTTTCTATCACAAATAAATGAAAGTATAGTAAATATGTTAATACAAGAATCTAAGATTAATACTTACTCTATTGCAAAAAATGCTTTTTCAGAAAGCCCTAATAATGCAGCAGCCACAGAACAAATAAAAGCCATGTTTCCAAAATATACATGAATTGGCATGTATGCAGCACGTAAATATGATTTTAAGCCAGGAAAAAAGAAAGTTACAAATCCAGTCACAAACTGAAATAAATAAAACATACATAACAATAAGCACATATACATAATCAATGATGTACTACATCAAAATAATTTGTAACTTTAACTATCCTAACTCTTCACAATAACAATTCATGAAAGTTATATACACACGAAAACAACTGAAATTCATTCTGTGTCACTAGACTGATATGATAAACATTCAAATTTGGACAGAATATTTAATTAGTTTGATGTTCAAAGAATTTCACAGAATATATGTAGGGTTTGAGATTCTTGATTGGTCTGAATCGACGGCTGGCTGACACTGGAAATATTTTCCGATCACTAGAAATGTCTTCCTAACTTTCTGATGCCTCCAAAAATTCAAGTACTCTAAACCTCACAAGGTGTCTACCATCTATGAACCTCAGGTAAGTCACCTACTTTCTATCTCTCTGTCCTTTCCTAATTAATTGTTTTAATTAACATGACAATGTCAGTTCCTGACTCATATTTATTTATATATATAAATTTTTAATTGTCTTTGCCATGGGATCAATCTTGCACTCAGGTTAGCCAAATTCTAACTTTTCTTCATATTCTAACATATTGAGAATATCTATACAATTGGTATGGAAAGGAAAGAGAACAAAGACAGAAGAAGTTAGTCAAATATTTGGAAGCATTAGTGACATTATTCAGGACAAAACAGACATCAAGTGTTGAGCCAACACATGGGCTGTATTGATCCCTGGAAAAGAAGATTAACATACTCCAAACCTCAATTTCAGGTAAGCCATCTACTTTCTATTTCCCTGTCATAACAATTATTTTGATAATGTCACAAATTTAACTGCAGTCAGTACCACAATGTTCCCTCCGCTTGTATGCTTTTGTACATGCTAGTTTCTCTCATCTTCTTTTAAGGACACTCGAAATAATCCTTCCACCACCAACATTTTCTTATATAGTTTGTCTACTTATCTTTTAGTAACTAACCATTTCAACACTTTTCCAAACTATCTCCCTTATCTTTTCACACTTTCAAGCAAGAATGGAAGCACTTTCAAGAAACATGCCAAACATACACACCTTTATGAATCCTGACCAAATACTAACAGTATATATTAAAAGTTAAGATATTTTTCTTCTTATGTTATCCTACTTTCCATTTTATATTTGCCACAATTCATAATACATCCTGAATAAAAAATTCTTCCCTTGCACCAATACACTGAAGCCAATTTTAATATTACATGTATTTCAATTCCTAAGTCTTCTTTACCTTTACTACAGTTTTCCCTTAATTTTCATGTTGTCTTTAAATTTCTTTATTGATATTCACTTTGCTTCCACCTTGATTCCCAACATTTTTATTTACTTTCTTTACCAATTCTTCAACATATAACTTAAACATTGGCAGTGATTAAAAATCCAAGTCTTACACCAATAAATATTTTTCTACTCAATTATAACAACTTGATAATCACAAAGATTCTACAATGTTACTCAATCTGTGCAATGTGTCAAATTTTATCAAAAGTACAAAACATACTATTCCTGTTTATAGTATAGTCCAGTAACCAAAGATGTACATACCTGGCATGCAAACAATATAACTGCTGTTAAGCCAATCCAGCTGTGAAGAGAATATACATTGGGAATTGGTGGATCAGGAATATTGTGTGAATCAAATACAGCTTGAAGACCAATTACAGCCATGATAAATGCCACATTGTGCATCATGGCATGCATCAGTTTCAGATAGCGTTTACGGTAGTTTGGAAAAGCACGATAAACCATTATACCTGTGGTACACAAAAACACTCATAAGTGGCATTCCTTGAACTTGAAAAGAAATTGGTAGTAAAAAATGGTAAATATTTCTCATTCAATGCCCATGCACTATAATTAATAATAAAGCAATAAAAATATTTTCAGTAATATTTTATTTGTGTATATTTAAACAAAAAAATAACTGTATTATAGGTCTATGTTGAATTTAGAACTTTTACTCTGGTTACAAACACATCAGGACATCATTAAAAGAAGATTAAGAAAGAAGCATGAACAAAAAACCACTCGATTTATGTTCTAAAATGGTAAGGGAAATAATTATTTATTGCCACAAAATTAATTTAAAAGTCTTGTGGCTTGATAGATTTTTAGAAACTAAATGCATTTGTAAAATACCACTCTTATTTGACAATGTATTTTTATTATCACAAGATAAATTGCTTTACTACTTTGTCATTCCTTGGATAAGATTATTTCATGACATATTACCAAAATTACATTTGAACAAACATTAGATCCCCAAGAGTTTGGCACACAGATTGCCTATCACCGAACATTAATAACTGAAAGCTTAACACATTACTTTGAGAAAATAAATTATTATTATTATTAATTTCATTCACAAATAGCATGGACTTAAATACAACAAACATTACATACCATTTCCAAGTATGAATACCATTCCAATTGTCATCAAAAGAGGGTGCCAGTTAAACTGCAAAGCTGGCATCGACCTCCAAGCAAATCCACCTCTGTAATGATCTGCCCATACTATAATAAGAATAATGGCAATAGCACCAACAAATTGGGCAAGTGTATATACAAAAGTAAATCCTTCCTTATTTTCGTGCTGTGGAGAATCCATTTTCTATTCAAGCTGAAAATATAATAATAATAACTCTACACATATTTTATTCTACTACCTATTTTTAAAAATAGACCTTATTCTAAGCTATAAGAAATGAAATTTTAAAAATACAAAACATTGAATTTAAATATGCCCTCTGCTCAAACAAAAAGCTGTATCTAACAATCAGTATTTTAAATTAACCAAAAATTTTGAATCTAGTTTTAAGAAAAAGAACATTCATCTTATGTCAAAATACATTAACACAGGACAGTCCAATGTAGAATTATTATGAAAAGATGCATTATGTAGGATGTTGTATTATAAAAGTGAAACACAATATTAGCCAGTTTCTAACGATGTATTTAAGTGTATTTAGAATTGAAGGATTGTCTTGAAAGAACACATGTATTTTAATGTATTTAAGTATAGTCCTATTTACAACTGAAGGATTGCCTAAAATGAACACCAATTTATTAGTTGTTTTTAAAAAGAAGAAAAAAAGAAGTTTTGTTTTCCAATAAAAACAAAATCGGGAGTCCTTCCGCACTGTGTTACACATTTCCTGATAACATATTCGAAATGAAATGAACGCTTTAGTATTAGTTTCCATTTAAAACGATGTAAAAAATCAGTAATTTTTTATTAATATGTTCTCTCTCGTATTTTCGAAATATGATTCTCCTCAACGACGGTTTAGCATCACAGTAAATGCACGACAATTTATACAATGTGAAACGACAGTCAAATATATTACAGTAAGTTATACTTTTCAGTTTTGAATTGAAATTCAATCAGTTTGACAGTCGGAACGACCACTGTTAACACCAGTGACAAAGTCCAGCACTAACTAAACAATCTATACATGACAGCTTCACGGTAAACACTGTACTACGAGTATTCATAAAATTTCAAGTATCGATGTAATGACCATGTAGGGAATGCAGGGAAATTCCTCGGAAATTCGCTTTCGTTTACAGAAGCAACAGGTTTCAATCACGATATACGTTGTCTTTACAAATGCTAACATTAATTTCGAGAGTGCAACGGTCGTCTGTCATAGAACCTTACCCCAGTATCCTGGAATAAATCCAATGTTCTACAGTCGTTGGGCGAAACAGCTGTTCATGATAAACAGTGAACACCTCCACGCGGCATGGTGGGAGTTCATATTGATCCCAGCTTGTCGCAGCCTCTCTCGTCTCTGGATCCAATTACATTCTTCCCACGTGAGCTCCTACTTCAAAAATTAAATATACTTCTTTTAAAAAAGAAGAAGAATGGAGATCATAATAGCGCAGCCATTAAAGTAAGGGTATGTAGTAAAATGGTAAGAGAAAGAACAATCAGTATTACGAATTGACTACTTAGGAAATCTGATAGTCTCAGAAATCAACATTCAGCCGACGTAACCAAGTTTTCCTCTGTTTCATTCAAATATTTACCTATAGAACATCCGACTTATCTTACTAACATTATCATCCAATTTCCAATATAAATTCTTGAGAAAGTGTATTAATCAGAATTTAACGGTTATTGACAATAATGTGATTACAATTCCATATTTGAAAACCCGACTTTTTTAAACAACGGACCATCCTCTTCCTTTCAATTCTACGACAGATTTTCTGTTGGCCGTTATTTCGATCAGTGCTATTTCTTGTTCATAATTCATAGTTGCCGATATTTGAAATACTTTCTCTCACTCCCTTTTTTTTTTTTGCTTTCCTTCTGTCCGACTCAGGTTTAGCATCCACGAACTAAACAGACAAAACTTATCCTTTTTCTTTCTGACTAGGCTTGTAGAAAGGTACAGTGGACTCTCGATTTTCCGCGCGAGATTTAACCGCTTTGCGGCTCAACCACGGCAATATATTTTTTTATAAAACAAAGGGACCAACAAAGACGCTGCTGGACCAAACTCAGACACTTGTCAGTCTCAAGTACTTAAGAAGGAGAGTTCTGTTGACAGAATAGTATGATTCTGTCCGTCACTCAACCGCGTTCTATAGTTGATATTAATACAGGGTAGTTCAATTGTGTGGAAAACTAATTAAGTTTTCATGTAAGACAGTGCCGAATTAATTGTTGCTTTTTTATATATCACCATTGTGGCTGGCCCTTCAATGTTACGGCAACAATAGTAACGTGGTTAAAGTTACAGTGAACTTCATCTGTAAATCTACGATAGAACAGTTTCAACTGCAATAGGCTACGCACTACACTTCAGAAGCTTTTATAATGAACATTGGCATGCATCATAAAAGTTATTTACCGGTGGGAAGTTTGCTTCAGTATTAGCTTGAGAACCATTTCGGCAGCTTCTTGTATTGTGAGATTGTTTCAATGAGTGATGCCCCAATTTTTTTCTCATTTATTTGTCAAGAGAATTAAATTCAATACAGTCTCCGCTCTTTTCCACGGTTTTTGTCATTCTTTTGACAAGGGAATGTATTCCACGAATCCATCGCCGAACAGAACTGACATCCACTGTTGCATCACCATATACATTTTTTTAAGCTTTCAAGAATGCGTTTAATAATTGAATCACAAACCGCTGATATTTTACAAGAGGGTGCAGTGCTGCTACCCGTCGCCTAATAAATTTTTACTGCGGTGGATTCGGAAAGAATGAGGAATCACGTCAAATTCAAAACTTTCACATAACTACCTTATTTAAGGAGAAAAAAAATAGGAGGCATTACTTAGTGAACCACTCGTACAATTTCCTAGTATTCATCAGTGCGATAATTTGTTTTTGATTAATTTTTAATAGAGATCAATATATTGTATTGATATAGCATAACAGGAAAGCGTAGTTGCAAATGATGAAAATTACTATCAGACTTCTCCCCCAAGCTGTAAGCGAGAGAATCGTCTCCCCCCCCCCCCCACCCTTCTCTCACACACACTGTTGTCTGCAACCCTAGACTACTACTATTACGTGCATGTGCTTTAATAAATATCGTTATGTTGATTTTCAAGGTAAGTTTATTCTTAAGCGAGTACAATAATTGGGTGGGGGGAGAAAGAGGGAAAACGACCACTACGGCCAGTTGAGATTGCTTTTAATAAATTATAACATCGCTTATGGAAGAGATTCAAGAATTCTATCCGATTCATGAAGAGCACAGAAAAGCTGATTTTCGCGTATACAAATTTCCTACCCAGAAAGAAACTTAAATTCGCAGCTTGGAGTCGTATGTCTTTTTTTTTATGGAAACATTCGTTCATACAAAACGAAACAGTAGAGATACAGAATACTTGTGGTAGATTTTTTTTCCAACGGAATGGAACGCTATAAATGGCTCATTACACATGATATTTTGTGAAGTAAATATCTTGGAAATATTGTTAAGTATTTCTCATACTTCCGCACAATTTTTATGCACTCGCACATAAGTGACGTGCTGTTTACCTGCCTCATTTCCTTCCCTTTTTAATTTATGGACGACTTCACACAAATAACTTTATAACTGTATTTCGAACGTTGTTTTGAACGAATATCGCCTCCGTTATGGGCTTATAAATTTTTTCCTAGCTTGTAACCTTTGCGTAGTGTAGTGACGTGGCGCTGTATATTCATGCAAAACGTGTTAACGGTTTGCATTCATAATCAGCTATATCCTAAGGTGTTTTATTTTATGATACATTGAAGTATAACACATTTACAAGTAAAGACTTTTGGAGGTTCACATAACGACGTTTCTAGTACTCGGTTGACATTCGACAGAGATAATTGAATGGAATTTTAAGTATTTTACTGTGCCTCATTCGCAGCCCACAAGCATTAATTGTGGGGAGTAAGAGAAAACATCGGCATATTTGGCGTGCATGTCAAGGCAGAGGGTGAGGCGTCGCGGCGCGTCGTGGCGGAGGGTCGCTGCACGTGTTCAATATTGCGCGTCTAAAGCGTGAAATCCGATTGTGCTCGGTTTTCGCTGGCCCCGCACCCTTGCGCCATCAATTGTCATCATTATACGTCAAATTACTCTGCGGACCTTACCATATTGAGCTGCTAAATCATTCTGAAAATGAGTCCGCTCGGAAGCAGCTCGTACGTTCAGCGAATTTTCCCCAAGTCTCAAAATTCTTCTGGAAAAGTAAATATCGTGTGCAAATCTGAGAGTAGTCAAGTAGCCAGGACTTACAGCAGTAGATTCAGCTTGGCTCTTTCCGTATCCGTTCCAGATCATTCTTTCTTCACTCCGACCACTATCACACAATACATACATGCTTTGTAATATTTAACTTAAAGACTAACTAACTATTTATAGGGGGTTTCAAGGGCATACATGGACCTTTCATATCATAAAATAATTTACTTAATACCTCACACACAGCTTGTTGTATTCCCTTTCAACATCGACCCGTCCTTATTGAAAAATCCTACATAATAAGATTTATGAGCATCTTCTAAAATAAATCTATGACATGACACGCATTTCTTGAAATATTAAAAATATGTCTCTTTTAATTAAAGCGGTGAGAAACGTCTGATGGCTTAAATGTTTTAAAAATTCTTGGATCATCCTTATCTTCGTACATCTGCCAGTTGATTTAGGGTGATTCCATGTCAAGTATCCACTCGACCACCTCAGATTCGTGGTATGCCGAAAAACTAGCGTACCTTTAAGGCTTGTATGGAATTTTACCATTCTGTTTTTTGAAGTTTCTTGCAGAAAAATGTAGTCCATAAAAAGAAAACTAGAGGTGAAAACTATATTAAAAAATGCTTATGAAAAGTGCTAAAAAGACTGCGACGAAATTTTTGCATCTGGAATGAGGGTCGGTACAATCAGAACTATTAATTCACCAGATTGTTGGCTGGCAGACTAAAAACCAAAGATTCCAGCTGGTTAATTATGACCTAAATCTTCATGAGACACTTTCTTGCCAAATATAATTTCTAAGCAATTTGAATTTTTCAGCTGCATTCAGCACCAAACTTTGTGCTATATTAAAAGAATTCAGAGCAACAGATAGCGTATTTGGAGCACCAGACCAGAACAAATCCAATTTGGCCAAACGTTCGCACCGCGCCACAGGGCCTTGGTCCACTAAAGTGCCTCTACTTCTGGAATCAGAGTACCAACAGAGCCAAAATTTTGTACAGTAGCCAAACACATGCATGTATGCATAAAGTTTCAACAGAATCTGAGGTGGTCGAGTGGAGACCACATTTTATTTTCAGACGCTGATATGGAATGACCCTTATGGTTGTATTTTAACATTGTCTTTGTGCCTATTCCTGAAATTACGTATTTATTTCCGGGTAGTGGTTTTGTTTAGATCAGTGTGTAGGATTGTGTTGGGAACATGCCGTGGTGGGTTTACTAGTGCTCTGAGAACAGCTTTGAAACCTGATGAACTTGACGTCGCCCAGATGACTTGATAGGTTTTACGATTGTTTTATATAGCAGGCGCTTATTTTAGATCAACAGTGTAGAGTTTCTAACCAGGAACCGGTACATTTGGCTAAATTTTACATGACCATTTTCTTTACGAGGCTCACGGCGTTTTGGCATGTACACTGCTTAATTAAACAGTTTTTCACACGGAATGAGGTTTTTTTTAATTTACTGAGAAATTTGACACGGTTCTTCTTCCTCGAATTGCAATTTGGAAAGCGCCTACCACTCCAGCAACTACTGACAAACGAAAATCTTTTAAATTGAATCCTGCTCCACCCATTTGATTCTGCTGGAAAACGTTTCCATAGACGCTGTGAAACCACGTCCATTTCCAACGTTTTAAAAGTTATTCCATCGATATAAAGACTGCATTATACAATGAAATATTCAAGGTATTATAGAGAAAATGTTTCTCATAAACTTGCCGTGTAAATTGAAAACAACCACACAGAATGACAGTCAAGAAACTTCTTTAAATAACAAAATTTCCAGTTTAACAGCCGCCATCAAAAAGGGAAAAACAATCACACTATGAAATAAAGAGTTTATGAATTCTTCAACCCATTTACCTTTCTTCATCTTCATCACTATTGAACCTCCAATTTTACCTTAGATGTTGCTCAAATGTTCGTTCTTAATCCCGTTTTAATAAAGCGACACAACTTCAATTTAAATGATTGCAATGGCACAATAAATCAAACTGTGTCACCATTGGACAGGGGAATTGTTACAAAAGCATAAAAACGAAACAAAATAAGGTAGTTTTATAAAGTCGATTCATGTTTTCAGACATGAAATGTTTTTTAATTCCAAATTTTTAATCGATTCTGTCTTCCCGTTTGATTGTCGGATTTGAAATAATTTCTAACTCTCCTTTATATTAGCCAAGGACAACATTTTCAGTGTGGCAAAAACAAAAGGAAGCTTGTTTTTTTCTTCGCTAGTTTTCCTCCTCGTTAGTTTATGTAAGTAAGCCGTCAGACCAGTTTCTTCAAGTCTCAGCGGAGGAGACAAAGCGGATCCCCTAAGTTACGTCATTACAAATGAAAATTTCAATCACATCAAATAGATACGTGATTTAGACACAAATCACCTCTCACCTTTCGCTTTCACAAACTAAATTGTGGAGAGTAGAACTAGACTGTGAAATGTTATTATTCAAAGTACCTATCTTAGCTTTCATTCATCAGGATATAACGCACGCAAATATCCTGAATATCAATGTCACATGATTTTATATTTGCTGTATCTTTTTTCACATTTACGGAATTTCTACTATACCTAATATTCATAATTTATCTCATCAAACGAGTATAACAATTACATTCCACATATACAATTTTTGTATTACTATACTCAAATTTGTAATTATTCATCTGCGTTAAAATAGATTGTTTGTCCAAAGGATGTTTTAAATTATCAAATTTTCTTTGATTGCGATACAAACCTTACGCTTCGTTTCACCGACACAGCAAGCTCTACATTCCAATCACTCAATTTTTATATAGCATTTAGTTAATCCAAATTTAGCAAAATATCTTTATTATTCTCGACAAACTTTAAATTATTATATGAATTAAATATTATCCTAGCACGATAAGTTGATTACTTTAAATTGTATATTTTATAAATATGGTGAAACGAAATAGCTCACATATATTTTACTATTTGGGGGGTTGTTTCTGTATTCTGATATCCACCAGAGAAGGAAACGTATAATTTGAATTTCTATTAGACCTAATATTCATAATTTATCTCATCAAACGAGTATAACAATTACAATTCACATATACAATTTTTGTATTACTATACTCAAATTTGTAATTATTCATCTGCGTTAAAATAGATTGTTTGTCCAAATAATGTTTTAATATATCAAATTTTCTTTAATTGTGATACAAACCTTACGCTTCTTTTCACCGACACAGCAAGCTCTACATTCCAATCACTCAATTTTTATATAGCATTTAGTTAATCCAAATTTAGCAAAATATCTTTATTATTCTCGACAAACTTTAAATTATTATATGAATTAAATATTATCCTAGCACGATAAGTTGATTACTTTAAATTGTATATTTTGTAAATATGGTAAAACGAAATAGCTCACTATTTGTGGTTGTGGGACAATGATTTCTAAATATCAAAGAGTTCAAAATATTTCTATGTTTATTAATGAAACTCGATGGCGGTGTGAGTAAGAATTTACAAATAGAATATAAAAATTTATTTGAAATTCTCGTTGTGGAATTCGTTGGGAGCAAGGACCTGGAGTGAATTTGGGGGTTGTTTCTGAATTCCACTATCCACCAGAGAAGGAAACGTATAATTTGAAGGTAGTGTATAGATTTGAAACACATGTTTTTGACAAAAGTGAAATGTTGATACGTGAAACGCAGTTGAACAGAATGAAAGCTTGTCTTGTGTGAGGCTAATTGTAGCTGAGAATCGGGCGGTCGTGGGGTCCTGTCACACATATTCGTTATTCTATATTAATCAATTCGAGTTCATGAGGACCCAAAATAATAACTCGAAATATGAGAACGGGGAGGATATTGCGATGTGACATCTGTCCCCTAATAAAGACTTTCTGCTTAATTTCCATAATTTGTATCTAATACGAGGGTCGTCGCCAATATCCGCGCCCTCACACGGCGTGAGTCAGCGCCTGCCTCTGCCCCCTGTCAGATGTCACTCCCGCTGCCTCAGCTCCTCAGTAGCCTAACAAACCTCCTTGTAAATATACTGTTTTAACCTTCAAACGTGATCAATGTGTACTGTGCATACCTAACGATCATAGGCACGAACTCAACAAAAGAAAGCAGTGAGATTTAAAAACATTATGAGAGATTTAGATTTATTGTTGTTTCCATTAGTCCTCGATTGAGGAAATAGGATACGTCATACATTAAAAATGAACAAAATAAGGTACATAATTAAAGACAAATAATCTTAAAATAAATTAATAAAAGAAAATGTATATAGACAAAAGTCAATATAAACACAACACGGACACACGATGTCACACACACACACACTGGGAAACACAAACAAGCACACACTGAGAAACACGCAATGGAGTTTTAACTACTTGGACCAGGAAACTGTCCTTCCCTCTGTCGTAGCTCCAGGCAATACATGAAACAAACAAACAAAAGAGCAGAAAAAACTGAATAGAAATTTTAAAGATATGTGATGTGCTATTTTACAAGGCAGCTCATTCAACAATTTTTGCAGGAACCTTGATTTTAAATACTAGAAGGACGATTAAGAAAATCCTGTACCGAGTAAAACGCGCCATTTAAAAGAATAGTTTTACTCTGCTTCACAAAGCTTTTGTAGGTACTATTTTTAACCTCTGGCGGAAGGCTGTTGTGTAAAACTATCCCGGTATTGTGAATACTTTTCTGGTGTAGAGCAAGACGATGCTTGTCCGACCTTAGAGCTGAACGATTTCTGGTCTCGTATTCATGAAACTCGCCATTTGTTTGAAACAAATTAGTGTTCCGCTTTACAAACTTTAATATTTCATAAATATATACGCTTGGTAAAGTAAGTATTTGAAACCTTTTGAAGAAAGGTTTGCAACTCGATCTACAATTTGTGCTAGAAAGTATTCTAATTGCACGCTTTTGCAGCTTAATTATTTCACTACTCCTGGAGCAGTTTCCCCAATTATAGATGCCATAGCTCATAATTGAATGAAAATACGCGAAGTAAACCATTTTAACGTACTATTTGTCAACGTGTTGCATTAGTGTTCTCAGAGAATAACAAGCTGAACTTAGTTTTCCGGCAAGCAGATCTATATGGTCAATCCACTTTAATTTATCGTCAATCCGAAATTATATATTAATAAAAGGTTATGTAACTTTTAAATCTCGATACTTTTCTAAACCTAAAAAGTGGATAATTACAATATTGACGTACACTTCTAGTACAAGTATAGTATAAGGAACTTTAGGCACGTCAACCTTGAATTAAAATGACGTTCTCAATTTTAGGATAATCTGACGATGTTATAAAGTGAGATGAGATACAATCAAGAGCGTATCCCGGCGTAGGAACGTAGTCGTTTATTCCTTCAGAATTTCCCTTAGATAGACATGTTTCATATTGGAACCGATACACTCAGATAAAATCAATGCTCCACGTAGAGAACTACTACCAA
This sequence comes from Eucriotettix oculatus, assembly GCA_034510155.1. Classification (NCBI taxonomy): domain Eukaryota; kingdom Metazoa; phylum Arthropoda; class Insecta; order Orthoptera; family Tetrigidae; genus Eucriotettix; species Eucriotettix oculatus. Next base: position 19,279,709 of record CM067380.1, on the reverse strand, counting down.
GATTATTAACTAATTGAAACCATGTAAATTAAAGCAGAGGCCATTTAGATTTATTTTAAATTGATAGAATTATTTTATTTACAATTTTCGTATGTGAAAAAAATATCATTATTATCCTTTTGCTAGAGATGATTATTGACCGAAAGCTCCTTTTCTGAATTACTTAACAAAATTAATAATAAATATTTTAAGAGTTCTCAGCTTCTGCGATGGTTGCCCTCATCTCAGTTATCCAATGTTAAGTACAAATATACCGTTTGTTAGATAAGTGTTGTACTTAAACGGTTAAAGTGTATGTTAATATGGAGAAGAATGACATAAGACAGTTCACCGAGACGGACATTGGAAATGAATAGTTTTAAACTAACAAACAGAAACTGTTTTAATAATTCGCTTGTGTTTCTCACTTTTCGTGTTATTTGTGTGGATTCTAGTATACAGAAAATTTCGTAAGTGGTGAAGCTCCAGTGCGATCAATATTCTCCTGGGAGCAGAAAGCTACTTGGCGACATCTGCTGCCAGTCATAACTACGGACTCATTTCTAAATCAAAAAATTACTGAATAATTCCAGCCTGTTTCGTAGACACAACACATTATTCATCTTTGAAGGTACAAAGAAAACGAATTTTGTGTGAGTCACTTTATGGTAGCTTTTTAATGAAGAAAAAAATTATTAAACTAAATTTCTGATCAAAAATTCCCATTATATTTATATTTTTGGTTTAAATTTTCTGTTAGCAAACGGTAACTTCAATTGGTATTTTATTTGGATAGAAGAAAATGCTAGCGTGGACCGTAATGAAGTTATTTTAATTTAATCTAAAAATTTCGTATCCACGTTCTTAATCCTTGCAAAAAAAACACAATTCAATGTTTTCCTGAAACCGAATTTGGTCATCAATATAATAATCAAACAGAAAAGTACATACAAAATGAAAATATTAGGATAGAATGTTTCAAATCACAACTCGTTGCAGTAAAAAAATATGTATATGATGAGATAGGATCCTGATAAAAAGGGTTAAAACCAAAATACTATGGGGATCAGATGAAGACTGGTTCCTATAAATATTTGTGATTAATTGTTAGCTCAATTATTTTTTCCTGTTATTCTATTCCATAAATTATCGATATTTAAGGCTTTATAACAACATGACACGTTATAGGAAAAATATGCCAGAATGTAAAGGACATATGAAAATTTGAAAAGAAAAGTTGAAGCATCAGCTCGAAAGAAATATAATTAGTCAAAAGTGTTGAAAACTAACCAGGGAAAAGTAATAAATGTTTAAGGAGTCGATTGGTTTACTCAACACAACAAGAGTTTCCTTACATGAACGACTATGATATTGGAAGGAAAAAACGAATTAAACATTTTAGGGGGTAGGGCATATGAATTTCATTAATCATTTAATTTTTTACAAAATTCTTCAAGTTTTTATTTCATAATGTATAATTGCATTTTATATATTTAGTGTTTTTAATACTTTCATAAATAATTTTTAGCCCTTCACTTATTTGTTCGTCATATGTTATACGGATGACGAAAATTACATTTTGTTTTGGCAGAAAAATGTTTTCCATCTTTCAAAAGGGGATAGCACGTAATTAAAATTTTTTATCGATCGTTGGGGTTGAAAAAATTCTTTTGCTAAATTTCGGGTTCTTTAAACACTTACTAAGTACAGGAAAAATATATGAATTTTAAGTTCGCAATCTTACCAAATCTTCCCCCTTACACGAACAGTAAGAGTAAAACATTGTAAACCTTCCTTAATCAAGCTGCACCTTTACATTAACGGTGATATTGATCAAAGAATTAACAAAGGCATTATTCACGTCAGTTCTTGTACTGTTTCTAGTGACACAAAACAACCAGTCTTTCTTAATTATGAATAAGTCCGAATATTTTCAGGGAGTGAAACCTATAGCCTTAAGTCTCCTTAAAAAGCGAAAATATAATTTAATTTGTTTTACGAAGTTCGCATTATTAGCTAATAAAATTATGTATATATTGTAGTAATACTGAGGAACTCAAATGTCATTAATAGAGCGGCATAACCTTTCAAACTCATATTTTTATTTGTAACAATCATTTCTATTAGTCCACTAGTCATATTGAAGAAAAGGGCCTCTCTGAACAATGGTCGGGTGATTGACTTTTTAAAAATATTCTTGTTTATATTGTGACCGGTAATAAGAAACCCAGTTTTCCAATTCAAGAGACCTCAAAATAATGTTTCTACAGCCTAAAAACCATGATATTTTATCATCTCTTTTCAGAGATTTTCCCGATTAACTAAGGTATGAAGCTTTCTATTGTAAACAATTTACAGTAACAAATTGTAGATCATTAATTTCCGAGTCAAATGGCATACCTAATTATAAAATTTTGTTGAACAGAGGTGTGGAAATAGTTTGTCAATTGTAAGGCAATTTTTGTATATTTGAAAAATATTCACTTTTTCGTATGCTGATGGCTGCGAAATGGTCAGTCGTACATTAATTTGTATTGGGAAAAAAATTGTAGTCTATTTAATTTTCATTTCAATGTATTATCTGGTTTTTAAAATTCACTGAAAATTGCCGAAAATAAACTAATTTAACTGGATGCTGTGGCACCACTTCTACCGAATTAGAAAACTTGTTCACCACCGGTCAGAACTTATACAAGTATAAAATACCCAGCCTCTTACGCGGTAAGATGAGCTACGTGTGATACACGATAATCCACTTTTATTTTCCACATTTCAATAACTGGCATAAAAATGAAATTTCCTGCCTCTAATGGATTTTTCATGGAATTATAGCAATAATTTCTTGAAAGTGCGTTCCACTACAACTTTGCAAATTTTATAAAATATTTAATGTCGGAAATTACGTTTTTATGAAAAATTAATGAAGTGAATAATTTAGATGTGTATTGGAAATATTTATCATAGAACTTAAAAACGAACAGCCCTTAAAATTTTTATACGTTTTATAACGTATCAAATAAATACAAATTTCATTCGTTGACTTATTGAGACGCTCTGAATCTATATACTGCATTTGAAGAATAAGCAAGATGTTCAGTTTTTATTTGTAGCTTTTGCGAATAGTAATAGTTTCCGATCCTAAATCGCATTTTAAAAAAGACAGAAAATGAAAATATTTGGGTGCTATACTTTGCTTTTTTTGTTTATGAATTGATTCGTAATAACTTTTTCTGACTAATAGCTTGACTCTCTTGATAGAAATTTGTATTATTTGTGCATTTATAACTTTATTATCAACTTATTAAGAATCAGTGATTCTTTTATTTCCAACATTTAGGAAAGGGGGCTAATGAAGTTTATCTTTAAATACGTTTTATAAAAATATAATTCTAGATTTATTCATAAGAGTGCGGCATTAATGTTTGTGATCAATATGTTTATGATAATATACGTTTCATAATAAAATATTTCATAAGAGGGAAATAGCTATATGTTAATTAAAACTGATATTTCTACTGACTGTCTGCATTATCTAAATAGTAAATATGAGTGCGCTCCATGTTTGAGTAGTGTAGGGGGTGGAGCGGCTGGGGGTGCCGGGGGTGGGCGTGGCGCGCGGGGGCGGAGCTGGAGCGTTCGCCATTTCGCCACTACCATGTCTGGGTTTGAGCAGCCTCTGTGGGACATCTCCGCAGCCACCACGGTACGTACCTTTACCAATACTCTGGAAACTAATATCTTGACTGGAATCGAATGTAGTTACACCATAAACTTCACCTGCAATTTTTTCTTCACAAGCATGCTCTTCATTTTCCAATTACATATTTCACATTACGACCTAAATCGACTCTGCAGTTTATTTCTTTGCCCATTATATTTCTCCTTGTGACCACATTCCATAAGTGACTGATGTACCACGAAAATTGATGTTGATCTATATTCGTGTTTTATGTTCTACGTTAAGGAGATTAGAACATGGTTTAAGTACTGTAACCTACGCGTGCGATTGCTATCATGTCGGCACCATTTTCCTAGTCTCAGTAAGATGATCGATCCTTGCATAGTGTTCATATCCTTTTTTTGAAATGATGGAACAAATCCAGACAATCATGCCTGGATATGATCCTTCACTTCAAATAAATAATGTGTCTTAATGTTGATCGGTGTGCCTTCCATTTTGTTTAAATTACTCGTATACAATGTAACAAGATATTTAGTAACCACACACGCTTATTTTTATTTGCCTTCATGGATCGTATTCCTCGTTATTCGCGAATTTGTTTTCGAGTCGTCGCACGCAAAATGTGCCTCAGACGGAACTTGTCAGATGTTAGTGAACCTGTTCCAAACGCTTTGGTCAAAATAGTGTACTACGGTTTATGGCGATCATAGTATATGGGTGACGGTGGCGTTTTAGACTATAAACATTCAATATTACGATGAATTAGAATTTTTCGTCTTATTAGAATCAACATCTTCTCTTCATCATTTTGTTTGTTACTGCAATTTTCTATGTCTATCTTTTTTCTAATATATGTATAGGGGGGCACAACCATAAGACGAACTTAATTTTAAATAATTGATGTTATTGATTGCAACACTTTTATGTATAATTATACATACGTGCTACTCTCTGAGAATTAAATTAAGGACCAGTTAAACAGACAAACCAGGTTTTTATTTATACAACGTTTCGTCCTCACACTTGATAAGTTAAATTTCCTCAGAATATTCTTACAAAAACATGTACATAAAATGTAGAAGATATAGCACACCAATATTTCGTCAAAAGTAAATATTAAAATTTCTTATTTAATTCTTGTTAACATCTTCGTTTTGTGGCAGTATAAATAAACAATAATTCAATCATTTAACAAGTGATCAACAATTTTATTTTAATTAACACGTCGGTACAAAAGTGCTTTCTACAAAGACTAGACTATAACCAAAGAGCAAACATATACATTTACGTAGCCAGTTAACAGTGATGCCACCTCAAAATAAGAACAAAACTAAATTTAATTCTGTACAATTGTGTTAAAATAAACAAATAAATAATAAAACATTTGAAGTATGTATTTAAATATTAATTATGCCAGAAAATATACGTAAAAATGAGTCCTGCACTGCATCCAAAAAGTGACTTAAGAATATAGAGCAAGTGTATTGTAGACCGAAAAACAGGGCAATGTGAAATAATGGGAAATGAAAATAAATAACGAAACATTAGAAAGTTAAACTAGACAATGTGAAATTGTGAAAATGAAAATAAATATGGATACAAAACAATAAACCATTATTACAAGTGTTTCAAGAAACCGATAATATAATATATCAAGGAAAACCTTCTGAGTATGTTAAATAATAATAAAATAATTAAGCAACTCTATAATATTGATTGTAAAATTTATATCAACAAATGTTTTAAGATTTCGTTTTTAAATTATTTAAATTAATTTTAAATAAATTTATTTAAATTAAGTTCATCTTAGGCTTGTGTCCCTATACATATATTAGAAAAAAGATAGACTTAGAAAATTGCTTTAACAAACAATATTTACAATTACGATAAAAGTTATGTTACTTTTAATAAAATTGATATATTTTATCACTTAACGTCTGTTTATCAGTCATATAAATCGCACCCCCAGAGGAAAAGTGACAAGTCAAAATGTGTAATTTTTCACGAAAACATTGAAAGAATTTGAGAAAATAGGAAAGTGAATGTAATGTGTGTGTCTAACATTCTTTAGTATTGTATCATAAATTACTATGCATGTGTTTGTTTTTTTTAATTTAAAAATAATTATTTTGAGTCAAGGAAGTTTTCTACTCAGTATTTATTAAATTGCGTAAGAGTTAGTACAAGTAAATGGAGAACACAAATTTTCGCTATTTCCATTACTTCACTGATTTTAAATAAGCTGGCATAGCTGATAGGAAAATCTGAGCACAAAGGTGTTTCAATTTAACAGTTTTATTTTAGAGTATGAAGTTTCACGTGTAACACACTCTATTTTAGTATGCCGACGACTGGCCGCCGCTGGAAATGTTTTCCTAACCTTCTGATGAAGGGGGCGGCACCTCCGAAAATTCAAGAATCTGAACACCTACATGCCTGACATAGGGGGGGGGGAGATATTCCGTCTGTTTGAAAAAATCTGTGAAGTTAAAATCCTTATTGTCTCTGTCTACAAGATTATCGTCTCGTCTCCTCCTAACACAATTTGTTGTTTACGTATTAGTAACTTGACCCTTAAAAATAAAAATTAATTTAGCATTTTATCCAATATAGAATGACAATTGAAGTTATCCGCAATTGTTTTACTACTTGAGAGGGAAACAGTCGGCAATACAAAATTTCTGTCCAATTAGTTGAATTCATCATTTTGAACGTCCTTTATTTTGTCTCAAGATGGCTGTGTTAAGAGGAGTCACAAGTCCCTATGTCGCCAATATTACAATACAGATTTTAATACATTTTTCTCGGAAACCGTTATAGACAGGGCAGTGAATTTTTCATATCTTATTTTTAAGCTTGTGGTTTCTGTGTGGAAGCTGAATAAATTATTTGAATGATTAGTTGTGGATAAAGAACTTTTAAAATTTTCTATAAGAAATAGATACTGATAAATAAATTTATAATTAAATTATAATAAATAATTTATTCTACTTACACAAATATACCATAAGGTTAAAAATAATCTGTGAGAATTTCAGTGCTGTAAGTTTCCTAGAAAAAGGTGCCTAATTTGTCGTTGAGAAGAGAAGGCGTTCCGACTCCCCTTACCGTAGTTAGACGTTTGCATGAACAACGACCGCACCGTGGAGAATTTTAATGTGGTGACTGTTTGCAGCCGTCGGCGTACCCTGGGCTGTGGGAGCACCACGCGGCGTCCAGCGCAGGAGTGGCGTACCCGCCGCTGGGCTTCGCGTCGGACCTGTGGGCGGCGCCGCACTCGGCCGGCCACCGGACACAGTGCATGATCCAACAGAGGTAACCAACTGCGTTTGCACAAACGGAGCGCCTCAACGTAAATAGAGCGAGAAGCGGGAATGCCTATAAACTTATTTCCGACGAAAAGCAATGCAACGTAATTTTATCTTAAGGATATTAAAAATATATTTATGTAAACCCGATAATCTTGAATTGGTAGCCAGTCTTAATATTAAATGTAGGACAAAGACTTAAACCGGACGTTTAATTTCAAGTCCACGTAACAATAAACAGCATATACAAAACCAAACAATAATTTTTAAAATCTAACTTTGGCAAGGCAGCACAACATAACCAATAAAAAAACACAAACAATACAACAGTGACTATCCATATAAAATAAAGCCTGACGTAATGTGTAAATTATATAAATTTATGTAAAAGCATACCTAACTCGACACCGAAGAAGGAAACAAATTTCATTGTATATTCATAATACATATTTTTTTGTCAGTGGACGAATATTCAGTTTCCAAGAATGTGAACTGGTTAAGTGATTATTATCGCATTATGAAAGAAATAAAGTCGCATTTAATTAACATAAAATTCTGATAACCCCTAACGGTTAGATATTGCGCACAACTGACAAGTAGGAAGTGTTGCCTACGCTGCAGGCAAAATTATGCATAGCTCAATGAAGATACGAACTATTTTTCCAACTGTCCATAATAAACTCAGATGTGTTTAGAATGCTCTAAAGAATATCATGCGATATAGTATAATGAAATAAGTATTCTTAAATATTATATCGAGTTTTCTCCAGGTATTTATAATTTCAAACATATTTGAAAGTAAGAAATGTATATTTCATCTGTGGAGCATCTTCCTTGAGATTGGATTCCAATAGGATTCATACCTCTATTCAAATTTGTTATAAGATCGTTGACAATATCACGGTAATTTTCAGACTTTTTACTTCCCCAATAACTGCAGCTTTCTTAATCATAAAATGCTGGCTGATTACTGGCAAAATATAACATGAAATAGTCATTTCTTACTTTTTAGGTGAGTCAGATGGGGAAAACCCAATTTAGTATTGGAATATAGGAGAATAAATACTATCATAATCACTTGTTTTTCTTTAAAACTTTATTTTTTGTTCATAAATGCAATGGACGCATAAACACGTACATCTTAAAAATTTGAAATTTAATAAAATTGCGGGTGATATGGAAACTTGTGTGAAATAAAACTGTTTGTCCTCATGGGAAAAGAATGACGTTTACCACTGTAATCTACACCTGGAAGCTGCAATTGTACCGGAGGACATCGCCAGGACGCCATCCGACATCTTCATCATAACAGCAACATGCCAAGATATCGATTCGCGATTTGCCAATCCTTTCTTGAGCATTTTTCATTCATATTCAATTACCACTGCCCTATTCACTCACATTACCGCGATAGAATGAAGTCTCTGCATTCAATATAAATATAATTGTATTTATTAGTTTCAAATAGTATTCATCCTTTCATTAATATTTCTTGTGATAAATGTGTTGAGCCAACCAAAAGAGTTTTCAGAATAAATTTTTATTTTTAGTCGCAAGCTTTCGACATTGTCATTCTCAATCCGTTTAAAATTATGAGTATATATAAAACTGTCAACGTCGACGACGTCTGGTTTAGAAATTAACTGCTAACATTGTACAAGACGTCGTCGACATAATTTTAAATGGATTGAAAATGTCATTGTCGAAAGCTTACTATTAAAAATAAAAATTTATTCCCAAGTCTGGTTGACTCAACACTTTTAAACTCTACCAGTCTTATTATTGATGGATTTATAATTATTTATTACGCTTCAAACGTCAGTTATGTATGATTATATTATTACAAGATTATTGAAAGTTTTTTCCCAGTAATATCATCTCAAAATTTTGATTGCATCAGACAAAAATTCTAATTAGCGAACAGGTCGGAGGAAGCTTGCAGTGTTTATTACATAGGAACGTGCGACAATCCTGGAAGGCGATTTGTAAATGTAATCTGCGTGTGTCGAATTTGATGCAAACATTTGCAGGTTCGGCGCCCACAGCAGCAGTCCCGGGTCCGTCGTGAGCCACAAGAAACCGCGCCGCAGGGTGGCCACCATGGCGCAGCGAAGGGCTGCCAACATCCGCGAGCGCAGACGCATGTTCAACCTGAACGAGGCTTTCGACAAACTGCGCCGCAAAGTGCCGACGTTTGCGTACGAGAAGCGTCTTTCGCGGATCGAGACCCTGCGACTGGCCATCACGTACATCTCGTTCATGAGCGAGTTGCTGAGCGGCGCCAAGGCCTGCGCCCCCGACGTCGCGGCGCCCAGGGACTTCATTCCTTACGCGCTGGTCAGTCTACACTTCCCTACGTCAATTCCCGTAATAATGATATATACCGCTTCGGCACGAGGATTAATAGAGGGAAAACAAGGTGTAGTATGGGAAATAGTGGAAAACCAAAGGGTGTGGGAAAGGATATTTTGAAGGAAGTTAAGGAATTCTGCTACTTAGGAAGCTACTAGGATAGCACAGGCAAGGAAGGCTTTTGCAAAATAAGATGAGTTTACTTACTTCTAATACAAGTATGAATATTAGGAAATCTTTATTAAAAATGTTCGTATGGAGTGTGGCGTTATATGGGTGCGAAACGTGGACGGTAGGAGTTGCAGACAGAAAAAGACTAGAAACTTTCGAAATGTGGTGCTATACGAGAATGCTGACAATCAGATGGATGGATAGGGTAGCTAACTAGGAAGTTCTAAGAAGAACGGGGGAAGAGAGAAAAATTTAATGAATTTGACCAAGAGAAGGGATAGATTAATAATCCACGTTTGAGACACGAGGGTCTTGTAAAATTAGCGTTAGAGGGAAGCTTGTGGAGTAAGAACAGAAGAGGGAGGAAGAGGATGTGGGATGTGGTAGCTATCTATAAATGAAAAGGCTTGCACAGGATAGGTTATCATGGGCGGTTACATCAGACCAGCCTTAGGACTGATTACCAGAACAAAAAATTGCTTCAGACGTTACATTAGACAATTATGGTTTTCCTATAATTCCATTTATTTCCTTATCATATAAAATACAGCGTTGTTTCAATGATTTTGTCGTGGGCTTAAACTCCCTGTCTGAAAAGTAATAGTTACAATTCATCTACTTCGCTACATATTTGTTATCATTTCGTAACAAATAACAAATCCCGAAAATAATATAATCATGAATTGATTCGTGAATGATCAAGAAAGATTTCTCAAAAAGTCTTCACGTTATAATTTAACTGTTTCTGTCTTTTTATTCCCCCTGATAGGTGTTAGCCGTTCCTCAAGACTACTCTCTTTAATTTTTTTAAAAACAATACTAGATCCTATAGCTCATAAAAATACTCAGCAAAAATATAACAAGAAATATTTTCATTTATTATTTAATGTTTAAATTTCATTCCCGTATGCAAAAATCTTAAGTTCTCATTATCACTGCTGTTCCTTTTTGGTGCAATATTATTTGTAAAAAGTATTCTCCTTTCTGCTCAAAATTTGACCTCTTTTCAGCATTTTATATTGTTTTAATCAAAAGCATACAGAGGTTGGACAAAATAATGTGAACACCGGCATTTACATAATATTTATTGATTAATAAGGAGTTGGACCACCATTTGGTTTGTCCTCCTTCCAAGTCTACTACATCACGCATTTCACCGATCACTGGTGATAACCGTCGCAGAACAAAGCATATAATAAATATACTGCAAGATAATATCAAAACGTGGCACATTAACTGGGAACTGCAACCGCGTCGTAGAATTTACACGTACACAGTGGTGCCAACCTGCAACATGCCGTACCCAATTTCATGGTGTTCCTATTATTTTGTCCAACCCCTGTATAGAATACTTAAGTAAATTTACACTGTGTAAATCAAGTGTGAATAAATTTACAAAAAATTATTGTCATATAAGTTCGAGGTAGTTTTATATATCAAAATTAAGCTACTGTTTTTGTGTTGAAGGAGCTGCAGAGGAGTGGTTTACCAGCAAGAAGGGGTTCTATGGACTATGAGTGAGTCTATGGCACAGCTGTTTAGATCATATCTGTAGCTACCCCACCTGTTCCAAATCACTGCTGTCTTCCAGAAGAGTTAGAAACTTTACTACACAAACAATATACATACTCAAATAGTATATTTTAAATTTTAATCTAGAAGTATTATTACTGTAATGCAGGTCATATATATAATAAATTATGATGATGTGCTCTCATGAGCACCGAAATTGACACCACTTCGTGATTCGAAAAAACATTTACTTTGACCTGTGTACTTTTAGGAACTAGTCAACAATACCACTTCTCAATAAGAAGCCTTTGTCGTAGTATTCATTCCAATATAACAAATGCAGTGCAATGTTCTGTATTAATATTAAGACTAATTGTTTAGATGTTTGCATTGATGCCACATCAATTACAAATACATTTAATCAGTCTTTCCATGTAGTGAATTTAAATGTAATTATAGACTTTTAAAAGAATTGTACTAAAATTTATTATCGTTTTGTGTATATATTTTGTTATATTCTTACTTCACTAGTTGTATAACTATTTCGAACTGATTAGAAATTCTTCAACTACTATTATTATACTTCCAACCAAGTTCTATGAATGTCTACATACATATTGTGTAGTATTGAAAAATAATGTTCCATAATAGTAAAATTTGAATTGTTAAATCGTCCTCAGACGAACACATAATAGTAACAAATAATTATGGCCACAATAGTAGATATATGTGACTATTTGTGTGTTATATGAAGGGTCATGGGTTCAGTCATAAAGCAATAGTTGGTTATTAATCCGAACACATGAGTAGAGTATTTTGATTGTGAACTTGTACAATGGCATCTGACCTGTGGGATGAAGTGAGTATCCATTATACTCTCGGCCAATGCCATATTTGTCATATTTTTTAATCTAGTCCTCGTCTCACAATATATATTATAATTTATACTTTACTTATGAAACCATTTTAAACACTGCTGGCTCAATTTAACTAAAAATTCTGTCATCATACTAATTTAAAATGAAACATTACTTCGAATAATTTGTAATGAAAATAAATAAAAACATTTTTCTATTTTTAAATATCTTAAAACAGTGTACTTAGTAATAGTAGTATATTTATGTTTAAATTTACGTTAGAAAATGGTATTGTCAGGTTAATTAAAACAATTAATAAGGACAGGAAAGAGGGATAGAACGCTGGTGGCTGACCTTAAGTTCACAGATGGAAAGCACCACGTAGGGTCTCATATTCTTGAATTTTCGGCCAGCTGGTCGTCACTCGAAATGTTTTCCTAGCCTTCTGATGAAGGGGATGGTGCCTCCGAAAATGCAAAGATTCCGAAACCCTACATGGTGTCTGCCATCTGTGAACTTCAGGTAAGACACCAGCATTCCGTCCCTCTTTCCTGTCATTAACTGCTCATGTTTAATTTAATATGTCTAAAAAATGGTGAGTGAAGTCACAGCTCACCTGAGATTAAAATTTGTTTTATCAGAGGTATTATTCGTCCTTCGTATACAGGACTGCTTCTCATGTTTCTTTATTACTCGCAAATGGGAGCTTCATTGTGGCTGGCAATGTTAAAATGAGGTGCTTCATACATTATAATTTACCAAACAATTAGAATGTGGATATGAATAGTTGAAACAGGAAATTAATATGTCATTAATTGCCTCGATATTGTTGACATCATACCACGTGAAATTAGTGGAGTATGGAAGGTTGACAGCTAATTCTGGGCTTTCTTCTGTATATAGTTCCTTTTCATTCAGATAAATTTTTTTATTTTTTTTAGTCAATACATTACCTTTATCATAAACTTTCCATTAATCCCTTATACCTTTCCAATTGAACCTGTTTAAACCATGCTGGAAACATTTTAAATGATGTCCTTAAATACACACATAATGATGACCTTATTATGTCAGGTCAATAAAAATTTATAAGTCAAATTTCACACCATCTTCGTCTGCATCAATATATGGAAAATACTTAAATTTCTATTTACCCTTCTACGTTATGTTTTCATGTTTTCCTCTGCCCTACACGTCTCTGAACCATTCAATCCTCTAAAGAATGAGGACTTCATTATCTTGTCTTTCAATAACACAAAACCAATTATTAGTCATTAGTAAGACTTTTGTGTTTTTAATGAGGCTGTTAATTACAAAATCATTGAGATACACCAGATAAATTGAAAATCTAAACAAAAAATACGTCTATGAAGCAAACGTTGTTTTTAATAAGTCCACTGAATTGAATTATTTGAACTGTAGAAATGTGTTTCCACCTTCTCTGACAACAATGTGATGGCATTGATCAGCAAAATCTGCAAAGAAGAAAAATTTTGTTCAACTACAGTAATTAATTTAAAAGTTAATTTTTAATTTGTCTTCAGAAGTGTCAACCACTTTGCTGAGTTAACAAGTCTGCCTTTTAGAGAACATAAGCTTATAGGAAGACTAAGAGATTAACAAGCTGAAATCAGCTAGTTGACTGAATTCGAACTTCAATATCCAGATTGGTGATGATTGTTGCTTCCTAAGATGCTAGCTGAATGATTTATTAAAATTTTTGTTCACAGATTCAGCATCTACAAAAATTATGAGAATATAAAGTCAAAAATTTATTTTCATCTTAGTTAATTATGTTTATAATGTAATTTCGGAAAAAATAAATTGTTTTATAATTAATTATAATTAAGGATTTTATTTGTTTATCCTTTTACTCCTGTTCGCTGCCAAATGAACTGTAGGGAGAAGTGTTGTTTTTTGGAAATAAATTATCAGATCTCTTAATAATCTGTGGTCTAAACCGTGGACGATACCCTCCCTAGGCGTCAGAAATTGGGAAACTTGACAGCGTTCCTTGTTGGAACACAGGACGCTTTCCTCACTGTCGACAGATTGATCTACTTCAACGTCAGAGACCAAACGACGGTTCCCTTCCATCCCCTTCAACTGCAAAGAGCAGAATAACCATTTCCACAGCATCCCCGACGTATGAAGAAGAAACGAAATATGTAACTTTTCAATCTATTTTCTGTAGTTGACGAACTCCTATTGGCAACCACGTGATTATTTCGTTGTTTTCCTAGTTCTCGATTCCCACGCGAGTGTGGTTACGAAAATTTCAGGTCACATCCGTACGTGCCGAAATGTCATCCCTGGGGATTAGAGACGGCATCAGGCCTCGACATACTGACGCCATGGCCAGTTCCCAATCCTCTCTAACATTATATTATCCAATATCGCGCTACAGAACCTTATTTTCTAAATGCCCATTTTCTTTTTTGCTAATAGTTTTATCTGTCGCACGTTTACCTGGTATCTAATTCACGAGTTGATGAGTAGGAGCTTGTCGCAGCAACACGCCGTGATGAGTTTGTGCTCTCTGCACGAGTTCGCGTGCAGGAAGCTGCAGTCCGCGAAGTGGCATTGGTAAGGCAGTTTTTCTCCTGAAAACAAAAAACACCAAACACTTTCTCAAGGATATACACATACTTATGATATTCCATGAATTTTAATCCTGAGTTAGATTAAACGGTGAATATTTATTTCCCTTTGTCTCAAGTTCACCGTACGTGCTAGTAGATTACATTCAAAACAATCCATTCGTAGACGAATGAAGTTTCCTCTTAAATCATTCACTTGTAAAAACACCGTTGCATGAATTCTGCCATTCTCTAACAAGCGCAATTTGCATAAATATGAAATGATGAAACCAGGGACGAAAGAACGAGAGACTGCGGACAAGGAAAATTAGACAAAATGATATGGCGAAGAGAGGAAGAAGCGATGAACTAATTACCAGCATTACTTAACTCAGGTCTTTGTATGTGTTTTGGGATTTCCATGCCCGTGGTTTGAAATGATCGTCCACACCCACTGATGGTAAATACAGTTATTTACTATACAATTTATCAAAATCTCGATCTCCCAGAATATTTCAGTTTCCTGCCCGTCTTAACCAGTTCATCTAAATTAACTCCATGAAACTCACTGATTTGGAATATTGTGACAATGTAATTTTGGAGGTTATATGCAGATAAAAAAGCATTACTTCTTTTACCTCGTCAACCAGTATATTTTCTGAAGAAAAGGTAAATTGTAACTGCATCAATTCTTCCATTTATACAGCTGTATTTCAAACACTCATTAAAAACCGAAAACATGAGTTATACAAAAATAAATGTGGTTAATTGGTTGCTACAATTGTCCATCCTCATTCCAAACCGAGAACTCTGATACAATAAACGAACAAAATTCGTAGATCACTACCCACACTATCTTTGAAAATCGTTCATTAAAAAATGGTTACCGCATTAACGGGATGCCTGTATCTAATATATTTTCGTCATAAAATAATTGATATGAACATCTTCTCACCGAACGGAGAGCAGCAGCAAGCATCGTGCAGCAGTTTGTCTGAACAGTAACCGAACACTGACGAATCGCACAAAGGACAGCGCCGACTTTCTGCAAACAGACAACAGTGAACCGCATATAATTCAAAATAATATCACTTATGAATTATGCGAGGGTTAAGAGCATCGTGCTGACCTGATGGGTTCAGGAAGGTTAAAACATAACAGAACATAAGTATGGAAGACAAACTTATAACTGTAAGTAGCTAATAATAACGTTGAACGAAATATGTTACTTTAACTTATAAAATATTTTCTAAAGCTACGAATAATAATAAATTACCATACAATAGATATACTCGTTCTGACCAAAAGCGAGTTAGTAATAGGATGCCAAGGAACACCGGGTCATGTCCAGTGAGTCGAATCGCCTCAATCTCATCCTTATCGGCATTCATAATGATTGATACATAAGATGCGGAGTGAGTGAGCTCTGATTTGGAAGAAAAGAGCTGCAGCTCTCTTGCCTCACTCCGTTCCTGTGATCCGAATCAAAGAGCTACAATCAGTTTGAATCAGTGAGTGAGTCACTGAGCGCTGATCCTGGGATCCGAGATCTAGAAGCTCTTTGATGAGCGTCCGCTCCAGTCCGATCCGAGCTCCGCTACACTCATTCCAACTGAACCCGTCAAAATGTCTTTACCTTCAATTAGTGCATTCAAAATATATACATAATATAAACAATTAAACGCGTAAAATACAAATTTTGATTAAGCAACTTAAAAACATGGACCTTCTATTTCTCTCTGCAGAAATAAGCGTGTGGAGATTATTTTGACAAAATTAAATTTAGTGGCATACAAACAAAATTTTGTAACTGAAACTCAATATAATTTTGTCATATCTAATTGTGCAGAATATAGTCATAGAACTCCCTTCAGAACAGTATTGGTCCACAAATACTTTTGTCTCTCAAGATCACTACACTTTTTCTTGTTAAAAAATTTACACACAGCTTTTATTAATTTTAATAATTCAGTTTCTTACTGTCTGGGAGAAAATTAATACAATCATTTTTATTCAGTGACACAACAATTACAATATATAATTATATGCATGAATATTACAGGTAATAAATAAATAAATATATATATATATATAAATTACGAATACTCGGACATCCATGAACTATGCACAAAAACTTTGTTCCTCTTCAAAAACAACTGGAGTCCATTAGAGACTGTTCAAATCCCTCAATTATAAAAATACAGTCCCTATAGCAATTTATTTTATTTTATAATTATTTCTTAAAAAGCCAAATTCTCATTATGGAAACAATGTAAGATTCATTTCAGTGAATCGGGAGCTGTGACTGAATTAAGCGACTGGATCAGATCCTATCACTAAAAAGAACGGTTTTGTTCTTAACGTCATCTTTGTTAAAGTTTTAGGATATAGAGGAATTGTGACAAATTTTCAATTCCAGTCAATGATTGCACTGACATGGTTCTTCATATTGCAGCTGCCATTGTGCTTCGGTTTCTTTTCGCAGACCTTTATTGCTTGACGACGGTCTTTATTAGCCCCTGGAGGTAGAGTCCGTGTTAGAAGGAAGATAAGAACAGCTTTCGGCTCTCGTAAAACAATAAAAAAAGATGTAACACTCGGCATGTATTAGTGCGGGCCAGTTTTTGTAAGTTGTGGATTGTCCCCGGTGGCAGTGCACAGCCTTGAACGCGCCGGAATTCGAACTGTAATCAGTGCTCACGTAAGCTACGAACGGCAAACTTCTACTATTGCATAAAACAACTCCATTGCATTTTATAATTATTTTACTCTAAATCACACGAACAAGACAGATCAGCGCAACTGAGTGACGAGAGACGTCGGATCACAGATTGAAATAAATCTGTCGAGGTAATTTATAGCTGGCTTCGCAATACGACGGCAGGTGCTGGATCTCTCTCGGGGGGTGAATAGTAAATAAGAGCCGTTCCTCATCTATCCTGCATCCTCGGCGTTTGTCTCTCGACGTCGTCACCGAGGTAAATGCAACTTGCACTCCGTCACTTGTTCGTAGCTGCTATTAACTGATATCTCCCGCAACCAACTTAAAGCTCTCATACTTTGTTACCGCCCTAAACTGGCGTCTCATCTTATCCTAAGATCTGAAGCTTGGCCCCTTTCACCTAGGCGAACTCCAACACGACTCAAAATATATTTTAAGCTGTAGGGTGATTATGAACATTGATAAAAATCAAAATTACGTTAAATACCGTCTTGTATGCTTTTTAGTGTTTGTAATTTATTCCTGAAATCATCTGCTCGCTCCTACTCCGTCTCTTCTCCACGCTGACTTAACAAAGTTTCTCAAACAAAATATACCCAGGGCCGCCGTGGGCAACTAGAAAAACGCCTCGAAACGTTATTTAATTTTAATAAACATAATTATAAAAGTACCATGCTAGATAATACTAATAGAAAAAATTAACTGAAACTTATTTTATTTACAAGAAAAAATTTACATTTTTAATGATCTGAAAGGATAAATTTAAATATACAGTTAAAACTATTAAAAAAACTTGTATAATAATATACTAAACCTAAGCCTAAATTAAAACATTCGCGATTAACTTCTTCCAATTCTAATTTATTTCTCAATTCAAGTTCATTGGTCAACATAGCTAACCACCTGACGATTTTGAGATTTTTCATTATTTTATATTAGGTCAGGAGCAACAATTATTCGTAGCGTTAGTAAAATTCTTGAAGCAACGCAAAAATTTGGGCTAATATTAAGGGAAGTAATGAACGTCGTTCTAAAAGTGTAGAAGTTAAAACGATTTCGTCAGCCAGTTCTAAAGCGGTGGAATTTCCATCTGTCAAGATGTCTTCAAGATTATTTTTTGTGCAGTTTTTCTGCCGTAGGTGGGTAGACTCGATTGCATGCCGAATTACCTTAAACAAATGTTTCTTACTTCGCGATACTCTCGCTTGCAAGAGCATCTTTCCCATAACGTAAAAAAATTACATACAGTCATTGAAATGGAATAACTCATCACGTTATGAGAAATGAATTCCAATGCTTCTGATCGGCTCATCAACGAAAGATTGGTCACATTACTTCGTTTTGACCAATGTTTGAAAATTGGCAACGAGTAAAAAATAGTAACCTTTCATAAAACTCTGAAACGTGGGATTAATTTTTAACGTTTTCTCGTGAACCCCAATGAGCTACCGAATATTGATTTGAATATATTACTTGATCACGGGATTTGGTAAAGTAAGGACAAGTATAAAATTGAAAATGAGGGTGATGAAGACGAAGAAAAATCAGATGCACAAAATTCCTATCGTGAAACAGATGCAGAAACTCTTTGCGTTATGTTATAAAGGTTCGCTGATTGTTGAGAACATTTTCACGAATGAATGACGAATCTTGATGGAGAAGAAGCATTTATTAAAAGTGTTTGCTTTGTTTTTTTTACGATCAGATGTTGAAATAATTTGCCTTAGACTTTCATTCCGAATAGAAAAAAATTGTAATGATAACATTAGAAGCTAATACCGTATTGTGAAAACTTAAGCATCAATCAGAAATTACAATAGTTTCATGATAACAGATTGTAAAGTGTAGATTTGTTCTAAAAGAGGCAACAGTTCAAATGGAATGGAAAGAAACGTAGTGCCATTGTAACGTGACGATGAGGAATACACTCAGCCTATGTAACTTGTTCTGAAAACTTATTTGTCTCTTCACTGAATTAGCATTTCAGGTGGGCTAAGAATTTCACACAGCTCCGCCCAGCCATGAACTTGCTTTGTCTTCAACACAATACAAGATGAATCACCAAACTGTACCTCGTATCATTCAAATTCAGTGTAGTAAACGAATCCATTTAGAACAGTCTAAAAAATTCATAAAAGACGGTCGTATTGCGAATCTTATAGACCTGCATCGGAAAAAATTGATGTAGGAGATCCTTTGCTCCCCGCCCCCCAATGGAACAAAATTTAACATCAGCAGCTAAAAAGAAATTCCTCTTCACGGGTTATCAAAAAAATATTGTCCCATAGTCAGTCATATATAGCCAATTATGATGAATGAGTAAGCTGGTTAAAATGTATCAGTGTATATTCAGTATGGGACGAGATGAAGTATCTATTTTAGTGGATTAATTCTGCGGTGATTTTTATGTAGGAAACATTAGGTTATAAGAATTGAATTGTTTAATGTGCTAATGTAAACCTGATTCATTAGCAAATAAAATTAAACTTTTAACTATTTACAAGAAATTAAATATATGGCAAATGTCGGAAGTCCCACCAATATTTTAGGGGCCTCAAACTGTTGGACCGTTTGTTTAGACAGATATTTATCAGTGATTATTATGTGTAATCTACCAATGCGTCATTCGGAGGCAGAGTGATGATGTCCCAGACATGGCCAACAGATCCATCACAAACGGCATTGAGACGTTTAAGCGATTCATATTAAATCGTGAAATAGTTTCAGCAACTTCAACGCTGAGGAACAAAAAACGCCTTTTTTTTCAGTTCAGGAAGTTAAATATGTGATTCTAATAGAATATTTTCTCCTTAATTCCCTCTTCATTAGAAAGCGAAGACTTACCCGGTGAATATGTTCCAAATACAATTGTAGGGGTTCAACCAGAGTGAAAGTTTGCCTGACGACGATGACGGAGCTTGCTGTCGAAACGTTGTAAAAGCAAGCTTTGACACGGGTTGAAACCCGACAATTGTATTTGATCCCTCTTGATGGTCCAACAAAAATCCGCATATTAGGGTTCATCTTCTTTGATGCCTCTTTTCCACAGCTGAAATCACTTGATGAAAGTGTTCCCCGAGATCATCGCTCACTGCACCAAGAAGAAATCTAGCTGCAAGTGCAGGAAGAGTACTTTTAAGGGAATATTACTACTCAAATCTTGAAAGGTTGTAATAAGATCGTTTTCCCAAATAAACTGCCGATCATTGTTGGACCATCAAGAGAAAAAAAACTCCTGGTGAAATATAGCAGAAAACCGTTATTTCCTCCTTTCAGAATGTTTGCATATTGTGTAGTTTAGAATGTTCAAAAATATTAATATGTTTGAAATTATAAATGCCAGTATCCCAGAACCCTTGCGAGACCAGAGAATTCAGTAGAAATAATACTGTCAGGATCACATATTTTTCATCCTGAGACAAAAATAATTTTCTGTTTATTCTTGAGTGTCATGGACAAAAACACGTTTATTTTAAAAATGTATTTTTTTTAGATCTGTGGGTGTTGGAGAAATTTCGAACACGTATTTGAAAACACGACAGAGAACTGCATCAAGTACAATTATTGGAACTCGAGAGACAAAAATAATGTTGACCAGGGTAATTAACGATTACTGGATGTAATTATCGCGTTCCAATGCTCCCAGATCGAGATTTCCCTAAAAGCTTGTACAGACGTTTGTCAGCTATTAAGACGCCAGTGCTACGGAGAACAGATCAAGCAACAATACGAAATAACAATTGTATCAAACATAAATGGTGAAAATTACCCTACTGTTTGAACCGTTAGACCTGTCTTTTTCCTTTCATTTATACTTTTTTTCTGTTCACAGATCAGTTCTCCTATATTTCAGTTGAATTTCATTTTGATTTTTTCTCTGTTGTTTGGCACAACTCTTATTTCTCTATAGTCCAGAGAATTGAATTTCAGAAAAACAAGATTAACCACATTTTTGCTACTCAATTGTGAATTTCGTTTACTTTACTCCTGAACTACAAGATTCAACTAGGTAATCGCATAGAAAATACGTATCAAGTATCGCAGAAAGGCTAAAAATTAATCTGCGACTGAACAACAGGAGTTACTTTGCCCTTGCCCACTCACTTAGCTGCTACGAACCTTCTTCCGCAACGAAACTTTGAGTGTAAAAGTACCTTGGGCGCAGATGATGATTGCGCCTATCTGAAGCAGAAGCTGGATGTGAAGGAACGAGACGGACCGGACCATGGCTGCGGACCAACTGACCTCAGGTCGCTCCCCTCCAACGGCATCCACTCCACACTCCACTCTCCACTCTTCTCTGTGGCTGTAGCTGTAGCTAATCTCCCCCTTTACTAAGCACATTTTACTTCATTGTCTTACATTATTTTTAACTTATTCTTCATTACATATTTCGTTTCCCAATTAATTAGTCGATGTTTCATATATACATAAATATAAGCTTTTTGTATTTAATATTCTAATTTATGTATTATATTACACATTAAAATCTCATATATATATTAATTGTTTTCTTTAATATTGTCATTTATAACTAATTTAAAATAGTCCCAAAGTCTTTCTTTCATCGCATAGACGACAGACGTGTGCTGTTACTTTTAAAATATAAATGTATTTTTCAATGATTATGACCTAAGGTCGAAAGCTCTAATGTTTTTAATTTGGAATTTTAAGGACATTGGGGCTGTTATAAATTGATTTTATTTTAGTTATTTCAGTGTGACAGGCAGTCCTATTGTGTTTCGTGACTGGAACCATGTAACCGAGGTCCAATTTCCTCAGTAGAGAACTATTAGAAAATAAATAGAAAACCATAGATTTCACACGTTTCTCCCCCCTACCCCTCTCTCCTTCACCTATGCACATAAAATAAAACTCAGAACATTATTCTGGGAACACCTAAACCGAGAAAAACACTACGTTTAATAGAAGATTTATTTAGCGGTCCAAGCACTATAAATGTTTCCTTTTTGTATTTTTAATTTGTTTTGGGGGGAACTACGTTCTCAATGTCAGTAACGATGACTTTCTGTAGGCAACAGGGCGCGGTTTCACGCATAACAATCGCAATTGACAGCTTTGTTCTGAGTTTCCTCGTTGTGTCTAAGGTAAACTAGAAATTACCGTGTAATTTGGAGAATAAAACAGAACACAGCCAGAAGTGTTAGGAGTTCGGACTTCCCTCATTAACCGAGGATGACCCTATATAACCAGGTCAGTGGCCTTGCAGCTCACGCTATAAACTCTATCGTAACATCCAAACCGTCATTAGCGCCGTTCGTAATCAGAATTTGTCATGTATTCCGTTATGTATTAATTTTCTCAATTTGACAGCAAACAATAACTTATTTCAAGTTTAAAATGAATATGATACTGATATCAAAGTAGTTTCTTTATCTGTAAGTCCTTTTAATAGGATTTTTGGAATATTTTTCCATTGCATTTGTTAGCACACGACAGTATGTTTATTATGCATTTCTAAACCATTCAGAATTTTTTGCATTATCATCAATTCAGATAGAAAAAATAGGTGACAAATTCTGAAAAAGACAAACATACATGATGTAAGAAATAGTTGACCAAGCAAATATTTTGATGGTATAGGATTTTGGTACATGATGTTCATAACTTGCTTTCAGTCCAATATATACGGCAAGAGCGAAGGATGAAAGGAGAAATGAGACAACAGTATAAAAATATGGAAAAAAGTAAAGACCAAAATAGCTGCCAGAAGGAAAGTATAAAGATTTTATGTTCGCCTGTATGCAATGGAGTTCTTGCCTTCAGTTTGCGCTCGTTGTTCCAGTCCTGGAGCCAGTGAACTACACTAGGCCTGCCTATTTTTTAAAGCGACGTATTTTGGCAAGCGTGTTGTTTGCGTGCGAGTCTCTTCCGCGTTTGGGCACGATTTGAGACTCCGTTAGGTGACTCGTCCGCCCACGTGGCCCTTGCGTGTGCTTCCTTCTTTTAATATGCTGGATAAAAAAATTCTTCACCAACAGAAAACGTGTGTAGTACAAATAATGCTAACGATATGAGTGTAGTGGTGGTACTCGACTTAAATAAGAAATACTAGTGGAAAGTTCCTACGAGGCTGTGTAAGAAGCTTAATAGCGCGACCTCTTCTGGAGTTTGTTCGAATTTTGTTATTCCGGTTGCCAATAATTTATGGCTCCTCGACCTTGTTTCAGGAAAATAATATTACCCTTCCCAATATGAAACTTTGTATTAGCACACGTGCAAGTATTTCTAGGTAGCCTTCTTTTATACTACTTATATTCACCTCCAAATATTTAACAGCGTTGGAAAATCAAAACATAACTACAGAATTAAAATAGCCAAATTAATTTTAGATTTGACCGTATTTTATTGAGCAATGGACTTAAGTCATCGCCTTCAAGTCATCGCCGTCGGCTTCTTTGTTAAAAATATTTTAGGAAAGCCGCATGTAACTTAAAGTTCAGCCGTTGCAAAATCCAACCATCATTTCTATGTTTCTGGATAAAATATACTTTTTCTAAATCTAACTAGATAGATTAATTTTCGAAATCTCTGTTTTGAAAGTAAGCAGTTGCAATTCATCGTGGTTAATATCTCCGGGATATAATTGAAATTAATTATCTACTAGTGTCGTTTATGCACAAGCTTCTCAATCATCGCAGAAATAAGTTGTTTATATTAAAAGTAGTTCATAACTCTAAAGCTGTACATTTACTTCCTGTCTGACAAATATGTTCTTAAGATAATCTGTTACTTTAAAATCAAATCTGGTCATGTATGAGCGTGAGTCTGAAAGCACTTTCGCACAGTCAACGAATTTTCGTTTAAATAAGCAAGGACTTATTTACAAGAGAGCTGTCTGAATATTATGACGTTAAACAACTTCTTTTTGGTTTTGTCTACAGCTCTAATGATCGATTCAGGCGTTTCTTCGTGCAAAAGAATATTTGGACAACTGATGTCACTGCTTTTGTCTTAAAACTTACTTTTAATGAAAATCGCATAGAGTACCAAAAGCAATATGGATTATTCGGTTGCATTCTCTTCCTGGCCGTTTAATTTATTTAGGGCACCGAATGTTCATTAAGGAATTAATATTTCTTGATAAATTTGTCAATATTGTTCCGCAATACCACGAGTTTCTTCTGTATAAGCAATCAAAACATTTCCTTCTGGTCCTAATACTTCGTGCTGTGGAAGGCCTGACAGAGAACGGTTTTCTATCGCCAAGCAAAAAAGGTATTTGTCAACTCGGGAAATGCCCAAGGCCCTAATTAATATATTCGGAAAATTTTCTGACTGAGAGGAAACGTACCGCAACGTAAGCTTGTAACAATCGCGAATCTAACATTTAAAATCGTACAATGGACAGCAAAAGGAAAATATCAAAGAAACTCGAAAATCTTCTAACAATAAAAACTCAATGGATCGATTTCGTCGTTCAAGGGACATATTGCACCTGTCAGACAACGAAATACTCTAGACACCAAAGAGAAAATGGATATGAGCAGCCGACACTACTAACTACTCCCAGTTGAATATTGAAACATTGATCGTCGTCAGTTGAGTACGAAAACTTCTTGGAATATTAGCTGAAAAAGTCACAACTTCAACGAAGGCTCTACGTGATCAAATGATGAGAAACACAGTCTCCTAATGACCATAAACTCATTAACGGGCCAGGAAATCATATCACTTGACTCTACAACGTGTGCCTAATTTAGCTTTGATCTAAGACAGCAAGAAGATGTCAATTGAATTGCTAAATTCTCTTCATAATATTTCCTGTTTCTTCCGCGGATAACTGAAAGAGAAGGAAGACTACGGAAACGGCCAAGTTGGGATTTTCAGGATCATACATGGGTTAGATGCTCCTTACCATACAGGATGCTTACTCAATATGTCACGAAGTTATCCACACCAAATCCATAAATTCCTCAGTAGTAATCTAAATTTTCTACTTCGCATAACCACATCATTATTTCTGATAATGGGCCGTTGTTAAAATGAAGCTGATCGTCTTCTTTTATGAGGCGTTGATAGGTCCAAGAACTATGATAAGATATTTTGCACCAATTTTTGAAAATAAATTATCAGATAATTAAAGTTAATAGTTTATATGTATTTGCTGTCGAGATAGTTAATGTACGTAATCACACTTTAATATTCGATTTAATGATTAGTTTGTGTTTTATCACTGCCTTGGTAGTATTTGATGTGGCATAATAAATTTTGTTTATTATCTGTCCAAAGATAAGTCTTGCTGAGACAATAGACATCTCTGGAAATCATATGTTCAACTTAAAGTTGTAACTTCATTCGCTTAAGTCGAAATTTTTGTGTGGGTATAAATTATAAGTTCGTATTCATGTGCTGGGCAGGTTCAGTGTTTTACAGAACTGTTTTCAAATGTCAAAGTGTAAATATCATGACAAATTCGTTACAGTCTTAAACTTCTTTCTGACTTAACATTATTATAGCGTTTTACAATGGCCTTTTACCTCCTATAATCGATGATGCCCTTAAGGAAAAAAGTTGCTGACTTCATTAGACAACTTTCTGTGAACAACCAAGCAGAAAATGTAGCAAGTGAACAATTTGAGTCAGCAGATGCCTCCTCGCAATGTTTTATCCAGAAGTATTTAGCTGGGTACGTAAGTCTTGTTAATTTTCGACAAATTTGTGAACACTTTTTATGTTTGACCTTGAATAATTTTTATGAATAACTGCTTAATAATTATTTAATTTTACTTCATTTTGTTAAATGCTGGTAGAACGGCACACAGGTGCTCATTATATGATCAGTTATCCAAATAAACAATTTAAAACAAATGTTATAGTGAACATTAATTTGTTACTTACAAATTTAGTTATTAATGCACATATATTGTTGTTAGAAATTAAATGTGTACATGCATATTGGTAAATTGCGATAACTAATTAATATTATTGTGGCTGAACTGCTAAATTGGATATTTTCCATCTGTGCTAAAGGTGAATTGGAATAATAAGAAAATCTGCTGTTTACATGTCCTTGAATTTGGACACTTTAAAAAATAAATTATTCCCTTTTGTCATTAAAAAAATTGTTCCTTTTTGTCTTTATAAGTTGCTGCAAAAAATAACATACTATTTAAATGAATGTGTAGTTTTTAGATGTTGTCCTGTTACAATTTAAATGAATTTATCATACTCAACTCTTTTTTTCTGGTAGGAAATATGTTCGCCAAAACCAGCCAAGCATTTACCATGGTCGGAACCCACATGAGTTGCCTACAAGGAGTTTAGGAAATATTGCTATGGGTTTACATGCTGTATATGCAGCAGTTACAGGGCCAGGGGAGGGTCTAACAGCAGTTAATCAACATCAAAGGCATTTGTCAACAAATGATCCCGATGTTGATTACATTGATATATTGGAGCAGCAGAATGAACATGAACCAAATCACTCTGGTAATTGTCATATTTTTCTGAGTTAGATTATAAATGGTTGTTTGAATTTGTCATCTTAAGCTGACTATTGTATAGTATAGGCTTTTGGTGTAATCTATATTTTTGTTATTTTAGAACATTGTGAATTTAATAATTAATTATATTTCTAAGTTAAATTTCATTACTCAAAAATACTATATATATATCCCTAATTAGCATAACTTTTCTAACTGCAGATATTGTACTAAATTCTCCCATTCTCAAGTTCAGTACACTTTAAAACCACCACTACTTGATTAATCACCTTCCTCCACAAAGCTCTATCAAAACATAATTTTAACATTCATAGTATGTTCCTCACTTTTTACTGTTTTTGTTTTGAAATGTATATAAATTATTGCAATTATGCTTTTTGTACTTTATTCAGTTATAAAGATAGCTAATTTCATTTAATGGGTGTTGTTTTATTATTTGAGCCTTTTCTTGATTATTTTAATGTATACAAATTATGCATGTATTCTTCAGCAGTAAAACTATGAGCATACCACAGAATGTGACAAACGTTTACCTATGTAATTGCTGAATAATATAGTATTGTTTGATTTTAGCTTGATGGACTAGAAACCATTTAACTTTTTTTTGCATTCTATTAAAATGCAACTTATGTTTATAATCTTAAGACAGATTTCTTTGTAAATAAATTGTCTTTAGTTATTTGGTTCTCTGTATAAATTGGTTTCTTGTGTTTGTAATGTCTGCATGTTAAATGAATTGTAGTATTACACTATATGCAAGATAACAAACTGAAAATTATATTTGTGTAATACATTTAATGAACATAAATTTTTCTAATATTTCTAAGTTTCACAAATATGATAATTTTATTTTATTTTCAATTGGTGTGTTTTGTTTTATGATTTTATTCAATCCTTGATAATTTAAATGTTTATAAATTATGCATGTATTCTTCAAAGAATAATTGCACAAATAGCTAAATAAAGCAAAAATAGTTAACAAAGGTTTCTTCTGTAGCATTGCTAGGCAGATGTAGGTTTTTACTTTAAATAGTCTTCCATCTGAGTAAATTAACAGATTAGCAATATTGGAATAAAAGTATGTGTTACAGTCCTCAGAATTTCTATTCTGAATATATAACTAACATTGTAAAATAAAGTTGAATATCTCTTTGATCAAGTCTCCCTTGTTATTTCTATTACTACGTCTGCTTTAAAAAAATTATTAAATATTTTCATAACCTCTTGATTTTTAGAGCAACTTCATAATTTGCATACATTGTTTCACTATTAACAAGTGAAATTAGTATTACATTTATGGCAAATAATGTTCTTGGAAGCCAAGCAGTTTCTGAGCAATTATAATATTAGATATCTGGGACACTGACAATACTAAGTAGTAGTTGCACAAATGTGTTTACCATAGATTAATCCATGGCTTGAATATTCTTTCCATTTAAAATAGCTGCACACAAATGCTTTTACTGTTCTTGCTGTTTAATGGAGTCAACGGAAGTGGGTTCATGAATTGTGTATACTACATTGTTCAAAATTTCACAACTAAAGCTTTTCTAATTCAATGCAATGAGAATAATCAAACATTTATCTACCAAAAGTAATTTTTTGAAGTATAGTAATTACTTTATTATTGATTTATCTTCAAAAACTTTGTTAGCTCATAGGAAACTTAGAAATTTTATTTTATTTGGAAAAGAGAAAAATGACACTTCTCCCATCTGTTTTATATCTTGTATAATACATTTTCATCGTTGTACTCCACTTTTCATACATCTTGTTTTGCTTATGTATGGTTTTCTTTCTAATTCCTGGTACTGCATCACATGTTGGTTCTGTGAACTTTTTTGTATTTGTTTCCAGGCCACTGCACAGTTGTATTAATTGGCTTTCCTTTGATATGTTGTTCACAAATCAACACCATACATATTTTTCTGAGTGAAATACATTTTTGATGCATGTTTGCATGTGGGGATAGCATGTATCTACAATAAAGCTTTTGTGAAATTGTACACCTTGGTGTAGGAAATCCACAAATTTTGAGGTAAGCTATCTTTTAACAGCGTGGAAATTAGATCCGTTAACTTAATATAACATGATGGCAATACCTTCTTGTATAATAATCATTTATGTATTACAATTGTCAATTTATTGTTCTCGTCATGATGTTTAATCAGTGTACTATCCCATGCAATTGAAATGCATATTTTCATTAAAATAATTCAACTTTCGATATCAGAATATTAGCTACTTTATAGAAATCAAAACAAATTTCATGATAAACTTTCTTTGAGAAATATGCGCAAGTATATATTTTACTTACTCAAGTTAAAGATTACAGTGAAGTAATTGTGGTTTAAAATATTGTTACAAACTAATGGCTTTGTGGTGATTGGTTCCTTCTCTTGGCTTTCTCTGCAGCTGCATCGGTTGACTGCATCTTCAGTCGTGGATATGGTCGCTGGTTTACTATCAAGCCTTCTCCAGGTCATCCTCATCCAATAGATAATTCAGTCATGCACATTAGAGCTGCTGGTTCAGTTTTCAGTGTTGGTAAACGGTCAGTTCACACTAGTGTATCAGATTTGATGACAGTTGCAGACGATATTAATTTGACAAAAAATAGTAATGAGAATTTGGAAATATCTGAGAAAGAAATGCATTTGAACTCTGAAAATTGCAACAAAAATTACAAAACAAAGTGCACTGATGAAAACATAAGTGAAGTATCAAGTTCAACTGCCTTCTTACATGAAAATCATCAATATTCTACATGTATTGAAAAAAAAAAGGGAACGAATTCTGAAAACATATGTTTAAATAAAAACCCAGCAGAATTCAGTGAAAATATTGAATGTCAACACACACTGTTGGATGTAATGAATGACAGTGATTTTGTGATACCACCTCCTGCAGAATATGCTTCTTCAAATTTTACACCTATAAGAAAATCAAAAAGTGCTCCTCCACCTCTGTCAACAGTCAGAAATGACTGTGGAAATCTATTCCGTGGTGAGTCAAGAATTAAATTTAAGTAGTCAGGTGGTTTGATTATTTTTTATGTATTGAATAAATTATATTGGATTTGTAGGTTATACAATTGGAAATAATCCTTAACCATTTGATTATTTCTTGAACTTAAAATCAGTCATAATGATAGAATTGAGAGGAAATGATAAGTTTATATTAAGTAATTATAACTTATCTTTCTCTAGTTTGGTTTATCATATTTTTCTAAAAAAAACTGTTAGTAATTATAAGACTTGCAAGTTTTTGAAAAGCTCATAGCAATGTGAATGGATATTTATATCATAAAATTTCTGTGTAATTTAATCTTAAGTAAAAACAGTTTCTCACTAGAAGTGAAAGATTGCCTCCTTGACAAGTGTACAATGATAAATAAAATATTAAGACTTTGCATATAATTCTTTTTGGCATAGTTGGTTATACATTTTATGTACACACTGTGAATATGTAAAACTATAAATATTTTCTGCAGTTTTTCTAACACATTTCACTAGAATACATTGATTAAATATTAAAACCATTGTTTCTCTGTATAGTTTGGGTATCAATCCAAATTTTTGTAGTGAAAACTTTATCTTTGTATATGTAATTACAGCTCTCAAAACTTCTGGAACAAACTCCCAAATGTTATGAAATGAAGACATCCATTGAATAAATATTGATATTGTAAAGATTTATAAAATAAGATACCTCAGGAAACAAAACAGTCATAATTGAAGAAAATTGAATTTACAACACCAAGCTGTTTTTTAAATATTTATCTTTAATTTTCTGCATAAAAAGAGTAATACTAAGAGCTGTTTGAAACATTTTTATTATTGATGAAATACACAGCTCCATCTTTGATTTCTTATGAAGGGTCATAATATACTCTCTCCATCAACAATCATAATTATTGAGATGTGAGGACATTGATTACCTAAATTAGGAATTTGGAGACTGCAAATTGGTAGTCTGCCTAATGGACTGAATATTCTGTTCTCATAAACAGCCCTGAAATTTTAAAATATCTAGACACAAATTTTCTTATAAAAGAAAAACCTGTACTCTTTCCCGTCTATAAAATACAAACACATCATTCTCGCTATGTATGTATATGCTTCAGTATTACATCATCATTAATTTGTTTACTAATATCTGCATTTTTGTTTGTTGTGTGTGTTCAGAGTTGAGTAAATAGTTTTAAACAGTAAAAGCTTCAACTAACAGCATTAGTATTAATATCTGAATTTCTTTTAACTCCCTTTTATGTATGTAACCTCATGTATAATACATAAACTTGTAACTGATTTAGAAAAATCAAATAGTTGTTTTAAATTGTTAATAGTAATTAGTTCTGATAGTGTTGCACTGGAAGTGATTATTCATATTCTTATGAAACCGTAATTTACAGATAAATCAGTGCCAGCTGCAAAAATTGAAGAAATTGCAGGTATTTTAGATTGGTCCTGCCCACATGAAAATGCATTTGGTGTTGCTACAACATTATATGAGAGGCATCCTGTAACCAATGAAAATGCTGGTAATCCTATCGCTGATTGCTTTGCTGTTGTGGCACGGGAGAATTCAGCCATACTGGCCTTGGCAGATGGTGTCAATTGGGGAGAGAAAGCGTGTGTTGCAGCCAGAAGTGCGATCCACGGTTGTGTTGAATACTTGAACAAAGCCTTATTCTCACAATCTGTGGCAGCATCTCATGCTTCTAACACAAAGGTATTATAATTGGTAAAATTGTTCACTGAATGATATAAATCATTTAGCCTGATTAATTTGTATTTATATTTTCTGATTGATGTCTAGAGGATCCTAGGATTTTTTCTTCATATGATCAATATTGATTAGCTATATACTATAATATTGTTTTGTACAAAATGTGTCGAAATTATTGTAAAAATATTACTGCAAAAGTCCTGACTCTTCTCTTTTTTAGTCAACAGTTCAGTATTTTCAAACACTCATTTTAGTTGTCTTCTACATAGGTTTATGTTTTAAAAAATATTTTAAGTTACTCAAATTCTTTGTTTGTAGAGTGACTATCAACTTTTGCATTCTTATAGGAAGTTTTTGTGGCCTTGCTAAGATCATTCCACGCAGCACACAGTCTTATTCTACAGGAAGAAGGCATGTTCACAACCCTCACGGCAGCTGTAGTGTTGCCCACCACCGTGAAGAACATTTTTGTTGTTTGTGTGTGCAATGTAGGAGATAGCTTAGCTTATGTCTACAGCAGCAAAAGTGGAGTTCGGGAAATAACAAAAGGTAAAGTTGTTCCGAGATCATTTGTTCAGTTTTTCAATTTTTTTCATTTATTATTTTACTGGCTATAATTTGAATACAGATGAATTGTAGTGTTGTAAAGCAGCATATATTTTATTTCTAGGTTCCCATGATATTTATTGCATGAGAGATATGAGGGATGCCTTGGGGGCTCTGGGGCCTGTTGATGGCCACAATCCTGAGCTTAACAATTTAACTTGTTCCATGACTGAAGTAGAGCCAGGTGACATAATCTTCCTGACATCAGACGGTATCTCTGATAATTTTGATCCAGTTGTTGGTAAGTTTGCTGTACTGCCTCCATCACATGAAAACTTACAGAACAGCGGTAGCAAAATTCCAATCAATGCTACAAAGACAAATACTTCAAAACTGCATGGAAATCCTGCCCTGGTTGCAAATATGTTACCTACAGTTGAAGCTCACCAGAGACATGAACTATCTTTATTAAGAATGGATGACTTACTCAGAAATGGAGTGTCTGGAAATGGTCCAGCTTGCAATGATGCAAAAAATTTATGTGAAATGCTTTTAGACTTTGCCACAAGACTCACAGCAGCTAAACGCCACATACTGGAGGACCCTGATTTATATTATGCCATTTCAGAAAATACTTCAAATCAGGTTAAGGAATTGAGCAGAAACGAGCAACGAACAAGGCGCAAGAAAGTTTGTGAAAAACTGGCCATGGTTCCGGGTAAGCTTGATCATGCAACAGTAGTGGCCTACAAAGTTGGAGTACATAAAAGTTGCCAAAATTTGGGTCAGGCTGGTGGCAAATTGCTAGAGACAATATTGTAAGGGAACAAATTAGAACTGTTGAAAAACAGTTGTACATTGTTATAATTTTACATTTGTCAGTTTTCTAACTACAGTATAAAGGCTCAAGCTGATATTTGAGCTAATTAGCATTTCATACTTGAAACATTATATACTACCAACTTTATTTTCACATTCAACTGCTTGCACACTAATGTGCTGGGTGAACTTTTTGATATCTTAATGAAATACGATTATCAAAACTTTCATTTTAATTACTATAACTACATATAAATTTTCCATTCTTATTTCTTTCCAAAATTTTTTCCTTTTTATTTTTTGACTAAGTAATTGGTCACTTTCTAATCCTGATCAATTGTATGAAATATGCTGAAGTTTATGATTTCAGCAGTTGTTGAAACGTCACAAAATTTATATCTGTAAAGAAGTTGCTTTGTAAAGTAAAACAACATAGAAATTAAAATGCTACAGCCTATCATTGTGATTGTGTTATCGAAGCCATAATTACATCGGTAAAATAGTATGGTGTGACTGAGCTTCTTGTCTTAAACCCTAGTAATTAGAGATGAATGTTGAATGCTATAAACGTTTTTGAAGCAACCAATTAAAAATGATTAACTATTAATTACAGTTCTATATATTTTTGTTAATATAAAAGTAGTGTTACGAAGACTGTCTATATGACTGGTCTATTTCATATGTTATATGAATAATAATTTTAGCTTTTCTGTAGGAATTTTGTAAATAGGCTGTGAATATTTAAGCTTTCTTCTTGATGACTTACATGTAAACCATTATTTACTCTTAATATTTTGGATTACTTGAAAATAAGTCAGCTGAGGAATGGAATTATAAATTGCATTCAATGTGATGTATTTGTTGAATTATAAGTGCAACCTTACTGTAATACCAATTTGTTATTGTTGAAATTTTTGCAGTTATATTTACTGTTGCACACTTAAACTAACTTGGCTCATTCCTTTACAGTATTTTAATAACTTTCATATACCTTTCTAATGCTTTAGTTACTCGTTAGAGATTGGTTCAGAATTATTTTAATTTGACCTACAGATGTTAGCTTTATATTGTGTAATGTGATCAGATTAAAGATTTACAGTAAATAAGATAATAGCTATTTTTATAAGAGATGGGCGAAAAATGTTAAAAGAGGAATGCTACTAACACTAGTTATTGTTTCCTGTATTTGCAGGATGCAAGTTGTCAAAAGAAAAGTGTATATCTAGATACTCCGCATTCATGAATTAGTGGAGGTAGTTGGTACTATGTATGAAAATAATAAACTGAGGAGTTTAACAGAAGTGGTCAATATGTATAATTCATTAGGTTGTAGTGAATACAACTAAAGAAAATGGAAAAGGGGTACAGTGTAACTCACTTGTTCTAAATATTCAGAATTCAGGAAAAATCTAATTGAATAGTTGGTAATAAGGATGTGTGCTGTACCATTTTCCATTTGGTTCACTAATTAAGAATGTGGTGTTCTACATCCTATCAAATTTATTTTTCTGTTGAAAATTGTTTACATCCAAATTACTAGAAGCTTTTATGTTGCAAAATGATTTCATTGAAATTCCCAGAATCTTTGCATTGGATGTTCCTTCATCAGATGTGTAACACTATTTAACTTAAGTGCTAAACAATTTTTAAAATATATTTTTTATTTGTGGGCAACCGGTTCAAAGTCATGGCAAACCATATGACTGGAATTTGATTTCTGGCTATAGTAAATATTTACATGTGTTAAAGTTGTAAGATCTCTTTATTGTCACTTCACAACATAATTTCAGTAGATGAAATTCTGATATAGGTGCTTTTGAGTTAGGTTCACAAGATGAGGTGGAATGTTGCCTTGATGGAAAAGCACCTATACAACCTTATATAGTCACTTTTATTGTGATTCTGAAAAAAGCTTTACATCTGCACACATTTGTGAGATGCAGCCATCACCATAAAACACTGGTTAAGGATTTTGGGTTTGTTCACCACAACATGGCCACAATAATTTTCTCAGTACTGGCTTCGAGAGAGAGAGAGTGTATGTGTGCAGATTGTCAATTCATTTTGTATTACTGTCGTGTTAAATGTCAGCCCCTGATTTGTCATGTTTTTAATGGGGTAGAAACTTTACAAAAATAAATGTTGTTTTTTTTTTCATACAAAAGATGTATTACCTTTCTTGATTCACAATTTTTGCTTACAGTTGATCTCAATGATCTGCCAAATGTCTAAAAATGAGCCAGAAACAATATCCTCTGACCATAAAGGAAAAGCAATACATTGTTTTTATTCTTGAAGGATAGAATTCCAAATTTACATGGGAAAAATATTTTTCAGATTCTAGAACGAAGGTTTTCCCAGTGTATAGTCTCAGGATTCCATCCAAGTATGTTCATCGAAAGCACACAATATTTTGATGACAGTTGTCAATGTCTCAGGCTTTCAACAAACTTACCTGGATGTAATCCCAGGAAAATTTAATTCACTTGTTATTCAGAGTCTGTAATTTGTGTATTGTGAGCACCCCAATTTTTCATTCGAAGTTCGTATAAAAGTTGTGTGGTTTACTCGAGTAAATCTGGTATATAAAATGCGACGACTGATGAAAATAAAAGTCATGTTAACTATCACAGGCCAGCAATGCATAGGTATTTACTGCCTACTCATATTTGTTTGTTAGCCATAATTCTTGGCAACCCTTCGTTGTATAAATGCATATTTTTCACATCTATTACACTGTCACTGCTGGATCCTTTCACTTGGCAACGAATTTGAATATGTTTGAAACTATACAATCACACGGTGCTCACGAACACCGAGTGGTAACAGGTAATTATGAAAACTCATCCTAATCTAGTGGCAACTATATGAACTATTGTGCACTCTGTTGTGCTTTCATCTTTTGTTTTGTTAACAAAAAGTGTCTGCATATTTTAAACTACTAGTACTAATGAGAAATTATACCATAGAGCATGTATTTTGCTTTAAAATTAATTTTAATAGTTTAACATGTTGCCTACCATATTTTAAGAGAATTGTTTGAGAGTTTGATAATATAATTTAGTACAAATGATGCCGTCCTCTTCTAATTTAACTAAGCGTATTTGATCAGTATTCTGTTTTGTTTCAATAAAATGAGCTTTCAAATATAACTCTGCACCTATCCCTAGTTAAAACTTATTTAATTGTAAAAGTTTTGGAATAATATTGAAATATTATTAGAAGAACAATGAAGTCTTATTTCTGTTTATTGTGAAAACAAAATTTACATTGTTGGGAAAGTGATCTTGGTTTGCCTAGTTATGAAATGTAGAAACTATGGGACACACAATTCAGAATCCTTATTGTCTTTACATTGCATTATAGATGACTTAACACACAATACGATAGTACAGAAAAAATATCAACAAGATTTCCCTTAAGGAAATTTCAACATAATTATGGCTTTAGGGCTTTTTGGAAGATATTAATTAATATGCCCATGTTGCAGATATTCATACACAAATTATTCAACAGTTGCCTTGTAAACCATATTCGCTTAATTTTGTATTGTGCTTGTTGGATCTTTCTTTCCCAAATCAGTCTGCATAGTAATCTTGATGATGATTTAGGGAGTATACATAAAGAGGATCTTTACATATTAATTTTGGAATTGTTTCTATAAGTTCTCATACCATCTGATTGAAAAAAAAACTTTCTTTGGTCTGTATTTAAACTTTTATGCTTGTTAATAGATATTGTTGTGTGTAACCATTAAAAAGTACAAGCACTTCATATAAATTCATTCAGGTAGGAAAGTGAGAAAGATGACTGGAAATAGATTTACTTGTAAAATTGTTTGATATAGTGGGTCAACTCCACCTGGTAGCTTGTCTACTGTACATTTAGATCCTCCTAAAGATTGTCTTTTTTATCAGATGCCTGTCTGATGTATGCAATCCTCGGTGGACAAAATATTCGAGTAATGTATTAATGGTAAGAAATTTTGTTTGCTATAATTACTTTTATTCATTACAGTGGTTATCCTGTTACCTTTTCTACATTAGGGATTGTGTGCAGTGACAGGATGAGTGGTATTGAATGTTTAATATTCCAGATAGAGTTAAAACACAATATGTTGTCATTTGTAATCTTTTTGCTTTACTTTGACTTATGCATGTGGAAAAGTATTGTCATGTATTCAGATAAAGTTGTTACAAACTTCCAACGCAACATTAATATATTATAATAATGGAACATTGTCAAAACTTGGTATAAATAAGATTTTTCTTCTATCGTCTAATAGTTTCTATATGCCGTTGGGCTTAGTATTGAAAGTAATGTACTTTGTTAAACCTTAAAAATTATTTTTATACAAAACACTTTGTATATAGTTAAGATTTGTCAGGTAAACAACTTAAAAACAACCCACTACACAATTACTCAAGTCCAATCTCATACTTAAATAATATGGTCTGTATCATTGTGTGGTACATTTTTGTGTGTTTGGCAAAAGAAAATTTTAGCATGTAAATATTCCACTGTTTAAGTGGTGACTGGACTTATTTGAGAGAAGTGAAGGAACTAACTTCTGTATACAAGTACTATTGTAGCTGCTGAAGTGGGCAGGTTTTAAGTTGATTACTCATAACCTGAAACAATGGGCATTGAGTTAGTATAATTGAAATTTCATTTTGCAAGTTGTTTTAGCTAAAGATTCCATCACATTCCAACATACTACAAGTGAATATGAAATGCATAGACATATTTATACAATTTCACTTTTATTTAATGGAAAAACTAACAGTTGACATGACCAAATTAGTATGTTTAATATTTGCTTGGTAATCTTGTACAACAGTAATTTTAATACTAATTTGCTTTATGGAAAATCTGTAAAACTGATCATTTTATTTGGGACCATTCAATGTAAGATAAGTTGCAAGTACATATAATTATTTTAAATATATATTTCTTAGATTCATTCCAATACCTGTTTAACATAATTAAAATTTTGAGTTTAATTTAATGTGCAAACAGTTGTGCTGTTATAATTGTGAATACTTTGTATTTATTTCTATGTTGAATGAAATATCTATTTATTTTATTTTTATAGTAAAAACATAGGTTTGTAAATAAGTAAAAGTTGTCATATGTTAGTGAAAAATAAAAAGTTATAGCTACAAATGTGTTGAAATCCTTAATTTTTGCATTCTAGATAATCATAATTACTGAATAAGCTGCAGTACAGTTCATTTTAAGAATTGTGAGCTAGCGTCAAAATATTGGACCTTGGAGTGGTCATTTAGTATAAAGAGTAATATTTTTATTAAATTAATCAATTCCATACATACAATTTGACTGCCTACTACAATCAATTTTATCAGTCATGCAATTTAATATTCTTCTCCAGTACTTTGTATAAACAAGATGCACTCTCCCTTCCTGGTCTCTGAATTTCTTCACAGAAAAATGAAGGTAAATTTTCTTTATTCGTAAAGCAACCTGAAAAAATGTGAAGCATAATTTGTATTAATTTTAAACTGGATATATCATAATTCTTTAACTTGTATTAATATAGACAAGTTGCAATTTCAATTTGCTTGTAATTAATATACATTGTATTTTCTTTTTGGTTAAAAATATAGTAGAATTCCATATTAACTTTATTCAACTCTTGCAATTAATTATTATTATTATTATTGAAGTGAAATTTTAGAAGTTTGAGTTCAAAATTCCCACAATTAAATTCCATATGGGTACTTTCTGGATGCCAAACAAAATGAACAATTTTGTCAAGTGAACAAATTGTTGTACGAACTTAGCAACAAGCCAAAAAATAAATTACTATTCAACACATGTATGTTTTAAATTGCTAGTCGATGATGACAACATTGTGTAGAGCCCACTTTTATAAGAATTTTATTTAGAACTGAAATAAGGAAATGTCAAAGCAGTGTGCTTATTTCTATTTTCAGGCAAAATCTAGGATTAAATTCCACAAAATAGTGTTACTTGTAGATGTAGGCGTTCTCCCACTGTCTGAACAAAGCAACTCCCGAAATTTCAAACTGTTTGCCATGAGGCTTCCGAACCGGCACATTTTCCCTCCCCTCAATACAGGACCGTTCGGTCGGTGTAACTGCCAGAGACTCAAGCAGTCTCTTTGTGGTTTTAGAAGCAAATGCTTTGAGGCAGACCCCTATAGATGTATCAGTTTCTCAGGTGTTAATAAGTGTCAGTATACTTTATTAACCAGAAACTGAAGACAGCTCAGAATTTTAATGTGCACACAACTTGCAACAGAAGCTGTTAGTAAAGAAGTAAAGATATTTTTAATCATCTCAAACTTTATATTTCTCCCATCTATCTAGATGTATTTTTGACTGGCTCAGTTAACACAATTTATTTCTAAAATTCTTGAATTAATAGTTTGGAAAATATTTTTATATGGCTTAGCAGAATTTTTTAGCCTGTTATAAATGTGCACAGTGTGATCTGTACAAAGAAGCACATACAGATCCAAGTTAAATGTTGCTAATTGAGTTGTGAAGATCTATTTACAAAAAAAAAATAGAACAATATGTTACACATACCTAAAGACATCCGTCTGCAGCGAATGTGAAAGCGAAACATGGCTAATGTCTTACAGTAGGTCTGAAATATTTGCTCATGCAATGTTTCTGGTTTCTGACGGAAAAAAATTAACATATAAAGTATTTTGAAAACTACAAGTCTTTAAATATCTGTCTGAAAATAAGTCTCAGTTTCAAAAGTTGAATAACAACCAATCATATAAAGGAGGTAAAAAACTAATGGATTTAAACCTACTAACTGAAATCACATTATGCCAATTAATACATAATTATAAATAATTCCTCAAGGAACAGTACTTCTGTATTAATAAAAATGAATAATATTTGAACACATTGTGTACTTTCTTTAAAAAAAGGGTTAGAAATTACACAATCGATATTAAATAATGAAATATTTGATTCAGGCAAACATCTACAAACTTACAAAACCTGTATAGTAGGTAAATACATATATAATAACAATTAGCCTGTCAAAGATTTTGGTATTTGACTCTTTAAAAAGCATAAATGTTACCTCTTTGTTATAAATTTCATATGTCAACATCCCAGTATTCTCCAATAAAACAATGTTTTTAAGTGAATCCCACATGTCTTCATCTGCTCCTAAGAGTATTCTCGTGTGTTCACCAGCCAGATACACGAAAATTTTTTCAAACGTGCTTGTCATTATAATTCTAGAATGACATAATTTGAAAACATTAAATTAAATACCTCAATCAAACACATCTATCTCTACACCAGATATACACACACAATCTATACCCAACCCACCCATTATACTTATCAGTAGGCTATATTTATTAATTACTACAATGATCCTTACGTGGCCTTTCCTGTGAGAGTTGCTGTTGAAGAAGAATGGCAACCAATAAATGTACATCCTTTGCTGTTAACAGAATGACTGCAATCTGGGCATATTGTTTGAAGTGTAAGTTTAAAAATTTTATAATTGTCCATAACGCAACTTATAACATTTCCTACAGCCACTGAAGAAGAGGGAATGGAATAAATAGTCCACAGATCGTAATGGCTCCTGTGAATCATAACTATTTTTACCTTTAAAATATAGTGTTAAAATTATAATAGCATAAGGTATTGTTATTTAAAATTTTTAAAACAATATTTGAAATATAATTATAAAAACCAAAGGAAATACAAGCTTTATTATTAAAAAAATTATCTACTTTTGGTGATTCAAGAAAACATTTGGCAAAGACGTTAGCAGATTTATGACAGAGTAAATTATAAGAATGTGGGAGAGGGAAGAAAATGCAAATTGTGGAACAATAAAAAAACTCCTAAGAGTTCAGAATCACAATCGGAACATTCCTACAGAAAAAAGTAAATTAGAATGTATGGGAGCTATTACTAGGAAGTAAATGTAGGAAATTGTGAGATGAATCCCTTCATTCGACATCAAGTGTCCTGATGCAAGGTAAAGTGAACCATAAAATCTGACTACTTTCAGTATTTTGTCAATGATATCAAAACAGTACTTCCTGCCTTAAACTTAACTATTACTAGAATTTTAAAAAACATGACATTATCTCAAACAATTTTCACGCACTTTGCCAACAAATCATTTTAAATTTAAAAATTCCGTACATTTACAGTTACTGAAAATATGGTACCAGAAAATGTTTATATATCTGAATAGCCAAACTTAGATGAATTTTTTTTTCATTAACAGCCCAGAGAAATGCAGAGTTTTAAATGTTCGAATTACTATTTTTTGTTTCCTTCTTCCATATACTTTAATTTTCTCTATTATAGACATTGTACGGTGTATCAAAAAAATATCAACAAACTTCACAGACAAGAGTGAGAAAATCTGTAGTATAGTAGCCTTACACATAAACAGAAATGAGCAATGAAATTGGGATTATTTTGGTACTTGATAAAAAACTTAAACACAACCACCACCACCACACATTAATAAAACTAATGTAAATTAACACCTTTTCACAGGAGACAGATTCAATGCAATAAGTTCAATGCTGGTAAGGGGAGTTGTATGACAGTAACAATTCCCAGAACTTCCCAACTTCTTCTGAACATGTGTTAATCTGATAGTTGCCTGTGGGAGCAAGCAAAGTGGGTACAGACGAAAGCTCCAGTTTCCCACAATTACAAGTATTTTTCTGTTAATTTGGACATCACGTAATTCCAAAAACAGATCAGAATTACCTAAAAACATAAAGGAATAGTATGACATTTTATCACTCAATTATGAGATTATGTAAATTTTTATGCAAGAATCAGACATATATTAAAATTTTGGTAAACAAGAAAGTTTTTTTAATCACATACTATTGTTGGATATCATTTAACAATAGTTAAGATGCAATGTTTTTATTAAGGATAATGTATAGTTCATGTTGGGTGAATAGCAGAAGAATGAAATTTAAATTAAACAGAACAGATGGAACATACAATCAATTACAAAAACGAAAAAAGAAGTTCAGATACTTTCATATTGATTAATAATTATTTTTATAAGTATACTCCAATTTTATAACTTAAAAATAAACTATATTTTAGACTGTACTTCCATATAATCCAATTATATTTGCTGACATGAATATGGAGAATGGAGGATTTCCCGGTGTACCTGTTAGATGAAGTGTTCTTGCGATTCCAACCGGGTATTGATGTTTGTTTGCCACAGTGTTTCAATAACTGTCACCACCATATTCTGACTTCACCTGAAGAAGATGGCAATGACATCCATCAGAACGTTGTGGCAAACAAACATCAATACCTCGGATGGAATTCTGAGAACACTTCATCTAACTTGAAAATGGTATAAGATATAGCAGGTGATAAAACTAAAAGTAAAATGAATAATAAAATATAGTGCTTTTGTATGCAGTTGATCACAAAGTTGATTGATCTACCTGGTATTCCAAATTCCACTGTGCTGCATCCATAAGTTAAACAGCTTTTAGATAATTTACGCATTTCCACATAACCTTCTACACTACAATAATCATTGACACACAATTCAGTAATTACTTGAGACACGCTGAAATAACACGAAATATGTTGTTACCAGACTATTATCAGAAACAACTACATCTGTATTAAACAATTGAATGAAAACTGCAAAATATTAATTCAATTTATATTATAAGTATATAAAGAAATGAAAATTATAATCAGAATGTAATATGCTATTCGGATTGCAATTAATATAGTTTGGTGATGAAACCACGAACCTATAAACATCAGTGTTTTCACACAGTTGTCTCAAAGCCACAGCACCAGTATTTAATTCAAATACAATACATTCTTTGGGCAGGTATAATGTCGGTACTTCTGGAAGATATTTCTGTAAAAATGACATATTGTCCCTGGAAATAAAAATTAAAACTAATGAACCAATTTATGAAATGCAGCAAGAAAATATAGATACATTACAATATCATTACAGAAATTAAAAAAATTATCAAGATAAAAATTGCAACAATATAATTAGCTTTAAAAGTTACATGATAAATAAATTACTCACCATAAATAGGACTGTGTGGTTGATCATTTCAAATACTGTTTATTCATATTGAAATCGTTTAATTTTAGATAAACAAATCTTATACATCCAATAATTAAAATTATTTGAAATAAAAATCACTTACAATGAAATTTACAGAAACTATACCATGTTTATTTGTCCTTTCAGATTCTTTATATGAAATTGTATTTAATGTTCTTATACTAGAAAAAAGCACACCATTTATAACGTTAAATTAAAATATGTACCCCAGTGGAAACCCGAGAAATATTTCTGCATCAACTACACCGGGAAAGTTTTAGTTATGATTAAAATTACATATATTTAAGCCAAAAAATTTTAAAGTAAGAAATTACACATTTAGACTTATGGTGTTGCCTTGAAGTTTAACACAAACATACTTTTTAAAAAATATTGCTTCTGTAATGCCAGATGGAAGTTTCAAACAGTACATTTTGCCGACAAACAGAGTTGCATTTAACTGAATATCTCCATCTTGACAAGCAAACCACACTTTTCTTCCCTACAAAACATAAAAACATTCTTACAGCATTACTTATACCTAACATTTCCCAAAAAATGTGATACAGTTAATAACTGTATTTACCGAAGAAAGACCTCCAAGAAGTGTAACTAGAACAAAGAGCATACGATTTTTTCCAGAATATATAATTAATGGCAGCTTGTGTTGAACTATAAATTTTTGGCAAACTCTACCATTCCATCCATTTTCTTGATTTTGCATTTGTTTCGTATGATATGTGTGATTTAAATTAGATTTAATATTATATTTCCACCTATGTGAATTAGGAAATACAGAATACATTGAGCATGAAAGCAGGTGGTTTTTTCCCTTCATTCTTAATGGAGAGTAAGGTATCTTTTCATGTGGTTTCTGAGATACAGCTTGCACAGCATGTTCCATTTTTCCTTCAAAGTCAACATCTTGGAAGTCAAAATTCAAATAAACTGTGTGTGCAGTACTTCCATCATC
Source organism: Eucriotettix oculatus (assembly GCA_034510155.1). NCBI lineage: Eukaryota > Metazoa > Arthropoda > Insecta > Orthoptera > Tetrigidae > Eucriotettix > Eucriotettix oculatus. The sequence goes on along the minus strand of CM067380.1, from coordinate 19,235,904 downwards.
AGCAGCCTACAATAACAATCAAATACAAAATATAAACATATCTTTTTTAAAATCACCAATATTTATGTTCAGTTATTCTACTTGTACATACTAATGACCTTTTTTAAAATCCATTATTCATGGTGGTCATTAATTTTCTATGAAATTTTGGGCTATTGTACTAAAATACATTACCTGAAAATGCTCAACTATGATATTGAAGGAAGGCGGAGTCAGCTTAATTGTTTTGCCGTTATAAATATAAGGTAAATCTCCAATAATAATACATTTGAGCGAAGATAAATCATCTCTGAGAATCCATTCACTAAAAATAATAGTAAGTATTCCTTCTACTGATTCATTACAGAATATTACATGATGACACCAATCATCAATCCTTTCACAGTACTGTGACTCAGCGAGCTTTAAACATTTTGTTACACTCAGTACCATTGACACGGAGTATAAAATCGTACACAATATATTACAACCTGATTATGGTGAGGAGTGCATAACAAGGTTTCACAATTCAGAAAATATATTTTAGTTCACAATATTTAATATAACCAAAGTAAATATCATCAATGTTAAAAATACGTAACATTATATGTATCCAATTGACATAAAATTAAATGCAAATATTTTCGCGCCTGATCAGAGATCTTATCAGAGAAAATAGTTTTATCTTCGCTAAGCACGATTTTATCAGATATAAGGCTAGGTTTACACGGGCAGTGATGACTGCCAGAAAACGAGGGGCAGTGATGTCAGTGGCGTGTCAACATACGTCAGTGCTGCACTGACAACTGCCTATACATCGCTGACACGAGAGCACTGCCTCACTTTTCTTGGAGCGTGTCAACAGTATGTCAGTCATGACTGACGTTCCCCCTCCACCGACCTAGACGCTGCCCTCATGGGAGGCCAGTTAGTGGCAGTTACGGTTGTCAACTATCGATTGCGCGAGACTCCGACTACCCAAATAGTATCTCATATGCGAAACATTTTTAACATTCCCGTTTGAATTGATACTTTTGCATTTTATTTTTGGAAGAGCTAATATAAAACAATCCACTTAAATTTTTCTTTTGCCTTTCAAGGCTCTTCGGACGACATGCAAAGAATAAATCATCACTTTGGAAAACAGAATCTTAAAGATATCTCTCTGGGAGACGCACTGCGCTTGTCAACTGACAGCAGACAATCGAAGCAGCGCGGCACTTTGAACGTTCAATGCCCCATAACAGCTGACTGTACACAATATGGAATTTAATGACAATTCAAAAAAAAAACTCCTGTTATATAAATTATTCCTTTCTTATAACAAGGACCACGTAAAAAAATTGGATCAGGAATAGTTTAATAGTGCCAATTTCAATTTGACCTGACTTATGAACGTAAATTACGAATAGCAATAACTACACGGTCAACAATTTTCAAATTGAACGAACAACATAAATTTAATTAACAGGCAACTATCCAAAAGAAGTAAACGGATCATGAAAAGTTTAAAATTGCAAATTCTCAAAAGACCCAAGATTTACAGTAAATTACGAATAAGTAGAGTCAAACATTTAAAAATTAAATGGAATCAGGAATAGTTAGTTATTGCAATTTGTAAAATGACTAGGCTTTTGAAAATAAATTTCTAAAAATTATAGCTACACACACAACCACTGGCTTACCTTCCGCTATTTACACTGATAAGCTCCAACTGTACGAACATCCTTAGCTGAAATTAGAAAACCTGGAAGAAGGATGAAGGGAGAAAGGGATATTTATTTATTTGTTAAATCATCTTTTCTAGTTTCCTTTGTGAGGGCCTTAACAAAGGCTCTCAAACATAAGGAACAGTGCAGGAACGCATAGCCCTAAAAAGGACTAGCGATTACTGCCCGTTTCCCGGTCCTGGTGTGACAAAGACGGTGGAGCGGCGAGGGCTTGCCCTTGGTAGACGATGAAGGCAACCTCCCATAAGATTCAGCTAACTGGTATCTCAGGCACGTTGTCTGGATCTTTGAGGAGTTGATCTTGACTGTCCAGTTCCCCAAGTAGGCTCCCAAGACGTTCGGGTAAACTTTGAATACAAAAAACACAGTTTAGAAATCAACAAAATATTTCTTAACAAAAACAGAAGATACTTTTGATGATGGATCACGAATAGTTTAATATTGCCAATTCTAAAATGACCTGAGTTGTGAAAGTAAATTATGAATAACAAAAAGTACACACTTAAATATTTGCAAATTAATGAAACCATCCAAATATTATTAAAAGACAAGAATCTGTTTGAAAAATTGGGATTAGGAATAATTTGTTATTGCAAATCTTAACATGACCTGAGTAGTGAAAGTAAATTATGAATAACAAAAAGTACACATTTAAATATTTGCAAATTAATGAAACCATCCAAATATTATTAACGGACAAGAATCTGTTTGAAAAATTGGGATTAGGAATAATTTGTTATTGCAAATCTTAACATGACCTGAGTTGTGAAAGTAAATTACAAATGAAAATAATTACACACTGGAATATTTACAAATTAAGAAAGACTGTAAATATAATTAAAGGACAAAAATCCAAGTAAAAAAATTGGATGAGGAATAGTTTAATATTGCCAATTTTAAATTGACCTGACTTTTGAACGTAAATTACGAATAGCAATAACTACACACTCAAATAATTGCAAATTAAAGAAAGAATAATAATATAATTAACAGAACAGAATCTAAGTGAAAAAAGGGGATCATGAATAGTTTCATATTGCAAATACTAAAATGACATCAGTTTAGATAGTAAATTATGAAGAAAAACTAGTCAGAAATAATTGCAAATTAATGAATGAATCTAAATAAAATTATTAAACAACAATCCTAGTAAAAATATGGGATTCAGGAATTGTTCAGTATTGCAAATTCTAAAATAACCTGTTCTTTGAAAGTAAATTACAAATAGCAATAACTACACGGTCAACAATTTTCAAATTGAATGAAGAACATAAATTTAATTAACAGGCAACTATCCAAAAGAAGTAAACGGATCATGAAAAGTTTAAAATTGCAAATTCTCAAAAGACCCAAGATTTACAGTAAATTACGAATAAGTAGAGTCAAACATTTAAAAATTAAATGGAATCAGGAATAGTTAGTTATTGCAATTTGTAAAATGACTAGGCTTTTGAAAATAAATTTCTAAAAATTATAGCTACACACACAACCACTGGCTTACCTTCCGCTATTTACACTGATAAGCTCCAACTGTACGAACATCCTTAGCTGAAATTAGAAAACCTGGAAGAAGGATGAAGGGAGAAAGGGATATTTATTTATTTGTTAAATCATCTTTTCTAGTTTCCTTTGTGAGGGCCTTAACAAAGGCTCTCAAACATAAGGAACAGTGCAGGAACGCATAGCCCTAAAAAGGACTAGCGATTACTGCCCGTTTCCCGGTCCTGGTGTGACAAAGACGGTGGAGCGGCGAGGGCTTGCCCTTGGTAGACGATGAAGGCAACCTCCCATAAGATTCAGCTAACTGGTATCTCAGGCACGTTGTCTGGATCTTTGAGGAGTTGATCTTGACTGTCCAGTTCCCCAAGTAGGCTCCCAAGACGTTCGGGTAAACTTTGAATACAAAAAACACAGTTTAGAAATCAACAAAATATTTCTTAACAAAAACAGAAGATACTTTTGATGATGGATCACGAATAGTTTAATATTGCCAATTCTAAAATGACCTGAGTTGTGAAAGTAAATTATGAATAACAAAAAGTACACACTTAAATATTTGCAAATTAATGAAACCATCCAAATATTATTAAAAGACAAGAATCTGTTTGAAAAATTGGGATTAGGAATAATTTGTTATTGCAAATCTTAAAATGACCTGAGTTGTGAAAGTAAATTACAAATGAAAATAATTACACACTGGAATATTTACAAATTAAGAAAGACTGTAAATATAATTAAAGGACAAAAATCCAAGTAAAAAAATTGGATGAGGAATAGTTTAATATTGCCAATTTTAAATTGACCTGACTTTTGAACGTAAATTACGAATAGCAATAACTACACACTCAAATAATTGCAAATTAAAGAAAGAATAATAATATAATTAACAGAACAGAATCCAAGTGAAAAAAGGGGATCATGAATAGTTTCATATTGCAAATACTAAAATGACATCAGTTTAGATAGTAAATTATGAAGAAAAACTAGTCAGAAATAATTGCAAATTAATGAATGAATCTAAATAAAATTATTAAACAACAATCCTAGTAAAAATATGGGATTCAGGAATTGTTCAGTATTGCAAATTCTAAAATAACCTGTTCTTTGAAAGTAAATTACAAATAGCAATAACTACACGGTCAACAATTTTCAAATTGAATGAAGAACATAAATTTAATTAACAGGCAACTATCCAAAAGAAGTAAACGGATCATGAAAAGTTTAAAATTGCAAATTCTCAAAAGACCCAAGATTTACAGTAAATTACGAATAAGTAGAGTCAAACATTTAAAAATTAAATGGAATCAGGAATAGTTAGTTATTGCAATTTGTAAAATGACTAGGCTTTTGAAAATAAATTTCTAAAAATTATAGCTACACACACAACCACTGGCTTACCTTCCGCTATTTACACTGATAAGCTCCAACTGTACGAACATCCTTAGCTGAAATTAGAAAACCTGGAAGAAGGATGAAGGGAGAAAGGGATATTTATTTATTTGTTAAATCATCTTTTCTAGTTTCCTTTGTGAGGGCCTTAACAAAGGCTCTCAAACATAAGGAACAGTGCAGGAACGCATAGCCCTAAAAAGGACTAGCGATTACTGCCCGTTTCCCGGTCCTGGTGTGACAAAGACGGTGGAGCGGCGAGGGCTTGCCCTTGGTAGACGATGAAGGCAACCTCCCATAAGATTCGGCTAACAGGAATCTCAGGCAGTTGTCGGGTGATCAGCAGTGTCTGGATTTTTGAATTTTCGTATGCTAAATTTTACAGTTGAAAGTATAAATTGCATTTCAATTAAATAGTTCAATTAAAAATTATGAGCATTTAATAATGCAAAAATCTGAAATAAATACATTATAAATAGTGTCCTTAACCTTACATTGACCTTATTTACAACACCTTTAACATGTTTCTCGTATCCGAGATTACCTTATGAAACTTGCTCATCACAGACGTTGAAGGCAACCTCCCATAAGATTCGGCTAACAGGAATCTCAGGCAGTTGTCGGGTGATCAGCAGTGTCTGGATTTTTGAATTTTCGTATGCTAAATTTTACAGTTGAAAGTATCAACTGCATTTCAATTAAAAATAATGAGCATTTAATAATGCAAAAATCTGAAATAAATACATTATAAATAGTGTCCTTAACCTTACATTGACCTTATTTACAACACCCTTAACATGTTTCTCGTATCCGAGATTACCTTATGAAACTTGCTCATCACAGACGTTGAAGGCAACCTTCCATAAGATTCGGCTAACAGGAATCTCAGGCAGTTGTCGGGTGATCAGCAGTGTCTGGATTTTTGAATTTTCGTATGCTAAATTTTACAGTTGAAAGTATCAACTGCATTTCAATTAAAAATAATGAGCATTTAATAATGCAAAAATCTGAAATAAATACATTATAAATAGTGTCCTTAACCTTACATTGACCTTACTTACAACACCTTTAACATGTTTCTCGTATCCGAGATTACCTTATGAAACTTGCTCATCACAGACGTTGAAGGCAACCTCCCATCAGATTCGGCTAACAGGAATCTCAGGCAGTTGTCGGGTGATCAGCAGTGTCTGGATTTTTGAATTTTCGTATGCTAAATTTTACAGTTGAAAGTATCAACTGCATTTCAATTAAAAATAATGAGCATTTAATAATGCAAAAATCTGAAATAAATACATTATAAATAGTGTCCTTAACCTTACATTGACCTTACTTACAACACCTTTAACATGTTTCTCGTATCTGAGATTACCTTATGAAACTTGCTCATCACAGACGTTGAAGGCAACCTTCTATAAGATTCGGCTAACAGGAATCTCAGGCAGTTGTCGGGTGATCAGCAGTGTCTGGATTTTTGAATTTTCGTATGCTAAATTTTACAGTTGAAAGTATCAACTGCATTTCAGTTAAAAATAATGAGCATTTAATAATGCAAAAATCTGAAATAAATACATTATAAATAGTGTCCTTAACCTTACATTGACCTTACTTACAACACCCTTAACATGTCTCTCGTATCCGAGATTACCTTATGAAACTTGCTCATCACAGACGTTGAAGGCAACCTCCCATTAGATTGGGTTAACAGGAATCTCAGGCAGTTGTCGGGTGATCAGCAGTGTCTGGATTTTTGAATTTTCATATGCTAAATTTTACAGTTGAAAGTATCAACTGCATTTCAGTTAAAAATAATGAGCATTTAATAATGCAAAAATCTGAAATAAATACATTATAAATAGTGTCCTTAACCTTACATTGACCTTACTTACAACACCTTTAACATGTTTCTCGTATCCGAGATTACCTTATGAAACTTGCTCATCACAGACGTTGAAGGCAACCTCATATCAGATTCGGCTAACAGGAATCTCAGGCAGTTGTCGGGTGATCAGCAGTGTCTGGATTTTTGAATTTTCGTATGCTAAATTTTACAGTTGAAAGTATCAACTGCATTTCAGTTAAAAATAATGAGCATTTAATAATGCAAAAATCTGAAATAAATACATTATAAATAGTGTCCTTAACCTTACATTGACCTTACTTACAACACCTTTAACATGTTTCTCGTATCTGAGATTACCTTATGAAACTTGCTCATCACAGACGTTGAAGGCAACCTTCTATAAGATTCGGCTAACAGGAATCTCAGGCAGTTGTCGGGTGATCAGCAGTGTCTGGATTTTTGAATTTTCGTATGCTAAATTTTACAGTTGAAAGTATCAACTGCATTTCAATTAAAAATAATGAGCATTTAATAATGCAAAAATCTGAAATAAATACATTATAAATAGTGTCCTTAACCTTACATTGACCTTACTTACAACACCTTTAACATGTTTCTCGTATCCGAGATTACCTTATGAAACTTGCTCATCACAGACGTTGAAGGCAACCTTCCATAAGATTCGGCTAACAGGAATCTCAGGCAGTTGTCGGGTGATCAGCAGTGTCTGGATTTTTGAATTTTCGTATGCTAAATTTTACAGTTGAAAGTATCAACTGCATTTCAATTAAAAATAATGAGCATTTAATAATGCAAAAATCTGAAATAAATACATTATAAATAGTGTCCTTAACCTTACATTGACCTTACTTACAACACCTTTAACATGTTTCTCGTATCCGAGATTACCTTATGAAACTTGCTCATCACAGACGTTGAAGGCAACCTCCCATAAGATTCGGCTAACAGGAATCTCAGGCAGTTGTCGGGTGATCAGCAGTGTCTGGATTTTTGAATTTTCGTATGCTAAATTTTACAGTTGAAAGTATCAACTGCATTTCAATTAAAAATAATGAGCATTTAATAATGCAAAAATCTGAAATAAATACATTATAAATAGTGTCCTTAACCTTACATTGACCTTACTTACAACACCTTTAACATGTTTCTCGTATCCGAGATTACCTTATGAAACTTGCTCATCACAGACGTTGAAGGCAACCTCCCATCAGATTCGGCTAACAGGAATCTCAGGCAGTTGTCGGGTGATCAGCAGTGTCTGGATTTTTGAATTTTCGTATGCTAAATTTTACAGTTGAAAGTATCAACTGCATTTCAATTAAAAATAATGAGCATTTAATAATGCAAAAATCTGAAATAAATACATTATAAATAGTGTCCTTAACCTTACATTGACCTTACTTACAACACCTTTAACATGTTTCTCGTATCTGAGATTACCTTATGAAACTTGCTCATCACAGACGTTGAAGGCAACCTTCCATAAGATTCGGCTAACAGGAATCTCAGGCAGTTGTCGGGTGATCAGCAGTGTCTGGATTTTTGAATTTTCGTATGCTAAATTTTACAGTTGAAAGTATCAACTGCATTTCAATTAAAAATAATGAGCATTTAATAATGCAAAAATCTGAAATAAATACATTATAAATAGTGTCCTTAACCTTACATTGACCTTACTTACAACACCTTTAACATGTTTCTCGTATCCGAGATTACCTTATGAAACTTGCTCATCACAGACGTTGAAGGCAACCTCCCATCAGATTCGGCTAACAGGAATCTCAGGCAGTTGTCGGGTGATCAGCAGTGTCTGGATTTTTGAATTTTCGTATGCTAAATTTTACAGTTGAAAGTATCAACTGCATTTCAATTAAAAATAATGAGCATTTAATAATGCAAAAATCTGAAATAAATACATTATAAATAGTGTCCTTAACCTTACATTGACCTTACTTACAACACCTTTAACATGTTTCTCGTATCTGAGATTACCTTATGAAACTTGCTCATCACAGACGTTGAAGGCAACCTTCCATAAGATTCGGCTAACAGGAATCTCAGGCAGTTGTCGGGTGATCAGCAGTGTCTGGATTTTTGAATTTTCGTATGCTAAATTTTACAGTTGAAAGTATCAACTGCATTTCAATTAAAAATAATGAGCATTTAATAATGCAAAAATCTGAAATAAATACATTATAAATAGTGTCCTTAACCTTACATTGACCTTACTTACAACACCTTTAACATGTTTCTCGTATCCGAGATTACCTTATGAAACTTGCTCATCACAGACGTTGAAGGCAACCTCCCATAAGATTCGGCTAACAGGAATCTCAGGCAGTTGTCGGGTGATCAGCAGTGTCTGGATTTTTGAATTTTCGTATGCTAAATTTTACAGTTGAAAGTATCAACTGCATTTCAGTTAAAAATAATGAGCATTTAATAATGCAAAAATCTGAAATAAATACATTATAAATAGTGTCCTTAACCTTACATTGACCTTACTTACAACACCTTTAACATGTTTCTCGTATCTGAGATTACCTTATGAAACTTGCTCATCACAGACGTTGAAGGCAACCTTCCATCAGATTCGGCTAACAGGAATCTCAGGCAGTTGTCGGGTGATCAGCAGTGTCTGGATTTTTGAATTTTCGTATGCTAAATTTTACAGTTGAAAGTATCAACTGCATTTCAATTAAAAATAATGAGCATTTAATAATGCAAAAATCTGAAATAAATACATTATAAATAGTGTCCTTAACCTTACATTGACCTTACTTACAACACCTTTAACATGTTTCTCGTATCCGAGATTACCTTATGAAACTTGCTCATCACAGACGTTGAAGGCAACCTTCCATCAGATTCGGCTAACAGGAATCTCAGGCAGTTGTCGGGTGATCAGCAGTGTCTGGATTTTTGAATTTTCGTATGCTAAATTTTACAGTTGAAAGTATCAACTGCATTTCAATTAAAAATAATGAGCATTTAATAATGCAAAAATCTGAAATAAATACATTATAAATAGTGTCCTTAACCTTACATTGACCTTACTTACAACACCTTTAACATGTTTCTCGTATCCGAGATTACCTTATGAAACTTGCTCATCACAGACGTTGAAGGCAACCTCCCATAAGATTCGGCTAACAGGAATCTCAGGCAGTTGTCGGGTGATCAGCAGTGTCTGGATTTTTGAATTTTCGTATGCTAAATTTTACAGTTGAAAGTATCAACTGCATTTCAATTAAAAATAATGAGCATTTAATAATGCAAAAATCTGAAATAAATACATTATAAATAGTGTCCTTAACCTTACATTGACCTTACTTACAACACCTTTAACATGTTTCTCGTATCCGAGATTACCTTATGAAACTTGCTCATCACAGACGTTGAAGGCAACCTCCCATCAGATTCGGCTAACAGGAATCTCAGGCAGTTGTCGGGTGATCAGCAGTGTCTGGATTTTTGAATTTTCGTATGCTAAATTTTACAGTTGAAAGTATCAACTGCATTTCAATTAAAAATAATGAGCATTTAATAATGCAAAAATCTGAAATAAATACATTATAAATAGTGTCCTTAACCTTACATTGACCTTACTTACAACACCTTTAACATGTTTCTCGTATCTGAGATTACCTTATGAAACTTGCTCATCACAGACGTTGAAGGCAACCTTCTATAAGATTCGGCTAACAGGAATCTCAGGCAGTTGTCGGGTGATCAGCAGTGTCTGGATTTTTGAATTTTCGTATGCTAAATTTTACAGTTGAAAGTATCAACTGCATTTCAATTAAAAATAATGAGCATTTAATAATGCAAAAATCTGAAATAAATACATTATAAATAGTGTCCTTAACCTTACATTGACCTTACTTACAACACCTTTAACATGTTTCTCGTATCCGAGATTACCTTATGAAACTTGCTCATCACAGACGTTGAAGGCAACCTTCCATCAGATTCGGCTAACAGGAATCTCAGGCAGTTGTCGGGTGATCAGCAGTGTCTGGATTTTTGAATTTTCGTATGCTAAATTTTACAGTTGAAAGTATCAACTGCATTTCAATTAAAAATAATGAGCATTTAATAATGCAAAAATCTGAAATAAATACATTATAAATAGTGTCCTTAACCTTACATTGACCTTACTTACAACACCTTTAACATGTTTCTCGTATCCGAGATTACCTTATGAAACTTGCTCATCACAGACGTTGAAGGCAACCTCCCATCAGATTCGGCTAACAGGAATCTCAGGCAGTTGTCGGGTGATCAGCAGTGTCTGGATTTTTGAATTTTCGTATGCTAAATTTTACAGTTGAAAGTATCAACTGCATTTCAATTAAAAATAATGAGCATTTAATAATGCAAAAATCTGAAATAAATACATTATAAATAGTGTCCTTAACCTTACATTGACCTTACTTACAACACCTTTAACATGTTTCTCGTATCCGAGATTACCTTATGAAACTTGCTCATCACAGACGTTGAAGGCAACCTCCCATAAGATTCGGCTAACAGGAATCTCAGGCAGTTGTCGGGTGATCAGCAGTGTCTGGATTTTTGAATTTTCGTATGCTAAATTTTACAGTTGAAAGTATCAACTGCATTTCAATTAAAAATAATGAGCATTTAATAATGCAAAAATCTGAAATAAATACATTATAAATAGTGTCCTTAACCTTACATTGACCTTACTTACAACACCTTTAACATGTTTCTCGTATCTGAGATTACCTTATGAAACTTGCTCATCACAGACGTTGAAGGCAACCTTCCATAAGATTCGGCTAACAGGAATCTCAGGCAGTTGTCGGGTGATCAGCAGTGTCTGGATTTTTGAATTTTCGTATGCTAAATTTTACAGTTGAAAGTATCAACTGCATTTCAATTAAAAATAATGAGCATTTAATAATGCAAAAATCTGAAATAAATACATTATAAATAGTGTCCTTAACCTTACATTGACCTTACTTACAACACCTTTAACATGTTTCTCGTATCTGAGATTACCTTATGAAACTTGCTCATCACAGACGTTGAAGGCAACCTTCCATAAGATTCGGCTAACAGGAATCTCAGGCAGTTGTCGGGTGATCAGCAGTGTCTGGATTTTTGAATTTTCGTATGCTAAATTTTACAGTTGAAAGTATCAACTGCATTTCAATTAAAAATAATGAGCATTTAATAATGCAAAAATCTGAAATAAATACATTATAAATAGTGTCCTTAACCTTACATTGACCTTACTTACAACACCTTTAACATGTTTCTCGTATCCGAGATTACCTTATGAAACTTGCTCATCACAGACGTTGAAGGCAACCTTCCATCAGATTCGGCTAACAGGAATCTCAGGCAGTTGTCGGGTGATCAGCAGTGTCTGGATTTTTGAATTTTCGTATGCTAAATTTTACAGTTGAAAGTATCAACTGCATTTCAATTAAAAATAATGAGCATTTAATAATGCAAAAATCTGAAATAAATACATTATAAATAGTGTCCTTAACCTTACATTGACCTTACTTACAACACCTTTAACATGTTTCTCGTATCCGAGATTACCTTATGAAACTTGCTCATCACAGACGTTGAAGGCAACCTCCCATAAGATTCGGCTAACAGGAATCTCAGGCAGTTGTCGGGTGATCAGCAGTGTCTGGATTTTTGAATTTTCGTATGCTAAATTTTACAGTTGAAAGTATCAACTGCATTTCAATTAAAAATAATGAGCATTTAATAATGCAAAAATCTGAAATAAATACATTATAAATAGTGTCCTTAACCTTACATTGACCTTACTTACAACACCTTTAACATGTTTCTCGTATCTGAGATTACCTTATGAAACTTGCTCATCACAGACGTTGAAGGCAACCTCCCATCAGATTCGGCTAACAGGAATCTCAGGCAGTTGTCGGGTGATCAGCAGTGTCTGGATTTTTGAATTTTCGTATGCTAAATTTTACAGTTGAAAGTATCAACTGCATTTCAATTAAAAATAATGAGCATTTAATAATGCAAAAATCTGAAATAAATACATTATAAATAGTGTCCTTAACCTTACATTGACCTTACTTACAACACCTTTAACATGTTTCTCGTATCTGAGATTACCTTATGAAACTTGCTCATCACAGACGTTGAAGGCAACCTTCCATAAGATTCGGCTAACAGGAATCTCAGGCAGTTGTCGGGTGATCAGCAGTGTCTGGATTTTTGAATTTTCGTATGCTAAATTTTACAGTTGAAAGTATCAACTGCATTTCAATTAAAAATAATGAGCATTTAATAATGCAAAAATCTGAAATAAATACATTATAAATAGTGTCCTTAACCTTACATTGACCTTACTTACAACACCTTTAACATGTTTCTCGTATCCGAGATTACCTTATGAAACTTGCTCATCACAGACGTTGAAGGCAACCTTCCATCAGATTCGGCTAACAGGAATCTCAGGCAGTTGTCGGGTGATCAGCAGTGTCTGGATTTTTGAATTTTCGTATGCTAAATTTTACAGTTGAAAGTATCAACTGCATTTCAATTAAAAATAATGAGCATTTAATAATGCAAAAATCTGAAATAAATACATTATAAATAGTGTCCTTAACCTTACATTGACCTTATTTACAACACCCTTAACATGTTTCTCGTATCCGAGATTACCTTATGAAACTTGCTCATCACAGACGTTGAAGGCAACCTCCCATCAGATTCGGCTAACAGGAATCTCAGGCAGTTGTCGGGTGATCAGCAGTGTCTGGATTTTTGAATTTTCGTATGCTAAATTTTACAGTTGAAAGTATCAACTGCATTTCAATTAAAAATAATGAGCATTTAATAATGCAAAAATCTGAAATAAATACATTATAAATAGTGTCCTTAACCTTACATTGACCTTACTTACAACACCTTTAACATGTTTCTCGTATCCGAGATTACCTTATGAAACTTGCTCATCACAGACGTTGAAGGCAACCTCCCATAAGATTCGGCTAACAGGAATCTCAGGCAGTTGTCGGGTGATCAGCAGTGTCTGGATTTTTGAATTTTCTACGCTAAATTTTACATTTGAAAGTAAAAATTGCATTTCTATTAAAATTATGAGCATTTAATAATGCAAAAATCTGAAATAAATACATTATAAATAGTGTCCTTAACCTTACATTGACCTTATTTACAACACCCTTAACATGTTTCTCGTATCCGAGATTACCTTATGAAACTTGCTCATCACAGACGTTGAAGGCAACCTCCCATAAGATTCGGCTAACAGGTATCTCAGGCAGTTGTTGGGTGATCAGCAGTGTCTGGATCTTTGAGGAGTCGATCTTCACCTTCCAGTTCGTCTGCAACCAACCCCGTGTTCATCAGGTTCCCACGACATTCGGGTAAACTTTGAATAGAAAAAATACGGTTTAGAAATCACAAAAGATTTTTTTAAAAAAAACAGGAAACTATTTAATGAATATTTATGGCATTTAGCATACAGTGAATAGCACACAAATAACAGATGGCACAATCAAAACTGACAATATGGGGAACGTCCGGAAAGGCATTCACCGGAAATTTTGGGGTCTTGATAGACAAAAATATTTTGCCTATTTAATTTAATTTTAACTCAAGATTCTTTAATTGAAATACCGCCCTTGCTAGGAACTGGATTATCATATATCCAAGGTATACACACATCAAGGTTTTACCATATACATTTGCTCGTGCTGATATAGGTGATAGGTACTATCTATAGGATATTGACTCCAGGGCTTGGTCTGGATTGTAAGACATGTTGAAATGAAAGTTCCCATTGATGAAATTCAGCTTCTGAAGATTTCATAAGATGGAAACACAACAGACAATCTGCAAGAAGCAAGTTTTTGACAGATATGTTCAATATTTCAAATCAGTTCTTAATCGGCGAGAATTGTAATCAGGAAAAACGTTAGTGATTGCAAGAATCTACATGCGACAAAAACATTAAATTAATTATGGAAGTATTTGTAAATACAATGGGGTTAAGTAACGTCAACTAAATCAACCAAACATTTTCATGTGCAATCACTGGAAAATACTGGTACAATAATCGAAGAAAATGCAAACAATAATTACATGTTTAGTCTGTAGAAACATTTATTCAATACATTGAGCATCTAGAAAAATATTTTGTGTTGGTCAATATTAAATGAGATGAGAGAAAAAGTCAAAAATTCTTATAAATTGTCTGGGTGCAAAGCAGTACTCACTTCTCTCAAGGATCATCTCACCTAAAGTCGGTGATGTTACATATAAAGAAACTATTAGTATTCATGCCCCAAACCAAACACCATAGTTGAACGACATGAATTACCGTCTACGATGCAAGATTTATTTAGCTGACCTCAAACAATGTGAGTTAAAATGCAAAAACTGTCAAAATGAGAGTCCCAAACTGTTGCCCGTGCCTCAATTCATGATAGGAGTTGCAGAGATACCTTTGAAATGTCGTGCCATAGGCGAATGCTGAAAATCAGATGGGCGGATAGAATCACTAACGAGGAAGTTCTAAATGGAATAGGATAAGACCGGACAAAGAGGAGGACTTTGATCAAGTTTTAAGACGTGTAAAATTATTGTTAGAGGGAAGTGTAAGAACGAAAGAGGGAGGCCAAGGATGGAATGCGATAAGTAGATTAGGATGGATGTGGTAGTTACGCGGAAATGTGAAAGATTGCGCAATATAGGCTAGCAAAATACCACTATAACACACGCACGCACACATATATTTCGGGTCCAATAAATTATACTTTTAAAACTACTATCGATGGTAATTGAATTTGATTGACTCTAAAATAATTAAATTGAAGTATTTAAATAGAAATGTTTCGTTAAAACTGTAAAAAAAATTAATTGAATCAAGTAAACTGAATCTCTACTTAGGAACTGCGATGTATATTAATAATAATAATTATATTCTATTCAAATTCGAGATATCGTTCGTACTTGGGCAAGATGGCGCCGTCAGGTTGTCCGCCTTGGCTGACGTCACGGAGCACGGTGACGCGGACTTGACGCAGACAATGTCGACGGCGCTCTATTCGAATTCGGGGAAACGGGGCATATTTATAAACAACCCCGTCCAATCAGATTGCAGATCGGGGTTTTTTGACGTCGTTTAAGGCCGCTGATTGGATGAAGAAGCTCCTCCCGCTGAGCGTTTACGTGGAAGGGTTCACACACGTAAATCCATGGCCTGCTTCTTCACCGCCGTTTATATCAACAAACATAATTATTTATTTCTCAATGATAAGTAAAGAGACAATACCCAAAATAAAAATGTGGACACCCTTCTCCAAATCTCCTGTTACCTACAGGACTTCCGACGCCAAGCTGAAGTAACTGACGGCCAATAACAACAATCCAACAGCGGGCTGTAGAGGCCATCGTGGCACACGCAAACTCCAATAAACTAAACTAAACCAAACTACCCAAAATAATAAACATAATGACAATGTCAAGCTCCGACTTAACTGTCCTGAGTTCGACGCCTCCCTGCGCCTATTCAGAATGACAAAAAAACTAGTATTAAACATTAGCAAAATAATAATAAGAAGAAAATTATCAGCCAATATACGGGACATCGAGGTGAATAATTCGACCAATCAGAACGCGTAAAGCAGGAATTTTGAAGCGGTTCGGCAATTTGATTGGCCGGCGCAGACAGCGCACTACGGAAGAATATATAAGGGGAAAAATCATAAGTGACCGTCAAAGAAGAAGACGTAAAGCTCATGTACGGTTGCGAGGTCTGAGGTGTAGCAGCCGAAACTGACATGAAAAAGGCCCAGGCAATCCAAAATCGACGCATCAGACTAATTATGATTCGCTAGGCTAGCAGATATTCACAACACTTTAGGGTTAGATACTGTTAGTAGACTTGTAGGGCATAGGGGAATACGTTCACTGATAAAAGCGAACGTATCCCTCTATGAAGACATACTTCTTCTATCATCCCAAGTTATTACGCTTCCCAAGTAGCTGATTTGCTGCCTCCGAAATACCTGATGTAGGTGAATCTTTGTTGTGAACAGCGGCTAGAATTTTGGTTCAGAAACATTTAGGATAGAGTTCGTTTGTTGCACCTAATCGCCTATAAATTTTTAGGTTAACTTTCCAAAAAGAATTATTGTCCAGCCTCTAACGGCACAAACTTTAACTAGAAAAAAAAATACGCAAAATAATGATGTATAGCTATAAACATTCTCCTATCACACGTAATGAAAAATAATTCATTTCGTTTTGTTCAGTAATTAACTCCTTCAAGGGGAATAAAA
Organism: Eucriotettix oculatus; assembly: GCA_034510155.1. Classification (NCBI taxonomy): domain Eukaryota; kingdom Metazoa; phylum Arthropoda; class Insecta; order Orthoptera; family Tetrigidae; genus Eucriotettix; species Eucriotettix oculatus. The sequence goes on along the minus strand of CM067380.1, from coordinate 19,219,114 downwards.
CAAGTAATAGAAACCGAGCTAATTAAACACTGAAAACCAGCTTCAAAGTACATGTGCTGTTTTTATTATTGCTTGATTTCTGTAGTAATAATATAAAGCAATATTACTAAACAGCTGTTTTCATTTTTATGTATCTATAGTACAGTAGCGTGATACTGAGTTTGACTTTTTCAGGAACCTTTCCTCGTTACGTCTATTCTATCACAAGTGATTAGTTCCTGTTTATGGACATTATGCGTACGCGAAAACACAAAGGGGAAAAATATTCAACTTGATATAAACAATATATCGACTCTATGCAACATCAACAATCCAACCGGTCGTAGTTGCCAAAAAAAAATAGCAGAGAAGTATAAACATGCTACAGAGTTCTCTGCCCGTTCTGTAGTGAGGGCAGCACTAGCACAGAATTGTCAGTGAAGAAGTGGGCAGTTATCTGCCTAAGATGTGAACGGTAGGCAGTGCACAGCCAATCCAACTTCGACGAACATCACTGCCCGTGTAAACCTAGCTTAATACTCATCGACTTTGACATTTTTTCTCATTTCTATTTATCATAATTAAGTTGCTATCCCAGCAAGCACATTAAAATTGCATAAAACCATTTAAGACCATAATTGTTTATTATTAATCCACATAATCTTGTTACAAGGCGTAGGACAAGTCAGTTTTACACAATTACAACTAAGTAGTCACTATTTTTAAAGATTTCTAGTTCCCACGTATTCTTTAATAGAATAATAATAGCTTAACACTTGGTAAAATATTAGTTCAATTACAGCCATGCTTTCAATATAAAATTTTTAATTTTGATGCAGAACTCGGCCTAAATTTACAACTTTTTTTGCAGCATAAATACAGAGCAGTTTATATATATATATATAGTTTCTGGGTATCTATCTAGATAAATGTTTTTATTGGAAATTTGAATTTAAATTAAGTAAAATATGTTGCAGGCTCTTACAAGTCATATCAATAATAATAGGTTGTGCATGGCATCATTTCCGTAATTCCATTCCCCAATAAAATATAAAATTATATTTTGAGTAAGTACCTTAAAAACCATCAAAAGTGACTCGTCAGAATGTTAAAGTAAGGTACACCACTCGATGCAGACCTATATTAAGATTATACACATTCTACCTCTTGCTTGTATTTTCATTTATGAAATTTAATGAAAATTATTCTGATTAGTGACAAAATAATATACATGAACACAATACAAGGGAGGCTGATTCTTATTTCATAAAATCTTTAAACACTTCTAATTTTAGAAAGTGTTTCTTCTACGACTGAACGTTGTTATATGGTAAACGGATCGGCGATGCTTTATCACATCATATATGTTGAACATAAACAGAAACCCTCAACCAAGTATCATTTACGGTTAAGATGTTCGATTTCTGGCATCAATATAAATGTTAATAATCGGATGAAAAGATAACTATAATGTAAAGCTGTATGTCGCCGATGTTGCGTTTCGCTCGTTAACTGTGAGCTCTCTCAGGAAAACGTAATACCGAGCGCACAGCCAAGAAAATTATATTTCGGGATGGAAAAAATACAGGAATACATCGAAATATACAAGTGGGAAAATGATTTAATAATGATTCTGGATACGCATTTTACCACAAGTATTTTGCCATGACAGGAGATTGTCATTTGAATGCAATGGGAACCAACAGCCCTAAACCGACCATTATTATCGACTGTCGAAATCCTCAACCTTTGTTCTGTTTCCCAACTCTTTCCGCTTATTTTAATACATATTTCGTTTGAATAATTTAATTTTATCAAGCCACCATAATAATTCTCATGATGCGTTTAATATTGAATTTTTAATTTAAAATTTAAAAACGTAATAACGATTTATGGGCATCATGAAAAGATTTGGTATGTTATAATAATATATGCCAAGCCGAAGACTTTTCACAAGTTTTATGTCGAATAAAGAAACTGAAGTAATATTGTCAACAATTGACTCACTGAGCTGCTACGAATTCAGCTTTGTTGCTGAAGGATTAAACTTGCATATTTCAGAAGGTATTGTTCGCACATTGGAAAAATAACATGAAGCATAAGTTGCAATTAGTGCCGTTTGATTAAATTCAATTTAAAATCTGTAAAGGGTAAAGTAATAACCATTCTCGATTCAGCGTCTTTTCAGTTATTATACCTAGTTTCTATAAAATTTTAACTTAAATTCTTGACTTTTAAAGTTTTTGATGCATCTAAGAGTATGATTTATTTAGTTTACAACTTGTGCGGGTTACTAAAAAATTTTCACTGTAATTAGTCGAACATTAACAGCATGTATTTTCAAGTCCGATCGCTAGTGGTGATTTTGCCATATAAATAACTAAAAGATTCAAAATGTAGAATCAACCTAGAAAGTAATAACTCCATCCTTGTGACCTACATGATCACTTATTTGAACTATGAACTTCTTATCACTCATGTTTATGATAAGATGTTCAACTTTTTACCAATGCAAAAAATAATAATTGTATCATTGCTTCTTATTAGTCACTTCTGATTATCAGTTTTTGGTAGCAAAACTATAATAGTAACAATGGTGAGATGAATAAAAATTATTATAAAATTAAGTAAGAAATTTAACTTAGTGTAAAAAAAACTTGTGTAAAAATGTCATTTTAAAGTTTGTTAACTAGCTTCTATATTTAAGTAAAAATTGCTTTCAATAATACAAAACAAGATTTTAGTAATTAACTTGTATGGCATGTCATATGCAATAAAATATTTTTAACTAATTATTAAGCCACCTGACCTTTTCTTTTCTGTTGCATATTTGAGAAGGCAAAGTTCACACATTGGGAAAATAAAATATATCTTGCATGTTTAGTGTGTAAGAAATATTTTATTTTCCCAATGTGTGAACTCTACTTCTTTTTTATAGAGGCAGTTGGTTGTTTTATTTGAACACTATATTTTTTAGAGTCATTTAATTCGATTATACTAGTGAGGTTACAAACTAAGTAAAGATGAATTATAGGTTTAGCAATTATTATAAAATTTAAAAAAGTATGAAGATGTTTTATAGGCAGTCGGTTGTATTAAATTTTGCCTTATTATCTGATACAGTAAAACATCCATATGTTACTAGTCATTTATAAATATATAATTAAAATTTTAATTTTAAACACATTATTTGAAGTTCAAAAGCTTTCTTGGTGAAAATAGAATTGAGAAAAGCTTCTTGGGTTGCCAGAAGAAAGAAAGTAGTTTAAGTCTTTCATATGATTATCTTATATTGGAAAATAATTAATTACTTAATAAAAATAGTCATAGTTGAAAATTATTTTTTTAGTAATCTGTACACAAATATATGCTCATAATTTAAGCTGCATGTATGCAAATTTTACATTTCTGTTACAGATATTAAAAAGGAACCAAAATCTTTTACGCTCACTTTATTTTATAAGATCATTTTCTATTACTGTTGAAACTACAAAATTTAAATTTAATAAACTACATCATTATAAATATCCAAAGTTGGAGGGAGGAACAACATCTCAGCAGAAGCTCAGTTTTTCAACACAAGTGGATGGTACAGTTCATTAAATAATAATACAATAACTATTTTGCATTGTAATTTTAATAGGCAAAAGTGCCTTAGATAGTTGTCATAAAGACCAACATTACAATAAGTATGGGAAGTGTTATTGCTGAAGATAAAAGCTAACAGTTCTGAAAATTTGAAGGGCTTTGTCCTCTCTCAAAATCACGATGCTGAGCTCCAATTTTTAGGTAAGCCACCATCTTTCTCTCTTTCCTTCTCATACCAATTGTTTTTTATATATTTATAAAACATCACTACAGTAAGATATGTTCTTACATATTTTTTAAAGACATGTGCATGACATGATCAGAATGAAAGAAATTTTGCATTGATTTTCTGAAGACTATTGATAATATCACAGTATATGAGGTGGAAGAAGAATAAAGAACATATGTGTACAGCATATTATATAGAGACACACACAAAAGTATTCATGAGAAGACAGTGGTCTTACTAACACTTTAAGAAACCTATCAATTTGAGACAAGTAGAAAAACTATCTAGGCTAATTCATTATCAATACTTGAACAAAATTATATTATACATTTCAGTTGAGGAAGTCCCAATGAAGAACACTGGTAACATGAAGAAGCACACTGCTTAAGATATTTAGGTGGAAATATTCAATTTCATGAGATCTTCCATGAAATACACATTACCATGAAGTGTTGAACAAAATTAATAAACTAAAAAATAATTCCAGATAAAAAAACATTAGTCATTCTGCATTAAAGGCGTTAAATTATATCCGAATCCAAGAACAACTTAAGGTGAAATTAAAAATTAATGTATTTGATAAATATGAAATAAAATATTAACAAAAAACATGTAGCAGAATAAGCAGTTACAACCTGAAGATTATGAAATTATATGACAGTAGTAATCAAATATGAACTGAATGTAAAACATAAAAAACAGATTGTTTAGTATTTTACACAAATATTGTATTTAATCAGCATTATTTTGTTATTTTTTAGGAGCCTTGAGACTTCAAGAACACCACCTGGAAATAACATGGGGGTCCAACTCCACATTACCTTTAAATTACCTTTGGCTACGAGATCACTGCCGGTAGGCATTTCTAATCAGAGCATTCTTATACACGTCAACAATAATATTAATGGTAATTACATCACAGATAAAAAGTTTAAGGAAGATCCATAGTGGCAGTATTGCAATTACATATTTTTTAGAATGTTTTTAAAAATGTCCAAGTGTTATCATTACTTTTTTCAAATATTTATTATGTTGAAGTTATTGACATTTTTTTTAAAAAAGAAAAATTTTGTATAATCAGCAAAATAATAATATAATGGTAGATAGAATTTTACAGGCCATAAAATAAAATGGTTTAAGGAGAGTAGCCTATATTAACACAAACTATAAAGATAACAATTGCCGTGTTTAATACTATTATTGCTTTGGCAATTAGAAAATACAATTATGACTGTAAAAACATGTACACACTGTCTGTGTCTTTCTAAAACTCATTGTTTCATACTCTAATACAATGAAAAGTCTGTTTTCATTTTTGAGATTCTGTGATTGAGTAACAATTAAGCTGATTGGAATACTTCCAGCAATCTCAGTAGTCAATTGTTTATTATAATATGCTTAATTTAAATGCCAAAAAGACTAGTGAATTATTTTGTTGTAAATTAATACCTGTTTTGTCTTTGATGTTATTTCAGGTGTGAAAAGTGCTACAATCATATGACAAACCAAAGGAAAAATATATTTTTGGAAATACCTCCAGATATAAAGCCAAAAAAATGCTCCCTCACTAATCACGAGCTGATAATTGAATGTAAGATTTTTCATTTACATGAAATAATGTTTAAAATTGCAGTTGTGTTAACATTCTTTCTCCCCAAGCAATGACAATAATATGAAGGAAAATCCAGAAGAATGTATTTTGATATATATATTTAACTTGATAGGTGGGACTTGCAGTGATGTGACAGAGTGATTTTATTCCTCCCATAATACACACATTATTAAATTGGATTAAAAAAATATTTTTAAAACAAGAAACTCTAAAGATCTGAAAACATGTGTCTGTTGCAGGGCAAGGAAAACATTCATCTGTGTTTGATCTGGATTGGCTTCATAAACAAAGCTATGATACTTACGTTAAAAAAATGAGACAAGAACAAATTTTGTGGAATAAAAAAAATGCAGCAACCAATGTTGCACAAGTAGATGCTGAATTATATATTAATAGTGACGTCTGTCTAAGAGAGTTTTTGATGTCTCTTGCAGTGTTTGGTGTAGCATTTGTAAAAAATGTAAGTTCACTAATAGATATACTGTATTAGTATGTATTTTAATATCTGTGATCAGGACTTTTTATTTACTGAGAAGTATTGTTGTCAGATGAAATTATTCATTTTCCTCATATGTCTGCATTTAGTCTAGATCTAAGCTATTTGAGCAATTATTTATATTAATTTAATTATATACCTAGTTTAATTAGTTGTTTCTTTCCACTGAATTAACCACAGAATAATTTTAAGTATATGCTTGTTCTTTTTTTAAATCATATCAGTTTTGCAGATTGGTTGGTTTCAATTTCACAGTTTGTTTGAGCAGTCAATTAAAGTAGTTTGTAATGTTTGACCTAATAATGCAGGTGCCTGCGACAGTGGATGCAACTAAAAAAATTGTGGAAAGAATAGCGCATGTTCATAGAACATTTTATGGAGACATGTGGGAGTTTGGCGACAATGAAATGGCATTTAAAGACACTGCATACACAAATGAAGATATTTCAGTTCATAATGATTCTACTTACCTTACAGAGTCTGCAGGGTAAGCTACTTTATATATAAAATATGAAAAATAAGACGACAAGGTCAAAAAAAAAAAAGGATAGGAAAGAGAAACAGAAAATAGTCATAGTTTCCTTAAAACGATAGTCAACTGGCAGGGAAGTTCGAAAATGTGAATCTTGAGATAAGTCTATGAACATTTTGAGTCACTCTTTCCTATCCAATTTATTATATACATACCAGTATTTATTGTATATAAAAAAATTGAACATGGCTGAAAAATTGAAGTACTTTAATTTGTCGAGTTGAATCATTCTGGATTCTGAATAAGAATTCTTATACTTTGAAATTTATAACTTTATTTCAGTATTTAGAATAGTATAATGTAAATTATGCTAATTATATATTTATGAAAGCATTAAATAAAGTTTCATATGGGAAGCTATGAGATAGGCCAGACAGACATAATGAAGCTTTGGGATTTGTACTTGTGCCATGTACCTTAATTGCAGAACCTTGATTAGAAAGTTAATCCTCAATATTAAGAATTAATATAAGGTGTATATTAAACATATTCACAAACTTTTATCGGTTGTCAATCTAGTTTACAGGTCTTCCATTGCCTTGAACACTTGGGGTGTGGTGGTGAAACCGTCCTTGTAGATGGCTTCAGAGCGGCTTACAATTTGAAAAATTCTAATGAAGACTCATTTAACAGATTGTGTTCTACGATGATTGAATCTGAATATGTAGAAGAAAAAAAGCATTATGTATCTCTTGGTCCCATACTCAAATTGAATCCTTTGTCAAAACAATTACAGCAAATCAGGTTTGTGTAAATTATGCTCTTTTAATTATTCTGGGATATTTTACTTGTGGATTATGTAAAATTATGGGGAGGAAAATACTAGATGGAAACTCTGGATTTTAACAAACAATGTTGGTTTAGTGCTCAGTTTTTTGAAGAATCTGTTACGCTTATTAACTTATTTAAGACACTTAATACTCTAAGACACACAAAACTAATTTAGTGTTGTTCAACTTTGGTATTAAGAGGAAGTCACATTTTTAGAAAATAACATATTTAAAAGAAGCAGTTAATCATAATGAACAAATTCAGCAATTTCTTAATCCAAGAATTCAATACTTTTCCTATAGAAAATGAAAAATATACTTTTATTTGCTTTCAACTAACCAAAAAAAAATTTCTGTTCTATTTGTACTGGTATTAATGAGAAACAATATCAGAATTTATCAATAAAGTTTAAGTGAATCTCAATATACATGTAATGCAATTACTAGCTTTGGTTACATTAGCACAGATACATCTTGCAAAATTATGGACAATCCTGTTTCATTTTGGCTACATGCCTTGGAGTTTAGACTTTAACATGACAATAATAGAATTACATGACATTTCAAAGATAGAAAACAAGTCATTATGAAAGCAATTTGCAGCTCAGTGGGAATTATTGAAAGGATAAGTTACTGAAAGTTTTGTAACACATGAAGTCATAAACATCTTTTATCAAAGTTAAGTTTTTGATATATGTCTAATTTATTCACCCAATCTTCAGCATGTTTTCTTGTAACTATATGAGATAATATAAATATTGTAGATTTAATCCCATGGATCGTGCAACTCTCAACACTGTTCCTCCACATGAAGTTCAGCAATTCTATGATGATTTCCGACTTTTAATGAAAGAAGTCTATGAGCCAGAAGGAGAATGGTGGTTTAAATTACAACCTGGATTGGTGCTATTTATGGACAACTGGAGGGTGTTGCACGGTAGAGCTAAATTTACTGGACTGAGGAAAATGACTGGGTGCTACATAGGCCACGCAGATTATTATAGCAAAGCAAGGGTCTTAGGAATTTTGTAGATAGATAACAAATACTTTTCTTATCATCATTATTGTTGTTAGTACTGAAACAAACTATGAGAATACTATTTTTATTGACAAAAAAAATTATCTTTTAACATTTTTATAACTACAATACATTTTTGTATATACTTTTTCATTAATTATAATTGATTCAGAAATGAAGTTCAATTTTTTATATTTCAATGTCTATAAATCTACTTGCAGCAGAAGCTAACATTTTCAGTGAGCAAATTTCCAACTAATACTTGTAAATATACCAATCACTTTGTGCTTAATTTCCACAAACAGTTTTGTATAGTTGAAGTATAGAAAAGTGTAGTGTCAAGAAATTATTCAGTACAATTTGTAATAAAAGTAATGATGAATAATAAAGAAAGAGAATATTTTACAAATCACTGAAAACAACCTCAATTTATTTAAATATTTCACATATAAACAATAGTGTAAAGTCACACAGTTATAGTTTTATATCAATATTAAAAATTATATCACTTACAGAAGCAACTTTTGTGACATTCCCAATGAATAGACTCATAATTATGCCCTCATATCACACAAAATAAAATTTGTAACAGCCATACAGCAAATGACGTATATTGATGAGAAAATTATACTAATTTTTGAAATAATATTTTGTCTTAGTGAATGCCTTTTATGCTCACCATAATGTAGTTTCAAGTAATGTTTTAGTTAGTTTTATTGACACATTATTTACGTTGAATATGTAAAGAAATGGCTTTCAACAATACCTGTACAATATCATGAACCTATTTTTTGGACTATTCGATTCATAATATTGATATTAATATGGCCACAAAAACTATTAGCAGCTATGATACTTGTACAATTTTAAGATCAAACAATAAATAAAATCTGAATATTGCTGCTTGTAAAATACTTGTTTTAGGCACATTGCAGATACAAAGGCTTGTGTAAGAATATTCATTTGGTGTTGAAAGATTGAGCAATAATCATAACTAATTTTGAACAAAGTTTTTGAGTGAATAGGCTTACATCAAAAGCTTTAAATAAAGTCCAATTATTTTTAGAATAGAAAAGTTGGAATACTACTATATTAATCCAGCAAATGTCAACACTGTCTTTAGAAATGGCAGATTATATTAAACAAATATCAATGACACACATCCAAGGCACTAAATATTCACATTACACAAAAGCAAAACTATTCATAGCTGAAACAGTACACATTGTCTCATAAGAGAAGAAATTACAAATTTAGTGCATCTTTCTTCACATCACTAAGTAGTACAACCAATGCTAAGATTAGATGAAGCTTTAATTAAATATAGTATAAAAATAGTTCTAAAATGTTTGACTGCAAATAGTATTTTATCAAAACCATTTTACAATTAAAATTAATTTTTTTCACATATCGATACAATTAATTACCTTTCATTGTGTTAAAAGTGTATATTTTCTGTAAAAGTACAACTTGTTTAAGAAAAAGATTCTGTGAAGTATAAAGGGTTGTTGGCAGTGACATCAAACATCTTAGAATTTCATTCATAGCATAGTTTATTTGAATACTGAATTCTCACACACTATTGATATTTATAAAGTTTCCCTAGATAAATAACTGTAAGCAATTATCCTGATACATTCATTTCTTGTGTTAGGTTATCGATATTATTAAAATTATGGTTCTTGAACAGTATTTTCTGACATCCGGTTTAAAGGAACAAACTTTTTTCACTATTTAGAATCACATAATAGCATTAAGAAATACAGTATTATCTCCTTCAACAACAACAACCAATTTAAATGAATGTACAAGTCTTAAGACTTTAAAACTATAGTTAACATTTGAAGTGTTATAATTTGCAAACAAAAAAAAACACAGACACACCCCACAACAAACAAAACTTGAAAAACTTATTGAGACAGAAAAGCATGTTCGAATAACTTCAAAGACATTGGCAAGTATTGAATACCACACTGTTTTCACAACTATTAATATTTTGTGTTGATAGTTCAAAACTATATATATTTATGTGACAGAAAATAAATTTTCACCACGGTACATATTGAAGTGAGCTACCATAAAAGTGACTCAAATGCATGTTGGAAATAATTCATTGGTAATGTGGTCAACTTTGAAAACGTTATGTTTATATGGACACAGTAAAAATCATAAAAGAAATATAGAAGAATAATAAGAGCTCTCAATTTTTCATATATTCAAAATTGATATTTCAAATCATGATTTATGTTTAATTAGTAAATAATACAAAATATACCATATATTATTAACTAGATCAAATATATAAACAGGATCATACCAAAGGTAATATTAGACTCTTATTTACATTTTAAAAATAAAAAAATTAATAACAGGCATACATAATATTTGTTTATCACCATGATAAAGACAATGAATGCTTTAGATTACTTTACAATTATTCCACAAACAGTTAAGGTAATATCAATTATAAACATGCGCATGCATGCACAGAGTGTTGGCCAACTAGATGTCTTGCTGTTCAGACACACACTCTGAAGAAGGAAGCTTTGATCCTTGAAAATTAATATTTTCATATTTCTCTGCAAGTCAACGCCTACTACCTGTTTAAGGTAAGTTGAGGATAGGAAAGAGAGACAGATAAAAGTTTGACTTACCTTATATTGACAGTAGGCATGATTTACAGGGAAGTACAAAATATATATATATAAATGTAACAATGTGACATTGTCATAATTATTAACACAATAGATAAGCCATGGGCAGTCCACTCGGCCAACACTTGGAATGTCTCTCCCCTTCTCCTGAAGGAAGCAGTTATCTCTGAAAATTTGATACCAGCGCAGTCTGCAATGGTGACACCAAACTTCAATTCCAGATATGCAGTCACTTTTATTTCTCTCTTTCCTGTCCTTACCAATTGTGTGTTTATAAAATATATATTGTGGCCTGGTGGGGTCTATTGTTTACCAGTAAAAGCTAGTTGCGTGACAATCTTGAATGCTCAGTTGATGGCTGGCCGTCACCCGAAATGCTATTCCTTATCTTCAGACAGAAGTGGTTGCCTCCGAAAATTCATGGTACTTGTCAGATTTACACTTCAGGTAACCTTTCTATTTCCTTTCCTTACTAATTGGTATATATAGTGACTGAACAATTTCATTCTGGCCCATTTATTATGTTTTTCAGAACTATAATTTGGTTTAAAAATAATTTAACAGATATAAGGCCAAGTAGAATTGAACAAGTGACTCGTCTTGGTTTGAAAACACATCTGGCTCATGTCTGGACTGCCAATGGTTCTATTCTGGAAATATAAACCCCCAGATTCCTAAGTTAAAGGTTAGTAATGCTGGGTGATTTTATTAATGAGCAGATTCATGAGTGTAGGGTTTATAAGTTTCGTTGCTTAAAGCAATGAACGAGGAGATAAAAGTGCATTTGAGTGTTGTGCACAATTATTTTTGAGTAACTACTTGAAGGTTCCAGCCTTGGTTGTGAAGGGTGTGTTATGCAATTTCCTGAAATTGCTTGAAGGCGCTGAGTTAGCAGTCACCACTGTTTTGGAATTCCCCCTCCCCTTATTCCCCATTCTTCTCAACAGTCTTCTGGAACCAGCACATTAGTTATGTGTACTATAAAATATCCTGTGACTTTAAACATTCTGAATTTTGTCACTCTTCAGATACATCTTCAATGGATAATAATGAAAGCCAATTAATATTTGGAGATTGAAAATTTTAATATTTGATTATTTTAGAAAAATATATTTAATTTTTTAATAAATAACTTAATGAATTTTCATTTAAGCAATATTTTTCTTTTTGAATTTACATAAAGAAAATAATTTATTTTGAAGATTATTAGTGTTGGGATTTGTTGTATCCATCTCAGTAGATATAAAATTTCTCTCTTTTGGAATGTATTTGCTATACACTCTCCCATATCATGGTAGGCCTATACTTAACATTTATAAAAATGTTTTAGTGACATAGCCAAAGCAGGGTCAGGTGCACTACTGCACAGGTGAGCGTTATACATTAAAAATTATTAAATAATATTGCAGTCAAATTTTGGCAGTCTTCCAACAGAATTGTGCATTATTTGTCACATATACTTAGGTATATAAAAACTACAGTTGTCATGAAAATATGAGAGAAACCAGTTATTATACACAGTGAAACAGACAAATTTCACATCATACTTGACATCAACATCTGCAGACTTAACAGGAATCATCTCTGCAGGATCATAAATCAGTTTCACCTAAAGTCACATGTTGTGATATCATGATTGAACCTTAACATATCTTGTATATACAGGTTGGTAATTTAATTGTTCTCAAAATGATAGTAACCATGAGATATGATTCATGTTATGCCATTGTAATTCCATTATCTTGTCATATAAATACAAAGAGTTAAATTGCCAGAATTTCACAATTACAGTTTCTACTATCACAACAAATATACAGTATGTACTTTCCTAAGTACAAAAGTGTATTTCTGGAATAAGTATGTAATACTTAAAACAGAATATTGTTCATTCAAAAATTTGATTGTGAACAACAACATAAAACAAATATTCAATACAATATTTCAGAATTTGAATGAAATTCAAATAAATTGCAATTATTTCCAAGTCATCCCGAGCAGTGGAAAGATATGAATTATATCTTGTCAATTTTTAAAAAAAAAGATGTTCAAAAGAAAATACTGAACACAGTACCAGTAACGTTACACAGTAAAATATTGGCTTTAACTTCTTTTGTCTTCTAAGTACTGCCCCAAGAGAATTTCAGGCAATTTATAATCGTGGAAAGGATTATAAATCTTCACAACTCTCTCACTGGTAGTCTCTTCATTTACACCTATAACACAATTATTGAAAGGATAATTGAAAATATATAAGAAATTACATGCAATTCTTATACTGTAAATAAATTGCATCCTTCATACTGTTGGAAATTCCGAATCGGAGTCAGTCTTTCGCAGTACGACCCTTTGTATAGCACTTCGTCCTTAGATAAACATCCTTTTTTCGTGATCTTATTAAGTTTCCTATAATCAATAGAGAATCGGTAGGTTCCATCGTCTTTTGTGTGACTTTATGAACCAAGACAACAATGATTGGAGGCCAATGGTGAAGAAGAGTATAATGTTTACCAAATCAAAGCTGCGTGTGTTTATGGAGGAGATGAAAAGTTTTTTGACATAATGATATAATGGCCAGCTTTGAGGCAATTGTCAATTGTGTTTATAAACATATATATATATATGAATCAGGAACTGACATTGTCATTCACAGGAAATGTCTTCCTAACTTTCTGATGAAGGGGGTGGTGCCTCCGAAAATTCAAGTACACCTCACAAGGTGTCTACCATCTATGAACCTCAGGTAAGTCACCTTCTTTCTCTCTGTCCTTTCCCCATTAATTGTTATATATATATATATATATATATATATATATATATATATATATATATATAAAGGTAACAATGGACATTATCAGAAAAATTAATACAATTCATATGGAAAGGAAAGAGATAAAGAAAACAGATGACAGTTGAAATTGAAGCTCAATATTGACATAGAGGGATAGGCTGATTTCTTAAAACTTTCGGAGGTAAGTGCCTCCTTCATCAGGAGATGATTCAGAAAATAATATGGGTTTCTGGAAAACATTATTCTTTTAATTACTTACTGAATGAATGAAGCTTGTGATATTGAGAGACTGCATGAAGCAACAGGCGTTCAAAACTTGACACATGCCCAGAAACATAAACGTCTTTTGGATCATTCAAGAAGCATGTAACAACTTCTGCCTCCAAGTAGTTGAGAATTCCCTGAAACAAAGCATAACTTTTTAAAATACTTGATACTAATTGGAATACAAAATTCAGTAAACAGATTATTTAATTAAGATAATTTCAATGTGAATATGTTATAAAAACAATACTTACCAAAGGAAGGTGTGACTTCTTAAGCATGTTCCTCAAGCCAAATTTAATGTTTTGGAATGAACTTAAACCATTTGGCAAGTTTTGGTTAAAATTAATTTTCTTAGGTCTGTACTCTACAATCTGTTTCTGAGCTTCTTCAGTGCTTGTAATAAATGTATGCCACACCTATAAAAAACTACTATTTTTAAGTAGAGTTAAAGGTTGAAATTGGAGTTTGCTACTTCATCTGTACATATTATCACCAAATTATTTAAATAAAACAACAAATGGCAGCACACTTTGAATAACAACAATGAGAAAGTATATATAACTTTCTGAGGAAGGGGATGGTGCCTCCGAAAATTCAAGTACTCTAAACCTCACAAGGTGTCTACCATCTGTGAACCTCAGGTAAGTCACCTTCTTTCTATCTCTCTGTCCTTTCCCCATTAATTGTTTTAATTAACATGACAATGTCATTTCCTGACTCATATATATATATATATAGTTTATTTGGATATGGTGTGTGTCAGAAAATGACATTGTCAGGTTTATTAAAACTATTAACAATTGCACTCAATAAATATGAAAATACTGAAAATTCACTCATGATGAATTCAACATATTCTTCAGAATAGTAAAATAAGATATGTTTAACAAATGTTTTATGAACTAAATGAGAAATTAAGGAGTATTGAATGGTACCAAAAAGAAAATTATAGTTGCATATACAATATATAAAATAGCTGTGTCAATATAATAATACAAGACATAATCAGCTCAAACTTAGAATCCTACTATGGAGTATCAAACAGCCAAAAATTGTGACAGTATTTGGCAGAAACAGGATATGCAAATAATGTTTCGAGACTTTACAAATACTTTTATTTATTGGTAAATCTGATTTCTCAATCATACAATTTGACTAAAAAAAGATGAGCACTAAGGTGAATACAAAGAAATACAAGGAAACTCAATGCACACAAGTCCAAATCATCATCTTCAGCTCAACAATTCTTTTCAAGTCCTGGCTTCCCATTTGGGTTTCAAGACAATTAGTTTTTTCTGGTAAGGAGCTGTCAACCCTCATGACCAACCCCCAAACATTGGAGGACCAGGGATTTTTTAGGGTTTACTTCCATAGGGGAAGTTATCTACACCCTAGAGCCCCCTGCCCTAGGATTTGGACTGCATATTGTCTGGACCCTGTCCTTTGACCTGTCTGGCTTGGGTGGCCCTGCCAGAAGCTTAAGCTCCCACCAGCATAGCTCTCCGGGTCACAAGCCTCCCCTTCACAACAAGGTAGCAGACAATGGGGAGGAAGTCCAAACCATACTATACTTAATTAATATTTAACACAATGCTTATTTAAAGAATATACTTTAGCAAAAATACTATACTAAACAATTGATAATTGGATAATGAACGCAGCATTACTTTATTATAAACAAATGTAAAGAGTTAAATTCCTATAGAAATAAAACTACTTTTAATTTAAAATTGTTGTCATTATGTAATAAAATTTTATTCACATATTTCAATGAGAAAATACTGATCATTGTATTTGTAGCTTAACCAAATATATTTTTAACAACTCAACTTGAGAAGTTGCTATGTGTTCCTCTAAATGGTTAATTTGACCAACTTAACTCTAAATTAGGTGGTCAAAAATATCTAGCAAATCTTGTCATGCAACAAAAATTGTCATTTGTTGCAACCTACTATACTACTTATATATTTAAACAACAGCATATTAAAATAACTCATTTCATCAGTGATTGGAATATACTAATTTCATTATCATAAATGTGCCAATGTTAATTAAAGACATTTATTGTATACAACCATACTCTGCAATTAATACGAGTAAAAACTGTCTGCAAACATTAAGATGGATTAAATGAGAAGAATGATTGCAATTCAGCTTCTACACAGTTATTTCATCTTTAGTTACTTTTCCATTTTCAGACCAAATGTTTTCTTCCAATACAAATAGAATAGTGTAACAAAAACAACAACAAAAGTTTATTGTGAAGCAGATAATTGGTATTCAAATCTTTAATATAAAGTAGTCTTAACTGCAAGTGAAAGAAAAGTAATACTTGAGATTTTCAATGTTAATCCCTTAAATTTCAGTAAGCAGTGCTCTTCATATTAAAACAGGAAAACATTCAGTATATGAATATTCTGTCCGATATATTTTAATATTGATAATAAATATATTGGTGCAGGTAGTCTTTGTAGCAACACTGCAAAGCTTTATCTAACTGCACTATAGTAATCATTGGAGCATGAGTTTTTTTTAAAATTACTGCCTTTTCTATGTGGCTTCCATACGACAGTTTTAGCACAAAGAATCACTACTTATTTAAAATACAAAAAATATGTAAAAAAATTATGTGCTACATTAAATTACTTCACTTTTCTCCCAGAGAGAAAACATACAATGCTGGTGGCACAGTGACTATTTCCTCAGATTTTCAGTTATGCCAAACAGCAGTCAAAGCAATGACAATAACAACAAACTTTTGCATTATCAGAACTCATGTGGTCAGCACATTTCCAATTAAAAATAATATTACTAGTTTATTTATACATAAAAAACAAACAGTCACAAATAGTTTGAAAATTGTAAACTTGCAAGTATATGAGATAATTTTTCATATCTATCTAACACATTTTATTAAATAAAATAATTTAGTTAAGAAAATAAAATATTGCACTTAGTTTCTATAATGGGGGTTATACAGATTTACTAAAGGTGAAGAAGAATGAATTTTGAATAAGCAAGAACTTCCGATGAGGCAGCTTTGCTAAAGTTAGCTCCTAATATTATTTCACACTTAAACTTATTAATTTCTGTATTTATTAGGAAATGTCTAAAGCTGTACAATTTCTTATACAAACCTCCATATTTTCTACATTTTCAAAGAGTTGAGCAAACCCAAAATTTGAATGGTGGATCAAGTCATGGATTGTAATTTCTTCAAACTCTTCCTCCTCTCTCCAAGTTTCCAGCTGAAGTGCTGGAACATTTAAGCATCTGACAGTATCTGTAGCACAATGAGTCAAATAGACAAATTTCATTGTAATGTACTCACCATTTTCATACCTTCGGTTACGCTTCTTTCCGAGATGTTTCCTTCGATTTGGAAACGACAAAGGACGAGGGATATTTCTACGTGGTCTGGCGGGTAAAACTGGAATACTATCTGTAACTGTGCTTGCAGATGAAGTTTCATCATCACTTTGTGGTATGCTGAAAATTTAAATGTAATAAACATAGCTTTACAGCTGAGCTTGATTACATGCACTTCCTCTGTACTTGATTTAAACTAATTTAATTCTTCATCACCTTGTGTAAGCCAGATACATCAGGTTTGATACAAGGCATTGTTAAAAGTGAAAAATGGGTGTTTTCATAATACTATCTGGCAGTTATGAACATAAACAAAATACACCATGGTAAAAGCACATAAGGTAAAATCTAAGTTTCTATTAAACCATAATGCGGGCAAATGAATAATGCAACTATCACTAATAATAAGGAAGTCGCAAAGAAAATATAGTGAATGTTTAGTGATTTAATAAAATTAATTGCTTCATTAAAATTGTATTATAATTTGATACGATAATATCAACTTACTTCAATGATTCCTCCGATTTTGCATCATAGAGTCCAACTTTAGTTTCATTTTTCTTAATAACACCCATTTTAATTTGTTTATTTTCCGGTTAGAAAATAATATATATTTTTCACCCACTTGTTAATATAGTCCCTCAGAACCATAACCTCTTTCTCCCTTCAATAACTATCGATACGGAATTGGGATTCGACTTCGATTGATTGCAACATTCTTGTGAAATGGCATATTAAATAACAATTTATTTATATGTAATAAAACAATCAATTGATTATCACAAGTTAATTGGAGTGACATTTAATGGGGACATAACTGAAGAAGGAAACGTAATGTAAACAATATTTTAGTTTAATTAATTCGTAATTTCTGGTATACTGTTTATATTTACATACAGTTGTAACTTGTTAATCTTTTTAATTAAAATTGATTTATTTCGTACTTCAAAATTAATGTATTATTATTATTATTTTTTTGGATTGGAGGGAATGGAAGTTGAAGCTATAGATCAACACAATGTTTAATAACGTGAGTAGTTATAAACCAAAATGAGAACGAAAGAAGGACAAAATTTTTGTATTAATAGTGGAGCATTAGTGGTCTGTACAGCCTTTCATGACTATACATACTCAATCAACCCAGATCTATAGAAGGGTCACCTTAGTCTTTATAAACTCTTCAAAACTTCTCCAATATGGTTCCTCATTACGTCATTGTTTAGAAATAATCATTTGAAAAATTGACGTTACTATCTCTTAAAAAAGGCAAAAGTTAAAGGAAACGGGAAAAATATTACACCGTAATTTCTAGGTGTCACACTCTTCAGCAATAGATGAGGACGCGATAATGTACTGAATTTTATAATTTATGTGTACAAAAACTAACTAATTTGATCGGATTGCCGCTTGTAGAAATCTTTATACAATTCTGAGCCACATATCGTTTATTTGATTACATTACGCCCGTTACACACCTGCCGTATACAGATTGAATTTCCCAATAATTGATAGACATGAATAATTGCAATATCTAAGGTTATTGATAAAAATAAGAATACTGCTTTTCAGAGAATAATAATGTGTAGATGGACTTCGGTACTCAATCGAATCATAATTTCAATATATGAATTCTCAGATTGGTATGTCAACATGAAATGTATGTACTGTTCCAAAACTTTCACATTTCATATATCATATTTAATGATATATATAATCATCTAGCGGTAATTTTGACAACTAATTTCAGAGGTGACTTCAGCGCTCTCTAGCATCATTTATAGATACTAATATCTTCTAGAACTTGCAACAGATGTCGCGCGTAACATTGAATTTATTACCGTACTGAATAATATAAATCATGTTTGTGATTTACGTAATGTAAATTAGTAATATAAACTAACCTGACCTATATGCATGCTGTATTAATTAATCATGTTTATATCTTCCTTACTTGAAATTTAAACAGCTGTTTCTGTAATTAAATTATTACAATAATAATTCTGAAAAAGCGATTTAAATTGTTAACAGTTATAAAATTTAGCTCTTTCTGAATTTCGTGATGTATATTTTAAATATTTAATGAGAGCAACGTTGAACCAGCGCCTTGGAGAGAGACTCGAGTTCGAATTCCGTCCACCAATTCTCTGAGTCCAAAGAAAATTATTGGAGGTATATACGATACGTAGCTGTATCTAATTATAATGAATTGATAGATTGGACTAGATGTTGAGTAGAAATAAGTTTTTCTGTACTCAAGTCTTACGAAACATATTGCTCAGGCAATATTTCTAAATCTGAGAATTTTTAGCTCTTTTGGTGGAAGCGAGAAAAGTGACATCTTTTTCTCGTTCATCTTAATCTGTGCAATGTCCTGAACCTTGCATTTTTACGAAAAAACGGTGGCGTTGAAGGTATAGCTTGTATTAATTTTAATCAGGAATTTCCGAGGTATAAGGTAGCCTGATTGTTAAAGTGATCCACTTTTTGTTGAGCGCGTCTGGAGGTCAAAGAACTTTCGTTGCTCTTTCCTTTGACCCTGTCGATCAGTAACTAATGTACTGAAGAAACATCCGAAGTTTAGGAGGAATTACATCTTATTGATATTTTTATTATCGTATTACATTAACTCGTTCCCCTTCAATAAATATGTCGAACAGAAGAGAACACGTATAATGTGCCCGGGAGACGATCTCCTTTATTTCCGTAGAATACATAAACACCGCTTACCGTTTAAACATTGAGCGGTTTGGTACAAAACAAAAGAATTAAAAATTAATTCGATTGATTTCAGTAGAATATATAGAGTTTATAACCTTTGTACTGAATAAAACTGAAAAACCGGGAGACGATCAATAATATTGACAATTGCATTTGTCAATGACATTGATGGGACTCATTGACCGTCTAAGAGACAATTGATGCAATTTAATGACAACAAACTGTTTGACGTATTGCAGTGTTTTTTATTTCCATTTTTTGGCAGAACCTCACAACACGGACATTCCAAGATCGAATCCTGGCATGGGATTAGATGTTTGTGCCGTCATTGTCACGGAAACTGGGATTAAGAATTGATTCGATGACCACGTGTCACTTCAAACCGGGAATGTGTTATATAAGATGACAGTTCGCAGCGACCTGGTAGGTCTAGGCACAGAATGGGCTGCAAAGCCAAGGAAGAAGAATCCTGGTGTTCGTGATAAATGAAGAAGAATTAACACTTGATCATGAAGCACGCCACAAGTGGGTGGAATTTGGAGGGGCTCTTCGAGATTAAGGATGTGCAATATGTCGACCCGACCGGACCGGAAGGCAATCCCGGCTTCTTCCGCGGTGTGGCGGAGACTAACGATTGAGCTGTGCGGATCGACTCTTAGTCCGGCTCATCCTGTAAGTTATGTAAATTAGTAGTTTTCTTTCCGCTTGGAAATTTCCAGGTTATGAAGAGGAGGCAATTTCGTAGGACATGTAGGATGGACCGGACTAGGGGTCGATCCGGGTAGTTCAGTCGGTAGGGTTCGATTCCTGGTTCGGGCGACATTAACCAGGCTCTTTCTTATGAGTGTAGAAAGCAATAAATCCCATATTTGTGTTCGGGATCATTTAAAAATGAACGAAAGAAGTAATTTAAATTAATAATATTGGTGCGAACACTACGTAACAACCAGATTGAATTTAGACGAACACGGCAACTTAGACTAGATGAAGTCGCATCAATCGCAACTGACACTTGCAATAATTAATTAGTTTCACTTAATAGATTATAAAATGCCACTTCATTGGACAAGGGAGAATGCTTTGGCTCCTGGTATG
Organism: Eucriotettix oculatus; assembly: GCA_034510155.1. Lineage (NCBI taxonomy): Eukaryota > Metazoa > Arthropoda > Insecta > Orthoptera > Tetrigidae > Eucriotettix > Eucriotettix oculatus. The sequence continues at coordinate 19,197,999 of CM067380.1, read as the reverse complement.
AAAGAGTAATAAATATACGCAGAGAAGTTATAAAATCAGACCAACCATTTACAGTATAAGGACCAGGCATCTAACAAGACAGTTTATACTTGCAATAATTAATTAGTTTCACTTAATAGATTATAAAATGCCACTTCATTGAACAAGGGAGAATGCTTTGGCTCCTGGTATGAAAGAGTAATAAATATACGCAGAGAAGTTATAAAATCAGACCAAACATTTACAGTATAAGGACCAGGCATCTAACAAGACAGTTTATACTTGCAATAATTAATTAGTTTCACTTAATAGATTGTAAAATGCCACTTCATTGAACAAGGGAGAATGCTTTGGCTCCTGGTATGAAAGAGTAATAAATATACGCAGAGAAGTTATAAAATCAGACCAACCATTTACAGTATAAGGACCAGGCATCTAACAAGACAGTTTATACTTGCAATAATTAATTAGTTTCACTTAATAGATTGTAAAATGCCACTTCATTGAACAGGGGAGAATGCTTTGGCTCCTGGTATGAAAGAGTAATAAATATACGCAGAGAAGTTATAAAATCAGACTAACCATTTACAGTATAAGGACCAGGCATCTAACAAGACAGTTTATACTTGCAATAATTAATTAGTTTCACTTAATAGATTGTAAAATGCCACTTCATTGAACAAGGGAGAATGCTTTGGCTCCTGGTATGAAAGAGTAATAAATATACGCAGAGAAGTTATAAAATCAGACTAACCATTTACAGTATAAGGACCAGGCATCTAACAAGACAGTTTATACTTGCAATAATTAATTAGTTTCACTTAATAGATTATAAAATGCCACATCATTGAACAAGGGAGAATGCTTGACTCCTGGTATGAAAGAGTAATAAATATACGCAGAGAAGTTATAAAATCAGACCAACCATTTACAGTATAAGGACCAGGCATCTAACAAGACAGTTCACTAGCAGAAGGCCGAAAATATCTGCGTTCCATTTAAATGTTACATGCGAGTAATTTATGGGAATGTTAAGAGTTAAATAATCATTGTTCATAGGGTTGAAGGCTGCAATAAGGAATGAGAAGCGACAGCTACGTACAACAGTGTCCGAGGGAAATCTTACATCAGCTCTTGAGAATGTCGAAGCATCTGTATCGGCGATATCTTTGGGTGCAGTCCCCCTGAGCTGCTCGATGGAGAGCCACTCGACGCATCCTGTTAATTATATAATCCTCGGAAAGAGTGTCGACGCCGAGGCCTATCGGCTTTATCCGCTGATGGCGAGGCCCGATTGGCGCTTTGAAAGGACGACGCCACAAAGACAGAGTCGGGCGAGCAGGCGAGGCCATTCAGTATTTGCATGGGCAGCGTTGTGGCGCCGATGTTATCGAAGCTCTCTACCAGATTAGGCAGACGCCTTCCGCCATCGCTCTCACCAACTTTCACCCACATTCATTCCACACCGGTTTCTCTCCAGATTCACTACGCGTCGGGGTGACGGGCCTCGAAGGCACAGCGTTCCACTAGTTGGTCGCATCAAAGATTACTTAAAGGTACCGAACAGAGAACATTCTTCTCATTCCGGGCGAGAGAGCATCGACCCGAACCTGTGGCGTACAATTTTCGACGCCCACACGCAAACCTTTTGACACGGGACTTTAATTTATGATCGCACGGCTCCCTAACCAAATAAACACATACATGCACACTTAAAATTAATTACAGTAAAACATGTAAGAAGAATCAGTATTATAAAAACCATAAAAAATTTCAAGAATGTGTTAGCAAATATTTTCATGACTAAATTTGACAAATAGATAAGCTCGCTTCTCCATTTGCTGATCGTCTCTGAAATACAAAAAAAAAATATATTGCGAACTGAAGTTTCTCCCAGTGAATGAAATTTTCTCAGGATTTCAGTCGAAAATACTAGGTATTCGTCGAATCGTCGTCTGTTTTCGATGAACTTAACGGACTGGAATCCCGAGAGATTTTCATCTACGAAGATGTAACGCAAGTAAGGAATTAAAACAATTGGTGTGGAAAAGGAAGAGAAATTGAAACTGAAGCAAGGTGCCGCAATTGAGAATAGGCTGGGATTAGAATTTTCGGAGACATCTTCAGAAGAAAAGGAGACACATTACAAGTGCCGGCCGGCGGAGCATTGCTACACCTAGATAATTCACATGAAATTGGTCTACAAGAAATGCATATGTACGACTAACAAAATAGTAGAATCCATGCGCACATCTCACGGTTCTCTTCTTGTCTACAACTGATCCGGAAAGCGGTCCATTAACCTCGTTATCGTCGAATTGTGAGGAAATGTTACATCCGGATATTTCAAAGCAAATGCATATCAACGACTGTCAAAATAATGTCCAACGATGAACAACAGCATGTTTACGTAGCTGTAAACTCCGCAATACTACAGACGTCATGTGACCAGTATACATTTCCATGGTCCCTGAATTGCTGTCTTGTGGTTGTGAGTAGAAAAGATTTAAAAAGCCTACTATTTACAGACATATTTATTTTCAATGTCTCTCTGTACTAATTCTGATATATGACTATTGAGATCGATCCAGATAGATACAAGAGTATTTTGTGAAATTCTGCGATAGTTGCTAGACGTTGTATAAGTGAACATCTTGCTGTGTTCGCTGCTGGAAGGTGTCCATGGGTAAGCGACAGCGACATTCTGGTGACGGTCAGGCTATGAAACCCTCTCAGCAGTTCTCGTAACGTTCTGGAATGACCACATAATATTATATATTTTTTGTCGCCAAGATTTAATTACTTTCATACATGTATAGCTACTTTAATTTATTATGAGCTATGTACATATATATGTATAGTAAAATAAGTTCTTAATATTTCAAATGATTATGGTAGAAATCTACCGAAAGCTACTGTTTTAACAGGACATATTTTAATGTAATTTAACATTAAAATTAAATTTTATTGTGACTGTGAAAAGGGTGTTAATCTAATCTATTTCGTAACGAGTATTCAAATTCGTCTTAATGGATCATCCATGTTGGCCATTGAATATATATTACAGAATAAATTATAACTCAAAAAAGTAATTCCTGATTTCGAAGAAAATAAACTTGGAAAGAGATTCTTTGTTTCAATTGCATATTTAAATTTTATTTTGTAAGGACATTAAAATACGTCTTTTGATTTTCTATATTTCAATTTTACGTACATCTTTTTAGCATTATTGTCTTAATTCAATTATGTCACTTTTCCTTTATAATTCTACTTCTCTAAAAAAATTAAGGATTCTTGAATCTTTGGGGTTGTTATCAGCTGTCACGGTCGCGAAGACCGGGATTAAGACTGATGGAGAATCGATACGCTGACCACGTGTCACTCCAAATACGGAATGTGTCATCCAAGATGACAGACCGCAGTCGACCCGGTAGGCCAAGGGCCTCAATGGGCCGTAGAGCCAAAGAAGAAGAAGACTTAGCCGTCGGATTTTCCACGTCGTTGATTCTATGATAGTTTTTAAAAATAAAATTAAAGAAGAAGTATTGTCTAATTTTGCATTGGATATCGAGAAAACATTCTGAAGCCTTTGGAATCGTGGTCAAGGCTGCTTAATAAATTTATTAGAGTTAAAAGGGATTTGTTTAATATATGTTATATTGCAAATTGTCTATTTCTCAATGTCAGAAATACTTACCGAAGAAGAATATTAAAAACACTCCAATAAACAAGGCCTGAAAGTTTAAGCAGAACAAATAACGTGACCTGTTACGAGTAAAAAAGAAAAACCACATAAATGTTATCAATAAATTGCTAAATTACTTCCTCAGAATAGGGTTTACCATTCTAATATTGTTATTCGGAGGGAAAAGTCTCTAGTGTATTTACAGACAAACCAGTCCAAACACTTATTGATCTATTAACTTTGCTTTTCTCTGGTTGAAGGCCTTTCACGAGTTACAGCATTCTTGGACAAACATATGGCTTCATTAAAACTATTTTGTATCAAATTTAAGTAACTGTCACAATAGGAAAAGTTTTCTTTTAAAGGATCATCTAAGGAGACACGGGAAATTGAATTCTGCAATCTCACAGCAAACTCCTCGCCTTTCAGAAACAAAGTTGTGAATTAATTCCAATTGGTGAGATGGGACACAAAGTTGAAGGATGTTAATGGATCAACTGATATCGCTAATCAGTTACTGGGAGATTGGAAGAGAAGATGTTAGATGGGAAATTATCGAAGTAGGAAATGATAACTGTGGAGGAACAACACAGGTTTGACTTGTAACATGATAGGAGGCAGATGCGACACACAACCGACCGAGTGTTGATCCAAACTAAAGAATGCAGTTTAATGTATGAGACGGTATCTATGGTGACCGTGGACACAATGGAGACAAGTCACAGGACGTCGCACGGACGGTTCTTTTCTGGCCCTTAATGAGGCTGGCCTTTTGATCGAGCCGGCTCGCATTCCCGAGCACCACTCGATATGGTAATAGCACCTTCTCCAATTATTACCGTTGTCAGTGGCGGCGACGGGGGCCCAATTAGGGGGGCGGCGCCGAGCGTCGGAGTCGGCGTCGGCGTCGGCAAAGGCGGCCATGTCGAGGGCGTCCTCAGCGCCGCGGAGGATACACAATTAAAAAACATCTCGTCCGCGTCGCGTATGACGTGATTCGAGTGCGCGGCGGCGACGTCGGAAATTATTCACGTTCCGGCTTTCATTTAGCCTGCGCCGCGACGCCGACGCGGCTCCAAATCAACTGCTCTAATGAGCCGACGCGACCCTTTAGAATAAAATAAAAAAAGCACGCACGAAGACATTGCTTCGCTTTAACCGAACGAGTACTCTCGGGGTTTCAAGACAAACAACTGATAAGCGGACACAACGGACTCGAAATACTCTCAATACATATTATTTCGTTTTTCAAGTCTCACATGAAAGACGCTATTATTGGTTACAAAAATGTCCCAACTAAAACAAAAGTTTAAAAAAACAACCGTACAGACATATACATTGCGAAGCAAGCTACATTTGTTCGAATCCGCTCTTACTTACGTCTGAAGCAGTTGGCTTTTCTATTCACTGCCGTGAAATACTTTCTATAGCAGGACTATTTTCATTTTTGCGTCGGCTAACCCACGCCACTTATAGACGGGCTAATAACCGTTTTCAGTGTTTTCTTCTTAATGCTAAATGAAAATAGCACTGCAGGCTTCTAGCTCGCTTTAAGAATCCCACAATGCCTTCTGTTCCAAGTTGATTGTTTCCCGACTGGAAAGTTTTTCTTTTGAAAATCTATACTTTTTTAAGCCGTCCTCCTGTGGTGTAGTGGCTAGCGTTGCTGCCTCACAACACAGAGATTTGGGTTCGAATCAAGGCATGAGTTGGATATTTCTGTCGTCATAGTCACGGAGACTGGGGTTAAGGTTAATGGAAAGTCGATACGCTGACCACGTGTCACTCCAAAGTCGGAACGTGTCATGTAAAGGTGACAGTCCGCAGTCAACCCGGTAGGCCAAGGCCCTTATTGGGCTGCGGAGCCAACGAAGAAGATAGTGATACAGTATTCGGAAACATTTTTATTAAAATATATAATCCTGTCACAAATAAAAATTGTACATTTTACTTTCATTTCCATATTAATTGCAAATCCATAGTTAAATACAAAGCGGAAATATTAAACTCGTAAAGTTAATTACATTAGGAACAACCTCTTTTGTGTCCATCCATATTTCCTCTAAGTAGAATTTCAGTTTATATTGAGTATAATATGACGTCCCTTCATAAAAAATCGTTTTCGTACATTGTGGTTTCAAAGTAGATACAGTATTCTATATCGTTCACGTGAATTAGTTCTCGACATGTAGTTTACCAGGTCCAACAATCAAACTAATTTTACTTTTGTATTTATTAAGTAAATCTTTTAATATACTTGTATACATCGACAGTTTAAGATTAATTCGCTTCGTTTCGATAGGGTTAATAGTGTTGCGCGTATTGACTCTTTCTACGAAGGAAGGGAAGTATTATTTTAATTTATATTTTCTTGATATTTTCTGGAAATGAGTGTCGTCGGATCATTCTCAGTGAGATTCGCCTCATTTGCCAGTCAAATTCCGTGAATTTTCCTTTCCCTTATAATAATTTCTTCTTTCCGCCGAAGAGACTCCCTTCTAGAGAAGTGCATTCAACGCCCCTATAGAGCGTACTGGGACGTATTTATTACCCTGTGAAACGGAAATGACGTTTGAATCGGCCTTATCTAAATTCCATATCGACTGAGAATCGCTCAATAAGGGGGATAAAATCAGCCAAAGGTACGAAGCAGACTGACGGGACAAGTTTCCTCCATCATCACTTTCTGAAGCTCTAATTTAATGCATTACATGCACCTTACGGAAAAAGGTTTTGTCTTAGATCACTGCAATTATAAAAATACTGTCAAATGACCAGTTGATAGTTAATAAGCTGCAGATTTAGAAAGTATCGGCGAAAGAATGAGTCTAAGAAGATGAAGAGCCACTACAGGTTAACTCAGTGATGGTGAATAATTATAGCGGAGACTGTGATCATTGTATGCATACTGAGTGATTCTACGGTCACGGGACAAAGCTTGAGGGACTGTACAGATTATTAAAACATGAATTTTTTGTTTGGTCGGAGGTGACGCGCCGAGGCACACAAGAAAAATAGATACGAGAAGAAAAACAATGTTTATTTGCAGCATCATTGAAAAGTGCTTGTTTCCAGCAATGTTTACAATAAACGATCATCATTGTGAACAGCAAAACTAATATAAGCTTGGTAGCGCCGAAGGAGTGATTGGAGAACAGTTCCAAAGAAGTCAGTCATTTGATGCAGTGGTTAATCGAGCAACGGGGTCCTCAATTGAGTCAACTGGAGTCTCGTAAATGATGGCCTTCAGATGCCCCCATAAGAAGTAATCGATGCTCGACGTATATATTGACCGGAGAGTAGTTCACCATGCCCAAAACTGGCATCCGAGTAATTGCGGACAACCACTTTGAAATGGGTTGGCGCACCGTCATGCTGAAACCACATTTCGTTACGAACGGCAGGCGGAACAATTCTGATGAAACCTCTTCTGGTGAAGTACGATAATGTGAGCCAGCAGGAAATCGTTCACAATACCCGCCCAAAAATTCACAGAGAAGCGCTTTTGGAATGCAAGATGAAGATTTTCTGTTGCCCAAACTATTGTGCACACTGAATAAAGTCGTCTCACCTGTGACCAGTACAAGAGCTGTCAGATCACTGCTGTAAGAACCATTGGCAGAATTGTAAGTGCGGAGAATAATCACTTGCTTGCAACTCTTGGACTCTCTGAATGTGGAAAAGGGTTAAACGTTCTTAATTAAAAACTCTCGAAATGGTGGGTTAGCTCACAGTGTCGAAGATGGATTCTTCCATGTTTTGATGGCGTAGAATTCTTGTTCCAGATTGAATATATATTTTCTGCAACCACAGTCAAATCCCTGGGACAATATACAGTAAAATAAAATAGTAAAAATATACATCACCGTTGTACAGTGAGTATAGATACCAAATTAATGATTATTATGAAGATAATTTCAAAATTCATAATGTTATAACTCCTTATTCGGGCTTGTTGTATTATCCCTGCTGTCACGTATAATTTCAATCTTAATTCATCTTCCCTATTCTCACACTGGTTTTTGTAATGAGAGCAGTTAATAGGATATCTATTTGAACCTTGTCCGTGTGTGAAGACTGCAAATCGGAAGACGTGCTTCGTAAAGCCGTGGCTGGAGGTTGACGTCCTCAGGGCGTTTAGGAGAGCAACGTTCCCCTTCGAGTCCCAAGAGCTCTCGGCACGGAGCCTTGGGGCCGACGCCGACGCCGACGCCGACGTCCACGCCCACGCCCACGACGGGGACTGAGATCCTTTGTCTCAATAACCACGAGAAGACCAGTCTAATTGACGACCTCAGAAAAAGCACGCGCCACTTTCAACAGTCATGTCCAATTAAGAATGGGGTCCAAGGACATTCTAATTCGTAAAATCCAAACTGCTGTATGAAATGAATCCAGTTTCAGATTGTCCTCATCATTTCTCGACGAGAAATTTCAGTTCATTGCAGTGTTGAGGGCTTCCGTTTTGTCCCGCTGATCCAATATAAGTCGGCTTTCGCAAACCGTGGTCTGGATACTTGTTTTTGATTCATAATCTGTATTCACGAAGCTTGTGCAGGCAGAATCACCGCATCTATCACTTCGCTTACTGTAGGTTCACTGCCGAATTTCAAAACTCTTTTCACTCAAATATCAGATTCCTATACGTCTTCATTTCGCAATATCTCTGCACATTTACACTAGAAAAATATATATTGGAATAACATACTATTACCCATTCATTCAGTATATACAGGTCATACAGGTCCGTGTATAGAAAATATAGATTTAAAATTTTGTAAGAACTTGTAATGATTGGACATGACCTGGGAACGTTTGTGGTTTGGATTAACCCTTAGGTGTGAAAATTTTATTTCTTATTAGGATATACACGTTGTAAAAGAAATGGGCTTCGTCAGGTTCGACGAATTCGAAAAACGGAGCGTATTGAATCTAAACTGACGGAATCATTATTATCATTCTCTCAATTATTTGCATATACGAACGATTATAAAAAGCTAGCATTAATTTATTAACAAGTGAAGAAAAGTATCTACTAACAGGAGATATTTACACAAATCATGAGTATTTTTCAGAAAACTATAAGTACATAATTTTTTTCTGGCCAGGTAAAGATCGGAAAATTTAACTACGCTTTATTGTATTTTATTGCATAAGTAATTAACAGCTATTGGGATGGATCCTGGTGGCAGCTTATTAACAAGTATATAAACAAATCTTATTCACAGAGAAACGTATGATATAATAAGTCTTTGTTAATTGTCCTGAAAAATAGTATAAACCACACTTACTAAACACTTTCAGTTGCCATATTGTGGCCAATATTTTTCGTTTTCTTAACTCCACGTATCCCAACTTATGTAAATTTCCATTACACAGATAGCAGGATGTGGCTGCATGGAAATAACGCCACAAAGAACAACAGAGGCGTCTTGTTTCAAGATGACATTTGCAGAATTAAGGACCCTCAGGTCCCCTAGTGACTAAATTGTAGATTGTGATTAGTTATTCTCCCACGTTATTACATTGTAGAGCCGGAGTAGCCACTGAAACTTATTCAGAGCTCTAAAGATGTCACTGAATGTTCGGACTTCCTTCTGGATACGACTAGGCTCCTGGGCTTTCTCCAGCTCAGTGCTTTGTTTCTCTTTCATTAAACTGAATCTTCAAACATTCTGGCGTCTTTGATTCCGTTCAGATTTGGACGACTTAGTAAAAGAACCTCACGTTCCATCCATCCTGAATTCTCCTTCCTTCGGTCGTCGAAGAAGAAACAACGATGGAAATATCCTGAGTGCAGCTTCACTTCAGTCTGATCGACTTCTGTCCTTCTTATTTTTGTTTTCTCAAGTTTTAGCCAGGAACAACACATTTCACAATCATAAGTAGAATGATCACTGTTATATATAGGACAATTGTTTAATTGAAAGAAGGAAAATAAGGTTAAGAGGTAGAGGAACAGAAAATTGTCCACATCGCAATGTATGGAACAAATTCGTAGACAAAATAGCATTAGTTTCAGTAACTCGACTTTCACTTCACTGTCCTCGTCGACGTCTCGATAACTACCGCAGGTAACTTATTCCATTCTCTAACGAAACAAATATTTTCCTACGTCTCTGTATTGTTTTCGGGATTGAGTTTTGTGTAGCATCATTAGTTGTAAGCACATCTTTAAAAAAGCTACTTTTCTGTTTTGAGAGACTTGACGACGTCACTTTAAACTTTACTATTGAAAACAATTTGTAATTATTTTGCACTTTGCTTTCTTATTCTTATTTATGAATAGTAATTATTATTTTATTTTTTGTGTTAAATTTTCTCATTTGTTTATTTAATATTTACATTTTTGTAATCTTATTTGACATGTAACCTTCATATTTAAACTTTTTGTCTGTAATATCCTGATTAATATATTTGTTTTCTTATTTATGTGTATACCAAAATAAATAACCTTTCCTATAGTCTCAGTAAGAAATGAATTGAAACCGCCACACTGCCCATATAGTGTGAATAAGATTAAAGAATTTGTGTGATTAACTACAAATATTTGAGATGGGCAAAGAAGCCCGTCAGAGAAGTGTTTGTCGTTGAACAGAGAACAAAGACTTGGCACGCATCGATCTTCCCGACTCGCAACGTTTACCTCGTGCTCTGGCTGACAAAGTGCAACTTCCCTCGTTACAACAATCGTTTTGAACGTCTGTTGTCTCTCTTTTGTAGTCGACGGCTTCCCACCCTCGAGTTTCAGCCTAGAAACAAATATTTCACGCAGTGATCTTCCGTTGTATCAGAGGTGAGAACTCCCGATCCCTGACGATTTAGCTGAATATATTAACCTGGCAGTAAATAGCAAATGAAAACACAAAAACGGTTAATCCTGAGGTTTTCGACTGCTGATAGAGATCTCATATCAGTCTAGATGTCTTTAAGGTGATTCGACGTCGCACGTGAAGACTCAACACGTCGCTTCAAGAGTTTATTTTCTTGCCCTTCTAAATGAAAGGCGAGAATGTTTTATATATTTATAATTCCAAGGTAAAAGAATGTCATGCAAGATGACAGTCCGCAGTCGACTCGGTAGGCCCAGGCCCTCAAGGGGCTAGCCAAGGAGGAAGGGAGGTAAAAGAACTCGTTTAGCGAATGACAAAGTTTTCTAAGAATTTCGCATGAAAGGTGCAGCCTAATGATTTTTACTGTATATACATATAAGAAGTCGGGCAACGGATTGTAAGGCCACTAAAAATTATGATCGTTGGTTTCTTGAGATTGATTTGGAACACGAACGATTTTCATTGCTCAGCAAGTCTTTATCTACAAACGTTTGCTGGGTTGGAATTGACCGGATCTTCTACCTCTGCTACCAACCAAACAGAAGAAAAGATGAAAATAATTACAGATTATACAAGAAGGTGTCAAATTAAGAGCTCCGGAAGTAACACTTGCTGGTTAATAACTGGTGAAGTAACAAGAAAAATATGGTATTCTAAGCTTCAACTCTTTTTAATGGTTCTAAATTTTGCAAAGTGCTAAAGATCATTTGGTCTTCTAGAACTGCGGTTAACCTTCTCAATCTTGTAACCTCTATAACCTATTCGGAAAACTCATTTTACCCCCTCCTTAAAATATTTTCAAAGAAAAAGCACGTGAAAATACAATAAACATTTATTAATCATATCAAACTGCCCAAAAAATTATGTTATTACAATTTCAATGTACCATTTATAAATATCTAATGATATTCAGTGTGAAGTTTGGTATTGTTTTGCATCCGCAAGTCTTTTAATGTTACTTTTAGTTTCTCTTAAAGCGCATCTCAAGTCATTTCCCACCTTGAGACGGTTTCCGTTCTTTATTTTGAGAAGCCTCTCACATCTATAAGTGGTTGCAAATGGTTTTAATATTCTTAGAGCTGTGTTAGCTATAATAGAATATTCAGTACCTACCTTACGCCAAAATGTGTCATAGATTCGCAATTCCATTTAAAAAGTACTATTCTGGCGTAATCCGAGAAATTCTACTTTGGCTGGTCTTTATATCCAAGAGTTGGACTGGAGAACGCAACCCACGAGACGCACATCTCTTATTTGATTTAATTTATTATCTGTTAACACTGCAGAATTGCAGTTTTGCCCCTCCCCCTGCCCCCTCCCCCAGGGGGTAATAATCAACACGTTCGGAACCCAGATGGTAGAATATAGGAAAATAAAATGTCTTTATTTAATTAAAATAACTTCTTACAATTTTAAGAATACTAATTGTTGTATGGGCGTCACAATAATATAAAGCTCAACCCTATCACCTATCACGTGACAAAGTACTTTGTCGCTGCGATCGTATGTCACGTGGAAGGTGACAAGTCGGATCCTGTCTAAACTCGATTGTCTTGTCAGTTACGAATCAGAAAAAACAATTACATCTCCAGCATCTATAAATGACTTTTATGGGCCATCTTTAATATTTTTACCCCAAAAGATGAATAATTTTTGGTTGTAAATTTCGATAATGATAGTGCCAGCGAATATATCTAGTGATGAGACGAGCGGTCACACCTTATTACACCCTACGAAAATAAAAGTCAGTCCTATGAAATATTAACTGAAGATGGAAATTTAGGTAACTCAGATGACGATTGTAATGAAATCGAGAGTGATGATGATGATGGGCTCCCTTTTACAAATATCAATCCTCAAATTTTTAGAAATGTTCATCAGCCGATTGATTATTTAAAAAAAATTACTGACGAACTCATAACGGAAATTATAATGCAAAAAAAATGTTCTAATCCAAAGTTTCCTGAGAGAAAATAATTCCGCGAAACGTACAACAGAGAACCATTATTCATGTTGGATAACACACAATACAAAGTTATAAATAATTATTAGTAAAACTCCTCCAAAGAATAAATATTTTCTAACAAAACTATTATTCTTATGATACTTAACATTTTTTACATTTTTCCCGAACTCAACTCAACAATATATAAAATATATATTAAAATATGAACTACAGCAACAAAGAAACAAAGTGATTATCAATTTCTTACAAAGATGGCCAAAAAGTTTTTTCATTTCTAAATATTAGTTTTTATATGATAAACAAATTACAGAATATGAAGAATTACGGTAAACATTCATACCGTAAACTATAATTAATGTTTACAGTAATGTATTAATATTTAAAATAAATATTAATCTAGATTGTAAAAATAATTTATGACCAAAAGAATATTTTATTATAATATTCCAATTGTGATTGGAATGGGGCGATTGTTATAGAAACTGAAGCGACTGCAAAATTTAGAAACGGAAAAACGGCCTGAGGTAGAGTGCAAAAAAATACGGAAACGTCGTCTACTTTATAACTGACTGACGAAATGAGGCTCTTTTTTAAAAAGAAAGAAAACCCAGTGGACGTTCTTAAATTCATTACTTCCCTCAAAATTGAATCACATTTGAGCGTTGCTTTAATAATTTTCCTCTTGCTGCCCATAACTGTTTAAAGATCTTTCCGTAATTTAAAAATAATAAATGTTTATTTAAGAAACATGCTTACTAAAAATTGTCTTAATGGCGGGTCACTATATATAAATTGAGTAGATCTAATTAGATCTGAAAGTTTTTTTCGATTTTGCAGAAAGTAAAATTCGAAAGAGAATATTTTAATTTAGTTTTAGACTTTGTACATTATTATTTATTGTTTCACATTTATATTTTAATTATCTCTGAAACTAGTAGGTACTAGTTATGTCTGTAAGTTCTTTGACGTTAAATGATAAATGTAATTAATTTTTGATTTTCAATAAACCAATTTTCTGTAAATTTGTTTGTATTAGCATTGTTGCCTTAATGCAATTATGCACTTTTTCTGGTTATAACTCTGTTTTTTTTTTACAGATTTCTGGAAGCTTGGGCATCAGTTTTTTAGGTTTTCCTACGGCGGACAAACGCCATGGCCGCTGCTGCCTCAAGCAGATACTACGAAAGCTTTACAGACTTTTGGAAAATTCCAAATAATATTTTTAAGGTTAGTGCATGTGAACATAGGGACGGGTATTGCAAATCAATTTAACTCTAATGTGATCGCAATAAGTTTTGATAAAAGCACCAAATACAAGCATCTGATCAAATTACGCAGATCACGATACAATCCAAAACGTAAGTGAAATACAAAAACACAATTCATGTATGTGTTGCCATTAGGAATTGTCACAGTAAAAATGCTCTTTGATGACATTGTCAGGTTAATTAAAGCAATTAATGACAGTAGAGAAAGACAGAAAGTTGGCGACTTACCTAAAGTTCACAGATGGCAGGCACCTTGTAGGGTTTGAAAATATTGAATTTTCGGAGGCACCACCCCTTTTACAGCCGTCGACGGCTGGCCGTCCCTCGAAATGTTTTCCTAAACTTCTGATGAAGGGGGCGGTGCCCCCGAAAATTCAAAAATCTCCAACCCTACAAGGTGCCAGCCATCTGTGAACTTTAGGTAAGTCGCCAACTTTCTTTCTTTACTTCCATAATTGTTATATATATAGTTAAATTAAAAAAACAACCGTTTGTAATTTATTAACTTTATATTTCTTGGTTTCAATTAATTTCTGCAATATTGAAACGTATTAGCTTTATAGATAACTTAAAAAAAATCGTTTGCGTCTAATTTTCCAATTAGTGTAAATGCTGTTTGTCGTCTCAAAATATCGGACATAGTTTGTACATATAATTGAGGTTGAAAATAATAGTTTCAGACGAAATGAATTATTATTTTTGGAAGACTAAAATGTTTTTTCTTCTGAAACATCATTAATTATATCATTTCATGAGACACAATAATATGGTGTGAGGGAATATATTAATATACTTTATATAATTAATATAATTATATTGTCTACTAAGACATTAAGTTTTATAATGCTTAACTACTAATGGAAAAATTGGAACTTTAAGCAAACTTCTTTGTAACGTGTAAAATACGTTAGTCATTACGTGAAATACAATATTTTTCAGTAATGAATGATTTTAATAACTGACACTTGGAAATACAAAATTAACTAAGCTATGTTAGTGATATTTTTATATTATCCCTAAAATTCACATAAATAATTAGCTTAATAGTTTTAATAATTACCACTCTAAATTAAACACAACATTCGAAATTGAAAATATCGCTCAACTTTCTTGACGTTTTGGCTATTGTTTCTAACAATAAGATAATTGCCAATTGGTATAAAAATCTAGTTACTGAGGAATAATTCTAAATTACATGTCCAATAACCCATTATCACATAAAAGGCTGTCTTTTATAATGTAGCTGATAAAACTGTCTAATTATCTCATCAGCGCTTCCATAAATTTATTCTGGACCAAACTCTAAACATTACTCTTCTGACTACACTTGAATTTAATTTACAATGATTCTAAAATGAGGTCGACTAAGATTAAATATGAAATTAATAAGTGACGTGTCAAATTATCGAGAAAAAATTATTTACAGTATATAGTTTTTCTCTTTTTGGAAAAAGTTAGTGCAAACTTATTGACTTGTTTAAAAATTATGGTACATGAATCATCTTTAAATTTAACAATAATTTAGGCTTTGTTAAAAATATTAATGGTAAAATTATAATTTTGATAGACAAAATGTTTTATACCAAATTAACTGTTTATATTGCAATTCCTGACACATTGGTCAGACCAAACGCTCATTAAAAACGCGCTTTAATACATACAAATAATTTAATTTATTAAAATGCGTTCCCGTAAAAGGCCCCTGTTCTCAGTCAACAAGAGTAGTTTCTCTGGAAGATCTTATCAAGGGTTGTATATCGTACCCCGGCATCGCTCACCGCTCTGCCTCTCGGTAATTGTAGTGTCTAACCGCTCGTCGCTCGCCGCTTCCAAAGGGTATCCCATAAAGAACGCAATTTTTAATTTAATAATAAATCACGTAATATATTTGTTTCGTGTTTAATCGCTTCAGGTTGAAGTAATAATATTAGCAATTTTTTAATAAATTATGAGTTTTATTATTAAAATGAAAATTACCTTCTTTATGGGATACCCTTTATCGTGCCCGAGGCGTTAGATATAATCGCACATTCGCTGAATATTTCCAATCCTTTCATGTGAAAGTACTTGGATCCGACACGGATGGTAATTGGTCCCATGATTTTGATGAAGCACGCTGTGAGATATTTTGTGAACGCTTGTACGGGGAAATAGAATTTGATTGTGTGCGCTGGAAGACGCTAGTGAGGACGGGTCATTACATCTCCCCTCGCCTCGCCAAGCCTCGCCTCGCAATGCTCGTGTTTGTGAACGCACCTTCTGTTTGGGTGGGAGCCAGCCCTAAGGCCGATTAGCGGTGGGAAGTCTCCACACTGACAGAAATGCAGCTGACACTGGGGGACCTCATGCTGTCTCCCTCAGATCCTCCAAACATCACAACCACAGCACTTTCTTCACGACCTTCACGACAATTATTCCAATCAATTAAAAACAGCACAAAAAATTAAATAGTACATCGTCTAATGATTTCGCATGCATCGATTTATGCACGAGTATCTCGGAAGTTCTCGCATCAACGTATTGTTGCAGCCAATACAGTATATCATATAATAATTACGATGTAATTCCAATTTAGTATTGAAATGAGAATCAATCACTTCAGAAGGATTGATTACCTTAAAACTGCGACATGAACGGAAATTAAATTTCTTTGCGACTCGTGGAATAACAAAGGGTGTTAGATTGGGAAGGGATATTTTGAAGGAAGTTAAGGAATTCTGCTACTTGGGCAGGTTAATAACTAGAGTAGGATAGGACAGGTAAGAATGGTTTTCGAAAAAACATGAATATTAGGAATCATTACTAAAAATGTTCTCATGGAGTGTGGCGTTATATAGGTGCGAAACGTGGACGGTAGTATTTGCAGAAAGGAAAAGGATAGAAGCTTTAGGAATATGGCGCTATAGAAGAATGCTGAAAATCAGATGGGTGGATAGAGTAACTAACCAGGAAGTTCTAAGCAGAATAAGAGGAGAGAGAAGAATATGCAGGCCATGTTTTGAGACATGAGGCTCTTGTAAAATTAGCATTAGAGGGAAGTGTGTGAGGTAAGAACAGAAGAGAAAGGCCAAAGATGGAATAGGCTAAGAAGATTATGGACTATGTGGGATGCTGTAGTTACGTAGAAATGAAAAGGCTTGCGCAGAATAGGTTAGCACGGAGGGTTTCATCAGACCTGTCTAAAGACTGAGTACTACTACTTCTACAACAACAACATAATTACGATGTTTCGTCTATATTTGTGGATTTCATCAAGTAAACTTTTAAATGTATAAAACTATTATACACATATGGACCCAGTGTCGGCTACGGCAGTAACAGTATATCAGTTATTATGGAAACAAATTTATTGCTTATCAATAATAATTTTACATAAGGTTAGCATAAATCAATAAAAACTTAGTTTCAGTGCGTACACGATCGAAGTTCAATGTCGTTTAGGAAATTAAAACTGTCGTAAATTGACTAATACAATTATGAAATAATTTTGTATGTTAAGCGGAGATTTAGTGTAGGTAGTACAAGAAAAAATTAATCTCCGTTCTTTGTTAGTAAATAGTTTCTACTTGCTTATTAAAAACAGAAAGTAGGACATTTATAGATAGTTTGTGTACAGTTTCGAAGCTGAAATAGCAGAACTGCTGGCAGACTGAATTGCGCTTTATTTTTTTAGATACCCGACACCTGAATTGCACCCGGCTCGTTTCACTTTAAATAATATGAAACCTAATAATTAAAACAGAACTTGCAGACTTTTTGAAAGCGAGCTAGGTTCACGGTTCAGCACTAACTCACCTGTCCGACAGTACGCACTATATCAGGCACTTTGGATCGTGTTCGAACCTCAACGCGAAGAAGAGCAGCTGCCTGTATTCAGTAAAAATGAGGTCACTTTGAACATTTCATACGTTAACAGAGCACTCCGACTAGTCAGTTTATAACAAACAGCGTATTATATGCTTGCAGTAGATGGCTATAAGGTCTTCTGCAAATACCCGAATTTAGG
The DNA here is from genome assembly GCA_034510155.1 of Eucriotettix oculatus. Taxonomy (NCBI): domain Eukaryota; kingdom Metazoa; phylum Arthropoda; class Insecta; order Orthoptera; family Tetrigidae; genus Eucriotettix; species Eucriotettix oculatus. The sequence goes on along the minus strand of CM067380.1, from coordinate 19,180,262 downwards.
AATGGAAAGGACGCGGGAAGGAGGTAGGGAGGAAGGAAGAGAATCGTTGGAGAGATATGAGGGATCTCATCTATGAATTTATTTTTTGAGCATTGTTATAACACTGCAATAAAGAGAATTTGTTCAAAAGGCCTTTGATATGAATCAATATTTATTGAAGCGGAGAAAGCTGCGTGATTTATCTTACTACAGACTTTCTTATAACATAATTCTTGCTATTGCGAGACTGTATTAAATGATTTATCCAGCGCATCTAATATTATTCCCTTACACGTCCGAGAAAATGTTTGTGTAACTTGTTGCCAATATTAACATTTTCATGATCGACGAATGGTATTGGGTGGTCGGCTTGTTATTACAGGTTAAAATTGATACAAACCCATAAGATACGGGTAATGACGGGTAATCATTTACGGGTGTTAACAAGTAACCAGATCAATGTCATTGTTTCCTCGTGTAACAATTGTGACAACATTCTTGCATTTTAGTCCAGATAACAAGGCATTGAAAAGTTCGAATAACTCTGTAATAATGCATTTACAGACCCATTCTTTTCTCAATATGAGGAATTCATTCCTGAAAATTTTCCGTCGAGTTTTGTTACATTCATAACATTCTGCAATAGAATTCTAATTTAACGTGAAAGGTTACGTAACATTTGTTAAATGCTTTCGAAATCCTTATTTCTGCTAAGGGTAAATGGAAAATAAATGTAATCTAATGTGGTAATTTATCGTGGACATTATCATTCGTTTTCAGTTCGAGCCTCCTAGAAAGGGAACAAAAGTTTAAGTTTGGCTGCTGCGAGCTGAAATCTCAGGCGAAGTTGAAGTGTCTCAAGTTGTAGATCTTAATGTGTACAGGACGCCTCGGCTGTGTCCAAGCAGGATTAACTGCTGCAGGACTAATAACTTGAGATAAAGTGATTTCTTTGAATATCCGTTTGAGAGGTTGATCCGTGCACCGGGAAGCACGGCACGACGATTTGCAGGACTCTAGACAATCGCTGATTTGTGTGCGCAAATGTGTTATCGATTGTTGGGACGCCTGGCACGGCGGCGTCGGTACGCCCTTCACCTGTCATCGGAAGTCATCTCGACGCCTTGCGCGGGGCGGCGGCGGCGGTGGCGGTGGTGGCGGCGGCGGCGGTGGAGGCGGAGGCGGGGGAGGCGGCTGTCCCTATCACGTGCGAGGCGTGGGTCTGAAAACGCAAATATGTCATTGGACGAAGGGGCGCTAATCCGGCCTGGCGGGGCGCAACCCCATCCGTCGCCTGCCTGCTTGTCCCCGGCTAATTCCTGGTCACAACAAGTAATTAATAGCGTACGATACCGTCCTCCCCAGGCGGCAGCACCATTCATACACCTCACTCACTCGCTCTCCATCACATTAATCAACAATATATAATTACACTAGGAAAGGGACGTCGGTTATTTGTTCGTCGAGATTAAATCCACAAGGAAGTCTTCTCTTTACTCAAGAAACGAAATGAGAGAACGAGCTCATGATCACTTGAGTTCATATTATTATCACTTCCCTTTCCGATCATTCAACAAAAGGTTCGGGGTGTTGTGTTCCTGTACAAGAGATTCATTTCTGTACAGTTGTCTATAAGTCGAGCTGCTTGAATCTCATCCGGTTTGACCCAGAGCACGTAGGTCTTTTTATCTAGCATCATGGTCACTCCCTTAGTCTTGTATGACGCATAAGCATCTAATAAAGTGCTCTTTGGGTCCATTGCGGTCACGTTTTCCTCCTACAAAGTGTCCTGCCAAGGTCCTGCCCACTGCCTTCTGCGTTCCATTTCGCCCTCCATTTGAACATCCTACCAACTATTTCTCATAATGTCCTTTCTCGAATTGGAAAATTGACATTTTGTACACTATCAAAATACAGATCGTTCAATGTGCAATTAATAATTGCAAACATATTTTTGTACGTTTTAACAAATTTTGACTATTCTTTTGACACCCGATCGATAAGTATTAAACTAATTTCCATTCACTAATCTTTATATAATTGTGTGATAGCTGTATGATAGGGAATTTATCATTGTTGCGCGGGAAAATGAAATTCTCAGCCACCGCGAAATGATGGCATCACAAGATCGCTGACACTCAGAATTCCTAAATTCACACTTTCATTACATTTATTAAAGGGAGTCGGATGGCCCTACATTGCCAATGTTTCAATTTTTAAGTACCATTTTCTCGGAAACCGTTATAGACGCTGTACTGACATTTCCGTAGCTTATTTTTAACCTTATGCCATGTGTGTGGAAGCAGAATATTTGAATTATTACTTCTAAATTTTCCATAAAATAATTTCCTGGTGAATAAATTAATAATTAAAAACTTTACTATAATAAATCATTTCCTCTGTTTGTACAGTCATACTATAAGGTTAAAAATAAGCTGTGAATATTTCAGTGCTGTGTCTATAACGGTTTATAAGGAAATGGTAATTTGAACATTGGGAAGATAGGGTCTTCCGACCCCCCTTAATTCCTTATGTAGTAGTAACATTTTAGCTGAAGCTAATGGAAGAGCCGCTCGGTGCCTTTATCAAGATCGTTATCCTCGACGTTCGGCTCCATCGCACACCCTTTTCGCCACAATTACACAACCACTTCACCGTCAACAAGAGTGATTGGTTCTTCTCAAATGCGTCAGGTTGAAGAGAACCCGTCAACGAGAACGAGAGCCATTGTTCGTGATTTGGATGTTGCTTGCAGTACCGTCTGGGATGTAATGTGAGCAACAACCACATTCAAAGGATGCAGTAATTGAATGAGTTTACACCACATGTTGACTTCTGTACGGGGATTCAGCATAATACATGGTATTCTCTCCACAGATAAATGAAAATTCTCCGTTCTGGAAATAACCATGTCTTAATAGACAAAATCTTTCATGTTACGCAAGTAGAGATGCTCCAACAGAGATTTGTATCTATATGTGGGTACGGTCTTGTAAATGGATCGTACATTCTTCCACCAAAGCTAACGGGTATCAAGGATTGGATCTTCCTACAACAAGTAATGGGCGTGTTGTGCCAAGTTGTATCAACAATCCCATGCTTTTCACTTGACATCCGGGAAAATCTGGATGATTCGGATAAAGAAGGGAAGGCCGAGGTGTCTAATCGCAAATTCATCCATGATTAACGGGCTTTAGTTCATTGGAATTTATCCTAAGTTCGTGTTAAGAGTCTGATTTACGATAATCTAGTAGAATCTCACAGGAAGATCTTATGTCCATCAGACTGAAGAGACGCCAGAGCGAGTTTACCGGAATATCGTTATGAACCATCCTTTGAAGAAAACAAAAGACACTAAGCAGGAGTGATTGAGAAAAACTACATCGTTTCTTTTTTTATTCCGTATTTTTACATAATAGTTGAATTGTAGGAGAAGTGATGTATTGAGTCACGACTAACTAAATTACTTAAGCAAACGTTGTTGCATTAAAAACCTGTTTTGAAATGGTTATAGCACGGAATGAGTTCGTTTGTTGAGAAGGGTTCCTATCCACTCAGTCACCTGTACAAGTGCTAAAAATGGCAAGAGGAATTTCCGAGCACCCTGTATAGAAGAAATTGTAATTTGTCCGCGTAGATGGACGTGCATGCGCGCATGTGGCGCTGTTTGCGTTTCCGCAGGTGAAATATTTTCCGATTGAGAGGCATAATGGCCGGGGGTGGTTCTTGTTTGCTAATTGCCGGGGAAGCACAGATGGCCCGCAGCGGTCTTCCCGAGGGAACTCAGAGTCAACAGGCCGGACTGCAGACTCAATTAAACTGTTGCAGGCCGCTTGTTTGAGCAGATAATAGCAAGCACATGGCACAGACCAAGACGTGTGTGGGTGGACTGTGGACTCGTCCTTCTTCTGACCGCGATTATCATTCACGTACGATTTCGCTATTGGTGGCTTTGCTGGAGCAATTCGCATTCAATGCAATTTTATTAACTTCCACCAACATTCCCACGTGACTGGTGAGTATCTGTAGGACCCAAAGTATTCCTTCACAGCAAACAATTCTTCTCCGCCAGTTATATTATTTTTGAGGTACGCGAGGTGGATGAAAATTGTCGAACAACTTCCCTGACCACATTTATTGAGGTCGTTGAATTTTCCGATTTATGCCACTTCATCACATCGTCATAGGTTTGTTCCTTTTCCCGTTCTTACGCCTGTATACTTTAATTAAGGGGACTCGTGACGTCTCAGAATTTCAACGTCCATGACCTTAATTAAATATTTATTTTTATATTCTTATTACCCGGCGCTACACCCCAATATTACTGTCTCAATGAGTCACAATTCCTCTTTTCTCTCCACTTTCTCCCACCATCTCCTGACTTGCATAATCTTCAGGTCAAACTCTACATCCAGATCCTCTTGGCCTTCCACGCACCTTCGTTCCCATTAAATTATTTTTATATTACAATCTGAAAAAGATGAAAAACACATGTCACGGTCGGAGAACGAAGTAGTAAACTATACATATTTTTAAATTTCATTCCAAGCCTCAATAAAGCTTTTACTGTCGTAATAAATATCTCATACCCTCGTTCATTGCTTGTAGATAATGAGGTCTGCAATGAAATTTAAAAGTATATATAGTTTTCTACTTATTTCCTGACCATGGCAAAACGTGTAAAACAAGTATGGAAGTCAAGATCCACATTATAAAATAAAGAAGTGCATAAAGAGACCACTTAAAACGTTTCCGGCAATACGAATATATTCACGAGTAATCCAATAAATTATTAACTAGTTGTGTGCCCGGTGTTCGGCGTTTATTCATTTATATCGGCCCGGGAATGAATTAATTCGAAACTTATCGTTATATTTACCCCATTCTGAACTTTATGGGTCTGAACTTCCAACTGACGTCGCAAACGGTGGATTCTACAGTAATAAGAGCAATTTTATACGATTTTTTCTCACTCCTACGTGCTTTTTGTATGACTGTACTTCATAATAACAGTCATAGAGAGTTAGGTCTAAAATATTCCAGCTACCTTAAGAGATTTATAAATATGCCATGTGGCTTAAGAGAGTCACTGTAGCTATCTCAAATAAACAAAAATAATTCAATACTAACTGTTTGGTCATTTGTATTTCATGATTGACCCAACCCCGTTTTTAAAGAACTAAGTGCAGTGAATTCATAGTGAATCTCCACTGATCTACTCAACGACTCGCAGAAACGTGGTTTCGCTTTACTCTTCAACCCCGTCGCCGGGACTGTTACCTTCTCATGCAGTTAGGGATCATACTATTAATCTCAGCCATCTCGAGAAGTGTTTATTTACTGCTTATGCCGATCGATTTCAATATTTTTAAATGGTACTCCCTCCCATACCCAACCCTAGCGATGCTGTATTTTACCCCCACAATGGCTGTTCCCGGGTCGTAGGCATCATGTGTAACAAGTTTTTTTAAATACTGTATGCGGAAACAATCACATATCCACTTTCTTTATTATTTTGATAGAGTATGGGCGACAAATTGCTGTAAAGATAATTTTAAGTATGTTACTAGTCTCTTTTTTTCCTTTCACGGACAATATGAAATCGAGAAATCCGATCCCGACGGATGGATTACTTCCTAGGCGATGACTATACTAGTGATTAGTTTGTAGCAAAATATTTTTCTGCCTTTCTGCTCTTGATTTAAGTAATCTAAGAATAGAAATATATTTGATTTTCTTATTTAAGTATCGCTACTTCAACTTATTTTATTTATGTAGTAACATTTTTGTTTATGTATGGTTCTCATTCATTTGCGATTTGCAAGTGCACGCAATCTTTGCGAGCGCCATCGAAGTGATTTTAATTTTTAAAATATCCCCTCGAGGTGTCTTCGGAGGCGGAGGCGGAGGCCGGCGCGAATAAATTGGCCTGGTGTTTCTTGGCACGTGACGTCGTTATAATGGCTGGATATTTTATGAATATACATAAAGTGCGATACCTCGTTACGGCGCAGACGAGAGCGGCGAGGTAACGACGCGACGCCGGGAGACGCGGCTACCAGCCCGGAAAAATAATTGCGGTCTCAAGATACAAAGGCAGAAACATCCGCCGCAAGTAGCCGTAGCCGTAGCCGCAGCCGCAACCGCAGACGCACTTCCTAATTAGATCCCGCTCGCTCTTTATTAAAAACACGCCAATGCGTACATGTAGGCTACGCCGAACACTACCGTTCAATCAACACAAAGAAGAAACGCAAATAGCGCACGCCATATAAGTGGACCTATACTTGTTAAATATATATGTTTCCGTGAGTGTTTGTCAATATTTTGAATTACCAAATTATTTGTAGAGGGCGATACACGTCTGATGTTTCTATGATCAAAGCTACAAAAATATAAATTCGCATTAAAAAGACGTATTTTAAATTTTCATCCAAAGTAAACTAAACCATCTTAAGGATAACCATTAAAACGCTTTTCTCTTAACAAACAAATTTATTTTGTGTTATTTAAAGGTTGGTGTAAATTAACACAATTCACAATTTTTTAATTATTATTGAAACAACAAAGCTGTCGCTCGAGTCCGGGCACATTCATCTATTCATCTGTTGCTTGTTATACAACGGATGAATTCAGGTCGAAAGCTCTTATGTAACACTTCAAATTTCTTGTTTCTATTAACGATTGTTGATTTTTTTTTTAAATTTAAAACTGTATACAGATTTATGTTTTTCTTAATTATTTCATCATAAATGTATGTGCAACTCAGAAGCAGGTACAATTATGTACACAGAGAGTTTATTTTAAAAAAATGTGTGACGCACATTATGATGATATAATTATTAAACCCTTAAGTGAAATGAAGTGAATATTTTAACCGATTTTCAAGCGCTTATTACTTAGCAATCAGTAACGAAATGAATTGGTCACTTAGCAGAAATACCGATAATATCTAAATATAGATCCTCTTAAAATATATTTGGCGATTTTGTTTAGTTTAGATTTTATGCAAGTTTATTTTTTGTGGGGATGCCCAACGTATTTGTAAGCTGTAAACAATCCTTATTAATTGAGTGTGAGAACATTGAAATTGAAATCGAGATCGTAGTTTCAGCAATACTTAGCAATCAGTAACGAAATGAATTGGTCACTTAGCAGAAATACCGATAATATCTAAATATAGATCCTCTTAAAATATATTTGGCGATTTTGTTTAGTTTAGATTTTATGCAAGTTTATTTTTTGTGGGGATGCCCAACGTATTTGTAAGCTGTAAACAATCCTTATTAATTGAGTGTGAGAACATTGAAATTAGAAATAGAACGAGGCATCCCAGTGTAGCGCCATAGTTGTTATTTTATTATTTCTTAATGAAACGTTAGAAAGGATTGTAAAATTGGAATTGGCACCGACAAGTGGGGTTGGTGCTGTCTGTAATCCCCTGGAATGGCTTTTGGGCAAGTGCGAATATGACCCGCGGAATTTCCGGAAACAGCTTGCGCGGGAATCGGGGACCCACGAAGACAACGAAATTTTAAATGCCACGTGGTTACCTCAACCTATGGGGTTTCGTGGTTTAAAGAACAATCGATTATTAAAGATCGATTTAGAGGCTTTTGCTCTCGGGCAGCAAGGCTGTGTGAATTATCATTCTGCTCTGAAAACTTGCAGCAGACTGACGGGAACCGACGGTAGGTCCCGGACGTATATGGAGGGCAGCTTGCGACGCTGAAGTAGACGCCCTACAGAGAAGCTGGCGGAGAGGCGACGCCATACTACAAAGCAGGTACGCTGTCAGGTTTCCAATCCTTGACGTCTAGGGAGGATATCGCCCACGGTTTTTATCCTAAGATTGTATTTGATCTGATTTCTTCGCCAAACCTCAAATTTGGTAAATATTTCCTTCATTGACGTTAAGTTCTTTTGTAAATAAATTTTCCATTATCTTTTAATTAACCTTTTAATTTATTTTCCACACCCGTCCTACACCGGAAGGTAAGTCCCTTGTCACTCTGTGGAGAAATACCACCCAGGAAAATAATACATATTTATAATATATATGTAGCAGAGAAAGAGAGAGGGAGAGGGGAGGCATAATATAATACAAAATGTTTTATTTTGAGTTTTATGTCTTTGGCTCAGTGTACTTTTTGTCTTGCTAATAAAATAACATCTTGCCCATTTATCTGAATTTCACGAGGACTTAAAACAGTATATTGTAATGAATGACGTTAAGATAACCCTGCTTTAGCCGTTGAAATTGTTGAAACATAATCAAATATATAATGGTAGAATATGTGCGTTGATGTACGTTTACGTTTTCTTCTGAAATTTTTTAAATTTTAAGTTATATAAATGATATTCTGTACTTCAGGTTACAAGTAGTCTAACGACGACGTAAAGGTTAGTAGCCTCTGTTGTAGGCCATCTGTGGTCCAATATTCCGGTTGGAAGATTGTAAACGTGGCAAGAAATTCGTTGCCTGATAAAACGATTTATTTTTTATTCATACGTAATTTTCTATTAGTAATTTATTTGTTGATGCCTGGTCACTCCTGTACTTCGGTGTCTGCTGAATCGAATTTCCAGTATCGGAATATCTTTGCAGATCTCACGTCTCAGGGTTAAACGCAAAGGTGCGCGGAATCATTCAAGTAATTTCCGACTTGCACTGTACGGTTTTATGTTAATTGGGCTGTCAAGTGGCGAAGGAACCCCGAGAATGCATCGCAAAGGCGGGGGAGTAAGCTGTGACCCTCTGTCGGAAGAAAGTTATCGCTTTACCGAGGAAGTATCTAGTCACCCGATCACGTGTCGGTGTCACGTGGCAACAGAAAAGCGGCACCCGCATTTCGCATATCAAATCATAAAATTTATCGATTATAAAGAAGAATATTAATTTGATCTTCACTCTTGTAGAATTCCTGAAATTTTCAAACATCGAGTTAGGCGTTCGTTTCAGTCAAAGAAGTCGAGTTATCCACAAAAAAAAGTATTTCGTGTGTTAATATTATTTTTGAAACAACGACTACCTTCAGGACGATTTTTCGGTGCGTCTAAATCAGCCCGTGACTTAAAAAAACAATTGAAACTACTCCTTATTATTCCCTAGTTGGAGGTGGGGGTAAACATATTTCTGCGTAAGTTAAATTTTAGTCATTATCAGGGGGTAACTTAATTTCTGTTATAATTGGAGCTATTTACAGCTAGAATGTTTGATGGATAAAATAACCCCAAGCTTCTTCTGGGTTGTGACCGAAGCAAATTATTACCATCTTAAAATACCCGACATAATTTTACCTTTCTTAAGAAACAGTGAGTGTTTCTTACTCTATTCGGTTACCGGAAACACTTTCTACACTCTTAGATTACTGGTTGCAATTTTTATTTCTTTAATGTACCAGGAGTATTTGCGTGATCTTATACAGTGTTATGAGAATTTCTAGTCAGTTATTTTACTGAAAATATTTCAGCCTTGCTATGTACCGGGATATTGGGAATATATTTGAGGTTCATATTGGGACGCTTTCGATGCCCGTTTAATCAAGAATTAAATAATGTACGGGGATAATATAAATAAAATACCTATGGAACGCCGGGCCTCCAGCTAGTATGTTATAAAACAAACCTCTAACTTGTAGCTAATTTGTAATGCCGCGGAAATAAATTATTGATAAGTTCTCAAATTTGAAAATCTCTAGGAAGTAAAAGACAAGTTGAGAATGAAAACTAAATAATTGTTTTATAAAGGAGGTTACGATACTCCTTCATTATTTTTCATTCACTTTCATTTCTTTCTATTGTGTTAATTTTTTTAGGGGATTTTGTATTTTTAGGTTCTAGCTTACAGTTAGGAATAGATATGGATTCTTTCTCTTGTTCAATAATTAATATTTTGGATTTGGTCATTGATGATTATATCGAGACAAAATTAAGTTTACTTTATATTTTTCTGGTTTATATTTATTTACTGTTTAAATGTTAATATTATCATTATATTGCACTTTTTCTATTCTCAGATTGTTTAATTTTTATTGCACAATTATGAAAACCCTCTCGTTTTTGATCAGTCTCAAAATTTATGCATAAATTTTTATTATCTATTTTAGCACAAATTTGTAGAGAGAAGCTTTCGGCATGTCCCATAGCTATATACAGTTAAAGCGACAAATAAAAGTAATTTTTTAGATTGATAAAATGAAGGTATGGGCTTTTTAAAACAAATCATAATCAAAATTACTTTGTGTAGTATACTATTTTAATATTAATTTTGTTATTGTAATATTTCAATTAATTTTTCTGTTTAATTGAAATTGACTGTGGCTTATGCCGAAAGCTTCTCTACAATTTTTAATAAGATTCATAATCAAAATTAAAATGTAATTTTGTAATTTAAAACCAAGGGGTTGTACACCAAAATTAAAATCAGCCGTTAAATAATTAAAAAATTCCTTTAAGCTAATTTATATGTTTCTTTGAGTTTAGTTTGATTTTTACCTCTATATTAATTTTGTGTTGGGGTTATCAGTCTGAGAGGGTAAGTGATGGTATATATTTATTTTATTTACTATACTTTGTTAGCTTTATTACCTTTATTAATACAATCGTTATGATTGGATAATTATAATGGTATATTGTTTTTTTTGTTATGTGATTTATGTTGTAGATTATATATTGCTATAATTATCTTTTTTACGGATTGAATTACCTATTTATATATTTCATTTATGACTACCTAAAGCTCAAGTTAAAGCTACTATTTCAGGTTCTATAATTTTGGCTGGCGTTCTTCTTAAATTACGGGGTTATTCGGGTTTAATATTTACTTATATTTTTCCTTTAAATTAAAATTATTATATCTTATCGCTACAGAAAGTCACCATTTAAACTCGAAATTTTTCAAATTTCAACTGGCTACATGTTTAAAACATCCGTAAATAAGTCACATATGAATTTCCAATACTTTTGCCAGATGTCGGTAGTGTGGCATTCGCCTATCCCCAGATGGCGCTATTTTCGAACAGTTGACTTGGAAATGTTGCCTCTGAGTTGTTAAGGAAGATGTAACGTTTTATTTAGAGTTGTGTCGTTTTTGATGATTTAGTAATAGTTTTTATTGGGGTTATGGTTCAAGTTGAGCCACATTTAGCGGCTAAAATAAATGCATTAGAAATATTAATTTCGAGTTATGTCATTAGTGATGACTTGGGATGAAGCCACTATTATACTGTAAAAACGTTTCGAAACGGTTTAATTATTGCAAACTTCCTCCACCTCACCGCAATTTCTGATCAGCTGAGAAATGTTTATCGTTCCCGTTGGAATATTTGACGTGTGCGGGTAATGAAGGCTGTGAAGAGTTGTGATTTTCGAGCTGCGGGAGCAGAGCAAGTTATTCGAGAGCGTACGTGCTCGCCAGTCGTTATTTTGTGGCTTACAAAGTGCTTCATCAAAGTCAGCGGCGCTCCCGTAGGGCAAATTTTAAAGTGTAATTCTTGAATGGGAAGCAGTTGATGTAGGGAGTGACTCACATGAGCTCGGGTCGCGGAGTCTATATTTAGTGGTGAGATAGGGTAAAACTGTTAACTCGCCACCCTCGTGAAAACAATCAAGTGCGCCCTCAGCCACTGATAGCAGATAAAGGATAATCGATTCGATGTAAATGAAACTTAAAAGCAATTAGCATAGGCGGGGCAGCTGTGGACGGACACGCTAGGGCAATGGGCGAGCGCTAAATTAATACCGCTTCCGACAAGGAAATAACACGCCTCATATGCAGCCTTCCTGAATGATATGCTTCATTCCTGAGCTCGTCAAAACGCCGGGGCACGCGACGCCAGACTTCCTGTGTGGATTCCAAACTAAACTTGTTGATGAATCGCACAATTACCCCGCTGGCGGCCGTGTCATATTCATATTACAACCCTCCATTACATGATAAGATTTCTCGATAGTACTTACTACTACTCACAACAGCAAAGATATTAAGCGTAATGCTGTGTCAGCTACTTGACAGATCTTTAAATAATTATATTTTCGATCTCACTCTAAGAGACCGATCGTTTCAATTATTTGCCCTCGAATGTGGTGCGTTAATTTTAAAACACGATAGGCAACCTTTAAATATTCCAAAAAAGTAAGATAAATTAGTTTCAAGCTCGAGTGCAAAGAAAAAAGACCGACAGGACGAAGAAAGATCACACACGCTTTCTGCTCTCAGTTAAACTTTCGTGGAAGAAACCAAAATAAAAATCAATAATATTTAAACTAATTAAGTGGACTGGAAATGTTAAATTGATAAAATAAAACGTTTCATTTTAAAAAAGTATTAAGTTTTATTTATTCTAATGAAAATTATTTGCCGAAATTACGAAGTTAAATAATTTTAAATTAGATGAAAATAATTTAAAGAAAGCAAAATAAAAGAAAAGTTTCAAACATAATTTTCTGCCTATAACTTTAATTAAAAAAAAAGATGGCCAGTAAATCAGTAATTAATTTTATAACTATTTAATTAATCCAAATACGACGTTTCGTCTCCGTTTTGAGACTTCGCCAGGCGTACTACAAACATAACATTACAATAGATTACAGATGGGTTCTATGGTACAATCTTTTATATATAAAACATGGTTCAAAACTTACAAATTTAGCAATTCATGATCTTCACTTCTTGACTCCCTCGGCCGAAATGATTATTTAAAATTTCAAGTTTACTCTATATTTTGAATCATTACGGCTGAAATGATTAATGTGTAAATCGTCATAGTGTGTTATGCGAACTTTTATTTTATGTACTCTGGAATCTCGACGATTTGTTTAACCTTCCGAGTTTCAGTGATGGAAACTTAAGAACTTCCTTTCTTATATTCATTTACTTTATGTCTCGCTATGCTATGGTATGCTCTTTTATGTCTAATATAATCGTTTCAACGTATATATTTAATATTTTTCACTTATATATTGTATTTAACCATTTATAAAAAATCTCTAAATCTCGACTCTCTAAGTTTACCTCCTGAATTATCATTAGCTCTTTTCTCTTTTTTCTAATTATTCAACTTTCACAGAGACCGCTAGAAGGTGACACTTTAATGTTTAGAGGGATTATTTCTTTCGAGTTTAAAAAGGCATTTCTCGTTTATCATCTGTACAATCTCTATTATGTAGCTATAATCTTTATTGTACAATTCATTATTTGATCTACTAGAATAAGGTATTTCGAGCTGGTTGTTCCCTTGGCTGGCTTATTCTTAAATAGGTTACTTTTCCAGTTTCGCATTGTTTGGACCTTTTATGATTTCCTCTGTAGCAGACTTCGTTTGCGTGGCCAGAAGACATGTGGTTTTTTGATTGTCCTAAAAGACGTTTATTTAAATTTATAATTATGCTTACTTGATTCGTTCCAATCACTAAACGATTCTTGTAACGCCCCTCGTTTCTCATTGAATCTGCTACTAGTTTTTTTATTATTTTCTCTTCCGCTTTATATATTATATGTACGCTAATTTGCTCCACTTTTTTTGTCAGATAGAGTGTAAATATACAGTACATCATTTCCGGAATCTGGCCATTTTTTGAGTATACTGGTGGTCGTCGTAATTATCTTGCGACTCTACTGGAAGTCATTAATTAATAATAAATTAATTGCTTGTTTTCGAAGTTGTAGACATTCATCCTCTAACATCACATGCTAAAGAAAATACTCAAAACTGATTGTGTTCCACGAATTAACAATAACTGAATTTTTAAACGAATAAATAGAGCACAGTTATTTAAATACGCCGAAGCTTTTACGTTTTATATTAACAACTTCTACTTACATGATATTCCGGTCAGATACATATTTACTGTACACCAATAAAGTAAATGATTAAGTGAATAATGTTTATTGGCTTGTAAACCAGCGCCTCCCGTACAAGCCCCAAACGCGGTTTGATTCCAGTTACTTACGCCACGATTCGCGATGAAAATTAGCCTGCTACGAGTTTAATTGTGAAAATACACTCACCCCATTCGCTTCCATTCTCTTTGCATGAAATATTTCGCTTTTGTGTTCAGTGTCTCTGTTAAGTCTAATAATTAATCCGCGCGACGTAATTAAGAAGGCTGATAGAAATGCTTTGAGTTATACGACGTCCTTAATCCTATATTTGCTGGTGATTGACCAGAGATATGTTTTATTGGCAATCCTGGGGGAGTAAATTAGCTGATGTGGCTCTTAAGGGGATTGCGGGATTACGATTTCCCCTGACGCCTTCCCGTCGATGTCCTAAACAACAATATTCGCAATTCATTCCATTCGTCACATTAATTTTCCCTTTCTTCAGATACACACCCACGCCCATCCACACACACACACACACACACACACACATATATATATATATATATATATATATATATAGGTATTTTGGTCTGAAAAGGTGAACTAAGTACATAATGTTTCAAATCTGAACCATGTCTAGACACGTAACGTTCTATTCTTAGCTCTACACTGCTAATGCTAGTATGTAAGTAATTGAAATATGTAAATTATAACCAAGAAAATAGAAATAATTAATATTTTACTCCAGATCTACGTCCAGGAACGGTTGAGTAGAATTTTCCGTACACAAAAAAAAACTTGAAATCTAAGTCCGACCTATAGCGAACCGCTTATCTCGGATTTCTGTGCCCGAAATAAGTCGCATATATACATTATACTAATAATTGAAATGTTATTTTAAATTATGTCGAATGTTAGAAGCAAAGCATGTTGTAACCAAAAATTGTTCATTTTATACTACGTTGCGCTCGTGTGATTTACTAGAAGACTACGAATCTGCTCCCATATTAAGCTTATATATTGAACGTTGTGTACTGAGACAACGTAAACCTTTCAAAACTATTATATTTTGGAGGCAGAGTTGAACTATATATTTTGTCATAATTATGCATTAATAATTGTGGTTCATTACCCAGTTTCGCCAAATCTGTTGAGGCGAATCTCTACGATGTTCTGTTGTGTAGAAAAAATTAAAATTTAGATAAAGGAAGAGAAAGAACTATCTGAAGCATGAACGGAAACTGGCCATTTTGTGTGCTTTGCCTGAATAAATCAGGATAATAGGCAAAAAGCTCAGACATTCGTTGTGGGTAGGGATACGGATTGGACAGCATATGTGTCATTTAGATCGGCTGTTTATTTATTGAAAGTAATAGGTTTGCTCAGAGCTTGTCGGCGGTGCATTTGCATAATAGATCTGTGGCCCCTTAGGGGAGGGTGTGAATACGCTCGCAGCCCTTCCCGCAAATAAGGGCTGATCGAAGCAGAGCGTTCGCTTTCGGGAGGGAAAATATCGCAGTTCATTATCCGATTGAACATGAAACCAACAACACCCTCCTTTGGTTCTTGCATCTGTGTTTCACAGCTCACGTCTTTCCGATGCAGTGACTTTCTCTTTGAAACATTCATCTGAATTTACTGTTTCATTTAATGAAGAATGCTGTTGCTCTATTTTTCCATTGAATGATAGCTTCAATTATAAAGAGGAATATTGGGTGGAAGTCTTCAGTGAAGCTAATTGTTCCAAATTTACTGAAGATAGAAAGATATTACTGTATCCTGGGTTCAGTGGCACTTCAACTCATGATCTGTCTACGGGATAACACTGCGGGAAAACCATTGGAATTACGACAAAGTTAAGTAAACAAGTATCGAAACGTCGCGCTGTAAAGAAATATGATTGCAATTTCTGTTAATTGTTTGATATTGTTATCAGAATAGGAGTCCGATGTGCGTGTGCGTTGAAGATGTCCAGGTCTGAAATTACAAACCCGCGTTGGCCGAGTGGTCTGCGTGTTGTGGTGGCAAGTGGGCATCGTCGCCCCTTCACATGCTAATCTCATGCAAATTGGCCTGCAGGTTAGACTTCCATGCAGCTCCGCATAGGAAATCAAATCAGGTGATAAATATCACGCCAGAATCAGATAACATGACACTGCTCAGCCATATATAATGCTGCGATTTAGTTAATTCTGCAGTGAAGCGGGGCAGAGGAAACGACAGAATGAGCAAAGTCATTAAAATACTATCGACCACGGAAAGTCGTCAGGGCAGGGGTTTTGATGCTAAAATCGCGCTAACCCAGTCAATATTACTTTGTTGTGACAATTTAACTCGTGATCTGTCTACGGAATTCAAAGCCTGCGGAAATAACAGCGGAATTGCGACTTATCCAACTTTCAGTGCAGCTGAATCCGGACAGTGTTCTGAGGTGACAGACGCCCACGGGTTGCCAAGTTTTGGTAGATGGTTGTTTCATCCTTCTAAACTGTTGGGTTGACATGGCACCATCAGGTATGTGATAAATTTCTATTTTCCTTTGAGCTTCCAGGAAACGAGTGCTTCTGAGGCGGAAAATGTATATGTGAGTCAGTTGCTCCAATTCGCACTTCACTGTAGAGTCTGAATTGATTAACTTACTTATTTAAATATTAAATTTAATTTACGTATAAATTTTCCCATTTTTTATGTCCAATTATCCGCCATAATTAAGAGTTATGCTTGTATGTAATTTGTGTTTTACGTGAATAAGAAATTATTATAAAAATGTTACCTGTTTACTGAATGTTCCAATGTCCTCAATTGAGGAGTCATTGAATTAATCTAAATTTGATGATTATGAGGGTGACAAGAAAGGGCTTTTAGTGTTGAACCACTTCAATTATATTTCAAATTAAACTCCGCAATTCGTACTTCGTGTAACGTAAAATATAATGTCGACTGTCAGTTGCAGATCCTAAGCGATGAATGATGAAGGGCGTGCTTGTTCGCATTGGAAACGGAACTTGTGCGACAGCGAAAATGTGAAATGTGTCATGTTGTGCATAGGAGTTTAATAAAATAATAAACGACGAGGAAAGTCAATAACCCAAGTCCACCAACTTGAACTGAAGGAATTGTTTTTAAGTTAGATTATGCGGATCCGGTCAGTCGGTGAGAACGTGTAACGATGAATGCGATGAAATAATGAAAAGACGAACCTAGCTGTTGTGGCGTTTCGTTAACTGGAATGCGGCGTCGCGTGCCAGTCCGCTGGAGAAATCCATTTGGCAGGCGGCGTATCTGCCCCGAGATCTGGCGCAGGTGAGAAAGAACAATTGAAAGTGGTGCGTGAGTAAGCGCCGCGGCGCACGCCAGCGTCTAAATCACGCTGCGCCATCTTGATAACGACTGACGGCTCAATTAATAAGGACGTCTCCAGCCCGCGCCAGCGCCGCCTAGACCCGCCATCACCTAACCTCAACGCACGTCGCAGCTTCTATACTTCACTTACCATTGTTGCAGACCACGCTATAAACTTCCAAATCTACACTACATGTTATAAAGATATTTGTCCTTAAAAATTCGTTTGGTCATGAGAATCATTTATAGAACGTCCGTCGCTCACACACTTCAACGTAGCGGCCGGAAATTAGGCGGTCTTGTCATATACGGCTCAAGCTAGTCCCTAACACTGGCCAACATATTTGTCTTATGAGTACTAACAGTTGTACTTCTTTGTCGTATTTTCGAACATATGCTCGGAATTTCTCCAACAAAAAATTAATTTGTTTTAAAATAAACGTTTCTTTGTCCATTGCACATTGTAACAAATATCAAATATTTCTCCTGAATTCAAGCATGATGTCGACTTTTTCATATCACGAAAGGTTTCTGAGATACTGACATTTATAATTTCAAACACTAATATTTTCTACATTCTTATCTACACAATATTCAATCATTCTGTCTGACGTAGAAAGAAGGAAATAACCATTTTCTGCTATATTTCGCCTGTGGAGTCTCTTGATGGTCCAGCATATTAGGCTCACAAAAATACACACAGTTTTTTGGGAAATCAAAAGGTGGAAAATTACCGTAATACTGTCAAGGACCTTATAACATCTTATGTGGTAGTCAGATGTCCTTAAAAGTACCCTTCCCGTACTCTCAGATAGATTTATTTTGCCATATTGAGCGATTGAACACTATCACCAGGAGACTTCAGAAATGAAAAAGAGGTATCAAGGAAAATGGAGCCTAATATTGTTCGACCTACAAGAGGGATGTTCCAGAGGCGAAAATCGTAATTACTAATTTTCTAGGTTTATTTGGCTGGCTCTGCAAATAAGATGCCATACATGGATTTTTTCTGGCTGATCCTGAAACAAGGAACTTGCCTTTAATAGTCTAGAGATAGACACAAGGAAAACCTTCAAAAACCTACATCAGATAGGTCGGGCCATTGGGTACTATTCTCACGCCCTTCCGAATGACGGAAGACGAGTTTGCTGGGGGGACGCAGCATTCCCTTCCGTATCTCCACCAGTTGGCCGACTGTTCATGAATATCAGAATTATTCAAAAATAAATGCCTATTTGTGATTAAAAATAACATCAATGAATAAATGTATTGGCACTTCAAAGTGAAAATACCTAAGTTTTTGAACAGAGTTGTGCAAGAAGTTGGTGAGTTAACCTGACATATTGCTCTAATAACACGTTTTTGACTGATAAAAATCTTATCTATGCCTGCTGAGTTGCCCCAAAATATAATACCATATGATAAAACAGGATGGAAATATGCAAAGTATACTAATTTTCTTGTTTTTAGATCACTGAAGGTGGACACTGCTCTGACAGCATATGTAGCTCAGCTGAGTTTCTTAAGTAATTGATTAATCTGGTCTGTCCAATTTAATTTATTATTTACTAAGGGACCTAAGAATTTAACAGAGGAAGTTTCATTTACATTTTTGTTGTCGTATTTAAGTATTATAGATTGTAAAGTTGTGTTGTGTGTGTGAAATTGCATGAAATGTGTTTTGTCACAGTTATTTGTTAGTCCGTTCACATTAAACCATGTTAGCAGG
This sequence comes from Eucriotettix oculatus, assembly GCA_034510155.1. Classification (NCBI taxonomy): domain Eukaryota; kingdom Metazoa; phylum Arthropoda; class Insecta; order Orthoptera; family Tetrigidae; genus Eucriotettix; species Eucriotettix oculatus. The sequence continues at coordinate 19,161,384 of CM067380.1, read as the reverse complement.
TTAGTTATGCTGCAACATAATACGAGAAACTCAATTGCACCACACTATTTAATCGAGTTTACTGTCGATCAAATATCAGTGGTACTCTTTTCTTTATTACTTTATTTCATTGTTAATATATGCTCTATCTAAACTTTTAGTATTTCCTTACAACGGAAGTGATTCTTCTAATATTGCTATTGAAAAGGTTCAGTAGTAAAAGTATCTTGGCTAAGAATCAAAAAGGCGTAACACTAGTTGTTTTTTGCGCCGAAATGATTATTTTATGTGAATTTATTGAGGGTTGAAGACGTATATTTCAGTAGTGAAACAATAAACAGCGCAGTATCGACCGATTTCGATGGAATTTTGAGGCCGCAAGTCACAGAACTCCCGATTTGAATAAAAATGAGTGGATTTATTCTTGCGAGTAGCTCAGTGCAATATGCTGTGTTTTTTTTCTTCGCTGAGGCTTGGTAAAGGCAATTGGTGGAAAGACCTACGAGGCGGAGTTGATTGGTGGAAATATGGACGAGCGTTGAAAGGAAGCTTGTTTCTCCTCGTTCCGCTTCTACATTGCAAGGCAATGCCCTCATCAATAGCTGTGAAAAATTTACATTACTTACTTGACAGCGAAACCGAAATTCTGAGTCACATAAAGCAAAAATTTATTTAAACTACATTCTGTACTTAAATTAAGAGAAAAAATTACGCGGTGAAACTGGGTTAAATGAGTCTCCATTTCTATCCCCGCAGTGTTCCGTAATTTCAAAAAAATCAGATAAAAATTGGAGCGTGTACCTCTTGGAGTAGAAGTTTTAGCTCGAGACCCTCGTCGTGGTCATTTCTCTTATTGCGACCGAAGCAGAACCAAAAAAACTCTTTTGCATACCATGATTCGGCTTAGCACGGGTGGTGTACCTAATGAAAAAAAATGAGACAAATCTTCCGTTTACATACGATTATGTAGTGATATACAATTACAATTAAATAATTCGGCCATACTTTATTGTAATGTCTTGTAATGTACAATATTTTTCGTTTTTCCTTCCGGAGAGAAAGCAAATAACGCCGATGGTTTGCCGACTCTCGAGCACGCAACGTACAACTTCTCGTGCGAAAAACACGGAAATTCAAGGTTTATTCCAACACACATGTAACGATTGACCTTGGGATTTATTAATTGACATTGCGAATGCAAGGCGCACCGGAAACTGGACACGCTTATATTCAAAAGAAAGTCGGTTGGCATTAGTTATATTCTGTGTTAGCTTCAATCAAATTTTTCATAATTTCTTAGCAGTGCGTCTTGTTCCGTTACACAATTTCGTCTGATTCAGATTGCGTGGCATGATTATCACCCAGGCAACCTTGAGCTGTAGCGGTAATCCTGGCTAATCAATTAATTCAGGAATTCAGTTCGATAATTGACCACTTCATTTGGGATCGGTAATGGAATCGATTGACTTGAATTAATGAAGTTTGCCATCAATTTGACTCTGAAGTTTTATAATGAAATCAACTACATCCTTGTTTTTTGCTGCTAAAATGGCTCTTTTGCTCAACCAGGAATTTTTTTTTGTAATTTGCGCCAATTATTTGGGAACAATTTCGATATTAATTCTTCCTTTGAGCGACGAAAATTTGGTGGAAACGAAATGATGCCAGTAGAAGTGTCAACAGGAACTTTCCCAATGCCAATGTTGCCACAACTACTCCCTTCCAGTAAGGAAGTTATTACCTGATGGCTGTACAACGCCAATCTGTCAATGTTTTTTAATATATTGAAGATCTGTCTCACTCACTTTTCATATTATGAGATTTTAAAACATTTCCGTACGATTTTTTAAAAATTTTCTTTTATACAAATCTTGTCCTGATAATAACAAACACAACCAAAAGAGAATTATCCAATTTGGTGCAGTCGTTCGGAAGTTATGCCCGTACATACATTTCGGCGATTCATTTCTATATATATATATATAAGTGCCACACAATCGGGTCCAACGAAAACTCCTTTAACAATGATCGAGTGAAGGCTTTCCCGGTGTAAGTAATGTACAAAGTTTTCTCGTGCTTCCAACCGGGTGAAAACACAGCAGTTCCACGCCTTTTCGGCAGCTGTCATTGCTATCATCTTCTGGTGAAGCAATGACAGCTGCCGAAACGTCGTGGAACTACTGTGTTTTCACCCGGTTGGAAGCCCGAGAAAACTTTGTACACTCCTTTAACAATATTTGGCAGGGTAATTTTCAAGAGTATAATAGAAATGTCAACACCGACTACATTAATTTCGATATGAGGACTACAATCGAACACAGACGCGAGTGTTATACATGTAATTGCAATAGTTCTTGAAACGCAGCTTTTCAGAAGAGCCCTTTGCATAATTTTTAAAATAAAAAAATCGTATTTATTCGAGTTCTGGCAGTCATTAAAAGGGCAAGCTTCCGATAAATTCCCCCAGCAGTGAATCAAGGAGCTTAAAAGGAATCTCGAGTCAGCCCAAGGGGGGGAAGGGGGTTGCAGTAATTTCCCTGGGGAGAGCCTCTTAAATAAATTTTGCAAAGGCGGAGAACGATAGTCCAGACAAGCAGCGACTAATACGTCACAACTCACACGATCTCGAAAGGGAAAAATTGAGACAGGTCCGATAATAACTGGAAACTAACACCCGAACCATTTACTGTCCATCTTATTTTACACTGAATCTGAAGGTCGGTGGTGAAGTTCATCTAGTAATTTCTTATTTACCTTGCGTTTTTTCTTTACAATATTTTCTATCGATGTATTTAATTTTTTATTTCGACATTTGCATATTACATTTCCTCCTGGTGTCTGTTAGAAAAAAATTAGGATTCATGTATTTTCTCTCATTCGTATTTATTTTTCCTCAGTGGAGGTAAATGCAATTTAATCAAATATTTCACTCGTCCTCGTTGATAGTACGTATAGTATTCCAAGTGCCTTTCCATTATTGTATTCTATTACTTTCCTAGGAAGTGGATTGGGCTTTAGAGATTTTCATGCGTGTAAGTAGCTTTGTTCTAACAACAGTCATTATCATAGTAAGTCCGACGTCGTTAGCCCATTTCCCCTCAGCGGCAAATGCCCTGAACCGATATTTGTCGGAGCTTCATTGTGGTCTAAGCCGAGGGCCAGGAACCCTGCGGGAGCATCAAGCGAACTGGTAAGGAATTTACGACAGAATATGGCAATGTAAGTGGAGGGCCCCCGACCGCGCTCGCAGGGGGGCGCCGTTTGCAGCGGGGGAGGGGGAGGGGGACGGGGGTTGCTCCTGTTCACGCTCCGGCAAACACTCGGCCAAAGGTCGGCACATTCGTCTATCGAATGAAGATATATTCCAAACAAGCATCCGTTCTTCTTTGCACAAGTTCGTCAACTCAAAGTCGACGATAGCGCGTCCTCAATACAAATTCACTTTTTTAAATCATGATCTATAAATAACAACCTCTAGATACTAAAAAGTTACAAACTTAAATGATTTTAAATTATTGTTAATTTGCCCAAATTAAAACAAATATTCTAATAATTCTTAGTAATAACTGAATCGGAACACTTTCTATTAATAACAATAATATATATTGTTTAAATGTTGATTAATGACGAAATAGGGCATTATACGTATGTCCTTGAGTAATACACGGTCATTCGAACCGCGGTATCGTTAATGTGGTCTGTAGGGGTGCCGCAATCAACAGACCTTGATCTCAGATACTCCTCCCCGATTATTCAATCCTCTTTTATGTGCCGATCCAGTATGGTGTGCTTCTTCTTATTGAGATTAGAACTCAATCAACTACATAATTCTTTATTTCTCATACGTAGCTTACTGACGTCACAGATGTGTGTATGATTTTGCAACAGCGGGATTCTGGTGAACAAACAATCAGTCCATTTGAATATTTACTTTTAATCACTTATAGTGCATTTCTTAATTCCTGATAACAAACACAGTTTTTTAACGCAAAATAACATCGCACTATCACTCCTCTTTCATTTTCCTTTATTACTTCACCTAGATTTAACTTTCTTCTAAAAATCAAGCAATGCAACTCCTGAGTAATATGATCCTAAATATTGGAATCCGTCTTCCTGATCGACTTTCCCTAGAAGTTGTTCAGAGAACCGAATACTATAGTTGCCATTCACTTGCACACCAACAACATCTTGCGTCTTTTATTGCGTTGTTCACATCAACAGCTTGTAATTTGGATTCCTCGTTTCCTCCAATTTGTAAAGGCGAATGTTGCAATGAAAGATCCTTTGTTTATCATCTCGTTAATTTCACTTCTTTTATCAATTGTGTCGTAACTTCTTGGTTGTACTTTAGTCTTTGTACCGCTTCAAAGAAAAAAACGTCACTAACAGGCACTATAATAATTTTACTCTCTGAAATGGATCATATCAAAAATTGTATCGTTCATTTATTTCGTCTTTTCTGTTCGTGAATTCATTTTGTTTTCGTCTGAGCTTCAACACGACATCCAATTATTGGATGCGTAAAATTAAGATTGTTAAATTATCTTGCTTATTATATTTGAAAAAGGTAGGGGCTTGACATTTTGAAGGCCGACATTACAGTTTGAATCCTTAAGAAAGTAATATTAAAATTTTGCTAGACTTCACAATAGTCGGCTTTAGGAAATAACCGGATTGAGGAAGGATATATTCAAATCCACGTGATTAATGCAAAGACTGGGCCTGTAAATTTGGTATCTTTTCAAAACACAATTTCATTTTAAACCCACGTTGTCATCTTCTATGTATATCACTATAGTGATTATACTCATAAAAAAACCACAGATAAAATATAATTCAGCCTTACAACAATTAATTCACACTTGTTGTTTTTTTAAAATTATTAGGCCTACCTCTATTTTTTTCCTCATCATTTTTGAGAGAGCGTCAGTTATATTCAGTATATTTATATAATTAATCCATAATAAACTTACTGAATAACAATTTATTCTCAACTATTATATATAAATATGCCTGATGTAGCGCATTTTACAAAATTCCTTCCGTAATACATTGCAATTAGGTTGTAAGGAGCAATCTCTCGATCACGGAAACTTCCTGCGGCCAGACTGACGTATGAATAATACTTCAGCTCTACTGTCGGTACTTGTATCCAGTGACTGATTTATTGTGAGCAATTTAAGACGGTTCCTTTTGAGTTCTTAGGGGCCGAAAACCAAAAATATATGCAGAAAATGAACGTTTAACATTCTAAGTACACGCGGAAGACACTTTATGTTGGCAAATTTCACCGAGTCACATTTTGCCTGCCATAAGACTCAAAAGACTGAGAATATAAAAAATCTTCGATGGACGGAGAGTCATGAAAGTACACATTTTCTGTAAGTGATAAAAGAGAATTAGACGTTGGGGTTAAAAATGTTGGCGTGTGAGAAAAAATTCGATTGTTAACGTCAACAGTCTTAAGGTTAAAGAAAATTAAAGAACTTTACATTTTTCGTTCAAAAACAACTGCAAAGAATATTAGAAGTTTTAATTTAGACAATGTAGACATAGCATTATATTTCATTTAGTTTAATTATGCAATGTAGTATTGATGTTTTGTAATAGTAATAATAAATCTTACTTTTTGTTTTTATGGAATCTTTGAAAAAATAGCAAAACATGGATATAATGAAACGCGGTTATTAGGAGCAAATTGAACGGTCCATAACAGAGTTCGGCTGTGCATTATTTGGTGGATTTTATGAATCACTTCGTAAACGAAAATATTAATAATGAATTGAACGCCGGCAAAAAATTACCGACAACAGACAGTTTTCATGCCCAAATAAATAATAGAAATCAAATATTTCGTGTTTGAAAAACTAAGAAAATATTTATAAATTCACAGTGAAGGTTTCGTGTTTGTAGATCATTTGTCTTTTGATCAAATGCATACATACGAGGCTTCGTCTGCGATATAATGTAATTCTGAATTATATTTCGTCTTTCTCCTGTTGTAACCTTACTTTTCATTTATTTATTTATACCTAAGAATTACTAAGGTGAGCAACCGTACTTGAAGTTGAGACTGAATTCGTTTCCTGGTATCACGTATGGTGAATATGTTATGAAGCACGTAGGAAGTGAAAAGGATTTTTTATCGAAGCGGCGAGGGGAAACGAAATGGGTGTCACTTAAAGCCTGTGTCGTGGTGTAATTGTGGAGCTTTTATATTCGTATGTTTGTCCCGTACTGCTCCTAGCGGCGAACCGCGGCACTGCGCAGTGCGGGCGGGCGCATCTCATTACTCGGACCTCTCACTACCAGTACACACAATCAGGAAGTTCACAAATCTGTCCGCTAATTTGTGGCTGACCGTAAGTATTCCGTGACAAACGACTCTTACCGTAGATTAAAGGTTTTATTTATAAATCACGTACTCGACGCAATCGGGATACACTTTGGGTCTCCCTGTCTCTCACTCACTCACATCGGTAACGAATTTATTTACATAACAAAACGAAAATATGTTTTTAAAAATGTATGTAAATCTACGATGGGTGAGTGAAAGAGTAATGTTTTACTATCGTGGAATAGACGCCGTTAATTTGAACCGAAAATCGTATAGTCAGAACCGTCGAGAATCAACTACAGTTTGTATGGTATGAATATGACACAGGGGCGGACGGTAACTCTCGGGTCGAAATTAGTTTCATAATAATTATGAAATTTACGGGTCTTAGCAAAAGAGAGGGTTTTACTCTCCCCGAACACATTTTGCGATTTAGTTCCGAAACTAGCGGCGGGAACTGAGAGCGGTACGATAATTAGCCACGGACACATTTAAGCGAACACCGGCAGCAACTTCCTGCCGGCGTTAGCACCCCGTAATTATAAATAGATTATTCCGGTGGCATTTGGCGGCGGTGACCCCGCCCCCTGGGCGTGCCGCGATTGGCCACCGCACAGGGGCACGCCTCGTGATTGGCCGCGGCGGCGCGCGCTGACAGCCATTCACGCCAACTGTGCTCATCTTTCCAAATATATGTCAGCCGGGCAGCACCTTTTCACCGCGCGATCCAGGAATTGGCAGGGGTGATATTTACGTTCTCGAAGCTCACCTCCATCGAATTGACCGGCGAAACAGCCCCCGGCAGCCGCTCAGCCGCGCCAGCGAACTTTAAAAGCCGCCGGGACAAAAGGCGGGGCGGATCGTGAGCCGGTGAGTGGCGAGAGGCGAGAGGGGGGAAATCTCAAAGTGCGGGACAGTATGACTCCGTAGCTCGTGTGGATCTGCAGCTCCGAACACGTACCAGGTGAGTCGCTATCAGTGCCTACTTTGTGATCGCAACGAACTACCAAATTTATTTTGCCTACCACACGTTCCACTAAAACCGCGTTTAGTAATTGAAGTTAACCTCGCATCATACGACGCAGTGAGTTTCAGTTCGCTACCCTTGTTATTTTCAAATTATTTTTTCGACTTGTACGGAGACGTCAAACCTTAAAGGATAAACGAGCCGTGATGACAATGGAATCACCAATAAAAACGAATATGGCATTGGTTATGGGGTCCTACTTCCTTAGTTATTCTCGTTATGGTTATTATTAAGTGCAGGGTTCCCGAATGAGCCGAACCTCTATGAATTTGAGAAGACGTCATGGAGAAAAAGCAGCACCAAAGAATAAATTATGTTGGTCTTTGGTAGCGAACGCGAATTATTAGTTTCAGATCTCTAATTCAAGAAGCTGTGATCAGACTGGCCTTAAAATAATGACGTCCCAGTTATCGGAAAAGCCTCGATGGTAATCAACAATGCAACCTTCACGTTACATAATCTCTCCTATATCTATATTTATATAATTTGTGTGCAAGTTATATCGTGTGTGTTTGACAAGAGACTAGTTTAACGGGATGTAAGGAAATAGCACACGCCCACTCGCACTCGTATGGCATGGGCGTTCGAACCCTGCGTACACGTGCTCGTTCCATAGTAGTAAATGAATTCGAATCCGCGGAGACTCGGGAAGCGGATCGTGTCGGTAAACTGAGCGACGAGAGCCATTGTGAGATCTGTTTGTTTTCCGCCGGCGACCAGCTGTCGCCGGATTCTAATCAAGTGCCAATCGGGCGCGCTCAAAGCGAATGCGTTCTTTTTGTTTCCAACTCGAGATTTCACGCAGCGTACGGAATGAAAGCCACTCGAAAACGTCGCCATCTTGAACGCCACTTGGGAAGGGGAGCCCGAACCTTTTGTGTTAGGCAAACTCTCAAGTTGTGGAACAAAAATCTGCGGACCAGTTTGGTAAAACAAAGCGGGAGCTGATAGCCTGCGAAACAATGGGCGCCACGTCCGTCCCCCTATCAACTTTCGTTTTACGTAATTAACAAGTACCTGACACATGTGTAAACATTGCAGCAGTCACGCTACTCGTCCATCCAATTAGGACCGACAGATGAAGGGACGACTTGTTTCTCATTAAATTAATTAGACAATTTCGAGATGATTTGCGGAATGTAAAAGTACAAATTAATTGAAATGTGCACGACTGCGAGTGACGTTGCTCCTCTAAAGAGAGAACTTACGGCGAGCGTCAAATGTTTTAATTCAATGTCAACATTAAATAAATTCATAACCAATTAATATGTACATATAAAGTACTATCTTAGGAATGTTTTTCGTTCTATCACAGAGAAAAGCGAATGAACTGTAGTTGTAAAACTAAAGTGACGGTTGCAGATTACTATGTTTGAATGAGTTTCTTCATCCATTGTTACGTTTTAATCGTTGATTGCCGTATTCGTCATTGCGTGTTTTGTGTGATGTGGTGTGGTGTGTTGTGTGCCAAGCCTGCGTGTTGAGTACTGATCCCCACCAAGGCCTGAAGTATTCTATATCGCTTGTATCCTCATTAGTTCTGTGTTTCCGGCTTTCGGCCTCCGCTCGGCCACCGTACTTTCAAACTGCTCTTCTCATTACACATACAGAGTCTATTTTGGATGTATAAATCACATGTAAAATCATCATATGAACGTTAATACTCAAAATTACCATCAATTTGTTTTCAAGAAGCCAGTATTCAACCCCTTTTAAGCGATCCTTACGCATTACAAATTATTTTCAGTATTGTTATTACAATTCTGTGACATTATCATAGACTATTAATTATTGTTTTCGGTGCATAAGTTGCTGTCACAATGTGGAATTGGTAGTGACATGATCCAAATGTTTTGTAATGGTTTGATATCATGATAAAAGTGTGATTTTTTAAATATGGAAGGAAATTATTAAATATTTCGTTTCAGGCTACTTGTGACTAATGATACAGCCGTAAAAGATTTGTTTATGTATACTAAAGCCTCTGAAATTAATTTATGGCATAGATTAGAAGTATTAGTTGTATAATATAATATAAGACTATCTTCATTTTTTAAACCGTATTTTGTATTTAATTCTATATAATATAGTTTTATGACACACAATAGTGCAGTATACTAATTTTATTTTTCTCTAAATATATAGTTTCTTGTCTTTAACATATCCACTTCAAAACGGCACACTTTTGTGGTTGTCATAATTGATGCTGACATGTAGTTATTTTTCAATTGTTATATGTATCAATTTGAAAAAAAAAGAAGACATAATAACCATTAAAATGATTCTATTTAATAAATTTGCTTTAAATGCAAACAGTGGGGAATTACTTTCCATGTAATATACGTATTATAATCAAATAAGTTTATGACATATGTTGAGAAAATAATAAAAAAAACTATCGTCATCTGTTTTGCTAAAATCTTTCCGTAAGCTTATTCATTTCAGTATGGTAACTAAAAAATATTCAAAGAGAGAAGAATAGCTCCAATTATAGCTCAGCCAAAGGCTACGAAATCTTCTGAACTAAAACTTATTTTGTTTTATTGGTAGGAAAGTTGAAGCCAGTTCCTTACTTCCGTTTTAAAAAAGAATCTGTGAATTATTGCTCAAATCGGATTTACGTTTTTTATTTCGCGGGATCGTGATAAAAATCCTCAGCCTCCGTTTCTGATGGGAAGGACAATCGTGACAAGTCGGAACATCTGATAGATTTTTTAAATTCTTTGAAAGGTTAGCCCAGAGTTCACGTGTGTCATACATCTCTAAGTAGACTAACATACGAATAGAAAAAGAAATACAATTTTTAATTATTATTTTGATATATATATCAGCAAAAATATTTATAAATAACTTCAATGTACTAATAATGAGTATATAATTTACAAATTTTACAAAATTTAATACTTTAATTTCAGTTTGAAACTTTCATCACACGCACATTTATATGAAAATAATAAACTTGAACAAACACATATTATGTTGGCGTAATATGCATATATGTAATGAAATTGTTTTAAAACTATCTGAGAAGGAAATCTTTTCGGAAAAGTCTTTAACATCCTGTTGAAATACTAATAATTTTTATGTTCTCATAATTTTAATAAAAGTAGTGCTGTAACTTGAATTTACATCATTAGCACATATATATCAAATATATATGACTACTAATAATACGCTCTGTACATACAAATTGTACCTTGTTGACAAATGAGTTAAATGGTCAATTTGTTATATCTGAGTATTATTAGTACACACGGAGCATTTCAGCAGAATACAAGAAACTTGTTTCAAGACCTGATACATTATTTATTATATTAGGCCATATAATTTAACCGAAATTCACTTTTGTTGTTTACTGATTTATTTTGATCATACCCTTTTCGGTTTTGATTGTTAGAAAATAACTTTGACGAATACTTTGAACAAACTAACAGTTAAATAATAGATCTTAAAATGGATATATGTAATTTGCTAATTAAATAAAAATCATATGACATGCTAACTATGCATGAAATAATTACCGATAAAATATATATTGAATTTGAATTGATTATTTAATATGTTTACTACAATTAGCGGTAGTTAAAAATATATTACATACTAGCAATTATTGAGAATGGAACTGTCATCTCCAGATGGATTCATTATTCACGTATAGTTTATATATTATTAGGCATATGATAAGCCTACATTATTCAGGTACATAATTTCTGAACATACCATACATTAATGAATATTTTTCTACAGACCATATTTTTGAAATGCATTCCTCTTTATTCTGTAAACACTCTTTTTTGGGTCAATCCACGCGATACTATTTGGTGTTGTCGTTTACACAAATATTTCACTTCGGGAATATTGTTCCTAAAAATACAGGCTAAACGCATTCGTTCAGATAGAACGAAACTTAGTTACCGTATATAATGTTAGTATTCTAGGCCTTACAAGGAAGGGACGTTTTAGTATTTTCTCATTGCCTATTCGGGTAATTACGCAGTTTAGTTTGAGACTGGTGTAAGTTGAAACAATTTAAGCAACATTCAGTTACGATACGACTGTTCTATTCGAAATTCGGGCTTTTGTCGTCCCGTCCAAATAAAAACTCATCGAATTGAATTTTCTGTATCCAAACCCTACTGTTGATCGAAATAATAAATTTAAGTTGTTTATTCAATTTTTTACTCATACATGAGCATAATTAAATTTTGTGTAAATATTTAGTTTTTTAAAAGGACTCGGTGCATAGTAAATGTTTTTGTAAGAGTTTGTTCTATCCAGGGAAAATTGGTGTATTTTATTTTTACAGATATCAACGTTTATAGGTATGTGAATTTTATTATAATTATAAATTCACCTGTGTATTCCGAAGTTAGTATTTTTATAATAAATCATCGTTAAGAAAGAAAGGGCTGACTTGTGTTTTGAGGCCGGCAAATGGTATTAGGCCTGCAATTACGGAACATGGTAAATGAGAAGGCGACGGAGGGGAATCGACCCCTTAGTCACACTTTCGCTACATGCATCCTATGTACTACGGGAAACTGCTACTTCTACAATGACACGTACAAACCTTTAAGACAAAATAAAGCTTTTTTGATTGGCATAGTGCATTTCCTTTCCGTTGCGAATGCACAGTGCTTCCATCTGCGTTCACCGATCGAGGAGTAACAGTAGAATTTGACAATACCGTTTCAAATCCTCCTGTGAATTGCGACCACGACAATTATACTTTGATGTGAATGACAATGACACGGGCGGGCGTGAGGCTTCTGAGGGGTCGCAAATACACAGCAGATTGAGACACGCTCTTTGAATCCATCACCATTGCGATCGTTTCTGATTTTCTAGAAAACGCGAAGATCCGGAACGTGTGACGTTGAAGACGGATCATCACGATCCAAAAACGCGTTTCTTCCTGTGATTGAAGTATGTACAGCTGCTTCGTACGCAAGAGTGCTAGGTACGCATTTATATTACAATTAATTCCACAAATACGTTTAAGAACTTTTAATTTTATTATTCTTATATGTTCAAGATAATTTTATTTCCATTAAAATACTTTTGATTTATACCCGAATGGTGAGAAGAAAGAAACGGTAGTGGTGCAGCTTTCGAATATATACATGCATATATTTCTGTTGTGTATTCCTATTGATTTAGCCCGGTGTTTCCCAACGTGGGTCCCTCGAAAATGATCTCTTTTTAGAAGCTAGAAACCAATCGCCTCCTATGTACGAAAGGAATAAATTGTTGGTATGCCAATTTTAAATAATCGCTCATTAAACGTTGTACTTTCTGAAGTAATATAAATTACAATTTACTAGGAGAGTATAATTTACTATGCCTAGTAAAGGAATAGTACGTCCTGTGTTGCTCGATTTCAGTGGCATGCATCACTAAGGGGAGACTTGAGTCCAAAGCTGACTAAATATCAGCCTAATATAAAATATCTGTGCAAGAAACATCAACCCAGAAATGACCCCACAGGGAATATTGAAATTATTAAACAAATAAATAGTAAATACGAAATAAAATATATTAACGACCAGGAACAGACGTTAATTTATTTTATTTAATTATTGGAAAAACAGACGTTCAATAATTATAAAAATTCAAGTATTATAGAAAAATCTTTAATATAAATTATTTTGTGCTTGACTTACATGTTTTGAAAATTTTTCTAGTGTTTTCTTCTTAATAATCTCCTAGTAATAACTTCCGAAAACCCCATTTCTTGTCTTTAACAAGTTCTACATTTAGGCAACAATTCAATTTTTGAATATAATGTTAGAAAGGGGATATCAGGAGGCATGGTGGGGTACGGAAAGGAAAGGGTTGATTTAACCCGTCATAAGGAACACTTCACGTTGATCTACAATTGAAAGTTCGGTTTGATTGCTTCCCCTGTAGCCTAATATCACAAGGGTGTCCTTTTGTGTTCTAAATACAACTTACCAAGTGCTTAAAGCAACCAAATTCTTCAATAATGCCTTACCTCTTCAAGTTTTCTTTTCTCTCTCTTGTTATAGGGCCTACTATACGATTGTCAGTCAATTTACTTAACGATTATTTTACTGTTTGGTTCAATTTCAAACGTCTTCACTTCGTATCTTGTTTTACGCAATACTTTTGACTTACGAAATGTCGTCTCATCGTTTTCGGTTTTATTTTTCTAAACATCATTTTAATTACGTAGCAGCTGCGTACAGTTCGTTCTAGCCTAAAATTATAACTTGTATGATTAATTAATAATTATTATTATTAATCAATAACAATTAACCGTTTTTCAATCTTCTAATATTATTTATAAAAACACGTGATAGTATTAATCTGTAGTATTACTTGACTAAATAGCGCAAAATACTGTTCAATGTAAGTTGATCAGCAGCCTGCCCTTACAGAAATTCTGACTTGAAGAGTTGTAAAATCAAACTTGAGGTCTAATCTTCGAGAAACGGCAAAGTTTTTTATGTAGGTAAAATATTTTCAAAATGCGTTTTTCATGTCACCTAAATTGATAAATACAATCTCATTTTTCTGAATAGATTCGCAAATCGCTGAAATCGACTAAAACACGGTAAGGGAGACGCGATATTTCAAAATGAGTGGATATGGACTATAACATAAACAGGAAAACTGATTCACATTGAGATCGGCAGTTTGTATCTTAACCAATATGGTAGAGAAATCGTCATCAGCATTTCAATTTAAATTAAATGGTCTACGTTTCACCATACGACGTAACTTTTCTAAATTCTTTACCTGGAATGACTATCTGGTAATGTTCAGAAAATTGTTTAAATTAATTATTCCTGAATCATTATCCTCCAAAATATTATGGGAGTAAAATTTTCTTTATGCTTCTATGATCATGTAATTAATAACGAGCCCGGAGATTATCATCTTTCTGAACGCACTGAAAACTGTGTAAAGAACGATGTTTAAAATACCGTACTGAGCCAATATAAATCAACAGTTCTAAAAATATTTCATTCTTATATAATGGCTATCCGTTCGTGATGATTATTTAGCTCGGTTCTTATAACATTACAATATTTGAAACAATAGAAAACAGTTAAAAATCTATTTTATTACTATCAAAGACTCTGCGAGAGTTTAAAACGAGCTATAACTAGATTAATATAATAACGAGAATATTATAAAAGTTATAATTTTCTCGTCCGTCTCCAACCCGAAAACCACCTTTCATACATAAAATCGGAAAGGATTAAATTATTGAACGCATATAAAAACATATATATAATGGATTATTTAGGTAATAATTTGAAGTACATTTGTAACAACAGTTCGCTAGTAAGCCATCGAGGTTTTTTTTAAAAAAAATCCTTATTTGCGAGTTTGTGATCGGGACGCGCAACAGGGTAGGATGGGATGATATCGACGCACGGCATGAATATTTGATGGTCCGCATCTGCTGGCTGCTGGCTGCTGGCTGCCGCTGCTGCTGGCTCCTCCCAGGCCACGCCCCCGCCAGCTGCGACACACGGTGCCCTAACAGCCAACGACACCCCAATTCCCCTCTGCCCCTGCCGCAAAGTTCAGCCCGACGTTCAGACAGATATTCTCTCAGGGCTGGGCTGGACTGGACTGGACTGGGCACGGCTGAGCTGTACCGATTAGGTCCAAGCCTGCCGGAACGGTTGATACAGAACGAGAAAAATTAACTGAAATTACATTAAGTTAACAGAGAGGACAAATAGATAAAATAAGGAAGGTCTACTTTGGATTTGTAATTAAATGAGAATTCTACCATCTGAGAATGAATCTACTTCTCCTCTAACCCTGACAATGGGAAACTAGAAAATGATCTCTGCACTGTAAATCTGTCAGCAGAGGCATGCACAGTTGAATCTGCATTGTTAGAAATTTTTGTATACCCTTGCTTTTTTGACAAATTTCTTTCATAATAGATACTTATCGAAACACTGACACTATTCTTCTGAGCATAGCTCGAGATTTTCACTGTACGAAACGAACGATACAGTATTCTTGCTTTGGTTTTTAGTTACTTATTCAATACATTTGAGAGTTAACGTGGAGATAAATCTATTCTATTCTAAACAAAACCTAAAGTAGCTAGGCTATACACTGGCTGAAATATATTCGGAACGTGGTCAGAACATAGTCGCATCTATAAAGAAACTGTTTTGAGGAATTTTTGTTTCTGTATGGAACAGGAGAATTTTTTTTATAAATAACTCGTCACTTTTTGAGGACACATTCTTGGTTCAGGGAAATATAATTTCAATAAATAAATAAAAAGACGGCCAATAAGTCAGCAATTAATTTTACTATTATTTAATTATCCAAATACGACGTTTCGTCTCCCTTTTGATATTCTGATATTTTACATATAAATAATTGTAACATAGAACCCATATGTAATCTATTGTAATGCTATGTTTGTAGTATGCCTGATGAAGTCTCAATTAAATAGTAATAAAATTTATAGCTTAATTATTGGCCGTCTTTTTATTTATTTATTTAAATTTTAAGTCAGAAAATTATGTTTGAATAATTAAAGACGGTTGGGCGTATTGTTATAGTATTCTTTAACGGGAAGAGAACAAATATTTCGGACATGAATGTATTATAATATAGCGCACGATCGTTATAATGTTTAGATTGGTAGTTTTATTGTGGCGACCGGTACTTTGACGGATAAGTACATGACATTGCGACAATATTCTGTTGAACCCGAACAATGGAGGGGCGCTAGGCTTACTAGAAAAATAAACTCCATAAAAATGGTATGCTTGTTTAGATGTTGAATTTGCAAGCGATAGGAAAGACCGTTGGCTTAGACGCCCCCCGCCGGTGCTGGGGGCCGGGGCCGAGGCTGGGGGCCGGGGGCGGGGGCCTGGGGCCTGGGGCACGCTTCTTCTGCTCCAACTCTCGTCAAAGATATTCTCAGCACGGCAGCTGCTTTGGTCCGGCCTCACGTCTACGTGCGGGATTGCCTACTTGTCGGTGTTGCACGCCCACACTTGAAGGTGCGTGTCCTTACACATCGTGTGTTGAGCTCTCACTAATTGGCAATCCCGAGAACAGCACATCACAATCCTCCCAAGGAGGAGCCAAACTGGTTTTAGGTTGTTGTGTCATCCTCATCAATCGTTTCCGCAATGATTGATCGCTCAAAGTGGAAAATATATTTTTTAATTTTTTATTATTCTCTTGATCTTGTTTTATATAACTTCAATATATTTTCTCCGTTGTTGCTTCATCCTTAATCTTCACACGGAACAGGTGCCGCCTGTGAAATTGAAAGACAGAACAACCATGGTTTATTGCCACTCTCTTTGTTAATCGGATGATGCTCATCTCTGTTCTAACGAAGCGGAAAGCGGTAAAAATATATAGGACTCTTAAATCGTTTGCATTCCGCACAAATTTGTTCAGGGTTTCGAACAGAAACTGCATAATTAACCTTACAATTCACAGCATTCATAAATAATATGGTGAACGAATATAATTCAATTGTTATATTATGTGACCATCTGTAATTAGGGACATTGAGTTTAATATGGAAGAAGAAGATTATACATTGAAAATTCGTATTTAACCACGGGTAAAGTCAATTAAGAGGGACGGATTGAAAAACACCACAGAAATAAATGTACCTCTTAAAACTTGCTTTTGACGCGTTTTCGTTGTAAAATGGAGATTTTTCGGAATTGGTGTTCCTCTTTGACGTGATTTGTTTAACCCCGGAGTCCGCGAGACTCGCTCGTACTTCCATTACAGTTTTCCCCGAAGCCAAAAACGAAATGGTATTACAGAGTTAAAGCCGATATGCTTGTGAATGTAAAGAACAGTTACCCACAGAATTAGTGGATTCCAACACTGATAGATCATTCGTACACTGCGTTGACTTATGAGAGTAAGTAGTATGGTCCACATTTCATTAAGTTCTCGTTGATATGAATTGCGGATAATTAATGTTACAGCATCCAATTGGTGTTTTAAAATCTCAGAAAGCGTCCAGGAATATAACAAAGGCTTTGGTACATTTATTGAAAAAATTCTAAATATATTGTTATAATTCATACAATACTAAATATGCAAACCTTATATGATATAAACCACATTTAACTTTAAGATTACCTACTTCAACTGTTGAATAAAGTTTCTGTTCTGGCTTCGTTCCTATTAATAGTAAGTAGACTTTCAAAATTTTCTGGATCTCGTAAAAAAATAAACAAAAAATAATAATTTTATGAATAATTTTTGATTCTATTCCTTCCGGCGTAATTTCTATCTTCATAAGTACTTCCTTTATGTATTAGATTCATCTTATTTGAAAATCTCGATTTTTCTATTACCTTCGTATATTTTCTTAACAATGTTTTTATTCATTATTTGTATATTTATTCTCATTCATTAAAAGGTGTCTCTAAACCGAATAGAGTCCATTGCAACCATTGAAATCTATAATAACGTTTAATAATTTATTGTCTTCAATACAGAATAGATATTATATTTGGGATATACGAACTGAGTTTTCGTGTCAATCGCTGTTTTTCTGTATCTTAATGCAAATGAACCAATGCTTAAAGTGAAACATTTATAAATGTTTTTAATTATTAGTTATGGGGAAAAATATTCTAATTTTTCCATAAAAAACAGATCTTGTTAATAAATTAATAATTAAAATTCTAAATACTTGTGGTCCACACACACACCATAAGATTAAAAATAAGTGAGATAGGTTCTTCCGACTCCCTTAAACAGGAAGTTTAATATGAATGAACAGCATGGTTAGTCCCTGAACACAAAGCCTATGATTTCTGCAGCCAAAGATCATATCAGCGGTCGATCATAATTTGAGTTTCCCCTAGTTCCTTCGATATGAGAAGTCTGTCTTTTGTCAAATAATATTCCCTATTCTAAACATTTGATTACAAAGAGAGATCTGGGACTAGCTCAGCGGTAGGGCACCCACCCGGTTAACGGGAGGTCCCAGGTTCCATTTCCCGGTCCGGTCCGGTCGACATTTTTCCGTTCTTATCTTCTAAATTTAGCTTCATGGCATTTGGCCGAGCAATTCTTCTCTTCTGTCTTTGAATTGAAATCCATGTACCTCCAATCACTTTGTACAATGTCCATTCCTCACAGATTTCCCAGCTAAGGTTGTGAACACTTTGATCAGTAAATTGTAGGTTTGCTGAGCTTAGGTTTACAATAGTGCAGGAATGTGGCATCGGATCTGGAAGTCGGCCTGGACTACGCTAGGTAAATGGGAGGTTCAAGGTTCGATTCCGGGGTTCGGTCGACGTTTTTCCATTCTTATCTTCTACCTTTCACCGCTTTATAAAGAAAAAGCTTTATTTGAATTTTTTCCTCAAATTGTATCAATGTATCGGGTTCTACTTACATCGTGGCGGCCGTGTACTGAAAATTGGATCACTCCCGGTAGAAAAGGGGTAACTGAGGGGGGGGGGATAGAGCAGGGTACCCTACCCTACTTTTTTGGCTGGATAGTGCTGCAGTCTAACAAATAAGGGTGGAAAAGAAGTTCAGGCAGCCGTCTCGACTGCTCTTTGTATTATCGCATCTTAAATAGGTGAATTTATAATTTATTCTGAATTTAGACAGAAGGTAAGCTGTAAAGCTGTTCGGTTTTAACTCGTTAGTATATTCGTAAAGTAGATGTATGTAGCTGCAGATAAGTTGCGTATTAGGCTTGAACCTGCTGGTATTAAGCCTCGGAAGGCTAAAACTTGCTCTGGAGGCAGAACGGGATGCTACTGTGTAAGGCGAAATGTAATGCGTTCTTCAAGAAAATATTTTTTTGGTCGATAGATTCGCCTTATAAGAACGAGCTACAGGGTGCTGTGGCAAAAAGGAAGATATAAGGAAAGAAAGGTGACATAAATAAAAGCTAACAAAATCTGTGTGGAAAGTAAATCTGAGAAAGAAACCGTCAAATGTGTTAAGATGGTTCTTCAATATAATTTTCTTATATTACTTGCAACTACAAAAATTCCTATCTCGTTCTGCTTCTTTTTGTATATATTGTGTGTTTTTATTATTACTACAGGTGGGCATTTGTCCGGTGGCAGTATTGATAAAAGTACAAAGATAAATTGTTGATAAATTAAAAGAACAAAGATAAATTACAGGACAAAAATTAAAAATACAATTTTAAAATATTTCACATCCCCCCACTTTTTTCCAAAATAAGCACCTAAGTTTTCAGTGTTTCTAACTTCTTTTTGGAAACATTTGTATTCTTCGGGAAAGCCTCTAGTACCCTTGCAGGAAAAGCATTCTAGTCCCTTATCACCCTGTTTACAAAGGAATATTTTCCCACTCCCGTCCTTTGGTCCCTTTCCTTTATTTTGTTATTATGATTGTTTTTAGAGAAAAATTTAGGTATAGTTAGCCGCTCCCTTATTTCTGACCAGGCCAGGTTCGTCCGTGCAAGCTCTGTTGAGTTCTACTAGTCTAGTCTTTTTCCTCCTATCACCGAGTGGTTCCCATTTAGTTTCGCCCCCACACAAAACCCCAGCCCGTTTATGAATTTAATCCAGGGCATTGATGTGCTCCGCTCTGTAAGGATCCCAACGTTCTGTCCAGTATCCTATCATAGGTCTAATTAGAGAAGTGTAAGCAGCTGCCTTGTACTTTTCTTCTATATCCTGACGACCTCCATCACTTCCGGGCTACTAAGTTAACGTGTTCGCCCCAATTTAATTTCTTATTAAAAGTTACACCTAGGTATTTATTTAAAATATTTATCAAAAAATTAAAAATCATAGTTTTAAACTACATTAACATTAGATTGAGTAAAACTAGAATAGTAGAATGTTTGACACCTTTATGATATGTTTTTCCTTGTACCAAATTTTTACAAGAATTTTTGAACAATAAGTGCCCCGTTTCGCTCCGATTTCCCTAAAGAAAAGTTATGTGGGCTCAGAGGAATAGAATCTCGGAATTATATAATTTATGATTCGGTTCAAGAATACATTAAATCGCTAGGCCTTCCAAGTGAAAGTCGATCATGGTAACTGAGGTCTGGCCCACAAGATAAGACTGGCTGATAGAGGAGCAATAACGAATGAATTATTTTAGTTGTGATTTATTGGGCGCCGGAAACGACGGAGAGACGTCGAAGCTGTCAGAAAGCGTGAAAAAGAGGCAATGCGATCGAGTGTCGTCGGGTCGATAAGTCAGAGGCAGCTGGCAAGACAGAACAGCGAGCACTTCGCCGACAATGGCAACGCCTCGCCACGCCACGTCGAGTAAACACGAGCTCCGCCTTTGCATAGACTTAAAGGGGACCCTCACAATGCCGCCTACACGATCAACTCGAATAATTCCGTTCGGTGTCGTTTGGAGCGGAGCGGAGCGGAGGCTGCAGATGCGGGCACAAAGGCCAGGAAGACGGCATCCGCATCCGGAGCTCGCGCGTGCCGAAACTCGAGACGGCCACGAGCAGTCTCCAGCTCCAGCTCCAGCTGCTGCCTCGCTGGACCTCAGACCTCCGACGCCTCCCACAACTACACGCTACACACTCATTTAAACCGACCGAGACTTAAATAAGCGCGGATGGGGCGCCGCGGCCAATTTTACCCTAAACGGATCAGCGGCTTAGCAGACTCCCCCAGCCCCAGCTCCAGCTCCAGCCCCAGCCACTTGTGTACTCTATATTACGGTACGGCTCTCCTCTCCCTCGTCCACACAGATCAACGTCTCATCGCGGGCTCAACAGGCGCACGCACACCTCAACGCTTGCTTATACTTCATATATTATTATACCAGGGCCAATTAACGTATTACAGATTTTAAAAAAAGGGGCTTCAACAACGTAAAACTGAATTAAACGTTCTGGACTCAGTTTAATTTTTTAAAAAAGAGAACTTTTTAAGAATCATTTACAAATTCCACCAGCATAGAGATGCTGTGGTTTATCAGCAGAATAGTTTATCCGCATCTAAAAATAGAAATACAACTGAAACAATAATTATAATATAAGGACACCCAGCACCGATGCTGATATTTGTATTATTCGTAGCGTCAACGGAATACACGAGTAATAAACATCCGCTTATTCGTATACTGTAGTTCAATGAAGTGGTCTATATCGACTCCGAACTGCAACGGGTACATTACAGCGAAAAAAAAAATTGGTCGTGCACGGGATGTGAACGGGGGTCCACGAGAATATAATCCAGTTAAGCAGGCCGTGACCTGAAATTTTTCACATAAACAGTTCCTACGTACTTACCAATTCCTGACATGTGCTTCGGAGACTGGGATGAAGACTGATGGAGAATCGATAAACGCTGACCACGTATCACTCCAAATTGGGAATGTGTCATGTAAGATGACAGTCCGCAGTCGATCCGGTAGGCCAAGGTCTTGAATGGGTTGCAGAGGCAAGGAACAAAAAGAATACTTACCAAATACTTTCTTACGGTAGGCTTATAAATTACCTACGAAGTAAACTAACGTTTATGAAACATGATGAACATTTGGAGCTAGATTTTAATCACAGAAAAATTCGAGATCGAAGATCTGATCTCTCTCCAACAAATAATCGCTTTGAGTTTTAATTAATGCTAAATGTTACAATATTCTCTTCAGTTCAAACAACCTATTTAGTTTCAATTATAAAATTATTGTTATACTTTCACTATTGAAATTTAAGTTATTTTATTGTAATAAAACTCTTGACCAATTTCAGATATTATATGTAAAATTCCGGTGCCCGTCTGTTCGTAATTCTTCTCTTCTCAAACGACTTGACCGATTTTGATGATTCTTTTTGTATTTATAGTGTCTGTTGGATGGTTTTAAGCTATAATCGGAGCCCGTAGGTACCGCTGTTGTAGAGATTCAGATGTTTTTAATTTCCCGAACGAATTTTTAAAAATATCAGTTAGAAATCATATAAACCCAGATTTTTAGCCTGACCGTGGCATTTGATTTACACATCAATACATGAGCAAGTTCATTGCGTCGTAGCTTGGCATTGTTCTGACATTTCGATTTCAGATTGCTTCTGATATATTCTCCGTATTGCAACTGTGTGCATACTGACTGAATTACTTATCGATTTATTTGACAGTGGGCAAATGAAGTGAATTTTAAATAATATTTCGTACAAATGTGAAAAGTGAATTACGATTCATACACATGTTCATTCAGCGGCATTCCATCTAACGTCCTAAAATAAACATTTTATTTTCAGCGTTCATTTGTGCGATTTCGATGATAGTGGGGGGTGAAAAGGAATTTTTTTTATTTAATGTGACGATCTATCTTATGGTTTAATCAGGTGTTGACAAAGAGATTAGAGTCATATTAAGTAATGCAGCGGGCTAATATAAATGAATTACAGGGAAACGCTGGTCACCCAGCTAGTCTTTAATAATTATTACACTATTTTTAAAAATTTTTTCCGAGGCTCCTCTAAAATCTGCCCTTGGAGCCGACGGCCATCGTGTTAGATTTTTATACTTAATACATTATTTATGAAAACTGAAAGTCCTTGTAGGAGAAAAAGTGGTGTTTGGTAACACGGGTATATTATAAGACATGAACCAATCTACTCGGAGGGAATCTTGAAGAATAATGTCTTGAAAAATGAATGGGCTTAAAACGAAATTGATGCTCATAAATTATGTACCAGCAGCAACAATCACAATTCGTTCGTGAGTTGCTTAAAACACTCTGTATGTGTGGAGTCTTGCAGCCTTTCTTTTTTGGGTGCAATTAAATAAAGGAAATCTCTTGTTGGCTACTCTACAACTTACTTTCAAAAACTTATAATATGTTTCACCAAATACGCGTGGAGGTTAATTCTCATTATGGTGATATGATTAAAGTTCACATTGTCGTGTATGAAATACAATTAATAGTAAAGAAAACCACAAGAGGAATAATGTCCCTGCTATAAGGTCGCCGCCCCGCCTGGTGTTGTATTGAGCTTCCGGAACCGTTGATGCTAATGTCGGCTAACGGTGACAAGCCAAGCAAAAGGACAATATAGCGGAAGTAGTCTTCCCCTCTGACATATCGCCTTCATGTGTCGTTACTGTTTACGAACGAGATTAAGTTTGCAGTTAGTGCCAATTACTCAGGTGAAGGCTGCTGCGGAGTAGGATGCAATCAAGCAGCACAAAGCCCCATTCAGAGCGAGGGGAATTCAAGTCTGTATTCTTCACAGACAGGAAACAACTCCTTCCATCCAGGGACCGCAAAAAAATCCCATATCAAGTCACGAGCAGAAGCCGTTTCCGAAAACTTGTCTTGACAGATGCCAATGACTTAACGTTGACGGTCACTCCAGCTCATTTAAATTTCTAAATCCGACTGTAGGATCGTACTGAAAAGCGAAAATTATATATATGGGTGTTTGTGTGTGCGTGCGTGTGTGTGTGTGGATCAGCTGCCAATTACTCCAAAATTTGAAATTCCCGTCTTTTGATAATGTATTCAAACTCATTTCTGATGAGCAGGAAATCCTTGTGGACCAACAGAACTAATTTTAAATTCAGGATAACTTTAACGTTTGAAAAATGTATGGCACCTTAAACAAAACTGAATAAAGCATATATTTCAAATGAAATCGGTGGGACTCCTGTTTCATATTCGGTAACACGGGTATATTATAAGACATGAACCAATCTACTCGGAGGGAATCTTGAAGAATAATGTCTTGAAAAATGAATGGGCTTAAAACGAAATTGATGCTCATAAATTATGTACCAGCAGCAACAATCACAATTCGTTTATTTTTTATTTTTTATAACTGCAGGAGGTTTTTTATTCAGGGGGAACGCGTACCACTTAAAACATTTAAAGACTAACAAAGATCGCAGGTTTTCCCGGTGCATTTGTTAAATTAGGAGATTTTGGGCCAGTCGGAATCCCGAGACTGTTTAAGAAAAATAATAATAACATTTATATCTAGTCTGACGAATATAACTTCCGACTTGAAAGTTGATGGATCAGCTGGCGTCAACGTGATCTTCACAACAGATGGACAAGATTTCGAGTAATCTATTTATATTGACCTATGGAATCAGTTTCTCTTGGTCGACTTATTGAAAGAAATATTACTCGTTAAGGCAAAAATAAGTATTTTAGTGTCGTATCTTGTCTGTACGGCTAATGTAGATACTAATTTGAATTTGTCAGATGTGATACCCGTGCCTTTCAATTTGCTTGAAAAAAGTGATAACTGTATGTATATTTGCCGAAAATTGTCAGATCGTTATTTTTTGTCTACTACCGCTGAGAGTACCCCTTAAATTTTTGGAAAAAAAGAACATGCATAAATGATACTAGAGTGCAGAAGTTTTCCTGCGCCCTCCTGTATTGACGTATTGATACTCTAAGCAAATCAACGTATGTAAAATGCTTACAGAAGCCTCTAATGGTGGAACGGTAATGCCAATGAATGATATCCTGATGTGTTCAAATGTTGCAAGACTGTCTTTATTTCATCACGGTCGTATGTTAATGAACAATATAATTTTTCGTAGGGCATAAACATTCGGCAGAATTGTTCAGTAGCATTAAAGCACGTATCTTTTGCTGAAGTGTTGGGCAGCTTGATGGACGACGTGTCACTTTGACCAAGTGTCAACCGTTTGATCTTGAACGTGACCCGAAATCAAACAGTTTCGAATTGCAGCTGCGGTGATTACTTACGAACAATACATGTCGAGGACTGTAAACATGTAATTCGCGGACGGCATAACATATTTTCTAATAACCAGAATGGGACAATTAAAGCAGACGAGGGCGGAAGCTGAGTGGTTAGGAGCTGTGAATAGAGGTTGTTTTGCCGGGGGCTGGTACAGACAGCGGATCGATCGTCGTTTTTGTAATTGCTCGTACAAGATTCAATGCGAAGGGGAGCCACACTCACACTCACACTCACACACACACATACACATACACACAAAAGATCCCAAGTGCTGGGTTTGTCTTTTCCCTGACTGCGGCCGGGTCAAATGGCTATTGCAAGGATCGCTACCTGGGGTCAACATTCGCTTTATTGCCAATTCAGAAAGGCGGGACCGCAGCAACGTTTCGTCGACGTCTTTTGAGTTTCAGATTAAATTATGTATCAGTCGGCATCGACGAAACACCATTTAAAACACCCTCACTCAGAAGAAAAAAATCAGAGAGACACAACACATTATGCACAAAATAAAACTTATAAAACGTGACTCGTGGAAATAAACCTGCTGAGCTTCAATTCTGATGTACAAGCTTTCTGACTTTCATCTGTTAACCTCAGAACGATTGTATCAGTGTTTGGCATTGATCGGCAAATTCCGATGGTCTAGTGGCCATGAGGACTTCTACTCCTTGTATCACGTCCCCCGTCAAATTCTTTACATTTAATTTCCCCAGCAACAATTCCACGTTTTATTATTCTATTCATATATTCAACCAGAATGACTTTATTTTATCCTAAATTCTTTAGTAATTTTAATGTGTTTACTACGTAATCAGTCATGAGTAACCTGTGTGACAAGGGAAATGAAATACGATGGCAACTGTTTTAAAATAAATAACGTTTAGCAGTGGATCTAAGACCAAAATCTTTATTACTAACATCAATCCGTCATCTTGAGAAAAAGAAAAGGGACCATTTGGTTATCAATAACTCTGAATCGCCGTATTTTGTACTACACTCAACAAATGATGATAATTCTTATTCCGTTAACTGTTCCAATCATTCGCCGTTTCCTTCAGTGGATCCTTGTCTGGTTTCACAGTTTACGTAGTAGGAGTATCCCATTTTTCTGCCAGGATATTACAAGCTCCTGCCAAATAACAATGAATCCGATCGTTTGATTATCTAATTTAACACTACACTATGATAGGGGAATTAAACCCAAGGGAAGTAAGGAAACATTCACTAATTCTTAGGTCAGAAAGAGCCGTTAGGAAAGGTTATTTAATGTCCTCCTGTCAGCTTTCAGAGCTTTACAGTCACGTATCTAGGCCTAATGGAGGTTTCTTTTTCGGGGTAAAGTTCGAACTTCTGTGGTAAATTCCTTATTGCAGTGCACTTTACACCGCACGCTGTTTTCGAGTGAACTTGTTAAAGTTATTAAATAGATCAAAATCAATCTGTTATCGCACCTTGATTTCAGGGATTTTATAGAGAGATTCTCTGATCTCACACAGGGAAAACATCGGCAAATATCAGATATGCAAAGAAGTGTATAGATACATTAAAATGTGCTTCTCGTCCTTCGAATGGCCAGATTAATCATCTTAGTCAACTTGTGGACATTGGCGACTTTGGAGAAAGATCCTTCTTACTCAAGAGAAATAGATTTTTATTAAGTTATCCTCACTTCAACCATGGGTGCGATAGCTCAGATGAGATTATCTACTCACGAAAGTCTCAATTATTTATTTTATAAAGACATCGAGGGGAGGAATTGTTCCTCTTCTTATGCTTCATTCTTCTAGTATAGTGCTTTTAGCCTGCACGTATATTGTAACAATGCAGTTTATAGATGTGACGTCAGTATTGGTGGAGTTTTTGACAAGAAACCCTTGGAATAAAGATTTGCCTGTAGCATTTATGATGATGCTTTTGTTGTCAGTGCATGGCGATGCGCAGCGAGGAGGCGCCCCGGCCGCTGGCCTTCAGCATCGCGAGGATCATGGAGCCCGACCCGCGGCCCGACTCGTCCGCCTTCCGCAAGTACGTGCCGCCCCCGTTGCCGCCCCCGCTCTACTACCCCGCGTTCCCGGGCAGCTCGCGGGCGCCCAGCCCGGCCAAGGCGCCGCCGCCCACGGAGACGGCGAGGCCCGCCCAGTCCGCGGTCGCCGCCGCCGCCGCAGCTGCTGCAGCCGCCGCCGCCCCCGTCGCCGCCGCCGCCCCCGCGCCCGCTCCCAAGCAGAAGAGCTTCACGTGCCCCGAGTGCGGGAAGGTGTTCAACGCGCACTACAACCTGACGAGGCACATGCCCGTGCACACGGGCGCGCGGCCCTTCGTGTGCAAGACCTGCGGCAAAGGCTTCCGCCAAGCGTCGACGCTTTGCCGCCACAAAATCATCCACACGGCGGAGAAGCCCCACAAGTGCCACACGTGTGGCAAGGCCTTCAACCGCAGCTCGACGCTCAACACGCACACGCGCATCCACGCCGGCTACAAGCCCTTCATCTGCGAGTTCTGCGGGAAAGGCTTCCACCAGAAGGGCAACTACAAGAACCACAAGCTCACGCACAGCGGCGAAAAGGCGTACAAGTGCAACATCTGCAACAAGGCGTTCCACCAGATCTACAACCTGACGTTCCACATGCACACCCACAACGACAAGAAGCCGTTCACGTGCAAGATCTGCGGCAAGGGCTTCTGCCGCAACTTCGACCTCAAGAAGCACATGCGCAAGCTGCACGAGGGCGGGCCACCCCCGGCCGTGCCGTTTGCCGCCTCCGGTCACCACGCCTTCCTCGCGCCTTTCCTGCCGCCCCCAGGATACCTGTCCAAGGTGTTGTGACCCGCGCTCTCGTTGCTGGCAGCCCCCGCCAGCCCCCCCGTGCAATATGTGTGCGAGTGACGACCATTCCGTAGCTGTGTGTACGTTCATTTTATCGTTATATAAAGACTAAACGTTAGCGGTCTTGTTTCGTTCAATTCGGCGTCGGTCGACAAATAATTTTATCCGTGTCATTTGTTGTTAATGGATTGAATATAAAGTGCTTCTTCTCGATGTGAGCGCAAGTGAAATCACTTGAGCGTAAAATCTAAGTACGAAATAATTTATATTTGTTACACCTAGATTGCGTACGTATTTGATTTCAAATAAAATCTGCAACTTATTTGAAGTTATGATTACAGTTTCCAATTGAAACCCTCCGCCACGACTCGTGGATTCACTAGAATCGTGCTCTCACCGATCTTTCCCCTCCTACAAACCTCAGTCTTCTTCTCGTTGCAAATTAACTTTCCGTCAACTAACCGGAAGGGCGATCTGCAACGTCTTGTCCGGCAGTTTCATTTAGATGACGAACCTTAATCCTGTGATTCCGCATTGTTTACTTTCGTGGGAAACTTGCAAAGCTGTAGTGATTCGGCTCGAGTATCCTCACTTGAACGAGAAACGCTGCTGTTATGTGATCTAATCCACGTGCAGACTGATAGGCGGGAAACGTGTCTGCAACGCTGCGAGTGACTCTCACCTGGACCAAAGAGTATATCAAGCTCCGAGGCGATCGGACACACGTCCTACTACCTAATAACTCTATAGGTCGTTACAAGTAATTTCTTTGGACGAGTTCAATTACGTGAGATAATATGCCGTAGGACAGCGTTCCCTTGTTCAGGGTTCTCGAGGCATGCAAATTAAAGGCTTAGCAAGTTGCAACAACAATCGTCGATAAAGATGTTATTAGGATGGGAAAGCAAAAGCAATGAGAATGAACCCTACCTGCAGGGGGTGGAAGCGAACCAGGGGTGGGATACGTGTGCAGTGGCCGGGGACTTCCAGATCAGCGAGTCTCTAAACTTTGCGATGCGAGGGAAGGTGAGGGAGGAAGGGAGGAAGGAAGGAAGGGGATCACGTACGCGAACAAGGTGTGAATCATTACGTCATTGTCATGTCGACCTTATAGCCACTGTTATTCTTCACAACTTCATCCATATATGATTTTAAAATGTTAAATTATTTAACTCTGTTGTAGTCATTTAAATGTGATTGAACTCGGTATGTGTGTGATTGTATTTGCACTTTGTTAAAGGAATTATTACGTTGTAATTAATTATTTGCATTTACTTCGAAATATTTATACGATAAACCCCTTGGAGTATAGTTTCTTAGAAACAAATTTACCAATCTGCTGTAAATAATCAAGTCTTATTTTCACAACTATTTGCTGCGCGAAAATATATTAGTGGGCAGATGAATAAAATCGAATAATTATAATAAAACAATGTGAAATATTAACGCAAACAAGTAAATTGTTTTGCTATTTGTAAAATAATAAATGTAAATACAAAATGTATGAAAATCAGTATTTTTATGTAAATGGCAATTATAAATATAGCTTGCACATGTGGATTTATTAGGTTTACAAATGTAAACAGAAACTCTATTGTTACATATTACACGTAATATTTTGAGACTCTGGAATTCGAGCAAGTGCTAAGAATGTGCGCCACAGTAGTTGATAAATACTGTAGTAGGCTTAGCAATTCAACACAAATTTGTTTAGTTCCAATTTATATTTATTAGAACACCTTTTACAAATCCTTTTCCCAGAACGTACACGTCGATATGTATATTTAACAGGGATTTACAAGTTATATTTGTATTACAGTAGTTCTTCTTTTGAAGACTTAAATGTACAAAGAAAACACTATATATAAAAATTGTTTTTCAAGTTTGATCTTATAAAGTCAGTTGCTTTATTTCACTTCAACTATTTCGCCTTGTACACATCTGAATATTCCATAGTCCTTACAATAATACCTGCAGTAATTCAGTTTTTAAAAATATGAATAATTCAATAATTATTTCGAAGCGCTTTACCAATTATTGTTAGTGGAAATCATGATAACTAAACTCTGTAAGCGTCATTGTGCTGCAAAAAAAAATTCTGAGTTGCGCAGTACTGGAGAACTATTTTAATTTATACAATTAGTGGACCTTGTGTTTTTATAATTTTCCCTTCCTCCTCTCTCTCTCTCTGTCTCTATCTGTGTGTGTGTGTGTGAATATTATTTCCGTTTAAAGAATATATTTTTCGTTGAGGTAACTATAGGTTGACAATAAATGAAGCGTACTGAATGCATCTGTTGTTGAAAACCGTTCACTCCAGTTCGAACGTTACACTTGTTTAGAAATTCTGTCTGTTTCACAAACTTTGCAATAGACATGTTTCTACATTGAATCCAGCTATAGAGGTTATATCACAGAGGCTTTTAGATATGCCATTATCAATTGAATTATGTTGAAGTAATAGCAGTAATTTCCCTCGCCAGATCAACTACACAAAGAATCAAAGTTAAAATACGGATATGAAAATTTAATGCTTAGAAAAAAATAGCTATCAATTTCCTTAAAAGCACTTGAATTTTATACGTTTGTTTTGAATACAAATTAACGCAACGTTGAATACTATTTCTACGTAACACAGTAGTCATAAAAATCGACAGAGAATAGATGGAATGTCTTTGATTTTAGAATTGATTTAAAAACTCATTTTGCATATGAGCACATTACTACGAGAGACTTATCGGTCACTTCAATTGCAATCGTTCTCTTAAAAACGATGTTTTCCGTTCTGGTTCATCCGAAAGGTAAGAAAATGAGACATTAATCGCATTTCCTTAACGAAACAGCAATGGCCAGTTCCATAGGAAATATCTTGTGTCGAGATCTGATCCTAACGATATTATGAAAATATTTTTTTTTAATTTACAGAGACCCTCAGTGTTAATTGCTGCTCTAGTTTGTTAATAAATTTTGATGACTGCATAATTTGTGCAGTGGCCGATGCTTTTCACGGGTTTTCACAGCAGTTCCGAGGAAGATAACCTGTGTTTTGTCTTGTAAGCTTCAGCGACAGCTGTTTCATAATAAGAGGGTCACAAGGTATTTGGCGAATAAGCTGATTTGGTATATGGAATTGTCACGTATCTCTTTGTGGAACCTTTTATCGGAAACCATTGTGCCAGTCCAGTTGATATCGCAATCCTGTCCACTGAGCTCTGTTGCTGGGTTTGTCTCCTGAGACTCTCATCACTATCTCTGCCCACTGCTCCACTAATCCACAGGAATATTCCTCCATCGCAGGACGTGTTCACTTTCGTCCTACAACTGCTTGTCTCACGATCCTCACCACAACAGAAAAAATTGCCCGTTCTTGAAAGATAGTACAAAGCAGCTTTCTCTTCTGCTGGCCTGACTGTGTCGATGACGACAGTCTCACCAACCCAAGCAGGCCACCTAGTTCCGGCTGCTTCTAATATATTTACCAAATTGCATAAGAGTATGCAATTAAATAAATCTGTTGCGTCAATATCAAGTTATATGAGGATATCACATAGCAACTTCTTGAGCAGTAAAACCCACAGCTTGGTTCATTGTGAAACGAAAGCAATGGAAACCTTGTGAACTCCGAGAGTTGCTAGTTCCGCATTTTAAAGAATTATTATAATTCATACTAGCATATTTATCGTGTAGCCTTCCTTACTACTAGTTACAACACGTTTATGAATTGCCTATTAGTTTTTTTCATCGAGCGGTGATATCATCCAAATAATATCTCAGCTCATCTTAAAATTGGACTCACTGGATTCCACTTTACAACTCCTTAGTGAACCGCATATCTATTTTGTCAGAAGCAGCCCCTGATGCAACTGTCAACCTGCCATTCCTCGTCAGATTTCATCTACCGTTTTCCATACTTTGAATTTTGTGAACAACATTGGTCATTATCGGGCCAGTTGTCTGATACGGACTATTTGTGGGCTACGTGAGTGTGTCGTTCCTCCGCAGACTTATTCTAAGCTACATTTGGCCAATTGGAAGGAACCATTTTCATGAATAATCTGATGGAACCACAAGAGTTTCGATCCTCAGTTTTCTCCATCAATAGCGTCATCCTCTTTAGTTAGTGAAATACAAACGTTCATCCTTAATGAAGGAATACCACTTCACGCCCTCATAAAAGTACATTGGTGATTCAACAATTTTACCTGGTTCATTTCACACGAGATCGACAGGAAAGTCGGAAACTTAGTATATTTATATGTCTGAGAAAGTATTGTTTCAACCAAAACCTACTTTTTCCGACCTCCTGTGGTGTAGTGGATAGCGTCGCTGCCTCACAACACAAAGCTCCTGGATTCGAATCCTGGCATGAGCTTGGATGTATGTGCAGTCATGATCACGCAAACTGAGATTAAGACTGCTGGAGAATACAAATGTGGAATGTGTCATGTAAGATGACAGTCCGCGGTCGACCCGGTAGGCCAAGGCCCATAATGAGCTGTAGATCCAAGGAATAAAATTAAGAAAAACTACTTTTAAGTGTGGGATAGGTGGCCAACGATAATTAACAACTTCTCGACGTTCTGTATACGAAAAGGCAAGTATTATTATGTTCCTGCAGATGACCTTACAGAGTGTTGACCTATCGAGCCCACTTGCAGAATGTCATCTTACAAGGCATATTCTGTATATGAACTGGCTGACCGCTACACGACTACAGTTCCGCGTTTACACGGATATGTGTAAATCCTTGCTGTTAATTGTTACGGCGCCGACCTGCTGCGGTTTATCAGTCAGCGTTACCACTAGGCGCGAATCACAAGGACGTACTATAGCAAAAATATTGGGGACTTCTTGCTTGTCAGACACCTTCCAACATCAACTAAAAGAGAGCCCCAATGCTCTTAAATGACTACTTTGACATAGAATATAAAAATTATTATTATTTAGTAATAAATTTAAAAGAAATCGGAATAATTGCTATTATGTGCTTCCCTTTGTAAGAAGCTGATGTTTCCTGTGTTACGCAATCTGATGTGCACATGAAACACACAATTGTGTTCATTTTGTTTAAGAGACTGTGGACACGAAATTTGTTCGATACTGTCGGTAAGTCGGCGCGTCATGGTCTTTCTCTGCAACTATTCCTATGTTTGCCTTCTGCGTGCAACATGCCTAGTAATCTGTTATCAGTGGATACTGATATTACTTCTTAGTATTTGTATCAAGTTATGTGGAAGGAAAGCTACTACAAATCCAGTTAAGAAATCGTCTCCATACATTCTTTATAGCACGAATGATAATTATGTGCTGTGAAATTGGAATCCGTTCCAAACATACCATGTTATATATTACAGATTGGTCGGTTCCGCAGGTCTTGGGATGAGTAGAGATTGTCGGTACGTTACATTTTGATGCAGTTGGTTTGAAGCAGCGACTCTAATTTTTGGTGTCGAAAGCATTCGCACAGCTCAACAGGTTGAAGACTTGGCCGAGGCCTATTGATCTACTCCGCGCCCCGAACATAAATATGATTGGCCCGGGCCTAGGGGACCGAGCCCAATATAAGTGTTAATTACGCCTGTATTTGTGTTGTGTTCCCGGGGAAGCGCATTAGCACAGGCGTCGACGCGTCCGCACCTGGAGACCGTCGCCATGGAGACGCCCGAGGCCACGCCCCGCCCCCGCACCCGCACCGGCGCCGCTGCCGCCGTCGTCGTCGTCGTCTTACACGTGCACACGAAGGTATACTTGCAGACGAATACGACATTTCCTTCACTCACGAAAATAACCATCAGCCAGTTCTGGCTGTTGGTTGAAAAAGAAACAGACGCATACATCGCAGAGTAACGCTCCAGGCAGGAATCATCGCTCTGACAAGCTCATGGATCAGACCCCCGGGGTTCAAGGCGTGTCATTTGGAATAGTGACCCCTTGAACAGCAGGAATTCCTTTCTTTTATCATGCTAAGGGATTAACTGTATGATCGCTTCAACGCGATTCAACTATTCAGTTAAAGCTGTAATGGCTACAGATACAAGAGTTGTACAATACAATGAGGAGTTTGACTGTTCTGAACCATTTCATCTACACTGACTTACAAAATACGAATTACATCCATTTATGATCGTTGTCCATTTCAACCAAACGTGCTCATTTTCTCAATAAATTAATATGATTTTTTATACTAAACTATATTCATTTCCATTAATTATGTAGATTTAACCGTTATTATTTGGAGATCTCATTTTCGTTGGTGTACATGAACCTGTCAATTCCATTTTACATTACACTACACTAGTATCAGGATTCTGCTTGAAAATTTGATCTCGCCATGAAAATTAATATTCCCTGCCGATTATCAATTAACAAAGGAGGTTTAAAAATTATCATAATTTCTCGCGTTAATATACGCCAACAAAAATACTCGTGGTATTCCGTTCTTGTAAAAATTTCATGTTATATATAGGCTATTCTACACTTCCCTTAAATCCATTCGTAAGCTGATCATGACTTTTCTTCGAATGACTAATATGTTATAATACCCCATAGGAGAAATTCTATGTGATCTTTCGGTAAAAGGAATTGCAAGAAAAGTATAGTCTATTGAACATTCCGTCTACACTGTAACGGGATATATATATCACGTTTTGACGTTTCCATTCTCGTTTATTACATTCATATAGATAGATTTATTGAATTGCAATGTTGAATGCCAACGTTCCGACGTAGGCGCAAAAACTGTGAAAACAAGAATATAAATTAAATAAAGGAAAAATCGTTGAATTGCACTTATAAAAGTTTTGTTACTATCTACCAATAAAATTTAACTAGCATAAAGCCTATCGATGGCGTCTTGCGGTTCTCTGTTACGTTTCTGACTCTTAACTGCAAAGCCCTTAAAAATTAAACTTTTATATAATTGAGTCACTTCACCTTAAAGTCGTGGACTGCACAAAATACTTTGACAGCGCGACACAACTCTTACTACAGATGGATTCATAGCGGTACAGTATAATAATTTCCACTACATACATTTTCAACTCTTGATAAGATATAATGAATCACAATAGCTTGGAATTACTATCGTTAACGTACTTTCCGCACAAAGGATCAGAGCACAAAAGAGCAACGGCCAAGGAGAAGTAAATTGTGAAAGCCCCGACACTGCCGCGACCGGAAGTCGCCTTTTGTTCTACTCACAAAAATCATCAATTTTGACGACAGACGTCTAAACTACATCCGTAAATTTGTCCAGTCCCACGATTACAACTTCCTTACCACTACATGACATTTTTTACAGTATTCATTGAAAAATAAATTAAATACAATCTCTATATCAAATTTCAACTATCAGTCGAAAAAATCTCTGCAATGTACGATCAACCAAAAATCTCAATCCATGTTATCACACCTTACTAGCCTTCGTACTGTTACAGTGATTCCGATTTCGCGTATAACTCGCAATAAGCTTATGCCTACAAATTTAGACCGGAAATCGGTCATTGTTAAGAAAAAAATAAGCACAAAAAAATTTGCTTTAAAATGTCATGGGTTACTTAATCGTGTGTTTCATTGCCTGACTTCATGAATCAAAGCATCGCTGGTCATTCATTTCAGTTTTATGAAATGGTCCACAGGGGAAAGAGCAATTATATAAAGCAAAAAAGGAACAATATCTTCAATATTACTCTTTACAACACCTTCAATTTCTTCTCAAACAATCACAATGATCATCAATTATTTAAAATCTCCGGGAAGCTTTCGTCCTTACGAACGTATTCAACCAAAGTTTTACTTACGGAACATAAAATTTTCAGGAGTTGGAAGAGTGGCGATTTGAAAATCCCGAAACAGGAAAGTGAGGTCAATTGATCTATATAGGAAAATGCAGAGACATTCAGAAGAGTATATGGAGAATTAAAAATTTTAAATTTCCTCTTGTTGAGGTTGTTTTCCATAATATATGGAAAGGCCATCAAATGAGGTTCATAGGCGATCTAAATTAGAAGAAGAATACTGACCCGAAGAAAATTGGAAACATTTTCTCTCAGCTATGAGAACAAGTGAATGTTCATAGATGAATTTTATAACACCCTGTAAATCAATCAAGTAATCCTTACTTCTTGAACGAAGCATCCGAATCATGTTATTCCTGTTACAATGACAATATTGGATTTGCTGACATTAATTTTGTACACTGAGTATGAAATTTTTGGTTGTTGAAAGCGAAGGACTGTTGAATTGTTAAGTAGACCCTTGCAGGCCTGGAAAGAATTGAACTTTAACCACCCTATTAAAGAACTTCTGAACCGTTTTCTTTCCTCACGAACACACATCAGAATTTACCATTTTATTGAAATAGGTAGGATAGGCAAAGTGAGTCCTTTAAGTCTTTACTATCCCGAATGTTATGTCTTTCAATATATATATCTTATCTATTGATAGGGTAGTTAATATAGTATATGGGGAAAATAAATGGGCTTTGCAGTTACTTTCTGTTTCCGATTGTTTCTGTCTCTTTTCGAACAATAATGAAAGGTTTTTCATAATTTTGTATAAAATGAAAGTAGTAATTAAGATTTTTATTAATTGACGGAGTGAGAATATTATTTGTGAAAGTTTCGGAAGAACGCTCTGGCGTCGTGTTAAGGTGGAATGTGACATTTTAAATCCTGGTGTTATTAATGTATGAAGGTTCAAAACTGAGTAGCTTCCCAAAATAGCCGTGGAAATTGTCATTGTAACGCACCTGTTACGAGGGTAATTTTTGAACGCTTCGTGCGCGATGTACAAGGCGACAATTTGTGTTCGTTTTCGTGAAGCGTGGTGCGTGATGCGTGATAAGGATGGTAACATTTTGGCAATTGGAAGCCGGCAGGTGTCTGGCTGCTCCTAGGAGGTATGTACGAGTAATAAGCGTGGAGCACCGAGCGAGAATCAATATCGGGCGCAGAAAGAGCGAGGCGGCGCAGGGGGCGGCGAGGGGCGGCGCAGGGGGCGGCGCGGTGTGACACGAACAACTACCTACAGCACGGCGAATTCATTCATTGTTCATCATCAAAGTCCGCTGATAGTGAAATGAACAACATCATCTGCAGTACGGGACTGAATCACACTGTACCGCATGCGGTAGAGAAAATTGCTACACGAATTGGTAGTAATTGCAAAGTATTTATGGAAGTACTTGTGGGGTGGAGTGGAGTGGCATCCGCTTTAAAGGCGTGACGTGACGACACCGCGGTGCGGGGTCAGCGGTCACGGGAACGCTTCAATAAAACCAACAGGCTATTTTGGGAACGTGTAACTTAAACCAATGGTAAATAGAGCGCGCGAATCTCGACGAGATTATGATGTCCGTCTCCCAGGGTTACGTCTTCCGTATCTCTCAACAGCCAATCCCATTCCGTCGCGACGTCCCCGGGGATGCAAAAATAAACCTTCTTGGGAATGGAATGAGCTCCCCGCTGCGTTGGAATTTTGTCTCACACAAGTATAGAACAAGTTGACTTGTCAACAACTCGCATAATGGTTAAGGACAGGCAGGGATCAGCAACGTGGGGCCCGCCAGACACTTTTCAACTCCCTGCATTCCAAATTCTAAAACGTAGTCGTACGATTTATGAAAATAGTCAAATCTTAAGTAATGAAATTGTTATTTGCATACCCTCCAAAGTATTTCGAACCCGTAAGCAAAAAACAGTTTTGATTTCCG
Source organism: Eucriotettix oculatus (assembly GCA_034510155.1). NCBI lineage: Eukaryota > Metazoa > Arthropoda > Insecta > Orthoptera > Tetrigidae > Eucriotettix > Eucriotettix oculatus. The sequence continues at coordinate 19,123,813 of CM067380.1, read as the reverse complement.
AATATTACTTTCGTTGTGCAATAAAATGACATCTGCAACGTTATTCTATTTTTAATTAAGCACCTTTCATCGAATATACTACTACAGGAGTTTGGCCTTAATGATGAACCTACATAATTAACTATGTTTTTCCATAATACTGGAACACACGGCCGATATAAAATACATTCCTAGTTCAAAGTGATGAACTTTATAAATTTGTCAATTTACAAATACACGTTTACGCTTAACTATACTATAAAACGAAAATAAGCTTATAATGATTTTACATATTTTTATTTGATTTTTACTGTAACCACCATTGAAAACATTAATACTTAATTTATTTTAAATAAAAAAATTGTAGGTTTATTCTGCAGTTCTATTGTGGCGATTGCTAAAGACAATGTAATGTGGAGAGGCACTACTGACAAAACATTTAATCGGAATTTTCCAATAATTTCGGAAATATGAAATAAAATTTTCTGACCTAAATTTCAACATACATAAACAGTAGAGCGTATTTATCAATCCAATTTCTTAATTAAATGTCTCTTGAAATTGCACATTTATAGCTAATGAAACAATTTTTGGAAGGTGGGATTGTTTAAAAAACGGTGTTATTATCTGAAAAAACACTTTTTTGACGGCTAAAAGATAAAAACGAAATTGTATCCTAACTAAACTTCCACATCCCCCTAGCTTTTCTAATTCCCTTCCTATGCTATAAAGGGGAGTTGCCAGTTTCTGGATCAGCCCGTCATGTACCCCATTGCCCCCTAAAAACATGAATCGCACTTGAATAATGTAATTCAAGAAACTGCGATCTTTTCTCTGCAATTTCTGCCTTGTGACCCAGAAACAAATATATCCACCTCTACTTGGGACAAACATAAAGTACAGAAAATGGAAGTACCGATCCAACCCTCATCGATACTCACTTTAACTAGGAATTAGATTTACGTGCACAATTTCCAATGGCTGAAAACTTTCAACGTCAAACTTGGCATTAAAATTAAATTATGTGTAATATGTTCGTATGAAATAAACTGAAGATGTGTTATTATTCATTTTACAGTTATCTTATTTTCATATTTAAAAATCGTCTTTGATGCGGGATCTCGGCGGTGCCAGAGGAAAATATGACGGTCTGCTGAAAAAGGTTGCTGACCCGTGCTTTAGATTTTTCCTATAACTTGTCAACTTCCCTGTAAACGCAGCTTGAGTCTCTTATGGGATTCAGGAAAAAAATTAATATTCCCTGTAATGTCTCAAAACTCAGTTGCGGACTATGCAAACCTAAATATGGTAGGCCCTATTTATGTACCGCATATTTTAAATAAGGAAGTAACACCCTAATAACTAGTGGGAGATTTTTGGAGTTCACCTACAAATGATTGCTACATTTCGACAGTTATGATTTGACCTATCGAAGATTCACAGTTATAATCTGTTTCGTGATATAGGTAAATCACTTACAGATGTGTTTCGTGTTCAGGTTGTTTAATCGTTATATTTTAAATTTACGTATTGGAAAATAATTTTTAGTGATTGAAAATGTAAAGGTTCAGAAATTTGATGAAATATTGTATTACGTCGGTCGTTGATAGGAATTCAGAACACCATAAATATTTGGAGGGAAGGAAAACGGAAAGTGGATGAACCAGAATGAACTAAAATAATAAATAAATAGTAAAACAGCCTATAAGTTAGAACATGAATAGGGTTTTTCAGTTGATATTGAAATGAATAAAACAAACTGTGCGTGAGGTATCAAGAAAATTCTTTTTGTATTTCGTTAATACCTCACACACAGCTTGTTTTATTCCATTTCAAAATCTACCCGCACTTATTGAAAATCCCCTATATAATTTTTTTAACGTATTGTTAACACTACACGACGCTTCATTCCTTAATTTGGAATCTCATCTGGAGAAATTGAAGAAGCTGCGTAGAGGCTCGAGATAAAAGTAAAATAAATTTAAACAGAGGACGAAGTGAGGGCAGGGAAGATTGGAGCCGTTGCATGGTTAATGAAAGGTAGAATAAAAGCGGAGCAAAGATGCAGAGGACTGCATGCAATAACTGTGAGAGCCGGAATACGACCCGCTCAATGCAACAATGCGACCTCACGCCCAGCGTTTTAGGGAATAACTCTTGTAAGACAATCCACCACTCGAGCAGCTCATGCAAGTCGCACCTCGTTTACTCCACGTCACGTCACTTCCCTTTGTTTACTTTGAAATACGTCTTAGAAAATAAATTACTGTTTTGACCGTATTTAAGATGTATTCAAAGTCTCTCACGAAACGTTCTTCAAATCTTAATTAACGCGCAAACATCACTCTGCTTTAATTTTATGCAACCTATATTTAAATGAAATAGAAAAAGATGGGGGCTCACCTGAAATTGAAGCTCAGCGTCGCTATTCAGAAAGAAAACATTCTCAAATTTACAGAGGACATTTTTAATTTGTAACTACTTTTGAATTAGAGAAAACCAAATGTTATGACAATGCTTATCAACTCTCAAGTCTTAATAATTGTTACTCTTCTATTCTTGATAAGCTCCTTTAAGAATAAGAAATAATTTTTATAGCTTCAGAAAATATATTATTAATATCTAAAATACAACTGATCCCATATTTTTAATTGTAAAAGCAACTTTTATTCAATTGTCAGTGAGCTGCCAACTTGTTTTCCAGGACATAAATCTATACAGTATCAGGACGGTAACTGTTTAAAACTGTACGTAGTGACGTGAGACAAGACACTTAGGGTTCGAAAGTATAGGTAATGCACTAAAATTGAACCACAAGTTTCCATAACGTCACATCCGCTCCGCATCACTTGTCCCTGTGATAGGTCCATGCTGTGCTGCAAATCCTGATGGTTTTCCGGAAGAACTGTTAACTCTATTAGAGTACCTGGGATATTTTCACTCTCATCGGTGCGCCGCACTCTTTTTTTTTTAGAAGGGGGAGGTTAACAAGTTACATGAGGACGATCCAGAAAGTAGCAAATCGCGTTTAATAGCATAGGAAGCGTATTGAAAAATGGGGATGCGGAAGGGATAAGAAGGCAGCCAAGGGTTGACTAGGGCCCACGTGCTATAGTTTAAGGATCCAACCCAGTTATTCATCTGAATCAGGTACGTGAGAGTATTGGGTACTTGTCTCACGTCCTTCCGAATGACGAAGGAGGAGTTTGTTGTGGGGTCGCATCATTCCCTTCTCCATGCCTAGCCCACTTCAGGAGGAAGCTGACCAACAAGTGCACAATTCCTATCGTATGCTAAAGGTCTACAATCAAGAAACGTGCACCTCTTAAAATTGACCAAGGTGTCTCGACATGTGAGAACCTTTAAACCAGAGACGGTAGTAGGCATTTCCCCATCTCCTCTGTGGAGAGCAACAGCTGCAACAGCTGAGATTAGCTCCCACAGGTATTCCACACATCTGTAGATGCCTAGACTCTTTGATTTTATTTTTTTGGGGCTAACAGCTACAGAAAGTGGCAACTCCCTTTAATAGCGACTATGACTGATTTCAATTTTTTTTTTGCAGCATAACAAGAAAATTGAAATGCAAATATAGTTCAAGTATTCGCGCCGAGTTTATGTCAGCAGATTGTTATGAAATGTTCCATAATGAGTAGTGCAAGAGACTTATTTATAACCGAAGTTAAAAAGGTTCCTCTAACCTTTATTTATTGTCTACTGAAAGAGCTGTTTCAGGTAGACGGGGTCACAATGGTTAATTGTAAAGTGTTACATCTCGTCCGATTAAACATCGTCGTTTACATATGTTCAATTTTTGAACAACAATTCGCAGTGTTGTGATGCGAAGCAAAGTGAAATGAGAGCTGTCGTCAGGAGAATTGGGATGCAGCGAGCTGAAAGCCAGTTCGCCTTTGGTCCCTGCTCTCCAATAAGATAACAATGAAGGCGAGGGGCGCGGAATCACAGACTGGAAAACGCAATCTTCATGCAAGATGGCGCTCCATGACCCGACCTTTCAAACACGCAACACGTACGTTTCGATCGGATTGAGCCTTTATTAAACACAACGGCGATGCAGCAAGTGTTCTCATTCAGAGCCACGACTCAGCACACTTCCGAAAATTCCTGCTTTACATGTCATTAGCGACATGGGTACTTTCCCATAATTATCAACCACAGCCAACTGAATCGTGTTAAACAAACCTCAAAAATTACTGAAAAAACTGGTAACAAAAGTCTGTTAACATATTTAGAATCTAAATAAATTGATTAAACAAATTATTATTATAAAATTAATTCCAAACACTTTTGAATATTAATATCACAAAAGAATACCGCTGTATTTGATTGAATAGTATTAAATCATTTACATATTTAGAGACATAACCTCTAACCATAAAAGTAGTTTTTAAATAACATTGCAATTTTATTTGGCTGCGATAAAACTATGATGTAATAATTACGGTGAAAACCCGTCACGTTAGGAGATCTCGGACCATGCTTAAAGTATGAATTCTTTTTTCAAGGAATTTATTAAATTATGTTACAAGACTGATTTATTATGATAATAATTACATCTTTTGGACTCATTGAATAGAATTTCAATGTAAATTTGCGACGATTCATGATTGTATGTTGCGGATTGTGCTTGGTGATCACATGAGCATGAACTTCTCGAACTACGAACTTCGAAAAATGCTCTGTGTAGGCCAACACAGTCTGGAATCGCGTACAAATCCATGGAGAAAATTAGAAATTTTATATACATACTAAATTACATGAGGATGATTATGGCAATGCCCAAAGCTTCGTGTTAATAAATTTTGAAATCAATATAATTTTGGTTATTTAAGTGATAAGGAATAATTATTATCAGAATGAATTCTTTCGCTTTCCACTTTAAAATATTTAATTAGATGTCGCAAATAGAAAATCAGAAACATGGGAACTAAACACATATAACCTAGAATTCTCGACAAGCCTCACTGATAAAGTTGACAACAAAACTATTAAATAGTAATGATCAAAAATCTAACTTACAGTTTTTATTGCCCTCAGAAGTCGAGTTTGAAATATCCCGCGCTTTCCTGAAATATTTAGCTGGTAAGACTGCACAGTAACTAGTGATTACAAAGGAAAGACATCTTTGCCTAATACATGGACGAAGAGATTATCATCTTTGGCGGCAGAGAGAAATATCGCTGGGGGACTGTCCTATTTGTTTGGAGTTTGGAAAGATATTTATTTGCTAAAATTTAATTGGAAAAGATTTCAAAAGACAATTATGTTTTAAGGAGATATCTGTAGAAAAGGAAATATCTTTGATCCGTGCAGTTGTGCGTTATGATGTAAAAAGGTTTAATTTATTATTGTCAACATATTGTGTTAAAGGTATGTAAACCTTATTCATTTGTAGCTTTAGTAAATTATTTGATTGTAAGCCACGATTTTGGAACCCAGAGAAAATAATGTCAATTTTGTTTCGTATATGTGACGTATTATGACGTCAGTACCGTTTGTTTTAGAATAGCCAATGGCGGAAAGATAAACGTCATGTGTTCAAGTTGTCAACATTTGATCACGGAGTGATGAAAAATAGCGGAAAACTGGAGCACATATGAAAAGCGTACTGTGAAGTAGATTTGCCCTCAAAACAGCGCATGCGCATAATTGATAAATGTTGCATGGAATTAGCCAAACGAGAGTGTGTCCGAAAATCGATCAAGAGCATCAAAAAAACTTCTTTCAGCGGGTTGGCATAACATGTTCTTCGTAAATTGTATACTATCTCGGTGCCCGGCGTTGTCCGAGTATTTGTTTATAATATCCGGGTACTTACCCCGGAATAGTCAAGAATCTTGGATGATTTCGTGTTAGTGTCAACAAACTCTTCATCATTTCCCCCTCCCGACACTAAGTTGCATGTTAAATGTCAGAACCAGACTCAGAGTCTCACATTACACTGTTTCTGACACCAATCTCGAATGTTTTCTTGTTATTTCTATGTGAAGTCCATCCAACCCCTCACTTATGAAGAGCCATCTGCCATTTTTCAATCTGTACGCAAATACTGTGGGGGAACGCTATTAAAATAGTTGACTCCAAAAAAATTTACATTTAACGCAAATATTGGCCAATTTTGTGTATTAAAATAATTCCCCCTTTCCGCGACAGTGCTGATTTTCGGATCAAAAAGAAGCCGTGTACAAAATTTGGTCAAAATTTAGATTTGTATGCGGAACATACGAAATTTGAGCTCTTTTTACACAAAAAAACAAATATTTTCATTTATAAGAATAATATACTTGATCCAGGAAGTAACTTTTTAATTTAATGAATTATGCTAAGTACTTAATAAATATACAAAATGTTTTATGACTTGAGTGCTCTTCAAACGCCGCGCCATATAATTCGAAGCAAATTTTGAGTATTCTGAATTTGTACATTTTTTCTATTTAAACAAATAAATTTATTAATATATACCAGTAGTTAAAGATTTAAATCTTTTTTAATACTTACCGTCAAACGTACATACTGTTTTATTATATAGGTGTATAAAATGTGGGTGGAATGAATATGACGAGTTGTTTTTAATAAACCTCTGGGGACAGTTTCTTTGGTTATTTACTTTGCCGTATGGTCGCATTCAACGCGATGATTCGTTCTATCTATAAATATTTAGAAATAACGAGCGTTGATGTCCCGGTCTGAAGATGTTTTTGACGTTCCGCGTGATGGCCGAGACTTGACAGCACGCACTTGTAGCCGGAATCGATTCTCCGGGTGAAATCTTTTATTTACCGCCCCAGGGCGAGGAAATCTCGGCTTATCTACGCAAACAAAAGATGGATGAAGCGTCGCAGGGGCCGCGCGAGACAAAAGGGCGTAGGAAACGGGTTACGGAGATGAAATCGCGCAGAAAAGCTGTCGACATGCCGATTTGGCATCAATAGGTTTGGCGTAGGTGCGCGACAAAGCCGGCGCCCTAATTGGCTCACTCGCCGGATGCTCCATTATCCGGGGAAGGCGCCTTTCAGAGGCGTCATGCCGGCTAATCGCGTCGATAATTAAACGTCGCGACGCGTCGCGTCGTGTCGGGCCCGACAGGACAGGTGACTCACGACTTGCTCACCCTCAAACTATTAACACTAGCATTCATCACTGTTGGCGACGGAAATACTACAGATAACACTGTCCTCTTAACGGGAAACAACGATGTTAAATAACGGATAAACTTTTTTTATTAAAATAAATATGAGTACGCAAAATAATGATCCGCTACAGTGAAATCCCCTGATATCGTTGGAAGCCGGGGACATATTTACACCAGCGGTATAACAAAAATTCTGTTCTGAAGTACAGGTAAACTTAACGTTAATATAACACCTTTAATTATTCCTTTTATTAAAATAAAAACGTTAAGTATAAGTATAAAATCATATTCCATAAATCCTATAGAGAAGCACAAGGATGTGGAACGACTCAGAGATTTTACATAGGTTGCTTTATTAATATTAAAATATACTGTAACTATTCATTAATTTTTAACTTATAATAAGATTTTCTCAAGTTCTATACAGAAGACATACAATTTGTACCTTATATATAAAATTGATAAATATTTTTACATCCTATACTAAAAAATTAGTGTTCTAATAATGTTCTTTCATAATTATAAATATCTACCCTATGATACATTCAGCTCCATAAATTCTTCAACAGAGTAGAAGGAGTGGCTTAGTAAGAACTTAGTTCATATGAACTTGTTTGGATTTATTTTTAATTGTTTAATGGAGGGGGGAAGTTTATTAAATATGCTAATAGCATTGTAATGTAGAGAACAGTAATTAAATTCTACGAGGTCTTCACAAAGAACTCGCTTACTTTAAGTATGATACTGTCTGATAGTTTCACAGTCGCCCTGACTCTCCATCACTTATTTTATCTATGACATCGTTAACTTTTAGAATTGGCGTGGAATCATTAGACAATCAGAAATGTTTACTGCAGGCTGTAGGCTTTCTCAGTCGTCAGTTGTACTCACGGAAGCAGCCATTTACTCATTAACAGGGATATCCTCATACACTTATGCCCAATATTATGCTTCTAATACTCGAGAAGGAATTATAACATCGATCTCCATTTTATCAGTTGCATTGCTGTTCGTATTTTTTATGCTTTAGGTTGAAAGTTGCATTAAATATTTCTATTTTCACTTTGGCAAGATATGGCCTTCCTTCAAACTCCCCGTGAACTATGAATAAAACAACTTCAAAAGAATAACGAAATCGGTCAACTCTTCAATAGAGCAATTCTGAATTATGTGTAATGTCATTAACTGTTTACTTGAAATTATTTCGCCAGCCTTTGCACTTGGTCAAATCTATTCAACTATAACGAGTAAAAACTTTTCCGTATTTAATTACTCTTAAACAAACAAAATTCAAAAAACACACATTACCTAAAATTGTCAAGAATTCTCACTTTAAATTATATCGCCAGTCTTTGACAGCAAAGATATTAATTATAATTATTTTAAAAATCGCATTTATTGTCTTTCATAACTCTTTGAAATTTCCCAAAGTCCGTATCACGGGAAATAACTGGGAAAAAGTCAAGCAAAATCATGGGGCGCGGTTCTATGAAATATATCATGCAAACCGGTGGGTCTATAAAAAAGGTAAATATACATATAAGCTTTCGAATTGTTTTTTAACATCCCTCCATGTGTTCCTGGCGATCGTATATCAGGATGTCATTCATAAATTAAATTTCTAAATTTAACGTGTCGGATTTCCTTGTATTCTCCTCCTTCCCCGTCTCTCTCTCTCTCTCTCTCTCTCTCTCTCTCTCTCTCTCTCTCTCTCTCTCTCTCTCTCTCTATGTCTATCTATCTATTTTTTTACGAGGGCAGGTGAAAATCTTCGGAAGACACTATCTCAGGGTCCGCACTGAAGTAGTAGTGTGGGATTGTACCCACTAAAAACACCTCCGTTTCCACCGATGACTAGGTTTGTCTTCCTGCGGAACCGTCTACATATCGTCTCAGGAAGCAGTCGGAGCGTGAGTTACGCTTTGCTGCTGTCAGACATTAATGTTTTTCACTTTGTTCCCTTTCGTTAGTACACTATTATATACTCTTTTCCTACATTTCTATATACAAAATAATACGATACTAAGACTACTATTTGATTTTTTTACCTACACTATCTGTCTATCTCTCTCTCTCACTGGCGCTGCACACTTACGCCTGCTGCAACAGTCGCATTTTTAACTATAATTCCTTCAACAGTTGTTCTTTCAATTTGTATTAAAATTGACATAATAAAATACAGGCACAGTACCGTACATCGTTTTTATTTTTAATTATTTTTAAGTTACATTACAGTTTTTTCTTGTCAGAACGTTAAGTAATTAGTATGACATTGATTTGGCATTCATTGGTAAGTGACCTTTACCCGTTCAGCATAAGATATTTAGAATCACGTAGAATTATCTAGGATTGTAGGGTAGCTCTAGTGGGTTTATTCTTCGCAGCCTATATATTATTGCTGTTGTCAGTAGCTTCGGATGACATACCATGGTGCTTTGGTGATCTTTCGGAGAAGTTTTGATCGAAACTTTTCCAGTATTTCAATATTAAGTTGGATGTCGTACGTCCATATAAATTTCAAGCAACTTCATACACTAGAATGTTTTTTCCTGTGACAAGTTTGAGTTTCTCCCTATCAACTTGATTTATAATTTAGTAGTTTCCTTGTTCTCGAAGTAAGGTTCCTGTCCAAATGCATGCCAAATTATTTTACTGTCTCTGCTCGTGGTAGTGGCGAGTTATTCTATAGATTTTACACCGATAACCATACAGAGGCATTCAGATGAAAATCTTATATGATGGTTCATTGGTAGTAGAATGCAACTGTATTGCTGTGTTGCATAAGTTCTGTTTCGTAATCCAGTGAAATATTGGAAGACTTTGAATTTATCTTTTTATTAGTGTATTGTGTGTTAGATATGGCGAGGAATGCGTGAGTTGCGAAGGTGTGATCTGAAATGAGGGAAAGCAGGTCTCGGGACTGAGGAAATGTCCAATCCAGCGCCTATTAGCGTCGGCCTCTCTGACACACATTCAACGGTCCACGATACCCACAACAGGAAACAGATTATTGTCATTCCGCAACACGTACAATTACGGCATCGCCGCCTTCTACACATAATAATCCATTGCCTTAAGTAATATTTGTTCCCTGAGAAGAGAAACACTGTACGAAATAAAGAATTGTTTATCACTACACTTCGCTTCAGATTATAAATTTCAATTTGATTATGATTTGATTTGCTATACGAAAAAAGACACTTCATTTCCTATACTCATACTGGTAAAAGATGTCAGGTCTTCATCGTATTCATTATGAATTAATTTTGCCAACGTCTGTTTCTTGTGTCCAACATATTTTAAATTGATGGTTCCCACAAGGCTATTGTCGAAGTATGTTCCGAAAGACATGCAACTCGTCAGGCTAGGAATTAATTCCCCACCTCATATATCCAGCCTTGCTGCTCTTCCTGTCATAAACTTCTATTTTATTTTCTTAATCCAATATTGACTGTGACAATATATCTCTTTGCCCTTCTATAGATGATGCAGACATCCTGGAAAACCTGTCTCCTGAATTTAAGCTCTTTGTGAAATACATTTTAAATTTTATAAAGAGTAACGGCCCGATTACAGAACCTTGAGGAACTCCCGACGTTACAATTCTAAGGTTAGAAATTTATTCTCCAATTTTCACTTTTTGCGATTTCTACTTACTAATGTATGAAAATACGCAAAGGAAGCCATTTTCATTGTTTTTCTGTTAAAAGTGTTCTGAGCTGAGCGTGTTTCCCAGTCCAATACACTTCAGTGTCAAACCGAATTCGCGTATAAAAATAACGCCAATAATTAATTATGAATTTGTGAGTTACTTTAGAAAAACTATTGTAAGTGATATCGGAATAATTTTTCTTATCCGGTACAGAAATTTAATCGGGAGGCAAGCAAACTGGGTACATGTGTTCCTCGCAGTTGGAATTAGACACCCCTAGAGTTGGAAAAGGTGCGAATTCGGCCGATAATAGCGTCCAATAAATAGATTTCGGCATCGCTGAGAAAAATATTCTCACTTTCAATGCTTTTAAAATGTTATTTCAACTCGTGGAACGGAGCATCCCTAGGAGTGGTGGTGAAACATACAAATAGTCCAAAACCAATCAAGATTACTTTCAAATTCGAGACTACGTACATCATTGGGTCTAATTACACCAATCAACGTAAGGGTTAAGGTAAAGATCAACCCCTAGGGGTGACAAGGTAATGCGAAAATAACCGGGGTTTCTGTCAGTTCCTGGTTATGTGGAGCTATCAAAGTGGGCTGCGAGCGAGGAAATTGAATTTTCACTTCCTTAATGTCCCGGGAGTTTTTTCTCTCTCTAAATGCAACGTGAACTTTTTAGTCTTCCGTAAGAACGCATTAGGTGGCGGGAGCATTCTTTAATCACTTAAAGTACTGTGAATTTTTGGACTCTACCAAGGAAATGGTTCTTTAGACTGCTTTAATGTAACGGGAGTACATTTGAACCCTGTGAATCGTTGGAATAGAAATTTTTGACCACCTAAAATACTGTGAACTTTAGACATGTTTTAAGGTAATTTTTTTGTTTGACTGCTTTTAGGTAACAGGAGTATTTTTGATATTATTTAAGACTCCGGGAATATTTTCGAAACACCCAGGTTGCCTTAATGTACCGCAAGTATTTTTTACTTTCTTAATAGACCGTCTTTAGGTATATATACACAGACTGGGCGCCGTTGTCCAGACTTATATTTGACAGGAGCAGGGACTAAATGAACATTAATTCCTTAACCAGTTCTCACCCCTGCGCACGCCGACTCGAGCGGAAAACTTGATTTCCCGATGTTGGCTGCTCAAACTTATGGAGCGAATCGTCTGAAAACACGCGCAAATAAAACGCGACCAGAAGAAAACAAAAATCGATTAATCGAATTATAGCACAGGGGTTTTCAATAAGGTTGAAATGGAATAAAGCAAGCTGTGTGTGATATATTAACGACATTCTTTTTTTATCTGAAAGGCCCGTGTATACCTTTTCAAATAGGAAGAAAGAATTTCGTTAATACCTCACACGCTTTGTTTTATTCCACTTTGTCTGCGCTGCTCGGGTATCCATCTTTTGCGTCACTGTCGCCGTCATTTATACATTTTTAATAATTTCACAAAGAATGCTCACACACACACACAAGATTTTACCGTGTTAGATATGAACTTGGGTATTGTGCCTGGTCGTCCTGCCGCTGTAATTTCAGATGCAGTATATGTACCAACCAGTGTGTAACTTGTAGAATTTATCGACAAATAATGCTGTATACGTTCCATAATTTCCATTTCGTGGGGCGTTGTGCATTGTACGTACAACACGTCGCAACAATGCCACCATACCATTTTCTGAGATAGCCTTTTCCTGTGATATGAAGTACGGAACGCTGTCTGGAGGTGGAGGGATGAAAACACGACTTGGATGTCCACGTAATATTTGTTTAGAGGTCATCTGTAGCAGGTGCTCCTGCTCTGTGCCCTGTGTAGTTTTCATTGTGTAGCATCGTCGCGGGGGCACTAAAAGTGTCGGTCCAGATTTGTCCGCGTCAGGCAGGACCTGTTGCGTGTCGGGCGTATTCCAGATTGGTTGCGACAGGGCCGTCGCCTTGGGGTGCACAAAGCTCCTTTGTCGGCGTTTCTGCGGTTAACGTCAATACGCAAACTCAACATTGATGAGCAACTCTGCGCCCAGCGCGATCAGACAGCCGTGAGACGGCCTTTCACGATACGATAAGAGACGAGACGAGACGAGAGCAGACGAAAATGGCCATTCAAAACAAAGCGTGGTGCCTGCCTCTCCCGCTGCACCTGTGCAAATATCTCCGCGTTTCCCACACGAATTTCTCCGATAACCGCCCCAAGCCGCGGCCTCCGTTCACCTTCCCAACCGACCATTACAAACACAGACCTGGAGAATACTTCCACCACTTCCAAAATACATCTCAATTCCATATTTCGCAATTGAACATCAGGCCGAAGCAGAAAAAACGACTACAATGGTCCACGGACTACAGAAAATACAGAAATGATTCAGACCAGACTTCCCATGGCAAAATGATTCAGTGGGTTCATTTCATCCATTACTTTTGATTGATAAAGGAATGCGATTGAGAAGCGTGATGCTGAATTCCTTCGTTTCAATATAGTTCTTCTCTCTACATTTTTGAGACCAAATTATATATTATTTATTTAACTTTCACTATTATTTGTGAACATTTTTAAGGAGGACTGGAAATGAGAGCTTTTGTTCAATAATAAATTTATTTAATTTTTTCCATTACAAATAAGATAGGGAGGGGGGGGCGATTCACCCCGGGTGTCACATTCGGGGGGCGGCAAAATCTTTCAATAAATAATAATAACTCGTATTCCGAACTAAGAATTGGAACCCTATACAAAACACAGTAACCCATTCATTCTTGCCGAAACGTCGTTCACAATTTCTGTAAATTTTGGAGCCTTTTGGATTTATAAGGGGGCGATTTAAACCCACTCCATGCTACTGGATACCGTTACATAAGTGATGGAGACATGTGTAATTTACGATTATAAGAATCTCTTGTGGTCTAGTGGCTGGCGGCGCTGCCTCGCACCACAGAGGTCCCGGGTTCGGACCCTGGCTTGGGCTTGCACGTGTCATTTCAGAAACCGTACTGTGACACCTCATAATCCTGAACAGTCGCTAATAACATGATGCGACTATAAACAAATATATATAATCCTAAAGTTTAACTAACTAGTTAACATGCAAAAACGACTCACACTAATTACATTTTACATGTAGAACTTTCTGTACCATGAATATGAAATCTTTACTCTGTAATATATATAGATATATAAAAGAACTATTTAATGTAATAATTATATAATTACACGTATAGACAATAAAAATTTATTTATTATAATATTGAAATATTATAAATAAGTGCTCACTATATGATCATTTAAAACAATCCAGTATTCAAAAATAAATTGATCTCCATTATAAATTAAATATCCAATAATGCAATTGCAACAATAGTAAATAAAGAAATTTGCTTAAACTTAAATAAATGAAATCACAATAAATAAAGAAAATTCCTATGAAAATAAATTTAATTTATAGAAACCTGCCAACTATATTAAAATTAAGAAATAAATTTTAATCTTAATAAATTATCTCTTAAATTAAATCACATTTATCAGAAAATAAAGACAAAAAATTAAAATATTGCATAATTAAAAACTTATATAAGGAAATAAAATTGGTTTATTTACAATTATTACGTCAAAATGTAATAATCATCACACTTCTATTGCAGATTGGCATCATTTAAAATTTTTGGAGTGTCGCCTCCATCACACTTGAACGAACATTCGTGCACAGCAAACTTGTTAAGTTGGGTGAAATTATACAAGTAATGTTAACTTAGGTATCAAGGAATTCCAGCAATGTTTTCCACTCCTTAGCGGGGCACAGGAGTACGTCTTCACGAATGAATACTGTTTTGAGAAGGAGAAGCACTAAAATGGCGTATACGTTGCAGCAATGTTGCACACGTGTTTACCGTGAGACCGTCACAGCCCGTCAATGGACTCACTCGGAAGCACCTGGAGTGTTTGCAGTTCACGACTCATTAAGCACGTCCAAAGGGCCGCGAGATTAGGAAGGCCAGTATCAGCTTACAAAGGCCGCCATTCCTCATTCGGGTTTTCCTGCCTGCCGAACAAATTATACGGTTCTTCGGTTTGAATAATTAGACCAGAAGGAGGAGAAACCGTGCGGACGCAAGTACATAATACTACGTTCAATCTCTCTTAACACTAGAGAACTCAGCACTTTCCACAGAAATAGTTTATTATTTAAAAGTCTTCTATTTTTCCAGCTTCAAGACGTTTTGTCCACTAGTATACCTTTACATGTTGTACAACTATTGATATCGTGAGTTTAGACGATGGCGCCGTTTCCTAGCATTCCCAACGACGCTGACATTCTCAAAAAGGGGCCTCGATGTACATTTATTGAGCAAAGCCCCAAAATGATCGCCGAGGTAAACAACTGGAAACGGCCCAGCAATATAATGAAGTGACATGTATTTCATACTCAATTTGCAATGTCATGCTATATTAAATTGTATTTTATATCTCCATTTAATGAAGCAGTTTCTGACCACCTCGAGACCTACTGAAGCTGGTACAACCGAAACTGGTCATAAACTGAATCAGAAGCACGATTTGAATAATTCGGATAGTTTACATTGTATGAATGATAAAAAAATTTGTAGTTGTACTTCCGGTAGGCAATTTGTAATATTATTTAATTTTGTTAATTCTAGACTGAAAATAAATCGACATTGGAAATGTATAGTTGTATTAAGGGTTTTGGCAATATTATTAATTTTGTGTAACTGTTGGTGCTAGGATGGTACCAACACGACGGGAAATAAATCGGGAATTGCTGAGGTTTCAGGAATCGAGTTGTGCGTCTGATATACCTGAAAGCAACCGCAATAAACCGGGAAGGCTTCGCTCCGGCAATTTCTTTCTCTTCTTTAGTATTGCCGCATATCAGTACGTAATGTAAAAGCACACCGGCTGTTTACATCGGTTCCAGCCAAAAAGTGTTTGTTGTAATTATTTTTTCGGCAGAGACCAGGTTTCCTACGGCCGCCATCAAAGAGAAAGTGTAAATATCGTCATAATAGAGTATTACGCCTCCCGGCAGCCACTTGGAACATCTCGTCACAATTGCCTACATACGTTCGTTTCCCCAAAGCCCCCGAGAATGCTATTGTACCGCAACGCGCTATTCGAAATATTAAGTTGAAGAATTCTCTCTTTAATCCCGAGCCGGTACACGTTTTGCTCCGATGAATTTAAATGGCAACAACTAACTTCTCGTGAGGGATTTGCGAGCGCAGGTCGCCTGTAATCGGCTTGCAGGGGCGGCCTTTGTCCCGTCAGCACAAAAAGCCCACTCTCCACTCTCCGTTCTCCACTCTGTGCTCTGCTCTCCTTCCCTACCACCGCCTTCACAACACATCGCACCAACGATACGATCAAACTTAAGCTTCAACTAATCACGCTCATTCTCTCCTTATGTCTCACGTTCACACGCGACTCAGCTTTCTCAATCTATACAAAAATTCACTTACGAATAATTTTAATCATTAATGTCACTTTGAATGTTTTATTAATGTTGACAATAATGTTTATCGCTTTAACTATACAAAATTATATTGGAGCTTTCACGAAAAATGTTTTTAAAAATATTTTATTATAAATATATGTAGTATACCTGTGTGTTGCAATATAACTTACTATATCTATAACCCATGGCGACTGTTGAGTTGGCTGCCCAAATTAAGCAGTATGTTATGATAACTCTTTCATGACTTTTCAATCTTGTTTCCCCTGTGATCTATTAGTAAAACTCATTTTAAATTTATAATTTTTTAAAATTTGCTGTTAATTGAAAAAACCCACATTATGTGAACTTTTTCACGTGCAACCCTTCTGCAGTTACATAAGATAATTAGATATTATGTACATTTTTACTATCTTCCTACTTGTGTATTTTAACATTCTATTCACTAAGAATGATACAAAATGGCCTTAATCTTAACAGACAACTTTCAGTACTTATCTGAAAAACACACTTTCTTCTACCAGTTGGCACGCCTTTATCGAGTGCTATATGATTTTCAAAGCAAAGTAATTTTTACTAAACCCTAAAATTTAATTAATTGAAATAATTGTAAATTTGCATTACAATTATATAGCACGAGGAAACAATAAATTTTTGTTGTTTAGTATAAATAATATGTAAGTATATAGAATGCAGTACATAATAATGTAATATCACATATTAATTATAAAATGAAAACAGTTTTTGAAGTAGCCAAATTTCCCCAGGAGAAAAATACTTAGGCTGACACATCTTCGTCTTCTAATGATTTTGAAAACATTGCATGTGCCTCTATGCTGTGTTTACTTTTTTGTCAAACTCTACTACCTTATTCCAGGTTATTTTTATTTAATTCGTCGACCTGCTTAGTTGATCTCGGATTTTATAGCAGCCAACGTCCAGGATCCCGGGTTTACACAAGACACAGTCTGTGCTTCATATCTATTTCTTATTTCCTGCGAATAGGAAAACCCTGCTTACTTGGTCAGTGTATCTATAAACTACCAAGGCAAATTAAAAAGAAATTATGTCCGAATTTGTTTCAATCTTTCTCTTCCCTTGATACTGACTTCTACTGGTATGAACCCTCAATTACTCGTTTATCTAATACATAGGGCGAAACACGAATATTTATTTCACACTGGAACAGAATTCAAATTCGAAATCTAACTAAAATGTTTCAATATTAAGTTATCCAAAGTAGAAAGTGACTAAATACTATATTCAATTGAAAAAAACAGGATATCAATATTGCTGTAAATAAACTAAATGCAATTACTTAAAACTACAATACTAATATATTAATTTTCCATTCCTTAATGTATTGCAGTAATTCTTCATCAGAATGATGTGCAAAGTGCTGTTCAATACATTAAGTTATTTACTCAGTCGAGTCAATTTATATACTCGCTGACGGCATTCGCAGTGAACAGTTGTGACAAATTTAGAAGCAACTCTGAGATTCACTCAAGAAATATAAAAAAAACAGTTTCACGTCACCGATGTTTCTTACAATCTCCGTGCATGTGTAAGGCCATTAATAAACAATCATGCACTGTAAATGAGTTCATGGAATGCAAAAACTATGCGGAAAATTTTCTACATTTCAATTACCCAAAGAATGTTTGTATTTTATTTGTTATTTTTGAGACAATTTCCGTTCCCGTGTAATCTGGTATTTCTGCATGACGCCGCGTCTCCGCGAAGCTCTTTCAAAGTAAACCTCTGGAAATAAAATTTTAACAGACGTGCACTTTTTTTAATTTCCAAGAATCGGCGGCGCGTATTTCTTCTTAAAGACCTCGACAAAGGAATTCTGTGGGTGACAGCTGACATCAAAAGCACAGCCCTTGTTATGCAATAATCAAGGAAGGGATCTAAGAGGGGATGATGCTCATCTGGCTGCAGCGATTTCGCCAAACGGTCGTTCAGGTTCCATTGCGATTTCACGCGAGACACATCACGTAAAGCATAATGCACATCTTTTTAATTGGTTTCTCTAAGAATGACCCCATTTCTTAAATATGACCGATATGCTGGACACGAATCAAGTACCAAGTTAGTGGCAGCTACTCAGAAATTTAAATTAATTATGCAGTGAAATAGAATTAAATCTTTTATTGAAATATCTTTAAAATACGATTTAGTATAGACTTCACTAAACACCTCTGAAGCTTACAATTTGTAAAACTTATTCGCCTTGAGAGCATTTCAAGTTACGTCCAGATTAAAAAAAATGACCCTAAATTTATTCTGAATTCGAAAATATCGAAATTGTTTCTGTTCTTATATCAAAATTAACCTACACTTTGCACGCTATTCTTTCGATGACTCTTTTGTTTTACCAGGTATGTTACTTCCTACCTTTAACAAATCTTTCCTAATGAAATGATGTTTGCGAATAGCGTAAAAAGTAACTAGTACCATGACGCGACCATCAGAACTGCAGATAAAATTCTACGTTCTGCTGAAAATGCATTTATAATCTAAAGCAGAAACGATCGATTCAAACGAAACACTACAATTCTTGTGTAGCCTAATACGAGAGCAAAATCAGGTTTTGCGAAAACGTTTTATGCGAGTTCACGACTTTTTTTAAAAAATATCAGTAACAATGGGGAAGCACGGACAAAATATGTAAGTGAACGGTTGAAACTTGCCGCTTTTTTACATTGTGAACTCTTTCAGCTATTCCGCAGAGGCCACGGAACAGCAGCTGAACACAAACGTCGAACAAATCTAGAGAAAACAAATGAGTGATTCCTTTCGAAATCTGTTCAGGTATTGAAGCGATCATGGTTGGGAATTTAACTGCGGGCAAAAAACTAGCATGTTACACACATCCTCGAAGCTCGGCTCCCATAATAGATCTACGGAATATTACACGATGTGTTCTGTCGCCACCGTTTCCTTACAGGAATTCGTCTCGGCAAGGTGTACAGCGACAAACCATCGACTGTCTTACACACTCCACTCAAGAATTCCAGGGATTTGGCGTACTGCTTCCGCGGCTGCGATAATCCTACCAACTGCACACGCCCCCAGAAGATGTCCATTGGTGTCACGTCTGGTGACCTAGCTGGCCATGGAACATTCTCACCATGACCCATGCGCTGTTGTTCTATATTTTGTTTATTGCATGTTACAGACATCTTCACCGTTGGGAAGGTAGTTTCACAGAAACAAAAGTGATTGCAGTAACAAACTGAATAAATCATAATTAAAGAAATGTGAGATAGTATGAAAGTGTAATTAAATTACCTCGTACAAGATTTGGTGTGAGTTGGAACTATTCCACCTTACCTGTGGATCAAGTTACATTTATAATATTTCAATGTCATTCTTCTAATACATTATGACAATGCATATAAACATGAGCAAATATTCACTTAACATAACTAAATTTATGTATTTTATTTGAAAATTCACATTGACAGTTGAAATAGAATTTTAAAATAGTTGTCAACATTTTAAGTTGTGGTACAAAATTGAAAACTTGTGAGACAATTTTGTAGGTTCTCCACCCAGCCCAGGTAAATAATTACTATAATTATTCCACGTGTGGCTCACACCCAAAACTTTGTCAGCATGTTGAAACTCCTTAAAAAATTACTTTGAAAGATTAATGTAAGATTGTGAACCTAAACAGACTTGTTCGCCAGATAAGAAAATATACCGCTATACGGCCATTGAAATTACCAGGATAACATAAGAAATATATTTGACTTAACTGATCTTTTCTAAGCTACAAGAATGACTTCAAGCCTATAAATATGATTTTAAATATTTAAGAAATACTCGAGCCCGTCTACCAGTTCTACGCTGTCGTAATGAAAATTATTTATAATTTGATGCAATCATTACACAGCAGCCATGGTACAATTTTGAAGCACGTTAGTACAGCAGTTTATGGTAGACAATTTATCGATACACCTTTTCATAATGGAAAACTCTTGGGTGAAAGTTGGATTCAGCCATACTTTGCGTGTGGCCAATGCTAACTACTTCACCTTCATACCATTCGTCAAGAGGAACTGTAGTGGTGACCTACATGGATTTGCTCTGGACCTAGGATGTAACCTCTTACTTTTTCTCCACTTAATACAGAGGCTGCTCAATGAACTGCTATGCTATGCTTTCTGAATGAGCCAATAGTCTGTGGAAGGTGGCATTTTCAGACATGCAGACTGCTTACACCATTCCCCTTACCTTATCACAATTTCCAAAACTTCATCATCTTGCAATATCTGCCATTGGTACTAGCTTTAATAACCAAATATCTGCTAAACACAATCGGAACACTTCAGTAACTTTTAAAATGTGTGTGTGCCCCATAAACAATCCCACCATACCAAAACGTGTAAAACTGAGATGCAGATTTCATGTAAAAAACAGAGCAGTGAGGGGAATATTGTGTCCTGGTCAAAGCCCAAATATCACTTGACTGGCAATCAACTTCTGGTAATATAATTCAATATTCTGGTTTTAAGTTTGTTGGCAATAGTGTTGAATTAATTGGTAAAGATAATATTGGGTATTTCACTGCGGATGAATAATTATACCTTCACAATAGTATGTTTACAAACTATTTGTGAAATATAAAAGTAAATTTAAAAAAAGGCTGAAGAAAACATTCTGGGGTTTCCATCCAGGTTAAATATTTATTAATTCCAACCTCGTCAAGTCGTGTTACAATTTTATTTTTCCAATGCACCACTGACAAACACAAATTTATATCGGAAAAGTATATACAGAGCGATTCAAAACCTCTGTGACAAACTCTGAGGGGTGGAAGATCTACTAATAAGGAACCTTTTTTGTTAAATAATGTATATATTCTGATGCATCGTTTCGAAGTTACAGCTGAAAATGTTTCTCCGGGGTAGTACATCAGTGTAATGTGAATGTGTGTACCCAGTTTTTTTGTTGAAGTTTGTAAGAGACGAGAAAGCTTGGAGTTGACCTATTCACAATACAGTATCAAGTCATTTGAGTGTAATCTTCAATTGAGAATGGATGTTTATACTTTTCATGAGTTAACCAACTTGGTAACATGTTATGGGAAGGATCACGGAAACAGAAGCAGAGTTCTCCACATGCACCAAGAACAGACCTCACATGTTTGCCAGAGTCCGACAGGCAATAGTACGGCAATGTAATCAGAGTAAACAGGTAAGTGGCTCACAGTTTGAACACCTGTAATTTGTTCCAATTTTCTTAATAAACATATAGTTTTAATAGAGCACCCGTGGTTTCCTTTCGCTTCATACATAAAAGTTTTTAACGGTAACTTCGAAATGACGTGCCAGAAGATATAGATTGTATAACAAAAATGTTAGATCTATCACCCCTCAGAGTTTGTTGCAGAGGTTTTAAATCACCCTGTATATATAAGCAAGTGAGCACATAACATTGTCCAAATAACAGATATTGAAAGCAAAATGAGAAAGGTAGAGCCTTACCTGAAGTTTAAGATCAAATTCACCATTGTGGGATGGAGATCTTACATTTTTGGAGGCAACAGCCCCGTTCTTCATGATAGAAGGAAATACGTTCCAAGCCAGCCATCACCTGGAATGCATTTCCTTCATTACTGACAAAGGGGGCAGTTGCCTCCAAAAATTTGAGAATATCTACCACCCACATCAGTGACTTCCATCATCAACTTCATGTAAGCCACAACATTTCTTCCTCTCTTTCCTTCGCATGTAAATTATACATATATACAATTAAGGATATGACTCTCAAAATAATTAACACTATTGATATGGACAGGAAAAACAGAAATAAAGGAAGGCTTACCTTAAGTTTAAAGATGGCAGTCGCCATTGTAGGACATCACTATTCTTCAAATTTTCGGAGGCAATCGTCTCCTTCTTCCGGAGGACAGAACATGCATAAATATTAGAAAACAGTCATTCACTTACCTTAAATTGATAGGAGGCATCGACTGGCAGGGAAGTACGAAAATGTGAATTTTTGAGAGCTTAATTCTCTAAATATATGATTGAACAACAAGGAAAGGTAGTAATACTTTCACAGGAAAGCATATGTTCAACACACAGACAAAAGGAAGACAAATATAATTGGCATGACCAGGAATCGAACTCGGATGCATTAATATACAAGTAAGGATGTGACATTGTCAAAATAACTAAAGCAGCTGATGTGGAAAGGAAAGAGAGAGAGGGGTGGTTTACCTGAACTTGAATCTTGGACAAGGGAAAGTTTTTCAAATTTTCTTCAGGAGAAAGGTAAGATCATAGCAAACAATAGGTTCGAATAGGTGACTGAGATAAAAACATACACCCCTATGCATTTATGTACACATACGTACATATTTTCAGGCATGTATACACCCACACATTTTTACAAAATTTTTAAAGAATTTTACACTGTCCTCACTGGAAAAGAAAATCTGTAACCATAAGTAATTGTTAACAGTAGCACAGGTAACCACAATTGACTTAATGACGATGTCCTGTTGAATCGCTACCAAAAAGAAATATAAATATCTCACTACTCAAACTCTTAAGTTTGCTACCCATGAAAATTATTACTCTAGAGTGCCTCAGCAAATTATGACAACATACAGAGTTAATATGGCAGGATTCATAGTACAAAAGAAACTGAAAAGTTATTGGTTAGCCAAGTTGAAGTTCCCGATTGCAGCGCAAATAAGATTTAGACAGGAATATTGTGCAAATCCTAGAATGTCATACCATAATGAAATGGTATAATAGCTCTTGTAAAATGACTCTGTTAAGGAAAAGAGGAAGCGTCAAAACAGCAGTGGCTGCAGCTCAAGATGAAAATGTTCGGTAAGCAAGACGGTGCAGCCCAAGGAAATCAATTCGACAGACCAGTTCAGAGTTGGATATTCTGATGTCGACAGTTAACAACATTCTCCATAAAGATTGCAACTTAGAGCATACAAAATTCAGCTTATGCAAAAACAGCAGCAAAATAGCCAGCCTCCGAAAGCAGATAATAGACTCTTGTGCTTCCATATACCTATAATGCTGCAGAGGGAAATAAATACAGACTTGATAATATTTGAGCAACCAGGGGCACACGTGGAGATCTATTGAAATCTTGTGAGTTTTTCTAACATAAAATTTAAGTCCATGATACTGTTACTATTAGTTTATGAGATATTCAGGTTTCTTTGTGGTAGTGATTCTACAGGGCATTTAACCCAGTTGGAAACCCAAGAATGTTTTAGTCATAATTTTATCAGGAAAATAATTGCTCCATTTTATTCTGAAAAATTAAATTAATGTAAAAGAGAAATATTTTGTAACTCATGTCATAGTACATCTTTCACAACAGCTACAACCACCAAGCAGATGTATGAACTTCACAAAGTGACATGAAAATGTATAGTTTATATTATTATATCAAGCAAGTTTTACAAGGTATACAAACATAATATTTATTTATTGGTCCACCACTTAGGAGCCAGCCAAACCACAAATTTTCCTTCATAATTGTACTTGTGTTACAACATGTGTCACCTCATTTTCTACATTACGATGTGTCTCATGGCATCCAGCACCCTATAACAGAAATTCAAAACAGTAACTGAAAAACATCCAGTCATATATTCAATTTGTAAGATAGGAAATTATTGTGCTGAAAAGATGAAGTCCTGTCAATATTTTTAAAAAAGCTATAACATACATTACTAAGGTTGACAATAATAACCTTAAAGACTTAAGAGAATCAAACCGTTTAATAGGAAATAAGAAGTCTAAATGATCTTATAAATTAAGACCAATTTGGCTATTAATGCCAAAAAATTCACTAATGAAGACAGAAAAAACTAATTTTGAATCCATGAAAGAAATTATATTTTTGTACTACAACATATTTCTAAAGAAGATTCTTAAAAAACAGGAATTCTTTGCATGTATTACTTTAATATATGGACTATACAAAAAACTTTTAAACTTTAAATGTATTTTCTTACAGAAAAAAGCAAACCTTAAATTAACAATTAATGTGAAAGCAGATTGCCCAGTATGTAAACTCAGTAATTGGTACAATGAGTATGTACAAGTTTATCTGAGATTGTCCAAGTATGAAGAGGTTCTAAATTGTCAAAGAAATGAGATAAAAATACAGTAATTACTTATATAATAATGAGTCTTCCAATGAGGTGTGTCACCTGTCACCACTTTGTAAATGATTAGGAGCATCTGCAAAAGTGAATTTCAAACGGTATGCTTCTGCAACTAAAATTCCAATTTCTGCATGTGTCCAATTTTGAGTAGGTAAATTCTGTAGCATTAGCATGAGTCCCTGAAATGTAAACATTTTAATTAGATGAAACAATTTTATTTTCTCAATGTATAAATATTTTAGAATTAGAAATAAAATCTACTGCTTACCAGAAGTCCCTTCACATGTCAAGCAGAATTACCCAATGCATGTTCAACATGAATAGAGAATAATCTAGGTGAAGAAAAGTTATGAATAGCAATGGGACTAATAAAAAAGCAAGCTAACAACTCACAGGACCTACTGAGAAAATACTTTTCATCAATCAGCAAATATGTGAAAATAAATACCATAAAAGTAAAACAATTCAAATTTGGAATCATCAATTAACTTCAGAGAGATAAATGTTATTTTAATGGGTCAAAAACAAATTAAATGTGTACCTTAAAGCAAAGTAACATTTTGGAATACATATCACACCTGAATATTTTATTCTTCAATTGATTGTCAAACTACATTATTATCTTACATTAGAAAAACAGAAAAGCCAATGTATGACTTTATGAAACATAATTATATGGAATAGCATACATTTTTCACTCATTTTTACTTTAGCATCAGAGAGAATAGAAAACAATACAAGTATCCACCATACTACATACAATGGTATTTACTCATTTCTGTAATTCATTAGGCTCTTGGGAGAAGAAGCTTGTCATATTTAGTGCACCAGAAAGTAAAAAAGAATATATTTTTGAAGCTTTGGTTTTCATTTTCAACAATGAAAAAGACAATGTTCATTACTATTTTACTATTATGAAAATATATACACACAAAACATTTGGTTAGAAAAAGAAGACTGACTAATATGTCCGTCAGTACAAAACAGAACTAGCTGTA
Organism: Eucriotettix oculatus; assembly: GCA_034510155.1. Lineage (NCBI taxonomy): Eukaryota > Metazoa > Arthropoda > Insecta > Orthoptera > Tetrigidae > Eucriotettix > Eucriotettix oculatus. The sequence goes on along the minus strand of CM067380.1, from coordinate 19,098,391 downwards.
TTTGTATACCAAATTATATATAAAACTTTATATTTTTATGTGTTCTGTTGTTCTCAAACACATAAGTAATTTAAAGCATTTGGTGCCGTTCCACATTTAAAATTAAAATTTGGAACTCTAAATATTAATACACGTATATTAATAATGCAATAATATTTTAGAATTAACTTTACAAAATCCTAAAAACCTATATTTTAAACAAAATACCAAAGTGTATGATATTGAGTCAGTATTAATACAGGAGAAGATCAATATCCTTATAAAAATATATTGCTCCAATTTATTACATGTACAAGCAAATATCAATGTTACAACTGGTAAGTAACGGGTATATCTCTATCATTTCGAAATTACCTGAAAGTCCTTCTCAAGTAGTAGTTCTCTCCTCCAGTGCAGAAGAAAGGCTGCACACACATAAAGTTGGAAGGCTGCAAACCCATCAGACTCTGCAAGGTATGTGTCCCATAGACGGATAGTGCAATGGAGTGGTAGCTCCCGTGTCAGTAGGTTATTCATCCACCGAAATGAAAACTGTAGATAATCCACACCATGCTGCTGTAAGTGTTTATGTAGAGGACCTGTAAAAACAATTATACTATATTAGTTAATACATTACTTATTTTTCAAATCCAATACAGACTAATCTACTAAATAAGTTTCATTCCAGCAAAGAGTATTCATAAATACATAGTGAGTTACTTAATTTCATGTGATAGAAAGGTAAAATCATGACTCACATAAACATTTGAGCCATTAATAAAATTGTAACTTTTATAAAATTATGCTTTTACAACAAATGTGTCTATGATAAAATTTGAGACTGAATAATGGCTAGTTTTTATTTTTAACATAATTTCTTTATAATTTAGGCACAACATTCTGTTGAATTACAATATTGAATCAAAATTGTTAGAATCTTTTATAAATCACACTACATCTAATGAAGATAAATTATATAACTGCATAAACTTACGCTTAGCATAACATTTTTGAGTTTTTCCCTCACCCAGAAAATTTTTTCTAAAGCATGTTTTAACTGGCACATAAAATAATAATAGCTTTTTAAATCAAGTGCCACCTTATTTTTTCAATAATTTATTTTTAAATTTCACCAATCTTATAAAGAAAATAAGTGATAACTGCAATCATTATGCAAGTACAATTAAAAATGTAGCTTATAAGCTAGATATTTTCATTTAGGATCAATTCTACAAGTTTATTCAAGACATTTAAATTAATTTTGATACACCTTGTCATGTTATTAAAACTGTTGTAAAAACATTAAAACTCAAAATTAATACAAGTTAAATTACAAACATAAAAATGATATTTTAATATACCATCTATCCTCTGGATCAGCTCCTTCAGTTGGTTTACTTTGTGCTGGATTCCAAGTTGTGCAAAAATATAATTATCTTGAATTCCATCAAGAAATTTTGACAGACACCAAAATGAATCTGCTTCAATTATCTCTCTCTGCTCTTCCGATAGGCTAGAGACATCCCAATTATCTAAATCTCCATCTAGGAGAACAAATATAAAATAATATGTAAATAAACTAAAATAGATAATGAAAAACTTTTCTCAACTAACTAATGTGTTGTAAGAAGCAAAAACATTTGTACCTTCAGGTATGACCTCTTGCAGAAAAACAACATAGAATGGAGTGACAAGGTCATTGATACCTTGCACATAGCCAGATGCTGGATGCCTAATAGCCCAAATGAACAAAATTCTTTCAAACATTTCCTGCACAGTTATCTGCTGAAACAAGGCTATCAGAGGGCTCATTCGAGGTATGTCTATGTGAATCTACAATAAAAATAGAATGCTTTAACAATATTCACAACAACGTTTGCAGAAAGTTAACACTCATAAACAGGAATATTACTGCTCTTTTACAATCGTGGAAAATATGTTCTCTATTTTATACATATTTGTATGGCATAAAACATAATAAAATTAATTATTTTTTGTTATTTTATAACCACCTCAATTGATTTACAGTTGTAAAATTTAATTTTTCTTTGTCAAGGAAAATATACTCTGCAAATGTTGATAAATTGTGTATTTTCAATTATATAAAAATAACAATCTATGTTCAGGAATTGAAGAGCAAAATTATGTAACTGCCGTTTTTTGGTTTTCCTCTTTTGTACTTCCTTTTATTTTCTATATTTTCCTCTTTCATGGGCAGGAGTAACGCCTGGATACATCACTTAAGGTACCATTGGTAATATCAGCATCTAAGATTAACTATTAGGGTTATAGTTACTCATGGGAAGGGGGAGGGGAGAGGTGAAACAAGTCTTACAAACTCTCTACCTATAATACAAGTGTTTACCGTCATATGGCTTCTACTTTCCAAGTACATACAGAAGCCCATAAGCTGGTGCCAACAGGAATAAGTCACACTTTGGCCTAGTGATGAGGACAAAGTATTGGTCATTTGAGGGGTTAGAGATAGCTTTGGCTATTCACTAGACCAAGGCAATCAGTAAGCTTCCCAAGGTGTAGGATACTTTTCTCTCCACTATCCAACAATAAAACTGCCTCACCATATTTCATTGTTTGGTGTTGCCCTCTATGTGTCTTAAGAGGATGGTAGCTAGCTTGACTTCTATATCCCACAGTGGGGATAATTGAAGTATAATTCACAGCCATCAACTTTAAATGTACCTACAAGTCTCAAATGGTCTGAAATGAAGTGTAACTGTAGCTTCCCTTGCAGCTTTGGCCAATCCCAGATCAATTCAAAATTAGAAATGGATTCAAGGAAGATATGGGTAACTTAAAGTTCCTGAGTGGCTGCACAAGCAAGTATCAGACATGAGGGATTCTCTCTGATACAAGTATCCTGGATACAGCGCTTGAAGACAGACTTTTCCAGTGCTGACCACTGGGCACAGAGTGTAAAAACCCACCTGTCACTGCAAGGGTTAGTTGAAATTCAAGACATAAAGGAGGGCTAGGGGGGATTCAGAGTGATTATCATAAAGCAGTACTACAGGCATAAAGTAATTTATTAGAAAATAGAAACCCACTTTGCTAAATGTAAAGCATATATGATCATTTGTTATTTGTACATATTCAAAGGTTATTGATTTTAGAATTAATAAATTATACCATTTATAGACATAAATTACCAATACCCAATTAATGTTAGTATTTACATTATACTCAATTCACTTCAATAATTTGTCATGCGAAAATTTATTTATTATGAAACTATGGTACCTGTACAAAAGCACTCATCAGCCAATATATTCTCATAACATAAGAATAAGAAAAACATATTGTTAGATTCCTACTGTAATAGTAGTTAAAAAAAACCTCACCTGACGGTAAGTGTCTTGATGGGTTTCATCTCGTTCTGTATCATAATACTGTTTCACTAAATTCCAATAATCAAGTCTCTTACGTTCCAGTACCTGTTGGCGGCGCTCTAGGCTGGCCGGCAAGTAGCCCTGCACAAATTAATCACTATTAAACCATTTTTTAAAGCTTGTAAATATAAAGACCAAATAACTGAAAAGACAACTACAGTTGTAATATTTTTGCCAAATCACATGAAAGTATTTTATTCAATGGAGCATAATCTCATAAAACCTCAGTTTTGTTACTGAAAATGGGTTGAATATGACTTCCGCAATTCATTTGATAAAAACACAACCACTTACAGAATGTCTGAAGCCTCAGACATTACAGAGGGTGTTCACTCTAAAGTCATACTGTAGGTCACTTATATGAATTTTAATTGTACTGTCGGTCAATTAAAATCAATGAAGCCATTTATACTACAAATCTACATTCCACATGAAATTCACTATATACTAAATCAGTAACAAAATGAAAATATGTTAAAAATTGTAGACATTCAATTTATTAAAAGTAAAATTTAAGATTTCCATTTTACAATTTTGTAAAATACGTGTAAAACTTCACACAATACAAAAATGGCACACAACCGACTATAATGTGAAATAAAATTTTTGGTAATCTTATATCGGTGAATAAGATGAATAATTCTGGATTTGAAATTTGTAAAAATGGTGTGGGTATTCTTTTTGAGTGGAGAAAAGATCAGAGCGAAGATGATAGGTAATTGAAAATAACTTCTCAAACAGAATTTTTTTTATGCGGCATAAGGGTCAGAAACCTTTTTATACCTACTTAATTATAATAGCTACTTTTAGACATAGATCCATAGACTAATTAAGTTCAGCAATGAACATACAACTTACCGATAGTAGACGCCAAGTTGTAGCCCTGACTTTAACAGGTATGCCAGACCAACTTAGCTGCCTAAGATCTTCTAAATTAAGTAGAGGTGTTTCTAAAAGTGGTTGAAATCTTTCTAATTTGCTGACTTCTGTGTCTCCTCCTATTTGAGAAAAAGTATAGTTAGATACATCCAGATGTTTTCATAGTTCAAAGTATTGTTACTGGAAATTAATACTTAATAGCAGAAAAAGAACAAAAATTTTGTTTGAAATATATTATAAATGTAGATTAAATATTGTGAATATCTGATGGAATTAATTGTAACAGAATAAAATCCAAAATCTTCCAAGAGATAATCTCTTACAATCAGTTTATATTAAAATAAATTTACCTTCACGAATAGAAAGATGAATTTTTCCTCTGGATCGCAATGGCTGTGGACGCCCAGGAAAATGTCTTGTGGTAATAGGTGAACTAGGAAGATGAGTTAAAGTTGATTCTGAAAGTATTAAAATTTATTTTTCAAAAATAATTTTCTTATTTGACTGAGCTTGCTGTACAGTGGAAAATAAAGTTCTTTTTAGAAATTTTCAGAGGCAGCATTTTTCTGACCAGCATGGCATGGCAATGCAGGTCCTCAAGTTCAGGTAAGACATCAAAAGAGGAGACACTCCACAGCCAGCCAGCCAGTCTAGTCATGTCCTGACCTCAAAACATTTTAATAAATCAATCTATTCTTCAATGGTGACGCTGAGCTTCAATTCCATGTAAGCCACCTCTTCATTTATCCTTTTCCATTTCATTGTCAATTGCATATATATTTATAACAATTGGTGTTGAAAGGAAATAAAGAAAGGCGGTAGCTTAACTATAATTGAAGCTTGGTATCATGATTGAGGACAGAAGGGAGGTCTTCAAAATTCTGGAGACCTCTACAGCCTTTTTCAGGAGAAACATTCCATGTTCTGGCCAGCAGTGGATAAAGAGATAGGGCTTTTAGGGGTTTCCTTTTAATTGAGAGCTGGCGACATGTTAGGAAGGAGTTTATCTTAAGACGAAAAGTCCCATACCTTCTGCCATTTGACATAACAGTGTTCAAGCCAAAGTTTGGTGGGCAATGCATCATAAGCAACAATTGATACCCACCAAAACAAATAACTCTCAACAAAAGGTTGCGCAAAGAAAAATTTGTGAGAAATAACTCCTTGCAGTGAAACAATTACAGATTCATAAGAATGAAATAAACTTGTACCGCTAGAAAAACCTTACACACATCATCTTGTATCAAACTGATTATATAGCTCCCAAATCATATTCTGAAGATTTGAGTAAATTATGTGATGCTATTGTATATATGTAAATGAACATGTTTTGTAGAAAGAAAGCAAAGAAAAACATAAACTTATAAAATATGAATTCATGAAACTATATATCATAATTTATGAGCTGAAATTGAAGAAAAATTACTCAACCTGGGCAACTAAAATGAAAATACTGATTCACAATCAAATTTAATAGTAGATGAAAAGTTCCAAACAATTACTTTAATTAAAAACCAAGTAATGAAAAAAATGTAATTAAAAAACAAGGTTTGGTATTTTAGAAACACAAATAATTGGCTGATGCAAACCTTTATGTAGTGATCCTTCCTCTGCTCGCTTTAGATCTCCACTAGGTCCAGACAGATTTGGCTGCTGCAAGTTAGTAGATGGAACACTGCGATGGCTGTTAATGACACTCAAGGCTGCTGATTGAGCGACTTGTTTTGAAATTTTAACATCTGGAACACAGTGGAAGTCTGATCTCACTGTGCTGTTCAGTGCTGACAGGGGGACAGGGGAACGGTGTTGTTCTAAGACAGTTAAAGCTGCCATATGGGACAGGCTTTTTGAAATCTTCACGCCTGCAACACAGTTATGACTGTGTGAAAGGCAATGACTGTCACTGGTAGCACATTTATTTTTTAGTTTTTCATAATTTCCAAAAACTGAATGCATTATAAAATAAAGGATTTAGCTGCTGAATATCACAAACTTTAGTCTAATAAACACTCAATTTTATAGAAGTTTCTTTGGCATTAACTGTAATTATTTATTAGATATCATTTTCCACAACTTAGAAATTATAATTAAATGTCTAATGTCATAAGCATAGTTATCAGATATTCTTCATTAAATTTTTGAAGACCATAAAAATTCGGTTTATATAGTTCTTAATATGTCTTGTAAAATATTAAGCATATAATAAAAAGCTATTTGCAGCTTTCTACAGTGTTAACCACATTTTTAAAGAACATATTAAGCAAAACAGATTAAAATATTTTAGTAATCAATTATATATGTTTTGAGAACCATGATTCAAAATATCCCATGCCAATTGTGATCGAAATGAAGGAAAGTATTCAGTAACCATGTGGAAAGAAAGTGTTTTGATGGTTCTTTCCGCCATCATTGTCACATGATATAAAATATTCACTAGTCATATGCATACCTTCATTGGCATGCAATACACTTAAAGAATTACTATTTGCCATGTCTAATAACTATATAGGAATTTCAATAGCAATGATATAATTATAGCATTTTAGGGAAGAATAGCAAGTATTTCTGTCATCAATGTTGATGAAATATTTAATTAGCAAGATATATAATGAAAGGAATATAAAATTTATTATTACTGATTATGAATTTGAAAGGTTTTAAATCAGTCTACAAATTAAAAAAAATATTATTATTATTATTTATTAATTTCATTAATTTTTACGACAGGAATTGTAAGTGCTAAAATGCTGTACTGTAAAGTTTTTCTGTATTTCAACATATTCATTGTTTCTCACAGAATAATATGAACAACTAAAGTCTCTAATTATTTGACAATAGAATAAATAAACCTGATTCTGTGGACAGTTTATTGTTTCATTCAAATTCTGAGTGTACTTTCCTCGCCATTCCATCCATCACTCATTAATGCTTCCCCTACACCCCACACAACTGCCAATGAATGTTTACTGATGTAACATTCTTTGTATTCAAGAAATGAATCACTGAATTGAATCCACATTTGGCAGATGTTTCAATTGTTTTGAATATTTAAAAAACTCTAACAAAAGGAAAACAAAGTGACAGGGCTCAGCCTATGTGGGAGAAGTAGAGTGAGGTGTAAGATTGTAAAATATCTGAAAAATATAGTTATTTTTAAATAAATATGGGCATTTTCCTCTAACAACAACCCTCATAGTTCTATGCAATTGAATACATACAAAAGTCATTTGTAAAAGGAATAATATAATGATTGGATACAATTCAGTGTGCACTTAAATATAAGCAGTATTTGAATATGCCCTTTTCAGTAACCTAATTGCAGCTTCCTCATTATATCAATATTTTTTTACCTGTTGTTTATAAGTTCTAAATTAATCAATTTTCATACAAAAGATATTTTAATTTTGAAGGTAAAATATGACAGGTTTCATTTGTCATAAACGAGTCCTCATTTTTAAGCAAGGAAACTAATTTACTCCATACATGCCATTTTATATGTACAACCATAATCATCTAAAATATTAATTTATGAGAAACAGTTAAAAAATTAATATATTTCATACCATTGATCACACAAACATGATTTTCAGCATACCTGATGAAATTTCCCTTCCTCCACTTTTGATGTTTCATGGAATAAATTAATTTCTTTGTGTAAAAATGAAGACTTACTAATGACAATAATACCTATCACAGCTGACAGTCCTATGGAGATTTGGGGTTTTAGCTAAAATATGATTGCATTTTTATTATTTTCAATTTTAGTCCTTTTTTCACTTGAAGTCAGTAACATTGAGAAAGTTTCAATTTTAATACAATATACTTCATTCACTACACATAAAAAAGACAGTAGGCCACTAACCTGAAACAATACAAAATTCATCATCTCCAACATCCCATGCATCACTCACACTTTCTTGAAATTCGTGAAATGAAGAACCACTGCCAGCCCATGGACGATTCATGCGAGCATCTTTCTTTGGACTTGGGCTACAAAGACAAATTATGATTTCAAATTAAATAGAGACCTAAAATTACAATATGATGAATTATGGTGAATATAAACTAGTACACTGTATAGTGGGGAACTGTACTGTAAGTAAACAACAGCAATATACAATAAATAAGTTGTCAAGCAACTTACCGCCCAGGAACAGTTTTGGCATTTTTTTTCCAGAATGAAGCTTTTGCTTCATTGATTTCCTCAGCATCCATATCAGAATTATAAGATCATTCCAACTTTAAAGGAATTCATAAGTATATTATCATTTAAATTGGGGTGCCTGAAATAAAACACAGACAACAAACATAGATATGTTTATAATGAAATGTGTAGACTTGAATTAAAAATGTATGAACCATTAAATACAAGTAAACAATAAGGTAAAACTTTATAAACAATTTATATATCACTGAAACAACAAATTGCTGCAGTACCACACCTTTGGTATGCTCTTATTTATCACTTTCAGTGTTATGATAACAGCGCTTTATTGGTATAATTCTAATTTCTACATGAATGCAAAAAATATATTAAAATGTAATTGATTTTAAATTATATTTTAAAAAAATACAAATTTATTGCCCTGTTATGATCATAGAGGCTGAAGTATGTCCAAAATTTACATTAATTCAACCAATTTTACTGACTGTAATATAATCACAATCAGTGTCACTTGTGTAAAACTATGGTGTAAATAAAATACAGCATATCAAATAAAATTATTACCAAATAAATATATATAATTTTACATTGGTATAGGCAAATTAAAAAATGAGTTTATTTCCACAGTCACTTCAAACAAAATGCTAGAAGTAATAAGGTCAATTCAGAATTGGACATCAAAGGTCACAGGGTTAAGTAGCAATCATTAACATGGATGTAAAAGCTTCATGACAATTACCAAGTCTATAAAAACCTGCTTCCATTTGCAAGTCACATAACAGTATGTGACAATGGTTACTGGTCATTACAAAATGTGGGAAGTAAGTAAATATCCAGTATTTCTTTTAGAAATAAAAGCTAAATTAAGAAATTCGTAAGAGGCTAATTGCAGATAATATTTGATTACATTCTAAATTATATAATTCATTGGCTGACTTACGTGCAAACTTTCATGTAATACCTTCATGACTGCATTCATTGAGAACACAGAGATTGAAATTCACAAATGTGAAGTAACTTTGGCATTATTGTGGTGAATATAGTCCACACTGAAAAGAAATTCATAATTTTGCCTGCAAGAAATGCTAAAATCAGAAAGTTTTAAATGAATTTGAAGATTTCACATGTTTAAATTATTGTGGCAAAACTTGTATTCTCAAATTTTATTTTTAATTTAAATTGTAACAAAAATGCAAAATATAATGGGGTTGACTAATTGTATAGCTTATGATTTGTTACAGATATCGTAACGTTAGTGCAAATCAAAATCTATTTCCACGCATAATATAGTACGATTCTTTGTAACAGTGGAGGTATATGCCAAACAATTTATGATTCTCGAACATTCATTTCTTTAATTTGTAGATCTATTTATAGACGATTTTTCTTTACGCTATTAACTTCTTATCACTTAAATTAATAGTCAACTTCATAATTAAAATTTAATGAGTTCAAGTCGTCTCGACATTTATAGGTTTAGGTAGATACTTTTAATTCATGACATAACCCAGACGAATAAAATATTGCAGATCGAACTGTTTGATTTGAAACGTACCTCACACATTACACTTCAAATTTACTGTATGTTCGTTTAAAACATATATGCAATAAATATCTTCCTTTTTAAGTGATGTGAGAATTCATAGATGTGATGAAAATCTCCAGGCACTATGTTGACGTGCGCTCAGAGATTATACTACTCTCATGTTTGAAAACATTGTGGAATCTGTGATAAATCTATTTAATTATATAATCATTCTTTTTTTTGTATATTAAGAGCTACGTCAAATGAAAAGCCTGTAGCAAATATCCTGTTCCAATTTTTACGTCATTAAGTAAAAATATCGGTAGGCCAACTAATTAAAATAAAAACTTTTCTATTGAATGGCAGTAGCGTAAACAGGTGAGCATCGTAGCAGAAAATTTTCGTGTGATTTGATTATTGAACATGATATTTATAACTGTACTGTTTATCGTTATGTAAAACGTTGGGAACTGTTGTTTTTGAATGTGTGATAATTATTAACACAATATTGTCCATTTACCAGATTCTTTTTGTGGTTACACTAAATGTACGTAAGCCAGTCTGTTTGTTTTTCTATGTTAATATTGCCTTACCGTACGATTAAATTATTTTGATAAAGACACTGATAATGTTAGTATTAATTAGATACTGGATAAACATTTGGGTCAAAAAAGTTTACTTCGGTTTATGCTTTCGTTAAGTAATATGATTTGTTTATAAGTTACAATATTAAGATTACTTAATTTGACAGTTTTGACATGTAAATATGTCAGGAAAAGACGAAAGTTTCGTAAAATTGTAGACGAGCAATTGTAAATTAATGGAGAATGTTTTATGTGGACTGGTCAATAAAACCTGAACGATTAACATAATGGATTAGTCAAATCAATTAACTTTTAATTCATAAGTTACTATATATCATTGATATTATTTATATTATAAGAAAAATAGTGTCTGTCATAGAATACATTTAAATGCAAGAGCTTGTTAAACTGGATATATTTAAATATGTTTTTTAAACAAAGATTAATATGCATGCATATATAGAAATCACCAAATTTACTAAATATGAATTAAATACCATCACCAGAGAAATTGCTGTTTTAGAAAGTATTGACAAATCCAAACTGTTTTATTTTATCCTTTTGTGTTAATTTGCATTCAGAATTATATATTTACAAATCAGTATGTTGTTATTTGTTTTTAAAACTTTTTAATGTGTTTCTACCTCATTTTTATTAATTGAATCCATGAATATTGTTATTGTATATATTTTTGATATTGTAGTACAGTTATATTATCTACATTTGATTCTGTTTTACCCTATCCCTGACAAGCTTTTTTTTATCATTTAAAAATAGTAAATTTGATTAGATAGCATAGGGTAGGACTTACATTTATTTAAACATGTATACTGTTGTAAGACTATATATAGTTCTTCTGTTTCCAGGTTTTATTCAACTGAAGAATCTGTTACATAAGTCATTATGGATCTAAATGATGTTGATGATGATGTAAGATTTTTCTAAACTTAATTCAATTTTATAAATGTTAAATTGAACTGAAGCTTCTTTTTTAATTATTAAATATGTTAACATTTCATATCTGGTCCAATGCCACCATATTATGTTAAATTAGTGTCAGATAAAGTGTGTATGGTAGGAATAGAAGAGGAAAACCAAGGCAAATCAGGCTGCAATATTTATGGTATGGAGTGCTGCATCAAACCAGTCTGCAGATAGACTACCACAACGTCATTATATATTACATTTGAAAGTGTTTTTTCTACTGTAAGAAACAATTTCACTGTCACATTAAATTATTTGACATACCAGGGTTAAATTATTCGTATATATTCCCTCTCCTTCCAATATTCTGCGTTTTTACTTTTAGTATATGACTTTATTGTTTGTTGTTCTAACAAAAAAGCGTTGTTGGAAGCTTGCTTGCAGACTGCATACTCTAGGTCTATTGGAAATAAAATTTTGAGAAAATTTTTCTCTATTAAGTTAATATAACAGTGCTGTTCAGTAAGTGGTTGGTTTTTCTTCTTTTTTTTATACAAAATTTGTGTGTCCATGGGTAAATTGGGGATCTTATAGATATCTCTCAGTTTGTTCATAGTAGTAACACATATGTAAATGTAGCATATCTGCCAGTGAAAATTGACATCCCATCATAACTGAGCCCCATTAATCATCCTGATTTTTTCAGTATATATATGTATATAATTAATAAGGAAAGGAAGGTAGGTGACTTACCTGAGGTTCATAGATGGTAGGCACCTTGTGAGGTTTGGAGTTCTTATATAAACAATTAATAAGGACAGGAAAGAGATAGAAAGTAGGTGACTTACCCGAGGTTCTTGGATGGCAGGCAATATGCAAGGTTTGATGTTCTTTAAATTTTTGGAGGCACCGCCCCCTTCATTAGAAAGTTAGAAAGACATTTCCAGTGATCAGTTAGCAGAGGACTGAAAATCAAACCTTACATGGTGCCTGCAATCTGTGAACCTCAGGGGGTAAATCACCTACTTTCTGTCTTTCTTTCCTTTCCTTATCAATTATATATATAAGTTCTTAGTGTTTCTAACTTAATGGAAACAATTTCATTTAAAAGTCTTATCAGTCATTCAGACAATTTGTAATAAAAAGAAATGCTGTCACTTTAGACCCCAGATAGACTTCATCTTCGTACAATATTTGTGCGTTATTCAGCTGTGGTGGAATTGTAGCTTTTTCCATAAGGACCATTGACTGTCATTGAACTGAAAAACAATAGAAGTTATATCATTTAGTTCAATTACTATGTTAAGGAAGCATACTTTCATGAGATTTTCTATGAATCTGACAACTGATATGCATTCACATCCAATGTATAATCCATTCCATATAAAACATTATTATTGTATTTTATTAACTCAACAACTGATCTTCATATTTAAATAATTTGTATAACAATGCAAGAGTTTTTTTATCACGCAGAACACCAATTTCACAGTTGTGCATTTGTGTCGTAACCTACATATATTTTTATGGGAGAGTTTTGTATTTGAAAATATATCCTATGTATTTAACAACTTAAGCATTATTAAAATCTTCCATTCTCTTATAACTCTGCATTCAAAACTATATAAGCCATTAATTTGTTTTTTTTTTATGTCATTATTGTGTTATATTTCTCTATTTACACTTTTCATTGATAAATGATGAAACTACCAGTTTTTACTACATTTAAGTCTTGAATTGCATACAGATATTTGGAAAAATCATATTGAATTTTATACTTCTCCCTCTGCTCTGTGAAGATGAGAATACCACCAACAATTGACAAAACACTATTAGCTCCTAACAAAAATGAATGCTTTAGTCAGATTAAGTATTTCTTTCATAATTTTATAATATCAATTTATTATTACTCAGCAATCTACATATTTGGCTGTATGTGTTGCAAATAACTGTGATTTTTAATAATCTGAACCACATTTTTTTTACAGTTCCAAGATGCCTATGAAACTCAGCCAATGTAAGTCATTCTTCCAATCTAAATGAGTTTATTATTTTGACAATCCCACAATATTTTTACTTGTGTCATATGCATGTACAATAGCTGCTTCAGGTGACAAAAATACAATTTAATTTGTCAGTTTTTGTTGTAGTATGAATCTTAAATCAACAAGTTCGTTTCTGTCTAAATTCTACAGTAAATACAAGGTTTGCCAAATTACAGTATATCATAGTCCATTTAACAACAGTATTTCAGAAAAAAGTGTTGTCCATAAAATTATGTTGAAATGCAAATCAAAGAAAATATTGCTCATATTCAATATATTGCCAAAAATAAATTATCTGAATCAACAACAATAAACTGATATGTAACTTGGAATAAATTTAAGTATTTGTACACATATACAATAATACCAAAATTAAAGAAAAAACTAGAAAATTTTATTTAGGATATGCATAATAAGTAAATAATCCATTAAACTCGAGTTTAATTTTTTTATCATTTAAATTTCAGACCAAATTCTATGGATTTGGAAACATCCATGTTGGAAGCAAAGAATGCTGTAAACTGCTTTTTCAACAATAAATTTGATGAAGCCAGAAATATTTTGCAGCCATGGTATGTGTATTTTTTTTTTTTTTTTGCAACTAATCAACATTTGAAAATATTGGAGATTTTTGCATATTTAGTATGTAAAACTAGTTGAACAGTCATATACAATTTTTGGTTGTAGACCTGTGTAGTTAATGATAGTTTTTGGATTTGGTGTTACTTAGGTAATTTTTATATTTAAGCAGCTCACTTTTGGAGGGAATCATTCTCAGATTAAAACCCTCATTTTAGAGGTGTCTAACAATTTTTAACGGCTGGCACTGCTACCTTTTCTGGTTGTTACAAATTCTTATATTGTATAAAATGCTTTTAGTTTAAGCCACCTCATTGTAGATCTTTTGAAGGCACTCAGTATCACACTGATACTTGAATTGGTAGCATGTTAGAATTGTATTTCAAAGTATATGCAGTTATTTTATTCCAAGTCTAATAACTGGGATGCCCATCAGCTGTCTCTGATGTGTATGGACTGTTATAATTTAAGATTATGTAAGCTTTCTTTATTATATTCCAAACAATTAGTGTCAATGAAGAAACAGTTCTCGGGTTTCCACTTGGGTAACACAGTGATTAACATGTGACATTTTGACAACTGCAAGCTTTTCCATTTGGAAGATGATCATACAGCTTGCAGTCATCAAAACGTTGTGTGTTAATCGCTGTGTTTTTTTTCACTCCAGGTAGTTTCCCCATAAAAGTATTGCATATGTGAATTGACTGTGATGAAAGGTGTAATAGGAATCCAATAATAACTTGTCATTTACATTAGCTCTAAGTCACTTTTGGATCAAGGTTAATACCAAGAATTTAGCTGAGGTACTGTTATCACTATGATTATTGCATAGATTGAAGAGAATATTTAGAATTTTGATGTAACTGATTATTAATTCATTTACCATGAGCCATGTGTTGGACATTCGGAGATAATAAGGAGCAGCTCTTATCTAAAAGATAATTGACTCAGATGACTCCTTTGTATGATGATGCAGTAGTAGTTAGTTGAAGTTAGTATTATAGAAAACTGTGCAGCCTGTAGTTTTGTTAATGTTTTCCAATTATTGATTGAATGTTTACACAGGCCAGACGTGTGTCATTTTCTAGGAAAGTAAGCTGCCAAATTAGTAAAGCCTTTTTTTTTATTTGCATGTTTTTTGTATGGAGAAAGGTTTAATTGGCATGTTAATAGAATGTAATTTTTATAGAATATTTTTCAAATTAATAAAAATAGACCAAACACATCACATCTGTCTATACTTGATAAAAAGTAAAGTTTATGATAATATTCTTAGCTATTTCTATGGTGCAGAGTCAAGCAATTTTCAGTTGGCATATTGTTATTATTTATGTCCAGGTTATTTCATTTACATGAGAATTTTTGTTGTTATAGCACTTATAGAGGCTCTTTCATATCTTTTTTTATAAATACCATTTTTATGTTTTTAATTGTTTTAATTATTAATGCAGTTTTTCTTGGTCCAAAAACTTCAAACTTTCTCTTTTTCTAGGGCTGACAGCAGCATGTATCATGCAGTGGGACATAGTGTTTTTACATTTTTGGAGGCTATGCTAACATTTGAACATGTAAGTAATTCTGTATTGGAGGTTTTCATGTAAGGAAATAGATTTTACTTATTTCCAATTTGAAAAGTGTTTTATGTTTTAAAACTAATGATATGTAAAATAAGCTGGTGTCCAGAATTCATTATTTATTTTTATTTAACAAGTATTTCCTTTTTGAGATATGTTGTACAAAATTAATCTTCAACATGAGAATTATCAGTGTTAAAAATGCACATGTTATTTTCTCAGTTAAATGAAGGTCAGTGTGTACATGCCATTTGACTGCACCTAGGCAGTTGATATTGAACCCTTATATAATGACAACCCTCACACACGTAAGACACTAATCTCTTTGGTAAGGAGAGATACCATCAAAGAGACAGAGTTAGAGACAATTAATATGCACCATACACACATGCAAACAGATATACATAAACAAATACCTAGTTATAGTTAAGGGGAAACTATAGAAGAAGTGAATATGTGTGTTCGGATGTGACAGTAATAAAGTTTTAGATGTCAGGGGCAAAGAGATATTTCATATTTATCTAGTTGTGTTCAAATGGATGGCTTAGGAGATTTCAAATTAATTGGACTTTCAACTGAAGGCTTGACTGACATTGGAGAAAATCTGTTGAAGAAATGGAAGAACCCTTTAAAAATTCTAGGCTTACCTTTTCATGGAATCCAAATTTCTTAGCCAATCTCTTCCAATCTAACTTCTGCTGCATATTTATGAGAATAGCCTAATTTACTGAAGTCCATGTCCACTTATAGATTCATGATGTATGGATTTTCACTGATCTTACCAATGGTTTGTAGCATGCTAACGACTTGCTGCAATAGGAACTAGAGAAAGACAGACGAATGATCAGTAAACAAAATTGTTGATAAAGGTTTGTAGAGAATAGTTTGGTAGGAAGTTTGAGTTATACAAGTTTACTAGGACCTCCGATTGTGCTACGACTAAGTTGATTGTAAATTATTATATAGTAATTATCCATTGCAATTCGTTGATGAGATCAACTATTTATGCACTAAGTTCAAAATTAATATTGAAGTTGTATATGAACAAGGACAGCCTTGAACAATTATCATTCAATGAGTATGCAATTGATTCTTCTCTGCTTGAAGGATTTATGCTAGTTTACATCCTTTTCTAATTACATCTTATCATTTCATTGCCTCTTACTATTTCCCTTGAGGTAGTAATCATATAGTTGTTTATAATAATTTAAACTTAGTGCAAAACTTCAGTTTAATTTTGGCTTTTAGTTTTCATATCCTATGGAGCTCTAAAATGACAAATTCAAACTTGTAAGATATATAACCTTACAATTTCTTTATAACTTATAGTCAGTTATTATGGATTTATTTACAGCAACATATTGAGAAGGCTGCAGAAGCTCTAAAACAATGCATGACAGTTTGCAATCGCTATCGTAGAAGAAATACAATATCAGAATCAATTGGTAAAATAGTAAAGAAACCAAACTACGATCAGTATTCTCCAGGTATTTATATTTAATAGTTGAATATAACATTTTTTTGTTGTCATATTTCATATATTAGATGGATACAAGAATGTGGCTTTCCTAAAAATTAGTGCCCATTGATTGATCACTTTTCCTGTCAACTCGTAGCATTTTCTACTTGGTGAATTATTGTGGTGGTGGTTTCTTGTTACCTTCTGCCAGTAATATTAATAGACCCAATTCAATGTTTGACCATGGAAAAATAGGCAGCAGGAATTCCACAATAGTTTTTGTGATAATGCAAAAAGTGAAAACAGACACATGCACAACATCCATGCCTTGTCAACATTCAAACCTGAAACTTGTTTGATGCAAAGCACTACACTATAGCAGGTCAGCCTAGTGCCCATAGGTGATGTTAGAATTTGCTTTTGGTTACTCCCCAGGTTGAAAAGGCCTTTGATTGCATTCACTCTGTCCTGTTACCACAAAGACATACAAGCTTATCTAGTTTGAGAATTTTCAGGGAGATAAGCTAGGGTGGAGGTTTAATTTAGTTCCTCAGTTGCTCTCCTGACTCTGAATTACTTCAGGTGACTTAAAGAATATCATGCATTAAAACATATTTGTATATTGTGTCCCACTGCTAAGAAATTCAGAATGCATGTGCTGAAATCACTCTGGACACCTTGTTCAATTGCATCCAAGCATACTATGCCGTACTAATAAATGTTGAAGTTAATTACTAATTGAGTCAGTGCACAAGTCCATGCCAATATCCATTGGATTTTCTCCACTACACTGTGTTTATTCATTAATTTTCTTCTTCATACAGGAGCTTGTTTGTTGTTAACAGCTCATTTTGGCCATTTTCAAAGATAATAATTCATTCCTATGATGAACTACCAAGATTTATTGTTAAGAACTATTCCAATAACTTGTTTTATGTAGAGTTACAAACAGTTTTATGTTCTAATTTATCTGCAACATTTACTATTTTAAAATCATATTTTTCATCATTATCATACACATACTTTGCATATTATTAATGTGAAAAGTTTTATCTTTCCCACGTCATGCCTGAAAACTGTAAAAATCTTCAAATAAAAATAATAAATCACTGCAAAAATATGATGGTTTAGCATTTTCTGTTTGTCAGTGATTTCTAGTTTGCTCTAAGTTTACATTCCAATTGTTTCCACAATTTCATTTTAGAATATTATTATATTGTTTTTTTTGATATATTGTTTGATGAAAAAATTTTGACCAATCAAGTTTTACTAAAATTTTATTTATTTGTATTTTAATAGTTTGCATATACTTTTTATTAAAAAATAAAATAATATATTCTTCCTGATTTAGAGGAAATTCATGCAGAATTATGTTATGCTGAAGCACTTCTATTGAAATCATTATTAACATTTGTTGAAGATGAAACTCTAGTTAGCTTCATTAAAGCGGGTATAAAGATCCGATCCTGCTACAATTCATACAAGTAAGTACTCTTAAGCTTCTGTAACTTTCATACTATTTTTAAGAAAACACACAAAAATGATAAATGATTTAATTTCAGGGAATGTGCAAATATACTTAACTCAAGACACTGGAACAATGAAGCTTATAAAATACACTTTGAAAGTGGTGTGCGCATGGGAATTGGAGCCTTTAATCTTGTATGATGTTTTATCCTTACTTTTATGTCATACATCTTTATTTAAGTATAATTACATATGCATATATATCTTATTACAGATGATTTCATTACTACCTGCTCGAGTAATCAAGCTTTTAGAATTCATTGGATTTTCGGGTAATAAGGTCAGATTTGTTTGTTATTCTAGTAATTGAAACTTATTAAAACATTACAAATTTTGGTTATTAGCTTTTTTTTCTAACATAGGAACTAGGTTTAAAAGAACTTGAAGCTGGCTATGAGCTGCACGCAAGTATTCGACAGGTTCTCTGTGTCATGACACTTTTGTCATACCATCTCATTGTTGTATATGTACTTAGTCACTCAGATGGTGATTTGGAGTTTTGTGATAAAATCCTTCAGTCCCAGTTAAAGGTTTGTTCTGTTATTATTTTTATTCTTTTTGTCCTATGACATTAGAATATTTTTTTGACAAATTAATGTATATTTCAAATAGCTACATCCTGAAGGTGTATGGTTCCTATTCTTCAAAGGACGTTTGGAATTTATGAAAGCAAATATTGATGAATCTATTCATTGGTACACTGCATCCTGGAAATCTCAGAATATGTGGCCTCAGTTCCACCACATGTGCTTCTGGGAGTTAATGTGGACTAATAGGTGAGTTTATGGTTATCTATTTGACAAATATTTGTCTTCAAAAAGTGTTTTTGCTTTTGTAAGTTTAAAATTTTTTAAAGCTAAGCATTATTTTTGATATGCCTTTTTAATGAAATTTGGATACAACAGTGTGAAGCTGAATTGGCGTCAAGCTGCACTTTATGCCGACAATTTAATACAACAAAGTCGTTGGTCTAGAACTATTTATACATACCAAAAGGCTGCTATGTTGTCAATGTTAGAAGATTCAATGACACCAGAAGAAAAACATCAAGTTGAACAATGCATGCGGTATGTGATCAAAAAATGTTCATTATTAATAGTGAAGTGTTTTTATCTGTATCTGTTTCTTTGACTTCATAAAGGTGTCTCTTATATCTTCAGTGATGCCCCACAATGGAAACAAAGAATAGCTGGTAAATCTTTGCCAATGGAAAAATTTGCAGTTAAAAAGGCAGAACGTTTCTTTTCACAAGAAAAGCATTTAATTCTTCCTGCTCTTGAACTAATGTATGTTTGGAATTTATTAAAAGTTGTTGGTAAAAAATGGAAACTGATGGAAGCGTTATACAAATTGATTGAGAAAGCTGAGAAGCAACTTATGGCAGCTAAAGGTTAAAATTAATCTTAACATATATTTATTTAGATTTATTTAATGGCTGTGCATTATTCACTAATTATTTTAAATGGCACATTTTACTCACTATCATTCAATTAATTATTATTTTTATTTGGTGTGTTCAAAATTAGGTGAGAGTGAATACTTTGCAGACAATAAAGGCTTGATATTGCTGCTGAAGGGAGCTTGCCTCAGGCTTATGAACAGCCCACTTCAAGCTAAAGAATGTTTGGAAAGTGTCATATCATTAGAAAAGAAAATTAAAGAAGATATGTATTTAGTTCCCTATGCTATGGTAGAAATTGCAGTTTTGCATAAAGATCAAAATGAGATAACTAAAGCTGTTCAGCTTGCAGAAGATGCTAAGTAAGTAATGCTATTTTTTTATGTAATCAAACATTCATGGTATCTTATGGGTTACCTTAAGTTTTACCGATTTGGTTTTTGTAAGGAAGACAGCAGTTGCTTGTCTGAATCACCTATTGTTTTATAAATTGTTTAACGTGATTCATCAATTTTTTTAGTCATTCTGCTGTACTTCAGCTATCTAATAAAATTAAGAAGTTCTTTCCCAGTTGATTTGATTCACTCTTGAGGTCAGATAAAGTTTCTTGACATCATTAGTTTCTATGATCAGACACAAAACTTTATGCGGACCAAAGGTTGAGTTGTGTAAGTGGCTCCTGGATATGTTTTTCTGGGATTATAAACAATTGTTGTATCCATAATTGATGAATACAGCTTTTAGTTAGACAGTGCTTGATATCAAGTTCTAAAATCTGTGTTTATTTTTCTGATCATATGATGCACAAAATTTGTTTGTTGCCACAGTCATACAAGATAATTAGAAAAGTTCATCACGCCTAAGAATTTGGAAAATATTGGTAGCAATGAGATATTTGTATCTGTGCCTCCTCTTTTTTAAAAATATTTATTTATTTCAATTTCATTAAGAAAGTATTATAGCATTCAGAAAAATGTAAATAACTAGCTTAGACTGAAGTATGTTTGATTTTTGCTGTGTATTATTCTTACACAGTCTTTTTTGATCAGCATTTCAACAGTTTCTTTAACAATAAGCTTCTAAATTTAGTTTGCTAAAACATGGTAAGATTACAAGAAAATTTGTTTAAATAAATTTGGCATTTTAATTTTTAATAAATATATAATTTTAGTAGTAAATTTAATTGCATTTTTGAAAGTAATTTAGCAATACATTTGTGGTACTTCCAGGAAAAATTATACTGGATATTCTTTGGAATCAAGACTCCATTTCAGAATCCATTCTCTACAGACTGATTTGAATGTGAAGAAATCCAGTGACGATCTTAATACATAACTTACTAGTCTTTAATGCAAATTGGTGACGTGTTATTGTCTTTCACTATTTATAGTGAATAATAAAATGATAATCTTTTACTTTCTTATCATAGCTGATCATAATAATTGACAAATTGATCTCAATATAATACATTCAAAAGTTATTACTTGATACTTAATTTACTTAATATTAAAAGAGAATTGTTATGAAAACTTGACATTCCTTTGATTTTATATTGTGAAAATTTTATTTGTGATATTTCATATTCTACTTATTTATTCAAAAAGTTCCTTAATGTAATTGAGTTGACTTTTGTTCCTTTTGCCATTCTATATAATCTGTTTTATTTTAGCACATAGTTGTGTGTATATATATATATTTCATTATGATGTTACTTTTTTCAAAAGTTTTAATTGACTTATGGTTTACATGGAATATGTGATTGATAAATGGAAGCTAATTTTATGTTAAAGAAGGTGTCCTTATGTGGGTATGAATTTTAATTAAAAATTTAGCAAAAGCACCACGGTATGCTATATACTCCTCACTCCCCCGACCTCATTCTCACTCAATAGTCAAACTGGTTATGTCTTACTTCTTTCACAATTTGCTTTTTTCTGTTTATTACATTATCTAACGTAAAATATGTCAAAGTAACAAAAAAATGAGTAATTGTGCCACCACATCACATAAACTTCCATTTATATCATTTATAGAAAATGGAAACAAAAATCGTGGTTTGCTTGAATATGATAATTGAAGAGTCTGATAGCTGGGAATAAATATTTGTGGTAGCAATTCTATTCATTAGGAGAGGGCTTTGCTCTCCAAGACTGTCATGGCTATTTTGTATGCTGCCAATAAAACACTATTTTTGGAACAGTAGAATATTTTAAATAAATTTTAAACACCTTGATCATGGTAAACACTACAATGATGGAGAGTATAAATAGCACTATTCCAACTTGGAATATTAAATCATTTAATTATTTTCAGAAAATATTTAGTTTCCTATAACAACAGTGGTGATACTACAGTAGACATAATGCTAATGTAAAGTTGATTTTCACAGGATTTACACTCTCGTAAACTGAATTATTTAACAAAATCTTTGTTTTTAAGTGGGCTTCTAAATACTTGAAATTTTTTAAAAAAAAGTTATTGAAGTTTTATGAATTGCTGATATAATATGCTTTTGAATAGTGAAAACACTAATTATATTACTTTTTATGTTGTAAAATGAATGGGAAGTGTAGCAGCTTGAAGTCAAGACACTCCCCATTTAAAATGTTGATGCTACTAATATTTTTTTGTTAAACATTGCTTTGTATAGTATGAATCTCAAGTTTGTTATAAATATTGCATTTAAAATATATGAAAATTAGTATACCAACTGGATTAATTTGAATAGCATTTTTCCACTTTTCTGTGATACTTTGACACACCTACAAATTTCATTTTTTATTGATAAATGTTTTGTAATAAATGTGGTGGTTTAATTCTATAAGTTGGAAGCATTTTGCATCATCAGATGAAAATAACACATTTGCAATATTTGCCAACCTGAAATCCACTATTATTAATTTTAGACAAAAGTAAAAATTAAATTTATGGGTGCTTTGTAAATACTTCTCATCAATGATACCTGATAATAATGTACCAAAGTTTTATATTTCTAAATTAATATATTTTTGTTGAATTGTGAGTAATTTAATAAGGAAATATTTTTATATAATCTTTAGTAGATTGGTGGCTGTTGACTACTAAATTGTTAGGTTTTGTGCAGGTAACAAACTCCAATTTGCAAGCAAGCAATAGGATACATTTTGTGTATATGAATTATTGATTTATAATACATGAAGCATTATTTTTCTTAGTTTCTGCAAATTAACACTTGGTTATACTTCCAACTATGAAGTATGCTTTTACGGGCATAATAATTCTGATGCACTTTCTTTTTCTCTTAAAAAATAAACTCAATCCTAAATCTTAGTATGATCATACATATTTGTGGGTAGGTTTTGAGAGTTAGCTCCACCATCATTGGGAGGTAGCTGTCAAAAATATTGCATTAAACATCCTTTGATCTCTGATATTCAAACAGTTTATTCTGGTTTTGAAGTTTGCTGAAATTGGAGTTTAAATATTTAGTAAAGAAATTGTCACATGTTCCATTGTTTATAATAGAAAACTTATGATAGATTGGAATAAGGAATAAATAAATAATCCCATGTTTTGAACAGTAAAGAACTCTCTTCATCTTCATGGATAATAGTCCAAACAGTTTTAATGAAATAAACTTACTGCAGGTTTATACTGTTTGAAAAATGAAATTAATTCTGTCCTCTGCAATCTCATTTTTTGCTACTATAGGCAATGGAAGACCATACAATTTCTTTAATAAATATCAATGAGTTTAATTTTTCAAATTCTCTCATTTTTATATAAGCTGCTATTATATAATAAACATGGTTACTCTGTCTGTCTGTTCATATTACATATGTACCTTACCTCATAGCATTTAATTTTACCCCCACATGTTAACTCTAGCTTGGTAAAATTAGTAATGTCCCAAATAGTTGCCAAGGTTAACAGAATAGTCAATGTCTCATGGAATATTGCCACTTATCAATGGTTTTGACACTATGTAAGAGTAACATGTGCTTGGCAATATAAAATAAAGACCTAAAGACATAATTTTGGTTAATGATACCAATTATAATTTTGATTATGAGCATTTTTTAAACTAGGAACAAAATTAACAGATTCTATAATTTTAAATTAATGAGCAAGTTTTAACTTGACTTTCTTTATAAGTGCCATAAACACGCTATATCAGATTAATTTACTGTTCAAAAATTCAAGTTTATTTGTATATGTGAACCTTGTTCACCAATTAGATACTTCAAAATTTAAAGAGCTCATACTTGAAAAACTGCATTACCAAATGGTCAAAATATTACAAGAATCTTTTGAAAAAGGTACATATTTTAAAAATTCATTGTACAAAATAGTAGTGGTAGCTATGAAACATAAATTTGCTTCATTTAGATACTGAGCATTTTTACATTACTATAGATCAGAATAAATATTCTATACAATGAAATACAGCATTGTAAACTTCAATTTGACTATTTTAGAGATATTTGAGCTTCTGTATTATATTTCAGTAATTCTTCTCCCCAACAATTCATAGTTTGCTTACTGCTACATATTTAATGTATATTTACAGGGAGTTGTGCAAAATATTATTGTTGGTTTTTTATTTCAATATTGTTTTCTGGAAGTAGATCTGATTTTTAGAACTGTTATTTATTTGTGCATTTATTTTTAGCTTTATTTTCATACAAAGTTATTACTTGTCTTCGTGTGTCATTTCTAGTCATGGTGACTGAAATTTGTATCTGTAAAAAATAAATGTTATATCTATGTATACATATGTATCAAAGAACTTTATTGATGTAAAATAATCTGTATGTAAGTTAATTAGTTATTTTCTGATAATTTAAAAAGGAATTCCTTTCTCTTATATTTCCTCAAGTGCCACTGAAATATCTGTTCGAAAGAGAATGTGTGTTTAATGCCAACCTTTGTTTCAAAATTTAAATATCCAAGCAACTACTGATTTAATTTATAAAATTTAGCTTGTTCAACTTATCTATTGAATTCATGTAGAACTTACTATCTAAAATTTGGTGACAGCATTATATATAAAACTTTCAAGCTATTTTGCATGTAATTTTATTATATTTTAAATATTAGATAATCAGGTCACAGTAATCTTGTTATTTATGTTAGATTTATTACTTTTTACTGTATAGAAGTATAAAGAAATACAGCATTAATTGTACAAGTTATTTTTTTTATCATTTTCCTTGCCATTTATTTTCAAAATGTACATTATAATAAAGTAGATATTTGAGTTTCTATGTAATGAAAAATTTAACCTTTTTGTCTGTATTTTCCATGATTAAATATTTGTGAAAAGTGCAGGTTTTTGAATAAAGATTTATCTAATCATAATATTACATCATTAGAATGAACATCGCATGCTCAATTTTACTGTGTGGCCATAAGATGTGCACCTTAGTTCTAGTTTGTAACTTTATTGTTGTTAATCCATTAAAATGTAAATTTTTGATTTTGAAAAAAATAATTTTCTGCAAATCTATATTGGTATTATTGTCGTAAATTGATTGTCTTTTTCCTAGCTAACATCATTCTTTTATAATTCTGTGGTCTTTGTTTGATGATTTTTTCTTATAGCCAACCTAAAATAAATCTGTTCTGTCTCTGGTATTGTAGTTGTGCATTTCTTCATTTTTTGTTATATTCTTATACTTTGAAGATATGACTTTATAGACAAATTTTTTCATTCCTGAATATCTCCCTACAGTTTTCTTAGTTGTACAGGTTAAACATAGCTCTAATGCATCTCTTTTACAGCTTGAATACTATTAATGTGGGTTTGTGCACAAGCTCCTATTTCCGTGTACTGTAACCAGACACTTAGATACGACGTAAGTAGCTGCATTGTAATTCTTTATAATTAGTAATTCGAAGTTATTCAAAGCCTTAAACTTTTTCAATTCCCTACTACAACCATAAAAATTATATAATCTTGGCATAAACAAGATAGCCTATTCATAATTCTTTTTCATTCAAAACTAGGCGTCACATGTCCCCGATTTCTTTCTTCGGACAAATGTTGCGATACCAACTTTCAGCTTTTATTGTTGCCCGGATCTTCTTGGAATTGTTGATTAACAAATGCTTCATAGTTGGTCCCTTCTCAGTTTATATTCACTAATTTTGTCACCAAAGTGGCCGTATAAGAAGTAGGTCAGTTTTTACGAAAATCTTAAATTGCTGACCAACTCAAAATTGATATGCTGTCAACAACAATTACAATTGAATGAGCATTAAAAACTTAATGGAGAGCAAGGGAGACACGCTACTGAAAAAGAACAAGACTTGCCAAGAAAAGCACAGAAAGGGTAAGAGAAATAATAGTTATTTAACTCAAAATATATGGTGGCCATAACAAAAACATGGCCACAACCTTAGTACTTGCTATTTATTTAATAATTTAAATATGTCTAGCAATAAAAAAAACTATCTGAGCAGTAGGGCCTATACAAAGTATAAACCTAAATTAAAACTTTATAAGTTTATTTCCTACAAAATCGCGAATAACTTCTTTCAGTTCTAATTTAGTTCTCAACGGTGGCAGCTGGTGCAAATGTGTTACAGCACATGAATATAATTGAGGAGGAATTATTTGTTGCATAATTTTAAGAAACTTTGAAATAATAGTATTTTAAGTGTCAATTTCTGCTTCGATTTCGAAGACTTCAAACTGCCCGCCTTTCAGCGCGCTCCTTTCCGCATACATCTCGGCTACATTCTTGATAGCACGAGAATTCTGTCTGGAATAAGAAATGCGCAGTATTTCCTTTCCAATCTCTGCCCGCCAACAAACTAAGAATTATATGAGCTACAAAGAAAACGGCATGACAATGTCATTTCCTGACATTATATATATAGTCAAACTAAGATTGTGACTAAACCAGATGAAACTTTACACAACGAACAAACTTCCACAGAAAGGTGGGGAAGCAGGATGTCTGTAATATAAACTACATACCATGTACAAATAATATTTATTGCAGAAACAAGTACCAAATACCAATGGAATGAAACATGAATAGAGCACACAAAAGCATGAGAACTTTTGAAAAGAGATACATAACTCCATTTTCCAAATATTCAGCTTACCATACAAAAATAATTATTAACAGAATAACCATATAAAACACATGGGGCAGTCTGAAACAATTGCCCTTTGTGTAATACAGAAAAGCTGGCCTGTTTGCTCATGATGTGCCTAATGTATTTTTGCTTTTTCTGCACGCTCATTTTACATTCAATGACACTGGCATATGAATAATTCAGATTATATTTTTCAGCACGTTCCACTACCTGATTTGGGGAAGAGCAATTTTGAATCCAA
Organism: Eucriotettix oculatus; assembly: GCA_034510155.1. Lineage (NCBI taxonomy): Eukaryota > Metazoa > Arthropoda > Insecta > Orthoptera > Tetrigidae > Eucriotettix > Eucriotettix oculatus. Next base: position 19,071,015 of record CM067380.1, on the reverse strand, counting down.
GTTAAATAGCCGAGTGAGTCAACACATCAACTGGAATTCTCACTCATCTCCTCCAGAGTTCAGCTATTTCGACTCCATAATACACGATGGAACACCCAAAAAATATATCTAGTATATGATCTTGGTAATATTTTGCACAAAACATTTATACGATACTCTTTAAACAGTAACAATAACAATATATTTTTGAACTTTAACTACCCCAAATAAAATTAGGATGCCGAAATTAATATAATACAACAAACTAGAACCGACCACTCTCATTTTAACACTCGATAACTGAGGAAATTTTTTTGTCCCAATTCTATTTTCTTTGGTCAAAGTTACCGAAGGCATTTTCATCGTTCAATTTTGTCGTTAAACATGCAAGCTGTTTGCGGCATGGCAAAAAGTTCGACATTTCGGCTTGCCATTATTATAAGTCTATCTGCCACAAAAATAGTTAAGTTAAAACATGATATTCACAGCAAAGACAAATGGAGGACAGACAAATTTTTGTTTTCGTAAGTATTAAAAATATATACTGCCGTATTTAGAGATGTTTCCTACAGTTGCCCGATCTCAAACCGAAGTAAGCTAAGATACGGTCTATTGTAGATATCATTTACACACTTTCCCATCATCTTTTGCATGAAATATTTGCGAACAATCACTAGCACCTACAAAGATAACTACAAACTGTGTGATTTAACTAAGTAAAAACGCTCGACGGGTATAAAAAGTGAGTTAAACAGAAAGGGAAAAAGATCTCCGTCAACTACCAATTTTCATAAGGTACCATTCTCCATGAATACATCGTAAGTGATGGAAGTTTTTCCACATTACCATTTTACACACTTTGAGCTCGAACAGCATGGTCATGGAAATGGATGTTAATGTAATACTTTGTGGAAATAGTGCAGGTTTCACTATGGGACATTCACTCCAGCTTCAGTCTTAAATTTTTCAGTAGTTTCACATTGGGCATAAATCGTGAAATACGAACTTTTTCCATTTAACTTTGTCCATCCTCCATCAGTTGTGTTGATATGAAGTTCACATTGGAATGCAATCCAATATATCACAATAAAGATCAGAAGGCCATGGCGGCAGGATTTTGGCTGTTGCACTCGCCGACGTTCATCCTGTACATCGCCATTTCGTTGATTCCATGGTAATGGACAAATGCCGCAGCTATAACCAGAACGTGGAAAATCTGATGACTCTGAAACTGAATGGTCAAACTAGTTATCAATGGAGAATTTCTTCAGCAAAATTATGTAAGCTATTTGTCTGACATATGTTACAGAATTGATAGAGAAAGTGTCGTTAACTTACCCAAATGTCACACTTTCCAGGGAAGAATCTTTCAGGAACCCGAAGGGCATAAAAAAGAGCGCCCAATATATAAAGAAATCCCATCAGGATCAACCACCCTAACGACGCTTGCGATATGGCGTTAAACCAGCCTTCCGAAACTGCATAGTGAACGGCGGGGATAACTCCACTCAAACCAAATCCCATAAAAACACCTATATAAAGATGAAAATAATTAGTCTTACTTAAACAATTTAATAAAAGCGTAGGACTTCAAAGATATCATCTTCATTATTGTGATGAAAAATTTGTAATGAAATATTGACAAGAATCTGTATATTGACTCTGTGATACGCTACATAAAACATACTAGCCTATTTATGTGCACCATAATGTTAAAAATTTAATAGTCTGACCAAAAATTGACAATGTTCTGACACATACTAATTATTGTCAAGTGATCCTTAATGATTGTACCTCAAAAATACTAGTTATTTCTATAATTATTGAACAGCTTGTTAACTAATATATTGAAACTTTACCAATCACAAAATGAAGATCATCATATTTCACATAAGTAAAATTAACTCATACAGCCAATACAGATATAGTAGAAATAATGACGTGTTACCTGCTCGAAGGGATCTGTACTTTGGCTCACTAAATCGATCCCACAAAGAAACAACTATAGATGCAATACCTAGCCCGATGACTACGCTCAAATAAATAAGCTTGTGCTTGAACTGACAGTAAAAGCCATAATACAACCAAGGAACAAAAGAACCCATGATCAACATGGCAATTCCACAATAATCCAACCTGCAACAAAAGAGAAGGCTTATCAACCTTAAAGTAAAAGAATTATCCACTTTTGTTTTTCCTATTATCAAAGTTAGTGATAAAAAAAAAAGAGCGTTGCATTTGAGCAAAACATCAGAATGTAGGTACGAGTTTTTTGGGAATATTCTCCATTAAGTAAAAATATTGCACACCCATCCATACAAACAAATCCAAACTAATTGAGGCTGGTACCTGATGAAGTGGACAACATTTTAACTATTAAAAAAATTCTCCCAATGCCTTTCAACCACATAAACCTGAAATGTAACTAGACAATACATTAAACAAAATTGTGGTTTTATTCTTTGGGTTGTGATATGATAAACAAGATTATAGAACATTATGCAATATAAACATGTAAGTTTATTTCTGAATGAATTTGACAAGTTTATACTGAACACCAACAATAACATTACTTCAGCATGCTGCTTTCATGTTTGTGTTAAGATTATATAAACAATTGTTAATGTATTAGGAACAACAATTACAATGTTGGGTAGTATAAAAAATATCTTTTTGAAGCATAATGGTAATGAGACCTGTATGAACACTTCTGCAGTGGACCATTATACACAGGAAAATAGACATACAATATTCAATCATCCAATTTGTGGAATGAACAAGTTTTCAATCAGACACAAAAATAATAGACTGGTCTTACAGAAATTTGTAAGTTTCAAGGGATACCAATTGAACTAACTATAACCATCCCAGACAATGCTCCTAATTCACTTTGAACAGAAGTTCCTAACAACACAGTGATAATGTTCTTTGTAACAATCAGCTGCAAGAAAATTAATTAAATACAAACAAATTCAATGCATATCTGTTTCCTCCCCCCATTCTGATGAATTACTAAGTCACTTACAAAATCATGCTTGTACAGCTACTCAGTACTTAATACATAAAAAGAAGCAGACCAATATTACAGATGACAAATTTAATTCAACTTTAACAACACAAGCCAGTTGGTTGCACCAAATTACACTTGTAAAATATCGTACATCTGTCTGTCAATATAAAGTCTTCTACATTGATGTGATTAACAACAAAGTAAGATACTATAATACAAATAGTATGATAAACAAATAATGCCTTAATAGTGGTCTGGGGTGTATCATGTTGAGAATTGTAGCCAACATTTTTAACACGTTAGCTTTATGTTAACTACTTTCCCTTATAGACTAACTAATAAATACTTTTCTTAATAGAACAAACAATACAAAGCAAAATAAGGATATAAAGATAGTTGAAAGCAAATAAAGAGAGAAACACAATAGAGAAGAATAGAGAGAGTGAAACAAGATAAAATAAAGATATAAGGTAGAAAACAAGCAAACAAATAAAGGAAAGAAAGAGGAAGAAAAAAGAGAGAAGCAAAGAAAGAGGAAGAAAAAAGAGAAGAAAAGAAAGAGGAAGGAAAGACAAATCACAGTCCAGTTAGCCAGATGAGGCACACAACTATCTCTTGAGGATGAAGGTTGTAACAGGCCTATTTTTTATATTTTCAAAATCATCATTAGCAGGGGAAGTTTTCATGAAGGCTAGCAAGTACAGAGAATAGGTATTTCTTGAAAGACTAAATCTAGGAAAGTTACCTGGGTTGGTATACTCACAAACATCTATAACTTTCTATGAGGCAGCAAATAAGAAACGTTCAGCAAAGTTTTATGTACAATATTTTAAAAAATCTAAATATTTCTAATAAATTATGTACATGAGAATCACATTCCTAGATCTCAAAGGGATACCTCACAAATTTACTAAAATGCAATACCAACTGTCAAGTTGAAATTTATTTCAAACATAATTGACGTTTCTAATTGTGTAATGTAATAGTACTTACTTGCTGAACAATTTACCCACACATTCAGAATGGCAGTGAACTGTGTGGAATGCAAAAGACAGTCCTAAGCAGGCTATTATACATACAAAGTAAGGAGCAAGAATCAACTTCTCTTGAAGTGGAATTTCAGCTGAAGATCTTGTCAAGTAGTAAGTAGCCACACCAATAAAGGCTACACAACCTGTTAGATCAAAGACACAATTTTGTGAATCAGTAGCTTTCATGTTAAAAATGAAGTTGAAATACTGATTCATTACATGAATTTAATAAATATTACGCAGATGAATATTTACTAAATCTGTATCAATACCATACTGGGTTAATTTGTATGCACACTTATTTAAACAGGATTTTTGTTAATTATGAAATTCACTTGTTCTTTTTACAGTGACAATTGTGGGCATTTAGGAAATGTAAAAAAAAAGGTAAAAGTGAAAAATCTGCATAGGCCTGCATGGCAATTAGTTCAGATTAGTGAGGTTCAAGTAAATTATGTAACAAGCAACTACTTTATCCACGATAATCTCCAAATAGTTGTCATTCACTTTTTTCAAAAATATAATCTGAAACAAGACATAAGGTCTCATTTGTATCATGCAACAACTTGGGGTGGTATTGATATCCCTTTGACCTTCTGTTTGAATTCTTATGACATTTCAGATAAAGCAGTTAGCCGAAATGTGTCAAGTTAACAATCGGCGATATCTACAAACTGAGGGAGTGATGTGTTCTTGGAATACAATTCGATCAGCAATGCCCCTCACCCATAGCTCATATATTTGACCTACTGTCCTCCTCATACCATGGGGTAAGCTATTGTATTCTCTCATGCCATGCAATGAATGTGGCAGTGTTCTTAAATAAAAACTGTTGCTGTTATTCCAACTTCAGAAGTACAATAAATTACATTTTGTACTCCCACTTATCTAAAATTCATTACATGTTCTCAGTTTAGGATCAAGAACCAACCTCAATAAAACTAAAGAAAATAAATTAGCTAGATAACATAATGGGAATCTACAATGTGAAGATAAATTTAGAAACAATTCTTAAATAAATTAATAATCATTGTAACATTCGGTGGTATGAAATCAAAGCAGTAAACCAGAATTTAAAATTTGCCTTGCTCCGCAAATATTGCACAGAAATAAGGTGTTCTTAGCACATTTGAAATGTAATTCACACAGTACAAAGTATACACATATAATCATTAATATAATTGCACTAAATCAAAATTGCCTCTTAACAATTACCAGAGTTTAAATAAATTGTAGAACTTAACTAATACTGCAAGTTTTATCAGACATTAAAATAACCCCCCCTTCGAGACAACTTCTGACAACAGATTTGCAAAATGTAAACATAAGCCATAAAGAACCTAGGATTTAACACCATGATATAAGTTGCTACATTTACCCAACAAATGACTCCAGATGTTGCCTGTCTCAGTGTGAATTCTAAAGATACTTTTAAAGCAAGCCAAGAAGCTATGTAAAGGTGGTCTATGGCCCGCATGTAAATAATCATTGTCTTGAAGCCATTGTGGTAGGTTACGGAAATGGCAAACTTTCCAAGATGCCTCCCACACTTTACGAACAAAATCTTCGGCTTCTTCTGCAGCATTATGAGCAAGAGCTCCAAGGTCTATTTCATCTGATAAAACCCCTGCTTTCAATACCTCTGTCATCTGAAAAAATTAAGAACTACAAGTAACAAGAACACGGCATGTGAGAAAAATACATGTGATAAAATTTGATAACACTGAAAAAAAGTATAAGTACACCCAATGTTGACCATCTTCACAAACTCAAAAACAAGATAAATTATTTAGTATCCCTATATAGAAATTTCTACTCTAGTGTGTAGCATTACCAGCCATTAGTACTGTAATATATGTCTGAATAAATTCTTCAACACTATTGACTTTATGTATGGTGGCTCTTAAACTTTTACTGCCAATTTCCCTACAATATTCTACACCATACCTAAAGACAAAATTTTGTATTTTACATTTACAGACACACAAAGGATTTGGGTGTGCAATTCACCACAAATATCCAACTCTGTTCATTTTAAGAAAGTTTAATATTTTCACTCAGATAGATTATGCTGACACTCCATTATAAGTGTTTTCCTGTGTTCTCTCATTATATTAAACTTCCAGTTGACATGTTTCAAAATTATGCCATTTCACATTGCATTTAATTCCACTGATTCAGCTTTTGTAAAAAAAAAATAAAAGACAACCACCTACCTTCAATAAAATGTAACTACCCCTATTTACATTCTGATCTATATTTCAAGAAAGTGTATCATTAAAAATTAAATACAGCATAGCTAAAGACAAAAGAATAGCTTTATGCTCAATTAAGTTTGGATCATAAATCATATAAAGTATTAAGTAAATTCCTATTGAAAATGAGAACCTCACAATCCAAAAGGTGTTCATCCTCGGGTGTACTAGGCAGTGGACAACCCACACCATCATCTTCTTCAGTAGTACTTGCATCATCTTCAAGTAGGTCACTCACTCCTTTCAATTCATCATGCAGCCAGCTGTCCCTCTCTGGGTCCCATGGTCTGCGCTGTCGTATTCCATCACTTGTTGATGGAATAAGCACTTCTTCCTATAAAATGGATAGTTTTGAAACGGACATTATGAACGATTTTTTAAACACAAAATGGCAGTCTCCACATACACTTAATTGTTTTTTACTAAAGGTAATAAAGTATACTATGATAGGAAATCCAGCACTATTAATTCATCAAATTAAGTTCCGAATTTGCTATATGCAGTAGAGAAAGAAATACATTAATATAAGAGTTATAACCCATAATTGAAGTTCACAGTCAATATTAGGTAGATCTTTGGCCCATTTTACATGAAATAGTATTCCTATTTTCCCTTCCGTTGTCAATTTCAGATTCAATTTATGAAATATAATATCATGATGAAAATGACAAACACCTGGGGCTTGTGAGACATTTTCTATTTGACAATACATCTAACCGTAAATAATTTGTTGAAGTTATGGCAAGGACTTCTTAATATTTTCTCAGTAAAGATGACAAGACTATAATGATGAATAATTGAATTACTAAGACGGTTGAAAGATAAATATTAAACAACTTTGTAATTAATTTGTAGCCACTTTTGTAATATATTGAAAGTTTTCCCTTCCTTTTATAAAGATTTGTAAAATCCATTAATTAAAATTTTGTAATCAAGTAGCAGTTTTCCCTTTCAGAGGATGGGGAAAACTCTCCACTAGTTCCTACTGGCCTACATGTGATTTGATCAACAAAATACAAGAAAGAACATTTAAAATATAAATGAATCATATTACTGCATTCATGTAGGTCAGTGGAAGACATGTTTTATGGAGAATATGAAAAACAAGTACTATTAATATGAATTTTATATAAAGGATATGGGATTAACTTAAACGAAATTCTTATACAGTTAAAGAACTGAGGAATGAAATTCAACATTTACTTTAATAGGAAAATGTAAAATATTTGGCATACAATATTGTAACACTTTATCAAAGAATCACTTAGGAGAAAAGAAATAAGATAAGATAAATTAAAATCAGAGCCAAATTCCTAAACATCTGTAATTGTATAATTATTATTTTCATACTAAATATGACAATCCTAACCATGATATACAATATAATGACGAATATCGAATAAAATTATTTAAATACTACCCTAAATCAAATCCCGTCGATTATTAATCCTAAATTTTACTTCATTTATGTAAGGAAAGTATTAAACTCATGTAATCCCAATAATATTCATTATGCACACAAAGGAATGACAGAAAAAATATGCTTCAAACCAGAATCAAGAAATTAGTTTCTGCTGTAACTAATAAAAGTTGAGAAAACATGTTAAAAATATAAAATAATTCACTCCCGTGCAATTCGAAACGCATTATGTGCACCACTAAATTGCGTAAGAACATTTAAAATTATAATAGAAAACAATAAAAGAAAAATTCCGCGTGGAATAAAACTATTCCAAAATGCTATGAATATTATATAAATGTGCCAAATCTCATATGAGAAGAAGAAAAGTTGGTATTTCGAATGAGGGATTGCAAAAGGTTTTGGCAAGGCCAGCGGTGCCATGTTCGTCAAACAATGCAAATCAAGGTTTCGTTCGAAAATTGCAAATTCTCATTTTCAACTTCTCAGAACACTGCAAAAATTGGTTTTCCATGACCTAAAGAAACTTTTATTATGAAACTCACAAAGTTCAAACAAAGCGAAATCTATTCTATTAACTTTAATGTTGACTCAGCAGAATAGTTAAACCATTAATAAAATAAAGCCTAAGCGAAGCAGAGAACCACCATGAAACAAGATACTAAATTTAATTCGAAGAACAGCTAATTGCATGTATTTATGACAAATACTAAAGCAAAAAATTGTGCAAGCAGACCTTCAAAAAGTGATCGTCCTTTTCGGCCATATTCATCCTTATAAAGCAATGCCACTGATCATTTTCTAGCAATGCAATTGCTACACAGTTCCCTTATTGTCCCACTAAGGCAATAGACAAATCATGCCCTGTATTCTTCCTTTTCAGTCTGAAGGTGTCACAAACAATTGTAACTCGGATAAACCACACACGTCACACGAGTGGCCAGCACTGGAAACACTTCCTCATCTAAACGGATGAAAAACTATAACTTGCAAAGTTTCGCTGGTTCTTTTTGCGTTATCGTCTGTTTATCAACCTTATCTATACTGACGAAAAACTATATTTAGCTTGCGAAGTTTCACTATTCTCTCAATTATAAACAGCACAACCATAGACAATTATATTAAAAAATCGAACTCTGTATGTTTTTACATAATCACGGATAAATCTTTACCATTTAGAAAATTCTTATCTGCAGGCAAATAGCTAGTCGGTAGTGCAAATTTAATTAACATTAATTTAAAGGTAATATATCTGTACTTATTAAGGTTGACATGTTTTAATGGAAATGTCACTTCTTGTAAACAAGATTTTTATTACAAGGTAATGCTCAGTGGCGGTACGGGAATATTTAACGTTATAAACTACACCATCCTAAGGAACAAATTTTAGTAGGATAAAGATATTAATAATACTACAACATCTACAGTGTTCAATAATCAGTTACTTAATAAAGACGAATGAGTTAATCATTGAAACGTCGGTTTTAAATTCTAATATGACACGGGTTGTAAACCAAGAACTCTTTATTCAAGAAATTCTCCGGGAAAACTTACGATCTTCATCCACTGTTAATACTCCACGACCCGCAATGTGCTACATTTCAATTGTCGTCTACAAAACAAATTTTAGAATCATAAAAAAAATAGAAAGATATCGGCGCAAATTCCTAACACAACAGTATTTTTACTTATTACATGTTATAAATAAATAAAGTTAATTTTAGCCACAACAAATGCATAAACAATCTTTTTGATAATTCGTCAAAAACATTTTAAATAATGTTTTTACATAACCCGATATAATTGCATTATACCCAAAAGTCAATTACAAGGTAGATTTTTTTCATTCTTGCTTGAAAATATATTTGAAGACTTAAAAAATGTTTAGACGATGAGTTTTGCTTTTCCACCATTAGGCCTTCATTATTTAATTACCGCAAAAAAATTGATGAAATGTAAAATTTCACAATGAAACTTATAACAATTCAAGGAATGACATTGACGGTACAGATTTGTACAATTAAATTAACGCTTTACAGCTGCATTTTATACCAAAAAAGTCTAATGATAAACGTACAATTTTGCTATATGTTTTCATAAATAATATTTTTACTGCAGGCGCATCTTAACCAACATTTTTCTTTTACGCTTGAATCTGGAGAAAGATATTTTTCAGAGTTAAATATTATAAATAATTATGTAATGGCATCAACAGAGACTGAGTAATTAATCCAGTATTACAATGGAATTTCATATATATTATACTAGGCAAATAAGCAATTTTCGTAAATATAAAGTAGAAAATGTGCACTCTTTGTAGGTATATCTATGTTTTATTATAAGCGTCAAAATAAAGAATAGCTTTTATTCACAACAAAAGTAAACATACACAAATTGAAGTTTTAGTGTTTTTAACTAATAATACATAGTAAAATTATTATTCTTAAGTATATAATATTAATTAGTATGTACCCATAGGTAAGTAATTTTTAAATAATTGATTTATGAAAATTCTACATTATAAACAATAAATTGTTTGGCTATAAAAGTTATTGCCTTTGACAAACATTCAACCTTTAATAAAATGACGTAAATTATATATTTGAAAAATTACGGAAGTTATTACTCTGTTTTGTATTCTTTTAAACACATCTTCAAAAAGAGATTTTGGTAACAAAATGTTCTCCCGTAAACTAAAAATACTACAATTATCCCATACAAAAAATATGAATGTTTGCCCCAACTTTCGCTTACAAGTTCGTTTTTGCAAGAATGTAAGTTTTATTCCATTTTAGTTAAAAAAATAAATTTAGAATAGTCCTAGAGTTATTGTGAGAAAATCTGTGTCCAGTTGGTGAAACATGGCTATCAGGCAGGTTCTTTCATTGTCATATGACACTTCAAGTATTCTACTTCGTTACGATCCCCCTTTAGGGCCTTGTCATCCACTTTAAAAAATCTGTAGATTCACAACACGCATTATTTTATAATAACTGTATATTTACTGTCTAAGACGTCGGTCTACTCTTTCTTCTCTTTGCCATAATATTTAACTTAATTTACATTAAGTTATTCTTAAATCATTTTCTCCATACATGTATGATGTAAATGATCTCCCAAACCAGAGACTGAATCTTAAATTCCAGACGTAATCATAAAGTGCTGATTCTGTTCAATGATTTTTTCAGCAAAGGATGATATTAAACAAACAAACTTACGTAATCAGTTGTGAATAAGACAAAAAATGATTCAATTAAATCTTAAATTTAAGGGTTTAATATTAAGAAACAAATGAAATTATTAAGCTGAAAACCTCTTCGTGAGTAATTATCCAGTATTCAGCAGAGATACTTCTATTGACCACGGTGTAAACTCGAATGTTTTGACAATATACATACAACATACTAGTTGGTTATCTTTGACACAACGTATGCTTATAATGTCATATGATCAGTGATAGAAGTTTTCGGAATAAATTTAGTGTCACAGAATGAATTTGAAACGCATCCTTACAAAGATATTTTTGAAGTTTTAAAACTCATAAAGTTACCATAATAACCCGATACTGATGTGAATTTCTGTGTTAATTTTTTTATTTAAAAAATGGCACTTCGTAAGGTTAAAGGAAATCTGGAACGCATGTTTGACAAGAATCTGACAGATCTGGTTAGAGGCATACGAAATAATAAGGACAATGAAGTAAGGAAATATAAAACACCAAATTCAGTTATTACATATCTATTAGATTTATGAGGAATTATTAAATGTTTGAAAATAATAGCTTTGAGCACTTTACGATTGGGTATCTATAATGTTCGTTGCTCCAAATTAATTATTTCGAGGAGCACTGAAAGGAGGAGCATACCTATTATTTTATCATCTCTCATTATAATAAAAGATTTCAAATACTTTGTAGTATAGATGTTCAGCATAAAAATTGGTGTTGTTCAGTTTTTACATTTTATATTTTAAGGTTTAAGAACATATTTAAGTGAATCTTATTTTTTATTTGAGATACCCTGTAATTGTTCTTCTTTTTAAAGAAAATCTGTATTGTTAGACAAAACTGCATTTTCTGCAGCTACTGCTTTCAAAGTTTGACCACTTGGGAAGCTTCATGCAGTTATAATCTTAATATATTTGTCAAATTTGTGCCCATATTATAGGAAATCAGGTATACTTACCGCTATCTTGATGACCTACCAAATCCTTGCCAAAGGTTGGTAGAGGAAATCTAAGTTATTCACAATGATTGTGTAAGCAAAGCTATTGAATATGGCAGTTCTATTTTAAAATTTTTACATTTTCCTTGTATAAAAATTGTGAAGTGACTTGTTTGACTAAACTTTTCAAAGTTGTCAAAATTTCAGCTTGAAAGCTTTTCTGATGTAATGGGTGGAGAAAAGTAAAGTTTTACTTACTGTCACATTTCAACATTCGAAAATTGTTCCAGTAATAAAAGTAATAAAGAGTTGTCTGAGAATTCCATGCCTGTGTTCATTTTGTTTTAATGTACACTGTAAAATTATTTTTAAGAAATGTAGAGTTCAAGACTGCAGTGAAGGGCTCAAAACCGTTCATGTCATTCATTTGAGCTGAACTGTTTGTCTAAAAATTTAGTGAGTATTTATAAACAATGTTTTTATTGCCATAAATATCTTAATTTGTTATGTAATATTGCGTTGCAAGCTCACAATTTGTTGTTGATCAAAGACACTAGTATAGAGATATAAGAGATTCCAGAACAACTAAATTGAAAGGAAATATTTATTGAAGATTAAAAACAAATTTATTATTCTTACAAATAAACCAGTATTACTGATGATAAAAAATAATTATGTCCAGAAGACTTACCCTTGATTTTGGGGGAAAGCTGTTAGTGGTAATTATTACATTTACATCTATCTGGATAGGGTTTAAAAATAACAGTTCTTTTAAATTTAAATGTGGCTTCTGAAGTCATATTTCCTCAGCAACCCTGATCAATTTTGAGATTTCTTTTAAAATATATAAATGTTATGTTGATACTTTCCAGAAGTTTTATACAACACAATTTGTCAAAAAGTTAATTGGAAGTGTGAATGGCATCTTTGGGTTATGAAAAGAGATAAATTATATTAAAGTTTAAAACTTGTGGGTCTAATTATTTAGTTATTAATTTATATTATTTTGTTTTCTGTAGGCTAAATTTATTGCCCAGTGCATTGAAGAAATCAAACAAGAGTTGCGGCAGGATAACATTTCCATTAAAGCGAATGCCATAGCCAAACTCACTTATGTAAGTACATGTATTAGTTATGTCACATGCTTTATTTTGTGTACATTTCAATATCATACACAAAATATAAGGTAGTATTAAATGTTTATCAACAATAGCTTCTTGTTTATTAAAGTATTACTTATTTCCAATATGTAAACGAATGTTATATATTTGTAGTATATTATATAAATAAATAATTTGGATAGGAAAGAGGAACAGAAAGCACTGGTTCACTTATCTTAAATTGATTGTCGGCATCACCAGGCTAGGAAGCAGTAACAGGTCCAATTTTCAGTGGCCTAAACACCTTTACTTAAGACATGACTGAACTGTGTGTTTATTTTAACATGTGGATTACATATGTAGGCCTTCTCATGTACATGTTTGTGTGCATAAGAGTGAATACATGTTAATGTATAAAGTATGTCAGGTTGTTTTGTGTGCATGTCTCCAGCTCCAATCAAATCCTTGAGAGAGATATGGTGTCCCGGTTGATTTTATTGTTTACTAGCAACAGATAGCCATGCAGCAGTTTATATTACACAGTCTGTGGCCGGCTGTCACTTAGCATGCGTAACCTCATCCTAATGACAGGGGCTTTTGTTTCTGAAAAATTGGAAAAAAATTCCAATCTGGAATGGTGACTTTGTTCTTCAATTTCAGTGAGCCACCATAGTACATTATTTCTTCCTCTTTTTCCTGTCCTTATCAATTGTATATGTTAAAAGTCAAAATAATTAAAACCTTTAAAAAGTACAGGAAAGAGAGAGAGAGAAAGAAGACACCTTATGTATGAAGTTGGCAGACACCATGTTGAGTTGAGTGTTATGAATTTTTGGAGCTAACTACCCCCTTCATCAGGAGATAAGGCAGAAGATTCCGAGTGATTGCCAGCCATTGCCATTCTTCTTCCTTACATTCTGATGAAGGGAGTGATTATTTCCGAAAATTGAGAACACTGCACTCATCAGGGTGTCTGCTAACTACACACTTCGGGTAAGCCACCATCTTTCTATCTCTCTTTCCTGTCCTTTTTAATATATATTTATGTATATTCCAATGAAAGTGATAGTAGGTGACTTACCTGAGGTTCACAGATGGTAGGCACCTTGTGAGTTTTGGAGTTGTTTAAATTTTCGGAGGCACCGGGGCGGTGACTGGTCTGCCAAGATGCCGATCACAGGAAATGTCTTCCTATTGATCAAGCGGTAGGTGCCTCCGAAAATTTAAACAACTCCAAACCTCACAAGGTGTCTACCATCTATGAACCTCAGGTAAGTCACCTACTTTCTATCTCTCTTTCCTTTCCTTATTAATTGTATATGTATATGTACTGTATTGAAGAAGGGGGCTCAGGCTCTTGAAAATTTGACATACTCCTTCCTACCCTGACTATGCTTATTATTAATTTAATGTAAGTCAGTTGCTTCTATCACTCTTTCCTATACAAATGAAGAAAGTGGGAGAAAGTATGTGTATGCCCATTAAATTATTTACTGTTCAATTATTACCTCTTTCAGCTCCAAATGCTTGGTTACGACATTAGTTGGGCAGGTTTTAATGTAATTGAAGTAATGAGTTCTTCAAAATTCACATACAAGAGAATTGGATACCTAGCTGCTTCTCAAAGCTTCCATGCTGATACAGAGGTATGAATTAATTTGAGTCAATTTTGTGTATATTCTATGAATTGTGGAAAGGGTTCATAATGATCATCATTTTAAATCAGAACTTTTACATAAATTAAAGTAAAGAAAGGTGTCGTCATTATTGAAGTATTTTATTACTTATAATATTGACAGACCAGTAGGTAGGAGCAAGTTCTCAGGGTGACAGCCTTATTTTCCACCTGGCAAAGGAAATGGATAACTATAGCTTTTATATTATAACTATGTTTAATCCAGTTGAGACATTTTTATGATTTAGTTCTGTTTTAAATTGATATTTTGATTCCTCCCTCTGAAAAAAAAAGTTTAAAAAATTAACAATAGCTTTTATTTATAGTTACTGATGCTGACAACAAATATGATTCGCAAGGATTTGAATAGCCAGAACCAATATGATGCCGGTCTTGCTCTATCAGGATTGTCTTGTTTTATAAGTGCTGATTTATCAAGGGATCTTGCAAATGATATAATGACTCTTGTAAGTAGTTTATGATTCTCTACCTTAATATTTTCATTTACAATGTATAAAATGTTTCCTGTTTTTATTAGTCTTTTTCTGCATTATTTTTTAAATAATTAATTATTTAAGAATTTCACTCATTCCTCCACTGTGTTAGCAAATTTTTTGTTTTCTTATCCTTGATCTGCGCTGCCAGATTACATAAACAGCGTTTCATTGACATCTTCAAGTGTTTAGTTTTGTGTATGAAATGTAATTGGAAAGATTTTATAACCTATTCACTAATATTAAGAGACAGAATTGTGAAGACCAGGTGAGTTAACTGAGCAGTGAGAAACTGCTGAAGTTATCCGTTCCTGACTTTGATCGTTAAATTCAACTTCAAATACCGTGACTAATTTAACTTGCCGACTCCTCTAAATGATTTTGCAGGAATGGAAAGGTTAGAAAAGAAATGACTTTAAAAGTAATTTAGAAATGATAAACAGCCAGGCCTAACTGCAGTCTATTTAATTTGCAATCTAAGGAATTTTAGAAACCTATTCCATTTGTAATTTTTTTCTAACTATTGAAACTATTCAGTTTATTAGTTAAGTATTTAAATGGAAACAAGGGCTTACAATACTAATACAATTATGCAGAGATCAAAGAAAGTTCATCCTATAATGTTGTGACATAGAGTGCTTAATGAACTTGGGAAAATATTTACTTTCAAATGCAAGCAGTGATATGTCTGTTTAATTACAAAAAATATCACAGTTGAATGTTTCAATGCTTCTGTTGTTATGTCTAAAAAATATTTTTAGATGTATTTAGGGAACTTGTAGAACATATTTTTTAAGTAGAAATGATCAAATCTGAAGAAAAAGATTATAAAATATATTTTGAAATTGTCAATCCTAAATTATCTGCTAAATAAATAACTACATTGTAAGTTAAAATATGTTATTAGTTTTAAGTAAAGTCATATTTTTGTCTTATTTGTTTTACAGCTAACATCAACAAAACCTTACTTGAGGAAAAAGGCAGTTCTGATGATGTACAAAGTATTTTTAAGATTTCCAGAAGCATTAAGACCAGCTTTTCCAAGACTTAAGGAGAAATTGGAAGATCCAGATTCTGGTAGGCAATTAAATGCGAGAAAACTGGAAATTAAGTTACTTGAAGTAGAATAACATTTTTCTAACTTTTTTTTACATTAAGGGTAGCATATTCAAGTGTATAGCATTCTTTTGGATACAGTATTTGTGATTTTGAGACATATAATGTATAAAGATATTTTCACTCCAAAAATTTAGTGCTTTAATTTACCTAAATCAGAACTTCAGAACTCATATAATCCATTTTCTGTTTCCTTTCCATAACAATTGTTTAAATAATAATTTTTTAATTTTCAGGTGTCCAGTCAGCAGCTGTTAATGTTGTTTGCGAGCTTGCAAGAAAAAATCCTAAAAACTACCTCAGTTTGGCACCAGTATTTTTCAAATTGATGACTACTTCAACAAATAACTGGATGCTAATAAAGATTATAAAATTGGTAAGTTTCTTTAATAAGGTGTCGTATATAGTATATTAAGAAAATTACTTTTCTAGTTTTTATACAATATTTGTCATTTACACAAGATTTTAAATAATATAATATACTTAATAAAATGTGAGTTAGGAGTTCATAAATTTGGTAATCGAAGCAATATTGACTTTGTGACTAATTTTAGAAGCCAAAATAAGAAAAAATCGGCCTACATTCATAGCATTTGTAGATTTAGAAAAAGTGCTTGATAATGTGAACTGGAACACACTATTAAGGATCTTGAAGAGCACTGGAATCAAATATCTAGAAAGGATGCTTATACAGAAGACAGGCAGCAGTAATTAGAATAGAAGTTCAAGAAAAGAAAACTATAATCAAAAAAGGAGTATGACAAGGATGCAGCCTATAACTTACATATAGAACAGGCGATGAAGAAAGTTAAAACGGAATATGGAAAAGGAATCATACTGCAAGGAGAAGAAGTAAAAATCCTACGCTTTGTCGATGGTATTGTAGTAATAGGGGAGTCAGAACAAGACTTAGAAACCATAATAAATGGGATCCTGGAGAAAGGTCAATATGAGAATTAATAGAGGGAAAAGCAAGGTAATGGAGTGTAGTTTGGGAAACAGTGGAATAATAAAAGGGTGTTAGATTGGGAAGGGATATTTTGACAAAAGTTAAACAATTCTGCTACTTCGGAAGTAGGGATGGTAGAAGTATAGTAGACTTAAAGAGTAGATATCAAGGAAGGCTTTTCGTGAAAAAGAGGAATTTACTTACAGGTAATATATTTGTATGGTGTGTGGTTTTATATGGGTGTGAAATGTGGATGATAGGAGTTGCAGAAAGGAAAAGAATAGAAGCCTTTGAAATGTGGTGCTATAGACGAATGCTGAAAGTCAGATGGGTGGATAGAATCACTAACAAGGAAGTTCTAAACAGAATAGGGGAAGAGCGAACAATATGGAGGACGTTTACCAAGAGAAGGGATAGATTTAATAGGCTGCGTTTTAAGACATGAGGGTCTTGTAAAATTAACATTAGAGGGAAGTCTGTGAGGTAAGAACAGAAGAGGGAGGCCAAGGATGGAATACACTAAACATATTAGGGAGGATGTGGTAGTTCTGAGGAAATGAAAAGGCTTGCACAAGATAGGTTAGCATGGTGGGTTGCATCAGACCAATCTTGGGACTGAATACCACTTCAACAACACTTAATATTCAGATTCGTAATGGCTTATTGGGTTTTGTTAAATATTTTTCGTATTAAGTAGTCAATTTTTACATTTAAATGTAAACAAATATTTGTTAAAACTAATAATTAGAATTAACAGCTATTTGCTTATTTAACATACACAAATAGAACAATGTATTTTCATTGTATGAATAGAAAATTAATAAATTATATTTATTTCTGTAATGCTGGTGATGTCAGAAATGTGTGAAATCTGTTGTTTGTAAGTACTATATTCCTCAAAATTGTGTACCAATTGGTATAACTTCTTAACTACACTATGGAACAAACTCAGCTCAAACAATTTTATCATAATTGCTTATGACTCTTAAGTCATATAGTATATATGGTATAAATTTTTCTGAGCTGCTGACCATCATGCAATTCACACATATTGCCCTGAAAAACAAAGAATATGTTTGCTATAAGATTACCAATCTTTCAGACACCTCCTATCGATTTATGGTAAGTCAACTGTACTTTATCCACTTCTCCAATCCAAATTAGTTTATATTTATACATACATACATACAAATACAAGTAAGGATATGACACTGTCACAATAATTAACACAATTAATAAGGGTAGGAAAGTGAGAAAGAAAGATGATAACTTACCTGAAGTTTACAGATTACTGTCACCATTACAGATGGCAAGTAAACTAACAATGCGTAGGATTTCTGAAGAAGAACATCTTTGATACAATTCATACACATTGAAAGTAAGCAAACACTCTTAGTCATTGCTAGGACAAAAAGTCTTAGTAATTTTATTATGAAAGCAGTACATGAATGGTGATTAGCATTTTACCACATTTGGACTTTTTTGTTAAATTGTAGATTGTTTTGTATCATTTTTCTTGTAATAGTGTGTAGAGTTTATATATACATATTAAATATTTTAAAATCTACAGATAATTATTTGGTGAGTAATGAGGCATGAATAGGACCTTTCATAATTGTCTGGGCAAGACACAACCCTACTACCAGCTGCTCAGACTGTCAGCCATAATCACTAGTTCTTATTACTATACAAAACTACCAACTTTGAAGTTTGTTACCTTCATCACCAAACCATCAGAATATATTTATTAGTACAATAATTAAGTTTTAGTTTGAAATTAAATTAGCAGTTGAAAGAAAACTTATGGTTTGTAACTTAAACATATTTGTTGAAAGTCATATATTACTGAATGAGTAATACTAGTTTTTCACTGCTAAATTTTTTTTATTAAGCTAGCTGTACAATCGGCAATATCTTGGCGTTTTCTCTTTTGAGTTTGGAATGTTCACCGAGGTTGGAGCCACAGTATACAATTCACATAGGTATTTCACAGCACTGGTAAATGATTCTAATTATTTCAACTTACAGTTTGGAGCTATGACTCACATAGAAATGAATATTGGACGAAAACTAACTCAGCCTTTGATAGAACTCATCACCAGGTAATGATTAAATATATTTCCGTGTTCCAGGTGCTCCCAACAACTTTGTAGATGGCAAAGCTTTTAGAATCCCTTAACAGTTACATTTTACTTTTTTTTGTTTTCAGTTTGGTGCTCTGACTCCTTTGGAACCTCGGCTTGGTAAAAAGCTTATAGAACCTCTCACAAATCTTATTCACAGGTAATATGCTTCTTTCCCTCTAAGCTTTTTTTTTAAAAAAAATAATTAAATATTTTAATTTGACTGTAGGTTTGATCCCAGTTCTAACACCAACTAATGCTACATTATAAAAATTGACTTTCCTTGATCTCCAGTTATTGGATACTCTTTAACTGTACCCTATTGTAATATCTGCACACAGATGTATGCAACTGAAACCATTCCTGCATAAACAGAAATGCTTGATTTTGACCTATGTAAGCACAGAATTTGTTAAATTCTTAATCTGTGTTACTTTTTTTTGTAGGTTGAATAATTCTGGAAATATCTTTTTGAATTTTATTCCTTGGGAACTACTTTTTGATGTTTATTTTTGAAAGTTATTTTATAATATAAACTCCTGCAGCTTTAAACATGTAATTGTTATTTTACACATTTAACAGTATGTTTTTCTTGTTTTACGAAACGGGTATAGCCAGTGCCGTGAAAGTGAAATATATAAGTCAAATAACTCACTCCTTGCCCATCAGTGTTGCCAGATTGTATGCTCCCTCACTACCCCTGTTCAGCCATAGTCATACCAACATATTTATTATTTAACACACAGTTTTACAACATAGCCAGAAGAGTCTATGACTTTTGTAGTACATTTTTGTGGCATGGACTATAGTATTCACAGTCCACATTTTTTTTTAAAATTATTATTTTTATTGTTCTAATTCATATGTACTACTTGTATCAATTTTTTTACAGCACTTCTGCGATGTCCCTCTTATATGAATGTATCAACACTGTCATTGCAGGTAAAAAAAATTCTATTTATTTTTAGATGATAACACACAAAAAAAGGACACAAATTTTAATGTTTATTTACAGGGTACTTGAAAGTTTTGAATTATTTTGTAATGATTTGCTGGGATGCAGGAAATTAATATTATAATACATTCCCACTTACTAAATTGCTCCTATTGTTCTGCTTAAATTGGTTATTCCTAGGATGTTCTCAATAAACACCTGGGGCAAGTGGAAGTTCACTAGATGTTTAAAGTTATGTGCTACGTCACCTCAAGCAACAATATTTACTATCTAAAATATTAATAATTCTGCAACAGTGAAAGTGTTATCAATACTCTGTGGCAAATGGCCTGACCAGTAATATGCTACATTTCTAATTCTGTCTTCATAACTTGTGATAGCAACTAATTTTTATAAGTGGTAAAATTTAAAACCAAGTTGGCTCAAATGTCTAATTTGAAAATATTTTTGCTTCATACATATTTTAAATAAATAAAGTTAATTTTAAGAACAAGCTATTATGTTGGTGGTATTATATGTGGGAACGTGGCAGTTTTCTTAGCGACATTAATGTCTTTGAAATGCTGTCTATTAATTGTTTTTCTTTCAAATAACCAAAAGTACATAAACAGTAATTGATATGGTTTCTAAGTGCCATCTCTTCTGTAACACCAGAAAGTGTCAGGGTGAATACTGCATGTGCACATTTCTCATTCCAGAGCAAGGTCTCATATCAAGAAAGACAGCACAGACATGCGAGCTGACCACGAGTGGTTTAAAATATTCTAAATTAAAGCAGAAATTCACATTCTTTAAACAGCTATTGTAAAGGTTCTTGAAATTATGAAACAAATCATTATTTCTAAATTAATTTATGTGCTGAAACACACTGCCACTGTGGGAGCTTAGCAGAAATACCAAAATTCAAAAGCCGTTGGTGTGTCTGGAAATGTCTTCCTAACATTCTGATGAAAGGGGCAGTGCCTCTGAAAATTTAAGAACTTCAAACCCTACATGGTGCCTACCATCTGTGAACCTCAGGTAAGACACCAACCTTCTATTTCGCTTGTGCCTACCATCTGTGAACCTACGTTTGTAACATGACAAAGTCACAGGTTTTTGGATATTAGGATAGTAAATGAGGGAGAAAGATAGGAAATACGCTTTGAAACATATGTTTGGCACAGAATTATGCTCAGGGAAAGACATATGTCAAGCGTAGAGAAGAAAGGAAGAAGGAAGAAAGACCGAAAATATTCAGCGCTGCCAGGACTCGAACCCGGATATATATATATATATATATATATATATATATATATATATATATATAAATATGAGATAGGAAATGACATTGTCATGTTTAAAACAATTCAAGTTCTCTAAACCTCACAAGGTGTCTACCATCTATGAACCTCAGGTAAGTCATCTTCTTTCTATCTCTCTGTACTTCCCCATTAATTATATATATATATATATAAACACACACATAGCAAGAACCTTTTGCCCTGCATATGGATTTCCATTATAATTGCCTTGTGCAAAAATGAATTTTTCCGGTTGAAAATGTTGAATCAATTCTGTGCAGCTCTCCCGGTGTGAATTTAGTTTTCTTTATTTTTACTTTATTTGTCTACATTTAGCTTAGAGAAAGTTTTAGTCATGCTTTATTTTTGATAGGAAAATATTTAATTGTTATATTATTTTTTCCCCAGTCCTCATCTCTATTTCATCAGGCATGCCAAATCACAGTGCTTCAATTCAGGTAAGAATTCATTATGACAAGTATTTAAATTCTTTTTCATGAAAGCTCTCTAAATGATTCTCAGATGTTAGAATTCTAAGTAACTATAAAAATACTGAATTCAGAAATTTTATTTTCTTGCTATTGGTATGTATTTAACAGCCTTATTCTTCATAGAATGTTGTCTATCATTTTGGTTGCAGTTGTGTGTCCAAAAGTTGAGAATTCTAATTGAGGACTCTGATCAAAATTGTAAGTATTACATTAATTGTGACTACATTCGTGCATATGTAGCCTGTTTGAATAGTGTTAAATTAAAATAACTTTAGATTATATCAGATCATTATGGGTCGTCATAGGACCAAGCAAATTTCTGTTTCATGTTCTTGTGACGACACATATTGAAATGTTATTCATTTTGCTGTGAAGATAGGACCATAATCCAGAGGGATAATGTGATATACAATATCATTGAATGGAACATTTTGTTGGTTCAAAACCTAGGCAAAGTAATTTTGTGTCTGTAGGAGGAAACACAATTCTATACAGTCTTTTGTTTTCAGATGTTTAATAATGTCTTGCATGGGTCTCAATATATCATAATTGTTAAAATCACATTGGTAATTATTAACAGTTGTAGGCATTTACATGTTAACAGCATTTATTTACACTGCCTTCTTTCATCATTACAGATTTATTACTTCATTATGTAAAAGTTTGATTGTGACTTTTTTCCTCACAAGAGTTCTATATTTGGAAATCTGTGTATTTCAGTAATTTTACTTTCTTTATTATTATGATTTACATTTTACCTTTATGATGTAATAGTGACTGACTGTGGTAGTTTTAACATTCCCCATTTTAAAAGTATACCTTTATTAATTCAAGAGTTTTAAAATGGCAGCATTTAATTGTGCTAAGTTTATTAACATATTTAATGTTCCCCAGTTTCACATCTCAAAATATATTCATATTTTCATACTTCACCAAGTTCAAAACAGCATTGTAATATACATTATAAAACAATTTTTGATATGTGGCATTAATTTGATGTTCCTTTAATGTGAAATGGTCACTGTAGCTTAGTTAGTGTTGCAAAACTATGAAGTCCTTCATGAAAAAGCATTAGCTATATTGTTAAATCTCAATGCGTGATTTAAATTAGTTTTATACTTAATTAGTTTTCACACATTTTCAGTAAAGTATCTTGGCTTGCTGGCTATGTCAAAAATTCTGAAGACTCATCCCAAGTCAGTTCAAGCACATAAAGACCTCATTATGCAGTGTCTGGACGATAAAGATGAATCGATAAGACTTCGAGCTTTGGATCTCCTATATGGCATGGTATTAAAAAATATCATTATTATATATATCTTGTACTAATGAACTCATTTGTGGAATGTACTAGTAAATAATATTAATTTTGTTCCTTTTATTTCAGGTGTCAAAGAAGAATTTGATGGAGATAGTGAAGAAATTAATGCTTCACATGGATAAAGCTGAAGGAACCACATACAGAGATGAATTACTTTCTAAAATTATTCAAATTTGTTCCCAGAACAACTATCAATATATAACAAATTTTGAATGGTTTGTATCTCAACAAATTTATTAACAGTTCATATCTTCATATTTAAAAATATCTATATAATTTATTTCAGGTATGTCAGTGTATTGGTTGAATTGACACGAATGGAGGGTAGTCAGCATGGACTACTTGTTGCTTCTCAAGTTATGGATGTCGCCATACGCGTTCAGGCAATCAGAGAATTTGCAGTGCAACAAATGGAACTGCTTTTGGTCAATTCTCAGTTTTTAGCAGCAGGGTGTGGACAGAGTTCCACAATGGCAGAGGTTCTGTCTGCTGCAGTCTGGGTTTGTGGAGAGTTTGCTGAGTAAGTGCTGTCTTTATTAGTATTCTGTAAATAAATTTTAAAATGATGGTCCTAGGAAAGCGTGTAAAATCAAAATAAAGATCAGATTAGTTTAATTTCTCTAAGCATAATGAGTTAAGTGATATTAATTTATCTGAAATAAAATTTAAGTAATACATCAAATACTTAGATTGTAATTATAATGTAATGAGTGATTGAATACCAATTGAACTCAGGATTTTAATTGCTTACTTACCTATCACTGTGAACCAAGTCATGGTCTAACCTTTATATGTTAAAATGTACTGAATGTGATTGCATATAACTAATCAGCCATATAAGTAAAACTTCAGCAAGGAACAGTGTAAGGAAATTAACACCCCTATGTCTAATATTTGCTATCTCATATTACCTAAAATACTTCATAAGTAATATAATATTTTATAAAACCAGCAGAAAGTACACAGAAAACTAGTCTCTTTTGTATTACTACAAAGTTCTCTTCATCTTTTTTTCCCCCTATTTTGTTTTAACCATCAGTTATATGACTGCTTTGATGCTGTTCTGCTTCTTGATCTCTCTTGTGCATCTCTCAGCACATTCAATTAGACTCAGTACTTGTCTTGGATGTCTCACTAACTTATCTGATACACAAATATTTTATTTACACTGAACTTAGAAAATGGTAAGAATAAATAGACTAAAAACTTTCTTTCTCAGGTATTTACAAAATCCATGCAGTACTCTGGAGGCAATGCTACAGAGTAGGGTATTTACATTACCAGGGCACATTCAAGCAGTGTATGTTCAAAACATTCTTAAATTATTTGCTCATATTATTAACAAAAGTGATGGAAAATTGGATCTGGAAGAAGTACGTAAGGTGAGATGCCAAAGTTATTCAAATGCATTGAAATTTATGATTAAATTTTTAATTATACTAATCTTGTTGTACTTAATATTTTGACAGGTAATAAAATTAATGCTCGATAACCTGCCACAATTTGTTTCAAGTGGAGATCTTGAAGTTCAGGAGCGGGCCAGTTCCGCTTATCATATGGTCCAGTTTGTTGACAAAATGGTTACTAAAAACGAGTTGCACATTTTGGAAGAGATTGGTTGTTGTTTCACAGGAGTGCTGAATCCTGTAGCTCCAAAGGCTCAAAAGAAAGTACAACTTCCACAAGGGTGCTTAACTTGTTTATACTTCTGTAAATATTTATTGGCTTAAAATTGAGTACCGATTAGTAAACCTGGTAACAATACTTATTTTAGTTAGCTTATAACTTATCATCAAAATTCTTTAATTTCAAATACTACTAGAGTTTACATGCCTTTCCAATAAACTGCTGTTAAATCAGATCATTGTATTAGGGTTTTATTCTATGAATCTTAAATCATTAACCATTTTTAGCCTACATTTGCTTATGTGTAAACCTTATAAAACAGAAGAGTTTCTTTTATGTTAATGAGAGAACATTAATTTCTTTACAATCCAATGGATGTTTTTACAAATTATTTCTCTACTACTTAATGTACTTAATTAACACAGACAATACTCATAATTAATACATTTGACAAAATATATGTGAATAGGATTTGTAAGTCACTTGCAAATGCAAAAACTTCACTTCCGATGAGTTACACCAAATATTTCAACTTATTCTCCCTAAATTTTGATTAATAGTACTTACATATCTTTATTGTAAAAATGTAAGATTACGTGACTTACATAAAGCTCCTTTGAAAATTAGTGCAGTAACTGTAAACCATATCAATCTTGTACCATACCTGTCCTCAAATCAGTTGCTTTGAAATAGTTATCAGCACTGTGTAACCATGACATTAATTATATAATTTCTTGCGTAAATTAAAATTGATTAAATTTTTTAGTTTGGATTTGGACATGTGGATTAATGAGCCACCGTCTGAGTCTTCAGATGAGGAGAATGAAGATGGGGATATAAATTTGAAGATGCCTGGTACAACTGAAATTTTTGTAAAATCAAATCTTGGTCATGACAGAGATACGAAAGTTAAGGACACTAGAAACAAAGAACTTTCAGAAGAGGAACTGGAAAAGGTAATTTTTATTTATAAACTTAATAAAATCATTCCAGTCTTCCAAATCCTTTTTTCAATTCATCCCAAAATAATTTTTATATGTAAGTATTCAAAAACATAGACTATGCAACATTTGAAATATTTTATAGGGATGGGAAAAAGAGGGAAAGGGGGGGGGAGGAGCCTAAACTGAAAGTGATATTAGTCAACCAAGTTTTACAGAACTTGAATTATAATTAGTTAGGAGACAGATTTCACACGTGTGTGTATATATGTGTGCGTGTGTAAATTGTATAGGAATGATTCATTATATTTGAATAATTATGTTATCCTTGTTGTTCAAGCAGAGAAGAACCGCACGTAAACAGGAACAGGAAAATAACCCTCATTATCTCAAGTCCAGTGCACATAGAAGCAGTAGAAATGCTGATGAATTTTTGGATGTTCCTGTTACTAAAATAGATTTGCCCATCAATCTTAAAGTCTCTGGTAAGGTGTATTTTAAAATAGAAAAATTGCTACTATCTGTTTGATTTCTTTCATTTACCACTATGTATCATATTATTTTATTTAATATTTTACAATACTTGTCTGTTTTAGGTTTTGTTTCATCAGACAAATATTTAAATATAGAGAAAAAAACTGGAAAACGTACTAAGAGAAAAAAACGGAGAGAATCTAAAGGTACTTTTCTTTGTAATTTGTGGTAAATAATAAGATAAAAAGCCTTCTAGTATTATACATTATAATGTTAACTTCTAAGAATGAATTAGTAATTATAATAAACTGATTTAAATATTTTAGTTTTTTTCTGAAATTAATGTAGATTTATTTTTCTTCAGGGCAGAATTTGGAATCAAGTGATGAAGAGGTAGTGGCAACTCATGTTGTGAATACAGATATTGGAGAAATGCCAGAAGGCGCAGAGTCTTCAGAAGGAGAGGATATTGATTCAAGACCAAATGATGATCCACATAGAGCATTGGACATTGATTTGGATGAGTAAGCATTGCTCATTTCACATTATAATAAATAGTTTTTAATTTGCATGCAATTTTAGTCAGTCTGTTGACAAATAATTATAACAATTTAATATACACATTAGGGCTGGTTCATTTCATGGTCCTGTCGATGTTTTTCTATCCATATTAGTTGTTTTCTTTAATTGAAATACATAATTAAAGATCTGTCATTTTCAGACCACTTCGTGATGAAGAAAGGTTAACTAGCGCTCCTGCACACCTGACTCAACTTGTTCATATTACTGGCAAAAAAAATAAAAAAAGTCAACATGCAAAAAAGAAAGCCAATTATTCAAATAAAAATGTATATGACGAGAATGTTGAAGGAGATACTTCTCTTTCACACCGTGTAGAGCCTATTGGGAAAAAGAAAACTAAGCAAAAGAAGCATAGAAAAGAAACTTCAGCATTAATTGACCAAAGTGAGGTTGTTGATAGATCAGTGGAATCCTCTGACGGTGAAAATGTAGAATCCAGAATGGCCTCCTTGAATATAAGTGAAAACATTGGCAGTTCAGCCAGTGCAGGAAAACTGAAAGTGAGAAAATCGAAGAAAGATGGAAAGAAAACCATGAAAGAAGATAAAGCTCAAAAACATTCATATGAAAAGGTAGTCTATCTGTTTATAGAATGTATTGTAAAACTAGCATTTGCTAATATTACCAAATTAAAGTGAACCAGTTTTCCAATTTAATTTCTACAAATGAAAACAATGTCATTTATTTGTATTATAACTAGTCTTATTTTAATGAATTTTGTCATTGCTTTTCTGTTATGACTAGCTTGAAAGTCAAGTAGAACATTTTAAATTTAATTTAAAATTATTTTTTACCATATTAAAAACAAACTTTGGAACCTACCAGTAGCACTCGATACAATCAAGTCAATACATAAAATTCAACATCATTGAAAATATCGCCACAAAAAATTATCATGATCTCATCTTGCTCAACTATGACTATGTTCATCTCTATCTGTACTGATTTTAATACCAATGTATCCATTGATGCGGATATTTGGTATTAAATTTGTTTCAACTTATTGGCCAATCAATGTGAATTTTACTGAAACTGTTTGCATCTCAGAGATTTATCAATTTCTGTATACAATAATCATGTAGTTAATATTAATTTTTTATATTTAAATGTATTTAAATTCTTGTGAGTTTACTTAATATTTTTCAAGGTTTTTGTTAGGGGTTTCTACTTTTATCAACTTTGACTTGCGTTTAAAGTTTTTTTTAAAAAAAAAATAGTATTAGTTAAATTAAATTGATGGACAAATACTGACAATTTGATAATTAATTTAACTCAACCCAAAATTTCAACGACATTGTGAACTTCACAAGATAAGAAACTAAATATTTTATTTTGATAAACTTTTAGGATTCAGCTTTTGTGTTATTAATTTAAAATGTGATAATGGTTAAAAGTAGTTAATTGCTTAAATGAATAACTAGTTTCTATGGCATTTAACCGTATGTTTTAAAATAGTATTTAATAGTTTATAATTTGCAGGAATCATCTCATGAATTGTGGTTGGAAGAAAACATCTTCAATGATACCTCAAACAACATTCTAGAATCTGATTCTCATGTTACAAAAGTAAATAAAGAGAACTCTGTAGAGTCATTAAATGTTATTCATCCTTCTAAGAAAGAAAAACGGAAAGTTAAGGATGGTAAGTATGAGAAAGTTTATGTAAGTTTGGAGGGATTATTTTGGTCAATATACATAAAGAAATTGAAACACCCTCCATTGTATTCAGTTTATAAATTATGATAATATGATATAGTCAAATAATTTATTAACCTTTTGTGGTGGAACGGTATTTTCTTAATTTCTAATGTACAAAATAATGGCATTTTCTTCATTCCCTGTGAGAATGTATGGTTTACATAAGTAAATTTTTATAATTCCTTTATTCTAGGCAAGAAAGTGAAGAAGAAAGGTGTAGCAAAAATCAAGGAAGGATATGAGGAAGCATCAGGAATTTCAACTCCATCCAAAGAAATTTTAAATGAATATTTAAGCTGTGTTACTGCCCAAGAAACACAGCCACATTGTACATACCTTTCTTCATACTCTAGACTTTCTGGTGACAAAAATATTCAAATGGTTTGTAGAAGTTCTTAATACTGTTAACAAATCAAAAACAGAAATATATTATTTAAAACTTTCAAACCCATTTTGTTTACTCCTGAATTAAATTAATTATGTTTTAAAAATAACTACCTATATGGTTAAAAAAAGTTCACCATTCAAACTCATTTGCTAGGCTTGTATAATAGTTATATTATTTCATTCTTTAGTCTACCTAATTACTATGTTACTAACATTTTGTATTTACACTGGTGTTTCATAATTTGTTACCTAATGATAACAGAAAACATGTCATTCATTTTTGGCAGAACTGTGGGCCACTAGTTGCTCTAAGAAATAAAGTTAGGTAACAATGAATGACAAAAAATTATTTCAAATATGAAGAAAATCAGTTTGTCTTCAACGTAAAGGAGTGGATTAAAAGTAATGGAAACTTTCATCATCGGGATTTATTTATATATAACCGAAACCTCGTTTTCATTTCCAGATGTATGAAACAAAGGCTCCGTCATGTGAAACAGAGGAGATAGTAGTTTCCATTTTGTTTACAAACCAGAGTTCTTCTCTCATCAAGGAATTATATTTTAGTGTGTCTGATTCAGCGTCAGTCAGACTAATACGTGACGTAAGTAGCAATGTGATGAATGTATACAACTTTACTGTGTCATATTTAATCTTTGCCTTTGTTCATAAACATTCAAAGTATTATGTCACTAATTAAAATTAATTAAAACAATTTTGGAATGTCTCACTTTCTCCAGAAGAAACCTCCAAAAATTTGAAGAACTTATTTATCCTCATTAGTGACTCCAAGCTTTAATTTCAGATAAACCGCCACCTTTCTTTTTTTCTTCCCATACCAATTGTTTCAATTTTGTTTTAAGGAAGCAATAACATATCAAATTTTCAAATTTGCTGGATGATGTGGTAGCCACTCAGTTGTGTTAAATACTTACACAAACAGACTTACACTGATTGGCCAGAATGTTATGACCAACTGATATTTGTATTCAAATTAGTTAGAATACTGTGCTGAATCTCCTAAAAGGCCAGAGTAATATGAAAAAATAGGGGGAAGGTGTTTATCATGACTGTAGAAGTTACTTTTTTCTTAAGTTATGAATGCTCAACATTATTTAACAGCCTTCTAACTTAAGATGATTCTTGACGTTTAGAGCCTTGAAGTTAGTAATAGTTGCAATTCAAGAGTAGCATAAGTTAAAATGTTTAAATGTCTGCTGAAAATTTGTGTTCTTTGTGAAGAGTTACAAATATTATGACGTTATTACAAGAATGGGGTTGTGAAGTACATGACATACCCTTTGGAATAATGATATATTTCTTTACTTACATTTGTCATATAATAATGATAAATTTGTGAGAAAAAGTTATTCTTCGGGGTTCTGTCATTAGAATCTGTTAAAATGTTTTCAATAACTTTATACATATTACAATTTTTAATTATATTACAGAATTTTGTAAATGACTATGGGACAAAATTGCAATTTAATTTGGCACCTGGCAAATCAAATGAAGTAAACTTCTCTTTCCAAGTTCTGCAAGTGACACTTCCTCAGAAGTTACGGTGTACTTTAACATATATGGTTCAGGTATGTCCCTGTAAAATCTGATGTTATCTAGTAATTAGTTAAAATGTAATTTTGTCATTGTAATATGAGTCTAATCGATTAATATGATTGGTCAATACAAAATTGTCCTTTGCTTGTTTGCAATTACAGTAAGTGATCTTAAAATTATTTTTTTTAGTCATCTGACGATATATCAACTCATGAGAAGCTTGATTTCTGGTTGAACCTCCCGTCTTCCAGTTTCATGGTTGCGAAAACAATTGAAGGCGACTCTGTAACAGATCTGTTGTCCAGCGGTGAACTCCTGCATCGTACATTTTTGCAGCTGAATAACATCGATCAAGATATCTCCCAGGTGATCAAAGAAATACCGAAAATTTTACACACATTTGTAGTCTGTCTTTTTGCATGAGTGGCCTTATGTAATAAGTGGAATTACAAACCAAAATATGAAGTAAATATGTCTGGCTTAGTATTTTACCCACAAAGGGAAATTACACAATTGAAGAGGGCCTGGCCTCTGTGTTTAAATATTCTTTAATAGAGAAAAAATACTCCATTCAATTGATATGAGAATTATTGATGTGTTAGAACCAAAAGAACTGCTGTCATTAGATCTGTTACAATTATCATCTACTCTCCAAACTATAAATTTAAAAGTATTCTCTCAAATACTAGATATGCAGCAGAGATCATGACTTATGAAGATTTCATAGTGGTCACTGAAAAAACAATGATGTTATGAAGTAACAGAAATAGGCGTACAAAAAATAAACTTGCATAGATAGTTGACATAGTTATGTAACTCGTTATGCAAATAATATTGTTATTTATTTATATGGACAGGAAAGAGAGAATTATTGAGTTTTGGTGTTGCCATGCCTAATGGGAAGCACGATGTGTAGAACTTGCTCTTTTCTGCTGGAGATGTGCACATCAAAAACATTTTCTTACTGAACTAAATGGTAACACTAACCCTCAATTTGTAAATCGGTAATTGTTTCCCTAATCACTTATTTTGACAGTGTCTCATCATCCTTGGTTATATATTGGCGGAATAAATAAATGCCGCCACAAAGTATTGATTTCATGTTTATATCCTTGAAATCTGCATATACATAGCTGAATGTAATTGGTCATTAGTTCAGGTATGAATTAATTATGTTTCTTAATTGAAAGAATTTAATAATTAAGGTGTGATGTAAATAGTACAATCAGAGGTTCTGGGTTAGAGTCCCAACTGTGTCAAATATTTTCAGCCTTTCCTGGAGCAAAATACAATTCCAGAGCATATGATTTAAGGCATATTCCTACCTTTATTTGTTAACCGATATGTTACTTTGTTGTGATTCAAATATCTTTCATTTTTTCTCAAATGTTGGGAGGCAAACTGCCCCCTTTATCAGGAGAGGAGATAACATGACTCACCTGAGTGTAACTGCTGCTGTAGTTGATTGTGTAACTCATCATGAGATGAAATATTTAATTGTACTAAATGTAAATTCCCTTATATTTCAGATAATTTCCAACATATGTTTTCACTGCCACTTCGTTTTGGTCGAGCAAGTGGAGAATGCAGCTTCTTTGTATAGCCGCTCATTACAGGGTCATCATATGTGCCTACTTTTAAAAATGGAGGTATATATTGAATTAGTAAACTATTATTACTGATTTATTGTGACCACAGTTACTTCTTCCTTTTACTGGGTAAATTTTCCATTTTTGTGCTGCTTAAAAGAGCATAGAGGCTATCCAAAATTTAATCTGATGTTTTGTTCGAAGGAATTGTCGTGATGGATCTATTAATAATTTTACTTTTCCAGATACCACTAGAAGTTAAAATGGAAATTCACATTTAAAAGTACGACTTGTATAACTCTCACTGGCCAAGTTCCAAAGATTAATTGAATCTAATTCCCTGTTAATGTGTGACTCTCACACATCAACAAGTTTGTTTCATATCAAGTAGGGCAAGTTAAAAAACAATCCTATCATTTATTTCCTATGCTGCTTGGACTGTAGGTTACATTTTATTTTCATCTAGTCTTGTAGAAAGCCATGATACAAATGTTAGTTATTAGAGAGCAAAGACTTTCGAGGTGAATTTGCTTCTAATATAATTCTCAACGTTTGCTCACACGATGTTTCAACGGTGAGCTCAGCCACGGTCTACCCGACGGCGGCGGCGGAGCTCGCTGTCGAAACGTCGCGTTGACAAACTTTGATCCGGCGGGAAACCTGAGAATTGTATTTGAAATACATTCAGATAGTTGTCAAACAAGTGCCCTTGTTATATTTTAAATATAACAATTTTTTGTAACTTTCTTGGTCCCCAGCGTGAGAATAAGCCATACCTGTCTAGGTACTTCAAAATAAAACAGCTAAATAGAATGTAGAGGTTCTTTACAGGTCTTCATATAGAACAATACAATAATTTAGTAATGGTCAATTGAGTCACGCTTTTTTATATTGTTAAAAATTAGGTGAAACTTGAAAACAGATAGAGGAGTAAATACTTAGGGTGTTTGAATATATTGCTGAGATGAAAAGATTATTTCAAAAATGTAAGAGTACATAAGTGTTTAAAATTAATCATGTTTAATTTTATAGATAATGCTAATAGATCTGTGTGTCCCATAGTATCTGAATAATTTAAAGTAATTATTTCAGTGTTTATATTGAAAAGGAAATATACAGGATATTTTGTTGCAGAACTCTACTAAAATTCTTTCCATTGATGGAAAGAGTAACTCTGAAACTCTTCTGGCGAGCCTTACGATGGAAATTCAAAAGTTGTTGGAAGTGATATCTCATTAGCTTGGACAGGAAATTATTGATGCAAGAATTGTATGCATGTATGTGTGAGAGTGCGCTTGTTTAGGTTGTGTTATCTACATTTGTATGTATGTACACACAAAAAATATATATACTGAATCTAAGAGAACCAATGGGTAGAGGTTTCTTTGTGTTCTCTGATAATGAGAGAATGAATATTGGGACACGAAAAACAAGTCTTCCTGGTTGCTGAAGTTGTAGAGGAAATGATTTCTACAATTTTGAAGAAGACTTCCCAATGCTAATAATTTTATACTAGTAAAGAACAATCTCTACAATTGAGATAAACCTCAACTTCTCAGTTTCATTGACACTTTTATAATTCATAACCCTTACACTATTGCATGTATATATTTATTCTTATACATAATGTGAGTCATCCATTGACATGTTGAAATTTTGTTAAGATTTTATTATTTTCATTCATTAAATAAATATTTGAAGTTTGAGAATAAAACTTTTAAACTATTGTTACAATAAATATTTTTAAAAGAAAATTAATGTGATATTCAGAAGATAAAAGAAGACCAATAAAATCTCCACTTTAGATATAAAAACTGAATTATGAATGTCTTAAAATTGTATTCTGTTCTCAAGAATATTTATTACTTTCTCTGTCATAAACATTCCTATAATCTGCAATTACTGAGTAGCCAGTTTTGGTATGTATTTTGAGCATTTATTATAATGCATATTTCTTGTTAATGTTACATTAAAATAATTTTTGTAAGATTTCATTCTTTTTCATTCTCTCCCCAATTTAAAATAACATTGGTTATACATAAAAGCTTGTTAGTACCATTTTAACAATATTTATAGAAACAGTTTTAATGGTAATTAAATAAAACTATAAATACTGAGACAATCCATACAAATATAAACTAGAAACAGTCTCATCTACCGAGTCATTATCACATGAAAATATTTTATCTTATACAGGTCATGAGATATAGCGTGGCATGCCACTTGCACAGCAGAGGAAGACTGGTAAGACTTCTAGCGTGGTTTTCTCCTGCGAGACTAACTGGCATGACTTCAATGCTTAAAGACATTGATTATACTATTACTAATGAGATATACAGACTGCAGGAACATCTTTTCACCACACCCTGTACTTGTTTTTTTAAGATTTTATGGAGGAGTGTTGAGATGTAAAACTTTATGCTGAACTAAATACAATATCAATGTTTTCAGAATTGATTTTGCACTACCATCTAGTGTTAAAGGCTGGGGCTAGTAAGTTCAGGTCTACTCCCACCAGATAAAAATCATTTGTAAACACATCTAATGTTAAAATAACTATCCCAGACATTCTTGGATTTATAGTGCATTAAGTTTGAGACCGATTCCGGTTTATACTTATTTTTTTGATCTGAAACTAGAAATGAACTATCATTAATTTTATATATCCATATTGTTATACTAATAGTGTACTGCAAAAATATCAAAAAAAAATTCATATGTCATTTGTAATATAAACTACTAGCAGATTAATATTATTTTTGAGCCTTGTAGTTATGCAAATGAAATATCTTCATTTTACATTACTATGATAGATATGTTAGTTCAGGCCCCAAAATCGAAGAGAGGTTAGTAACAGCCTACCAGCTTTCACATACATCCTATTTGAGAACCACAATATTTTTCTTTGTATATAATTTTCACAAAGAACCAAAATACAATGAAGGGAAGTAATGTATATAATATGCATTTAAAATGAATGTTGTAGCTGTATACTACTGGCCTACATAAAGCAGAAATACAAACATTTTGGTTAATACTATGTCCATCCTTTTCTAAACTAAAGATGTCATGGGAAGTGAGATCACGAGAGAATTTTGTAGCAAGGGTCGGTAAAATTCGAGTCGTACGTGACACTTCAAAATGCAAGATCTCATGAGCATATGTACAAGAGATTATTTTTTTATCGATTTATGTGAGATTACGAACAGCTAAAAATGTGTTTTCTGAAAAAAACATTCATTTTTTTGATAAAAATTTAAGCCTGAAGGCACCCTCGGGTAACTGAGAAGCAAGAGTAATGAATCTTAATTTTTATGATTGTATCACAGCCAAATGCAGAGAATATTTTGTTGAATGTGTTCCTACAAGTTATTTTTATTCACAAGTTTTCCAGATTGATCTTTCAGTGCCATTTACTTGGTTAACATGTAACTGATTGGTTTTAAATATATTTCTATTTTAATGAATACATATCAGCAAGCTATTTCTTTCACCAGATAATAAAAAGTTCCTATTCAGTTAATTTTGAAATCAAAGGAAATCTAGCCATGTCACATTCGTCTTAATAAAACTATCACTTTAAGCTTGGCATTTAATGTAGCTGAATCGCTTATTGTCACGTATCTAAAAGAAATGTAGACATTATTTTGACACAAAATTGGATATAGCTAACACCTGTGTAAATACAGTCCAGAGACTAAAAATTAATCAAATGTATATTACTTTTCATATTGTATCTGACAGTTCCTTCAATGGATTGTTTACAAAAAAAAATCTATATATATCTCATTATAGATTTATTACAATTGATTAAAAACCACAGTATCTTGTGGAAAATTAAAAATAACATACATTTCTCTTTATAATATTAATTAATACTATTGTCTTCACTGCACACAAAGTAAGATTCTTTTTATAATACTGCCATTTACACTTGCAATGTCTTACAAGGAAAGCATACAGTGTATGTCACTAAACAATATTTACAGTGATTTGTAAAAAACAAAATTTTAGTTATATGAAAAATATATTTTTATTACCATTAGTTGCTAGTGTGATAAAATAGATTTGTCACAATCTACAAGAAAAGTGAACTATTCATCTATTTAAATTCATTATAAATACAGGATTTTTTAAACTTATCAATAGTCAACTACAATTTAATTAAATCTGTATTACAATGTAGGTATTTCATTATGAGTATTTTGATATAAGAGAAATTAAATAATGCTAACATTTCTTATTGTTGGAATGCTAGTATTAATTACAGTACAAAAGCTATTCATAGAATTAAATAATGCTAACAATTCTTATCATTGGAATGTTAGTATTTATTACAGTACTAAAAAAATGATAGCCTGAAATTATAATACTAAAATTGAAACCATGTATATGGATTAAAAATAGTTTCATAAACACAATTAATACAAAAGTTACATGTATAAAATAATTAAATACCATATTAACTAACCAACTAAGCTCTGTTCACAAACACAAATCACTAAAAAAATAGGAGATCATATACATCTACAAAAAGAAAAAAAAATAGAAGCAAGATATTCACTAAATCATATGTGGGCAAGTTCATTGCACATGTATATTTTTAAGTACAGAGTTTTAGCCAGTAATACTTACATGAATACAATGTAATTAAATAACCACTGATAGAGCAAATGGTACACAAATATCTTACTATATGTATATATACACACACAAGAGGGTGGATCAAAAAGTAATGTCTTTGCCACTCAAAATTTATTTCCGTTACTACTGGAATATCTATACATTATATTATAGATGTACCCTTACTATACTGATGTAGTGCTTTATTCTGCAGATTCAATTATGAAAACCATGGACCTGAAGGTCAAACAAAAAGTAGTTGCTGAATTTTGGACAAGATAAGGTAGTGCACCTAACGAATCCAGTCGGTTGAAAAAAGTGTGTGGGGATGCTATAATGGACACCAGAAAAGTGTAGCATTAGGTGAACTAGTTTGGTAAAGAAGAAACAGACATTGCAGATAAACCGCACAGCAGGCAGCTGACAACATCTGTCGCAGGTGCCAATCGAGGACGTGCTGGCGAAGTGATTCAAGGAGACAGGTGCTGCTTCACTGACCATCTCTGCACAAGGAATGTTTGCTGAATTGGAATATCACAAAATGTTTGTAAGTGGTTTCCCAAAGAATTCTCTGACAATAGTCAGAGTGGATCAACATTAAAAAGTAGGTCACCGAAGAGGAGGCCTGGGCATACCTCTATTTCATCAGAGTAAAGTGCAATCCAAGGAATAGATGGCATACAGTGATTCTCCATGGCCACAAAAATTCAAGACTACCATATCAGCAGGGAAGGTTATGGCAACAGTGTTTTGGA
The DNA here is from genome assembly GCA_034510155.1 of Eucriotettix oculatus. Classification (NCBI taxonomy): domain Eukaryota; kingdom Metazoa; phylum Arthropoda; class Insecta; order Orthoptera; family Tetrigidae; genus Eucriotettix; species Eucriotettix oculatus. The sequence continues at coordinate 19,033,418 of CM067380.1, read as the reverse complement.
GCACGCAGGGTATTATTCTTGTTGAATATCTGCAGCATAATGTCACAGACAACAGAGAAACAAGTGTAAACACACTTAAACTTATTAAGGTATTAATAAAGAAGACACCACTAAAAGACATTCATGTCAACAAGCATCACATTAATACACACCCCTACACATCATTTTTTACAACCCAAGCAACTGCAAAAATATTAGAGATTCACTAAGCTCTAATTTGGCTCAGACAACCTACTGTATGTGGTTACAGATTCAACAACTTGGATAAGGATAAAAGCAGAACCTTGAATTTTCCCAAACTGGTTTTGATGCCTGGGTTCAACAATGGCACAAATGTCTACAAATGTGAGGTGACTAAGTTGAAGGCAGTGATGAGTAGAGGACAGTTCAGGCTATAATCTATAATAATTCTATTGTATGTTCATTATTAATTGTTTTTTTACATGACATTAGGCATTACCGACTGTTTGATGCACCCTCATATAAAACATGTTAAGTCATGCAAAGATTTACAGTTAAAAATTCATCCACATAAGTTACAAGGTCATACATCCAAAGCTTTCGTTGTAGTAAAAATATATAAAAAAGGAACACAGGTTACAATCATGCTTATTAGCTCCAAAGTGGATTTAATCAATTGCAGTTTTCCTTGCAAAAGGAGTAAGAGATGAAATTTCACTGGGATCTGTAGCGAGGCGACTGAACTCAATTTCTTCAGTCCCACTGTTGCGAATTTCTGATTCTGTTGGCCATTGCTTGTGTGAGGGTGCATAAAGAACTATTAATGCAAATATGTAAATGTTCCACATTCCATAAACACCAGTAAAAAAAGCAGAGGTGAACTCTAATTGTAAATCTTCATCCCATTTCCAACTGCCTTCAGAAGCCTGCCCCAGTATAAATCCAATGATTGTCATTGCAGCACAAATAAGAGTCGCCAGCATTAGGAACTTAAAACGGTATATAACACCCTGGTAATGGAGTCGACGGGCACTGGACATGGACGGCAGCACCGCTCGTTTGGCACTAATGTTACAAAAAACTGCCCAAATCCTGTAAGTGAGGAAAATGAAATATATGCCAGCTGAAATTCCTGCCAATATTATAAATGTGAGTGCCAAATTGGTTCCAATCGGTGTCACCCAAATTGAATAGAAAGGATTTTTCAATTGAACACCCCTTTCACACACATCGAAGATCAGCAAAGATACACAACCTGTAGCTATAGCACTCAAATGTTTCCAATACACACGTAAAGTATTTCTTTCTGCATTGTCTTGAATCATCAAATGTTCACCGGCGAAAACCAACCAAAATGACAACAACGCTGCATAAAAAATACCTTGACGGATGTCACAAAGTAAGAGCATGAAAGGCATTTCAAAAAACAATGTGAGAAATTCAAGAGGTGCATTCAAAATACTGAGAGCAACTCCCAGAAAAATGAGCATGTACTCCAGCAACGCAGGAGAACGGGAAAGCTGATGGACACGCTTCCAAAACCAAAACATGATACCTATTATAATAGGAAAGAAAACACTTTTCAGAGAGACCCAAACCTTGGTGAAACCACCATTTTGATGAATAGCCACTAGCCACAAATCTTCAACAAGCCCAAGGCCTCTATTTGTTTGTTTTCCTTCATATACAGGTAAGCGAATGTTCAACAAATAAAAATCATGATGAAGAGAACCTAGTTCAAATAATGGAATCACAGAACAATTGTGATATCCTGGCTTCTTTATCATAATAGTACAATGGAGCATTCTTTCCTCTACCGAAGACGCATAATATTTCCAATCGCCATCCTTGTCTCCTTTGTTTCTGTACCCCAATTTCGCGTCGAGTGTAAGAATAGTATGCTCGTCCATTTCAATTTCTGGTTGGTATGCTATGTCAACCTGCAATACACCTATGAGATTCTGTTGCCATCGAGAATAGTCGTGTAACAGATAGTCTCTCGGTACTTGAAATACAAATACAATGTTATTTGCCTGTAAATTTAACTCCGATTGCTTCCTGATATCAACATGGTTACATTTCCCTTCGCTCCTAGCGTAAAACCATGTCTGGGAACCATTACTCGTATCCAAGCATTTCGTAGCTAATACTTTTTCAGCTCCAGAAGGTGTAGGCGCAACAAGTCCGCCGATAAGAAAACAAACAATTTGGCACAGCATCAACACGGCGATCAAGACCGATAATTTTCGACCACTCAGATTTTCTAGAATTGCACCTGCCATTTCGTTAAGAAGATGGTGTCCTTAATATCTTCTTGTAATACTTAAATACACACAAACATTATCGAGATATGTCACATACACAACCGGCCCTGTTTAAAACACTAAGCCAAAGACACTGCAAGATCTAAAGCCGGACAAAGATTGGTGAGAACCAACATAAACAGAAGAGCTTCATATGTGCGAAAGTAAATACATATATACATGTATGTGTGTTTGTAAGTATTCAAAAAATATAAAAACTTCCTATATGTTTCCAATTTTCCATTAAGGAATGTTTTTTTTTATTCCGGTATACACTTTTAAAATGTCAATTTTTCTGAGACATTACTCAAATTATAATCCTCTATAGCTGCCGCAAAAGCAAATTAAGATGGGAAGTCCATCCCTATTTAAAGAGTACATTAATAAGTAATTCAATTATCAACAATATTCATTTCAGTATTTTGTAGTTGTTGGAGTGCATTTCCAAAGGTTTCACTAAACACAATTTGATGAGAAACTTTAATGTGACATAACTCATATAATAATGTATCCCATAATCGGATTCAGGAGTATTTATAAGTTTATTCAATTAGTCTCTACTGAGAAGAATATAAACGAGAAATTAAACATTTGAAATAATTCATGAGAGAAACGAAAATACGTAAATATAAAGTTTAATACGTAAATGAGTAACAATTCTTTGCATAAATATAAAAACTCAATACATGAAATGATATTTACATTAACGATAAAAACTGAATACGTTTTATATTTTTTTAAATGTTTTCATCACAAGTATCTTAAAGATAAGTTTACACGGGCAGTGACATATGTCCAAGACCCGTTGGCTGTGCACTGCCAGCCGTTTTCATCTTGGGCAGAAAACTGCCTACTTCTTCACTGACAACTGTGTGTAAGTGCTGCCCTCTCCACAGAACGGGCAGTGAACTCTGGTACATGTTTAGACTACTCAGCTGGTTTTTTTGGCAAAATTAAGATATGTGTAAACAAAAAAATTGTTATATTTGAAGGATATTTTTAATAATTTATTGGTTATTCATAATCATTCGATTAAATTTAAGGAAATATACACAAATATGCTTTGCAAGTAACCAAAAGCACGCCTTTATATGAGATCATTGAGCACGGAATGTTTAAACTGCCGCTCCAATGTTGGCAAAACCTTTTATTGGCCGGCCCCATATTCCCTTCCATGCGACTTGTGTTGTTGCCTCGTGCCAATTATGTTGGAGAGTTGAAACTAGAAAGGTAAAGACGAACTTCGTGGATGCAGGTTTCGGAAATCAAGGTGTGTTTCGAGATAGTTCTCGTGTGTACGTATTCCATTTTTATACATTGTAACTTTATTCAATAGCTTCATCAAAAGAAATATTTTATTTGTAGGCGTAGTGCTTATTTTGCCACAAAAGACTTAACATCCATTACGTTTGAAAGGCATGAGAAATACAATCTTTAATGGAATTCCATTAAATTGAAAATATATGCTGGAAATAATTTCTTAGAAATGTTAAAAACGCGTCTCCATTCAGGACTTTGTGCTCTGTTTGACTGTTTCATAAGAAACTTGGGCAACCAAAGCCAGGCTAATCGCAATTTGACAGTTTCTCCCAGTTTTCAGGGAAAGTAAATATTTCTGCCTAGTTTCTCAAATAGTATGTTGAATCCTTATTACTTCAAGAAAGTGACATTGACATATTAATGCTTGCCCTTCAGGAGTATTTATTTGTGGGATACAAAATGGAGCGCTTTATTTTGTTATATGGAATCCACGCAAGTACAATTTTTTGTTTTCGAGTTTTGTAGTGGAAAACTTAAGTCCATATTTCCGTTATTTTAGTAGAATCGTGTTCTTTCTGCTCGTATTTAACTGTAAGTACTTCCTGAAATTGTTAATACAAGCCTATTTGCATTTGTGGTGTTATTTTTTATGAGATGTGAAGTTTGAGGTTGTAATGAAACTTTTTTCATATTTATTAAGGACAGTGCATCCCCCTTGTCTGAAGCCACATTTTATTTCAAATTCTCTAGATTTATTCCCCACCAATTATAACTTTTCCGTTACTGCCATTAAGTCATCTTTATCAAAGCAATTATCTGGAAAATTGAGCTCCCGTAGTGAGTCAAATGGGTATATCCATATTTATATAGTTCTAAAGTGGCAGCAGAAACACTGATACATTTGGCACAACCTTTGCAATCCTAAATAGCCTTGCAAACCATGTGATAGTTAAAGAATATGTTAGTGATAGTTAATGAATATGTTCAATAAACATCTGGTGAATCTGTATATTATATGCATAGCATTTTCCCATTATATTTCTGATTGTGAACACTTGGTCACTTGTAGATCTTCCACTTTGGTATTCCTGTATAGCTTTCTTAGCATGGGGTCTGCAATAATTTTTATTATGCCACTCCAAGTAAAGAAATTCCTCTAGTTTACACATTTTAGTTCTGAACCCTTTTTGTGGATGGGGCATAACTTTGCAGTTGGCCATTGACCTGGCATTTGTTCTTTTATCCATATTTGCTTATCAAGGCTATATAGTTGTTCTGTCAGGATGTCGCCATATTTAAATAGATTGATATTGTCTTCTCTGGGGGCTTTCTTGTTCTTTGTCCCCTTAATGACATTTTACTTCATCCAGACTCTATCTTTTCTTCTATCTTTGTTAGTATGGGCATCCCTATCTTCAATGTCTGTATGTGTGTCTTCTTTATTCTTATTTAGTAGATCCTCAAAATAGTCTGCATACCTTTCTAGCACTTCATGAACATCAGCAAGTCTCCATTTTTTCCTCAAATAATATACTTTGCGTGGAAGCCTCTTTTTTATGACTATATATTTCTCTAATTTCCCAGTTTGCAGCCATTTCTTAAATTTCTGCAATATGCTTGGTTTCCCATTTTCGTTTCTCTCCCACAGATGTGCATAGCTTCTGTCTTAGCTCTTAAAGTTGTCTATTTGCTATTTGGAATATTATTTGTTCCCTCCATCTTGTCATGGAAGGCATCTATTGTCTCCAGCCTCCTTGTCAGTGTGAACACAGGCTGGTGTAAGTGTAAAAAATCTTACCCTTAGTCTTAGTGCACATATTCTTTAACTATCACATGGTTTGCAAGGCAATTTTGGATTGCAAAGGTTGTGCCAAATGTATCAGTGTTTCTGCTGCCACTTTAGAACTATAAATTCATAAATCCTCTTTCCACATGCCCTGTTGTTGTAGAGTGACTAATCCACAAATGTCACGAGAGGATTGTGAACATTTAGTTGAATTGATTTGACTGAAGAAATCTTTTGGTTTTACGTTTGTATTTATATATCATTATTTTCACAATTACATATAAACTGATTTAAATTAAGACCATTGTAAGATTTGTCACTACCTTTGTCAAAAAGAATAGTAAATTTATTCATCATCATGATAGATTTAACTGGAAGGAGCATGGCTGTATAAAAATATAATCTGAAACGTTTATAACTTTTGAACGTAGTGAACTTTAGCCATTCAAAGTGAGGCGAATCTAAATTTAACTGACATGATCCTGGTCTTTGTAGATAAAATGCTGTAAAATTCAGCAATGTTTCAGTGCTCTACCATCCCTAGTTTTTATGCTTCCCAAGAAGCAGATTTATATTCCTTCCCAATTGAACAGCCTTCGTTGTTCTGCTGTTTCCCATACTACACTTGACTACCTTGGCTTTCCCTCTTTATCCTCATATTGAACTCTTTCTCCAGGACCATGTTAATGCTATTTAATGATTTCAAAGTCTTATTTGGACTCCCCCTAATTTTACAATATCATTGGCAAAGTGTAGTTTTTATTTCTGCTCCTTGCTGTATAATTCCTTTTCCATATACTGTTTTAAAAATCTTAATTGTGTGCTCTATATGTAAGTTAAACAGCATGGGTGACAGACTGAATCCTTGTCTTACTCCTTTCTCTTCTTCAATTCTAATTATAGTGGACTGTAGAGGTTATGTACAAGTTCTTTCTTAATATTTTATTCCTGTTCCAACTCACATTATCAGGTTTTTTCTACATTTACAAATGCCATGAATGTAGGCCTGTTTTTTGTTATCCTATCTTCTAAAATTATGCAGTCAATTTTGCTCTTGTCCCTACATTCATCTTAAAACAAAACTGATCTCTTAACTTGCATTCTGCTTGTTCCATCATAGATACTATTTTGGTTAATATTTTGCAAGCATGAGATACCTAATTATCCTGTGCTGTTCATCCACCAACCCCAATCTATTGTGCTTTTAATAATCTGGTATTCTTCCTGTTTTGTAGATTTTGCAAACTATCCTGAACAGCAATGATATTCCTTCTCACACTGATGGTATAAACTCCTGGAATGTTAGTTCCTGATGCTTTACAATTGCTCAGGTCTGCTAGTTGACAATCAAACTTGTAATCTTAAAATTTTGTCCCCTGGATCTTCATACACCTCTTCTATTACTGACTGATCTAGATTTCCATTTCCATCTTTCTGCCTTTTCTTCTTTATCCAGAATTGGCTTCCCATCAGCTCTCCTGATGTTCTTGCTCTAGTAATTTCTTCCTTCCATATTAATCTACTCTTGATATCTTCTGAAGCACATCCTGTTTTGTTTTAATTCCTTTCTTGAGTTTCAATGTAATAAAGTGATGTGTATCTTTTCCCTTTCAGTTGAGGAGACAATCTGGTTGGGGTGAAGGAATGGTCTCTGGATGATTGCAGTAATGGTTTGAATAAAACTGGAAAGATTAATTTTGTAAGCTTTGTTGAAAGACCCAACAGTCCCTTGAGAGTAAATTATTTTCTAATGTAAATCAATTTAATCAGCATTACATAATTTTTAAAAATGTATGGATTTTATTGTATGGAGATTCTAATTCCTTTGAGATGTAGCTGATTGCTTTTTGAAAGTTGTATTAATAGATTTCTGTAATAAAGTAAATATTTGATAAGTGTTTTACACATTTAAAAAATTTTGTACCCTGGCAATTTGTTTTGTAAACTTCAGACTAATTGATTCCTTGCAAGTATGTTTCAAATATTTTTCTTTTTGCAGGAGTGATTCCTGATTGCTGTGGAGCTTGTATGAAGTTTGTTGCTGAGTATTCTGGACTTGTACAAAATTTTGTTAACTAAGCTTAGTGTTTGAATTGTATCTTTACTTTGTAGTGTTTAGTACCATTCTACATTGTTTAATATTGAGTTTAAAGGTAAATAAAATGTGTAAATATTGAATTGTTGATTTATTGCTAACCTAATGATATACTATGTTGTGTTGATGGTAATAAAAATGCAGTTTAAATAATTACAATTTATTGTCCTGAATGATTTACAAATGCTTTCCTTCACATATATTAAAAAAAAAAAAATTGATCTTCAGCTGATGCCTGACTGCAGTGGTTGGTGGCCAGGGGGGCCTGTAAAAATCACCCTAAGTCCAACACGATAAAAAAGCTTTTCTGTCCAGCGTCGAAACTTTTCAGATTCCACAGCTTCCCGGTCCAGCGTTTTGAGGAGCGAGTGGGCCAAGGGTTTTGAAGCCCCCAGTCTACAGACTCCTCAAAGGTGGGTCTGCAAAAAAAGTTACATCAAAGCATGTTTAAATAAAAACACAATGTGGAAAGGACACTTGTTCAAAATCTTTGTGTTAAAGCTGGAGATAGTTAATATCTGAGAATGGTCAAGGGAAACCAAGACTGTCCTGAATGGATACTTTGGAGATAGTTTATTTTTGGACTCTTGAAACCATATAAGAAGGCAGCAGACATATTGCAGCTCATTTCTGAAACTTTAATGTAAATACTTTGGTTGTTCCTTGAAAGGACAATGAATGTGTATTGAAAGATATGCTGCAAATGAAAGGATTTACAGCATGCCAGAAGTATAAGGCTGAGGTTAAAACATAACCTGTACAATATGGAAAGAAGGTGAACACATTTATTCAGAAGCTTTAGTGCTGAAAGCTGGAGATAGTTTATTTCTGAAGATTGCAGTGGTGGGAGGAGAGACTCCGGGACAAACTGGGACTACAATTTCTGAATTTCAAGATAGTTTATTTTGGGACTCTCAGAACCACCACAATTTTACAACATTAACATGGCTACTATGGTTGTTCCATGAAAGAGAAGAATGGCCAATAAACATGTTATTAAAAGATAGTTGTAACTGGAGCATATCAATTCCTAGCATGTAGAAGGAAGAGGTGATAGTTTACTTCTAGAATTCCTGCAAACTATGATCAGAAAATTTGTCTAAAGAAACAAACACCATACTTCCAAGTGTTGTGTTATTACAAAACAATGGCAGAAAAATGTTATTAAAACAGCAGTTACTATAATCCTAAATGACTATAGTGTGCCATGAAAGAGGAAGCTGGCTCTAATGTTTAGAAAATTGAGATTCTACAACAACTATACAATATCTGAGACACTACACAGGGCCAAAAGCTGATTCACAACATATCAAAAATAGTGCCGAGGTTGATAACATATCAAGAGATGTGAACTAATATATTCAACTGAATTGCTTGTTCAATTTTAGAATCTCCGAGGAGGCAATCCGTTCGCAGATGGAAAGATTTTTAAGCACGAACTAGGAGCACATCCAAAATAGTTCCTGATTAGACAAGAGCTAATTTTTAAAGTGGAGAAGAAATATTATTAGCAAAGGGTTTTTGGAAAAGGGAAAGAATAGTTGCAAAAAAGCTGAGAGTTCCTTTACTTATATCATAATAAATGCTTGCAGATAAGGTTTTTGACCTGGTAGAAGTGAAAACTGTCCCAAACAGTCATCAGGTGAGGAATGAATGGAAATTACAGTAAGTAATAAGAACTGGACCTAAGCAGTGAAGAAAGAATGTTTCAGAAATGAGAGAGAGAAAACAGTAACTATGTTTCTCTTAAGAGACATTAAGAAAGTGGTTTGATAATACCAAAAAAAAATGTCAAACAGAAATTAGAAAGGATAAAAAGTGACAAGGGAACAATTACATATGAGTGTTTGGAGTGACAATTTTCTGAAAATTTCATTTAATGAAAAGGAAATGTTGAGGAAGAATCTAAAGAATGCTTTTCTGGACTCTTTAAAAGTAAAATTGGTAAAAAGGCAAGAACCCAAAGCACCAAGAAGTGTAACCGATACATGAAATTTGTGACGATATTGTAGAACTCCAGAGAAGAGGTAGATACAACTTCACTTCTCGAAAGACTGGAAATGGAATGGGATGATAATTAAAACCATTCAAATATCTGGAAAGAGGGTTCTAGGGTCAAAGAAGAATTCTCCATGGTAAAAAGACTGAATTCGACAAATAAAGTTAGAAAAGGAAGACCCAGCAGATGAAGGAGAGGAAGAACTTCACATACTTGAGTGAAGTGAAAAGAGCGATAAAAAGAGAAATAAGGCTATGGGCAAGGACCTCATTACTGTAGACCTACTAAAGGAAACGGGAGAAATTGGTATGCAGAAATTGACCAAATTTATCAAGAGAATGTATGAAACGTCTGAAGGGCCAAAGATTTCCTATGGTTGCCCCACTGAACCATTGAATTATCACCAGGAGAACATGGAGCCTAGCGACAAAGGATGTCTACTTCACAATAGAAATAACAGCATGTATTACTGTGGCCAAAAGAACATTCATCAAGAAGTGATAACTTCTGAGCAGTAAAATATATACAGAATTAAGGAAGGAACTCATAAAATGCTATATTTGATACAAATTTATTGGAGAAAATGAAATGTGGTGCTGGATGAAAAAGTTAGTTGCCATGACATGGTAACAAACAAGGAAGTTACAAGAAAAGATCAATTCTGAGGAGAGAAGCAAACTGAATTGGACACATTTTAAGGAGAAACTGCCTTCTTTGTGATGTTATAGAAGATGGTAAGCAGGGAGTATGTAGAAGAAGATATTAAATCTAGTTAGCTCAATGCAAAAGCAGGTAAAAGTCTTGGTAATTGAATCAAAATGACAAAAAAAAAACATGGCAGGAAAGAAACTACTCTTATAAAATTGAAGACTAGAGACTAGCAAGAAATTAAAAGATACAAAGTGTCACTGAAATGTGGAACAAGATGAGTTTAGTAGCAGCAGTGACGACATGGTCTATGAAGGCAAGGTAGATGAAAATATATATTACTTTATTTCCTTACTCCATTTCAAATTGAAGGTGAATCCAATGCTGAATTATAAATAACGGAGTTAATAAATACCAAAAAAAAGAAGGGATGTTTTCTTATTTTTTATTTACAATTTTGACGAAGGTGGCAACGTCACTGCTGTAGCCAAACTCATCTTTAGTTAAAAAAGTTAATTTGCATTTGTATATTAACACCATTAACAATGAATAAAATTAAATCTTTTTAAAGTTACTATGCAGACAAAATTGAAGTTATAGTTTGTACACAGAAAAAAAAGTACGTACAGTGACACAAAAAATGCCACAAGATTCAAATGAAATATATGCATTATTTATGACTGTTTTTAGGTATTTAAGAAACAATAATATATCAATTAATTTTTTGAATGTACACAAGGCAAGTTAACTTTGCGGAGAGAGTGAAAGCCCACTCACCCCGGATGGATGGTTTTTCCCTCTGGAATGCTTTCTTCCTTTCCTGAAGAGTGGTAGCATGTGCAAGTCCTGCAAAAATAAAAAACAAACATTCACCACACAAGCCCAAGTTGTTAATAGTGAGAAAAAAATAGATTCTTCAGCTTGAGAATGGCAGAAAAAAAAGCAGGCTAGAATTGATTCTTGCATAAAAAATGATTTGATGATAATTAATGTCACACAACTCACCTAAGTATCCTTCATTGTTCAAGAGAAGTTTCTAGGATTTTTTCTAGCAGCAAAATGGTAAATCTGTATCTGTTGCTTGACAAGTAGCATCTGGAAAGAAGATAAAGTGATTGAAAGTAAATAAAATGGGAATCTTATAAATATAAATTATAGACCATGTACAAGGCTTTTACTTTAAACTGAAATAAAAGTCATGTTAAATATTTTGCTTTTTATATTTCAACGTTAAGACACTAGATTTGAACATGTTTGGTATTGTCAATTAATCATTTTGGAACAATCACTTTTTCCTAAATGACAATTTCCTTGAATAACACTTTCTCACCACAGTGTACTTTATAGGAAGCAAAACATTGTTTTCTCCTGATTACTGCCATCAAAGTACATATTGTCATGTGACATGACAGAATGAGAGCAGCAATTGCTTTCAGAGATTGAAAATATTGTTCCAATTTGGAAAAAGTCTCTTGAACATGAAATCCTCACAAAACATGCAACAAAGACTGCATTCAATTTTCATAAGTCAGCACTTTCAATATAACTTTTTTGTTAATAACTGAATAAATAAATTAAATAGTAAAATCATCTTAGTAATGCAATTCTGAGATAAATGCAAAGGAATTTATTTGCATTTTATGAGTAACAAAATTATATTTCCCATTCTCTGCGATGACAATGAATTTTTTCGTTTTCAGCTACTATTTAATTTTCCAATTTTCGTTACTTAATTAATACTTTACAAAACATCTTTCAAAAGTTCACATTTCAATCACTTCATATCATTCTTTAGTGTATTTTCTTTGCCAATTAAAGTTCGTGTCGTTCCAGGGCTGGACAATAATTACTTTTTTAATTACCTCTCATCTTGTTATTATTATAATGAAAAGTTAACCTAAAAATTTATAGGCTTGCTGAACCAAACACTCACCATTGTTCATAACAAATATTCATTCATCCAATCGCACACTAACCCAAACAATATGCGAATTGAAAACGCAAAAACATAAACTGTTTACCTTCGCGCGATCGAAATTCACCTCTACTCAGTACTCACTGTTCACGGTCGATTTGACAATCGTAGCTGCCACCAATTGGCCACCTAAAGCTAAGTTTACACGGGCAGTGATGTTCGTCGAAGTTGGGTTGGCTGTGCACTGTCTACCGTTTACATCTTGGGCAGATAGCTGCTCACATCTTCACTGACAATTCTGTGCAAGTGCTGCCTTCACTACACAACGGGCAGAGAACTCTGATGCATGTTCATACTTCTCTACTATTTTTTGGCAACTATGACCGGTTGGATTGTTGATGTTGCATAGTGTCGATATATTGTTTATATCAAGTTGAATATTTTCCCCTTCGTGTTTTCGCACACGCATAATGTCCATAAACAGGAACTAATCACTTTGTATTTGTGACAATAGACGTAACGAGGAAGTGTTCCTGAAATTCTCACGAAAAAGTCAAACTCAGTATTACGCTACTGTACTATAGATACATACAAATGAAAACAGTTGTTTAGTAATATTGTTTTATATTATTACTACAGATATCAAGCAATAATAAAAACAGCACATGTACTTTGAAGCTGGTTTTCAGTGTTTAATTGGCTCGGTTTCTATTACTTGTTTTATTCCCCTTAAAGGTGTCAACTACTGAACAAAACGAAATGAATTATTTTTCATTACGTGTGATAGTAGTATGTTTATAGCTATACATCATTCGGTTGCATAATTTTTTTTTCCAGTTAAAGTTTGTGCCGTTGGAGGGTGGACAATAATTATGTTTGGAATTCATAGGCTCATAGGTGCAACAAACGAACTCTATCCTAAATGCTATCTGAACCAAAATTCTAGCCGCTGTTCACAACAAAGATTCACTTACTTCAATCGCACACAATAACAAACTGCTCGCGTATTGAAAATGCAAAATACAAACTGTTTACCATCGCGCAATCGATAGTCAGCCCCTGCCTCACCGTTCACAATCGATAATTGACAACCGTAACTGCCACTAACTGGCCTACCATGAGGGCAGCGTCTAGGTCGGTCGGTGGAGGAGGTACGTCAGTCATGACTGACATACTGTTGACACGCTCCAAGAAAAGTAAGGCAGTGCTCTCGTGTCAGCGATGGATTGGCAGTTGTCAGTGCAGCACTGACGTATGTTGACACGCCACTGACATCACTGCCCGTGTAAACCTAGCCTAACACACAGCACCAGAATTTAACGGGAATTCAGGGGTTGATTCAGTACATGCACTTGTGCATTTCCAACATTAACATTTTTTTATAATTAAAATAATAAATAAATTACCTGTACATCAAATCTGAAACACAATGAAGAAAATCTTGCAGAACTGAAAATACTAACTGTAATAAATCTTTATGTTACAAGTCTATAATGGAAAACTTACTACAGTAGCATACCATGATGATAAAATAACAGTAAATTACACTGTAAACTCATAAAGACCTAGCATGTGAGCTCCCTTCAGCTACCCTTAAGCCAGCTAAAATATGAATAAAATAATTAGCCAATTCAAGATCCCTTTTACTCCCTTTTATTAGAATCATATAAATGTTGCAGGTGGAAATCTAATGATATAATGTGTCAATGTACCTACTTTAATTTCAATATATATTAGTGTTTGTAAAATCCTCTCATTTGTTATATATAAGTAAAGCTATGAAATTGTCCAAATAATCAACACAATTGGTAAGGACTGGAAAGAGAGAAAGAAAGTGGTGGCTTACCATTATAGGTATGTGATTTCCTTTGAATTTTCAGAGGCAACCGCCCAGTTTGTCAGGAGATCAGCAAAAGCAATCTGAGTGATGGCCAGTCGTCGACGTAACAGTATTAATTACTGCACGACTAGCTGTTACTGGTAAACAATAGACCCCACCAACTTAATCTCTCTCAATGGAGGTCAGGGCAGAGGAAAGGAATTGTTAAGGATATACATCCACATATTAACACACACAGGTACTTAAATGAGTTTACAAGCACTTTTGCAGCTATGTACGGTCAATTTATGGGGAAGGTTAGTATCTAGAGAATGTTGACTGCACTGTGTGGTGGAAGGAGAGTTCCCACAGCTGGAGCTCAGCTTTTGATGGGCATTGTGAAGCACTGGTTGAAATTATTAATGATGCGGCTCTGGGCAACTACGGGAAAAAATATACTTCCAATATCATATTTCTAATACCAGAACTTCAAGTACTTTTTATTATGGAAGTCAAAATATTTCCACATCAGAATATTTCAACTTTTCTAGAATTTAATTAATGTACTGGCATGATCACTTACCAACATGATTTCAAAAATCCTCTGATTTAGGAAGTGAAACATACTTTAAGACCATGAGAATTGTTATATTTTTTTTAACAAATTCAAGAAATTTTACACATCAAAAACTAATATGACATTTACTTCATTATTTGTTCATATTAAAAAAATTTCTCTGTAGGTGGCTTCATAAACATTCAATATGAAAATAGGTGAAAATAAACAATTTAGGTTTACTTTATAATCTATATTGTAAAACTCATCATCAATATCAATATGTATAACATCATCCACAATTTTTAAATCATATTTATGGATACTAAAATTATGTAATGGTTTCAACTCAATCATAGAATAACTTTCTTTATTTAACAGCTGTTAGTTTTACTTATATAGAAACACTTAATGAAGATTTATAAAATGTAATTTTATACTAATTTCTACAGGACTAGCAAGTGATATGAAAGGTCTTCTGTTCAGCTCAGAAGTTTTCTAACATCAACCAAGCACACAAGCTTTCTCTATTCTAAATCTGGAGAATGTCAAGTTCTGATCCAGTGTGTCATTGTCTAGGAACTTTGAGTTCTCAGGTGGAATATCTACCCTGTACATTACTCCTCACAAACCATGTTTATATATTTTGAAGAGCTACATTTACTGTCTTGCAAAGCATACAGCAAATTTCTCCTTTTTGAATCATGTATTTGTTTGTGAAAAGATTCATTTTCAAGTGTAAACAGAATAATAAATACAAAAAGTTCTATTTTACAAAACACATTGAAACTGAAAATACAAAATATAGGTTTGTTATCTATATTTAGTTGACACATTCACTATTTCTAATAATATGAATTTCAAATAATAACATATGGGAAAGTTATGAGGCATTCTGTTCATCATTATCTAATGTTTACTTTACATCTGATGTTCATTTAATATTTTCATATTGACTATAACAAATTATTTTTCAGACAAGTGAAACAAAGTTTATTTCAAATTAAAATCATCATTGGTCTAAATATGTTGTTGAATAATGATAAACATGCTATTTTGATTAAGTGCAAGTGTTTCTTTTGTAAAATGCTGAATATGTTTTGCTCTTTAATTTTCATTAATTTATTTTGAAAGATGAGAAATAACCCTGCTACAACATAAAAGTTTGTTACATTATATGGTTTATTGTATTGTAAACAATAAAAATATTCTTGTTGCCTTTAATACACAGATATTGTATTAAAAGAGATCATATTATAGATCAGTACATGGCAGTTGTGTTTATATTAATGTCCAAATATTTTAGAAACTTGTGTCCATTTGTACACAATACTTTTAGAATGCCTCAGCTTTCAAAATCATTAAAACAATTGGCGTGGAAAGGAAAGGGGGTGGTTTACCTGAAATTGAAGCTTGGTGTCACTATTGAAGCCAGGAAGATCTTCAAATTTTCAGAGGTAGTCCACAGATGGCAAGAAAAGGGGATTTATGATCTAATATTTTTTCTTGAAGACTGAGGCCAGCATAAGGAATATCTCCCCTTTCCTCGTGGATAAGGAGGGTAGCACCTCTGAAAATTTGAAGTTCCTTCTGTCATGGATGGAGATGCCAACACATTTCTCCATTTCCTTCCCTTACTAATTATATATATACATATACAAACATAAGGTGACAGAGTCAAAATAATAATAAAAGGACAGGAAATAGAGTTAAAAACAGTCACTGAAATACCTTAAATTGAAGAAGGCAGCTTATGTTCTCAAAAATTCACATTTTTGTACTTCCCTGCCAGTCAACACCTACTATCAATTTTAGGTAAGTCAATGACTGTTTTCTCTCTATTTCCTTTCCAATTTACACAAAGTCAGGAAATGACACTGTCAAAATAATTGAAACAATTAATATGGACAGAAAGGAGAAATAGGAAGATGGTAACTTACCTTAAGTGTAAAACTGGCAATCGCCATGATGAGTGTAGGGTTATGAATTTTTTGAAGCAACCGATTAGGAATCCTAGTTTTTTGAAGAAAATTCATATACCCACACTTATCATGGTGATTGCCAGCTTTACACTTCAGGTAACCCACTACCTTTTTATTTCTATCTATCTATATATAGACTAAAATTTTTAAAGGGATTTTCTGGATGAAAATATTAATTACATGTTATAATATTACAAACAGTTGAAATTACATATGTTGTGCCTAACAAATTGATTAGTTGTTTTGAACATTATGCACACATATAACAGTTGTTTAATTCATTATCCCAGAAAATATAAATCACATTAAAAAATACTTGTATTATACATGGGCTGTAATTGTAAATTAAGGCTAAAATTTGAGGGAAATATTTCAAAAATGGGTAAAATATATTATTTCTAAATGTTACATATATCAAAGCAACTTAACACTGCTTGAACACTGAGATACATTTCACAAATTACTTGCTATTGGTATTCTTTCAGACAATTGTTTTGCATTTATTTTTTACTTTTAATAGTGCTTATATGTATATTTTTCCTGCAATTTTAGACTATACTTGATGTGAGAGTCTTTCATACTAGATCAATATTTTGAAAACTTAATGAAATACATAATTCATAGAAACATTGCCATCATTATCATAAAATGTATACATGACTGTAAAGACCTGCATAACTTGTAAGAAATATTAATTAACATATTATTTGTATTTGACATACTATTGATATAAAAATAGTTTAAAAAAGAATGAAAGTCAAATTAATTTAAAGCTACTGGTTGTTTTGTGACCATATTTATATCAGTATTATATGATGTTTTTTGAGTTGTTGGGTCATGTTTTTTTGGCATTTTTGCTTTGGCAAGAATGCCAAAAAACAATATGACCTAACAACCCAAAAAATGTCATACAATACTGATACCAAATTAATTTTGTTTTCTAAACATGGAAAAAATATTTTTTCTTTAGAGTTGTATAAAAATTCTATTTTTTAAAGAATTATTTCAAGTAATAACCATTTAAAATCATGGCATCTTTGTTCATATTACAAGAAAAAATGCCAGAAATTTGATGGTTAGATCATGTAATGAAAAAAATTGTGAATTCAATTGACTAATAAACAGCAATTTTTTACAACATTCCCACATTTTGGGTGGAGTCATTATTGAAATATATTTTTAGGGATAATTGTTGCCTATTTTCTAAATGTTTGGTTTACTACAAATAAAATGCCATATAAAAGGGAAATAGTGATAAATATTTTCTGATAACTGTTTTCTCATAAATCCCACAAATCAATGGAAAATATATAAAAAATGTAATGAATCTAAATTGATGGGTATAGTTCATGTAAGTGGATTAAAAAGAAACTAGAGTGATATATGAAAATAAAATTTGAATTCATCAACATTAGTGGATCAAAATAAAATTTTTAATGCTTTCCAGGCTTGAAAGAGGCCATACTGATGTATATTATCATGTTGCCTGTTCACTTATTGCATTATTTTACATAATTTGCTTGATCTGTACATCTTCTTGGTATTCTTGTTTCTCTGTATACATGAGCCTTCATTTTGTATAAAAAAAATCGCTATGTGGTGATTTGTAATGAATTATTTAGCAAAAATATTTTGGCTGCAAAATGAAGAGGAAATTAGCATATTTTTACATGTACCTCACACATTATACACACATCTATAACTGAACATTCAAATAAGCATATTATTTTAATAATTATTGCAGTACATTTACTTTCTAAATGCATTTATATAGATCAATGTCACTAACATTTTCATAATATTCCTTTCTATGATACGTTGTATGAGCTATAGATTTAACATTTGAATGCCACATTTAACTGAACAAGACATTTTGCAGTTGATAGCAGATTCATGATCTAATCATACAGCTCATATTATTTAAACATTCATGCAATGAAATGGTGTGATCAATATGCTTTCTGAAAAAACAAGTTTATTTCACATAATTATTGAAATCTGATCACCAGATTTAATTATGAACCGTCAAAAACATTCCTTGTTTTTAGGCAATGATCTTAGCTTCATTGAAAATACTTGCAAAACGTTCACTAAATTAATATTTTAAAATAACAACAAATTAAAAGATTAGTCTTTTGGCAGTGATGCCAACATACCTAAATGCTTGGTAAAACTTTTAATCTATAGCCTTAGTGAATAGGGTTTTCACTATACTGATAGTTATAACTTGACTAGGTGGACTGCAAATGACTGTCTTCTCAATTTAGAAGTAAATAAAAGTAGTATCTGAGTGGATGATTGATGTTGGGTAAACTTATTTTTAATGCATTCCTTAAAATGAATTACTTTCTGAAAATAGATAAATACTTATCTGTTTCCTGACTAATTGTTCCCTTATAAAAGTTCAAAGAATTAATATTTCACCCACAGTTGGTTATTGCTTTGGAAAGACTATTTTGTTTCATAGATTCTCATAACATTGATATGTCAGTTTTAAAAGTTTATTTCAACTTGCCCATACTATTATTACAATACTATACTGATATCCCCCTCCCCTAAAATTTCTTTTCCAGAAACAAATACATTGATTTACTAATTAAGAGATGCTCTGCATAAAATACTTAATATGTTTTTAGTTTTGAGCTGACAATTAGCCACCAATTCATGTGGCAAAAACTAAACTGAAGCAGATATTGACAAAAAAAAGTGATAGAAGGATACTCTGAAACAAATAACTAAATTGTTCTTGTTGATAAATGAAATTTCTCAGTTTAACGTGATGGCATTTCATATCATTTTTATTGAAATGATAATTCAAGTGAATATATATTCTCCACTTGTATGAGCACATGATAGCAAAATTGAAAAGGATATTTTCACTTCCCCCACAATCTGAAGTTTCAAAATTATAAATGTAGCCATTTTTAAACTTCAGGAGCACCTGTTATCTAAACAAAAAAATAGAAAAAAAAGCTTTAGTTTGAGGTGATAATCAAAGAAATTGAAAAATATATTGTTGAGATCATAGATTTTTGATAGAAATTCTGAAGTTTCTTTTTAGAGCATACCACACATATGATAAATAATTAACATTACTACAATAAATTTTTCAGAAATGAAAGGATATGCCTTCTGAGAGATAAGCTGGAGATCCTGCATTTGTTTACATTAGTAAACATTCACGGGATTAAATCTTTCCAATCCCATCCCACAACATAGAAAAACTTTAAATCAGGAAGTCATTAATCAATGCAAAAATAGTAAATCTGATAATTGTAAAGTAATTACTATTAAATGAAATGCAATCATGCTAAAAAAATATTATTGTGATTGTAACTTATATACACTATTTTCATGGACTTTACATTATTACTTATCTATGAAAAATTTTGGACTACCAAAAATTCCATATTACTTTTAAAAAAAATAATAATTTCAGTTCAAACAATTATACTGCATTTTTGGGTCAGCATGAAGTTATGAATACTTTTAGAACTCTCCCATTGGAAAATTAGCATAAAATTAAACAATATATTATATTGGATTTTTAAATAAAAACCTATTGTTGAAATTGAAGACACCAAACTCATTGATTTATAAATTTGTATGAAATAGCTTAATAGTTACTAATATTACAATTGATATATTTCCCAAATTTAATAGCACTTCATTTTTGGGGTAACTGCACAAATGATGAAATTTGTTAATATCTGTATCAAACAATACATTAAACTAATTTCACATATAAATAAAGCCACTTGAAATACAATAAATTTGATTAAAATTATTTTATTAACTACATTGTAGATACACATTTGAATGGTGGTATCCTCTCAGAAATTTCATACACAATGTAAAATAATATTTTTTTCAAATGAAGATTGAGCATTAAAGTTTCCTATTTCTTACTCAGCACAAAAAACTACATCATATTACTACTTTCAATTTCTTACATCAGTGAAGAATATTTTATGTAGTAATATTCAAGGCAGAAACAATTAATTTGCCACAAATATTATACACATCCCAAATATAATTTTTAGCCAGGATAGAACAGAGATAAATAATATGATTTCTCTAAATATGAAACTTGTTAAACATCATTGAAAAAATAAATATTAGGAATTGGTATTTATTATTCTTCCCTAGGTCCACTTATTAACTCTTTTAAACTGTGTTATGGACAGAGAATGGACTTACATTCAAATAAGACCAATAACTCTTTTTCTAATCCTAGGAAATTTATAAAACATGGAAAAATTGTACTTTTGATATTATGTATATAAAATAAGCAGCTAAGGATAATCTGACATTTTCAAAATAATTAAACTCTTCCCTATATATATATATATATATATATGAATTATGGTAATTCAATAGTTGGCATTGCCAGGCTGGGAAGAAAACACATCAAATTTTTGAGGCCCTATGTCTGTTTCTTCAAGACAGTATGACAACACCAGCACTATAGAAAAGTAACCAAATAATTATATAATAATATTATTCCATTATTTTTCCATTGTCGTGGCATTTCCTTGAGAGAGGGAGAGAGTTGTTGTCTTTGTTGGATATCAACTACTGCTAATAGCTGGCAAACCAGAATCTGAATTTGACTCTGAGCAGCTGACCCCCATGCTATTCAGACACTATCCCAAAGAAGGGGGCTTAGGCCTTCAAAAGTTAAACATGTCACTGTTTCCCAGCCTCATGATACCTACTATCGATTTGAAGTGTCATTAGCTCTCTCTCTCTCTTTCAAATTCTCAATTTAAGGTAATCTTTCATGTTCATATTAATCAATTTGACAATGTCACAGCATCCCTACTTGCTTATATATAATAAATTATATAGGAAACAGAGACAGAAAAAGTTATTGTCTTACCATAAATTGATAGTGGGCGTCAATTAGCTTGGAAGTACAAAACTCTGAATTTTTAAGAACCTAAGACAGATCGTCTGAATAAGGAAAAATTCACATTTTTGTATTTACCTGCCAGTTGATGCTGACTATTAATTTGAGGTAAATTGTTAACTTTTTTCTGTCTTTCTTTCCAATTTTTTATTATTTTGACTTTTTTCATATTATTTTTCCTTACATATAGATCTGTGTGTGTGTCATTTACTTAGTTTGCAATAATAAATAGCTCCCATATCTTTTTGGGTCTCATTTGATGTTAAACAGCCATTTGCACTCACCTTCTCATTTAAAATAATTTCTAACAAATATATGTGTATATACATATGTACATGTACTCTTTTTTTTGCATATTACAATAGCATTAGCATGAGGTACATTTGTTTTCTTACATACTTAATTAAGAAAAACTTCTGAATTTTACACCATCAACAAAACAGTATGGAACGAAATTAAACTAGTAACATTGACTTTATTCAAGGGCAGGTCATAATGCTTTTTTAACTAGCTGTGTACTGTAACTTCAATAATGAAGTAGACCACCTCCTTTCTTACCTCTTCACAGCAGCAGACAAAGATCTGGTTGTCTAAAAGACCAGTATTCATTTCGAATGTGACAGTTTATCCAAAGGATTAATCTGATAACAGCTTTTTTTTAAAAAAAAAACAATTATTGGAGTATTTTTGCAGTACATTGCAAAATTTGGTGTTCTTTCCTAACACATGTACATATTATGTGTAACACACATTTTTCTTTGTGTATGCCCAAAAGAACATTTCTGTCTGCAAAATATATTCAACAACATGCTATTTAATATACATCTGTATATCTTCAGGTAGTACTGGTTAATAATCCATATAAACATAAGTAAATGCCTGATAAATTAATGTCCTATATTTGAGCACATTAATTTAGTAAAAAGCTTTGTATTTCTCTTTGGTTTTCCTTCACATTACATACTACTCCTGAGCAAATAATTTTTGTTTTTTTTTCCCCCGTATATTTATTCCATATTACATTCTGATAACAGTATTTTTATGTAGATGTGTAATATGATAGACATACAATATTATAGTCTCTGTAAACAATATTTTCTGTGAAATTTGAATTCACGCCAAAAAACAATTTGTGATCAAAATGTGGTACCATCATTTTACTCATCTACATATACACAGGAATTATCACAAGGTAATCTGTTAAGTCTTATAATTTTCCTATCATTTGTGTGATTATATATTACGTATATCCTCACAGGACACATACATACATATATACATACACATATTACATACAATGTAATAAATCTTGAGAGTTTCTGCAGAACATCTCGTGGGAAATATCAAGATATCTATAAAAGAAACTTTGAAAGTAAAAGATAGGAAGTTTAGACTAGTTTGACCAAGACTCAATATCAATACCATACCTGGTCAAATGAATAGTATCATGTTTAAATATATTGGATCAGTCAGTTATGGCAACTCATGTTTCACTTTACAAATGTGTATTCTAGTGATACGAGAATATTACAACAGACATATGTCACTACAATTTTTAAGCTACGCTTTACACACAGATAACCACACGAACCATTCACATTTTTACATGATCTCCTGTATTTGAAACACTCACTCACACAGCCAACATTTTTCCTATCAATTTTTGTGATACACGCAGTTTAACTCATACACCAAATTTTACATTTTCTGTCACCGTTCGTTATAGTTTGGCAAAGATATGAATTAATTATGCACCATTTACTAGAGCCACAGTTTATCTGATACGGATATGATTCACTTCAGTATCCATTATTAAGTTTTATTATCTCACATTTAACACAAGATATGAACAGAGAATTTAATATTTCTTCTCTTACTATGCTTCAAGCGTTTCATCAGAAATGTCTGGGACCATCGACAAGTCTTCAGCCATTTCATCGGCTTCTTCAGATTCATGTCCTCGATCCACAGGCATTCCAGAAACAAAATCACGATCTTCACCAACCTCTTCAACTTCTTCCCCATCTATTCCATGCTCCATTATCTCACGCTTTATGAGGTGAACAAGACCATCATTATCTGATCCCATTGTCTGTTGCTGAAGAGCTTCCTGTTTGATGTGCATAATGGATCCTTCCAAAGATGACCTACAAAAAATAAAATATATTTATCTAGGAATTAATAAATTACAATAAATCAAATAAAACAGTCCAAATCATTTCAAAGCTTCGTGTGCATGCAGAAGGCTGTAATATCCTGACAGTCCAAAATAATATTACAATTGTCATTTTATTATCTATCAATATATATGATATAAAACAATTAATAATGACAGGAAAGAGAGATAGAAAGTAGGTGACTTCCCTGAGGTTCACAGATGGCAGGCAGCATGTGAGGTTTGAAGTTCTTTAAATTTTTGGAGGCACTGCCCCCTTCATCATATATATGGAGAGGAAAGAGAGACAGAGAGTGGCAGACTTTGAATTGAGATTTGGCACTGCCAAGCTGAATAGTAAGTAGCATGTCAAATTGTCAAGGGTCTAAACCCCCTTCCTTAAGACAGGACTGCACCATGTGTGACTTGACCATATAGACAAAGTTTCATATTCAAACAAAACATGATCCACTCGGTCAATTCTACTAGTTCCAAAGTTTGTAATGGAAATTTCTGAACGCACACATACACTATATAACTCATTTGGTTAGCCAGAGAGGAATTGTCTTACCTTGAATCAGTAGTTGGTATTTCCAGGCTGGGAAGCTATAACAAGTTTAAGTATGTCTGAATGATGTGATGGTCAGATGCTCTTTTCCTCTTTCCTATCCAAATGAGTTTATTATTTTGAGAATGTAACATTATCTTAACATGCTTCATATATATAACACAATTGACATGGTGGTGGATTACCAGAAATTAAAGCATGATGTCACCATTGCGGACTGGCTAGCTGATCATTGGAAATGTCTTCCTTACTTTCTGATGATGGGGCAGTGCCTCCGTAAATTTAAAGAACTACCATCTATAAACCTCAGGTAAGTTACCTACTTTCTATCTCTCTATCCTTTCCTTATTAATTATATATTGGACGCATGGCATTCATGAATTGTAGAAGTCAGTTTCCATTGATGGAGAACATTTATGAAATTTTCACAAGTGTTAAACACTTTTCCCTGAAGGATGTCCCTAAATTAGATGATGATGTGAAGTCTGTTGGTTGTAGCACGGCTGGCCTCTCTGACTTTTAATTATTTAGTATGCCTTGTATTTATTTCCTATCCAATTATCTTATAAAATTTCATGCCATATCATAATAGAAGTTCTATTGGACTAATAGTAAATAGAATAATATGGAACACTGATTCATACATGATAATTGCATTTGGTACTGTTGGGATATTTCTTTGCAGTGATTTAATTTCATTTAACATAGCTTTTACAAAATATAATCTGCAAGATTTAAAAATATAATAGAACATTGTGAAAATTAAGATTATAGGTTATAATATGCATATGGTTGATAAATATCTTATGATTTTAAAGCCTAAACCTAAATTAGAAAGAGTATTTTAAAGCAGAGAAATATATTTTTTAATTTCCTTTAAGAAACCATAAAAATTATTGTTCAAAATTTTTACAGTCAATGTTCCATTTAGGAATATATATCAGGGTCCTTTATTCAACTTGCCAACAAATAAGTATTTCCTTAGTCACATTATTTCATAAGTATGCTCTTTGTGTATTCTGATGTTTAAGAATCAAGAGTTATTGGATATTGACAATATTAATTTTGCTTTATTGCAAGACATGAAAAGATTATGATTATTAAATATAATGCTTGTATTTTGAGGAAGAGTGAAAAATGATGTAGTATCTAGCAGTTAAATATATATGACGGAATATTTTGTTACTGGTAAGGTGCATTCAGTTATTAGAAGATGGACCAAGTGATACGAGACTAGATAGCTGCATTTGTGGCATGTACACAAAAGGACAAGAAAGAGAGATTTTAGAGTAGTATACCATTTGTTGTCAACAAGAGCTTGTGAGAGAGAATAGGATTGTTGACTAAAATTCAGCCAGAGAGCAAAGATGACACACGATCACAACTAAAGTAAGGGATATGATATACTGTACAGTTTGAATGATGTCCTTTTCTGGGTATGATGCTGTTAAAATCTCAATTAAATTAATGAAGAATTGAATGTATATTAGATTGTACACATTCAAAGTTTCAATTCAGAATTAAAAATAAAAATATTTGAAAATTTCAATATGTATAATAAATGATACAATACAGGAGGAGTGTACATTATGGAGCGAAGGCTTCATTAAGTAACAAATTCATTTAGAAAGTTACTTACATTTATTACACGAATCATTGATCTGCCAACAGTGAAAATGATGCAGATAACCTAATTCAAATACAATATTATAGGACTAGGCAATGCTCAATTATAGAATATATACAAGATATATAATAATACAATAGGTTATGTATACATACAAAATTAGAGGAAAAACATAAAAAATTGATAAAAGCAAATAATATTCTATAAATTTATAATGGTAATTGAAATTATAATTCAGCTGGCATTGATGAGATACAACGTGATATCAAAATATATGGCGAATAACTTTATTACAAACAAAGTAATAATAATACATGGAATTTGATTTAATCTCCCTCAAAGTACTGTCCTTGGCTAGCAATGCACTTATACCAACATTGAATCCATGACTGGAGGTATTTCTGGAAGGTTTCTTTGGGAAGTTGCTCAGCCAGGCTATTGGACAAATGACATAAAATGGTTGTAGCATCAGCAGTTACTGCTAAAAAAATTCATTCACACTATTTTTTGATTACACCTCGTATGAATTTTTATTTAAATGCACAAAACAATCATCCTTTATATAAAATATACATTTTTAATAAGTAAGACACATTTCAAACTGTTTCAGTACTTAAAAGGTTATTCATAAACGAGTAATCAATTTAATTAAGAGAACCATTTAGACACTTATTCAGTGCATCCTCATGAAGAATGATTCATAATCCACCTGAATTATAATGTTATAGTAGGAAGAGATCTTCATTACTTCTCACTTGATTAAAAGCAAGGCTATCTTCCTTGAATGGCACAAACAGCATATACGTGATCCTAAACCATAAAATTACCAAAGACTATGGAGAAATACATAAAATTATGTTAGAAGTTGATTTAAAAAAGTAAATTAATATAAAAGTCATGACAAGTATATTGACAAGACCAACAATTTACCAATTGATAAGCATATTTAAAAAATATAAAATATTCTTGTGTAATTTTTTTAGCTTATCATAGGACTGTTGCACTGACCAACAACCTCATCACATTAGTTTTAAAAACAGTCATTTTGACATCTTATTATTAGTTGAAAATATTTACTATTTGTACATCCAACAGTAAGTTGTGTATATGATGATAATTTAAATATTTGTGTATAAAAATACCTATGTTCAGTGCTAGGGGAGGAAACTTTGTCTGGGCTAGTTGCTGTTGATGTGCTCATTGAATTGTTGAGAAATCCCATATTATTGTCCCCAAGAGCAGCCTGCAATAAAGGAAATCATTAATAATATGTTCTGATGATTGATATGGACAGGAAATAGAGACAAATCGGTCTATATGTAGCATACCTGAAATTGAGGGCTGGTGTCGCCATGTCAGAAAGGAAACCGTTTCAGAGGCACTAGAATTCTTCCTCAGGAGATAGAAAGTCTGTATCACAATCCATATAAAAATACTTTATAGCTGGCCATAATGTGATAGAAGATTTGTATCTCAGGTTATATAAAAATTCCGTTCAGTTGATAGTCATGAGATACAGACCTATATCTCTTGAGGAAGGAGCCTAGCATCTCTGAAAACTTTATTGTTTCTGATCGACATATATATATATATATATATTATAAGGACAGGAAAGAGAGAAATAAAGGTGGTGGTTTACCTAAAGTATAAAGCTGGCCGACACCATTACAGGCAAATTTCAGAGGCATCAGGAGAAAAGGAAAAGCGTCTGAGTAATGGCCAGTCATAGACTGTCGACCATCACTCAGGATGCTTTTCCTAATCTCCTGATGAACGGGTCAGTTACCTCCAAAACTTTTAAGAACAGCCCACTACTTGCAATGCTGTCGGCCAGCTGTATACATTAGGGAAGCCAACACCTTTCTGTCTCTCTCTCTCCCCTATCCTCATTAATTGTGTTAAGCATTTTGACAATATCATATTCTCACGTGTATATATATATAAATAACACAATAGATATGAGAAGGAAAGTGAGAAAAGTGGTGGCCCAATTGAAGTTTAACTTTGTCATCAAGGAAATGATGAAATTATTCAAATTTTTGTTGGTGTCCACCGCCATCTTCAGGAGAAAATGAGACACATTCCAAGTGTCAGCCACCCAGCTTCAATTTCAGGTAAGTCACCACATTTCTCTCTTTCCTGGGCATATAAATTAATTTATTTATCTTGACAATGTCACATAATTACTTCCTTTTACATATTTATTACATGAATAATACACTTAAATATACATATATTTTCTAAACAAAAATGGAATTAATATATTTTGCATAGTATTTAATTGAATGTTATTTATTTTTTTGAAATTAAGAGGCGGCATTGCGAAGGTTTTCAGCATACTGGATGAACTAGTACAGGATCCACCATATGTTACTTATTCCTGAAATTAAATTTATTGTAATGCATGCTGCATTTCATCAAATTAAAATGATCATTTATAATGTAGTGGTGTATAGAATTCACATAATTTATATCATTAGAACTATAACTTAAAATAATACCTGCAATTGGTTCAACTAATTTGAAAATCGAGTTTAACTTAGGAATGCCAGGCATCCCGATCAATCGGGATTGTTACCACTTTTAAGCCTCGTGTCCCAGAGTCCCGAATGAACTTTTCAAATTATTTGTTATACATACTCTTTAAGAATTTTCATCCAT
The DNA here is from genome assembly GCA_034510155.1 of Eucriotettix oculatus. Lineage (NCBI taxonomy): Eukaryota > Metazoa > Arthropoda > Insecta > Orthoptera > Tetrigidae > Eucriotettix > Eucriotettix oculatus. Next base: position 19,005,171 of record CM067380.1, on the reverse strand, counting down.
CTAACATACAGATTGTCCATGGTGTCATTGTACGGATGCAAACAAATGAAATAGGCTTCAGTGTTGCTTCCAGTCTTCACAAAATAGTCATGGTGTCAGATTTTTTTCCACATGGTGTCTTTTGATTCGGAAGAAAACTATAAAGGAGGTAAACACGTTCTGTTTCTCCTCCAAAATAACTCCCTATGATTGTCTGAACAAAGTTTACTGGCCACGCTAGTTAACAGACTTTTACAGAACATGCTCGGTGAACCGGACGTGACAGAGAAGAAGAGGATCGACATGCATGATACCCAAGCCCAACTACTGACAATATCCAATCACATGTTACTGGCACACAAGAGCAGTATTCTAGCTCACTATGCCCTTCAGCCCATCTTACTATCGCTGAGGTTTTTTTCCCTGTAAGGAGACCCTTTAGGTCAAATTTTTGGCACTTCTTTTCCGTCAGCCATAAGCTCTTTATTCTGTCTCTCTCACAATCTATCTCTGTGAACGACCGTATTGTGCCCTAAGGTATGGATCAAACAAAAGTTCCCATTCCTTGTGTTACAGTTAGTTTACTAACAGCATGTGCAGAGGGGGTGTAGAAAGTAGTAGACCCCTGTGCTGGTGGTGTGTGCTTTCTCAGGGGCACCTGCCTTTGGTCCCATAAAAAAAAGTTTATCTGTGCAGTTTTTCACACAGATAAAGATTCTGCGCATTCAGATCATCTTTTGCAATGGTAACCTGTTTGTGAACCTATACGATTATAAAGTGTTAATTTGTATAATTTGGCTGGCTAATTTTCTCTGCATTTTTGGGTACCCCTATACCACCCCCTTATACATATTCACTATTGACTCATTGATGACGTATTGTAAAGTATATAAATTTTCATAAAATAGCAATTGAAAAAGTCCAATTTTATTTGCATAGAATAAAATTTAATCTCACATTTAATAAAACTGGATTGAATTCTGTTATATATATATATAAAGAAGGTAGAATAATAAGTGAATAAATTTTAACATTAGAGAATTGCTATTAATATTCAGTTAATGACAGCTGAGATAATACTATAATTTTCATTTAATGTAAATACACCATTAGAATGTTACCAAGTTACATTATATCAAATGTAGTTGAAAGATTTTGCATTGACTTGATGAAATAAACATAAATAAATATTACATTACCTCTGAATAGTTCTCACATTGGACATTCTTGAAACACAAATATTGTAACATCATTAAAATATGAAGTGTGTATATATATTTATATACTACTTCTTAAAATACTTGAGCATCAAATTAAATTCAATCTTACCTGTAAATTGGCATTCAATGCATCACCATATAAAGTAGGACTGTGAATCAAGGTGGGACTTTTTGACTGCACTCCCCTAATAATTCAGAAACAATTATTATTATAAAACAAGAAACAACCACAACATCAATACTGAAACAAGAATATAAAAATTTAATAGAAATATAAATGAGATAAAAGTTAGAAAGTGTAAAAAATGAAATGAATATAAAATTTAAATGACTCACCATATTCATGACCCTGAAAATTAAAAATGAAAACTACTAGGAATAAAAAAAATTAACATGTTTCAAATCGGCAGTTAAAATAATTTTCAGTTATATATTTATTGCATTATAAAATATTATTGAAGCATAACATTTTTTTATATTTGATTTGAAACAGTTGAGCCCAGACTTCCAAGAGATTTTTAAAACTACCTGATGTGAGAAGTACAGGTTCCATCAAAAGTGGTCTGAAAATGTACCCAAAGGAAAATTTAGAAAGAATAGAAAACTGAAATAGATAAAAAATAAAATCTCTTGGAAAAATTCTGGGCTAAGAAAAGAGATTTAATAAATATTAAAAGTAGAAAAATTGAAGAAAAATTGAATAATGAATAAGATTTTTAAAGTAGAAAAAGTATTAAGAAATATAAAAGTTTATTAAAATGGAAGTATAATTAGTAGAAAATGGAAAATAGGAAAAAAAGTAAATTTTTCATAAAACTGAATATACCTTCACCTTGAGAAGAAAATACCTGTGTGAAGAAACTCAGGAGTTACACTTTAAGCTGGTCTAGCTAAAATACACAAACGGCACAGGCACACACAAAGCAGTTAGCTATATAGCCATTGAAACTAAATGATCCAAGGGACTGAAAACATGCTAGGTGCAATGCCAGAAAAACTGATCTGTGTTAGAAATGAAAACACTAATTAACAGATACTATAAACAATCAATTCACACATAAGGATAAGGTATGACAATTATATGGTGCACATAAACTCTGAATTAAAAAATTTCCTCCTAGAAAAAAAAAACAAGTCTTTCTGTCCGACCTATAGGAGAAATTGAGCCCAAACTTTAGCCACCCATCCAAACATTAAAATAAGAATGCAAACCTTTTACTCACATTTCCCTATTCCTCTATTGTTAATCAAATATATCTATGTAGAATAAGAAATATCATTTCATCACTATTACCCTCCATGATACGTATTTACATTAAAATGCTCTGTGGATAATTTTGTAATGAAATACACTCTCAGATTTTTTAAAAAACAGAGCAAAAGTTTTTGATTGAAAGTTCTACTAATGTAGTCGAATAAAGTGATTTGGAGAAATCAGCCAGATGGCATTGTCAATTTGTCATGACATATCAGCAACTTCGCCTGAACATGGCAATAGTGCAAGTAGCTAAAACACCATTGCAAATTAGCAATACCACCATGTTGATTTCCAGAGAAACCTTTATACAAACAGATCAAAATCAACTATTACAAACAAGGTAAATCATTATCAAATACACAAACATTAGCTCATTATAATGCCTTTGTTATTTTAACAGACTCCCATATTTAGTTAAAAACTAATAAAACCAAATTTAATCAAGAAATACATAAATTTCTACTCAGACTATTTCAGCTACTATATTGGATAATTGTTCTGTTACAGTCAATTCTGATTAATGACTTTCTACATAGCATGTCAAGTAACATGAGGAAGAGTCCATTCATCTCCTGAAGAAGAATGGTAATCCCTATGAAAAATTGAACTACTAATTCTGTCTAACATGGTGGGAAATTCATTCTCAGGTATTCCATTCTGATCTCTCTTGCTTTCCTACACATATAAATTAAAGTCAAAGCCAAAAAAATATAAAGCGGATAGAAAATAGAGACAGAAGATAGTTATTGGCTTACCTTAAATTGATAGTAGGTGTCGACTGGCAGGGAAGTACAAAAATGTGAATTTTCAAGTCTAAACTCCCTTCTTCAGACAAAGAGAGTTTTCTTTCTTTTCATAAAAGTTGTTTCTCTTTAATAGAACTATCCATTATACATTGCTTTGGAAGATGAAAGTTGCGGAGACCAAGGTTCTACAAGGACCGTAGCATCAAGGAGTCAGTCAGTCATTTGTACATTACATGATATATGTTCCCACTTAAAATTTCAAAGTTGGTGCAATGGATTCTCATACTTGTAGATAGTTCCAGGAAATGAAAATACCAGAAGTTGATTCTTTATATATGTTTTGTTTACAACTTTTATTTGCTAACCACAAGTATCATATAGTTGTCAAGAAACAAGGTGGAATATAATCTGTATATAATTTCTTGTACATAAATAATATTTTTACTCTCACTGCTTATATTTATGTTTCAGTGACTTTCTTCCCTATAAATATTAAGAGAACAGTATAACTACAATTTCACATTTTGTAGTATAGAAAATGTGATGCTTGTGTATTTGTAGTTAGAATGTGCCATCAACTACTTTTAGTATAAATTGAAGAAATATTATTTTTAAAATCATATTTACTGAACTCTTCTAAAGTATCTTCACTAATATTGAATCTGTTTGAATGATATGATGGTCCAGCTTGGTGGATTTTCACCTTGCAGCTTATGTGGTCTGACTTTAATAAGTAATTTTTATGTACCTGTAATTTACCTTGCATTTGAGGCCTTGGATTTTCTTGAATATTGTAGAACATTCCTTTGTTATATATAGCAGCTCTTTCAAGTTGCAAGTCATTCATGGACAATTGACACTAGATCCTTTCTAACTTTCTAACTTTTACTTTAATCCATACTCAAGAAACTATAGTTTCAAATATGTATTCTTCTTCTTTGGCTCTACAGCCCATTGAGGGCCTGGGCCTACTGCGGACTGTCATCTTGCATGACACATTCCAAATTTGGAGTGATACACGGTCAGTATATCGATTATATATATTATTACCAAATAAATTATTTGGTATTGCAAATTTACTCTAAGCAAGTATGAGGAATCAATTTTAAATTATGACATAAAACTTCAAAAAGGAATGCTTATTTATATTGGAAACATTCTGAAATAATATGAAACATAAATAATCCTAGTATTTTCACCTAGATCACTGAAATTTAAAATAATGTTTAAATAGGTAGTGCTGCTATTTTTATCAGCTGTACTCAGGGGTTGGGTTCAAAGGATCTGTATTTATGTGGTAGCATAAGAGCTTGCTTGATGTTGATTGGCTGGTACTGCATTCAGCCTTCAGTTAAATGGTCAGTCTCAATGTCAAATAAGGACAATACAGTTCTTCTAAGTTGTGATATTTCAATATTGTAAGAAAGTGTGTCTAATATTTATAGATGTATCTAATGCATTTGACTGGGTTCCTTACAACTGACTGATAACAAAACTAGCATCATTTGTAATAAATTTATTAGTCTTAAATATCCAATAGAAAAGAGGCTGCAAAAATTGATATAGCTCCTTGAAGTTGGATGACCACAAGGCTTTGTGTTTTTTTTTTTAAGTTTAAATATAATATAGACTGTGAGGCTGGAGCTGTTCTGTATGTTGGGATACATCTTGTTACCAATATATAATGGAAGTACCAAACACAAAAGTTTGCCAAAAGTAAATAGTTATTTATGTACTGAGGAAACCAATTTTAATAGTAGCTTAATATGGACAAAATTACAGCATATGGTGCAAAAATCTGATGCAAGTCTCCTGCAGTAAGAGGTATTTTGAGCAATTAGAATTGTAGGTAGTGTTGGTAATAGAAGAAACTGTAGAATACATTTTAAGGACTTGGACTTAATTTTTCTCATTCACCATTCCCAAATGTGACAAGGAATCACCTACAAAAACGTGATTCAAGAGAAGGTAATTTGTTGAATATATCAAGAACTAAAATTAAAAAACACAACATTTTAAATCTGAGAATACTCTCTAATTATTTAAGAATGCAACTAAATGTTATTTAATTAACTAATATCTTTTACTTAAATGAGGAACACCTAAGTTCACAAAAATCAATTATGTCTAAGTCACATACACATGACAGTTTTTATTCCAGTATAATATAAATGATGTATCATATTCAATGAACGTAGACTTTCCCGGCCGTTGTGTTCTTTTAAATACCTGACCCGGTTGGTTAACCGTGAAGATTTCATCCGCATCATATTCAATTTGTAAATTTTTTAAATGTAAACTGAGAACACTCAGGAACCCATTTTGATGAGTCAGAGAAATAAATGCTCCTACAGGTCATTGAAAATGAATGCTGCAGAAATCAAATAAAAAATTATGAAAATTGTATACAACTGTGGGTGCAGATGTAATTTTGAGAACTTTATGTAACACTTGAAGGTTTTGAACACCCACTGTTGAAACAAAAATATTAGAATCAACTAAAGACAATATAACTCACTGTCAGCAACCTACCGATTCAATATTCACACTTTCAATTTACAACTTCTCTATATTTACAAGCACTGTGACAGCCCAACACACACAGACACACAAATTATTCATTTGCCATAATAAAACATTTATGTTGCTTTACTAAGTGTGATATTGCAAAATATAAAAAAATAACAACTGCAATTGAACTATGCATTGGTACCTTGTTGGAGCACAGATTATACATCACAGTATTGAATTCTTCATACTTACTTGATACATGTGGTAAATTACTTTTGGTTTGAAACATGCAAGTTCAAGCCATGCTGACACAAAAACTTAATAATTGCAATGTTGTAGAACTATAAAAATAAAAGTAAGAGCTACAGATCAGTTTTATGTATATATTGACCGAATATAAATCTTGGAAACTCGGTCTTACCAATATGATTCTTCACAAGTCTCAGTTTACATACAGGTGAACTGAATGTTAAAGCACTGCACCTTGAGTGAAAAGGACATATACTATTATGGGATATTTAAAGCATACACACAGGTCCATAGGTTAACATAACTGGTCCCACACACATTAAGTTATCGTGGTCAATACTTGGTAGGGGAGAGTGAGAAGTGTTTGCACTCTTCGGGCACAAGTGGAAGACTAAATAAAAGGTTTCTAAATTTTCAGTTATATAATGTATGAGCAATTTGAGTATTAGTGTGTATTATTACAACACTGATTTAATATGATAATACTTAGTATTCTTATACAATTTATTTCGATATAAAAGATAACTTGAAATTAAAAGGATTCATTTCTCATAAAAAGTAAAAGATTATTAATGGAAATTTTAAGAAGACAGCAATTAATGCAGTAGTAAATTATTAATTTTTATGAGTACCTAACTATATGTCAAATGTATTTCTTTCTGCCTCAATCATACAGACAGACTTTATTAAATTGCAGATTTATTTACTCTGCATGTTATGTTACAAAATAAGTTTTCTGCTCTGGGTTGAGAAATCCATTTGTGCCCACACATAAGCCTGGCTCACAAACATCAATACTAAAGCTACAGCGGCAGCAGAGCCAGCGGCAAAGTTTGCAAAAAGTCAGTGCTTACTGTGCGGAGAGGTGGGGTGGAGTGGGTGATGGGGTGGGGTCATATTTCCGAGGACGACCACGAGAAAGATGGCGTCGCTTGACAAACTCCGCATCGTCCACCATCCAGAAGGAGCCGAAGTCGTCTTCATAGCGCACAAAACACTTGTGCAGTGACAGATTGGTGCGGATCGCGTTCTGTATACACAGACCACCAAGAAAGAGAAAAGAGAGTAAAAGACAAAGTTTAAGAGAAAAAAAGTAGAGAAAATGGTAAAGTCTCACTTCTAGCTGCCTTCTGAGCAAGACATATTCGATTTGAAATACCTTCCATCGCCCGTCCACCCTGTTCGCCCCACACGAGTCGTTAGTCCTCATTATAGCTTCCTCATGCTGGTTACGCACACACATATACAAGCGAAGAAAAGAGAGAGAAAGTGAAAAAACACACAAGAAACATATAAATGGAAAATACAAGAATGGAAAAGTGGGAAAAAAATTCAAATCCAAATGTTTGCTAGAAGGAGCTAGAGACTAAAGTAGTCCGAGACCAACTTGCGTGTCCAGCTCAGCTCTGAGAAGACATACCCTGTAGTGCACCGTTGTGGTCGTCGCTTGTAAAATTCCACTTCATCCACTGTCCACACTGCGCCTTTGACGTTTTCCACCCTCATGAAACATTTGTGGAGAGACAGGTTGTGTCGTACTGCATTCTATACAAAATAATACACATACAAGTAAGCAACGCAAACCAAAAGTAGGAAAGAATAAAAAAGGAGTCAAAAAGCATTCTCGACTGAAGCCCACAAAAACGGAAGTGCTCTCGGGTAGTTGTGGAGTTGCCTTTAATTAGAATTGAGAAACTTAGGGGGAATTTTACATGCGGGCAGTTAAAGATTGTTTTTGTATTAGAAAAACTACAACAGAACATTTTTGTGCACACATCCAGTAAAAATGCAGGGTATGAGAAAAACTTGTGAATTAAAGTTTGGAACCTAAATGAACATAATAAATATAGCTTTCTTGAATGCTCATACAGGGTTAAGAAATACTTTCATGCACAAATAAAAAAATTATTAATCAAGGATAATTTTTATGTTAATGCAACCTTATTAGGGCTGCACATCATTTTACAAAAACAAAATTAAAATTAAAAAGCCATGCTAAAAAATGATTAGTTATGGTTTTCTGATAAAGGGAGATATATATGCTTCATCTTCAAGTTCCCACTCTCTTAAAATTTCCGAAGTCCTACGAATATTAAATGAAACGTTGTGTTTATACGATTTCGATGATGTTGAAGATAATTTTGCAGTGTGTGAACTGCATTAAACACAGCTGTAAATGGTTAAATGCAGACATAAAAGTATGATACTTATAAAACTAATATCACAAAAAAGCTAATAATATGATTGTTATCCTTCTCCAAACATAACCTGTAAAAATAAATTCAGAGACAGGTTTAGTTACTGTGTCATTTGTATATTGAATTATTGAATATAAGTAAATTAAAATTGAATCCAATAATACATACAGGCATATATATGTATGTATATATCTAAATCAATTTATATATACAATAGAACAGAAAGAGGGATCCTGTTCAGAAGAGTTAAGTAATTTCACAATGTCATATTATCCTTACAGTCATATGCATATAAACTGAATTTGATAGGAACGAGAAACAGAAAACAGTCATTGACTTATTATATATAATAAGGAGAGACATTTCAAATGCCAGCTGAAATATATCAATTGAAGGTAATATGACACTGTAATGGAAATTAACTCATTTGGATAGAAAGTGGGATAGAGAACAGCTGACTTACCTTAAATTGACTGTTGGCGTTGCCAGCCTGGGAAGCAATAACATGTCAAATTTTTAAGGGCCTCAGCACCCTTGCTTCAGGATTTTTCCTGGACTGTGGGATGAGTGTTCACAAAGATGGAGTTCATCATATGATGAATCAGGGGTGGGATTGAAATATAATTGCAATTGTTGGTGTTATAGTTTTGGGGATGAGAAGCTACTGGAAATTGGGTTTTACATAGTTTGAAAGCAGTGTGTTCAGGAAGAGGGTCATTTTGTTTGTCAATAAAGAAAGCTGTGCAAAATCTGCAATAATTTCATAAATGACGTGGGGTAGAAGGAGAGGCAGGTCAGTTTTTTTTATTTTGTAGGTGAGGACAAACTGTGTGAGGGCAATCGGAAAGTTAGTGATTGGTAAGGAGCTCATTAATTTGCGGAATAAGAATATTCTGATGATGCTAGGCCACTAGCATGGCAGATGTTAATGTGCAGGAATACCACATTCATGGTAACATGTATGGCATCAGGTGTTTTTGAGGGTTTGTGGAGGTGACAGAGAAAATGGTTAGTATTTTGAATGAAAAAAACAGTTTGTCCACTTTTGGTTGGAGGGATTCATCCACAAAAGCAGAAAAAGTGACAATTGGGCATCCCCAGGACCCCATATTTGTGGATATTTGGGAGCAAGTAGAAGGAAGGTGTTATAATGCTTTTTGTAGTGAGAAGAACAATAAATAACATTAGAAGTGGGTCATGTGTTTGAAAGAACTAGTCTATTTCAGAAGTGAACGAATATACTGTTCTTTTTCAAACTTTGAAGAACATTGAAAGAAACTCATTAAATGTTAACAACAGTTTACAAAGAATGTGCTGTCACCTCGAAGTGTGCTTATAAGTGCTTCTGAGAAGGGTGGGACACCATGGAAAATCCTGAAACTGCAACTGCACTCGCCCAGAACAATACAGAAATTGAAGGAACTTTTATCTTACAATTGTCATCTGACAGTGAAAATGATAGCAGAGGAAGTGGGAATTAGTCATGAGATGATTCATCCCATAATAACCCAGGATTTGGGGAAATGCAAGCTTTGCTCCTGACTGATGCACCACAATTTTATTCCAGAACAAATGTCACTTAAGCTTAACGCTTGTGGAAACTTTATCAATATTGCGGGTCAAAACCCAAATTTCCTGAATACCATCATCACAGTTAAAAGGATCTGGTATGACCCAAAAGAGAGTGTAAAATTATGGAGTAATGGAGTCCATCGTCACCAAAAGCTAGAAGGTGTGGCATCAAGATAATGCTTGTGGTGTTCTTCAAGTGCCCTCCCTGAGGACACCACTTTAAATTCCACTATGTACATGGAAATACTGAAATCTGCTTTAGTGTACACCAAACAGGGCAACTGGATCTTACTCCATGACAATGTCTTCCAACACACTGCCTTTATGGTGCAGCAGTTCGTGACCAACAGGAGAGATGTGTCACTGAATTACTCAACATACTCCCCAGATTTGTTACCCCAAATTGAAATCAACCCTGAAGGATCAGAGCTTTCTGGACATTCAACATAATATTATGACCCAACTGAAGGTGTTTCCGGGACTTATGAAGCCATTCCCATAAGTGCATTACCCTTGATTGTGATTTATTTGGACAGTTAGCCAACAATTCAATTGTGGTATTCACTGAACTATATATAAAAGGTACATCTGAAAAGTTCAGTGAATGGTCTTTACTTTAAAAGCTTCACTGGTTAGGATTATGCACCTGCACATATGCATTGAGAGGCATAGCAACAATGCCCCCTATTGTTCGCAGCTTCCAGCAGCTATACAACCAATGTCAGAAGTGTGTTGTCACTAATTATGATTACTTTAAAGACCAGTACAAACAGTTTCTTTGTACCTCCTATTTCCTTTATTTTATGACATAAGGCATACTCACTTCACACAGCATACCTAATTAAGACTATTCATATTAATATCATGGAAATGGTTTTTAACAAAGGGGTACAAGATGTGGTATGAGTAATTATATCAACATCCAGGATCAAAACTCTTGACTGAGGAAGGTGGAAAGAGTTGGTGGTGGAGGCTTCACAGGATGGATACAGTGTTCACATACTGGCTCATCCCACTTTACAACTGAAAGTTAAACAACGATGGTAACTATTCAAAATGGGGGCTATGGCCCGAACAATTATATTTTTTTCAAGTGATGACAGGGTTTCAGAAGAAATTGTATGTACAATTCATGAATTAGTTTATCTCAATTATACTCAAGAAATATCACATTTAATATCTAATCAGATATTTATACACTTGCCACAAACATACACACATAAAATCTGTAAAACATCAAAAACTTCAATCTGGAAGCATCGAAAAGAAGTAAATGAAATTATTAATATTGTACTCCATGTGACTTGAAATTTGCACAAACAAAATAATTAACACAAATTCAGCTTATATAAAATTAACAGTGTTAAAACTGTAAAAGAATAAGCAAGAAATCTGTGTTTCAAACTCTATTCTATTTACATTAAACTGTACATATTTAAATAATCCTTGAATTAGAGAAACATTGGATAAAATATATTATTACAATTAAAAACATTCAACTTTCAGTATCTAACATAACATGTTGTGCAGTCAATAAATTTACAATACCTTCCAAGTTGCAGCATTGCGACGAAAGTAGCAAAACGTGTTCTGGAACCAGTTGTAAATTTCATTCAGGGTGAGCTGCTTGTCTGGAGATTCTATGATGGACTGAAAATGTGTGAAACAAGACTCAATATTATTCTCACAATTTCTGAAGACATTAATCAAACTGAATGAAAGGTATGTAATTGATTTAACGTTAAAAGAAATATAAGTATATAATCAGTTATTACAGAATAATATATTTCCATCAAAGTAATATACTTTCAATTTTTAGGAGATGCACAAAATTTTAATCATATTGAATTTTGATAGTAATATAAGTAAAAGAAAATGGTCTGGTCTAAGATAAGCTTTATTGGAAACAACATGAGCAACAGAATAATCTTGGTATGTAAAAAAAGTTTCATATTTACTGAAAAATAATAAATATTCCTCAAATTATTCATGCTGGGAAATCATGCTATTAGTTACAAGTAACGATATTATATTTTCTCTCAAATATACTTTTTGTATGATTATTTCTATAAAAAGTTAATCTTATTTTATTTTTAATTTCAGCATTGATTTTCTACCTCCATATGAAAAAGCATATAAATATCAATTATTTAACTAGTCGCCTTATATTCTCAGATTTTAAAAATAATGTGAAATAAAAAGTAGATTTGACTGCAATGGAAATTGCTACCAACCTGGCGAATTAAAGATGCATAAGTGAAGGGTGGTCGTACATCTGCATTCTTATAGAATTCCCTATTTCTTTGGATTTCTGAAAATAATACATGAAAATAACATGAACTTCAGCAAATCACATACAAAATATTATTTATATTATGTTTGGTGAACCAGCACAAGGCCTTGAAGAAGGAGGCCTCTGAAAATTTGACATGGTCCTTCCTATGGAACGCAGTTACAACAGATTTCAATATAAGGTAATTTGATGATTCTGTATCTCCCTTTCCAATCCATATTATATACATATATGTGTTGTGTAGCAAACCATCATGCCATTCAGAAATTCCATCCTGAAAAAGGGGACTCAGGACCTTGAAAATTTAACATGTTACTTCTTTCCAGCCTGGCAATGCATACTATTGATTTAAGGTTCCCTGTTCCTGTTTTTATATTAATAAATATATTTTCTTGTTTACACAATATGAGAAAAATCAGATATATATTCATTACTACTTGTTTTACATACTAACACTTAAACTTATAAATAACAATATTTTTTAATTATTTACAGTGGTTTATGTACATGTTAAATTTAATTTAAACTGTAGACACTCAGAAGCAAAAAGGATTTTCTGAAATATTTACAGTCAACTTTTTTATGTTCATTAGCAGTTTGTTAAACACAATAACACCTTTAATGGCTGGCTCACCACCGGATGGGTTTTGTTTCTTTTTGCCCTGTATAAATTGTGTTCATTGTATTTTATTTTTTAAAATGAAATCTTAGCTTTGTACAGGAGTTTCGTGGTTAGTATTTAATTTTATAGAAAATAATTTATTTGAATTAAAAATTTAATTTAATGGTCTCCCCTGTATAGTTAATTCTTTAATTAATTCTTTTCAGCCTTTCTTGGCTAAAGATAATTGATAGTCTTCTTAATGTACTAGAATTCCAGTAAATTTTGTTCCATAGATGATGCATATATTTTTCCCGTTTAACATTACTATCTACATTTATACCCAATTTTTTAAAAAGATTTTATAGCATTAATAGATTCATCATTACAAAGGATGCAAATAATTTACCTTCTGGAGTCATTCTATCTTTAACAAAAGTATGTTTGGTGTTTACACTTAGAAGCACTAATCAGAATCATATTTTTTTTTCACACTTGCCAAAACAGTTGAAACCTCTCAGAATCCAGCTTAACAATGGTAGTGTTTAGCCTATTAGCATTCAAATTGCTGGGTCAATTCTTGGTATGCCAATTATAAAGATTATGCACATCTATAGTCCTTGTTTTTAACTAACTCTATCTTTGACTGCATATATAAAAGTTTTGTATTTTTTCTCATACTGTACATAAAATTGGTAAGGACAGGAAAGAGAGAAATGTGGTGGTATACCTGAAATTACAGCTCAAAGTCACCATTGCAGAGTGGGATTTTATCAAATTTTCAGAAGCTACTGCCATGTTCATCAGGAGAGGAAAAGAAAAGTTCTGAGTGATGGCAAACTATGGTCTGCAATAGTCCATGACTGGCTGTCACTTGGATCATGTCTCCTCCTCTCCTGCTCAATGGGGTGGTACCATCTGAAAATTTGAAGATATTCCACCCTACAATGGTGATTTAGAGCTGCAATTTCACCTTTCTTTCTCTCTTTCCTGTCCTTATCAGTAGCATTAATGATTCTGAAAATGACCTGTATTTATAATGTGGAGGATATGTTCCATAAGTTCAAGCGCTAAATTAAACAGCATTTAATGAGGTCATCTTAAATGGAAATATTGGGAATAAGTGAAACAGTAAAGAGAATAAAAAAATTCAGTTTTTGTTTTATACGGTCTTATTTATTGTTAATCTCTATTTTTATGATCCATTGACTGGATTGATGATGTATTTGATAGCAGGAGAACACTTATTTTGGAATGAATGTTGTTAAGTCAGGAAAATTATGTTAAGCCGTTTGTTGGAACATTATTAATCAGAAGTAAAGATTTTTAAATTCACAGTAGCATTTAACAGGTAGGCAAAAATGTTCAGTAAACCAATTTCTGAAAAATATCATAGTGATCCAAGACTTTTTATTGGACTCGCCAATTACTAATTGTGTTTATTAACTCATTTGGTAGGAAACAGGGATAAAGAGCAGTTAAATTACCTGAAATTGATAGATGGCATCACCAGATTGGAAGTAGTAACATGTCTAAACAACGTGTCAGCCAGCCTCTCGGCAACCACACTGTTCAGACACTGTCTTGTTACTACTTCCCAGCTTGGTGAAACCTACTATTGACCTCTATGTATCCCTCTTTCCTGCACAGATGAATGAATTGTTTTACTTTTAATTGCCTCATTATATATATATATAAATTAATAAGGACAGGAAGGAGAGAGAGAGAGAAAATTGGTGGCTAACCTGAAGTGTACAGATGGCAAGCACCATGTGGAGTTGAATTTTTGGAGGCACCCCTTCATCAGAAGATAAGGAAAATATTCTGAGTGACTTCTGATGAAGTAAAAAATTCAAGTCCATACACAATATGGTGTACACGTCAGGCAAGCCAGCAATTTTGTATCTCTCTTTCCTGTCATTAATTATTTTATTAGCCTGACAATGTCATTTTCTGACATATATGTATATTTTAAAAATATCATTATACTTCTCAGTATCCATTATGAATTTACAATATGAGATCCTTTCATTCAACCACAAATAAAGAAAATTTTGTTTAATTCTTTTAGGTTCATGCAACAATGCCAGTTTGATGATTTTGTACAAGTTACTTATTTATCAGAGAAGGGCTGAAAAATTAAAGAATTATATTTATTTATATTACCTTGTTGAACATCTAGACCTGCCCGCTCCAGCATATAGGGTAGACCTATTGCAATGGCAGCCAGGAAGAAAGAGGCAGATAAAGAAAGAAGAGATGTGGCATGAGAAACAGTATTAACAAGAAAATAAATGAAGTAACAAGAAAATTTACTAACTTCATAAGGCAGGCCTCCAATGCTAGTTACCTTTTTGGAATTTGTTTCATTTATGATCCTTTGAGTTATTAAAAATAAGTGATAAAAATGCCACGGGACAGTATATTAAAGAAAATCTGCACTCCCATCAATTTGGAAATAATTATTTTTACCAATAAATAATATCTTTAGCATGAGCTATTGATCTCCTGCCTCATGAAAGCACAAAATATGTTGAATTTTAATTTAAGAAAATAGCTTTAAGAATATGAACAAAATTCATTTCCTCAGTAATCATTAAAATATCATACTTACATCCATTTTACTTAAATTATTCCAGAAAAAACACAACATTTAAAGAATGAGGTTTAAGAACACTTATAAAAAGCACTAAGCTATAGGCACTGTCAAATAAATACTTTTTTTTTCTTGTAGAAATGTTCAGGAAAATTTCTCTTTTATAATTTAGATTTTATACACAGTACAGTTTAGCCTAACAAAATAAAAGTTTCAAGCAATTATGATAATGGTTTGTGATATTTATTCAGTGAACATATGAATATGAAGGTGTTTGAAATTATTGAAATCTCGTTAAGTTTTTCTAGAGATGTTTTTATATAAATCGTAGTTAAATTGTTATATTTGCTCATATCTATTTAGGACATTATTTTGAAATTTAATATACTTATGGTATTAGAGAGGAAATTGAGTTTCGAAAACATATTTAATATTTTATTGAGAAGAGTAATGTCTTCACCTTTGAATGATGGTAGTGCCAATCATTACTTACAAGGGCCCTAGGAAATAAATATATTTAGAATATCAGTTACATCTAACACCAACTTAAGTTTGATTTTAAAGGTTGGTGACTTTGACCATTGGTACCTCATCAGAATCAGTGACCTTTCACTTTTTAAAAGAAACAAATCTGCTGTTGCACCTTCTACGGATAAAATTACGATTTTTACTGCTAAAAGATGGCAGCCTGTCTTGAGAAGAAAACACAAGGTTACTCTCCAATAATCCACAGTGTTGGATGTTATTAGTGTTTCTCTCTGATATTCTGCATGTCTGCTATGGCCAAAATTTAGGACCAAATTACAAAATAAACCTTTGCTTATTGACAAAAATTCTGTCCAGATATATCTTGTTTTTTCTCCAGTTTACAGTAAAAAATAACTATCCACCTATCTCTTACCATTCACATCATAGTGTATTTTGTAAAAAATATGGAAATTTCAAAATGCAAAAGAAAGCTGAAACCTATTGACAGAAACAACCTAATTGAGACACCTAGTGACTCAGTATTTATATGTATATACATTATAATAATAAAAACAAGTAGAAAGAGAACAACAAAAAGTTTTCAGGAAGATAGAGCTTATGGTCATCCAAATGTCGTGCCTTAATTGCTGTGTTACCCATAAGGAAACCTGAGAACTATTCCTTCAACAAATGCACTGGGAAAACTTTTGATCTTGCTATTATGCACCAATTAAATGAAATTCCTGTTATTGACCTACATCGTGGCATATAAGTTGACAAAAATGTTTTAAGTGATATAAAGTATATTAAAGTAAAATACTTTAAAGGAGATATTAATACAATTCTGTTGATAAAAAAAGATAGAAAAACAGTTTTGGAACAATCATATTACTTAATTCTAGATTTAATTTAATTCCTTTTCATTTCAGTCTTTATTTTTACATAAAAGTTTATATTCTACAGTTGATGAAAAACATTTAGTTGTTAATAGCTCAATAAAAGTGTAATCATGATGTTTATTACACTCAGTTGCCAACGAATGTAAATCAAAATATGACAGTATAATCATGTATGAGGTGTAATATTTTATAAGTATTAAAAAGAATACAAAAAATTCATGTAGCAAGATGATACTGAGTTGAGCCTATATTGAGATAGTAAGAACAAAAGTCTAAAATGCTTTGTAATGATAAAGTTATGAATGAAAAAGAAGTCACAAAGTGAACAGTTTTATTTGATACAAAATGACATACTCATTATTGAGTCAAGGCAGCAGTTGGGATTAAAATTACAATAATTTAACTTGTGTGTCCCCCCCTTCCCCTCCCAAAAATAGACATGTTGCAAATTTACTGGTGTTTCATATTCATGGGTTTCCAATATTCTATTTAGATTTAATTTGGAAATATATTAATTCATATTACAGATTTGTCATACAATACATTACTAAAGAAAAGAGAGAAGAATTACTTCAACTGAAGCTCAGCAATTATTTGTAACAAATCTTTGGGTGTTTTAGAGTTCACAATCAGTTGGATATATAGATAAAGATAATAGTTGCTCATATGTTATATTTTCATGTTGAAAATGTAACATTTTATTGTCAGAATCTCAAGATATGCAGACCATTGTAATAGACTATAGAAGGCAATTCTTAAGTGTGTATTATATCTAAACTAGAAAAATTAATAGGGCATATCCTACATTTTTTAAATGATCTTACCTCCCGCAAGTGACAATGCAGATTTGTCACTTATTCGCCTTCGAATGGGACCACCCATGTTAGGTGTTGGAGGCTGCAGAATAGGAGAACGCACCGAAGACACCAACGCTGACATAGAAACAGGTTGACTCACAGAAGAAGCCAGAGAGTGAGGGGGCTGGCTCAGGAGTACAGATGATAGACTGAGTTTTGTTAAACTTGGCCCAGTCTGAAAGAGATCAGACTGTGCACCGATCTATAATAATGAATTTGAAACAATTAGAGTATTTATCATGTGACATTTAGTCTTACATTTGATTCAGACTTAGGAGGCTCAGGGGACCCTTGTTGTTTAGTCATGTGAAGATGATGCATCATTGCCTGAAGCCTATCTCTCTCCTTCTGAAGCTGAAGTTCCAGCTGAGACACTACTTGCATTTGCACTCTAGCTTGAGCTGTTGAACGGTCATCAAGTGTGTGCTCAGTATTCAAATGTCTGAAATTAGTCATAATGAATGTTATAGAAAATGAATGAATATTCTTGGTTTACTTCGAATATAATTTCAGTGAAATGCATTACTAAGTACAATTGAATAGTAATAAATAATGTCAACACAATTTAGTTTCATAGGTGGGGAGATGACAACCTGTAACTCAAAATTTTTCTCTACAAATTCATTCTTACATTTTAATTGTTCTATAAATAATCACACAATACCTGATGTATTCAATACATAAAATATTATAAGTATTGTAAACATAATAGTGTTTTTCTGTCTTACAATTATCTCAACTTATTATGTATGATGAAAATAATGTGAATAATTAAAAGTTGTAAAGCTCAACATTCATTGTTTGCAAAATACACATGTTTATACAAATTAATATAATAGAATTTCATTAATGTCAACAGTGTAGTATTTGAGCATAAATAAAATAGTATGATTAATGTGTCAGTTGTACCTTCATTTCACACCAATAACAGCAATTTTATAATTAAATTAATATAAGAAGTATGTATTTTCCTGCAAAATGAAATTACAAAATAGCCATATTCTCAAATGAATAAAAATTAGGTTATATTTAGAAAGCTATAACATAACAGTGAATGTTGACAGTAACTGATGTCATTATTGATCAAAGCTAAAAAAAAATAAAAAAATAACTTGTCACATTAATTATAGACTTTATATTTTTTATATATAAATAACAACTTCATAATAACAATGAATTTACTTAAAACACCATTTTTCTGACACTAAGTTTAATAATAAATAAATAAATATATTTTTATTCACTTATTAATGAATTTACTTACTTGAGGAAAGACTGGAAATCATCACAAATGACTTCACACCCTGGCCATTTGCAAACGCCATGCCCATATAATGGATGCATTTTCTCACCACAGTTATCTAGTAATTTCTCATCGGGCAATGAAGAAACACCATTCATTCCATCTCTGCGACCTAATCCTATAGAGTTTAACAGTCCTGAAATGATATACATTGTTGTAGATCATAAGGTGAGATTCATTCAGGCATAGACATTCTTCCAGACGAGCATTGAAGATATTCATCACATTCTGCAGCATTGCAAGTGGAATTTGACCCACCTTGTTGTATCCATTATATCAGATCTTCTACTGTTTGTGGTGACTTATCCTAATACACTTTACTTTTCAGGTAACCCCACAAGAAAAGTCACACATTATTAGGTCTTATTAAATTGGAGGCCATGCAAGGCTTGCCCAGAAGAATGTCTACACCTGAACAGACTGCATAGTGCTATAGTTACTTTTAAACATTTATATTAATAACTTGGTAATATTTACTTCATATTCTTAAATACTGTTTTATGAAACTGGAGGTGGTAAATTACAACATTTTCAAAATCACCTCTTTTCTATGCCACACCCTGTATAATTAGTGAATTGAGTGAGTTTTCTCAAATAAATGATTCAATTTGAATGCAACAATTTACTCTGTGAAGAGTTTTAATGGAGCTGAGACACAAAATATGAATTATTCACAACATGAATTTAATAATGAATAAACCTTAAAATAAGGAGACTGAAACAGAGATCAAAAACTGTTAAGCATTACTTGCCATTAAGACCAGGTATACTTTTGTGTGATGATGTGTTATGATGAGGCTCATGGCTTTCACAGGCTGGGTCTTTCCATGGATTAGCTATTTCTGAAGTCATACCTAAACAATAAAATATTAAAACCATGTTAATTCATCATTTTTTAAAATTTAAATTTACAGTACAGTTAATATTATTATGTAAATATTTATAACACTTATTGGAATTCTGCACTGCAATGGGTGTCAGATTAGCTCATATTGTTATATTTGATTATTGCAAGCTCTGGGAATGTGGGCATTAAAACGCGTTTACTAACGTGACCCCTCCACAATGACCACCTTCTATGCAGTGCTGCAGACACCCACGTAGTGCGGACTTCCAACAAGATCTGCACACTGCACACACAAAATATTAAAACATACCTTCAATAATTCTTCTTCCAATTCATGTCAGATTTAACATCCATTACAAACATTTTCTTTGTGTGCAACGAGGTGTCTTTACAGCAGTCCTCCATATGCTGATATGCTAATATCGTAGCTTATTGTCCCACAAAACTTTGAGATAATTTCTAATTCCCAGTGATATTAACAAATATACTTTTATAATACTGCTTGTAAATTATTCACATTTCCAACAAATTTAATATTTTTGAATTATTTAAAAAGTGGTCATTATGTATCTGATACACCTTCAGCAATTAATGAGGCACTAAAGGACACAAGATTACATTGGCTGTTTTCCACATCTATGTTTGTATTCATAATTATTTTATAGATGATAACTATTTATGGTCTTTTTTAATGGAATTAATTTTTACAAAAGTTGCAACATATAGTTGGTTACTATCATCCTAAGAATTATTTCCAAATAAGAAAAACTAGCTGTAAGTTGATTGCATTTGTTTTAGTGCTTCATTCTTCAGTACTTCATCACTTGTTGAGAAAATATTAATACTGGCACTACGCACACTTAAAATTTTGAAGGCTATGGATTAAATTTTATTATTTATGTTTCTTCTATAAACATTTTACTGCAGTGTATATATTTTTTCTTCATAAATACTCTAGTATTTAAATGTATGAATTATTGTTAAAATTGATTTTCATTAGTTGTCACATGTAGTTGCAGAAAATTCTTGAAATAGTTTACTATATATTGATATTATAGATAAATATAGATTTTCAAAAACACAAAATGACCACATTAATGTATTGCAATGCACTATTCATTTATAAATAAAACTCATTTAAGACTGCAAATTAATAGAAGATAAAATGGTCAACAGATATATTTATTTTCAATAACTGTGGATAAATTTGTATGTGGTTACTTTATTTCTACTTTGATATTTATAATTTCTTCTCAATTATTCACCTATGAATTCTCTTCACTTGATTGTTCTGTCTTCACTTTCTATCTCAATAAAATATTTTTTAATGTATAATGTCAGCTCTTGAAAATGGTAATTGTTTTCTTAGAATATTACAAAGTTTCTTTGGATACAGTAAAGTCAACTAATTTTTTCAGCATAATTTGATGTCTTTTATAGATTGTTCAGTATTTTTATAATTTCTTCTAACTATACTTTGGAATTAGTTGACTGATTCACTGGAATTGAGTCTATACATCATCCTTGGGTTCTTAATGTAGCCGATGAGTTATTTATTAGAAAAAAACCTTATTAGCTACCCAGTTTTTGAAAGAAACATTAATACTTTTGTCATGTTTGCCAATTTTTAAATTCCTCCTCTTGGCCATCACAAAATGTAATCATCTGAAAGTTTCTTCTTTATCTTTCATTCCATTGATTATTCAATATATATTGGGCCTTTATGATTCTTGGTGATCTGATACATGTGTTGGTAATTTGGTATGCTGACAATTGACTAAAATTTATAATTATTTCCTTGCAAAACCACTACTGGTTTCCAATTATACTTGACAAAATTTATTTATTGTTGCCCTCAAGAAATGCACGCATTTCATAGTGAACTTTCCTGTAATGTATTGAAGCATCATTTATAACAGCAATTCTCTGTATGAGATGAAAGTATTATTAAGTATTCTAGTTGATTTGTAATAAAGATGTACTTGAGGAAATCTGAATCTTTATTATTTTTTCCAATATTTCTGTGCAGAGGTCTAATAACTTTAGAATATTGTAACTAAGATTCATTTTCTGATATTTTGAGTTAACTTGTAATTCAGATATGCAATAATTATTTTTCTCCATTAATTATGAGACAATTCCAAGTTATCATGACAACCTGACGATATCAGCAATAAATTGAGAGACCATAGCAAAAGCTCTTAATGACATTTTCTGAGAGTAAGTCTTATATTCTTCACAAACTTCATTTTATGAACATTAAAAACATTTACAATAATCTTCAACTCAAATGTAACACCATACCATTCAAGGTACATTCACATCTTCTTTTCAGTCACCATTAAAAATGTGTGGAATTTCACACATTAATGTGAATTTCTTTACTTTTAATTGTCATATAATAATAAATATTTCGCCCTTCATTGACTACAATTTCACACTAGCTCAAATTAACATAGATATTTCTGTTCTTTTTAAAAATATTATCTCACCATTAATGTTTAATGCTAATATGGCATCTCTAGTGCATATATGTTTTATATATTTAATATTTAAGCATCCTGATCAGGTATATGCACTTATTATTGAAATGATTTATTTGACTTCGAAATTGAAATCCTCAGACTAATTGACAGACTGTGGAAGAACGTATTTGTCCTATCGAGTTATGAGATTGACTTCTGTGGAGAGGCCACATTGGCTAGGACCGACTAGAACTGCCCTCCCAGAGCTGGCAAGCAAAGTCCACCTCGGCAAGCCTACCTGCGCTTTGAGCCAGGACCATCGGCTGAATGCCGATACCCTGCTGAAGCAAATACTGTCGTTGAGTTATTTGCAATTGTTGCATCAGCTGTTGCTGCTGAAGGGCTAATTGTTGAAGTGGTCCTGAAGCTTTCTTTTTGTCTCCCGACTGTAAGAGATGTGTTTGCTGGATCACATTCAGCTGCAACTGCTCCTGTAGCTGTTGCATAGCCTGCTGCAACTGTTGTTGTTGCTGAAACATGGGAGACACACAATAATAAAATAAAATTTCCAATGATGCTACTTGGAAATATATATCTTGATGCTTGAAGATAATTTTGAAGTCTTTTAAATTTTAAAATCTTTCTTTTAGCTGAAATATAATTTACTCTATCATGAAATAAAGTGTGGACCCGTCCTGAATATATATGTTCTATTGGGAAAACCCTAATAAAAAACAGTGATTTGTTTTGTTTGATATCATTCAATTTTATAGTGCTTTCAGAGTTTTTCCTAGGAAACAGAGAAGCATAAGTAAGCAGTATGGAAAAAAATAAGTTTATTCAATAGACATCTGAAAAGGAGGCAACGTACAGGTAATTTTACTAGTGTTATGTTAGGTTTCAATGTAAGCACGACGTCAAATAAGAATACAATCACAAGATTCATAATATATTGATTAAAGATTAGATGCCTTAGAATACACTCTTATTGACATAGCTCCTTGATTTTGAGTGCACTTGCTCCGGCGAAACTTGAGGTTGACTGCTGAAAAATGTGCGTTTGGAAAGGAAGCTTACTCCACTTCTTAATTTTAGAGGTAAAGATTGATTCGTTACGGCACCTTTTCCGACGGTCGGAGAGAGGAAAATCAGGACCGACCAAATCCAACTCCAGTTTCAGAACACTTATAGCAATGTCGATTACAGCGGGATTCATTATATTGCGTCTTCTAAGGCTGGCTTCTTACTTTTCCACTATAGTTAAGCATAAGCAACATTATTGTTAAT
Source organism: Eucriotettix oculatus (assembly GCA_034510155.1). NCBI lineage: Eukaryota > Metazoa > Arthropoda > Insecta > Orthoptera > Tetrigidae > Eucriotettix > Eucriotettix oculatus. The sequence goes on along the minus strand of CM067380.1, from coordinate 18,981,822 downwards.
CGGGGTCTATTACAAAGTACATTATAACAAAAAAGTTTAAAAACGGTAGCTATGAAAAGCCGATGTCGTTTCGAAAACGAATGAACTCGAACGACGTGAGTGTGTTTGATAAAAGCAGTAATTAGGTAACTAGAACAGCTAACATAATACTTTCGCATCCGTATTCCAAGCAGATAAAACTATCGTATATGAAATACGAGTTTAAAAATGGAAGAATTAAGAACCCATATTGGGAATGGAAGCACGGTCTGAGAAATAATGAAGTTTCATCATAATACTAAAACTAATTTTCACTGAAATCGAGTTAACAAATAAAACTCTGAATAATTCATCAAACAGAACAAATATTACACAAATATAGAAAGTTTTCAGGGTAAATAACCGGGCAGTATCGTTTTTGAATTTTCAAAACAGGACAGTGGCAGAAAGTTTGTTACAATTTCGTGAGCTTTTATTCATGAAAGTAATCGTGAGATATATTTTGTTGAGTCTATTTCGCGGAGACTGGTATCTATTGAAACACGGTGTTTCTGCAACGACAAATCGTTCAGCGGTCCGGTAAACTCATCAGTCAAATATATAAAAGTAATTGATTGAACTTACCACCGACTTGAGGGTGAGGTAGTTGAATCTGTCACTTCCAGCCAATTCCCCAGGCACCTCCTTAGAAATATGACAATTCATAATTCGTAATGTTAGAATATTCCCTTGTTGCAAAGCAAATAAGCAATGAGCTAGCTGTGACCTGGAATGGACGAGAGCGACTCACCTGCTGATGGTGATGTGGGAAGAGCGAGTGCTGCTGCATGAGAGTCTGCAGCTGAGCAGGGCTGAGAATTTGCTGCTGCAGCAACTGTTGCATCTGTTGCAGTCCGGAGGCTGGTGACATCAACATCGTGGACTGCTGCTGCTGCTGTTGCTGTTGCTGCTGCGTCTGAGTATTGCTGGGGCAAACAGGAGACACGGTACTTTGAGGATTCGGACTACTTTTTCCGTTGCCTACGGCCTCCACTTCGACGCGTTCTCTTTGTTGTTGCTGCTGTTGCTGCTGCTGTTGGGGTTGTGGCTGTTGGGATTGCTGCTGTTGATGTTGCTTCAGAGCTTTCACCAGCGAATTCTAGAACAAAATATAATTATAGTTGCAATTATCTGAACAAATATATGCGGGGCGGACTTGGTAGTTTCTGCTTATAATTTCCAAAATCTTCGACATTAGGACTGAAAGTAGATTTCTTACGGAAATTCTAGTCAGTTATTCATCTTGTACTTTTAACAAGAATCTATTGTCGGTTACCGATATGGTGTTCGTTGGTTACACCATCAAAATATTGTTGTACAATCAAACAAACAATAATAATAATAATGTATTTAATTTGAATAGAAATATAACTCAAATTAAGTTATAGTGGAAAACATATAAATTTACGATATCAATTTAATCATTAGCTCGGTCGGTAAAAGCAAAAATAATAATCTACGCAGCTTCTTAAATGGCTGCTCCCGGGAACGCGGGTGACGAACGATATAGTTGAAAATTAAATTCGCGAATCAGACGAGAATGGTTTGTGTGGAAAAACCGAGGTAAATTGCCGTTACCGGATGTTAACGCCTGATGACGTCGTTCTTCATTTTTGTTCGTATGCCGGTTGTTCCTTTGCTGGGTCACGTCTTCTTCATATTAAGATTCTCTAGTGCCTCTCCTTCAGATCAAATGTTGTCTTTTTATTTTCTGTACTCCCACCAAATGAATCTCCTTTCTTAAATGTGCAGAAACTAAATTTTATACATGTCGCCTTGTTCTGCCACTGCTTCGTCTCTCCCTAGCGTCTCTCTCCGGCAGCCTCTCTGCAACAACTGTCCATCTAATCTCCCCAGGCCATCAACAATGTTGCAGACGGTGACGTTTTCCCGCCGACATTTCCCGCCTACTCGGCCCCACCAAGCCATTCTCGTCTTCCGTCCTGTATACGTAAATAACAAAAACTAAATTATTTTTGCTTTACCCGACTGTAAGGGTCATGAATCACCACACCGATATTACATAAATTATATAGCACACAAAACTAAACATCGACCATGGAAGGTGTGTAAAGTAAAGAACATCAAAGAGTAAGGGTTTCAGATGTCTAACTTCATTGTATAAATTTTTGATCCAAATTATGAAAGTATTAACTTATGTGAGCATCTTACAGCATATTAGTTTATATATATATTAATGAAGTGGCATACTTTAAATCATTTTGGAATGTTTAATTAAATACAGTGTAATTTACACGTCTTGAATTGTTAATCTAGGTACAGGAATAATCTCATTATTAGCTGTCTGGAACCTTCAATGAGTCGAGATGCGGAAGCGTCATTCTGTATTTCTGATTGTAGCGTGAGAATATGTAAGTGGGAATCCGATTGGGCGATTATTTATTGCGCAAATTTCTTCATTGACTGTTATTGGTTGAAAATACAGCGAGTTTAGGACGTGACCATAGAAGGAATAAAATTTTAGTCCCGCACTACAAGTCGAAGGAGATGGACGTGTTCACAAATCTGTGCCAGTTTATTTCACAGATTTTGGACTCCGTTAAATTTCGAGGCTTCTTTTGTAAAAGTTTTTCTAAAGAAGCTCTTCGACTTAAATCACGTGTAGTTAAAATTTAAAATTTTCAGGACGATAGTTGCCCCCATATAAAATCCCCGCTACGCATAGGGCAAAAAACGTTACTCATTTTATTTAATTAACTGTGTTATTTGAAACTTAGAGACAAAGAACATCGCAAAACTCTAAAATAAGTTTCAAGTGTATGAAATTAACTTGTGTGTGAATAAATTTATTGTACTATTTTTGTTTAAATACTTGTGTTCAAATTTTGACCATTCCAAATCCAGTATTTAAAATTTGTCAATTGTTTTCAATAACCACAAAGCGTCATTACAATCTGTCCCAATACAGTATTTCGTAAAATAAAATATTACTTACTGCAGTTGAGTAAAAAGGTTAAAATGTCAAAAATTAATATGCCATGCGTTGATTGGCAAAACGACCGTCAGGGAATTGATATGCAAAGAATAATTAGTGCATACTAATCGGTCCCAAATTTAGACCTTCATCTATGGCCAAAAACTTCTGAGTATGTTCAGTACCGAACGGAAAGTTTGAGATTCGCAATATGTTCTTAGTTTTTGGTTTTAAAGCACGTTTGAACATCATCAATATTCAAGTTTGTAAATTACATTGTATGTTTGTCACTTATGTAGGGTATTAACGATATTACAAGATGACACAATGTCGTGCTGTGACGTTACATCGTCTCGGAAGTTTACCAAATCTTAGCACAACTTTAGAAATGCTTTCTTTTGTTGATATTTCCCTTCATCCTCTTAAGGAGTTAAATTTTGAAATTTTCTTTTAGTCGTTACTTGCATCGTAATGGGAACTTCATTCCAAATTCCGCGTTTCTACCGTTACTAATTTCGGTTCTGCGTTGATTTTTCAGTCAGTTTTCCTTTTATATTTAGATACATAAAAGTCATATAAGAAAGGTATGTAAGGGTATAATTTGATAGTAAGGGGTTTAGAAGTTGATATGTAAATTGACTGAAGTCGAGCATGAAGACGCTGTTTCATCTATCGCAAAGGTTCAAATGTTATGCACAACACAGACCTACAGTTCAAACAATATACCTATTTCTTCGGTTATAATAAATATTACCACTAATAATAATAGAAAGTGCATCGATTCAGTAACCCGTAAAACTCCCTGAAAATGTAGTGTATTTGCTTTAATTAGATATTTAAAAATTCTTTGAGTAATAATTTAAATTGTTGTAACTGACAATGAAGATTAATAACATACAATGACCAGTGTGTCCGTAATCAATTAATTATAAACAAATATTAATGTGCTATTGTATTAATAAATATGTATAATAAACTACGATTGTTCCAGAATCCGTGGACATCAGGTGTTCACTTCATTTTGTAGTGGACACCTGTTGAAATCCACGAATTCTGGATGAAACGTAATGTTTTTTGTTAATACCACTATGTGCAAGCAGTTTTTGTTTATAATTAATTTTTAACTAACTCATTGGCCATTATATATTTTTTTTCAGTTAAGAATTTAATTTTACAAGAAAGAAATTGAAATATTGTTGTAAAACAAATAATTTATTAAAGATCGAAGGCTTTCTCGGTGAAGAGAATAAAGAAACGTTTCTCGGGTTTCCAACAGCGACGTTTCGATGGATAGCAACTCCATCATCTTCCAGCCTGGAAGATGAGTTGCTGTGTACAGAGATTACCCTGCTGGAAACCCGAGAAACGTTTCTTTAAATAATTTATTGTTTGACAAAGTAATTCCTCCATCATCTTCCAGCCTGGAAGATGAGTTGCTGTGTACAGAGATTACCCGGTTGGAAACCCGAGAAACGTTTCTTTAAATAATTTATTGTTTGGCAAAGTAATTCCTCCTCGTATCATTATTAAAGGCCGTCGAAAATTATTTAAATACAATTCAAAATTGGACCAAGTGCAACATCAAGTGCGAAGTATCGTCACTGCACTGAGAATCATTGCATGTGAAGTAGTAAGAGTCATCCGCTAAGTTACCAAGTAAACAGTGACTTCAACTAACTCTGAGCCCACTAATTGAAAACCGAGTTTAGAAGAGAAAACAGAGGACAACAAACATGTGTGGACAAGAGGCCATTTCTGAGAATTACGAATGTTCCTGATTGTGAGCACGTTCAAAAATTAGTGCACAGTTATACAAAGATTCCTTTCAAGTTTTCAACTCGTTTTTATGTACGTGTAATCTAAAGCAGCGAAATATAGAGTAATTATGTGGATCCAAACATTTCCTTTGTTTGGTTACATATATCTTATTTTCTTGGTGCGAAAATTGTTTCTGATTTATGTCATCTTAATTTATAAAAAGCCAAAATGTGGAACGTTCTCACGATCAAACACTTTAATTCGACTTAAGAAAATACTTAGTACTTCTAAATGCATTTTAAATTTTAATCATCATATTATCGGTTGTACGAAATCAGTTTCTTTTGTAATTTATTTGTTTTACGGACAAGATAATGCGGAAAATAATAGACCGCAAAGGTGCGGGTTCTGTTTGTTTGACCACCAAAGATACGATACGGGGGACATTCCAAAGCGATCGTTGCGTACGAGCACAGAACGGTCACTTTATTGCGAAGTTTCAAGTGAGAAAACCAAGTCCCACACAGTATATATAGGATTATTCGTAAATAATAGACGTTTGCGAAACATGGATATAAAAATAGAGGTCGGAAAGCACTCCGACAAAAGTAAATACGCCAGAGAACGTAGAACGTCAAGTGCGGGAACAAATAAGTTTCACAATCTCGGTACAGCCGGGTATTACAAACATACCGATGTTATCTAAATGTGTGTGTCAGATAATCGCGCCTCATATATTTATTTTTCAATTCTTACTCCGCGGAACATATTCGAAACTGAAAAACCGTAAAAGGAGCACAAAGGTAACGATGCAACTAACGTGAAAATGGCAAATTAGGAAAGCCCTGATTTAGTTGAGGAGTCAGAAAATTGGCAACACAGGTTCTTTTCCTGCAAAAGATGCTCACAATTGGTATCGTAGGCAACGGAAGGGAAATGGTCCACTGAGAAGCTGAAATAATCGTAAGTCGGTAAAGGAAAGATAATGAGGCGATCGCTATCGGATCACCTTTGCGAGGTTAATATCGGGGTCCAAGTTATCATTTCCGCATTACGAGGCACAATGCACCCTTAAGACGGGGAAGGCGAACAATGACAGCTGGAGGAGCAATATGGAAGGCGTAGAACAATAGACGAGCCTATTTCCAGTGCTTAGTCCAGCGTTTTCATCGGCGCGGCGTGTGGAGTGACGCTGACGCGTCCCTGCATAAATTCGATATACTCGCAGTCACAGTCGCACTCGCACTCGTACTCGCACTCGCACTCGCATTCGTACGTATGCAAAGCCCGAGAACGCGGCGCCGTCGTATTTAAAGTTACGCTTCGGCTTCGGAGCCAAACAGAGCCATGTTTGCCGTTCGTTAGGTGTGTGCAAGGAATATTTGAATTTTGAGCTCCTCGGGGAATATGTCTTGCGGTGGCGGATAATTCGCTCCCCCACCTGTGCACGATTGTACTTCGTGGGAAACACTTTCGCTGCAAGCGGAATATTAACACTATCTCCCTCATTCCGAGCTGACAGTCCAAGTTTTTCGTGCGACTGTTTTGGAGGGGAGCGAGACATCCGGCCCTTTGCAACTTCGTCAAACAAGATAAAACTGCCCCCGCCACCCCCGCCTCCCACCCTCATCCGAGCGTAAATATAATATATTACGCTAATGAAGTTTGTGATGTAGCTCGTTCTTATGTCTCCAGCCGGCGGCGGTGTTGTTCTCAGAAAATGAGGTCAAACACGCATTGATACACCGAGCCCGGTGTTTTGTTAGCCTTAATAATTTAGTATCAATTAGTGCAGCTTTGAATTATAGAGATCTCGAGCTTCCCCTGACCTGTTTGTGGAAAACAGCTTGAAATGTTGATGCGCCGAGCTATAATGAAGTCCGGAGACAAGACGGAAGGCCTTCTCGTCTCGCAACACACAATAGACCTGTTAACGCAATTACTGCGCCCCACTCGTACCGTATCCAAAGAAACTGGCGTCCAGATTAAATCCGCGACGGCGACGGTCCCCAGATTAACTCATTTTTCAGACTCGTATTAGATCTCGCGATGTTTGCATTTTGCATGACACGCTCTTTTCATCGTGCTTTAGTCTTGGCGTTTTGCGCTCCTCCCCCGACCTGCGCCCAATCTCGCCTTTAATCGCTCACGTCTTTTAACTAAAATTGCACACTTCCTGTATTAATTGCGACGCCTTTCGGTACTCCGCGGTATACTTTCCGTCAAACGGAACTTCTCCCAGACACGTCTCGGGTAAATTAAGTAATTAATTATCGCTCGTGTGAAAAAGTCTCGAGTCGCCGATTTCGACATTTCAGAAGTTGAATTTCGCGTGGAGCGGTAGCTGAACGATAAAGGATAACTTCACGGTGGAGACGGCGATAAACGAAATCGCCTCTACAAACAGGTACACGTTATCTTAATAGAACGTTTAGAGTAAAAGCCAAGTCCTCCGCCGCAGAAACGAAAATCTGTTAGACGAAGAAAAATAATTTGGGGAACTGTAGATGGAGCGGGTGAGGTTAATATCGAGACGGGACGGCGCTAAAACGATTACCTCGTTTAATATTCATTTACTTCGAAGCCCCGAATATTAAGGCTTCGAAAAGCGGCCGTCAATTTAGCCGGAGCAAACCACGGAATATGCAAATGTCGGGGCGAAATGTTTTTGCTTATTGCGTCCACGTTGATTGGGTTTCTATTAAACGGGACCGGGAGGTTGGCTCCGCTCCTCAAGAAAGGGCGTTCAGAGTGGACACTTGTGAGCGACACGGGTTTGTCATTCGCGAACGCCGCGCCAATCTCCATATTGATGGGGGGAGTGGAGCTTGCGGAGGCTGCACAGCGATCTGAATGCACGGAGGCCAAGGAACGGCTAAATCATTCGCCCCCTCCCCCCCCTCCCCACCGCGCTTTGTTTTCGCGTTAATTCTCCCGAAATTGCGTCGTCGCCCGCACCTACGCCATTGGTATTCACTGCGGACGCCACAAAAACTTAAAAACTCACACCGCTGTTTCATCCCTTTGGAGAAAAGATCCCTTATAACATATTTCACATGCGGAGGGCTGTTTTGCTTGCCGGGAGCAATATTATTTCCATATTTTTCACATAATGCGCCCTCGTGTATGGCTTTTATTTCATGTGACATCATGGTAATGCATTTTAACGTCTTATCATTCATTGCGGGATCTTCGCAACTCCGTGCGGAGGCGTCCCTGGCCGAGTAAATATTTGTTTAAGATGGGCAGACGGGGGCCTCTCCCGCCTGAAATATCACCTCTTTATTACGCGATTTTCCTCCCGGCTCTCCCGCGTTTCACGCTGAAAGTGCGACCTCACATTTAGAGTGGCGAAATTATTTGGGCGCGAAGCGCGACTCGGGCTGACCGCGATCGCTAAGAAGATCTCGCTGCTTTCTTTTTTTATTTCATTTTTCAGTCGGAAAGTTTCTTTCTGTTTGTCTACAGGAGTGGAAGGGAAAGAATCGAACGAAACATAAAACAACATGTAGGGGCGAGTGCGGGGGAGCGCAAATTATAAGCGAAGAGTTTAAGTCCGTTTGAAATATTCCGGGGAAGGGAGGAAGCCAAGTAAAATGAGAGAAAAATAACACTTCAGTAAATAGCGGGAAGACTGACGGGACCAAGAAAAGATTCAGTTTTTTCCGCTTTTTAAACGCGGGCGCGTTTTTTTCTCATCGGCGAATCTCTTCACGCCACGTTACAATTGAAAATAAGAATCAGAATTCCGAGCTCGATATTCGCCACGTTGAAGCGGTCCCTTCTCCGCAGTCGCCGCCGCCGCCGCCTCCGCCGCCCCCGCCGCCTCCGTATAATACACGCAAGGCGGCGCACCTCGCCGCAATTGGGCGAGTGCTCGGAACGGCTCATCGGGGACAGATTCGCGCAAGATTTCGCCGTTACAAGTCGACGCCGCTACAAATTGAGTTTAGATCGGCTTAGCATGCAGCTCGCGGATACTAAACGCTTTATCATCACTCCGTTCGTAGCTTTAACGCTCGGGCAATTTGCCCGGAGCAGGTTTGTAAACAGGAGGTGAGGCGGCATACTAATACGCGCAGCCTTCCTCAGGCTTCGCTCACGTTAATTAGTCCCGTCGACTTCGTCACCCGTTTCCGACAAATTTCTGAAAAATAAGAAAGTCGGGTCCGCGATATATTACACTTCCAATAAGCCGACGTCACGGAAGAAGGAAGTTCCTTACTGCAGACTGGAGACGCGGGGGTGGAGCGCCGCGACGCGCCCGGGAATTGAGTTGACATATTTCCACGGCTTAACACGAGAGCATATTTCAGCGAAACTGTCCACAGTCCGAAGGCTTGACAAATTTCTCATTTTAGAAGAAATAAAGCAGGTGCGGCTCCCGACGCGGAATTTACTGCGCCCCATTGTCCGTAATGGCCATGACTGCTGAATTTCACACATGAAAGTCCATTTTACGACGGCACATTGAATAAAGACGGGCCATTTCTGGACCGTGAGTGTATCCATCTCCGCGGAAATGGCAATAATAAGGCCCCTGATTTACGAGGCTTCGTCGATACTAGCGCCATCTGCGTGCGCCGGACAGCCGTCATTTGTAACTTTCTCAAGTTGGGGGCCCAAACAAATCACGCAGCTGACCGATCGCCCCCGGGGAAGGGGACAATATTAAATAAATGCTCTCTTTTGCATAGCGCCTCCACCTCGCCCCTCGACGTCGACAAACTGTGAAACGCGCACTTAGCCGCCCCCGCCTTTCTTGCACCCCCGCCGCCGCCACCACCACCAAAACCCACACGCACCCAAAACTCGTGTACATGTCATCTCTGAAAGGCTGCAATTAAAATACAAATACTATCTACACGTCAATACACATACAATACGTAAAAAAGTGAAATCATGTGGCTGTCGCAAACGGAGACTGGACACTTTTGAGTGTTAAAAATTGCAAAAAATGTGCAATTTTAACAAAAAAGGTTGTATTAGTAAGCTAATAGCAATATAAGTCTACGAAATCGATTCATCGGGAAATTCAACGTTTGAAATGGTCAAACCTTTGTCCCGTGCCCCGTGCACGTAAAAGACTGTCTTATTGTGAATAAAATCCTGTCGGACTTGTATCAAAGCACAACGTTTCCACGGCTGTCCTAGCCATCGTCTTCAGGTGAACATGCTCTAAGTGTCCAAGAGGATTTTATTTATACACTACTGAGGGAAAGTCTAAGCCCCATAATCTGCCAAGTTCTGTTCACACTTTCTGTCAACCAAAGACGAGCAGAATTTCCCAGCGTTCCTCGTTAGACAGTTTTCGAGTGAGTCCATAAGGAATGGCAAAAATCGAATTGGAAAATGACGAAATTGTGAAGGCGAAAAACCATTTGAAACGGAAACAAGCACTGTGAAAAACGGTCGTAAACGTGTAAGAGTTAGGATTTTACTTTAAAGACGGAAGCACGCCGGTACACACCCGATGGAATGAGATTCGCAGATTAACGTCGGTCCGATAACGTAGTCTAATTTAAAACAAAGTCTAGGACGAAGTGACGTAGCTCAGAGCGCCTGGATTCTGCGCGCGTGTATCACGAGATGAGCAGCTGGATATGGAAATGCCGCTCTCGTTATTGGAAAGTGTAGCACCTGCTGCAAAATACCCCTCCCCCACCTGAAATGCTTTATCGCCTGAAATCATTTCTTACAATCTCCGAGACCGAATATTCCTGGGCGACCATGCCGACAAATAATCGACAGGGGTGTCAAGCCAGGAATAAAAGCAATTTCGTCGATACCCATCTTTCCATCTTTCTTCCCTAGTCCCTCTTTATTCCTTCCTCTGGACTCGGGCTCGGGAGGGCTCCCCCACACGTTCCACGTTTTAACTATATAATCTTACGTTTTCAACGTAGTCGGACGAATTTATCGCAAACGCTACAATACGCGAGGCGTCTTTTTATGGAAGGAGGGGATGCTGATTAACGAGCGACGGATTCAAATACGTCGCCGTGGCTGCGCTATAGCGTCGTGCGGTGACCGCGTCTTTTTGCAGGCCTAAACAATTTGGCCGGGGCCATTAGAGCGCCCCCCATTTGGCCGCAGCTTCGCCGACTCAGCGCCTCCTGACTCGCGACCCTCGCCTAATGCCACTGTCTTTATTAATCAAATATTACGTACGTACACGTCCCGTTTCCTACTTCTTATCGCGTCTTCAGCGAGACTTTGTCTTTTTCTTTTCGTCGGAAGCCGATACTGGACGCATTAGCCGCACGTCGGATTTATTTTTCCACGCGTATTCTATGCACACATGACGAGTGTTCTAAATTCACAAGCCACCAACGAGTACCGGCGCATGCTCGTCTCAAAAAACAATACGCTCCACCGTACCAAAATTATAATATTTATACACGCGGAGAAAAACTACCAGACATTCATAAATCGTATGGAAAGAGTTTTTTTTCAGGAGTCGTTACATGAATGTTTCTTATGCCCTCGCGGTGAGCATCTTCTGCACTTTTGGGATTAAAAAAACTATTTAGCCTTTTATAAAAGTTAATCAATGTTGCAAGTGGTAAATGTTTAGCACATGGACGTCAGCGAAATTTCACGAGTAAGCAATTTCAGTACACCTATAAGTATAATCGCTTTTCTGGTTAATTCAGTTTCCTTAAAATTGAAAGAAGACAAACCTGACATTTGTCATTGAAACCACTCAGTTTTTTTAAATTTATGTAACATACACTTTCCATATATATTTTTTGCAAATGAAACGAGTACAGTAGATCGTGTTAAATTTCGACATTAATTCGCACTGTGCGTTAAGATTCCCGAACAAATGGCGAAGACTCTCTTAGCTGGCGTCACTTTGAGATTCGGTTTATTGTCATTATCGAACATTGCCTATTTCTTTATCGTCCTCCACACTTGTATTGCTTACACATTTTTAATAGGCAGTTAAACAACACATACAATTTGCGAACGTCCCATTGAAGTATTTCTCACGCCCTGGCATGTCTACTTTCTTTAAATTATTTTGGAATTGACATTGAACCGACATAGAGGTACATTTACAGAAGAAATAAGCTAAAATTCCTTCCACCAATTTATAGACCATCGCAGGACTAACGGTATTTTGGTTACCTGGCAATGACCATAATAGGGAAATTTTGTGTGCAAATATTAAATAAGAAATAAGAAAGAATTCCGCTTTTAAATGTTGAGACATAACGATTTCTAGGTGAGAAGTGAATGTAGTTCATGGGACACTTACTACTAGATCCGTCCCCATTTCTGGTAGAGTTCTTTTACTTGGAAAGGCGATTACAAGTGGAAGTATGAAGCACAACTCGCTCACATAGGAGGATTCGATCCGACGAAACGCACTAATTTGTATCGACACAAAGATAATAAGCATACTCCTTTCAGCAGACCGATAAATAAATACCCGTGCATCATATTATAAATGTCTGTTAAACGCACAAAAGTTCTGTGAGACAAAAAAACTAGTATTTGTTGATGAAATTGATGCGTCTTTGTGATACATTTCTGAGTACGAAAGTGTTTGCTTACCACTTGTTTATTCTTTAAATATCGTCGAATATTCTTCATTTATGTCATTATATTATTTAATATATACATATAAAAATTGAACACTCCTTTCGGAAGGATGGAAATACAAGTAGACGTAATTGGAAACCCTTAAGATTAATTATAGTGTTAGTCCTCGCCGATGTTCACGAGATTCAGAGACAAGGAACGATAGTGTATTCAAATAATGCTTGGCAAATATTTTCAGTTATTAACAAATTTGTTTCCAAAGTTTAAGAGGAGTCAGAAGGCTCTATCTTGTCTGTGTTAAAATAGTTTCCTTTTTTTTTGGGATACAGCAATGAATTTTTCACAGTTTATTTTCAACCTCGTGGTATGTGAGTGGAAGTAGATTAATGATTGGATTAATGGTTATAGATAAAAAGCTTAAAAACTTTTCCATAAAAAAGATCTACATAAATACATTAATAAGTATAATTATAATTAAAAATTCAAATGATTTGCCCAATAGGAAAATTATTGCTGCTTCCTTGTCGGTCGATTATGAAATGCCAATTAGACGCCATATTAACTGATTCAAGTGACAAAATAAGAAGTCAACATTTTTGTATATATGGGGATAAGGTAAAGTTAACGATAATTATTATTTTAATAATAGACGATAAGTAATTTGCTTTAAATTCGGGCTGAGGGAAAATCACGCTATTAACTGAAAAGACAGCTAAAAACTCGCTTCAATTGCATGCACTAAGAGTAGGTCTATAACCGAAAAAAATAAAATAAAGTGCGCGTTGATCATGTCGAAAGCTACAATATAAAACACTAGAAACAGACCCAGTAAAGCAACGGACTAAAATTTTGTGGAACTTGATTATTATTAACTATGCACCGTACACAATCCAGGAAACAAAATAAAAATTGTTGCCATAAAATTATAGTAAATATTTTGATAGTCGATAAAAATAATGGAGGCAAGCTAAATACTTTAGGAATACAAAAATTAATATCGTGTCGGATAAAGCGAATTTTGCGAATTAATATAAATTCCTTTTTTCCCCACATTTATAATATATATGAGTGTTATGTTCGATAAAACTATTTGTAAATTATTTTTATTAATATTTTGAAGCACCGTATATTTTAGATTGCGCAGTTGAAAGCACATTTAAGTAAATACAAGAAATTGGGATGTCTGTATCTTCTGTTAGTTTGAAGATGCGCCCGTTAGTGCCGAGGAAGTTATTAAATAATAAATGTCGTGTAACATGAAGCATATTTGGTTAAATTATTTCACGGAATATAGTTATATTTTTAGCAGTAGCTTCTGACTTTATATGTACGGCATTTTTGTGATATATTGAGCAGAAAGTTGAAATAAGTATTTATATTTGTTTGTATCGTCGTTAAGAATCAGTAAATCGTCCACCGACGGAATTTATTTTTAAAGGTTAAGCATTTGATATTTTCTTAGATTATAAGTTAATAGTATAATTGGAAGGTCAAATATTTCTTTAAAATACTCATAAGCAACAAACAGTTATTCGGTTTAAAGAGAATTTCATGCTTTTAGAATACGGAAATCAAGTGGGCGTCGAAAAATTAGAAAAAGGAATAGTGTCTTGAAATCGGAAACATAAAACGGCGATACAAAACGCGCCGTAAAACGCATAATTGGTTTATATGCTAAATACGCAAGTAAGATTTGTAGGTTTTACAGGAGAAACTTTAAAATAAAAGTGTTAGTTGGTAGTATCGTTTGAAAATGCGTTGTTTATTTCGAGGAACATTGAAATATCGGCTTTTAGTTTGCTTAAAGTTTTCCGTATTTAAGCAGTTAGTTAATTGCGGAGGGCAAGGAATTACGAAAAGACGTAAATTTTGTGGGTCTGGCCGATACAAGCACGAGGGAAGGGATCGGATGTTGCCTAGAGGAAGAGAAACAGTCACAGACACGACACCGAGAGGACAGATATCGGTGTAATTAAACCGGATAGAATATTTATATTAATTTAGAGCGAAGTAAAGGGAAGGGAAGGGGAGGGAACGGAAGGGAAACGACGGTTCCCCTCCCGGCATCCAATTCCATACTTCCGGTCACCGTCTCCTTAACGTTTCTCGTCTTCATATCTCCCGGACGCTAAACAAACACCAGTTTTAATTGGAGTATCATTGTTCCGCGACGGGCAGGAGGGTGCGCTCGTTTCTTCTCGATCTCCGGAGAAAACCTACTCCCTCAAGTTATTATTACATAGCAAGCAGATGAGGATTACAAAGTTCGGCCAAATGAAAAATGAGATACAGTATTTTCTTACCGGAGAACGCAAACCTTTCCTTCCTTACCGGGGAAGCCCGCGCAAATATTGGCTCGAGCGCAGCCACGTAACGAGGCGAATAATGAAAAACTACAAATCGCCGCACATCGGTTGGGGTGTGGGCGGTGGCGGGGGTGGGGGTGGGGGCAGGGGTAGGGGCGGCAGCCGGTGCACGCGTTGTGACGCCCCGTAATTAGGCGTCGCCTGGCGGCGTTGGTCATTTGAGAAGGCGCAACCAAGATGTGGCTGCCCCCGGGCCGCCGCTGTTAATTAAATGCGAAGGCGCCGCGCGGATTGCGGAAGGAATTAATTGCCCCCGAATCAAAGACGCTCGCCTCCGCGTGTATCGCCGGATATTAGCCCGTTCCTCCGCCTCTGCCGTCACCAGATAAGGAAATCCTGACGGATGAAGACGACGGTTGTTTTTCACGCCGTGTTTCCAGGGGAATAGGGTGAAACGTCGGGGCTAAAAGCTAAACATTTTTCAGCGAGACGCGGTGACCGCTCCGATAACAACGGAGGCCGACGCCGACGCCGACGCCCCCGCGGCCTGCCGCGATCTCCCGCGAACGGCGAACTTTCGGTAAACAATGCCCCACTTAATTTCTTTCTCCGCCCTCCGCGAGAGGCCCCGCAATCAAGGCTACTGTTTAAATACGGCTTCCAGATTTTTAAACCCAATTTTTATTTGTAGCGGAACCGTCGGGCTCTCCCTTGTTTTATCAAGGCATGTCGTTTCTTAATTTCGAAGCTATGCACCGAAGGAAAACTAGCGGAGGAGAAAAAAGATTGAAAGGGGAACTGGGAGGAATGTCGCGGAGACGTCGCCGTCGGCCGCGGAAAACAATAAATATTCCGATAAATGGTAATAATCCGGCCGGGGACCGTTTTTAATTGCCGCGTCTTGTTATCGCAAACGAAGCGTCCGTTTGACGGCAAGATAGCGAGCGGACACTTGTAATTCAGCGCGCTCAAAAGCTTTAGCCCGTTTCGGGCTCCCATCCTTCAGTCAATCCCGCGTGCGTGCCTTTGTTTGTTTTCCGTGTGTTTTAGCTTCGCTCTAAGCTCTTCTCCGCTGTTCAACTCCATCCCTACAGGCTCTACGGGCTTGTTTAACTAGCCTTTTAATTAGAAACGCTTAAAAATTTAACGCATGAAATACATCCGCTTTCTCGACAGAGAAAGAGGGCCCTTGTGTGAAGCTGCTGAAAACATTTTGACGCCGCACGGCGCGGGAGAGACGAGAAGAGAGGAGCGGAGAGGAGCGGAGCGGAGAGCAGAGCAGAGACGTCCGATACGAGCCCTAAACAATTACCCACGAATTGCGCCGAATTTGCGAAAGTGCCAATCACGCGAATCTTAAGCGCGGCTCACCTGTCACGCCTCCCCCGAAAATCAAAGTCTCGATGATAGATTGCACCTTCCCTCTAACTTTCTTCCGAATCACAAAAGAACTCTTCGGTTCCCCTTAATGCGGCTTTATTAACTACTTTAGCGCATAGCAACTTTTCTCCAACTTATTTGCCTCCCCTCTTTCTTTCGGGCAAGTTTTTAGATTGACTGCCCCGGCGTTAAACTCGGGGGCATGCATATTAATTCTCTATAATTATTGGTTCCGTGGTAAGCTGCAACGTATGCAATTTTATTCCGAGGAAGGGATTGATTCCGTCGACTCGGTAATTCTTTTGCGGAGGATTTTTTCAAAGTTAATGGCGGTAATATTTCGCCCACTCGGTTCGAGACAGGTCATTAGAGCAACTTAACGAAGGGGAGATGGCAGATGCGCCTGTGCATTTTGTTTTTTTCTGGGCGTGAGCGTACCTGAGGCGGCGTCGGACGCCTCATTAACACCGACGAGGAGACCGCGACGTCCTTCTCGAAGGTCCCACGTGGGAAACACGTCCTCCAAGGAACGGCGGACGCCGAAAGAACGAGCGAATTCTGTTAGCAATCCGACGGCAAGCGTCACATTTGACTTCACTTAGCGGTGAAGCGCACGAGACAAAAAAAATCACGGTAGGAAGGCGCCTCTGAATTCCAAAGTGGAGTTGATGGCTTTGGTATGCGGCATCTGTTTCATCTAAAATGCTCTCAATTTACGGCGAGTGTCTTGAGTGATATTGGTGAGTGCGATCTCCGCTGAATTCGCAAACAGCGGAGGAAGGGGTGGTGTGGGGCCCGAAAATAACGATAGCGTCCATTAGAGGGCGGGGGCGTCGTCGTTAAGACGGAGGCGACGCCCGCAGGTGGCCGTCGCTGTTTATTCTGCGGATGGACGCTCGGCCGGCTTTCACGTTTCGGCATTGTATTCAACTTTTCGAGAGTAATTTCCTTGGCTGGTATCGATCGCGTCCGCTATCCCATCTCAAGTGTGGGACCAGCGGGGGCGTGGTAGCGTGCTATTCCAGCCAGAATAAACACGTGCCTGTTTTCTTTGTTCCGCTAAACTAAACAACCAACCAGGAATCTAAACAGC
Source organism: Eucriotettix oculatus (assembly GCA_034510155.1). Classification (NCBI taxonomy): domain Eukaryota; kingdom Metazoa; phylum Arthropoda; class Insecta; order Orthoptera; family Tetrigidae; genus Eucriotettix; species Eucriotettix oculatus. Next base: position 18,964,781 of record CM067380.1, on the reverse strand, counting down.
GACCAAGTCCCAAATTCAATTTGGTCCCCCGCCACATAGGACAAGGAGAACAACACGCGAGCTCTTGCATAAGCAAAGAAAATTAGATACATTTTTGGGCCAGTGAAACGAAGAGAAAAGCGTCGTAGAAAAGTCACGACGCGGACGGACGCTCCGTTAATTAATACGTCGAGGTCGCTATCGGCTGTGCCGTGATTGAGCGTCGGCGAAGGAAGGTCACCTAATTCACATCAAATTATCTTTAAAAGCACTTTTTAATTCCGGCACAGGCGGTGCCTCGCCCCACCTGGCATTTGTCACCCTCTAATTAAAGGCGAAGAAAAGTGCTCAAAACAAAAGATGAAAAATTGGCTTCATTTCTAATTATAACAGCGTGCAAATATCTTAATTTTCGGAAAGTTCATCGAAGACATCTATCATTAATGAAACTCTCGAAACTTAATATGAGTTTGGAAAATAAGTCTGAGAAAAAGTGATGTTTGCTCTCCCCTCCCGACAGCCTCCCCCCCGTCCCCCTCCCCCTCCCCCATACCCGACGCCTCCTCCTGGGCGGCAACTTAGTGTTCGGAGCAAACGCCATACAGAAAAATACAAGGATTATCTCTTGGCATTTTTTATATTGGAACCATCTGGCTCCACGAACTCTTTCAATTAAGAAGGAAAAAGAAAGGCAGGGAGGGGGTAGTTGATTGGAAAGGACAGAGGGGGAGCATATTTAGCATAAACGCGCTGTCGACTGTTTTTCCCATCAACTTGAAAAATATTTATTGTTGAGTCAGCCTTCTGTATTTAAACTTGTTAACTTTTATAATCCCGGCGCAGTAAAGCTTATCGGACAAGATAGGCTGCAGACAGGCTCATCTTCTTCCACGAACAACTGCAACTGCGAATCACACGCACTCTGTTTGTACGCAATAACAGTGTACGTATACCAATCTGCAACTGGTTAACTTTTCAAAAATAAACGCTACACAATAAACGCATTAATATGTATCATCATTAACTCCGAATCGAAAAGCGATATCCTTCAATAGAAAAAGGACTACTCATTCAAAATTTGAAGTATACCAAAAATCCGTCCCTCTTTCGTGTAAGTAAAGTAGTGCAGTCAGATTTCAGCTATATTCAAATATTTAAAATGAAATAGTTACAATTGTCTGTTTCTTAAATGACAATATAATTAATTTTATTTAATTTTTTCAATTAATAATTACAACATTTGCACTGAATCGTCAAGTCGTTAAAAATAATTGTATGAATAAATTACAGGTTGCCCTCTCGTTGACGAGATCAAGACTCCCACTGCATCGCACTAGTCGTAACCAAATCAGAAAAATATTTCGTATTCGTGGAAATTGTACTAGATTTCGAGACAAGTCGATAGGAGATATGACGGAAATTTCTTGCGTTAAATAATATAGCTTTCTAAAGGATTATAATACAAAACTAGAGGACTCAAGTCTCCCACGAAACCGATGTTTTCATGTAACAATAAAAATAATTTAATATGCGATTCTAAGTTTATGGTTGATAAACCATATTTAAATAATACACCGCGAAACAGTTAATACATTATAAACAACATTAGGTTGGGAAGTGTTAGAAAAACCTTATGCTGGCCAACAATCCTGGGAGGATATTTCATTACCGTTTGTAGAAGCAAATTATTTCAGAAGTAGTGATCATAATTGTGAAATAGACCAAAGAAACATTAAAACCGATGTCGGGAAATATTCGTTTTTAAACCGGACTGTAAGGATTCTAACAGCTCAACTGTAGAAGTTTTTGAAACATTTCCTTGGAATTGTAAGGTTTTCCAGGGAAGAATACGGATGTGTAGAGAAGCGAAAGACTAGTGTGACAACAAATTATCTAAACAATGGATTCTGTAATTCTATTTTTAGGAAGCCATTTAGTTTATTTGTGTGTTTTAATGTTTTTTATGTTTCTTGATTATTGTTTGTAGCTTCAACCGAGCGTAGCTCAGTAATAAGATTAATAAATTCATTCATTCAATGTTAACGGAACCAAAATTGATAGATTATGGAAAAATGTGTGGCAAAATAATTCAAATCGTGTAGAAAATAGTGTGTGTGTGTGTGTGTGTGAGAGAGAGAGAGAGAGTGAGACTAAAGTTGCTAAAAAATTAGTTCTGGAATATCGAAAGAAAATAGAAACTTAAGTTACCTTTAGTATTAAAACTGGAATTGACTCTTTTTTTATTGATTCGTTTTGAGTCACACTTCCCTATTTTTTCTCAAATGAAATGATTATATTAAAAACTGTGGCATTGCATTCAGAATGTTTATGACGTGGCGGGAAATATTTAAGGGAATAAAAGTGAAGCAATTTGTGCCAGGTACACTTCCTCAGCAATGTCTGGATGCCATCAAACTGGACGCAAGGAAAACGTGAGAAATATGCGGAAAATGTTTGATGGCCATTGGCGAAAATTTCCCAAATCAGAAGAGTAAGCTCCGCCTAGATCGAGGTGTTAGTAATTGGAAAAGTGGATTGATGAGAAAGTGATTGGTTTGAAAAAGGATCACGCGATACCAGGATGACCTGAAACAGTAACGAAGGAGGGCACAAACTTAACGAGGGATGGACTGTGGGGAGAAGTGGGAGAGTATTACATTTGAATTGGAAACGAAATATTCTTTAATGTTATTTTGAAGTGGAACGAAAAAACGAATAGTTATTATTTAAAAAAATCAAATTTGAAAGTATGAAAGGAAGTGGGAAGGTTCATGTGAGATCTGACTGAATCTGCAAATGCTGCCTTCAGCAATACAGAACTTGTGAGACACCACGAAGCGACGCGCCTCCTGTAATTTCCTTCAACGAAATGTTAACCCAGCAAACGGACGAATGTATTTATTACCGAAATTATAATAATTTCAGCTACGTTGCACACACAAATATTGAGAAATATCTTTTGGGTGACATACTGTCATTTAATATTTTTAACTAGTTTTATACAGATTTTTAAAAATTATTTTTGTAAAACTATATTAAATTTAAATCTTTTTTTCATTTATAAAAAAAAATTATATTTGTTAGAGTACACTCAGTTAAGGGAAACAGTTGTGGTATTTAGGTTGCTAACGAGGATGGACGCAATGTGCTACAAACATTACCTATAATAACAAAGAATAGGAAGAAAAACGTTTTAGAGTTGAACCTTAAATTACGTTTTATGAAAGTGAAATATATTTAAAAAACCGAAGGCCGGAAATCTCATAAATTTGGTCGTACTAAAAACATCAAATAAGGCACGGTTAAGTTTTCGATAATACTGGTCGAAAGAGGGTAGGGAAGGAGTATTTTTAGGGCATAGTGACGGGGAGAGGATACCGAGGATGCTTCGGCACCCATTCTATATAATCCACCATGATGAGCAGCATTGCTTTTGGATTTCGTCGTCCGATAAAATTTCAAACACCAGTAATCTGGCTCTCCGCCATCGTTTCTTAGTTGAAAAACTCAGCAGTGAGTGCAAAGTGTGACCATCCAGTATCGTATACTGTGCGCGATTTGGGAAAATATTACAAAATTAACGTCGCTGTGAAGCGCAGTTCTGCTTCATGCACATAGATTATCAGATTTGGTGGCGTCGCGACGTGTGCAAAATTCGTCAGTTGAGGTCGGAACGATATACCTGGTCAGCGTCTTGCTCCAAGTCGACGGGCGTCGTGGCCGCCGAAGGCCGCTGCGACGTCGACAGATTGATGGCGCCGTCTCCGTCGGTCTCATGGTCCATCATCCCATCCTCCTGCACAGGCAAGGTCGCAAAGAGCAACACAAATGGGCAAAAAACTTTAAAATGTCGCCTTCTGAAACAAGCAAGTTTAACCTGGTTACTCACACATGGGGTAATACAGACCGAAGCTCTAAATCCCGCCACCACAAAAAGAGGCAAAACTGAAGATGGGAATCAGCCGCGTAATGGAGTCGCGAAGCGGAAGCTAACGAGGACGGCAAGTGTCAGCAGCTTCGCCAAAATACACACGAGGATCGCAAAAGAAGATGCTGAACAATCAAATTCGGATTAGAGGAAATTACGAGGTGGCCCGGCCCCTAATGAAGGGATCCAGTCCCGCGATTGCGCCTTCAAAGCGGCGTCGGGACACAAAGGCCGGCGCGTGCGGCGTCGGAAAAGTCGCGTCCGCGTCCACGTCCACGTCCGCCGCTCCAAATTCCGTAATTAAACGGCGCGACGGAGGAATCGGCAGGTCGGTTAATCACTAAGATATGCAGGCGCGGTCTCGGACCGGTCAACGCCACAAATCAGCGATCTGAGGAGCGGGCGTGGCGTGGCTCGTAGAGGCGAAGGGTGGCGAAGGGAGGCGAGGGGGAGACACCCGCAAAAAACATAAAAGTAGTGGCGAAGAGCGAGATAGGGGGCCCCACGCTGTTCATTTATCCTGGTCGCGAGGAAAAGGCGAGGGAATAAAGCAGGATAATAGGGAGGCTTTATCTGCTGACCGGGGCGAGAGCTAACCCATTGCCGAAAGTGCGGATCTGGCGCGTCTTGCCACTTTTTCCGCGGTCAGCACTCCCCACCTACAATCACCGGCCATTCAGCCAAGACGTCACGCTGCTAAACAAAGCGACGCCGGAAGGGACGCTCCAAATTAAGCGGCCGCCGATCGGAACGCATAATCGCGACCCGCGTCTTTCAATTTATCACGCGAGCTTCGACGCCGTTTCACGTATCGACGACGCTCCGGAAGAATCCCGGGACCGCGCTATCTGCTTCCACATTTTACCGGAGAAAACCTCATTTCAATGTAATTACGGTCGGAATCCTAAGCGAGGACCCTTAATCCACGCGCGGTCCTACACGACAGTTTTTCACCCTCCCGCATCTTAAAACTAAATGGGATTTCTTTCGAGAATAATTGCCTCCTTCAAATGGTAAATCCTCGCCCGATCGCGGGTGAGTAATCTATGAATTTAACAACAGTTAGCGGTGGCTTGACAAGAGCATAAAGTAGGGACCGGGGCGCTCTCTTCATCAGCATACGGGATAAAAGGAGCTGCGCAGCCTCACCGAATCTCCAATTATCACGTCTCGTCAAACAGCAGCAGGCGAGCTCTCTATCGAGAAATCGCCAGCTCCCGCTTTATTGCCGCCAAAAGAAGAACAGAAAGAAGGAGCCGAGGAAATGTAAATTTCCAGTGACGCGGAAACGAGTAGGCAGTCTATCGAGGCCCTGGGGAGCCCCCCCCCAAGGTGGCAGGGCCGGGCCGGGCAGGGCAGGGCAGGCAGGAACTCAATTAAACAACAACCAAAACTACGGCCGGCATCTTCGACGTCTTCCAAACCGTCCGCCAAATAAATAAGGACGACGCGTCCCAGGTACGCGGCCGGCTGCTCTCGTCCGCTAAGAACTAACATCTCGGACCGTAAGACCGTCGTATGCGAGTAAATTTCGGTGAACAAACGCTCGCTAAAAGTAGTTCAACTGTCGGCAATTAAATCTGTCTCGAAAGACATGCGTCGAACTATAAATAAAGCGAGTAATTAAATTTGAATGCGGGGGAATAAGTGTGGCAACGCTGAGAGGGCGTGGTGCGGGGGCGTGGCCCAGTACCTGGCTGGCCCCTCACCACGCCCCCACCTGCCCCCGTGGGCGGGCCCGCCGCCTCCGCCCCCGCCTCCGCCTGCGCACTGGCTCGCCGCGAGCAGAGTTATAGCTTCGATTCCAGGCGGGCAAAGGGAGGCGGGCGAAGGGAGGCGGCCAGCTCAATATGCGGGCCGCGAGCAACCAAAGGTCAACGGCGATTTTATGCCTTCATTATGACACCGCGTCTTAGACCGACAATCGTTAAACCGGTTTGAAACAGTCGACGCACTCCCGTGATTTATCTACGCTGGTACTTACCCTGGCTTCCCGCGAGTCCACGCCTAGTAAACGGAAGCTGACGATCGCACGCCATCGGCTTACACGTGCGTGCCGCAGAGGAACGAGCTTTTTTTGAAAGGAAATCTTCGCAGAACCGAGTTCCGTTTTCCTCTTAAAATAATTGTGGAGAAAATCTTAAAGTAACGTCACAGTCGATCGATGACGGCGTTCGTAAGCTGATAATATTTCACGTAAAACAAAATGAATGTAAGTGGCGAGCGCGCTAAGAGATGGCGGTGAGTGTGTTTGCAGAAACGCCAAACCCGATATTGTCTCGCCGAAAGACTTCCCAGTTTCGCTACTCACATTAAAGTACGCCTAATTAACAAAAACTCAAAAGGGATCCTGATTAAGTTTTCGAATCGGCGTCCGGAAATACCTGATATACGAAAAAGTTGACAACTTTTATTAAACTTCTTTATTAGGTTCTGGAAATGAAGAATATGTTATCGGAGGAAAGTGTACGGACTGCTACAGCTATTAATTAGTTAGTATTAGTGGTTCGCTTCTGGAAAGTGTGTCCGAGGAAGCGAGTGTTTACGAAGTACGGGCCAGCTCTGATTAAAACGTTCCCGCAAGCAGTTCGCCTTCTAAGTTCCGGTGAAACAATAAGCCGTCGAAGGAACTGCGGGGCATGTTGAACCAGCTGTTGGCTTGCCGTATTTAGAGACGGGAAATTTCAACTAAAAACGCTTCGAGGCCATTTTCATTCAGCTGACTGTCAACTGTCTCGTGGCGGCATTCAGCATGTGTAGCTGACTCCGGGCGCGACATCCGAAACCTCATTCAGATCCGCAAATAAGACGCGGACGCGAACGCGAACAAAGGTCACGGCGTAATTATCGACTCGTCCGAGGAACGCGCCGCAAAAATTAAAAGTAAATAACGCGAGGGAAAACGACCAAGATTTAATTTCTTCCAGGGAACGCGACACGAGCTCCTCGTCGGACCGCGAAAAGACGCGCGTCCGTTTGTTTTCGGAGTAATTAGGCGCACATCAAGTGACATAATAAATCAAGCGTAGCCATGGCGACGCGAGGGCACGCCTGTTCTGACCGGCCCTGAAAGCTATCCTCGCTGCGGCGTTTCTACCGTCGATGTCGTCGTCGAGCCGCAAACCTCGCACCGAAAGGCGCGAGTCACAAAACACCGTATATCACGAATAATCGTCGCTTTCGTTGAACCGCAAGAAACCGAGAGGGGACTCGTACGTTCGTTCGTCGGGCGGAAGAGAATAAAGGAAATTATCACTTGCACGATGCTAAATTTTACGTCCGCGGGAGTCACGCGGCGAAGGCAAAGGGTGGCAAATTTTATAAGTCGCCCGCAGCAAAAAAGACTATCTTGCGGTTCCCCTCTCGCCGGATACGTAAATCAGAAGTGTACTATTTTTCTGCAGACGTCGGCGTGCTGCGGGGGAAGGACAATGGCGCAAGAAGCCGAGGACGATGCAGCTATAATTTGTTTCCGGGTCGCTACGAGAATAAGTATCGACCGCCAGCAGAAGTAGCAAATTTGCGGCACTCACGGCGGCGCGGACGTGCGTCGCTCTCCAGGGCGCCGCGTGGCTGCTGAAGTGCGCCTTCGCCCACGAGCCGGCCTCGAACGGGTTGTCTCCTAGATGACCCTGCAACAGAAATCGCAACCGTCAACTACATCCAAATTAAGGAAGGTGTGAATGACGCGGCGGTGGCGGCGGCGGCGGCGACGACGACGGAGGCGGAGGAGGCGGCGGCGGTCGCCGTGGGCGCGAAGGAGCCTCGCGGGCTTCGCGGGCCTCGCGGGCCTCCGGGCCCGGGGCGCTCATTTGTCAGAGCACAAAGGCGGCCAATGACATCCCGCCAATGGCCGTCCGGCTATCTCGCCCCGAGCCCAGCCGCGCCGCGCCACGACGCGCAGCGTCGTTATTCCGACCACGACAATCGATCGCATACTCGTCTATTAGAAAAACGGTGTCTCCAGGTAAAAATATATGCGTCTTATTCTCATAAAACTCCCTTAATTCACGTTCGCGGCGCTAATGTACTTCGTCTAGTTTTATTTGTGACGGGCCCGTGGAAGGTGTCCGCCGGGCATCGATCCTAGACCTCGGCGAATCGTGTCCGGCAGCCGCTAATCAGTGACGAATTACGCCTAAGTTTGTATAAATATCGAGGGTCGTGATATTCTGGCGAGTACCGCGCCGCCCCCTCTTCGCCCGACCCCGCCAAATTAAATTTGCGTGATGTCAGTGTTTGGTATGACGTCATGTTGTTTGTCGACAGGTCGGGTTCCCCGGCGAGTAAATAAACAGGGCAGCCGTCGCGGCGTCGACGCCGCGGCTCACGACCGAGCAGGGCCGGGGCCGAGCCGGCAAATGTGGTATTTTAAATGTTTCTAATCCCATTTGTAAGTGTGCGCTGATGGAGTATTCGCGTGCGAGCGACCTGGGTCCGCCCATCTCCGCTCCCTAACCAATACAGACCCGGAATTCGCTGAACTTTGAGCGAGCCGCGCTTATTGCGGTTTGACATTTGGACGTGACCTTTAATGCGGCGCTGACCGCGGCTTGGCCGCTTGTTTTAAGATAACGGTTCGGTTCGGTTCGGGCCCTTTTATCACTTTTCGGAAGCGAGCTCGAATCGCGGGATTCGGTTCCCGCCGACGCTTTACGCCCGAGCTCTCGCCTACTGACGTGAAACAATTTACCGTCGTTAATTCGCTGCAGCTTTTCTCAATTACGATATACGAGCGTTTCCCTTGTACGTTCGCGTGGGACGGATGAGATAGCGTGGTTATCGACCGTCGCGGAATCAAGATGTTCAGAATTAAAATCCCGAGAAACCTTCATCGCTCACGCCGATTCTTCTCTCGAGAACGAGCAATACCTAAAAAGGATTGTAGTTGGTTTCGTTGCCGGTACGCGTAATTGAATGACAGGCTTGACGGATTAACATCGCACTACTTATAATGAGCTCTTTAAGACGTACGAACTTGACTAACACTAGACTGTCACCGTTACCTTTCCTACCAAAACTATATTTGGAGCTCTTTCCGACAATAATTTTTCCGAGTTTGAAAAATGACGTCTTTTCTTTAAATATTATTTTCTGAAAGGTCACTAAATTTAATAAAATATACATCACTTATATTCTTACAAAATTTAAAATTTTTCCTCTATGAAAATCCCATTAGTAAAGAAGTTTGTCTCCAGTAAATCGTGCCCTATTTGCCTGCAGTTCACCATAAATTCGTTTTCCTTGTAGTTTATTATTAACTAGCTGGGTGCTCGGTGTTGTTTGAATATTTTTTATAGTAGCCGTTAATTTGTTGTTAATGTTGTCAACTTCCCTCCGTTACGTTCCACTTTCCAACACACTGGGGCTGAAGTACTGGTTTAGTTACATGTTGGTTGTCAGAATCAGACTCAGTGAGTCACATTACAATGGTTTTGACGTAAATCTCGATATTTTGAAGTGACAACTATCCATCCCAAAAAAGTATTTATTCGTCGAAAATATCAGCCGATTTTACATATTTAAAAATTTCCACCCCTCCACTAGGGGTGGCAGCCACTTTCTAGCTTATATAGAAGTTGTGTGCAAAATTGGGTCGAAGTGCTCCACGCGTTTACATTTGTATGCGAACGATAGATACATACATACATACATACAATCATACGTACGAAACTTGAACTCATTTTACACTTAAAAAATTTAATTTATTCATAAGAATAACTTAGTTGACCTTTATATTTGGTCTGTTTAGCGCGACATTACTTGTACATTTAATGAACCTTTATTTAAGTAACTATACATTTAAATACTTTAGAAAAATATAAAGAAAGTTTATTTCTAGAGGGCGGCTCAAGCGCTGCCCCATATAAATACGACGCTTTGTGCCGCTAACAGTCAATTTTACTTTTTATAAATGAAGAAAAGACCAAGAAGAAGATTTGTGTAATATTAATACGTCATAAATTTTCGTACGTTAAATGTATGTTAAATATACCTAGATATATCACTCGGCATCATTTATTAACTGTGAGTCGATAACGAAAAATTCACGTTTATGTACCTACCTGAACTGCTTATGAATGATACTATCCAAAGTGAAGAATAATATTTTAAACGGCGTAAACTTAAATTTCTGATTCTGTACCATTTTTTCTCTTCCTTCGATCACACGAGTTAACAATTTTCTAACGATAATTTTTTCTTCGTTTCCGTAATTTTCTCATTTACAAATTGTGTATATTATATATTTTAATTTTGTAATTTTCCCTATAATATGTATTTTGTGTGCGCGTGTTGGCTCTCTTTTCTAGTCATGTAACAAGTGCAGAAACAATACAAAAATATTTCCCCTCTTGGCATTTTTGCGCGAGACGATTGGTTACTGCGCAATTTGAGAAGAGAAAACCGAGAAACGCGCCCCTGAACATCATCATCGGACACATTAATGCCAATGGTTTCTCCAGCAACACGGAACAAGCCGAATTCGGAAGCTTCTTTTTTTCCGACAACGTCACATTCATGCGCGAATATCTGTTCAATAGTAACAACCAGAACTTCTGGGGAAACCAGCGTGTCTCACAAGCACAACTTTCAACAGATATTTTTTTGCTAACGTGAGGTTCGGTAATGTACAGAGCTGTTTTAATTTGACCGTTCTTCCTTTTTGCCATTCATGTATTCGTCTGATGACAGCGGCGAGGCGGGAGGCGCGCTTTAAAGTTACACCCCGTATTCATAGCTGTGCATACCTCATATATTTTATTAGCTATGATGCTTTGACTTGTCATGATTCCTCGGTAGGGGATGAATGGAACCAACTCTAAAATCTAAGTCTGTTATTACTGTGATTATCATTTCGACCGGTTTAATGAGGTTCTGTTGTGAAAGAACCTCGGTCGTGTCACGTGTGGAATCTCTGATTGGCTCTGTACAAGTATTTGCGTGTACAAGTGAGAGCAGGTTTACAAATTAGATTTCCTTGTCGGCATTCTCCTTTCTGGTAACTTAATTTTGCGGAGAGAGAAAAATGGGCACGTTTTGCGAGTGGGGCGTAGGACGGAATCGCCGGACGACACCATATTACAATTGGCAAGTAAACAAGCGAGACTTGCTGATCTGAGCTGAGGTGTGTGTGTCCTTTGATCCGGGGGCCTTTGCATTCTTGGAGACTCGCGAATCTGGAGTCGCTGTGAGCGGAATGTCAAGTTGGCCGGCAAACATGGGGCGATGTTTGATGAACGCATTCATCCGAAGCGACAGCACCGGCCATCTTGTTTACTCCCTTTCAGCGATACGGACATTTGCATTTTTCGGTCAGACCGAGATGACACCGAGCAATGCGCACGTGCGATGCTATGCGTTTCTCTATTTCGAATTTCTCCCGTCCCCTTCGTTCGATCATTTTCTTGGGTTTAATTTTATCGGGAGGAAACCCCTCCCTCGCGGAATTTATTTCGCGAGCTTTTATGTGGCCTCAAAGTTCGCCGCGACAGAAGTTTCAGTTAATATAATTGCTAGAGTGGCCGTATCTGCTCGCCAAGATAAGTGTCGAGGCGGTGTAATTGTTTTGGGAAGATTTTTAATCAGCAAGCAAGAATGTGTCGGGCCGGGCCGATTAGCCGGGGGCGGGAAACAAGCATAATTAGCCGAGCCATTCACTCACACCATGCTTAATTAGGAGCAGATCTCATCAAGACGCACGCGCATCGTCTTGGCGCGCCTCGGGACAGCTGTTATGTGCCCCACACTGCCTAATCGCGAGCACTAATCAAGACCGCCATCTTGCCGCACAGACTTCGTATCTGCTTTACTTCGCGCTGGATGGCTCTACAAGCCGTTATCAATTCGTTCCGAAAATATAAGTATTTACGTCCGATCCTCACCGACACACACGGAAACGTTTTAATTTAAATAAGTCTTTATTACGCAAGTGCGTTAAACGGTAAATTAATCTCAAAAGAATTTATTTCGAAACGAGTATACTCTTACAATTTGTTCAAATTAAAGACGCTCGATGCCGATGTACTTGTTCGCATTTATCTTCTTGGAGTCTTAAAAATTGTAGAATAAGTGCAAAGTGCAGAACTTTATTTTGTAAATTTAGATATATTCCCGACGAATTTTACCTTTTATGTGATGTGTAATCATTTGCATCTTTAAAGGTTCTAAAATTTTGTCTTCACTTCAAATCGTCTCGATTATATTTCAAATAATAGAAATAAATGAATTTTACTAAACACTTGTGTAGAAATATAAGATTGAGAAATCTATACATCTGAATGAAAGGGTTCCAATTTTTAATTTTTTTCTCGTGTAATATATCTTGTGACTCAGTGTTTTCGAAAATAAACTTCCATTCCTAATAAATGTTTTTTTTCCGCATGGCACGAACCGTCCTGGACGATGATATATACATTAACAAAAATCATTCAGCCAGTCACAGAATAATTAAAAAGGGCGATCATAATTTGAATAAAGAACTCAACCATAATTACATTCTCACATCTGGAGAAATTTGTAACCTGAAATGTTTTAAGAAGCGTCAACATTCGCTTTACCAGGTAAATAGGAATAATATAAAGGTGTCCCTTTAATGCTAGTAATTCGACTCACGTCGATAAAAATAATTCCTCCCGATAGAATTTCGACGAGAGTGAAAGGTGTTTCAGTGTAATACCTGCAAAATATATTCTGTTGTCGGAAAATCTCCAGCGATATTCGAAAGTCTCTAGAATGAATAAAAATGCCTTACACTGTCCCTGAGACTCAGGAAAGTAATTTCACAAATATTAATTTGTAGTTTGCGGCATGAAATCTCCACAGAGGTCCAAGATTTTTGTTTCAGGAGTACTCAGTGTCGGGTTAATATATAAGACCTTTAAGTCGGTTCTTTTCAACGACAGCAGGAACTCGTTACTTCAGCCATTGAATCTAAATTAAGAATAATCATTTTGAAAACGCAGATTAAAAAGTACAAGAAAAGGTCCTTGCAATAGATAGTTATATGTGTGACATAGAAAGTCTAATCTTGGAGATAGAAGATTACAATGAAAGTGGTTGGAGAGTATTCTGAGATTATGACGAGTGAGGTTGTTTGGTGGTATTGCGGGAAGCGTAGAGGCGTAGGCGGAGGCAAGGCGAGGCGTACTTACCACGTAAGGTCCCAACGTAGACTAAACTGTTTACGCTTGTGTGCTGGCTGAGGGCTACGCGCTGTCAAAGCAGCCCTCAGCCCTCCCAGGGTAAACAAAATAACAACCAACACAAAAGTCCAAGGTCTCCGAACACCTTTCCACGGGCGATGGAGCCCGAGACGGAGACGGAGACCGAGACGTCTTGTTAATTCGGTTTCGGCCTCCCCGACCACCGCCGGCCGGACTCCCGATAAATAGCAATATAATATACAAGGAAGAGAGAGGACCGTAACGCTCGTGGAATTCTGTCCGCGGCCTTAAGCCAAACAAATGGGGGGTAATGCCACGGGACTTTTACTTTTATTGGGGGGTAAAGCGGTGGCAGATAGGGGTGGCCGAGATGGCTGCGGAGGATTAGGGGGGATAAGTCCAGAGGCGAGCAGTCCTTACGCGCTAAGCCAGCGAGTCCGTCGCACGACTTGGCGTCGCGCGGCGTCGCGTTATTTACCTCGACTTCCTCGATTGCCGTAATTGGCGTGGCAGCCCCGCCCCGCCCCGGGCCCGCGGGAACAATTGCGAAGAGCTGCGCCCGCTTCGTGTAAACTGCGATGTATAATGAAAGACGTTTACTCTGGCGCGGCCGAAACTTGGGGAAACTTGTACATGTGTGTACCTCACCAAGTTAACCTCGGCGGGCTCTTGTATTTGTACTTTTCAGCCGAACCGAACTTTGGTGAGCGCACAAACAAAGCCCTTCCTCCCCGGTCCCGGTCCCGGTCCCTGCCCCGGCCCCGGCCCCCAGCCCCGGCCCCACTCCCGCCCCCAGACTCGCTCGTCCCCACAAACGCAAAAGCGTCCTCACTTTTCGCCGGCGTATATTTTTCCGATATTTATTTTTCCGTCGATACTGCGTCGATATGGAATCTTCGGACGATATTTCGCGTTATCGGAGGAGATTCGTGCGTTTTGTGGGCCGCCGTAGACTTTGATGAATATCGTTTAACACGGACTCTATCAATCATACCTCGTAGCGGTATTTTCGCGAGTCTGCACCCCGACGGAGGAAGACGGCCGGCGCAAATTTGGACCCCGAGAGAGGTGAATGTACATCCCTCGCAGTTTCGGCGTCGCGTTCGCAAAGTGAGAACGAGTACGCGGGATTTACGAAGGCTGTCGCCAGAGACGAAATCGGAGTGACAGTTCTTAGGGTTCCGTACGCACTTCATACATAATCTAGCGAGTTATTAGCCCGGCCGAGATTAAATTTCGTGGCGCGTGCGTTACGTTACCGTCCTCCAGATAAACGCGAAATATATCAATCGTGTGACAAAGGCGGGAAGATGTAAAAAAATTCGCTCGCGTTGAATCGATATCGGCTTAAATTAACTTTATAACCTCGCAGTGTCAAACAAATGGCGCAGAAAGTAGGGTGGAGCAGAATTTCCTTCATTTTCGTCTATAGAAACTTTCGCGAAGCATCATCGGCGGAGTGTGTCATTATAAAAACACGAAAGAACATTAAAGCGCGTTAGAAAGTTTCGGAGATGGTTACTTCATTAGGGCCGGGAGGTTTTAATAGCCGTAACGCCCCGAGGTTACAGAACAGTAGCAATATTCACGTCCGCGGAGGGGGACAAGCCCGCAATAACAATCTACACAAAGATTACAACAAGGCAAGGCAAGGAGCAGCAGCAGCCCCAGCCCAACCCAGGCTTTCGCGTCGAACCTGGAAAGCGCCACCGACACCGACGTCGGGTCGCACATAAAATTACGTTCGTGCACAGCTATACCGGGGCAAATTTCAAACGCAGAAAACCGATGGTAAAGGCAAATATTATTCCGCATCCAACATCGCGGTCGGAATGTCGATGAGTCATTGAAATGCGGCGCCGGTCGGGTGCGGTCAACAGCAGCGCCGTGGTGATGGCGATGGTGATGGTGACTCCCGTGGGCCGGGGCCGGGTTCGAGTTCGGGTTCGGGTTGCAGTTGCGCTTCTTCACCGCTCGATGTTTACAATTCATCTAGCAGCTGTATACTCGACGAGGGGCTACCGTCAACAACCCGGGGGCTCCCGGCACATTCGCCAAAAAACTTGCCCCTTCACCGAGGACGGATTTCTCCCCCTCTAACTACCCCGTCAAATACTCTCCGCCAAGAGAAAGGAGGAGCGTTAGTGAGAATATTCGCTCGTGCGGTAGTCGCGGGACGGATAAATCAATACACTAGTGTATTTGTAGAGGGGGCGGCTCTCCTCTTGTTTACCGCGTTAAAAAGCAAGATGCGAAAAGAGGCGGTACGCGGCTGGGAATAGCCGAACGGGTTTATGTGTCCGTCTGGAGCGCGTAATTACGAAGCGTCCTCAGCGGAGCGCATCTTCGCGGTTCTCGGTTCATGGACCGAGACGCGATGCGATGCGACGCTGCGCCAAGTTTGCCGATTTCAGGGATCGCTAGACGTAAACTCAAGATCTAATCGTTCTCCTCGGAAATCGGCCGCAATCGGCGAAGCAAACTTCGCGGAGCGGACCCCGGTAAGCAAACTTCGTGAGAAATGCTGCGCTTCGGAGCGAATCGAGTCCCGACGCGTCGCATCGCGTCGCGTCGTCTCACCTCACGTCGCAATCGCTACCAACTACAACAACTGACAACTGTCCACGTTCCTCGTGCCTCCCGAAACTAATAGACCCTTTATGACATCACAAACCTACAGTCAATTAACAAAACAGCGGAAATCAGATTCCAACGTCACAGTTTCATTTCTTCTTTGATGGGAATACATTACGAAAATAAGTCACTAATTACATCGATTTCAATTATTAGAGTTTTCGAAATTTACATGATACGTTACTTTATCTAACTGAGCTGTCGGACGAGATTGGAGAATTAACTCTATAATTATTGATTTTTCTAAAGTCTTCGATGTCGTGCCGCATGATATTATTAAGTTAAAAAATACTGGTACAGATTTTCGGGCACTGAAGTGGACCGTTCACTCAGAGTTCGCGTGAATGATAAATTGTCTAAATCAAGTCAGGACTCCCGCAAGGAAGTGTGATCGGTCCACTTATGTTCCTTGCATTCATAAATGACTTAACAATCGGTATAAAACCGACGATTGTAAGTTATATAGGGATATTGTAAACGTTGAGGATGCATAGATTCTGCAGGCGACTTGGACAAAATTTACCAATGGTCAGTTAGAAATAAAATACAAGGAAGAGTAAGGCAATCGTTTTTAGGGAAAAGAGAAATATTCCTCTATTATTAAAAGGGGAACGAAGTAGTAACGGAGTCAAACAACTGTAAATATCTTGGGATCACAATTAGTAAAGATTTAAATTGGGGAAATCAAGTGAGCCAGCGAGGTAGCAGGTGAAGGGTCGAGGGCGCTGCTTCACTTTCAGGAAAATCACGAGAAAAGACAAGATTTATGCTTAAAAAACGCTGGTCTGGCCAATTTTACAATATGGGGTAGCATTCTGGGATCCATATGGAAATGGACACACTCTAGCGTTGGAAAAAAAATACAAAAACGGGCTGAAAAAAAAATGTTTGGGAGTCGATTCGCGAACAATCGTCATGAGAATTTGGAAGCTCTTAGTAACTTAATAGGAGGAAACATATGAGGTTGTGCGCAGTATATAAAGCTCATACGGGTTAACCGGCCTGGAAAGAAATAAAAAGTCATTTTACGGTGACAACTTGTAAGTCTAAAAATGATCACACGTTCCAAATTAAAGGAAAAGGGCAACGCACAGACGTAGGAAATTACGCGACTGGAATTCCTTGCCTGCAGAAATACTGGCTGATCAGTTAAGGGGCACGCTAAAGAAAATAAAGTTAGCAGTTGTATGTATGTATATAATTTAGCACTTCACTGATTCTAAGATGTATATAAACAAAGCATTAAAATAGTGAAGCGAATTGTGTGATTCCTGACTTATCTTTTCCTTTCGGGTTAAAATTTCGTAAGACAGTACAAAATTGTTCGTTAGTGTAATAGTAATTTATCAAATTTGAATGTAACGTTTCGATACACCGAAAACCATGCTTTTAGTTCGAAAAATACACTGTGACAAAATTAAACTTTTATTTTTTTACGCGGCACGGACGCAGCGGACGTCATGTAACAACCTATCGCACAAGTGTATCATTTAAGTTTTGAAAAACAAACCAGATGAGTGGCTAACATATAATGTAGTTTATAACATTGAATGTAAGCATATTCACGGCGTAATATTCCGCAAACCAAACGTACTTTAAAAGCACAGATTAAAAAACGAATAATCTTCATATTGTTTCTCATTTAATTATCCTACATCTTCCTATCTTGTTTGTTATTTATGTCTGTTAATTTTAAATCGAGTATTTGAATTATGGGTTATTTTACATGTTTCACTAATAATAAATACCTAAAATTAAGGCTGAAATTTATTTTACTAAATATTTTTGTTCCATTAATTGAGATATTCAAGTTTTTATTGTCTCTAGCAGCAGTTATCTCAAACCGATTGTTAACCGGCGATTACATACACTCTCTCATTGTTGCAGGTAAGCGTTAGTAAGGTCAATTTTCCTACAATAAATACGTTATCAAATTTCGGGTATTACATTTTGAAGATAACAGAATAGAGCAAATTCGCTGTAAATTCTTTCTATCGCGCAAAACTTACAGAAAATGTCACTCACATCGAACTTAGGTCACAGTAAACCCACTTGTTGACTTCATTTCGACTGTCCCTATTTCAGTCGTAGCACAGAATGCCACATTTCTGAAGAAAGTAACAGAAATATGCTTTTTAAAATATTTTCAGGACATGAACTGATTTTCTTGTTGGATTTTATTCACAGTAATGCAACCTTTTTATTTTCTCACCAAACTTTAGTGGTAATATATATGTTTAAGGGCTCTATAAAGTTCACATATCAATATTTAAAGTATATTATTTTTTGCAGCTTTAGAGGTTTCATTTTTACGTCTGTTTTATGCACAAAAAATAATGCAGTTAATTACCAGTTGGCTGAAGTGTTAGGCTGTCGTGAGGCACATCGGAAAACTTCCATGTTTGTGAAAGAATTGTCAAAGAATTTTTATCATTTGGCGATCATTTGAAGAAAAAAAAACTGAAGACGGTACAAATACATCCTGAAATGTTATTTTGAATTAATTAAATAATCGGTTTGAAACTGGTCGATGACTGAATTATATTTATTCCAGCTCATATTTTAAGAATGCCAACTTGTATATAATATTTACGAACATAGGAAGAAATGCTCACATGTAATTCATTTTCGATGTTACCAGGTAGTATCACTTTCTTAACTTAAACTTGTAAATCTGTTACAGTATATAAAGGATCCCTTTCATTTATTTTTAAAATTCTAACACTGTAAGAAGCCGATATATTTGATTAGTATTCTTAAAAAGTCGTAATCTGGGAAATTAATTCACAAAAATTTTGGCAGAATAAAATGTTTTTAGCAGAAATATGAATAAAACCTCAAAAACAGTATTAATTTTCTTTCAACCTTCAAATGTGTGGTTATTTTAAATATATAAACATACGTTCACATTATATTAATTATACAAATCGTTCACAAAGACACATTTAATTGTTAGTGTGCGTCACATACTTATTGGTATTCACAGATAACGAAATAAAACGAGTCTTGACGTTGATTTTATTAGTACAATAGATATAAGTAATACAGACAAATATTTACTAACCAGTAATTTAGTACATAATATTTTTGTTTAAAATTGTCTACTTTATTAGTCATAAGTCAAATGCATTAATGAATAAATAGAACTATTCAATCGCCCGGTGGTGATGTCTAGAGGGGACACAAAAAGGAACACAAAATCTACAAGACTCTAAAATTACCACTAAAACTATTAGTAAAGTTATATATATTCTGACCTTCTTCTCAATCCACTTCACTGCGATTGATTAATAAATTAAACTAAATGTCTAACCACAATTTATGATTATATCTTCAACTTCACTCAGTTACATTATTAAAATTCCTATTCTCTATTTACAATAAATTACTATCGTAAGTCATAATTCTTCTTTTGAATTTAGATTTTACGAGGCTTATCTTAAGCACGAAAATAAAAACATCACACTTCCACTCTCGCATAAATGTGTTTCGCTGTTAATTTATCGTAGATAGTTACAAAAATAATGAAATGTAGTGAAATCGGTAATTTCCGTATTCATAATGCATAGTATTGAAGTCGATTTAAATTAATCTTACCCATACTAATATTAGATCATAGCCTTAGAATTTTTCGGCAGCCGTCTTAGACATAGTTTCATAAAAAAAGTTGCGAAAATAGTAACGCGAGTTTACTTTCGTAAATACAATTTAAAATTCTCACTACATGTCACAGACTTGAGTGACCTTCCATAACTGTCACAAGAAATGAAATAATCACTCAAACTGAAGTCAAACCAAGTAAATTTTGAAATGTTACAATTAAAACAGCAAATTTGAGTTGATCCAGGCTGCGAAAGTATAGTGTAATACAAATTCAACTTAAGAATGTAAATAGTAGCACGTAATAACACATATTAATTAATTTGATTACTGTCATAAATCAATTTAAATTAATCATAATCACTTGAGTACAGGAAAAAAATTCATCTGATAAATTTAAACACTTAAACAAGTCACAAAATTTAAGATGATGACTGGAATACTGTCACATCTTATTTTAATTTGATTTTAAAAGGTGTATTCATACATACAAATTTGTAGAAATGGATTATACACTCGCACTTATTTTAATTAACGAGCCCGTTTCAATTCTACAATTTTTTTTACTGCTGTGACAAATTTAAAACCTTACTGAACAAGTTTTGGTTTTCCTAATATCCATGTACCATATTTTTTTTTGTAAATTTGGAAACAGAATATTTGCGTGGTTCCTCTCACACTTTAATTCATGATGCCAATTTCAATCACAAAAAAAATATTTCGAACTGAAATGAAAACATGAAATCAGGTAAACCTTGTGTGTACATATAAACTAAAGTTCACGACAATTGAATCTCAGAAAACCAAATTCAAGGAATGCTCCTGATGCGGGAGAGAAGAAATTCATTCCATAATTAACTTTGTCCAAGTACATTCAAGTTGTATACAAGAAACTTAAAATTTTGAAGGTGTTATTTTCTCGGTATGAGAATTACAAATTTCGTACATTTTTAGAAATGACAGGATTTACGCGAATATGATCGAATACCAACGTAAAATCTTATCACGACGAAGCCTGTTGTCACTATTACTTTATAACTACAGTTGTGGTCCCCCGTTTAGACTATTTTATAATTCTAACAATAATCTTGTTTAAACTAAATAAACAAACTTCCAATATGTAGTGACTGAGTTTAAGAGAGGGCTCTTTTGAAGTTTTTGATAAAACTTCGTTAGCGGAATAAGCCACAAATAAAAGAAATTTGAGTATAGTCGTTTAAATAATGATAATAGATGGCATTTTTGCAAGCGAAAGACGTAAGTAATTTCAAACTTCAATGTAAAATGTGGTATTTGCGGGGAAATTCGTTGCGTCAAACGTTCCAAATTTATTTAATTCTTTCTAGAGACCTGAAATGTACCAGACAATTAAATCATCGTAACAGAACGTATCCTCTTTCTTTTCAACATTCATTTATGTGACAGAGTCTTCTTCCAGAATTTAGCAAATTAAGTAATTGATGACCACCCCTTACCGCTAAACAGGTGTAGAAATTTTATCGAAGTCTCCGATGAAGAATTTACATTTATTTACGGTTAAATTTGAAACGCAAGAGAAAACGCGCAAACGGCTCGCAAAATACATCATAAAAACAATAATTCGATAAAACATACGTAAATAATAATACTGATATAGTCCAGTCGCGAAATTACATTTTAAACTTGGTTAAAAGAGCACGATAATTTCCAAATACGCACACAAAAATTAAAATTAAATTTACACAACATGGAAAATTAATGTCAACCACGGATATCATTAGAAACTGTGAAATAAGTTTCCTTTCGGTTTTTATTTGTCATGGAGCGAATCTACCATCAAATTGAAATTTAGTTCATTTTGCGATATTATTATTTTAGAAAAGAAAACGAATGTGGCGTTAATTACTTTCAGGAAAAGGTTCTCGGTAAGAGTAGGAAAAAATTACAGAATCACAGTAATTCGGCCTATGTTTCCATGTGTAACATGAAACAAACGGTATATAAAGGGTTTTTTCAATAAGGGCGGGTCAATGTTGAAATGGAATAAAACGAACTATGTGTGTGGTATTAACGAAATTATTTTTTTATTTGAAAGGACTTACTAAGCCCTTATTGAAAAAACTTATATTTACGGATTATAAAATACTATAAGGCTGATGAAAGTCGGTTTTTCCAAGAATAAAAAATTAAAACGCGATTTCCCGTTGCTCTACAAGTATGCTTAGTTTCTAGTATGCGCTTTGTGTTATTTTCTTGGGTTGTTTTATGGAACTAAGGCGGTACCGGCCTAAGTTTCCCACGGGGCATCTAAGAATTATCAACAAATTTGGCCGGTGACAGGGTTTCATTGAAAGAAAGAAATATTTTTAATATGAAATAATATAATTAGAGAGTAGCAAGTGCACGTAAAGACAACCTTGTTGTTGGGAGTTTCTTCTCATCCTCGAAAACAGGACTTGGTGTTGCAAGTAGATGATGGCACTTTCACTTAGGAGACAGCTTACATAACACAATACAAAAACAAAAACAAATACTGACTACACGCTTTATTTGGAACTAAAGGCACAATAATGTATAATATATATACATATATATAAATGCCTAAAAATATAATTGTGAAAATATAGGTCCAATAAGTATTTGACTTCAGTAGTAATATAAGATTGTTACAGACTTTAATCGCGAAATTTGGAAAAAAAAACTATTATGAATTATTCAGATATACGAAAACGTTTTTGTGGTAGCAATCTTAAAAGAAATACATTTTTTTCGGAAGACCTATGAGGCAGGCTTTAAATTTTTACGCAAGTTTCTTAATGTGAACTGTTTTTAGTGCTCCGCTACGAGCGCAACCCGTTACAAGTGGACCCAAGTTGTGTAAAAATACCTTCAATTTATTTGACGCCGACATTATTGTTAAAGTAGATATATTGAGTTCCTTTGTTTAGGAATATTTTATAAGGGTAATGACGGACGGGTTTTGGTTTTGACGGAATGTGTGCGGGTCGGTAAGGAAACGGAGAGTCCAGCCAGGACCGCACCACATGAAGCCGATTACCGGCCAGAATATTAGATAGCTCATCACTCAAATTAGACGCCATTATAGAAGCTTAGCCAATTACGACACTTGAGGACAAAGCGAGCTGCTTTGCGGACAATGCTCGCTTCCGTAATGAGAGCTCCCAATTACGGCGCTTCCGATTCGCTAATCCGCAACTTAATACAAAATTACAAGCCTTAGAAGCGGCCAAATTGGAAAATATAACAAATAGACTTTTTAAACGAGCAAAATTAAGTCCGGTAGCCGGGGCGGAGGTCGGCGGGATATTTACGTGTTTGCGCCTAAGCCGGAGCGTAAATCGGCGGAGGCCCGATCGGGACGACACGGGACCTTCCTAATTAGAATTAGCGCACGACTGCACATAAAGCTAAGAAATAATTCCGCGGCGGGCGCTTCTTAACGTCCCTGCTTATTGCGGCCCGTTAATTGGCACACAGCACAGCATAGAACGGAACAGAACAGAACAACGGTCGTTGCGTACGCACGCGGAAGAGCACGACGACGACGACGACGGTGACGACGACGGTGACGGCGACGGCGACGGTAATATCGGGAGCCGCCGAGTAGATAGACTCGCCACCGTATTAATCATTCATGAACCAAATTCCCCGACTCTTTATAGCAATTTTAGTGCTTCGGGAAACCTAAATTAAAACGTGATTACAGTTTAGTGTACAAGTGGTAAGGGGAAGGCATGGCGGCCGAATTTTATCTGAGCTCCCCCGCTGCCGCTCTCGCGTGTTTACTCAATATACCGCGCCTCTATCGATCGCGAGCTTTTCAGCATGGTAAATAAGTGTCCCGGAAAAGTGATACGTTCTGCATACAATTTAGACGATCCGCTTGCGTCATCACCATTGTCTAGCCCTGGCCGCCGTGAATCACGCCCTTAAACGCCGTAGCCTCGACCGCCGCTCCGAATCGATTCAAACGTTTCGATCGGACGGGACGGGACAGGACGGGATGGGATCTGCGGGATCGGTGCGATCTGCGAGACCGGAGGACCGAGTTCGAGGCCGGGCAGAACGCGCGCTCCGGGGGACGGCTTATCGGCGCGCTGAGAAATGGCGGCCATCCATCGCGCTGTTTGTGTATTGTGCGAATCGGCGTCGCCGTCACCGTCACCGTCGCCAGCTAATGGGCTGGAAAGGCGATACCGCGCTGACCGCTCCTTCTCTTCGCTTCGCTTCGCTTTGCCCTCTCGCCCTGCCTTATTCTAATTTAATGGCGGTCTCCGTCGCGTCACCGCGCCGATATTTCCTTCAATTAAGTTTCGCCTTCGCCGTCGTTGCCGTCCGTGGTTTCGTTTGCTACGCGTCTCGTTGAACTTAGCTCGGAATCGACGTCGGAAGCAAGTCTTCGCGTGCATATCTCGGTACGGTCTGATATATTTATAGGCTATAAAAGGACGCGGCCCCGGCAAACTAGGGATTTGAACCGAGTTGAGAATAAAGTTGGTCCGGGGACCCATAGGGAAAAACGAGCCGATGTCCAGTGCGCCCCGGGGAAATCAGGTACAGGAAATGGCATAATGATCCGGGACAAACTGGTAATTCGAAATGCGCACCTCGGCAAACAGGCGGCTGCACATTAACGGCCCCTTAGGAAGAAGAAGCGGGGGTGGAGCGCCTTCAGATCGCCACGGAATCGCCACGCACAGGCCATACACGATTCTCAATTAAAAACTCCGCGTTATCGCTACGTAATCGATTCTAAATACTTGATTAAGGATGTATT
This sequence comes from Eucriotettix oculatus, assembly GCA_034510155.1. Classification (NCBI taxonomy): domain Eukaryota; kingdom Metazoa; phylum Arthropoda; class Insecta; order Orthoptera; family Tetrigidae; genus Eucriotettix; species Eucriotettix oculatus. The sequence continues at coordinate 18,940,699 of CM067380.1, read as the reverse complement.
TTCAAATAATATCCATCGCCGCTTCCCACTTTACGAAATTAAAGATACACATTTGTTAATATTTTGCACATTAGTTTTCCAAATGTTTGTGTCTCAGCTACCAATTACGGTAAAACTGTAGGATTTTTAAATTTAAAGTTCGATAAATCGCGCAAATCCAAAGTCACATATTCATTAAATTGTTTTACAGTTGTATTACCATTGATTAGTTTTATTCGTTGTACGCGCAGTGAAGTGCGGGACTCTTACGTGTTCCGTAACTGGTCGGTCAGTCGACGCCGTATCTACCCCAAATGTTAACGTCAAGGATCGAGTAAACTTTATTGTATTTTTCACGCCGCGGGAAAAGCATCTTCGTCACATTTCAGTATTTAACTTGTTCCGCGGTCTGAAAATTCTGAGTGTAGGCGCATTATTTAGTGTGAGTTAAGTATGCTGCAGCACGCACTGCTTTGTTTCGATCGTAATGACTTACTACACATCTCCCGCTAATTCCAAACTCTATTTGTCGACGGCTGTAATATTTATATATCCCGACTGCTTCTACGCATCAAATGTGCGTGACCGCGTGCTTTTCGTTATACCCCGAAGTCATAATAATTAAAAACACAGTAGGTTTAGGTAAAAGGGTGGTTACAATTATGGCGAGAGTGTTCCGCACAGTTGGTGTACTCAAGTATAAATTGGACGTGATCGGCATTTCTACGATTCAGTGGCCTACAAATTCTGTTTCTACTTTTAGTAACCTGTAGTCTCGGAATATCTAAGAAATATTCATCACAGAAATATATTCTTCTACTCGAGCTATGGTTAATCTGAAATGCACTTTGAGTAAAACTGTTCGTTAAATAGCAAACTACCTCGTAACCGGAAACGCGCAATTCTTTGTAATGAATATTTAAATGTAAAAAACGTATCGACGGGAAGGGGAGGATTGTTTCAGATACGGTCCGATCGGTCGGAAACTATTCGGTATTTTGCAAGGAGAATTAATGAATTCGCTAACAAGATCTGTAAATTTGTCGTCGCCACAGTAAGCCGAGGTATTTAACGACTGCCGCGTTGGAAGTCAGGTATTTTCAACATTTAGCAGCTTCCAAATAAATCAACAGCTATTATCTGTGACGTGTGGATGTAAATGAGGCACATCTGCAGAGGAATTATTCTTAATAGAATGTTTGCAGCAGGTAAACAGGGCGGCCGACACCCATAAACAACACAACGCACAATTGACGATCTCATTAAGACGCGAGGGAAGTCTCATTACACTCGGGGAACGCAAATACTAAATATTACTCCTACGCGGGACGGAATTAAGCGCGCGCCTCTCACTTCTCACTTTCAAAATAAAAATACCTAATACTTTTAATTAACAGACCTGACACGACGCTTATTTTTTTTTGCAGAATGTGTGAAATGAAATATTATTTGGAATAAGAACGTGGAGGTGGCTTCAATTCCGGGCCAATGCGGATCGGAGCGACGCTTTCAATTCTCCTGTCCGCCACAATCTTCAGCGACAGAATCCTATTTATATCCGATCGGCTTCTTTCAATTACCAGATATGTTAACAATTAGATAATAATAAAGTTTGAATGCATCATCACGCACGTTTCCCGAATTCGGCTTGTGAAAAATTAATTTTCAATTGCGGTTCACTTTTTTAAGTGTGTTGAAATTATTTAAACTTCACTCACAGCGAAGACAGCGTTAAATGCGAGCGCGCATTATTCATAGCTTCATAAATTCTGTATCACGTGTTTGACATAAATATAGAACGCACAACAGCACGGGATAATTCGTGGAAGCATCCGAATTCCATCGATGGCACAAAACTCCCCGATGACCACGAAATCAATCCGTGTTTCGGAATAAGCGGAAGAGAAGAAGCGAACTTGCGACCTCTGAAACAGAACTACATCTTGTTTTACTTGTAGGCGGACATATATTTAGATTAACATCGAAGAACATTTTGAAAGCGAACGTAAATTATTTTAACGTGAAAGCCATACCCGTAAGTCTCACAAATTCTCGTTCGACGCCGGAAGGTAAACATGAAAAAAATTAAACGCAACTGTAGCGGCTGACAACACAGACTTAAGTTTCAAATTACGATGGAAAAAATAGCCTTCGTTTCATAAATTCAAAGTTACAAAGTCGTCGTAAAATTCAATGCTTGATACGCCGCATTTATTTTCGGGAGTAGGAACGTTTAAATATCGCACAATGCGTCGAGTCGTTGGACGACTTGCGCTTTAATTTCAAAACAATATCTAAATACAGGTATGAAACGAAAATAAAACGTCCAAGGGGAGAAGTAAAATAAATACCGCGGCTGTTTTTTTTTTCTACGGATCAGTCCCGAAATGAGGCGTCATCAAAGAATTATGTGTGGTGGTGTTTGTCCGCATTCCCGAGCGTTTTCTTCCCGGAGACTGAGAAAACGACCACAAATACTCGAACGCCCGCGGCCCAAACAAAGCGTTAACGACACTTACAAAACTTAATATAACCGTCACAATTAATCAAGTACGAAATAACGTACAGCGAGAAGATAAGCCTTAATTTTGTGGTAATCAGTTTCATTTGTAAAGCAAATAATGGCGCAAATGTTCTTAGTAAGCGTGGAAGCGGCGCGGCGCCGAATCGAATCCGAGCTCGCTTATCTGCGACGCACAACACGGCGACAATAAATACCCAAGTGAAACGGCACTATTGTTCACATCAATTATTTTGAAAAATGCGTGCGGACCGCGGGCGTGGGCGGCCGGTGTAAATAGCGTTTAGGTGTTTCCGTAATTAGCTGGGGAAAAACGCCATCTCGCCAGGATTAGATGCGCCTCCTAAGCCTCCAATCACGCTAAATAACAACTAGAGGGCGACACCTCAAATTAAATAGCAAAATATTGCAATTACCCTCTAACCGAAATGGACTGCGATTCGTTGCGGCTTTTCTCCGCTCCGATACAAACGGTACGATACGAAAATATGTAATACCGTACAAGTTTGCATTCCTACATTATTTACCTCATGTTAATTTACTGTCCTCGGTAATTAATGGTAACTATATTAATTCAAGTGTTTGCATAAATACCGAGGACAGAAAGTCACATTTTTGAGGCGGTTTCGTTTCTACCCTAGATTCAGCGAATACATAATAGGAATGAAAAAATTGAATATATTTTAACGAAACCGACCGTTTTTTAATGTTTTCATTTGTCCGTGTTATACTGAAAAACTGTGAATAAAGTTTTATGCAGATTAATTCCAAAGAAACAGACGAAAAATGTGGTCCCCATTCTGAGAATGCTGAGAATAGAATGCGGCCCAATAATTTATTTCACAAATTAAAAGACTACTTTTCTAGTATTTCATAATGTGCCGGAAATATGAAATTGAAATGAATTTAAGTATTACGGGTGTTCTTTGCGAGAACTGTCGTGAAAGTGCTCAAAATTGGGAGCCACGACTCTATAATAATAAAAGATTGCGCAACTGTCATATATTATCAAGTTAATGTAAACGAAACGTATGATATAATTAATTTGGTTACCATAAATTGTGAGATGTTCTTAATTTTGTGGATGTTATTGTGATTTATGTTTTTACACCTGATAAAGTCTAATTGTATTATAAACATTTGTATGTTTTAATAATTAATTTATCTGCGGTGTAATTTATTATTTAATTAGTTGGATTGTTTTTGGTAATATCTAATTACTTGCTGAATTTAACGATCCCGAGAAGGCAGAAATTTCGGGTAAACGTAGAGCGGACCAAGTTCGCGGAGAATCAATTGCTAGGGGAGCGATCGGGAGCGTTTCATTGTGCGTAATTTTCTGAGTACGTGTCGTTTATGAGCGACTCCTGGCCGAGAGATCGCAACTTAGAAAACTGTGTAAGAGGAAAGCGAAAGCGGCTAGATTTGCGGCCGGCTCGCCTGATTCTCGTAATTCGCCTAATTCGCGGTGTGTTTTTTTCTGAAGACAGGCCCGCGGATTGATTCGGAGGCTTTAACGGTTTCCATCACGCGATTCTGCGCCGATCTGAGATCACGTCAATACGGAGGCATACCGCCACATTAATTCTAAGCACAAAGACCCTTCTCGTTGGTCTAACAAAAGCGAGAAATTCAATCGTCGCACGCGGTTTAAGTGCGCCCGGCATCCGTCTCCGACACGCAACTTTTGTAATGCAAAGTCGAGCCGAGCTTTATTTTTAACGGGCGTCTCGAGCTTAATTGGGCCGCGATATATAAGCCACTATTGTGATTTTCCGAAGAGCATTTATCGGCGAGACGAAGGAGGGGGAGCGATGATTAATCGCCGACGTAGTCCGAACCGAGAGAATTAGGAAATACAAAGTGGCACCGAACGCGAAGGCAAATATTTGTCGACGCGAAAGCTACATACCGCTCAAGTCGCGACTCGCTCCGACCTCGACTGCGAGTAAATAACGTTCGGATTTTTGCCTCCGCCCCGGTCCGTAACCCGGGACGCACGGAGGTTCGCATAAATCCGCCTCTTTTGAATGAAATTTATTTGAGAAGCGGCGCGTTTGTCCTCCCTTTGTTTTCTTCTGTTCCGCGGTGGATGACAACATCCGGGACGGGACGACTTCTCTGAATGCGGAATTTCTCGAGGTAAGGAGAATTCGCACTTTTATATTCGGCGAGAGCGTCGGTGTCGTCGAGACCCGCGGACGCGCCCACACCCGACGGTTAATGCAAATGAGGTCGCCCGGGCTCGGGGGTCATCGGAAATTAGCGCCCAGAGGGGCTACAATTGCTCAAAGTGACCCTCTTCCAAATCGTTTATATCCGGGAGATGCGGTGATACTCGCCATTAGGCTCTCGCAATCGCGAATTGTCATGCGGGATTTGTCACGTCACGGAGCGCCGCCAACTTCTCCGTCCCGGCTTTCGCGCCACCTCAAAGGAGGAACTTTTACTTAATTCTTCGTTAAGACCGTAGATTTCATTAATATTCCGCGGAGGGATACGCGATCCCCGACGCCCACCGGAATAATTTATTTGCACGCGTGATCGCGGATTCGTTTTGCGAAGACGCCTCGTCGTCGGGAAGTATTAATACGGCAGATCCGGCGCGGCGTGATTTATGCGCGATTCGGCGTACGGCGCGTGTTCATGCAAATTCTCGGGTGTACACGGCGCCGGACTCTCGGGGCGTCTTGTTTACGCGGGGCGCCGAGATCGCGACGGCAAGACACCGCCAAATTGCGAATACAGAATGTAATAGAGCCAAGACGATTGGACGTTTCCCGTCACGTGGTCCGGGCACAGGCTGCCGCCAAAGTCGCGCTCGCGGGCGCCACCGATCCCAAATTAATTACGTCGCCGCGTTATGTTAAATAGTTTTAATAACGTCCCCGCCCCGCCATGAATATTCCCTCCGTTCCGTTCGAAAAGACCGCCGGCTTAACATCTGTTGAATACCCGTTTATAATTAAAAAAACTGTTTTAATAATACAAAGTCTATTATACCAAGTTAAAAACAGTTTTTAATCCGTGAATATTGAATGACGCGATTAGAGTGGGGGAAATAGCCGACGTGTGTAGAGAACTTCCACGCGCGGGACTTAGTAAAGTGGTATAAATAACTCTCACCTCATATATCTACTTATCTCGAGCGAACTTTCTCCGTGGTCCGGCATTATCATATTCATAAGTACGAAAATGAAGGCGCGCAAAAAGTGGGGGGCGGAGGTTCGGTGGGTAAAGGGAGCAGCGATCGTCTTCGTCGGCTGCGATACGATGATTGTTAATTAATCGCTCCGCGAATATTCGTTACGCAAATTGCCTATCGATAACAATGCGGTTTATTCCATCGCGACAAATACTTGCTTATTAATGTGTCATTTCGGGTCATCCCGGAAAGTTAATATGGTAATAAAAATTAAAACTTTATCGCGGGCGTTTTCATTCGGAGGGTCATCAATTTTTCTTGTCGGCTATAATTAGCGAAAACGATATGCACGGTATACGTCGCGACCGTTTCGAGTGCGCTCAAATTCGTAAATCATAAAACGCGAGGTGTTGGAAAACATTTCAAAAAATTGTAACGCCGTGGCGGGAAATTACCGGCCGAAGAGGATTCGGGAAATTTTGGCTCCGGGCCTCCGCCGCTCAGAATACCGGAGGTTGTTTACCGGAGGCAGCTCAGCTACAAACATACAAAGCAGGAGGCGTGCAAACTTTCCTTTCACAATCGCCTTCTTATCTCGCTCTTCGATTGGCCGAGCATCTTCCTCCACCGGAGTACGCGAACCCGTTCTCCACCGCGGAACCGTCCCGCCTAAAAATATTTAACATGTCTCCGTTAAAGAAAAAGGAAAGTACGTACCGCCGGGCAGTGACGGTCGGGACGCTACTCGAGAACGCGAATCACGAAACTGACAGTCGGCCCCTCGACGCGATTATTCGCGACCCGTCTTGCGGCCCGTAATTTAGATAGGAGATAATTGCGGCGTCTGGTGGCTATAGACGCCTATATCGGGAGCTACTCGGCTCTCCATTGTGCGTCGCGTCGCATTGTGAAAACGGCGCCGACGAGGTGACGTCTACAAAGCGAAATTTGCGCGCTAATTATACACGCGAGTGATTCCCGCCGCAAAGTTAATTTGTCGCGTTATTTTAAAGCCGCGGCTCCACCGAAAATTACTCAGATTATGTAAGGGGCGCATTCGTTGTACCGCGGAAGGCCGGCGTGAGGGGGCGATTCGCGAGTCTAATTTATCTCGCGGTCGCGTCATTCCCGATCGATCGCTCCTCTCGAAGAAAGCGATACCCGATGGACGACGTCGAAGATTTAACCCGTAAATGGCAAAGTCCGCAAACGGAGTAATCCCGGCGCGCGCGAACAATCGCGCTCGAAGTTGGCGCGTCGCGACGGAGCGTACTTAGCAGCTAGGGTGCGCGACGCACGCGTGCGCAACTTTACCTGCACAGGCCGCCAGCGGGGTTCCAGCATGCTTCTGCCTTGTCCTGCCGTGCCAAAGCGACTGCAACTTGTAGTCGTGTCTTCTGTGCGGCGCGGAGCGGCGCGGCGCGGTGGCGAGGCGGCAGCACGCGGCCGGCGCGCTTCGGCCGTTTCCGTCGGCGCTCGGAGAGCCTCGCTACGTGAGTGACCAGGCCACAACAAGCATCTGCGAGAGAGGCATGTAAGCAAGAACCCCCTCCCTGCCGTACTTGTTTACTCGCTTGCACTGATCAATACGGTGCGCTGTTTGCTATCAGAGAGAAACATACATGCTTATCGAGCCGCGGAAAATAAATAGGTCCCCTCCTCCTAAACAAACCGTATTGTTCCACCCTCGCTCGCGACGCGGCCGGCTGACGGAGCAACGCCATTTTTGCTAGCGCCAGACAATAGACTCTAACTTAATTAATTATTCCCGGTTCTGAGAATCAAAACTTATACGCGTCTTCGATTTAAAATGCGGAAGCGGTCTCCCGCGATCCGGCTTATTTCCTTCCTTAAAAGTCGCTCCCCTCCGGTGCTTTTTCCGACAAAAATAAATAAGTGTCGCGAAGAAAGGCGCTAGTCAGCAAACGCCCTCGTCGTGGTCCTCGACCGTCGCTTACTTGTTGTGGGCTCGTCTCCACTTTTTTTTCTTTTTTTTTTGTTGCAAACGTTGCTCTTCATGTTTCTATTTAAAATTATACACTGTAGAGGATAAGTCGACGTTACGATCTTGGAAAAACTCCTGCGCGATGGGTGAGCATCGGAGCAATGAAACGCCCGTTTCGTTTTAGCTTCGTGGATTTACCCGCTTTAAACGTAAGCGATAATTACGGTAATTTCCTATTTTCCGGAGATATACATGTGAAAAGTCTTTCCGTGGACAGAGGAATTTGAAGGAAGAGCAGGTCGTCTGTCCATCCCTGATACCGCTCGTTGCTCCTAGAATCGGTCTTAGGTGGTCGCCGAGTACTTCATTTGCTCTTTCATATATATAAATATTACGGTAGCTCCACGACGTCAATATTTAAACATTTAGATGAATTTTATGATCCGTAATCGTGGAGAATATTGAAAATAGTGATGAGGTCTTGAGAGCCGGTTACATTGCACGGCGTAATCCGCCGGAGTAATTAATAATATATTTCGGAAGACACTGGAACGTCAGATACAGATTGGTCCAATATATACACAAAATGTCAATATTGTATTACAAATGCTGTCAATAAAAAAATGATTAAATTATCTTGTAACGAGGAAAACTGATCTTAATTATACGCTGGTCAAATCTTGTGGTTCGTATTATCCAAAATGGTGGTTTTGAATTAGTACGGAATTGTAAGTTTGACCCAAACGAAGGCGATGACGTGTGTTTGAAGCAGCTTTTCCAAGGTGGAGCAGAATGTCACACCCTTCATTCGTGTACATACGTACGCTACAATCATTTCCTTCCTTCCTCCTTGTCTCTGCAGCCCCTTGAGGGCATGGGCCTACCGGGTCGACTGCGGACTGTCATCTTGCAACAATCATCTAGGGAAATGTTTCTTTTGTTCTTGGATTGAAATTAACTTTGCGAAAAAGAACCGGTCCTGTTTTTATTGCTGCATTCGTTTTTACAATTTGGGTAAGCTGAATCTAGAAGAAAAGGAAAGTGTGGACCTCTCGCATATCTGGCGGCAGCTCAACAGTGCGAAGCTGACAGACCTGAAGCACAGGGATGGAGATGGAGACTCGACTCGGATTGACTCACATGGTCCTCTTATGACCTTCATGGCGGACCTTCAATCCGAAACAATTCTGGAGAAGCATGAAAATAACTCCATTTATAAATGGGTAAATTTATGTTATTGCCACGGTGTCCAGCTAATTGCTTTGTGAATAAAAAAAAATTATATGGAAAAGGGGAAAATGATTGCGAAATTACCATACATAAATCGACGGACATAACCAACCGGTCGATCTATGTTAACGTACTTTTCTAGCCTATTTATTGACTTTAAAATATTTTCCTTCCACCGAATAATATTTTAAATATTATTTCAGCGTATTCTTGCTCTTCAATTGAAAATGAATTTTTTCCGATACTAAAGTCAAATGTGATGAAATTGAACTGTGTAGCTTGTGATGAATGAAGAACGCAGTACGTTCACGAGTTTTCTTGGAATTGTTATGTAGTTGATATTCACAGTCCTGTTGGCTCTTGCTGGGCTGAACCAAGTGCAAGACGTGTTACGCTGGGAACTGCTCTTTAATCCCTTAAGGCAAAGGACATACTGCTTTATTGTCCAAGACGCATCCTTTCGATCCACAATGAAATGTTTCCTTTACAACTTTTATTTCAAAATGAGGAACAAAACAATGTCTGTATCATAACCGGTAGCGTCATTTCATTTCAAAACCTAGAATTGATATCCACATTGTGTGATTCAGGCTATACAACTCCACTTTAAAGCAGTTATCCAATCACAACCTGACATGATGACTGATATAAGCAAGTATTGTAAAGCACGCGTCACACTTCCCTTTCTCTACGGTGACGCACTTTCAATGATTAGGTGGAACATGGTTCGTTTAAGGGTCTGTTATCGTCCTTCGGGGAGTGTTACGAGTATTTGGCGCTTTGTTATAACAGGGTCATTCAGAATATTATAGCTCACGTTTTCCTAAGGTATTAACATTAACGTCTTCCTGACAGTCTTTCTGCAGTCCAATTTATGTCATCTACTCGTTTTGTGCTTAACGATACGTTCATATCTCAATATTAATATGACACTTTTTGGCCCAATGTATGTAATTGAAAGAGTGACAGTCCCCATAACGAATATAAGAAAAAATTATACGTAGGTAAGACGATAGGGACTATGCATACCTACTATATAATTTTTAATACATTTTTATAATGAACTTTACACATTTATTTTTATTAATCATCTATTACACTCGTAATAATTTAAAGAATGCAGACGGAAGAATAGGCTATAGTCAAATTTATCAAATTACGGTTTTCTCTGACATAATTCTTCTGAGTATTGATTGTCATTTTTACTGACTTTTCTCAACTGAGCCGTCTTTATCGCCAAGTAATTGTTGGACGCGTATATCGAGATGCTGAATGGAATCGGCAACATTTGTTAATGTTGAGCGTGGACAAGTCGTTGCTCCGCTCTACTCTGCTGTGCTCTGGTCTGTACGCTTCATCGACCAGATCGTCTCACGTTTCGCCGTCAACACGCTAGCTGCAAAGGTGCTATTCTGCCATATGTTGTTATTTGCACCACCTGTTGTGCCTTCTGTCCTTCGAGACTTACCGGAAGCGGTCGTGCGTCAGCAACGTGATACACTCATTCCCGTCTTACATATTGTTTCTTACCTATTCATTGTTTTAAGACCAATTACTCACCACTCCATTGGCAGGAAGAAGCTTACTATCATGAGTTGGGACTGTCAGGTAGGAATACTGCGATCTAGTCAACCTTACCCCAAATGTTAATCAGCGTGGAACTTACTCCTAAAGCGACGTGAATTTGCTCCAAATAACACGGAAAACTACATGGAAATATTAAATTAACATTAATTTATAGTAACCAAATTTAATATATTTCAATAAAAAATTAAAATATAGTACTATCGACTTGGGATTGCGTCTGTCAGGTGCCGGCCAAGATCAGAGGTTTAGGAAATCCCTATCCAGGATTTATTACTCACCAAGTGGGCTTTTGCAGACTAAACTCCTATTTATTTTATTTAAAAACCTACTCACTCCTGTGGTCTATTGGCTATCGTGGCTGCCTCACAAGCCAGGGGTCCCAGGTTCGAATCCTGGCATGGGCTGGGATGTTTGTGCCGTCATGGTCACGAAGACAGGGGTTAAGACTGCTGGAGAATCGATACGCTGACCACGTGTCACTCCAAATTCGGAATGTGTCGAACCGGTAGGCCCAGGCCCTCAATGGGCTGCAGAGCTAAAGAAGCAGAAGATTACAAGAAAAAAATACATCGAACAATCTATAATTTTCTGAATTGGAGTCCAAAATATTAGCTATGTTTGGTACTAACTGATCGTAAGATTATTCATAAGGATGAATAATATTTATAATTTATTTGGTATCTTTTCTTGTATTAGTATGAAAAATTGATATATATTAAATACTTCATAAATGTCAAAAGATAAACAGGATTTTTATCTACAGAAGTCCATGTTGTGAGTAATTAGGCTTGAATATGGCCTTCGTAATGAGGCAGGCGCCCAGATACCTGCGACTCGAACATCACAGCCGCAATCACTAGTCTATAGGAGTATACTGTCGGTGAATCCTAATGAGGAGTATTGGGGTTTAAATTTACTACCGGGAATGTTAATTTTTGTTTTGCCCTGTGTTTGATGGTGGATTAACACAAGACCAGGGCGAGTCAGTTTCCTATACCGCAAGGTCTGTCAAAGTTGCTCCCCGATAAATCCGGGTGTGGAGTTGTAGGTTGGTTACAGTAGTCCTTAAAGGAGCATGTACCTTCGATTTTTGCATTCTATAGAAGCTCAGAGAAAAGAAAGAATTTGTTACTCTTCAGAGAAAGTTAGAAATTGAATAATATAGCTAGTATCAGTACTCATGCGGACGCCTGAATACTTTTCTTACTGTTCGGAAAGTTCATGTCATTATTTTTTGATTCTGTTTAGAGTCGCATTAATTACCAGGTCTTTGGGGAACTTGTTTCCTTTGCCGGGGTTTTCTCATACAACATCGAGACCCTTGCCACGAGTTATCACTACTTCATCTTCGGATACCTCATGTTTCACTGTAGATCAGGAAAATGCACCCACAATTTTTACCAGACCATTTTAATTTATTTCCTAACCAAGGTTCAGAGTAAAAATCTGGGATGTCAGTTCCATCAACGCAATTTCACCCAGAGTAACCTAAGTATAAATTAGATTTCCAGGTAAGGGTTCGACTGGGCTATGATCGTGATTACTAGATTTCTGAGGACGGAATATGTTTCGAAACCTCATCGTCGAATTCTTTAACTGCGTGGGACCTCAGTATACACTTCGCGTCTGTACAGTCTTCCTAGTTCCTGCTTTATTAATATTCAGCCATAATCGTTGCTCTCATCTAACAGGTAAATACTCCGCGTGTTTTAAGTTTGGTGTTTTCATGCTGAAAAAATTTATTGGCATTGTGGAGAATTCGCCAGAAGAAGTACTCTGAGAAGCAAAATATGCATCATGTAAAATTTGCCATACGATTAAGGGTCATTCTAAAAACTATTGCCATTTGAATAATTTTTTTTGCCCCTGGAATTCAGGGAAACTTTTACACCTCTTATATCCAATAAGTTGTTAAAAATTTTCGATAATCCTAATCTCTACAAATAACATTGGAAAATGATAAAAAGCGAGAGTTTGAAGATTTTATAAAAAGTGATGAAAAATAATTGTTGCATAATTCAAATAAAATCCAATAACAGTGCGTAGGCAGTGAAAAAAATCGAGTTATCAAGTCATTTGTTATCCCGGCGATGATATAAATTATCTTTATGGTGGGATATAATTATATAAATACTAGAACGTTTTATTAAAAAGAAGAAACATTTACAAACATATGATCTTTTAAATGATGTCATGTCCTGAGGTCCTTTACGTGCCTATGGAAAAGGCGGGAAGGCAGCAACTCTGAACCAACGACTTCAGTTTGAGTTTTACTGTCTGTAAGTGAAGGCCATCTCAACCAAAAATCAATTTAGCGTCATGCATGTTACCATCATTAATCAGTATATTGCTAAATTATTATTTTATGAAGTAGCTTCATTAAGACCACCTTTAGGCTGCTCTTTAATAGACTTAAGAAATTGGCAATTTGATTTCTTGATGTACAATCGCACGTCCAAGTTAAAATGTCATGCATGTTATCTGAGTCGCATTCTTGAAACATTTAATAATTTTTAAGTGTCGGAAGAATGTGTAGCAAATATGTTGAATCAAATTACTTATGTATAATATAATATAAAAAAATGTTATACAACAGTATGGGATAAGAGCATATATATGAAGACTAGGTAACATGCACTACAAAAATAATCATGTCACAATAGAGTGAAGTATATTTTTATGTATGCTGATTCAGCCAAACTCAAAACTGCAATGTAATTTTTTAATTCTACAATTGTTACTTTAAAATGATATGGATACTGAAAGGTTTCAGTTAAGTTCATTTTTGAGAATGCCCCTTATATGATTGTCACTAATGAGTTCACCTGACCGCAAGGCATGTGGATACTGATTATTCGGGGGCAGCAAGAACAAGTGCAAAATCTTTGACCCCGAAGGTCATTCGCGGCAGAGATAACACAAATACGAGGAAGAGTTTAGTCAACATGTGCCGTAATTGACAACTCTCGTGTCTGTTTGGATACGCGGAAATTGCTCAAACCACAAACCGTGCCGCCACGAAACACACGCACTTCGTTATTTAGTAAATAACGCGCCAAAGGACGGTCTCGTCGCGAAAATAAGACGCAGTTGCGCACATGCAGCCTGCAAATGGATTTTTGTCTAATACAGCTCCGGCGCCGCTGGCATTTGTTATTCTTTGTTTGTTTACCAGGCTGTTTGTTATGTATTTTTTTAGCTCCAACTGCATGCTGTTTCAATTAAACTGCCGGTGGCCTACTTGAACAGAAAGAAAACCTTGGGCTTTGTAAACAGAGATCAATTGTTTACAGTGCCTTTCTTAGCTCTGACCTACCTTCCCGATACACACGCACACAACTCTCCAAATCTCCAGCGGCAGCCAGGATGTGTGAAGCTAAATGCTCAAACTTAACGTTTGTTCACGCCACAATGACGTTAACGTTCGCATGTTTCGATTAAGGCGATATTTGTGCGAGTTTGCCTGGTGTATGGGATAGGTTTTGTTTAGCACAGATAAACAATGGGAAACGCCGCGGCGTCAGAGTATGTACTAACAATGCAAACAAAAAACCCTTTTCTTAGAAGTTCGTTTCAAATTTACGACGGATATACTTACAGAAAAAAATACTCCACGTCATTTTAAGGCTGCTATAGCGTTCCATTGTCTGTAATGAGAAAACTTTCAAACAAACAAACAAAAAAGAATTAAAAGACAATTCTGCGGTCAGAATAAAACTGACTTTGCCTTTGGACAATAAAATATTAAAGTTGTGCGACAATAGTCCCGTTACTCCTATAGCCTACTAATAATACTATAGCCAGTGGTCCTATTCATCACATAAAATACATGTATATATACATCAAAATAAAACTTTATATATATAATTTTCGTAATTGGTTCGTAAAAAGGTGAAAGATAGATAGAGTATGGGTTTTATAGTATCGATTCTCCAGAGTATTGCATATATAGGAGACGAGAAAAAATGTTTTTTTTAATATCTTCTGGAACCCTTTCCTGTTATTTAGTTTACAATGCTTTGAATAGAGCATAGATGGAAAAAATCACTTCACTTTGTTTGATAGGTACATGCATTATTATTCATGTTGCACATCAGAAAATACTTTTCCTGTACATATTTTAATTATTTTTGATTCCTTTAAACAAACAAAATTGCATTTTTAAATTTAGGGTACGTAGGTATACGTATTAAAAATGAAATTGAAGTAATCAAAGTAAAATATATATAACAGAAAAAAGTTCCCCCCACTCTTCTTCACTTAAAGTCCCCACGAGTAAAATCTTTCCCAGTCGTTTGGGTTCAAACGATTCCTTGATTTTTTAAAAAATGTCCTAACTTTAGAAAATAATCTTTCGCTTAATTCTGATATTATAGGAATAATAAAATACTGTCCAGTCAGTTGGCAAAGGCACGGATAATATTCTGACAGATCTGTTACTGTTCAGTAAATATAAGTTTTTTTACGCAAGGACCACGTCTTTGTTATGTCTCTAGAAATCAAATTCTTGACTAACGGAACTATTTTTATATTTTTATTACCTTGTTATGCTTTTCTTCCGATCCTATTATTCGATTTAATTCGCAATGTGGTCACTTCTACCATCTAGTAATTTCTAATATCCAATTTAATAAATGTTCCAAAAGAACATATTGTAAATTTTGAAACACACACACACATATATATATAACTTTGATTTCGTGTTACGAATAGCAGTTCACCAGAAGATGTCGACGCAGTTATTTGTCAACGAAACGTTGTGTTTAGCAAACGCCCGAGAACAATTCCAGCACGAATAAAACCATTTCATTAAGGTATACACAGGCTCTATACACAGAAGAAGCCGGGAGACACGGGAAGGTACCAATTAGATTACATAATGGTTAGACAGAGTTATAGAAATGAGGTGCTAAACTGCAAGACATACCCAGGAGCAGATATAAACTCCTACCATAATCTGCTTGTTATGAAATGCAAGCTGAAAACTCAAGAAAGGAATATGAACAAAAAGATGGGCATTAGAAAAACTGCACAACAGGGAGTGCTTCAGAGTTTCAAAGAAGATATCAGGAGTAGATTAATAGAGAAAGGAGAAAAAAATATAGAAGAGAAATAGGCACTCTTGAAGGAAGAAATGACTAGAGCAGCAGAAGAAAAATAGGAAGAATAGCTCAGACCAATAGGAAAGCATGGGTAACACAAGAAATAATAAAAATGAATTATGAAAGGCGTAAACATAAAAAAAGAGAGAGATGCAAATGGCAAAGAGCAGTGCAGACGCTTGAAGAATGAGAAAGCAGCCAAAGAGGCTTGGATGCAAGAGAAATGCTAAGCGGTTTAAGATTTCATGGTTAAAGGGAAAATAGACGCAGCTTATAGGAAAACCAAAGAAAATTTCGGCGAGAGGAAAAATATTTGCAATAACAGCAGGAGAGCAGATGGGAAGCCAAATTCTGGAAAAGAAGAAAAAGCAGAAAGATGGAAGGAATATCTAGAAGAGCTGTATCACGGTGGAAATCTAGATTAGTCGGTAATAGAAGAAGAGGAGGTGGATGACGAAGAATTGGGGGACAAAATTGTAAGGTCAGAGTTTGACAGGGCCATGGCTGACAGACCAGAGCCAGGAATTGATAACATTCCAGCGGAGTTGATAAGAAGCAATATCATGGCTGTTCAGGATAGTTGGCGAAATCTATCAAATAGGAATAATACCAGAAGATTTTTAGGAAAAACATAATTATACCCATACCGAAGCAGACTGGGGCTGATAGATGCGAACGGCACAGGAAAGTTAGTTTAGTATCCCATTGGAAACAAATTGTTGTGCAATGTACTCCAGCTACTATTAATGACAGTAAAGGGAACTTCCTGAGAAGATAAAGCCATACTTGAACAGTGATTAGGAATATACTATATAAATAACTGAACTGTGTGTACACCAACGTGTGTTCTACATTAGAACATACATGAAAATTGTGAAATCAAGATTATCGTTGTAGTTTGTCGCTGTGAAAGTACGTGATAAATGGTTGCTGATTCAATCTGCCAATTACGATAATTCCATAGGCAGTCTTGACTAGAAGATGATATGAGTTATTTCTCTACGAGTATGAGATGATGTTGCCAAAAACATCGCCCTAGCTGAGACTTACGAAAGTCTGCTTCCGATCGGAGATTAAGCACAGGAGAATGAAAGATGTTGATGTTTATGTTTCTAATAAGTGCGGGTAAACGACGAGAGTAGTAGCTCGGGACCTCCGGTGGTGTGTTATGATGAAACCGCCTGGCTATAGTCATCCGTTAGTATTGCCCATGCCGTTGGAAGGATGCAACCATAGATTTGGTGTTCATTATGGTTTGCTCGAATGGACTTCAAGTTTTAAGGCCCATTTTATGAAAAGTGAAACCTTTCCCTGTGGGGAGACGCTGAGCACGTTCGTGCTGAAAGGAGCAATGCGAGCGGCCGACCTTGGGGTGAGTAGCTCTGAATCCCACCTGGTGGTGACTTGCCCAAGTCCCAGGCCAACGTACATTAGAGTTGGACTCGAGGTGGCATGGTTTCGCGAATACAATTTTTTTTCCTTGTCTTCCCAAGGATGCAGGCGCCCCCGCTGCCCTCTCTTTGAGGGGGCTACCAGCAAAAATGCGCGGTGGGAACCGATCTATGAAATTTTTAAATAATTATAACCGTTTAGATTTATTATATTATACAACAATCATTGAAACTCATCACTATTCTTTTTACATAGCCACCCGACACAGTTACACTCACGTCTCATTGGACACCAGACAAGAATTTTCAGAAACCAAGGTGAACAAAGTTCTCCATCTAACATTAAAAATGAAAAAATATATTTATCGCCTCTTTTTCTCAACTGCAGAAAAATCTTGCAAATAGATCCTGCAGCCCTGTAAATTGGGACTACACCTCGATACAAGGCTACCAGGTGGAAAACGCAAATAAAAAGAGGAAACCAATTTAGCAAAAGGTGTTGAATGATAGGGAGAAATTCAAAACTGGCTTTAAAAATAAATTCCTTCAGTATAATGTGATCCTAATTCAATCTGAATTCACAGCGTACCCATTTTGGAACGATCAGAAGAGTGGAATATTGAGATACGCACTAGTGAAGGGTAATTTAGTTCTTTTAAGGGGATACTTACTAGTTATTTGAAGAGGTTCGACAGAACTAATTAGTTCATTTGCCTTTAATGAGTATGTCACAAATTTGTTTGGTTAAACCGTGCAGATCATGAGACCGCTGAGGCTACGTGGAGCAAAGAAAATCATTTCTATTTAACATTTATGCCTAGCTACGAATGAAATAAAAAAACAATAGTTAAACTTACGAGCAATTTGCCCGGGAAATATTTGCGCAGATGCTCTCAGTTAGACATGAGCACGTTAATAACTAATTATCAGGGAAATGCCTGTTCTTTTCGTATCCTCCGCGAAAAGGGAATAAGGATATGAATTGCCTTCATCAGACTTTTACTAGAATCGCAGTATACTGACCACAAGTCAGAAATTTGTTAAAAGTTTAAATAAACATTAAACAATACGTTTGGTCCCTAAGTTCAGGAACCCCTTCAGTTGTATCTAGAAATTAATAATTTTGTCTAACATGATTACTTACATAATTTTAAAAAAGCTAAAATAATTAAATAAAACCTTTCAACAGAAAAAAATTAGACTGCTTCCATATATAATACCCTATTTAGAAAATATAGTCTTAGAAACAACATATTCTATAATTTAATCTAGTGTCCTGCCAAACATTACAAGCCGTGCAAATGTGTGAGAAATAAAAAATATTTTTGCAATAAAACGGAATTTGTCTCAACTAGATTCCAGGAGGCAAGACAACTGACGAAGATGGCTGTTTTCTGGTAGCAGAATGTGCAAACATGTTTCCCCTGGATTCGTACGTGTCCTTAACGCACAACAACTACGATTGCCGCGAATCAGCGAATCAGTGAATCAGTCAAGGCCGCGCTGATTGCACATCCCGTACCGTTCAGATCGGCTTTTAACTTTTCCAATTATTTCGTTGCTTCGAAACACGTATGCCGCACTAAATTTTCAGTTGCACGTAAATTAGTCACAAACCTTTAAACGCCATCAATGTTTCAGTTATTGTTGACTGATATTGATGCCGTAGATTTGGCCCGCAGCTTCGTCCCTATATACCTCGTTCGTTTGAGTGCATAAAAATCAATAGAATTGAACGTGACTTTCAAATATTGAATAAATTGATATAATTTTAAGCAACACTTGATATAGAACATAACATTATGACATTTATATAGAGAAATACGACTTTCGTTGAGCACATTTGAAAACATCGACATGCAATATGTTCGTCGACTATGCTCAAGAATAAATAACTGGAATCCAATCTACAAAGGTTAAAAAGATGCAATTTTACACTACTAAAGGATAGTGTGAAAAGCAGTTATGAGAAGAGATATATTTGAAATTCTGGGTCAAGCAAATACATTCTTTTGAATGACATTTTTAAGCATGTTCACGTAATTATTCTTGTCATTCTTCAGTTGCCTGGCCGTAGTTTTGAAAGTTAAAATTTTCTAATAACAGTTATAAAAAAAGCCCCACGCTGGGAAAATCATAGATTGTAAGAAACGTATTTTACTTTGGACATTATTTTTCTTAAAATATTGTAGAATTGGCGTTTAACAGTGCGTTGATATTAAGTACAATATATCCAAAACAATTATTTAAGAGATTATAATAATCGTTATAATGTAGGTAGGTTTAAGCAGTTTATTATAAATTATAATGCGTAAATTTGTTAAATTAACTAATATATCTATTTACAAGGAACATAACTATTCTGGCAGGAAATAAGCGTCTGATTTAAATACACAAACATACACACTGTAATTACACATAAAACTAACAAATACAACGCGACCCCTAAACTTTATTTCATCAAGTATTCTAGAATAAATTAATTTAACGAGGTCAATGAGATTGGCAGTCGAATACAATGCGATAACTTAAATATTCCAGGTGATGCGTAATTTCTTATTCCTTATTGAGGTTTCCTGTCACCTTTCGTACTTCCTGTCGGAATGTCCCGACGTCTTGGATCCGTCACGATTTGGAAGTCAATCACCGAGTTGACGGGCAATCACAATGATTATCATGTAAAAGAAGCTGGCCACTGTGTTTCTGTGATCCATCAGCACATTCTTGCCGCGGATGAATTCATTGCGTTAGAGTAGAGCGTCGACAGGACAGACGTCGTCGTCTTAGGGCGAAGACGCGTGCGGGCCTCGAACGCAACGCCTCGTTAAGAAGGGCGGCGATGAATATGGATTTGTTGCGGTACGAAGCGCCGAACGTGCCACACCTAATGAATTGTTTGCCGAAAATCCCCCGAGCGTAATTGCGTTTTCCGGTTACAGAAGAAGAAACCGTCGGGTGCGAGGGAGCGAGGTGGGGCGGAAAAAATTGTAGCGTCGACGGAAGAGAACAAAGACAAAAAAATAATAAAAAGCGCCCCGGAAACTAATAGCTCAGGATACTCCGCAATCGATAAGACAAAGGCAATTGCATCACGAGGCATACACCGCCCTCTGCATTTCGTATTCAAGATGGAGTTGAAGCTGAATCAACACGGCGAGCTTTCAAGAACAATAGGCTTCGGGAAAAACCAACATTATCATGTCAGGAGTGTTTCATTGGGCGACAAATATTTAATTTGCGGCTGGCTCGGGGTTTTGTTTAGGCTTAGCGTTTTCTTGCTCCACCTGCCCCCACCTCAGTCCGGCGACGTTGTTGTGTGAGTAAACACCGGCTTCCTGGAAATGTGTGGTCTCTGTCCACAAACATGGCCCCGAAAAAGCATTACAAATAAACTCGCCGTTTAATGCAAATTCCATCCGTCTTCCTCGGCTCTCGACACAAAACAGCGAGTTCGCACATCAAATATTCGAAACCGATTCCGCCCTCGGCCGGCTTCGAACCCTCCGCCGCGCGTCTCGGCGCGACAATAAAAATAGTGCGAGCTCTTAATAAATAGGAAGAACGCGCGCTATCGGGAGCGAGAGTCCAACTTGTCGGCCTGTAGCGCTAAGAGTTAACACCCGTATGTCCACCCCAGCGCGGAAAAAGGGGACAACTACTAAAAAATGTGCGAAAAGAAAAGAATGGTTCGCCCGTAAGAGAGATGACGCGGCAGGGAAAGAATATCCTGCCAGCCAATATGTATAGCCTCTTCTAAAAGCTGCCTGCAGCGGCTTACGGCCACCCTAAGAAACAACCAGCATTGTGCTGCCAAACTTCCAAATAGATGGGACACCTTTTATCGCCAGTATAAATATCTCCTCAAAACAAATGGTGTTTTCCTGTATGCCGAAAATCATAAAACCGTGTTAGCACTTTGGCCGGCGCTTTTTAATTTCTGTTTTATTGTTGCTAGTGAGGAGCGCTTCTAGTTGGCTTCTGCGGTCAAATATTTTAAACAACTCCAACTTTGCCAGCTATTTCCGACGACATCGCGTCCCCGCTCCGTAACAGCGACCTTTTAATATTTTTATTAAATTAATATTTAGGTACTACATACTAGATTCGAGATTTCCATATAATTATTACAATTTCCAATTGCAATTACGAAGTTATAATTATTATATTGCATTTCTGTTTTGGGTAATTAAGACACGATATTGAATATAATTTCTGGTAGAAAGTGGAGTTAGCGACTCTGGTTCGACGACCTGAAGTAAGTGATTCACGTACCTTCGTTTGTTGTCCTTAAAACGAAACTTGGCCGCTTCCAGACTATTCCCGGCACCAACAGCTCGGCGAGCTTCTGACACGCTCGTTTTAACTAAATCACCTTCGATAAGACCTTTACAGTCAAAAATTAACGAAACATACGAAGCAATCAAATATTTGTTTCGTGAACGCAAGCAATGCCTACAGTAGGCCAACTAATTTTGATTCTGCCCATACAATTACTATGCTACGAAATCAAGTACTTTGAATAACTTCGTTTTATGTTTCTCTACTCTGACTTGCACGAAGCATTCCTCCTCTTATCCTTAACTCAATTAATTATTACACTATATTGTACGTAATTTTTACTTTCGTCGAACCTTCAGGGCAAGTCTGTCGGTTTAATAAATGTTTCACAAATTTGTTTATATATTTCAGACTGAATTTCGATATTTCTTCTCTTACAAAGTGTATGCATAAATCCTTTGCGTCATTTGTATTCTGCATTCACTATTAATTACATCACATTGTTTTCAATGTTCAATATTTCTGTTTCTTGTAGTTCCCCAAAGCTGGATACCGTAAGTCCATATTAGTTTGAACATACCTTGGTATAATAACTATTTATTTGTTAGCTTTATCTGAGACTGCTTGCCTGTCATCCAATATAATTGTCTTTCGTTTACTAAGTATATGTTTTCGCCATGTCAATCTACGATCTACTCTTTATGTGCGGGGTGTGTTTGATTCTACTAATTTCTTTTCGTTTCATTGAATGTTCCCACCCTTTTTTTGCATCATGCCCCACCTAAGTCTTCTATATAATTTATAAATTATTTTATATTAAAAATATGAAGCCTAATTGCAAATTATTCAGAACAAACAATTTGGTTTTTGGAAGAAATTGCTAGGAAATTATTAAGGAAAAAATGTTTAAGTCAATTTAAAAAACAAAAATTTAAATTTAAAGTGGAAGGAAAAGTAATTGATATAAAGATTGTCTATAATGCTTTAATTTTTTAGTAATTATATTTTGTTTAATAATTTCAAAATTAAATTTGGGTTTACTTCTGGATTAGTGCTCTAATATGAGTGAGACTCTTGCGCTTGATGCTTGCGGGAGGGAAATTTTATTTTGGACTCAAATTTAGACAGCTTCAGTTTCTAGTCTCCCGTAATCGGTAAGCTGAAATGTCCGTAGTGCATAATACCGTAGCTATCGTCCAGTAAATTATCCACCATTCCTTCATTAGCCAAAGTAAAAAATGCTCTCCGAGTTAATTGTAGTTTATTTTACAATAACCGTTCAAGTGTGTCTGTAGAAAGTAGAACATTTAACGAGCGCTGATTTCAAACAATTTTTTCCCTTTCTACAAGTATAGTCATAGCAGGATTATGGTTTCTAAATTGTCCCCATCCCCCAAATCGTCGTATCATCATAATGAGCGTCGTGCATAGACTTGTCCTCGTTGGCCTGTGTTCTTTTTAGCCACACCTGTATTTCATTCGCGTAATTTTGTAGTTTCCTAGAGGCGCTGTCGGGTTTAATATGAGTCGCAAACACAGCGGTGCCGTCTGTAAATGTCACTAAAGAGGTTCATCTAGTGGATGGAAGTTCTGCTGAGCATATTATATACAGAACCGGTCCCTGTGGGATTCCTTGGGGGACTCCAGCAAATATTACTTTTCATTCTGTGTACGCACCTGCGGATTTTACTTGCAAGTATAGATTAGACAAATACGGCTCTAACAGTTGTAGACTTTTTACAAGACGCCATCGAAACTTACTGATTTTCTTGCCATATTGTTCCATGGCTGTTTCTAGAACCGAACTGGTGGTCGGGAATTATTTTTATTTTTTCTGAAAATGGTTAGCTGATTTTTTTTTCAAAAACCTTTGATTCCTTTTCGTACCGTTGGAAACATTCGCGCCAGTATTGCGTGGCTGACTACTCACAAGGAAATGATTTCATGCGGTCATGTTGATTTTGGGTTATAAAATAATGGAATCCAACTGAATATGATGAGACTGTAACAGAGGTTTTAGACATAGACAGCTAGATTTACGTGGGGAAGTGTATCGAATTTCAATAAGGTAGACTGGAGGCAGTCTGTGTTGTGGGACAGACTTGACAGAGATGTTCTAACAGATTTCTATCTTCATCGTTTATTACACTCTGTTCCTATTCTTTCCGGATTATCTTCATTCTTCGACATATCTATGGCTCGCTGTCTTTCATTTCGCTTCTCGGCTGCCCTCTCTTTGGCATAATCGTCATTGAGCACACTTACGTTCATCTTTGTCTAGTTTACTCTCTTCTTTAACGTTCATAATGGAAGATTCGGAAAATTGTTAATTAATATCTGAGAAGAGACATTTGATAACTTATTCCTGCTTGAAATTTTAGTGAACATGATTTTTAAATTCTCAACAGCACAGACACCCGAAAAACTGTTTTGCGAGTGAGAAGAAATTTAAAATCCAAATTATTAAATAAGCTCAGTAATTTACCAATAGGTTTCATCTTTGATTCGTTTGTCTGAGACTTTATGATAAAAACGGAGGATAATCATCACGGTCCCAATGCCCGACCTACCTGATGCAGGTTTTCTAGGGTTTTCCCTGCATCTCTTTAGGTGAAACACCGGGTAGGATCCTTAAACCATAGCCCGGGGGCCCTAGTTAACCCTTGGCTACCTTGCTCTACCTTCCGCATCCCCCCTTTTCAATTCCCTTCCTATGCTATTAAAGGGGAGTTGCATGTTTCAGGATCACCCTCATGTAGCCTGTTAACCCCCCCAAAAAAAATCACGGTCCAAAATGAACCCATTTCGGTTCTTGGCTGCCCTCTCTTTGGCATAATCGTCATTGAGCACTCTTACGTCGAGGTAAGTGTAACGTTCATCTTTGTCTAGTTTACTCTCTTCTTTAACGTTCATAATGGAAGATTAGGAAAATTGTTAATTAATATCTGAGAAGAGACATTTTATAACTTATTCCTGTTTGAAATTTTAGTGAACATGATTTTTAAATTCTGAACATCACAGACACCCGAAAAAATGTTTTGCGAGTGACAAGAAATTTAAAATCCAAATTATTAAATAATCTCAGTAATTTACCAATAGGTTTCATCTTTCATTCGTTTGTCTGAGACTTGATGATAAAAACGGAGGAAAATCATCACGGTCCAAAATGAACCCACCGAATCATGCCACTTTGAAGCTGACAGGGAAAGGATTTTGAACCGGAGGCTTTTATTATTACCCGCAAGATAATACAGTCTGTTGAAGTATTGTTGCATTTGGTTCTTGAGATATCCGCAGCCAGGTTTGTAAAGAAATTGTTGATTCCCACGGCGTCAGATCGAAAAGTGAAGAGATAAGGAAAGCGGTGTCCGCGATACATGATACGAAGGGAAGGGAAACTAGAAAAGAGCTTGGCAGCCGGACGAAGCAAACAATAACACGGGAAGAGGCGAGCAGAGCCCAGCGTCGTCAAGAAATGTCATAAGCGGGGCACGTACAGGCCCCGGTAATCTCGCTGGCAGTCATTTGACTTGGAGCGTCGTCTTTCTAACGTAATTTGCATTTCATGGCAGCTTAACGATCTTAATTAGCAGGGAGTGGCGGGCGCTATTGAATTGCTTCCATAGAGCAGAGGGAGGCCAACGGAACGTTTAAATTATTGGAACCGTGCTTTAAAATACCGGCAGGCGGGCAGCAGCAGCAGCAGAAGCAGCAGCACAGCCACCTCCACCTCCTCCGCCTCCTCACCGCCACCACCACCTCCAGCAGCAGCAGCAGTGCAGTGCATCAGCGGGGGCGGCTCTGCTCTGCTCTGCTCTCCTCTGCGTGGCTCTGCGTGGCGGTGTTGCTGTGGCCTAATTGCCTGTGAAATACCCCTAGGCCGGCCGCCTCCTCACAGTCAACTGCCTATAGCAAGAATTTACTAGCGCCCAGGAGCATCAACTTTAACTTTATTAACAGATTACCTTTCCAATACCGGCCTTCGCGACCTTTTTATGCTAACGATCCGTATAAAGTATGACAAACCAATTATAATAACTTTGCAATCATGAAGTTATTTTACAGTAAGGTTTAGATCTGCTGCTATTTCTTAAATAAAGACTAACCTGGCGTTTCCGAAAGATAGTCTTCATTTATATGACTCCGATTGTCTTGCTGTAATGGAGAACCATCACAACAATACATACGCTGAGTACTTAACTATTAGTTAGGGCTCGATTGCTTTTACAAATTACAGGTTCAATAACACAGAAAGACAACAAACGACACGTCCGTGTAAAATAACTATAAAAATGATATGAAAATAAATGGAAACTTCATTTCAATCCTTTACTCTAAGCTGCGCTTCAAATAATTTTCTTGACTTCGCAACGCCACTTTTATCTTGTTAATCTTCGTCTGAAAGATGTTGCCATTACCTGGGAAACTTACCAAAGATTTTGAAACAAAGCTATTCCAATCTGATACTAATACGTTACCGGTACAAATTTCACGTGATTAACAGTAAAAATGTGTCTGGTACTGAATAAATACTCGAGTACCACCTCAGGCTAAATTTCCTACGTAAAACTTTACAGAAAATTGACGAAACAATTAATTCCGGGCTTCACCAGACAGACTAATGATTTATACATTAGACGAGAAATTGGATGTCAGACCGGTAATAGTTCCTCTTAATTACTGGGAAATAAATAAGCACATCTTCTACTGAGGAAATCTGAACAGTGTATTCTTCGTATCCGACATCATTACTTGATGTTCGAGGTAATAATTTACAAATTTGCAGTAGTGACTCTGGTGATATTCATTCAGCCAGTGTACATCTGCTTAATCAACCTTTTCCCCAAATTAAGGCGAATATTGCCAATGTTAAAATAGGCACATTTTCCTCGGAAGCACTGAAATTCTCAAAACTTATTGTAAATAAGAATAAAAAAATTTAATTTCTAGTTATGATCAAAAACTTTATATAAAATTCTTATTACATTGAATTATTTTCTTCTTCCACACACATACCATGAGGATAAAAATTAGCTATGAAAATTTCAGTGCTGTATCTATAACGGCTTCCGAGAAAAAGTTATTTAAGAATCACCATTTTAACATTGACAAGACAAGGCCTTCCGGCTTTCCTTAAGCTTAGTTACATAGTGTATTTTGCTCAAATTTGTATCCTGTTTATAGTCTGCACCAGTTACACTCTTTATGGATCGCAATCGACCTCACTGTCGTACTCCGGGATCGACCAGTCTTACAAGAAGTCTATTAGCATCGGATTTATTTCCTTCAGAGCTTCGACTGCTGCGTCCACTTTACGACCGTTTAAACCAAGATTTGCAGATTTCGCAGCGGCTTGTGTTTTCTGTATAAAATGCCCATGTCGTGGAACTTGGTTTCGATTTTCTCGACCGTAGTGAGCTTATACTTTCACTTCCGAACTGTTTCAGCTACATCCACCGCAACACAATACAAGTATCTCAGTTACCAAGACCTAAACTCTTGCTAACAGTTTGTTCCTTATTTACTTCATTAAAGGACTTTAATTTGGCCAATCAACTTTCCAGACTACAGGCTACAAAACGGAGGCTTTCCTCTTGACGATCCATTAACGTATATTGGGTGTGAACAGTTATAATAATATTACATAACAACTGTTGTTTTTATTCTTCGTTTATGAATGTGTCAGAAATTCCTGTTTGATAATCAGACGACATTACAGAGAAAGATACAAAGTTTAGACACCAATTGACCAAATAATTAATTCCGGGCTTCACCAGACAGGCTAATGATGTATACATTAGACGAGAAATTTGATGTCAGAGAGCGGTAATAGTTCCTCTTAATTACTGGAAAATAAATAAGCACAGCTTCCACTGAGGAAATCTGAACAGTGTATTCTTCGTGCCCGACATCATTACGCGATCTTCGAGGTAATAGTTTACAAATTTGCAGTCGTGATCTGGTGACATTCATTCAGCCAGTGGACAGAAACACTCGGCCATCTGCTGAATCAAATTCGCTCCATTAGCACCGGAAAGTCATACCAAAAAAAAAGGCATTTACACTAAAATGTCCGTAAACAACATTTTGTTTCGTTATTCGGAGTCATTAAGGCGGACGTCTGCGATTTTGGTCCACTTTTATGGACTAACGCGATATAAAATAATAAAACGAATTAATCTGATCCGATCCAGAATATTTATGCAGCGAAGAAAAAGTATGAAACACGTATGGTCGGACTCTTAACAGATCTTAGAAGTATCCAGAAAGATAGATATCTGACATAGGTAAAATATATCGATTTGAGAGAGATTTCATCGGAGTCTGTAAACATTTGTGTGAAGAATTTAACGCGATTTTGGGGGTATTTTTGAAAAAACATCTTGTGCCTGTTTTGGAGGACACTTGAAGGAGCAAATTCTATTGGTTTTTACTAATGATGGTGATAGTGGAGTGACGTGACGTGAAATCACACACAATACATTTCTATTAAAATTTCTAATGAACATTTCAGATGCTTCATCCCGGAAGAGATCGCGCGAGAAGACGACCAATAAATTGTCTTACAGTAGTCAGTGATTTGCAAAATCCAAACGATTAATTTGGACAGCTACGTGCGGATCTCACTTGTTCATGTAGTAGATTGACGTTGGGGGAAAAAACCCAACAAAGTTAAGCAGAAAAAAGTTATATATTTGGTGACGACCTGTATCGTTAACCTGGAGTGAAATTGGCAAATAAATGTGAATAGTCTCAACGTTACAAATAGAAACATTATATTACTGTAAGGTGGATCTGAAATTTTTTATTAATATTCCTAAGAAGTGATGTCAGACGGCAATGCAAGCGCTAAGCTGGTGTCCTTACTGTCCTTTCGGGTAAGTTTACTCATACTGCAAATATAAGATTAGTCCACGTTGAGGGGAAAACGTGCAGCCAAATACAAGTCTTACCCTTAATAGAATTTCTGCGACGTGGAATAATTGACGCCATAACTAGTATAAAATGCCATTTCCCGTTAAAATTTCCGCGAACTCATTTCGAATGCTCTTTGAATGTGGCATTTTTACATTACACAGCAAAAACGCAAAGTTGCAAGTGAATTATTTTTTAAGATGCCGGTCAATATGAATAATAAAGATTGTGGAGGAAAAATCCGTCGTGTTACGTAAGTCGGCACGAGCGGTGAATAAACTCACAACGACAAATACCTTCCCGTTTATACTATTGGTCCACATTAAGGGACGCCATTTTCTTTCAGTGGATCATGCAATCACTTTATCTGCAAAACTATTGAGATCGATTCAGCTGGAGTTTGACATTGTAACACCGACAGTACGTGATCAGCCACAACTTACTGATCCGAATAAATAGCTGGACGCTTTACGTTCGGTCCAAGTTACGGGACTTGAAAAGCTGGAAATGTATGACGGCGTTCTTCCAGAAAATGCTCATCGTTACATATTATAAACTAATTTACCGTGGCGATTCCTTGCCGTCAGAATAGCCAACCGAAAACGGTATCAACTCAATTTTCCTGGGGAGAAATCCAACAAATGATACTCTTCAATGTGGCACCCATTTTAAAAATCAGGCAAAGACGGAATAGACTAATTAAGAACTGGAACCGACGACTTTACGAATACCAGAGTTCACAAAACCCCAGATTTTAAAAAATCAACCCACGTGTTTTTTTCACGAAAACCCCAATTTTTCTATGTATGTGTATATTTTTAGAATTTATGCATAATATATGTGATATTACATTCTTGCATAGTACTTACATGTTACGTATATTATACAGCAAAAAAATGGTTTCTCATATAATATAATTGCAATGTGATTTTACAAATCATAAATTATACGAATTTAAATTAAATAATTTCAGGGTCGCTTAAAATTTGATTTGCTTTACCTTTGCTTTGAAAATTAAATCACGAATAGAATAAAATACACAAGGTACGAAAACCAGAGTTCACAAAACCCCAGATTTTTAAAAAATCAAACCACCTGTTTTTTTTCATGAAAACCCCCATTTTTCTATGTATGTGTATATTTTTAGAATTTATGCATAATATATGTGATATTACATTCTTGCATAGTACTTACATGTTATGTATATTATACAGAAAAAAAATGGTTCGTCATATAATATAATTGCAATGTGATTTTACAAATTATAAATTATATGAATTTAAATTAAATAATTTCAGGGTCGCTTAAAAATTAATTTGCTTTACCTACAAAATTTGCTTTGAAAATGAAATCACGCATAAAATAATATACACAAGGTACGAAAACCAGAGTTCACAAAACCCCAGATTTTTAAAAAATCAACCCACGTGTTTTTTTTTCATGAAAACCCCAATTTTTCTATGTATGTGTATATTTTTAGAATTTATGCATAATATATGTGATATTACATTCTTGCATAGTACTTGCATGTTATGTATATTATACAGAAAAAAAATGGTTCGTCATATAATATAATTGCAATGTGATTTTACAAATTATAAATTATATGAATTTAAATTAAATAATTTCAGGGTCGCTTAAAAATTAATTTGCTTTACCTTTGCTTTGAAAATTAAATCACGAATAGAATAAAATACACAAGGTACGAAAACCGGAGTTCACGAAACCCCAGATTTTTAAAAAATCAACCCACGTGTTTTTTTTTTCATGAAAACCCCAATTTTTCTATGTATGTGTATATTTTTTGAATTTATGCATAATATATGTGATATTACATTCTTGCATAGTACTTGCATGTTACTTTTACAAATTATAAATTATATGAATTTAAATTAAATAATTTCAGGGTCGCTTACAAATTAATTTGCTTTACCTACAAAATTTGCCTTGAAAGTCAAATCACGAATAGAATAGAATAAAATACACAAGGTACGAAAACCGGAGTTCACGAAACCCCAGATTTTTAAAAAATCAACCCACGTGTTTTTTTCATGAAAACCCCAATTTTTCTATGTATGTGTATATTTTTTGAATTTATGCATAATATATGTGATATTACATTCTTGCATAGTACTTGCATGTTAGTATATTATACAGCAAAAAAATGGTTTCTCATATAATATAATTGCTATGTGATTTTACAAATCATAATTATACGAATTTAAATTAAATAATTTCAGGTCGCTTAAAAATTAATTTGCTTTTACCTATAAAATTTGCTTTGAAAATAAAATCACGAATAGAATAGAATAAAATAAACAAGGTACGAAAACCGAGTTCACGAAACCCCAGATTTTTAAAAATCACCCACGTGTTTTTTTTTCATGAAAACTCCAATTTTTCTATGTATCTGTATATTTTTAGAATTTATGCATAATATATGTGATATTACATTCTTGCATAGTACTTGCATGTTATGTATATTATACAGCAAAAAAAATGGTTTCTCATATAATATAATTGCAATGTGATTTTACAAATTATAAATTATACGAATTTAAATTAAATAATTTCAGGGTCGCTTAAAATTTAATTTGCTTTACCTTTGCTTTGAAAATCAAATCACGAATAGAATAAAATAGAATAATAGAATAAAATAGATAATTTTAGAGTTATTTTGAATAGTTATATATAGCTGTCAGACATTTAGATTCTAAAGGAATACTTGCGATTATGAAAAACAGGTGGAAATTCAAATGTTTTTTGTAAATCAGTGGAAATTTAGAACACTATTCCATTGGCTGCAACCCCACCGATTATTTCTCCCGTCATTCGGAAGGGGGTGAGAATAATACCTACCTGATGCAGGTTTTCTACGGTTTTCCCTGCATCTCTTTTATGTATGATCCTTAAACTACAGCCCGTGGACCCTTGGCTACCTTTCTCTACCTTCCACTACCAATTCCCTTCCTACGCTATTAAAGGGGAGTTGCCTGTTTCAGGATCACCCTCATATAGCCTGTTACCCCTTTCTTCCCTCCCCCTCCCAAAAGGGAACAGTTACAATATAATCAACGAATCGTAGTACATCATTTAAACTGGGAATGTACCGTTTCATAATTATTGATTTCTGCCATTAATTTAAATTTTATAAAAATAAAGAAGAATAAATTATGACTCATCTCATATTATATAATTATTGTAATTTTTTGGTGCTCGAAAACGAAAACTTGCATGTCTCATGGTCCGTTCTACTCAATATTAAAATTAATTATCCCCAGCATTGTGATATCAAGTCCTAATATTTATTGATTCGATTTGTACTCTACTGAGAAACGATCGGTCGGGAAAGGCTATCATACAATAAACGGTTCGAGCAAAGGTTTGAAAATAGGTTAAAGAGAACCCCAATAATTTGAGGAAGAAAAGGAAAACCCAGACGACCAACAACATAAAAAATATAAAATACGTAAATTAGAAACAATACAGTGATACGTTTCATGAGACAACATACGCAGAACAAAAGCGGGGGAGAGAAAAGTAACTTACTTTCCAAGCACCCTTAAACAATCCAAGAAAAGAACTAGGGACGTCGTCCGCGCGAATCGCAAATGTTGGCTTATTTTAAACTTTACTATAGTCCCTAATTACTAATAACTCGTTTATTTTGTATTTTTGTGTGTGTGGTGTTTGCTTGGATTCCTCACGGCAAGCAGCTAATGAATGTGAAGTAGAAGGAGTTGTGCACGTAGCACGTACCGGAGAACGTCTCCTATTCATTTCCGCACTTTCTCGGCGGAACTACGTTGTCTGTCTGCATTTATTTTGTAGACGTGTCACCATCCTCTACTCTGAGTCGCATTTTATACGTTTCAATAACTCCTTTCCTTTTCTTCCCGACTTAAAATATTACATTTCCCATTATAAAATAAAATGAAAAGCGTAATAAATATTTTTACGTTTCGTCAAGTAAAGGAAATCTCTTACGGCTCAGATCATATAAGCTGGTCTCATTATTTATTCTAACAGCACTGATTTCTCCAAAACTAAATACTTTAATTGAAAATAAAAAATTGTAGCAATTTCCAGAAGCCTTGTTTTATTCTGTCCCGGAATTTGTTTGTTCCCAAATTTTTGGAATGTTTATTAATAATTTAATTGTAGCAATCAATATAGTCTACACAAAGTTTGTTCGCGTTAACTACTCTGTTGAAGACGGAGATCACTGTCGTCTTTTTTTTTGGATTGGGGGAGAGGGCGGGGGAGGTGTAGCGGTCTACACAACAAAGGGCAACTTCCCTTTAACAGCATAGGACGGGAAATTGAAAGAAAGAGTACAGGCCGGCCTGTTACATATGTAATTTAAGTTTTGTGTTCTAAGCCACTGTTTTTTTGTTCCTCGTAATTGTAATTAAAATATTTGTGATTATAGTCAAGATAAAGGGCATTAGATGGAAGTGAAAATGCACATATCGTACATTATTGCAACTGTAGATCATAGTCCCGTAATTTACCAATTTATATAATCTAAGAATAATGCGTTAATCAGAATCATATCCGCGCCACTAATGGAAGACACGACAAGAATTTCTGTAACCGATAAATGTATTTAATAAAATGTATAAACTACATCGAATTTAAGAATGCTAGAATGAGGTAACCATTTTCTTTCCACTTAAATTTGATTTTAATCATTTCATGTTTAACGAAAATGTAAATGTGGTGTACATGTAACTCTTTACATAAATAAATTGGTACAGGAACTAGTTTCTCTGTGACTCAAATGTCGTAGTTGCGTTAACATGTTAAAATAATGAACTCTTACTAGAATGCATTAATATAAAACACACGCCACAGAAGGATGTTTTGAATTTATGGGCACTTCTTAATCTTTAGTATTTTTATTGACAAATGTCGACAATTATCTTAGAATTACAAATGTGATTTATACGTTACGTCTCTTTTCAATACATAACTTTTTTATTTTCTTAAGGTTCCCATTTTTTATTCTATATTAT